>CM046968.1:50502430-55502430 GCA_025698475.1 Gossypium anomalum | reverse complement strand
ACAGAAAATAAATTAAATTTATATGGCATCTAGTAGACCAAAAACAGAAAATAAATTCAATTGTCCCACTCTCCCAACCACATATTAGCAATCAAAAGACTATTGGTAAGGAATGAAGATCATGCTCATAGCCAAAAGCAAATTGTCATTGGCAAAAACAAAAATAAAAAAAGGGTACCCAATCAAGATGTGACTCAAATGTAGCAGAGCAAGTAGCAGCATCGTCATCCAGCGCCCATCTTTTAAGTGTGCCATCTCGGCTTCCAGTGAGGAGATAGTTGCACCCATCAGAGAAAGATGACTTTAGGACAGCCAAACAATTTATGCCGGCACAATGCTGCAAAGCAACATGCCAAAATGAAGAAACATCAGTGCCTAGTGCCTATACCCAAAAGAAACAGATAAAAGGTTCAACTACAATCCTCAAGCTAATTACTTGCTTTTTAGAATATAAAACAAAGGATTAGCAGAATAATCCAATTTGATTGTTAGCATGTTCTTAAATTAAGGATACAATGGACACTGTCAAAAGTTAGTAATTGAGAAAAAAGGCTATTATTTTCACTTTAATTTAGCATACGTAAATCTTAAGGATAAAAAGTATCCAATTAAGACAGTGGTATAATATTACCTAGAAGGAAGTTCAGGAGTTCCAACTGCAAATAGATTTAAAATATGCCAATTTTATCAAAATAACAAATATATAATAAGCATTTCTTACTCAACCTTTAGGAGAACACATATGGCATGGTATTTTAAATCTACACAAGGATAAAAAAATCACACGAAGACTCAAATGGTTTTTCTATGGATCATTATAAATTTGTGTGCCCCAATATAACAATACATATAAAAACAAGCATGACCTTCTAGATTAGCTACGATACCATAACATAGAAATTAAGAAAAGGAATATAAAACCAACAAAGGAGAAACACCAATGATGCAAAATGTTGCCTTACCCTGAAAACGCAGATAAATAAATTAGAATCTTAATGGAACCTCAAATATGCAAATTCCTAAGGACTGCCGAATACATAATGAAGGAAGAAAACTTATTCACTTCAAAGATAAAGGACAATGGGATAACTAACGAAAGTATAGAAATAAATAAATAAAACGAAAAAACTTCACCTTTGTATCATCAGTGTCACTCAATACATATCTCAGCCTCTTTTCTTTACGTGGGCGGTTAGAATTGGCATTGTTCCCCGCACTGCCCACTCGGTGCATTGCGGTGACCCCTAGGTAATCAGTCAAATGAAATTAAAGACTACACCTACACCACCGGATATTTCAATGCCCTTGAACACTTGAATATGTCAACACAGTACGTTAAGTTGGAATAACTTAAATTCTGCAACCAAAAATCAATTTAAAAAGCAAAAAAAGAAAAACAAGGCTCCAAATAGTAGTGCAGTAGCAGTTTCACGGATCGCGGCCGCAAATAGCAGCGTAATGGAAAATAGCAGCGAGAACGGTACGCTATTTCCGCTGAAACCGATAGCTTTAAAAGAAATTTTGTCCCTTCTCAACAAAGTAAACAGAAAGAAGGTAACACGCAGTAGGATCGAAAACAGAAAACAAATATAGCAGAGTGATGCGAAGACACAGAGCAGATAATTCAAAATCCTATGACTCAAGTAGAAAATCGATAATCAAGTTGAGTTTAGGGTTTCGAAAATTACCTTAGTTTAATTTGCTGGTATGTGAGAAACTTGAAGGCAAGAGACAGAGCGCTTGGGGGGGGAGAAGTAGGAGGAGGAGGAGGAGAGGGATCAAATAGAAGAGAAAAGACAGGCTTTGTTTGGACAGAGTGGTGGTGACGACAGCTTAGAGTGGGTCGGGAATTTTTGGGTTAAAAGGGTAAATTTCAATATTGATACTTGTCATTACATATCTTTATATGGATATATGTATTGATAGTTGTCATTTTATTTTGTGATAATGGATAATTTTGATACAATTTACCTTTTTGTAGTCTAACTTTAAAATTTTCACTAATCTTAATTTTTTAAAATAAATTTATAATTAAATATTGGTTTCAGACTATTTGAAGGATAAAATTTAATAAAATGTATTTTTTTTATTTAAGTAAACTACATTAGAATTAAATTGTTTCTATTTTGATCATTCCAATTTTTTATTAATTTAACCACTAGCGTTAATTAAATTAACCAAATTAATCATTTCACCATTAAATTCATTATTCCACCGTTAGATCCATTTATTATTTTATTCTTTTTCCTTGCCATATTCTTTTTTTCTTTTTTTCCTTTTCCATTCTTTTTTTTTTCTTTCTATTCTCTTTCTCTACTTTTTCTCATCTTCTTCCTTAAACCCATGTCTTCCTTATGCAAAATGGTGAGATTTTCATGTTGTAAAAGTAGATAAGACAAAGTTTTGGAAATTAAAGAGAAAAGGGAAAAAAAAAGATGAGAAAATGGATGGATTCAAATTTGTAGAGCTTTCATTCCATTGATAGTGCTACTGCTCTGAGCTTGGCAGTATTGGCAATGGCCTACACTACACTCAAGAGAATCCTCTAGTTAGGCAAAGCATGGCAGAACTCGTCTTTAGTCTTTCTATTCTTATTCGGTTGTCTTTTGAGACATCGAAAGGCTTTTGGGCTTCAAATAGAACTCAATCATATCATTGTTCCAGTCATTGCTCGTTAAGCGTTGTAGAAAATTCGTATGTTTCAATTTATGTAGTAGACATTGTATAGTTATGTTTTGTAATATACAATTTGAGCTTGGTTTTCTATTTTTGAAGATGTTTGGGATAATGTTTTATTAATGTGAATATGGATCCCACATAGCAACAACTTCTTCTCCTGCAATCAGTTAATTGACAGTCTGTGTATTTATATTGTGTTCGTATTTTTTTCGTGGCATGTTGTGTTTTAGCTATCCACTGTTCATATCACTATCCTTTCATATGCATCTTCTGTACTGTAGGATTGCTTAAGACCTTCAATTTTAGCATAACTTCTTAAACTTAATGACGCTAAACAGATTCATGTGGAAAATAAAAAAATATTCAATATGTTTGAAAACTGAAAAGACAAAGAATTGTAAGTGTAACCATTGAAGATTTGAATCAACTCAAGAGAAGCCTATAGAAATATACTATCACACTCTGAAACGTTAAGTTAAAGTTGGAATAGTAATTTTGGGATCAATTTGAAAAGT
Source organism: Gossypium anomalum (assembly GCA_025698475.1). Taxonomy (NCBI): domain Eukaryota; kingdom Viridiplantae; phylum Streptophyta; class Magnoliopsida; order Malvales; family Malvaceae; genus Gossypium; species Gossypium anomalum. The sequence goes on along the minus strand of CM046968.1, from coordinate 55,499,236 downwards.
TTACAAATTGAACAGGCTCTAGTGGATATAAGAGAAATTGATGGATTGGTTGCGAAAGAGTTGGATTTTAACCTTGGTTCCGTTGAGTTTAAACTAAGAATATTTTTAGTAGGAGACATGATGATTATGGACGTGTACACTTGGCTATTAAGTTTAGGATCGGTGAAGAAATTTCGTGAGTTGGATTGTTATTCTCCGGGGTTGTTCCTTCGTTTTCTATTCTTTCTTCAACTTTTTCATTGGTCTGGTTAAAGGAAAGAAAGACAAAGAGCGGTCTACATAGAGGAAAGAAGCGAAAGTTATGCATAAGTAATGGATAATTTATCAAGCTGGTAAGTTTTTGAACCTTTCTATGTCTCAGAGTTAAGTAAATGAAAGAAAGTTAATGATTTTAGCTATCCATTGATTATGTTCTGTATAGGCGAAAATTTTGGATAATCATTTTATTGGCCTCTGCATGCAAACAAATTTTGGTTTTTATGATGATGAAATATCTTCATTGAAGATTCTGAAATAGTTGTTATGTTTTGAAAGCTGGAGGCTCAGGTTGCAAAGGAAAAAGCAAAGAAGAAGGTTTTGGCATCAACTTACAAGTGACTTCAAGAACCCAAGCCTTAAATGGATGTTTACATTTTGGTATTATTGATGGGTCTGTAACTTCTGTCTTAAGATGAAGAATTTTATGGTTGAATGATGATATATCGAGATGAATGTTGTGTGTAGATATGAAAGCATATGGTTGGTTGTAAGTCTTTGAGGTATAAATGAGATGTTTGGCGTGATGTTTGCTGGTTATGTTAAATGAATGTTGATCAAATGATGTGTCATTCTATGGTTGAATGATGTGTAATCGATGAATTACTTTGTAAGTGAATATTGATGTATTGTGAAGTCTATTGTGTTGATATGAAAATGCATGAAATATTTAGTGTAATATGTGTTATGCTTGAACAGTAGTGTTGGTAGAATGCCTGCGTATAAAATGCATGTGTTTGAATTTTACGAAGTTGTGGAGGGTTGTTTTGGCAAATGAAAGATGAAGAAATGTCATGTTGTGCATTCTGCGTCACGTGTTTTTTGGCTTTGCAGAGGTTTGGGTGGATAGTACAGAAAATGTATATGCATGGTTTTCAACTTTGGGAAGGTTCAGATGGATTGTATAGAGATATATGTACAAATGAATACGAAAACCTAAAGTAGGTTCTATGTATGTATGAAACTCTACGGAGTCTAAGGCTTTAAGCCATATATGTGTAAGTAAGTCAATGTCTATGGCATATGAAAGTTATGCAAGATATGACAGTCTGTCAAGACTATCTTTTGTGTATGATTCCGTAATTAGGAATTCACTCTTAAGTATCCGCTCATATTTTATCTATTTCTAAATGTAAACCACTATGAATGGGATATTTGTTGACAATCCGCTAGATTTTTCAGTTTGATTAGGATGAGTTGATTTTCTTATTAATTCAAAATGGGGGTTTTCCTTATGAATTTGCCAACATGTTTCATAAATCATGAATTCGTAGACTTGAGTCTGAAATAAGAATCCATGAGGATTGTAATACGTACCCGAGTCTATCAGAACAAGCTATTAACAACAGTCCACAACTAGAACTATCCGCCAAGATCTACCTTATTTGAATCATTTATATTTATCTATAGCAAAGGCTGATATGAGAATCATTTGAGGGTTTTCTTTCATAAGTCAGTGAGTATGAATACGCAAAGATTTTCTTTCAAGGAAGTAGCTGCACATAAGATCGTACAAACAACTATTGAGTATAGAGTTCACAAGAATAATTTGCCAAAATTTCAAATGTTGAACTGCATTTTGATATTACATTTGTGAAGTCTCACCTATGGGAGATATTTATGTGCAAGGCTTCATATAGTCGATTACAAAATCTTTTATTTTCAAGTCGTCCGTAATAGATCAAAGGCAGTAAAATAAGATGAATCGTCTTCTAGATTGTGCAAGCAATTAAGTGATGGTGTATTTGAGGACAATGTACTAAGTAAAAATGAATTGGATCATGTGAAGTAAATACCACTGTAACATCCCAAACCCAGCCTGAAAACCCACTGTAAAAATGGTTGGATTGTGGAGGTTACATCATTTGTGAAAATGCTAAAGCTTAAGTTTTAATGAGAACCCACTTCCAATCTTAAGAAAATCCAATTTTATACAACTATTTGCAAATGAGCTAATTTATTGAAAACCCATGAGTAGTTTGAAGTAAAAATGTGTTTAATAGATTTTACCAAAAATGAATCCAAATTTACTTAAATCATTTATGAAACAAAAACATTCTAGTGAATTTCGATAAAAATTTAGCAGCGGAACCCTTTTTAGCAACTTGATCTTATCTATCCCTAATTTACTATTTGTTGCCTTGATTTAATTACTGGTTTAATAATTAAAACTTTCGCATAAACAAAAATTGAAAATAAATTTTAAAGTCCCAAACAAATTAAAATGTCCCAAAAGTCTGAAAAAGTCAATAAAAACATAAGCCCAAAACATACTAAATCAAAACGTGAAAACCGAGCTCCAATGTTGCCATCCAATCCTAAGTCTAAGGATCACCTGAAATAAAACAAGCAAACGAGTGAGCTTTATGCCTAGTGTGTAAGTTGGCTCACAAAATTTAGTATATATAATAGAAAGTATCGTGGCATATCAGATATCATAACGAAGCATAATTTATTACATATCATATCATATCATATCAAATTTCATATCGAAGCATATCTTATAACATATCATATCAAATTTCATCATATACTACCCTCATCTGCTTCATACAATCTCTGTCCAACCAATCACATCAATTAGAACCACAAAAGTCTATCCAATACATTAGTATGTGACGGTATGCCACTCATAAATATGCAACTGAGCTGCTAGACAGAAATTTGCAGTCTAGCCGCCATAATTGCATTAGAAACTGCCATATAACACTTCCTCCATCATTCCATAACCCACCCCAAAACACAAGCATGATCATAGTCATAATATCATACATACATATATCATAAATTGTATGACATGCATACACGCATATTTTCATACTGAAAATATGATAGCATATGGTTTAAACACAACATAACCTACTTAACATACCTCCAAATCTTACCCATGTATATTTACATACTAAAACTTACGTTTTTTTGAACCTATATGATGCCCACGAACCCAACATTCAAGTCCTTAAAATAGCCCTTAATCAGACCCTAAAATTGGCTAAAAATGACCACACGACCCAAAAAGGTAGCTCGTATGGTCCATATGGCCTACCAACACGGGTTGTAAAATCACAAACTGTCGTGTGATGCTAGGCAGTTTTGAAAAATAGCATTGTTCTACGATTTTTTTGAATTTTTGATTATTTTTTCGGGTTAGATCACACACTTCGAAACCGATCAACCACACAACTAGAGACTCACAATAACTACATTCAATCATCAAATTGAACCAACTACTTGTTAAAAATCCATCCAAATTAAATTCTTTTGTCAAAAATTTAGTCCCTAAAATGAAATTCGTATACTTACTACTCAAAAACAGAACCAAAGACAAGAAATACTCTTGTCGAGGAATTTGATTCTCACCCCTTTCACCTAATAAAAAAACACAAGAATGTTCATCACAACTAAAGACGAAGATATGCATAAACACAATTTTTATCTTGTTGAAGAAACAATTTCAAAGCAAAGGAACAAAAATCATTCGACGAAACTAACTCCACGCTCAAAATTACAATCAAATAACAACATTGTGCATGAACACAAGGGAAAAACAGAATGGCAATAAGCAAGTACAACAGAAAAGAGAAAACAAAAAAGAAAACTTCAAAGAAAGAGAAGTAAACAAGAAAAAGAGAGATGGACATGAGAAAAGAGGTTGGACGTGCAAAAAAAATAGAGTGATTTTAAGGATTTGTCTAATTTGATAACTTAAGAAAATAAAATAAAATATCCTATAATAATCCAACCACCAGAATTTTGTAATTCAAAAAGAACTAAACTACTAATAAATAACAACCAACAAAAACATTTCACTTGCTTACACTAAAATTTGAACCCAATACCAAAAAGTGTACAGAAGCTTAACCATGTAACAACCCGTTTTTAGTAAAAAAAGAACAATGGTTTTGGGACCACAAATTTGACCTAAAAATATTTATTTAATTATTATTTTAATGTCTACGGTATGTTAGTAGTGTCATATAAAAATTTCTTTAAGAAATTTTAGTGTTTTCATGTTTAATTTTGTGAAAAGGACTAAATTGAAAAAGGTACAAAAGTGCAGTGCTAGTAGTTAAAGGTATCTATTAGCTATGAAATTAATTTTTAAGGGATTTAAATGGTAATTGAACCATTATTCTTATGAGTGGACAAATATGGACACTAGTGTAGTGATTTTTAAAGGTTAAAAGAAAGGTTAATTTAGTAATTAGCATATTAATCTTAAATTAAATAAAACAAATTGGTTTCATCTTTTCTATTTTCTTCTTCACCGGAAAATGAAAAAAAGGATAACCATTTTTAGGGTTCTAAGCTTCGGTATTGATATCTTCTTGCATGGTATGTATTCAAGCCCCGTTTTTAATGATTTTTATATTTTCAGGATCGTTCTAGCTTAATCTAGCTAGCCTAGGGACTAATTTGCAAAACTGTCAACGGTATAGGGTTTTACCATGAACATATTTGTGTGTTTCTTGAAATTTATTGAAAGATTATGAGTCCTTGTTGTTAAATAAACAACATTTGTAAAGTGATTTTTGATGAAATTATCATTTAAGGACTTATTTGTTAAAGTAATAAAATGCCATGCTAAATTCTTGAAATGATGTTTTTTATAGGTTGATATGAGTCCCTAGGTAAATCGGCTAGTATGATACATGGATTAAATTGCATAAATTTCAATTTACGAGCTTAAGGACTAAATTGTAAAGAAGTTAACGTAATAGAGGCAAAACTATAATTTTGCAAAAGTGTGAATTTTGGATTAAATTTAATAGTATGTATATTAAATAGATTGAATTTGCTTATTTAGATCAAGTTAAGCCTCGTACGGATCTAGATCGAGGAAAAGATAAAGTCTCGGATAAGTGATCCTATCTTGACGTCTTTGTATTCGAGGTAAGTTCGTTCGTTTAAATAATGTTTTAATGTTATTTGATTTATATGTTATTATGCTATTTATCATATCATGTTACGACAGAAATTCAATGACGTTACGACGACTATCGAGCCACGTTTGAACCTTAGGAATATATAGGATACAAATGACATGTCATTAGGGTTACCATGTTTTGGGTTTTGGTCCTGAATGTCCTACCGATGGCTGAGTTCTGGCATTTGTTGCAGATACTCATCAACTTGTGTAAGCAGCATCGTGTAGCTATATTTCGACCATCAGCTTATGTGAGTCTCGAATGAGCAATGATGTAAAGGAAAAGGAAAATGAAATATTTCAACCATATGTTTAGCACACCTTGGGTGAGCTTCCCGCGTATCTGATATTATTTTAAGTGGTTCAATAGGCATGTAAAGGGAAGGAGTGGTAAGTGTTCCAATCGACTATATTATGAACCTATAGAAAGGTATGAATTTTCAATGATCAATGTATGCATATTCATGACTATAAAAAGTATGAACTTAAATGTATTATGTTCATGAAATTTATCTTATCATATGATGATTTTGTTAAGTTATGTGTTAAAGCACTAACTTGTGTTGTTGATGATGCTTAGCCTTGTGCCAAGCTTATGTTGGATTGGTTCATGTTTAATTTTTAAGGTTTAGCATTGAAATGGTAAGCTTTATTCATGATTTACGAACTTTTTAAGCATCATATGCTTACGTTATTTTCTTTCCTATGTTCTTTTAGATTATCTGAAGCACGATAGGTTTGGAAGCTCGTCGGAGACCTATCACGCTATCTAGCAATTATATCGATAGTTTTTGGTGTTTTGGCCAAGTTAATAATGTCATGTATAGGTGGACTTGTGTTTAATGATCTAGTTGTTATGTTTGGCATGTATATATGGTTTTGTGATTGGTGTGCTTTTAGCACTTTGATGCCTTGATGGTTGGTGTTATTATGGCTAAGTTGTTGCATGTTCGATTGACCAATTTGGTATGTGATGGTATGCTTATAATGTTGTAACACCCTAAACCTAGCCTAGACATTATGGTCGAATCTAGTGATGTCACATGATAGTGTGTTGAAACTACTTTGTTACAATAAAACTGTTTTCATTTGGTTAACTCCAAAATCACTTTCTTACTTAATCAATTGCTTTAAAACTCAATTCGTTGCGGAAGCTTAAGAAATCATTTAATTTATGGAAAGTTCAGTTAATTAGGTAAATCCGTCCATTTTAGGAAAAACCCCCTTTTGTTTTAGAGAAAATTGTTTGTTCGTTGAATTTCGTAGTTTAAAAACCCATAAACAGTTTAAAATCCAGCATAAAGTCAAACAATCCAAAAGTCCAATTTACATAAAAAATTAACCTAGAAAATAATTAAGAATTAAATACCATAGCTGAAGTTAAAATAGTTTAAATATGTGTGGCCACCGTCAAGTCCTCTGCTGCGCTGATCCGTCAAGTTTGGGGATTTCCTACGCACATTAAACAAGGAGGGTGAGTTTATGTAAACTCAGTGTGTAATGCAATAGAAATTAAACAACAGTAACACAATGCACAGTCAAAGATAGTACTGGGCCTAGGCCCTTTTCAGTATCAGTAACAGTTTGGACCTTAGCCCATCTCAGTAAGGTATGCATTAGGGCCTTAGCCCATCACGGTATCAATAGTAGTAATGCAGTATTCAGTAACAAAGTCCTACCCAACCAACCTTTACACACCATCTCCGTCCAACCCTACACTCCATGTGGGGATTAAATCAACCCACCCATCCCTACATTCCAGGTAGTACCAAATGCGACACAATAGTAATTTGCAGCTAAGCTGCCAGTATATTAGGCTTAAAAGCCTTTCAATACACTTCTTCCACAAAATATCATCCCCAACCCAATGCAATACATCATACAATAATATGTCATGCCGTACCAAGTCTATCAGATACACATACAATTCAGTATATATGCCAGTATATATCATGCTTGGTACGTAACTCACATAATCAATAACGTTCAGTTAAGGGTCTAAGAAGTGCTTATCGACCCTATGGAAGGTTCACAGTCAACTTGGGCAACTCGTGCAACCTTAGTAAAACATTTCAGTAAAAATGGGCTCACACGCCCATGTGGTATGCCCATATGGCCCACACTGCCCAAATCAGTCCAGCCTGTGTGTCGCACATGGCTTGCTTGGCCATCACACGGTCATGTCATGTGCGCACGGCCTGGCCTCATCAAACACACGCCGTGTCCATCACACGGGCGACCACACACCCGTGTGGCGTCGACAATGAGGTTTTTGGCTTTCGCTGAAACCTCATTTTCTGTGCAATCGATTACACACCTGGTTCACTTTCGATGTTAAAACACTCTCTAGGCCTGGAAACCTATCAAAGAACATTCAGAATTGATTTAGCAGTCTATTTTGCAAGGTTTCGATAATTCTTAACTATATTAACTTGACTTACCGCCGAAGAAGACCCTCTGCAAATGCCATTAAAACGAGAACCACGAAATTCACCGACCCGAACTTCCTCCTACACCATTGATCCACAAATGAAAAACAACGCTACTCATTCGTCAAGAAGCTCATAATAGGAAAGAAGAGGGTAACTTACCAACAACACCCGAAAGACGCGAAGACGACATGATAAACGAAACGAGAAAAAGAAAATCGAGATGGGTAAAATCACAAAGGAAAAATCGGTAGGGAAGGGGGAACAATTTCGGCAAAACACCAAAAAGAAAAGAATGAAGAGGGAAAACTAGCAGAGACTTTCGACAGAAGAGAAGAAAATAATTGGATAACTCCTAAATCCCCTAATTTGCTCCCACTAAACTGCATTCATCTCAACTACTTCCCTTAATTTGCTCCCACTAAACTGCATTCATCTCAACTACTTCAGTATTTCGGCTAAACCAAACTCTTTCAGTCCACAGAGTAAAATAAACTCCCTTGCTCGCGCAGGGATTCAAACACAGGATCATCAACAACCTAACACTCCACCTAACCACTAGACCAACAGGCCCATTCTGATATGTTTTTACCAACAACCAAATAAAAACCTACTGAACAGAGATAAGGCTTAAATCATAAAGATATCAAAATCTGCCCAAGTCAAGGCTTGAACTTGGGACTTCTCAAACACTCCCAGAATACTTAACCACTGAAGCAGATACATGGTTGTGTCAAAATTTATAAAAGTCGAAAAACAAATTTTTGGGGCGTTACAACTCTACCCCCTAAAAGAAAATTTCGGCCTCGAAATTTACCTGATCAGAACAGATGAGGATATTGTTGACGCATCGCATCCTCAGGCTCCCACGTGGCCTCCTCAGTGCTATGATTCTACCATAGCACCTTCACTAAAGGAATGGATTTCCTCTTAAGGACTTTTACATCGCGATCCAGAATTTGAACCGGCTCCTCCTCGAAAGTGAAGTCTAGTCTAACCTCAATTTCCTCAACAGGGACGATATGCGTGGGATCAAAGTGTTACGCCTCAACATCAAGATGTGGAACACATCGTGAATACGGTCTAGCTCTGGAGGTAACTCCAACCGATAAGCAACCAATCCCACTCGCTTCAGAATATGGTAAGGTCTAATGAACCTAAGGCCCAACTTGCCTTTACGACCAAACCTCAGGATCTTCTTCCATGGCGAAACCTTCAAGAAAACGAAATCCCCCACAGAATAATCAATCTCGCTTCTTTTCAGATCCACATAAGACTTTTGTCTATCAGATGGCGCTTTCAGACGATCTCGAATTAGTCTAACATTATCCTCTGTCTCAAAAACCAATTCAGGACCCAGAACACGTCGCTCGCCCAACTCAGTCCAACATAAGGGAGTGCGACACTTACAACCATATAGGGCCTCGTAAGGTGCCATCAAAATGCTAGACTGGTAATTATTATTATAGGCAAACTCTGCTAACGACAGATAATCCTCCCAACTACCTCAGAAATCAATAACATAGCTCCTCAACATGTCCTCCAGTATCTGAATCACCCTCTCTGACTTAAAATCAATTTGAGGATGGAACGCGGTACTGAAGTCTAACCTTAAACCCAGAGCCTTATGTAGCTTTCCTCAAAACCGAAACGTGAAACGAGGATCCCTATCAGAGACGATTGAAATCGATACCCCATGCAGCCTGACTATCTCAGAAATATAAAGCTTCGCCAACTTTTGTAGGGAATAATCAGTACGAACCGGTATGAAGTGTGCTGACTTAGTCAATTGATCCACGATGACCCAAACATAATCCTTCTTAGTGGGTGTCAAGGGTAACCCACTAACGAAGTCCATCGTCACACGTTTGTACTTCCAAAAGGGAATCTTAATTGGCTGCAGCAAACCCAAAGGCAACTGATGCTCAGCCTTAACCTGCTGGCATGTCAAGCATCTAGCCACAAAATTAGTAACCTCTTGTTTCAATCCTGGCCACCAATACAACTTACGGAGGTCTTGGTACATCTTAGTCCCACTAGAATGCATAGCATAAGGGCTACTATGCGCCTCTCTCAGTATAGACTGCCTCAAATCAGTGTCATTCGGTACACAAATTTGTCTATGGAAACATAATACACCTTCAGAGTTCAACCCAAAATCTCTAGTGCTACCACTCTTAATCTATCGGAACCGAGGACCCAAAGACCCGTCCTGCAACTGTTTACCCTTAATCTGTTCTATCCTAGTCGGTTTAACCTGAAGCTCAACCAACAGACTACCATCATCAAATAAACTGAGGCGAGTAAACATCGACCTTAAATGGGTCATAACTCTACGGCTCAGTGCATCGACCACCACATTCGCCTTGCCAGGGTGGTACTCAATGGTGCAGTCATAGTCCTTGAGCAACTCAATCTATCTATGCTGCCTAAGATTCATCTCCTTCTGAGTAAGCAGATACTTGAGGCTTTTGTGATCAATATAGATGATACACTTCTCACCGTATAGATAATGCCTCTAGATTTTTAGTGCAAATACCATTGTGGCTAACTCCAAATTATGTGTCGGATAGTTCACCTCATGTGTCTTAAGCTGACGAGACGTATATGCTACCACCTTACCCTCCTGCATCAACACACATCCCAAACTGACAGGTGATGCATCACTATAAACTGTGAACTCCTTTCCAAATTCAGGCTGTATCAAAATAAGGGCCTCAGTCAGTACAGTCTTGAGCTTCTCAAAGGTCTCTTGCTGTGCACCAATCCAGTTAAACGGCACATCCTTATGTAGTATCTTAGTCAAGGGTGCTGCAATCAATGAAAAGCCCTCTACAAATTACCGATAATAACCCGCTAGTCCCAGAAAACTATGGACCTCAGACACATTCCTAGGCTGCTTCCACTCCAACACAACCTCAATCTTTCGAGGATCAACTCGAATCCCCTCAGCAGAAACCACATGACCTAGAAATGTCACCTCACGTAGCCAAAACTTACATTTGCTAAACTTAGCATAGAGTTGCTTCTCCCTTAGAGTCTGCAGAAAAACCCTAAGGTGCTAATCATGCTCATCCTCAGTCCTCGAGTAAACCAGTATATCATCGATAAACACCACCACAAACTGGTCCAGATAAGGCTGAAACACCCGATTAATCAGATCCATGAAAGCTACCGGTGCATTAGTCAGCCCAAATGGCATCACTAGAAACTCGTAGTGACCATAACGAGTCCTAAATGTTGTCTTATACACATCGGCCTCCTTAACCCTCAACTGATGATACCCAGATTGGAGGTTAATCTTAGAGAACACCGAAGCTCCTCGTAACTAGTCAAACAGATTATTTATCCTCAGTAGGGGTACTTATTCTTAATGGTCAACTTGTTTAGTTGCAAGTAGTCGATACACATCCGCATGGATCCATCCTTTATACTTAAGCATTATATAATCAAAACATATAATAATCATATAAAGGACAACCGACGATCCAATAACTCTTGAATCTGAGCATTAAGCTCTGTAAGCTCCTTCAGTGCCATTCGGTAGGGAGTGATGGACACCAGAGCTGTACCAGGAAGGAGCTCAATCCCAAACTCCACTTCTCTATTCGGAGGTAACCCCGGTAGCTCTTCAGGAAAAACGTCCGGAAAATCCCTTACAGTGCGAATATCCTTTACAGTAGAATCTTCAGAAGCGAAAATACTCACGTAGGCCTAGAACGCCTCACATCCCTTACGTACCAACTTTTCCGCCACTAGTGCAGAAATCACATTAGTCAAATAATCCCGATGTTCCTTATTCACAACTACCTCGTTGTCCTTCTCGGTTCTCAAAATAACCTTCTTAGTCGCATAGTCCAGACTTACTCAATGCTTGACCAACCAGTCCATCACCAAAATTAAATTGAAATCACCAAAGGGAAGCTCCATCAGATTAGCCAGAAAGATTTCTCCTTGAACCTCTAAAGGAACATCTCTAAATAGCTTGTTAACCGTTATAGATTGCCCCAACGGACTCAGTACCATAGCCTTACTGGATGTAACACCCTTAACCCGTATCTTTCGCTGGAATAGGGTTAAAGGCGTTACCGGACATATCAGAACATTTACATATACTTAAGCATTACATAATCAAAACATATAATAATCATACACAATTGTCCTTTATATAGGTCTACAAGATCTTAAACATGCTTTTAAAAGGGGTCGAGACTAAACCGAGCTCATATAAAATTTTTCAAAACTTAAACAAGTTGTACAAGTCACACGCCCGTATGAACAAGCCGTGTGCCTCACACGGCATTAGACACGCCCGTGTTTCTAGGCTGTGGCAAAATAGAGCATACATACTGACTTGTCCACAGGGCCACATGACACTCCCGTGTGCTAGGCTGTGGTCAAATCTGGCTTGGGACACACAGCTAGCCACACGCCCATGTGCATTGGTCGTGCTCAAGACTGACTTTAAATTGTAGGACTACCCCAGGGGACACACGGCTATGTAACATGACCGTATGTTGCACACGGCCGAGACACTGCCCGTTTGGACAAAAATAGGCCATTTGAAAAGCCAATTTGCCACCCATTTTGGGTCATACCTACAAGTATCAAAACCACATCATTTTATACCAAATTCTCAACTATTTCACAAACAAAACATACATCTTTCATGCCATATCATAAACAACCAAATCCATACTTATAACCATACCAAAATTATGCCAAATCATAATTCAAAGTCATACCATGAACTTACAAATTCTTCAAATAAGCACCTATCATAAACTTACCAAATTGACCATTACTATAGACCATACAAAAACACATCATAATAGCAATATTGCATCACATATCATAAACCAAAATCAAGCCATAAGTTTAATCATAATCTAGCCATATCACATGGCATGATATACACATTACAAAACGTAATCACATACTTCTAGCCTATACATGTAACACCCCTAACCTGTAACCGTCGCCAGAATAGGTTAAGAGGCATTACCGGGCTTATAACAACATTCAGAACAATCATTTTATAAAATATTCATCTCCTTACAATAAATGACATTCATTCACATTCAATAAGAACTTAAATCGAGCATACAAAGCCTAACTCATGCATTCGGGACCAATCTGATAACATATAAAAGTTTTGGAAGCTTAGAAAATTTTTAACTTTTAAATGGTCACACGCCCGTGTGAACAGGCCGTGTGCCACACACGGCCTTAGACACGTCCGTGTATTTAAGCCTTAGCAAAACAGGGCATACATACTGACTTGTCCACATGACCACAAGACACACCCGTGTTCCAGACTGTGTGAAATTTAAGAAGGCTTCTGACTTGGCCACACGGCTGACCACACGCCCGTGTGCCACACACAACCAATAAACACGCCCGTGTGTCTAGACCGTGTCAAAACTGGAGGGTATACTAACTTTAATTCATAGGGTACCCCAGGAGACACACGGCCGTGTAACGTGACTGTGTGTCACACACGGCTGAGACACACGCCTGTGTCTCTACCCTTGTGGACAAAATATGCCATTTGAATAGCCAAATTTGCTACCCTAAAACATAAGCATATACATTCAAAATTGACCACATTTAAAAAACTCAATTTGCAACCAAATGAACCAATTCAATACACATTATAAGCCATATTCAAGCTTACCATACACATGTCCATATACCTATATAACAACATATACAATTTATCCATTAACATCCATAAATCAAGACTACCTTTGCCTAATTTTATTCAAACATGTTCATACCAAAACATACCATATTCAAACATATACATATATAACCAAAATATGATACCAAATAAGTCAAATCACATGGCTTAACTTATGTACAAATTCATACTCAAAACATGATTCCAAAACATAACTTTACTATCTAGCTAGCCTATACATGCCATATCTACATAAGTTCATAAGTTTATAATACCAAACGGGAATTTGGATAGTGTGACGTGCAACTCCGACTTGTCCGAAACGAGCGAGCTAACGAACCTCTATAAGACATAGACAAAAATAGAGTAAGCTTCTAAGCTTAGTAAGCCCGTATAATTTAGAATTTAACTTACCATTAAAGTAATCAAAGCAATAGTATAATGCCAACCATTCAATATAAGCATCCTAATTACACAATATTATAACATGTTAGTCATTTAACTAATACATAAACCATAACTTGTTCATATAACATTACTTAGGCTCATTGAATCTATTAGAACTTCAAAGGATAATCGAGTGAACAATGCCAATAATCCGTCAATTCATCATCATACATGCTCTTTCAAGACATGGTCAATAAGCTCATCATAAGCTGATAACAGTAAGCTTTATTGAGCTGAAAACGGGAAGTTCTATTGAGATGAACAGTAAACTCTTTCGATCTGAATCAATAAGCTCATACGAGCTATGGTGAGTCCGCAACAAATGCAGGAGCTCGACCATTTCGATAAGTACAGTAACACGTCACTCATATCTAATGAATTTACATAGTTCAACTAAAGCTCTGTAACAGATTTGATATATCATCAAAGTATTTATATCTTAAATAATTCAATTATATACATTCTATTCAACCATTGCAAGTATAGTATAGTTCAGTTCTAATTATACGAACTTACCTCGAGTTGCTCGGATGAAAACTAGCTTCTACTCGTCTACTTTTTGTTTCCCTCGATCTAATTTCGGTATTTGCTTATCTTGATCTATATGATTTCAAATTAACTTATTTAATTTTCGTTCAACTCAATTTAGCCTAAAACATTCATTTTTGGTTAAATTACAAATTTACCCCTAAACTTTTGACCTACTTTGCAATTTAGTCTTTTATACACAAAATGGTAAATTTACACAATTAGGCTATAACCCAAGATAGCCGAATTTCCTAAAATCACATTGCAGCCCATATATTCATTTTATTCACATTTTCAGCCACAACATTTTTATCTTTTACAAATTAATCCCTAATTCTCATTTTTGTCAGAAATCACTTTATAAAACTTGTATAACAATTATCAAGCTTCCATAATCTATCACTAAACTTCAAAGTACTCAAGTATTCAACAATGGCACATTTCAAAATCTATAACAATTTCAAAAACGAAGGTATGGGCTAGCTAGATTATGCTGCAACGAGCTCAAAAACATAGAAATCATTAAAAACTGAGCTAAAACCGTACCTTAATCAAAGGTTAAAGTTGCCGAAAATCAAAGCCCTAACTTTTTGCTTCTTCTTTGTTATTTTCGGCTGAGTGAATATGACAAAAAATTTGGTTTTGTTTAAACTTAATAACTAAATTACTAATATAACCTTATAATTTAACTTATAATAACATGAAATTCATGGACATGAATGTCCATTAACTTAAACTAAGGTCAAATAACATTATAAGGACTTCCATATTAATAAACCATAGCTATTTAATACCTTTAAACAATAGAACTCATATTTTACGCTTTACGCGATTTAGTCCTTTTTACCGAATTGAGCATTTAAATGGTAAAATTTTTTTAAGAAAGTTCCACATAATTTATCTATGATGTTGTAGACCTCATTAAAATAATAAAATAAATATTTTGACTTCAAATTTGTGGTCCCAAAACCACTATTTCGAGTTAGCCTAAAAATGGGCTGTTACAACTCTCCCCCTTAGGGATTTTCGTCCCCGAAAATCTTACGGGTAAGGAGGTTAGGGTACTATTTTTGCATAGCTTCTTCGGGTTCCCACGTAGCTTTCTCAATCCCATGTTTATGCCAAAGAACCTTCAGAAGTGCTATACATTTATTTCTCAATTCTTTGATCTCTTGAGCCAGAATCTTGATCGGTTCTTCGTTATATGATAAATCAGACTGTATCTCAACATCAACGGGAGAAATCACATGTGACGGATCCGATCTATACCGACATAGCATCGAAACATGAAAAACATTATGTATCTTTTCTAGTTCTGACGGTAAAGCAAGTTGATAGGCTACAGGTCCTATTCTTTCAACAATCTCATACGACCTGATAAATCGCAGACTTAACTTTCCTTTACGACTGAATCGAAGTACCTTTTTCCACAGTGACATTTTTAAAATCACTTTGTCTCCGACTTGAAATTCCATCTCTGTACGTTTCAAATCTGCATAAGATTTTTTTCGATCTGAAGCTGCTTTTAAACTATCACGAATTGTTTTTACTTTTTCTTCTGTTCTTTGATTAATTCAACCTCGTGAATCTTTTTCTCACTCAATTCAGTCCAGTATAACAATGTTCGAAACTTGCGACCATATAAAGCTTCGAACGGTGCCATCTTTATACTCGTTTGAAAATTGTTGTTATACGCAAACTCAATCAGAGGTAAATATTTCTCCCAGTTACTTTCAAACTTCAGAATGCAACAACGCAACTTATCTTCAAGTATCTGTATAACTCTTTTGGACTGACCGTCTGTCTGGGGATGAAAAGCTATGCTGAAATTCAATTTCATTCCAATAGCTTCTTATAATTTCTTCCAGAATCTTGATGTAAATCTTGGATCTCTATCGGAGATAATTGACAGTGGTACACCATGCAATCGTACGATTTCAGACAAATACAATTTCGCTAGTCTATCCAAAAAGTAATTCGTATGGTATGAAATAAGTAGATTTTTTTAGTGAATCAATGACAACCTATATAGCATCTTTCTTTTTCAGAGTTAGGGGTAGTCCCAGCACGAAATCCATAGTGACTCGATCCCATTTTCATTCAGGAATCAATGCAGGCTGCAGTAAACCAAATGGTACTTGATGTTCAGCTTTCACTTATTGACAAATCAAACATTTTGATACAAACTCCGAGATATCCCATTTCATTCCTGACCACCAATACTACTATTTCAAATCATTATACATCTTGGTACTACCTGGATGAACAAAAAAGCGATTACTTTATGCTTCATGCAAAATTTTCTGAATAAGTTCTGTATTTTTCGGTACACAAATTCTATTTCGGAACATCAAAAAATCATCAATCCCAATATGAAATTTTGAATAAAAAATAGACTCATATTGAATTCGTTTAGCCTTCAGTCCACTATCATTCTTCTGAGCTTCACAAATTTGTTGCAGAAATATCAATTTAGCTTTCAATTCAGCTAAAATAGACCCATTATCACATATCATCAATTAAGTATTCAAGGCTTGTAATGCAAACAATGATTTTTGGCTCAAAGCATCAGCAACTACATTAACTTTTCCCGGGTGATAATCAATCACAAAGCATAATCTTTTAATAACTCAAGCCATCTTCGTTGTCACAAATTCAGATCTTTCTATGACATCAGATATATCAAACTCTTATAATCTGTATAAATGTGCATTTTTCACCTTATAAATAGTGTCACCAAATCTTTAATGCAAAAAAATCGTAGCCAGTTCTAAGTTGTGCGTCGGATAATTCTTTTCATGCGGTTTCAACTGTCAGGAAGCATAAGCTATAACTTTTCCCTCTTGCATCAAAACACAGCCGAAACTGTTTAGTGATGCATCGCTATAGATCACGAATTCCTTACTCGATTTAGGTTGAACCAAACTGTTGCTTCTGTTAACAGTGCTTTCAATTGTTCAAAACTCTACTGACACTTTTTTGACCATTCAAACTTCACATCTTTTTATAGCAATCGAGTCATTGGTATCGCAATCATTGAGAAGCCTTCACAAATCTTCGATAATAGCCCGCTAAGCCCAAAAACCTACGGACTTCAGATACGTTTCTAGGAGGTTTCCAGTCAAAAATAGCAGAAATCTTGCTCGGATCAACTCTAATACCGTCGGCTGATACAATATGTACCAAAAATCCAACCTCTTTGAGCGAGAACTCACATTTACTGAACTTTACAAATAACTGCTTATCACGTAAAGTTTGTAACACAATTCTCAAGTGCTAGGTATGCTCAAATTCATCTCGTGAATGGATCAGAATATCGTCAATGAATACCACAACAAATCTGTCTAAATACGGCCTGAATATACGATTCATCAAGTCCATAAAAATGGCAGGAGCATTAGTTAAACCGAAAGGCATAACAAGGAATTCATAATGGCCATACCTTGTTCTAAAAGCGGTTTTCAGACATCTGAATCTTTCACTCGCAACTGATAGTAACCCGATCTTAGATCAATTTTTGAAAATACCGTAGCCTCTTTCAACTAATCAAATAAGTCATCAATCCACAAGAGAAGGTATTTGTTCTTTATAGTCACTTTATTCAATTGTCTATAGTCGATACACATGCTTATAGATCCATCTTTCTTTTTCACAAATAATATTGGTGCACCCCAAGGAGAATAACTCGGTTGTACAAAAGCTCTATCTGACAATTCTTGTAACTGAGCTTTCAACTCTTTTAATTCTGTTGGAGCCATTCTGTACGGAGCCATCGATATCGGAGTTGTTCACGGTATTAACTCAATACCAAATTTGACTTCTTTGATTGGCAGCAATCCTAATAATTCTTCTGGAAATACATCCGAGAACTCACAACAACAGGTATGATTAAATCTTTAATTCTGACACCTTTGTATCCAATATATAGGTAAGATATGCATCGTAGCCTTTTTTCAAGTATTTCTGAGCTAGCATAGATGATATTACGATAGGTAATTCATTCAAATCATTAGACTCAATCCGAATGACCTCACCATTTTTACATTTCAATTCAATAGTCTTCTGTCTACAATCCACAACTGCATCATGCATAGTCAGCCAGTCCATACTCAGAATCACATCAAACTCATCAAATGGTAGAAGCATCAAATCAGCCCGAAAACAGTAACCCCGGATCTTCAGAGGATAATTCTTACAAATTTTATCAACTAAAACAAACTTGCCTAAGGGGTTCGATACTTTAATAACAAATTCTGTAGACTGAACATGTAAACTCTTTTTAAATACTAAATTTATATAGATATATGAATAGGTTGATCCAGGATCTATCAACGCCACTATATCAGTATCAAAAAGAGAAAAAGTACCGGCAATAACGTCTGGTGATGATGCTTTCTCTCGTGCACGTATAGCATAAGCCCTGGCAGGTGCTCGTGCCTCAGATCTCACAGTCCAATATCTCGTAGCACCTCGATTACCACTCGCATTTTTGGTGTTTCTGGGCGGTCTCCCTCTAGCAACCGTGTTACTTGTTTTCACTGGTTGTTCTCTTTCATTTGTGAACTTTTCTGGACAACCGCGGAGAAAATAATTCAAAGAACCACATTTAAAACAAGCTCTGCTCACTAATCTGCATTCACCGTAATGTCACTTATTACAATGTTTACATTCAGATGCAGCATTTCTAATACTTCCCGCACCGGCCACAGATGTTGCCTGAGCTTTTGAACCTGATTGTCTTGCATTTTTGTCTTTAATAGAAATTCCCGCAGAAGCTGTAGGACGAGGGTGATTTTATTTAAATTTCTTTGATGCTAATTGATGTGGTTTACCCGTAAATCTTTTTCTAGACTCTCTAGCCTCAGAATCAACTTTTCTTTTCTCTTTACACAGACCTTTGGCCTTACAGACTCGATCAAACAGAACAACAAACTCTTTTAGCTCAAGAATTCCTACCAAAACTTTGATTTCTTCATTTAATCCATCCTCGAATCGCTTACACATAATAGCTTCAGACGATACACATTCATGGGCATATTTGCTGAGTCATACAAACTCTCGTTCATATTCTGTAACTGACATACGACCCTACTTCAATTCAAGAAATTCTTTTCTCTTCTAGTCGATGAACCTTTGGCTAATGTATTTCTTTCTAAATTGAGCTTGGAAGAAATCTCAAGTAACTCGTTCTAGAGGAACTACAGATATCAAGGTATTCCACCATTCATACACAGTATCTCTTAACAATGATACCACACACTTCATACATTTTTCAGGTGTGCAGGACAATTCATCAAATACCCGAATCGTGTTCTCGAGCCAAAATTTAGCCTTTTCAGGGTCATCATTAGCAATAGCTCTAAAATCTTTAGCCCCGTGTTTTCATATTCTATCAACAGGTGGTTTATTCAATCGCAAAAGATCAGTACCTTAAGGAACTACTGGAATCAGTTAGGGAACAGGTGGGGGTAGAGGCTACGGAACAGCCGGGTTTGTATGTACATACTGTGTGAACCACTCATTTAATATCGGAAAGAAGGCTTCTTTAGTCTCACCCTTGTGACTACTCGTCACAGGTCTAGATTCAGTAGGGGCTGCTCCTTAAGTGGGAGCTAGCGCGTTACTTTCTACATCGTCTGCTACAGCTCGCTCAAGATCCATTACTATATAAAAACACATTCAAGAATGTCAGGAGCCTTTACACTATCACAGTTTTATATATGGCACATATAGCTAAACTCAATTACACTATGTTAGCCCTAGAACCAACTAAATCATAGCTCTGATACCAATAAAATGTAACACCCCTAACCCGTAACCATCGCCAGAAAAGGTTAAGAGGCATTGCCGGGCTTATAACAACATTCAAAACAATCATTTTATAAAATAATCATCTCCTTACAGTAAATGACATTCATTCACATTCAATAAGAACTTAAATCGAGCATACAAATCCTAACTCATGCATTCGAGACTAATCTGATAACATATAAAAGTTTCGGAAGCTTAGAAAATTTTCAACTTTTAAATGGTCACATGCCCATGTGAACAGCCAGTATGCCACACACGGCCTTAGACACGCCCGTGTGCCTAAGTCGTGGCAAAATAGGGCATACATACTGACTTGTCCACACGGCCACAAGACACGTCTGTGTTCTAGACCATATGAAAATTAAGGAGGCTACTGACTTGGCCACACGGCCGACCACAAGCTCGTGTGCCAGCCTGTGTGCCACACACGACCAATAGACACGCCCGTGTGTCTAGGCTATGTCAAAACTAGAGGGTATACTGCCTTTAATTCGTAGGGTACCCCAGGGGATACACGGCTGTGTAACGTGACCGTGTGTCACACATGACTAAGATACACGCCCGTGTCTCTGCCCGTGTGGACAAAATAGGCCATTTGAATAGCCAAATTTGCCACCCTAAAACATAAGCATATACATTCAAAATTGACCACATTTAAACAACTCAATTTGCAACCAAATGAACCAATTCAATACACATTATAAGCCATATTCAAGCTTACCATACATATGTCCATATACTTATATAACAACATATACAATTTATCCATTTAACATCCATAAATCAAGACTACCTTTGCCTAATTTCATTTAAACATTTTCATACCAAAACATACCATATTCAAACATATACATATATAACCAAAATATGATACCAAATAAGTCAAATCACATGGCTTAACTTATGTAAAAATTCATGCTCAAAACATGATTCCAAAACATAACTTTACTATCTAGCTAGCTTATACATGCCATATCTACATAAGTTCATAAGTTCATAATACCAAATGAGAATTTAAATAGTGTGACGTGCAACTCCGACTTGTTCGGAATGAGAGAGCTAACGAACCTCTATAAGACATAGAAACAGAAGCAGAGTAAGCTTCTAAGCTTAGTAAGCCCGTATAATTCAGAATTTAACTTACCATTAAAGTAATTAAAGCAATAGTATAATGCCAACCATTCAATATAAGCATCCTAATTACACAATATTATAACATGTTAGTCATTTAACTAATACATAAACCATAACTTGTTCATATAACATTACTTAGGCTCGTTGAATCTATTAGAACTTCAAAGGATAATCGAGTGGACAATGTCAATAATCCGTCAATTCATCATCATACATGCTCTTTCGAGACATGGCCAGTAAGCTCATCATGAGCTGATAACAGTAAGCTTTATTGAGCTAAAACGGGAAGTCAGTTGAGATGAGCGATGAAGAAGCTCTTTCGAGCTGAATCAGTAAGCTTATACGAGCTATGGTGAGTCCGCAACAAATGTAGGAGCTCGACCATTTCGATAAGTACAGTAACATGTCACTCGTATCCAATGAGTTCACATAGTTCAACTAAAGCTTGGTAACAGATTTGATATATCATCAAAGTATTTATATATCAAATAATTCAATTATATACATTCTATTCAACCATTGCAAGTATAGTATAGTTTGATTCTAATTATACGAACTTACCTCTAGTTGCTCGGATGAAATCTAGCGTCTACTCGTCTACTTTTCGTTTCCCCCGATCTAATTCTGGTATTTGCTTATCTTGATCTATATGATATCAAATTAACTTATTTTATTTTCATTCAACTCAATTTAGCCTAAAACATTCATTTTTGGCCAAATTACAAATTTACCCCTAAACTTTTGACTATTTTACAATTTAGTCCTTTATACACAAAATGGCAGATTTGCACAATTAGGCTATAACCCAAGATAGCTGAATTTCCTATAATCACATTGCAGCCCATATATTCATTTTATTCCCATTTTTAACCACAACATTTCTATCTTTTACAAATTAATCCCTAATTCTCATTTCAAGCTTCCATAATCTATCACTAAACTTCAAAGAACTTAAGTATTCAACAATGACACATTTCAAAATCTATAACAGTTTCAAAAACGAAGGTACGGGCTAGCTAGATTAAGCTGCAACGAGCTCAAAAAACATAGAAATCATTAAAAACTAAGCTAAAATCGTACCTTAATCAAAGGTTAAAGTTGCCGAAAATCACAGCCCTAACATTCTTATTCTTCTTTGTTATTTTCGGATAAGGATGAGTGAATATGACAAAAATTTTGGTTTTGTTTTTATTAAATTAAACTTAATAACTAAATTACTAATATAACCTTATAATTTAACTTATGATAACATGAAATCCATGGACATGAATGTCCATTAACTTAATAAGGTCAAATAACATTATAAGGACTTCCATATTAATAAACTATAGACCTTTAAACAATAGAACTCATATTTTACGCTTTACGCGATTTAGTTATTTTTACCGAATTAAGCATTTAAACGGTAAAATTTCTTTACGAAACTTCCACATAATTTATCTATCATGTTATAGACCATATTAAAATAATAAAATAAATATTTTGACTTCAGATTTGTGGTCCCAAAACCACTATTCTGATTTGACCTAAAAACGGGCTATTACAATACATGCCATAGTCCAATATTTACACTTTCAAAATATGCCAAAATAGAGTTCGATAGTGTGGTGATAATCCTCGATGATCCCCGAGCTTTCAGTAGCTTCGATATTTATAAAATAGTTGAAAAACACACAGAGTAAGCTTTCGAAAGCTTAGTAAGCCATATACAAATAAACTTATCATTCAAAACATGAAAGCATCATCAAATTACATATACTCCATGGCTAAATACTATCTCAAACCAAATAGTTCATATACATTTCACATATTCCTAATTCATTTACACATATAGCATATTTTCTCATACTTATAACATATATCATCACTTGTACATATACTTACCTTTTATTCTCAAACATAGTATACATTTCGAATGTACCTGAATCGGATACACATTTCATATAATTATTTGTTTCTCGGAATACCTGTTGAACCGTTCGGAATCATAAGGATACGCGGATAACTCGAAAAGCTCATACAATGCCAATGTCCCAGATGTGGTCTTACATGTAATCAAATATCGATGCCACTGTCCCAGACAGCGTCTTTCACGAAATCAAATACGATGTCAATGTCCCAGACATGGTCTTACACGTAAATCATAAGTTGATGCCAATGTCTCAGACATGGTCTTACATGAAATCACATATCGGATCCTATGTCATGACATATGTATCCTAACTATTCCTATAGTTCGTACGGGGCTTTTCGGACTGCGAAACTTTGTCGATACTTTCTCGGATATCTCATTCTCAACACATACAATCATTCAACATTTTTCAAAAGCATATAATCAATAATAATTCAATTCAAAATATATTTATTTGTATATCGACTTACCTCATACAGATTCGAATAGACAGAATCGGCTACTCAACGACTTTCGACTTTTCCTGATGTAATTTTGGTTTCTTTTGTTCTTGATCTAAATCAAAGAGAATCAAGGTCGGACCCTAAACAAGCTTTTATCTTTTCTTTTCCTTTGATTTTCGGAAAAGATGAACAAAAACTGACTAATATTATGCCTTTGTTTTATTTTAATTATCATATTAACTAAATACCAATTTTACCCTTTGTTATAAAACCATTTAATCATTAAACATAAGGCCATTTATGTCCATTAATCTTTTCAATGGCATAATAACAACATAAGGACCTCTCAATTAAAAGGCCACAACAAATAGGCACTTTAACAAACAACAGGCAACTTTTCTATTTTATGCGATTAGGTCCTTTTATCAAATTAAACACACAAACGATCAAATTTTCGTACGAAATTTTTGCACATACTAATTCACATACAATAAACACAAAAAATAATATCAAAATATTTTTCTGACTCGGACCTGTGGTCCCAAAACCACTATTCTGACTAGGGTCTAAACTGGGCTATTACACTGGAAGTACTCTCAACCGATAATCCCAGATTCCTAGAAACAGAGCATACAATATAGGAGTAAGTGGATCCTATATCTATCAATGCAGTGTATGGTACATCAAAAATAAAGAATGTACCAGTGATGACATCTGGAGCATCTCGGTCCTATCGGTGACGTGCAGCATAAACTAGAGCAGGCTGTCTCACCTCAGTCTGTCCAACACCTCTGCTAGGTGCTATCTGTCCACGACCCATACCATTACTACCCCTGTCCTGACCATGGCCTCTCAGTGGCTGCTGTACTATCCTCTGCGGTTGTGCAGTACTAGTACCCTGAGCTTGCATCTGATCAGCCCTTAGTGGACACTCCCTAATATGGTGATCCAATGACCCACATCTCAGGCAAAGCCCCAGTCCTCCTCCAACGTTCGCTCTGATGGCGTCTACCACAATCAGTAGGTGGCTGCAGTCCAGTAGCAATTATAGGGGGTCAAGCTCTAACTAGCCCATCAGGTCTAGCCTTTTTCCTATGCCTCTATACAGAACTCGAGGGCTCCGAATCCTTCTTGTTCTTACCTCTCTCTCTGTCACAATTTTGGTGCTTAGTGAGCTTAACCTCCTCGGCGATCTTCGCCTTCTCAACCAGTGTAGAAAAATCACACTCCCTCCTATTAGCATCCACGTAACTGGCTCCCACATATTTTCCCTGGAAGGCAGTCTTAAAGAACTCCCAGGTCAGACGTTCGGGCTGAGTGCCCTCCTTAACAGTAACCACCACTGCTATGTCTCATCTCGCAAAAGAGATACTGCACCCTTTAATTTTTGCTCAGGGGTGCAATCTAAGTCATCCATAATCCACTCCGTAGCCTCTATCCGGTACTCAGCCACATTAGGGGCGACTCCAGTAACACCCCTAAAAAGCTCAACTTTATTGGGCTGGAGTTGTTCCGTGACTGACCCTTAGCACCCAGATCCAGTATTGTGCCCAGCGACCCTCTCTAAAATCCTGAGCATAGCCTGGGACAAAGCGTCGTCCTCGGCCATGCGGTCTTGAGACCCAATCTCAGTCACAGGTGAAATCGGCGTCTCACTGCAGGTTGCCAAAAGATGAGGACCAAGCTCGAGCCCCTCTACGGCCTCTACCTCGGCCTCTAATACCCCGTCCGCGGATACCTCATGCGCTCATGTCTAATCAAATTTATCTATATTACAAATTTTATGAATCCGTTATGGTTCCAATGTTTATTAGCAGATATTTTATGTAAACAGTTCCAGTAATTTAGAGGGGTTTTCATAAATTGTAGTCTCTATCAGTTTTGCTACAGTTTTAATTTACACTATCTAGAGTGTTTTTCACAGTATGTTACCTACAGTGGTTTTAGAATATACTATCTACAATATTTTCAGTTTAGACTTATCACAGTTTTAAAAAACTTACAAGATTAGCGCCAGAGACTTGGTGTACCACATTCTTAGTCAAATCATTTTAAATCAGTTAAAAATCATTTCTTAAAAACTGAGTTTTAAAACCCAAATTTGTAACCGAGTTTTGTAACCTGACTCTAATACCCCTAAATGTAACACTCCAAACTTGGCCTAGATATTACGACCGAATCTGGCGATGTCACATGATAGCGTGTTGAAACTACATTGTTACGATAAAACCATTTTCATTTGGTTAACTCCAAAATTACTTTCTTACTTAATCGATTACTTTAAAACTCAATTCATTGCGGAAGCTTAAGAAATCATTTAATTTATGGAAAATCGAGTTAATTAGGTAAATTCGTCCATTTTTGGAAAAACCCCCTTTTGTTTTAGAGAAAATCTTTTGTTCGTTGAATTTCGCAGTTTAAAAACCTGTAAACAGTTTGAAATCTAACATAAAGTCAAACAGTCCAAAAGTCCAATTTACATAAAAAATTAACCTAGAAAATAATTAAGAATTAAATACCACAGCTGAAATAAAACAGTTTAAATACATGTGGCCACCGCCGAGTCCTCCGCTGCACTGATCTGTCAAGTCTGGGGATTTTTTGTGCACATTAAACGAGGAGGTTGGGTTTACGTAAACTCAGTGTATAATCCCACAGAAATCAAACAACAGTAACACAGTGCACTGTCAAAGACAGTTCTGGGCCCAGGCCCTTTTCAGTATCAATAACAATTTGGGCCTTAGCCTATCTCAGTACGGTATGTATTAGGGCCTTAGCCATCACAGTATCAGTAGCAGTAATGCAGTATTTTAGTAACAAAGTCCTACCCAACTAGCCTCCACACACCATCTCCATCCAACCCTATAGTCCATGTGGGGATTAAATCAACCCACCCATCCCTACACTCCAAGTAGTACCGAATGCGACACAACAGTAATTTGCAGCTGAGCTGCCAGTATATTAGGCTTAAAAGCTTTTCAATACACTTCCTCCAGAAAATATCTTCCCCAACCCAATGCAACGCATCATACAATGATATGTCATGTAATACCAAGTCTATCAAATACACATATAATTCAGTATACATGTCGGTATATATCATGCTTGGTACGTAATTCACATAATCAATAACATTTAGTTAAGGGTATAAGAAGTGCTCATTGACCCTATGGAAGGTTCACAGTCGACTTGGGCGACCCGTGCAACCTTAGCAAACATTCTAGTAAAAATGGGCTCACATGCCCATGTGGTCTGTAACACCCTTAACCCGTCCCCGTCGCCGGAAGGATTAAGGAGTAATCACAAACAAGTACAAGAATTCATTTAACGAAATTATACTTTTCCAAAGTTCGATTCTCGTAAAAACATTTAAAGTCCTAATCTAATATCAACCATACATAAACATTAACTATATAGAATACATATAATAACTAAACAAGCCATTTTCGCATGGCTATTCATATATACATAACCAAAAGATATTTAATTAACAACAAAAGTCAACCCTATACATGCCATTAGCAAAGTTCAACTAAAAAAAGTACCAAAAGGGTTTAGATACTGTGGACGACTTCGACTTTGACACCCCGAGTCTGATAGCTAACGAACAAAATCTATAAAACAGAGAATTAAAGCAAAAGATTAAGCACTTCGATGCTTAGTAAGTTTGAGTAATGAAATCATTTAAAAGAGTGGCATAGTAATATCAAAGTTTACTTGTTCCATCCTATGGCCGAGTAGTAACATAATTAAGGTACCAATTTTATTATTCATATCACAAAGGTAAAATCAATGCATCTAAATAAGTTCCATCTATAGCCGAACCCTTTCATCTCAATTTTCATGTCAATCTCATGCATACATATATACATCTCATATTTGTGAAAATTGAACTCTCTAATTTGGCACTCATACATCATGATCAACTTGTAAACATTTGAATGATTTTAACAATGATCTAAGCATACCTACCGAATTTCGTAGTCATAATTTAAAATCAAACGTATTCTCAACGAGAGTAAGTTACTTACCTGATTATCTTACAGTAAGTAGCGCATGTGTTTAAAATTATTTCAGCATGTATTATATAATTTCTCGTACAAACACTTATGGGATTTCATCCTCAATTATTATGCTGGCACAACCATTCTTCGGAATCAAGCCTCGACTCTTAGCACTGGCTCAAAAGCCCTTCGAGACCAAGCTCGGATTAGACCACTGGCTTGAAGGCCCTTCGGAACTAAGTCCGGTTATGACACTGGCTCAAAAGCCCTTCGAAACTAAGTTCGGATTAGACCACTGGCTCAAAAGCCCTTCGAGACCAAGCTCAGATTTAAACCCCGATTAGCATTCACGCATATATGCACATATATATATATATATATATCATATAACATCTGGATATCATTCTTGTTACTCGAATACAATTACAGCATGTTACTAACCATACATCTTTCGATTCTTTAATCCTAAACAAATAACATAATCCCGTTTCGTTAATCCACAAGGTTTCCATAACCATTCGGCCACAAGTAAATACCTTACTTAATTATTTTGTCATGTAATTCAAGTAGAATCATTAGGTCACAAGTTAATTATTATGCTCATAGATAAATAATTGCCTTATTAAATCATAAGCTAAATTTCATTACTCAAAGACTTACCTCGAGTATAATTTGGGCAGTTACGGATAGACTACTCGACTGCTTTCTCCTTTCATTTATCTGATTTTGATCCCCTTAGCTCTTGAGCTTCTCTTGATTCAAAAGGCCGAATGTTTCCCCTCTCTTTTTCTTCTTCTAGTACGGCTAAGAAGAACAAGATGATACCTTGTTTTCTTCACCATTCATTTTCTTATTTTAATTACTTTTCCTTTTTATTTATTTATGTTATAAAATATAAAGCCACTAACTAATAATTAATACATATTATATGTATATAATTCCATCATGGCCGGCCACTAGTTATCATAAATGGAAATTTGACATGCAAACCCATCTTTTTTAGAATATGCATTATTAAACCACTTTGATATTGACCTATCACATTTCAAAAGTATCACATATAAGTCCTATTGAATAGATTCACATACAAATGACCAAATCAAAGCTTGAAACTTTCACACTTGCATTTACTTACTTTATAAACATGAAATATAACTTATAATTATTTTTATAGCTCGATTTTGTGGTCCCGAAACCACTTTCCAACTAGGGTCAAATTAGGGCAGTCACAACTCTTCCCCACTTAAGAAATTTTCGTCCCCGAAAATCTTACCAGTGAATAGATCTAGGTATCGCTCCTTCATAGAGGTCTCAGTTTCCCAAGTAGCTTCTTCGACTCCGTGTTTGAGCCATAACACCTTTACTAAAGGAACCTTTTTGTTTCATAACTCTTTCACCTCACGAGCTAGAATACGAATCGGTTCTTCTTCATAACTCAAATCAGATTGAATTTCAAACTCTGATGGATTAATTATGTGCGAAGGATCAGATCTATAACGTCGAAGCATCAAAACATGAAAAACATTGTGAATCTTTTCAAGTTCGGGGTAAAATCAATTTATATGCAAATGCCCAATTCGCTTCGGATATTTCATACGGCCCGATGAACCTCGGACTCAATTTGCTCTTACGGCCAAACTCGAGCACTTTTTCCAAGGGGAAACTTTAAGGAACACTTTGTCTCCAACCCGATATTCAATGTATTTTCGTTTCAAATCCGCTGCACGACTTACGATCGATCAAGTCGCTTTGGACTTTCACTGATTACTTTTACTTTCTGCTCAGCATCTTTAATCAAATCAACCCCGAAGATTTTTCTTTCACTAAGCTCGGTCCAAAACAATGGTGTACGGCATTTACGACCATACAAAGCCTCGTAAGGTGCCATCTTAATGCTTGATTGAAAACTATTATTGTAAGCGAATTCAATCAAAGGTAAATACCGTTCCCACGAACCATTAAACTCAAGGATGCAACATCTCAACATATCCTCGAGTATCTGAATTATCCGTTCGGATTGACCATCAGTCTGGGGATGAAAAGCGATGCTAAAGTGCAACTTGGTACCCAAAGCTTCTTGCAATTTCTTCCAAAATTGCGATGTGAATCTCGGATCTCTATCTGACACAATAGAAATAGGTACTCCATGTAACCTTACAATCTGAGATACATATATTTCGGCTAGCTTGTCAAGGGAATAATCCGTACGTACAGGAATAAAACGAGCTGACTTTGTCAGTCTATCAACAACAACCCAGATCGCATCTTTCTTGCTTGATGACAATGGTAACCCAGATACAAAATCCATGGTGACTCGATCCCATTTCCATTCAGGTATCATGATCGGCTGAAGTAATCCTGAAGGCACTTGGTGTTCCGCTTTCACTTGCTGACATATAAAACACTTTGAAACAAAATCAGAAATGTCTCGTTTCATACCGTGCCACTAAAAGTGACGTCTCAGGTCGTTGTACATTTTCGTACTCCCCGGGTGAACTGATATTCGACTGCTATGAGCCTCATCTAAAATCATCGAAATAAGTTCTGAATTTCTTGGAACATACAATCGGCTTCTAAACCTCAAACAGTCGTCGTCATCAATTTGAAATTCCGATTCCATATCCGAGACACATTCACTTTCTTTAGCAACCAATTCAACATCGACTTTTTGAGCTTCACGAATTTGATGAATCCACGAAGTGGTTTAGCCTTTAATTCGCTACTAATACACTATCGGATAAAACGGACAGTGTGTACATTCATTGCTCAGAAAGCAAAATAAAGGATTTGCGACTTAAAGCATCCGCAACCATTAGCCTTTCCCGGTGATAATCAATGACAAGCTCATAATCTTTTAGCAACTCAAGCCAACGCCTTTGTCGCAGATTTAAATCTCTTTGAGTCATCAAATATTTGAGACTTTTGTGATCCAAAATACATGGCACTTCTCACCAAACAAGTAATGTCGCCATATTTTCGTGAGCAAATACAATGGCAGCTAATTCGAGATCATGAGTCGAATAGTTTTTCTCATGTGGCTTCAATTGCCTTGACGCGTAGGCTACAACTCGACCTTCTTGCATCAACACACAACCCAACCCAAGTAAGGATGCATCATCAGTAAATGACAAACTCTTTATCGGATTCGGTGTACCAAAAGACCGGAGCTTGAAATCAAATAAGTTTTCAATTGATCAAAACTTTTCTGACATTCTTCTGACCATTCAAACTTAACATCTTTCTGAAGTAGTTTTGTCATTGGTGTGGCTATCATCGAGAAAACTTTTACAAATCGTCTGTAATAACCGGCAAGTCCCAAAAAGCTCTGAACTTCAGTAATATTTCTCGGGGGCTTCCAGTTAAGTATGGCTGAAATTTTATTCGGATCAACCCGAATACCCGATGTAGATACCACATGACCCAAAAAGCTAACTTCTCTCAGCCAGAACTCACATTTACTGAACTTGGCATATAACTGCTCATTCTTAAAATCTGTAACACTAATCTCAGGTGCTGAGCATGTTCGGTTTCATCTCTCGAATAGACCAAAATGTCATCGATAAACATAACTACAAACCGATCCAAATATGGTCTGAAGATCTGATTCATCAAATCCATAAATACCGCAGGGGCATTAGTGAGTCCAAACGGCATCACTAAGAACTCGTAATGACCGTATCTCGTTCTGAAAGCAGTTTTGGGTATATCTGAGTCTCGAACTCGCAACTGATAATACCCCGATCTCAAATCTATCTTTGAAAATACAAAGGCTCCCTTCAGTTGATCGAACAAATCATCAATATGCGGTAGCGGATATTTATTCTTTATTGTCGCCTTGTTCAACTGACGATAGTCGATGCACAGTCTCATGGTTCCGTCCTTCTTTTTCACAAACAATACTGGTGCACCCCAGAGTGAAAAACTCGGTCGAGCAAAACCTCTATCCACCAACTCTTGCAACTGAGTTTTCAATTCTTTCAATTCCGTTGGTGCCATACGATACGGGGCTATAGAAATTAGAGTGGTACCAGGTACTAGTTCGATGCTGAATTCAACTTCTCGAACTGGTGGTAATCCTGGTAACTCCTTAGGAAAAACATCCGAATACTCACAAACCACTGGCACTGATTCAAGACTCATTTCTGACTCTTTGCCATCGAGTATATACGCAAGATATGCTTCACACGCCTTTCTCACATTTTTCAGAGCCAACATCGAGGATATTATTGCTGGCGATGCATTCAAGTCAATAGACTCAACTCGAATTATCTTATTATTTACACATCTCAAATCAATAGTTTTTCTTTTGCAATATACAACTGCATCATGTACGGTCAACCAATCCATACCGAGGATAACATCAAATTCATCAAACGGTAAAAGCATCAAATCAGCTGGAAAACAAAAACCTCGGATTACTAGGGGACATTTCTTACACACCTTGTCAACAAGCACATAACGACCCAAAGGATTTGATACTCGAATAACAAACTCAGTAGACTCAACAGGTAAAGTCTTACTGGATGCTAAAGTCTCACATACATAAGAATGAGTAGAACCAGGGTCAATCAAAGCAAGCACATTAGTATCAAGGAGAGTGAAAGTACCGGTAATAACATCAGGCGAAGAAACATCCTCACGTGCACGTATAGCATAAGCTCTAGCAGGGGCACGAGCCTCAGATTTGGTGGTAACATCTTTAGGCCCTCTCTGACCGCCACTAGCGTTCCCCGGGTTTCTAGGGGGTCTACCTCTTGCTGTAGTATTATTCGGTTTCTCACTCTGGTTCGTATTCTGTTCAGTCAATCTCGGGCAGTCTTTGATAAAATGATCAGCCGATCCACATCTGAAATAGGACCGGTCACGAACTCTACAGCTTCCCGAATGCCACTTGCCACAATGCTGGCACTCAGATCTATCCTGACGATCATTGCCAACATTGGCAACAGAGGTAGCTCGTGTACTTACAGGGGGTCGATCACGATCCCGTCCAGAAAAACCCGAAGTATTTTAGATCTGCTCGAATCATCTCTAAACTTCTTCGATGATTGTTGAAAGGGCTTTCCCGAAGATCTTTTACGAAACTCTCTTGCTCCCACTTCAGCTTTTCTTTTCTCCTTATCGAGCTCTTCGCTTTTGCAAGCTCGCTCAACAAGTACTACAAATTCTCTCGATTTCTAGAATGCCAACATACGCTTTATATCTTCGTTCACCCATCTTCAAACGCTTACACATTACACTTTCAAAGAACACATTCTTGAGTATACCACTTGAGCCTCACAAACTTTCGCTCATAATCGATGAACTCACATGGAACCTTGTTTAAGTTTAAGAAATTCTTTCCGTTTTTGATCAATAAATCTCTGGTGATGTACTTTTTCCAAACTCGGTTTGGAAAATCTCCCAAGTCACTCGCTCTCTCTAGGCACAATAAAATCAACGTATTCCACCAATAGTAGGCGTAATCACGTAGCAAAGAGATAGTACACTTCGTGCACTCATCGGGTGTACAAGATAGTTCATCAAGTACCGGATAGTATTGTCCAACCAAAATTCGGCTTGCTCGGCGTCTTTGCTTTGTCTATAGCTTTAAATTCAGTGAGCCCTGCTTTCAATTCTCACAATCCTGGGGCTTATTTAACCTCATCCGATCGATTCTGGCGGAGGTATTACGGGTGCAGGGGTGTATTGGTCGGGAGTGGGGTTGTGGAGCAGTAGTATTAGTTCGAATATACCGATTGAACCAATCATTCATCACGCTTATAAAAGCCTGCTCTAGCTTCATCATTCGATTACTAGCCATAGGTTGGGAGTTCACCGGTGCTGTCCCTTGTGCGGGAGCGGGCGCTACACTCTCAACATCATCAGCTACCGCTCGATTGGGATCGGGATCCATTACTATACATAAACGCATTTTTAACTGTCAGAAATCACCACACTATCAAATAAACACATAATGGCATGTATAGCTAGACCCATTCGCATTACGGTAGTCCTAGAATCGACTAAACCGTAGCTCTGATACCAAATAAAATGTAACACCCTTAACCCGTCCCCGTCGCCGGAAGGATTAAGGAGTAATCACAAACAAGCACAAGAATTCATTTAACGAAATTATACTTTTCCACGGTTCGATTCTCGTAAAAACATTTAAAGTCCTAATCTAATATCAACCATACATAAACATTAACCATATGGAATACATATAATAACTAAACAAGCCATTTTTCGCATGGCTATACATATATACATAACCAAAAGATATTTAATTAACAACAAAAGTCAACCCTATACATGCCATTAGCAAATTTCAACTAAAAAAAGTACCAAAAGGGTTTAGATAGTGTGGACGACTTCGACTTTGACACCCCGAGTCCGATAGCTGACGAACAAAATCTATAAAACAGAGAATTAAAGCAAAAGATTAAGCACTTCGATGCTTAGTAAGTTTGAGTAATGAAATCATTTAAAAGAGTGGCATAGTAATATCAAAGTTTACTTGTTCCATCCTATAGCCGAGTAGTAACATAATTAAGGTACCAATTTTATTATTCATATCACAAAGGTAAAATCAATGCATCCAAATAAATTCCATCTATAGCCGAACCCATTCATCTCAATTTTCCATGTCAATCTCATGCATACATATATACATCTCATATTTGTGAAAATTGAACTCTCTAATTTGGCACTCATACATCATGATCAACTTGTAAACATTTGAATGATTTTAACAATGATCTAAGCATACCTACTGAATTTCGTAGTCATAATTTAAAATCAAACGTATTCTCAACGAGAGTAAGTTACTTACCTGATTATCTTACAGTAAGTAGCGCATGTGTTTAAAATTATTTCAGCATGTATTATATAATTTCTCGTACAAACACTTATGGGATTTCATCCTCAATTATTATGCTGGCACAACCATTCTTCAGAATCAAGCCTCGACTCTTAGCACTGGCTCAAAAGCCCTTCGAGACCAAGCTCGGATTAGACCATCGCCCGGCGGCCCTTCTAACTAAGTCCGGTTATGACACTGGCTCAAAAGCCCTTTGAAACTAAGTTCGGATTAGACCACTGGCTCAAAAGCCCTTCGAGACCAAGCTCGGATTTAAACCCTGATTAGCATTCATGCATATATGCACATATATATA
Source organism: Gossypium anomalum (assembly GCA_025698475.1). NCBI lineage: Eukaryota > Viridiplantae > Streptophyta > Magnoliopsida > Malvales > Malvaceae > Gossypium > Gossypium anomalum. The sequence goes on along the minus strand of CM046968.1, from coordinate 55,464,506 downwards.
TATATATATCATATAACATCTGGATATCATTCTTGTTACTCGAATACAATTACAGCATGTTACTAACCATACATCTTTCGATTCTTTAATCCTAAACAAATAACATAATCCCGTTTCGTTAATCCACAAGGTTTCCATAACCATTCGGCCACAAGTAAATACCTTACTTAATTATTTTGTCATGTAATTCAAGTAGAATCATTAGGTCACAAGTTAATTATTATGCTCATAGATAAATAATTGCCTTATTAAATCATAAGCTAAATTTCATTACTCAAAGACTTACCTCGAGTATAATTTGGGCAGTTACGGATAGACTACTCGACTGCTTTCTCCTTTCCTTTATCTGATTTTGATCCCCTTAGCTCTTGAGCTTCTCTTGATTCAAAAGGCCGAATGTTTCCCCCCTCTTTTTCTTCTTCTAGTACGGCTAAGAAGAACAAGATGATACCTTGTTTTCTTCACCATTCATTTTCTTATTTTAATTACTTTTCCTTTTTATTTATTTATGTTATAAAATATAAAGCCACTAACTAATAATTAATACATATTATATGTATATAATTCCATCATGGCCGGCCACTAGTTATCATAAATGGAAATTTGACATGCAAACCCATCTTTTTTAGAATATGCATTATTAAACCACTTTGATATTGACCTATCACATTTCAAAAGTATCACATATAAGTCCCATTGAATAGATTCACATACAAATGACCAAATCAAAGCTTGAAACTTTCACACTTGCATTTACTCACTTCATAAACATGAAATATAACATATAATTATTTTTATAGCTCGGTTTTGTGGTCCCGAAACCACTTTCCGACTAGGGTCAAATTAGGGCTGTCACATGGTCTGCCTGTGTATCCCACACGGCCGAAACTTGCATTAGCCTGGTGGATCACAAGGCCTAGCCCAAAATCCCTCACGCCCATGTGGCCTACACGGCCTAAATTAGTCCAGCCCGTGTGTTGCACACGGCTTGCTTGGCCATCACACAGCTGTGTCATGTACGCACAGCCTGGCCTCATCGAACACACGCCCATATTTGTCACATGGCCTACCACACGGGCGATCACACGCCCGTGTGGAGTAGACAGTGAGGTTTTTGGCTTTCGTCAAAACCTCATTTTCTGTGCAATTGATTACACACCTGGTTCGTTTTTGATGTCGAAACACTCCCTAGGCCCAAAGACCTATCAAAGAACATTTAGAACTAATTTAGCAATCTATTTTGCAAGGTTTCAATAATCCTTAACGATATTAACTTAACTTACCACCGAGGAAGACCCTTTGCAAACACAGTTAAAACGAGAACCACGAAATTCACCGACCCAAACTTCCTCCTACACCATTGATCCACAGATGAAAAACATCACTACTCATTCGTCAAGAAGTTCGTAATAGGAAAGAAGAGGGTAACTTACCAACAACACCCGAAAGATGCGAAGACGACGTGATAAATGAAACGAGAAAAAGAAAACCGAGATGGGTAAAATCACAAAGGTAAAATCACAAAGGAAAAATCTCAACTACTTCAGTATTTTGGCTAAACCAAATTCTTTCAGTCCATAGAGTAAAATAAACTCCCTTGCTCGCGCAGGGATTCAAACACAGGATCATCAGCAACCTAAGACTCTACCTAAATACTAGACCAGCAGGCCCATTCTGATATGTTTTTACCAACAATCAAATAAAAACCTACTGAACAGAGATAGGGGTTAAATCATAAAGTTACCAAAATCTGCCCAAGTCAAGGCTTGAACTTGGGACTTCTCAAACACTCCTAGAATACTTAACCACTGAAGCAGATACACAGTTATGTCAAAATTTACAAAAGCCAAAAAGAAAATTTTTGGGGCGTTACAAATATGGCCAAGTTGGGTTATGCTTTGAGATGGTTATGAACTATATGTATTAGTATGAATATGTGCAATTATGCTTATGATTAGGAAAATTTGATTGTTGTGGCTGAGGTGCCTATATGGCATATTGGTTGGATGGTTATCTTGCTTATGGCATTTGTCTTGTTATGAATAATTTGGGCATGTTTTAAGGTCTTGGTTATATGTGCAAGTTGCTTGTAGGTTCATGCTTGAATAAGTGAAAAAAATGGCTTAAATTTTCTAACTTTTTCCTCAATGTTTCAAATGTTCCTAATTTAGTCCCAAATCGTTTCTAAAGTGTTTCTAAGGCCTCGAGGGCTTGAATAAGGGACAATTTTCTTGTGCATTATTAGGTATGCTATGATTAATGAAATGTTTGAAAATGAACATTTTTAAGTTATGTTTTTATTATAATACTTTGTAACCCTATTTCGGCCACGAATACAGGTTAGGAGTGTTACATTTAACGGTATCAGAGCTACAGTTTAGTTGGTTCTCAAACTGAATGTAGCATATATGAGTCTAGAAATACCTGCAATTATATAACCTGTGATAGTGTGATAACTCTTGACCTGTTTTGAACTATGCTTTCATATAGAAAATGTCATCCAACTGAGTTGAGTCCGATGAGGTTGAAAGTAACGCACAAGCCTCCGTTCACAGGGCAGTGTCCAATATCTAAAAATCCAGAGAAGAGAGGCTAAGAAAGCCTTCTTCCAAATGATGAATGAGTGGTTTACCGTGTTTGTACGAACGAACCCGATGGCTCAACGACCTCCACCCCTACCTATTTCCTAACCTATTCCTGTAGCTCCTCAAGGTTTGGAACAAATGCGAGTTGGCAAGCCTCCAGTTTATAAAATTCGTAAATATAGGGTTGAAGAGTTGAGAGCTACGTCTGAAGATGATCCGTGGAGAGCTAAGTTCTGAGTAGAAAATACGATTAGGTAATTTGACGAATTATCTTGTACACCGACTGAATGCATGAAATGTACAATTTCCTTACTGAAAGACTCAGCCTATCAATGGTGGAATACCTTGGTTTCAGTTGTGCCGAGAGAGCGAGTAGACTGGGAATTCTTTCAAATTGAGTTATGTAAAATGTATGTGAGCCACAGGTTCCTTAACAAGAAACGCAAAGAGTTTCTCAAGCTTAAACAGTATTTGATGACAATGATCTCAGAATAACCCATTTTTGAGTTAAATCGAAACAGTGATTTTGGGACCACAAATATGAATTAAAAATATTTATTTTATTATTTTATTAAAGTTTACAGCATGATAGAATTATTGTGTGAAAGTTTCGTAAAGAAATTTTACTGTTTAAATGCTCAATTTGGGAAAAAGGACTAAATCGCGTAAAATGTAAAATGCATGTTCTATTAGTTAAAGGTGTCAAATAGCTTTGGCTTTTAATTATGATGGCCTTAAGTGGTAATTATACCATTTTAATTGTGAGTGGACAAAGATGGACAATCATTAAGTGATTTTTAAGTTATATTAATAAGGTTATTTTTGTAATTTGGTTAATATAGGTTAATTAAATAAAAGCAAAATGAAATTGTTGTCCATCTTTCTCTTTTAGCTGAAAATAAAAATAAGAAGAAGTCATAGAAGTGGTTTTAGGGTTTGACACTTGCAAGGTTAAATTGGTAAGTGTTTTAAGCTCAGTTTTTGATGATTTTTACATTTTTGAGATCGTTACTTCGTATTCTAGCTAGCTCGTACCTTAGATTTTAAAACTGTTAAAGATCTTGGGAGTTTCCATTTTTGAATCTATGTGTTCTTTGGTGTTTGAAGATGAAATATGAATTTTTGATGATAGATTTTAATATTTTATAAAGTGATTTTTGATGAAAATGCATAATAGGGATTTAAATGTGAAAAGTGCAAATTGAGTTGTTGAAAAGTTAAATAAATGGAAGTTCTAGGATGCTAGGATCTATAAATAATTCGGCCAAGCTTGCGGTTTTTAAAATTATGTGAATTTTGTGTTTTGTGAAATAAGAATTAAATTATTAAAAGTGTGAAAGTTTAGGGGCTAATGTGCAAATAAGCCTAAATGTATGTTTTGGACTAAATTGAATGAATGGTTGATTAAATAAATTAATTTTGAATTCATATAGATCAAGAAAGAAAGAATTTTGGTTTAGATCAGGGGAAAAGCAAAGTTATCGAGTAGTCGACCTGATTCGTCAATTCTGAATACGAGGTAAGTTCGCATGTGATAATTATATTATAAATGTATGTTAAAATGTTTTAATATTGTATAAATTGTTAAAACGAGATTATGGATAATGTATGAAGTGTGAAAACAACTCTACAAGTGCATTCGATGATAGAAACGAAAAGTGTGAAAGCCTGGGTGAACCCTAAGAATAGTTTTGGATACTATTAACATGTCAGTAAGTGATACGTTGAGTTGGCTTTGGGCCATGATATTAGCACTTTGGGTGTGTATTTTACCAATTTGGCTTCAGGCCATGCATATCAGATGATTTGGCTTTGAGCCATGATAATAGTTCTTCGAATAAGTTACCTTGATTTGGCTACAGGCCATGGTATAGGTACTTATCATACAAGATTCCTAAGTATCCAATTTCTATTCTAAATGGTTCAATGGGTAAACGAATGATGTGGTTGAGAAAAAGGTTAGTACGAGATGATACAGGTATGTACAGAACCTATTCCAGTATTAAATAGTGAAAGTTCGATGAGATGGTATTTAATCATGTTTTGAGACATGAGAAAGGTTTGTAGTTAATGCGTATATGGTTTTTTCATGTGTAATTGGTTGATTTGCATTGATTCGATAAATTAAGTTATTCACCTACAAACTTACTAAGCTGTGAAGCTTACTTCATGTTATTTTTCTATGTTTTATAGTGAATCAAGGCTAGCTCGGATCCAGGAGTCGTCAGGAACATCATCGCACTATCAAACATCTAAGTTGGTACTTTTAAATTATACATTTATGGTATATGGCATGTATAGGCTAGATGTGGTATATGTTTTGGTTTGTGAAAATAAAGCCATGAGTGATGGCTTATTTTGGTTTGTTTTGGCATGGTTGTAACTAAGACATTATGGAAGTTAAAATGGTTATGAGAATTATGATAAATGAACCATATTGTTTGATATTGTTTTGGCATGTATTTGGCTAAGTAAATGGTAGTGATTTGAGAACTGGAATAGATGAAATTATAATGGTATGAATTGTGCATTTGGTTGATGATTTTGGCTGCCCAATTGTATAATGAAATAGTACCATTTTGCCTTCTGTAGGTACTTTGAAGTTGGGGTGGCAAATTGGCCTTACGAATGACCTATTTTTGTCTACACGGGCAGAGACATGGACATGTGTCTTAGCCGTGTACGTGTGTGACACATGGTCATGTTACATGACCGTATATGTAACAGCCCAATTTTGGGCTTAGTTAGAACAGTGATTTCAGAACCACTAACCTGAGGTCGGAGAAATTATTTTTTAATATTATTTTATGTGTTGTAGCATGATTATATAAGTGCATGAAAATTTTGGTGAAATAATTTTAATGATTGCATGATTAATTGCAAAAAAAAGACTAAATCACATAAAGAGTAAAAGTTTTTTTTTTCTAGCAAATGGTAATAAATAGTTAGAGAATCATAATTAGGGGTCTTTAAAGGGCAAATAAACCCATTTCAATAGGGGTGGTCAGCCATAGTGATAAACTGCAATTTATACATATTTTTATCCCTCACTTAACATGTTTATGAATGATTTCTCCTTAGATTTGGTGAATTTGGTGCTCCTAATCCTTTAATTTCATCTTTTATACTTAGGTGAGCATAGGAGAATGAAAAGAATGAGAAACGGGCCAAAAACGGAGAAAATGGGCTGACAAGGGAAAACAACACGGCCTGGACTTCCTTACACGGGCAGAACACATGACCATGCCATTCTAACATGCTCGACCATGGCCTAAAGCAATCTAAGCACGGGTGTGTCGATGTCTCAGCCTCGACCACGGCCTAAAGTAATCGCACACGGGCGTGTCACACGGGCGTGTCCCTGCCGAGCCCTAGTTAAGTTCTATTCAAAAAAAGGTGATTTTTAGGGTTTGGAGGCCTTTTAAAGCCTATTTAAACACCCTAGAGGAAGACTAAAGGGGGGAGGAGAATAGGGAGTAAGGAACTACTCCAAGGAAGCCGATTAATCCATCTCAGAAGCTGGATTCATCATCAAGACTGAAGATCTCTCCTCAATTTCCTTTCAGGAGTTTTGGGTTTTCTTTATGTTTTGTATTCTTTATTCTTCTTAGATGTTTTCCTATTTAGTTATGAACTAAAACCCCTAAATACCTAAGGGGGATGAAACCTAAGACGAATCTTGTTATTATTTTTTGAAGCGTATGATAAATATTTGACTTGTTCTTAATTATGTGTTCTTAATTCTTGTTTTGGTATTTCAAGATATCGATTCAAGTTAATGCTCTTAGTTGGAGGATGAATAGTCCTTAGCTAAGAGTGACTTTGTCATAATTAAGCGGAGTTGATTGCGTGTCTAGAGATAGGGTGACAAGATTTTCCAGATTAGGGTGAAACCTAATAAGGGGATACATAGATCGAGTTAATGCAACCCTAGGGTGTTAATTAGAGAAAAGTCTAAATTATTCAATCTAGGGATTAGATATTATTATTCTTGAATAGGGATAATAACATAACTTAGGGATTTCTATAGAACAAGTTAAATGAATAAATCGTCTGGTTCGGAGCCAAAATAACAAGTGAAGTCTAGGTGGATTTTTCCTTAGGTATTGTCCTAAATCAATCATTTTTCCCAAAAGTAATTCCCCAATTCTATTTTCTGCAACTTCTTAGTTTAGTTAATTAGTTAAAACAAACCCCTTTATTCTTAGGCTAGATAATAAAAAGATGGTCATTACTAGTACTTTTAGTCCTTTGGGTTCGACAATCCGATCTTGCTAAAGCTATACTATTTTTCGATAGGTACACTTGCCTACATCGTGATAATAGTTAGTTTCAAGAACGATTAATTATAAATTTGTAAAACTTATCACGGAAAATCACGATCAAGTTTTTGGCGCCGTTACCGGGGACTAAAATATTAGGAGCACTCAATTTTTATTACTTTAGCCATTTATTTTTCTTGCAAATTAATTTTTATTTTAGTTTTTATTTTACTAATTTTCTTTTTCTTTCTTCTGGCAGGTTCTTATAGTTTATGACTAGAAGAAACCCGTCGGGACCACTACTTTTTGACGAAGAAATTGATCGCATAGCTCGTAGAAACTGACGAGAAATAAGGCGAAGCTTAAGATACACAGAGGAAGAGCAAGAAGACGATATCTCAACTACAACCGAGGAGATGGCTGAAAATCAAGACAATCAGCTACCTCCTACAATATCTGCTGAATTAGCAAATCAGAATCCTGCTCCTCGTACTATGTATGATTATGCTAAGCCTAATTTAATAGGAACTGAGTCAAGTATAGTTAGGCCTGCTATTGCTGCAAATAATTTTGAACTGAAACCTAACACGATTCAAATGATACAGCAATTTGTTCAGTTTGATGGTTTGCAAGATGAGAACCCCAACACTCACTTGGCGAATTTTCTAGAAATCTGTGACACTTTTAAAATTAATGGCATTTCTGATGAAGCCATTCATCTTCAGTTATTCCCTTTTTCACTAAGGAACAAGGCTAAACAGTAGTTGAACTAGTTACCACGATGGTCCATCACTACTTGGGAACAAATGACCAAAATTTTTTTATTAAAGTATTTTCTGCCGGCTAAAATGGCTAAATTACGTAATAATATCTTTTCTTTTGTGTAGATGGATTTAGAAACACTTTACGATGCATAGGAGAGATACAAGGACCTACTGTGAAGGTGCCCTCACCATGGGTTACCTCTATGGCTGCAAGTTCAAACGTTCTACAATTGTGTGAATCCCACAACAAGACAGATGATTGACGCAGTCGCTGGAGAAACCATCAACAACAAAACGCCTAAAGAGGCTTACGAATTTATTGAGGAGATGTCACTGAATAACTATTAGTGCCAAGTCATGAGGACTAAGCCAACTAAAACAGCGGGCGTTTATAACTTCGACTCAGTTACTATGCTGTCAAATCAGGTAGAACTTCTAAACAAAAAGATTGATGGTTTACTTGGTTCTATGCAGGTACACCCAGTGATGAGGTGTGATTTAACTGGAGGTGGGGTGCTTACAGAATATCAACCCTTCAATCCTACAACCTAAGAGGAACAAGTCAATTAAATGGGTAACAATAACTTTAGATCTCAAAATAACCCATACAGTAATACTTATAATGCAGGTTGGAGGAGCCACCCAAATTTCTCTTGGGGTGGTTAAGGGAATCAAAGGCCACAAAATCCTCCGGGTTTTCAATAGCCACCGTACCAACAGGAAAAGAAACCGAACCTTGAGGAGATGCTATCCAAATTCATCTCGGTGTCAGAAACCCGTTTCTAGAATACCGAGATGACACTTAAAAATCAACAAGTATCAATCCAAGGGCTCGAAACTCAGAGAGGCCAGCTGTCCAAACTAATCTCCAAACGACCACAAAGTAGCTTGCCAAGTAATACTGAACCTAACCCAAGGGAACAACTCAACGCAATTAATGTTCAAGATAAAGAAGGATTCGTTGAGCCTGAGCCAGAACCGAGGCAAGAAACTGTGGTAAGCAAAGGTAAATGTGATGTTAGTCATAATGAAAATAAAACGGTGAGTGTAGAATATAAACTTCGTGTACCATACCCTAGTGCGACAAGGAAAGACTGCTCAGATGAACAATTTGGTAAATTCCTTAAACTATTAAGAAAATTACATATTAACTTACCATTTATTGAAGCCCTCTCGCAGATGCTGAACGTAATGAAATTTTTAAAAAAGCTTTTAACAAAAAAGCGGAAGTTGGACAAAGCATCGCATGTAGAACTAAACGCAGTTTGCTAAGCTATTCTGCAGAATAAGCTACCCAACAAATTAAAAGATCCAGAGAGTTTTACAATTCCTTTCTTAATTGGTAGCTTAGATGTTAATAATGCATTAGCTGATTTAGGGGCTAGTGTCAATGTCATGCCTTACAAAATGTTTAAGCAACTAGGTCTTGGGAAACCTAAACAAACTATGATGAGCATTCAATTAGCAGATAAAACTGTCAGATTTCCTAGGGGTATTATTGATGATGTGCTAGTTAAAATTGATAAGTTTATATTTCCCGTTGACTTCGTTGTTCTATACATAGAGGAGGATAGCAACACTCCTTTGATTTTAGGAAGGCCCTTTTTAGCAACTACTAGAACAATTATTGATGTTGGCACAGGTGAATTCACACTTTGTGTAAGAGACGAAACAATCACCCTTCAAGCTCGCAATTCTGGCAACACACCAAAAATTGAAGGTGATTGTATAAACCATTCTAATAAAACTAACAATATGGTGCATTCTACTTTGCAGGAAATGAGTGCGAAGGATGTACATGAGCCATGTTCAAGCAATAATAGAGGACCTATTCGTGAAGAGTGAAGGCTGCAAATAGAGGAGCCAGATAAATGGCGAACACATAAATCGAGAACACACGTTAAACCAAAACTACGCCAGAACGAGCTTGATACCTCTCCAAATCAACTTAAGGTTAGAGATAAAGTCTTACTAGATACCGCAGATCCTCACATTGTCACTGCAAAACCGAATGAAGAAATCCCTCTTATGGTACTTAGTATTTTCCCATTCGGTACAGTTAAGGTAAGTCATCCCAAGTTCGGCACTTTTAAGGCAAGCAACACCCGTCTAAAACCTTATTTTGATGAGATTGATAGTAGGAATGAGGAGTACAAACTTCTTGAACCACCATAACCATTCAACGGAGAGGTAAGTCAAACCTAGACTATAAATAAGCGCTTCTTGGGAGGCAACCCGAGCACTAACTTTATTAACATTGTTTAAATTTTAGTGGTTAACACCTAACTTACTAACGGAGCTCTTGAAAATAGGTTCACCATAGAGACATGGCCAAGAACACGGGCGTGCTTAGGACCGTATGGAAAAAGGGCAAAAATCTTCCCCAAACACGGGCTGCGATGAATCGCCAATGTCGTGCGACATGGCTATGAGTGAACCTGCCAAAACAACACGGGCGTGCGACATGCTCGTGCCTTAGAATCGTGGTTGAACCTGAGAAACTAGCACGGGCGTGCGACACGCCCGTGTCTAGCACTCGTGGTCAAACCTGTCAAATTAACACGGGCGTGGGCCTACATACACGGGCGTGGGAGAAGCAAATGAAGCTAGACACGGTTGTGCGACACGGCTGTGTGCACCAACACGCCCAAGGTACATCGGCGTGGGACAAATTTTAGAAGCACCAAAATAGGAAAAACGCGAAACACACGGGGCTGAAATTGGGGAACACGGGCGTGTCCCCTGGCCGTGTGCCCTAAAATCTATAAATAGGCTACACTGTTCATTGTCTTCTTTACTCAAAATCCCTAACCCTAGCCGCTGGAAGTCCATATAGCCTCCTTGCCACGCTCGTGCGCCGCCTCCAACCCATTTTTTGATGCTCATTCTTCCCTTTCTAGCGTTTGTTTATTCCTTTCTCTTTTATTTCACTGATTTATAATTCTATTTATCATAGTAATCTATATTTTTCATGTTATTTTCATCTTTCTATCACTCAAATTTCATTTATAGAACAAGTTATAATTTTTTTATGTTCAAAATTCTTACTCATTGTATGATTTCTCTACTCTATTTGATTAGGTAGACGTGAATATTCATGATTAGGATAGTTGAAATATTCATGCCTTTTGTGTTGACATTTTTTTTTCATCCATATAATGTTGCATTTCATTCTTTTCCATTTTTACATATACTACCATGCTAATGCGACAAAAGTATGCTATTGAACTTATTATTTTAGTTAAATTTAGTAGTTGTGGCTGAACATATTTATGGCTTTTCCTCTTTGAATTTAGTTACATTTTACCTTGTCCACTCATCAAGACAAATTAATGGTTCCAATTGCAGGTTCACCATGTTGTCTTCATGAGGAAAGAAAGTCGTCATCCCCGCCTAAAAAAAAAAGAAGGGAGCATCATCTTCCTCAGGCCCTACCGTGAAAATTCGCCACCCTTTCCTACAGTTCCCCATTGGGCCCCAAGAAGAACTCTTCCAAATACTCCAGGCCCAACCTTTAACTGCGAGCCGCTGCATCGACTGGCTGCGGTAGAACAAGTTCAGTTGGCTGATGCGATTCGGGCCCTCCTAACCACCGATCATTGGGAGCTTTTCTTTGGAATCATCGAGCCGACATACCTAGAGCTCACGATGGAACAATGCTCAACGTTCCATCTTCAAACAGTAATGACGAACTACGATAACCCCGGCATTGGGCTTATATACGGAGGAGTTCAGAGAGGAGAATGACTTACATGCTCTCAACCGCCACATCCATCATTCTCCCTCATGTTGCTGGGATGCCCTCGTCCCACGTTCGGCCAGCTACGACCCCAGTCGCACCAAGGCATCATCTCTCTCTCCGTCTTTAAGGTATCTACATTCTATTTTATCTCACACTTTGACAGAGCGGAGAGAGAGCACCGGTATCGTCACTACCCACGACGTCTACTACTTATGATGTATGTTAAACGGGCACGTCTTCGACCTCGCCTACTTTATCGCCCTTGCTATTCGCCACCAGACGGAGCGACATCGGAGGAGGGTCATCTCCATTGGCCCCTACGTGACTCGACTGGCGCGACACTTAGACTCCTCGACACCGCGGCACAAGAATCATCCCTGACCCTCATTGGCCAGATGTCTCCACAAGGCATCTCAAGCATGCTTAGCATGAGGATGATTGAAAGAAGCCTAGGAGCCTACCCTCCCCAGTATCGTCTCGCCCAATCTATCAAGGAGGAGGCTCTAGAGGACATTACTGATGATGTCCCTCCACAGCACGAGGACCCACCGTCTCAGCCACCATGCTCCCATCATCTAGTTCATGCGGCGGCTTCATATGCTGACATATCTGAGTGCCTCAATCGATTCGAGTAGCAGTGTTTTCACGATTTGACAACATTGATGCTACTCTCCAGCAGATCTGTCAGCACTTTCACATCTCATTGCCACTACCACCTCGCGAACCATCCGACGATGATGATGTTTAATTTAAATTTATCTTTACTTTTACTTTTATTTTTATTTTTATTTTTTTCACTTTTAAATTTTAAATATTATTTCTTTTTGTTACTATCTTATATATTAGGTTTATAAATTAATTTTTAATCTCGACTATTTCTTTATGAGTAATTATTCTTCCTAATATCCCCTAAAAAGTTCCTGATTTTCTCACAGTTATAAAGAGCTCCAAAGCTCACAATCACTTAGGAACTTCAAACTCCATTGGAAAAAGTTCTCCACGACTGCCATACCCTACTCGATAATGAGATATAATATTCTTTTGGCGCAGCACTTGTGGCACCCAACCTCTACCACCACCGGAGTGTCCTCCTCCACCTTACACAACTCTAAACTAGGGAGTTCATTCATTTAACACTCAGGAAGTTTCACTTCTCTCCCTATCTTATGCTTTTATATTTTTCTATATATCTATCTTTACACATTGAGGGTAATGTACATCTTAAGTGTGGAGGGCATTCATTTCACTATAAAAAAAAATCCCTGAATGTTGCCTTGTTCTCTTGTAAATCTCTCATATCATGTTTAGAATGATTTTTGATTGATTTTTTATTTTTGTTGATATATCTTGAATTAAAACATAGGCATTTATGCATTGATTATTTAAACCTTAAGACATTAGAAAATTAAGCATGATAAGTTAATTTTTAAGAATCTAAAATTTTAGGTTGTTTCTCCAAGTCTAGGTATTATCTTGAATTGAATTCCACAAGTTTAAACATCAAAAAGTCATAATTTTTATGAGATCTTGAGCCTTCAAGAGCATCTATTAATTCTTTCATGCTCACTTTTATTATTGCTTTGAGTGTGTCAATATCGAATTGTTATTCTAGAACTTGCCTGATTATGCATGTCAAGATCACATTATCTGATTTGATATGTCAAAATGATAGAGGCACTTAGGATTAACCTACTCATGCCATGAAAAGCCTACTTCCACGATTAACCCTTAGTAAACCTCTTTGAGCCTAACAAGTCATTCCTTGTATTACCCTTAATATTAACCCTTAACCCATTATTGTTGAAATCCTCTAAATTAATTTGATCCCTATTTTTGTCGAGATTTGATTTGAATAAATTGCTTAGCTATGTCTTGTTCTTAATAGTTAGTCTATGTTATTTGACTTGTTCTTAAAGAAAAATATATATATATATATACACATGTTTACATATTAGTAGTGATCTTTTGTTTGCGAGTTTATGTATTCAAATTCCATAGTCAGAGAAGAAGCTCTATTGTACGCAAGTGATGATTAAATATTTTTCTAGTTAAGTAATTTTTCAAGTCAATCTCGATTCTACCCTTTTCTTTCAACTTGTGACCACACCCCAAACTGTGCCTCACATACAACCTCTAAAGACCTTTTGATTGATGTATCATCTCAATTTATAGTGGTGGAGATTTGATTTTCATGCAAGCCTATGGTAATAACTTTTCATATTGACTGATAAGTGCTAATTTCATTATCCTTAAACACTTCAAGTTATTTGAGTGAATCTTTAGTGATGATGTTAAAATCTGTGAGATTTCAAATCGACGGTAACTACTTAGATGAGGGGAGATGCCTAAGTTTTTCATGATTAAATACTCAACTTGGAATGTTTGAAGCTTTAATGTTCTTGTAGTTAAATTCTCAATGTATGATTACTTATGAGTTAGTTTGAGATATTATTAATAAGAATTATAAGTTGAGAAAAAGGAATTCGTAATTATGAATTGAGAATTTTGCTTGAGGACAAGCAAACGCTTAAGTGTGGGGGTATTTGATAAACCAAAATTTATACATATTTTTATCCCTTACTTAACACATTTATGAATGATTTCTCCTTAGATTTGGTGAATTTGGTGCTCTTAATCCTTTAATTTCATGTTTTATACTTAAGTGAGCATAGGAGAATGAAAAGAATAAGAAACGAGCCAAAAACGAAGAAAATGGGCCGACAAGGAAAAACAACACGGCCTGGACTTCCTCACACCGGCAAAACACACGGCCGTGCCATTCTAACAGGCTCGACCATAGCCTAAAACAATTCAAGCACGGGCATGTCGATCTCTCAGCCTCGACAATGACTTGAAGTAATCACATATGGGCGTGTTACACGGATGTGTCCCTGTCGAGCCCTAGTTAAGTTCTATTCGAAAAAAAAATGATTTTTAGGGTTTGGAGGCCTTCTAAAGCCTATTTAAACACCTTAGAGGAAGACTGAAGGGGAGAGGAGAATAGGGAGTAAGGAATTACTCCAATGAAGCCGATTGATCCATCTCAAAAGCCAGATTCATCATCAAGACTGAAGATCTCTCCACAATTTCCCTTCAGGAGTTTTGGGTTTTCTTTATGTTTTGTATTCTTTATTCTTCTGAGATGTTTTCCTATTTAGTTATGAACTAAAACCCCTAAATACCTAATGGGGATGAAACCTAAGACGAATCTTGTTATTATTTTTGAATCATATGATAATTATTTGACTTGTTCTTAATTATGTGTTCTTAATTCTTGTTTTGGTATTTCAAGATATCGATTCAAGTTAATGCTCTTAGTTGGAGGATGAATTATCCCTGGCTAAGAGTGACTTTGTCATAATTAAGCGGAGTTTATTGCGCATCTAAAGATAGGGTGACAAGATTTTGCCGAATTAAGGTGAAACCTAATAAGGGGATCCATAGATCGAGTTAATGCAACCCTAGAGTGTTAATTAGAGAAAAGTCTCAATTATTCAATCTAGGGATTAGACGTTATTAATCTTGAATAGGGATAGTAACATAACTTAGGGATTTCTACGGAACAAGTTAAACGAATAAATCGTCCGGTTCGGAGCCAAAATAACAAGTGAAGTCTAGGTGGATTTTTCCTTAGGTATTGTCCTAAATCAATCGTTTTTCCCAAAAGTAATTCCCCAATTCTATTTTCTGCAACTTCTTAGTTTAGTTAATTAGTTAAAACAAACCCCTTTATTCTTAGGCTAGATAATAAAAAGATGGTCATTACTAGTACTTTTAGTCCTTTGGGTTCGACAATCCGGTCTTGCTAAAGCTATACTACTATTCGATAGGTACACTTGCCTACATCGTGATAATAGTTAGTTTTAAGAACGATTAATTATAAATTTGTAAAACTTATCACGAAAAATCACAATCACATAGGGACAAAGATGAATTAAAAAATCAAATTTGGTGAAGTTGGTAGCCTACTTTGACTAGAAATAAGATTAAATAAAACAAAAAGGGGCTTCATCTTTTATCATTTATCTTCTCCACCGAATTTTCAGCAAGAAAGGGGTTTTTGAAGCTTGAAACTTTCAGCCATTAAGTTCTCATAAATCAAGAAATACAAAATTCGGGCCTAGACCGGGGGAAGGGCAAGCTAGTGGACTAAAGCCAATTAGTCGTCTACTTTTTGTATACGAGGTAAGTTGTAAGTAAGTAAGGCAACTTTATCGTTATTATGTGTTGAATGATTAATTTTGCGTAATATGGTTGAAATTGCTTATGAATGAAATTTAATATAGTAGAGTCCCGATTGAACCTAGGAATAGATTGGATATCTATTCCAATGACATTTGGGTGATATGTGTGCTAGTGTAAGACCATGTCTGGGAGATGGTGTCGACCACGATATGAGAGCCAATGTAAGACCATGTTTGGAACATAGCATCGGCAATGTTGTGAGAGCTAGTGTAAGACCATGTCTGGGACATGGCATCGACATTGATATGTGTGCTAGTGTAAGATAATGTCTGAGACATGGTGTCGGCCACATTATGAGAGCTAGTGTAAGACTATGTCTGGGATATGGCATCTGCATTGAGACGAGAGCTAGTGTAAGACCATGTCTGGGATATGGCATCGACCTCGACATGTGAGCCAGTGTAAGACCATGTCTAGGACATGGCATCGGCAATTCACCCTCTTGTGTAAAGCTTGTCAGATATCCTTTAGTATTCCAAATGGTTTCACGGGTTATTTTAAAAGCTTATGACAATGATATGGAATGATATAATCATGTGGTGAGTGGTACAGGTTCTTATTTGAAACTCATAAGATATGAGTCTAGTTATGTTGCCTTGATGGTAAGAGTGACATGAGTGAGTTCTAACTATGAAAATGATTTTGGGACGATATTGTAATCTTTGGCTTATACTTGTGATATATAAGCATATGGTGATATTTCCCTTTGTTCACTTAAGAATGTTGTGTTGATTTATACCATGCATGGTTAATGTTGTTACTTATTTATATGTAACTTACTAAGCTTCATGCTTACTCCTTCTCTTTTCTATCTTCATATAGTGCCGCCAAGCTAGTATCGGGGATCAAGGGACGTCGGAGGCATCGATCACACTATCACCTGAAGCTTTTGGTATAGCTAGTTCAAATGTTTTGAATGTGGCATGTATAGGGACTTGATCTTTTGTTTAGTGTCATGTTAGTGTAGCCACAAGTGTTGGCTCATATGGATATGATATTCATTTTGTATTAATATTGGCTAATATTGATTTTTATTAAATGCATTTGATGAAGATTCTCATGGTTGTGGTTGTTTGATTATGTGTATTTATGCTTGGATTAGTTATACTTGATGTTTTGTAGGTTGGTGCAAGTAAGGGTGGCAAAAGAGCATGGTAGATAGCCTTATTTTATCCACACGGGCAGAGACACGGACGTGTGTCTAAACCATGTGTGACACACGGCTTGCCCCTATGGGCGTGTGTCTAGACTGTGTGTGACACACGGCTTGCCCCCATAGGCGTGTGGTAAGGCCGTGTGTCCCCTGCACCTAAAGTTGGCAAAGTAGAATGCCTAGTAGTAACTACACGGGCGGAGACACAGGCAGAGACACGACCGTGTGTCCCAACCGTGTGGAGGGCACGACCTAGTACATGGGCGTGTACCATGGCTGTGTGCTCTTAAAGGGTTGTTGACGTCAGAAACAGAATGTTAAGGTTTTTGCACACGGGCTGAGACATGAGTGCGTCCTGGTAGTGTGGGGAAATGGGTCATGGGCACGGGCATGTGCTAAGCCGTGTGAAAACCCCTGTAGGTTCAAATCAAGAAATAAATTCACATGGACTAGGGACACGGGCGTATCCCGATATGTTCAGGCCGTGTGAGCCACATGGGCCTTCAACATGGCCACGTTAAGAAGTCATACGGGCGCGTTGCCCTTCCACACGGGTGTGTGCCCCTGTCCGCATGAAATTTTGCAAAGTTTTCTAGAGTGTGCAGATTAGTCCCGAATCAATTCCAAAGTGTGTCCAGGGCCTCGTAGGCCCATAATAGGGACATTAAGGTATTGTGAAAAGATTTAAATTGGGGCAAAATTTCATAACTAAGAAATGCATGTTTGCATGTGTTTAAGTCTGATAACGCCTTCTATTCCTGTTCCGACGTCGAACTTGGGTAAGAGGTGTTACATTTAGTGGTCTTAGAGTTATGGTTTAGTCGATTCTTGGACTAACCTAGCATGAGTACTAGTCTAGCTATACATGCCATAAATATATTGTGATAGTGTGACGACTCCTGACAAGTTTAGATTATGTTTTCATATAGTAAATGGATCCCGACAGAGCAATGACGGACTATGTAGAGAGTAACGCGCCGGCTCCCGCTGAAGGGACCGTGCCAGTAGAGAGGGGTTAGAGAAGCCTACCTCCATATGATGGATGTTTGGTATTTGGAGTTTGTTCGTGCAAATCCAAACACTCCACCTCCCCCACCTCCTCCCATCCCTCAGCCTAACCCCATAACTCCCCAAGCCGTAGAGATGATTAGAAGGGGGAAACCTCTAGTTGACAAAATTCAAAAACAAGGGGTCGAGGAATTTAGAGTGAATATAGATGATGACCCAAAGAGGGAAGAGTTCTGGCTAGAAAATACTATTAGGGTATTCAATGAGTTGTCTTGTACACCTGAGGAGTGCATAAAGTGTGTTGTGTCACTCCTGCGAGACTCGGCTTACCAATGGTGGAACACCCTTATGCCGATTGTACCAAGGGAAAAGATTACCTGGGAGTTTTTTCAAGAGGAATTTTGAAAGAAATATATTGGTCAAAGGTTTATAAATCAGAAGAGAAAGGAATTTCTAGAATTGAAGCAATGCCAAATGACAATAATAGAGTATGAGCATGAGTTCGTAAGGCTCAGCAAATACGCTAGAGAGTGCGTATCTACTGAAGCCATCATGTACAAGAGATTTGAGGGCGGATTGAACGAAGACATCCGATTATTATTTGGCATCTTAGAGTTAAGGGAGTTTGTAATGCTGGTTGAAAGAGCTTGCAAGGCAGAAGAATTGATCAAAGAGAAGAGAAAAGATGATATTAAGTCTCGTGACTCAAGGAAAAGACAGATGGGGAAATCTCATCAGTCCTCATCTAAGAGATCAAGAGAGTTCACTACTCGATCAAATGCTTCAGCGGGATTCTCGGGTAGAAATAAGAATAAGCAGTACACGGCGTCTAAAGCTCAAACCACTTCCATCGCGAGTGTCGGTAGTGCTCGACCAAATAGACCAAAAATGTTCACAGTGCGGTAGACGCCATTTTGGTAAGTGTTGAGGGAATGAAAGAGTTTGTTTCAAATGTGGGTTGTTAGATCATTTCATCCGAAACTGTCCTAAAATGAGTAAGAAAGACGAAAAGCAAGATGTGAGACCGAGTAATGCTCTTTCTAGAGGTAGACCACAGAAGAACCAGGGAAGAGGGACTAGTAGCAGAGGTGCGCCTAGAGATTCCGTTTTAAGGTCTGAGGGCCGAGTGGTTGCAAGGACTTATGTTATTCGCGCTCGCGAAGAGGCATCGTCACTAGATGTGATTACGGGTACTTCTCTCTTCATGATATTTCTATTGTTGCTTTGATAGATCCAGGGTCTACCCATTCGTATGCTTGTGTGAAACTGGTGTCTAGCATGAATATGCCTGTTGCGTCTACAGAATATGTGGTAATGGTGTCAAACCCATTAGGCAAGCATGTATTAGTCGACCAAGTATGTAGAAATTTTCCCTTGACAATTAGAGGTCATTGTTTTTCGGCTAATCTCATGTTATTGCCGTTTGATGAATTTGACGTTATCCTCAGTATGGATTGGTTGTCTACCCATGATGTCATAGTAAATTATGGGAAGAAATTCATTGAACTGAAATGTGAAAATGGGGATATTCTTCAGGTTAAATCAGGTGAACCAGATAGCTTACCTGTAGTGATTTCTTCTATAACTGCTGAAAAATATATGAGAAAAGGGAATGAGTCTTATCTCACATTTGTGTTGAATACCCAAGTGTTGGAAGTGAAGATTGAGTCAGTAACAGTGGTGTGCAAATTTTCAGATGTGTTTCCAGACTAGTTGCCTGGATTGCCTCCAATTAGGGAAGTCGAGTTTGGTATCGAGTTGGTCCCTGAAACTATGCCTATATCGATTGCCCCATATAGGATGGCACCGTTGGAGTTAAAAGAGTTAAAGGCTCAGCTACAAGAATTAACTGATAAAGGTTTTTCTAGACCGAGCTATTCTTCGTGGGGTGTTCCGGTACTTTTTGTGAAAAAGAAAGACGGGTCGATAAGGTTATGTATAGACTATAGACAGCTCAACAAGGTGACTGTGAAGGACAATTATCCTTTGCTTAGGATCGATGATCTATTTGACCAATTGAAATGAGCCATAGTGTTCTCTAAGATAGACTTAAGATCCGGCTACTACCAGCTAATAGTTAAGGAGCAGGGTGTGCAGAAAATCACATTTAGAATGAGGTATGGGCATTATGAGTTCCTTGTCATGCCTTTTGGCTTAACGAATGCTCCTGTAGTGTTTATGGATTTAATGAATCGTATTTTTTGGCTATACTTGGATAAATTTGTTGTTGTTTTTATTGATGATATATTAATTTATTCTCGTGATGAGTGTGATCATGCGGAGCATTTGAGAACTGCTTTGCAGACCTTAAGAGATAAACAATTGTATGCCAAGTTTAGTAAAAGTGAGTTTTGACTTTGATAGGTCAGATTCTTAGGACACATCATGTCGGATGATGGGATTAAAGTTAACCGGAGTAAGATCTCGGCTATTGTTGAGTGGAAACCGTCGAGGAATGTATCGAAAATTAAAAGCTTTCTAGGTTTAGCGGGTTACTTAGATGATTTGTTAAAAGATTCTCCATGATTGCTACTCCGATGATGAGGTTGCTGCAAAAGGATATCAAGTTCAAGTGGATGGAAAAATTCCAACAGAGTTTTGAGAAACTTACAGCGTTGTTGATTGAAGCCCCAATTTTAGTGCAATCGGAACCGGGAAAAGAATTCATAGTGTATAGATATGGATCCTCGAATGGATTAGGATGCGTGCTCATGCAATAAGGCAAGGTGATAGCATATGCCTCGAGACAACTGAAGCTGCATGAAAAAAATTATCTAACTCACGATTTAGAATTAGCAGCCATAATGTTTGCACTGAAGATTTGGAGACACCACTTGTATGGCGAGAAATGTCGAGTATTCACTGACCATAAAAGCCTAAAATACTTGATGACTCAAAAGGATTTGAATCTACAGGAACGAAGGTGGCTGGAGTTGATTAAAGATTACGAGTTAGTAATTGACTATCACTTGGTAAAGGCGAACTTGGTCACAGATACATTAAATAGAAAGTCATTGTTTGTCTTGAGAGCTATGAATACTCAGTTGTCTGTAATTGAGGATGGTTCGATTCTAGCATAGTTGAGAGCTAGACCTATGTTTCTTTAAGAGATTTGTGAAGCTCAGAGGAGTGATAAATATTTTTAAGCAAAGATGACTCAGTGTGAGACAGTTGACGAATTAGATTCACAGGGTCAACTTAGTCAAAGAGACCGAAGAAAAAGTTAAGGTGATTCGTGATTGTTTGAAGGCCGCTTCGGATAGACAGAAATCTTACACGGATTTGAAACAAAAGGAAATTGAGTTCCAAGTTGGTGATAAGGTTTTTTTGAAAGTATCTCTGTGGAAGAAAGTCCTCAGATTTGGTAAGAAAGGAAAATTAAGTCCACGTTTTATTGGACCTTATGAAGTGACAGAGAGAATTGGACCTGTAGCTTATTGACTAACCTTGTCATCTGAGTTAGACAAGATCCACAATGTTTTCCACGTGTCGATGTTGCGCCGTTACTGTTTTGACCCTTCGCACGTTCTTTCTCCAATAGAGGTTGAGATTCGATCAGACATGACTTATGGCGAAGAGCTGGTTAAGATCCTAGCCCGAGAGGTCAAGCAATTGAGAAATAAAAGTGTAGAACTCGTGAAAGTACTGTGGCATCTACATGGAATTGAAGAAGCCACATGGGAACTCGAGGAGACTATGAGAAATCAATACTCTAACATTTTCACTGGTAAGATTTTCAGGGACGAAAATCCTTAAGGGGGAGAATTGTAACAGCCCCACTTTAGGCCTAGTCGGAATAGTGGTTTTGGAACCACTAACCCGAGGTCAGAGAAATTATTTTTTAATATTATTTTATAAGTTGTAGCATGATTATATGAGTGCATGAAAATTTTGGTGAAATAATTTTAACGATTGCATGCTTAATTGCGAAAAAAAGACTAAATCGCATAAAGAGCAAAAGTTTTTTTTCTAGCAAATGGTGTTAAATAACTAGAGAATCATAATTAGGGGTCTTTAAAGGGAAAATAGACCCATTTCAATAGGGGTGGTCAGTCATAAGGACAAAGATGAATAAAAAAAATCAAATTTGGTGAAGTTGGTAGCCTAGTTTGACTAGAAATAAGATTAAATAAATCAAAAAGGGGCTTCATCTTTTATCATTCATCTTCTCCACCAAAATTTTCAGCAAGAAAGAGGTTTTTGAACCTTGAAACTTTCAGCCAATATGTTCTCTCATAAATCAAGAAATACAAAATCCGGGCTTCGACCGGGGAAAGGCCAAGCTAGTAGACTAAAGCCAATTAGTCGTCCGCTTTTTGTATACGAGGTAAGTTGTAAGTAAGTAAGGCAACTTTATCATTATTATGTGTTGAATGATTAATTTTGCGTAATATGGTTAAAATTGCTTATGAATAATGCATGATGAAATTTAATGCAGTAGAGTCCCAATTGAACCTAGGAATAGATTGGATATCCATGCCATGACATTTGGGTGATATGTGTGCTAATGTAAGACCATGTTTGGGAGATGGCATTGGCCACGATATGAGAGCCAGTGTAAGACCATGTTTGGAACATGGCATCGTCAATGTTGTGAGAGCCAGTGTAAGACCATGTCTGGGACATGGCATCGGCATTGATAAGTGTGCTAGTGTAAGACTATGTTTGAGACATGGCGTTGGCCACATTATGAGAGCTAGAGTAAGACTATCTCTGGGATATGGCATTGGCATTGAGACGAGAGCTAGTGTAAGACCATGTCTGGGACATGGCATCGGCAATTCACCCTCTTGTGTAAAGCTTGTCAAATATCTTTTAGTATTCCAAATGGTTTCACGGGTTATTTTAAAAGCTTATGGCAATGATATGGAATGATATAATCATGTTGTGAGTGGTACAGGTTCTTATTCGAAACTCATGAGATATGAGTCTAGTTATGTTGCTTTGATGGTAAAAGTGAAATGGATAAGTTCTAGCTATGAAAATGATTTTGGGACAATATTGTAACGTTTGGCCTATACCTGTGATATATAAGCATGTGGTGATATTTACCTTTGTTCACTCAAGAATGTTGTGTTGATTTATAATATGCATGGCTAATGTTGTTACTTATTTATATGCAACTTACTAAGCTTCATGCTTACTCCTTTTTTCCATCTTCATATAGTGCCGCCAAGCTAGTATCGGGATCAAGGGACATCGGAGGCATCGGTCACACTATCACCTGAAGCTTTCAATATAACTAGTTTAAATGTTTTGAGTGTGGTATGTATAGGGACTTGATCTTTTGTTTAATGTCATGTTAGTGTAGCCACAAGTGTTCGCTCATATAGATGTGATATTCATTTTGTATAGGTCATTAATGTTGGCTAATATTGATTTTTATTAAATGCATTTGATGAAGATTCTCATGGTTGTGGCTGTTTGATTATGTGTATTTATGCTTGGATTGGTTATACTTGATGTTTTGTAGGTTGGTGCAAGTAAGGGTGGAAAAAAGGCTTGGTAGATAGCCTTGTTTTGTCCACATGGGCAGATACACAGGCGTGTGTCTAGACCGTATGTGACACAAGGCTTGCCCCCATGGGCGTGTGGTAAGGCCGTGTGTCCCCTACACCTAAAGTTGGCAAAGTAGAATACCTAGTAGTAACCACATGGGCGGAGACATGGCCGTGTGTCCCAACCGTGTAGAGGACACGACTTAGTACACGGGCGTGTACCATGGTCGTGTGCTCTTAAGGGGTTGCTGACGTTAGAAACAGAATGTCAAGGGTTTTGCACACGGGCTGAGACACGAGTATGTCCTGGCCTTGTGGGGAAATGGGTCATGGACACAGGTGTGTGCCAAGCAGTGTGAAAACCTCTGTAGGTTCAAATCGAGAAATAAATTTGCATGGGTTTGGGACACGAGCTTGTCCTGAAGTGTTCATGCCATATGAGCCACACGGGCCTTCAACATGGCCACGTTAAGAAGTCACACGGGCGTGTTGCCCTTCCACATGGGTGTGTGCCCCTATCTACATGAAATTTTACAAAGTTTTCTAGAGTGCACAGATTAGTCCTGAATCAATTCCAAAGTGTGTTCGATGCCTCGTAGGCCCATAATAGGGACATTAAGGTATTGTGAAAATATTTAAATTGGGGCGAAATTTCATAAATAA
Source organism: Gossypium anomalum (assembly GCA_025698475.1). NCBI lineage: Eukaryota > Viridiplantae > Streptophyta > Magnoliopsida > Malvales > Malvaceae > Gossypium > Gossypium anomalum. The sequence continues at coordinate 55,440,586 of CM046968.1, read as the reverse complement.
GAAATGCAAGTTTGTATGTGTTTAAGTCCGGTAACACCTCGTATTCCTATTCCGGCATCGAAATTGGGGAAGGGGTGTTACAGTGTGTCCCCTGGTGTTGAAATTGAATTAAATTTAGTATGCTCCACACGGTCTCACACACGGGCGTGTGACTGGCTGTGTGGTACAAGTCAGCATACCCCCTAATTGGCACACGGCCTAGCACACGGGCGTGTGACTTGGCCGTGTTGCATAATCAGTAAACCTTACAGGTTTGGCATGGCCTAGCATATGGGCGTGTATGGCCACTTCAAAGGGCACACGGGCTAGACACACGAGCGTGTGGTTGGACGTATGGCCCAAGTCAGTATGTATGCCCTGTTTCCACACAGCTAGAGACATAGGCGTGTCTGGAGCCGTGTAAGGCACACGGCTGGTTCACACGGGCGTGTGACCCCTGTATGGTTGAAATTTTTGTAAGTTTCTAAAATTATCGTATGTTATCGGTTTAGCCCCAAACCACTTCTAAATCATGTTTAAGGCCCCTTATACGTAGGCCCTTATAAGGGACAATGTGATTGTGTTGTGAATTGTTCGGTAATACCTTGTAACCCTACTTAGGTGACGGATACAGGTTAGGGGTGTGATTGTCACACGCGATAAGTTTTAAAATTTATAAATAATCGTACCTAAACTAACTATTATCACGACGAAGGCAAGCGCACCTATCGAATAGCAGTATAGTTTTAGCAAGACCGAAAGTCGAACCCAAAGGAACTGAAAGTACTAATATTAACTTTCTTTTTATTATCTAGCCTAAGAACAATGGGGGTTTTAATTAACTAATTAACTAATCTCAGAATGCATAAAAAATAGGTTTGGGGAAAATACTTTTTAGAAAATTCAATTGATTAAGACAATACCCAAGGAAAAATCCACCTAGACTTCACTTGTTATTTGACTCTGAATCGACGATTTATTCATTCAACTTGTTCCGTAGAAATCCCTAATTTATGTTATTATCCCTATTCAAGACTAATAACGTCTAACCCTAGGTTGAATAATTGAAATCTCTTTCTAATTAACACCCTAGGATTGCATTAACTCGATCTATGGGTCTCTTTATTAGGTTTCACCCTAATCCGGCAAAATCTTGTCACCCTATCTCTAGGCGTGCAATCAACTCCGCTTAATTATGACAAATTTACTCTTAGACAGGGACTATTCATCCTCTGAATAAGTGCATTAACTTGAACCTATATCCTAAAATACCGAAGCAAGAATTAAGAACACATAATTAAGAACAAGTCGAATATTTATCATACAATTCAGATAATAATAACAAGATTCATCTTAGGTTTCATTCCCCATAGGTATTTAGGGGGTTTAGTTCATAACTAAAAAGGAAAACATCTCAGAAGAATAATGAATACAAAACATAAAGAAAACCAAAAACTCCTGAAGGGAAATTGAGGGGAGATCTTCAGTCTTGATGATGAATCCAGCTTTTGAGATAGATCAATCGGCTTTCTTCAAGTACTTCCTTGCTTCCTACTCTATGTGTCCTCTTTAATCCTCCTCTAGGGTGTTTAAATAGGCTTTAGAATTCCTAAAAGCCCTCTAAATTGCCCTTTTCCAAATAGAACTTAACTAGGGCTCGGCAAGGATACGCCCCTATGACATGCTCGTGTGCGATTACTTCAGGCCATGGTCAAAGCTGAGAGATCAACACGCCCGTGTTAAGGTTGTTTTAGACCGTGTTCGAGCTTGTTATAATGGCACGGGCGTGTGTGATACCTGTGTGAGGAAGTCCAGGCCGTGTTGTTTTCCCACGTCGGCCCATTTTCTCCGTTTTTGGCCTGTTCCTTGTTCTTTTTGCTCTCCTATGCTCACCTAAGTATAAAACATGAAATTAAAGGATTAGGAGCATCAAATTCACCAAATCTAAGGAGAATTCATTCATAAATGTGTTAAGTATGGGATAATAATATATATAAATTACGGTTTATCAAATACCCCCACACTTAAGCATTTGCTTGCCCTTAAGCAAAATTTTTCAATTCACAGTGAAGAATTCCTTTTTCTCCACCTATAATTCCTATCAATAATATCTCAAGCTAATCCATAAGTAATCATACATTGAGAATTCAACTAGAAGAACATTAAAGTTTCAAACATTCCAAGTTGAGCATTTAATCATGAAAAATATAGGTATCTCCCCTTATTTAAGTAATCACCTTTGATTCAAAATCTCACAGAGTTTAACATCCTTACTAAAGATTCACTCAAATCACTCGAAGTGTTTAAGGATAATGAATGTAGTACTCTACAGTCAATATGAAAAGTTATTACCATAGGCTTGCATGAAAATCAAATCTCCACCACTATAAATTGAGATGATACATCAATCAAACGGTCTTCAGAGGGTTGTAACATGGCTTTGGTTAGGGGGCGTGGTCACAAGCTGAAAGAGAAGGTTAGAATCGAGACTGAATTGAAAAATTACTTACCTAGGAAAATATTTAATCATCACTTGCATACAATAGAGCTTCTTTTCAGAATATGGAATTTAAAAACTTAGGCTAAAAAATGAAAGATCACTACTGATATGTAAATATGTATGTTTTTTTTAAAGAACAAGTTAAATAACATAGACTAACTATTAAGAACAAGACATAGCTAAGCAATTTATTCAAATCAAATCTCGACAAAAATAGGGTTCAAATTAATTGAAGTGATTTCAACAATAATGAGTTAAGGGTTAATATTGGGGATAAATCAAGGAATAGCTTGTTAGGCTCAAAGGGGTTTACAAGGGGTTAGTTGTGAAGGTAGGCTTTTCATGGCATGAGCGGGTTAAATTAAATGGCTCTATCATCTTGACATATCAAATCAAATGGTGCGGTCTTGACATGCATAATCAAGCAAGTTCTAGAATAACAATTCGATATTGACGCACTCAAAGCAATAATAAAAGTGAGCATAAAAGAAATAATAGATGCTCTTAAAGGCTCAAAATCTCACAAAAATTATGGCTTTTTGATGTTTAAACCTGTGGATTTCAATTTGAGATAATACCTAAACTTGGGGAAAACAACCTAAAATTTTAAATTCTCAAAAATCAACTTATCATGCTTAATTCTCTAATGTCTTAAAGTTTAAATAATCAATGCATGAATGCCTATGTTTTAATTCAAGATATATCAATAAAAATCATAAATTAATTAAAAGTCATCCTAAAAATGATATGAGAGATTTTTAAGAGAGCAAGACAAAATTCAGAGATTTTTCTGATAGTGATATAATTGACCCCCCCACACTTAAGATGTACATTGCCCTCAATGTACAAAGATAAAGTTAGTGGCAATTATAGATATAAGATCATGAGGTAGGGAGAGAAGGGAAACTTCCTGAATGTTAAATGAATGAACTCCCTAGTTTGGAGTTATGTAGAGTGGAGGAGGATACTCCGATGGTGGTAGAGGTTGGGTTCCACAAGTGTTGCGCCAAAAGAATATTATGTCTCGTGGTCGAGCATGGCATGATAGTCGTGGAGAACCTTTTTCTAGTGGAGTTTCAAATTCCTAAGTAATAGTGAGCTTCAGAGCTCTTTATAACTGTGATGGAATCAGGAACTTTTAGGAATGTAGAGGAATAAAATTACTCATGAAGAAATACTTGAAAATATAAAGTATTATAAAAATCCTAAAAAAAATAGAATGAAATAGTTTTAAAGAAAGATAAAATTAGAAGAAAAAATAGGTATTTAGGGCACACGGCCGCGGGGCACGCCCGTGTGCCTTTTATTTAGCCCGTGTTTTTCGTTGTATTCGAATTTAGGCGTGTTGGTGCCCACGGCCTTGTCGCATTGCCGTGTCTTGCTTCGTTCACTTCTCCCACACCCGTGTGTGTAGGTACACGCCCGTGTTATTTTGACAGGTTCGACCACGGGTGCTAGGCACAGACGTGTCGCACGCCCGTGCTATTTTGGCAGGATCGACCACGGTTACAAGACACGGGTGTGTCGTACGCCTGTGTTATTTTGGCAGGATCGCCCACGGCCATGTCGCACGGCCGTGGCGATTTATCGCAGCCCATGTTAGGGAAAATCTTTGCCCTATTTTTACACGGTCTACAGCACGCTCGTGTGCTTGCCGTGTGGGTGTGGAAAACCTGTATTCAAGAGCTCAGTTAGTAAGTTAGGTGTTAAACACTAGGATTTAAAGAAGTTAATACCGTTAGTGCTCGAGCTGCCTCTCGAGAAGCACTTATTTATAGTCTAAGCTCGACTTACCTCTCCATTGAATGGTCATGGTGGTTTGAGGAGTTTACAATCCTCATTCCTGCTATCAATCTCATCAAAATAAGGTTTTAGACGGGTATGTTTACCTTAAAAGTGCTGAATTTCGGATGGATTACCTCGACTGTACTGAATGGGAAAATCTAAGTACCGTACGAGGAATTTTTTCATTCGGTTTGGTAGTGGTAATGCGAGGATCTACGACATCTAATAATACTTTATCTCGAACCTTAAGTTGATTTGGTGAGGTATTGAGCTCGTCCTGGCGTAGTTTTGGTTTATTGTGCGTTCTCAGTTTATGTGTCTGCCATTCATCTAGCTCCTCGATTTGTAACTTTCGTTCTTCATGAATAGCCCCTTTATTGTTGCTTGAACATGGCTCATGTATATCCTTCGAACTCATTTCCTGCAAAGTAGGTTGGGACATATGGTTAGTTTTAGTAGAATGGTTTACAAAATCACCTTCAATTTTCAATGTGTTGCCAGAATTGCGAGCTTGAAGGGTGATTGTTTCGTCCCCCACACAAAGTGTGAGTTCACCTATGCCAACATCAATAATTGTTCTAGCAGTTGCTAAAAAGGGCCTTCCTAATATTAAAGGAGTGTTGCTATCCTCTTCTATGTCTAGAACAACGAAATCAACTGGGAATATAAATTTGTCAATTTTAACTAGTACATCTTCAATAATACCCCTAGGAAATCTAATTGTTTTATCTGCTAGCATCAAAGACCTAGTTGTTTAAATATTTTCTAAGGCATGACGTTGATGCTAGCCCTTAAATTAGCCAATGAGTTATTAACATCTAAGCTACCAATTAAGCAAGGAATTCTAAAACTCCCTGGATCTTTTAACTTGTTGGGTAGCTTATTTTGAAGAATAGCCGAGCAAACTGCGTTTAACTCCACATGTGACTCCTCGTCCAACTTTCGCTTATTTGCTAAGAGCTCTTTTAAAAACTTCATTGCGTTCGGCATTTGCGAGAGAGCTTCAATAAATGGTAAGTTGATATGTAATTTCTTTAAAAGTTTAAGGAATTTACCAAATTGCTCATCTGAGCGGTCTTTCCTTGTCACATTGGGATTTGGCACATGAGGTTTATATTCTACACTTACCGATTTTTTCTTATTCTGACCTACCTCACCTTTATCTTTACTGACCACAATTTCTTGTTTTAGTTTTGGTTCAAATGCAACTAACCCTTTCTCATTTCTAACATTGATTGCATTGAGCTATTCCCTTAGGTTAGGTTCAGTATTGCTTGGCAAGCTACCTTGTGGTCGTTCGAAAATTAGTTTGGATAGCTGGTCTATCTGAGTTTCGAGCCCTTGGATCGACGCTTGTTGATTCTTAAGTGCTGTCTCAGTATTCTGGAAACGAGTTTCTGACATCAAGATGAATTTGGATAGCACCTCCTCAAGGTTCGGTTTCTTTTCCTGTTGATAAGGTGGTTGTTGAAAACCCAGAGGATTTTGTGGCCTTTGATTTCCTTGACCACCCCATGAAAAATTTGGGTGGTTCCTCCAACCTGCATTATAAGTATTACTATATGGGTTATTTTGAGGTCTAGAGTTATTGTTACCTATATAGTGGACTTGTTCCTCTTCGGTTGTAGGATTGAAGGGTTGATACTCGGTATGTATGCCTCCTCCACTTGAATCACACCTCATCACTGGATGTACCTGCGTAGAACCAAGTAAACCATCAATCTTTTTATTTAGAAGTTCCACCTGATTTGATAACATATTAACCGCATCAGCGTTATAAACGCCTGTTCTTTTTGTTGGCTTTTCCACTGATAGTTATTCAGTGACATCTTCTCGATAAATTCGTAAGTTGCTTCAGGTGTTTTCTTATTGATAGTGCCACCAACTGCTGCATCAATCATCTGTCTTGTCGAGGGGTTCACACTATTGTAAAATGTTTGAACTTGCAGCCATAGAGGTAACCCATGGTGAAGGCACCTTTGCAGTAGGTCCTTGTATCTCTCCCATGCATCGTAAAGTGTTTCTAAATCCATCTGCACAAAAGAAGAGATATCATTACGTAATTTAGCTGTTTTAGCTGGCGGAAAATACTTAAATAAAAATTTTTCGGTCATTTGTTCCCAAGTAGTGATTGACCCTCGTGGTAACGAATTTAACCACTGTTTAGCTTTGTTTCTGAATGAAAAAGGGAATAATCGAAGGTGAATGGCATCATTAGAAACGTCATTAATTTTAAATGTGTTGCAGAATTCTAGAAAATTTGCCAAGTGAGCGTTGGGATCCTCATCCTGCAAACCATCAAACTGAACAAATTGTTGTATCATTTGAATCGTGTTAGGTTTTAGCTCAAAATTATTTGCAGCAATAGCAGGCCTAACTATACTTGACCCAATTCCTATTAAATTTGGCTTAGCATAATCATACATAGTGCTTGGAGCTTGATTCAGATTTACTTGATCAGCGGCAATCGCAGGAGGTAGCAGATTTTCCTGATTTTCTGCCATCTCCTCGGTTGTAGTCGAGATATCGTTCTCTTGCTCTTCCTCTGTGTATCTTAGGCTTCGCCTTATTTCTCTTCGGTTTCTGTGAGCTGTGCGATCGATTTCTTCGTCAAAAAGTAATGGTCCCGATAGGTTTCTTCTAGTCATAAACTATAAGAACCTGCTAGAAGAGAGAAAAAGAAAATTTAGTGACCAAAATTAAACAAAAATTTAAATTGCAGTAAAAGTAAATGGCTAAAGTAATAAAAATCGAGTGTTCCTAATATTTTAGTTCCCCGACAACGGTGCCAAAAACTTGACTGTCACTCGTGATAAGTTTTAAAATTTATAAATGATCGTACCTAAACTAACTATTATCACGACGAAAGCAAGCGCACTTATCGAATAGTAGTATAGTTTTAGCAAGACCGAATGTCGAACCCAAAGGAACTAAAAGTACTAGTATTAACTTTCTTTTTATTATCTAGCCTAAGAGTAATGGGGGTTTTAATTAACTAATTAACTAATCTAAGAATGCATAGAAAATAGGTTTGAGGAAAATACTTTTTAGAAAATTCGATTGATTAAGACAATACCCAAGGAAAAATCCACCTAGACTTAACTTGTTATTTGACTCTGAATTGGACGATTTATTCATTCAACTTGCTCCGTAGAAATCCCTAATTTATGTTATTATCCCTATTCAAGACTAATAATGTCTAACCCTAGGTTGAATAATTGAAATCTCTTTCTAATTAACATCCTAGGGTTGCATTAACTCGATCTATGGATCCCCTTATTAGGTTTCACCCTAATCCGGCAAAATCTTGTCACCCTATCTCTAGGCGTGCAATCAACTCCGCTTAATTATGACAAATTTACTCTTAGACAGGGACTATTCATCCTCCGAATAAGCGCATTAACTTGAATCAATATCTTAAAATACCGAAGCAAGAATTAAGAACACATAATTAAGAACAAGTTGAATATTTATCATACAATTCAGATAATAATAACAAGATTCGTCTTAGGTTTCATTCCCCTTAGGTATTTAGGGGGTTTAGTTCATAACTAAAAAGGAAAACATCTCAGAAGAATAATGAATACAAAACATAAAGAAAACCCAAAACTCCTGAAGGGAAATTGAGGGGAGATCTTCAGTCTTGATGATGAATCTAGCTTCTGAGATGGATCAATCGGCTTTCTTCAAGTAATTCCTTGCTTCCTACTCTGTGTGTCTTCTTTAATCCTCCTCTAGGGTGTTTAAATAGGCTTTAGAATGCCTAAAAGCCCTCCAAGTCGCCCTTTTTCGAATAGAACTTAACTAGGGCTCGGCAAGGACATGCTCCTGTGCGATTACTTCAGGCCGTGGTCAAGGCTGAGAGATCAACACGCCCGTGTTGAGGTTATTTTAGGCCGTGTTCGAGCCTGTTAGAATGGCACGGGCGTGTGTGATACCCGTGTAAGGAAGTCCAGGTCGTGTTGTTTTCCCACATCGTCCCATTTTCTCCGTTTTTGGCCCGTTTCTTATTCTTTTTGCTCTCCTATGCTCACCTAAGTATAAAACATGAAATTAAAGGATTAGAGCATCAAATTCACCAAATCTAAGGAGAATTCATTCATAAATGTGTTAAGCATGGGATAATAATATGTATAAATTACGGTTTATCAGGGTGTTACAGTATCAGAGTACGAGAGGGAATTTGTTCGATTGAGCAAGTATGCCTGAGAATGTATACTGACCAAGATTGCCATGTGTAAACGGTTTGAAGATGGGCTGAACGAAGACATAAAGTTGTTAGTCAGGATTCTAGAATTGAAAGAATTTGTTGTTCTAATTGACTGAGCATACAAAGTTGAAGAATTGAGTAAGGCTAAAAGAAAAGCTGATTTTGAGGCTCGTGATTCAGGTAAGAGATCAGTGGGAAAATCTTATTTATTGCCGTCAAAGAATTTAAAAGAATATCATAATTGTTTGTCAGCTTCAGTGGGTTATTCTGGTAAAGACCGAGGTAAACAGTATGTAAGTTCAAAACCTCAGGCTACGTCCTTGGCGAGCGTAGTCAGTGTTAAGAGTAACAAGCCTAAATGTCAACAATGTGGACGTCGACACTTTGGTGAGTGCAAGATGAAAGGCAGAGCATGTTTTAAATGTGCTTCATACGAACATCTTATTTGAGATTGCCCAAAGAGGTCTGAAAAAGAAAAGGCTCAGACTGTTCGACCGAGCAATACAGTTGCGAGAGGTATATCACCGCGGAACACTAGAAATGAAAACAATAGCCATAGTGAGACAAAGGATTCTACCATGAGATCTGAGGCACGAGCACCGACTAGAGCTTATGCGATCCGTGCTAGAGAGGAAGCTTCTGCGCCAAATGTTATTACTAGTACATTTTATATCTTTGATACTAGTGTTACTGCTTTGATTGACCCAGGGTCAACATATTCGTATGTATGAACGAATCTAGTGTCATGTAAGAAATTAACTTTTGAGTCAACTGAGTTTGTGATTAAAGCAATGAACCCCCTAGGTCAGTATGCGTTAGTTGATAAAGTTTGTAAAAACTGTCCTTTGATGATTCGGGGTTACAACTTTTCGACTGATTTAATGCTACTACCCCTTGATGAGTTTGATGTGATTTTGGGTATGGATTGGTTGAATCTGCATGATGCCATTGTGAACTGTAGACGAAAGCTTATTGTGTTAAAATATCAGAACGGTGAAAAGCTTCAGATTGAATCAGATAGACTAGATAGTATGTCTAATGTTGTTTCAGCTATGTCAGCACATAAATATGTTAGAAAAGGCTGTGACACGTATCTTGCCTACATATTTGATTCTAGAGTTTTTGAGTTAAAGCTAGAATCAGTTCCATTGGCATGTGAGTATCCAGATGTATTTCCAGAGGAGTTACCCGAATTACCCCCGATTCAAGAGGTTGAGTTTGCTATTGAGTTAGTACCAAGAACATCTTCGATATCAATAGCTCCTTATAGAACGACACCTACAGAGTTGAAAGAGTCGAAAGCACAGCTGCAAGAGTTGACAGATAGGAGTTTTGCTTAACCCAATTTTTCTCCATGGGGTGCACTTGTTCTATTTGTTAAGAAAAAGGACAGATCCATGTGATTATGTATTGACAATAGCCAGCTCAACAAAGTCACGATCAAGAATAACTATCCATTACCACGTATTGGTGATCTGTATCAGTTGAAAGGTGCAACAGTATTTTCAAAGATTGATCTTCATTCTGGTTATTATCAGTTGTGAGTTAAAGACTCAGATGTGTCGAAAATAACATTTAGAACCAGGTACGGACATTATGAATTTCTTGTGATGCCGTTTGGTTTGACTAATGCACCTACAGTATTTATGGATTTGATGAAAAGAATTTTTAGGTTGTATTTAGACAGATTCATCGTGGTATTCATTGATGATATTTTGATTTATTTACTGGATGAGACAAAACATGCCAAGCATTTGAGAATTATTTTGCAAACTTTGCACGAAAAGTAATTATTCACCAAGTTTAGTAAATGTGAATTCTGGCTTTGAGAAGTCAGATTTCTTGGACATGTTGTATCAGCCGAGGGCATTAGAGTTGATCCGAGCAAAATTTTAGCTGTCATAAAAGTTTTCTAGGTTTAGCCGGATATTACAGAAGATTTGTCAAGGGATTCTTGATGATTGCTACACCATTGACGAGACTATTACAGAAATATGTTATGTTCGAATGGTTTGAGAAATGTCAGCAAAGCTTTAATCAATTAAAAGCATTGTTAACCAAGGCACCGGTGTTAGTTCAGCCAAAGTTGGATAAAGAATTTATGATCTATAATGATGCATCGTTAAATGGATTGGGCTGTGTATTGATGCAAGAGGACAAAATGATAGTATATGCTTCTAGACAGTTGAAACCACACGAAAAGAATTATCCGACACACGATTTAGAGCTTGTAGCGATTTTATTTGCTTTGAAGATTTGGCAACACCATTTGTACGGGGAAAACTATCATGTCCTCACAGATCATTCAAGTCTGAAATACTTGATGCCACAGAAAGATTTGAATTTAAGACAACACAGATGGTTCAAGTTATTGAAAGACTATGATTTGATCAAAGAAAAGCTAATGTTGTTGTTGATGCTTTGAGTAGAAAATCTTTATTTTCTTTGTGAGTGTTGAACACGTGATTGACATTGGCTGATGACGGTTTGATTTTAGCTGAGTTGAAAGCTAGATCAATGTTTTTACAACAAATTTGCGATGCTAAAAAATAAGATGATGTGTTGTTAGCTAAACAGAAATGGTTTGAGACGAATCCTAATTTAGACTTTCAAGTTGGATCTGATGATAGTTTTTATTTTAAACGTAGAATTTACGTCCTAAGAAATTCTGATCTTATGCAGAAAATTTTACAGGAAGCTCACAATAGTAATGTAACATCCCGAATTAGGGCCTAAACAAAAAAGTGGTTTTGAAACCACAAATCTGATATATAAATATTTCTATCAATAAAGTTTTAAGGTCTACTATGTGATCTAATAACTGTGTGAAAATATCAACGAGAAATTTTACTGATAAGGTGTCCAATTGAGTTATTAGGACTAAATTGTACTAAGTGAAAAACATGTGTTCTAGTTAATTTATGGGGCTTAAATGTGATGGGATTTGAAATTGAAGTCCTTAGTTAGTAATTAAACCATTATATGTTGTTATGGACAAAAATGTACATAGAAGGGATAAAATATCAAGGTTTTAATGGAAGGGCATTTTGGTCTATTGGTTACTAAAAGAATAAAAGGGAAAAATAGTAAAAAGTTATGTCCATCTTCATCCTCCTTGGCCGAAAATCACATGAAGCCATAGCTAGGGTTTCTTTCATTTTTCACGCTCAAAGTAAGGGCATCCTAGCCCCATTTTTAAGGTCCTTTATATTTTTGAAATCCTCATAGCTCGATTTAGCTTTTTCTACCCTTAATTGAAACTAGGGTTCTATCAGTTGTATGGAGCTTTGATGTCTAATGGCATGCTTGTGCTTTGATGTCTAACAGAAGAATATGGAGGTTAGAGGTTTGATAAACAATTTTTACTAGGTGGTTTTTGGTGAAATTGATAAAAAAGATCTAATTGTAAAAGTTGTAAAAAACTATATGTAATTGTGTGAATAAATGAAAAATGTGGGTGGGTATAAGAGAGAAAATGATTCGGCTAGGCTGGATAATGAGAGAAAAATGGGTACTTTTCATTTTACGAGCCTTGGGGCAATTTCATAAATTTGTAAAACTTTAGGGGAAAAATTGTAATTTTGCCATGGTGTGATTTTTTTGGACTTAATTGCGTGTATTAAATGAGTTAAATGTGTTAATTTAGATAAAGAGGAATAAGGAATAGACCTTGACCAAGGAAAAGGCAAGTTGTGGATTAAATCATCAATAGTCACATTTTGCACCGAGGTAAGTTGTGTGTAAGTAATTCAACAGTTCCATTATTATTTCATTTAATAATTGATAATCTATGATATATGTATGATTGCCCTAATGAAATTAGCTTGTGACGATTTAATGAAAGTTTGGTGATATCCTTATATCTCGAAAGTCTCGGGTGACCCTGAGGAATGCTTAGGATTCGGATATCATGACACCACGATTAATGAGAGCCAGTGTAAGACCATGTCTAGGACATGGCATCGGTGTTGATACGTATGCCCGTGTAAGGCCATATCTAGGATATGGCATTGGCCTCAGTATGTGATTTCATGTAAGACCATATCTGGGGTACAGCGTTGATATGAGATTTCGTGTAAGACCATGTCTGGGACATGGCATCGGTATGAGGTCATGTGTAAGACCATGTCTGGGACATGGCATCGATATGAGGTCCAATGTAAGACCATGTCTGGGACATGACATTAGCACTGACATGAGACTTCGTATAAGACCATATCTAGGATATGGCATCGATATGTGGGCCCATATAAGACCATGTTGGGGACATAGCTTTGGCATTCTAGTTGGTATATGATGATTCTGAATGTCCTTTAGTGTTCTGGGTGATCCAACGGGCCATTCAAGATTGCGATTAAGAAGTGGGGAAGAATGGGTAAGAATGTATAGTACAGGTACAGGTATGTACATAAACTTCATGAGTTTTGGACTCGATTCATGTTGGGAAATTGGTATGGGTATGAAAGAGTAAGATAAGCTTGATGTTCAAATACACTTATTATCAATTCTCAATATGTTCATTATGTGTAATATGATAAAGCGGTGGTAATTGGATAGTATGTTTAATCCATGAGTTTCATGACTTATGTTGTTTATTATTTCCACATGACTTACTAAGCTATATGCTTACCTCTCTCTTTTCCTTTTTCTTTTAGCATCATCAAGCTAGCTCGGGGATCGTGAACATCAGAGCTCAAGTTACACTATCAACAAATCTTATAGGGGATAATTGGCTTATTACATTTAAGTATGGCATGTATCGGGGACTTAGTATTTTGTTATATGTGTCATATTGGTTAGTCAAAGTGATGGCTCATTCTAGTATATTATTCCATTTTGTATATGGCCATGAATTATGGCTCATATTGATTATTGGGTTGAAATCCCTAAATATTGATATATGCATGAGATGTGTTATTACCCTTATGGTGTGTGCCAAAATGGTCGATAAAATGTGGAATTTATGCTTGATGGATACATGATGTCAATTGGCAAGGTCACCGTATCAATAAAAGTAAAGAAATGGATTGAATGAACTTAACAAGTCAAAGAGTCCCAATTAGGTATACTGGATATGAATTTATCAAGCATGAGTTAAAGCTATGGATGTCTAAGTACTCCCTTTTTGTTGAGATAATCACCATTGGCAAATCAGTGTGTGTGAGGGTTGCTAACGGTGACAAGAGGGCTTGGAAAATAGCCTCAAAGTTGTCTATACTGATAGACACATGGGCATGTGTCTAGACCGTGCGTGACACACGGTCAGCCCCATGGGTGTGTCGTCCAGCCGTGTGTCCCCTGCACCCTAGTGTTACTGATAAACCGTAATTTATACATATTTTTATCCCCTACTTAACGCATTTATGAATGATTTCTCCTTAGAATGATTTCTCCTTAGATTCGGTGAATTTGGTGCTCCTAATCCTTTAATTTCATGTTTTATACTTAGGTGAGAATAGGAGAGCGGAAAGAACAAGAAACAGGCCAAAAAAGGGGAAAAATGGGCCGAAGTGGGAAAACAACACGGCCTGGACTTCCTCACACGGGTAGAACACATGCCCGTGCCATTCTAATAGGCTCGACCATGGCCTAAAATAACCCAAGCACGGGCGCGTTGATCTCTCAGCCTCGACCACGGCCTACAGTAATCGTACACGGGCGTGTCACACGGGCATGTCCCTGCCGAGCCCTAGTTAAGTTCTATTCGAAAAATGACTATTAGGAGGGTTTTTAGGCATTCTAAAGCCTATTTAAATGCCCTAGAGGAGGACTAAAATGGGGGACAGAGAATAGGGAGCAAGGAATTACTCCAAGAAAGCAAATTGATCCATCTCAAAAGCCGAATTCATCATCAAGACTGAAGATCTCTCCTCAATTTCCCTTCAGGAGTTTTGAGTTTTCTTTATGTTTTGTATTCATTATTCTTCTAAGATGTTTTCTTATTTAGTTATGAACTAAAACCCCTAAATACCTAAGGGGAATGAAACCTAAGATGAATCTTGTTATTATTTTCTGAATTGTATGATAAATATTTGACTTGTTCTTAATTATGTGTTCTTAATTCTTGTTTCAGTATTTCAGGATATTGATTCAAGTTAATGCTCTTAGTTGGAGGATGAATAGTCCCTGTCTAAGAGTGACTTTGTCATAATTAAGCGGAGTTGATTACGCTCCTAGAGATAGGGTGGCAAAATTTTGCCGGATTACGGTGAAACCTAATAAGGGGAACCATAGATCGAGTTAATGCAACCCTAGGGTGTTAATTAGAAAGAAATTTCAATTATTCAATCTAGGGTTAGACGTTATTAGTCTTGAATAAACCGTTCGGTTCGGAGCCAAAATAACAAGTGAAGTCTAGGTGGATTTTTCCTTAGGTATTGTCTTAAATCAATCAGTTTTCCAAAAGTAATTTGTAACACCCCAAACCCGGCCTAGACGTTACGACCGGATCCGACGTGCCACATCAAACCGTTCAAAACATTGTGGATTACATAGTTTAGAAATTTAGTTGGTGTTTCAAAAGATACCTTTTAAAATAGGTTAAAGTGAATGGAAGCTATACACCAGGTAGGAAACCGAAAAAGAGGAGGTGAGTCCGTCAGACTGCTTAAGTACCAAGCTCCCTCCGGATCCAATCCTAGACATGCACACTGCCATTGCCACACTTTAACGTCGTGTATGATTTTAGAAAAACAATTTGATTAAGCCCGTTCAAGAAAAAGTGACTATCTTTGGAAAACATTTTCTTAGCGGAAGTTTTGCCTGTAGTCGTGATGTTGTGAAATCAATTATTAATTTTGAAATCGCACCCTAAAGCTAATCAATTTCGATAGTTATAATGTATCATTTTTATCATGACAAAAACATAAATCGAAACCATAAAAATAAAATAATTAAGCGGCCTTATTACATTTAAAAACCCAAAATTGTAAACGAAAATAAAAGGACGTCCAGTTCATCAGAAAGAAACCGAATTTGCAGAAACATGTGGCCACTCCGAATCCCTCTCAACTCCAAGCCCACTATGGTTGGGGATCACCTCGTGGATGAAAAATAAAGGGGTGAGTTTGGGAAAACTCAATGTGTAAATAAACCCAACCATAGCCTATATTAGCTCAAACCACAGAAACAGAATAATTTGGCCTCAGCCCAGAGCAGATTTCAGATTAAAGCCCATAGGCCCATAACAGCCCAGAACAGATATTTCATGTTTATGTAGAAACCCAACCCAAATCCAAATATATACACCCCCATACCATCCTTTCACCATGTGGGGAGACTATTCGACCCACCCAACCACTACACGCCACAGAAATATGCAAAGATGGCTACTGTAGATGATAATGTGACAGAGTCACCGTAAACAGATAATCGTGGCAGAGCCACCGTATCAGAGTATATGTGGCGAGCCACTGAATCAGATAATTTGTGGCATAGCCACCAGGACGTTTCCTCCATAATATAACCCATTTCCCCATGCAACAAATATTCATACATGGCATACATCATACAGATTTAAATCATCATGCTTTTCAGACAAAAATAACCCTAGGGGTATAAAGGTCATTTTACACCTAGGGGTATCATGGTAATTTTTCATACGAAGGGGTATTCCAGTAATTTAGCTATCTTAGGGTTTTC
Source organism: Gossypium anomalum (assembly GCA_025698475.1). Classification (NCBI taxonomy): domain Eukaryota; kingdom Viridiplantae; phylum Streptophyta; class Magnoliopsida; order Malvales; family Malvaceae; genus Gossypium; species Gossypium anomalum. Next base: position 55,424,471 of record CM046968.1, on the reverse strand, counting down.
ATGCATATTTCTACCATTTACGTGCAATCAGAAACACTTACCGTGCATACTTACTGAATTGGGCCTGTTGGCCCATTAACCGATTTTTGGCCCATTAAGCCCAAAATATCAATAAAGCACGAAATCACGCGAACTACAGTTTTATCACTTCAGATTACTAGAATTATTAACCCACTTATCTTACGAGCATTCGCACACTCGCAAGTTCCCAAAATACTGGCCTTTCGGCATTTCGGCTTTTCGACTTTTACCGATCAAGTCTATGAGAGGGTGTCAGTTACACACCTGTTTTATGACGATTCGCTGACGAGATCCACGCACGAACTGCCTACAATTATATTATTACTACGTTAATCTATCTACCGAAATGAACTACATAATAACCCCTTACAAGTTTCGGCCAATAACACTTTAGGTACTAGCGATCCTACCTTTGTCGAAAGTAGCGACTAGATCAAGATCTGATCGTTCCACTTGTCCAAGCCTTTGATCAGCAGCCTCTAAATCCCACTATTATCAAAATAGAACAGTTATCACAACCCCTTAGGGCTACAAGTCCAAATCGATAGCCTCCCTAACCTTTAGGGGTTTCGGCTTTTCTAAACTATGAAAGAAAGGCTAAGTTTGAAAGACTTACCACCGGTTCCTTCGGTCAATGATTCCAATGAGTTTCTACTCGATTCCGATGTAGATATAAGCCCTCAGATGATAACAAAAGTTGAGCCTTCAGTGACTTTTAGAATTCGACTATGTCCCTACGGCTATGCGTTTTCGGCTTTTTTTGTAACAGTGAAGAGAAGATGGAATAGTAGGGTTTTGCTGTGGTCTTGTCAACAGAAACTTGGGTTTAGAGGATGAGAGAATCGGTCAGGAATGATGAAAAGAAGTAAGAGGTTTTGGCTATAAGAATTCGGCACAAAGAAAGTATAGCTTTCGGGATTTTGACTTTTTATGGCAAATGACTATAGGCTTAAAAATAATGGAAGGAAAGTGATGTTGAGTAGAGTGATAAGAGGATTCGACTATGGAGAGAAAGAAGAAGAAAAGAATAGCAAATGGAGAGAAAAAGAAAAGAAAAAGAGAGGGGAAGGATGATCAGAAAACGGCTCACTTCCCCCTAATGCCGAATTTATACTGGCACTAACCCTAGCCGAATTTTGCCTCCCTAAAGCTCCCCTTGGCCAGCCAACTCTTACTCCTTAAGAGTCCACCATTCGGCCAACACTACTCTCCCTAATCAGCTCCTAAATTCTCTTCCTTATCCCCTCCTTTCTCAATCTTCTAAGCAACTCAAACTCCTCTTGCCAGACTTTTACTTGAGTTCCATCACTTCCCTTTTTTGTACATAGAAATTAATTCCCTTAATTTGCTGTCATTGTGACTTGAACCTAGGTCCTCCCTAACATCCATACGCCACTTATAGCCTTCCCAGTGGTGTCACATGCCACTATGCCACTTGCTTCCTTGTGTTTTATTTTACACAATTAATACTTAAAAGCTCAGCTTACCAGAACCCTTTTTTCTTATGGAATTAAAATTAACTTAAACTATCAGGTTTTAACTTAAGCTTGGGCATTCTAGAGGCCCACTAACATAATTAACCCTACGCCAAGCAGACAAAACACAGAATATTAAATTTTACCAACATTTTTAAAATTCCCAAAAATTGGGGCGTTACAACTCTACCCTCCTTAAAGAAATTTCGTCCTCAAAATTTACCTAATCCAAACAGATGAGGGTACTGCCGTTGCATCGCCTCTTCTGGCTCCCAAGTAGCTTCCTCTCTGCCATGGTTACGCCAAATCACTTTTACTAATAGAACAGATTTCCTTCTCAGAATCTTAACATCTCGATCCAATATTTGTACAGGCTCCTCCTCAAAGGTCAAACCAGTTTGCACTTCAATTTCTGCAACCGGCACGACATGAGTAGGGTCAGAACGATAACACCTTAACATGGAGACGTAAAAAAACATCGTGAATTCTGTCTAACTCTGGAGGCAATTCCAGCTGATAAGCCACTGGGCCTACTCGCTTCAAAACCCGATAAGGCCCAATGAACCGCGGACTCAACTTGCCCTTCCTACCAAACCTTAGTATCTTCTTCCAAGGAGAAACCTTTAAGAAGACCATATCTCCTACCGAGTACTCAATCTCCTTACGTTTCAAATCTGCATATGACTTTTGCCTATCGGACGCTTCCTTCAACTGGTCTCTAATCAACTTGACCTTATCCTCAGTATCTGCCACCAATTCAGGTCCAAAAACCTGTCGTTCTCCTAGTTCGGTCCAACAACTAGGTGTACGACACCTTAGTCCATACAATGCTTCATATGGTGCCATTCGAATACTCGCCTGATAACTGTTGTTGCACGCAAATTTCGCCAACGGAAAGTAATACTCCCAACTACCTCGAAAGTCAATAACACATCCCCTAAACATGTCCTCCAGAATCTGAATAACTCTTTCCGACTGACCATCAGTTTGGGGATGGAAAGCCATACTAAAGTTCAATCGCGTCCCCAACGCCTCATGCAACTTTTGCCAAAACCGAGATGTGAACCTGGGATCCCTGTCAGAGATAATTGAAACTAAGACACCATGAAGTCGCACAATCTCCGCAACATACAACTTAGCTAATTTCTGAAGTGAAAAGTCAGTACGGACAGGTATGAAATGGGCCGATTTGGTCAACCTATCCACAATCACCCAAATCGAGTCTTTCTTCGATGGTGTCAAGGGTAGCCCACTCACAAAGTCCATGGTTACCCTCTCCCACTTCCAAAGTGGTATCTTCATTGGCTGCAACAATCCAGAAGGTAATTGATGCTCAGCTTTCACCTGCTGGCATGTCAGACATTTCCCCACAAATTCCGTTACTTCTCGTTTAAGCCTAGGCCACCAGTACAATTCTCGTAAGTCGTGATACAACTTATTCCCTCCAGGATGCATAGCACAAAGTCCCCCATGAGTTTCCTTTAATATTGACTGTCTCAAGTCAGATTCCTTCGGGATACAAATTCTTCCTCGAAAACACAGAACTCCTTCGCTATTTAATCCAAACTCAGAAGTTTCCCCTTCCTTAACTTGTTGAAAGCGAGCGACCAAAGACTCATCTTTCAACTACTTTTCCTTAATCTGATCCACCCAGGTTGGCCTTACTTGCAATTCCGCCAATAGATTCCACCATCATACAGACTCAGACGAGCAAACATTGCTCTCAAATCAGATACAGCTCTATGACTCAGAGCATCAGCTACCACATTAGCCTTGCCTGGGTGATATTCGATCGAACAATCATAATCCTTAAGCAACTCGATCCATCTCCTTTGCCTAAGGTTCATTTCCTTCTGAGTCAGCAAATACTTAAGACTCTTATGATCTGTGTAAATAATACACCGTTCTCCATACAAATAATGTCTCCAAATCTTAAGTGCAAAGATCACTGCTGCCAACTCCAAATCATGAGTAGGATAGTTCCCTTCGTGAGGCTTAAGCTGTAGTAATACATAAGAAACCACGTTACCCTCTTGCATCAACACACAACCCAAACCTACGTGTAATGCATCACTCGTACGAGAAAATCCTTCCTGCACTGGTTGAATTAACACAAAGCTTCCGCTGTAACTTTCTTCAACTTCTCAAAGGCTTCCTCACGCTTCTCACCCATACAAACGGTACTCCTTTCCTTATAAGTTTTGTCAGAGGTGCTGCCATCACTGAAAAACCTTCCACAAACCTTGTATAGTATCCTGCCAAGCCTAGGAAACTTCAAATTTCTGACACTGACCTAGGTGGCTTCCACTCCAAAATCGCTTTAATCTCTCGAGGGTCCACCTTAATCCCCTCGGCAGAAACCACATGTCCTAAAAAGGTTACCTCCCTCAACAAGAATTCACACTTGCTGAACTTCGCATAGAGTTCTTTCTCCCTTAACACTTGCAGCACAATACGGAGATGCTCATCATGTTTCACTTCCGTTTCAGAATATACCAAAATATCGTCAATAAAGACGACTACGAACCAATCCAAGAATGGTTGGAACACACGATTCATCAGATCCATAAATGCTGCAGGAGCATTTGTCAGTCCAAATGGCATAACCAGAAACTCGTAATGACCATACCGAGTCTTGAATGCCGTCTTATGAATATCTGCCTCGTTGCCCCTTAACTGATGATATCTAGATCGAAGGTCAATCTTGAAAAATACAGAAGCTCCTCTAAGTTGGTCAAACAGATCGTCGATCCTTGGTAGTAGATACTTATTCTTAATCGTCTGTTTGTTTAACTAGCGATAATCAATACACATCCGCATTGTCCCATCCTTCTTTTTCACGAATAGCACTGGTGCTCCCCATGGAGACACACTGGGCCTAATAAAGCCCCTATCCAATAGCTCTTGAATTTGAGCTTTCAGCTCCACTAACTCCTTTGGTGCCATCCTATACGGTGCGATGGACACTAGCACCGTTCCAGGTAACAAGTCGATTCTAAACTCGACTTCTCAGTTTGGAGGCAATCCCGGAAGCTCTTTCGCAAAAACATCTTAGAACTCTTTTACAGTCCTTACCTTATCCACTGTTAGCCCCTTCTCTTCCAACTGACTTACGAATGCCAAATAGGCCTCACAACCTTTCCGGATCCACTTTTTAGCCCTCAATGCCGACACCATATTAGACAAATAGTCCCTTCGTTCACCTATCATCATAACCTCATCACCTTCCGTGGTCCTTAGCACCATTCGCTTAGCAACACAATCCAAGGTCGCCTTATGCTTAACAAGCTAGTCCATTCCCAGAATGAGGTCAAACTCTCCGAACGGCAACTCCATCAGATTTCCAGGAAAAATCCTACCTTGAGTTTCTAAGGGTACATCACTATACAATTTGTCTAGCCTAACAGAGTGACCCAAAGGACTTAGCACAGATACCCCACTCACAATCTTCTCAAAGCGCACACCCAACGACCCAGATATGGCACATGTAACATAGGAATGAGTAGATCCAATATCCACCAAAGCAATATACGGCATGCTAGAAACCAAAAACGTACCAGTTATGACGTCAGGTGCATCGCCCTCCTCTCGACGACGAGCTGCATACACCAACGCCGGGTCGCCGAGCCTCAAAGATTTTCAGCACTCTCTCGCCAGCGCCTCGACCTCTCGCCATTTCCATTTCTCGCCCCCTACCTTGTCCATGTCCTCTCCGGTGGTTGTAGTCCACCTCTCGCAGTTGAGCAACCCTCTGCTCAAAGAACTCCGAACTCGATCGACTCTCTCCGAGGACGCCCTTAACTCTATGCTCCATAGATCTGCATCGAAAACAAGCACCAGAACGTTTCCTACACTTACCCAAGTGTATCTTACCACAGTCTCCACAGATTGGTGGTCTAACAACATTCACCGAAACTGCTCGAACTGGCTCCTCCACTCTCGTCCTTTTGACATTCTTATTTACTCCACCTGAGGGTCCGGAATCCCTCTGGAAATGGTTTCGATCCTTTTCATGGTTCTGTCTCTCAGTACGCTTCACCTCCTCAGCTATCTTAGCTTTTTCCACCAGAACTACGAAATCACGCTCCCTCTGCGGAGCAATAGCACCTTAAGATCATCTCTGAGTCCATCCTCAAAGCGGATGCTACGCTCATACTCCGTAGTGACTATTCCCATAGCATACCGACTTAACCTCAGAAACTCAGCCTCGTACTCCGCAACTGACTTATTTTCTTGAACCAGATTCAAGAATTCCTTCCTGCGGGCATCCACATAACTTGCCCCAACAAACTTTCCTTTAAAGGCCGTCTTAAATAGCTCCCCAGTGACCCTATCAGCTGGGGTTCCGTCCCTCATAGTGAGCCACCACTGGTAAGCCTCATCTCGTAGCAACGATACGGCTCCCTTCAGCTTCTGCTCCACAGAGCGGTCCAAGTCATCCATAATTCGCTCTGTGGCCTCCAACCAATATTCTGCCATATTCGAGGCTACACCAGATACGCCCCTAAAGATCTCCGCTCCGTTAGCCTAGAGTCACTCAGAAATTCATCCTCGAATTCCATTACCGGTACCTGCCCGGCCACCCTTTCCAGAACACAAAGCATAGCCTGTGACAGGGCGTCATCCCCGGCACCACGATCATGAGACTCTACTTCCATTGCCGGTGGTACCGGTGCCTCCGCTGTTGGCATATGCCCAGAAGACGTAGCTTCTACTAGAGCACTACCTCGGCCTCGTCCACGGCCTCTTCCACGAACTGCTCTTGTACTCATATCATATTATCTGATTATAAATTTTATGCATTAATTTCAGTAATCCAGTGATTTTTACAAATGTTTTATGATTCAGACAGTAATTCAGAGTTGGTTTTCGCAGAATCGATGTCTAGCTATAGTTTCAGTCTTTTATTAAGTTCTCCTAAGGTTTCAGCAGCATTCTATCTAGAGTATTCTAGTAGTGTTTCAGTACAGACAGATAATTCAGAATATTTTCAGAAAAAAATTCAGAATATTTACAGACTTGGGCCGGAGATTCGGAATGCCACCTTCTAAAGATCTTAACTTTTGAAAACCGAGTTTTGTATTCTTATAAAATCTTGTTTTTGAAAATCTTTGTTTTTGTAAACCCATTCCACAGTCGAGTTGTTGCAACTTGGCTTTGATACCACTAAATGTAACACCCCAAACCCAGCCTAGACGTTACGACCGGATCCGACGTGCCACATCGAAGCGTTCAAAACATTTTGGATTACCTAGTTTAGAAATTTAGTTGGTGTTTCAAAAGATACCTTTTAAAATAGATTAAAGTGAATGGAAGCTGTGCACCAGGTAGGAAACCGAAAAAAAAGAGGTGAGTCTGTCGGACTGCTTAAGTACCAAGCTCCCTTCGGATCCAATCCTAGACATGCACACCGCCATTGCCACACTTTAACGTCGTGTATGTTTTTAGGAAAATAATTTGATTAAGCCCGTTCAAGAAAAAGTGACTATCTTTGGAAAACATTTTCTTAGCGGAAGTCTTGCTTGTAGTCGTGATGTTGTGAAATCAATTATTAATTTTGAAATCACACCCTAAAGCTAATCAATTTCGATAGTTATAATGTATCATTTTTATCATGACAAAAACATAAATCAAAACCATAAAAATAAAATAATTAAGCGGCCTTATTACATTTAAAAACCCAAAATTGTAAACAAAAATAAAAGGACATCCAGTTCATCAGAAAGAAACCGAATTTGCAGAAACATGTGGCCACTCCGAATCCCTCTCAGTTCCAAGCCCACTATGGTTGGGGATCACCTGCGCGGATGACAAATAAAGGGGTGAGTTTGGGAAAACTCAGTGTGTAAATAAACCCAACCATAGCCTATATCAGCTCAAACCACAGAAACAGAATAATTTGGCCTCAGCCCAGAGCAGATTTCAGATTAAAGCCCATAGGCCTATAACAGCTCAGAATAGATATTTCATGTTTATGCAGAAACCTAACCCAAATCTAACCATATACACCCCCATACCATCCTTTCACCATGTGGGGAGACTACTCGACCCACCCAACCGCTACACGCCACGAAATATATGCAAAGATGGTCGCGCTGAATGAATAATGTGACAGATTCACCAGAAACAGATAATCGCGGCAGAGCCACCAGAACAAATATATGTGGCAGAGCCACCAGAACAGATAAGTTGTGGCATAGCCACCAGGACGCTTCCTCCATAATATAACCCATGTCCTCATGCAACAAATATTCATACATGGCATACATCATACAGATTTAAATCATCATGCTTTTCAGACAAAATTACCCCTAGGGGTATAAAGGTTATTTTACACCTAGGAGTATCATGGTAATTTTTCATACGAAAGGGTATTCTAGTAATTTAGCTATCTTAGGGTTTTCATGCATATTTCTACCATTTACGTGCAATCAGAAACACTTACCGTGCATACTTACCGAATTGGGCCCGTTGGCCAATTAACCGATTTTTGGCCCATTAAGCCCAAAATATCAATAAAGCACGAAATCGCGCGAACTGTAGTTTTATCACTTCAGATTACCAGAATTATTAACCCACTTATCTTACGAGCATCGTACACTCGCAAGTTCCTAAAATACTGGCCTTTCGGCCTTTCAGCTTTTCGGCTTTTACCGATCTAGTCTATGAGAGGGTGTCAATTACACACCTATTTTATGACGATTTGCTGATGAGATCCATGCACGAACTGCCTACAATTATATTATTACGACGTTAATCTATCTACCGAAATGAACTACATAATAACCCCTTACCATTTTTGGCCAATAACACTTTAGGTACTAGCGATCCTACCTTTGTCGAAAGTAGCGACTAGATCAAGATCCGATCTTTCCACTTGTCCAAGACCTTGATCAGTAGCCTCTAAATCTCACTATTATCAAAATAGAACAGTTATCACAACCCCTTAGGGCTACAAGTCCAAATCGATAGCCTCCCTAACCTTTAGGGGTTTCGGCTTTTCTAAACTACGAAAGAAAGGCTAAGTTGGAAAGTCTTACCATCGGTTCCTTCGGTCAATGATTCCAATGAGTTTCCACTCGATTTTGATGTAGATCTAAGCCCTCAGATGATAACAAAAGTTGAGCCTTCAGTGACTTTTAGAATTCGACTATGTCCCTACGGCTATGCATTTTCGGCTTTTTTTGTAACAGTGAAGAGAAGATGGAATAGTAGGGTTTTGTCGTGGTCTCGTCGATAGAAACTTGGGTTTAGAGGATGAGAGAATCATTCAGGAATCATAAAAATAAGTAAGAGGTTGTGGCTATAAGAATTCGGCACAAAAAAAGTATTACTTTCGGGATTTCAGCTTTTTATGGCAAATGACTATAGGCTTAAAAATAATGGAAGGAAAGTGATGTTGAGTAGAGTGATAAGAGGATTCGGCTATGGAGAGAAAGAAGAAGAAAAGAATAGAAAATGGAGAGAAAAAAAAAAGAAAAAGAGAGGGGAAGGATGATCAGAAAATGACTCACTTACCCCCTAATGCTGAATTTATACTGGCACTAACCCTAGCTAAATTTTGCCTCCCTAAAGCTCCCCTTAGCCTACCAACTCTTGCTCCTCAAGAGTCCACCATTCGGCCAACACTGCTCTCCCTAATCAGCTCCTAAATTCTCTCCCTTATCCCCTCCTTGCTCAATCTTCTAAGCAACTCAAACGCCTCCTGCCAGACTTTTACTTGAGTTCCATCACTTCCCTTTTCTGTACATAAAAGTTAATTCCCTTAATTTGCTGTCATTGTGACTTGAACCTGGGTCTTCCCTAACATCCACACGCCACTTATAGCCTTCCCAGTGGCATCACATGCCATTATGCCACTTGCTTCCTTGTGTTTTATTTTATACAATTAATACTTAAAGGCCCAGCTTACCAGAACCCCTTTTTCTTATGGAATTAAAATTAACTTAAACTACCGGGTTTTAACTTAAGCTTGGGCCTTCTAAAGGCCCACTAACATAATTAACACTACACCAAGCAGACAAAACACAGAATATTAAATTTTACCAACATTTTTAGAATTCCCAAAAATTGGGGCGTTACATAATTCGCCAATTCTATTTTCTATGATCTCTTAGTTTAGTTAGTTAGTTAATTAAAACAAACCCCATTATTTTTAGGCTAGATAATAAAAAGGCAGTCATTACTAGTACTTTTAGTTCTTTTGGGTTCGACAATTCAGTCTTGCTAAAGCTATACTACTGTTCGATAGGTACACTTGCCTACGTCGTGATAATAATTAGTTTCAAGAATGATTAATTATAAATTTATAAAACTTATCACGTAAAATCACGATCAGTTACAAGTCAGTATGCATGGTAGTAAACACACAGGTAGAGACACAGCTGTATGTCTCAGCCGTGTGGAGAACACCGCCTTAGGACATGGGCGTGTGCCCAGGCCGTGTGAAGTTTGCACCTTAAATGTGAAAATTAAATACGCCACATGACCTAGCACACTGGCGTGTGACTTGGTCGTATGATCTTAAATTGATGCTGACATTATAAACAGAGAGTTACACGGCCTGGAGACACTGGCGTGTCAAGGGCACACGGGCGTGTCCTTGTGCCCACACGGGCGTGTGACCCTGTTTTATGAAAATTTTTGTAAAGTTCACAGTTTAGTCTCGAACCATCCCCGATGTATGCTTTGGGCCTTGTAAGCCTATAATAGGGATAAGATGCATGTGTATGTACAGTTTTGTATTCAAAAGAAATTTTTATGGCTCGATTTTGTTTGTATGTTTATGTTTTAGCCGGTAAAGCCCGGTACCATCCCGATGTCGAATTTGAGTAAAGGATGTTACATTTATTGGTATCAGAGCTACGATTTAGTCGGTTCTAGGACTACGTAGAGAGTGTAAGAGTCTTGCTATACATGCCATATGTATATTATGATAGGGTGACAACTCCTAACAATTTAAATTATGTTTTATATAGTAAATAGATCCCGAACAAGTAGTTGCTGATGATGTAGAAAGTAACGTGTCAGCTCTTACTCAAGGAGCAACGCTTTCCAATAGTAGAGCCGAGACCGTTAGTCCGAGAGGAGAGGCTAGAGAAGCCTTCCTAAAGATGATGAATGCTAGTACACCAAGTTTGTTTGAACAAACCCGGGTGTTCAACCTCCCCCACCCCTGCCTATTCCTCAGCCTACCCCTTTAGCTCCCAAGTTGTTGAGATGGTGAAAAGGAAAGGCCTCTAGTTGACCAGATTAGAAAGCAAGAAGCTGAAAAGTTTTGAGCTAACATAGATGATGATTCGAAAAGAGTGAAATTTTGGCTCAAGAATACCATTCGGGTCTTTAATGAGTTGTCATGCACACCAGAGGAGTGCATGAGGTGCGTGGTATTGCTTCTAAGAGATTCAGCTTACCAGTGGTGGAATACCCTCGTATCGGTTGTACCGAGGGATAAAGTGACTTGGGATTTTTTCCAAGAGGAATTTTGCAAGAAGTATATCAATCAAAGGTTTATGGATCAGAAGAGGAAGGAGTTCCTTGAGTTGAAATAGGGTAAAATGACAGTTATCGAGTATGAGCGTGAGTTTGTAAGGCTTAGCAAATACGCTTGGGAATGTGTATCTACTGAAGCCATCATGTGTAAAAGATTTGAGGACGGGTTGAACGAAGACATTCGATTGTTGGTCAGTATCCTTGAGTTGAAAGAGTTTGTTGTGTTGGTCGAAAGAGCATGCAAGGTTAAAGAATTGGCCAAGGAAAAGCGAAAGGCTGATCTGGAGTCTCAAGACTCGAGGAAGAGGCAATTGAGCAAATATTTTAAATCTTCATCTAAGAAGTCGAGTCGATCTAATGCCTCTGTTGGGTATTCAAGTAAGAATAGAAGTAAATAGTACACAGTTTTGAAAGCTCAGACTACTTCAATTGCTAGTGTTGGGAATGCTCGGCCCAATAGATTGGAATGCCCCTAGTGCATGAGACATCACCTTGGAGAGTACCGAGGGGGTGATAGAACCTGTTTTAAGTGTGGATCCCCTGACCATTTTGTTAGATATTGTCCCGAGAGGGCAGGGAGAGAGAACTTTCAAGGAACAAAGTCAGACAACAATACTAAAAAGGGAAGACCTCAGAAAAATCTGAGTAGTGGAACGAGTAGTAAGGGTGCACCTAGGGAGTCCGTAATGAGACCCGAGGGTAGGGAACCTGCGAGGACCTACGCCATTCGCGCTCACGAAGAGGCCTTGTCTGATGTAATTACGGGTACATTTTCTATCTATAAAATTTCTATTATCGCTTTGATTGATCCGAGGTCTACCCATTCGTATATTTGCATGAAGTTGGTGTCTGATATGAACTTGCTTGTTGAATCTACTGAGTTCATAATAAAGGTGTCGAATCCGTTAGGCAAGTATGTGTTAGTTAATAAAGTGTGTAAAAATTGCCTATTAATGATTAAAGGTCATTGTTTTTCGACTAATCTCATGCTATTGCCGTTTGATGAATTTGATGTAATTCTTGATATGGATTGGTTGACCACTCACGATGTGGTAGTGAATTGTGGAAGAAAGTTTATCGAACTGAAATATGAGAATGGTAATGTTCTTCGGGTTGAACCAGATGAATTAAATGGCACGCCTGCAGTGATTTCTTCCATGTCTGCTCAGAAATATGTAAGAAAGGGGTATGAAGCCTACCTTGCCTTTGAGTTAAACACTAAAGAGTCTGAGCTAAAAATTGAGTCAGTACCAGTAGTATGTGAATATCCAAATGTGTTTCCAGAAAAATTGTCGGGGTTACCCCCTATTAAGGAAGTAGAGTTTGGCATTGGTTTGACTCTTGGTACTGTGCCTATTTTGATTGCCCCGTATAGGATAGCCCCAACAAAATTAAAAGAGTTGACGGTTCAGTTATAGGAGTTGACTGATAAGGGTTTTGCGAGACCAATCTTTTAACCTTGGGGTGCTCTCGTATTGTTCATGAAAAAAAGCTGGTACGATGAGGCTATGTATAGATTATCGACAGCTTAACAAGGTGACTATAAAGAACAAGTATCATTTGCCAAGGATTGACGATCTATTTGATCAATTGAAGGGAGCCACTGTATTTTCAAAGATAGACTTAAGGTCCGGCTACTATTAGTTGCGGGTTAAAGAGTCAGATGTGCCTAAGACTGCCTTCAGAACTAGGTATGGTCACTACGAATTTCTTGTTATGCCATTTGGGTTAATGAATGCCTCTGCCGTGTTTATGGATCTAATAAACCGAATATTTCAGCCATATTTAGACAAGTTTGTTGTGGTGTTCATTGATGAATTCTGATTTACTCAAAAGATGAAGCAGAGCATGCCGAGCACTTGAAAATTGTTTTGCAGACTTTAAGGGACAAACAGTTGTATGCCAAGTTCAGTAAAAGGGAATTTTGGTTTCGTGAAGTTGGGTTTTTAGGACAGATTTTTTCGGAAGACGGTATTAGAGTTGACCTGAGTAAGATTTTAGCCATTGTTGATTGGAAAGCGCCGAAGAATATGACAGAGGTCAGAAGCTTTTTAGGCTTGGTCGGTTATTACAGATGGTTTGTTAAAAGATTTTCGATGATTGCCACTCCAATGATGAAGTTGTTACAAAAGGATGTTAAGTTCGAATGGACAGAGAAGTACCAACAGAGTTTTGAGAAACTAAATGCGTTGTTGGCAAAAGCTCCAGTGTTAATCCAACTTGAATCGCGAAAGGAATTCGTGATCTTTAGTGATGCATCCTTGAATGGTTTGGCATGTGTGCTTATGCAAGAAGGCAAAGTGATAGCCTATGCATCTAGACAACTAAAACCGTATGAGAAAAATTACCCGACACATGATTTAGAATTAGCCGCCATTGTTTTCGCATTGAAGATTTAGAGGTACCATTTGTATGGCGAGGTATGCCGAATATTCACCGATCATAAGAGTTTAAATACCTAATGACTCAAAAGAATTTAAATCTTAGGCAACGGTGATGGTTGGAGTTGATAAAAGATTATGAGTTATAATTAACTATCATCTGGGAAAGGCAAATATGGTCGCCGATGCCCTAAGTAGAAAATCTTTGTTTTCTTTGAGAGCTATAGATACTTATTTGGCTTTATCAAACGATGGTGCTATCGTAGTAAAGTTGAGAGCTAGGCCGATGTTTCTTCAAGAAATTTGTGAAGCTCAGAGTAACGATAATGAATTGTAAGCTAAGAGAACTCAGTGTGAGTCGGGTTCTAAATTTGATTTTCGGGTTGATTCCGATGGTTGCTTGATCTTCCGAGATAGGATTTGTGTTCCTAAGGATAACAAGTTGATTCATAAGATTTTGAATGAGGCACACAATGTCGTCTGTCAGTACATCCTGGTAGTACGAAAATGTACGACGACTTGAAGAAAATATATTGGTGGAACGGTATGAAGAGAGACATTTTCGAGTTTGTTACGAGATGCTTAATTTGTCAACAAGTAAAAGCTGAGCACTAAGTACATTCAGGATTACTACAGCCTATCATGGTTCCTGAGTGGAAATGGGACCGAATTACCATGGATTTTGTAACGGGCTTACCTTTGACATCGAGTAAGAAAGATGCAGTACGGGTCGCAGTTGATCGATTGACAAAGTCGGCTCACTTTATCCTGGTACGTATCGACTACTCGCTTGAAAGAATTGTCGAGTTATATATTTCTGAAATTGTAAGACTTCACGGAATACCCTTATCGATCATATCGAATAGAGATCTGAGGTTTACCTCGTGGTTTTAGAAAAAATTACAAGAAGCTCTGGGCACGAGATTGAATTTTAGTACTGCCTTTCATCCACAAACTGATGGCCAATCCGAGAGAGTGATTCAAACCTTGGAAGACATGTTGAGATGTTGCGTTCTAGAATTCCAAGGTAGTTGGGAAAAGTACTTACCCTTGGTTGAGTTTGCCTATAACAATAGTTTTCAGATGAGTTTAAAAATGGCACCCTACGAAGCCTTGTATGGCCGGAAGTGTCAAACTCCCTTGTATTGGATAGAACTCAAGGAAAATCAAATGCACGGGGTTGATTTGATCAAGAAAACCAAAGACAAAGTAAAAGTAATTATAGATTGTTTAAGAGTGGCATCGGATAGACAAAAGTCTTATGCGGATTTGAAAAGAAAAGAAATTGAGTATCAAGTGGGCGATAAGGTATTTTTGAAAGTATCCCCATGGAGAAAGGTTCTGAGATTTGGTAGGAAAGGCAAGTTGAGTCCTCGTTTTATAGGACCTTATGAAATTACTGAAAGGATAGGACCAGTAGCTTATCGTTTGGTTTTATTGCCTGAGTTGGAATAGATCTATGATGTATTCCACGTGTATATGTTGCGCCGTTATAGATCAGACCCCTCACATATAATTTCACCGGCAGAGATTGAGATTCAACTAGACATGACTTATGGTGAAGAGCCAATCAAGATTTTAGCTCAGAAATTAAACAGTTAAGAAACAAGAACATCGCCTTATTAAAAGTGTTATGGCATAAACATGGGTTTGAGGAGGCTACGTGGGAGGTCGAGGAGGCTATAAGAAACCAATATCCGCACTTGTTTACCGGTAAGATTTTTGGGGAAGAAAATCCCTAAGAGGGGGAGAATTGTAACATCCCGAATTAGGGCTTAAATGAAAACGTGGTTTTGAAACCACAAATCTGAGGTAGAAATATTTCTATCAATAAAGTTTTAAGGTTTACTGTGTGATCTAATAACTGTGTAAAAATATCAACAAGAAATTTTACAGATAAGGTGTCCAATTGAGTTATTAGGACTAAATTGTACTAAGTGAAAAACATGTGTTCTAGTTAATTTATGGGGCTTAAATGTGATGGGATTTGAAATTGAAGTCCTTAGTTAGTAATTAAACCATTATATGTTGTTATGGACAAAAATGGACATAGAAGGGATAAAATATTAAGGTTAAGGGCATTTTGGTCTATTGGTTATTAAAAGAATAAAAAGGGAAAAATAGTAAAAAATTATGTCCATCTTCATCCACCTTGGCCGAAAATCACAAGAAGCCATAGCTAGGTTTTCTTTCATTTTTCAAGCTCAAAGTAAATGCATCCTAGCCCCGTTTTTAAGGTCTTTTATATTTTTGAAATCCTCGTAGCTCGATTTAGCTATTTCTACCCTTAATTTGAACTAAGATTCACGTTCAATAATACACCCATGAATGGCATGCTTGTGTTTGATGTCTAATGGAAGAATATGGAGGTTTGAGGTGTGATAAACAAGTTTTACTAGGTGGTTTTTGGTGAAATTGATAAAAAGGACGTAATTGTAAAAGTTGTAAAAAAAACTATATGAAAATGTGTGAATAAGTGAAAAATGTGGGTGGGTATAAGAGAGAAAATGATTTGGCTAGGCTGAATAATGAGAGAAAAATGGGTACTTTTCATTTTACGAGCCTAGGGGTAATTTTGTAATTTTGTAAAACTTTAGGGGTAAAATTGTAATTTTGTCATAGTGTGATTTTTTTGGACTGAATTGAATAGTGCGTGTATTAAACGAGTTAAATGTGTTATTTTAGATTAAGAGGAATGAGGAATAGACCTTGACCGAGGAAAAGGCAAGGTTATGGATTAAATTGTAAATAGTCACATTTTGCACTGAGTTAAGTTGTGTATAAGTAATTCAAAAATTCCATTATTATTGCATTTAATAATTGATATTCTATGATATATGTATGATTGGCCTAATGAAATTAGCTTGTGACGATTAATGAAAGTTTTGTGATAGCCTTATATCTCGAAAGTACCAGGTGACCTTAAGGAATGCTTAGGATTCGGATATCATGACACCATGATTTATGAGAGCCAATGTAAGACCATGTCTGGGACATGGCATCGATGTTGATACATATGCCCGTGTAAGACCATATCTGGGATATGGCATCGGCATCGGTATGTAATTTCATGTAGGACCATATTTGGGGTATGCCACTCATATGAGATTTCCTATAAGACCATGTCTGGGACATGGCATCGGCACCGACATGAGACTTCGTATAAGACCATATCTAAGGTATGGCATCAATAAGTGGGCCCATGTAAGACCATGTCGGGTACATGGCTTTGGCATTCTAGTTGGTGTATGATGATTTCGAATGTCCTTTAGTATTCCAGGTGATCCAACGGGCCATTCAAGATTGCGATTAAGAAGTGGGGAAGAATGGGTAAGAATTTATAGTATAGGTTCGTACGTAAACTTCATGAGTATTGGACTCGATTCGTGTCGGGAAATTGGTATGGGTATAAAAGAGTAAGATAAGCTTAATGTTTAAATACACTTATTATCAATTCTCAATATGTTCATTATGTGTAATATGATAAAGCGGTGGTAATTGGATAGTATGTTTAATCTATGAGTTTCATGACTTATGTTGTTTATTATTTCCACATGACTTACTAAGCTATATGCTTACCTCTTTCTCTCTTTTCTTTTTTCTTTTAGCATTGTCAAGATAGCTCGGGAATCGTGAACATTTGAGCTCGAGTCACACTATCAACAAATCTTATGAGGTATAGTTGGCTTATTACATTTAAGTATGGCATGTACAGGGGACTTAGCATTTTGTTATATGTGTCATATTGGTTAGTCAAAGTGATGGCTCATTCTGGTATATTATTCCATTTTGTATATGGCCATGAATTATGGCTCATATTGATTATTGGGTTGAAATCCCTAAATATTGATATATGCATGAGATGTGTTATTACCCTTACGGTGTATGCCAAAATGGTTGATAAAATGTGAAATATATGCTTGATGGATACATGATGTCAATTGGCAAGGTCACCATATCAATAAAAGTAAAGAAATGGATTGAATGAACTTAACAAGTCAAGGAATCCCAATTAGGTATACTGGATATGAATTTATCAAGCATGAGTTAAAGCTATGGATGTCTAAGTACTCCTTTTTTGCCGAGATAATCACCATTGGCATATGAGTGTAACATCCCAAAATAGGGCCTAGTCAGAATAGTGGTTTCGAGACCACAAATCTGACGTTAAAATATTTATTTTATGATTTTTATGGGGTTTAGAATATGAGAATATGTTTACATTATAGTTTCATGAAGAAATTTTAAGTATAAGATGTTCAATTAGGAATTAAGGACCAAATTGAATAAGTTTCAAAACATGGATTTTAAAAGCAATTTGTATGAAATTGCTTTGGATTATGAATTAGAGGTCCTTAAATAGAAATTTGACCAAGTTCTAGAAATTTGGACAAAAAAATGGGCTTGTATGGATGAATTTTAAAGAAAGGGTCTAAGGGTATTTTGGTCATTTACCGTTTTAATGAATTAAAAAGGGGAAAAAGAAGCAAAAATCAGCCATCTTCTTCCCCATAGCTGCCGAAATTTTGAGCTCTCCATAGTTAGGGTTTCTTCAATTTCCAAGCTCAATAGTAAGTGCTCTCAAGCCCCATTTTTAATGTTCTTCGTATTTTTGAGATCCCGATAACTTGTTCTTTCCATTTCTACCCATATTTCATGTTAGGGTTTATGTTTAAAAATTTACCCATGCATGACATGCTTGTATTTTGAGGGTTTATGAAGGAATATGAAAGGATGTTGTATGTTAAACATCTTTCTCTAGGTGATTTTCATGAAAAACCCTTATAGGGACTATTTTGTGAAATTTATAAAATGTGTGGTAGAAATGTGAAACTAATGGAAAATGAGAGTTATCATAGGAGGGAAAAATGTTTGACTAGGCTTGGGTAAGGTAGAAATTGCATGAGTTTCATTATACGAGCCTAGGGACTAAATCGTAAAAAGGTGAAAAGCTAGGGGCAACATGGTTATTTTGATCACCGGTGGAATTTAGACTTGAAATGGATTAAATGAATGGTTAATAATCTATTCTTATTGTTACAGACCTCGAAGAACAAATTTCGGAGGTCGATCGAGGGAAACGGAAGGTTTCGGAGTGACCGAAACATTAAACAAACGAATACCAAGTAAGTTCGGATAACCCTAAGTAAACATATATTATGCTAAATTGTATACGTTAATAAATTTATGATGATGAATTGCATTTATTCAAAATATGTAATTGTATAAAATACAATTGTATAATGAAATGATGAAAAACGTCTCGGTTGAGGTTGAATGGGAAATCCGATGGAGGAACCCTAATTTACATGAAAAATGAGATCCTGCATGTGTTGCAGTAAGGATTTAACCCGGACGGGTAATCCATTGATCTCATTTCTGAAAAAGATCTAGCCCGGACGAGTGTTCCTTCCGAATGATTGAGCCTCCTGAAGAATAAGTGTGCACTGTGGATTTAGCCCGGACGGCTAATCCAAATAGGGTCTGAATTTAGCCTGAACTGGTAATTCCACCATAAGAATGTGAGGTTCACTGGAGTGCATATCTGATATGATCATTCACACGAATTGACGGATAATGGGTATTTTCATCGAGATTGCCTATAAACTCAACGAGACTAATATGATACACCTGTATAAGATGAATTGTAAAGTGATGAGCTCATTTAAGTTAAATTCCATGGTGTTATTGATATATATATATATATATATGTATCTAACATATTGATTGAGTGCATGATTAGGAAAAGCATTTCATGCTAGTTGAGTTTACTAATCAAATATGGTTGAATGCTAAATTATCTGGTAAGTTTACTTTTCGGTTAATCGAGCTTACTAAGCATGTAAATGCTTACTCCTCTCTTTTCTCCTACTTTTCAGTGCTTGTGGACTCATAAGGCTTAGAGGATGGTTGGAGATTACAACACACTATCAACTAGGTCCGCTTTGGTATATGAATACATTTATTTTGTTAATTTGGCATGTATAGGTGCTTTTGAGTTATTTTGTTAAAAGCCATTTGGCTAACCAATGTAAAGGCTTGGATAACTTGTTTATACATTTTGTAATGGCTTTGATATATGGTCTTTTGTGGTATGTTATCCCACTATCATGCTAAATAAATTGTTAAATGTTTATGTATATGTATATGTCATAATATAGACATATTTGTGTAATGTGACCAATTCATCGGAATTGGGAGGATCATAATTGGCAATGAGTAAATAACGAGCCAAAATCCAATGTTGAAGCAAATATTGCTATCATCCCTCAGACTACTAAGGAACATTATGGCATGCGTAAACCAATAATATGAGGTTTCCATGCAATAAGGTTTTATGGATACCATTCATAAGTATTAAGTGAATATTGTTTGTTAATTGACATCCAATAAGTATAAGTGTGATAAATGGGTGACCTAGGGCTTGAAAAATAGCCTAATATGGTCCATATGGTGAGACACACGGGCGTGTGTCTAGGCCGTGTGTGACACATGGGCCACTCACATGGGTGTGTGGTATGGCCGTGCGTCCCCTGCACCTAAAATTTTAAGTTAGCATCACACACGGGCTAGAGACACGGGCGTGTGTCTTGGCCATGTTAATTTAATAGGATGCTCAAGTTATGGACACGGGGTGAACCCACGGGCGTGTGCCATGGCCGTGTCCATAAGTCAGTATAGCCCCACGGCTTGGGAGCATAGGCGTGTTCCCCTACCCACGGGCGTGTGTAAACCCTACACGAGCGTGTGGGATATTGTTCAAGGAATTCATGCCGAAGATCTAATTTTGTTCTAATTTATTCTTGGTATTAAATAAAGGCCTCGTAGGCCCACACAAATAAATCTACTTAAGGTTGAAAAGAAATTTTATGACCCGTATTTTATGGTTCCACCTGTATGTCTGTCTGGTAACGCCTCGTACTTGTCCCCGGGCATGGGTACGGGTAAGGGGTGTTACATCTAGTGCTATCAGAGCTATGGTTTAGTCGGTTCTAGGACTACCGTAGAGGATGTTAAAGTTTGCTATACATGCCAATATTTGAATGTTGATAGTGTGATATCTCCTAATTTTCTATATTGTTTTAAAATATAGTAAATGTCTTCCAATCAAGCACAAGATGAGTCCGAGGAAGCCGAGAGTCATGCTCCAGCTTCTGTACGCCAGACTACTTCTCGTAGTAGTAAGAGGTCTATGCCTGAAGGCTAAGAAGAGGCCCGGGCTGTCTTCTTTGATATGATGGATAAGTGGTTCGGGGATTATCTGAGAAATCGCCCTAACATACCGTGACCTCCCCCGCCCCCAACCAACCTGATGCCGATGTGCCACGAGGCGTGGTACCAGTAAGAACTGTTAAGGCCCCTGTAGATAAACTTAGAAAGTATGGAGCCGAGGAATTCCAAGCTAAAGTAGATGATGACGCCAAAAGAGCCAAGTTCTGGCTCGAAATCACTATGTGGGTACTAGATGAATTATCGTGCACACCCAAGGAATGTTTAAAGTGTGTTATATCTCTCCTGAAGGATACTGCATACCATTGGTGGTAGACAGTGTCCTCGGTAGTGCCAAAAGAGGCTATCACTTGGGATTTCTTCCAGGCAGAGTTTAGGAAGAAATACATTAGCCAAAGGTTTTTAGACTCGAAGCGAAAGGAATTCCTGGAACTCAAACAAGGGAATAAGTCTGTAGTAGAATACGAGAGAGAGTTCGTACGACTAAGTCAGTACGTATCTGAATAGGTCCAAACTGAGTTGGAAATTTGTAAACATTTCGAGGAAGGCTTAAGTGAAGATATCAGGTCGTTGATTGGAATTCTCGAAATACGAGAATTTATTGCATTAGCTGATCGAGCCAAGAAGGCTGAGGAACTTAGTAATGAAAGAAAGAAAGCAAAAAGAGAAGCTCCAGTTGTGAGCAAGAGGTCCGATGGTAAAACGCTTTTGTTTTCCATGAAGAAAGTAAGGAGTCAGTAAGAACGCTCCACTTTATCGATGGGATATTCAGGTAGAGTGAGAGGTTCTAAACGACAGAGTCAGAAGTCCTCCTCCCCAAAGGCAACTAGTGTGGGGAGTGTAGATGATCAAAGGCCGAAGTGTAAGAGCTGTAACAAATTCCACTTCGGAGAGTGCCGAATAAAGACTGGCACTTGTTTCTGATGAGGTTCTTTTGACCATTTCCTTAGAGACTGGCCGAAAAGAAATGAATGGGAGGTGGGATCAACC
Organism: Gossypium anomalum; assembly: GCA_025698475.1. NCBI lineage: Eukaryota > Viridiplantae > Streptophyta > Magnoliopsida > Malvales > Malvaceae > Gossypium > Gossypium anomalum. Next base: position 55,402,882 of record CM046968.1, on the reverse strand, counting down.
CCGAAATCAAGTACTCCTGCTCCACGGGGTAAACCTCCGAGACATCCAGGGAATGTCAGTGGTAGTCAAGCTGCGACTAAGAATACTGCAAAGTCTGAGGCTCGAGCTCTGGCAAGAACATATGCGATACGCACTCGAGAAGAAGCCTCTGCTCCTGATGTTATCACGGGTACTTTTTCCCTTTTCAATACACAAGTTATTGCTTTAATTGACCCAGGGTCGACACATTCATACATTTGCATGAGATTGATATCTAGGATGAAATTACTGATTGAACCTACGAAATTTAGTATTAGAGTGTCGAACCTACTAGGTAGATCTGTAATGGTTAATAGAATCTGTAAGAATTGTCCTTTGACGATTCAGGGTCATTGTTTTTCGGTTAATCTTATGTTGTTACCATTTGATGAATTTGATGTAATACTTGGTATGGATTGGTTAGCCTTGCATGATGTAATAGTAAACTGTGGCAATAAGTATATTGAATTGAAGTGCTCAAATGGTATGATTTTACTGGTTGATTCAAGAGAATTGAGTACACCGCCAGTGGTAATCACGGCAATGGTTGCCCAGAGATATATGAGGAAAGGGTATAAAGCCTACCTTGCGTTCGTATTGAACACAAAGGAAACAGAGTTGAAGATTGAGTCTGTGCCGATAGTGTGTGAATATCTAGACGTATTCCCAGAAGAACTACCCGGATTGCCTCCTAAGAGGGAGATAGAATTTGGCATTGAATTGATGCCAGGGACGACTCCCATTTCTATTGCTCCATATAGAATGGCACCAACCGAGTTGAAAGAGTTAAAAGCACAGTTACAAGAATTGACGGATAAAGGCTTTACACGGCCGAGTTTTTCACCTTGGGGTGCCCCCGTACTTTTTGTAAAGAAGAAAGATGGTTCGATGAGATTATGTATTGATTATCCATAACTTAACAAGGTAACTGTCAAAAATAAGTACCCTTTACCAAGAATTGATATTTATTTGACCAATTGAAAGGAGCCACCGTCTTCTCCAAGATAGACTTGAGGTCTGGTTATTACCAGCTGCGGGCCAAGGAGTCAGATGTACCTAAGACAGCTTTCAGGACGAGGTACGGATATTATGAGTTTCTTGTCATGCCATTTGGACTGACTAATGCACTAGCCGTATTCATAGATCTTATGAACAGGATCTTTCAGCCATATTTGGATAAGTTCGTCGTTGTGTTCATTGACGACATTTTAGTTTACTCTAAAGATGAGGCAGAGCACGCAAAGCACTTGAGAATTGTATTGCAAACTCTGCGAGAAAAACAGCTATATGCTAAGTTTAGCAAGAGTGAGTTTTGGCTCCACGAAGTTGGATTTTTGGGTCACATTGTTTCGGGTAAAGGCATACGAGTTGATCCAAGTAAGATCTCTGCTATTATAGAATGGAATCCGCCTAGAAACGTAACTGAGGTTAGAAGCTTTTTGGGCTTAGCCGGTTACTATCGAAGGTTTGTGAAAGGATTCTCCGTGATAGCGACTCCAATGACGAGATTGCTTCAGAAAGATGTTAAGTTCGAATGGACAGAGAAATGTCAGCAGAGTTTTGAGAAGTTGAAGACATTGCTGACTGAAGCTTCTATTTTAATATTGCCTGAGCTGGAAAGGAGTTTGTGGTCTACAATGATGCATCCTTGAATGGATTAGGTTGTGTGCTTATGCAAGATGGCAAGGTGATAGCTTATGCTTCACAATAGTTAAAGCCGCACGAGAAGAATTATCCGACACATGACCTAAAGCTTGCCGCTATTGTTTTTGCTTTGAAGATTTAGAGGCATTACTTATATGGTGAGACTTGTCATATTTTCACAGACCACAGGAGTTTAAAATACTTGATGACTTAAACGGAACTAAATCTGAGACAGCGGAGATGGTTAGAACTAATTAAGGACTACGATTTGGTCATTGACTATCACCCGGGAAAGGCGAATATAGTCGTCGATGCGTTGAGTAGAAAGCCCTTGTTTGCACTAAAAGCCATGGATGCCCGTCTGGCATTGCTCGATGATGGTTCGATCTTGGTAGAGATTGAAGCTAGGCCGACATTCCTTCAAGAAATCTATAATGCTCAGTTTAATGATAGTGATTTGCAAGCAAAAAGGACTCAATGTGAGTCAAGTATTTAGTCCGATTTTTGAATTGGTTCTTATGGATGCTTAATGTTCAGAGATAGGATTTGTGTACCCAAGAGTAGAGAGCTTATTTGGAGAATTTTACAAGAAGCACATGATAGCCGTTTATCAATTTACCCAGGAAGTACTAAGATGTACAACGATTTGAAAAAGATGTACGGGTGGAACGGCATGAAAAGGGATATTTTCAAATTTGTATCGAAATGCTTAGTATGTCAGCAAGTTAAAGCTGAACATCAAGTACCTTCAGGTTTGTTACAACCTATAATAGTTCCTAAATGGAAATGGGATGGATTTTGTCACGAGACTGCCTTTGACTTCGAAAAAGAAAGATGCCATATGGGTTTAGTGGATAAATTGACGAAGTCGGCTCATTTTATTCCGGTACGAATATATTTCTCCCTTGATAGATTGGTTGACTTGTACATTTCTGAGATAGTAAGACTACACGGAGTACTGCTGTCAATCATTTCAGATAGAGAGCCGAGGTTTACTTCAAGATTCTGGAAGAAGTTACAAGAAGCCTTGGGTACGAAGTTGAGTTTTAGTACGGCTTTTCATTCTCAAACAGATGGTCAATCTGAGAGAATGATTCAGATTCTCGAGGATATGTTGCATTGTTGCATCCTCAAATTTCAAGGTAGCTAGGAAAAATATTTGCCGTTGGTAGAATTTACCTATAACAACAGTTTTCAAACGAGTTTGAAAATGGCACCTTATAAAGCCTTGTATGGCAGAAAGTGCAGAACCCCGTTCTATTGGACAGAACTCAGGGAAAATCAGATTCATGGGGTTGATGTGATCAAAGAGACCGAAGAAAAGGTTAAAGTGATACGCGATTGTCTAAAAGCGGCGTCGGATAGGCAAAAGTCTTATGCTGATCTGAAAAGAAAAGAAATCGAGTTCTAAGTTGGAGATAAAGTGTTCTTGAAAGTGTCTCCATGGAAAAAGGTGTTAAGGTTTGGTCGTAAAAGCAAACTGAGTCCGTGATTTATCAGACCGTATCAAATCACTGAAAGAGTTAAACCGCTAGCCTATCGTTTAGTATTGCCTCTTGAGTTGGAGAAGATTCATGACGTATTTCATGTATCTATGTTAAGGAGGTACCGATCAGACCCCTCTCATGTGATTTCACTGATAGAGATTGAGATTAGACCGGACATGACCTATGGTGAGGAACCAGTTAAGATATTGGCCCGCGAAGTTAAACAATTGAGAAGTAAAAATGTGGCTCTAGTAAAAGTTCTATGGCATCGACATGGTGTGGAAGAAGCTGCATGGGAGCTGGAAGAAACCATGAGAAGTCAATACTCGAACTTGTTTGCTGGTAAGACTTTCGGGGACGAAAGTCCCTAAGGGGGAGAAATGTAACATCCCAAAATAGGGCCTAGTCGGAATAGTAGTTTCGGGACCACAAATCCGACGTTAAAATATTTATTTTATGACGGATAATGGATATTTTCATCGAGATTGCCTATAAACTCAACGAGACTAATATGATACACCTGTATAAGATGAATTGTAAAGTGATGAGCTCATCTAAGTTAAATTCCATAATATTATTGATATATATATATATATATGTATCTAACACATTGATTAAGGGCATGATTAGGAAAAGCATTTCATGCTAATTGAGTTTACCAATCAAATATGGTTGAATGCTAAATTATCTGGTAAGTTTACTTTCCGGTTAATCGAGCTTACTAAGCATGTAAATGCTTACTCCTCTCTTTTCTCCAACTTTTTAGAGCTTGTGGACTCATAAGGCTTGGAGGACGGTTGGAGATTACAACACACTATCAACTAGGTCCGCTTTGGTATATGAATACTTTTATTTTGTTAATTTGGCATGTATATGTGCTTTTGAGTTATTTTGTTAAAAGCCATTTGGCTAACCAATGTAAAGGCTTGGATGCCTTGTTTATACATTTTGTAATGGCTTTGATTTATGGTCTTTTGTGGTATGTTATCCCAACATCATTCTAAATGAATTGTTAAATGTTTATGTATATGTTATAATATAGACATATTTGTGTAATGTGACCAATTCATTGGAATTGGGAGGATCATAATGGCAATGAGTAAATAACGAGCCAAAATCCAATGTTAAGGCAAATATTGCTATCATCCCTCATACTACTAAGTAATATTATGGCATGCGTAAACCAATGATATAAGGTTTCCATGCAATAAGGTTTTATGTAGACCATTCATAAGCATTAAGTGAATATTGTTTGTTAATTGACATCCAATAAGTATAAGTGTGATAAAAGGGTGACCTAAGGCTTGAAAAATAGCCTAATATGGTCCACATGGTGAGACACACAGGCGTGTGTCTAGGCCATGTGTGACACACGGGCCACTCACATAGGCGTGTGGTATGGTCGTGTGCCCCCTGCACCTAAAATTTTAAGTAAGCATCACACACGGGCTAGAGACACGGGCGTGTGTCTAGGTCGTGTTAATTTAACAGGATGCTCAAATTATGGACATGGGGTGAACCTACGGGCGTGTGCCATAGCCGTGTCCATAAGTCAGTATAGCCCCACGGCTTGGGGGTATGGGCATGTTCCCCTACCCACGGGTGTGTGTAAACCTCTACACGGGCGTGTGGGATATTGTTCAAGGAATTCATGCCGAAGACCCGATTTTGTTCTGATTTATTCTTGGTATTAAATAAAGGCCTCGTAGGCCCACGCAAATAAATCGAATTACGATTGAAATGAAATTTTATGACCCGTATTTTCTGGTTCCGCCTGTATGTCTGTCTGGTAACGCCTTGTACTTGTCCCTGGGCATGGGTACAGGTAAGGGGTGTTACAATGAGTGTGTGTAAGGGTTGCTGAGGGTGACAAGAGAGCTTGGGAAATAGCCTCAATGTTGTCCACACCTGTAGACACATGGGCATGTGTCTAGACCGTGTGTGACACACGGTCAGCCCTATGGGCATGTCGTCCAGCCGTGTGTCCCATGCACCTTAGTGTTACAAGTCAGTATGCATGGTAGTAAACACATGGGCAGAGACACGGCCATGTCTCAGCCGTGTGGAGAACACAGCCTTAGGACATGGGCGTGTGCCCAGGCCGTGTGAAGTCTGTACCTTAAATGCGAAAATTAAATTCGCTACACGGCCTAGCACACGGGCGTGTGACTTGGCCGTGTGATCTTAAATTGATGCTGATGTCATAAACAGAGAGTTACACAGCCTGGAGACACGGGCATGTCAAGGGCACACGGGCCGGTCTTTATGCCCACATGGGCGTGTGACCCTGTTTTATGAAAATTTTTCTAAAGTTCACGGTTTAGTCCCAAACCACCCTCGGTGTATGCTTTAGGCCTTGTAGGCATGTAATAGGGACAAGATGCATGTGTATGTGCAATTTTGTATTCAAAAGAAATTTTTATGGCTCGGTTCTGTATGTATGTTTATGTTTTAGCCAGTAAAGCCCGGTACCCATCCCGGCATCGAATTCAGGTAAAGGGTGTTACAAGTAGCTTGTCAATTCATCCTGGTAGCAATAAAATGTACGGTGGTTTGAAACAAATGTACTGGTGGCCAGGTATGAAATGAGAGATTTATAAATTCGTATTGAGATGTTTAGTATGTCAGCAAGTTACAGTCGAGCATTAGGTACCTTCTGGCTTGTTACAGCCAGTGATGATTCCAGAGTGGAAATGGGGACGCTTCAAGATGGATTTTGTATGGGGATGGCCTTTGTCTCTGAGAAAGAAAGATGCAGTTTGGGTCATTGTTGATCGTCTGATGAAATTTGCGCATTTCATTCCAGTGCGTACAAATTATTCACTCAAGAGATTAGCAGAGTTATATGTTGCTGAGATTGTCAGATTGAACGGGATTCCAGTTTTGATTATTTCTGATAGGGATCCGCGGTTTACATCTCGATTCTAGGGCAAGTTATATGAGGCTCTAGGTACTCGTTTGCATTTTAGTACCTCGTTTCACCCTCATACCGACGGTCAATCTGAGCAACTGATTCAAATACTTGATGATATGCTTCGATGCTATGTTTTAGAATTCGAAAGTAATTAAGAGAGATTTCTACTGTTGGTTGAATTCGCATACAACAATAGTTACCAATCGAGCATAAAGATGGTACCGTACAAATCTTTATATGGTTGGAAATTTCTAACTCTATTGTATTAGACTGAGCTCAGTGAGAAAAAGTTTTACGGGGTTAATTTGATACGTGAAACCGAAGAAAAGAGTAAAGTGATTCGAGACAGTTTGAAAGCACCTTCAAATTGATAGAAAACTTATGCAAATTTGAAAAGAAAAGGCATTGAATTTCAAGTCGGCGACAGAGTGTTCTTGAAAGCATCACCCTGGAAGAAAGTTCTTTGATTTGGTCGTAAAGGAAAGATAAGTCCACGATTTATCGGGTCGTATGAGGTCACTGAAAGAATCATGCCAGTAGCTTGCAAATTAGCTTTGTCGTCAGTGTTAGAGAAGATCCACAATGTTTTTCACATGTCGATGTTACGATGATATCAATCAAACCCTTCACACTTGATTTTACCAGTTGACTTTGAGATTCAGCCTGATATGACGTACAATGAAGAACTAATCAGAATTTTAGCTCGAGAGGTTAAAGAATTGAGAAACAAAAACATAGCTTTAGTAAAATTTCTTTGGCCACGTCACGGTATATAAGAGGCCACTTGGGAATCGGAAGAAACTATAAAAGTGCAACACCCGAACCTCTTTTCTAGTAAGATTTTCGGGGACGAAAATCCCATTAAGGGAGAGAGTTGTAACAACCCATTTTAGTGAAAATAGAAAAATGGTTTTGAGACCACAAATCTGACATGAAAATATTTATTTCATTATTATTTTAATGTCTACGGTATGTTAGTAGTGTCGTATAAAAATTTCGATAAGAAATTTTAATGTTTGCATGCTTAATTTTGTGAAAAGGACTAAATTGAAAAAGGTGCAAAAGTGGAGTGCTAGTAGTTAAAGGTATCTATTAGCTATTAAATTAATTTTTAAGGGATTTAAATTGTAATTGAACCATTATTCTTGTGAGTGCTCAAATATGGAAAATAGTGTAGTGATTTTTAAATGTTAAAAGAAAGGTTAATTTAACAATTAGCATATTAATCTTAAATAAAATAAAACAAATTGGTTTAATCTTTTCTATGTTTCTTCTTCACTGAAAAATGAAAAAAATGATAACCTTTTTTAGGGTTCTAAGCTTCAGTATTGATTTCTTCTTACATGGTATGTATTCAAGCCCCATTTTTAATATTTTTATGTTTTCGAGATCGTTCTAGTTTAATCTAGCTAGCTTAGGGACTAATTTGCAAAACTATTAAAAGTTTAGGGTTTTTCCATAAAAACTACCACAAATTGATCCAAATGCGGTTGGAAAATATAGTTCATGAGATCCATGAATGCTGCCGGAGTGTTTCGTCAACCCAAAAGGCATCACTAAGAATTCATAATGGCCATAAAGCGTACGAAATGCCTTCTTTAGTACTTCACTATCTTTCACTTTCAACTGATAAGAACCAGATCTCAAATCGATCTTTGAAAATATAGAAGCTCCTTTTAGGTGATCGAATCAGTCATCAATACGAGGTAGAGGGTATCGATTCTTAATCGTCAACTTATTCAATTGCCAATAGTTAATATAAAGCTGTATCGAACCATTTTTTTTCACAAAAAGCACTAGAGCTCCCCAAGGCAATATACTAAGGTGTATAAAGCTGCGATTTAACAAGTCTTACAATTGTACTTTTAATTCTTTCAATTCCGTGGGTGCCATACGATAGGGGGACATTGACACTGGAGCCATACCATGAAACACTTCAATTACGAACTCAACCTCTCGATCTGGTGGTAATCCCGGTAATTCCCCGAAAAACACATTGGGGAATTTGCCAACAATTCTAATTTTATTGCACTGACTATCACCAGAATTCAAATTGATAACATAGGCTAGAAAAGCTTCATAGCCTTGATTGAGAAGTTTATTAGCTTAAATTGCTAAAATGATACGAGTTGAACCACTCATTCAAACACCATTCACCTCAATCATACTACCACCTTCACTCTGAACAACAAAATTCTTTTTACAGAAATCCAGAATCACCCCATGTTCCGTAAGCCAATCCATACCCAAAATCATATCAAAATCGCTAAATGACATTATCAACAAATCAACAGGGAAGGTTATATTTTGTATCACTAATGGACATCTCCTACACACCTGATCCACTAACACAGATTGTCCCAATGGACTAGACACCACTATCGACACTCTAGAAGTCTCAAATTTTAAACTTTTTGACTCAACCAATTAGTATTAACATACGAATGCGAAGATCTCGGATCTATCAAAGCATAAACAGGTTCTGAATGTAATAAAAAGATACTTATCACAACGTCATTAGCATCGCCATCCTCACGAGACCGCACAACATAAGCTCGAGCTATCACTCTGACCTCTAACTGATGAGTAACATCATCATTTCCCTTTCTAGCACCCCTTCTCGAAAATAAACCACTTGACTCAACCTGTGAACCTTAGGAGCAGGCATAGATCTCTAAGAAGTAACAGGTGTAGCTTTCTCATTCTTCGGACACTCTTTAGCAAAATGTTCCATAGATCCACAGTGAAAACAGCCTCAAGTTAACTTCTAGTATTCACCATAATGCTTTTTCCCGCTGTGCTTACAATCCAGAATATCAGTACCCCTAGATGGACCTCGCACACTACCCGTAAACGCAGTTGGTTGTCTATCACAATTTTTATCAACTTTATCTGACTTAAAATTTGACCTCCAGCTACCATGAAATTCTTTTGATCTCTTCGGTTGTGAATTTGAACTAATAGCTCTAGAACGCTTTCCAATAGTATGGGTATTTTCAGTCCTTTTATCAAAACCCAGAACTTGTTCTACCATTCTCGCCCGTTCAACTAAATCTGCAAACTCAATAATTCTATGTGATACTAATTGAACTCACAACTCATCACGTAAACCATGCAGAAATCGCTTGCAACTATCAATTTCAGTTAGCATAAACTCAATAGCGTACATACTAAGTCGCGAAAACTCCCGTTCATAATCAACCACAGACATTCCACCTTACTCCAGCCTCAAGAAGTCTTGTCTTCTATCTTCGATATACAGTTCGCCCACATATTTCTTTTGGAATTCCTTTTGGAGAATTCCCAATTTGCTTAATCTGTAGATACATGGTGTGTCACTGACTGCCACCAAGTATATTCTTTTCTGTAATGCCCCGAATTTTGGGCCTGGAAGTAATAAGTTTTGAGCATGGGAATAGTTAGGAGGCTGCACATAAATGTTTAGTTGTGCAAGAAAGTGACACAAATGCATGTCTACTTTAGTGGTTAAGTGCTCTGGGAAGTGTCTGAGAAGTATTGGGTTCAATCCTGGGCATATGCAAAAAGCTTTGTTTTTAAAAGGTTTAAACCCTATCCCTAATTAGTAGGCTTATAAATAAATATGGGTAAAGCATGATAGAAAGGGCCTGCTGGTCTAGGGGATAAGTGGCGTTTTACCTATGCTAGAAGACTGAGGTTCGAATCCTGGTGAGCGTAGTGGGTGTTTTATTTTTACTGCTTGACCATGGAAGAGTTGTGTTTGACCAAATACCAGGTGTTAGAGGTGTGGGGGAATTGTAGTGCCAAATTTGTAGGAAGAAATAGTGGGATATAGGAAGGTATCACGTTTTGGGGAGCAAAGAAGGGATTTTAGTAGAAGAGTTGTACCAATTTGGTGGAGAGTATGAGGGGGTGGGATGTGTTTGAGCTGAACTTGAATTCTAGTTTTCCAAAATTTCGGCACCCTTTTCCCAGTTTTCCAAAATTCTGACGACAAAACTCCTTTGTTCCCCTATAGCCGAAATCTCTTTTTGCAATTTGGTTTTAGTTTGTCTTCTTTCTTTTTTCTTTTCTCTGAAAATTTTGGTGACTGTGTTCTTCTCTGTTATTGCTTCCTTTCTCCCTTTCCACTTTATTGCTTTCGTTTTTCTCAAGCTCTCTTTTACCACCAAAGTGTAAATGGTGTTTGGCTCGGTCCTCTAGCCGAACCTTAACTGGTAGTTCTCAATTTTGTTTTAGATTCCCGTTTCCCACAATCCTCTATCAACTGTTCATTGTTGTTGGTACCGATTGTTTCCACTCGACCTTCTGTAATCTATTTTTCCTTTGTTTTAACTATTTCCTTCCTTTTTTTTTACCCTTATTGTGTCAGATTCTTTTTCTGCTCTATCCCTCTCTGCCGATTTTGTGTACTATTCCTGCTCTGTGATTCTGCGATTTTAGTAAGTGTGTATTTTCGTTTAGAGATCAAACTATAGTTGTTATTGAAGGTTCTAATTGGTATGCAGATAATAATCGAAGAAGGGGAAAATCATTCTTATCAACAGTTTAGGTGTGTGTAAAGACTTGGGGGTTCGAATCAAGGTATGTAACAATTGATCTTTGGATAAGTGTTTTAGAAAGGAGTAGTATTAATTTGAGTACCTCGTGACTAATTGAATGTTTGTGGATTGGATCAAAGTTTGGAGTGCTCAAGAGCTACGTACATGTTTCTATAATCATGTGTGTAAACACTGCCCCAAATCGTAGTTCGACAAAAGCCGAAAACTGTGACCATTGAGGTCACACAGGCGTGCAGTCGCTCGTGTGGTAATCCGAATGCATAAACATGGGTGTTAGATCGTAGAGGCCGCCATGAGCGATTTCATGGGCTTAGGTCGTTTTGGGCCACGTTGGGCCGAAACGGGTCGTGTGGGCCCTACGGGCCTGTGGGCTCATACGGGTAAACCACATGGATGTGTGAAGAATATTGGGCTAGACTGTGTAGTCCACACGGCCAAGGCCATTTTTGGGCTTTGTGCGCCACACGGACGTGTGGGCCCACATGGGCCCGCAATATGGGCCGTGGGCCCATTTTCACTGTTTGACTGTTAAGGTTGCACGGGTCACCTGAAATGACTGTGGACCTACTGTTGGGTCGATAAGTGAACCTAGATCCCCTATGTGATAAAATGACTATTTTGCCCTTATATGGTAAGATGACTGTTTTGCCCCTAGATGATGTATATATATGTACATGTATGACCATATTTTAGCATGCTATTTAAACCGTAATAGATATATGTGTGATTTTATGATTTGACATGACATGATTGTATGATGCATTGCATGGGGATAGGTTTATACTGATCAGAGGAAGTGTACTGAAAGGCTTCGGGCCTAAATTACTGGCAGCCCAACTGCATATTACTGCTTAGTGCCGCAACCAGTGCTAATTCTGGAGTGTAGGGATGGGTGGGTTGATTATATCCCCACATGGAGTGTAGGGTTGGACGAAGTTGGAGTGTAGAGGTTGGATGGGTAAGATGTATATACTTTTTTTAAATCATTATCGCACCGACATTATTATCGCATCGCTTACTATTACTGCAATGGGCTAAGGCTAAACACATGACTATTTCTGTATTGAAATGGGCTAAAGCCTAAACCAATATTGTCACTATTACTGATACGAGCTTAGGCCCAGACTGTATTTGCTTACTGTATGTTTGACTTTCTGTTTAATAAGGGATTACACACTGAGTTTTCGTAAACTCACCCTTCTACTTATCTGCGCAGGTAACCCTTAAGCGGATCGGTGCTGCGAGGGACTCGAAGGTGGCCACACAACAGCTTACACTTCCATACTTATCTTTTAATTTATAAGTAGTTTAATTTGGGTATTTTTATGTAATAAGGCCTTTTTGGATTTTATTTTTAATTTGGGGATTTATTTTTCTTTTGCTTTAATACTGCTAGCGATAGGAAACAACGCGGGTTTTCAAAAAGATAATTGTTTTTCAGAAATACCACGAATATGCAAAACCATTTCAAAAGCTTCCGCAAAGTATAACGATTTGAAATTAAATAATGTTTTGAAAATGAATAACTTTTGGAAACAAATGATGTGATTTGATCAAAAATGCAAAAAGGTAAAGAGATTATTTAAATGTTTTTAGCAGCAACTTAGTTTCAAAAACTCTTTCATGTGACATTGTCAAATTCGGCCATAACGTCCAGGAGTTTAGGGAGTTACATTTTCCTTGCAACAGGGAAACAACATATATTACACTTTCACGTGAGTTGCATTCAAATTGTCGCCAGATGCATTTAGTAGATTCAATCCAAACTTTAACTGCAGAAGGACCAACTCCTTTCAATACTAAGAATTCAGTTGCACCGTATCTACCCAACTCTTTAATCGAAGCTCGATGAACAGGAGGTGCAAATGCCATAGCGGATGTGGTTCCTGCCACACGCTAAAGAGCATCAGCGATAGCTCTAAGTAACTATGAATCACCTCTTTCCGCAATATTACCTCGCTCAACGTTAGGTTGTTGAGTACTAACTAGATTAACACTTGGTGTTACCGATTCGATTCCACCTAACTCATTGGAGACATTTTCTCCAGTATACATCTCTTGATCAACATCATTATTATAATCATCCGACATTTTCAACTATAAAACAAAAATAAATATATCAGCATCCAAATCTCGACTCAGTTTGACTCAATTATGGCATGTTCCTCTAAACTCAATTCCAAGCTTGATTTAGTCTGAGAATCGGCTAAACTTGCAAGCTCTAATACCACTAAATGTAACACTCCTAACTCGTATCCGTCGTCGGAATTGGGTTTCAAAGTATTACTGCGTAATCATAATCTAATCATTCATTTCAAACATTTCAAAACATGCCAAAACAATCATCCTAGTAACCTAACCAATGTACCCTCATTGGTACCGCATTTATATCATCAAAACATATCATCAATGATCATTCAAACTAAGATTATAAACATGCCAAAATCTATCTATTTGGCCTAGCTCATATCTACCTAAAACATTAACTTAAATTCATATGCACATATCAAGCATTGCTTCAATTCTCCATACCGTACTATGACTTCAAACACACACATGTTTACATAAATACCAAACCAACATTACACTTATAACCTCATTTACAATCCATCCACAAAATAACTATCAACTAGAAATCCTAGGTACATGCCGACACAAAAGATAAACTTCACCACATTTGAGTTCAGGATCGTTGCTGAATGCTGAATCAACGATCAAAAGAGAAGTACCTAACCTGTGCACAGAAAACAAATCGTACGCTAAGTAAAACTCAGTGATATTTTTATATTCTGAACATTTAAAGACTAGAGAATACAAAATGCACAATTTAATTATAAACACATATTAATGACTAAGATCACAACTATCATATGCCAACCTTTTGAGTTCATACATATTAGCACATCATTTCATACTACATTCAATTTACACATGCTATCATGTTTCATTAGATTAACAATGTCTTATATAAATAGTTATTCACATATCAAACCACATTTCATTTAAACAATAGCATTATCCATTCCATATTCAATTCCTGAGTATATAACTCATATATTCCATGAGTTTACAACATATTTCACATTCCATTTTCAATTCAGTATATCACTTCCATTTCTCATACCATGCCATTTCAATGTCAATTATAGAACTTTATTATTTATTTACCCCTATTAACACGACTCAGACTTGGACGAATACATGGATCCAACCAACACACCAGTTTGGCACCCAGTGCCTCATCGGATAAATCCAAAGCAGTAACTACCCCCAGCGCTATATAAATTGACACCCAGTGTCTCATTGGTTAAATAGAAGTAAATTGGCACCCAATGCCTTATCAACTCGAAGTCGAAGAAATCCCTGAACTCTTCCTATCCTATGGCATGCCATCTATATCTGACTTAGTCCGATACAGTTAATAGGGTTCCAATTCACTTTCCAAATACAACCAATATCCAATATCATATTTGCACATTATCACATTTACACATATATATTCATTTCAATTCAAATAACCAATACATTCATAGTATATACCAATTCAATCCATTTCAATCAACTATCAAAATTTCAAATACTCACCTCAAACACTTACCATGTGCATTAAATCAAATTACAACAATTAACAACTAGGTTCGAATTATAGAAATACAAACCGTGGATTTCGAGCTATTGGACGTTGATTTTATCCTTCCCCTTTTTAGTCGAGGATTCCATACAACGTTAGCAATAGAATTAAAACAATTAAAACTTATTAATACAACACAATTCAATTTCATATTGAATATTTCAATTTTTACTCAATATTTGCCTAAATTTCAATTTAGTCCCTAAACCGAGACTAATTTTTATTCTTTACATTTAATTCTTTATTTTCATACAAATTTCACTCTAAAATAAATTTAACTCCCTATTTTCAATTAAACCCCTAAATTTTAATTTTTTTACAATTTAGTCCCTATTACTCAAATTTTATAATTTATTCTACAATTTAGTCATTTTTCATCTCTGGCTTGAAAATCTATCAATTTAATCCCTAATACTAAAACTATCCAACATTAACAACATTTAAAATCTTAATAATTGCTAAAATTTCGACATGAGTCGAGTAGTACTTAACACCATGATTCCAAAAATATAAAAATTATAAGAAAATGGACTAAATTGAGTATCGAATTGAAATTTGACAGTTTGAATCCCTTAGGTCGTGCGTCTCCTTTCTTCTTTCTTTCTCTTTTTCTTTCTTAATTTTGTATGTCTTTCTATTTCTTTTTCTTTATTCTTTCTTTTAATACCTATTTTGTTTTATTATACTAATTATTATTATATAATACATATATACATTTACTTAATAATTAAGATTCCTTAATAATATAATATATTTTTATAACATATGCCATCCACTATACATTTATATATAGGTATAATTACTACATTGGCCCTTTAATTAATTTTTAATCTATAATTCAACCTTTAACTCAAATACGATTTAGTCTTTATACCTAATTACTTTAATTCAAGTAAACTCGCTTACCCTAAACCTAATTAACTACACAACTAACTTATTTACGAGTCCAATTTATGGAAACAGAGTCCCGAGAATATACTCCTCGACACCCCTGACTATCGGGTCGTTACATGAACACTTCTATTTCACCATCAATTTTCATAATTAATTCATTTTTTTCAAGATCAATGGTTGATCTCAAAGTGGCAAAAAATGGCCTACCCAACAAAATGAGGATCTCTTAATCTTCCTCAAAGTCAAGGACTACAAAATCCACAAGGATTATAAAACTTCTCACTTTAACTAATACATCCTCAAGTACACCTTTTGGGTGTACTAAAGACCTATCAACTAATTGTAGTGTTATAGATGTGCTCTTTAATTCCCCCAATCTGAGTTTCATGTAGGTCAATAGGGGCATTAAATTAATACTAGCTTCTAAATCACAAAGAGTCTTACTAAAATGTCTATCCCCTATTCCTATAGGAGTTTTAAAGCTACACGGATGTTTTAATTTTAGGGTATATTTTTAGCAATTATAGCACTGCGGGAAGCATCAATATTGATTTGCTCACCCTTTTTCAACTTTTTATGCCTCAACATTATTTCTTTTAAATACTTAGCATATTTTGGAATTTTATCAGTTAATTCCAAGAGCGGGAAATTTACATTAAGGGACTTAAATAAGTTAAGAAAACTTATGAAATCAGCTTCGTCCCATCTTTGTTTGTCCTCTAGCCTCGATGGGAATGGTATCTTCACCGTGGTAGGATTTGAAATCACCAGCTCAGCTACTAATTCGACTACCTTTTCGATTGGTTCCTCTAGTTTATTTTCCTCCAGGGCTTCCTCTATAGACTTTTTTACATTCTCTATTTTTTTGGGTAGGTGCACTAAGCTTATCAAGTGTTTTACCTAATCATAGGGCAATAGCATTCACGTGCTCCTTCCTGCCCTTTTGAGGATTATTCCTTGTATTACAAGGGATGCCTTGGTGAAATTAATTTTTTAATAAACTTATCATTTCGTCATGGAGGCTATCCATTTGGGTCTTGAGTCAGTTGCACGTGAAGTGGACGTGTCGAAGCTCTGATTTCATTGTTTGCATCTCCCCTTCTTGTTTGTTTAACCTTTGACCAGATATAGTATGGTTGATCCTAATGGGTCAGTCCTAAGATATTTACACATACGGAGGTTGGTAAGGAGGATTCAGTTGGTTCTATATTAGATTTCTACCTCCTTGATTACCTCCCCACTTCAAGTTTGGATGATCTTTCCAATCAAGGTTATATGTGTTTAAGTAAGGGTTTCCACCCATTTTATAATTTGTTGTCGTTAGCTTTTTAACAAGTATGAGATGTGACCTGGTGGTTAAGA
Organism: Gossypium anomalum; assembly: GCA_025698475.1. Lineage (NCBI taxonomy): Eukaryota > Viridiplantae > Streptophyta > Magnoliopsida > Malvales > Malvaceae > Gossypium > Gossypium anomalum. Next base: position 55,386,391 of record CM046968.1, on the reverse strand, counting down.
GTTAGGGAGAGTATCCATTATACCCAAGTTTGATTCCCCTTCTGTATTTTTTTAGGAATTTTGGCAAACCCCTTGGTCAACCCTCCCTTGTTTCTCAAATGAGTTGTCAAACTCAAATATTCTCTCACCTTTTTTCTCCGCTTTCTACTCCTTTGTCCCATTCCTTTCCTTTCTTCTTATTTGTTTCCTTCACATGTCATTTCTTTCCCTTTGACTAGTTGTGCCACCCCTATTACCAAAGAAACATATCTATTTTGTTTTCTTTTGCCATTTTTTCTCTAAACCCCACCTTGTGCGGCCCTTTTCCCCTAACTCCTTATTTCTCTTCTTTGTTCTGCCACACCTCCTCATTTTTCCACTATTTGCACTAAAAATTGATCCACCTTACGTCACTGCCCCTTCCTTCTTTCCTTTCTCTTCTCCACTTTACTCTGTTCACCTCTGCACCCTTCAACATCTTTTTCCTTATTTTCTTTTGTTTTTCTCCATAATTGCACCATTAGTTTCTCTATCACTTTTCTCACCTCTTTAGTTTCTTCTTTTGTTGTTTATCATTATCGAATCATCATCAACATCATTATTGTGCAGATCCCCATTGACTATATCATTCTCAATCTATAATCTAAAGAATGAGTATGTAACACCTCTAACTCGTATTTGTCATTGGAATAGGGCTACGAGGCATTACTGATTAATTACAGCATAAAACATACATTTCTCATACATGAATCCATTATCACATAAACATTAATCATACTGTCCCTTAGAAGGCTCTACGAAACCTTAAAACATGCTTAAAAAAGATTCGGGACTAAATCAATACATTTGAAAATTTGGGAAACTCATAAAATTTTCATGCATACAAGGATCACACGCCCGTGTCAACTGGCCGTGTGCCTCACATGGCCACCAGACACGCCCGTGTCATAATTCGTGTGGAAATAGGGCATACATACTGGCTTTCATCACATGACCATAGACACGCCAGTGTGCATTGGCCGTGTGAAATCTGAAGGGTATACTGACTTGGGTCACACGGCTGGCCACACGCCCATGTACCAGCCCATGTGCCACACACGGCCAATAGACATAGCCATGTGTCTAAGCCGTGTAACTCACTGACTTATTTTAACAAGGTTACAACAGACACATGGTCGAGTCACACACCTATGTGCTCAACCGTGTGGGGCAAAATTAGGCTTGGTTTAAGCCACATTTCTCACCTACTTCAAGCATACTTAAAATACAACAATTTGCACCATTTTTATACATTCATGAGCAACCAAAACATGCTATTCCAAACACATATCATGCCATTTATAAACCATTCTTTCCAGTACTCAATTCCATAATCAATAACATACCAAAACAATATACCAAAACTAACAACTTCACCTATCTTCTCTATACATTTTCTCATTATTTTAATCATTATTTCATGTCACAAAACATACCATTCCATCATCTCAAAATCAAGCCACGACATGCTATCTTCCAAGCAATAATACATCAATTAACATCTAGCTAGTTGAGCAACTCATAACCATCACAAGAACCATATCAAATATGCCAAAACACAAGGCAACTATTACCACATATATGTCACTTATCAAACTCAAAAATCAAGCCAACTTAAATGGCTAAATACACACCAACATTACATCATTTAACAAGCCAACACACGTGGCTAATATCATAACTCAAAACTTATCATCAACTCACTAGCCTATACAAGCCATATACCATATATACATAACATCAAAAGTACCAACAAGTTGGTGTGACGATGTTCCTGATGATCCTCGAGTTTAAGCTAGCTTCGATTATCTATAAAACAGGGGAAGAACACACAAAGTAAGCTTTAAAAGCTTAGTAAGTCATATACAAATAAAATTAACACATGAATCAGCATCATTTCCATCAATAGGCAAACTATGAGTATACACATATAAGCTCATAAACCTTTCTCAATGTATTCATATTCAATATCATAAGTGAATTCATCAAATACTTCCTTTTTCAATACTTGTATGTACCTCATACATACCTGAGTCACTTAACTCATTCACACATTCTTTCTAGACTTGACTTTGCCCGTTGAACCTTTCGGAATCATTAAGGATACTCGAAAATCACATATATAGCTTGTACAATGCCATATCCCAAATATGGTCTTAAATGTTATCTCATATCGATGCCAATAGCCTAGCTATGGTCTTACACGAAATCACATAACGATGTCAATGTCCCAGACATGGTCTTACATGTAATCAAAATATAATACCAATGTCCTAGACATGGTCTTACATGTAATCACATCTTGTTAATCCTAATGTCATGACATTTGTATCCTATACTATTCCTAGGGTTCGTATGGGACTTTCGGATATTGTAACCCTGTCGATTCTTGGTCGTATTTGACCATTCAACATTCATAGCAATTCAATGACAACTAAACACATATAATTCAATTTAAAGACATTTATTTGCATATGAACTTACCTTGTATTCAGAATAAACGGACTGGATCAACTATTCAATAACCTTTGATTTTCCCTGATCTAAATCTGATTTCTTTTGTTCTTGATCTATATTCAATTCAGTCCACAAACACATATTCAGGCATTTTTACACTTTAGCCCCTAAAGTTTCACATTTTTACAATTTAGTCCCTAATTTACAAATATACAAAATTCACACAATTTAATCCAAATACATGCTAGCCAAATTTTCCTAATGTACATTTCAGCTCATATTTATCATTTATTCACACATTTAACCCCTCAATTTACACGTCTTACAATTAAATCCCTAACTTGTATTTTCTTCAAAAATCACTTGATAAAACATGAAAATATATCATTTATTTATCATTTTTCATCATCAACTATCACAAAAATCATGGATTCATAAATGAAATTTTACAAAATCACCAAAAAAATCTCAAAAATTAGGGCATGAGCAAGCTAGAACTCAAAGCAACGATCACAAAAACGTAGAAATTATCAAAAACGGATCAAAAATCATACCTTAATGAAGGATTAAAGATGTCGAAACCTAGAATGCTTTAAAGCTTTCTTTTCTTCCTTATTTTCAGTTGAGAATTGAAAATATGAACAAAATTTTAGCTTTGGTTTTATTAAATTATGATTTATTTAGCTAATTACCAAAATGACCTTATTTAATATCATTTAAAAACACATAATGGATGGCTATTCATGTCAGTATCCACTATCCATGGTCTATTCAAAACATAAGGACTTCACATTTAATTATTCATAGCAAATAAGCACTTAAACAATTAGAATGCAACTTTTACATTTTACGCGATTTAGTCTTTCTATCAAATTAAGCATTCAAACGCTAAAATTATTTCATGAAACTTTCACAAATATATAATCACATGCTATAAACACCAAAAATAATATTAAAAATAATTTTTTAATCTCATATTTGTGGTTCCAAAACCACTATTTCAATTTGGCTAAAACCGGGCTGTTACAGAGTAAGTTGATTTTAATTAATATCTAAAGAAAAAAAATGATCTTGTAATAAATCTTTTTCTTTTACTCATGGCCAAATATTTTAGTGTTTAATTGGTATGTTTTATGTTCAAGGTTCAGATCAGAATTACCCAAATCTACACTAATGATTGAAAATAACTTCATCGTCCTTCTGCATTAGTAGAAAGTGTATGTGTTCTCAAAAATCAGATTTGAAAATCATATCTTTTTCTTTGCATTGGCCAAACCTTAAGTGATGTTATTGACTAAATCTAATGTGTGATCCTTATGCGAAGTGTAGATCTGAACAAGATCGTATTAGATATGGTTTATTAGAGTGATATCGCATGGGATTTGTGAACGGGTAAAGATGTAAGTTGTCATAAATCCTATCTCATAAAATCTATTTTTGGCTGAATCTTTTATATGCTTATCATGTATGTTTTATTCGCTCAAGATTCAGATCTATTGCAAATGAGGTTTGCAGATTATATTTAGGGCAATTTGGACATGCATATTAAGGTGTGAGTCCTAAGTGATAATGTTTGTATGATTTTTGTAATGGCTAAATGTACTATTATGTTTTATCAATATTGGTTGAATGAGAAAAGTGGTTCTAGTAAATGTGTCAAATATGGTTAGTGACCTAAGGCATTGATCGAATGTGGTAAGTGAGTTACTAGATGACTGATTGATGGTGTGTATTGAGGATGGTATGAATGACTATGTATATATATTGTTACTGTATGATTATGTATTGATATGCATGATCTATGATGCCAAAGCATGCCACTGTTCTGTTATTGACATTTATATCATGATAAACATGCCGATTGTTTCTATTAAAATCTGAATGCATGCTGAAAACATGCCCACTATTTTTGCTAAATCTAATCGCATGTTAAAATTATGCTTACTATACTAATTCTATTACTGTCATTATATGTCATACTGCATTGCATTGGGGTTGGGACATATGAAAGGAGGAAGTCCTGGTAATATAATTACAATGTTGGGGGTTTAACCACATGTTTCTGGCAACTTGACTGCAATTACTGGTGACATGTCCACATATTTCTGGTAGCTTGATTGCAAATACTAGTGGCTAGTCCACATAATTCTGACAATATATATGCAATTACTGGTGGCTTGTCCACAAATTAGTGTCTTTTTTGTTGGATGAGTTCTAGGAACTCTTATTATGGTGTGTAGTGGAGTTGAGTAGGAGCTTCTTTGAAAATATTGCATTAACATGTTCACGCATATTGAAACTATGAATCTGTATTGTTTTAATTCTCTGTTTCATTACTGGCTTGATTGTTATTTTTACTCTCTTATATTGATTACTTAAGTTATGACTCACACTAAGCTTATTAGCTCACTCTTTAGTCTGCTAATTTATATTAAGCTAATCCTCGAGGTTAGAATTTGAACACGAATTTTGGAGGAGCAAATAGGATGTTTTTTATATTTAAAGTATTTTAAACTTATTTTTAATATTTGTTTTGGGATTGTAATAAATTTTATATAGAATATGACATGGGTTTTTATTTTGGGATTATTTTGATCACATGACATTAAAATTTTAAAACTGCTTAAACTGGTATTTGAAATGATTATGCATGAAACTTGGTTTTTAATAATAAAAAATCTGTCAATATCACTCTTTTCTACTGCAATACTGAAAGCAAGTTTAAAAAAATGCAACTTAGTTTCAAAATAATTAATCTTTACAAATGCAATCCTAAAGTAATCGATTTTTGAAATTTACATATTTTTGAAAAAATTAAGCGAAACTTTCATTTTTCACTAGTTTTGAACGGATAAGCAAAATGTTTAAAAGTATGTTTGAAATACGAAGGTTTAATTAGGCCATATCGATGGTCAATGTAGCCTTCAAAATTAGACCATAACATTTAGGTTGGGTTAAGTAGGTTACAGTTGGCTTTTAGAATGTGGCCTATAGCCTCAAGTCAGCTTTGTCATGGATGGTTTAACAGTGGTTTCCAAGTGGTTTAGCTTTTCCAAAATTTGTTAATACTTAATCTCCTTGCAGATAACTATCACTATTGGTGGTTTTGGATTGTAGGCAAACCTCTCGTTAAGCCACATATACGAGTTCATAGCCATGTTGTCAATTAATTGACAGGCTAGCTCGTATATGTGGTTCACAAGGGATCTTCTAGATGCGCTATTCAAACTGGACCTTAGATTACCATCCAAACCATTGTAGAAAAATTTCATTCAAAGCCACTCTTGCATCCCATGATGAGGATGTTGGATCTAGTGCCCTAAGTGTAGTATTTTCGTCAATATACATTTGTAATTTTTCAAATAGATTGGTTAATAAAACAAATTCATTGATTATTATTAATATACTTTGTATTATTGTCCTCAAATTATTTTTGCAAGCAAAGTAAAATGGAAGCAAATGTTCCTCATTGGTTGTCTAATGTTTAACTAATACTAAGTGGTATTATGTGGTCAAATCGTAATACTAAAAGAAAACTTGTATTAGTAGACAAACCTAAACATGTCCTTAGTCTAATCAGAAATGAGCAAACCGATTGAAAGACTAATATGTCGTCTATCAAGTTTAATTGGGGAGATACCTTGTTTTGGGCATCGGAGCAGATGACTCCCATAAGATAAAGACATAGATGTGACTGAGTAGACTGACAATACATCGAACATGATCCAAGTAGGATAGATCTTGAATTCGTTTATGGATTTATTCACTTGTGACCTTCATAGTGTGACATACCTAAATCCTAAGTGGATGGCGGACTATGTATGCGTGACTCGTACACTTTGATGTAGGTAAAACCATGAGTTCAAATAGATAAGGAACCAAAAGCTGGTGCATTAAATGTAAGACTTCTGTAGTATGTAGCGTCATTCACAACAATAGAATTCATAGCCCAAAACATGGGTAATTGATATCCTCTCTTTAGCATTACATGGTTGATGAAAAGTAAACGTGGTAATGGTTCGTCTGCCTTTGTAATGGATGACTTGATCACTATTTGATAGTAATTGACTTTTCATGAAGGAAGGTATAATGGTTACCATGAGATAAATAGGATCATATTGGGAGAGCGGATATTATCCCAAAGAGATCAAGGATATCATATGAGGGTACACACTTATGACAAGCTCATTAGACAAGCACCTAGCAGTTGCTTTCGTAATGGTATGTCATTATAGAGAACTCAATCATGATACTATAGTTTAATGACATCGTTACTAAATAAATTTAAAATTAATAGGTAAAAAGCCTGAACTTAATTATAAATCATTTGAGCCTCAACTTCACATGTCCAGTCGATCCCTCCGCTAGCTCGTTAAAACCAGAAATGAATTACGTGTTAAATACAAATGAACTAAATGAATAGAAAAAAGAGAAATGGGAAACATTCAGGAATGATTATGGTTTTCTTCAAAATAGAGAAATGAAACAATTTGGAAATGAATGTAGGTTTCCAAAAATAGAAATGGAAATGAAAATGGAAATTCGCAAAACTATATAGGATTACTTAAAAAATGATGGAAGAACGAGTTTATGTTTGTTGATTGTTTTGAAGCCCAAAAATAAAAATAAACCATTCGGTCATAGTGAAGATGTAACGCTCCCACGCCCGAGACCGTCGCCGGAGTCGAGCATGAGGTGTTACTAAGCTTAATTTAACATTTTTAGAACTTTGGATTATTTGTTTCTACATTCACAGCTTTTAAGCTACTTGCGTCACAGTCACAAGAAAAATCATATCTCGAGTTACGAAACTCAAAATCAAGATCCGTAAATTTTCCTTGAATCTAGACTCATATACCTATCTACTAATTTTTTTATAGAATTTTTGGTTGAGCCAATTAGTACAGTTTATTAGTTAAAGTTACCCCTGTTTCAGGACTTGACTGGCTTGCCTATGTTTACTACGAACCACATTTCTCTCTGTAAAAAATTTATATGACTATTAGGTTTGTTTCTACTAAAACTAGACTCAATAAGGATTCTGAGGATATAAAATACACCACCTAATTATATCTTTACAATTTATGGTGAATTTCTAAAGTTGGAACAGGGGATTCAGAAACTGCTACGACCCTGTTTCACTAAAATTCAAATATATTTTAACATATAATTCCTTTACCTGTATCATTTGTTTCATGTGAAACTAGACATAATAAGCTTAAATTTGATACATAATCCATCACCAGATTCAATTTCTATGATTTTTAATAAATTTTCAAACTCGCATCAGTGTTGCTGTAGTATTCTGTTTATGGCAAATTTCATCCCTTTTATGAGTTTTTATGCACTAAGTATCTTAATAAATTTCCTTAACCTCAAACATAATCTAAACTAACCATTTTTATAATTTATCATTGTCAAACATTTTCTCAACCATTCCATCACCATATCATAAGATCATTTATACAAAATAGGTATATTGCTATACATGCCATACTTAATTTTACAAACCATTTACCAAAAGTCTTCCGGATAGTGTGACTGAGCCTTCGACCTATCCCGACTCCTGAGTTAGCTTGTCCAAAACTACAATGAGTAAGAAGGAAGGAGTAAGCATAAATGCTTAGTAAGTTCATATGCAAATAATAAGTAACATAACAAACATTCATACCAATCAACATTAGCATGCATCACTAAAACACATATCACATTTCTAATCATTTTTCATCATCTTATTACCTTATCGTGATTGTATCAATACTCAACACGAGGGTTAAATACATACCTGTCCAAAATATCCATTTCACATCACTTACCAATACGTCTCTTTACATCTCGAATATTCCTCCAATTGAGTAGAACTTTACCCGTTGAACACATCGGAATATAATTCGGATACATGGATAACTTGCACATAAGTGCCATATATGCAAACAAGCAATTATGTAACCCGCCCATAAGCGAACTCGGACTCAACTCAACGAGCTCGGGCGTTCGCATCCATAAGTGAACTCGGACCCAACTCAACGAGCTCGGATGCCTAGTTACATCTCTTGAACTCGGACTCAACTCAACGAGTTCGAACATTCGCATCCATAAGTGAACTCCTGACTCAACTCAACGAGTTCGGATGCTCAACCATCCTAGTGACATGTCACTTGTATCCTAATCTATTCCTAAGGTTCAAACGGGATTTTCCTCGAACACATATCCTTGCCGTCTTCCGTAGAATGCCAAAATCAATACTCAAGAACAATTATATTTAACAAGTAGCTCACATAATTTACATATTATTTGAAATTAACCACAAAGCATACATTTCATAATAAAATTCAGCATCACATATATTTAACATCACTAACTTAAAAATAACAATTATGCTACATTATTTACACATGAACTTACCTTGGTACCAAAATACAAAGATTTTGCAATTTAGTCCACAATCTTTTCTTTTCCTCGATTGAGGTCGATTCCACGTCTTTCTTGATCTAAAATAACACATTTAGCTTATTTAATACTCACATTATCAAATTAATCCTTAACTCAAATTTTGGCAAAATTACAATTTTACCCCTAAACTTTTGCATATTTACCTTTTGCCCCTAGGCTCTGGATTAAACTTTATTCCTTATTCTTATGTTTTATGACATGCTGATCATTTTTCCTTCTATGGTAACATCAAATTCACACTCTAACATGTACTTATGACTATTAGGTATTTTTACCGATTAAGCCCTTTTACTCGCTTTTTGCTTAAAATCGAGTAGTACAAGTTGTCTAACATAATTTAAAACTTCATATTCTATCATAAAACATCAGAATACACAAATTTCACCTATGGGTATTTTTCCAAATATAAACCCTAGGTTAAATTATTACTAACATAAGCTTAAACGAGTTATCGTGGATCTCAAAAACGTAAAAATCATTAAAAACGGGGCTTAGAATCACTTACTATGAAGCTTGAAAGTTGAAGAAACCCTAGCTATGGTGAGAGTGAAGTTTCAGCAGCAACTAAATGGGGAAGATGACTATTTTGTGTTATTTTTCCCATTTTATTTCATTTAATATCAAAATGACCAAAATGCCTCTTACTACTAAACTTTCCAAAAATTCCTTCCATGTCCTAATTTTGTCCATGAACTTAAAATTGGTCAAATTGCTATTTAAGACCTCCTAATTAATATTTCAAAGCAATTTCATACTAAAAACTTCTAGAATGCAAGTTTTGCAACTTATTCGATTTAGTCCCTAACTTCAAATTAAGTATTTTATGCATAAAATTTCTTCACGAAAATTTTCACACAATCATGTAATCATATCATAAACCTCAAAATAATTATAAAATAATTATTTCTATCTCGGATTTGTGGTCACGAAACCACTATTCCGATTAGGCCCCTAATTCTGGATATTACAACTCTCCCCTTTAAGGATTTTCGTCCTCGAAAATCTTATCGATAAAATGTGATGTGGGTATTGATTTCTCATAGTTTCTTCTGATTCCCATGTAGCTTCTTCTATTCCATGCCTTTGCCACAACACCTTCACAAGTGTAACATTTTTATTCCTTAGTTGTTTGACCTCTCGAGCTAAAATCTTAATCGGTTCTTCTTCGTAGGTCATATCCGGTTGTAGTTCAATTTACATCGGTGAAACTACATGTGAAGGATCCGAACGATACCGACGTAACATAGATACGTGGAACACATCATGAATCTTCTCTAATTCGGTGGTAATGCTAGCCGATATGCTACTCGGGTCCAACTTTTTCAATTACTTCATACGCCCAATAAAACGAGGACTTAATTTGCCCTTCCGTCCAAATCTAAGGACTTTCTTCCACGGAGACACCTTTAAAAATACTTTATCACCAACTTGAAATTCAATGTCTTTTCGTTTTAGATCTGCATAAGATTTCTGTCTATCTGAAGCAGCTTTCAAACAGTCTCGAATTACTTTCACTTTTTCTTCAGTTTCTTTTATTAGATCAACTCCATAAATCTGATTTTCCTTGAGTTCAGTCCAATACAAAGGCGTTCGACACTTACGACCATACAATGCTTCATAAGGTGCCATTTTCAAGCTCGTCTGATAACTATTGTTGTAAGCAAATTCTACCAATGGCAAATATCTTTCCCAACTTCCTTGAAATTCTAATACACAACATCTGAGCATGTCTTCAAGAATCAATTATTCTCTCCGATTGTCCATCGGTTTGTGGATGAAAAGCGATCTTGAAATTTAACTTTGTACCTAACTCTCGTCTTGCAATTTTTGCCAAAACCGCGAGGTAAACCTTGGATCTCTATCTCAAATAATTGACAATGGTATTCCATGTAATCTAACAATTTCTCTAATATACAGCTTTAGCCAACTTGTTAAGAGAATAATCCGTGCGTCTTAAATAAAATGAGTGACTTAGTTAATCATCAACTATTACCCGGATGGCATCTTTCTTTCCTGGAGTCAATGGCAATCCTGAAACAAAATCCATAGTAATCCGATCCCATTTCCATTCAGAACCATAATAGGTCAAGTAATCCCAAGGCACTTGGTGTTCACTTTCACCGTTGACAAATTAAGCATTTGGACAGAAACTCGATATATCTCTTTTCATTCCATTCCACCAATACATTTTCTTCAAGTCATTATACATTTTCGTATTACACTGGTGAATCGAGAAATAACCACTATGTGCTTTCAGTAGGATCTTTTGAATCAATTCCTCATTCTTTGGTACACTAGTCCGATCTTTAAACATTAAGCACCCATCGTAACCAATTCAAATCGACTCAGATCAACTTCACACTTCGCTTTCTCTTGGCTTGCAAATCTTGATCATCTTTTGAGCTTCGTAAATCTCTTGTAAAACTTCTGTTTTACTCTCATTTCTGCTAGAATCGAACCATCATCCGACACTTTCAACCGAGTGTTCATAACTCTCAAAGCAAACAACAACTTTCTCGCTCAAAGCATCAAGAACTACATTCGCTTTTCCCGATGATAATCAATAAAAAGCTCGTAATCTTTCAATAATTCCAACCATCTTCGCTGTCTTAAATTCAAGTCTTTTTGTGACATCAAGTACTTAAGACTTTTATGGTCGGTATATACCCTACACTTTTCACCATACAAATAATGTCGCCAAATTTTCAAAGCAAACACCATCACAGCCAATTCCAAATCGTGAGTAGGATAATTCCTCTCATGAGGTTTTAATCGCCTCAAGCATATGCCACCACTTTTCCTTCTTGCATGAGCACACACCCCAAACCATTTAGAGAAGCATCACTATACACCACAAATTCTTTACTGATTCAGTCAGACACTAACACTGGTGCCTCTGTTAATAACTTTTTCAATTCTTCAAAACTCTATTGACATTCTTCCGTCCATTCAAATTTAACATCCTTTCAGAGTAATCTAGTTATAGGAGAAGCAATTATAGAAAATCCATTTACAAACCGCTTAGATAATACCCAGCTAGCCCCAAGAAACTTCTAACTTCGCTTACATTTTTCTGGTTTCAATCAACAATGATCAAATTTTACTCGGATCAACCCGTATACCATCACCCAAACAATATGACCCAAAAATCCAACTTCCCGTAGCCAAAATTCACTTTTACTAAACTTAGCATACACATGCTTATCTCTCAAAGTTTGCAAAACTATCCTCAAATGCTCAAGATGCTCTGTATCATCTTTTGAATAAATTAAAATATCATCTATAAACACCACAACAAATTTGTCCAAGTATGGTCGAATATGCGATTCATTAAATCCATAAACATAGCAGAGCATTTGTCAACCCGAATGGCATAACTAAAAATTCATAATGACCATACCTTGTTCTAAAAGCGCTTTTAGCCACGTCCGACTCTCTTTTACCCGCAGATTGGTAATACCTGAGATCTCAAGTCAATCTTTGAAAACCATGTCGCTCCTTTTAGCCGATCAAATAAATCATCAATTCTTGGCAACGGATATTTGTTTTTGATTGTCACCTTGTTTAATCGATAATCAACACACAACCGCATAGAACCATCCTTCTTTTTCACAAATAACACGGAGCACCCCAAGGTGAAAAACTCGGTCTCACAAAACCTTTATCACAACTCTTGCAATCACGACTTTAATTCCTTCAACTCTGCTGGTGCCATTCTATACGAGCAATCGAAATCGGAGTTGTTCCTGGTATCAAATCAATACCAAATTCTACTTCCTCGATCGAGGCAAACCTGCAATTCTTCTGGAAATACGTCCGCAAATTCACACACAACCGGCACTGATTCAACTTTCTTTTCAATTTCTTTTGTATTAATTACATACGCCAAATAAGCTTCATAACCCTTTCTCAGATATCTTTGAGCCGACATTGAAGAAATCACACTAGGTAATGCCTCTGATTTATCTGATTCAACCCGCAGAGTTTCACTGTTTTCACACTTTAATTCTATAACCTTTTCTTTGCAATTTACTATAGCATCATGCAATGTCAACCAATCCATACCCAAAATAACATCAAATTCATCAAACGGCAGCAACATCAAGTCGGCCGAAAAGTAATGACCCCGAATCATTAAAGGGCATTTCTTGCTTACTTTATCAACTATCACACATTTGCCTAACGGGTTCGACACTCTAATCATAAATTCATGTTCTCAACGGTATATTCAAACTAGACACGCTTTCATGCACACATATGAATGAGTAGAACCGGGATCAATCAAAGCAATAACATTAACATTATAGAGAGAAAATGTACCGGTAATCACATCAGGTGAGGAAGCATCTTCACGCGCTTTAATAGCATAAGTTCTAGCCGGTGCCCTTCCTTCAGTCTAATCGGTGCATCTCTGGCTACATTCTTACTTTCGCTTGCTTTGCTCCAGCTTTTCTTGGATATCTTCCTCTCGAATCCGCCCCACTTGTTTTTGTATTCTCAAATTTTTCTTTTTCGACTCTCTCGGCGATCTCTAATAAAATGATCCGAGAAACCACATCGAAAACATTCATTTGCTCTACACGGACCAAAATGATTTCTACCACACCACCGCACTCGTGTTTAACAAATCTCGAGTTCCCTACACTTTGTCGCCAAAGTAGTCCGGGATTTAGGACCCACATTTTGCTTCTTATAATTCCCATATGATTGCCCAACCAAGCTTGGGAACGAGGATTCATATTCCTTGACTTTCCAGTTCTTTGTGAAAATGAACCGCTCATCGGTCTTTTCCTCCAATTTCTAGTATCAGCCTCTACCTTTTCTTTTCTTTTAAGTAATTCTTCTACCTTACAAGCTCGATCAACCAATACTACCATTTCTTTTAATTCAAGAATTCCAACAAATACCTTGATGTCTTCGTTGAGCCTGTCTTTCAAATCGTCGGCACATCTTGGCCTCTGTAGCAACATACTCTCTGGCATACTTACTTAATCGAACGAACTCTCTTTCATATTCTCAGAATCAGTCATATTACCTTGCTTCAACTCAAGAAATTCTTTACGCTTCGATCAATAAATCTTTCACTAATATATTTCTTCCAAACTCTTCTTGAAAGAATTCCCAAGTTATTTTCTCTTTCGGTACCAGTGAAATCAAAGTCTTCCACCAATTATAAGTGAATCCTCAACAAAGATATAGCGCATTTCAAACATTCTTCGGTGTACAAGATAATTCGTCAAATACCCTGGATAGAATTTTCAAGCCGTAACTCGCTTTCTCGGCATCATCATCAATATTTGCTTTAAATTCTTCCCCCTTGCTTGCGAATTCTATCAACCGAGTTCGTGAAATTTCATCGATCCATACTTTGAGGCGTGGGGTGTACAGGTTGAGGAATTGGGGAGGTGGGGAGGTTGTACATTTGGGTTCGTACAAACGAACTCAGTGTACCATGCACTCATCATTTGGAGAAAGGCTTCCCGACCCCTTTCTCCTCTTCCCTGACCAACAGTAGGAGGTAGATTTTCAGTCGGCGCTGCTCCTTCAGCCGGAGCTGGCGCATTACTCTCTATTTCATCTGCCACAGCTGGATCGGGATCCATTTACTATAAAAAAAATCATTTAAAAGGTCAGAAGTCGTCACACTATCACAATTTATACATATGGCATGTATATCAAAACCCGTACATACAACACGTAGTCCGAGAACCGACTAAACCTGCTTTGATACCACTAAATGTAACGCTCCCATGCCCGAGACCGTCGCCGGAGTCGAGCATGAGGTGTTACTAAGCTTAATTTAACATTTTTAGAACTTTGGATTATTTGTTTCTACATTCACAGCTTTTAAGCTACTTGCGTCACAGTCACAAGAAAAATCATATCTCGAGTTACGAAACTCAAAATTAAGATCCGTAAATTTTCATTGAATCTAGACTCATATACCTATCTACTAATTTTTTTATAGAATTTTTGGTTGAGCCAATTAGTACAGTTTATTAGTTAAAGTTACCCCTATTTCAGGACTTGACTGGCTTGACCTATGTTTACTACGAACCACATTTCTCTCTGTACAAAATTTATATGACTATTAGGTTTGTTTCTACTAAAACTAGACTCAATAAGGATTCTGATGATATAAAATACACCACCTAATTATATCTTTACAATTTATGGTGAATTTCTAAAGTTGGAACAGGGGATTCAGAAACTGCTACGACCCTGTTTCACTAAAATTCAAATATATTTTAACATATAATTCCTTTACCTGTATCATTTGTTTCATGTGAAACTAGACATAATAAGCTTAAATTTGATACATAATCCATCACCAGATTCAATTTCTATGATTTTTAATAAATTTTCAAACTTGCGTTAGTGTTGCTGTAGTATTCTGTTTATGGCAAATTTCATCCCTTTTATGAGTTTTTATGCACTAAGTATCTTAATAATTTTCCTTAACCTCAAATATAATCTAAACTAACCATTTTCATAATTTATCATTGTCAAACATTTTCTCAACCATTCCATCACCATATCATAAGATCATTTATACAAAATAGGTATATTGCTATACATGCCATACTTAATTTTACAAACCATTTACCAAAAGTCTTCCGGATAGTGTGACTGAGCCTTCGACCTATCCCGACTCCTGAGTTAGCTTGTCCAAAACTACAATGAGTAAGAAGGAAGGAGTAAGCATAAATGCTTAGTAAGTTCATATGCAAATAATAAGTAACATAACAAACATTCATACCAATCAACATTAGCATGCATCACTAAAACACATATCACATTTCTAATCATTTTTCATCATCTTATTACCTTATCGTGATTGTATCAATACTCAACACGAGGGTTAAATACATACCTGTCCAAAATATCCATTTCACATCACTTACCAATACGTCTCTTTACATCTCGAATATTCCTCCAATTGAGTAGAACTTTGCACCCGTTGAACACATCGGAATATAATTCGGATACATGGATAACTTGCACATAAGTGCCATATATGCAAACAAGCAATTATGTAACCCGCCCATAAGCGAACTCGGACTCAACTCAACGAGCTCGGGCGTTCAGTATCCATAAGTGAACTCGGACTCAACTCAACGAGCTCGGATGCCTAGTTACATCTCTTGAACTCGGACTCAACTCAACGAGTTCGAACATTCGCATCCATAAGTGAACTCGGACTCAACTCAACGAGTTCGGATGCTCAACCATCCTAGTGACATGTCACTTGTATCCTAATCTATTCCTAAGGTTCAAACGGGATTTTCCTCGAACACATATCCTTGCCGCTTCCGTAGAATGCCAAAATCAATACTCAGTAACAATTATATTTAACAAGTAGCTCACATAATTTATATATATTATTTGAAATTAACCACAAAGCATACATTTCATAATAAAATTCAGCATCACATATATTTAACATCACTAACTTAAAAATAACAATTATGCTACATTATTTACACATGAACTTACCTTGGTACCAAAATACAAAGATTTTGCAATTTAGTCCACAATCTTTTCTTTTCCTCGATTGAGGTCGATTCCACGTCTTTCTTGATCTAAAATAACACATTTAGCTTATTTAATACTCACATTATCAAATTAATCCTTAACTCAAATTTTGGCAAAATTACAATTTTACCCCTAAACTTTTGCATATTTACCTTTTTGCCCTAGGCTCTGGATTAAACTTTATTCCTTATTCTTATGTTTTATGACATGCTGATCATTTTTCCCTTCTATGGTAACATCAAATTCACACTCTAACATGTACTTATGACTATTAGGTATTTTTACCGAGATTAAGCCCTTTTACTCGCTTTTGCTTAAAATCGAGTAGTACAAGTTGTCTAACATAATTTAAAACTTCATATTCTATCATAAAACATCAGAATACACAAATTTCACCTATGGGTATTTTTCCAAATATAAACCCTAGGTTAAATTTTTGCTAACATAAGCTTAATCGAGTTATCAGGATCTCAAAAACGTAAAAATCATTAAAAACGGGGCTTAGAATCACTTACTATGAAGCTTGAAAGTTGAAGAAACCCTAGCTATGGTGAGAGTGAAGTTTCAGCAGCAACTAAATGGGGAAGATGACTATTTTGTGTTATTTTTCCCATTTTATTTCATTTAATATCAAAATGACCAAAATGCCCTTACTACTAAACTTTCCAAAAATTCCTTCCATGTCCTAATTTTGTCCATGAACTTAAAATTGGTCAAATTGCTATTTAAGACCTCCTAATTAATATTTCAAAGCAATTTCATACTAAAAACTTCTAGAATGCAAGTTTTGCAACTTATTCGATTTAGTCCCTAACTTCAAATTAAGTATTTTATGCATAAAATTTCTTCACGAAATTTTCACACAATCATGTAATCATATCATAAACCTCAAAATAATTATAAAATAATTATTTCTATCTCAAATTTGTGGTCACGAAACCACTATTCCGATTAGGCCCTAATTCGGGATATTACAGAAGATGTCGAGTTGTGACATATTGAACGAAATTTCTTGAAATTTTACTGAGGGTAAAATTGTCAAATTTTTACTAGGGGTAATATTGTCAAAATTTTAACGGGGTAAAATTGGGGTGAAAAAAATTATTTAATGTGTAAATTTTAAATTTTATTTCGAGAAATAAAAAACTGAATCAGGTTGGATCATATTATAGAGTTCTGGGTCAAAAAGGCCAAGGAAGTACTTGTAATTGGTCCCGATATGATAGAGGCCCAAAACTATTCATATAAAATGAAAGAGGCTGCAACCCTAATAAAAATACAAGAGTGAGTCGTTCACCCCTCTCCTACTCTAATAGGATGTTGTTTTTCTATTTAAAATAAACACTACAAGTCTACAAAAGGTTCTACCTTCTCTTTCTATAAATGTATGGCACAGATAGAGCTATTAAAAGGACTTTTGAGAGATTGTTATTTTGCCAAAAAATAGAGAGAAATTATTCTCAACTTATAAACATATTTTTCATAATAAAAATTTTACCAGTTGTTAACAATTTTTGGTTCGAAGCCACACTCGAAGCAGTTCCTGGTAAGAGAATAGCGGAGATAATCATTTGGTTGAAAGCCGAAAAACATCAAGGATCCACTTGTCAGAAGAAACAAGAGTGTATTTGGTTAAGGTTTATTGCTATAAATATCACAAACCAGGTCAACTTTCAAAATTTTAATTTTCTACTGTGTAAGAAAACTATTTTCAAACTGAATATTTTCCAATAGGGGACACTTTCTCAAAAACAACTTACATCGCTGCCACGCCTCATACAAAGTTTTGCCCTCAATCTGCTTGAAATTTGTAATATCGCATCTGACTTGGATGGTTATGCTGATGGAAAGAATTTATGTAAAAAATTTTCAACTGAATCATCCTATGTTGTGATTGATCCTAGTCCCTACGAATCAAGCCAATCATATGCATTATCACACAAGGAAAAGGGGAACAACCGAAGATGAATAGCCTCATCAGTGACCCTGTTATATTTAAACATGTTACAGAGTTGAAAGAACCATTTTAAATGTTCATTGGGGTCTTCTATCATGTTCCTTCGAAATTGTAAGGTATATTGAATCATTAAAATTGTAGTCATTTTGATCTCAAAATTATTAGCGTTAATCGTCAGCCTCTCAATACTACCTCGTACGATATCTAGAGTTGGTAGTGTATAATCATGCAATGTCCTCTGATCCATCAGTAGCTCTCCGCAAACTTGTTCTTGTAGTTCAGGTGGATCGTCAAATAATAGATTTTCCCAAGGTAAACCAGCTACCACGAGTGGATCGTTTTGCATCAGTTGATGCTCATGTCTAAAAAATCGTTATGGATCAAAATGTGGCTCGATTGGAATGCTTCCACTTCGACTTATACAATGAAAAAAAAGACAGAGAATAAAAATTAGTAAATAACAGTAAAAATTAAAAACAACAAAAAGAATGATCATGTGTATAATTTCCAACTTTCCTATTTATCCTACTAATTGTAGAAAATAAAATAAAATTTACTTTCGAAACCTCCCAGACAATGACACCAACAACTTAACTGCCGCCAAACGTGCGAATGTTTGGACTAGAAATACTACATCAAAATATATATAATAAAGCAGCGGTGTCTGTAACGGTGTCTGCAAGTATACGAGTCAAATTGAAATATAATATTGTACAACGGTGTAACGCTCCTTACTCGGTCCGATTGTCGAACCCGAGTAATAAAGTGCTACAAACAAATACAAACACTTACAAGCACATTATAATTAATTCAAAAGCATTCAAATCAACCAAAATCATCATTTATATCAACCATCCTAAGTGCCTAACCAATATGCCAAAATTGGCACTTCAATCAACAATTTAAAATCAACCAAATGACCACATACATACCAACCCATGAAGCCTTCAGGGACACTTTCACTATCATCTAATCAAGCACCAAATAGCCATCATGCTTAAGCATCAATCTTACCAAATAATTTATAACATACCAAAACTTATAACTCATCTTTGTGCAGCTATTTTCTAGCATATCATTTAGACACCATCAATGCAAGCAAATATCTAAGTCAATCTTCTCATCAAGATACCAACTCCATCAATGCAAGCAAATATCTAAGTCAATCTTTTCATCAAGATACCAACTTCATGATTAATGCCATCTGTAACACCCCAAAACCCAGCCTAGAAGTTTAGACCGAATCCCAGAGGTTACATTGGCCACCAAAAGTGGCGAAACAAAAACTTTAATTCAAACCGAGAAAACATTTTGTTTGCCTCATCTCTAGAAAATTAAATAGCACTTAGCTAAGTTTTGAAATATTATTTAATTGGAGTAAAAAAACATTAAAAAACAATTCAAATTAAACAATTTAACGTTTCTTGTACAATTTCAAATTGGAGCATTTAAAAACATCACAGTCTCAAAAATTCATATTAGTTTCATTTTCATAAAAACCACGCATGAAATTCATAAGTTTAGGTTCAGTATAAAATCCATAGTTTCTAAAGTTCAATCCAAATAACACTTTACAATTATCCAAAATAACATTTATACCACAGTGCCTATAAGTACTTACAGTTCACTAATTCAAGAATTGGAGAAACACTTTATTCGATTAATTTAAGCTTATTCATCTAAAACCTCCGTTCACCGAGTCCAGCTTTGGAAAACAAAATTTACCTAAAAGGGAGAAACTAAAGGAATGAGCTATGCGAGCTTAGCGTGAGTCCGAAAAACAACAGACGTTAAAAGACGGAGTAACACAACAATATTCTAAAACATTATATGTATAAAAATCACTTACAAAAACTCAAACTAGTAATTCAAAATAATGAAATATTCCCAAATCATACCAAACCATAGAAATGAAGTCCCTACTATACTTAATAATCAAAAACATTATCCACATTGCTAATAACCAAACGTGCACACAAATAGACGTTTTTTCATATGCAAAATGAATGCAACAAGTCAAAGATCCCACCCCACCAACCAAAAACCGCTTCGTTCACCCTGAATATCACATAAGGGTTATAGAAGGCCTATCCACCCTACATAACACATAGAACCATAATCGGCTCATCCACCCTACACACCACAATGTGGAACTAAGCAACTAAGATAACAATATGCAGTTGAGCTAGCATATGTATAGTATAGTACGGTAAACCACTGTACAGAAGTATTGCAGTTAAAACTGCCAAATCAGTCTTCCTTCTCTCCATAACCAAATCCCAATATTTTCATGCTAATGCAGCAATGCACACAGTATGCAGACAAACATACAGAAATAGACATTCATGTTTCCAGTTGAACAAATTCAGATTTGATTACTCTTGCATTCCAATATTCAGTTATGACAACAACAATAAACTCAGATTTACTCATCACAAAATGAATAATTAAATTCAAGCCCATAAATGCACATATATACACGAACCCAAACTTTACTGAGTCCTAAACACACTTACCAAGGTTTAACCAAGGGTCGGATTACACAGAAACATAAAACAGACGATTTATGACTCAAAACAAAAATCTGCAAAACAGAAGGTCTAAGCCATGTAAAGATCAACATGGCCATGTGGAAGGGGCACACACCCGTGTGTAGGAGATACATGCCTGTGTGTCTAAGTTACATGGTCGTGTGAGTAGCCCGTGTAACTCACTACCCAAAAAATGCCAATGTAAGGTATAGAGTAGACACGGCCATGTGTCTAAGGCACACGCCTGTGTGAAAATTGACAAAATCCCCAAACAATAGCCACTCAGCCTTGTGGCACTAAAAATCGCCCCAAAACCCTAATTCTCAATGTCACACGGCCGTGTGAATCACCTGTGTACGGCACACGCCTGTGTGGCCACCCATGTGGTCACAAGACCACACCAAAACAGGCTAAAACCGAGAATTTGCAACAGTAAAGTACACTCTAATCACTAATGGTTCAGAAACACACCTTAAATCGGGATCTCAAGCACAGAAACTGACTGATTCGCCTCTACAACACAATTCTAAAAACTCTTTTACACAAACACACCAATCTATTATTATCATACCAAAATAACACCAAAGAACCAACCAAAAATTATTCTAAAAAGAATCTGTTTCAATTCCTTGAATTACCGGAACACCAATCAATGAAATCAAATGAGACCCAATGATTTCAAACAAAAATTCAAAGGAAAATAGTATAGAAGTGACAATAAAGATAATTCAATGGCAAAGAAATGTCAAATTTTAGAAATCTATAAGAAAAGAAAAAAAAAAGGACATGCGAAAGAATGAGAGAAAAGAGGAACACAAAAATAAAATTTTTTGGATAACTCCCTGTTCCAAATTAAAAATTAAAATTAAATAAATAAAATAACTAAAAATAAATATTTATTTAAACTTAAAAACAAATCTAAAACAAAATTAACTCCTCTAAACACATATAAGGACTTGAACCTGAGACCCAAAGATAAACTAACACACCCACAAGGCTCATCCTAACACTAAAACGTGATAATAAACTCGACTGTTTGCCCTATTCACTAACCCTAACTACAATATCAAAACTTCTAACCCCAAATTTTGGGGTGTTACACCATCATACAAATATTTACATAAACATTGTAATAGCCCGATTTTGGGCCTAGTCGAAATAGTGGTTTCGAAACCACTAACCGAGGTTAGAGAAATTATTTTCAATATTATTTTATATGTTTGGCATGTTTATAAAGGTGCACAAAAATTTTGATGAATTAATTTTAGCGTTTGTGAGCTTAATTGCGAAAAAGGACTAAATAGCATAAAGTGTAAAAGTCCTATTTTGATACCTAAGGGTGTCAAATAGCTAGAGAACCTAAATTGGAGGTCTTTAAGGGACAATTATACCCTTTTTAGGAGCATGGCTGGCCATAGGAGACAAATATGGTCAAAAAAGTCAAAAGAGGGCTAGGGTTGGTATTTGATGACATTAGCAAATTGAATATTAAAATAAAAATCAAAGGGGTCATCTTTCTTCCCCATTTTTCCACCAAAAATAGTAGCCATTAGAGGGTTTTGAAAGCTTGAAATTTTAGTCACTTATTCTCTCTACAAGTAAGTGATTTTGATGATTTTGCTTGATGATTTTTACACTTTTAGAACCCTTGTAGCATGAGCTTTCATATGAGGGGACTATTTTGCAAAATAGTTGAAAGTCTAGGGTTCTACCATGAGAGTGTTCATGTTGTTTTCTAAAATTTTATGGAAGAAAATGAACCATGGTTGTGAGATAAACAACTTTTGTGAAGGGATTTCTCATGAAAGCTATAATAGGACCATTTTGTAAAGTTTGTAAAATAGCTAATAATGTTGTGAAATATTGGGATTTTGGGGTGGGCATTATAGAAATAAATGGTTGGTTAGGCTTGGCTAATAAGGAAATTAGATAAAAATCAATTTTCGGGCCTAGAGGTAAAATCGTTATTTTTACAAAGTTTAAGGGCAAAACGGTCATTTGACCAAAGTATGAGTCTTAAGTTGAATTGAATGATTTGTGTATTAAATAAGCTAATTTTCAACATTTTAGATCAAGAGAAACGTGATTCGGGTCTTGAATGAGGAAAGAACAAAGTTTACGAGGATTAGGCTCGTTTCCATCATTTTGTATCGAGGTAAGTGTAACACCCCTCGCCCACATCCGACGCCAGGACGGGGTTCGAGGTGCTACCTGACTTTAACTCAATCAACTATATAAAACCGGGCCATGAAATCTCAAACAATTTAAAACTTTTCTTTTCACATGCAACTTGCCCGTTATGCGGGCTTATGAAGCCCAAAACATACATTCGGGGTAGTTTGAGACCCAACCGAGAACTCATGAAAGACTTAGAAAATTCTCCTGCATCAAAGCTCCACAAGCCCGTGTGCTAGGGACACGCCCGTGTCTCGAGCCCGTGTCTGAAAACCTAGGCATTCTGTCGAAACAACACGGCCCAAGCACACGCCCGTTCCATGCAACCGTGTCCTTCACACGACTGAGACACATGGCCGTGTCTCTTGCCCGTGTGCTACTAGCTTACATACTGACTTGATGGCACGGTATGGACACATGCCCATGTGGCCTACCCGTGTGCTAGAATGACTTTAAAGTTTTAGGTGCAGGGGACACACGACCATAACACACACCCGTGGGCGTGAACCATGTGTCACACACAGCCTAGACACACGCTTGTATGTCTTACCCTTTTGGACAAATTAGGCTATTTTCCAAGCCCTTTGTCACCCATCTTGCACAACCTACACAAGATCATTTCAATATACTCATCTTATCACAATGAACATTAATTCAACCATAGAAAAAAAAACATCATATGCATTCATCAAAATGAATAATAGACATTATTCTAGGCTTGATACAAAATAAAGGGCTTTTGACTTAGGCCAAAATACATAAATAATTCACATGATGAATATCCTAGTCTAGCCCTATACATGCCACCTTCAAAAATATAAATCAAACTATACTAAATGCTGCGGAGATAGTGTGATCGATATCTCTGACTTTAAGGGATCCTCGAACTAGCTAGATAACGCTGAAAGAAGAGGGAAAGGAAAGAGGGTAAGCACAAAGCTTAGTAAGTTGCATATAAATAAATATACAACAACAATCTCACCACTAGATATCATGCTCAAATGTAAACATAATTCAACTTACTCTTTGTCATCTAATCGAGTCACATTTTCTAAATTAAGCTCGTTACTCATGCTTACCATATAGGTACCTGTAACACTCACAATATTCCTTCTTTATCAAGATTGATCTATAACTCTTACCATTGAAACATTTGGAATACTACTGGATATTCACTGAACCTTTAACATGGGATATATTGCCGATGCGTGTCCCAGACACGTCTTACACTGGCTATCTCTGTCGAGGCCGATGCATGTCCCAGACATGTCTTACACTAGCACTCATATGTGCGTGCTGATGCATGTCCCAGACATGTCTTACACTAGCACAACTCTTAGCCGATGCGTGTCCCAGACATGTCTTACACTGGCTATCTCTGTGCCCAGACATGGTCTTACACTAGCTCTCATAGTATGGCTGATGCATGTCCAAAACATGTCTTACACTAGTCGCCGCCTGGATGCCAATGCCATGTCCCAGACATGGTCTTACACTGGCTCTTAGTATGTGGCCAAGCATGTCCTCGACATGTCTTACATCGCAGCACAAACCACCCAAAGGCCTTGGCACGAATATCCAGTTCGTATCCTAATATGTCAACAGGATACTTCTATTATCTCAAATATTACTATGCATTCTCAAATCATAACTCAACAATTCATACAATATCAGTACAATGGTGATATGAATACGAGTATTAACAGTGTAGTTGTATTATTTACATACAACTTACCTCAGTTTACAAAAAGTACTCGACTACTCGGTTTAGTCGGTTTGCTTGGCCTTCCCCCGATCTAGGTTCAGATTTGGTAAATCTTGATCTATTAGGACAATATGCACTCATTTAGTCACTAATTAGGATTAAACAATCATAAATTCACACCTTTGGTAAAATGACCATTTTTCCCTTAGACTTTGACAAAATGACCATTTTGCCCCTATGCTCGAAAATCGATTTTTATCGAATTTCTTTGTGTTTCAAGCCTAGCTAAACTCTTTTTACTACTATAGTAATCCCAAATTCTCAATATTTTACACACTTATCATCTCATTTGCAATTTATGCAAGATAGCCCCTTTAGGTGTTTTCATGCCAACACTTTTCACAAAAGTTGTTTATAACATAACTAAAACTCATATTCTTCCATAAAAACTCAATAAACATCTCAAAATCATTCATGGCAAAATCTTAAACTATTGACCATTTTGCAAGATATTACTCTCATTTGAAAACCCATGCTTCAAGGGTCTCAAAAATGCAAAAATCATCAACAAAGGGTGTGAGAATCACTTACTTGTGAGGGCTTTATGTTGCTGAAAGCTTTCAGCCTTCAAAAAACCATTTTTGCTGATATTTTCGGTGGAGAGAAGTGTAACACCTCTATCCCGTAACCGTCGTCGGAATAGGAAAGGGGTATTACCAGACTTGTAACTCATGTCAGAACAGTAAAATTTTAAACTTTTCTTGAAATAAAGATCATTCATTTAGATAAATGTTAAATACAGCCAGGGATAAAATTAAACTTCTATAAGTACACATTTAAAGGATGCCATTTTCGCATGGCTTATATACATTAACCAGAGTATTATTCCGCTACTAGTCTATTCTATGCATGCCATAAAATAATCCAAAACATAGTAGTACCAAATAGTGAATAGTGATGGTGTGACGAGTTATTGACGATCCCCGAGCAAAGGCCAAATTTGATAATCTATAAAACAGAGAAATGTAACAATAGAGCAAGCTTTCAAGGCTTAGTAAGTCTTAAGTAAAATAATTAACTTTGCTGGATTAAATACATTTATAACTTCTACAAAATCCAAGTGAAGTCTCGACGGGCTTAATAAGCCTACACAAGTGCATAATACATACCTGGCCAACTTAATGTGCTGAACATCCGTAATTGTTGATTTATTACTAAGTCGCTTAAGATTAGACCTTACACAAATCACGTTTTGCAATGTCAAGATATATCACCATTCGGTCAAATAGATTAAACCCTATGTATGCACATGTAATTCATCTATTTCATTCAAACTTAAGAGTATATACCCTTCGCATTTAAAAAAACATCAACGCTATTTTTAGTTTAATCACGAACTAACACATAACACTATAATCACATTCGGTTTCCATATTTGGAAACACATATTCATGTTTTCATATTACATAAACAATTTGATAGAGTCAATACTCGTTGAATATAACTTATAACCATCTCATAAGTGATTCCCAAAGTACATTTGTAATACAAACGAAATCGAGTTCACATAGCAAGTAAGTATCACTTACCATGTACTTAACGCTTTGTACACTTACCGCTTCCATAGTTACCAATTATCAATTCAATCTTTCAATACCTCTAACCACTTAATCATATGCACTCATTTCGTGCACATACATAAATGTATACATGTATTTAGGAGCTTAGTTCTTTAGTTCATATTCACATTAATATTTCAAATAATCAAATCATGACAAGTATTAAAGTTTCAGTATACGTATATAAGGGATCTTGAACATATTCCTTATCACATATACATAAATGACCAAACGCAATCCATACCTTGTATTTGCACATCTGCATTAATACAACTCAAATTAATAAATATTTATGAAACTAATTAAATCCTTATCTTAAAGATATACAAATGGTCTTCGGTTTGAAATAATTCAAGACACTTAGCCATAGCCTACTAGGTTTTAAAAAAAATCAATCCAGTTACGATTACCAAGCTCATGGAACTTTAAGCCCTGATATATCATCATAGTTAATTTACAAAGTTGTATACACATCAATTCACATACCTTCGATTTTTCCAACACGGAAACACATTAATAAGGTATCACTTCATTCGAACTTATTTGTATCTCAATATAGCTAGTCTCATTTCACAAGAGCCATTAGGCCACATCACGTAGTCAGCGAGTCTTAACCCGAATACTTTCCAAATTCCATGTATATTTAATCACATGTTACCACATTTCACACAAACTATCACCATTGTAATTCATTAACCTCATTCGGATATAAGCATATAGCATGTACCTTAACTTCATGTCATAATATCATTCGACTTTAATACATATATATATATATATGCCTTTTAATAAACTTCCAACTAAATAAGAAAATACACACATGACTTACATTCTTCTCATGACAACCATTCGGCTAAACAACATATAGTCACTACACCTTCAATTTATAAAACTATCAACACATATTTCATATACATTGCTTACGTTTATAAAATAGCCATTCGGATAACTTACACACATTTAAATTTTAGCCATTTTGGCCTCACCACCAATATATTTATCTTGTACATCAATTCAGCAATAGCTTATAAGCAACTCAATTAGTTTCATCAATGTTTACAACAAAATCACAGATTTACTACAAGCTGTTTTCTTGAGCAACAATCATTAAATTATTTGTAACTGGAGCTACGGAACTCCAAATGAAGTGCCGTAAATTTTTCCCGAAAATAGACTCATATATCTTCTATCCATAAAATTTTCAGGATTTTTGGTTTGGCCAATCAAAACCATAATTTTCTTAAAGTTTCCCTTATTTCACTGATCGACTATACTGACCACTCTTCACTACGAATCAGATTTCTCATTGTACAGATTTCAAAATATGTTCTTGTTTATTTCATTTGAAACTAGACTCATTAAGGACTCTAGAATATAAATT
This sequence comes from Gossypium anomalum, assembly GCA_025698475.1. Lineage (NCBI taxonomy): Eukaryota > Viridiplantae > Streptophyta > Magnoliopsida > Malvales > Malvaceae > Gossypium > Gossypium anomalum. Next base: position 55,358,559 of record CM046968.1, on the reverse strand, counting down.
TTATCTTATAACAATTTTTGTACTATTTATAATGATTTTCTAAAAACAGAAGAGGGGATTTCAGATTCATTCTGACACTGTCACACACAACTTTAAATATCTCTCTATAGGAAATTCCTTTGCTTGCACTGTTTATTTTATAAGAAACTAGACTCATTTATCTTTGATTACATATTTTATTAAATCTCTAATTCCACTCCAACAATTTATGGTGATTTTCAAAAATCATGCTACTGCTACTGTCCTAAGCAGATTATTACAATTTGCTCTTAAATTTCCAAGTCCAAACACTTAAGAACTTACCATTTGAGTTTAAAACATATCATCATATATAAGTACTTCTTATTATCACATACATATCATAATTTAAATATCACTTTTCTAATAACCAATCGGCTAAGGCTCATAGAAGTAACTTATTCCTTATCATTTTACTATAGGTAATTACACCAAAAGTCTTAATATTTATATAATCACCAAGCCTTATACATGCCATATAAATCAAAAAGGAAATTTACAAAAGCTACCGGAGATAATCTGGATAGTGTGATCCTCTGTATTGATCCGATCCTCCGTATATTTCCACGTCAATCTACAAGAGACATTGAATACACTCAAATAAGCTTATAAAAGCTTAGTAAGTTCATAAGCATAAAACATAAATCTTACCAAATATTTATACACTTATACTATATACACAATTATTAAGTTCACCACAATCATGATCATCATTAGTGAGTTCCTATATAAACTCACTACCACTTATCCATTTCCATTAATTCTTTTGGGCCCATTTGTCATATATCATTCTTTAACCAAATTAGGGAATGGTAACGGAAAATTGAGTACTTCACTTTCACTTTGCCGTAGTATAACTATGGTCTTGCATATGATCACTTATCACTTTTTAAAATCATAGTCCTGCCACGGTCTTACACTGGATCACATTTATCACTTGTCATGGATCGGATAAGTGTAGCTAAAGCTACCACTTATCATTTATCACTTGTCATGGATCGATAAGAGTAGCTAAAGCTACCACTTATCACTTATCACTTGTCACTGATCAGATAAGAGTAGCTAAGCTACCACTTATCATTTGTCACTTATCAATGATCAGATAAGTGTAGCTGAGGCTACCACTTATCACTTGTTACTGATCAGAAGTACTCAAATCCGACATTCCACTCAATTTGATCATTTATTCGATTTTCGGTTGTTATTTTATTTTCTATTCATCAATAAATATATTTCATCATACATTATATAATTCATAAAATTAACATATAATCATTAAACTTCAACCATATGAACTTACCTGGGTCGATTTGTAAAATTTGTGAAAGTTCAGGGACTAATCAGCTACTTTTTCTTTTCCTCGACTTGCTTCGGGTTCTCAATTTGCAGTAAAAATTATGAAAACCAGCTTAAGAAAACCTTTCTATGGTGTTTTTGCTGATGAGAATGCAGAAAAATAATGAGAACTCTAGATAATTCCACTTTAGTCCTAGTTTATTAAGTAAATTTTGTAATATTCCAATTTTGCCCTTAATTCATCAATTTTCCTGTTGATTTCATGCACCTTGCATTCTGTCAGCCCAAATAGACTTGGGGTCTATTTTCCTTTTAAACCCTCTTTCTTTTATCATTTAAGCTATTTAATCATTTCCCATAATTTTACATTTGTTACAATTTAATCCTTTTTATTCAATTAACTATCGAAACTTTAAAATTTCTTGACGAAACTTTAATGCTAACTTATTAACACTCCATAAATATTTATGACTCGTTTTAAAAATTTCCAAACTCTCGATATCTCGTTTCCGATTCTAATTTAAATTTTTTTTCTAGTACACTATTCGCTATTTCAAAAATTTTCCTAACTTCACACTTAACTTATATTCACTAAATTATTAATATTTTCTACTCATTTGTCGGATTTAGTGATCTCGAATCACTGTTCCGACACCACTGAAAATTCAGGCTATGACAATTCTCCCCCTCTTTAATGATTATAACTAAACTTATATGCTAGAAACTTACCTCGGATGTTGTCGAACAGTTACGGGTAGGCTACTCGATTGCTTTCTCCTTCCCCTTATCTGATTTAGTTCCTCTTTGCTCTTGAGCTTTAAAATTAAACAATTGAATTTGTTTAATTACCTACTCAACTTTAATTCTTTAATAATCACATTTGATAATCATATAACCTCCATACATGTTAAGTTTTATAAAATGTACTATGACTCGATATCATGCCTATTATTTACACGAACTTATCTATATATAATATATATATATATATATATAATCAGTATGTCTCTATGTCACAAGGTACTTACCTAAGGCATATATTTATATACCTATGTGTGACTAACATATTTTAATCAATTACTCATTTTTATGCACAACCACGTACACACATATATATATAATCATAACATGCCTTAATATCTCATATACCACATTCTACCCTAACCATTCAAATTTAGTTTTCATATACAAATTTCATTTCATGATCAAATGTAGCAATTTGCACATTGGTTCCATCTATGCTAAACAATGACTGAATATACATTTCGAAGAAATAACTTACTTAATATATAACTCACATTACCAAGTACATATAACCTTAATGATGAATGTATATCACTCCAATTCCTATGACCTAGCCATTTACCCCTTTTTAGCCGAATATCCATAAAACATCTAGTTCACATACACAAACACAATCTCTTAAGGCTTATTATATTTTCAAGTACAAATCAAATTTATATAACCGAATATACTTATATATTTAACTCATCAACCGATGTTTAATCATATTTTTCCCTAATACAAATTCATTCGGCAATGACCACAACCATTTAACCAACTTTAAAACAAACCATAACATTTTAAATTTATTTTTATTCCTCCCCCTTTTTGACTGAATGTACACACCAAATAAAACTCAACTAAACAACAACAATTTTTTCTTTCCAAAAGACACATACACACATACGGCAATTTCAATTCATACTTTTCAACCATGAATTCTACTTATTTAGCCATCATTCAAGCTATTTAACATCTAACTAACATCTTCCCAAAAACTTATCAAAATAATATCAATTTAGCACTTGCCGAATGGACACTTGTTCATTAATTCATGAATTTAAACCATGGGTTATCTATTTTATGTATTCATCCATCTAATTTCATAATCAATTACAAATAAAAAAAATGGCATTACATGCCTTTAAATGGAGACAACCATGGCCGAATGCCTTGGCTTATTCTTCACCATTTTTTCTTTCCCAAATTCGGCAATCAAGAAAGGAAATGAACATCTATCTTTTTTTTATCATCTTTTATTGTTTTACTAATTAATTTATTTCAATAATAAAGCTATTACCTATTATAATACTTAAATAAAACATATATTATACATCAACCATCATTTATGGCCGACCACTAAACAAAATTGGTCCTTTGACATGCAAATCCCTCATGCTAACATTTCATGCATTATTTGACACTTTAAAAATTTACCTATCACACTTTCAAGTTTTATCATATGAGTCCTATCTTATGAATTTCACATACAAATGACAAAATCAAAGCATGAAACTTTCACGCATGCATTTACACATATAATAAACATAGAATTTAACAGTTAATTATTTTTATGACTCGGTTTTGTGGTCCTGAAACCACTTTTCGACTAGGGTCAAATTAGGGATGTCACAAGAAGCAATGGAGAAGAAAGAAATGATAGCTAGGCTTTTAGGCTTTATTTTATCATCCAATCATGACATCGTCCACCTAATACTTTGACTATTTGCTTAAAACTCATCACATGGCCGTCCACACCAATAAAAAGGGTGTAATTGCTCTTTAAAAGCCCTCAATTTAAGTTCTCTATCTATTAACACACTTGGGTACTAAAATATAACTTTTGCCTTTTATGCAATTTAGTCCTTTTTAGCAATCGGGCTTGGAAACATTAAAATTAGCTCACCAAATTTTCCACGCACCAATAAAATCATACTATAACCTCATTAAAAATAATAAAATAATTTTTCTAATTTCGAATTTGTGGTCCTGAGACCACTGTTTCGACTAGGCCCTAAATCGAGCTGTTACAGTAAGTACATATGTAAATAACGTGTTATTGTAGCTTACTTTTAAATGTTTTATTTTTATCATGTATCAAAATTTTTTCTCGATACCATGAAAGTATAAATAATGTGATATAAGAGTAACCTACGATATGAACAAGTGCGACAACATCAGGTCATATACAAGATTCCGTCAAACCTTGGAAATAGTATAGGATACAAAAGATAAGTTATAAGAAATTGAGTGGTCTGAACTCATGAGTTGAGTCTGAGTTCATGAGATAAGTGAAATGTGTAATGTGGGTCCGGGTACTAACTTTGTGTGCAGACTCGTGAGTAGCTCAATAAGCAGGCATTACATAATAGAGCTATGGGGTCCGGGTACTGACTTAGTAAAAAGGCCTGTGAGTAGCTCAAATATGCAAGTATTATAAAGTACTAAGTAGCTTTGGCTACTTTTATAGTACTTAGGAGTAAATTATTCGTGTATTCGTTGGCACTTCCTAGTGTCCAATGGGTAACTCGATGAATGGATTGGCAATACTTCCAATGGGGTAATGTTAGTAGAGAGAATGAACTTGAGTTATTTTGCGGGTAATTACAGGTATGCATACTAAAATCTCGAATGAGTATTTTAGTATGTGACGAGATGTAGTAAGTATTCTTAAAAGAAGCGTAGAGTAAGATAATGAGGTTAAAACGATATATCATTTAACTATGATAAGCTATTGGTTGATGAATGTGTTTCTAATTACACTTATTTGCATGTATGTACTTACTAAGCTCCCATGCTTACCCTCTTTCCTTTCCCTTTTCTTATAGTGCCGCCAAAGTAGTTCGAGGATCGTTGTCTACGTCGGAGAAGCTAGCCACACTATCCTTGGAGCACTTGGTATAACTAGTTTTATTATTTTGATTATGGCATGTATAGGAACTTTTGATTTTATTCTAGTGTCACATTGTTTTGGGGCCAAAGGTGTTGGCTTGTCTTAGCATTTGACTTATTTTGTATATGGACATGAAAATGGCTAGTATTTTAAGTCATTATATGAATGCAAGATAGTCTTTTATGAATGTGAGATTGTTGGCATGATTAAATTTATGAAATGTATATGGGCCTTAGTTATGGTTGTTGGTTGAGAAATCATATTAAGTTAGACTTTGATGTATTAATTGGTATTAAATTATGTTTCAGGGTGGCATAAGGCTTGGTAAATAGCCTTATATTGTCCACACGGGTAGACACACGGGTGTGTGTCTAGGCTGTGTGTGACATACGGCCAACCCTATGGGCGTGTTGTCTGGCCATGTGTCCCCTGCACGTAAAAATTTCAAGTCAGTATGCATGGTAGTAAACACACAGGCAGAGACACGACCGTGTGTCTCAACCGTGTGGAGGACACGGTCTCTGGCAAAGGGCGTGTGCCTTGGCCGTGTGCCCCTAATTGGTTGTTGACGTCAGAAACAGAATGCCTAGGTTTTTAGACACATGCTAGAACACAGATGTGTCATGGCCGTGTGAGGGACACGGGCCATAGACACGGGCGTGTTGCACGCCCGTGTAAAAACCCCTGTAGGTTTGAATATGGAATTTAAGCCACACGGGCATAGGACATGGGCGTGTCCCTAGGTGCTTAGGCCTTGTGTGTCACACGGGCCATCAGCACGGCCATGTCTTAATGGCCATACAGGCTTGTTGCCCTCCCACACGGGCGTGTGCCCTATTTCAAGGATCATTTTATTAAGTTGGTTTAAGGACCTGATTTGATCTCGAGTAGTTTCCAAGAGATGTTTTGGACTTTATAGGCCTATAGTAAGAAGCTTTCACAAAGTTTGAAAAAGTTTTCATTTGACGAGTCTTAATGACTTCGACATGTTTGTATGCATGTGATTGAGTGTGGTAATGCCTCGTATTCTATTCCGGCGTGGGGCTCAGGTATGGGGTGTTACAAACATAATCTCAAAATGTCAAACTCACTCAAGATATATCATTTACACAAGCTTAAGATTTCCTAGGTATATGTCACACATAACCAAGCCTTAGTATAGTCAAAAGACTATAGAATCAATACCGGGATAGTGTGAGCTTCACGATAATCTGCCTAACATGTTTCGCAAGTTGACACTATAGGAAAAAAACAAAGGAGTAAGCATTACAAATGCTTAGTAAGTTCACAGTATTTAAAACCAAGTAACTTACCTTAGGTTATAATTATACACTACATGTTACTTAGCTCAGTATAGTTTGCCTAACATGGAAATTCCAAACAAATCAAAAGGTAAGTTCAACATTTATCAAACCATTCCATATAACATTTTAATTCATTTAAAATGATATTTCAGCATCATTTACAAAATAAACAATCATTTAATTAGTTCACTATCTAAGTCATATCATACAATCTATTTACCCACAAATCATCCCATTTCAAATTAATGCCAAACATTATTTTCATTTCATAATTTGAGCTTTCAATCAAATTCATATAAGATCATATGAACTTCATTCCCATATCATATCGGTTCATCTTTATACCAAATATACAACAATTGCCAATTTATTTTCAATTACTACTTCGTATAATAATGCAAATTTCGAATCAAATTCATCAATTTGTCATGTTTCCATATTGGCCTCTCACTGGGCTTATATAACTGATCATTGTATCAATCCATCTAAATATCATTTATTCCAATTACAATATGCATATCTCTATTAACCTAACTCAAACTCGAGCGGATACTCGGATCCAACCAACACACCAATTTGGCATCTAGTGTTTGGTGGATAAATCCATAATAATGAATTGCACCCTGCGCTGGCCAGTAAAACCGACAAATAAATGTGTCCAACATTGGTCGATACAATCGACAAATGGAGTGCCCAGCACTCCCCGACACGTAACCGTATAACCATGAACTCATCTTATTCTATGACATGTCAATTATACCCGACCCTACCCGAACGGTTAATAGGTAACAAGCTTCTCGTCTTCATTTTAAACCAATTCTCAATTGCAATATCGTAATCTGAATAAACCAAATCAAGAATTCCATATATATATCATAGCTCATTGCCACATTAGTATAATTGCACATTTCAAATAATATTTATTATTTTTGGATCTATTCAATTCAATTCTTTTCACATACAACCAATTTAAATCGAATAAATACAACTTATTTAATCAAGTCATCACTTAATCACATAACATATCCTATTTCAGTCCAATTTAGGATCAAATCCATAATTATTTCAATTTAATCTGCTATTTCACCTTATTGTACCGCATTGCAAACAATTTAAATTTAAATTACACAAATTACAATTATAATTTTAAATAAATAATAATTTAACACAAACATACCGTTTGAACTTATCAGGGCTAAACAACAAAATTACAATAATAGGGACAAATAAGAATTTTTCTCTTTTCTACGATTATCTACTGTCTCTTGAGCTAAACAGTAATTTATTTCAACTATCAGCCCAAAATACTTAATAATAACCTACTTAATGCATGACTTCTTTATTGATTTTTTTACAGTTTCCCTAAACTTTTACTTTTTATTCAATTTAGTCTCTAATATCAAAACAAGTTTATTTTCACAATTAACTCATCAACCCATATAGTCCAATTCTTAAGCATCCATAATCAACCCTTCAATACTAAAAATTTACAAGAAAACCACGTCAAATTTAACATATTTTCATTTTAGTCATTAATCTTAAAAACTATATAAAATTACTTTATAAAACAGTACAATGACTAAATTCAACATCAAGCTTCAAAATCTTCCATTTAATATCAAGAACATCCAAAAATCACCAATAAAAATTTTAACAAACTTTAACAATTTCAGAAATTAACACGAGTCAACTAGATTATGCTTTGAGAATTTCAAAAATATAAAAAAAAATTATAAGAAAATGACTAAATTATACTAACCAATTAATAGCTTGAACCCCAGAATTTTCTTTTGCCGAAACCATGACCTCCTCCTGACTTCAAATCGGGCTTAGAAAGTTGAAGAATACAATGTCTTTCTCTTTCTTTCCATTATCCGACTTTTATTGCTTATGTTTTTATTTATTTTAATTGTAAATTAATTTTTTATCTCATTTTCTACCTACCATCACTAAGCCACCGTCCACTCAAATGAATAGTGGTATAATTCCCACTTTAGGCCTCAGTCCATTACTATTTATTATAAATTCCTAGAAATTAAATTTTTACTACTTTCACAATTTAGTCCATTTTCATTAATTAACTATCATATCATTAAAAATTTTGGACCATTTATACAAAAACTCTCAATTTATGAAAACAAGGTCTAGATACCTCATTTTTCAAAACCACTTTAGTACATATCACTTGTACCTTGACTAACTAACCAATTTATAAAATCTATTAAAATAAGATTCAATATTACACTATATTTAAATCATAAATATTAATTAAACATATCTATGGACTCTCTCGTCGGAATTGTGGTCCCAAAACCACTGTTTTTTATGCCACTAAAAAATGAGTTGTTACAAACGAGGTACAAGAAGTACTTCAAGGATCGTACCCAAGGGAGGAAGGATTAAATCTAAAAGTATCTTCTATAATAACATGTTTAAATAGTAATTTCTGAAAATCATATTACAATAATTAATAATAAAATTAAGGTGATAAAATAAAATAAAATTACTAAAAAGAAATTGACAAACAAAAAAATCTTAATTAATAGACAGAAGATTAACTCGCTTCAGTGTTTGTAATTAACTTCAAAACTCAGTTTTTAGTGAAATAGCTAATAACTAACCATTTATTACCTTTCGACCTCCAATTGATTAATTAATCAGTGAAAACCCACTTATCTTTCGACCTCGCAGTTTAAACCAAGATAAATTATGAAGTGCTCGATAGACTTATACTTTCGGCCTATCTACCTAGATTACTTTCTAAGGTCGTCAATCTTAGGGTTTAAGCATGAACAATCTAAGCTAACAAATTCTAAGCTAAACCTTCATTTTTTCGTCAATTATTCCCACATTCGCTCGTTAATCTTCGTAAAAGAATTAGCCACTCATGAATCTAAATGACATTTTCCCTAAAAATAATTTAATCATGCAAAACACACAAATTAAATTAAAATGAGAGGAAGATAGAAATTGATCCATTTGATAAGCTGGATGTGCTTGATTCCGCAAACTCCTTTTACAACTAGCGAGATATCAATATTGAAAAATGAGAAGTGAAAAAAAATTAAAATACTTAATAACAAAAACTTGGACTCAAATCAAATCCAAGTCGAATCGAATCCAAGTCGAAGAAAAAGAAATAAATTGTTTTCGAAAATAAAATAAAACCTAATTAAAATCCTAACTACAGTTGAATCTACTAGCTAAAACCTAAAAAAACTTCCCAATTAGCCTCTTATAGCTTTGCTGCTTTGCCTAAGCTTTGCTATTTAGAGGCAAATTTAGCTGCTCAATTAGGCTAATTACAAGTCTTAATTATGCTAAATATGGATTGTGCGGACGAAAACACCCTTGATTAATTATTGCCCTTTGTCAGACATGTGTTGTGACACACAACTTCAGATCTCACATCTAGAGTTCATTCCGCTGTGTTGTGACCTGGTTGTCATTTCTAACACTTTTGGGCCTGAAAATAGGTGTTCTGCATACTCAATTAACACGTTAAAACTACCTTAAGTCCTGTGTTGGCCAAGTAGATCAACTGACTTAATTTTATTGCATAAGATTGCTTATTTTGTAAGAAATTAAATCAAAGCTAATAAAACTAAAAATGCATAAAAACTATGTAAAATGACCAAAAAAACAAGCTCATTAAGTGACTAAAAATACCTAATTTTCCAATACAAATTGTGGCAAGTCAATCATATATAATTAGTGTTAGTTTGAACCCATTTTTTGTCACACCTGGTTTTCATTAAAGTCCCAAAGTTAAGGAAGAGTTGGGAATTAATTGAAAAAGATAATAAGTTCGATGGACTCTAATGAGAAGCTTGGAAAAATCTAACGGTTGAATAGTATTTATTTGAGTCTCAATTCTGGTTCAGTTAAGTTGGAATCAACAGGTTCTTTAGTGGAAGACAGAATGATTAGTATCGGATGATTATTTAGGGCTTTAGTAGCCGTGTGTAAGAGGGGTTATATATATGTATGAGGAGGACCTTTCTGCAGGTAGAATTCTCCTCATTTTGTTTTATTGTCTTCTCTTTTGCACTATCTTCTTCAGTTACACCAAAGAAGAGAAGTTGAGAAAAATCCTAAATAGGGCAGTGATCGTGAGATTTAAGTCCGGGTAGTAGAAAATCCAATGAGCCAGTAAGCTTCTCAATCTATCAGTATTCGTGGATTTAAGAAAGAAAAGTAATGATTTTTGAAGTGTTTGAAAAGCTTCACATATTACTAGATTTTGGGTTTTCAAGTTTGAATAATTTTGGTTAAATTGATATACTGGTGGTTATGCTTAGCTGCCAAGACAAATGAGACTCTAGTGTTTGGGAAAAGCTAAGCTGGCGAGGACGAAGAATTTCAAGTGAGCTTCTGTTCTCAACTATTTGAGTGTTGCTCTAGTTTGTTCTAGTGTTGTTTGTTTGTTCTATACAGAGTTTAATTGAGTTTATTGTCTACATATATAATTGTCACTAACTAGAAAGGTTATGCTTACATATGGTTGTGCGATTGTATGATTACTGCTAGTATGTTCTCTGAATGTAAGACATGGTTGTGTATCTATGAACTGTTATGTGGCGTACTCTATGTTATGTTAGTGAATATGATTATATGCATGATATGCATGTTTATAAAATGTGGAGTACAGAGGAAAGTATTAGTTGGTTAGTCAAAGCTAGGAAAATGATTTGCAACTCAACCTAAATGTGTCAAACATCCATTTTACAATAATAATAAAAACCCAATTCTATACCATTTCATGTTAATAAGATCACTTAATCATTCCAACTAACCATATTTCCAAATTCAATCATTTTCCATTTCCACCTATAACATATAATCCCAACATACTTTCAATACCAAACCAAACATGTTTCATTATGCACATTTGTGAGCAAATCAATTGACTCGAATGCGCTTGTGCGGAAAAAAACGAACAATTTTCTGAAACAATTTAAAGAACGGATTTTAACTGCAAGTGGACAGTGTCAGTTGTAATATTTGTAGTGTCCGATGGAACACTAGAGTATTCCAAGGGGTCGAACTCAAAAGATTTCCAAGTAGGTAAATGCGTTTATCAAGTTAATTACAAGTTAAAAAATTACTAATCTAATCGAGTCGGAAATTATTCGTGCAAGTTCAAATAAAATTGTTTATAAAATAAAATCAAACTATTAATTAAAGGGTTAAATATAATATTAGTACCCGAACTTGTCCACTTCTCTCAGATTGGTACTTATGATTTTTTTTTGTCCCAGATTGGTACTCAAAAATTTTTTCCGTCCACTATTTTGGTACCTGACACTAATGCCGCTAATTTTTTGATGATGTGGCAGTGTTGGCCAATCGCGTGCTACCACATGGCGTTCTATGATACCTTATTTTTCTTTTTATTTTATTTTCTATTTTCTCTCATTTTCGTTTCTTTTTTTTTCTTTGTTCTAGGTTTTCTTCTATATCTTTCTTCTTCCTTTCTTCTGTCAACCCTCCAAATTTTCCCAATGTTCATACATCGTCTCATTCCCCTTAACCCAAGTTGCTATTTCTATCATCGCCGGCGATTGGCCTCTTTTTCAGCCTAAAAATGGCATTGGAGTTAAGCTGATTTGGGGTTTTTGATTAAGGTCTTCTTTCAAATTAAGGTTCATCCAAATTTGGATCTTTTAAAATCCCTGGTTTACTCCATGAAATCGAGCTTAAAAAAACCTAATTACCAAAAATTTTAAACCCAATTTCAAATGATTGAAATTAGATAAGTGTTTCTAAGAAATCGAAAAGGGTTTCTTCAACATTTAGATTCTAATCTTAAACCCATAATCCAGTAACAAACATGTTAAGCAAGAGGCCATAAAGGGGAAATGATAAACCAAAACAATTAAGTACAATGGAGAATAAATGGTGAACATAAAAGAATGACTGAATTTTGGAAAATAATCAAATACAAATAAAGTGTTCATCGAATTATACCCCCTAAAAAATAAACAAAAGTATAATAGTAAAACAAAAAAAGAAAAGAGAAAAGATTAATAACAATAAAAAGCCACAAACTAGCAACAACGGCGACGATAGAACTCCAAATCTCTGTTCAACGATCCCAATAGTGGTAAGGCGAACCATGGCACCATGTACCACATACCGGAGACTGGTGGTGATCTGATAGGGTAAAAAGGGATATTGGAGAAAGAAATAGATCAAAACTTTGGTCTTTGTTTCATCAAATTTAGGTTAAGTTCTTGGTAAACTAACCGATGATTTGAAGAGATGTGGTGGAGAGGAGTGTTTTGATGGTGCCTAACCGAAGCTCAGACAGCGGCGGCAACGGCGAGTTCATCTAAGGAAAAAAGAATAAAAAAAACAAAAGAAAGGAGGCCACTACAAAATAAGAATTGAATGTGGAGGGAGAGAAAAGTTAAATGAATTTTTTTAATATTATTTTAAAAATTTTCAACTGATGATGTCATTATGACATCATCATTACCATGTATCTTCATTTCAAAGTGCCAAATGTCCTGCATTTAACGTCGTTAGACTCAGGTACCAATCTGGGACAAAAAAACCATAAGTACCAATCTGGGATAAGTGGTAACTTTCATATCTTTCATAACTTTCATATGCCATGGCCATGGACTTGCTTACACATATGTAGCTTAAAGTCTTAGACTCCATAGAGTCTCATACATACATAGAGCCCACATTGGATTATCATATTCATTCGTGCATATATCTTCGTAAAATCCAACTGAACCTCCGCAAAGCCAGGTAACACGTGGCACAGAGTGCACCACGTGACATTTCTTCATCTTTCATCCTCCAAAACAACCCTCCATACTCCACATATCATTCATAATTATAACGGGCATATAGTAGCATTCAACTATTCATTTTATTGATAATACAACATATTATACCAAACATAACATCTAACAGACCATTATAATAATAACTTCATCAATAATTATTTTCTTAGTAAAAGTTTATCAATAATGAACTAGAAAATATAACCGAACATACAATTGTAAAACGATGCTTTATATAAACCATTCATGATAATACAACTTATCATCAGCCGAACATGAATACAACCACAACATGAAAACATAGTAATGATATAAATATATATAAACAACCACAGAAAGTTTGAGTTTAGAAACTCACCAAAGAAATACCCTGATTGGCACAACTTACACCTACTTGGCCTTTCCTTTATCACTTGGATCTCCTCTTTCTTGGTTAGCTAAATATAATAATTATTAAAGATCAAAATGAAGGTATACATATGTAAGAAACTTTAATCCATATGCATGCAGAAGAATCATAGTTGTATCTACGACTTTAACATCACAGTTCAAAATGAATCATACTTAAATCCCCAGACTTTCCTTCTTTTTAATTAATATCAAAAGAAATGTATGTAGCACCCTTAACCTGTCTTTGTCGCCAGAATATGGTTACAGAGTATTACTAAACAATCAAAAACATTTGAACATTATATCATTCAATATTATAATTACAATATAAACTATTCAAATGCATACATGTTGTCCTTAAATCGAGCCCTCGAGGCCCTAAAAATAGCTTAGAAATAATTCAGGACCAATTTGAATCACTTTAGAAAAATTTGGACAAAAGTAGCTAAATTCGAAAATAGGGGACACACGGCCATGTGGCCAAGTCATGTTCCTCACACGGCTGAGAGACACGCTTGTGTCTCAGGTCGTGTAACCTTCGAACTAGGGACACACGGCCGTGTCCCAGCCCGTGTCCTCACCCGTGTAACTCTCTGAGTAGGGTCACATGGTCGTGTCACATGCCTGTCTGCCAATCTGTTTAACTCTTGAAATTGCCCCACATGCCCGTGTGTCAAGCCGTTTAACTCTTAGCTTGCATACAAAAACCATCAGGTGACACACGGCCAAGTTACATGCCCGTGCCTCAGGCCGTGTGAGTCCAAATTTTACCTATTTCTTGCCTAATTCCAATTCCTTATGGCATAGGTACCTACACATTTTCAAACATACATGTGGGAAGTGCAATTCAAATTCAACATTCATAATCATAATCATATACCCATTCCCAACTAGTAACCACAACACAATTATCTCTTTAAACATGCATCCATTGCATTACAAGCATTAATGTGACCTATAGCATACCATTTCATACTATGGTCTTTCAAACATATCTAAGTAACAGGTTGGAAATTACAAGTTGATCAAGTGCACAACATGTCACAACATTTTACTCAAAAGCTAGCCATTTGACATAACAATACATATGGTCTTAGTACATGCTATATATCAAAATTAAGAAATTTAGTCTACCAAGGTTCCAGGATAATGTGATTCCTAGCGTTAATCTGATCCTCTTAGCCTTCAAAATGTGATCTGCAAAATGAACAAATTTAAATGTAAACTTAAATGAAGCTTGGTAAGTTCGTTTAGAAATTCATAACCTTTCCAATCCAACTAGATTCAAATAACTTAAGCATAAAGATTTCCAATATACGCAGTTTATAATAGTAATTACAACCAATTCAGTAGTTCAGTATACTCAGTGAGCATTGGTCGATTGAACTTTTCATCAGTATAACCGTAGCTTTCTACTCATTTGAGCTTCACTCAGTATAACAGTAGAATCTGATCAATTTAAACATCAGTTAGTAAAACAGTAAGATTTACTCATATAAACTCCATTCAATATAACGGTATGATTTGTTCGATTGAGCTTTATTCAATATAATAGTAAGATTTAGCTCAATAGAGTTTACTTCCAGTATATGAAACAATGTTCATTAACAACATGTTAACAAGAATGTAAGCATTTAAGGGTATAATTAAGCATACGGACTTATCGGACTGTTTTACAGAAGATTCTAAAGTATAGGGACTACTTCGTAATTTTTTCTTTTTCCACGATTATCAGCACATTCTTAATCTAAAAGTAATATTTTCATTCCATTAGAATAACACATAATTTGATCCATTTCATGTAATTGAGTCCCTTTTGGTAAATTTACATTTTTACCCTCAATCTTTCATCTTATTCAATTTAATCCTTATGCCCTAATCATGCAAATTATCCATTTTTCTTTAACACCCATGTTAGCCAATTGTACTTTACCTTCATATTAGCTTTTATTTGCCATAGCTTCACCTCAAGTACAAACACTTTATCATTTGAATTAGTTTAGTCCCTAAACATCAAAATCACTAAAAGTCACTTTAAAAAATAGTCCACCCAAATAATAAGCTTTCATTTTTCCGTCATAAACTTCAAAGAATAACTCAACTCATCAATGCAACATTTATAACATTTAACAATTTCGCAAATTGATCCTCAGGTTAGCTAGATCAAGCTAATACAAACTCAAAAACATAAAAATTACTAAAAACGGGTTAAAATTCACTCACAAATTGAAGCTTCAAAGCTTGGAAGCTAAAACCCTAAAATTCTCCCCCTTTCCGTTAAGAAGATGAGATAACTCATCTGATTTCATCTTTTTAATTTTCTAAATTTTGTTTTATATAGCTAGGTTTTTTTGTAATTTTTACAACTTTCATAATTAATTTCTTAATTAACCATGCTTAAGCCTAATTAACTCATTTTTACTTAATCCAATTATCATTCCAATCCACTAACTTATTTCCATGGTTTAATTATCCTTTTTAACCCATTTAATTTAACTTCTCAACCTTTGTAGTTTTTAAAATTCAATCATTTTTACTTATTAAACTATCCAAACAATTAAATTTTTCAACCAAAATTTAATATGACTTTAGAGACCTCATAATTATACTAATTAAATAATATTCACAAAGTATTTCATCGGAATTATGGTCTCGAAACCATTGTTTCTGACACCACTGAAAATCAGGTTGTTACAGACATAAGAGCTAGAAAGATTACCAGATTGCTAAGTTTTCTAATGTTTATGCTAACACCTTAGATAATTCCTTTCATACAACTCATTTCTTAGTTTTCCTTTCTTATAGAATGAACCAGAGAAGAAAAAAAATAATAGAAGAACGATAGAAAAATGAATATCAACGTGAAGAACCCTTCCTATATATAGTCTTTCCACCACCGTTTCCCTTAATCCCAAGACAATCATTCTTATTAATACCATTAATCATAATGTTTCCCACTAATAGAGACTCTTAGTTCTAATTTGACATAACTAATTTTATAATCTAACTATTTACCCAACCAGCCCATAAAGTTCACACATTTACACTAGAACCTGCTTAAATAGAAAATTTTCTAATTAAGTACTAATAATTTCAATTATGCCAAACCTTTGATATTTTCGGGTGTGACAATTTGGTTTAATTAAAGTTAATCAAGTCTAATTTAACTAATCTAAATGTTAATTAACTTTTAATGGTTTCTCACATCATTATCCACTAACTCCTATATAAAAATGATTTAATTACCATTTTAAACCTTTGGTTAGTTGTTATTTAAGTCCCCAAGTATTTGATTAATTAAAATTATATAGTGATTGGACTTTTACAATTTAGTCCCTGGGTCTTAATTAACTATTAATTTAACAAAAAATTACTTGATAAATCTTCAATATAGTTTTATATTAACCCTGTAAATATTTATATTTAATATTTACAAGCTTGTTTACGAAAATGGGATTTTGAAACCGCATTTTCTAGTACCATTAAAAATCGGGTCGTTACATCAAGTCTACGGATCATACATACAATTATCACTATAAAAAATGCCTCGACTATTATATATAATCCAAAAAGCATTCTCATAGTGGGTTTGTCTAATATAATCCAATAATAAAATTTTTGTTTGGCCCTTAAATTTAAAATTCAAATTTGACCCTCTAAAATTAGAAATTTTATAACTTAATCCCTTAATAATTTTAAAAGATTACATTAATACAGTAATAAAATGCATTTAAAAATATAATTAAAATAGGCCTAAAAATATATTTTAAGATTCACCTCCATCGATGTTGCCACCATCGAATAGACATTTGGAGGCCATTGAACCACCAAATCATTTTTTGAAGAGAAAGAAAAAGAAGGGTGAAAAAAAAAGGGAAAGGGAAAGGAGGATGATAACATGAGCATAAGAGGGGTAAAACCATTTATTTTGAATCAACATACAAAACTATTTTTCGAGTATGGCATGTCAGCTAATTTTTAATAAAACTTTGAATGGAATTTAGAGGGTTTTTTACAAATATGGTATAAAAAAATTATTATATACGAAAATAGGTTGTCAGCAAAAATGGGTTGCTTTTTTTTAGTCGCGCCTACCTGACAGGCGCGGCATATTATTTTATTAATAAATTTTTTTCTAATATTTTATTATTATCATTATCATTATTATTATTATTATTATTATTATATTTTAAAAAAATTTGGGTTAAAAATGGGTCGCCCGTGACCCGTAGGCTCCACATATGGCCCCTGATGCAGGGGCGCGACACCTTGCAGGCGTGTAGTCATTTCATGACCCTCCCCAGTGACTGGTCATCTCAAATTGGGGAGGGATGAAATTTAATTGTAGAAAAACAATAATGGGGAACCATATAAGGTTCCCCCCCCAAAAGTTTGTTACGTCCAGGAGCAGGAGCAAAGAAGCAAAGAGAGAAAAAAAAAAAGAGAAGAAGAAGAAGAAAGAAGAAGAAGGTTAATAAATTTTTATAATTATTTTAAAATTAAATTATTTGTAATTTAGAATTATTTGATAAATTTTTGTGTTAGTAATTATTTTAAAATTAATTTATTAGTAATTTAAGATTATATTTTAAATTGTTCTGTTTAGTTTAATAATGTTAAATATATTTTGTTAAATATTTTATTGTAAATAATTTGTAACTATAAAGAAAATATTTTAGAATTTTTTAGAAGTTTAGAGACTAGAAAATCGAAAGTAAAAGAGATTGAGAAAAAAAAAAAAGAAAAGACGGACAGAATTGAATGGTTTTTGTAAATGATGGGGAATTATAAAATTAATTTTTAAAATGGTTGTGCAATAAAATTATTTTTTAGTAGTGTATTAGTGTATTGTGATTTTTTGATAATGTATTTTAGTGATTTTACTATATTATGATTTTTTAGAAATATATTTTTTTAAGAAAATAATTTTATAGTTATTTTGTGTTAGTAATTAATAATTATAAGTTGTTAGTGTTTATAGTTTAGTGTTTTATGATTTTTTAATGTAATTTTTATATAATGTAAATTTATATTATTATTTATTTATTTGATAATTTTTATTGATTGATTAAAATTTTGATTAAATTTGTTGTTATATAATTTTATAGGTTGTGTGAAAGAAACTACTTAGGTAATGCTCAATTTCAATTATTTTTAATTCATATGTTTTTAATCTTTAGATAATTTATATTTATTTTTATTGTATGTAAATGATGGGGAATTATAAAATTAATTTTTAAAATGGTTGTGCAATAAAATTATTTTTTAGTAGTGTATTAGTGTATTGTGATTTTTTTGATAATGTATTTTAAAAAATGATTAGGTTATATAAATTTATTTATTTATTTATTTCATAATTTTTATTGATTGATTAAAATTTTGATTAAATTTGTTGTTATATAATTTTAATTGCAGATTTGTGACAAATGGATTCATTGATTGATAGTACTAATCACATATCAAGTAGTATTAATGAGATGGTAATGAAATTTTTATTTGATATTCACATTACATTATTTGTTGAATGAAATTATATTGTATTAACCATTTCGTTAATATAATAATGTCAGGTCGAGTACCGCGCATTGAAGGGTCGTATTCATAGTGTAGGGTTTCAGCCGGATGAATGCCTAATACCGTTCTTAGAGTTAGGCGGGTTCGGATCAGTAGCATTGATCCGGACTTTTAATCTACGATATGACTTGATTTCTGCCTTAGTCGAGTGATGGCGTCCGGAGACCCACACATTTCATTTGCCGTGCGGGGAGTGCATAATCACTCTAGAGGACGTTGCACTACAGCTGGGGCTCCCCATTGATGGGAACGCGGTCACGGGAGTAAGTTTGATCTCCAGGCCTGCTCGCCTTTGCTATGACTTACTTGGAGCCAAGTGAGGGAAAATTTCAAACCTTAAAGTTTTCTTGGCTAAAGGCCAATTTTGAATATTTGCCTAGTACTGCCACTGAATTGGAGGTTATGCAGGCAGCGCGAGCTTATATTATGCACCTTATAGGAGGTGTGCTAATGCCGGATACACATGGCAGTGAAGTCCACTTGATGTACTTACCGCTGCTATCTAATTTGCATAAAACGCGTTCATACAGTTGGGGGTCTGCATTGTTAGCCATTTTATACCGCGAACTTTGTCGGACGACAGATCCCTCTGCGGTTGACATAGGTGGATGCCTCATAATGTTGCAGTCGTGGGCGCTTTATCGGATGCCATTCTTGGCATCCATTAGTCATCAATCATATATATTTCCACTCATTAATAGGTGAAGAATCTTTACGCGTTACAACAATTAATTGTCTCTTTTTTGGATTATATTGTTCTAACAATTTATTTTCATAGATGGAGCACGAGTCCGAGTATCGGGAGGTCATATACGGTTCCGATATACCGTCTGATGATCGAGAATCATTCTGGAGAAGGAATAAGTTTTTTTAATATTATTTTTATTTTATTATTTTATCTCACTTAACCCGCGTTAATATAAAAATGTTATGAACTGTGCAGTTCATTTGGATGCCATATTCTATTCCTGAAGTTACAGCTGTTATTCCATCGTATGCCCACGTCCACTCACACCTATGGTGCATTAGCGCACCCCTTATCCATTTTCATACAGTGGAGTGGTATCATGGCAATTGAGTACTCCGGCAGTTCGGTTGTATACAATATATCCCGACACAGCCAGTAAGATTGGATGTACAACTACATGGCATGAATAGGAGGGGGAGGCATGGAACTGACTGGGGAGATGAGCATTCAGAATATATTACGATATGGAACAACCGGTTTAGTAGGGTACCTCAGATGGATCGTTGTTTGGATCTGCAGCCCTCGCCACAGTACCTACAGTGGTACTATGAGAAGGGGAAACCATTTTTATTTGGTGGGCAGTCGATGGTAGTCCCCCCCCATACGACACGGATTGGGCAACATCTTCCAGATCCGCATCATGCACCAGCTCCGGAGGTAGACCCAGAGCCAGAGCTGGAGCCGGAGCCGGAGCCGGAGCCAGAGCCGGAGCTACACTTTGGGAGCAGCTCATATCCACCATCGTACTCTGCTCCTCCAGAGCCATATCCGTCGCCATTCTCTTCTCCCCCCGGCCCATATCCAGCGTCGTTCTCTACTCCCCCCGACTTGAGTTCATCAGTGGCATTTGAGTCGTTCTCTACACCCATACATATGGATGAAGAGAATGTTGATCACCGTAGTCACCCACAACATGAACGTCGAGCTCCACAAAGATATACCCCTAGAACCACACCATCAAACCATCAATTTTAAGGGGTTTTGTATTGTAAATTACTTTATTTTTATGTAAATTATTTTTTTGCATTATATTTATCATTTTTTTATTTGGCATTTTATTATCGGATTTGAGTGCGAATTTTGGAATTGCTTAGTTGAAATGCATAATACGAATAAAAAAAGAGAATAATTATCCAATTTGGTAGTTTCGAAGTACTTAAAAATTAAAAAGACAATACTTTTTCTTTCAACATGCAATAAGCAACATGTAATGAACAACATCTTAATTTCTATCCGATCGCGATGATTGTCCAGGTTGGTAATTTCGGAGTGGGCAGGTGCTTCGATTGTGACTAGCTAATCTGCATACTCCACACAGCTTCTCGTCGAATTTCTCTCTAATGTCTATTTCGTTACGGATTCTTGATGATTGCGGATGACCTCTCGGGTTCCTATACAAGCCTTTGTCTGGGATAAGCTCAAAGGTCGTCTGAGGAACCTACAAAGTAGATAGGTCAGGAAGCACAGGAAACTCATTCTCCCATACACGCAACGTGCGTTCAAGTGTGTACACCTCATCGATAAATTGATCTACATTGAGCGAGACCTTAGCACAAGCTGCCATAACATGTGCACAAGGATAATGAAGTGTTTGGAACCTCCTACAATTGCATCGTCTATTTCAGAGATCAATCCCGTATGACCTAAGTGGAATACTGGGTCGATAACCGATGGTCTCTGTAACACGAAATGTTTCATTACGTCGCGAATATACTTCTACGTTCATCGACCTCGCCATCTGACGGTTGCAACAATTACATCCCTGACATGTTCGACAAACACGTGTCCTGCCTCCATCTGGTTGACTTGTTGCTGACCCATTTTTGGCATCAAGGTAGCCAACCTATAGAATGTAGCTGAGAAGACAGATGAAATCGGAAGATGTCGCATTTTCAACAACACAGCGTTAATCCCTTCCACCAAGTTTGTAGTCATTTGACCGTAACGAAAGCCCTCGTCAAAACTATGAGCCCATTGCCATGGCTCCATGCTACCCAACCATTGTCGAAAAGATGTTCCGTCTGACCTTTCATGTCACTCTCAAGCCAAGTCATCCTCTACTGAAAAATGTGTGGTTCTAGCTCGTAAGTTGTGTATGTATTAAGACGATAAAAATTAAGTTACAGTCTCGCCACAATAAAAATGTATGTTATATATTGAAATGATAAGGTTGTTCTTTACCCATTTTCACAACTTTTCTCTTCCAATCTGCATTCTTATAATCTCGATGAAAGTTAGCCGCAATGTGCTGTATGCAGTAAACGGATCTCCATGGCACAGTAGAACGCTTAATGGTGGCAATTAATCATTTCCCTCTATCGGAGATAATGCAAATATTATCATTACTAATTACATACCTTCGCAGATTTGTAAGAAGGAATTCCCACGACTCCATGTTTTCTTTATCTACGATGGCAAACGCAATCGGTAGCACGTTCCTGTTCCCGTCTTGAGCAATCACAATAAGTAAGATTTGTGTATATTTACTGTATAGCCATGTCCCATCCACTTGCACAAATGGTTTACAGTGGGGAAATGCACGCACACATGGATCAAATGTCCAAAACATCCGTTGGAAAATTCTTTTACCCGGTTGTTGTTGCTCATCCGGGCCATAATAAGGTCGTGTCTACAACTCAATGACAGTCCCCGGTACGTACTCCCTCATTGCCGCAATCCATCCCTGCAACTCATTGTACGATGCATCGAAATTTTCGTACAATTGCTCCATTGCCATCTGTTTAGCTATCCATGCCTTTCGGTATGATACTCGATACTGGAATCGTGCCTGCATTTCGGTAATTAATACCGAAACTTTAATGGTCGACATGTCTTCAACCATTGGCATGATGCATGTACAGATAGTTTTCGAATCAAGTTTTCGATGATCTCATGTGTGAGGCCCAACAAATTTTTGTATCTCCCACATCTGAGACTTCTGGATAAATGCAGCTCGTATCCGCCAATTGCAGTCTTCTGCCGTCTTCTAACACTCTCCAATATATAATGTCGGTTTAGACTCGACGACTTTATAGTCTATTGATATATTCATACTATACCGCTTAATGGCAAATACGCACTCTTCCTTACTTTCGACTCTCTGGCCCACGAACAACTCCTCAGGATCAGAATATATGGCCATCTGGTGAGCAGGTAGTATCTCAGGGTACTCCAGGAACTCGGCTGCATGCGCCGCATTGGGGTCTATCCGAGACATGTGTGCCCCAGGATTATTGTGTATCACAATATGACGGATTTAGTTCTCGACTAAAGACGCATTAATGTTTCTATCCTCGTTCACGCCTTTATCGTCAATATCATCTGGGACATCATCCACGTCGGGATCACTATCAATATCGACTTCATAATCAAAAGGATCACTACTTCGGTATACATCATCACCACTTACATTAGTCTCGAGTGTAGCATTAAGATCAATGTCGATCCCATGTGTAGTTGATTGACTACCAACGTATGATATCGGAACCACCATACACGGCTCTTGAGGTCCATCTTCTTCACCTAATGGAGTTGGATCTTCTGTTGACTCCACAATAGCTAACTCAGCAAATAAGTGAATCGGTGTATTTTGGTTGCTATGGCAGTAAAGAGCGACCATTGTCTCCACATCTTCATCGTCTACAAGTTCCATTTCGGTGAATTTTATGGGATCCATCGAAACTGGAAACTTGTAGAAAATTTTCGAGATCATTTTCCCACAACGTCTATAAATTTTTTCACTAATTTTTTCCTTCATATCATCAAACGAGATATTTCTATTAAATCTCATTGCAACTTGTTTGCGGCATTCAAGTATACATCCGACGCTTGTTGTCAAAATTTCGACATCGAAATATACGCATACAAAAAATTTGTTTTCCATCTTCAATACTAGATCTGTTAAAAAAAGTTCAAAATTCTCACAATTTTCAAAATTTTTGATGCAAAATTTTTCATTCAGAACCTAACAAACAAAATTATTTATCTAACAAAATAACATTAAATAATAAAATTTCTAACAAATTTCTACATTCTATTTAAAAATAAATAAATTAAAATACCTTTTTTTTCTTCTTCTTTTCCTTTCTTTCCTTCTTCTTTCTCTCTTTTTACTTCTACTAATTTTTTTACTAGTTTTTTTGCTCATGTTTTCCCGGGGAAGGGGTATGTATAGGGGAAATGGATTGCGCCTAACGAGGAGGCACCACATGTTGCCCCTACCTGACAGGCGCGACATGTTGAGCTTGTCAGGTAGGCGTGACATGTGGTGCTTTCTTAGGAGGCTCAACCCGTATTTTATTAAAACCTATTTTCGTATATAATAAATTTTTTATACCAAATAGGTAAAAAACCAATAAAACCACTATATAAACTAATCATAAATTACTAATAAAATAGCTATAAAAATATTTTTTTAAAATACATTATCAAAAAAATCACAATACAATAATACACTACTAAAAAATACCATTTTAAAATTAATTTTATTGCACCAACATTTACAAATTTTATTGCCCTCAAACTCTAATACTACTTTCACCAATATCATCTTTTTCCATTCAATTTCGTCCGTCTTTTCTAATTTTTATTCTCAATCTCTTTTACTTTCAATTTTCTAGTCTTTTGACTTCTAAAAAATTCTAAATTATTTTCTTTACAGTTACAAATTATTTATAGCAAAATATTTAACAAAATAAATTTAACATTAGTAAACTAAATAAAATAATTTAGAATATATAATCTTAAATTATTAATAAATTAATTTTAAAATAATTACAAACACAAAAATTTATCAAATAATTCTAAATTACTAACAATCTAATTTTAAAATAATTATAAAAAATTACTAAATTTTTTTTTTCTTTCTTTCTTCACTGTTTCACATTCTTCACTGCTTCACTGCACGGTCAATGAGGTTTGCAGGGTGTGGCGCCCCTGCATCGGGCGCCACATGTGGCTCCTACGGGTCACAGGCGATCCATTTTTAATCGAGAATTTTTTTAAAATATAATAATAAAAAAATATTAGAAAAAATTTTATTAATAAAATAATATGTCGAGCCTGTCAGGTAGGATTTGAATCAGCTTTTTAAATGACCCGTTGGTTTTTTTTTTTTTTTGCCAAATTAAACGCACCGTTTAGGAACATCTCTTCCACTGAAAATTGAAAAACCCCAGAAATCTATCAACTAAACCCTAATTTTTGCAAAAAGGCAAACTTCCTTTCTTTATTCCCCAAAAATGAAAAAAATGCTCGCTTCTAGATTCGCAGCCAGCATTTCCAAGAGAAATCTCAGCTTCTCCTCCTTCTTCGGCTACACTTATCCTGATCGTCGCTTAATTTTAACGCCTCACCGTTCGATCTTCACCACGTCACCTGTCCAGTTCTCATGGATGGACTCGATCAAAGGTGTATTCACCGGCAAGAAGGCTTCTCCAGATGATCCAAACATCAGCGCCGAATCCTTCACTCTCCTCCGTGAGTCATCGCCTCAGCCTTCTGTCCTCTCTGTCCTAGCCCTGTTGCTTTAGCTTGGAGTTTTGGACATCTATTCAAAAAATCAAAATTAATTTTCTATAAATCAATGTTTGTTAAATCAGGATTCGCCGACGAATTGAAGAATGCTAGAAAATTGGGGAAATTTAAGCAATACGTAGTTGGTAGAAGCAGTGACGCCACATTTGCGGATGTTTTCGAGAAGCAAGAAGCCATTATTAGATACCTTGGAGGTTGTGATCCGACCGGAATGGTTAGTTTCTATATTATTTCATGGATTTTCTCCATTAGTCCTATAAGGATACATTTATTTATTTAGCGAGTTTGATGGTTGCTGCTTTTGTTTATGTTTATAGTTGAAGAAGCCTGTGGGTGAATGTTCTGATAGTGAATTTAGGGTTTAGGGGTTTTTTTTATATAATTTTTATAGAATCTTCAACCAAGTCAAAAGAAAGAAGCTGCGAAGCAATGTGATTGCACGTTGTTGGATGTCGAGAATGCGCTTGCAAAGTTCACTTGGGCTAAAGAAGCACATCAGAAGATGGCTCAACTGAAAGAGGAAGGGAAACCGATGCCGAAGAGTTTTGCTGAGGTAGTTTCTCCACCGGTTTCTTTTGGTTAATTTTCAACTGAATATGTTAAATGATTAAAACGATCTCAAGTAAGCTAGTGTCTTCATTGTTTAGTGCTCAAAATACAGATTGAATTTTTATTCCCAAAATTAATATATCTTTATTTCTCTTGCTGCCCAGCAGATAAGGTTTTGAAATGAACTATTTGAAAGAGATAAGGATATATTTGTCGGGGAGGGCAAAGGAGTTGGTTTTGCTCTTTAGTTTTCTTGGATTCTTGAGCATTAGTCTTTTAGTTCGATGTTGGGAGACTGGGATTTCTATCTTCATCGATTTTCAATAGCTTAAATTTGCATTTGAGTTCACGGGAAAGTTTCTTCTGTGGACTGCGGTTAAAATATCAGTCATGAGCCCTTTATCTTTCTCTAAGAAAAACATTATTCGTTTTGCAGGTGCAAAAGCTAATGGGTTCCACACCATTGGATCATGCCAGGTCTAACATGGCAAAGAGTGGGCAAATTAGCAGAAATGCGCTTTGTCCGTGTGGTTCAAAGAAGAGATACAAAAGGTACTTTTGCCACAAACAAGTTAAAATCCGAATTATAAGATTTGTATAGAGCTTGCCACATATAGCTGGTTTTAAATCCTCTAACTCATCATTTACGGTTAAGTACCTGTGTCCGACATTTGTATCCAATGCACAATCGTACATGGTATTTCAAATTATATCATTTTATCCTCCATTGGCACTAGAGTAAAAGTTTTTCTCAGATACTCATATTTCGAATATTTTAGCTACACTCATCTTTTGTGACTCGATATTTTGGATATTTTACCTACACTTATCTTTTGTGAACGATTAAACTTAATTGTGTAAGATTAGTGTATAACCGATATCATCCAGAACATCCAGAATACTTGTACAATTCTCTCATGTTCATTTAAACTCTTTTAACTTATTTTGTTTCAATGCTTTTGTTATGAGAAGGTGCTGCGGCAAGGATCAATAGATTCGAAGATGAAGATAGACAACCGTATGGCTTACATAAATCCTTAAACCGGTCGAAAGAATCCGGATGCAGTTGCAGGTGACTTTCTTTCATGACTCTCCTGGTTCATGTTTCTCAATTGGACAGCTTTGTTTGAATCGGGCATTTTTTCTTAGGGATAAGAGTAATGTTTATGTACTTTTTACTTTTTGAGTTTTGAATAATGACGATTCATGTTATATTTTTGTTAGTTTCGTGGAATTGGTTAAGCTTTTTATTGGAACAAATTTAGAACCAGAATGGGATGGTTTTGTTTATAACCGGATAACAAGTTGAATTTTATGGTTTTCTCTAACCTTCACAAATCACATTCATGTATTTTGTCGCATCTAATGATTCGTAAATCTTGAGATATTTGTTATATTGGTGTAGTGTTTATGTTGACCTTCTGTAGTTTGCGTTTACTTATTGATCCGACCTCCTCAGACTTCACCGGGCTATACTTTCTACTACAATTTTCAGAACCAAAATATAAATGAACTTATAACAATATTGCAGAAAAATGGAACTAATCAACCAAATTGTATAATAACTACTTAATTGTATGTATTAAAATATATTTTATTTATTTGTTAAATTTTAAAAATATTATAATTGACAAAGTAAAATAATATAATATAATTTTTTATTTTTCAAATTTTGGTAGTTTTTACTTTGGAAGTATGGTATTTGATTTAAAATAAAGGGCTTAGAAAGCGTTTTCTTTTATATATATATATTTATATATATATATATATATTAAAATCTGATTATAACGTAATTTAAAACCAAATTATAAAAGTTATTTTTTTAAACAATTTCATTACAAGTTTTAATTATATATATATTTTTTGACATAGTGCGTAGAACTACTCATAATTTTTTTTCAACTTATAAATAAGAAGATAATGTATTTTAATATACTTGAACTTATGTCTTCTTACATTAAAAACAATAGTCATGCCCTCAATTTATTTTCTTATAATTCATAATACAATTGAATATTAAATGCCCATAAAACGCTTAATTAATTATGGATTGCCAAATAACATTTCATTGGTCACATTTAGTACATTAAAGCTCATTTTAGACCGGATGGTACGTTGTTATTTTATATATCATATAATCTACTGCTGTGTGCAATATTAGGGCTGTGTAATAATAATTTAATCAGATTTAAAACTTTTAGCGAATATTGATTACCATAAAACGCGCATTAAGCATATAATGAGTATTTCTTCTTTAATGCATTTAGATCTTCCGGCATTTTTCATGAAGCTCAATTTTAATATAGCATCGACATCATCACTTGAATCCCAAAGCTTCTTCAAAGAGTTTCTTTGTTAATTATTTCAACTTACCGTAGACGTAATTTTTGATATCGATCGATTTCATGATCATCTGCGTCAACTCTCAAACATAGAAGTTTATGAAATTAAATGAAAACGGAAATGTTTTAGTAATGATATAACATAATTTTTATTTTAAATCAGCGATAATATGGATTGTAAAACCTAATACGAAGGATACCTTAATTTTTGTACTTAATATATAAATTCAAATAGTATTTCATTTTGAAAAATAAAGTAAATAATTAAAACAGAATTTCATATTTTAATTTTTTTTTTTTTTTGGAAATAAAAACATTCATGTTTATGTCGATAAATGAATGCTCACTTGTTTTTTCTTTCTTCTAAGAATTTTTTGTTGAACTTTCTGGATTGAATCTCCTTAAAATTGATAAGAGCACAAAATATTAGACATTTCAAACTTTATCTGAACATAAAATGTTACAAGTTTGAGCACCTAACCTCTTTGTTCTATGATGCGGATTTTCCAGCCATTGGCAATTTATAAAATAAAGCACATTTTGAGAATTGCAAGAAAATTTCTTTAAGAAAATGTGCTTCAATTTTTTGAAATAATATTAAAAAACGCAAGAGAAAGAATTATTATTAAATATATTTCTATATTCTCATTGATATAAAAAAGAGAAATAATTGAAAGATAAATGAAACAGAACGATCAGGAAAATTGTGTAAAAGAAAAATATACAGCTAATAGAGAAGTTAGCTTGTTTTATTTGAATCCCAACAAGCTTCCATACCTGATAAGCAAACAATAATGTAATTTAGTATAATGAAGAATAAAGTAATATATTTAAAAGTAAACATAAGACAATGGAGGAGGTAAATTGTTGACATTACTCACCTAATTATAGAAAAAACTGGATATCATATATGAAAAACCTAAAGAAAAATAAATCTTTGCAATCTCATTTATCCCCGTAAGGGATTAGGGGTTTTGGGTATAAGTGATGTAATTTTGCTTTTGAGATTGCGCAATTATAGCAGTCAATTTTCGGTGCTGATATATGTTTTAAGTAACTAGGTGAATGCACTGATTTTTCCAAAACGTCAGTGTTGATATTGTTTTTATGGAAAAATAATATTTTGAAGTTACATATTTAATCTAAATTAATATGGAAACGTTGAGAATTTATGTAAGGTCTTAATATATTAATAGCTTAACTTATGTATTTTGGTAAATAATATTTAAAAAAATGATATTGTTTTTATGAATTTTTATTAAAAGGAATACAGCAATTATTCTGAGAAACTTTAATTTTTATATAAAAGACATGGGAGGTTTTTTTTAAAAGAAATATATTATAATGGATTTATTTAATAGGATTTAAATTAAAAAGATTAAATATTAATTGTCATGTGTAGATAAATAAATTTGTCACTCGGTAATATAACAACTACGCTTTATCAACATGGTTACTTTATTTTGTTAGAAGCTATATATATTTAAAAAGAAAAACATTGGTTAAAAAGTTTCGATTGATCAAACTTCAATATACAAATTAGCTAAATCAAGTGTTCCAGTGATGACTGGAGAATCGTTGACTTTCGACGGCGATATTGGACGAGCAAAGAAGAAGATCTGTAAGAGGCTAAATGACCCCCCCATTCCTGATGACCCCTTAGTAGATGAGAAGGGAATGACAGTGATCTCGGATGATAGTCCCACTGCGTCGTGGAAAGACAAGCTACTGGGCAACTTAGGCAGTAATGTGAATTCACAAAAGGAGGAAGACTTTAACTTAATGGAGGGAGACGCTGCTAAGGAAGTGGTTAATGGTATACCTTCAATTGCCCTCTCTAAACGTGTCCATAATTTTATTGCTCAACGGATGGCCAGGATTGTAGTGGTGAAACTAATTGGTTGAAAGATCTCATACCTTACCATGTCAAGCAAGCTTCAGACAAAATGGAAACAAAACAACCATTACAGATTCTAGACTTGGAAAATGATTATTTTTCAGTTAGATTTCAAGATGACAATGAGTATCTCACTGCGATATTGGGAGGACTGTGGGCAATCTTTGGCCATTACCTTATGGTAAGGCCATGGACTCCTGGTTTTTCAACGGATCAAGCACAACCAAACAATCTAATGGTTTGGATTCGTTTACCTGGACTACCGAAAGGTATGTATACTATGAGTTTATTGAAATTTATTGGTAGTACGATAGGGCCGGTGGCCAAAATTGATAGTAACACTGATAATAAAGCCAGAGGACAGTTCGCTTGTCTCACGGTCTTTATTGACTTAGGGCAGCCTCTTGTGTCAGATAAAGATCGATAGGACTCAACAATTGGAGTACGAGTCTTTACCAATGGTATGTTATGAATGTGGAAGGTATGGCCATAGTCGAGAGATTTTTCCTTACAAGACAAATTAGGGGACGGTTCCGATTACAAAGAGTGACCTGCCACAAAGGAGGGTGTTTGGGGTTCAGGAAAATGTTGAAGAGGATAGACACATACCTTGGATGTTAGTGGAACGGAAACAAAGAAGGGGACCTAGACCAGTGGCAGCGAAGTCAGTCAGAGTCACGGCGACTGGCGAGACTAGTTGTTTTGGAATATTCGATGGAAATCTTGGCGATGCTATAAGGATTAATGCTCAAGAATCGAATGCTGATGATATGAGTCAAATGGTTACGACGCAAATCGGGGGAGTGAGTGGTACAACGACAGGAGGGTGTTTTGGCTAAAACCAAGAATAAAGTTAAAAATAGGGTAAATTACACAAACAGTCACTCAAATTTAGGGTAGCTGACAAAACAGTCACTCAAGTTTCAATTCAATCACTCAACTTTCGAAAAATAAAAAAGTCACCGCTAACCATTTTCTGTTACAAACATAACAGAGCTACCATTTTTCATTACAGACTTAACGGAGCTGGCATTTTCCATCTTTCTATCATTACTCTCTTATCCCTCTCCCTCTTCTATCCAATAACATCTCAAGAGTCTACAAGTGATACTCATCAGGGAACATCTAAACTGTACAATCCATCAAATAATATTGGGCAAGATCATCTTTGCAATTGACAACTTGTAAAAGAACTAGATAAAATCCCTTAATGCTACAGACCTCTTAATTTTATATTAAAGAGAGAAAAAATAGAGTAAAAAGAAGTAGAATTACCTACTCTAAGACTCTTGGAAGAACTATTTCTTTGTAAATATCAAGGTCCACCCATTTTATCTAATGAGAAAGTTAAATACAAAAGCATGAATTCCCCCCGAATGTGCATCAAGTACACTAATGTAGAGTTTAGTCAATTGAAAATTTTAGATTCTTGATATTACAAGTTCTTAAAGTGCGCTCCTTTCTTTTTTCCCGCTTCTCTTTAACTCTACCAAGTCCTTGCAGAACAAAAATTGGAATTGAAGTCTTCAACGCAATATGACCAAAGAGTATGAATGAATCACAAGCACTATGATACCTGCATGGCCAAAATTTATGCTCTCGTGATATATTTTCACTTCTAGGCATTCTTGTACTTTGGTGCATTTTATATTTGAATAAAAGCTTGATAACAGACATTCAACAAACTTCAAGCTACATTCGCACCCAAAGTTTATTCATTTCGGTGAAATTTTCCAGTATAAATTCCATAGCATCCATTATAGTGCCAGCTTTCATTAATGGGAGAGAGGGAAAAGGACGAAGGGAAAGGGTTAGCAAAAGGACGATGGGGGAGAGAGAGAGGGTTAGCAAAGGGACGGTAGGGGAGAGGGAAAGAGAATCAAGAGAAGGAGAGGGATGGTGGGGAAGAGAAAAAAGGATGGGAGAGCAGTAATAAGGGGATGGAAAATGGCAGCTCCGTTAAGTCTATAACGAAAACAGATAGCTCCATTACGTTTGTAACGAAAAATGGTTAGTGGTGACGGTTTTGTTATTTTTTGAAAGTTGAGTGATTGAATTGAAATCTGAATGACTGTTTTGTCAGCTACTCTAAAGTTGAGTGACTGTTGGTGTAATTTACCCTTAAAAATAAACCAAATAATAAAGGGAAAAGGCTAATGCTGGGAAGTGGACAGAAACTAGGCCTAAAGGTTCTTAAATCATCTAATATACATGGTGGGGTTTCCTATGGGCTAGCGTAGAATCTGTTTGACGATGAATCCAAAATGGGTCCAATCATGCTTGGGAAAATTTTGGGTCAAGTCCAGTTCAGGCGATTGGCCCAACATTGAATAGGAAAAATCATTTGGCTATGAAATTTCCTTCTAGTAAAGACAAATCACTGACAGAAAAGGGAGGCCAAGATGTTCGTGTTCCCAATTTGGAAAAAATAATGGGAGAAAATTTTGGTCAGCAACTGAATGGAAAGGTTGGAGGAGAAGCGGGTGAGAACACTGGCCAAGAACCTTATCCTTTGGTAGCAAATGATGAACCAAGGTTTTCGATTGCGATAGTGATAGGAGAAATACTCTATTGTCTGCAGTGCAACATTAGAGAGAGTTCAAAAATGATGGGCGAGGTAGTTGAGGTTGATGGTTGTAGTGACGAATCGTTAGAGGACGCTAGTACAGCTTGAACTAGTGGTAAGGTGTTTTCTTAGTTCCTTTTTTTTTTCCTACAGTTTATAGAGATAGATTTCCATTTTCTATTTTGGAATTGTTAGGGATGTGGGCATCCTCGTTTCCATGATTTTTTGAAAGAATATAGAAGAGAATTCTACTAAATTTTGTTGCCCTTTTGAGACCAAAATCAGTGGTCTTAGGGCTGGATTAGTGATTGTAAAGTTGGGTTTGATTTTTTGTTTAGAGTCAAGGTAGTGAGGTTTGCAGATGGTATCTGGTTATTTTGGAATGAGAATGTCATTGTGGAGATTTTGAAAATCCACCCGTAATTTATTCATTTGCAAATTTTTGACCAAAGAAGCTGGAATCCCTTTTTTTGCACGGTAGTGTATGCGAGTCCTTAGCGAGGATTGCGGAAGCAGTTATGGGAGTAGCTTGATTAGATAGCATCTAAAATTAGAGAGACATGGTTGATGGTAGGTGATTTTAATGTTATTATGAAAAACAATAAACGTCGGGGTGGAGTAGTTTCTAGTCAGCCAGGATGTGATCATTTTAGATCTTTTTTCTTCCAACACGGGCTTCATAATTTGGGTTTACAAGGGCCGATGTTCACATGGAATAGAGGGTAATTGTTTCAGAGCCTTGATTGTTAAATTTGCAATGAAGAATGGTAGAATTTTGCGCCAAACACCATTGTGCGACATCCTTTTAAATTAAAATCTGATCATCGACCCTTATTGGTCTTAACTAATTTGGGAAGGCTAGTGGATTGTAGGTACCATTTTGTTTGTAGATGGGCTTACTTGTTCTAGTTATTTTTTACTCTTATGCACCAGTCGAGCTGAAGGACTAGTTCATCATTTTCGTGTTCCAGATTTTCAGTGGTCTTTTCTTCCTCCTCATTCTCTTTTCTCATTTCTACCCTATCCAACTCAACTTCATTCAAAACTTCCCTCTCTGGATCATCGATTATGACCTCTTATGGTGTGATTTCTACTTTCTTTGTAGTTTCTAGCTTTCGACTCATACCCCATGTATGCTCGTTGCTACTTACCTTTTCTAGCATTATAACTATTTCATGGCTCGTGTTTGACCAAATACTCCATCCGAATATAATATCAGTCTGCCATTTATTTTCCCCATCCAACCCATCATAAAAATGTTGCAATTGCATTGTGAGGTAAATACCTCCTCCCAATACCGTCCGAGTAATCACCTTAAATCTTTCCCATGCATGTCCTAGTGTTTCAGTAGCACCTTGCTTGAATCCAAATAGCTTCTTGTATGTGCTAATTATCGAAGTCATAGGTTCAAATCGACTTAGGAATAATTGTACAAATTCAGCCCAAGTAGTAATGGTGTTGAGAGCATTTAGCCATGCTTCTGCTTATCCTTCTAGGGTGAATGGAATAAGTAACAGTTTAATAGCTTTCGATAGAACATTTGTGTACACAACTGTGTTGCTTAAGTGTTCAAACTGATGTAGAAATACTATTGGATCTCCTTCCGCATAACTATTAAACCTGAGATTTGAAGATATCCATATTAGTAATGTCGGGTTAAGCTTAAATTGAGGATTCCTAATAATAGGTCGGACAATGCTAGGTCTTAAACAATTCATCTCAAAGGGAACTGCCCCTAACACTTGCATCATCCTACTAATTTTGTTAGAGTCATGTGACCTGAATCCATGTTAAAGAAATAAAATATAGTGACAAACAAGAGGATTTGTGTAGGGCCATGTTGCACAAGTAGAATTTGTATAGAACTACACTTCTTCTATTTGACATTGATTAGAATAATATTTTTCAACCTTTAAATATATGTAGTCAAAACTTCTTTTGTATCATTCAATTTTCAACATCAGTGAATTTTTTCTCCTTTACTTCTGATTTTTCTGAGGGTTTCCACGTAAAATATGTGCTTTTATTTTTTCTTATTTGCGATCATTCTATTTCCATTATTGACATTATTTTTAACAAATTTCAAATAACTAAAAAAAACTAATTAATCAGAATAGTAATGTTGTAAGTGAATGGAAAATAATATTTCACAGTTAATTCTATAAACTTTCATACCGGCCGACTTGTCGAGAATTTCCATGCCTCTGCTCATACGATGAAATTCACAAAGAAAATAAATAAGTTAGTAAATTTTATTAATAAAATACAAAAAGAAATACAAATCATATCTATAATTTAAAATTTTCCTAACTATCCTATTAAGCGCAAAAATTAAAATTAACTCAGTGGCATTGCTTCCCCAGCAACGACACCAACAACTTGACTGCTTTCGAAGCACCAACGTCAAAAGTGAGAATACTACAACTAAATATATGGATTAAGGTAGTGTCCATAAGTATACGGGTCAGGTTGTAATATATTTTTTTACAACGAAATATTAAGGTACTCCGAGGATCGTACCCAAGGGAAGAGAGACTAAACTAAGATTAACTTCTACACTAATGGGTCTAGTTAGTACTTTACAGAAATCATATTACGAATGATCCTAAGGTGGTAAGAAAAACTAATTTAAAATAATAAAAACAATTGTGAAGACATATTGCAAATTTTATCAAATTTAACACAGAGGTTAATTGATCCCATATCCACTCGTTAATCTCCCTTACAAGATTAGTTACCCATGGATTTAAAACATGTAATGTAATTGATAGAAAAGATAAACATTATGAATAAATCAACAACAGAGGTAAGAAAAATCCTGGTATAATAGTAAAGGCGCGAACAGTAATCCATTGAAGAGTTGATTGATTTACAATTTGATTTTCGCAAAGTACGAAATAGAAGACTAAAAGAAAAACTACATCTAAAAGAAAATCTAAATTACAACTGAAAGTAAAATTAAATCAGTAAAAATTTGTCCTTAAAAGTGTTAAGAACAATTCTATTTATTGGCCTAGGGTTGGCCGCTAATCCTTGACCTAATTTGGCTGAAGATTTTCCGTTAAACTTCATTGTGCAGAC
Source organism: Gossypium anomalum (assembly GCA_025698475.1). Classification (NCBI taxonomy): domain Eukaryota; kingdom Viridiplantae; phylum Streptophyta; class Magnoliopsida; order Malvales; family Malvaceae; genus Gossypium; species Gossypium anomalum. The sequence goes on along the minus strand of CM046968.1, from coordinate 55,322,783 downwards.
GAAAACACCCTTGGCCCATTAAGTGACCTCGTCATGTCCGTGTCGTGAGACTAAAGGCAATTTACTAGCTAGGTCATGTCTTCAGGGTTGTGTCGCGACACGCTATGGCTATGTTGCAACATGGAAATCAGGCTGCTCCTTTTGGTACTCTGTTCACTGTGTTGCGACATTCAAGCTTTGTGTTGCAACATCACGAGTAGTCCATTGTCTTTGTGCCTCGAAATGGTGTCCTGCACACTCATCGAACATATTAGTCTACATTTAGGCCTATTTTGGTCCTCAAGGTCATATAAATTACTCAAATTACTCCTTTTATTGCCTAAGTACTAAAAGTAAAAGCTAAATGAAAATATAACTAAATTGATTTCCTACGAGCTTATTAAGTACAAAAAATAGTTTAGTCTACTATAACGTATTACGATAGACTAACCATCATAGGAAACCACAAAGAGCAGTCGTAGATAACCCCTTGTAGTCCACTTTTTTCTCTTCTTATTGTGTAATGGCCTTGGATACCCCCTTGGCTAATCTTCTTCGCTTTCTCTTTATTGTTAATTGTTGCTTTCTGTGTTAAAAGACATGTTTGCATCTCATCTTTATGTTTTCAATTTAATAAAGCATGACTTAATTTTGTTTATTTAGAATAAGTATGAATCATGATTTGAGTTGATTGGTTTTAGTATTATGAATATTCTGTGCAAATGATTTTTTCATTCATTTAGGTTTAATTCATGTTAATACTTATTAAGTGTAAGGCCAACATTTGTAGGTTAATGAATTAGCTATTTAATATGAGAAGAGGTAATAGTTAATAGAAAAATGACCTAAATGGTGCATAGCATGTCGATATCGAAAGATGATTATTGTATACATAAATTGTATAAAAAGCTCAAAAGGGTGATTTCTAAATTGGTTTTGACATAAACATATGGGCTTCAAGAGAAGCCCATGCTTAATATAAAATTAGGTTTAATGATTTTTCATATTGCCACGATCTTTTAGTAATATTCTTGTTATAATTGCCAATAAAATCTTGCTGAGTTAAATACATATTATGGTCTATTCATATTATGTTTTTTAAATCGTGTGTTTAATCTTTCTGCTGCTATTATTCTTTTCCAATATGCGTTGTCTTATTTTGTGGGTATTTGAAATCTGATTAAACTCATAACATAATATTCAACTTCCAACATCATTATTCTTTCACTTGCTTTCTTCTAAATTATTTTATAGTTGACTTTGCAAATAATCTACACATTCAATACCTGTGTAACACCCCATTTTTCAGTGGTATCGGAAACAATGGTTTTGGAATCTTGATTTCCCAAGATTGAGTTAGTAAATATTATAAATTATTTTATAATATTTATGATTTTATTATAGAGTTAAACTAAGTTTTCGTCTAGTAATTTTAATGATGGAATAATTAATTAAGGAAAAAAGGACTAAATCGTAAAAGATATAAAACTTCATCACTATTGATTATTATTAGCTAAAGTGCATAATTAAGATTTGTTTAAGGATTTATGTGGTAATTTACCACTTTTAATATAGTGGACGGTTTCTACTTGGTTTTACTATTAAAATTATAATATAAGTTAAGTTAAAAATTAATTAATAATATAATAAAACATAAAATTTAAGTTACTGCCATTTTATCATCTTTTCTTCTTTTCTAAACCGAACACCATTGTTGAAAGCTTGGGGAAGATTCGACCATTTTCTTTTCCTTGCATGGTGAGTAATTTTATAAATTTTTTGTTTTTGATATCGTTGTAGTTTAATATAACTAACTCAGGGTTGTTGCATAAAACTATTAAAGATTGTTGGACTTGCCATTGATGAATTTTAGGTGTTCATGAGATTAAATGAAAGATTTCTAATCTTGTTACTAATTACGACTATTTTGTAAATGAGTTTTGGTTAGTTTTGAGTTTAGGGACTAAAATAAAGATAATTAAAATTTAGCATGAAATCTTATAAAAATTTAAGTGTTTATGGATGATTGTGGATGAATTTATAAGTCATATGCATAAAAATGAGTATGTTAATGTATTCAAAAATAATAAATTAAATTTAACTATTATATAGATCAAGGATTGAATCATACAGAGGATAATCAGGGAAAAGGGAAAATCGCAAACTAGTCCCTACGAGTCAACTCGTTCACTGAATATATTAAGTTCATAGTATAGATATGTGTATATATATTTATGATTTGTGTTGTTATGAATTTATTAATTAAATTGTGGTTTAATCGTTAATGTAAGATTGAAGCTATTAATTACTTATAATTAAGTACAAGGTGAGTAAGTATGATATGCTAAAATTTGTTGTAGCAGATTAAACTAGTTTTCACACTTAAGGAGCCTGAATACAAGCATTTTCGTTACATTTTAGTTAAGTTTCTTTAGTTGTACTTACATTCAATAAAATTTGTAAATTGAGTCTTTTATTGACCTTAAGGGCTGAATGAGGCCTAAGGGAGAGCTAACGTACTTTGTGAGTATACAGAAAACCATCAGAAGGCATTTTAGGAGGGTATGGACCCTATGTCACAACACAGTAGGACTAATGTTGCAACAGAGGGAACAAAATGAATAAAATTCAAGTCTACCTTTGATGTCGCGACAGAGACTAAGGGTGTCGCGACATACCCCTAAAGATGGCTATAGAAGAGCATATTGGTTGCTATGTCACGACATAGGTCCTGGTGTGTCGCGACATTGACTTTGGAACAGAAATTAAACATGAAGCAGTGGGGTTTTGATCCGCACAATCAAACATAAAGCTCGAGAATGTGAACTGACCTAGGGTTAAGGATGTCGTCCACCTGAAGGCTATAAATAGGCCCTTTTGGCACATGTTAAAGACACCTTTTGATTAACCTAGTTTATTCCTTTACATGTAGTTTCGTTTTCTTAAGGTTCTAGAGTTTCAATTTATTTGTTTTTCGTTTTCTTTCAAGAGAACTGGATCGTGGAATCATTCAACTCTGTGGATTTATGCTTAATACCAATGCAATCAGGCTCTTTTATTTACTTTATCTTGTTGATTTAATTAGCATGATTTCTCTTTACATCGATTATATATTGTTTATGAACGCCGTGAGGAACTAATCCTTTTATGAAGGACTAGCAAGTGGAGGTATTATCTGTTAACTGTTTTGTAAGGTTACTCAACAAATCAATTGTTTAGGAAAGGGAGAACGTGAAACAAACCCTAGGCCTGACAACTCTAGGAAGTCATTAAGGTGGGAATCAACCCAAAATTAGTATTGTCCATCTATGAACACCTTAACCCCAAACCAGTTTGGATTATAAGGTCAGAAGATAAGTAGTTCTTTTTGACTTGTTATGTTAGTGGAATATCAAAAGATCCTACTAGTGTAGCGACTAGTTGATTAACAAGGAACCCGAAGAGACAGTAGATGGAGAGTACCAAAGCGAGTTAATTACCCATAATCAAATTTGATATATTCTTCTTTTTTAATCTCATGAATTTTATCTGTTATGCTATTTGATTTTCATTATTATAAAACGCCCAAAATACTTTATTTTATATTCTTCATACTATAACTAAATTTAAAATTACTAATTAGATCTTTTAGTGTTTAGGTTATAATTGATCTAGCGCTTGCCTCCCTTGGGTATGATCCTCGGAGTACTTACCCACTCTGTTGTAAAATTATATTACAATTAGACCCGTATACATGCGGATACCGACTCATAATTCTATATTTTATTACAGTATTCACTCTCTAGACGTTAGTACATCTGGAGGCGGTCAAGTTGTTGGCGCCATTGCTGGGGAGGCAACATCATTAGGTTAATTTTAATTTTTGCACTTTAAATGAATAATTAAGAAATTTGTAGGTTGTAGATACAATTTTATTCCATTTATTGTTACTAACCTCTTTTTTTTTAGGTTTAGTGTATGACTCACAATAGGGCCACGCCTATTGTAAAACTACAAATCTAGAGAAAATAATCTGAAGAAATCACCATCAGTAATAGCAACAACAGTGGCAAGATCCATCACCAGCAGCTATAGGTAACGTACCCTATGAAAATACACTGTTTGGCGACGCTAATGATAACACCCTAGGACACCCACCAGCACCACAGCTTCCTGCAAACATTCATATGGTTCAGAATGAAAGAACTTTAAAGGTTTTTGCCTTACCAAGTCTGGACATGGTTCAAAAAAGTATAGCAAGGCTGGCAATTACAGCTAATAATTTCGATATAAAATCGGCTATGATTCAAATGATCCACAACAATCTGCAGTTTAGGGGCACTATGACAAAGGACCCTAATCAACATTTAAAATAGTTTCTTCAACTTTGTAATACTTTTAAGTATAACGGGGTCATTGATGACGCTATTCATCTTCGGTTATTCGCCTTCTCCTTGATTGATAATGCTTTTTCTTGGTTAGACTCCCAGGCACTAGGGTCTATCATGACATGGGATGAACTTGATGGAAATTTCTTATAGAAGTTTTTCCCAATCAGCTAAGTAGAGCAGCTAAGAAGAGATATTGTTGTTTTTAGACAGATGGAGGGAGAAAGTTTCTATGAGGCATGGGAACAGTTCAAAATGTTGTTTTAAAATGCTCGCACCACGAATTTCCTGAGTGGATGGACTGTAGGTATTCTATAATGGGTTAGATGAAAATGCACGATATGGATTAAACGGAGTAGCAAGAGTAGCCCTTATGAATAGAACGTACGAGGACGCATATGAGATCATTGAGAATATAACACTAAACTCTTGCCAGTGGCCAATTGAACGATTCACATATGGTCAGAAACCCGCTACGGTAAAAGCAATCCAAGAGGATGATAAGTATCAACAGTTAGTGGATAGACTAAACCATATGGAATCGGCTTCTACATTGTCTATGCATGGGGGAGACAAACCACTCTTCCATATATCAACAACCCGGTTGAGGATGTAAATTACATCAGAAACATGGATGGAAACCCTTATTTGAATACATATAATCCCGGTTGGAGAGATCACTCGTATCTGAGATGAGGGAATCAAAAAGTAAGTAACAATTTAAATTAAGTTAAAAAAACTAATTACCAAACCTCCTTATTTGCAGAAACCTCAAGATAGGGTCAACCTAAATGACCATACGACATGTGGTCAATGGCTAGACAAAATTTAAAAAGAAATGCAATCAATGAAAACTAATGTCAAACAGGTGCAGTCTGAGTGCACCAATTCAACAAGAACATTAACTAAAATTAAGGATCAAACGAGTCAAATGATGAGCATGATGGGTGACATCAAGAGACAAATTGGCATAGGTATTCCTAACAACACAGAAGATAATCTATGGAGAGAAGGTAAGGAGCATGTGAAAGTAATGGCACTCCAATCGGACAAAATACTAAGTAGCCCAGAAACCACTACTCTGGAAATAATAGTGGAGAATAATGACGATCCTCAAGAGGTATCCCTAGAAGCAGAAAATGAGCTAGAATTAGAAGAGGTAATCACACCGGCAACAGAGATAGAGAATGAAGTAACTAAAGATTCTGTCGATACAAAAATCTCATTCTTTTCGAAACTAGAAGAAAAGTAAAGCTGGGGTGAGGATCAATTTGTAAGTTTCTTAAACCTATTTTAAAACATTAAATGCTAACCTACATTTATTTGAGTTAATTGGAAAAGTTCCCAAATACGTTAAATTTTTAAAGGAAATTATGGCTAGGTGTAAGAAAATTAAGGTAAGAGAAAAAGTTGCTTTAAATGCTTCCTGTAGTGTGATTATTTCAAGACAGGTACCTCAAAAATTAAAAGACCCAGGAAGTTTTACTATTCCCATAGAGATAGTAAGCATTCATTTTAATAGTGCTAGTATTAATTTAATGCCTCTATCGATTTTTAAAAAACTCGGGTTAGGGGATCTGAAAACTACTCAAATAACATTACAGTTGGCTGACAGATCTTCAGTACGTCCAAAAGGAGTATTAGAAGACATGTTAGTCAAAGTGCAAAGTTTTATTATCCCCGCAGATTTTGTGGTACTTAATTTTGAAGAAGATCGTGAGATATTAATCTTATTAGGAAGACCCTTTTTAGCCACTTCTAGATCCACCATTGATTTAGAAAAGAATGAATTAACTATGAAAATTAATGGTAAGACTGAAACTTTTAAATGTAGTCATCAATCAAGCAATGAAGATAAGAGGAAGTTATGGGAACAATGTAAAAAATTATTTATTACTAACTTCCCCAAGTGAAGGGACACACTTCCTTCTATGCATGCAGAAAGAATAAACAGGTTTAAGGAAAGTGACAAATGGGCACATGTGGAATGGCACGTTGGAAGATAGACCAATACCGACAGAACAGGGAAATCCTTCATAGGTGAATTAGTGACATTGTTGGATGAATCTAGAAGTAAAACTTAAAAATTAGTTTAATTGTTGTTTAAATTTTGTAAATTATTGTATATAAAACTAATCACCTACTTTAGATTTTGACTTTTATTTGATGTAGGTTCATCTATAAACTGGAACATCCTTAAAGCTGGAAGCTTTTAGCCAAAATAGAGTCAGTGTTGTGACACAGCCTCAGGGAGTCGCTACATAGTAGACAGTTTCTTTCAAACCTCTAAACTGCAGGATGTGTCACAACATCAAACCAAAGTGTCATGACATAGGTAGTATGCCATGGATGTAGCGACACTGAACCCCTTTGTCGCAACATCACTGTAATTTTTTGCAAGGTCGACCTCACCCAATCGCGCAACCTAGCAGAATAATCTTTATTTAACCCGATTCTTAACCCATTAAAACCCTATTTTCTAAACTAAAACCATACTTACTTCTAATTAAAACATCTTTCAACCCTTAATCCCCCAAACTCTTTCAAATCCCTTAAAACCTCTTAAACCTTAAACCTCTACTTTCTTAAACATTCTAGTTATTCTTCACAAACTCTTCTACCATATTTGGGGTAACAAAGAATGAGACCATTGTGGGAAAGTAAGGAATTCAAACGAATTTCGATTATATATTAAAGGTTAAGAGTTTCTGAACTCAACTTTTTACTGTTCCATTAAATGGTTTGCTTAGTGTTGTATTCGAATTGAAATATCATGCCTCCTAGAAAAGGTAGAAGAATCAATGAATCGAACCATCAACGGATCCAAACCACCTTAATTTCGTAAACTCAAATATTAGGAAATATTTTACTGAACTTCAAGGAAAAACCTTTATCCAAGAGAGGGGATTCGATCAGTTAATGGTTTTATGTAAGGAAATATGGCCTTTAGTTAGATATCATAAGTGGGAAAATTATTGGATGATCCCAAAAGAGAATGTCGTGGTCCCCATTGTTCAAGAGTTTTATGCATCTTTACGGAACCATAAGTTTAGAAATACTGAAGGTTGTATGTGGAATATGGTATTTGTGCGTGAGAAGGAAGTGTAAGTAACCCCTCAAATCATTTGGGATTTTTATAAAGCTCCATATTATGAGAATGATTTCATTGATGAATCCGATCTAGAATACTTCAGAGATATAAATATGGATATTATTATAAACTTCTTGACTGAAGGTAAGGGTGAATGGAAATATCACGCAGGTACCAATATCCCAATATCCTTTCATCAAGCGATCATGTTTCTTAAAGCCAAAATGTGGATCCAATTTGTATGCATAAAAATTTTACATGCTTTAAATGTTTCTAACGTTAATACTTTTAGAGTAGTGTTACTCTATGCTATTTTGCAGAAACAGCAGGTATGTATTGGTAAATGGATTCATCAAAACATAAAAAGATGCATTGGCGGCCAGAAGGTGGGAGTCTTCTTTCCCCATCTGGTGGCTGCATTATGTAGAAAGACGGGTGTACCTACGACATCCACTGAGTTGTAAAAGCCCGGTCTACACCCTAGTCAGAATAGTCATTTTGGGACCACAGATCTGAGTCAGAAAATTATTTTAATATTATTTTTCGTGCTTATTATATGTGAATTAGTATGTGTGAAAATTTCGTATAAAAATATAATAATTTATGTGCTCAATTTGATAAAAGGACTTAATCGCGTAAAATGTAAAAGTGGCTTGCTAAATTGTTAAAGTGCTTAATTGCTATGTCTCTTTAATTGAGAGGTCCTTATGTGGTTAATATGCCATATACATAGTTAATGGACATTAATAGCCTTAATTAACATGAATTGTATGTTAATTAATAAAGGGAAAACTAGTAAATGATGAATTATTATGTTTTTAATAAAACAAAAGCATGAAAATCTTATTTTGTGTTCATCCATGCCGAAAATTAAAAGAAGAAGAAGCCAAAGTTAGGTTTTGATATTTGGCCCTTGTTCATTTTGATTAAAGTATGAGTTATGCTTGGTTTTTGATAATTTTTACATTTTTGAGATCGTTGCTTAGTAATCTATCAAGCCCATGCCCTAATTTTTGAATTGGTTGATGATTTTGAAAGATTCCATTGATGAATTTATGTGTTTTATGATGTTTAATAATGAATTATGAAAGCTTAGTGCTTGATATACATGTTTTGTAAAGTAATTTAGGGTGCAAATGCATATTAGGGATTTAATTTAGAAAAGTGTAAATTAAAGGTTGAATTGTGAAATAAATGAAAGTTTTGGGCTCCTAGAGGTCCCTATGATATTCGGCTATGCATGGGTTCATTGAAATTATGTGTATTTTGTGTTTTTTGTGAAATAGAGACTAAAATGTTAAAATGTGAAAATGGAAGGGCTAATTTGTAAAATGCCCTAAATATGTGCTTATGGATTGAAATGAATGATTTGTTGAACAAAAATGTTAATTTTGAATACATATAGATCAAGAAAAGAGGAGTTCAGATTTAGACCGAGGGAAGTCAAAGGTTACTGAGTAAACAGTTTGAATCGTTAATTTCGAGTACGAAGTAAGTTCGTACGTGATAAATGATGTTATAGTTATGCTTTAATGCTTTGATAATACATAAATTGTATAAATATTCAATTACGGTTTGAGTATGATGATAATCAACTATGTTCGGCACTATCTATAAATGGCACTAAGTGTGCGAGTTGGAATAGCTTCGGCTATGTAAGGCACTAAGTGTGCGATACCAAGATAACTTCGGTCTATTGAAATGGCACTAAGTGTGCGAGATTGTTACGATTTCGGCAAATCACTGATGCACTAAGTGTGCGAATTCTTAAAGCATGGAAAGACTTCCGAATGAACTAATGTATTTGAACCAAAGGTGAGAATGAAATGAAATTATCCAGGAAAGTTCAGGTATGTTTGATACCTAGATGATAGATGATATTATGTGTATGAAGCTTAATGAATTCGTATAAACATGCCATATGAGATATAATAGAATTGATGGATGAATTTGTAAGTTACTAAGTGTTTATTAGTTGATGTTTCGTCTATTATAAACTGTGTTTATTTATGGTACTAACTTACTAAGCTATAAAGCTTGCAATGTGAAATGTTCTCTATTTTACAGTGTTATAAAGCTAACTCGGATTCAGGGATCGTCAGTGACTCACTCACACTACCAGACATCTATTTGAGTACCATTTTGAGAGTTGTATATTTGGTATATGGCATATATAGGCTAGTGTCATTTTGATATGTTTTGTGATGTGAATATTAGCCATGAGTTTTGGCTTGGAGCTGTTTATATGTATGGCCTCTTATGTTGATCTAAATGATGTGCTTGATAGGTAAGTAATATGATGTATATAATGTTTATGTAATAGTTTGATTACAGAATGTTGAATTTGCTAGTTTTGTGGTATGAATTAGGTGATAAGTTGATGAAGTTATACCTTGAAATTTATATGAGTCTTAATGATTTTGGTACATTGATTAGTTATGTATTGGTTGTGAAAATTTAGTAATGAATTGGATGGTATTTTAATGTCATGGAATAGGTTTGAAATGGTTAAATTGATGGCCTATAAATGTATGCAAATGATGTAAAATGTTGTGGATTTGGTGTACTTGAGATAGGTGGGAAATGTGGCTTAACCGTGTGTCTTAACCGTGTGTCTGTTGTAATTTAGCTATTCAAATCAGTCCCGAGCATGGTTTAGACACACAGGCATGTCTGGTGGCCGTGCGAGGCACACAGCCTTTGTACATGGGTGTCTGTGGCCATTTCAAAGGGTACACGGGCTAGACACATAGGCGTGTGGTCGGCCATGTGACCCAAGTCAGCTTCGACCATGGTCAAGGCACACAGACGTGTCTTGTGGCCGTGTAGTTAAGTCAGTATGTATGCCCTGTTTTGCCACGGTTTAGACACACGGACGTGTCTAAAGTCGTGTGAGGCACATAGCCTGTTCACACGGGCGTATGACTTGTGAAACTTTAAAAAAAAATGTTTAAGTTTTGAATAATTTCGTATGATCTCAGTTTAGTCCCGACCCTTTTCTAAAGCATGTTTAAGGTCTTGTTGACCTATGTGAGGAACTCTGTAATGATATGTAATTATGATGCTTTGATGTTTGTGAAATGAATGCTTAATGTTTCGATATGTCCGGTAACGCCTTTAACCCTATTCCGGCGACGGATACGGGTTAAGGGTGTTACATTTTATTAGTATCAGGGCTATGGTTTAGTCAGTTTTAGGACTACCATAGCGTATGTGAGTCTATCTATACATGCCATTTATATGAATTTCGATAGTGTGATGATTCCTGACAATTGAAATGTGTTTTTCATATAGCAAATGGATCCCAAACGAGCAATAGCTGATGATGTTGAGAGCAATGCGCCCGCTCCCTCTCAAGGGACAGCGCTGGTCGAATCTAGGCCGATATCTAATAGTTAGGGAGGAGAGGCCAAGCAAGCCTTCTTCCAAATGATGACTAAGTGGTTCACGAAATTCGTACGAATGAATCTGGCTGCTCAATAACCTCCATCCCAACCTATTCCTCAACAAATCCCAGTTGTGCCACCAGTAGTAGATCCAATTCGACTGAATAAGCTACATGTTGATAAGATTCGTAAACATGGGGCTGAAGAGTTTCGGGCTACGGTTGATGATGATGCCGAGAGGGATGAGTTTTGGCTTGAGAACACTATCCGAGTATTTGATGAGTTGTCTTGTACTCCAGATGAATGTATCAAATGTATAATGCATATCACTGGTGGAAAACGTTGACATCGGTGGTTCCTAGGGAACGAGTTACCTGGGAATTCTTTTAGACTAAGTTACGAAAAAAGTACATAAGCTAGAGATTCCTCGATCAAAAAAATAAAGAGTTTCTGGAGTTGAAACAAGGTCGGATGACTGTTGCTAAATATGAAAGAGAATTTGTACATTTGAGCAAATATGCCCGAGAATATGTGTCTACTGAAGAGATCATGTGTAAAAGATTTGTTGATGGACTGAACGAAGATATAAAACTGTTATTCGGGATACTTGAACTGAAAGAATTTGTAGTATTGGTTGAGAGGGCCTGTAAAGCCGAAGATCTCAGTAAAGAAAAGAGAAAAGCCGATTCAGAGGCTAGAGATTCGAGAAAGCGATCAATGAATAAATTTTATCATTCCTCGTCAAAGAAATCTAGAGATTTTAATGATCGATCGATAGTTTCAGCGGGAAATTAGAATAAAGATCGTGGAAAGCAATATACCAACCCTAAAGCTCAAACTACCTCAGTATCGAGTGTTGTTAACGCTAAAAATGTAAAGCCTGAGTGTAAGCATTGTGGAAGACGGCATTTCGGAGATTGCTGGGGAAAAATAATAATCAAGCTTGTTACAGTTGTGGTTCACGAGATCATTTTATAAAAGATTACCCAGAGTTAGCTAAAAAAGATAATGCTCAGAACCTGAGGCCAAGTAATACTACAGCTAAAGGTAGACCAACGAGAAACACGAGAAATACGAGTGGTGGTAGAGGTGTGACACAAGACACTGCAGCAAGATCTGATCCTAGAGCACCTGTACGAGCCTACACTATTCGAGCACGAGAAGAAGCATCATCACCAGATGTTATTACTTGTACTTTTACTCTCTATGACACTAAAGTAATTGCATTGATAGATCTAGGGTCTACTCATTCGTATATATGTGTGAATTTAGTATCCAGTAAGACTTTGCCTGTAGAGTCTACTGAATTTGTAATTAGAGTATCGAACCCCTTAGGCAAGTGTGTTTTGGTTGATAAAGTGTGCAAGAATTGTCTGTTGATGATTTGGGATAATTACTTTCCAGTCGATTTGATGTTGTTACCATTTGATGAGTTTGACATAATCCTGGGTATGGATTGGCTAACGATGCATGATGCTGTTGTGAATTGCAAACAGAAGATGATTGATTTGAGATGTCAGAATAATGAGATTATCCGTATTGAATCAGATGATTTGAATGGATTACCAGCAATGATTTTAGGGATGTTAGCTCAGAAATATGTGAGAAAGGGTTACGAAGCTTATTTAGGTTATATGCTTGGTACGAAAGTGGTTGAAAAGAAGATTGAATAAGTGCCAATTGGTTGTGAATATCCAGATGTGTTTCCTGATGAGTTACCATGATTACCTCCAATTCGAGAAGTTGAATTTGGTATTAAGTTAGTACCGGGAACTACTCCGATTTTGATAGCTCCGTATAGAATGGCTCTGACTGAATTAAAAGAATTAAAAGCTCTGTTGTAAGAATTGAAAAATAGAGGCTTTGCACGACCGAGTTATTCTCCTTGGGGTGCACCAGTTTTGTTCGTGAAAAAGAAAGACGGAACTATGTGAATGTGCATTGATTCTCGACAGCTCAATAGAGTGACGATCAAGAACAAATATCCACTGCACCGAATTGACGATTTGTTTGATCAGTTGAAAGGAGCTACTGTATTTTCAAAGATAGATTTGAGATCGGGTTATTATCAGTTACGAGTAAAAGATTCAGACATTTCAAAAACTGCTTTCCGAACGATGTACAAACATTATGAGTTTTTGATTATACCTTTCAGATTAACAAATGCACCTATTTTTTTTATGGATTTGATGAACAGAATGTTCAGACCGTATTTAGATCGATTTGTTGTTGTATCCATTGATGAAATTTTGATTTATTCGCGTGATGAAAATGAGCATGCTGAACATCTGAGAATAGTGCTACAGACTTTACGAGATAAGAAATTATATGCAAAGTTTAGCAAATGTGAATTTTGGTTATGAGAAGTCAGTTTTTTGGGGCATGTTGTGTCAGCATCTGGTATCCGAGTTTATCCGAGCAAGATTTCCACTATTTTGGATTGGAAAGCTCCAAAAAATGTTTCTGAAGTTCGCAGTCTCCTTGGATTTGCTAGTTATTATCGAAGGTTTGTAAAAGGCTTTTCAATGATTGCGACTTCGTTGACGAAACTACTTCAGAAAGATGTGAAATTTGAATGGTCTGAAAAGTGTCAGAAAAGCTTTGATCAGTTAAAAGCTTTATTGATAGAAGCTCTAGTGTTAGTGGAACTAGGATCGGGTAAACAATTTGTAATTTACAGTGGTGCTTTGTTAAACGGTCTGGGATGTGTTTTGATGCAAGAAGGTAAGGTCATTGCTTATGCTTTGAGACAGCTAAAACCGTACGAAAAGAATTATCTGTTGCACGACCTTGAATTAGCTGCGATTGTGTTCGCTTTGAAGATTTGGTGTCACTATTTATTTGGTGAGAAATGTCAAGTGTATTCAGATCATAAGAGTTTGAAATATATGATGAATCAGAAAGATTTGAACTTGTGACGGAGAAGATGGTTAGAATTGCTAAAAGACTACGAGCTTGTAATTGACTACCATCCGGGAAAGACCAAAGTTGTTGCTGATGCTCTAAGTCAAAAATCATTGTTTGCATTATGTACAATGAATACTCAAGTAACTTTGTCTGATGATGGTTCAGTTTTAGCTAAGTTGAAAGCAAAACCGTTATTTATTCAGCAGATTTATGAAGCCCAGAAGGTTGATAATGAATTGTTAGCAAAACGGGCTCAGTGTGATTTGAATACTGATTCAGAATTTCGAGTTGATGTTGAAGGTTGTTTGAGATTTAGAGATCGAATATGTGTTCCAAGAAATTCAGAGTTGATTCAGATGATTTTAAATGAAGCTCATAGCAGTCAATTATTTGTTCATCTGAGTAGTACTAAAATGTATAACGATCTAAAATAGCATTACTGGTGGTCAGGAATGAAAAGAGATATCTCCAAATTTGATTCGAAATGTTTGATTTATCAACAAGTTAAAGCTGAACATCAGGTGCCATCTGGTTTGTTAGAACCGATTATGATTCCGGAGTGAAAATGGGACAGAATCATGATGGATTTTGTATCCGGTTTACCTCTGTCACCAGGTAAGAAAGATGCAATATGGGTTGTTGTTGATAGATTGACTAAATCAGCTCATTTCATTCCAGTTCGTACAGATTATTCACTTGATAAGCTTGCTGAGTTGTACATTTCTCAGATTGTGAGATTGCAAGGAGTGCCTTTGTCCATTATATCAGATAGAGATCCGAGATTCACATCACGATTTTGGAAGAAAATGCGAGCGGCTTTAGGTACAAAATTGTATTTTAGTACTGCTTTTCACCCACTGACGAATAGTCAATCTGAGCAAATTATTCAAACACTCGAGGATATGTTAAGATGTTGTATTCTTAAGTTTGAAGGTACGTGGGAACGATACTTACCATTGATTAAATTTGCATATAATAATAGCTTTCAATCGAGTATCAAAATGGCTTCTTATGAAGCTTTATACGGTCGAAAATGTCGAACAACATTGTATTGGACAGAGCTTAGTGAGAATAAGATTCACGGGGTTGATTTGGTCAGAGAAACAGAAGAAAAAGTGAAAGTAATACGAAATAGTCTGAAAGCAGCTGCAGATCATCAGAAATCATATGCAAATTTAAAAAGAAAAGATATTGAGTTTCAGATCGGTGACAAAGTATTTTTTAGAGTCTCGCAGTGGAAGAAAATACTTCGATTTGGCAGAAAAGGCAAGCTAAGCCCGAGGTTCATCGGGCCGTATGAGATTACCGAATGTATAGGGCCGGTTGCTTATAGATTGTTGTTGCCTCTAGAGCTATAAAAAAAATTCATAATATATTTCATGTATCGATGTTACGAAGGTACAGATCAGATCCTTCGCATGTCATATCTTCGACTGAGGTTAAAATTCAGCCAGATATGTCTTATGATAAAGAACCAATACATATTTTAGCTCGTGAGATCAAAGAGTTGAGAAATAAAAGAATAGCGTTAGTGAAAGTATTGTGGCATCGACACAGGTTTGAAGAAGCCACATGGGAACCCGAGGATGCTATGAGAAAACAATATCCAAACCTATTCACTGGTAAGATTCTCGGGGACGAAAATCCCTAAGAGGAGAGAGTTGTAACATCCCGATCTAGACCCTAGTCAGAATAGTCATTTTGGGACCATAGATCTAAGTTAGAAAAATATTTTAATATTATTTTTTATGGTTATTATATGTGAATTAGTATGTGTGAAAATTTCGCATGAAAATTTAATCGTTTATGTGCTCAATTTGAGAAAAGGACTTAGTCGCGTAAAATGTAAAAATGGCTTGCTAAATTGTTAAAGTGCTTAATTGCTATGTCTCTTTAATTGAGAGGTCCTTATATGGTTAATATCCCATTTACATAGTTAATGGACATTAATATCCTTAATTAACATGAATTGTATGTTAATTAATAAATGGCAAACTAGCAAATGATGAATTATTATGTTTTTAATAAAACAAAAGCATGAAATTCATATTTAGTGTTCATCCATGCCGAAAATTAAAAGAAGAAAAAGCCAAAGTTAGGTTTTGATATTCGGCCCTTGTTCATTTTGATTAAAGTATGAGTTCTGCTAGGTTTTTGATGATTTTTACGTTTTTGAAATCGTTGCTTAGTAATCTATCAAGCCCATGCCCTAATTTTTGAATTGTTTGATGATTTTGAAAGATTCCATTGATGAATTTATGTATTTTATACTGTTTAATAATGAATTATGAAAGCTTAGTGCTTGATATACATGTTTTGTAAAGTGATTTGGAGTGAAAATGCATATTAGGGATTTAATTTAGAAAAGTGTAAATTAAAGGGTTGAATTGTGAAATAAATGAAAGTTTTGGGCTCCTAGAGGTCCCTATGATATTCGGCTATGCATGGGTTCATTGAAATTATGTGTATTTTGTGTTTTCTGTGAAATAGGGACTAAAATGTTAAAATGTGAAAATAGAAGGGCTAATTTGTAAAATGCCCTAAATATGTGCTTATGGACTGAAATGAATGATTTGTTCAATAAAAAGGTTAATTTTGAATACATATAGATCAAGAAAGGAGGAGTTCGGATTTAGACCGATGGAAGTCAAGGGTTATTGAGTAAACGGTCTGAATCGTCAATTCCGAGTACGAGGTAAGTTCGTACGTGCTAAATGATGTTATAGTTATGCTTTAATGCTTTGATAATGCATAAATTGTATAAATATTTGATTACGGTTTAAGTATGATGATAATCAACTATGTTCGGCACTAAGTGTGCGGTTCGAAATAAATTCATCTATAAATGGCACTAAGTGTGCGAGTTGGAATAGCTTCGGCTATATAAGGCACTAAGTATGCGATGCCGATATAGTTTCGATCTATTGAAATGGCACTAAGTGTGCGAGATTGTTACGATTTCGGCAAATCATTTATGCACTAAGTGTGCAAATTCATAAAGCATGGAAAGACTTCTGAATGAACTAATGTATTTGAACCAGAGGTGAGAATGAAATGAAATTATACACGAAAGTTCAGGTATGTTCGATAACTAAGTGGTAGATGATATCATGTGTATGAACATGTCATATGAGATATAATAGAATTGATGGATGAATTTGTAAGTTACTAAGTGTTTATTGGTTGATGTTTCGTATATTATAAACTGTGTTTATTTATGGTACAAACTTACTAAGCTATAAAGCTTACAGTGTGAAATGTTCTCTGTTTACAGTGTTATAAAGCTAGCTCATATTCAAGGATCGTCAGAGACTCACTCACACTATCGGACATCTATTTGGGTACCATTTTGAGAGTTGTATATTTGGTAGGCATGTATAGGCTAGTGTCATTTTGATATGTTTTGTGATGTGAATATTAGCCATGAGTTTTCGCTTGGAGTTGTTAATATGTATGGCCTCTTATGTTGATCTAAATGATGTGCTTGATAGGTAAGTCATATGATGTATATAATGTTTATGTAATGGTTTGATTATGAAATGTTGAATTTGCTAGTTTTGTGGTATGAATTAGGTGATAAGTTGATGAAGTTATACCTTGAAATTTATATGAGTCTTAATGATTTTGGTACATTGATTAGTTATGTTTTGGTTGTGAAAATTTACTAATGAATTGGATGGTATTTGAACGTCATGGAATAGGTTTGAAATGGTTAAATTGATGGCCTATAAATGTATGCAAATGATGTACAATGTTGTGGATTTGGTGTACTTGAGATAGGTGGGAAATGTGGCTTCAACCAAGCCTAATTTCACCCCACACGGTTGAGCACACGGGCGTGTGGCCATTTCAAAGGATACACGGGCTAGACACACGAGCGTGTGGTTGATCGTGTGACCCAAGTCAGTTTCGACCACAGTCAAGGCACACGGGCGTATCCTCTGGCCGTGTAGTTAAGTCAGTATGTTTGCCCTGTTTTGCTTATGTTTGCCCTGTTTTGCCATTGTAACGCCTCAAAAATCCTGAACTCTCTTTTTTTTTGTTTTGATAAAATGTGTACTTAATATTCCTAGTCAAGTGTTATTTATGTGATAATAGGCCTTGGTTAAGTTTTGAGTTCGAACTTTGAGGTGAAGGAAATTATAGTTTAATAATTAAAAGAACCTTGATGGCAAGTAGTTTGTTTTTAAATAAATGAAGGAGGAATTGGACACAAGGAGCCTAGTGTTGGAGTGGCAAGTAGCATCACATGTGGGGCTTAGAGGTGGCGTCACATGCATGGCAAGGAGGTTTGGGGTTCGAATCCCTCCTTGCTCAAAAGAAGGATTTTTTTTCTTAAAAAATGGCCAGTAGTGGTGTTGGATGTGAACTCTGAAGGGAGTGATCAGAGGAGAAATTTAATGAAAGGATCAAAGAGTTATCAGGGAGAAAAGTTAGGAGATAAGAGGTGTAAAGAAGTGGAGCCGAATTGGGAATTTAGGGATAGGTAAATTCGGCTATAGTATATATAGGTGCCGATTTTGGGGATTCTAGGCGAATGCCGAATTCTTCCCTTCTATTTTACTGAAAACACTTTTCTCTTCAAATATTTAAAAGTCGAAATCCCTTCCTTTCTCTTTTATTTTGTGCCGATTTCTTCCCTTCCTTTCTCATCAGACTCTTTTCTTTCTTGCTCCTAGTTACTTTCTCTAAAGCCGAATATCTTTTGGCCAAAATCCTGTTGTGCCACCACTTTTTCTTCAACGTTCGCCGATCGATTCTTGTGTAAGTGCTTTACTTTCTTTTAGTTGGTCTTCCTAATACCGATTTCTTCTCTCCCTCACTCTTTCTAAACTGGTTTTGGTAGGGGATTAGAATCGAATCTCGAATTTCAGATCTCTGTCGAATTGCTCCTTAGGCGTTTTGGGGTTTTGGGTAAGTATTCCTATTTTATTGGTTAAGATTGACCGAATGGTCATGGATGATTTAAGAGTGACTTAAGATGATTATGAGTCACTTGTTGTTTAGTTCTTAATGATTTAGGTTGATGCAGATTTAAGAAATACTCGTGATTACTGATTAAGGAAGGGCTGTTAAGGCTTGTCGTTCA
Organism: Gossypium anomalum; assembly: GCA_025698475.1. Classification (NCBI taxonomy): domain Eukaryota; kingdom Viridiplantae; phylum Streptophyta; class Magnoliopsida; order Malvales; family Malvaceae; genus Gossypium; species Gossypium anomalum. The sequence continues at coordinate 55,303,964 of CM046968.1, read as the reverse complement.
AGGTAAGGCAAAGGTGAGATTTTGGATTTTGGTGATTGTATTTGATAAGTGTGTGATTAATTGTTGAGTGATATCGTTTGTAGGTTCATGGCTAAGGAGATCGCAGCACGTTTTAGTACCAGGTGTGTACATACACTGCACACACAATAGACTGGTAAAACTCGAAATGTCGAAATGCCGAAAAGCCGGAAGTTTGGCTACAATGGTCTTGCGAGTGTGCGAACACTCGTAAGAGGGGAACCGATAGGTTATCAGAGGCCCCATGAGCAATTACATGGACTTGGGCTATGTATTGGCCAACTGGGCCAGAATGGGCTAAATGGGCCCGAGGGGCTATAAGGCCAATAATAGGCAAAATTGGCAATTTGATACTAAGTGATGAAAAATCATATGATTGCATGACTATGAATGTGATTGGGCTTGATGTGCCATATGAATGTGATTGGGTCTGATGGGCCATATGAATGTCATTGGGCCTGATGGGCCATATGAATGTCATTGGGCCTGATGGGCCATATGAATGTCATTGGGCCTGATGGGCCATATGAATGAGATTGGGCCTAAAGGGGCCAAATGAATAAGTGTGGATCTGTTAGTGTTTAGTAAGGGGTTGTGGACCTAGTTTTTGGTAACTACTCAATCAGACATAAAACTTAAATAATTAATTAATTGCGACCGTGGACGAGTCATAAAGTTAAGGTGTGGCAATGGGTATATGCATGTCTAGGATTGGATCTAGGGAGAGCTTGGTACTTAAGCAGTCTTAATGACTCACCTCCTCTTCTCTAGAATCCTACCTGGTGCATAGTATCTGTTCACTTTAGCCAACAAGGACTTGTTAACGGACCAAGGTAGGTAATAAACCCATAATAAAGAGAAATTACCGAAAGGCCTCTAAGGGCGAAAATGACTAAAATACCCCTATGTGTTGAATGTAAGATCATGTATACCTGCTGCATTTATATGATATTCTGTTTAGGTTGCATATGGGTTGGGATTTATGGAACGGAGGAAGAATATGAGGATCGCATAGTTGCTTGACGACCGTGGATCCACCGGTGGCTTTTTAAGCCTAATATATGTGTAGCACCTAATTGCAACGTTAGGTAGTATTGCAACCGGGCTACCATTAAAGTGTATCGGATGGGTGGGTCGATATTTATATCCCTACATGGTGTGTATCAGGGGATGGAGATGATGTGTAGTGGTTGGATGGGTAGGATTCGTGCATATTTGATTGCTTTACATATGTTCTGATATTGAATTGGGCTCAGGCCCAAAAAGACTTGCTATTGCATGCTTTACTATTTGCCAAAGGTTGTACACACTGAGTTTTCGAAAACTCAGCCCCCTCTTTTATTTTTCTCAGGTGATCCTCAGTAGGCGGTTCGACAGTTGGAGGGACTCCGAGGTGGCCAGTTAGCAAGACGACTTGGACTTGTTTTCTTAAACATATAATTTCTAGTATTTTAAGCTATTTCAGTCCGGATTTTAATAAGGCCTACCCACTAGATATTATTTCATTGTCATTACTACGCTTTGAATTTTTGATACGGAACCTGGATTTATTTCTTTTAGACATATGCCAAGTTTTTGAAAATAATTATTTTAAAATCAAGCTTCCGCAGATAAAGAGAATTTTTACTAAGTAATAAAGAAATAGTTCATTTTGAATACACCTCATTTTGGAACTAAATACAAACTGAATGTTACTTAATTTTCTCTTTTGAAGGGTTTTCAATGAAAACAAGGCTTTCAATAAAACACTTCAATGTGACACACTGGATCCGGCCATAACGTCTGGGCCGGGTTTGGGGTGTTACAGCCACGGTTTAGACACATGGGCATGTCTAAAGCTGTGTGAGGCACACGGCCTGTTCATACGGGCATGTGACTTGTGTAACTTTCAAAAAATGTTTAAGTTTTGAATAATTTCGTATGAGCTCGGTTTAGTCCTGACCCTTTTCTAAAGAATGTTTAAGGTCTTGTTGACCTATGTGAGGGACTCGGTAATGATATGTAATTATGATGCTTTGATGTTTGTGAAATGAATGCTTAAATTTTTGATATGTTCGGTAACGCCTTTACCCCTATTCCAGCAATGGATAAGGGTTAGGGGTGTTACATTTTACTGAGTAGTCGCTAAAACCTTCCAAAATTATTATGGGTGATACCTAGTTCCAACAGTACATCAAATTGCGAACCAAACAAATGAAGGATTGGAACAAGCGACAACAAGAAGCGACAACTACACCAGCTTCATCATAGAGGTTGACACGAGCTCAACAAGACATCGGTGAAAAGAGTCATCCAAAGCTTAATTGGGTGACTGATAAACTGTAATTTATACATATTTATAACCCATGCTTAACACATTTTATGAATGATTTCTCTTTAGATTTGGTGAATTCGATGCTCCTAATGCCTTAATTTCATGTTTTATTCTCAGGTAAGCATAGGAGAGCGAAAGGAACGAGAAACGGGCCAAAAACGGAGAAAATGGGCCAAAGCACGAAATCAACATGGCCTAGACCTCCTCACACGGGCAGATCACACAGCAGTGTCAATTTGGCAGAATTGAAGCACGACTCACACGGGTATAACACATGCCCGTGTACCTCAAACACGGCCTGAAGTTATCACACACAGGCATGTCCCTGCCGTGCCCAAGTTGAGTCCAATTCAGAAAAGGCCACTTTCGAGGGTTCTTAGGCATTCCAAAGCCTATAAATACTCCCTAAAAGAGGAAGAAAAGGGGGACGGAGAATAGGGAGTAAGGAATTACTCCAAGGAAGCCGATTGATCCATCTCAGAAGCCGGATCCACTATCAAGATTAAAGATCTCTCCTCAATTTCCCCTTCAAGAGTTTTGGGTTTTCTTTATGTTTTGTATTTATTATTATTCTGAGATGTTTTCTTATTTAGTTATGAACTAAACCCCTAAATACCTAAGGGGAATGAAACCTATGACGAAACCTTGTTATTATTTCTGAATCGTATGATAAATATTTGACTTATTTTTAATTATGTGTTCTTAATTATGTGTTCTTAATTTTTGCTTTGGTATTTCAGGATATCACTTCAAGTTACTACTCTTAGTTGGAGGAGGAATAGACCTGACTAAGAGTAACTTTGTCATAATTAAGCGGAGTTGATTGCGCTCCTAGAGATAGGGTGACAAGATTTTGCCAGATTAGGGTGAAACCTAATAAGGGAATCCATAGATCGAGTTAATGCAACCTTAGGTGTTAATTAGAGAAATGCCTCGGTTATTCAACCTAGGGATTAGATGTTGTTAGTCTCGAGAGGGATAATAATATACATTAGGGATTTCTACGGAACAAGTTAAATGAATAAATCATCCGGTTCGGAGCCAGAATAACAAGTATAAGTCTAGGTGGATTTTTCCTTAGGTATCTTCTTAATCAATCGCTTTCTCCAAAAGTAATTTCCCAATTCTATTTTCTGCAAGTTCTTAGTTTAATTAGTTAGTTAAAACAAACCTCTTTTCTTCGGCTAGATAATAAGAAGACAATTATTACTAGAACTCCTAGTCCTTTGGGTTCGACAATCCGGTCTTGCTACAGCTATACTACTATTCGATAGGTACAATTTCCTACGTCGTGATAATAGTTAGTTTCAAGAATGATTTATTATAAATTTATAAAACTTATCACGGGAAAATTACGATCAGTGACATTGTGGATGCAAGAGTCTGGACCAATATTCTAAGAATTTATAAGGTAAAATAACATCCAAGTTCCCAATTATACACCTGACATGTTTGAGCCAACGAATACAGAACAAGAAAAAGAAGTGCATGATAGCGAGGAGGAATAAGAAAATGAGGAGAAGGATGGGAGTGAGGAGATGGATGAGGAGGATGATTGAACTATTTTAATTTTATAAAGACTTGTATTATTTATTGGATGGTTTTAATTTAGACTTTGTAGGAGTAGGAATAATAAATAGAATTTTTGTTTTGTTGCACATTGTTAAATTTTCTTGTAGGAACCCAACACGAAGGAGACAAAAAAATTTGAGCTAACACGATCAAAGGAGGAAGCACTCACCATTAGCAATTGGAGTGACCACGCTCAATCGGGGAACTTCCTTCCTTATCTATTTATGGGCTACACATTAAGCATAATGTGTTAACTAAAGTGTGGGAGTAACATAGAAAGTTCTTCAAATTTTTACATTTTCTTTTATTTTTCTTGTCTTTTGTGTGCTTGAGCTTGTAGAAATACAAGTGATTGGTTAGGAGCATGTACATATGTTGCTTGTGTTTATGAATAAATTTGGCATGATGATAGGTGATTTTAACCTTTTGATTATTAGGCTACTAGGTTCTATATGTTACACTATAAATAGGTATTAAGTAATCAATTGTACCAAGCGATATATAAAATACAAGGGAACGAGCATGCTAGTACGAATGATAAACAGTTGAATTTGTATTTGTTTGGTTGATTAAATTTGTGCATGTTGAGATATTTAGGGATGACCTAAGGCATCTTTTGGAACACATCTAGAGCCAAAAAGTTGTCCTAATTATATTTCACCTTTAGTACCAATTTTTGAGCCCGTTGACACTTCTTGATGAACCACATTATAAGCCTCGAGCCTGAACATGTCAATTTGTATTTGCCTTTGTTCTTTGGTCCTACATTGTACGATTATAGACGTATGGTCATACATATTGAGGGTTAAGTAAATGCATCATGGTGAAGTTTGTAAAAATAGAGTGAAATAGGGAAAATTAGTGTGATATGCAAATTATATGTTAGCCTAAAAGTGCAAAACAAGAAAAAAAATCCAAAAAAAAAGTCCATATGAGTAGAAAAACTACCTAAAAAGCCAAAAAGCATTCTTGAGTGAGATAAGTTAAAAAAGAAAAGTGACGAAGTCATAACAATAGAAAAAGCTCATTCATTAGTGCACAAAAAACTCGTAGGCTAGCTGTAGTTACTATGTCATGTTATGATTTCTTGTGTGGAGAGATAAGGAAGGTGAGAGAAGGAGAAATGAGGCGGTAAGCAAGAAAGGGTCACTAAGGGGGAAAGAATAGGGATCAATATGATGTGCCAAACTATTTTCGTGTTTGTAACCCTTTTTTCTGCTTACTATTTTTGAATTACATACTTGTCCTAAGCTTCAGAATGTTACAAGCCAAAAAGTCGTATGTGACCTAAATATCCTTATACATGAATAGACATCATACTAGACATGCGCATTGTAACAGCCTAGTTTAGACCCTAGTAAGAACAGTGGTTTCGGGACCACGAATCCGAGTAAAAAATATATTTTTTTATATTATTTTACGTGTTTAAAGTATGTGAATTGATATGTGTGAAATTTTAAATCAAAAATTTTATTGTTGTGTGCTTGATTTAATAAAAAGGACTTAATCGCATAAATTAAAAACTTGATAGTTTAAAGCATGAGGCCAAATTGTTAGTGGCTTTCTAAGTTGGGACATTTATGTTGTAAATATCCCATTAATAAGTAAGTGGGACGGCATAAAATATAAGTTACATGGTTTTTATTATATTAGTAAAGATATATAAGTAAATTAAATATTATATAATATATGTTATATTATAATATAAACATAAAATAAACAAAGCCATATTTGAGTGTTCATATGTTCTTGGTAGCGAAACTAAACAAAATAAAAAGAAAAGAAAGCAAGCTAGGGTTCGGTCAATATTCAAGCCCATACAAGGTTCGTTTTTGTTCTGGTTTTGATAATTTTTACGTTTTTGATATCGTTGCTTCGAGTACTGCAAAGCCCATGCTTGAATTTTTTATTTTGATGAATATTTTGAGTTGTGTCATTGTTGATGACTTGTGATTTTTGTGGTTTAATGATGAAAAATGAAAAATATGTTTTAGCTTAACATATTTTGTTTTGGAATTTTTGATAATTTTGAGTAATTAGGACTTAATTGCAAAAATAATAAATTGAGGGACTAAAATGTGAAATTAATGAAATATATGGACTCGTATAGTAATGGGTAAGATTCAGCTAAACATGGGTAATTGGAAATTTTGAGTAATTTGTGTTATTTTGAAATAGGGATTAAATTGTAAAAATGTGAAATGTTATGGGATAAAATGCAAAATGCCCAAATTATGTGTCTTTAGATAAAATTTAATGAAATGTTGAATAAGTGAGTTAATTTTGATATTAATTAGATTGGAAAAAGTGGAATTGGATTTGGATCGGGGAAAATCAAAGTGGTTGATTAGTCGTCTCGTTAGATTATCGTTGTCCGAGGTAAGTCCTTAAGTAATTAAATTTGATTTGTTGCGTGCTTAAGATTATATAATATGATATGTAATTATTTGACCTTTACAAGTTCGATTTGCAATAAGTATATTGAATTTAGGCTATAAAGCCGAATATGAAATGGATGATTTATGTATATAATGTGGTAGAATGACTATTAAGTGATGATGTGAAAGTGTGTAATATGTGTATACAATTTTATTGTACTTGTTTGTATAAAGTCGAATGTGAATTGAATGGTATATATGTGGTGACCGAATAGCTATTATGAAACAAAGTCAAAGAATGGGATATTTGTATAATAGAAGAATTGTGACTATTGTTCCTCTTTGGATCGAGGTTGTGTGTGAAATAATTTGTGAATATGGCATATAGCCGAATGGTTATTAAAAGTGAAAGCTGGGATAGTGAAAAGATTATGTGTTCCTTGTGTATGATTATTGAACCGAAAGTTAAAGGGTAGGTGTACATTTTGTGCTTATATTCGAATAAAGCAATTGAATTGCTAATGTGATATGTTATGTGAAATGTGTTAACATGTGAATAAATATGCAAGACACTGGAAATGTATCCGGGCTAAAGTCCCGTAGGCTTCGTGCTGGAAATGTATCCGGGCTAAACTCCAGCAGACCTTCGTCTTGAAAATGTATCCGGGCTAAAATCCATGAGAGCCGTCTTTGAAATGTATCCGGCTAAAGTCCCGAGCTTCGTCTTTGAAAATGTGTCCGGGCTAAAGACCCGCAGAGCTTACGTCTTTGGTCTTTGGTAATATAATTTCGGTTTTATACCTAGCGGGCCAAGTGCCGATGAATTTGATAAAGTATACAACTACAAGATCCTACACTTTGAGTTGACAAATTGAAAGTGCATTACATATTAAGTTGGCGTGCACGTATCATGTACTCGTATGCGATTTGATTTGAATTAAATTATAAATATATAAAGTGATGCATCTGTGAATAAGTGTTATGACTATAAATATGATCGTGATATATTCGGTAAATGTGTGAAGTTATGTAAAGTGATTCTATGTTTATATTCAAATATAAACACTTGGTCCTTGTGGAAAGATTTGTGGAAGTATATGATTTATTTTTAGGTGATTACGATCATGAAAAATTAAATGTGAATATGATATTGTATTTTATTCGTTTCAATTGAACTAAAGCTGTTAATGAAGCATTTTAATGCCTATGTTATATGAGTTCGATCTTGAATGACATGATATACATGTTTAGATAATTTGAATGCAAGGAATGTGTGAAAGAGCAAATTTGTAATAAATCTGCTTGGGACAGCAACAGTAGCGTGATTTTGGAAAATCACCATAAATTGTGGAAATTGAATTAGAAGCTGAATAAATTATGTAATTAAATCTTGATGAATCTAGTTTCTTATAAAAGAAACCTTGTAAGCAAAAGAATTGTAGATAATGAGATATTTGAAGTGGTGTGAGATAGAGTCAAAATGACTTTGAAATCCCCTGTTCTGTTTTTAGAAAATCATTGTAAATTTTACAATGATGATTATAAGATAAAATTTATATACTTAGACTCCTTAATGAGTATAGTTTCAAATGAAATAAACAATAACATATTTCGAATTCTTTATAATGAGAAAATTGATTCGTAGTGAAGAGTGGTTAGAATAGTCGAAAAGTGAAATAGAGGAAACGTCAATAAAAATCTGGTATTGATTGGTCAAACCAAAAATTCTGAAAATTTTATGGATGGAAGATATATGAGTCTATTTTCAGGAAAAATTAATGGCACTTGAATTGGAGTTTCTTAGCTCCAGTTATAAATAATTTAGTGACTGTTGCTCAGGAAGACAGCTTGTAGTGAATTTGTGATTTTGTTGCAAACATGGTTAAAACTAGTTAATGAAATGCTTTTCAAGTTCTTATGATCTTATTTGTGATTTTAATATTTGGTTTTAATTGAGTTCAGATTCAAGTGAGGTGAATTTGCTAAATATGCATTATGTTCATGGATACTTGGCCAAAATGACAATTATCTAGGAATGATTTCTTGAAAATTTGAAGTAATCGATCTATAAGTAAATTAATTGTTTGCATTGCTTAAAACTTACTAAGCATTGAAGCTTACTCTGTGTTCTCTTTTCTATTTCTTATAGGTTTATACTTTAGCTCGAGCTGAAAGAGTCAGAGATATCATCACACTATCGAGTCATTAGGTGAGATGAGAAGATTGTATATCATCATGGTTTAAGGCATGTATAGGATAGACTATAGGTAGAATGATATTTCGACTTTGTATACATTATATCCATGCGAAGATGACTTGCTCATTTTGTTTAGGGAAGCCTTATAATTAAACTAAAGTGTTGAAATTTTTTTAGTTATAACTTGATAGTAGTTAATTTGTTATTAGATATTCGGTTATGTTTTGATAGTGAGTCATTTTAGAAATTTTATAAGAACTCTTATGGAAAATCAATGAGACAGGTTTGCATTGTTGATAATTTATGTCTGGTAAGTATCTTTGAACTTATAGAAGTTTTGTTCAGTCAAGTAATACCTCATAACCTTATTCCGGCAACGGATACGGGTTAGGAGTGTTACACGCATAAACGACTATTTGTATTTTGCTCGGATAATCAAAATACTTATATGATTTGTTGATGGATTTCTATGGATGAAACCCTTAATACTTGTATATTTTGTAACATGCTGAACTTAGATGTTTGAAGTCAAAGGTGGTAAGTCAACTATTCAACATGTTAAAGTTGTTAATAAGCAGGAAATGTCTAGGTCATATGCTCCGAAGTTAATACTTGTACCATACTTGCTTAAGGGTCATCATGTTTATTTGCCATCTTTGTTTATGTTGCTTGAGGACAAGTAATGACTTAAGTGTCGGGGAGTTTGATCTGCCGAAATTTGATGTAACAGATTAAACTAGTTTTCACACTTAAGGAGCCTGAATACAAGCATTTTCATTACATTTTAGTTAAGTTTCTTTAGTTGTACTTACATTCAATAAAATTTGCAAATGGAGTCTTTTATTGACCTTAAGGGCCAAATGAGGTCTAACGGAAAGCTAACATACTTTGAGAGTTTGCAGGAGACCATCAGAAGGCATTTTAGGATGATAGTGGATTATATGTCGTAACACGGGAGGATTGATGTCTCAACGTAGGGAACAAAATTAAGAAAACTCAAGTCTGCATTCGATGTCGCGACACAGACTGAGGATGTCGCGACGTACCCCCGAAGATGGCTACAGAAAAGTATAATGGTTTCTATGTCACGACATACTTATAATCAGATTTGATTTATTCTTCCTTTTTATTCTTTTAAAATTTTATCTTTTTATGCTATTTTATTTTCATTATTATAAAACCCCAAAAATCCTTTATTTTATATTCTTCGTACTATAACTAGATATAAAAGTACTAATTAATTCTTTTAACATTTAGGTTAGAATTGATCTAGCGCTCGCCTCCCTTGGGTATGATCCTTGGAGTACTCACCCATTCCGTTGTAAAACTATATTGCAACTAAACCCTATACTTGCGGATATCGCCTCGTAATTCTATATTTTATTGCAGTATTTACACTCTAGATGTTAGTACGTCTGTAGGTGGTCAAAATACTTATTTGGAAATTGACGAACATATGTGAAACACGAGTTATATGTGTTCGGAATTTTAGGGGTATTTTAGGAATTTTAGCCTTTGAGTGTTCGGAATTCTAAGACATGGCATATCAGTAATGTTTCTAATTATGGTTTTTAGAAAATTAAATCAATTCCTGAAAATGATTTTTAAATGGCTTTAATTTTGAAAATAGGACTGATTTGTAAAAGAGTCAAAAATAAAAGTTTTCATGAAGGAATTTGACCAATTGTCCAAAATCAACTTAAAAACCCGCTTTTCCAAATAGTTTTCACATCAACTTCTCCTCCCCCATATTTGTGTCGTCCCATTATTTTCCCTTTTACTCCCCAATCAATTTTTACTTCTAATGCCTAGTCCTCTTTGATTTCTATCACCCTTGAACCTTAAATCCTCCATTTAAATCAAGAAAATCACCCGAAAACTTCATCATCTACACCATCTTCTCCAAACGTGGATTTTTTGGGATTTGCGTCAAAACTCATTTTTCTTCCATCGAAGGTAACCATTCAACTTTCTATGAGTTTTAAATGATATATAGTCCCTTAAACTGAATTTTTAGCCATTGAAATGCACGTTTTTAAAAAAAAAAAGCCAAAAATCAGGTCTTTAATGGTAAATTTTGGGTTTGTGGATAAAAACGTGGTTTCAAAGTATTTTTCAATTAATTTTAATATGATTAGTTTTTCAATTTTGGGTTTGGGGAATAAGGCAATGTGGTGGAAATATATTGATATTTGCTATGTTATTATGGTGGTTACTTTAGAGTTTATACTTTTAAGATTTATGAGACTTGGTGCTTGATTAATCGTCTAGTTATACGGATATGATTCGAAGTTTAAAACTGATTATATACGTGTTATGATGATTTTTAGGAGTTATAATTGTTGCATGTTGATTTGGTACAAGTATGGATGATTGGAATGCTCACATATGTTGTATTTTTTTGGTTTGAAATAGAGGTATCAATATTTATATGTTAAAAATGATACCTCTGAAAATTTCAAAGTGCAAGAAGTTAGTCTTGCTAATTGTTATCGATACCTTGGCCCGAGTATTGATACTCGAGGGCAAAACTATTGATACTTGTTTAATGGTGCCGATATTTTTTGGTAGTTGGGTTTTTGATTGAGAAATAGTAAGCTAGTTTGGTACCGATTTTCCAAGCAGTATCGATGCCAGTTGAGAGAATTATCGATACCACATGCATAGTATTGATACATACATAATATATTTGTAAAAATTGCTAAATAGTCCCAAAGCATGATTATTTGATGTTATAAGCTCGTTTGAAGTATAATTAACATGTCCTATTGATAATCATCATGTGTTTGTCATAAAACTTATATGAATGTTAAAATGGAAGACATTTTGTTGGGAGTGAGCTTTTACTTGTTATATTTGACATGAGACGGTGGTATGGCACCTTGATATTCGGGATTAATGACCAGGCCAGGTATGGGGTGTTATAATATGATTTTGGAAAGAACATAATTGATTTACAACATGTGTACAGATATTTTAGAAGTGCCTCTAATTTATAAATATTACGAATTCTATTAAATGCTCGTTTGAACGTAGTAAACAATTAGGATACGATTCACATGCCAATAGGGTTAGAATGTGCGCTTGTACGGGATTGCACTTTGGTGCCTCTATTTGCACTTCGGTGCCTCTATTTTCACTACAATGCCTTTGTTTGCACTATGGTGCCTCTGTATAATGTTTCAATGCTCTCTGGTGTGGTGTAGTTACCCGAGTATCCGAGTTATTTTACTATAGTTCATCAGGATATTAAAATTTGTGAATGATCTTTATAGGATTTGTTAATATATGTGACGAAATATCAAAAGATTTATGCTAATGAATGAATATACAAGAATGTTTCCGATATTGATTCAATGAAATGTATATACGAATGATATTGATTAAATTATTGAATAACATGAAATATTTGATGAATTATTTCAGTGCTAATCCTATCTATTCTTGCAAATGGTTTGTCAAGTTCATATAATCTAAGTTGTTTTAATTTCAATTGTTAGAATGAGGTAAATTGGTTTAGATTTAGTTATGGACTTACTAAGCTATATAAACTTGTTTAGTTATGGACTTACTAAGCTATATAAACTTACTCTGTTTATTTTTTTGTTTTTTGCAGTTAACGCTTTATGAAACTAGGCAGACGAATCAACTTCCAAGCTCACACTATCAAGCTTCTATCTCGGTAGATTTTGACTCGTTATTTCAGTTTTGTGGCATGTATAAAAGTTATTTTAGGTTAGTGAATTTGAAGACCTAGGTTGAAATTGTAATGTGTTTAAAGGTTGATATGTAGTATGTTAAACCTAATGTTTATCATGTTATGCATATATGGTGAATGTGATGAAGGCATTTTGAAGATGGTATGTTGATATAAATTATGAAATGTTTGAATTTTGAATGTAATGTTTTGGTTTATGTACTAGTTGATGATTATGATTTATGCAATTGTTGTATATAGATGTACATGGATATGGTAAGTTTTGATAGGCATCAAAATAATGGTATGTTCGAGTTTGGTATAAGTTTTATTTTGGGTATGAATTAGGCATGCCTTAGTTGATAAAATATATGGTTTGGTTAACCTTTTAGGTTAAGTGCACATTGGTGGACCTATGCAAACTTTGATGATTGGTTTGTTTTGTATAGTTAAGTTAGATGTGATGGTGCCTTATGGCATATTGGTTAGAATTAGGCAAATGATATATTTTGGCATGATTTTGATGTGTTTTGAGTTCTTTAAATAAATGGTTTTGGTATGTTTGGAATTTAAATTAACCATTGAAGTAAATCTTGTATTTCAAGGTACCATATAGCACACACTGCCTACCACACAATAGGACACACAACTGTGTGACTCACACAGGCATGGGACACGATCGTGTGCTCTGTTTGATTTTAGTGAATTTAGGTACACATGGCCTCAATCTGTTACACATTCTGGCGACACAGTCGTGTGACCTTATTACATACAGCATCAGTCTATTGCATGGTTTGAGGACACAGCAGTGTGCTATTGCACTACACGGCCTCAACCCTGTCACACAGCTTGACCAAATAGCCATGTGACCCCTGTTTTTTGTTTTTGTCCTACTTTTATGTTATGTTTCAAATTAGTCCCTGCTTGTTTCTTAATTGTTTTTAAAGCTTTGTAAGCTTGATTTAAGTATCGTTTTAGTATGAATAACATGTTTATTGAATGAAAATCTATTGATGATTTTTCAAAATAAATTTTGGATCGAAATAGTTTATGTTGTTTTGTTAATTACTGTAGCACCTCGTAACCCTAATCTTATGGCAGAGACGGGTGAGGGGTATTACAACCTGTGTAGACGATAACTCTTTACTTACTACTTATTATTTATAACGATCGTGTACACTTGCACGTAACCTCGATACAACTTTTTGGGGTCATTGCCGGGGACTGTACTTTGTCATTATTTATAAAGATAATTGTTTTGCAATTTGGTTTGTTTTTGTTTTTGTTAATTTTAATTTTATTATTTTTGTGACTTTCAGGGTTTATGAACATTGACTAAATTATCAATTTATTACCAATTGACCCAGAAATTGAATGCACTTTTAGGCAAAGAAGAAGAGGACAATCAACCCAAAGACAATTCAAAGAAATGAATCAATATCCAAGGGAAGACACAACCAGTAATACTCAAAATCTAATCCTTATTGTTGATGGTAAAGATCGAGCTATTCAGCAGTATGTTGTGCCCTTATTTAGTGAACTCAATCCAGGGATTGTAAGACCTGAAATTGAGGCCCCTCAGTTTGAGTTAAAGCCGACGATGTTCTAAATGTTGCAAACAACGAGACAATTCAGTGGGATTGTAATAGCCCATTTTCAATAGTGTTGAATATGGTGGTTTCGGGACCACAATTTCAACCAACGATCAATATTTTATTATTTATTTAATTTTTATAGAGATATTATAGGATTGTATTAAAATTTGGTTAAGAAATTTTAGCGTTTAGATAGTTAATCAAGTAAAAATGATTAAATTGAAAAAGTCAAAAAAGTTTATTACTATGAATCAAATTATATTAAATAGTCATAAAACCAAGAATTAAAGCTTTTAGTTGGTAAATTTACCAAGTTGAAGTATAGTGGACTGTTAGTGATAGGTTTTGTGAGAAATTGATTTAAAAACTAATGTTATAATGATAATTTAATAAATATGTTAAAAATAAAAGATAACAAAAATGTTATCATCTTCACTTATCATCATCATCACCTAAAATTAAAGAAAACACCATGGTTAAACTTCTTTGGTTCGGCCAAGCTTGAAATCAAGTGCATGGTATATATTTTTCACTTGTTCTTAGTGATTTTATGTTTATGAACTCGTATTAGCTTCATTTAGCTAACCCGAGGGATAATTCGTAAAATTGTTTAAAGTTTAGGGGCCTACCATGAATGATTTAAATGTGTTTATGAACTTCTTTGATTGATTCATGAACTTGATAGCTAAATATAGGTATTTTGTTAAGTGATTTTTAGTAATTTTAATGTTTAAGGATTTATTTGTTAAAACAGTAAAACTTCATAGAAATATTTTAAAATGGTGATAAATATGGGTTGATTAGAAACCTTAGGAAATTTGGCTAGCATGAACGATGGTTAAATGTGATTAATTTGTAAGTTTCGGGTTTAGGGACTAAATCACATAAAGGATTAAGAAGTGGGGTAATTTTGTAAATTGATAATAAAAGAGGCCTATAAGCACTTTAAATCTCCCTTTTATCATTGTTTTATGAACCATTTTAATATAATTTGGTTAAAGTACTAGTTATACCTGTTAATGTAGGAATTAATTTTAGCTTCGGGTACGATCCTCGGAGTATTTCTGGTATTTGGTTGTACAGACTATATTACAACTTGACCCATATACTTGCCAACACTGCCTTAATTCATATCTTTAGTTGTAGTATTCTCACTCCCAATGATAGTATGCTGGAGGGCGATCAATTGTATAAGCTAAATTGATCAGTTGTTATTATAAGTTAGTAGTGTGATGGTACTTAAAAATGACAAATTTGCACAACTTGCATTGTATGCTTTGGTAGAAATTTGATATGGTAGTATGAAAGTTGTTTAAACATGTTTTCAGGTCATCCAAACTTGTACCGGGTTTATTCTTGTGAAAACAGTAAGTCACGTTGTGACAAAGAACTACTGGAGTCATAACGTAAAACAAAAAAAAATATAGGTGACGAGACCATTACTCAAGGTCATGACGAGCATCAAACAATTAGTTACGTCGTGATGAGCAACCCCTGGCATTGCAACATTAACCCAAAACTTTAGAATCTTTACAATTTGGTCCTATTTCAACCTCAAGTTATTAAAAGAGCTTTCATAAGCTCATATAAAACCCGAAAATGATTATGTATCATTTTATTTACTCGTTCTAGTTGTAATAGAATGTTTAATGGTTTGTAAATGAATGTAATTTAACTGCAGTTGCTTCGGCAATTAATGTGACACATTATAACTCAGATCCAGCGATCGGATCGGATAATGGGGTGTTACAATCAAATTGGTCATTCCACTGTTAAATGGTAATGGAAGACTAACAGTGCATTTCCATGTTAGCCACTATAAAATTAGAGGAAACTACCCACTAGTCACTCTAAATAGGGGTTGTTCCTATTTTGGTCACCCTAGAATTTTTCGTACAAATGCAGAGTTAATCTTCCATTACCATTTAACAGTGGAATGACCAATTTGACCAATTTCACTTTTAGGTGACCAAAATAGGAATGATTCATATTTAGAGTGACAAATGGTGTAGTTTACCTTGTGATTGTCGCCATGTTGGAAAAATGGGTTTGAAAAACGCAGTGGAAAATAAATTTAAGGAAAACAAAGTTTTAAATTTATTTTCGAAACAAAACATTGGTTGTGATATCTAAAGTAATAAACATTTAATCAAATTTGTACCCTTTCAATTTGTCTTGGATGATCATTTCGACTGAGTAGTCTTCTCCGCTATCCTCAAGCTCAAGTCTGCCGAGTGTGGGCTTGCTTCGAATCAGAAAAATTTTCACAAAAATTATCAGTGGGATAATTTCAGAATTTATCTAAACTTTTGGGTCGAGTTGTAAATTATAAAAATATCTCTAGAAATTTTATGAAATAATCTCTTCAGAGAATTTTCTCTGTACAAGTTTCTCTTAAATTCAAGTGTGTGTCAAATAATGACCCAAGACTCTCTTTATATAGGGAGAGTTTAGAGTGTTCAACTATGATTAAACTTAATCACTTTAATATTAAATTAATATATATTATGAATATCTTATTAAGTGGATGTCCATCAAGATCAAGATAAGTTTTAATGTACTTTAAATTCTAATAGTTATTAGAAGTAGATCTCTACATCATTTATACTTCTTATGCCTATAAATAGAGATTTTGGAGAAGCTTTGTAAATATTCTGATTGATCAATAAAGTACGCTCTCTCTTTAGCTCTCCCGTTTTATTATATCATGTTTATTATAATTGGAGATTAATCATGACAAGCATGAATAGATAGATTCTAATCTGAAATCCACGTATGTTTGCAATGGTGATTATGAAATAAAGAATCAATGGAGGTGTTTAGAAGTCTGTCCTACTAGATTTGTTGTATTCCTCGAAGTGAATACAAACGTAAAGAAAATAAAAGATATAATCATGGACCACTAAGAGTGGGAACATAGTAATAAATAAGAAAACAATGATAGTTCTCAAGATAACTCTTCAAAAGGTAAATGTAACTTATGCTATCAATGTGATATAAAAGATTATTGGCCACATATGCGGCATATGCGTAAATATTTTGTTTTTGTTAATATTCTTTGAGAAAGGATATTAGTAATGAAATCTATCATTACAGATAGAAAATATTTATCTTATTTGGTAATGAAACAAATAAATATCATTTCAATATTTGATAATACAAAATTAGTTAAAAGCTTCAGAAGAGCTAATATATCAATATTTAAAAAGTACAAAATTTGTGATTGTTAATGCATTGGTTTTAAAAGATATTCATTATAATGGATATCATATTGTGATTGTGAATGAAGAAAAGATTATATTTTATATGAATCACTATTGCTATAAATATATATTTGAAAGGATGAAAAAAAGGGAGGATTGAGTTATTGATTACTCTTATTATTAAATTGAATTGATTGTGACTATCTTTGTGATCTTTTGTCATCATTCCCATTAAGGGGTTGAAAGCAAAATATTTGAATGTGAAAGATCTACTTATGAGCAATAGAATATGGTAATTCTATCTAAAGCTCATTATGGTTGGATACACCTGAAGTTGCAATTTAAAAAAAACCTGTGAGTATAACTCTACAGAATTCAGAATAAGTTCTCAATTAAAATTACTTGGAAAAATATTACTGATGAGAACTTGTAAGAGAGAAAATTTATGTATGAAAAGTCATTAGTTATATACATGTTGTACACCTAGAAAATAAGATACACATGGAAAATAAGATACAGCCTCAAAGTTTGCTATTAATAGATTTTGATTGGATTCAAAGTCTACTACTGCACCTTAATTTGCTTACTTCTTGATAAAATTGTCAAGACTCAACGCAGAAAAAAAGGTATATCTTTAAATATTAAATGTACTTGATATATGGTTTAAATATTTGATTAAGTTTTGATTACATGGGTTACATATTGTTTTAAGTATCTCATTTGTTCATGAAAATGAATATTAACAAATTTATTTATGTCGCAACAGTAGGGTTTATAATTAAATAATAGATTTGATTAAAACATATCTAGTATGCAAATTTGTGTTAATAAACCAATAAATTTTATGGTTATTCGAATTTGATTTAATTCAAAGAATTGTTAAAGGTAGTAGTTTATATGTTTTATATTATTCCATGTGTAAATCATTCACAAAAATGACATAGCAATTATAAATGAAAAGTTCTATGAGCATGAAAGGTTGGATTTTGAATTAAATTTCGCGCATGTTTAAAATGATGGTTATGAAAGAAAAAAAATACTAGTTTTTCATTATGTCGTATTTTTATATTTGAGATGTGATTTTTATTGATATATTTAATTTAGGCTTGTTTCTATACATGACCTAGGCAGTTATTCTTGGTAGTTAACTGATTATGCAAAACTCTTATTAAAAGGGTTTTAAAAGTATTTTGAATCGAACTCGAGACCTCTCGTACCCGAAGTGAGAATCATACCATTAGACCAAATGTCATGCATTTGAAGATTTTGACATATTCCTTGAAGTGAATATTGCATATAATTATTTGAAAATTATATTTATTGACTTAGTGAAATTATAGACTTCACATTGATTTAGACATTTCCAGTAGTAAATGTCACAATAGTACTTATATATGGATACAAAGTAAAAGGAATGATAGTAAAAGTATCAATTTGTTATAATTTCGTACAATTGAAATGCATATTAAAGGAAACCAAAAGTTTACTAATACAAATACATTTAGTACTTGGCATAACCAATTAGGCCATCCTGGATCATATATGATGTGAAAATTAATTGAGAATTCATATGAACATTCATTAAAGAATCAGAATATTCTTTAATTTAAAGAATTCTGATTTTTTGTTTATTCTCAATGAAAATTGATTATTAGAAACTCACTAGCTAAAGTTGAGATTTAATGTCTTACATTTCTAAAATGAATATGGGCTCATTCATCCACAATGTGGATGGTTTTGATATTATATGATTTTGGTAGATAGATCTACAAAATAATCATATATATGTTATCAACTTGCAACCTGTCGTTTGCAAGATTGCTTGTTTAAATAATTAATTTCAGATCATGCAATTAAGACAATTCATCTTACTAATACTGATGAGTTTATATCTTAGTCTTTTTTTGATTGAGTTTGAAAAACTTTTGTAAAATTTTGTTATTTAAGTGTATAATAGTTTAAAGAAATTATTATTGAACACTTCTTATTAATGTTTAAACCATTACTTATGAGAACTAAACTTCCTATTTCAACATGAGATTATGTTGATTTATGTGTTGTACACATCAAGCCAATAAGTTATAAATACTCTACATTTCAATTGATTGGTTTTGGTCAAGAGCTAAATATTTCTCATCTTTGAATTTTTGTATGTGCATATATGTTCTAATTGCTCCAACACAATTCACAAAAATGAGTGAATCCTCAAAGAAAGTTGAGAATATATATTAATTATAAGTCTCCTTGTATTATTTGATGTTTTGAATGTACTGGAGATTCAATTGTGACATGATTTGTGATTACTATTTTGATTCAATAGTTTTTCCGACATTAGGGGGAGAGAAATAATAACTTGTAATGAGTTAGAGCAAGAGTAATTTGAACCAAAAGTTCAACAAGGATAACTCATTACAAGTTTCAAATATGAAAATTCTCATAAAAGAAAATAATAAATCTAGATGGTCATATAGTGAAGGCGGGTGCTCCAAAAGAGACCCAAGACATAACTAATAAGTAAAACTCCAAAAGAGATTTAGGTATCTAAAACTGAAGATTAAAATAGTAAAAATAAGAGATCTTGATAAGTTATGTCAATTTGAGAAAATGTAGAACCGATAATAGAAGTGGTCAACAATGGTTTTGCATGCAATATTATTGTTGAAATAATGAAATAAAATGAGGATCTTGAATAAATCCATTGAGAAATATAGATATGGAATAGATTGTTCAAAATAGAAAGACGCAACTCAAGTACAATTAAATTCGTGGAGTTTTCAGACTAGTAGTCCAAATACCGAAAGGTATAAAGCCAGTAAAGGTACAAATGAAGTAGTTTTGCAAAAGTGGAATAAAAATATGAAGTTTTTCGCTAAGCCCTGGCATTGATTATGAAAAGATACAATATTCTTTTGTGGTGGATACAATAACCTTTAGATATATTATTAAACTAGCAGTTCATAAGTGGTTTAACTTGCGTCTAATGGTTGTTGTTACAATCTTTAAGAAATCACTATATAGTAAAGTTTATATTAAAATCTTTGAAGGATTTAAAATGCCATAAGCATATTGAAATTCTCAGGAAATTATTCATTTATATGAATTGAAATAATTGAATATATATGATAAATTTTACATAGTCATAGTAGTTGAAAGAGGAAGTCAATAGTAGTTGAAAGAGGATTATAAAATGATCCAAAATACCTATTTGTATTTTTATAGAAGAATCATGATTAAAGTTTGTTATGATTATTGTTGAAATTTCTGAAGAGATCAAAATATATTTCCCCTAATTTTTTCCTCACTTATGACTTTCAAAAGAATGTTGATATAAATGCTTAGCAAATACGTTCAAATGGTCATTTGAAAAGCTAGATTTCAAGACTAAATACATAGAATATGAGATATTATGTGATGTTTTCATGAGAGGGAGTAAATACGCGCTGTACTCTTTTTCCCTTAACCGAGGTTTTGTCCCACTGGGTTTTCCGAGTAAGGACTTTAATGAGGCAGCATATTATGTATATTATAGATATGTATACTCTTTTTTCTTCACTAGGAATTTTTTTTCCTATAGGGTTTTTATCTTAGTAAGGTTTTAACGAGACACATTATCTACTAATGGACATACAAGGGGAAATGTTATAAATATCTTATTAAGTAAATGCCCATCAAGTCAAGATAATTTTTTATGTACTTCAAAATTTTAATAGTTATTAGAAGTAGATATTTATTTCATTTATACTTCTTATGCCTATACATAGAGACTTTGGAGAAGCTTTATAAATATTCTGATTGATCAATAAAATACGCTCTCTCTTTTGCTCTCCCGTTTTCTTTGTTATTTGCTCTTTGTCTATTTATTTTATAACAATATAATATTTATCAAGATAAATATTAAATTTAATTTAATATTAAATCTTATTAAAATAATAGAATGTTGATCTACAAGATAAACATTAAATTTAATTTAATATTAAGATAACCACTTTAATATTAAATTAATAAAATACTATTAAGATAAGTATTAAATTAAATTTAATATTAAACTATTAAACTATTATTATTATTGGAATAGTTAATCTGAAATCAAATTCTCTGGTAGAGTCCCAGTAGGAGTGTAACTCTTCCACCGCTCAACCACCGAAGACCAACCACTGCTAGCCACCAGGACACCGTTGTCGTAGCTGCTTGCACCGTCATGTCCAATGATGCAAGTGCGACAGCCTTATGGCACCCCGAGCTAGTTCGGCTACTATCGGTTTGATCCGAGTCAGTGACAACCTGACCGGCCCAGTTTAGCCACCAGTTGGACCATCGGCCCGATTTCACATATCGAACCCGATTTGACCAGATTTTGGGTCTTGCTCTCATTTTGGGCTCCCGGCCCTAATTTACGATCTCAAACTCAATTTTCAAGTTCAATTACCTATTGGGCCAATTTTCTAACTTGAAAATTAATTTCCAAAAATATAATATTAATTTTAATTAATTTGATTAATTTAATTTTACTTGATCAAAATTAATTTTCCCAAAAATCACTTAGATTTTCCAAATTAATTTTTAAAGAAAATTCTTTAATCAAATTCTCTAGTTCAATAATTCTCACGACCACCTAATTTAATTTCACATCGAATAAATCGACTCAATTAAATTATTTCCAAAGTCGTAGAATTTTCTTCTAATTCAAATGCAGTCTGATCGAGCTTTTGTTGAGCTAGCGGAGGAACCAATCAAACATATTCAATTAGGCTCTAGTAATTGCAATTATGTCCAGAAGCATCATTCCGATAATTTGCAATTACTTAATCACGGAGTTAGTCTACAAGAAGTACCATGATTGAAAACTCCTTATTGTACACTCTTTACGAAAATAATTCATCCAACTATTTTGTCCAATGACCTCATCATGTGTGTGTTACACTCATATGATATTCTTGATTCCTTTGAGTTAAATCTGTTCACTCAATATAATCCTATTTTATCTCATTGTGACCATTGTGTCTTCTTAATGATTAATATGATCATTGTCAACAAATGACTGTGATAAATTGCTCGTTCGAGAATAAGTAACCCGTGGTCATGTTCTATATTTATCAATCCACACAATGCCAATGAGATGATATCAGTAACTCTTTAATTGATCTATTAATTTCACTATTGCTAGTAAAGTCATGCCATATACAAGTCATGTACCCAACATACTAGCTATGGGCTCGATCATCTTTAGAGCATAAGCCTCTACTTATATCAAAGCACATGAGTTGCATACGTATGGTCAATGACTAACTCAGGATTTAGGTAAATCACACCATGAACGTCAGAAGTGAATTAATTCAAAAACGGATTTAGAATTAATTCAACTTGGGTCTAGTCTAATGTATCATTCTACCAATGAATACATCTATGCCTCTACCCGTGGAATCAACTGCTTCGATAGCTAAGACTAGTCATCTCCCCAATTGGAATTGTAAACGACATAATAATCCTTCTCAGTATTTGAATCAAATGCTCACTTTGATTCTTTTATGGGATAACGAACTCATTTAGATTATCTACTGAAGCAAGTTGTCTTTCTCGCAATGTAAACGTCCTCACAATGCCACTTATCTTCAGTTTGAACTTAGACAATCAATGAGCTAATATTTGTTTGTCATAATTTCTCTATGCGTTCAAAATATAGAAAAAAATACAAAAGAGATAATAATGCAATGTGAAATTAACTTTATTTATTTATTCATCATTCAAATAATAGAAAACAGTTACATGTTTACTACAATATGAGCACATTGTCCAACATGCGAAACGTGCAAACATTTGACTAGAAAATGCCACACCAAAAATATTGTAAATTAAATCAATGATGTCCGCAAGTATACAGGTCAAATTGTAAAATAGATGTGTGCAACAGAACACAGGGAAGTATTTTGAGGATCGTACCCAAAAGAGGACGAATTAAATCATAAATCTACTTCTACAATAACAAGTCTAAATATTAATAATTAAAAATTATATTATGATAAACAATAAAAGAGATAACAAGAATAAACTAAATTAACTAAATTAAATAAATAGAAAATAGACAAACCACTAAATCAGAAGAACATGCAGAAGATTAACTCGTTTCAATGGTTGTAATTAATTTCAGAATTTAGGTTTAAATGAAATTAACTATTAATTAACTAGTATTACCTACTGGCCTCTACTAATTAACCAATCAACAGGTACTCGCTTATCTCCCAACCTCACTTTTCCCACCGGGATAAATTATGATTTACTTGACAAACTTATCTCCCGACCTCGTTTAACCTATATTACTTCCTAAGGTCATCAATCCTAGGGTTTAGGCACACATAATTTAAAATCAGTTAATTCCTGTTAAGAAACCCTAATTCATCTGTTGACTACTCCCACATCCACTTGTTAATCTCCTTATAGACTTAGCTTCTCATGGACCTAGATTCCATAACTCTTAGCTTTAATTTAAATAAGTAAAAGAACACAAATAAACTAAATTAAGAGACAGGGTAAGATATTGCTCAATTGATTAAATCGAATATGCTCGGAGTTGCATAATCTCTTGATAGCTAACTAATCTTGATGTTTGCAAAAGAACAATAAAATAAAATTGTTGAATACTTCAATAGAAAAGACTTAGGTTCAAACTGAACCTAGTCGAAAAGAACTAAGTATTTAGAAACTAAAAATACAAATGAAATAAAACCTAAATCTACTAACTACGGCTCCTAAAGACTCGCCTACATATTAGCAATAACCTTTCTATTTATATTGATGTTTAGAAACTCTATTTAGGTTTATTACAGACCGTAATCTCGAAAATTATTGATTATACAGACGGTTTTAACTTTGTTGATTCTAGTGTCCCACGTTCAGACTTGTGTCGCGACACAGCCAAGGTGTGCTGCGGCACAACATCAATATTTTGATCTTAGAGTTCTGGTTTCACGTGTTGCGTCTTGGGAAACTTGTGCTACACTTGGGTGTCATCTATAAGGTTGTTGGGTTGCTAAATACACCTCCCGCACACTAAATTAAGCATATTAAAACTACCTAAGGCATATATTGGCTTAATAGTCAACTAACATTAATTCTTGAGTAAAAACGCTTATTTTGCACATAATTGAATATAAACTACGAAAGCTGAAAATGCGATAATTAGATATAAAATGACCAGAAAACAAGTTCATTAAGTGCTGAAACATACTAAAACTACCACCACATTTGGCTGCAGGTTACCCTGATTTTAACTATTATTAATAATTAATATTTTTATGCTTAATATAACATTTGGTATCTAAACTTGGCATTGTTTCTTTATTTGGCACCTTTTTTTTTGTTCTGATCTAGTACATAGACTTGATACTTTCTCCTAATTTGGTACCTAAAATATATTTTTTAGTTGATTTGGTACATAAACTTATCAAATGTTATACAAATTACCCAAAACACTAATGGTGTTAAGTTTTTATGAGGGGACAGAAATAGCTAATATATGATCGATATGTGGTAGATGACATGAAATTTAATGGTAGGAATGATTACATATATTTGGAGTTTCCTCTGTTTCACTAAACAAATTGCTCAACTTTTACTTTTAATTGGAATTTTGATTACTTTGACTGTTAATGGCAGAAACGATTCAAGAGTGACCACATACTTAAAGCATGGCTTGATCTTCATAAAGCTCTCAATTCCACAAAAAATGTCGTCAATATTAGAAGAAATATGTGCTTAGAAATTCTAATTCGAGATATTCATAATGAATGGATATTGAAGCAGAAAACAAGAGTTCTAAAAACCTCAATAAAAGAAATTCACAATGTAAATTAAAAAATAAATAAACAAATAAAACTTAAAAGTAATTACATATTTGTAAAGCATTTAACAAATTTAGCTATTAAATTGGGGAAAAAAGTTTAAGTACCAAATTAAGAAAAAAGTGTTAAATTTAAGTATCAAATTGGATAAAAAAAATAAATACAAAATTAAGAATAAAAGTATCAAACTCAAATATCAAATTAAATAAAAAAAATATTTACACTAGATATTTAAATACTAAATTGAAGAAAAAACATTAAATAATATTCTGAAGTAGCTTTAATTCCATCGACTATCTTGTTTCTATCCTTTAATAATTTAAATTAGGTATATTCAATCAACCATTCAACTAATCAATGTCTTTTTCCCAAGAAATTTCGCGAGAGAATAAATAAATAAATACTGTTCTAAAGTAGCTTTAATTCCACCAAGTTAATATGATAAATAAGACCATCTTCACCCATAGACTTACTTTGTAGTGTTTGGTTAGATGGAAGTTGACTTGTCAAAAATAACTCTTCGACCATTCAAGCTAGAAGACGCCGATGATTTCCTCTTATTTGCAGGCGACGATCAAGTCACCAATTACCTTCGATGGCAAACACTGAGCTCAAAGCAAGAAGCTCTGGATCACATCAAGGATGTATGTATTCCCCATCCATGGCGTCGATCCATATGCATCGACAACTGTTCGATCGGATTCATCTCGATCTTTCCGTTCTCCGGAGAAGAAGACAGGTTCAAGGCTAATATTGGATTCGGTGTTGCAGTCAAGTATTGGGGACATGGGATTGCAACGAAAGCAGTGAAAATGGCAGTGCCTCAGTTCTTTGTTGACTTCCCAGATGTGGTAAGGCTTGAAGCATTTATTGATGCACAAAATTTGGGTTCCCAAAGGGTTGTTGAAAAGACTGGGTTTCAAAAGGAAGGGATGTTAAGGAAATATGCATATATGAAGGGCAAATTAAGAGATATGTTTATATATAGTTTCTTATCAACTGATCTTCCTGCTAACCCATAAGAGCTTTCACTAGATGAAAATAGACCTCCTGCATTTTCTTTTGTTTTATTTACTAGTATGGTTTGCTTCTTGATTTGAAATTTGAAAATATGTTATAGTCTCGTATATTTAGAATTTAGCCTTGTTGTTTTTAATAATTTAGTAACTTTATTTTTTTTTTATAATTTAACCTTGTTGTTTTGAAAATAAATCTGATGCATTTTTTTTTTTTGGGATACTATTGTTAAAAAAATTGATGTTAGTATTTTGATTGAAATAATTAACAATATTAACTATTTAGATTAACTAATGACATTATAAAAGTAGAGGGACTGAATTATGTAAAAAAGTTAAAGTATATAAATTAAATATCAAGTTTCAACATAGAATAAAGTCCAAATTGAAAATTGGCCACTATTTTATAGCGTAAAAAAGAAATAAGGAATCTTAAAAAAAATGATAAGTTATGTGTTAGTCTCTAAAACTCTTAAAACATTCAAATTATCTATAATTACATAACAATTTAATAAAAAAATTAACAATAATTATTTTTTAGACTAATTGATAACATTATAAAAATATAAGAATAAATTTATATTATAAATTAAAATATATAAATGAAAGGCATAATAGAGACATTAAAACCAAAATTTAACCATTTTCCATATATAAATAAAAAAGCAGCATGGTTCTACACGTCTTAGCCAAAGGAAGGTCCTCATAAATATTTGTGTTTAAAATATTTTATATTTAAATAAAATTTTTATATGGTAATAATTTAAGACATTATATATTTTTTTTATATTTGTATCATATATGTATTTGGACTATTATCAAATTAAACCACATTACTGTTTAATTTATGCCTTTTAAGGTTATTTGCTTGAATATCGGGAGAAAAATTTTAATTTATGCCTTTTAGGGTTATTTGCTTGAATATCGGAAATTTTTTTACTTAAGGGTAGAAAAGCGAAAAACTAATTAAATCTTTCTATAAAAAATAGATTCAATTACATCAATTAAATCTCTCAACTAACCTTTTTTTATCTTTAATCGTATCTACTGTTAAATCAAGCTGACGTGACACTTAACAAGTGCCAACTGCTCATTTTTCTAATTCTGATAAATCCAGGAGAATTAGTTACATATATAATCCACCGACAAGACATTTTCTTTTATTTTGTTAAAATGAGCTAAACCTAAAAAGTACATAATTACATTTATTAAACCCAAATCACAAAAAAAAAAAAACACCCTAAACCTATATCTCATAAAAAAGTTTGTCCTTATTATCTTTTTTACTTTTAACACCTTTCGTCCCACTTAATTATCGGATTTGAATTATAAAATATTATATTCGTTACTAAAATAATTATAGTCAATTTACAATAAGATAATTATTCGCACATATAATTCAATATCAAACTCATTCATTTCAAATTAAATAATCAAAAGCGAGTCTTAATCGAGCTTACGAAAATTCTTTTATTAATTCAAGCATAAAATAAGACCAAATTGCAAAGATTTAAAATTTTAAAACTGACATCATGACATCGCCAAAATGGTACGTCACGTCACGACATCAAACCATTCGACGTCACATACTGTCGATCAACATTACAACAAAAACAATTGGTAATTGAGACGTGACCCCTATTTTTGACAAAAAATACATAATTTAATCCCATTTTAAAGCTTCCAACCTATGCATCAAGTACCTATTTCAATTGGTTCAAAATATACCCCAAAACCTGCTAAAAAAGTTCAACATCCATATATTTAACTTCTAATCATGACATTCGCTACTCATACCTTAATTAAACTTAACATTTCAGGCCATTTGAACCTAATTATCAAGTTAAACAATCACCAATTTTTTTCTCTGTCATGCTATAATGAAACTTATCATTTCGATTCATATACAATTATTTATACATGTAACGACTTGGAAGTTAATAGTTTCAAAAAGTGTAGTTTTGAAATTCCGAATTTATAAACCGGACTACTAAAAGTTTAAGGTAAATTTTTATATTATTCCTGAAGAAAACAAAAAGTATACATATGTCCATTAAGCGTAGACCAGGTCATCATTCTTATGCCACGTGTAAAAATTGAATATCAGGATTGCTCCACTTGCCCTCCCTGCCGAAAACCGTTTTCATCTATTTCCTCGCCACGTTTCCCGGCATCCGAAACTAACGTGTCCAAACCTTGCATGTTCCATGCACGTCTAATCTAAATTTTAACTAATTTCTTTCTATTTCCTTCATCAAATAAATTTCTCAAAAACTCTAGCAAGTAACTGGAACCCAAAACAAGATTTTAAAAAAAGAAAGAATAAAGTTGAATAAAAAGATGAGCCAACAACAACCTAGGAAGCCTGAAGAAGAAGAAGCGATCAAATACGGAGATGTGTTCGATGTACAAGGGAAACTTGCCGAGAAGCCAGTGGCGCCTAAAGATGCCGCCATGATGCAGATGGCGGAGAACGCCTTGCTTGGCGAAACCAAGAAGGGTTGCGCAGCCGCCGCCATGGTATCTGCGGCGATGAAGAATGAGAAAGCCGGATTTGTCGGTCACGAAGATGTCAATGTCGACAGCGGTGTTACTGTTGAAGAGACTCAACTCGCTGGCAAACGTATAATCACAGAGTCTATTGATAATGAGGTAAAGCATTAGCAATTTGCCATCCCCTGAACACATATATATATATATATGAGGCGTTTATATATATTAGCTTTGTATAATCTTTTATACGATTTATATTTTATTTATGTAGGTTACTTTTTGAAAATTAAAATTATTGACTATCTTATCAACGACCAATATAAAAAAGTTTCAATGGTTAAAATATATATTGTTGTTGTTGTTGTGAGAACTGCAGGTTATCGGACAATATAGCCAGGCAGCTCCGTTGACATCGGGACCTTACTCGTCTTGTGAACAGAGTGAGGAAGAGGGTGCGGGTGGTCCAATCACCATTGGAGAAGCACTGGAAGCAACGGCTCTCACAGCAGGGAATAAGCCGGTGGAATGGAGTGATGCTGCTGCAATACAGGCTGCGGAAGTGAGAGCCACCGGTCGTACCTCCATAATGCCAGGTGGGGTTGCCGCTGCTGCTCAGTCGGCTGCCACTCTCAATGCTAGGGCGAGTAGAGAAGAGGAGAAGACCAAGTTGTGTGATGTCCTATCGGTAACTTACTTACTACTAGTAGTACCAAATAAAATTTAAAATATAGGGATTTAGTGGAAATTTGATTGAAGAAGGTGAAATATATTTGGAATGGCAGAATGCAACAGAAAGGTTGGGATCAGATAAGGCAGCAACAAGAAGAGATGCAGAAGGGGTGGCGGTTGCAGAGCTGAGGAATGATCCAACCCTCACCACACATCCTGCCGGTGTTTCAGCTTCTGTGGCAGCAGCTGCTAGGCTCAACGACCAAATTTCCAAATGATACACATCATCCATATCTATCTACGACACATATTTCATGTATTGTAATAATAGTAACTTCTTCTCCCAATATACGAATAAGGAGAAACCACAAAGAGCAACCACAATGACAATATATTGCCTCTCTGCCTCTATTTGCGTGTCCCTTCTAAATAAAATTTTAGTTAAAAAGAATATTCTCACAAAAATATTTAAAAAGTTAATTTATTTTAGGGAGTAAATTATATTGAGATAAGAAAGAATTGTATGAAACTGTAATTTCATGTCAACTTTATTTCTTTTAAATAGGAGATTAATAGATTAAATTTTTCGGTTTTGACTCAATCCTTCCTCTATTAAGATATAATAAAATTTATAGTTTGTAGACGCCAATAAAATAGTGTTATGTCATTAAATTTTAAAGATAACAAATATTGTTATACATTTATTTATATTTAATATTTTTTTAATTTAATTTAATTTTAATTGAATTATATAAAATAATTATTTTTTTAAATTATAAATAAATATCTTTTAATTTCTTTTTATAAATTTTAAATCATTTTGTTTTCTCGTAAGTTAATATTTATAATTTTTATGCAATCAACTTAAAAAAAATAATATTTTTGTGTAATTTTCTCATGTTAATTTTAAACCTCGAACTTTAAGATTGAAGGTTTGGACTTGAGATTTAAAATTTAAGGTTCAAGTTTGAATTTGAGATTTAAGGTTCATGTTTAATATTTAGGGTTATGAATATACGGTTCAAGTTAAGAGCTCAATGTTACAAGTTCGAGATTTAAGTTTAAGGTTTGGGGTTTTAGATTTTAATTCGAGATTTTAGATTTAATGTTTAGAGTTTGGAGCTCAGGATAAAAGATAATCAAAATTATAGGTTAATGATATAAAAAAATTGTTGAAATGTCATTAAATAATTGAAAATAGATGAATAATATGGTGAGAATGATCTATAAAATAGTTTTTCTATAAATTAGTGTATAATAATAATTTCATGTTTGATGATGTGATAAAATTTTGTTGGTGCTTAAAAATCTTAATTTTTAGGTAAATTATTCCCTTTTATTTTAATGTTTAATAATGAATTATATATAACCCAGTTATAATATTATATGTTCTAAAAAAATTATTTAATTTTGCTGAATAATTTTATTAAATTTAGTCAATCAGTGGTTTATATCAACTAAACAACAATGAAAAAAACACACCATAAAGCCAGGAAAACACCAATGAATATTACGGCGTGTAATTCTACTTACCGGAATAAGACGGCAAGAAGATTGCGGTAGTGTTTGGATTTTCATCTCGTAATCTTGGATCCTGATTTCGATCGTCAAAGATCATGAAGTGTAATATTTATTATTATTATTTTAATTAATTTAGTTGTTTTTAAATAATTAATGGTTGATTTTTGACACCTTGGAGTATTAACCTCATTCTCTAAGTAGGACTATCTTTTAACAAATTTATCTGTTGACAAATATATATTTTTTCAACTCTCTTAAGTCACTGTTTTCTTTCTTCTCTTAACTCAGTTTTATTTCACTTCTAAGCACTTTTTTTTCAAAAATTTGGGGTTTTAAACACCTCTACGTATGATAAGTCTAAAATTTTCAACCTTTAATTATGTCAGACGACAGGAGAATAGAGAATCTTGAAAGCCAAATCGACATGTCGATTGCCAATTTGACTTTTCTAAGCAACAGAGAATATTCGCTATACTTGCATCAACATAATAACCCATCTGAACCCCAAATCAATATGTCAATTGTTGATTTGGAGTTCTAAAGTGTCCAATCAAATTCTAACACAACGTTTGTAACAGTTGCAACTCTAAATCATCGTGTTGATTTGGAGTTCCATACATACTTCATATTATTTTAGTAAAAGAAAACATATTATTTCGATAATTAATTTACTTTTTCATATTATTTCAAAAAAAAAAACCTAATTATAGCACTTAAATATTTTAAACTTGTCTTTTAAGTTTTTAGGCATTGACTATATCTGCAAAGACTATTTTTTATTTTGTCAAATACCATTAGCAAGAAATTGATACTTTTTAATACCTTGTATGCTTAATTACAACCCTTACGGATTTTAAATTTGTATTTTTTAAGTTGTTTTTTCACTTTGGTCCATAAATTTTCTTTCCTCCTTTTGGCAATTAAACTATCATTTCTTTATTTGGTTCAGTTCAATTTTTGTAACAATGATTAAAAAAATCAATTGATATATGATGCCAAGTAGACTGTGCCATGTGGCACATAAGCTAACCAGAAGATGCCACATGGCATTAGGTGTACTAAAATTAAAATTTTAAATTTAATTTCAAAAATAGGAAAAAGAATATTAAGAAATAAATATTTTACAAATACCTTTGACTTTGATAGATCATTGATTAGCTTTGATTGATGGTTGACAGATCGTTGTCAAGTTTTTTTTTTAATATTTAAAAAATATATAAAATTTTTAAAAAATATAACTTATTTTTGCACTTTTTTAAAAATTATTAAAATTTTTCTAAAATAATATATTATTTTTATAGTTTTTTAAAAGTTAAACTTTTTCAAAATTTCAATTTCTAGATTTTGTATTTCTTTAGTTAAACTTTTTCTATTTTTTGAATTTTTGATTAATTGTTTTGAATTTTTAGAATTTATAAATTTAAAAAAATACAAATTTATTACTAATTTTCTAGATATATATTTTTTGAAAATTTTAAGTTTATAAAATATATGTATTTTTTAATTTTTATATATTATTATGAATTTTTAAAATTTATATTTATATATTCTGTAAAATTTTATTTTTAAATAAACTAATTGTTTTTTAATTTTTTAATTATTATATATGTTATTTTTACTTTTTAATCAATATAATATGGATAATATTAAAAAATAAAAGAAAATTGAAGTGGCACATTCTAATAGCACCACATGTTGGTCTTTATTTATTTTTTAATGCTGCAAGTCAATTCGAATAATGGAAAATAGTTTAAGTACTAAAATGAAAAAAAAAGAGGTTAAATACCAAAATAGGAGAATAAGTATAGTTCTAGGGTCAAAATGGACATTAAACCTTTTATTTTCTTTGGCATAGACTCTAGCCGCAAAGACTAGTTTTTATTCAAGCAATTCCTAGATTTAAAAGAAATTATAGGTTGGAATATTTTATTTGTTGAAAATCTATTTTATTGTTTAAAATATATTAAATTTTTATTGTTTAAATAATAATACAAATTCACTAACGATGATCATAAACTTATTCTATATCCGAAACGGGTCATAATAATATTATTTTAAAAGAATACTTCAAAGTTCAACATAAAATTTATGATTCTAACTCCATATCGAGTTCATATTACTTTATTTTCTTTATTCTTCATACTCGTGTTACTTATATTTAAGATAAAGTATTAAGTATGAGTACATGTTTAACAAATAAAACAATTCAAGAGAGAATATAAAACATTCAAATACGAATTCGAATGTCATAGAGTTTTTGATTAGGCGAAAACCAATTTGCTACATTCTTGCTTAAACTGTTCATCAGGACGGCATGAAGAAAGAGTTCATTGAACTACAACTTCCACTATTCAATACATAAATAATAGAACTCTTAACTCTAAAATAAGTAAATTTTGAAGCTGAAAGTGAAACATATAAAAAAAAGCCCCTCTTTTGGCAAAATCATAACCCAATAATCTAAAGAAATAACTCATTTTCATAACAAAGACTACTACAACTTTATGTAATTAGATTACCAATCAAATTGGTCACTGGATAGTGCATTTTGCAGGCCCCAACTTCCCAAAGAAAGCCAGCTATTGGCAGTTATTGGATATAAAAATTAAGAAGCCATATTTCCTAGTATCCCACATCGCTGAGGTAAGCAAGATGCAGGTGGAGGTTAGTGCTTTAAAAAAGAGGAAAAGGGGCGGGTGCATCCATACATACCTGGACGGGGTCTATGGGCGATCAAGTAGGCCCATGGCCTAGGTTGGTGGCCTCCATTGCACATTGAGGCGGTGCATCAGCCTAACATCTCCTTCTTATGGAGAGTGTACGTCATAATTTGTGGCAGTTGGGGGCTCGTGTTCGCGCGGCCCCCTCCAACAACTAAACAAATCATCAAAACTTGTTATTGCTTTTGTTAGTTCTCCTATGGAAAATATTCCAAAGCCCATGTGTACAATCAATATCACTAATCGAATTTGTTAATGTACTTCGAAATTATTCCAGCCCATGGGTAGAATCAAAATCAGGAATCTCGGGTGTTGATTTGCTACATAGAATGAAATAGGTACCAGGGGAAACAGAACCATTCTACGCTGTAACTTTTCAGGAAGCATCGAAACCCCATGGCTGAATGCTCTGATTGTTAAGACAAAGTGTTAATGAAATCTAACCAGTTGTCTGTGGAT
Source organism: Gossypium anomalum (assembly GCA_025698475.1). Classification (NCBI taxonomy): domain Eukaryota; kingdom Viridiplantae; phylum Streptophyta; class Magnoliopsida; order Malvales; family Malvaceae; genus Gossypium; species Gossypium anomalum. The sequence continues at coordinate 55,270,277 of CM046968.1, read as the reverse complement.
GGTTAGTCTTGCAGGGATTCTAGTTTGAAGTGGATTAAGGGGTATAAGTCTAGTAAAACTATTGATGGCGGGTAAGCCAAGGTCCTCAAAACGCTTTGTGTATTTAATCACATGTCCCCAGTCTTTAGGCAGACAATTTGTCACAAAGCAGCTTATATCTTGTTGTTGGCCTCAGTGTTATACGGTTTCAACATCTCTTTCTTTGCAATATATTTATTTTATGTTCTTTTTTGTAAGTTTCACCTACCATTGCACTAGTTGATATGAGATGGATTGGTTTTAACCTTTTGAAGATCCTGCTAAGTTTCAGGCAGTTCTGTAAGATGCTGAACACCACTCTCATGGAAAAACTTGCTGTAAACTCATGGTATCTCATTAAATTTAATGAAATATTTCAAGGATATTGGAGATATATGGTACGAGCTCAATTTCTCCAGTAGAATTGTATGGGAACTTCAACTTGTACAGATATGGATAGTTTGATATTCTCTGTGTCTGTTTTATTGGCTGATTTAGAACCAGTTTGATGTCGGTGAAAACGGAAGTTCATATAGCATAATTGCTCGGGAGTCTGGGTCTTTTTTCATATATAGGTTTGCCGAGTCACCCGCGTTTACTTATGTCGAAGCACTTATCCCACATCGAAAGAATATAAGAAAGGAACACAAGCTAGGGTCTATAAATAAGAAGCACCTAGCAACGTTGCAACATACTTACCTGGACGGGGTCAATGGGTGATCACTAAGGCCCATGGCCTAGGTAAGCGACTTCCATTGCACTTAGGAAGGGCGCTTGCCTAAGGTCTCCTCAAAGTAGGAGAGCCTACGTCATAATTTGTGGCAGCGGGGGCCTGCGTTCGCGCGGCCCCCTACCAATTTCAGTTGAAGATTCTTGTTATTAAACTGTTTCAATATTTGTAATACATGTCAGTTGAAGATTTCTTGTTGTTTAACGGTCTTAGGATGAAATGCAGTCGGATTTTGATTCTTTCAATCAACACGTGGAGAACCTAAGTTTTTGAATCTTTCAATAACTGAAACTTCCGTTGGAAAGATTTGACAGGACAGGTACTTGAAATTTTGGGGAAATCCCCCTTCTTTATCCAAAGCTTTATTGGATTCTTCCATGAGATTTTAGGGTTGTTAAGGCTTTTTACCTTTGATATCAATGTGGTAGGACTGAGTTTATGAATAAGAAGATATTTCACGCCGAGGCGATATCCCATATTGGAGAAACATCAAATTTTATGAAACTCCAATTTTATTTAATCTCAAAGTCAAACATTAAAAGGGGGGTTTATTTAACATTGTTCGAATAACATATGCCCTTATTCCAACCAATATAAAGCCTAGACTAGTAATTTTGAGAATCAATGATATCAGAAAGGTTGACATGCTGCCTGACAGTTATCTTTTCCATAGAACACACTACCATTCACATGCTTGAAGCTAAGATTTAGATCATTTCAAGGCTCGAAAACCATATTTTCCGCTTCCCGTTTCACAGACTCGAACAGCACCGAAGAGAGGTAACGCTCTCCAAAGCTAGGGAAGACCACCTGTTTGGGATCGATATCACAAGATTAAGAACTAGTTTTGGGGTGCAAAAAAACAAGAAAGTACCATGTCAAGTCATTAGATTTTGTGTTATATGTCAGGATTGTGCAGCCGGAGTAGGCGACATAGAAATGTCACCATAACCTTTTCTATAACAGTATTTATCTCTCGTGCAATTCCTCAATGATTGAGTAAAAGACAAAAAAAAAGAAGACTTACAACGATGAGCTTCCCAGTATTTTCTGGCCTCTTAGCTATCTTAACTGCAGCAGCAGCGGCAGCGCCAGATGATATACCAAGCTGTCATATGTGTTCCAAACAATTATCAATAATGAAAAAGGAGTCCACCAACAGAAATTTGTGCAGTTGAATCTAGTTTACCAGTGAACAAGTACCAACAAAGCTATTTATTTCCTTATCAAATCAAATCACTTAAAAGTGAAGAAACTTACTAATAATCCTTCTTTCAAAGCAAGTTGCTTTGCAGTTTCGACAGCTTCTTCACTTGCTATCTGCAGTCATATAGGTAACAATCATTACAACAAATAACCTAACAATACACGCATGGAGGAAAAACTACAAATGAACAAAAGGCACATGCTCATATATGTCAAATACAACCATATTTCCTTCCCTATAATCATCTAAATATATATATAAATCCAAGTAGGAGAAATATATGTTACTTCAAATCTTCATTTTTGTTTAAGTAACAGTGTCATGTGAATATACAAAGGATTTTCTTTATACATGGGAAAACTTAGAAACAAAAGTAAACATACTCTTATGGGATAATACATACTTGTATTCGAAACTCACACCCAAAGCATAAGGTCAAATAAAAAACCTGGTAATGAATAAGTATTGATCCTAGACGGTAAGAAAACAGGTAGTGAATTGTGGTATAGGAAAAATGCAAATCTTTTTAGGCTTCTGCAGAAATAGCATTTAAATCCCACATTTGGAATAAACAAGCGCAACGAAGACTTACTTGAATAACTTCATCAAGTAAATTGACATCTAAAACACCAGGAATGAATCAGGCACCGAGTCCTTGTATCTTATGCGGACCTTGAACATCAAACATGCAGCAGTTCATCAATAGGTAAAACATCGTCACAAAATGTCATGTTAACATGAAGAACAAAAGAAAACAAGTTTTGGCTTCTGATGGCCAGATCTAAGAGACTAAAGACAATGTTAGCATGCTGGTTATTGTGGGCGAATACATGGATTCTTGAAAAAAAAAAAATGCATGTCCGCAAACCAACACTCACACTGATACATAGTTCCTATATACTCAATTAGATGTTATAGATGTAGAAAATAACACAAGCACGAAAAATAGATAGATATGCATTACGAAGAAAAATGTGTAAAAGAAGCATTGTTATGTTACAACTTACCGGGTTTCCCACCAGAAAGCACTGCACTTTCAACTGGTTCCACACCAATGAGCTGGATAAAAAAGATATGTGAGAGGCAATATAAGCAAATGTGAAAGCACACCCATCACCATCTCATTAGGCATTAAAGAATCTAACCTTAATGTTGGGATTCTGCTCTTTGAGATACTTCCCTGCTCCTGTTACTGTACCTCCAGTCCCAATACCTGAGACAAGTATATCTACCCTCCCGCCTGTGCCTTTCCATATCTCTGGTCCGGTTGTCTTGTAATGGATCTAAATCAGGAAAGAAGAATCAGATCATGGCACCCTCCAAGATTCCGATAATCAAAATATGCATGGATAATGTTTCAAAATAATACCTTTGGGTTCGCAGGGTTTTCAAATTGCTGAAGAATGAAAGAATTTGGCGTCTTTGCATGAATTTCCTCAGCTTTCTGAACAGCCCCTTTCATGCCGCGAGCTGGATCTGTGAGAACAAGTTCAGCTCCAAAAGCTCGGAGGACCATTCTCCTTTCTAAACTCATTGAAGAAGGCATCGTAATTACGAGTTTGTAACCCTTAGCAGCTGCCATGAATGCCAATCCTATCCCAGTATTACCACTGGTTGGCTCGATTAGGACACTCTTCAACATATAGGAAGAAAGGAAATTATGTTAAGTTAAAGCTTTTCTTGTTAAATTCCTCAAAACTACAACATAATGATAACATAAGAACCGGATATAGATTTAGACAGAACAAAAATAGAAGCCAGCTCTTCGCTTTTTCTTGAAGTGCCCGTGTCCAACATAGCATAAAAGGCCCAAGGACTTCAACAAAAATGCCCTTTCAAGTTGACAACAAGGCATAATTTAACTGTAGGGCATAGTAACAATAGTATAGAAAGATCACTGTGATAAAGCAATCACTCTATTTCGATAAGACAACCTTAAAAACACTTTCCAGAAATAAGGCCTAACATTGTGAATGCATATGAGAGTACAGGACTCAATGCATAACATTAACTCGAAAATTCCACTCCATAAATGTGTAGGAGAGAAATATCCAAATACCAACCTCACCCGGTTTAATGATACCCTTCTCCTCCGCATCCGCAATCATACTATACCCAATCCTGCAAGTAAAGAAGAGTTTGCATCTCATCAAATATTATAGATTCTAGGTCTACGCAACACAGCATGATAGCATCCATAATGATCCAATCTGTTCAGCATATTATCCGATTGAACTTTGAACGGGGAGGTGGATGAGTTTAATACCTATCCTTGACACTTGAGCAGGGTTCCATTGCCTCCAACTTAGCAGCAATCGGAGCAACACATCCCTCAACAACCTTGTTCAGATATACCAGTGGCGTTTTGCCCATCAACTGTTTATGTCAAATCCAACAAATTTTAGCAGTAGTTTTTTCCTTTAAAAAATTAAACAAAAATAAATTACTGTAATTAGATTGATGATGAATGATGATGATGAACATTGGCTTACTTGAGTGACATCTTTGGCAATTAAATCCTTTTCTTCCATTTCTTCTCAAGTTACTGCACAAACATTGCAGAGCTAAATTGTTAAGCAAAAGTACAAGCTAAAGTAATAGAGAACAGATACAATTCCAATAATTTAACAGCAATAAATGATAAAAGAAATGATAGATAAGCTTAAAAATAAATAAGAAGTATAATTTTGCAGATGTTAAAAGTACCCAAACTCTAAGCTTGCAAGTTTTTATAGAGAAAGATGGTATGTTTTAAGCAGAGTTAGAAGAGTCAGAAATGGTAGATAAGCTTAGAAGAAGAGAAGAACCTTGTCTAGACTACAAGCAAGTTCTCTTGTAATTCAAAGAGGATTATTTGGTGGTATGGTAGTGCCTTGTCAATATTTTCCTCTGAGAAAATAAAAATGTTGCTAAAATAAAAATAATTCCATAAGTAATATTTTTCTTGCTTACCTGTATCTGTCTGAAAGTGAAAGTTCCGTCTCACACGCGTTTGGAGATAAGGAAGAAAAGCCGAAAACAAGGAGAACTTAATTATTTAAGGTAAACTCACTAAATTATTATTTTCATTTTATTTTGTTGATTATATATATATTTCAATGAGTTGTGATTGCTTGTAGGGGTGGGCGTTTGATCGAATGGAGTAAAAAAATTTTGAGTTAATTGAATCACGAGTCTTATTTTATTTTTTTAACTCAATTTGAAATTTTTCTCGAATCAAGTCTAGTGAAATTAAATTCGTATCAGTCGAATTGAGTGAAATTAAAAAAAAAATTAAATATGTCAAATAAAAATATTGTTATAGTATAACTAATTCTATATTAGAACACATAAATTTGAAACTATATATATTTAAAAAATTTTAAAATAAAATAATAATAAAAGATAATAAATTTGAATCATTAATTAGGTCCCAAAATTATTATTTTAGAAAAATTTTAAAATTTTAATTTTTTTATAAATATTTTTAGATTTTTTAGATTTTTTTAAAATTTAAAATTTTGAAATTTTATAAATATTTTGAATTTTAAAAATTATTTTAAATTTTTAAAAAATTATTTTGATTTTTTTTTTGTAATTTTTGTTGAGGAAGAGACCAATTTACTTATTTTCAAAGTTGACAGGGACTAAAAAAGTATTTTCATCAATCTCTTATTCGAATTATTCAAGTTATTTGAATTATAAAATTCAACTCGACTCAAACTTGAAACTCGAATCGAGTTATTCAAGTAGGCTCTAATAATTCAAATAACTCAATTCGATTAATTCGAAATTCGAAAAAAAATTAATTTTTTCAATCATATCGAATTTTACTCAACTCTAATTATTTGTATATGATCTGGTTATAATAATAAAAAAAATCCAATCTTTCCATGTGGTCACATCTTGGGGTATTTTCAAGTACTAATACAAAAGGATTGATAAAGCTAGAGAAGAAAAAGTGGAATTTTTTTTTTGTCTTCTTTATTAAAAATTTTGTGAAAATTTTAAAATTTTTTAAAATTTTGAATTTTATAAATGGAGAACATAAATCTCAATCGGAAAAGTTTTTTTTATTATTGAAGAACATAATTTTTTTTAGAATTAAAATTAAATCGATAAATTTTGAAATTTAGATTTATTGAATTTTTTAGAATTAGAATTAAAATGATATTCTGTAAATATTAAAAGCTAAATTTATTAAATATTTTATATTTATGATTAAATTGATAGAATGTGTAAATATTGAATGACCAAAATTATTATTATACCAATAAAAGTTAACTTCCTGTCACTTATCTAACGACAACTAACAAGAGAGTGATCAAAATATTTTATTCGAAATATTTAGCGATTAAATCGGAAAAAATAATAATTCAATGATTAAAATAGAACAAATGTAATAGTTTAGTGATAATTTTTGTAGTTTACCCAATTATTTATTATAAAAATTACTATTTAATTTTTAAAATGATTAATATAACATTGAGTACTAGAAGTTGACATTTTTACTAATTTGGTATCTAACCTTTCTTTTAAATCTAATATGGTATTTGAACTTTACACTTTTTCTTAATTTAGTACCTAAGTATTTTTGATTAATTTGGTACATGAACTTGATATTTTTTTTCTTAATTTGATAACTAAGTATTTTTTTGTCCAATTTAGTACTTGAATTTGACATTGTTTCCTAATTGTTTTGGTACATAAACTTCTTTTTTTTTTGTCTAATTTAGTATCTACTTCTTTTTTGTTCAATTTGATATATGAACTCGGGGTTTTTTACCAAAACAATATTACAGTAATAATTTATCATCCAAATAATATAATCTTATTTTTATTTACCCAAATGATATGTTTTGAACATTAAAAAAATGAAAATTCTAAAAATTATAGTTCATTAAAATAAAAAAATTTATGAAAAATAAAATCTCTTTAAAATAAAAAATAAAAAATAAAAAATATTTTAAAAATATAAAAAATTATAAAATTCAATGTTATCCAAATTGGACTAAACCAGTTGGACTAGAAGATTGACTAGGGTATCGAACTGAGCTAAAAAATCGATTGAATTGACAGTTGAACCGATTTTGAACTAGTCTGACCAATTGGTTCCTAGAACAACTGGTTTAATCGATTCAAAGCAAATAAATTATAAATAAATTATAAAATTATAAAAATTGTTTAAACTGATTTTTTTTAACCTGGTTCATGTAACACCCTAACTTGTCTCTGTCGCTGGATTAGGGTTATAGAGCATTATCAATCAAACGAAAATCATTTAACATTATAACATAAAGTAAATTAAATTTATTATAAACCATTCATTTATATGGATTTTGTCCCTAAACTGAGCCCTCAAGGCCCAAAAAATAGCTTAGAAGCATTTCGGGACTAAATTGAAACAAAAAAAAAGTTTTAAGAAAAAGTTGCAAAAATGTGAAAACAGGGGTCACATGGCTGTGTGGCATAACCCAGGCCGTGTAACATTCAAACTAAGGGACACACGGCCGTGTCTCAGCCCGTGTCCTTACCCGTGTAACTTATTGAGTAGGGTCACACGACCGTGTGCCAAACCGTGTAACTCTCTAAGTTGCCACACACGGTCGTATGCCAGGTCGTGTGCTAGGCCGTGTAACTTACTGACTTGGAATTCTAAGAAATTTCAAATGACACACAGCCGTATCGCCAGTCCGTGTGTGTCACACGGCCATGTGAACCCAAAAACTTACCTAAAATCAAGCCATTTCAAGACCATTTCAACCTAACCATTCAAATCATTTAGGCATAAATTCAAGGGGTTTAAACATCACTCAAACACAGTTAAACATGCAATTTCAATATCCTAATTTATCTAACCGATATGCTATTCACAAGCACCACCATTGTATCAAACATTATTGTAAAATCACACATTTACAACCTATTCCAACAACTAACCAATGTACCATCATTGGTACCACATGTAAATGATCAAACAACCAAACAACAACACAATCAAAATCTCAACTACTTCAAATATTATATAAATATGCGTCACTTATCATATTTACATGCATAAACACAAAATATCAAGCCTATCATACAAACATCAAAATGACCATTTATAACATCTATTTCCACCATAAAATATTATAGTACCACTAGACTTTTCTTATTACATGCCACTTTTAATCAACTTCAAAACAAGCACAAAATGATTCCCAAGATATAGATGATAGTGTGTGAGCTTCGAAGTTGATCCAATCGATGCTACGATTCTAAGAGTCCTACAAAAATTAAATTAAACTAGTAAGCATAAGGAAGCTTAGTAAGTTCGTCAACTCATGTAATATCAATTACTAAATTTCCAAGGGACATTATCATTTACTACATCGGCATTGAACCTGTTAGGCACTAAGCTTGATTAACACCGGCACTAAGTCGGCTAGGCATTAAGCCTGAACAACATCGACACTAAGCCTGAATAAAACCTCATTTGAATATACAGTACAATTCAACATTCAAGTAACAATATAAAATAGAATTAAAAGATTAAATCATTAACAAGGAAATGAATATAACCATGCATATACATAAACGAACTTACATGACTGGTTTGCAGTAATCGCAAAAACACAAGAACTACTTCGCAATATTTCCTTTTCCACGATCGTCAACACGCTCGTGATGTAAAGCAATAGTTTCATTCAATTAAGTACTTCTAGAATTCAATATAATCCATAATTCATATTTATGCAAAATACAAAATTGCCCCTAACATATTAACTTTTCACAAGTTAGTCCTTAAGCTCATAACTTGAAAGTTAACCATTTTAACCAAACCAATTTAACCAATGTTACAAGGGACCTTGAAACAACCCATTATTACCAACATTTCACAACCAAACCCATGGTTTATACTTTTAACAATTTAATCCATTATTTCAAAATTCATCAAAATCACTTAACAAAACATGTTTATTTAACAACCAAAGTTAATAATTTATCAACTAACATCAAAACACATTCAAAAACATCCATGGAGAGTCCTCCAACCTTTATAGTTTTGCAAGTTAACTCTCGAGCTAGCTAGACTAAGCTAAAACAAACTCAAAAACATAAAAATCATTAAAAACGAGGCTTAAAATCATACCATGCAATGAATTAACCCTAGTCAAAACTTCAAGCTCCTCTTCCCATGGAATTTCGATTAAACCAAAGAAGAAATGAAGAAGATGATATCATTTTCTTAGTTAATTTTAAGCTTATTTATTAATTTACCATTTTACCCTTAATAATAAATAAATTTCAATAAAACCTTGTCCATGTACATACACTAACTCATTAAATGGTATAATTACTATCTTAGTCCATTAGTTTAAAGTTTCATAGCTATTTGACCCATTTAACTAATAGAACTCAACTTTTACACCTTTTACGATTTAGTCCTTTTTACCTAATTAACCATTTAAATATCAAAATTTCTTAATGAAATTTTAACACAGAACATAACATAATCTTGTAGAGATTAAATAAATATTAAAATAATAATTCACTCGTCAAAATCGTGGTCCCAAAATCACTATTTCCGACACCACTGAAAACGGTTGTTACAGTTCAGCTAGTCTATATCGGTTCACGGGTCAACCGAATTTTAAAATTTTTAAACTTTTTTATCCCTCAACATTAACATTTTTTTTATCAATTTGGTCCATACCCTTTAAAAGTATGTAAATTTAAAAAAAAATATTTTTTCCATATTTAAAATACATAAAAATTTAACAATTCTAATTTTTAAAATAAAAATATGAAAAAAGCTCTTTAAAATAATAATAATAATAAAAGAGAATCTAATTGGCCTGGTCTAGTTTAGATAACATTAAATTTTAGAATTCTTTTATATTTTTAATATATTTTTAAAATATATATATATATATATATATTAATTTTAAAGAGTTTTTAATTTTTATATTTTTTAATTTTAAAAATTTAAAAATTTATGTATTTTTAAATATGAAAAAAAATCATTTTCTCAAAATCACCACCAACTGTGCCAATTTGAGCCTGATTTTTTTTTTTTACAGTTCAGAACATACTATTTTGGTAAATAAAAGTAGATCTATATTATTTGGGTAATAGATTATTATCTTAATATTATTTTTGCAGAAAAAGCCTATGAACCTGTCACTTTTTTTTTCTTTTTTAATTTGGTACCTAAGCTTGCTTTAGTTTAATTTGGATGTTTTCATCTTTTCATATTTTAATTTGGTTGTTTTTGTCTTTTATATTTTATAAATCAATAAAAACTATCATAATAAGATTTGAACCAATAACACTATTTATATTAAACATTTAACTTTATCGTTACAACCAAACCCTCATTTATTTTTGGGTGAGTACTTGGTACATTGTTAGTGTTTTTTTTTTTTAACTCCACAAGTAAAGTTATAAATTTGTCATGTGTCTCATTTATTTTATATAGTTACTTTTTAAAATTTTTTTACTATACCCTGCATACACTTGTCATCAATACAACCCTACTTGTGGAATTTTTAAATTCCACCAATAGTGTACTAACTATTTTTTTATTTTTTATTAAATATAATTTTATGGGAAAATATTTGATATTCTGTCAGTATTGAGTTAATGACAAGTGTATATTGAATATAGTAAAAAAAAATTAAATATATATAAAAGAAATGGTACATGAAAAATTTATTACTCTGCTCGTGGAATTAAAAACGTACTCTGTCAGTGTGTACTAAATACTCACCATTTGGACTAAATTACCTAAAAAGGCCCATTTCCAAGCAAATTTATGGAAATGGGCCGATTACACCATTATTTAACGGAAAGGGCCGGTTTTTGTAAAACGCGCCTACGTGGCCTCGTTTAAGAGGGAAAGTGCCAGCAAAGTGCCTCCCAAGGGAGCATTTTTTGCCACGTAAGCAAAATGCGCTGATGTGGACACGTTTCGCTAACGTGGCAAAAAAGCTCCCTTGGGGGCGCGCTTTGCTCTGTGTTTTTATATGTTAGGGATATTTGCATGTTTAGTTCCTAGGATTTTTTATGGTTTTTAGGGTTAGGATTTAGGAAAAAATAAGTTAGGGTTTAGTATTTAGGTTTTTGTTAAAACAAGTTAGGGTTTATAGTTTTACTAGTTTTTAAAATAAATCAGGATTTAGTGTTATTTTATAAAAATTATTTAAATTAGGGTTTATGGTTTTTAAATAGATTAAATAAATGAGGCTTCTAGAGTTTAAAATAAATTAAATTAGGGTTTAAAATAAATTAAATTAGGGTTTATGGTTTTTAAATAGATTAAGTAAATTAAGGTTCTAGGATTTTAGATAAATTAAATTAGGGTTTAAAATAAATTAAATTATGGTTTATGGTTTTTAAATAGATTAAGTAAATTAGGGTTCCAGGGTTTTAGATAAATTAAATTAGGGTTTTGGGTTAAAATTAATTAAATTAGGGTTTAGTTTTTTAAATAAATAACGTTGTGTTAATTTTTTTAACAAAATTTGACTATTTTTACCCTGAAAAAATAATTTTGAGAAGACGTTTCTGAAACAATAGTGTCAAAAACGCTTCAAGCAAGATGCACTGTCAGGAAAAATACAGAAAAAAGCTACCACGTAGGCACTCTTTTGCTAAAATAGTTTCTGAAAAATAATTTTGAGAAGACATTTCTGAACAAATAATGTCAAAAACGCTTCAAGCAGGATGCACTGTCAGCAAAAATACAGAAAAAGCTACCACGTGGACGCTCTTTTGCTACAGTAGTTTCTAAAAAAATAATTTTGAGAAGACGTTTCTGAACAAATAGTGTCAAAAACACTTCAAGCAGGATGCAATGTCATCAAAATTTCTGAAAAAAGCTCCCACGTGGATGCTCTTTTCCTACAGTAGTTCCAGAAAAAATAATTTTGAGAAGACGTTTCTGAACAAATAGTGTCAAAAACGCTTCAAACAAAATGCAATGTCATCAAAATTTCTGAAAAAAGCTCCCACGTGGACGCTCTTTTTCTACATTAGTTCATGCTTGGACTTAGGCTATAAACGAGGCAAATATCATTCTCAGGTTGCATATGTTACAGCAAGAAAAATTAGAGAGGCTAAGCAGAATAGAAATTGAAAATGAGTGAACGTATTAGTGTTGTTATTTACTATGATAGTGAGGTCCGTGACACTGAGAATAACATTGCTTTTTTATTAGAGAACACAACGCGAATGACTTTTAACCAGAGTATAGATTTTACAGAATTTCGTAAAAGAATTAGGCGCAAAATCTTCGGAATGACGCCAAGTAGGGTTTCTTCTATTAAGTATCGATTTTGTGCTTCGATTGATCCCGTGACATATGACTCTTTTGATATCAAAGGTGTTCGTAGCTTTGAGGCGATGGTGCAGACTCATCTTGCTAGTGGATCACCCTATCTCGAGTAATATGTTTAATTTTCATCGCCAAATGAAACATTAGCGACTTCAACATCAACTGCTACTCAAGAGGAATACACGACCCCTAGTCGACACTCCGTTAGTGGAAGGCGGAACATGGAAGCTCCAGTGTTTGGTGGCTGTATAGAAAACATAACTCCTACACTACACTCGGTTAGTGGATGGGACATACACATCGGTGGGTCGATGTTCGATGCTAGAAATATGTATTGGGGAGTGACATCAACTTCTAGTGGTTAGCAATCCATATCTGATTGGGGGCGTTACGAAACGTCCACAAGAAAAGATGATGTACTCCCTACGACGTCCACCAATGAGGGGACCTCGTACGTTGTAGATGATGGTGGGTTAGATGATGAGTCCGATATGGATCCACCTCGAGAGCTTAGCCCAGATGGTGCAGAAGTTGCATTATTTTCTGAACCGGAGTCTGTTCCATCTGAACCTGAAGACATTGAAGAGGGTTCAGATGAAGAAGAAGAAGATCCGCGATTCAGGGCGTACTCGCCTCTAGCCTGTAACGGCTCAAATATTAAATATTTATTTACGTATGTTGTGACACAACTGTGTAACGACCTGAAATTCACGGGCACCGGAAAGTGAGTTATAGGGCCTCCGTCTTAGTGAAATAAGTTCGAAAATAATTATTAAAAATATTTATGAGCCTAGTAGTGTGTCTAATTAGGATTTAATTAGGTGAAATTAGCTTAATTTAGAATAATTAGCAAAAAGAACTAAATTGAAAAAGGGGTAAAAGTTTAATTCTAAAGTAATAGAAAATAAAAAGGATCAAAATGGCAATTAAGCCATTTACATAAATTGAGTGACATATTGAAATAAAATCAAAGATTTTATTTAGGTTTTATATATATATTATAATGATTATTATTATAGTTTTATATTAAATTATTATGATTACTTAATTGATAATATATTATAAATAAATTAAATAGAAGACAATTGTATGGTAATAAAATATACATGTGTAAGAATTGTATTGGTACATTTGTAATTTAAATACTAAATTACTTATAATTTAAGTAAAAGATATTTGTTAATTAAATAATTAAATAATTAAATTATGAGATTTTTGTTTAAGAAACAAATTAAATAATGACATTTGTAATAATATGAATATATACATTTGTATTGTAATTATGTATTTACTTAAATTTTAAGTTAAAGATATTTATTAATTAAATATTAATATTATAAGATTTTTATTTGTTAAATAAATAAAAGAAAGACAAATGGATGGTAATAATAGTGTACAAATGTACAAAGATACATGTATACAAATGTGTTAATTATATTGTTATTAAATCAATAATAATATATATTAGTTAAATGATAAAATAAATAAGTAAAATAAATGAAATAATAAAAGAATAAAAAGAAAGACAAAAGAAACAAAGAAGAAACAGAATGTAAGCATTCAAACAGGGAAAGAAAAAGAAAGAAAGAAAAGGAAAAGGAAAAACTAGGGTTTTAAAGTTTGAAGCTTTAAAAGGTAAGTCAATTAAGTCCTTTTCTCTTAATTTTGATGTTTTAAAAGCTTTAGAACAAAGTTTTGATGAAATTAAGTTGATATTTTGAAAGTTATTAGATTTCTAAATATTGTTCATGTTGAATAAAAAGATGAATTAGGGGTTAAATTGATAGGAATTCAAGTTAGAAATGAAATAAGGATTGAATTGCAAAGTAAGCCATAAGTTTTGTGTTTTAGGGACTAAATTGAGGAAAATCCGAAATTAAGAAAATATGTTGAAAATTTAATAGTTAAATTTGAGTTTAAATGAAATTTGAATAGGAATAAGGTGTGAATTGGTGTTATAAATTTGGTTATTAACATTTTACATCAAAACAGTTTTGGGAAGTAGCAATGGTCTGATTTTGAAAATTCACTAAAAATTGTAGGAATTGAATTATAGGATGAATAAGATATGAAATTAAAGCTTATTGGGTCTAGTTTCTTATAGTGGAAACAATGTAAGCAATGAATTTATGAATCAAGAGATATTTGAAATTTTGTAAGACTGGTTCAGGGTAATTTCAGAGACACTCTGTTTTAACTTTGGAAAATCATTAAAAATTGTACAAAAATTATTATGGAGTGTAATTTATATATGTGAACTCCTTAATGAATCTAGTTTCAAAATAAATAAACAAGAACCTTATTCGAGTTCTGTACAATGAGATAATTTATTTTTAGTAGAGAGAGGTCAGAACTGTCAAATGAAATAACAGGGGAGTATTTAGTGAATAAACTGTACTAAATGGCTAGACCAAAAATTCTGGAAATTTTATGGTTAGAAGATATATGAGTCTAGTTTTAAGGAAAATTTACGGATATTAATTTGGAGTTTCGTAGCTCAAGATATAAATAATTTAGTAACAATAACTCAAGTAGACAGCTTAATGGTGAAATTATATATATACATTAAAAATGGTTAAATTTACATGTTTAGGCTCATGAATTAAATTGAATCATGTTGTATTGATGATTATAAATTATTATTTTTGTAGCCAACAAAGAATCTGAAGCATCAGCATCGAAAGGAAAGGAGAAAGTCATCGAGGACTAAAACGGGAGAATTACGGTGTGTATTACTATAATTCGAATTTTTAATTATTCTTGATTGCTGAAATTTTAATTGTTATGTATGGTAAATAAGACTTGAGGTAAGTATGTGAAATTGAAATTAGAAAAAGTAAAATAATACCCTATTAACTCGTCGGACTAGATTCGATACAAATGGCATGCCATTGGATTTGTGATATGATGAAGAGATTGTAGTTCGGCCGAGAAGATGTTTCTGTTATTATATACTTCGGTTTATCCGAATAGGCATTTAATGCCTTATTGGTGTGTTGGGAGGATATATTATACCGGTGTGTTATGGAGGATTTACAATATTCCGGGTGTGTTTGGGTTGGATATTCTGGTGTGTTTGGGTGGAAATCCGTGTATCTCATCATAGTCCGAGCTTTGTTAATAGGGTAAATAATTGAAATAAAATTTTGAAAATGAGATTATTTGTTTAGCACTATTGAAAAGTACGAGAAAGAATGTATGAACTAAATTATGAACTGAGTTAGTATGAGAAAAATAAATTATGAATTTAAGATTTATGAAGTAAAATAATTTTATATAAAAGTAGTTTAAATAATTATAAAATTATGGTTGATGTTTGTAATTTATTAATGTTAAATAGTCTTGGTTTATAGTAATACCACTGAGTATATCCATACTCAAATTGTGTGCGTTTGTTCCGTGCGCAGTTAGTAGAAGTCAAGTGTCCCGCCAAAGATCCGAACAATCCCGACTCCAACACAAACTTTGTGATGTATATTTTTCTTTTGGGTAAAGGTGGCATGTACATAGGTGTTATTTAGTCACTTGAATATGTATATTACTTTGGGTAGTGAAGGATGAATGATAAAATTTAGATGGTTAAATGAAATGATAAGGAAAGTACATGATATTTTGATATATGAACATTAAGTTGTTAAATGAATGAAGTTTTTAATCAATTTGAATGATGCTATGATAGTTATTAAATTAAAATTTTATTAATAATATAAATATTAGTATATGAATGTGAAATATTGGTGTTGGTTGTTTTGGTTTGAAATTTGCAGGGAGGTTTAGGTAAAAATAAGCGTAAATGTCACCAAATTTTTATAAAAAAATTTGGAATACTCAACAAGTCCCGCTCTACTTTTAATACATGTTTGAACTTCAAGAGTTCAAGATAGGGACTTAATTATTGTATTATACTATGAAAGTTATATTAATTGTAAATTATTCGTAAGTTGTCCGATACGTCCGTAATGCCTCATAACCTCGTTCCAGTAACGGTTTGGGGTTAGGGGTGTTACAATTGTTGGTATCGAGCTATCGTGTTTAGCCGATTCTCGGGCTAAAATGGGCTCGGAAGTGAGTTTAGAAGTACATGCCAATCGTCGAGTCGAAATTGAGTCGGGATTTGTTTTGGATGCTAATATATTTATTTGATTTTGTTTTATAGATAAAATGTCGATGAAAGAATGGATAATGTTGAACAGAAATGTATAATTGGAAGTCGAGAATTAGAAGAAATCTGAATCACTACACCTAGTGTGAATCAGTTAGATAATCAATTTCCTAACGTAGGAGAGAGAAAGAAATGCCTCACAATCATTAAGAGATATAGCTGATGCATTACAACAAATAGTAAGAACTATACCTGCTACTACATCTGTACCTCTCATCGCCGAGACAGCCCCGATTAAAGAGCTACGAAAATATGGTGCCACGGAATTTCGTGGATTAAAAGGAGCTGATCCATCCGTTGCTTGAAAATTGGATAGAAACAACAAAAAGAGTTTTGCAACAATTAGATCGCACTTCGAGAGAGTCCGATATGTGTTTGTATCATCATTACAAGGAGAAGCGTATCTCTGGTGGGAATCGTGGTTAGACATTTGCCGATGATCGGGTAACTTGGGATTTGTTTCAAAAAATTTGAAGAAGTATATTGGGGAATTGTACATCAAGAGAAAAAGCAAGAGTTTTTAGTGTTGAAACAGGGGAATATGTCAAGATCGGATTATGAGCGAGAGTTCTCTAGATTGAGCAGTATGCTTTAGAATATGTTCCAACCGAGGCTGATAGTTGTAAACGATTTCTACGGGGATCATGCGAGATGAAATCAAGATTCAATTGGTAAGTCTCGAAATTATCGAACTTGTTGATCTGGTTGAGCGAGCAAAATGATAGAACAAGTATTGGGCCGGATAAAAATCGAAATGGGTAAATCACCGGGAAACGTATGGGAACTACTAGTTCTAATCCATTACCGAAGAGATTCGAGAGAATCAAGAAGTGACCGGAGATCCAGCTTTACTTGCATGCAGGTGGTAGAAGCGAGAGGTAAACAGGATGACGAGTATCTACTAGTAGTGTGAGAGGTCCATCCCGGTATAGAAATTCCAGATCGTGAGCACTGCGGAAAAAACATTTAGGTGAATGTTGGAGGATAACTCGACGATGTTTTCGATGTGGGGCTACGATCATTTTATCCGAGATTGTCCGAAAAAGGTGAAAGTACCACACCAAACATCTCAAAGATCGCACCTCTACCGCTCGTGGCGAGAGGATCTAGTAGGGGTGGTTCGGGTTCTGTGTCTAGAGGTGGAGGTGTCGGAAGAAATGAGTGATATAGCTACACAACAATCAGAGGCCGAGCGCTTGGCCAGGCGTATGTAGTCCGAACCCGTGAGGACGGCGATGCACATGATGTTGTTACAGGTATATTTTTATTATATTCTGAGCCTATTTATGCTTTAATTGATCCGGGTTCATCACACTCATATATAAATTCAAAACTAGTCGAATCGGGAAAATTAGAATCTGAAATGTCTAAAGTTTCTATAGAAGTGTCTAGCCCTTTGGGACAAACGGTGTTAGTAGATAGAGTATGTCGGAGGTGCCCGTTAATAATACATGATAAAATGTTTCTTGTGGACTTGTTGATCATGCCTTTTGGTGATTTTGATATCATTTTGGGTATGGACTGCTATATGAACATGGGGTAGTTTTGGATTGCTATAAAAAGAGGTTTAGTATTCGATGAGAAAATGGGAATAGAATTGAAGTGAATGGCATCCGTATTGCGGTGGTTCGACACGCATTATTTCAGCGATAAAGGCTAATAAATTACTGCAGGCGAGGTTGTCCAAATACTTGGCATATGTTATTAATTCGATTCGATTGGAAGTCAGTGCGATCGATTAGGATCAGACGTGAGTTTCGAATGTATTCCCAGCGGGCTTACCACCCACAGCAGAGAGGTTGAATTTGCTATTGAGGTGTATCCAGTACAACACCAATTTCTATACCTCCGTATCGAATGTCGCCAATCGAGTTGAAAGAGTTGAAGGTGCGATTACAAGATTTACTAGATCGTGGATTTATTAGACCAAGCATTTCACCACAGGGAGCTCCATATTGTTTGTTAAAAGAAAGATGGCTCTATGCGACTTTGTATTGATTACAAGCGAGTTGAACAAGGTGACAATTAAAAATAAGTATCCATTGCCTCGCATTGATGAATTATTCGATCAATTGAGAGGAGCTTCTGTGTTTTCGAAGATTGACTTAAGGTCGTGGGTTCGAAAAGTCTTTGGTAAGAGGGAAGAAGTATGTCCCAATTGATTTAGGAAAGTTTTTATTTGATTAAGTTATGTTAAGGTTCTAATCCTTTTTTGTGCCAAATATTATTTTGACAGCATCTAATCGTGTTGGACTTGGTTTATCTGAGGAGTGGTAGGCTACATCGGTTGTAGTAGTGAAAGTAAGTAACATTAAATGCTGTCGTTTGGGGGAATTTTTTTTGATACTGTTGGTTCTAAGCATGACTAACGTTGGACGTGGAATTGTCCTTTGTTGTAGGTGTGGTTCTTCTTAAAGGGGGGTTGCGCACCTGGTATCCTAACAGGTGTGTACAAACGCAACTCGACTGTTGTAATCGGCAAAAACTAGAATAAGTGACGACGCACTACATAGGTGTGCACTCGCTGATGTGGTGGACCGTATGTTGAAACATAGGCGTATGACCGTTAAGGTCAGCCATAAGCGATTTCATGGGCCGAGGCCGTATTGGGCCTTTTTGGGCCAAACTGAGTCGTGTGGGCCCCACGGGCCTGTGGGCCCCACACGGGTAAATCACACGGATGTGTAGAGAATGTTGGGCCAGATTGTGTAGTCCACACGGCCAAGGCCACTTCTGGGCTAGGTGGCTCTACGGGCATGTGGGTCACATGGGCCTGCATTATGGGCGTTGGGCCCATTTTTACTGTTTAACTGTTAAGGTTGCACGGGTCACCCGAGACGACTGTGGACCTACTATTGGGTCAGTAAGTACACCTAGACCCCTAAATTGATAAAATAACTATTATACCCCTATGTGGTAAAATGACTATTATGCCATTATGAGAGGTATGATTGTAATCGAGCATGCCATTAAATATATATTGTATACATGTATGATATTATGATATGTTGCATGGGGATGGGTTTATTATGATTGGAGGAAGCGTACTATACTGGTAGCTCCGCTGCAAATACGGTTTAGTGCCGCAACCGGTGCTATTTTGGAGTGTAGGGGTGGTGGGTTAATTTTATCCCCACATGGAGTGTAGGGCTGGACGGAGTGGAGTGTAGAGGCTGGTTGGGTAGGATTTCTGATTGCATATTTGTATTTATTCGTTATCACATCGAAATGGGCTAAGGCCCATACTAATCTTTATCTTGTATTGGGCTAAGGCCCTAATCAAATTAAATCATTCTCGATATGAGCTTAGGCCTGCATCATCATTGCTCATCAATGCTTGACTGTTTGTTTATTAAGGGATTACACACTGAGTTTTCGTAAACTCACCCTTCTGCTTATTTGCGTAGGTAATCCATAGGAGGATAGGTGCTGCGAGGGACTCGAAGGTGGCCACACAACAACTTACGTTTCCATATTTGACTTTTAATTTATAAGTAGTTTATTTAGGCATTTTTATGTAATAAGGCTTCTTTAAATTTTTTAAATATTTAATTTGGGGTTTTATTTATATTGATTTATATCTACTAGCAGTAGGAGATGGGTTTTTAAAAGATAAATGCTTCACAAACCATCACGGTTACGCAACATGTTTTTAAAAGCTTCTGCAAGGGATATTGTTTTAAAATTAATAACGATTTAATAAGGTTAACATTTTGACAAACGAATCATTTTTGGAAACTAAATAAAATGTTTTAGAATTATCATTAAGAACTCATGGCAAAGGAAAATAAAGAAGAGGATTTTCGACGATATCACCCTTTTTCGAAAAATACTTTAATGTGACATCGCCAGATTTAAACATAACGTCTAGGCCAGATTTGGTGTGTTACATTTAGTGGTATCAGAGCTAAGTTACAAAACTTGGCTGTGGATTTGGGTTTCTTTAGAACTTAGAATTTTTAAAAAGAATCATTTTAAAGGATTTAACGTATATTGAAATGTTTTACTGAATGTGTGGTACATCGAGTCTCCGATGCCGACTCTGTAAGTCTTCTGAAACTGTTGCTTATTTTAAATTGAAATACTGAGACTACTATAGGTAGTAGACTGTACTAAAATACTCTACTTAGGGTAAACTAAAACTGTAGTAAGACTGTGATTCACGAAAACGAACTCTGAAATACTGATATTGTTTATCATAAAATATCTGTTAATAAACAATGGAACCGTAAACTAATGCATAAAATTGTTAATACAGATAAAGCATAATTCGATAATGAGCACTAGGGGTCTTAATGGAAGGGGTACAAGAGGCCGAGCGGAGGCCGTAGAGGTGTTCGGGCTGGGTCTCTGTCATCTGGCCGCATGCTTAATATTGAGGCTAGGAAGGCATCGACTTTACCGGGGACTGAGACTGGGTCTCATGATCGTGCGGCTAGGGACGACGCACTGTCTCAAGCTATGTTACGAATTTTGGAGAGGGTCGTTGGGCCTAACACTAGTACTATGGGTCGTAGGTCGGTTACGGAATGACTTCGGTCTAATGAAGCTAAAATTTTTAGGGGTATCGCTGGAGTTGCCCCTAATGTGGCAGAATATTGGATTGAGGCCACAGAAAAGATCATGGATGACCTTGACTGTACCCCCGAGCAGAAACTAAAGGGTGCAGTGTCATTGCTGTGAGATGAGGCCTATCAGTGGTGGCTCACTGTTAAAGAGGGTATTCAGTTCGATCAGTTGACTTGGAAATTCTTCAAGACCGCTTTTCGAAGAAAATATGTGGGCACTAATTATGTGGATGCCCGGAGGAGAGAGTTTCTAAATTTGACTCAGGGGGATGAATCGGTGGTTGAATATGAGTCTAAATTTCTGTGATTAAGCCGTCTCTGAATTTCTGTGATTAAGCCGTTATGCACGTGGCATGGTGACAACTGACTATGAGTGCTGTGTTCGTTTCGAGGACGGCCTTAGAGATAGTCTACGAGTTTTGATAGTTCCACAGAGGGAGCGACAGTTTGCTGTATTAGTGGATAAGGTGAAGATCGCCGAAGAAGTGAAGCGTACAGAACGACAAAACTGTGAGAAGGACAGAGGTAGGAACAATAGGTTTTTGGAGCCCTCAAGTTTATTTCTAAGGCCTAAGAAAAATGCTAGAGTTAATGGGTCGGTTAGAGTGGGGCCCCCTATTGCTGTTATTGGGTCGCAGCCCTATACTGATTGTAGAAGACGCCATCAAGGCAAGTGCTTGAAAAGGATTGGGGCATATTTGAGGTGCGAATCATTGGAGCATCGTATCAGAGATTATCCACGGAGGCCCGATCAGATACAAGCTATTGGTATAGGTATTGTACAGCTGCCGAGAGGTGTTTAGTAGCCATCGAGATGCTGTGGACAGGCCAGAGGTGGTAATGGTATGGGCCATGGTTAGAGGGCATCGGGTAGAGGTGGTGGTCGCACTAAGGCGAGGCAGCTAGCTTTGGTTTATGCTGCACGTCGCCGAGAGGATGGAGATGCCTCAGACGTTATCATGGGTATGTTCTTTATCTGTAATGTACCTTATGGGTATGTTCTTTATCTATAATGTACCTTATACTGCACTAATAGATATAGGATCTACCCATTCCTATATAACTTGTAGTGTGTCTGAGACTTTGGGTATCCTGGTTGAGAGTACTGCAAGTGAGGTTACTATGTTGAGTCCATTGGGGCAGTCTGTAAGGGTAGATAAACTGTTCAGAGATGTACCTTTGGAGGTTCAAGGAGTGATCTTTTTGGCGGATTTGATGGAACTCCCTTTTGGAGAATTTAACTTAATTCTGGGAATGGAATGGTTGATGAAACATCGAGCAAACTTGGATTGTGCTGCTAAACGGGTGGTACTGAAAATTGAAGAGGATGAGGAGGTAGTTGTAATTGGGAAGCGCCAGAATTATTTATCAAATGTGATTTCTACATTAAGGGCCAAGAAATTGGTTCATAAAGGTTATGAGGCGTACTTGGCCTACATCAGTGTTCTAGAATCTAGGGTTTCTTCTGTGAAGGATATCAGAACAGTTAAAGACTTTCCAAATGTTTTTCCTGATGAGTTGTTGGGGTTACCTCCAAACTATAAAGTTGAGCTTGGGATTGAGCTCCTGCCTGATACAGCTCTGGTGTCCATCGCCCTTTATAGAATGGCACCGAAGGAGCTTGTGGAGCTTTAAGCTCAAATTCAAGAATTATTGGATCGAGGGTTCATCCACCCTAGTGTGTCTCCGTGGGGAGCATCGGTTCTATTTGTGAAAAAGAAGGATGGATCCATGCGTATGTGCATCGATTACCGGTAATTGAATAAATTAACTATTAAGAATAAGTACCCCTACCGAAAATTGACGATCTATTCGACCAGTTCTGAGGAGCTTCAGTTTTCTCTAAGATTGATCTTCGATCTGGATACCATCAACCAAGGGTCAAAGAAGCTGATGTTTACAAGACAACATTTAGGACCCGTTATGGTCATTACGAGTTCCTAGTAATGCTATTTGGACTAAAAAATACACCAGCAGCTTCTATGGATTTGATGAACCGAGTGTTCCAACCATATTTGGATCAGTTCGTAGTGGTGTTTATTGATGACATCCTGGTGTATTCGATGACTGAAGATGAACACGATAAACATCTTCTAGTTGTTCTGCAAATTTTGAGGAAGAAACAACTATATGCTAAGTTCAGTAAGTACGAGTTTTGGTTACGAGAGGTAACATTTCTGGGACATGTGGTATCTACAGAAGGGATCAGGGTTAATTCTCAAAAAATTAAAGTTATTCTGGATTGGAAGCCGCCTAAGACAGTATCTGAGATTCATAGTTTTCTAGGACTGGCAAGGTATTATGTATGTTTTGTTGAGGGGTTTTCATTGATTGCTGTACCTCTAACGAAGTTGTTGCGTAAGGGTGTACCGTTTAACTGGACTGATGCCCAATAAGTGAGTTTTGAAAAGCTTAATAAAGTTCTAACTGAGGCCCTTATCTTAATATAGTCAGAGTCTGAGAAAGGGTTCACTGTCTACAGCTATGCATCACATGTTGGTTTGGGATGTGTGTTGATGCAAGAGGGTAAGGTGGTGGCATCTGCGTCTCGTTAGCTTAAGACTCATAAGGCGAATTATCCGACGTATGATTTGGAGTTGGCCGCAGTGGTATTCACACTGAAGATTTGAAAGCATTACCTATACGGTGAAAAGTGTATCATTTACACAGATCACAAGAGCTTCAAGTATCTCCTCACTCAGAAGGAGCTAAACCTTAGGCAGCGTAGATGGATTGAGCTGCTTAAAGACTATGACTATTCTATTGAATACCATCCTGGTAAGGCCAATGTGGTGGCCGACGCATTGAGCCGTAGGGCTATGACTGATCTGGGGACGATGTTTGCTCGCCTCAGTTTATTTGATGATGGTAGCTTGTTGGATAAGCTCTAAGTTAAACCGATGTGGATTGAGCAGATTAAGGGTAAACAGTTGGAGGATGAGTCACTGGGTTCTCGATTCCAGCAGATTGAGAGTGATAGCATATCAGATTTTGGACTGAATAGCGAAGGGGTACTCCATTTTCATGGGAGAGTCTGTGTACCGAAGGATATTGATTTGAGACAGTCTATATTGCGAGAAGTACATAGTAGCCCTTATGCTATGCATCCTGGCGGGAATAAGATGTACCAAGACCTTCATGAGTTATATTGGTTATCAGGTCTTAAGCGTGAAGTTACTGACTTCGTGGGTAAATGCCTGACTTGCCAACAGGTTAAAGCTAAACATCAGTTGCCTTCAGGATTGCTTCAGCCAGTGAAGATTCCACTTTGGAAGCGGGAAAGAGTAACTATGGACTTTGTTAGTGGGCTTCCCTTAACGCATACTAAGAAGGATTCAGTATGGGTCATCGTGGATTAATTGACTAAATCTGCCTATTTCATACTAGTCCTACTGATTACTTAATGCAGAAGCTGGCTAAACTGTATGTGGCAGAGATAGTAAGACTACATGGGATACCTGTTTCTATAATATCTAACAGGGATCCTCGCTTCACATCTTGATTCTGGAAGAAGCTGCATGAAGCACTGGGTACAAGGTTGGACTTCAGTACTGCGTTCCATCCTTAGACGGATGGTCAGTCAGAGAGGGTGATTCAGATACTGGAGGATATGTTCAGAAGTTTTGTGATAGATTTTCGAGGCAGTTGGGAGGACTACTTGCCGTTAGTAGAGTTTGAGTACAATAATAGCTACCACTCTAGCATACAGATGGCACCTTACGAGGTATTATATGGTTGTAGGTGTCGTACTCCCTCATGTTGGACTGAGTTGGGCGAGCGAAGAGTTCTGGGCCCTGAGTTAGTCTCTGATACCGAGGATAAAGTTAGACCAATCTGGGATCGACTGAAAGCGGTATCAGACAGACAAAAGTCGTATGTGGATTTGAAATGTAAGGGATTGAGTATTCTGTGAGGAATTTCATTTTCCTTAAGGTCTCACCATAGAAGAAGGTACTAAGATTTAGATGAAAGGGCAAGTTAAGCCTTAGGTTCATTGGGCCTTACCGCATACTAAAACGTGCGAGACTGGTTACCTATCAACTAGAGCTACCTCCAGAGTTAGACTGAATTCATGATACGTTTTACGTCTCTATGTTGAGGCGTTACCGCTCTGATCCTATGCATATTATCTCGACTGAAGAGATTGAGGTTAGGCCGGATCTAACTTTTGAGGAGGAGCTAGTTCAGATTTTGGAGCGTGATGTAAAGGTTTTAAGAAAGAAGTCTATTCTACTGGTAAAAGTTCTTTGGCGTAACCATAGCTCAGAAGAGGCCACATGGGAACTCGATGAGGCGATGCAACAATAATACCCTCATCTATTTTGATCATGTAAATTTCAAGGTTGAATTTTTTTTGGGGGTAGAGTTGTGATGCCCCATGTAATATCCCGAATTAGGGCCTAATCGGAATAGTGGTTTCGTGACCACAAATTCGAGATAGAAATAATTATTTTATAATTATTTTGAGGTTTATGATATGATTACATGATTGTGTGAAAATTTCGTGAAGAAATTTTATGCATAAAATACTTAATTTGAAGTTAGGGACTAAATCGAATAAGTTGCAAAACTTGCATTCTAGAAGTTTTTAGTATGAAATTGCTTTGAAATATTAATTAGGAGGTCTTAAATAGAAATTTGACCAATTTTAAGTTCATGGACAAAATTAGGACATGGAAGGAATTTTTGGAAAGTTTAGTAGTAAGGGCATTTTGGTCATTTTGATATTAAATGAAATAAAATGGGAAAAATAACACAAAATAGTCATCTTCCCCATTTAGTTGCTGCTGAAACTTCACTCTCACCATAGCTAGGGTTTCTTCAACTTTCAAGCTTCATAGTAAGTGATTCTAAGCCCCGCTTTTAATGATTTTTACGTTTTTGAGATCCCGATAACTCGATTAAGCTTATGTTAGCAATAATTTAACCTAGGGTTTATATTTGGAAAAATACCCATAGGTGAAATTTGTGTATTCTGATGTTTTATGATAGAATATGAAGTTTTAAATTATGTTAGACAACTTGTACTACTCGATTTTAAGCAAAACGAGTAAAGGGCTTAATCGGTAAAAATACCTAATAGTCATAAGTACATGTTAGAGTGTGAATTTGATGTTACCATAGAAGGGAAAAATGATCAGCATGTCATAAAACATAAGAATAAGGAATAAAGTTTAATCCAGAGCCTAGGGGCAAAAATGTAAATATGCAAAAGTTTAGGGGTAAAATTGTAATTTTGCCAAAATTTGAGTTAAGGATTAATTTGATAATGTGAGTATTAAATAAGCTAAATGTGTTATTTTAGATCAAGAAAGACGTGGAATCGACCTCAATCGAGGAAAAGAAAAGATTGTGGACTAAATTGCAAAATCTTTGTATTTTGGTACCAAGGTAAGTTCATGTGTAAATAATGTAGCATAATTGTTATTTTTAAGTTAGTGATGTTAAATATATGTGATGCTGAATTTTATTATGAAATGTATGCTTTGTGGTTAATTTCAAATAATATGTAAATTATGTGAGCTACTTGTTAAATATAATTGTTACCGAGTATTGATTTCGGCATTCTACTAAAGACAGGCAAGGATATGTGTTCGAGGAAAATCCCGCTTGAACCTTAGGAATAGATTCGGATGCAAGTGACATGTCACTAGGATGGTTGAGCATCCGAACTCGTTGAGTTGAGTCCGAGTTCACTTATGGATGCGAATGTTCGAACTCGTTGAGTTGAGTCCGAGTTCAAGAGATGTAACTAGGCATCCGAGCTCGTTGAGTTGAGTCCGAGTTCACTTATGGATGCGAATGCCCGAGCTCGTTGAGTTGAGTCCGAGTTCGCTTATGGGCGGGTTACATAATTGCTTGTTTGCATATATGGCACTTATGTGCAAGTTATCCATGTATCCGAATTATATTCCGATGTGTTCAACGGGTAAGTTCTACTCAATTGGAGGAATATTCGAGATGTAAAGAGACGTATTGGTAAGTGATGTGAAATGGATATTTTGGACAGGTATGTATTTAACCCTCGGGTTGAGTATTGATACAATCACGATAAGGTAATAAGATGATGAAAAATGATTAGAAATGTGATATGTGTTTTAGTGATGCATCTTGATGTTGATTGGTATGATCTGTTTGTTATGTTACTTATTATTTGCATATGAACTTACTAAGCATTTATGCTTACTCCTTCCTTCTTACTCATTGTAGTTTTGGACAAGCCACTCGTGAGTCGGGATAGGTCGAAGGCTCACCACACTATCCTAAGACTTTTGGTAAATGGTTTGTAAAATTAAGTATGGCATGTATAGCAATATACCTATTTTGTGTAAATGATCTTATGATATGGTGATGGAATGGTTGAGAAAATGTTTGACAATGATAAATTATGAAAATGGTTAGTTTAGATTATGTTTGAGGTTAAGGAAAATTATTAAGATACTTAGTGCATAAAAACTCATAAAAGGGATGAAATTTGCCATAAACAGAATACTACAGCAACACTGACGCGAGTTTGAAAATTTATTAAAAATCATAGAAATTGAATCTGGTGATGGATTATATATCAAATTTAGGCTTATTATGTCTAGTTTCACATGAAACAAATGATACAGGTAAAGGAATTATATGTTAAAATATATTTGAATTTTAGTGAAATAGGGTCGTAGCAGTTTCTGAATCCCCTGTTCCAACTTTAGAAATTCACCATAAATTGTAAAGATATAATTAGGTGGTGTATTTTATATCCTCAGAATCCTTATTGAGTCTAGTTTTAGTAGAAATAAACCTCATAGTCATATAAATTTTTTACAGAGAGAAATGTGGTTCGTAGTAAACATAGGTCAAGCCAGTCAAGTCCTGAAACAGGGGTAACTTTAACTAATAAACTGTACTAATTGGCTCAACCAAAAATTCTAGAAAAAAATTAGTAGATAGGTATATGAGTCTAGATTCAAGGAAAATTTATGGATCTTGATTTTGAGTTTCGTAACTCGAGATATGATTTTTCTTGTGACTGTGATGCAAGTAGCTTAAAAGCTGTGAATGTAGAAACAAATAATCCAAAGTTCTAAAAATGTTAAATTAAGCTTAGTAACACCTCATACTCGACTCCGACGACGGTCTCGGGCGTGGGAGCGTTATATTTAGTGGTATCAGAGCAGGTTTAGTCGGTTCTCGGACTACGTGTTGTATGTACGGATTTTGCTATACATGCCATATATATAAATTGTGATAGTGTGACGACTTCTGACCTTTTAAATGATTTTTTTTTATAGTAAATGGATCCCGATCCAGCTGTGGTAGATGAAGTAGAGAGTAATGCGCCAGCTCCGGCTGAAGGAGCAAATACCGACTGAAAATCTACCTCCTATCTTGGTCGTCGGAAGAGGAGAAAGGGTCGGAAGCCTTTCTCCAAATGATGAGTGCATGGTACACGAGTTCGTTAAATGCGAACCCAAATGTACAACCTCCCCACCTCCCCAATTCCTCAACCTGCACTCCCGACGCCTCAAGGTATGGATCTGATGAAATTTCACGAACTCCGCTTGATAGAATTCGCAAGCAAGGGGTCAAGAATTTAAAGCAAATATTGATGATGATGCCGAGAAAGCGAGTTACGCTTGAAAATTCTATCCGGTATTTGACGAATTATCTTGTACACTGAAAAATGTTTGAAATGCGCTATATCTTTGTTGAGGATTCAAATTATAATTGGTGGAAGACTTTGATTTCTGTGGTACCTGAAGAGAAAATAACTTGGGAATTCTTTCAAGAAGAGTTTCGGAAGAAATATATTAGTGAAAGATTTATTGATCAAAAGCGTAAAGAATTTCTTGAGTTGAAGCAAGGTAATATGACTATGATTCTATCATGAAAGAGAGTTCGCTTCGATTAAGTAAGTATGCCGAGAGTATGTTGCTCTGAGAGGCCAAGATGTGCCGACGATTTGAAGACGGGCTCAACGAAGACATCAAGGTATTTGTTGGAATTCTTGAATTAAAAGAAATGGTAGTATTGGTTGATCGAGCTTGTAAGGTCAAGAATTACTTAAAGAAAAGAAAAGGTAGAGGCCGATACTAGAAATTGGAGGAAAAGACCGATGAGCGCTTCATTTTCACAAAGAACTTTGAAAGTTAAGGAATATGAATCCTCGCTCCCAAGCTTCAGATTGGGCAATCATATGGGAATTATAAGAAGCAAAATGTGGGTCCTAAATCCCGCACTACTTGGCAGGCGAGTGTAGGGAACTCGAGATTTGTTAAACCCGAGTACCAGCCGTGTGGTAGAAATCATTTTGGTCCGTGTAGAGCAAATGAATGTTTTCGATGTGGTTCTCCGGATCATTTTATTAGAGATTGCCCAGAGAGAGCTGAAAAAAAAAAATTTGAGAATACAAAAACAAGTGGGGCGGATTCGAGAGGAAGATATCCAAGAAAAGTCGGGAGCGAAGCAAGCAAGAAGAATATAGCCGAAGATGCACCAGCTAGACTGAAGGAAGGGCTCCGGCTAGAACTTATGCTATTAAAGCGCGTGAAGATGCTTCCTCACTTGATGTGATTACCGGTACATTTTCTCTCTATAATGTTAATGTTATTGCTTTGATTGATCCCGGTTCTACTCATTCATATGTGTGGATGAAACTGGTGTCTAGTTTGAATATACCGTTGAGAACACGAATTTATGATTAGAGTGTCGAACCCGTTAGGCAAATGTGTGATAGTTGATAAAGTAAGCAAGAAATGCCCTTTAATGATTCGGGGTCATTACTTTCCGGCCGACTTGATGTTGCTGCCGTTTGATGAATTTGATGTTATTTTGGGTATGGATTGGTTGACATTGCATGATGCTATAGTAAATTGCAAAGAAAAGGTTATAGAATTAAAGTGTGAAAACGGTGAAACTCTGCGGGTTGAATCAGATAAATCAGAGGCATTACCTAGTGTGATTTCTTCAATGTCGGCTCAAAGATATCTGAGAAAGGGTTATGAAGCTTATTTGGCGTATGTAATTAATACAAAAGAAATTGAAAAGAAAGTTAAATCGATTCCATGTGTGAATTTGCGGACGTATTTCCAAAAGAATTGCCGGTTTGCCTCGATCGTGTGAAGTAGAATTTGGTATTGATTTGATACCGGGAACAGCTCCGATTTCGATTGCTCCTATAGAATGGCACTAGCAGAGTTGAAGGAATTAAAGTCGCAGTTTGCAAGAGTTGACTGATAAAGGTTTTGTGAGACCGAGTTTTTCACCTTGGGGTGCTCCCGTGTTATTTGTGAAAAAGAAGGATGGTTCTATGAGGTTGTGTGTTGACTATCGCCAGTTAAACAAGGTGACAATCAAAAACAAATATCCGTTGCCAAGAATTGATGATTTATTTGATCAGCTAAAAGGAGCGACATGATTTTCAAAGATTGACTTGAGATCTGGGTATTACCAATCATGCGGGTAAAAGAGTCGGATGTGCCTAAAATCGCTTTTAGAACAAGGTATGGTCATTATGAATTTTTAGTTATGCCATTCGGGTTGACAAATGCTCCTGCTGTATTTATGGATTTAATGAATCGCATATTCCGACCATACTTGGACAAATTTGTTGTGGTGTTTATAGATGATATTTTAATTTATTCAAAAGATGATATAGAGCATGCTTTGAGCATTTGAGGATAGTTTTGCAAACTTTGAGAGATAAGCAAACTGTATGCTAAGTTTAGTAAAAGTGAATTTTGGCTACTGGAAGTTGGATTTTTGGGTCATATTGTTTCAGTGATGGTATACGGGTTGATCCTAGTAAAATTTCAGCCATTGTTGATTGGAACCCACCAAAAAATGTAATCAAGTTAGAAGTTTCTTGGGGCTAGCTGGGTATTATCATGGTTTGTAAATGGATTTTCTATAATTGCTGCTCCTATAACTAGATTACTCAGAAAGGATGTTAAATTTGAATGGACGGAAGAATGTCAACAGAGTTTTGAAGAATTGAAAAAGTTATTAACAGAGGCACCAAATGTTAGTACAGCCGAATCGTAAATAATTTGAGGTGTATAGTGATGCTTCTCTAAATGGTTTGGGGTGTGTGCTCATGCAAGAAGGAAAAGTGGTGGCATATGCTTCGAGGCGATTAAAACCTCATGAGAGGAATTATCCTACTCACGATTTGGAATTGGCGTGGTGGTGTTTGCTTTGAAAATTTGGCGACATTATTTGTATGGTGAAAAGTACCGGGGTATATCTGACCATAAAAGTCTTAAGTACTTGATGTCACAAAAAGACTTGAATTTAAGACAAATGAAGATGGTTGGAATTATTGAAAGATTACGAGCTTGTTATTGATTATCATCCGGAAAAGCGAATGTAGTTCTTGATGCTTTGAGCGAGAAAGTTGTTGTTTGCTTTGAGAGTTATGAACACTCGGTTGAAAGTGTCGGATGATGGTTCGATTCTAGCAGAGCTAAGAGTAAAACCGGAAGTTTTTACAAGAGATTTACAAGCTCAAAAAGATGATCAAGATTTGCAAGCCAGAGAAAAACGGTGTGAAGTTGATACAGTCGATTTCGAATTGGTTACGATGGGTGCTTAATGTTTAAAGATCGGATTT
Organism: Gossypium anomalum; assembly: GCA_025698475.1. Lineage (NCBI taxonomy): Eukaryota > Viridiplantae > Streptophyta > Magnoliopsida > Malvales > Malvaceae > Gossypium > Gossypium anomalum. Next base: position 55,238,695 of record CM046968.1, on the reverse strand, counting down.
GTGTACCAAAGAATGAGGAATTGATTCAAAAGATCCTACAGAAGCACATAGTGGTTATTTCTCGATTCACCCAGTAGTACGAAAATGTATAATGACTTGAAGAAAATGTATTGGTGGAATGGAATGAAAAGAGATATATCGAGTTTGTGTCCAAATGCTTAATTTGTCAACAGTGAAAGTTGAACACCAAGTGCCTTCGAGATTACTTCACCTATTATGGTTCTGAATGGAAATGGGATCGGATTACTATGGATTTTGTTTCAGGATTGCCATTGACTCCGGAAAGAAAGATGCCATCCGGGTAATAGTTGATGATTTAACTAAGTCGGCTCATTTTATTTCGATACGTCACGGATTATTCTCTTAACAAGTTGGCTGAATCAGTATATTAGAGAAATTGTTAGATTACATGGAATACCATTGTCGATTATTTCAGATAGAGATCCAAGGTTTACCTCACGGTTTTGGCAAAAATTGCAAGACGCGTTAGGTACAAAGTTAAATTTCAAAGATTACTTTTCATCTACAAACCGATGGACAATCGGAGAGAATAATTCGATTCTTGAAGACATGATCGGATGTTGTGTATTGAAATTTCAAGGAAGTTGGGAAAGATATTTGCCATTGGTAGAATTTGCTTACAACAATAGTTATCGACGAGCTTGAAAATGGCACCTTATGAAGCATTGTATAGTCGTAAGTGTCGAAACGCCTTTGTATTGGATGAACTCAAGGAAAATCAGATTTATGGAGTTGATCTAATAAAAGAAATCAAGAAAAAGTGAAAGTAATTCGAGATTGTTTGAAAGTCGCTTGAGATAGATGCAAATCTTATGCGAGATCTAAAACGAAAAGACATTGAATTTCAAGTTGGTGATAAAGTATTTTTAAAGGTGTCTCTCGTGGAAGAAAGTCCTTAGATTTGGGCGGAAGGGCAAATTAAGTCCTCGCTTTATTGGGCGTATGAAGTAATTGAAAAGTTAGACCGTAGCATATCGGCTAGCATTACCACCTGAATTAGAGAAGATTCACGATGTGTTCCACGTATCTATGTTACGCTCGGTATCGTTCGGATCCTTCACATGTAGTTTCACCGATGAAATTGAACTACAACCGGATATGACCTACGAAGAAGAACCGATTAAGATTTTAGCTCGAGAGGTCAAACAACTAAGGAATAAAAATGTTGCACTTGTGAAGGTGTTGTGGCAAAGGCATGGAATAGAAGAAGCTACATGGGAATCCAAGAAACTATGAGAAATCAATACCCACATCCATGTTATTTGTAAGATTTTCGAGGACGAAAATCCTTAAAGGGGGAGAGTTGTAATATCCCGAATTAGGGCCTAATCGGAATAGTGGTTTCGTGACCACAAATTCGAGATAGAAATAATTATTTTATAATTATTTTGAGGTTTATGATATGATTACATGATTGTGTGAAAATTTAGTGAAGAAATTTTATGCATAAAATACTTAATTTGAAGTTAGGGACTAAATCGAATAAGTTGCAAAACTTGCATTCTAGAAGTTTTTAGTATGAAATTGCTTTGAAATATTAATTAGGAGGTCTTAAATAGAAATTTGACTAATTTTAAGTTCATGGACAAAATTAGGACATGGAAGGAATTTTTGGAAAGTTTAGTAGTAAGGGCATTTTGGTCATTTTGATATTAAATGAAATAAAATGGGAAAAATAACACAAAATAGTCATCTTCCCCATTTAGTTGCTGTTGAAACTTCACTCTCACCATAGCTAGGGTTTCTTCAACTTTCAAGCTTCATAGTAAGTGATTCTAAGCCCCGTTTTTAATGATTTTTACGTTTTTGAGATCCTGATAACTCGATTAAGCTTATGTTAGCAATAATTTAACCTAGGGTTTATATTTGGAAAAATACCCATAGGTGAAATTTGTGTATTCTGATGTTTTATGATAGAATATGAAGTTTTAAATTATGTTAGACAACTTGTACTACTCGATTTTAAGCAAAAACGAGTAAAAGGGCTTAATCGGTAAAAATACCTAATAGTCATAAGTACATGTTAGAGTGTGAATTTGATGTTACCATAGAAGGGAAAAATGATCAGCATGTCATAAAACATAAGAATAAGGAATAAAGTTTAATCCCGAGCCTAGGGGCAAAAATGTAAATATGCAAAAGTTTAGGGGTAAAATTGTAATTTTGCCAAAATTTGAGTTAAGGATTAATTTGATAATGTGAGTATTAAATAAGCTAAATGTGTTATTTTAGATCAAGAAAGACGTGGAATCGACCTCAATCGAGGAAAAGAAAAGATTGTGGACTAAATTGCAAAATCTTTGTATTTTGGTACCAAGGTAAGTTCATGTGTAAATAATGTAGCATAATTGTTATTTTTAAGTTAGTGATGTTAAATATATGTGATGCTGAATTTTATTATGAAATGTATGCTTTGTGGTTAATTTCAAATAATATGTAAATTATGTGAGCTACTTGTTAAATATAATTGTTACCGAGTATTGATTTCGGCATTCTACGGAAGACGGCAAGGATATGTGTTCGAGGAAAATCCCGTTTGAACCTTAGGAATAGATTCGGATGCAAGTGACATGTCACTAGGATGGTTGAGCATCCGAACTCGTTGAGTTGAGTCCGAGTTCACTTATGGATGCGAATGTTCGAGCTCGTTGAGTTGAGTCCGAGTTCAAGAGATGTAACTAGGCATCCGAGCTCGTTGAGTTGAGTCCGAGTTCACTTATGGATGCGAACGCCCGAGCTCATTGAGTTGAGTCCGAGTTCGCTTATGGGCGGGTTACATAATTGCTTGTTTGCATATATGGCACTTATGTGCAAGTTATCCATGTATCCGAATTATATTCCGATGTGTTCAACAGGTAAAGTTCTACTCAATTGGAGGAATATTCGAGATGTAAAGAGACGTATTGGTAAGTGATGTGAAATGGATATTTTGGACAGGTATGTATTTAACCCTCGGGTTGAGTATTGATACAATCACGATAAGGTAATAAGATGATGAAAAATGATTAGAAATGTGATATGTGTTTTAGTGATGCATGCTGATGTTGATTGGTATGACTATTTGTTATGTTACTTATTATTTGCATATGAACTTACTAAGCATTTATGCTTACTCCTTCCTTCTTACTCATTGTATTTTTGGACAAGCCACCTCGAGAGTCGGGATAGGTCGAAGGCTCTCGACCACACTATCCTAAGACTTTTGGTAAATGGTTTGTAAAATTAAGTATGGCATGTATAGCAATATACCTATTTTGTGTAAATGATCTTATGATATGGTGATGGAATGGTTGAGAAAATGTTTGACAATGATAAATTATGAAAATGGTTAGTTTAGATTATGTTTGAGGTTAAGGAAAATTATTAAGATACTTAGTGCATAAAAACTCATAAAAGGGATGAAATTTGCCATAAATGAATACTACAGCAACATGCTGATGCAAGTTTGAAAATTTATTAAAAATCATAGAAATTGAATCTGGTGATGGATTATATATCAAATTTAGGCTTATTATGTCTAGTTTCACATGAAACAAATGATACATGTAAAGGAATTATATGTTAAAATATATTTGAATTAGTGAAACAGGGTCGTAGCAGTTTCTGAATCCCCTGTTCCAACTTTAGAAATTCACCATAAATTGTAAAGATATAATTAGGTGGTGTATTTTATATCCTCAGAATCCTTATTGAGTCTAGTTTTAGTAGAAATAAACCTCATTGTCATATAAATTTTGTACAGAGAGAAATGTGGTTCGTAGTAAACATAGGTCAAGCCAGTCAAGTCCTGAAACAGGGGTAACTTTAACTAATAAACTGTACTAATTGGCTCAACCAAAAATTCTAGAAAAAAATTAGTAGATAGTTATATGAGTCTAGATTCAAGGAAAATTTATGGATCTTGATTTCGAGTTTCGTAACTCGAGATATGATTTTTCTTGTGACTGTGACGCAAGTAGCTTAAAAGCTGTGAATGTAGAAACAAATAATCCAAAGTTCTAAAAATGTTAAATTAAGCTTAGTAACACCTCATGCTCGACTCCGGCGACGGTCTCGGGCGTGGGAGCGTTACACCCCAAATCTTAAATATTTATTTACGTATGTTGTGACACAACTATGTATCTGCTTCAGTGGCTAAGTGTTTTGGGAAGTGTCTAAGAAGTCTTGGGTTCAAGCCTTGGCTTATGCAAATTTTTTTTAAGTGGTTAAACCCTTATCTCTAGTCAGTAGGCTTTTAAATAAAAATGGGTGAAACATGACACAAAGGGCTTGCTAGTCTAGGGGTAAGTAGCGTGTTACCTATGCCAGAGGACTGAGGATCAAATCCTAGTGGGCGCAGTGGGTGTTTTATTTTGCTGCTGTGCCGTGGGAGTGTTGTGGGTTGACTAAAAATTGAAGTGGTTGAGGGGAATTCAAATTGAGTAGTTGAGGGGAGGTGTGATCGATTGGAGGGATTTTAGGAGAGAATTAAGGGAGGAAAATATGGGATTTGAAGTGTGGTAGAGTTGTGATGAAATTGAACGGTAGGTACACAGGAATTTTCGGTTGAGTTTAGTTATTCTCTCAAATTTTTAGTTTTGTCTACTTTTTTGGTTCTTATCTCTTTAGAAGCCGAATATAGCATTTTTGGGTACCTTCTCGTTTGTGGTTTGTTCCAAAATTGTGCTTCTCTTCAAGTCATTTACTTGTTTCTATTGCTTTTTTTTCCCTTCTTTTTCTTTTCTTCTGCCGAAGTGTGTTTCTCTAAAATTCCCCTTGTGCTGCCGATTTGTTATTTCCTGTCCCTATTGATTCTTTTTCTTTCACCAAGCTACTTGTTTCAGTCTCTCTTTTCCTTACGTCACCCTCTGCCGAATCCTTGCTAGCACTCCCTCTCTCAATCGGTTTCAATCAATCACCATCTTCATTTGTGCATTTGGCCGAATACCCCTTTTCTCTTCTCTCTCTACTTTTTCGGCTTTCATCAAGATTCCCTCCTACACTGCTTGAGTTGAATATCTTCTTCTCTGGTTGTTGAATTTGTTTCTCCCTTTTGCTTCTTTTGCTGAATCTGTTCTTACTCTTGCGCTCAACGCCTGCTTCTCGTATTTTCGGTAAGTCTTTGGTAAGGGGGAAGAAGTATCTCCCAATTGATTTGGGAAAATTTTCATTTGATTAAGTTATGTTAAGGTTCTAATCCTTTGTTGTGCCAAATATTATTTTGACAACATCTAATCGTGTTGGACTTGGTTTATCTGAGGAGTGGTAGGCTACATCGGTTGTAGTAGTGAAAGTAAGTAACATTAAATATTGCTGTTTGGGGGGAATTGTTTTTGATACTGTTTGTTCTAGGCATGACTAACGTTGGATGTGGAATTTTCCTTTGTTGTAGGTGCGGTTCTTCTCAAAGGGGGGTTGCGCACCTAATATTTTAACAGGTGTGTACAAACGCAATTCGACTGTTATAATCGGCAAAAGCTAGAATAAGTGACGACGACACTACACGGGTGTGCACTCACTGGTGTGGTGGACTGTATGCCGAAACATGGGCATATGATCGTTGAGGTTGGCCATGAGCGATTTCATGGGCCGAGGCCGTATTGGGCCTTTTTGGGCCAAACTGAGCGGTGTGCGCCCCACAGGTCTGTGGGCCCCACACGGGTAAACCAAACAGATGTGTGGAGAATGTTGGGCTAGGTTGCGTAGTCCACACAGCCAAGGCCACTTCTGGGCTAGGTGGGCCTATGGCATGTGGGCCACATGGGCCCGCATTATGGGCATTGGGCCCATTTTTACTGTTTGACTATTAAGGTTGCACGGGTCACCCGAGACGACTGTTGACCTACTATTGGGTTGGTAAGTACACCTAGACCCCCTAATTGATAAAATGATTGCTATGTTCCTATATGCTAAAATGACTATTATGCCCTTATGAGATGTATGACTGTAATCAAGCATGCCATTAAATATATATTGCATACGTGTTTGATATTATGATATGTTGCATGGGGATGGGTTTATTATGATTGGAGGAAGTGTACTGTACTGGCAGTTTCACTGCAAATACGGTTTTGTGCCGTAACCAGTGCTATTTTAGAGTGTAGGGATGGTGGGTTAATTTTATCCCCATATGGAGTGTAGGGCTGGACGGAGTGGAGTGCAGAGGCTGGTTGGGTAGGATCTTTGATTGCATATCTGTACTGTTACTATCACTAAAATAGGCTAAGGCCTGCACTGATACTGTTACTGTATTGGGCTAAGGCCTTAACTAAAACTGAACTGTTATTGATTTGGGCTTAGGCCCAGACTGTACTTGCTCACTGAATGCTTGACTGTTTGTTTATTAAGGGATTACACACTGAGTTTTCGTAAACTCACTCTTCTGCTTATCTACGCAGGTAATCCTTAGGCGGATCGGTGCTGTGAGGGACTCGAAGGTGGCCACACAATAGCTTACGCTTCCATATTTGACTTTTAATTTATAAGTAGTTTTATTTGGGTGTTTTTATGTAATAAGGCCTCTTTAAATTTTTTAAATCTTTATTTTGGGGTTTTATTTATATTGATTTATATCTACTAGCAGTAGGACACGGGTTTTCAAAATATAAATGCTTCACAAACCATCACGGTTACGTAACATGTTTTTAAAAGCTTCCGCAAGGGATATTGTTTTAAAATTAATAACGATTTAATAAGGTTAACATTTTGACAAACGACTCATTTTTGGAAACTAAATAAAATGTTTTAGAATTATCATTAAGAACTCACGGTAAAGGAAAATAAAGAAGAGGATTTTCGACGATATCACCATTTTTTGAAAAACACTTCAATGTGACATCTCCAGATTCAGCCATAACATTTAGGTCGGGTTTGGGGTGTTACATAGCCCACATACATAATATCGATATATCGGTAGATGAGGCGTTGGAGTTTCTAGATCTACCACACAAAACGCGTGACCGTATAGATTCGACATTGGATTCGGGTGATTTGGAAGTTGGTAAGGAGTTTCCAGTAAGGATAATTTTTTTGGTGCTTTGAAACAATATTGCATTAGTCACGGGGTTAACTACAACATGGTTAAATCTAAATTTGAAAAGTTCGAGGCCAGGTGTACAGTGCAAGACGGGACATGTTCATAAAAAATCATGGCTTCTTTTAGGGAAAAAAAAAGACTTGTGGGAGATAAAAAAGTACAAAGGTCCACATACCTGTGTTGCCGGTACAATATTACTAGGTGTTTAAGGTTTTGAATAATAATGTTATTACCTAATGTTGCATTATTTAACGTACTTCGTTGACAAGTGTTTCACAAGATCATCCAAAGATAGATTCAGGCATGATAGCTAGCTTAATACTACTGATGTTGAAGGTGGATCCCAGGACTTCTGTGTCATAGATAATTGCTAGTATTAGTAGCCAATTGAGGTACACGCCCTCTTATTGTATGGCTTCGATAGCTAAGCAAAAGTCGTTGGAAAAGATGCATAGTGGGTGAGATACTTCATATAATGAGGTTTGGAAGTGGTGTCAAGTGCTGGAGAGGTACGTCCCAGGTTGCATAACAGACCTTGAAACGGTCCCTGCGTAATAAAATGACCGATTTCTTCATGGATGCCAAGTGTTCAAGCATCTGTTCTAGAGTTTTAAACAATGCCGGGACGCATTTGTGTACTGCAAGCCATTGGTACAAATTGACAGTATCTTTATATATGGTAGATACACCCATCGGCTATTGCTAGCTGTGGTAGAGGATGGCGATGGGAGAATCCTTTCAATTGCATTTGCAATAACACCAGGGTAGTCAGTTGATGACTAGGATTCTTTCTTTCTAGGTTAAGAAGGCAGGTATGCCCCCAACCTGATATCTGCATTATATCGGATCAGGGCACTAAAATGCTAGCCGTAATTGAGTGACATGGAAGCATATGAGATCGCACACACCATCGGTATTATCTAAGACACGTTGCGTCCAACTACTACAGGCAATATTGGTCTACGACTGAACGAAAGCAAGTGACCAACATAAGTATTTAATCTCTATTAATATGCTTTCGGTTGTAATATTCAATTTATTCTGAATGGAATATTGGTATGTAATTTTTGCTATCAACTTATATTGGTAGGGTACAAGATCAATAATGATCGTTTTTATGAGATGTTAGGGAATTTGCATTCAGTTAACGATCAAGGCGCAGACTAGCTCTGTAACATACCTTTCGAACTGTGGACACAAGCATACAACGACGACCTACTATATGGTCATATGACCACAAACCTAGCTGAATGCATAAATTCTATTCTAAAATGAACGCGTCATTTGCCGATAACTTCAGTTGTGCGAGAGATATTTTCGTTTGGTGGCACTATTTTTAAAGCGAGCAACGAGTTATAAAGGCCAAATACAGGAAGGCCATGTATGGTTACGGAAGGTATTGCAAGAAATTAAAAAGGCCAAGACGCGGGCCAACATGACGCACACTATGTGTCATGATCGCGACAACATATGGTTTCATGTGATAGAGTTTGACAGGTAGAGCCAATATATTACTGGCAGGCAATATCGTGTACACCTAATAAATAAGACTTGCGACTGTAGGACATTTAATGCACTTCGTTATCCATGCGCTATGCAATTGCAACTTTTCAGAATCTCTGTTTGAATCCAATGAGATATGTCGACGAAGTGTACAAAATAGAAAACATGTGCAATGTGTGGAGACACATATTCCCACCGGTCTCAGATGAACATAAGTGGCCGTCTGTATCACTTGATCCGCTTAAGTTGTTACTGGATAGAGAATTGCATTGCAAACCAAAAGGTCGACCTTGCTCGAGTAGAATACATAATAATATGGATATCCGGGAAAGAATGAACTAATAGAAGTTATGTGGATGGTGTGGGAACTCAGGTCATACAATTCGATCATGTCTAAACTGAAATAGTTGATAATTGCTGTAACGAAATGATGTTGCATTATTTTTATTTCGCTTTATTCAAAAGAACTTATATTTTATTAAAATTATAAAGTAAAAAAATAATTTACTATTAAAATATAAAAAAAGTAACTTTTTTTATTAAATAAAACAATATAGAAACAACTTCTACAAATATATTAAAAAAATCAATGTATATGCCAGTTGGAATTAGTGCCACACGAGGGTGGACGACGATTAAGCCTAGATTCCTCTTTGGTTGCTTCGGCAGGTGTTGTGGTTGCTCCGGCGGGGGTTATGGTTGCTCCGGTTATGGATGTTGAGAGGATGACCCACCTTGGTAGAATAAAGAATGTGGAAGTGTTTGCATCACCCACGGTAGAGGTGTTTGAATCCCATAAGGCGATGGGGAATGGTAATGAGATGAGCTTCCCGATGGTACCTTGTGCAATCCCTCCGGCGCTGATGGCTAATATATTATCGGTTGAGTCGGAGTCATTAGGAAATGAGATGCACCGGGCCATACATTTCAACCTGGCATAGGATTGGGAAAAGGAAACATATATGGGTTAGGATACATATAAGGGTTAGGATACGCACCTGACATAATCTGAAGAGGCTGTGATGTGGGTGTCATTGGTTGAGGCATTGAGCTCGGTGATTATGTGAGCGCTGTTGATAGGCTAGGTGATTGTGTGGGCGCTGTTGATGGGCCCGTGCCATCATCTCTTCTCTTTGGATTTAAAAGGTCCCGTCGTTCCCTTTCCACATGGATTTCCCGATGCCTCTGCTCTTTCGACAACAAATATAGCTTGCCATGGATCCTAAACCATGGCATGTAATTCGGGGCGTACGCTAACTCTAGGACGATGATCGGTTCGCGATTAGGTATATGATAATACCGATTTTCCTAAAATTTGATATATTCTAACTAGAATAACAGCCAATTCATATTCGTTTGTCATAAGTCGATTCTGTACTGGTCATCGAGCACCTCAGATTCTTCAGGAATCGGTTGTCAAAATCTAAATTGTCGCAACACTCTATCCGTCTAGTGCATCTTGACAATAGCATAGTTGACCAATGGGACTTTAACATGCCAAATGTTCGGATTTTGAAAGAATTCATTCGGAATTATTGCCCGTATTGGCGGATCCTCATATGGTGTCCATTGAAACTATATGAACGAGATAAAAATATTAGTTATATACATAATACTAAATACTAAATACTAAATATGAAACGACTATTTTATGTATATATATTTTATTTAATACTTACTTGCGCTATCGACCGTTGGTCTAATAGAAGCCATATATCTTCAAGAGCGATAGGTATTCCAACATAACTCGCCGGATGGTTCCACCTAATTAAATAAATTTTCAGCATACAATTTTATTTTAAATCTATGGAATAATTGTAAAATCAAATAAAAATTTTTCCTTGTTATGAGTGAGAATGTATATGGGTGGTTCACTCGAAGACGTAAAAATAGAAAGCGAAACCGAGCCCATGATTGTAGTAGTGATAGGCAACCTCTAATTTTTGCTTTATTTGGTGGCGTTGCACCGCACATCTCCCAGTACAATGTTGCCAACACGGCAGACCCCCAACTAAGTTCGTCAGCTATTCTAAAATCAACGAGTTTCAGCAGCCACCTTAGATGTAAGAGGTTTCGTGACAAGTCTAGCATCAGATAACCTCCAATCATCTCAAGGATGTATGCCCGAGCATATTGTATTCTTTCTAATTCAGTCGAATCATTCCTTGGCTCCGGGAATATGTCTTGTAACCAGCCCATCTCGGTCCGACCTCCATAAATATTATCCAGAATCATACCCAAAATATCGTAGTATATGGCTCCCAAATCAGTAGATTGAACGGACCCGGTGAGTGCGGCCCCATCTACCGACAATCCTAATTGTAACTGGACATCCTCCAAAGTGATAATACACTCTCTGCATGGAAGATGGAATGTGTGCGTCTCCGGTCTCCACCTCTCTATTAACGCGCTGATAAGTTTCAGGTCCAACTTGCACCCCCAGCCTATAGTGGCCGTATGCCAAAAACCCGCTTCCCTTAAGTGATTTTCTATCAACGGTGATAGCGGACTAGACATGTTACGAATATAACATTGTAACACCCGATTTACAGACTGTTATAAAAAAATAAAATACAAATTAATTAAAATTACATAAATGAAAAATATTAAATAATATTCAAAAATTAAAATTAATTAAAATGAAAAAAATATTAAATAATATTCAAAATTTAAAATAAACTGTTACCATTTTCATTTGTTCGACGGAGATATGTTTATGATCAAGACGAATTAATTCCCCGGCCATTGCTAACACGATAAAATATTTTTGAAATTATAAAAAAAAATAATACTAATTTAGGAAAAAATTAAAGTAAATAGCTAATTATAAAGAGCTTTGAGAAATTTAATGAGAAAATTGAGAGCTTTAAGGAGAAATTGTAGAGATTTTTTGCTAAATTGTTAAGAAATTTTGTGTGAAAATAATAGTAGAGGACGAGGGTTTTATAGTTATTTTTTTTACCGTTGGACACCCCCGAACGGTGAAAAAAATTTTGCCATTAGGATTGAAAAAGTTCCAGCAAAGCGTTTTGCTGACGTGGCAAAAAAAGCTCCATTGGGGGCGCGCTAATGCAGCCACGTAGGTACGTTTTACAAAAAAAATGGCCCTTTCCGGTAAATAATGTTGTAATCGGCCCATTTCCGTAAATTTGCTTGGAAATGGGCCTTTTTAGGTAATTTAGTCCACCATTTGTTATATAATTTATTTTTCACTCAAAATCTCAAGTTTATAGTAAAACTAATTTACCTAAATGTTCTTTTTAGGGAAAATTACTAAAATAATAAATATTTAATATTTTTTACCAAAATAAAATGGGATCATTTTTTCTAATATGATATGTTTCCTGCAATAAAAAGGGAGGATGCACTAATTATCACAAACTATGTTGATTTGGGTTTAGGTTTAAGAATTGGAAAGGGTTCTATTAGTATCTAGTTTCCATATAGGTTTAGCAATTGAAGAGGGTTTCATGGAAGAGCTTGAGGAGGATGAGGACCTCGATGTTCAACATGAGGAATTCAATGATCTAAAGGTTGATGAGGTGGTCCGTGAGGGGTATAACAGTGACTATATCAATACTTTTGCTGAATTCCCACAAACAGTAGGACCAAATGCTGGTGGAATTGTTTTACGTAACCAACCATCAACTAGAGAATTAAATTAGGTGGATTTAAATTTTACGACTTTGAAAATAATTTAATTGAGTCGATTTATTCGATGTGGAATTAAATTAGGTGGTCGTAAGAATTGTTCAACTAAAGAATTTGATTAAAGAATTTTCTTGAAAAATTAATTTGAAAAATCTAAGTGATTTTTGGAAAAATTAATTTTGATCAGGTAAAACTAAATTAGTCAAATCAATTAACTTTCAAAATTAACTTTCAAAATATGATGTTTTTGAAAGTTAATTTTCAAGTCAGACAATTTGCCAAATAGGTAATTGAACTTGAAAATTGGACCTGAGATCGTAAATTGGGCCCGAGAGCCAAAACCGATATCAAGACCCAAAAACTAGTCGAATTAGGCTCAGTATGTGAAATCGGCTAATGGTCCAACCAGTGGCTAGACCGGACCGGTCAAGTCGTTGTCGACCCGTATCGAACAGGTAGCAACCGAACCGGCTCGGGGTGCCTAAGGGTGTCACACCTGCATCACCAGATATGGCGGTACCGGTGGCTGTGAAGGTGGCGTCCCGATGGCCAGGGGCAGGTGGTCATCAGTGGTTGAGAAGTGAAAGAGTTACATTCTTACTAAAATTCCACCTGAGAATTTGTTTTAAAATTAATAATTCTAAAAATAATAATAGTTTAATAGTTTAATATTAAATTTAATTTAATACTTAACTAAATAGTATTTTATTAATTTATCATGAAAGTGATTATCTTAATATTAAATTAAATTTAATGTTTATCTTATAGATAAATATTCTATTATTTTAATAAGATTTAATATTAAATTTAATCTAATATTTATATTGATAAATGTTATATTAATTTAATATTAAAATGATTAAGTTTAATTATAGTTGAACTCTCAAAACTCTCCCTATAGAAAGAGAGTCTTGGGTCATTATTTGCACACACTTGAATTCAAGAGAAAGTTGTAGAAAGAAAATTATCTGAAAAGGTTATTTTAGAAAATTTCTTGAGATATTTTTCTGATTTACAACTTGACCTAAAAATTTAGAGAAATTGCAAATTTGTCCCACTAGTAATTTTTATGAAAGTTTTTCTGATTCGAAGCGAGCTCACACTCGGCAGACATGAGCTTGTGGATAGTTGTAACACCCCAAAAATCCCGAAACCCAAAAATCTCGAAATCTTAAAATTTTTCTTTTTGAGCTTAGCAATTTCGATTAAGTGTTAGTTACGCGATGGTAGGTCTTGGTCAAGGGTTGAGTTCGAATCTAGGGGTAGAAGAAATTAAAGTTTAATAATTAAAAGGACCTTGTTGTCAAGTAGTTAGGCTTTTAAATAAAGATAAGGGAAAATGGCATAAAAAAGCCTTGTGGTGGAGTGGCTAAGTGACGCCACTTAGAGTGTAGGGAGGTGGCGTTAGTAGCTAGTAAGGAGATGCAGGGTTCGAATCCTAGCTTAGTGTTTTTAGAAGTTTAATTTTGACCTTCTAGAAGGTTGGAAGTAGCGTGAAGATGGACTCTAAGGGGAGTGTTCAGGAGAGAAAATTAAGGAAAGGATCAAGGGGTTATTAGGGAGAAAAACGAGGAGATGAGAATGGGGAAGTGATGGAGCCAAATGGGGAACTGAGGGCCAGTTAATTCGGCTATAAGGGCTATAAATAAGTGCTGAATGCAGGGTTGCCAGGCTAGTGCCGAATTTTCTTCACCCTGTTACCGGAAACCCTTTTCCCTAAAAGCCAAAAACCCTTTTATTTTACTCTCTTTTCTTTGTGTCGATTTTTATTCTTTCTCTACACAATTTTATTTGTTTCACTTAGCCGATTCCTTCTTCTAATTTTCTTCTTTAATCTGTACCAAATAAACCTTATTCACCATACTAAGTTGAAAAGCCGAATCTCCCAAGGGACAAATACTCGTCGACCGAATCTAGTGGAATTAGTATCGGATCTCAGATCTTAGCTCTCTGCCGACATTGCTCCTTAGGTGTTTGCTGTTTTGATCTAAAAGTTGATCGTGGTTAGTGATTTAAGAAGGGGCTGTTATACTTATCGCGCAACATGAGGTTAAAGTGAGGTTTCGGTTTTAGTAAAGTGATGTATTAAGCATGCGATTAATTGAAGGGTGATATCATTTGTAGGTTGGTGACTAAGTAAATCGCAGCACACTTGCTTACCAGGTGTGTACTTACACTGCACACACTAGTAGATCGGCAAAAGTCGAAATGCCGAAAAGCTGAAAAGTCGAAATGCTAAAAAGCTGAAAAGTCGAAATGCTGAAAAGCCGAAAGTTTGGCTACGGTAGTCTTACGAGTGCGCGAATACTCGTAAGGGAGAGACTGATAGGTTGCCTGAGGCCCATTGGCTATTCCATGGACTTGGGTTGTGAATAAGCCAAGTGGGTCGGAATGGGTTAAATGGGCCCGAAGGGCTGTTGGGCCCATAATAGGCAAAATTTGATAAGCGATGCTATCTGATAGAAAATTTGTATGTGAGCATAAATATAGTGTGAGTTGGGCCAGATGGGCCATATAAATGAGATTGGGCTGAATGAGCCATATGAACGTGAATTGGGCCTGATGGGCCATATGAATGTGAATTGGGCCTGATGGGCCATATGTATAAGATTGGGCCAAGAGGGCCATATGCATGTATGTAGGGGTTTTGGGCCTAGTATATGATAACCACATAAAACTTAATTAATAAATTGCGACCGTAGACAAGTCATAGAGTTAAGGTGTAGCAACGGGTATATGCATGTCTAGGATTGGATCTAGGGAGAGCTTGGTACTTAAGCAGTCTTAATGACTCACCTCCTTTTTCTCTGGAATCCTACCTGGTGCATAGTGTTCGTTCATCTTAGCTCACAGGATTTGTTAACGGGCCAAGGTAAGTAAAAACCCGTAATAAAGAAAAATTATCGAAATGCCCCTAAGGGCAAAAATGACTAAAATACCCTTAAGTGTCGTGTGTAAGATTTATGATTGCTACATGCATTCACATGTATTCATATGATATCCTGTTTAGGTTGCATATGGGTTGGGAATTATGGAATGGAGGGAGTATATGAGGGTCGCATGGTTGCTTGACAACCATGGATCCACCGACGGCTTTTAAGCCCAATATGTGATTGGCAGCTTGCTGTAACTTGGGTAGTTCCGCAATTGGGCTACCATTGATGTGTATCGATTGGGTGGGTCGATATTTATATCCCCACAGGTTGTGAAAAGGGGGACAAAGTAGAAGTATACTGGTTGGATTATTGGGGAGGGTTGCACTGCATTGCATTGCATGTTTGATGTATGATGACTTTTGAATGCTTGTTTTCGTCGAGGGTTGTACACACTGAGTTTGCAAAAACTCACCCCCTCTTTTATTTTATTTTCAGGTGATGTTTAGTAGAAGGTTCGATGTTTGTAGGGACTCTGGGTGGCCAGCTAGCAAGATAATTTGGACTTGTTTTTCTTTCTAAAGCTTATCAGTTTCTATGTTATTAAGTACTTTTCAAATCAGATTGTAATAGGGCTTCCACTTTATTGTTATTTGGATTATTTTTATGTGATGTAATTATAAGAAGTTGAACATGGTTTCTTAAAGTATAGTATGACTCTTCTACGTTTCCGCAACTACATGTTTTCATAAAATCATATATTTTAAACAAGTGATTGAAAGGAGTTTTTTTTTAAGGATAGTTAAAGTTTCTTTTATTCTAAGAAGGGTTTTCAATGAAAATACGGTTTTCGCTAAAACACTTCAATGTGATGCGCCAGATTTGGCCATAACGTCTAGGCCGGGTTTGGGGTGTTACAATAGTGAAGAAGACTACTCGGTCAAAGCACTCATCCTAGACGAATAAAAAAGGTACAATGTTGATTAAGTGTTTAGTAGTTTAGATATCACAAACTATATCTTGTTTTGAAAAAAAAATTTTAAAACTCTGGTTTTCCCTAAATTTATTTTCCGTTGCGTTTTCCAAATCCCTTTTTTTCCAACACAGGGGGTTGTGCAACCATCAGTGTCGGTTCTTGCGTCGATGTAGACGATGGACCTGCCTCGTCAGCTCTGTTGTAGCCTCTTCTCTTTGAATTCCTAGGCGCTCGTCGTGGCCTCCTCGTATACAGTGACCTGCCCCTCGCCTCTTCACCTAGCAAATGTGGCTTTCCATGGACCCTAAACCATGACATGTACTCCGGATAGCAAGCTAACTCGGGAACGACAATGGGCTCGTGAGTAGGTAGAAACCCATACCTATTGTTCGACATGTTGATATATTAGGTGTGGAATGTAGTCCAATTCTCACCCGTCCTTCCCCGCAAGTTGACAAGATGCAGAACATTGAGGTCTTGGGGTGCCACTGGAATCTATTATCGAAACTCGAATTGCCGCAACACTCTATCCAACTTGTGCATCTCCACAGTAGTGTACACTACCAATGGCATCTTCACGTACCAAATATTAAGATTGACCAACAATTCCAATGGGATGCATTCTTGAACTGCCAAATCGAAGTACGACGTCCATTCAAACTATATTAAAATAATAAAAATTTTAGTTATCTATATATTACTAATTTTTAAATGAACCATGTTAATATTATATAATTCAAAATTTTTAAAAAAATACATACCTATGCTTCCGATCGTTAGTCTAACAAAAGTCGCATATCTCAAAGCTCGTCAGGTAGTCCCGCGTAACTCGTCCCATGGTTCCACCTATTGAAATAATATGTTAACACAACAATTTAAAATGTAAATAATTTTATTATGATAAATATATTAACTAATAAATTTTACCTTGTTACGAGTGAGAATGTATAAGGGCAGTCCACTCGAGGACGTAAAAATGACAGTTGGTACCGCACCCATGGTTGTAGTAGAAGCATGCAACCATCGATTTTGATTTTATGTGATTTAGTCGCCCAATACATGTCTTGGTACAACGTCGCCAACACAGCTGACCCCTAGCTGAGTTGACCCGTCTCTCTAAAGTTGACAAGTTTTAGAAGCCACCTTAAATAGATGAGATTTTGTGACTTATCGGGCATTAGGAGACCCCCAATAATCATAAAGATGTATGCCCGAGCGTGTTGTTCTCTTTGGACTTCAATCGAATCCTCATCAAGCCCACCAAAATTTCTTCTTAGCCAATTTATATCTACCGGGCTCCAAAAATGGTTTTCGAAACCCATCCCAAAAGTTTCTTACATACGTCTCTCCAATCGGCTACGTGAACTAACCCAGTCACTATAGGACCATCCATCGGTAACCTGAGCTATAACTGTACGTCCTTCAGAGTGATAGTGTACTCGCCGCATGGAAGGTGGAATTTGTACGCCTCGGGTTTCCACCTTTCCACACGCACTTACAAGTGTGGGGTCCAATTTACAACCTTGACCAATAAGGGTCACGTGCAAAACTCTGACATCTCTTAAGTATAATTCGATAAAGGGTGATGGAGGAACGAGTAAATTATGAATATAAATCTCCAAAATTCGATCTTCCACCTATATATAAAAAATACGAAATATTAAATTCCAATATAACAAAAAAATATTTAAATTAAATTACATTAAATATAATAAAAAAAATTCTTACCATTTGCAATTGATCGACGGAAATGTGCTTCTCATCCAAACGGATTAGAGATGGTGCCATTATTAAATTCAGAAAACACTAAAATAAATTGTAATATAAGAAATATTTTACGAAAAACTTAACAATTTCTTTAAAAAACAAATTGAGTTGGGAGAGAAATAAATTTTTAGTGAAAAATTACGAGGGAATTGAGAGAAATTTAAGAGAAATTTAAGAATGTGAGAGAAAGTTGAGATTGAATTGAATGGAGGGTTATATAGAAATGAAAAATACGACTGTTGGGGGTGGGGGAGCCGTTGGGACCAATGGCTAATTAAATAGCCGTTGAGGTGTTGATTGTTTTTCTTGCATATACATTGAAAACGCTTTTACGTGGACGTGCTTTTCTATATTTCACCTGAAAATATTATTAGATGAAAGCGTTTTCATAAAATTGACCTATTTCTGTCATTTTTTGAGAAAATGGATTAAACACGTAATTTTTTTTAATTTCCAGTATTTTTTTTGCTAGTTTAGTCCCGTTTCAGTCTCTCACATCCTTTCTGTTGTTGTTGTTGTTGGTTTTTTTTTTTTTTCAAATTCTTATGGCCGCTTAGTTACATCGAATATCACTGTACAAAAGTTTATAAATAAATAATATTTCACTGTTTTTTTTTTCCAAAGCAATAGTCATTTTAGTTTTAATTTTCAGTTTTTAGTTTACGTGGTTTTCTAAAAATTTTAATGGCTAGTGTCATGGGTTGCGAAGGAAGCTTGCAACCATGACCAACTTGTGCGATATATCGAATTCGAGGGAGGTCATTTGGCCCAATCAGACGGATCCAGTGCTCGGAGAGACTGAAAGCCCATCTCCGAAGCTTGGCAAATATGGAAAGTGATCTTCAAAGATATGCTTTTCAAATATGGAAGGGGATCTTCAAAGATATGTGATCCTAGACTTTAATGTAATCTTTGATACGATTTTGTAATCTTAGAGATTTGATATCTAGATAGCTTTAAATCTAGGCCATTGATGTATTTCAATCTGTACGGTTGATATTGGGAAGGCTCAACTATAAATAGAGGCCTCTCCCCCTTATTGTAATTCATTCAGTTGTTAATAGAATTTTTGAGAGCATTCACTCAAACTTTTCTCTCAAGTGTTCTTAATTTCTCTGTGGCTTTTGTTCATCTTTTAAGATCGTTCTTGCTTCGTTCTTCGTGGGTGCCTTAGAGGAATTCATTTGAATCCTCAATTGTTGCGAGTTAGGCTGACTTAGGCGTTTGTGGCGAAGCGCCTAAGGCATACGGATTGCTTGTGAAAACTCTAAGTCCGTGACAGTTGGTATCCGAGCTAGCGTTCGAAGGCACCGTCGAAAGATGTCGAAAGAAGTTGCTGAGAATGTTGATGGAATGGAGACCCGTGGGAGGGCTAGGAAAGCTAGCCGCTCGAGGGACATACTGTCGGCTTTGGAAGATCGAGTTGTCACTCTCGAAGAATCCGTGGGGGATGTCAAGGAGAGGGTTGATGATATCGATGATAAGGTCAACGATGGGTTGCTGTCCATGAAGGAGCAACTTAGGGACTATGTGTTGGACCATGTTGAGAAGCTGACTGCTAGGGATGATGCGATTGAGGAAAAGCTTAGTGGCAGGAGTGATGCCATTGAGGCTATGATGACGGCCTTGAAAGAGGAGATTGCGGAGCTCAAGGGTGAACTCACAATCTACAAGGCTGCTTTGGGCAATGGTGGGTTAGGCTGGCTTTGTCGCGCCCAAGCCCGATGTTGATGTTCCCAAGCCCAAGGAATTCAAGGGAACAAGGTCGCGAGAGATGTGGACAACTTCACGTGAGGAGTCGAGCAATACTTAGTGCCAAAGGCATCATGGATGATGATGCCACTAAGGTAATTCTTCTTTGCTATGTATCTTCTTGGCGTTGCTTTGTTGTGGTGGCGTCGTGGGTCCACCGATGTGAGGCGGGGTGGGGCAGTGGAACTTGGAAGGAGTTCGGTATGAGTTCAAAGCACGATTTTACCCGGTATCTGCAGGGATGAAGCTCGGGCAAAGTTTGCGTCGGCTTTACGCAACAAGGCAGCATGAGTATGTGCGGGAGTTTAGCGAACTCATGCTTGAGATCTCGGATATGGGTGAGAAAGAGGCATTCTTTTCCTTCATGGATGGATTGAAACCGTGGGCGAAGCAAGAGTTGCAACGCCGAGGAGTGCAAGAGCTTACCAAGGCCATGTCTGTGGCAGAATCGTTGGCTGAATTTGGTGGGAAGAAAGATAGGCTGAGTCCTCTAAGCCCGATTCAATCCCAGGAAATAGTGGGGAGACAAAAAGAAGGCCCACTAGAAATGGCAACGATGAAAAAGCCATGGGATAAAAAAAGGAGGGCCTATAAGTTGCTTTCATTGCGATGGCCCGCACATGATTAGGGACTGTCAAAGAAGGCCGCGCTTGCTGCTACGGAAGCAAAAGTGGAGTCCGATGTGGAGGATAACAATCTTGGTTCGATACTAGGGGGTGTCGAAGACAAGATGAGTCATGGGCTGATGTTTGCAGACATCATAGTGGCTGGCAGAAAGTTGAATGCACTTGTCGACACGGGTGCATCTGATTTATTCATGTCCGAAGGGGCGGCACATAAACTTGGCCTCAAGATTGAAAATGAGCCGGGTCGGATTAAAACGGTGAATTCGGAAAGTGTTCCAATCAAGGGAGTAGCAAAGGGAGTAAACCTCCAATTCGGCGATTGGGCTGGTAAGGCATCCATCAAGGTAATACCGCTTGATGACTATGATTTTGTAGTTGGATTGAGTTTCCTTGATCAGGTTAATGCTACGATTTGTCCTTCCGGTAACTTCATGGTGATCTCAGATTCGAACCACCAATGCATGGTGAGATTGACAAGAAAGGGGAGCTGGAAGGAAAACATTGTCCATAATCCAATTTGCTAAGAGAGTGCGTGGGATGAAGTCTCCTACTTAGCCACTCTGAAGATAGAGGAAACCAATAAGACCATTGGTGAGATCCCTAAGGAAGTGGGCCAAGTCCTACAATCCTTTCGAGATGTGATGCCCGCAAAGTTGCCAAAGAGTTTGCCACCTAAGAGGGAGGTAGATCATAAAATCGAATTGGTGTCTAACATGGTGCATGACTAGAGCCCCATATCGTATGTCCCATTGGAATTGGAGGAATTACGGAAAGCTTGATTAAAGGAGCTTTTAGATCACGGGATTCATTAGGCCATCTAAATCTCAGTATGGTGCACGGTGCTATTTCAAAAAAACATGATGGGTCATTACGGATGTGTATCGATTATCGGGCCTAAACAAGATCACCGTGAGGAATAGGTACCCTATTCCCCTGATTGCAGACTTGTTCGACCAGCTTGGTAGTGCGAGATGGTTTACCAAGTTGGACTTGAGATCGGGGTACCATCAAGTTCGGATAGCCGAAGGGGACGAGCCAAAGACTGCTTGTGTGACGAGGTATGGTTCGTATGAGTTCTTAGTGATGCCCTTCGGACTCACGAATGCCCCAGCTACATTCTGCACCTTGATGAATAAGGTACTTCAACCTTTCCTTGATCGTTTCGTGGTTGTTTACCTTGACGATATTGTGGTATCTGATGAAAGTCGCTCGACGAGCATGTGGAACATTTGAGGGTAGTGTTCCAAACTTTGAGGGAGAATGAGCTATTCGTAAAAGAGGAGAAATGCTCCTTTGCTAAACAAGAAGTACCATTCTTAGGCCACATTGTGGGAGGTGGCAAGATCCGGATGGATGCAAGTAAGGTTCGAGCCATTGCTGAGTGGGAGGCTCCAACCAAGGTGAGAGTTGAGATCTTTCCTTGGGTTGGCAAACTATTATCGGCGCTTTATCGAGGCTATTCTAGAATTGCCACACCCCTTGCGGATATGTTGAAAAAGGGTAAGGCATGGGATTGGAACCAACGATGTGTGAAGGCCTTTAATCAATTAAAGCAAGTAATGATAAGGAGCCGTGCTTGCCTGCGGATTACTCAAAACCTTATGAAGTGCATACGGATGCATCAGTTATGCCATTGGGGAGTATTAATGCAAGATGGTCATCCAATTGCTTTTCGAGAGTCGAAAGCTTAATGAGAGCGGAGCGGAGATATACGGTCCAGAAAAAAAATGAAATTTGTGGTGCATTGCTTGCGCACATGGAGACATTATTTACTGGGTTCCAGGTTCGTGGTTCTTACCGATAATGTTGCCAATAGTTATTTTCTAACTCAGAAAAAGTTGTCTCCCAAACAGGCTCGTTGGCAGGTTTTCCTAGCGGAGTTTGATTTCTCAATGGAATACAAGCCAGGAAGTGCCAACATTGTGGCTGATGCACTTAGCCGAAAGATGGAATTTGCGGCCATTAGCCAATCCGATGGGTCCTTGTTGGAGCGCATTCGAGAAGGGTTGTCCCATGACCCCACAGCTAAAAGCTTGATTGAGCTGGCCAAAGAGGGGAAAACAAGGAGGTTTTGGCTTGATGGGGAATTGCTATACACTCATGGGCACCGCCTTTATGTGCCTCATTATGGGAAATTGCGCAAGGAAGTCATGAAAGAATGTCATGACTCAAGATGGGCGGGTCATCCAGGAATGCACCGTACCTTGGCTCTTTTGGAGGATCGGTATTATTGGCCTCACATGGGTGAAGATGTGGAGACCTATGTGAAGACTTGTCTAGTATGCCAACAAGACAAGGTTGAGTTCAAGAGTCCCGCCGGCTTGTTACAACCCTTGGCAATTCCGGAAAGGCCATGGGAGAGTGTATCCATGGATTTTATTGTGGGTTTGCCTAAGTCTGACGGATTTGCAAGTATTCTTGTTGTGGTAGACAGGTTTTCAAAGTATGCAACGTTCATTCCTGCTACCAAGGAGTGCCATGCTGAGGAGGCAGCTCGCTTATTTCTTAGACACGTGGTAAAATATTGGGGAGTGCCACTGTCTATTGTCAGTGATCGAGATGGGCGATTTACGGGCCGGTTCTGGACAGAGCTGTTCAAGTTAATGGGTTCAGACTTGAACTTTTCCACAAGCATGCATCCACAAACTGATGGGCAAACCGAGCGAGTGAATGCATTGTTGGAGACCTATCTTCGACACTATGTGAGTGCCACGCAAAGGGATTGGCCCAAGTTGTTGGATGTGGCCCAGTTTTCGTATAACTTGCAGCGAAGTGGAGCTACGAATCAAAGTCCGTTCGAGATAGTGACGGGCCAGCAGCCACTCACACCTAATGCTGTTGCGACCCGTTATACAGGACCAAATCCTTCCGCGTACCGATTTGCGAAGGATTGGCAAGAGAAGAATGACTTGGCTAGAGCTTGTTTACACAAAGCAAGCAAGCGCAACAAGAAGTGGGCGTCGAGAATCGAAGGATGTGCGATTTGGTGGGTGACTCAGTCCTTGCCAAACTACACTTGATGTTGCGATATACGGGTTTGCACAAGGGGCTTGTGCGAAGGTATGAGGGACCGTTTAAAGTCTTGAAGAGAGTAGGCAAGGTGGCCTACAAACTTGAGTTACCAGAAAAGCTCAAGCTCCACCCAGTGTTCCATGTAAGCATGCTCAAGCCATACCATGGGGATCAAGAGGATCCGAATCGAGACAAGTCCAAACGAGCACCAATGGGGGTAAAGGTCTCTTATGGCCAGAAGTTGAAAACATTGAGGCAGATCGTGTGGTGAGACAAAGGTATCATCGTCAGAGACATGAATACTTGATGCGATGGAAAGGACTTCTGGCAGTGAAGCAAGTTGGGAACTGCTTAGAGGCATTGTGGCGATTCAAGAAAAGATAGCTCGATTCCATGAAGAGGGCGCGCGGCGAGGCGTCGCTAGAACAAGTGGGGGAGAATGTCATGGGTTGCGAAGGGAAGCTTGCAACCATGACCAACTTGTGCGATATATCGAATTCGAGGGAGGTCATTTGGCCCAATCAGACGGATCCAGTGCTCGGAGAGACTGAAAGCCCATCTCCGAAGCTTGGCAAATATGGAAAGTGATCTTCAAAGTTATGCTTTTCAAATATGGAAGGGGATCTTCAAAGATATGTGATCATAGACTTTAATGTAATCTTTGATACGATTTTGTAATCTTAGAGATTTGATATCTAGATAGCTTTAAATCTAGGCCATTGATGTATTTCAATCTGTACGGTTGATATTGGGAAGGCTCAACTATAAATAGAGGCCTCTCCCCCTTATTGTAATTCATTGAGTTGTTAATAGAATTTTTGAGAGCATTCACTCAAACTTTTCTCTCAAGTGTTCTTAATTTCTCTGTGGCTTTTGTTCATCTTTTAAGATCGTTCTTGCTTCGTTCTTCGTGGGTGCCTTAGGGGAATTCATTTGAATCCTCAATTGTTGCGAGTTAGGCTGACTTAGGCGTTTGTGGCGAAGGCCGCACTGGAAAAACTCTAAGTCGCTTCATACACTAATTTCTCACTAATTACATTTCCTTTTGCGGATTGCTTGTGAAAACTCTAAGTCCATGTGACACTTAAATTCTGCTATTAGTCCCTATGCTTTCCGAAAGTTGTGGATTTAGTTCTTATACTTTAATTTGATCAATTTTAGTCCTTATATTTTTTGAAATTTGAAATTTTAATCTTAACCTAAACGGTAGCAGTTAAATCTATGGTTACTTGAACCGAACTGGTTGGATTGGAAACCGACTGAGGTACTAGTCAAGAGTGAGGCATCAGACCATTTGACCTATGAACCGATACAGACCAGTTGAACCGATTTTTTAAATATATATTTTTTATTTTTATTAATTTTTTATTAATTTATTTAATCGAACCATACAAAACGATCAGAGCGGCAAATTGATTCAACCACCAATTTAGTTCTGAAAACTTTGATTAAATTCAATTATTAGTCATGAACTATGCATATAATTCTAGATTTGGTCAATATTCCCCAATTGGACCATTCTAAGTCCCTACACTTTTTGAAGATTGAAATCCCAATCTTGACACAAATAAAAATTTCTAATCCATTAACTAAATTTTTAGTAAGTAATATGTGAAAATAATAGGTTGATATGACATTACGTATATGACAATATGTTTGGCACACCAGATTTTGGAAATAGCAGAACTTAACTTAATGAATGTAGTAATTATTGTTCAATGAGGACTAAAATTTTAAGTTTTAAAAAGAACAAAGACTGAAAATGACCAAATTAAAGTACATGGATTAAATCCACAAATTTAATAAAGTACAAGGACTAATGGCAAAATTTAATCTACATTTTTCAAGGAAATGATAATTAAGTATTCTAATCCACTATTAGATATGATAATTAAAAATCAGCTAATATACTAAAAAAACCCTTAAACTAGCAAATTTTTTTATATAAGCCTTTATGCTTTTCTTTTCTAAAAAAACTCTTATTCTTTGATTTTTATTCATGAAAATATGTGATATTGACTAAAAAATTTCTTTATTTTTTAAAAACTGCATGACATTTCATGTTAAATTGCTAATGCCAAATAAGGACAGGGTAAAATTTTGTTAATATGAACAAATACATCAAGAAAAAAAACTTTTATTTATAACAATTTATATAAAATGTATAATCTAAATCTCTAATTATGAGATTAAAACTATTTTAATCCATAAAAAAATAAATTAATAGTTTTACATCTTAAGAATGTTGTTTGTAATTTGGGTATTCGGATTTTCCACAAGTATTTTTAGTTTTAGTTATTTTTCAAAAAAAAAGTAATTTTAATTAAAATCAAGGGATGAATCAAAGAATAATGCTTATTTAGTTATTTATGTATTATATAAGCATAAAGACATAGATGAACAAAGTATATTAAATTAAGAGTTATCTTATTTTAATATATTAGCCTTAAAAATTAAACAAAGAAGATTTGGTGGGATTTGTTTGTAATTATTTTATAAGTTGTATTTTTTTAATCATTGACCTTGATGTAGTTTAGAAGTGATGAATTATAAAATAGAATTTTTTAAAGTTGTTGCTATGAAAAAGAAATTTTAAATAAAAAAATTTCATTTGATAATTATATAATTAAAAATTAATTTTATAATTAATTTAAATTTAACAAAAAATAATAATATTAACCGTTGGTTGGATCTGAATTTTAAAATTAAAAAAAGTAAAGAACCAAAATTCTATAAAATAGATTTCTAATTTTCAAAATATACAAACACTTGGTGGCATATTTTTTAACATTTTCTTTTTTTCCCTCTTTATTAGATATATATTTTTTGAAGAGATAATCAATGTTTTTAAAAGTTCATATTTTTTCAATTTTTGATCACGTAGCACCAAACCCACTTGTATTTGTATGTTGAGACATTTCAATGGGCTGTTTCTCACTCAATTCAAAAGTCACGTGACATTGGCCCAAACCAAACGTAGACCCAACTTAAACTTTCTTAAGCCTAAAAAATTCTATTAACCAATGCTCGATTCTATTTGAATTTTTTTTCTAATTTTGAATTATTTATTTTTTTAATAAATTTAAATAATTCGAATAATAAGTTAATTTAAATGTATTTTAAGTTTTTATCAATTTGAAAACAAAAAAATTGATCCCTCTTGAAATAAAATTATAAAAATTCAAAATAGTCTTCAAATTTTCAAAATATTTATTAGAAAATTTCAAAATTTTATAGAAATAAAAATATAATGTATAAAATTCTAAAACCATTATATAAAAATGTTAAATAATATTTTTTAAAAATTAAAATGATAAATTTGAGACCATAAACAAATAAATTACCAAATCAAGTCTATCATAAATTTTCTTCTTCTTCTTTCTTTTTCTACTTTGAAAGAATTTTCAAGTATATGTGATCTCAAATTTATGCGATCTAGTTTGAAATTAGTCACATTAACAATAAGATTTGAATTTGACCTTTTTAATTTTTTAATTTAACTTGAGAAAATTAACCAATTTGACTTGACTTGATTAAAAAATTTTTCAAATCAAATGAAGATTGTAAATTAGGACTTGTCAACTCAAAATTTTTTCACTCGATTTAATTTGATTCAATCGAATATTCACCTCTAAAAAACATTAATTAAGCCAAAATTTTTAGGTTCCCTTTGGATGAATAATGAGGTTAAAAATAGTACTGACAGACATATTAGTTACTATAGTGGTAATATTGAATACTAAAACGATGAGTTTAAAATCAGTGATAGAATATGTATTTGAATTCAATCACAATTGCAACAATAAAGTGAGATTGAAAAGTGATTATTAATTATAATTCATATTAAATAATTTATATTAAATTTATATTTATGTTAAATAATAAATTTATTAATAAATAATTAAATTTTGATTAATAAAATTTATATTTTCTATCATTCATATAACTACTTATATATGATTAATTCATATAAATTTTATAATAATCAAAGTTATATATTTATTAAATCTATAATCTAATCTATATAAAAGTAGACTGTAACAGCCCGATTTAGGACCTAGTCAGAACAATGGTTTCAGGACCACGAATCCGGCGTATAAAATTTTTTTTATTACATTTTCATGGTCTACCATTTTACGGAATGATTTCATAAAAATTTCGTTCGAAAATTTTGACGTTTGAGCACTCAATTTAGCAAAAAGAACTAAATTGTAAAAAGTGCAAAAGTTGAGTTCTACATGCTAGAGGTGTCAAATTGTTATGAAATTTTAAATTGAAGGTCCTTAGATGGTAATTAGACCATTTGTTAAGTTAGTGGACAAAAATGGACATGAGGTAAGAGAAATTTCATGTTTTAAGTTAGGGACATTTTGGTCATTTGGCTAATAAATGAATTAAAAATCAAATTAAAAGCCCAAATTTAGTCCATATTCTTCCTTTGGTGCGGAAAATTTGAAGGATGACATAGCTAGGGTTTTTCCACTTTTTGAGCTCGATTGTAAGTCCATTCTTGCCTCGTTTTTAATGCTTTTTTACATTTTTGAAGTTGTTATCACTCGATCTAGCTATTTCTACCATTAATTTGAGAAATGATTGAGGTATAGGGTTTGAACCATGTTAGATATTTGTGTATTTTGATATCTAATGGTATATTATGCAAGTTTAATGTTAGATAAACAACTTTTACTAGGTGATTTTTGATGAAAATGACAAAAGGACCAATTTGTAAAAAGATTTTGAAATGTGTGTAAAAGTGTGATTTAATGAAAAATGTGGGATTTTATAAGCATGAAAGAGGTTTGGCTAGGCATGGGTTTTGATGAAATTGAATAGATTTCATTTTACAAGCCTAAGGACTAATATGTAAATATGTCAAAGTTTAAAGGCAAAAATGTAATTTTACATAATGTAAGTTTTGGACTAAATTGAGTAATGTGATTAATAAATGAGTTAAATTTTCTATTATAGATCAAGAAAAACGAGATTCGGACCTAATCGGGGGAAAAATAAAGTATTTGACGATTAGGTCCATTTCCTACTATTTTTGTACCAAGGTAAGTTCTTATGTAAATAATGCATTGCTTTAAATATAATTTAAATGCTTTACTATTGTATGAATTATGATCGACCATTAAGTGTATTCGACAAAGTTACGACAAGCGTGAAATCGCCATTGAACCTTAGGAATAGATACGATACAAATGTCATGACATTAGGGTTACCGAGACTATGTGTAAGACCATATCTGAGATATTGAATCATTATGAGATTTCGTGTAAGACCATAGCTGGGCTATTGGCATCGAAACGAGATCCCATATTAGACCATATCGGGGATATGGCATTGGTGTGGTACTATGTGTGTGAGATACCCGAGTATCCTTTAGTATTCCAAGTGGTTCAACGGGAAATGAAACGAGAATGTCAAAGTTGTGAAAGAATATGATATATTGTAAATTGGTACATGTATGTACATAAAACTCATGCTTAATGAGCTTGATATGTGATGAATCCCTCGGTAAGGTTGTGATTGAGTAAGTTGGATTGTGAGATTTATAATGACATTTATGTTAATTTACTTCAAGTTAATTGTATGTTAAATGTGAGTTTATAATGCTTATTATTTGCATGGGAACTTACTAAGCTTTAAAGCTTACTCCTGTCTCTTTTCCCTTGTCTTATAGTGTCACCAAGCCATCTCGGGGATCAGAGATTGTCGGAGATCTAGTCACACTGTCAACTTATTATTTTGGGTACCAATGATTTTAACATTTTAAGTTATGGCATGTACAGGGACTTGGTCGTTTTGTTATGTGTCATAATTGATTGGCCAAATGTGTTGGCTTATGATGGTTGATAATTCATTTTGTAAATAGCCATTGAAATTGGCTAATATTGATTTAAGTATATATGCATATGGTGATGTTTTTCATGGATGTGGAAATGTAATACCCTGAAAATTTTTACAGTAAGATATTATCCTTGATATACTAAAATAAGGAGATAAAGTGACAAAAAGGGAAATTTTGAGTTATGTCAATATTGGGCAGTATATTATGATATATTAATTCAAGAAAGGACTAAATTGTAAAAATGAGAAAAATTTTGTTGCACAAGAGTAAATACTCAAAATTTGTGGGGTTAAAGTGTAAATATGAAAAAGTTGAAGGACCAATAGTGTAAATATTTTAAGGGTGGAATGATCTAGAAACTAAGGAAAATGGATGAATTAGGACCAAATTGAATAGGTGAAGAACTATGAGGGACTAAATTATAATTTTACCAAATTAAATGATGACTCAAGGATGAAATTTTAAAAGATAATAAAGGGCAAAATGGTCAATTGGAAGAGAGAAATCTAGAAAGTAATGATGATGTTGATGATGATAAATATTATTTTAATGAGATATTTTGTTATTATTTATTTAGTATAAAAGAAAGGAAAGATGAAGAATTTTCATCATCTTTCCCATGGACTAACGTGAAAGGAAGAGAGAAAGAAAGAAAGTTTTGCTTTCTTTACAATTTGGTCCTTTTACCAAAAATTCACCATTTTCACCCAAAAATCAAAAGAATTTCCATAGCTACCAAGAGAGAAAAATGTTAAGGAGACTATGGGAAGTTAGAATATCAAGTTGGATTCAAGAAATGGAAGCTGAAGGAGAGAGAAAATCAAGATGAAGATTGAAATCAATAGAACAAGGTAAGAACATCATGATTTCAATATATTTTTAAGTTTGATATTATTGAAAAAGCATGGGATTAATGTTAATGTAGAGTTTCCTTACATACGGTTCTATGTTCTTGACATATTAGTAAAGAGAAAATAAGAGAAAGTGATGAGAAATAGTGTAGAAAAAGAAAAAATAAGGGTGTTATAAACATGGAAATTAATATCTTGCACTAAAATAGTTCTGGACAGCAGTAGTAGTCTAACTTTGAAAAATCACAAAAAATTTTAGAAATCGAATTATAGGATGAATAAAATATAAAATTAAATATTATTGAGTCTAGTTTCTTATAAAAGAAATAATGTAAGCAATGGAATTGTAAATCATGAGATATAATAAATTTTGTGATACAAGGTCAGAATGATTTCGGGTTTCCCTATTCTGAATTTGGAAAATCATTAAAAATTGGATAAAAATAATTATGATATTAATTTTATATATTTAGAATCTTGAGTGTGTCTATTTTCAAGATAAACAAGCAGGAACATCATTCGAATCCTTTATGAGGAGATAATTAATTTTTAGTGAAGAAGGGTCAGAACTGTCAGACATCAAAATAGGGGTGAATTTAAAGAATAAACTGTACTTATTGGCTAAATAAAAAATTATGAAAATTTTATGGTAAGAATATATATGAGTCTAGTTTCATGGAAAATTATCATATCTTAATTTGGAGTTCTATAGCTCCAGATATAAATAATTTAGTGACTATGAAACAGATGGACAGCTTGAATATTCATAAAAGTAAATAATAAAAATTATAAATAATGTTACTTACAAGTGTGTTATATACATTAAAGATGTGGAATGGAGAGGAGGAGGAGGAAAATATATATGAATATTCAGCTAGCATGGCCAATTTGCATGTTTTAGGCTTAGGGACTAAATTGAATAAAAATAAAACTTCAAGGGGCAATTTTGTAAAAATGTCAAAATTGGCCAAATTGAAGGGAATGAATTGTTTTATTATCTAAATTAATAAATTGAATGAAATTATCAATTTAAGATCAGGTGAAAATTAGGGAAAATGAAAAATTTACCAAAATACCCCTAAATCTTATATTTCTGCAATTTCGCCAGGTAAGTTCGTGTAACTTGAATTATATTCTTAAATACTTGAAATGTATGTAATTGATGTGAATATGATTTACATATCCATTGTATGAAAATTGATGAAATATTGATATATTTGATAAAAAGGGGAAGAAATCCCAGTTGAACGAAAAGGAATTGATGGTAAAAAGGATCTAGCCCGGACGGGTGATCCTATCCTGATATAGCCTTCCCGAAGAATATGTGGAAAATGGATTTAGCCCGAACGGGTAATCCAAATTAGGGTTTGAATTTAGCCTGGACTGGTAATTCAGATCCAAGCTTATTAGAGTAATTGTCGTTGCAGGGGATTTAGCCTAGACTGATAATCCCAAAAATACTCTATGAGTTTATATTACAGGGGATTTAGCCTGGACTGGTAATCTCGCTGTAAGGATGAGGTTCATGGGAGTGTGCTCTCTGAAATGAAATGTGTAAGACCATGGTTGAAAGATACCATGGCAACATGATATGAAATGTGTAAGACCATGGTTGAAAGATACCATGGCAACGTGACATGAAAAGAATAAGACTATGGTTGAAAGATACCATGGCAACATGACAGAAAATGAGTAAGACCATAGTTGAAAGACACTATGGCATCATGTCAAAGATAAATAAGACCGTGGATGGGAGACGCTATGACATTTGTTGAACAATTGATATTCAGGTAATATATATCAGATGACGAATGGTTATATGAAATGGTTGTGTGAAATGTTTACAAGAACTGGTCATATGGAAATATATGTACAAAATAATTGTATGAAATAATTATGAAGATAGATAAACGAAATAAGTATAAGTACATAGAATATAATTTATGTTAAGTTTGATATAAACTATTACCAGAATAAATATACATAAAATATATGGAAATGATGGAGCATGAAATATTGATATAATGAAATGAATGATATATACTTATGAAGAAATGGTAAGAGAATGATATGTTTCATGACATGTACATATATGGTTATTTTTGATATGTTGATACAAGAAAATTATGTAAGTAAAAACAATTATTAAACTCAAGTGTGACATGTCGAGAAAATAAGTATATCAATGTTGAATTTATATGAAATATGTACTAGTATACTAACAATGTTGCTGTTTGATGCTTAGACAAGTGCCAAGCTGTTGATTGAATGGTAATACATTTATTTATATGATGCATTGAATCAATAAGTATTTAATTGAATTTTTTTAAGTGATCTGCAAATTCTAGTAATGCTCCGAAACCCTATTTCGATGGCGGATATGGGTTAAGAGTGTTACAGGAAAATTGCATGATTTGAGTTGAAATATATGTGATGTTTGTGTATGATAAATGATAGCATGTGAATGAAGTATTGATGCCTTGGTTGTGGTTGATTTGGTTGAATATATATACTTGGGACGGTGCTATGTTTTGTTGTGTAGGTTTGTCCATGGAAGGGTGACAATATGGCTTGGAAAATAGCTTTATTTTTGTCCACATAGGTAGACACAGACGTGTGTCTAGGCCGTGTGTGACACACGGCTCGCCCCATGGGCGTGTGATCTAGCCATGTGTCCCCTACACCTAAATTGTTGTAAAACAAAATGCTCAATATTGAGCACACAGGCAGAGACATGGGCGTGTGTCTCAGCCGTGTGGATGACACGGCCTCAGGCCTGGGCGTGTGCCCTGGGCGTGTGAAGTGTGCACCTATTTTATGAAAAATTATGAAAATTAAATTGACCACACGGCCTAAGCACACAGGCGTGTGCCTTGGCCGTGTGACTTCAATTTGTTCTTGGATGACAGACAGAGAGTTACACGGGTTAGGGACACGGGCGTGTGTGACCACACGGCCTACCCACACGGGCGTGTCCCAAGACACACGGGCGTGTGGCTCTTAATACATGAAAAGTTTTCTAAGTGTTGTGAAATTTTTCAAAGTTCTCAGTTTAGTCCCAAACTACTTCCAATGCATGTTTTGGGCCTCGGAGGCTCGTTTTAGGGATGATGTGAATGTAAATGAAAAGTTTTAAATTTAGATGGAAATTTACGTCTCAGTTTTGTATGTTTGCTTTTGTTTAAGTCTAGTAATGCCTCGTACCCTGTTTCGGTGTCGAATATGGGTAAGGGGTGTTACATTCAGTGGTATTAGAGCTATAGTTTAGTCGATTCTTGGACTAACGTATTGTGTGTACGAGTCTAGCTATACATGCCATAAATGAACTGTGATAGCGTGATGACTACTGACTATATTAAATTGTGTTTTCGTATAGTAAATGAATCCCAATCAAGCTGAGGCTGATGATGTTGAAAGTGTCGGCTCCCGCTTAAGGGGCAGCGCCGTCTGATAGTAGACCCCTAACGATTTGTCAAGAAGAAGGGGTTAGGGAAGCCTTTATCCACATGATGAATGAGTGGTATACGAAATTCGTTCGAACAAATCCGAATGCCTAACCTCCTCCACCCCCACCTATTCCTTGACTGGTTCCTGTAGCCCCACAAGGTATGGAATTTGTAAGAATGAATAAGCCCTTGGTTGATAAGATCTGAAAGCATGGGGCTGAGGATTTCAAAGCTAACATGGATGACAATCCCGAGAGGGCCGAGTTCTAGCTCGAAAACTCTATAAGAATATTTGATGGGTTATCTTGCACACCGGATGAGTGTTTAAAGTGTGCCATCTCACTTTTGAGAGATTCTACATATCACTAGCGGAATACCCTGGTATCGGTGGAACCCAGAGAGAGGGTTACATGGGAATTCTTTTAAGAGGAGTTCCAAGAGAAATATATTAGTCAGCGATTCATCGATCAAAAATGTAATGAGTTTCTTGAGCTGAAATAGGGTCGTATGACAGTGACCGAGTATGAGCGAGAATTTGTCAGACTTAGCAAATATGTTCGCGAGTGTGTTTCCACCGAGGCTATCATATGCATGAGGTTTGAGGATGGATTGAATGAGGATATTCGTGTGTTAGTTAGGATCTTAGAACGAAAAGAATTTGTGGTATTGGTCGAGTGAGCCTATAAGGCCGATGAGTTGAATAAAGAAAAGAGGAAAGATGATCTTGAAACTAGAGATTTGAGGAAAAGACTTATGAGTAAGTCATTTCCATCTTAGTCAAAGAAGTCTAAAGAAATGTATTCTCGTACGAATCTTTCAGCGGGATATTCACACAGAGATCGTGGGAAGCAATACTCGGGTTCTAAATCACAAGCCACTTCAATGGCAAGTGTGGGTAATGTAAGGTCTAACAGACTTGATTGTCAGTATTGTGGCAAAGTCATCCTGGTGAGTGTAGAATGAATGACCGGGCTTGCTTCAAGTCTGGTTCTCAAGAGCATTTTATCCAAGATTGCCTCGAAAGGGTTGAGAAAGAAAAATTTCAGAGTGCGAGGTTGAGTAATACTGCCAACAGGGGTAGGCCGCCGAGGAATACCAGAAATAAGGTTAGTAGTAAAGGTGTGACGAAAGACACCGCTGTGAGATCTGAAGCTCGAGCACCTACTAGAGCTTATGCCATTCGTGCTCGCGAAGAAGCGACATCTCTCGATGTTATCACTGGTACTTTTTCTCTCTAAAATACTAATGTAGTTGCATTGATAGATCCTGGATCGACTCATTCTTATGTTTGTGTAAAATTGGTAGCTAGTAAGAGCTTACCTGTTGAGTTCATTGAATTTGTGGTTAGAGTGTTAAACCCTTTAGGTAAACATGTGTTAATTAATAGAGTTTGTAAGAATTGTCCCTTGATGATTCGGGATCCCTGTTTTTCGTCTGATTTAATGTTGTTGCCATTTGATGAATTCGATGTTATTTTGGTTATTTTGGGTATGGATTGGTTGACACTGCATGATACTGTGGTAAACTGTAAAAGAAAGATTATTGAACTGAAATGTAAAAATGGTGAAATTCTTCAGATTGATTCAGATGAGTCAGGTGAGTTACCTGTTGTGATTTCTTCGATGTCTGCCCAAAGATATGTAAGAAAAGGGTGTGAAGCATATCTTACTTATGTGTTGAATACAAACGTGTCTGAATTGAAAATTGAATTAGTGCCAATGTTTGTGAATATCCAGATGTGTTCCTAGAAGAGTTGACTGGATTACCACCGGTTAGAGAAGTTGAGTTTGGTATTGATTTAGTACCAAGGACCTTGCCGATATCTATTGCTTCGTATAGGATGGCCCCAAATAAATTGAAAGAATCAAAAGCTCAGTTCCAAGAGTTGACGGATAAGGGTTTTGCGAGACCGAGTTATTCTCTGTGGGGTGTTCTAGTGTTATTTGTAAAGAAGAAAGACGAGTCTATGAGACTTTGTACTGATTACCGACAGCTCAACAAGGTAACTATAAAGAACAAGCATCCTTAGATAGATAACTTGTTCGATCAGTTGAGAGGAGCAGCAGTATTCTCGAAGATTGATCTAAGATCTGGCTACTATCAGTTGAGAGTCAAAGAGTCAGATGTGTCGAAGACCGCTTTCAGGACAAGGTACGGGCACTATGAATTTCTTGTCATGCCTTTTGGAATAACAAATGCACCTGCTATCTTTATGGACTTGATGAATAGAATTTTCCAACCGTATTTGGACAAGATTGTGTGTGTTTATTGATGACATTCTGATTTAATCTCGAGATGAGTCTGAGCATGCTGAGCACTTGAAGACTGTATTACAGACTTTGAGAGATAAGCAGCTATTTGCTAAATTCAGTAAAAGTGAGTTTTGGCTCCGAGAAGTCAAATTTTTGGGATATATTATTTCAGTGATGGTATTCGGGTGGATCCAAGTAAGATCTCAACAATTGTTGATTGGAAACCGCCAAGGAATGTATCCGAAGTTAGAAGCTTTTTGGGCTTAGCCGGTTATTACCGAAGATTTGTCAAAGGATTTTTGATGATTGCTACTTCTATGACCAAGTTATTGCAAAAAGATGTTAAATTTGAATGGTCCGAAAAATGTTAGCAAAGTTTCAAGAAGTTGAAAGCATTATTGATTGAAGCGCTGGTTTTAGTACAACCTAAACCGGGAAAGGAATTTGTGATTTATAGTGACGCGTTACTGAATGGATTAGGATGTGTGTTGATGCAAGAGGGCAAAGTGATAGCTTATGCCTCGAGACAGTTGAAGCCACACGAGAAGTATTATTCGACGCCTAATTTGGAATTAGCCGCAATTGTGTTTGCTCTGAAAATTTGGAGACATTATTTGTACGGTGAGAGATGTCATGTCTTTTCTGATCATAAGAGTTTAAAATACTTAATGACTCAGAAAGATTTGAACTTGTGGCAACGAAGATGGCTTGATTTACTGAAAGATTATGAGTTAGTAATTGATTACCACCTGGGTAAGGCAAATGTAGTTGCAGATGGTTGAGTAGAAAGTCTTTGTTTGCTTTGAGAGAGATGAATACACGGTTGAACTAGACCAATAATGGTTCGAGTCTAGCGGAGTTGAGAGCTAGACCGCTGTTTCTTAAACAAATTTGTGAAGCTCAAAAATGTGACAGTGATTTGCGAGCCAAAAGAGTTCATTGTGAATCAGGTAGTGATTTAGATTTTCACATCGGATCTGAAGATTGTTTAATGTTCTGAGGCAGAATTTGTGTACCAAAAAATGATGAGCTTGTTCAGAAAATTCTCATGAAGCACATAATGGTTGTTTATCTATGCATCCGGGTAATACAAAAATGTATAATGATTTGAAGAGAATGTATTGGTGGTTTGGTATGAAATGGGACATTTCAGAGTTTGTTTCAAGATGTTTGATTTGTCAACAAGTGAAAGCTGAATACTAAGTGCCT
This sequence comes from Gossypium anomalum, assembly GCA_025698475.1. Classification (NCBI taxonomy): domain Eukaryota; kingdom Viridiplantae; phylum Streptophyta; class Magnoliopsida; order Malvales; family Malvaceae; genus Gossypium; species Gossypium anomalum. Next base: position 55,201,890 of record CM046968.1, on the reverse strand, counting down.
TCGGGTTTACTTCAACCAGTGATGGTGCCTGAGTGGAAATGGGATAGGATTACGATGGGCTTCGTAACTGGGTTGCCTTTGAATCCAAAAAAGAAAGATGCCGTTTGGGTTATTGTTGATAGATTGATGAAATCAACTCATTTTATTTCAGTATGTACTGATTATTCACTTGATATGCTAGCTGAATTATACATTTTGGAGATTGTGAGATTGTATGGGGTGCTTATGTCTATTATTTCAGATAGAGATCCGAACAAGAGGCTTTGGGTAAAAAGTTGAACTTTAGTACTGCATTTCATCTGTAAATCGACGGTCAGTCTGAAAGAACGATTCAGGTACTCGAAGATATGCTCTGTTGTTGTGTTTTAGAATTCGAGGGCAGTTGGGAAAAATATATACCATTGGTCGAATTTTTCGATAACAACAATTTTCAATCGAGTATGAAAATGGCACCTTATGAAGCATTGTATGGCCGCAAGTGCCGAACGCCTTTATATTGGATCGAGCTTAGTGAGAAACAGATTCACAAGGTTGATTTGATTAGAGAAACAGAAGAAAAAGTAAAGGTAATATGTGATTGCTTGAAAGTAGCTTCAGATTGACAGAAGTCGTACGCGGATTTGAAAAGAAAAGAGATTGAGTTTCAAGTTGGTGGTAAAGTATTTCTGAAAGTATCTCCGTGGAAGAAGATTCTGAGATTTGGGCGTAAACGCAAGTTGCGTCCACGTTTCATTGGGCTGTATGAGGTTATCGAAAGAATAGGGCCAGTGGCATATCAGTTAGCTTTACTAACAGAGTTGGAAATGATTCATAATGTGTTTCATGTGTTGATGTTGCGCCGTTATCTAGATCCTTTACATGTGATTTCTCCATTAGAGATTGAGATTGTAACACCCCTTACACGTGTCCGATGCCAGGACAGGATACGAGGCATTACCGGACTTAAACATAAGCAAACATACAAAACCAGACCATAAAATTTCATTCAAATCGAATTTATTCATACATATGCAAACTGTCCCTTATATGGCCTACGAGGCCCAAAACATACATTGGGGGTGGTTTGGGACTAAACCAGGAACTTTCGAAACTTTTACCATACTTAGAAAATTTTCTCATTTTAGAGGGTCACATGCCCCAGTGGCTTGGGACATGCCTGTGTCCTCAGCCCGTGTAACTCTCTAACTGTGACGTCATCAACCAAATAAGGTCACACGGCCAAGTCACACGCCCGTGTGATTAGGTTGTATGGCGAATTAAATTAAAAAAAATTAAGTGTAGACTTCACACGGCTTGGGCACATGCCCATGTGCTGAGGCCGTGTCCTTCACACGGCTGAGACACACGGTCGTGTCTCTACCCGTGTGTTTACTACTGGGCATTCTGTTTTGCATAATTAGGGTGCAGGGGACACACGGCCGGATCACACGCCCATAGGGCAGACCGTGTGTCACACACGGCCTAGACACAGGCCCATGTGTCTACCTGTATGGACAACTTTGAGGCTATTTTTCAAGCCATTTGTCACTCTTAAATGCTCACTCACTCATACATTTTTTTGATGGCATGCAACATAGCATAATTAGACACTTAAGTACTCACAAGCATGATTAATCCATGACTTTGTAATGTCAATATATCACATAACCAAACCATCATACTTTCATATGGCATTCCATACCAATTTCATATTTATTCATCATTATAATTCTTCTTTCAATCTACTCAATTACACTATAAATATGGTCATACCTATTAGTTCTCATTCATTCATTAAACATATATGCCATTCATCTCACATATCATCTACAAGCAATCACATCAAGCATAACACATATGCGTGCATGCATAAATAATTAGGGTTACAACCCAAATAATCAATATGAGCCACCTCTTATGGTCATATACAAAATAATCATAATACCATCATGAGCCAGCACATTTGGTAAATCAATATGACATATAACAAAAAGACCAAGTCCCTATACATGCCATACTCAAAATATTGAGACTAACTATACCCAATTTTTCAATTGATAGTGTGATCGAAAACTCCGACGTCCTCTAATCCCCAAGCTAGCTTGGCGACACTATAAGAAAAGGGAAAGGAAAGGGGGTCAGCTGTAAAGCTTAGTAAGTTTACATGCAAATAAAATGCAATTTAAACAAGCATCAATCATAAATTTAATATAATGAACATAAACTTGCATTTTGTTATTAAATCACTTAAACTTATTCTTCATATATATACATATATATATATATATATATATATCCTTACCACAAGTTCATCATATCCCATGATGTTCTCATGAGTTCGATATACATACTTGTGCCCACTTGCACATAACAACTTACTTTCTCGTCTTTGACGTATTCATTGAGACTACCCATTGAACTTCTTTTTGGATTACCTGTTGAACACTTGGAATACCATACATCGGAATCTCACACCTAAATGCCCTATATGTAGCCAACGCTACCTCATATCACATATCACATGTTGCTCACTTTCGAGCTACTCATGGGTCTGCTCACATAAGCTATCGGTCAGGATGTAGCTACACGGGCTGCTCACACAATCTGTCAGGTATCCGCAACACATGCCGGACTACCCAGCCACCAGTAGACATACAAGACCAGTACCCGAAACCCCATAACATGTGTTACATATATCATGAGCTCAGACTGCATAACTCATGAGCTTAGATCGCATAGTTCCTAGTGACATGTCACTCTTATCCTAATCTATTCCTAAGGTTCAAACGAGATTTTCTTCGATATTACATTTCTGTCGAACTTGCTCGTAATGTTAATTTCAATATCCATAGCACCAATTGCATACTCATGAAATAATCAAAGTATAATTCATAATAAAATTGAAGCGTTAAACACATGATATAACTTCACATTAATTGTATAAGTACTTACCATACATGCAAAATTAAAGCATTTAAAGTATGGTACATATTGCATAATTTGCATATGAACTTACCTTGGTACAAAATGATAGAAACGAGCCTAATCCTCGTAAACCTTATTTTTCCCCCGATGAAGACCCGAATCACATTTTTTTTAATCTATAATGCCAAATTTAGCTTGTTCAATACACACATTGTTCAAATCGACCCATAACACATACTTTGGTAAAATTACCTTTTTACCCCTAACTTTTCACTTATTTACACTTTAGTCCCTAGGCTCGTAAAATTAAATGCATGCATTTTCTTGGTTACCCAAGCCTAGCTGACTATATTCTAAGTCATATCAGCCCACATTTCTCATTAAATCACATTTCTACTATCCATTTCTACATCTTTTACAAATAAGTCCTTTTTAGGTGTTTTCACTAAAAATCACTTAGTAAAAGATATTCATCACACATAAAACTTTCATATTCTTCCATTAAACATCAAAATACAAACATGTCACACATGGGTCAAATTTAATACATGAACCCTACTTCAAAATAAGGCTAGAAATGGATAGATCATGCTTCAAGGATATCAAAAATGTAAAGAACATAAAAAATGAAGCTTGGGAGCACTTACAATCAAGCTTGAAAAGTTGAAAACCCTAGCTATGGTGTCTCTTGAAATTTTGGCACATACATGGAGAAGATGATCAAATTTTGCTTCATTTTTCCCTTTTTATTCTTTTAATTACTAAATGACTAAAATACCTTTTGAGCCTTTCTTTCAAAATTTTCCTATTCATGCCCATTTTCGTCCAAAATTTTAGTACTTGGTCAAATTGCTATTTAAGGACCTCTAATTAATAATCCAATGCAATTTCAAGCTTGAAGCTTCTAGAACACATATTTTGCAACTTATTCAATTTAGTCCCTAAAGTCAAATTGGACACCTTAGGCATAGAATTTCTTCATGGAAATTTCACACAAAGATGCAATCTTATCATAGACCATTAAATAATCATAAAATAATTATTTCTATTTTGGATTTGTGGTCTTAAAACTACTATTTTGACTAGACCCTAAATCGAGATGTTACAAAGATTCGACCTGATATGACGTATGGTGAAGAACCGATCAAGATCTTAGCTCAGGAAGTTAAACAGTTGAGGAATGAAAGCATAGCTCTAGTGAAAGCTTTATGGCAACGATATGGGGTCGAAGAGGTTACGTGGGAACTCGAGGAGGCTACGAGAAAGTAGTACCCAAACCTATTTTCTACTAATATTTTCAGAGATGAAAATCCCTAAAAGGGGGAGAATTGTAACAGCTCGATTTTAGACCTAGTCAAAACAGTGATTTTGGGACCATGAATATGACATAGAAAAATTTATTTTTATTACATTTTCATGGTCTAGGATTTTACGGAATGATTTCGTGAAAATTTTGTTCAAAAATTTTGACGTTTGAGCACTAAATTTAGCAAACAGGACTAAATTGTAAAAAGTGAAAAAGTTGAGTTCTACATGCTAAAGGTGTCAAATTGTTATGAAATTTTAAATTTAAGGTGCTAAGATGGTAACTAGACCAATTGTTAAGTTAGTGGAAAAAAATGGACATGAGATAAGAGAAATTTCATGTTTTAAGTTAGGGGCATTTTGGTTATTTGGCTAATAAATGAGTTAAAAATCAAATTAAATGCCAAAATTTAGTCCATCTTATTTGTTTGGTGCCAAAAATTTGAAGGAGGACATAGCTAGGATTTTTCCACTTTTCGAGCTCGATTGTAAGTTCGTTCTTGCCCCGTTTTTAATGCTCGTTACATTTTTAAAGTCGTTATCACTCGATCTAGCTATTTTTACCATTAATTTGAGGGATGATTGAGGTCTAGGGTTTGAATCATGTTAGATATTTGTGTATGTTGATGTCTACTGGTAGGTTATGCAAGTTTAATGTTAGATAAACAACTTTTGTTAGGTGATTTTTGATGAAAATGACAAAAAAGGACCGATTTGTAAAAAGATTTTAAAATGTGTGTAAAAGTGTGATTTAATGAAAAATATGGGCTGTTATAAGCATGAAAGAGGTTCAGCTAGGCTTGGGTTTTGATGAAATTGAATAGATTTCATTTTACAAGCCTAGGGACTAAAATATAAATATGTCAAAGTTTAGGGGTAAAAATAAAATTTTTCCATAATTTAAGTTTTGGACTGAATTGAGTAATTTAATTAATAAATAAGTTAAATTTGCTATTATAGATCAAGAAAAATGGGGTTCAGACCTAGATCGGGGGAAAACAAAGTATTTAACGATTAGGTCCATTTCCTACTATTTTGCACTGAGGTAAGTTCTTATGTAAATAATGCATTGCTTTAATTATAATTTAAATGCTTTACTATTGTATAAATTATGATCGACCATTGAGCTTGTTCGACAAAGTTACGACAAGCCTAAAATCGCGATTGAATCTTAGGAATAGATAGGATACGAATGTCATGACTTTAGGGTTATCGAGACTATGTGTAAGACCATATCTTGGATATGGCATCATTATGAGATTTTGTGTAAGACCATATATGGGATATGGCATTGATATGAGATTTCGTGTGAGACTATAGCTGGGCTATTGGCATCGAAACGAGATCCCATATAAGACCATATCGGGGATATGGCATTGGTGTGGTACTATGTGTGCGAGATACCTGAGTATCCTTTAGTATTCCAAGTGGTTCAACAGGAAATGAAACGGGAATGCCAAATTTGTGAAAGACTATGGTATGTTGTAAATTGTTACAGGTATGTACATAAAACTCATGCTTAATGAGCTTGATATGTGATGAATCCCTCAGCAAGGCTGTGATTGAGTAAGTTGGATTGTGAGATTTATAATGACATTTATGTTAATTTACTTCAAGTTAGTTTTATGTTAAATGTGAGTTTATAATACTTATTATTTGCATGGGAACTTACTGAGCTTTAAAGCTTACTCCTGTTTCTTTTCTCTTGTCTTATAGTGTCACCAAGCTAGCTCGGGGATCGAAGATTGTTAGAGATCCAATCACACTATCAACTTATTATTTGGGGTACCAATGGTTTTAACATTTTAAGTTATGGCATGTATAGGGACTTGGTCGTTTTGTTATGTGTCATAATTGATTGGCCAAATGTGTTGGCTTATGATGGTTGATAATTCATTTTGTAAATGGCCATTGAAATTAGCTAATATTGATTTAAGTATATATGTATATGATGATGTTTTTCATGGATGTGGAAAATTGCATGATTTGAGTTGAAATATATGTGATGTTTGTGTATGATAAATGATAGTATGTGAATGAGGTATTAATGCCTTGGTTGTGGTTGATTTGGTTAAATATATATACTTGGAACGGTGCTATGTTTTGTTGTGTAGGTTTGTGTATGGAAGGGTGACAATATGGCTAGGAAAATAGCCTTATTTTTGTCAACGCAGGTAGACACACAGGCGTGTGTCTAGGCAGTGTGTGACACATGGCTCGCCTCATGGGCGTGTGATCTAGTTGTGTGTCCCCTACACCTAAATTGTTGCAAAATAGAATGCTCAGTATTGAACACACGGACAGAGACACAGGCGTGTGTCTCAGCCGTGTGGATGACACGGCTTCAGGCACGGGCGTGTGCCCTGGGCGTGTGAAGTCTGCACCTATTTTATGAAAAATTATGAAAATTAAATTGACCACACAGCCTAAGTACACGGGCGTGTGCCTTGGTCGTGTGACTTCAATTTGTTCTTGGATGACAAATAGAGAGTTACACGGGTTAGGGACATAGGCGTGTGTGACCACACGGGCGTGTCCTAAGCCACACGGGCGTGTGGCTCTTAAAGCATGAAAAATTTTCTAAGTGTTGTGAAATGTTCCAAAGTTCTCGGTTTAGTCCCGAACTGCTTCCAATGAATGTTTTGGGCCTCATAGGCTCATTTTAGGGACAATGTGAATGTAAATGAAAAGTTTTAAATTTGGATGGAAATTTATGTCTCGGTTTGTTTGCTTATGTTTAAGTCTGGTAATGCCTCGTACCCTGTTCCGGTGTCGAATTTAGGTAAGGGGTGTGACACATAAGTTTGAAAAAAACTCTTGAATTGACGAGAATACCCTTTTTTTTCCATCATATTATCAGAATCATATTTAAAAATTTAAAAGATAAAATAGAATAACTAAGAGTTTCAATCAATATAATCGGTATAGGGTTATTAGCATAGTTAACGCGTAACTAATCAATCGATCATTGTTTAATCATTTACATTATCTAAAACAATAGGAAGTAAATTTAGCTTAGTTAATTGAACTAATGGTTTATAAACAATTTTATATTTGAATTTGCACTAATAAATTCCTACTCAATTAGATTAGTAATTTATTAACTTGTGATTAACTTGATAAACACATTTACTCACTTGGCAATCCTTTGGGTTCGAACCTTGGGATACTCAAGTGTCCTATTGACACTACAAACATTACAACTGACACTGTATGCTTGTAGTTAAAAACCACTCTTTTAATTTTTTTTCTAAAATCGTTTGTTAAAATGCGCATGCGTGATAGCGGTCAAGTTGTTGGCACCGTTGCCGAGGATTGTAACGGTGTAAATGTGTAGTCAAGTTATTTGCTTTTGAGGCAATATTTGTAACATCTCATTTTTAGTGAAATCAGAAGAGTGGTTTCAAGAACATAAATCCGAGTTCGAAAGAAGATTTATTTTAATATTATTTTATAGTTTGTATTATGATAGGAATATCGTATAAAAATTCCTTCAAGAAAAATTTACCGATTTCATGATTAATTGATAAAAAGACCAAATTGCATAAAATGTAAAACTTGAATTCTAGTAGCTAAAAGGATCAAATAACTATGAAATTCAAAATTGGAGTTCTTTAAATGAAAAATAGACCATTAAGAGGAGTTAGTAGATAAGTATGGTGATTCATCATTGGAAAATTTGATAAAGAAAAGGACTAAATTGGAAAGTTGAAATAATAAAAGATGATAAGTTAATTAAATAATAAAATATCATCATTTTTCATCATATTTCCCAAATTTTTTACGAAAACCCTAGCTAAGAGAAGAGAACTCAAGCAAGCTTATTTGGCTTAATTGGGTAAGCATTCTTGTCCTGTTTTTAATGATTTTTATGTTTCCAAGATCGTAATAGCTTAATTTAGCTATCTCGAGAATTAACTTGCAAAGCTATCACTAGGGTTTTGTCATGGATGAATATGCATGAATTATGAAATTTATGGTAGAAAATGAAAGGTTGTTGATAGATAAACAACTTTTGTAAAGTAAATTTTGATAAAATTGTGATTCAGGGACTAAATTGTAAAGATGCGAAATATGTGGAAAAATTTTGAATTTTATGAATTACTTAGGATGTAAATGTTACATGTAAAAAATCGATTAGGCTTGGAATAAGGATTAAATTACATGAATTTCATTTTCTGATCCTAGGGATAAAATCGTCATTAATTAAAAATATAGGGGCAAAATGGTAATTTTTTCTAGGATGTTAATTGAATTGAATTGAATATGAATTGTATTAAATTAAACTAAATTTACTCGTATAGATCTGGATAAATAAAATACGGAGCTAGATCGAGGTAAAGAAAAAGTAACGAATTAGTAGCATACAAGTTCACGAACACTATCGAGGTAAGTTCGTGTAACTAAATTGTGTCTATTTATGTGTTTGAATTGAATGTTCCATATGTGAATTGTATAAATGTCATATATATGAAATTAATCACATATCCGACAAAGCCCGATAAATGTCAAGTCCCATTTGAATAAATGAAATTCGATGGATACAGGATTTCCCGTATTGGTTGTGGTCCTGCATATGTTGTGGACACACCACAGCTCAAAAGAGCATCCCGTTATTAGCCCTCTCGAGATTCCCGTTATATGGTTCTTGCAAGCTTTCTGTTAATATCTCTTCGTAGCATCCCGATTGGTTGTGATTTTGCATGTGTTGTAGACACACCACAATGAGCATCCCGATATATGGCTCTTCGTGAGCTTCCTGATTAAAGGCTCTTTGTGAGCTTCCTAATTAATGGCTCTCGGAGCTTTCCGATATGGCTCGCTTGAACTTTCTGATATATGGCTATCCGGAGCTTCCCGTTATATAGCCCGTATAAGCTTCCAGTTACATTGCTCACATGAGCTTCCTGTTATATGGCTCGAGAGAGGGCTTCCCGATTATGTGCTCTAATGAGCACTCCTGAATATGAATTGGTGGATTACAGTTTGTACACTTCAAGTGTACTATTTATGTATCCATCAATATTTCAAATAAATTCAACGGGCAAAGTTTTGAATGGAATAATCTGAACTTGAGATGAATTATTATGGAAATGTACATGTTATATGGATATAATGTGGAAAGCATATGTATATGAAAATTGTTACATGATGAGCTCATCCTTGTTTCTTGATATTCACATGAAATACATGACTAACATGTTTCTTGAGGTTATATGTGTTTAGGCAAATTGCCAAATTTCTTTGGATGAATTTTGCATGCTTACTTTAAATGTAAATGATTGGTAAGTTAATTTCTCGTTATATGAACTTACTAAGCATAATATGCTTACTCTATTTTATTTCCCTCTATTCTATAGTAATTCAGAGGCTCGTTGGGTTGCAAGCTTAGCGGAGATATCATCACACTATCCATCGGCTCATCTCAGTATATTTAGTAAATTAACTTTGGTTGTAATGGCATGTATAGGTTAACTTTGTCAATGTTGGCATATAAATGTTTTGGTTGTAATTAGCCATTGGAATGACTTGTAATGGTCATGTTTTGGTATATATAGTATTATCATGTTTGAAGTATGAAATTGATTAAGAATATATGCATTTGGTATCTAGGTAAGTGGAAACAAGAAAATTTACACACTTTTTCATCCATTTTTAACTTAAAATCATATAGTTTCGATAAAATTCTTGTCGAAAAATAATTAATTTTCATAAAATAATTAAAGTGCACTTAAAATATGAAAATATTGAATTTTAGTTAATTTTATAATTAATTTTGATAAATTTTGGTTATTTTCGACAGATTTGCACAAAGGGTGAAAAATGGCTCGGCAAACACTGCTAGAAGCGCAAAATCGAGAAGCAATTTGAAGTATCGAGGCAAACTAAATTTCAGCCTAAGACGGTCCAATATTATATTTATTTATTTATCATATAATTAATTTTAATTTATATCCAATTTAATTTGGGTTAATAAATTATGATTAATTAATTATGAAAAAGTGGTCCGATTGAACCGAACCTAGTAAACCAAACCGGCCAAGAAAAGGACAGCCAAAACTGTCCAAGTGCTGACCCAATTCAGCTCATTAGCTGATTATTTAAGCTGCAAAGAAGCCCTTGAGGACTTGTTCAAATTTCAATTAAACCCCTCCACAATTGGTGGCTTTGTAGATTTACCCTAAGCCATATTTAGCAAAGTTGAAGCCATCAACTTTGCCACATAGATGGCCGGCCAAGGGGTGGCTCTTTGGCTGCTATTTTTAGAAAATTTCAGCTTCCACATTCAGCTATAAAAACCCCCCTGGTTGATTATTCAACACATCCCTCATTCACATATCTTCTCTCACAAATTTCCTCCCCTCTCTCACTTTTTCTCTCATTTTCCCATTCAATGTTCCTTGCTCTTTTGCCGATTTCTTCCCTTGGAAAAGGGGTGTTCTTCAGCCATTTTGGAGTAGAAATTGAGTGTTCATAGCAGCCTTGATTAGTGAGGACAACAAAGAAGGAAGAACAGAGCAGCCTGTCAAGTCACAGAAAAACACCAGATTTGATTCTTGTTCCCTATCTCTTTAATTTTCTTTTTTTGTTTTTGTGATGAACATATCTATGAATATTTATGTTGTTGGAATGGTTAATTTAATCAGATTAGCTTGAATTTAATTTGTGTTGGGTTGATTGCATTTCGTCCTCTTAAATTATTAAAATTGTGTTTATGCTATTATAGGCCTCGGTAAAATTTTTGGTTAAGTAAAATCATGACTAAGTTATTATTGTATTACAATTGTTAGGTAACTAATGAATTAATTATTTAAATGGATTGAAATTGTAATTAATGGACAGAATATTTAATCAGTGCATGTTTATTCTTCTAAGGTAGCTGAAGGTTAAATTAGCATTGTATCTGGTGATATATTTGCCTTGCATAACTTGCAAGATTATTGTGATTAAACTATTTCAAGGTAAGGATACCTTGTTACCTCATATAGTCTTTTATGTTCTTATTAGATTTAATTAATCGTTTGAATTGACACAGGAATATGCAAGAGATTAGTTCAATTTAACGTGTATGTATGTGCAATAACATGTTTGCTTATTAGAATCTATTTAATTGATTGAATTGACATAGGGATATGTTAAGTGATGAATGGATTTGCGTAGGTGAGTATGTTCATAAGTTAGCAAATTACCGAGTTGTCGTGAATTTATTCGTAACAATATAAGCATGAGTTTGATAATTCTAAGTTAAAGAAATGTAATTAATCCAACACAATTATATCATATTGATTAAAATTATATTTTGAAATCGTGCATTTGAGATTCATTTATTTAGTTTACTTAGTTTAAAATCTTAGTTTTTAATCACCCTCTTCAAACAAAATATTTTTCTTCACCAAAGTGTTTTAAATAGCATTCATAAATAATTATTTTTCCAATCCCTGTGGGTACCATAACTCGACATTTACTTGTCACTTTATTACTTGTTGCGATTGTATACACTTGCAAATTTCTATCATTCCAGTAAGTATAAGTTTTGGAATGATATATTATTAAATTATCTATTGGGGTGCCTAAAAGCACATTATGTTGAATGTGTAAAATTTCAAGTTTAAGACATGGTTTTGGTTTGTTTTAAGTGTTTTGATATGGTTTGTGAATGTATTTAAGTGTTATTGTAGGTGGAAGACAAGTTTGGGTGAGAAATATGGCTAGAAAAATGCCTTATTTTGTCCACACAGGTAGAGTGATGGGCGTGTGTCTCAGCCGTGTGTGACACACAGCCTTGTACATAGGCGTGTGTTTGGGCCGTGTGCCTCCTGCATCATTAAAATTCAAAACAGAATGCTCAGAATTTTTCACACGGCCTGGCACACGGGCGTGTGGCTTGGCCGTGTGACCCTTGCACTTACATATGGCCTAGCACACGGCCGTGTGACTTGGTCGTGTGACCTAAGTCAGAGAGTTACACAGGTATGAACACGGGCTGAGACACGGTCGTGTGCCCTATTTTTTGAAAAAAATTCTTTGAGTACCTGATTTTGTCCCGACTTGTCTCTAATGCATAATTTGAGCCTTGAGGACTTAAATAAGGGACAATATTATTGTATATGATTAATTTCTAATATGATTGACAAATGATATTAAATGTCGGTATCTGATCCGTAAATTTTGGTAATGCTCTGTAACCCTATTTTGGCAACCCTATTTCGGTGACGGATAAGGGTTAGGGGTGTTACATTTATCAGTATCAGAGCTACGGTTTAGCCGATTCTTAGACTAAGGTAGCTTATACGAGTCTAGCTATACATGCCATTATATAATCTGTGATAGTGTGATATCTCTTAACCATTTGAAATATGTTTTTCACATAGTAATGTCATCCAACCAAGTTGAATCTGAAGAAGTTGAGAGCAATGCTCAAACTTCAGTACAAAGAGCAGCATCTAGTAGTAGAAGGCCTATATCTGAGGGTCGAGGAGGAGAGGAAAAAGAAGCCTTCTTCCAAATGATGAATGAATGGTTTACTGAGTTTGTAAGAACAAACCAAGCTGTACAACAACCTCTACCCCCTATTGTTTCTCAACCGGTTCCTGAAATGCCATAAGGTACAGAACTTGTTAGAACTGGTAAGCCGCCTGTAGATAAAATCTGTAAATATGGGGTAGAAGAATTTAAAGTTATCGCTGAAGATGATCCGAAAAGGGCTGAATTTTGGCTAGAAAACACTATCAGGGTTCTAGATGAATTGTCTTGAATGTCTAAAATGTGCTGTATCTCTACTAAAAGACTCAACTTACTAGTGGTGGAACACTTTAATTTCTGTTGTACCGAAGGAGATGGTCACTTGGGAATTTTTCCAAACTGAACTAAAAAAGAAATATATCAGTCAGAGATTCCTTGATCAGAAACAGAAAGAATTTCTGGAGCTTAAACAGGGCTGTATGATGGTATCTGAATATGAAAGAGAATTTGTTCAGTAGAGTAAGTATGCCAAAGAATGTATCCCGACTGAAATTGTCATGTGCAAATGGTTTGAATAAGGTTTAAATGAAGACATAAAGTTGTTAGTTGGGGTTCTGAAATTAAAAGAATTTGTAGTATTGGTTGACCGAGCACATGAAGTCGAAGAGTTGAGTAAAGAAAAGAAACAGGCTAAGATGGTAGCCAGAACTTCAAGTAAAAGATTTATGGGAAAGTCGCAATAGCCGGCTTCAAAGAACTCAAAGAAATATCATGAATGTTTTACCACTTCTATAGGGAATTCTGGGAAAGCCAGAAGTATTCAATGTTCTAATCCGAGAGCAGGCAGTGTCAAAAACACCAAACCCAGGTGCAAACACTATAATAAATTCCATTTTAGTGAGTGCCGCATGAGAAGCGGAGCATGTTTTAGATGTGGTTCTTTTGACCACTATCTCAGAGATTGCCTGGAAAAGCCTGAGAAAGATACTGTACAAACTTCAAAGCTTAGCAACTCTGCTGCAAGAGGTAGACCATCTCGTAACCCCGGCAATGTCAGTGGTAGTCGAGGTATTATAAAAGATGCAACTATTAAATCTGAAGCATGAGCACTAGCAATGACATATGCTATTCGCGCATGTGAAGATGCCTCTGCACCCGATGTTATTACTGGTACTTTTTCTCTTCTTGATACTGATATAATTGCTTTAATTGATCCCGGTTCAACTCATTCATATATCTACACAAATTTAGTGTCTATTAAAAATTTACTTGTTGAGTCCATTGAATTAGTAGTTAAAGTATCAAACCCCCTAAACTAGTATGTGATGGTGGATAAAATTTTTAAGAACTATCCGTTAATGATACGGGGTTTCTGTTTTCCGGTCAATTTGGTGTTATTACCATTTGAAGAGTTTGATGTAATTCTGGGAATGGACTGGTTAACTCAGCATGATCCCGTAGTAAATTGTAAACAAAATTATATTGTATTGAAATTCTAGAATAGTGAAATGATCTGTATTGAATCTAATAATTTGAATGGGGTGTCTAATGTGATATCAACCATGTCAGCATAGAAATATGTCAGAAAGGGCTTATTTTGCCTATGTATTGGATCCTAAAGTGTTTGAATCTAAGATTAAATCAGTACCAGTAGTCTGTGAGTATCCTGATGTGTTTCTAAAAGAATTACCCGGATTACCACCAGTCAGAGAAGTGGAATTTTCTATAGATCTTATTCCAGGAACAACACCAATATGGGGTGTCTAATGTGATATCAACCATGTCAGCATAGAAATATGTCAGAAAGGGCTTATTTTGCCTATGTATTGGATCCTAAAGTGTTTGAATCCAAGATTAAATCAGTACCAGTAATCTGTGAGTATCCTGATGTGTTTCTGAAAGAATTACCCAGATTACCACCAGTCAGAGAAGTGGAATTTTCTATAGATCTTATTCCAGGAACAACTCCAATATCTATAGCACCATATAGAATGACCCCTATAGAATTAAAAGAATTGAAAGCACATTGCAAGAACTAACTGATAGAGGTTTTGCTTAGCCTAGTTCTTTACCTTGGGGTGCATCGGTTCTGTTTGTTAAAAAGAAAGATGGATCTCTGAGATTGTGTATTGATTATCAGCAGCTTAATGAAGTTGCAATCAAGAACAAGTACCACTGCCTCGCATTGGCGACTTGTTTGACCAGTTAAAAGGTGATACAATATTTTCAAAGATTGATCTTCGTTCTAGTTACTATCAATTATGAGTGAAAGACTCGGATGTACCAAAAACAACCTTCAGAACTGGGTATGGGCATTATGAATTTCTAGTAACGCCGTTTGGCTTAACTAATGCTTCTGTAGTATTTATGGATTTAATGAATATAATTTTTAGACCATATCTAGATAGATTTGTGGTGGTATTTATTGATGATATTCTGGTATATTCTCGAGATGAAATTGAGCATGCTGACCATTTGAGAATTGTTCTACAAACACTGTGTGAGAAACAGTTGTATGCTAAATTTAGTAAATGTGAACTCTGGCTTTGGGAAGTTGGTTTTCTTGGACATATAGTATCCGCTGAAGGCATCAGAGTGGATCTGAATAAAATTTCAGCAATTGTTAACTGGAAATTACCGAAAAATGTGTCTTAAGTAAGATTTTTTTGGGATTAGCTGGTTATTATCAGAGATTTGTACAAGGATTCTTAATGATAGCTTTGTCGATGACACGACTATTGCAAAATATGTGAAATGTTAATGGTATGATAAATGCCAGCAAAGCTTTGATCAGTTGAAAGCCTTGTTGACTGAAGCACCAGTTTTGGTTCAGCCTGAATCGGGTAAGGAATTTGTGATTTACAGTGATGTATCATTGAATGGTTTAGGCTGTGTATTGATGTAAGAAGGTAAAGTAATAGCTTATGCATCTAGACATCTAAAACTACATGAAAAGAATTACCCGATACATGACCTAGAATTAGCAGCTATTGTATTTGCTTTGAAAATTTGGTGACACTACGTGTTTGGTGGAAAATGTCACATATTCACTGATCACAAAAGCTTAAAGTATTTGATGTCGTAGAAAGATTTGAATCTGAGGTAATGGAGATGGCTTGAATTGTTAAAAGATTATGACTTGATAATTGATTATCATCCGGGAAAAGCAAATGTGGTTGCAAATGCTCTGAGTAGAAAGTCTTTATTTGCTTTACGAGCAATGAATACTCGATTGTCACTATCTGATGATGGTTCAATCTTAGCTGAGTTAAAAGCTAAGCCAACATTTCTACAGCAGATTTGTGAAGCTCAGAAAAGTGATAAGGATTTACAAGTTAAATGGGTACAGTGTGAATTGACTTCCGATTCAGAATTTCAGATTAGATCCGATGATTGCATATTATACAGAGGCAGAGTATGTGTACCAAGAAATTTAGAGCTTGTACACGAAGCTCATAATGGTACTATGTCTATTCATTCGGGGAGTAATAAAATGTACAATGATTTGAAATAGATGTACTAGTGGCCGGGAATGGAACGTGACATTTTTGAATTTGTATCTAGATGTTTGATATGTCAGCAAGTTAAAGCTGAACATCAGGTACCTTCAGGATTGCTACAACCAATGACGATACCAGAATGGAAATGGGAAAGAATTACCATAGATTTTATGTCAAGAGTACCCCTATCTTCGAAAAATAAAGATGCCATTTGGGTAATCGTCGATCATTTGACAAAGTCTGCACATTTTATTCTGATACGTATGGGTTTCTCCCTGGATAGATTGGCTGAGTTATATGTTTCTGAGATTGTCAGATTACATGGTGTACCAGTTTTTATTATTTCTGATAGAGATCTGCGGTTCATATCCCAATTATGGAACAAGTTACAAGAGGCCCTGGGTACGCAATTACATTTTAGTACTGTATTTCATCCTCAAACTGATGGACAATTCGAACAGGTAATATAAATTTTAGAAGATATGCTTCAGTGTTGTGTTTTAGAATTCGAAGGTAATTGGGAAAAATATCTGCCATTCGTCGAATTCGCATATAATAATTATCATTCAAGCATTAAAATGGCACTATATGAAGCTTTGTATGGTCATAAATATAGAACTCCATTGTATTGGACTGAGCCTAGTGAGAAAAAGATACATGGAGTTGGTTTGATCCATGAAACTAAAGAGAAAGTGAAAGTGATCCAAGATAGTTTAAAAGTAGCTTTTGATCGTCAGAAATCCTATGCGGATCTTAAACGGAAAGAAATAGAACTTCAAGTTGGCGATAAGGTATTCTTGAAAGTATCACCTTGAAAGAAAGTTCTTCGATTTGGCTGTAAAGGCAAATTGAGTCCGCGATTTATTGGGCCGTATGAGGTTATTGAAAGAATCAGACTTGTTGCATACCGATTAGCACTACCAATAGAGCTTGACAAGATTCACAATGTCTTCCACATGTCTATGTTATGACGGTACAGGTCGGATCCTTCACATATTACCTCCCCGACAGAAGTTGAAATTCAACTTGACATGACTTACAGTGAGGAACCGATCAGAATTTTGGCACGTGATACGAAAGAATTGAGGAAAAAAAAAGATAACTTTAGTAAAAGTTCTTTGGCAATGACACGGATTAGAAGAAGCTACTTGGGAACCAGAGGAAACAATAAGGAAGCAATATCCAAACCTCTTTACTGGTAAGATTTTTGAGGACAAAAATTCTTTAAAGGGGAGAGTTGTAACAACCCGTTTTCAGTGAAATCGGAACAGTGGTTTCGGGACCACAAATATGAGTCCGACAAAAAATTTATTTTAATATTATTTTATGGTCTGTATTATGATAGGAATATCGTATAAAAATTTTGTTAAGAAAATTTTACTGATTTCATGATTAATTGATAAAAGGACCATATTGCATAAAATGAAAAAGTTAAATTCTAGTAGGTAAAAGGATCAAATAGCTATGGAATTCAAAACTGGAGGTCCTTATATAGAAAATAAACCATTAAGTGGAGTTAGCAGATAAGTATGATGATTCATCCATGGAAAATTTGATAAAGAAAATGACTAAATTGAAAAGTTGAAATAATAAAAGATGATAAGTTAATTAAATAATAAAATATCATCATCTTTCCCAACTTTTTTATGGAAACCCTAGTTAAGAGAAGAGAACTCAAGCAACCTTATTTGACTTAATTGGGTAAGTAGTCTTGTCCCGTTTTTAATGATTTTTATGTTTCCGAGATTGTAATAACTTAATTTAGCTATCTCGAGGATTAATTTGCAAATTTATCCAAGTATTAGGGTTTTTCCACGGATGAATATGTATGAATTATGAAATTAATGGTAGAAAATGAAAGGTTGTTGATAGATAAACAACTTTTGTAAAGTGAATTTTGATGAAATTGTGATTTAGGGACTAAATTGTAAAGATATGAAATTTATGGAAAAATTCAAAATTTTATGAATTACTTGGGTTGTAAATGTTACATTTAAAAAATCGGGTAGGCTTGGAATGAGGATTAAATTGCATGAATTTTATTTTTCGATCCTAGGGACGAAATCGTCATTAAGTAAAAGTATAGGGGCAAAATGGTAATTTTTTCTAAGATGTTAATTGAATTGAATTCAATGTGTATTTTATTAAATTGAGCTAAATTTACTGGTATAGATCCGAATAGATCAAATATGGAGCTAGATCGAGGTAAAGAAAAAGTAACAGATTAGTAGCAAAGAAGTTCACGAACATTGTCGAGGTAAGTTCATGTAACTAAATTGTGTATATTTATATGTTTGAATTGAATGTTGTATATGTGAATTGTATAAATTTCATATATATGAAATTCATCACATATCTGAAAAAGCTCGATAAATGTCAAGTCTCGTTTGAGTAAATGAAATTCGATGGATACAGGATTTCCCATATTGGTTGTGGTCCTACATATGTTGCGGACACACCATAGCTCAAAAGAGCGTCCCATTATTAGCCCTCTCGAGCTTCTTGTTATATGGTACTTGCGAGCTTCTCTGTAACACCCCTCACCTGTGTCCGACACTAGGATAGGGTTCGGGGCATTACCGGGGCTTTACATTTGCAACAGACAAAATCGGGTAGCCAGGTTTTGCTCAAATTTAAAACTTTTCAAACATGCACATCTCGTCCCTTACATCGGCCTTCGAGGCCTAAAACATATTTAGAGGCAGCCCAGGATGGAACTGAGAACGTTCGATAAAGCTAGGCAATTTAGGAAATTTCCCTTATTTTACAGTGTCACACGCCCATGTAGATGGGGCCATGTGGTCACACATGCCCGTGTGGCTTGGGACATGCCCATGCCCTTAGTCTGTGTGCAACACTGACTTTTATGCACGGCCAAGGCACACGCTTGTGTGTCCTACTCGTGTACAATACTGACTTCAAAGCACGGCCTAGGTACACGCCCATGCGTCCTTCCCGTGTACTAAAATTGACCTAAAATTTTAGGTGCATGGGACGCACGGCCATAATACACCCGTGGGAGTGAGCCGCGTGTCACACACGGCTTAGACACACGCCCATGTGTCCAACCATGTGGACCCTGATAGGCTATTTTCCAAGCCTTTGGTCACCCCATTTCACCCCTTATACCTAATGGTTACCAATTATGAAGCAAAACATGATTATGTTCTTACAATTGACCTTGGTAAAACTTGTTGCATGAAAACCTCATATCATTGGTTTCATACATACTAGATTATTTCCATATTATTTTAACATATTCAAAACTTGGCTCATTTTTGTAACTCATTGCCAATTATAGCAACCCATCACGGATGAAAATAAACATGCATAGAAGGGTAGGTCATAACCTATTTCAAAATAAGCCAATTCCCATGGCCATATACAAAAAGATAGGTACATCTTTACATGCCTTCATATGGCAAATCAAATGACACATATAACAAAATACCCAAAAATCCTATACATGCCATTGAACAAAATAGAAATGTCTTTATACCAAAGCTTGACTAGTTGATAGTGTGTCGACTCTCCCACCGAGTCCCCGAGCTCTGAAAGACAGGGAAAATGAGAGGGGTAAGCATTTACATGCTTAGTAAGCTCGAATAACGGGAAAGTAAACTTACCAAATAATTAGCATACATCCATAATAAACCATGAAACCTTCAAATACGAAATGGTTCCCTATCACATGCGCTCAATCAATGAGTTAGTCACATATTAAAGCATCATGCAATTTATTTAGATGAGCTCATCATTCAGCATGTCATTTTGTACACATATCCCATGTTATTCTCGTTGGGTCTCTAGGAAATCTCGATGGGATACCCATTAACCGTCAATTCATACGAATGATCGTTTTAGATGTGCACACCCGCGAACCTCACATCTTATGGTGGGATTACCAGTCCAAGCTAAGTCCCTCGCCCATATCATGAACTCATAAGGTGATGTCGGGATTTTCAGCCCAGGCTAAATCCCATATAGACATACACCTTTACTGAGTTCGGATCTGAATTACCAGTCCAGGTTAAAATCAGACCCTAATCGGATTACCCATCCGGGCTAAATCCTCAATCCACATATATTCTTCGGGAGGTTCGACCATTCAAGGAACGTCCGTCCGGGCTAGATCCTTTTCATAATTGAGATCAACGGATTACCCGTCCGGGCTAAATCTTTACTGCAACACATGCAGGATCTCAAATCACATGTAATCATGGGTTATCTATCGAATTCCCTTTTTAACCTCAACCGAGATAGTTATTAATAAATCGTCATTAAGGATGCATTTCATGTATATTCTTGCCATCAACAAATGTAAATATCACGCATTCAGAAATTATACAATTAAACATATTATGAGTTTACTTGAGTTATCCGAACTTACTTGGTACTCGTTTTGGGTTCTGTATTTCGGTTATTCCGAAACCTTTCGTTTTCCTCGACCGACCTCCAAAATTTGTCCTCGGGGTCTATAACAACAAAAATTAACTCATTAATACCCCACATTACACATTTTAAGTCTAAATTCCACCCCCATTCGAAATGACCATATTTGCCCCTAACATTTGACATTTTTACGATTTAGTCCCTAGGCTCGTATAATGAAACACATGCAATTTCCATCTTAGCCAAGCCTAGCCGAACACTTTTCCCTCTTATGAAAACTCACATTTTCCATTATTTTCCCATTTCTACCACACATTTCACAATTTTTGCAAAATGGTCGCTATAAGGGTTTTTCATGAAAATCACCTAAGAAAAGTTATTTATCATACATCCATCTTTCATATTCTTCCATATTCCATCAAAATACAAGTAACTCATGCATGGGTAAATTTTTAAACTTGAACCCTAGCATGAGATATGGGTAGAAATGAAGAGAACAAGCTACCGAGATTTCAAAAATGTAAAGAACATTAGAAACGGGGCTTGAGAGCACTTACTATTGAGCTTGGAAAGCTTGGAAACCCTAGCTATGGTGACTAGAGAATTTCGGCAGCATGGAGAAGAAGAATGGTTGATTTTGGCTTGATTTTTCCCATTTTAATTCATTAAAATGCCAAATGACCAAAATGCCCTTAAGCCCTTTCTTTAAAATTTCATCCATGCAAGCCAATTTTTGTTCAAAAACTTAGAAATTGGGAAAATTTTTCTCCAAGACCTTCTAATTTATAATCTGAAGCAATTTCATATAATTTTCTTCTAGAATCCAAGCTTTGCAATTTATTCAATTTAGTCCCTAATTTCCAATTGGACACCTTACTCAAAGAATTTCTTCATGAAACTTTAACACATGCATATTCTCATATTTTAGGCCTCATAATAATCATAAAATAAATATTTTGATGTCAGAGTTTTGGGCCTGAAACCACTATTCCGATTAGGCCCTATTTTGGGATGTTACATTTCTCCCCCCTTAGGGACTTTCATCCTCGAAAGTTTTACCAGTAAACAGGTTCAGATATTGGCTTCTCATGGTATCTTTCGGCTCCCATATAGCCTCTTCCACACCATGTCGATGCCATAAAACTTTTACTAAAGCCATGTCTTTATTCCTCAACTGTTTAATCTCATGGGCCAAAATCCTTACCAGTTCCTTTCCATAGGTCACGTTCGGTCGAATTTCAATCTTGGTCGGTGAAATCACATGAGAGGGGTCTGATCGGTATTGCCTTAACATAGATACATGGAACACATAGTGAATCTTTTATAGTTCGGGTGGCAATGCCAAATGATAGGCTAACGGTCCAACTCTCTCAGTGATCTCGTACAGTCCGATAAATCATGGACTTAGCTTGCCTTTCCAACCAAATCTCAACACCTTTTTCCATGGAGATACTTTCAAGAATACTCTATCTCCAACTTGAAACTCAATTTCCTTTCTTTTCAGATCAACATATGACTTTTGCCTATCCGATGCCGCCTTTAAACAATTTCGTATCACTTTAGCTTTTTCTTCAGTTTCTTTAATCAGATCAACTCCATGAATCTGATTTTCCTTGAGTTCTGTCCAGTACAATGGGGTTCGACACTTCCTTCCATACAAGGCCTCATAAGGTGCCATCTTCAAACTTGTTTGAAAACTCTTGTTGTAGGCAAATTCTACGAACGGCAGGTGTTTTTCCCAGCTACCCAGAAATTCGAGGATACAACATCGCAACATATCCTCGATAAATCATCCACTCAGACTGACCATCGGTCTGAGGGTGAAAAGCTATACTAAAAATCAATTCCATGCCAAAGGCTTATTGTAACTTCTTCCGAAGTGAACCTCGGGTCTCTGTCTGAAATAATTGATAGTGGTACTCCATGCAATCTTACAATCTCGAAAATGCATAAGTCAGCCAACTTATCAAGGGAGTAATCCGTCCTTATTAGAATAAAATGAGCCGACTTCATCAACTTATCTACTACAACCCATATGGCATCTTTCTTTTTCAGAGTTAATGGCAATCTTGTCACAAAATCCATAGTAACTCTGTCCCACTTGTAAGAGTATGCCCAAATATAAGGCATTGCCTTTATTATTTCAGTTTCTTTTCTGTGTGTATAAATAAACTGTTTTATAATAATGTCATGAGAATAATATGATTATTCTTAAAAGGTCCTTATTCAAGTACTATTGTTGACTAGGACAGCAATAATGCATTAAGACTAACATGTAGTTGATTGATGATAAAGAGTTGTCATTGATATAGAGTGTCAGGATCAATGCATGAATATGTGTGTTAGAGAACAACATATTGGACTGACCCGTTATGAGTATGTTTATGATCCTCAGACTTGAGATCATCATTATCCCAACATCGTGAGATGTATATTTTGATACTGATCAAACGTGCAATCGTAATCTTTGTTTTATAAAGGCTGATGTTGGATATACCACAATCTATGTAGAGGGATATGGTTGATCAATATAGGATAAGTCCCTCCTACATAATGGGAGTAATATCTTAGGCCACTTGATTGAGTGAGACTAGAAATGCTGGCCATGCACAAATAAGTTGATATGAGATGTCGTACTTATTTGTGTATCATAGTCTACTCAAGGTATCAAGAAACATGGGATGGATTATGCAAGTGTGACTATTCCATAACTTGTGTCCATTCCAGAGATAAAGGACTTAAGGATTAATGCATGAAAGGTTAATCACAAAAGGTTATGTCGAATCATGATGTAATATCTCGATTTTGGGCCTAGTCGGAACAGTGGTTTCGGGACCATAAATCTGATGAAGAAAATTTTATTTTTATTATAATTTTATGGTCTACGATTTCACGGAATAATTTCATAAAAAAATTTCGTTCGAAAATTTCGACGTTTGGACACTCAATTTGGTCAAAAGGACTAAATTGTAAAAAGTGCAAAAGTTGAGTTCTACATGTTAGAGGTGTCTAATTGTTATGAAATTTTAAATGGGAGGTCCTTAAATGGTAATTAGACCATTAGTTAATTGTTGGACAAAAATAGACATGAAATGGGTGTAATAAAATATTTTTAAGTTAGGGGCATTTTGGTAAACTAATAATTAAAAGAATTAAAAAGGGAAATAAGCCAAATTAGCTATCATCTTCTTCATTCAACCATTTCTACCAGCAGCAACCATGGTTAGGGTTTGTTCAAACTCCCAAGCTCGATTGTAAGTGATCCTTAGCGCCGTTTTTAAAGTTCTTTACATTTTTGAAATCCCGGTAACTTGATTAAGCTTATTCTAGCAACAATTTAACCTAGGGTTTATATTTGGAAAAATACCCATAGGTGAAATGTGTTTATTTTGATGTTTTATGGTAGAATATGAAGCTTTAAATTGTGTTAAACAACTTTTGCTAAGCGATTTTATGTGAAAACAAGTAAAACGACATAATCGGTAAAAATACCTAATGTTCATATGTACATGTTAGAGTGAGAATTTGCTGTTGCTATAGAAGGGAAAAATTATCAGCATGTCATAAAACATAAGAAAATAGGATGAAGTTTAATTTACGAGCCTAGGGGCAAAATGTAATTTTGACAAAGTTTAGGGGCAAAATTTTAATTTTCCAAAATATGATTTTGGGTCAATTTGAATAATGCGAGTCCTAATTAGGCTATATTTGTAATGATAGAGCAAGCAAAATTGAAATTCGGGCTAGAATCGGGAAAATACCAAGTTGTGGACTAAAATGGTAAATTGCCGTTTCTGGATCTGAGGTAAGTTCATGTGTAAATGTGGTAAAATAATTTTAATTTTAAGTAATTTAATTTAATTTATATGATATGATGATTATTATCATAAAATATTATGTTTTGTGAATTATTATTTAGTAATATGCAAATCATGTGAGCTACTTGATAAATATGAAATGCTACCAAGTATCGGTTTCGACATTCCGTGGAAGACGGCAAAGATGTGTGATCGAGGAAAATCCCGTTTGAACCTTGGGAATAGATTAGAATACAAGTGACATGTCACTAGGATATATGAGTTCCGAACTCGTTGAGTTGAGTCCGAGTTCGTGAGATGTAACTACGCATTCGAACTTGTTGAGTTGAGTCCGAGTTCAATTATGGATGCGAACGCCCGAACTCGTTGAGTTGAGTCCGAGTTCGCATATGGGCGGGTTACATGGTAGCTTGGCTACATAAATTTCGCAGGCTATTGAGTTTGTCTAGCTGTGGGTATGGCACTTATGTGAATGAAATCCGTGTATCCGAATTATATTCCGATGTGTTCAACGGGTGAATCTTAAGTGAATAAGGAGAATACCTAAGACGAAAGTGACATGTTGATAAGTGTGGTGAATGAGAAATTTTGACAGGTATGTGTTTAAACCCTCGGGTTGAGAACTTGGTATGATGAAATCGTGGTAAGATAGTAAATACACATGTAACATGAATGTCTTGGTGATATTTATGCAAATGATGTTTTAGGTTGGATTGCATGATTATGTTACTTGCTATTTGCATGTGAACTTACTAAGCATTTATGCTTACTCCCTCCTTTTCATTCTTTGTAGTTTTATCAAACTAGCTCAGAAATCGGGAACGGTCGGAGGCTCGCTCACACTATTCGTGGACCATTTTTGTATAGTGGCTTGTATATTTTGAGTATGACATGTATAGCATTATAATCATTTTGTGTATATGATCTTATGATATGGCTATTGAGTGGTAAGGAAATGCTTGGTAATGATTAGCCATTGGAATGGCTAATCAAGATCATATTTGGTGTTATGTATGTTTAATATGCTATCTAATCCATGGAAATTCATAAAAAGGTGAAATTTGCTATAAAACAGTATCATACAACAACAATGATGTGAGTTTGAAAAATCACTAAAAATAGTAGAGGCAGAATTAGATGGTAAATAAAATATGAAGTTGAATCTTATTGAGCCTATTTTCATATGGAAGAAACAAAATAGGTAAATGAGTTGTATTTTATGAGATATTTGAGTTTTGGTGGAACAGGGTCAGAGCAATTTCTGAATCCCCTGTTCTGATTTTAGAAATTCACTAAAAATTGTAATAAAATAATTAGGAGTCATAATTTATATTTACAGATTCCTTTTTGAGTTTATTTTTAAGAAAAATAAACGGCATAGTCATCTGAATTCTATACAGAGAGAAAAGTGATTCGTAGTGAACAGAGGTCAGAGTAGTCAAATACTGAAAAAGGGGAAAATTTAACTAATAAAATGTACTAATTGACCCAACCAAAAATTCTGGAAAAACAATTTGTAAATAGATATATGAGTCTAGTTTTAGGGAAAATTTACAGATTTGAATTTCAAGTTTCGTAACTCGAGATATGAATTTTTTTAGCAACTATGACGCAGATGGACAGTTTATTACGAAAGGTGAAATAAATTGTTTGAAATTGTTTAAGTGATAAATTAAGTCTGTTAACGCCTCGTGCTCGACTCCGACGATGGTCTCGAGTAAAGAGGTGTTACGCATGACTTCTTGTAACTTAGGTAGCAATGATGCATTGCTAGATGCCACTCATTATTTGTAACATTAGAATCGTTCTAGTATTACTGCTAACGTAACAAAAACCTACAGGGTCACACCCTATGGTTGAAATGAACAGAATAAAATATAGTTGGTATTGTGTGTGGTTGTCACATGAATTAAATTAATTATAGAATTAATTTAATTGGGCAATCAAATATCGAACATATTATATGTACAAGGATGTTGTACAAATAAGGAGAACATAATTCTATTAATATATGAATTTGGTTCATATATAAATTTAAATAAATATAGTTTACCAAAATCTTTATTATAATTAATGTAATTATAATAAAGATTAAAACATTATCATATTTATTTATTTTAATTATGATTATTATGTTCGAATTAAAATTTAATAAATTAAGAATTAATTATATACATACCAATTATAAGGGGAGTTATATATAGAAAGGGAAAAAACCCTAAAAAGTGAATAAATATAAAAACTCGAAGCTTTGGTACAAGGTCTAGCATCCGTCAAGCAAAATATCTCTGAAAATAGTTTTGTGGATTTCTTCCGTTCATTGTCAACTGGGTGGATTACGTAGAGGTCGGGATCATAAAGATTGCTGCTTGGATTTGAAAGCAAAATAGCATTTTCATTGCCGAGGCTTCACTATCTACTCAGATTGAAGTTTGGGTAATTTCGAAACCTTTTTCACCCCGATTCGTTCCTCACACATGGATCCATGGTTGGATCGCCAGAATATATATATATTTCCGCTGTGCCATGGGGGTACCGGCGTTCCAACAGTGGGATCAGAGCTACTTGTGTGATACGGACTCGGGTTTAAATACTTGGGTGATGCAATTATATGAGATGCATGCTTTAATTTGATTACGATTTTTGACTGTTTATATCGTCTAAGCATAAAATGATTACTGTTCCTTTCGATAATTGATTAAATGTTAATTATGGTGTTATGGCCTATTCAGTTTTATGTTATTACTGTTAACTTTAAAAATTTGTAATGATGCGACGGTGGTATTTACAGTTTCCAGTAAAAGTTAACTGGCTAGTAGAACAAGGGTTGTTTTGATATGAAACCTCAAGGATTCAAATCCTGAAAACATGATTCTATTGATAAAAGTTATCAAATCGTGAGGTTTCATTTGACTGGGGTATGCGGTTTGTACCGCGGCTCTTACCGTGATAGTTCCCTCTGGTATTTTGGGAATGGGGATCTAAGGCGGTCGGAGGGAGCGATGGGCCATAAAAGGTTGAAAGGATATTTTAGAATTCATTTAGCAAAAGGTTGAATGATGTATGTTATTTTTGAAATGCATGGAGTTTGAAATGCATAGTTATAGCCCGATGACCCATTTGATAAAAGGTTGTAATTTTATAAATACGGCCTGCGTGTCGTGCCTTACTACTATTCTGTTGTATTTCTTTTCCCATCTTACTCCCTCGTATGTAAAACGAGTTTTTGAATATGGTAATTTTCAAAAGTTTCTGTGGACTAGACGAGAAGGAAGATGGGCCAACTAATGTGGACCGACAGCTTGTGAAACGACTTACACCTTTAGGTTTCCTTTTGGTTCTCCCATTGGCTTGGGTTGAACCATCATAGTTTATGGGCTATAACTATTGCATTTATTTATTGCTTTATCTATTCATGTATGAGATGCTATGGATGTCTAAAGCATGCAAATTTGGTAATAATAAACCCCATTAATTGATGAGATCAATTAAAAGATTAAATGGACTGAAGTAGACCATAATTGGTGAGATACAACAAATTTAATAAAATTCCTCTATTAAAATATTAAGTCAACATGGCCTTCTAATTTTTTCCCTCGTTAAGGCCTCGATCAATACTATGTAGGTTCTACCAAAATGAAGTACTAGTATTTATCTTGGTTAAATGCGAAGAATAAACAAGTGATATTCGCTGGTTAAAAATTAGTTAATGACTTAACTAGTTTACTCTAATAGGATTAGAAAACTAGAGGCAAGTAATTTAGATAAATCATAAGATGATTAGAACAAGAGTTGTTCACCAAATTGTAGGAGTTACATATGATGTAATTAGCAAGTGTTCCTTACGTAAATAACCATAATCTTGAGAGTAAAGCCAAAGCTGACTTAAAAGGAGGTGAAATATGGATCCTTAACCCATTAGAAATACTTTCAAGAAAGTTTTTCCAAAATTAATATATGAGGGTTATTAATTTTGAAATAAAATAGTGGGAACATCATATAATAAAGTCCTTTTAATGATTGATATAAACTTGGTAAATTTATTCACACGCATATTTTATTGTTGTAGATATATTATGGCTGCAAACACTAATACACTCTCATTGCGATTGGTCTTTGAGAAGGATAAATTGAATGGTTTGAACTTTCTTAACTGGTTCCATAACTTGAGGATTATCCTCAAACAAGAACAGAAATTATATGTCATTGAACAACCACTCCGTAATGAACCACCCGCTAATGCCTCGAGGGCGGATAGAGATGCTTACAAGAAACATATCGATGATATGGTAGACGTTGGATGTCTTATGCTTGCTACTATGAATCTTGAGCTTCAGAAGCAACATGAGGACATGGTTGCTTATGATATGATCGAGCACCTGAAAGAACTTTATTAGGGGCAAGCACGACAAGAGAGGTTCGATATCTCTATGGCCCCATTCCAATGTAAGCTGGCTGAAGGAAGCCCAGTCGGACCTCATGTCCTTAAGAGGATTGGTTATATTGAAAGCCTATCTAAGCTTGGGTTTCCATTGAGCCAAGAGTTGGCCACTGATGTTATTCTGCAATCGTTTCTAGATAGCTACAGCCAGTTTGTCCTCAATTTCAATATGAATAAAATTGACAAGACTCTGCCACAGTTTCTCAGTATGTTGCGAACTGCTGAAGGCAACATGAAAAAGGTTGGACCCAATCCCATACTGATGGTCTGTAACAACAAGGGCAAGGGAAAGGCCAAAGTTCAGACAAAGCCCAAGGGTAAAGGTAGGCCCAATCCTGGAAAAGGAAAGACTACACTGAAACCTAAAGGTGGGGTGTCTAAGGAAGGAAACTGTTTTCATTGTGGTGTGACTAGACATTGGAAGCGGAACTGCCCTGTCTATCTTGAGGAAATCAAGAAGGCCAAGGCAAGCAAAACATCTGCTTCAGGTATTTATGTTATTGATATTAATTTATCAACTACTACTTCTTAGGTATTAGATACTGGTTGTGGTTCTCATATTTTTACTTCTGTACAGGGACTACAAAGGAGTAGGACTTTGGCTAGAGGAGATGTGGACCAACAAGTTGGAAATAGAGCAAGAGTTGCTACATTAGCTATGGGAACATATACTTTATCTTTGCCTAGTGGACTTGATTTATGTTGAGAGGATTGTTATTTTGTGCCCAGTTTGACTAAAAACATTATTTCAATTTCTTGTTTAGTCAAAATTGGTTTTGAGATAATTATTAAGAATAATTGTTGTTCCTTTTATCTCAATAATGTTTTCTATGGTTCGGCAGAATTGATTAATGGCCTCTATATTTTAGATCAAATGAATCCCATTTACAACATAAATACTAAAAGATCTAAAATAAATGACTCAAATCAAACTTATCTTTGGCATTGTCATTTGGGCCACATAAGTGAGAAATGCATATCCAAACTCTATAAAGATAGTCTCTAGGATTCATTTATTTTTGAACAATTTGAAGTATGTGAATCTTGCTTATTGGGAAAAATGACTAAATCTCCTTTTACTGGTAAAAGTGAACGAGCTTGTGATTTATTGGGCTTAATACATTCTAATTATGTGGACCAATAAATATATAGGCCAGAGGTCGATTTCACTACTTCATTACTTTCACTAATGATTTCAGTAGATATGGGTATGTTTATCTCATGCGCCATAAGTTTGAGGCCCTTGAATAGTTCAAGGAATTCAAAAATGAAGTACAAAATCAACTAGGAAAAACTATCAAGATACTTCGATCTGATTGAGGTGGAGAGTATTTGAGCCTAGAGTTTGATGATCTTTTGAAGGAATGGGGGATTGTCTCACAACTTACTCCTCCTGGTACTCCTCAATGGAATGGAGTTTCTGAGAGAAGAAATCGAATCTGTTAGACATGGTTCGATCCATGATGAGTCATGCTGAACTACCGACTTCTTTTTGGGGATATGCACTTGAAACAACTACTTTCACATTAAATCGTGTTCCATCTAAATGGTTCAAAAGACACCATATGAGATGTGGACTGGAAAACGTCTCAGTATGTCTTTTATGAAAATTTGGGGTTGCGAAGCTCATGTTAAACATCAGATGTCTACTAAGCTTGAACCCAAATCTGAAAGGTGTATTTTTGTGAATTATCTAAAAGAAACCAAAGGATATTATTTCTTTAATCCCACTGAAAACAAAATGTTTGTTGCTCGGACAGGTGTCTTCCTAGAGAGAATTTGTTTCTAAAAGAGGAAGTGGGAGAAAGATTGAACTTGAAAAAATTTGAAAATCACAAGATACCACTGAACCCGAGATAGAACAATAGCAAATTCCACAAGAAATTGAGGAACAAGAAACTGCGGTAGAAACACAACCACTGCACAAATCTTTAAGAGAATGCCATACACCTGAGAGATATGGATTTCTCATTACAACGCATGGTGACGTTCTCCTTATAGATCAAGATGAGCCTAGAACTTATCAATAAGCGGTGACGAGCCCAGACTCTGAGAAATGGCTTGAGGCCATGAGATCTGAGATGGATTCCATGTATGAAAACCAAGTATGGACTTTGATTACCCACCCGAAGGGGTTAAACCCATAAGGTGCAAATGGGTTTTCAAAAAGAAAACCAACATGGATGGTAATGTACAAACATATAAGGGGCGATTAGTCGCTAAAGGTTTTCACCAAAGTCATGGTGTTGACTATGATGAAACCTTTTCTCCTGTAGCTATGTTTAAATCCATCAGGATCTTGCTCTCATTAGCTGCATTTCATGATTATGAAATCTGGTAGATGGATGTCAAAATAGCTTTCCTTAACGAGAAACTTGAAGAGGATGTGTACATGACACAACCTGAAGGTTTTGTCAATCCAAAAGATGCTAGAAAGATATGTAAGCTACAAAGATCCATTTATGGATTAAAGCAAGCTTCTCGAAGTTGGAATCTTCGTTTTAAAAATGCAATCAAAGAGTTTGGTTTTATCAAAAATGAAGATGAGCCATGTGTTTACAAGAAAGTTAGTGAGAGCACTATCACATTCTTGGTACTGTATGTGGATGACATACTTATCATGGGAAATGACATACCTACCTTGCAGTCTATTAAGACTTGGTTAGGAAGTTGTTTTTCTATTGAGGACTTGGGCAAAGGCACTTACATATTAGGAGTCAAGATCTATAGATATAGATCAAGACGACTACTAGGTCTAAGCCAAAGCACATACATAGATAAAGTATTGAAAAGGTTCAACATGGAAGAATCTAAGAGAGGATTCCTACTTATGAGACATGGTATTTCACTCTCGAAGGAAATGTGTCCTTCAACTCCACAAGAGAGAGAACGCATGAGTAAAATTCCATATGCTTCTGCTATTGGATCTATCGTGTATGCCATGTTATGTACCTGTCTAGATGTCTCATATGCCTTAAGTATGACGAGCAGGTACCAAGTAGATCTCGGTGAAGGTCACTAGACCACAATCAAGAATATCTTTAAGTACTTGAGAAGAATTAAGGATACGTTCCTAATATATGGAGGTGAGGAAGAGTTAAGTGTAAAAGGTTACACTGATGCCAGCTTCCAAACTGACAAGGATGATTCTCAATCGCAATCAGGTTTTGTGTTTTGCCTTAATAGTGGTGCTGTGAGCTGGAAGAGTTCAAAGCAAAGTACAGTAGCTGATTCTACAACAGAGGCTGAGTATATTGTAGCTAGTGAGGTAGCAAAAGAAACGGTTTGGATCAAGAATTTCATTACTAGACTAGGGGTTGTGCCTAGCATAGCAGATGCTATAGAACTCTGATGTGATAACAATGGAGCCATTGCACGAGCTAAAGAACCCAAATCTCATTAGCGATGCAAACATATACTTAGGTGCTACCATCTTATTCGAGAGATTATCGATCAAGTGGATGTAGAGATATGCAGAGTAGCTACAGATGATAACATTATTGATCCCCTGACCAAGCCTCTGACACAGCAGAAGCATGATCGTCACACTAAGTCACTTGGTATTAGATATATGAGTGATTGGTCTTCATGCTAGTGGGAGATTGTAAGAGTATGCCCAAAGATCAATCATGAGATGGTTGTAATAACATACTTGATTTACCATGTTTATTAATATAAGGCGTTGCCATTATTATTTCAGCTTTCTTTTACGTGTATAAATAAACTATTTTATAATAATGTCCTGAGAATAATATGATTATTCTTAAAAGGTCCTTAGTCAAGTATTATTGTTGACTAGGACAATAATAATGCATTAAGACTAACATGTAGTTGATTGATGATAAAGAGTTGTCATTGATATGGAGTGTCAGAATCAATGCATGAATATGTATGTTAGAGAACAACATATTGGACTGACCTGCTATGAGTATGTTTCTTGGATTATTATGTAATTGTCACAACATTACTCATAGTGATTAATATGTATATGATTCTTAGACTTGAGATCATCATTATCCCAACATCGTGAGCTGTATATTTTGATACAGTCAAACGTACACCGTAACTGGTTGTTTTATAAAGGCTAATGTTGGATATACCACAATCTATGTAGAGGGATATGGTTGATCAATATAGGATAAGTCCCTCCTACATAATGGGAGTAATATCTTAGGCCACTTGATTGAGTGAGACCAGAAATGCATGGCCATGCTTAAAGAAGTTGATATGAGATGTCATACTTATTTGTGTATCATAGTCTACTCAAGGTATCAAGAAACATGGGATGGACTATGCAAGTGTGACTATTCCATGACTTGTGTCCATTCTAGAGATAAAGGACTTAAGGATTAATGTATGAAAGGTTAATCATAAAAGGTTATGTCGAATCATAACTTCTTGTAACTTAGGTAGCAATGATGCATTGCTAGATGCCACTCATTATTTGTAACATTAGAATCGTTCTAGTATTACTGCTAATGTTACAAGAACCTACAGGGTCACTCCCTATGGTTGAAATGAACAGACTAAAACATAGTTGGTATTGTGTTTGGTTGTCACATGAATTAAATTAATTATAGAATTAATTTAATTGGGCAATCAAATATCGAACATATTATATGTACAAGGATGTTGTACAAATAAGGAGAACATAATTCTATTAATATATAAATTTGGTTCATATATAAATTTAAATAAATATAGTTTACCAAAATCTTTATTATAATTAATGTAATTATAATAAAGATTAAAACATTATCATATTTATTTATTTTAATTATGATTATTATGTTCTAATTAAAATTTAATAAATTAAGAATTAATTATATACATACCAATTATAAGGGGAGTTATATATAGAAAGGGAAAAAACCCTAAAAAGTGAATAAATATAAAAACCCGAAGCTTTGGTACAAGGTCTAGCATCCGTCAAGCAAAATATCTCTGAAAATAGTTTTGTGGATTTCTTCCGTTCATTGTCAACTGGGTGGATTACGTAGAGGTCGGGATCATAAAGATTGCGGCTTGGATTCGAAAGCAAAATAGTGTTCTCATTTCTGAGGCTTCGCTGTCTACTTAGATTGAAGTTTGGGTAATTTTGAAACCTTTTTCACCCCGATCCGTTCCTCGCACATGGATCCATGGTTTGGATCTCCGGAATATATATATATTTTTCCGCTGTGCCATGGGGGTACCGGCGTTCCAACACCACTTCCATTCGGGGACCATCACAGGCTGTAACAAACCTGAAAGTACTTGATGTTCAGCTTTAACTTGCTGACATACCATGCATTTTGATACTAATTCAGAAATATCTCTTTTTATGCCGTTCCACCAGTACATTTTCTTCAAATTGTTGTGCATCATGGTACTTTCTAGGTGAATTGACAAATGGCTGTTATGTACTTCTTGCAAGATTTTTCGAATAAGATCATCGTCTTTGGGTACACAAACCTTATCTCTGAACATCAAACATCCATCAGGACCAATTCAAAAATCGGATTCAATACCGGACTCACATTGAGTTCTTTTAGCTTGAAGGTCTCTATCTTTAGATTGAGCGTTGTAAATTTCCTGGAGAAATGCCGGCCTAGCCTCTAGCTCTGCCATAACTGAACGATCATCAAGCAATGCCAAATGAGCATCCATGGCTCTCAGTGCAAACAAAGATTTTCTGCTCAACGCATTGGTGACCACATTCGCCTCTCCCAGGTGATAGTCAATGATCAGATCGTAATCCTTAATTAATTCTAACCATCTCCGCTGTCTCAGATTTAATTCTTTCTGAGTCATCAAGTACTTCAAACTCTTATGATCTGTAAATATACGACAAGTCTCACCATATAAATAATGCCTCCAAATATTCAAAGCAAAAATGATGGTGGCAAGTTCTAGGTCGTGTGTCGGATAGTACTTTTCGTGTGGTTTCAACTGTCACAAAGCGTAGGCTATCACCTTGCCATCTTGCATAAGTACACAACCCAATCTATTTAAAGATGCAACACTATAAACCACAAACTCTTTCCCAGACTCAAGCAATACCAAAATAGGAGCTTCGGTCAGCGATGTCTTTAGCTTCTCAAAACTTTGCTGAAACTTCTCCGTCCACTCAAACTTAACGTCTTTCTACAACAATCTCGTTATCAGAGTCGCTATCATGGAGAATCCTTTTACAAACCTTTGATAGTAACAGGCTAAGCCCAAAAAGCTTCTAACCTCGGTTACATTTTTAGGCGGCTTTCATTCGACAATAGCAGAGATTTTACTTGGATTAACTCAGATGCCTTCACTCGAAACAATATGACCTAAGAATCCAACTTCTTGGAGCCAAAACCCACTCTTGCTAAACTTAGCATACAGCTGCTTTTCCTGCAAAGTCTGCAACATAATTCTCAAGTGCTTTGCATGCTCTGTCTCATCTTTGGAGTAAATCAAGATGTTGTCAATGAACACAACGACAAACTTATCCAAATGTGGCCGAAAGATCCTATTCATTAGATCCATAAATACGGTCGGTGCATTTGTCATCCCAAACGGCATGATAAGAAATTCATAATGACCGTACCTTGTCTTGAAAGATGTCTTAGGTATATCCGATTCTTTAACTCGCAGCTGATAATAGCCAGACCTCAAGTCTATCTTTGAGAACACAGTGGCTCCTCTCAACTGGTCAAACAGATCATCAATCCTTGGTAAAGGATATTTATTCTTGATAGTTACTTTGTGAAGTTGCTGATAATCTATACATAGCCTCATTGAACCGTCTTTCTTCTTCACAAATAGTACGGAGCACCCCAAGGTGAAAAACTTGGCCTTATAAATCCTTTATCCGTCAGCTCTTGCAACTGTGCTTTTAACTCTTTCAGCTTTGTGGGCACCATTCTGTATGGGGCAATAGAAATTTGAGTTGTCCCTGGCACCAGTTCAACACCAAAATCTATCTCTATTTCAGGAGGTAATTGGGTAATTCTTCCGGAAACACATCTGGATACTCATAGACTATCAGCACAGACTCAATCTTCAACTCTGTTTCCTTAGTATTCAGTACTAATGCAAGATAGGCTTCGTATCTTTTCCTCATATACCTCTGAGCAACCATTGTCGTGATTACAACCGACGACGAACCCAATTCTCCTGAATCAACCCGTAGAATCTCACCATCCAGGCATTTTAATTTAATATACTTACTACCACAGTTTACAATTACATCATGAAGGGCTAACCAATCCATACCAAGTATTACATCAAATTAATCAAATGGTAACAACATAAGGTTAGCTGGAAAGTAATGACCTTGAATCGTCAAAGGACAATTCTTACAGACAGGATTGATTTGCCTAGTGGGTTCGACACTCTAATAATAAATTCTGTAGGTTCAACAGGTATGTTCATACTAGACACTAATCTCATGCAGATATATGAATGCGTCGACCCCGAGTCAATTAAAGCAAAAACACTTGTATTAAAAAGAGAAAAAGTACCTGTAATAACATCGGGAGCAAAGGCTTCCTCTCAAGCACGTATCACATACGTTCTTGTCGGGGCTCGAACATCTGGTTTTGTAGTGTCCTTAGTTGCAATTTGACTGCCACTAGCACTCCCAGGGTATCTCGAAGGTCTACCTCGTGAAATGGGAGTACCCGACTTCGGGGCTACTTCCACCTCTTTTTTGACTCGCTCTAGGCAGTCTCTGAGAAAGTGGTCAAGGGACCCACATCTGAAACATGCACCGCTCTTCATTTGACACTCTCCGAAGTGAAATTTGTTGCAACTCTTACACTTTAGTTTTTGATCATCTGTACTCCCCACGCTAGTCACCATCAGGGAGGAAGATTTCTGACTTCGTCATTTAAAGCCTCTCGCTCTACCCGAATATCCTACTGATGAAGTGGAGCGTTCATGTTGGTTCCTTACTTTCTTCGTGGAAAACGAGAGTGTTTTACCGCTAGACCTCTTGCTCGCAACTCGAGCCTCTCTCTTTACTTTCTTTCTTTCACTATTAAGCTCCTCGGCCTTCTTGGCTCTATCAGCCAATGCGGTAAACTCCCGTATTTCAAGGATCCCAATCAACAACTTAATGTCCTCATTCAGACCTTCCTCGAAGCGTTTACACATTTCTGATTCGGTTTGAACCCATTCAGTTGCATATTGGCCCAACCTTACGAACTCTCTTTCGTATTCTGCCATAGTCTTGTTCCCTTGTTTGAGTTCTAAGAACTCCTTTCGCTTCAAGTCTAATAATCGTTGGCTAATGTATTTCTTTCTAAATTCTGTTTGGAAGAAATCCCAAGTGATATTTTCCCTTGGCACTACTGAGGATGCAGTCTTCCACCAATGGTATGCGGTATCCTTCAAGAGGGACACGACACACTTCAAGCACTCCTCGGGTGTGCAAGACAATTCATCTAACACCTGTGTAGTATTTTCGAGCCAGAACTCGGCCCTTTCAGCGTCGTCATCATATTTAGCTCTGAATTCCTCAGCCCCATACTTTCTAAGCTTATCTACAAGGGCCTTACCAATTTTTATTGGTGCCATGCCTCGGGGCACATCCACATCTGGTTGGTTAGAGGATAGGGGAGGTCTTGGTATGTTAGGGTGATTTCTCAAATAATCCCCAAACCATTCGTCCATCATATCAAAGAAGGTAGCTCGAGCCTCTTTCCGTCCTTCAGACGTAAGCCTTTTACTACTACTAGATACAGCTCGTTGTACAGAAGTTGGAGCATGGCTCTCAGCTTCCTCGGACTCATCTTGCACTTGATTGGAAGACATTTACTATATTTAAAACAATTAAAACAGTTAGGAGATGTCACACTATCAATATTCGAATAATGGCATGTATAGTAAACCTCAATGTCCTTTACAGTAGTCTTAGAACAGACTAAACCGTAGCTCTGATACCACTAAATGGAACACCCCTCACCTGTGTCCGACACCAGGATAGGGTTTGGGGCATTACTGGGACTTTACATTTGCAATAGACCAAATTGGGTCGCCAGGTTTTGCTCAAATTTAAAACTTTTCAAAATGCACATCTCGTCCCTTACATAGGCCTTCGAGGCCTAAAACATATTTAGAGGCAGTCCGAGATGGAACTGAGACGTTCGATAAATCTAGGCACTTTAGGAAATTTCCCTTATTTTACAGTGTCACACGCCCGTGTGGCTTGGGACATGCCCATGCCCTTAGTCCGTGTGCAACACTGCCTTTTAAGCACGGCCAAGGCACATGCTAGTGTGAACTACCCGTGTACAATACTGACTTTAAAGCACGGCCTAGGCACACGCCCGTGTGTCCTTTCCATGTACTAAAATTGACCTAAAATTTTAGGTGCAAGGGACGCACGACCATAACACACCCGTGGGAATGAGCCGTGTGTCACATACGGCTTAGACACACGCCCGTGTGTCCAACCATATGGACCCTAATAGGCTATTTTCTAAGCTTTTGGTCATCCCATTTCACCCCTTATACCTAATGGTTACCAATTATGAAGCAAAACATGATTATGTTCTTACAATTGACCTTGGTAAAACTTGTTGCATGAAAACCTCATATCATTGGTTTCATACATGCTAGATTATTTACATATTATTTTAACATATTCAAAACTTGGCTCGTTTTTGTAACTCATTGCCAATTATAATAACCCATCACGAATGAATATAAACATGTATAGAAGGGTAGGTCATAGCCTACTTCAAAATAAGCCAATTCCCATGGCTATATACAAAAAAATAGGTACATCTTTACATCCCTTCATATGGCAAATCAAATGACACATATAACAAAATACCCAAAATTCCTATACATGCCATTGAACAAAATAGAAATGTCTTTATACCAAAGCTTGACTAGTTGATAGTGTGTCGACTCTCCAACCGTCTTCCAATCCTTACGAGTCCCTAAGCTCTGAAAGATAGGGAAAATGAAAGGGGTAAGCATTTACATGCTTATTAAGCTCGAATAACGGGAAAGTAAACTTACCAAGTAATTAGCATTGATCCATAATAAACCATAAAAGCATCAAATATGAAATGGTTCCCTATCACATGCGCTCAATCAATGAGTTAGTCACATATTAAAGCATCATGCAATTTATTTAGATGAGCTCATCATTCAGCATCTCATTTTGTACACATATTCGATGTTATTCTCGTTGAGTCTCTAGGAAATCTTGATGGAATACCTAGGAGCCATCAATTCATACTAATGATCGTTCCAGATGTGCACTCTCACGAACCTCACATCTTATGGCGGGATTACTAGTCCAAGCTAAATCCTCCGCCCATATCATGAAATCATAAGGTGATGTCAGAATTACCAATCCAAGCTAAATCCCTTATAGACATACACTTTTACTGAGTTCGAATCTGAATTTCCAGTCCAGGCTAAATTCAGACCCTAATCGGATTACCCGTCCGGGCTAAATCCTCAATGCACATATATACCATTCAAGGAACACCTGTCCGGGCTAGATCATTTTCATAATTGAGATCAACAGATTACCCGTCCGGGCTAAATCCTTACTGCAACACATGCAAGATCTCAAATCACATGTAATCATGGGTTATCCATCGAATTCCCTTTTTAACCTCAACCGAGACACTTATTAATAAATCGTCATTAAGGATGCATTTCATGTATATTCTTGCCATTGAAAAATGTAAATATCATGCATTCACAAATTATATAATTATACATATTATGATTTTACTTGAGTTATCCAAACTTACCTGGTATTCATTTTGGGTTTTGCATTTCGGTTATTTCGAAACTTTTTGTTTTCCTCGATCTACCTCCGAAATTTGTTCCTCGGGGTCTATAACAACAAAAATTAACTCGGTAATACCCCACATTACACATTTTAATTCTAAATTCCACCCCCAATCCAAATGATCGTTTTGCCCCTAACCTTTGACATTTTTACGATTTAGACCCTAAGCTCGTATAATGGAACACATGTAATTTCCATCTTACCCAAGCCTAGCCAAACACTTTTCCCTCTTATGGCAGCCCACATTTTCCATTATTTTCCCATTTTTACCACACATTTCACAGTTTTTGCAAAATGGTCCCTATAAGGGTTTTTCATGAAAATCACCTAAGAAAAGTTATTTATCATACATACATCTTTCATATTCTTCCATAATCCATCAAAATACAAGTAACTCATGCATGGGTAAATTTTTAAACTTGAACCCTAGCATGAGATATGGGTAGAAATGAAGAGAACAAGCTACCGAGATTTTAAAAATGTAAAGAACATTAAAAACAAGGCTTGGGCTATTGAGCTTGGAAAGCTTGGAAACCCTAGCTATGGTGACTAGATAATTTTGGCAGCATGTAAAGAAAATGGTTGTTTTTGGCTTGATTTTTCCCATTTTATTTCATTAAAATGCCAAATGACCAAAATGAGCTTAAGCCTTTTCTTTAAAATTTCATCCATGCAAGCCCATTTTTGTCCAAAAACTTAGAAATTGGGAAAATTATTCTCCAAGACCTTCTAATTTATAATCTAAAGTAATTTCATACAATTTTATTCGAGAATCCAAGCTTTGCAATTTATTCCATTTAGTCCCTAATTTCCAATTGGACACCTTACTCAAAGAATTTCTTCATGAAACTTTAACACATGCATATTCTCATATTTTAGGCCTCATAATAATCATAAAATAAATATTTTGATGTCAGATTTGTGGTCCCAAAACCACTATTCTGACTAGGCCCTATTTTGGGATGTTGCATTCTCGTTAATAGCTCTTCGTAGCATCTCGACTGGTTGTGATTCTGCATGTGTTGTAGACACACCACAGCTCTTATGAGCATCCCGATATTCGGCTCTTCATGAGCTTTTCGATTAAAGGCTCTTTGTGAGCTTGCTAACTCTCCTAAGCTTACCAATATGGCTCGCTTGAACTTCCCGATATATGGCTATCCGGAGCTTCCCGTTATACAGTTCGAATAAGCTTCCCGTTACATGGCTCACATGAGCTTCCTGTTATATGGCTTGAGAGAGGGCTTCCTGATTATATGCTCTAATGAGCACTCTTGAATATGAATTGATGGATGACAATTTCTACACATTAAGTGTACTATCTCTGTTTCTATCGATATTTCAAATAAATTCAACGGGAAAAGTTTTGACATGGAATAATCTGAAATTGAGATGAATTATTATGAAATGTACATGTTATATGGATATAATGTGGAAAGCATATGTATATGAAAATTGTTACATGATAAGCTCATCCTTGTTTCTTGATGTTCACATGAAATACATAACTAACATGTTTCTTGAAGTTATATATGTTTAGGCAAATTGTCAAATTTCTTTCGATGAATTTTGCATGCTTACTTTAAATGTAAATGATTGGTAAGTTAATTTCTCATTATATGAACTTACTAAGCATAATATGCTTACTCTGTTTTATTTCCCTCTGTTCTATAGTAATTCAGAGGCTTGTTGGATTGGAAGCTTGGCAGAGATATCATCACACTATCCATCAGCTCATCTCGGTATATTTAGTAAATTAACTTTGGTTATAATGGCATGTATAGGTTAACTTTGCAATGTTGGCATATAAATGTTTTGGTTGTAATTAGCCATTGGAATGGCTTATAATGGTCATGTTTTGGTATATATAGTATTATCATGTTTGAAGTTTGAAATTGATTAAGCATATATGCATTTG
The DNA here is from genome assembly GCA_025698475.1 of Gossypium anomalum. NCBI lineage: Eukaryota > Viridiplantae > Streptophyta > Magnoliopsida > Malvales > Malvaceae > Gossypium > Gossypium anomalum. Next base: position 55,160,369 of record CM046968.1, on the reverse strand, counting down.
GTATCTAGGTAAGTTTAAGTTTTGGAATGATATATTATTAAATTGTCTACTGGGGTGCCTAAAAGCACATTGGTTGTATGTGTAAAATGTCAAGTTTAAGACATGGTTTTGGTTTGTTTTAAGTGCTTTGATATGGTTTGTGAATGTATTTAAATGTTATTGTAGGTGGAAGACAAGTTTACGTAAGAAATATGGCTAGGAAATGGCCTTATTTTGTCCACACAGGTTGAGACACGGGCATGTGTCTCAGCCGTGTGTGACACACAGCTTAGTGCATGGGTGTGTATTTTTTTCGTATGTCTCTTGCATCATTAAAATTCAAAACAAAATGCTCAGGATTTTTCACACAACCTGGCACACAGGCATGTGGCTTGGTCGTGTGACCCCTGCACTTACACACAACCTAGCACACAGGCGTGTGACTTGGCCGTGTGACCTAAGTTAGAGAGGGACACGGGTATGGACATGGGCTGAGACACAATTGTGTTCCCAATTTCGATTACCTACACGGCCTGACCACACAGGTGTGTGTACCCAGCAATATGGAGAAAATTATGAGTTTTTGCAAAAAAAATTCTCTGAGTACCCAGTTTAGTACTGACTTATTTTTAATGCATAATTTGAGCCTTGAGGGCTTAAATAAGGGACAATATGGTTGTATATGATTAATTTCTAATATGATTGACAAATGATATTAAATGTCTGTATCTAATCTATAAATTTCGGTAATGATTCGTAACCCTGTTGCGATGACGAATAAGGGTTAGGGATGTTACAATATTATTTGAAAGACAAGAAAATTAGATAGTGCTTTTTATTTCTTTGTATAGTATTTCATTTTTGTATTTTTTTTTTTTGATTTGCCTTGTTGAGATTTAGCTTAACCATGTTTAGGAACAATGTATATAGGTGGTCGGGTGAGCAATACAACTATGAAGAGCAATTGAGTTCGATGAATGGAGATTCGACGAACCATTGGAGTTATGATGGCAATTATAGAAGGAAATAGTATCCATATGAGCATCCTTATGGTTCATATGAATATGCAACCGAAATGGGTAGCTAAAATTAAAGGTGGTCAGATAATTACCCAACATGTGATTCATATTCTCCATATTACTATTTGGAAAGTAATATGAAGAATGACGAGTATATTGAAGACCCATCCCTTTCTACACAGGTTGGAATGTTGGTGGATAGCATGTTTTCATTAGAAGCTACTGTGTCCTCCATGTCCAATATGGTGGAGAAAATATTAGAAGTTGTCCAACGTTGACCCGCAATGAGCACTACGATGGAAGAGGTCGAGCATGATATTCCTGAGCTTAAGGATGAGGGCCATTCCACCGTTATTGAGCATGATGAGTTGGACGTAGGAGTTTAACAAGAGATTGGATTTAAAGACCGTGACGAGATTGTGAGAAACGAAGAAGATGTTATCATTTTGATTTACTTAGGATTCAGATTAGGTGTAGGAATAAAGTTAGATGTAGAGAAAGATCTAAACTTGAAATTAAGTGAAAGTGCGAAGGAGCCAACACACTTTCCGACTATTATTTTGGAGGAGCCAACCAAAGTACTTCACAATCACATGTACTATTCTTCCGATGTGTGAACTACGGTTTGGGACAGTACGACTTTACATGGCATTGAGTTCTTATTGCCCAAAGTTATAGTATCTTGGAATGAATTTTTGGAGTTGGTTAGGATTTAGGGAGAAGTGGCTCGTGATGTGGCTATCTTGACAATTGAAGAGAAGAAAAAAGCAATGCTTTCGGTCAAAGAGGGAGGTTATTGTCTCGACAATACAGAACAAACATCGATTCACAGTGTCAAAGACCTCATGGAAGTTCTCTTACAGTGGTGATGCAGATCACCCTGATTATTGAGGACTTCAATAATTTTTATTTGCGCTCTTTATTATTTATTTTTATTTTATATTTTGATTAGTTTGTTTTTGGTGTGTTTGTTTTGTTTTTCTATGTAGGTATACCCACTGAGGACCACACAACATGGAAAGCTTCAACAAAGTTTGAGAACAACTCTACTATTTTGTTTCACTTACATCGGGTAAGGGGAGTCTCCTTAAACTTTATATTTATTTAGGATACATCGAGGAAAATGTGTAATTTAAGTGAGGGGTTGGAGTCATAGAAAAATTGCATGCTTAGTCAATTTTTTTTATGATTGTGTGTTTATTTTATTTTTTTCATTTTAATTGTTGCATGGTGATTGAACATGACTTGATTGACAACTGGTGAATTTTGTTATGTTTTTGTGTAATAGATTTTTTGAGATTGTACACAATTTGAATGATCATTGATGAATTCTATTATTTGTGAATAAATTACTTAGTTCACTTAGTTACATTGCATAATAGAATAGAGGTAGTTAACAATTCAAGATTTATTTTCAATTTTATCCAAATGATTAATAAGTGTGTAGATAGATGTACACATACATGCATTAAGATTTAGCATTATTCATTGAAATAAATAGAAGCATGTTTTATTTTTATGATTGTTGAGATGTTAAGGGATGATCTAAGGCATTGTTTGTGTAGCCTAGAGCTTAAACGACCGACCTATATGCTACATTATCCTAGTTCCTAGATTTGAGCCTTTAATTATCCCTTTTTGACGAACCTAATTCTTTTGAGACCTTGAGCTTAAAGTAAGTTAAAAACTCAACCCTTCATAATCCCTATTCTTGAAATTCAATATAAATGGATGTCAAACCATGAACATTGAGGGTTAGGTAGAAACATCTTGGAGGTTTTAAAAAAGAACTTGAGTGAATTGTAAAGAGATGATTCAATATGGCAGGTATCAACTCTTACAAAATGTGCATAAAGTGAAATTTTTGCGTGAATAAAAGCATGGTGAAGGCCAAAAGCAAAGCGAGCGAATAAAAGGCATTGTTAGAGTTAAAGGCATTCTGAATGACAGGAGCAAAAAAATCAAAAAATATGCTAAAAAATGAGAAATCAAGTAAAGAGTATAAAATTTGCCTTTCACGATCATAGTGCACAAGTACTCACTAAGTTGTTTATACTTGCCAATATCAAATCATTTCTTCCACTTTATTGGAGAGAAAAGGAAGGCATGAGAGGAGTCATAAGGTGGTGAGCTTAACGATTACATATCGAGAGGAATTGAGAAGAATGCCATATGCAATACTGTTCATAGTGTTTAAACCATTTTGAGATGATATTTTCATTGAAATCATACCAACCCAAGCCTCAGAATGTTACAAGCCAAAAAGCTCTATGTGACTTGAACATTAACAATTATAAAACTAAAACTTGTAAAACTTAGTAAGAAATGAATAAGTTAGATTCTTTCTTGTATATATACATCATATCCATATATTTTATTTTGATGAAATAGTGTGAAAATTATTATTTTAATAAATTACCTCCATTTTTGTTTACCTTGTAACTTTTGTGAACTAAAATGATTTTCTCTTAAAGTTGTGAATTTGCAATATATAATCCTTAAGTTGTATAGTAAAAGAATTTATTGTTGAATGATGAATAAATAAATAAAGTTAATTTCACATTTTACTATTATGTCTTTTGTGTTTCTATCTTTCATGTTTTGCATGTATAGTGAAATTGTGACAAGAAAATATTAACTCATTGATTGTCTAAGTTTAAATTGATGATAAGTGGCACTGTAAGAACGTTTACATTGTGAGAAAGATAACTTACTTCAGTAGACAATCTAAACGAGTCTGTAGTCCCGTAAAAGAATCAAAGTAAGCATTTGATTCAAATACTGAAAAGGATTATTATGTCATCTACAATTACAATTGGGGAGATGACTAGTTTTGGCTATTGGAGTAGTTGACTCTACGAGTAGAGGCATAGATGTATTTATTGGAAGAATCAAACATTAGATTAGACCCAAGACAAATTAATTCTGAATCCGTTTGTAAATTAATTCACTTGTGACATTCATGGTGTGATTTACCTATATCCTGAGTTAGCTATTGACCATGTTTATCTAACTCATGTGCTTTGATAGAAGTGGAGACTTATACTCTGAAGATGATTGAGCCCATAGACGATATGTTGGATACATGACTTGTGTATGACATGACTTTACTAGCAACAATGAAATTCATAACTCGATTAAAGAGTTAATGATATCCTCTCATTGGCATTCTGTGGGTTGATAAATATGGAATGTGGCCATTGGTTACTTATTCTAGAAGAAGCAATTTATCACAGCCATTTGTTGACAGTGATCATATTAATCATTAAGAAGACACAATGGTGACAATGAGATAAAATAGGATTATAGTAAGTGAACAGATTTAACTCAAAGGAATCAAGGATATCATATGAGGGTAACACATAGATGACGAGGTCAACGGACAAAACAGTTAGGTGAATTGCCTTCAGAAAGAATATATAATAAGGAGTTTTCAATCATGGTATTTCTTGTGGTCTAACTCCATGATTAAGTAATTGTGAATTATTAGAACGATGGTTCTGGACATAATTACAATTACTAAAGCCTAATTGTATATGCCTGATTAGTCCATTTGCTAGCTCAACAAAAGCTTGATCAGACCACATTTGAATTAGAAGAAAATTCTACGACTTTGGAAATAATATAATTGAGTGGATTTATTTTATGTGGAATTAAATTAGGCGGTCGTGAGAATTATTCAACTAGAGAATTTGATTAAAGAATTTTCTTGAAAAATTAAATTTGGAAAATCTGAGTGATTTAGGGGAAAATTAATTTTGATAAAGTAAAATTAAATTAAACAAATTAATTAAAATTAATATGGTATTTTTAGAAATTAATTTTCAAGTCAGACAATTGACCCCATGGATAACTGAACTTGAAAATTGGACCTAAGATCGAAATTTGGGCCTAAGAGTCCAAAACTGAGACCGAAACCCAAAAAATGGTCAAACCAGGCCTGGTATGTGAAACCAGGCCGACGGTCCAACTGATGTTGGATCGGACTGGCCAGGTCGTCATTGGCTCAAACCAAATCGAAAATAGCCAAATCGGCTCGGCATTCTGTGAAGAGGTCGCACGATGGCACCACTGGACACGAAGTGCCGATGGGTGGTCTTTCGGCTGTTGATTAGTGGCAGAATCATGCTCCTATTGGGACTATACCGGATAATTTGATTTTAGATTAACTATTCCAAAAATAATATTATTTTAATAGATTTAATATTTAATTTAATTTAATACATATCTTGATAGTATTTTATTAATTTAATATTAAAGTGATTATCTTAATATTAAATTAAATTAAATATTTATCTTGTAGATAAATATTCTATTAATTTAATAGATTTAATATTAAATTTAATCTAATATTTATCTTTATACGTATTATATTAATTTAATATTAAAATGATTAAGTTTAATCATAGTTGAACTCTTTAAACTCTCCCTATATAAAGAGAGCCATGAGTCATTATTTTACACAGTTGAATTCAAAAGAAAGTTGTAGAGAGATAATTCTTTGAAGAAATTCTTTTATAAAATTTCTATAAATATTTTTCTTATTTACAAATTGTCCCAAAAGTTTTGAGAAATTGCAAAATTACCCTATTGGTAATTTGTGGAAAAAAAGTTTATTCGAAGTGAGCCCACACTCGACAGACATGAGCTTGAGGATAACGAAGAAGAGTATTCGGTCGAAGTGTTCATCCTAGACGAATTGAGAAAACACAATTTTGATTAAGTGTTTATTACTTTAGATATCATAGCCAAGTTCTTATCTTTTGAAAAAAATTTAAAACTCAGGTTTTTACCTAAACTTATTTTCCACTACATTTTTCAAACCTGATTTTCCAACAATTGGTATTAGAACTAGGTTGTGCTCTATCTATAAGTATAAACAGATAATAAAAATAGATTTATCTTCTTCTTGAATGATTCAATTATATAAAAAGTAACATTCTTTAGATCTTATGCATGTTTTGAGTTATATATGGGAATGGATGTAATATTTTATATTTTGTGGTTAAGAAATAGACCGTGGACTATAATCTCCACGTAGGACTTTTTTTTTTAAATTCATAAAATTTTTGTGAGCTGGAAACGGACATAGGACTTAAATATAATTTTTCCAAAAGGAGTCCATGATGGTTGTCACATCCTGGAATTGGGTCTAGAAGTTTCAAGGGTAATTTATGAATTTTTGCTCAAAAATGTGTTCGAGAATTCAGAAATGTGGTAACCCAAAAGCATCTTTGTCCATGGCTTTTTGAAAAGTAAATCAATTTGTGAAAATAATGTGGAAAAGACCCTTAACTGTAAAATGTGGACTGTTGAAAAATGGGTTAAAATTGAGAGTACCACAAAGGTAAATACACCAAAGTTTTAAAAATACCCTATTTTCCCCTCCACCTATTGGAAAGTAACGAAACCCTTCTCCCCCACTTGTTTTTTCCATCGCTTGAAGTTCCCACACCTATTTTGATCTTCCAAACTCCAAACCTTTTGATTTCCACTGAATTTGAAACTCCAAATACCTTTCAAACTTAAAGAGAAACACCAAGTACACCATTAAATCCTATTATCATTCAAATTGTGAGTTTTTTAGATTTTCTATTAAACCCAATCAAGGAAATGTTTTTTTTCCTAATAGTGTTTTAGGTATTCTATCCATTTAAATCGAGTTTTAAGCCATTGAATAAAAGGATTTGGGTAGAAAGTTGAAATTTTGGCCATTAAAGGTGAAATCCGGGATTTTGAATGAAATTAATTTTTCAAAGTGTTTTTAAACTTGTTTTGTTTTGATTAGAAGGTTTTTAAACTCTCCTTAAAGTTTCATTAAAGAATTTGAAGGTATTGTTAAGTTTTTGTTAAAAATTGGCCATGTATATGGAATTTTTGAAACCATGAATAAGAGCCATTTAGGGTGGTTTAAAGGTTGAGAACTATTCTTAGATGAGTAATTAGACGTCTAGAATTGGTTTTAAGCCATGTGAATGAGTAAGGATTATGAAAGATGAGTTTCAATTATGCTAGTCGAAATTTCATTCCCAAGAGGAACTAACTTTAGATCTGTGTTCTTGCTTGTTGAGATGTGGTTATAGCTGTATATTAATTGTATATATTGTGTGGTTGTTATGTGTGAAGCTTCGAAATAGTTAGGACTTTCTTCAAGTAAAGAAAAAGTCAAGGAAAAGCTGGTTTAAGCTTTTGGCAAATAGGTGAAAATGTGAACGGTGTGCGTTTTGAAATTGCTACTTGTAGACACGATTCATACAGTTAAATGGGAGCTTAGGAGTAGCCTAAACCCTTATCATATGTTCCAAGTGTAAGCTTTCTTACTCATCTCATTTATTTTATGTTACTCATCTCATTTATTTTATGAAAATTGTGACTATGTGATGTGGATTGAGTAATATGATGTGTTAATGTGACATGTGATATATGTTGTGTTAGCTATTGCGAAATGCCTCAGTTGTGAGAATGTTAAGCATGCCAAGTGATAGTGATGATATTGTGTATATAATGTAAGTGATCAATGAAAGTGTACAAGAAATGGTAAATAAATATGTGTATAATTACAGATGCTTTGGCCTTGTGACCTTTTGAAACCGTTGGATATAGTTGGCATACCATAGGATTATGTGAGTACTCACCCTTGTGTTGTGATTTTGGGCATTAAGGCTCGAGACAATTTGGAGAGATAAGGGAATGTGAGCGCATTCACCGATATATGCAGGTGTGTTAGAGAGTGTTAGCTTGATGCTACACTTTTGGGATATGTTCGACTCTTCGAGTCATTGGTGTATTGGAATCCGTGTATCCAATGTGTGGTGATAAAGCCCACTTTTATGTTTCATAGTATCAACTTGCCAATTTATCGATTAATTAATTATTTGTGGAATATGATGCATGTATTAGTATGTGAATACAAAGTTAGATGTATTGGTATGTGGTGCATAAATATGTTAGTTTGACACTATAGTTAAACACTGCTAAGCATGTGTCTTTTATGACTTTCGTTTAACGTATGATATTGTGTGTATTTGCAGTAATTCTATGCATTCACTGAGCTTGTTTAAGCTCACACACTGTAACACCCCAAACCCGACCTGGACGTTATGGCCGAATCTGACGTGTCACACGCAGTTTAAAAATCCATATTTCATTTTATTATCTAAAAACCGACTATTGTTGAGCTAACCAGAATGAATGGAGGCTGCGCACCAGGTAGGTATCCGAAACAGAGGAGGTGAGCCATGAAGGCTGCTTAAGTACCAAGCTCTTGATTGGATCCAATCCTAGACATGCCCACCACCATTGCCACACTTTGGAAAACAAGTTGAATTTCATTTAAGTAGTTATCTTTGTTATTCCAATTATGTGTGTCGTGGTGTTATTTTGAAAACAAGTATCATTTTAGAAACGCGTCCTAAGTCTAGCCCAATTATTATCAACCAATTTAAATAAAATAATCCCAGAAAAGAAAGAAAATAAAGATAAAGTTAAAATGGCCTTACTACAACCCGAAAATAGATAATAAATAAAGTAAACTTAGTGAAAACCAAATACTTATTCAAAAGCCCAAAAGCGATCACCGTGGCCACTCTGAATCCCCTCCGGCTCTAAGTCCCCAAATCAAGGCTCACCTGCAAGGTTAAGGAAAGGGGGGTGAGTTTGGAAACTCAATGTGCAACAAGCCCCTTTCAGAGCCCAAAACAATATCAGCCTGCTGGGCCTAAGCCCAAATCCAATCTTAACATATACTGGGTCGAAGCCTTTTCATATTTCATAACACTGGGCCGAAGCCTTTACTGTAAACGGTATGGCCCATAAGCCCATTTTGATTTCACATGTATTATTAATGCATGAATGCAAGCCCATTTGGGGAGACTACTCGACCCACCATCTGCTACTCTCCACCCGTACCAACCAAGCTCTCCATGTGGGGAATAACTCAACCCACCCAACCATAACTCTCCACCGGCAAAGATAGCCATGATCATATAACTGAGGCCTAGCCTCTTTTAATAATCAAGGCGTAAGCCCTTTTAAATAAATCGGCATAAGCCCTTTTCAATAAATCCCAGGGCATAAGCCCTTTTCAATAAACTGGGGCATAAGCCCTTTTTAATAACTGGGGCATAAGCCCTTTTTGCACTTCCTCCATCCATATAAAAACCCAACCCAATGCATTTATGAATAGATCATGTGCATATCATACTTATCATGCGCATATCATACATATCATGTGAATATCATATCAATCATGTATATCAAAATCTCATATATCAAATTCATAACTAAACTCTAGGGGTATAATGGTCATTTTTACCTAGGGGCAAAATAGTTATTTTCATATTATAAGGTTAATTTTGTAATTTTACCAAATATTAGGGTTTCCATGCTCATTATCAGTTACTAACTATTCATTTGTTTGAACAGCGTTTCTGGCCCATTTTTAGCGAAACCGAATTATTGGGCCTAAAACCTCTAGTGGGCCCTACATAGCCGGTTTTGTCATCTAGGCCCATTTAGCCCATAATCCATAATGGTGTCAACAGTCTTAACACGTAATTTAACAGGTTTTCATTTTCTATCAAATTTACCCAAATGGGCTCGAAAGCCCATTGGGCCCGATTTTAACCCCTCGAGGCCCAACTTACCATGAATGCCAAAAATCATGCTCTTACCTTTTCCAACGTTCCCGATCATCAACTTAGAGGATCTAATTAACCAATGAGCGTTCGCTTGCTCACAAGTCCTCGAAATGCCAGAATTTCAACATTTCGGCTTTTCAGCAAATATCGAGTTAAGCTACGAAAGAAGGTTCGTTACACACCTGTTTTGTGACGTTCGCTAACAAAGTCTCCCATGAAAACCTACAATTAATCACCATCATTCTTAGTTTACAGTTCATGCTTAATCAAACCCAACATCCACCTTACTATATTCGGCCAAAGAACCCCTAATAGCCATAGATCACTTACCTTCGCAAGGTCCGATGATTCGATCCAAGTTTATCCAAACCGATACTCCAAGCCTTGCTGCTCCTCCAAAATTGTCTATATCACCAACATACATTCACAATCAAATCCGTCAACCACACAGTCCAAGTCAGTCACTTGCCCACAAGGGCAAAACAATCATTTAACACCCTAAGCCCAAAATGGTAATTTTACCCACAAGGTATCTCAGTAATTCTACCCTACAGGGGTATTTTGGTAATTCTAACCTACAGGGGTATTTCGGTAATTCTACCTTACAGGGGTATTTCGGTAACTCTACAAACCAGGGGTATTTTGTTAATTTTACAAACCAGGGGTATTTTGGTAATTTTGTAAGCAAGGGCTATTTTGGTAATTTTGTAAATCGAGGGTAAAACGGTAATTCTATAAATCGGGGGTACTTTGGTAAAATTACAAGTCGAGGGTATTTTAGTATTTTGGTGAACTAAAGTATTCTAAACAAGGATAACAATACGAATAGGCCTAAAGCCCTTTCTCGGCCCAAATGGGCCCACATACTCGTGTGGACCTTTTAGCCGAAATCTAGCCACAGATACGAGATTCACCTAGCCTAGTCCAATATTTACTACACAATCAAACAACTTATCCAATTGGGCCCGTAGGCCCATTGTGCCCACATGGCCCTTTTCGGCCCATCGCGGCCAGAAGTAGCCATTCTACAGCTAGAGTAGTGAGAAATACACAGCTGATAGGAGACTGGAGTTAATCCACGCTCTGAGCACTCTTAGCCGATGCCCAACCCAAACGAGCACGCCATAAAGCGAAAGGGATCAGCCAAGAAAGGTACATTTACTCTCCTCATGGTTCTCTCTATTTAAAGCCAGCTTCACATCCACTCTTATGTTAGCTTCCCGATGTGGGATCCCTCTATCATCAGAGTTTAAATTCAACACCAACTCTTGCCACCCCCTGATAGCAAAATAAATGCTCTTTGCTTGCCATGAGTTTCGAACCCTGGACCTTCTTGCCAACTCTATGACGCTACCTTCCTGCCTCTATGTGGCGCTACTTTGCCACTAGATCACAAGGCTTTTTGTGTCACAACTTCTCCAACAATATTCTTAAGGCCTACCTACTACACCCAGGGTTTGATTCACCTTAAACCAAAATTTTTGCTAGAGTCTAGGTTTGAACCCAAGACTTCTCCAACACTTCTCAGCACACTTAACCACTAAAACAAGCCTTCATTAACGAAATTTACATGCACAACAAAATAGTATAAGCTACCTTCAACCGCTCCTATGCTTAAGGCCCAAAACTTCTAGGCCCAAATTCAGGGTGTTACACACACTCCATTCTAAACCATTGGAGATAATTAGCGTTCCCGGTATAAACGGTATGGTTCCAAGGAAGTGATCCAAGTTAGGCGTTAGTGTTTAAGTAGGTGATATTATTATTATTCTTGAACTGTGGGAATAAAGGCAATGTGGTGGAATTTTGGTTAGTTATTCTTATTATATTGTTGATGGTTTGATATGATTTTAGACTATTAGGCCTGATGGATGTTTATTATTATTTTATCGATTTTGTTTTGGTTTAAATAACTAACATATTGATGTTGCTTTAAACTGTATGTATGGTCATTTCGATGTTGGATGTCACATTCGAAAAACCGGGCTAGTAGAATTGGGGTAGTAAATCAGGGGTCAGTGAACTAAAAACCGTAATCAAGTTAGATCATTAAAATAATTAAGAATTAATTAAAAAAATATTAAATTAATAGAATTAATAATTTTAGGTTAAGAAATTAAAATTGAGTGTTTGAAAATTAATTTGGTTAAAACAAATTTTGAAAAAAAATTGGGTTTGAAAAAATTTAAAATTAAGGGGAAATTGGGAGTTTTTAAAATACAATTTTCCCTTAATTTAAAAAAAAAATGCTCATTTTCCTTCTTTAAAAACCCCCATTGTCTTCTTCCCTCTCAGTCATTATATTCTTCAAAATTTTACCAAACACCAAATCAAATTTTTTCTTCCGATATTAGTTCATCCTCTTTGATTTTCAAGCTCTCAAAACACAAAATCTCTTTTCAATTTTGAAGAATACTCATGTTTTCAACATCAATTTCTCTAAAGTTCTTAACACGTTCAAAACTCGAATTATCTTCGTAGCTCATCGATTTTGCAAAATTAACGTAACATTATGAATTTTCATGATCAAACTAAGTGTGTTAGCTTTTCAAATTGAGTTTTAATCTATTAAATCAGGATATTAATAAATCATTTGATTTTAAGTTGATTTTAAGCTTGAAAATGGTGGATCTCATTTTACTAAGGTAAGTTGCAATTTCAAAGCTATTTTCAACTTATTTTGACCCTATTAAAATGTTTTTAAAGTCAATTTGAAAGATCTTTAAGGAATTCAAAGGATTTGGATGTTTTCCCCTTTTAATGAACATGTTTAGCTTGATTTTTCTGGAAAAATGCCTAAATTGAAGGTTTAAATATGTAATTAGATAATATTTAGGATGTTTGGTATCAAAATTAAGGTTTAGAAACTAGATTTGAGTGGTGAAATCGCATTTTTGGCAAAACTAACTAGTTTTCAGTAAGTATGATAGATGAGTTGTGGCTTGTATTTTTTTATATGATTTAAATTTGTTTGAGGTTGTTTATAATGTTTTTGTAATATATTTAATGTGAATGCAAAGTGTTGGACTCATTGGGAGGTTCTACAAGCAAGAAAAAAGGAAAACAAAGACTTATTTGAGCTTTTGCCATTAAAGGCAAGGTTGTAAGGTGAGTGGTTTGATGTGCTACAATTATGCACAAATCAAAGTGTTAAAGGGTAGCTTAGGTAGCCTAAATCACCTATACTAGGTTCCATGAGTGTAACAACCCATTTTTTAGTGAAATCGAAACAGTGGTTTCGGGACCACAAATCCAACCCGAAAATAAGGTTTATTTTTATTTCATTATATGGTCCATATTATAATAGGCATGTCGTGTGAAAATGTTGATACGAAAATTTCATCAATTAAGTGTTTAATTACGAATAGGACTAAAATCACATAAAATGTGAAAATTGAATTCTAGTAGCTATAAGGATTAAATAGCTATGGAATTCAAATTTAGAGGTCCTTATATGGTAATTAGACCATTAAAGAAGTATGTAGATTTTCTTTGATGACTCATCCATGGAAATATAGAAAAAGGGCAAGGACTAAATTGGAAATTGCTAAATACTTACTTAATTAAAAGATGAAAAGAAAATATCATCTTATTTTTGTCATCTTCAACCTAAAATTCTATGGAAACCCTAGGAGAGAGAGGAGAAACTTTTAAGGCTTAATTGGGTAAGTTTTGTCCCGTTTTTAGTAATTTTGATATTTTTGAAACCGGGATAACTTAATCTCTCTATTTGAGGGATTAATTTGAAGAGTTATCAAAGTTTGGAAAATGGGTCAGGGATGTATATGCTGAAAATTAGAAATTTATGGTAGAAAATGAAAGGTTGTTGATAGATAAACAACTTTTACAAAGTGATTTTTGATGGAAACATGATTTAGGGACTAAAATGTAAACTTGTGAAATTGAAGAAAAATTTTGAAATTTTATGAATACATGTGCTGGAAAATTTGTAATGGGATTTGGGATAGGCTTGGAATAGGGAGTAAATTGCACAAGTTTCATTTTCCGAGCCTAGGGACGAAATCAGAACTTATGGAAAAGTGAGGGGAAAATGCTAATTTTGCCTAGGACGTAGATTAAGTCCATTTAAATATGAAACGTGTGAAATTGATGGTTAAATTCATTTATATAGATCTGGAAAACACTAATTCGAGGTTAGATCGAGGAAAAGAAAATGTTTCAGATTAGTAGATTTCTAACGCGAACAAGTGTCTAGGTAAGTTTGTGTAACTTAATCTGGTATGTAAATATGTTTAATTGAATGTTGTGTTGTATGGAATGTGATTTATATTGATGTACATTACTTGAATGCTATCATGAGAAATTTAATACATGCTTGAAATGATGAAAAAGGGTTAAGTCCCAATTGAATATTGAATTCCGATGAATATATGTGCTTTCCCGAAATGAATAAAGCCCTGCATTTGTTACGGACTGGATTTAGCTCGGACGAGTAATCCTATTGACCTTGTTATAGAAAGGATTTAGCCCAGACGGGTAATCTGAATATGATACCTCTCGAGTATACGTTATGATTAGGGTTTAGCCTGGACTGGTAATCCTAATTGAACTCTTTTGAGTATACGTTATATAAAGGATTTAGTCTAGACGGTAATCCTGTTATACGATATGTGGCTCGAGAGTGTGTTCCTTGATTAACCCTAATGGGTATGATCGAATAAGAATTGATGGATTATGGAATCGTACACCTTGAGTGTACAACTTGAGCATCCATCAAAATTTTAATGATTTAACGGTCAATAACTCTAGACATGGCATTAGAATTATGAGATGAAATGATAATGTCTTGAAAGTGTATTGCATGATGAGCTCATTTATTCTTTCTTGATGTATATGTAAACTTTGTGATTAACATGTTTGATTGGATGCATGTGTTTAGGCAATTTAGCCAAATGGATGAAAAACTTGTTATTGTATGCTTAGACTTAATAAATGGGATTTGTAAGTTTAGTTTCCGTTATACGAACTTACTAAGCGTGTAATGCTTACACCGTTTTATTTTCCCTGTTTTATAGTGCTCGAAAGTCCGTGAGGGTTGGAGATCACTGGAGCATCGTCACACTATCAACTAGTCATTTTGGGTATACTTAGTAAAATCATTTTGGTATAATGGCATGTATAGGACAACTTGACCATTAGTAGCTTGATAATGATGTTTTGTAATCTAGCCATTGGAATGGCTAGCAATGATTCATTTTGGTATTACTAAGTAGGTTATCATGATATATATATACACATGTGTTATGTTAAGTATATGTGAACAAATGATATTATTGCCTAGTAAATTCAAGGTAAGATTTTTTAAACACACATGCATGTAATGATATGCCTTGTTGAATGATGAAGTTTGTTCAATTTGAATGCTTGGATTGGTTGGTATTGGATTTGTGTTTCAAGTGCAGGTCATGGGTGAAATTTTAGGTGAGAAATGAAGCTAGAAATGGCCTCATTTTGTCCACATGGGCAGACACAGTTTAGGCCGTGTGTCACACACGGCCTGGTAACATGGGCATGTGGTTAGGCCGTGTGTCCCTTACACCTTAATTTTGAGAAATAAAATGCTCAGAATTGGGCACACTGGCAGAGACATGGGTGTGTTTCTTAGCAGTGTGTGCCACATGGCCTTGGACACAGGTGTGTTACACAAATGTGTGAAAACTGCACCTAAATTTCGAAAATTAAATTCGCCACACGGCCTAGCACACGGACGTGTGACTTCAATTTCTTCATGCCTAAAAAGTCAAAGAGTTACACAGTTTAGGGACACGGGCGTGTGAGCCCTGCACCTAGGAAAAATTTTAGAATTTCGTGAAAAGTTCCTTGAGTTCCCAATTTAGTCTCGATTGGATTCCAACTCTCGTTTTGGGCCTCGAGGGTCCATTTAAGGGACAATATGTATGATCTCGATAAAAAAATAGTAATTTACGTAAATTAATTAAAAAATATTCTGAATGTTTCGGTAATACTCCGACGACGGATACGGGTTAGGGGTGTTACAATGAGTAAGTGTTTCTACTAAACTAATAATGATTTGCAAATGATGCTTAAATGTGATATGTTCTGTGAGGTATATTAAGATGACAATGAAAATGTTATGTGTTTATGACTGAATATGACATGAGTCTTGTTGATTTTATGTACATTATATGAGATCTATCTGTTGTGGCTGTTTGAGCGTAATGTAACTAGTGCATGATATGAGACTAGAATATGTGATATGAACATGAGTTGTGTGATATGTGAAAGTGTGTATAAACTAGTAAGTATGCATGTTTAAATGGATATATTGGAAGGTATATTTCGTTGTGTTTAGAGGGTATATTTCGTTGTGTTGAGAGGCTATATTTGGTTGTGTCCAGAGGGTACATATGTGTCATAATGTTGCCTACATAAGAGTATGAGGGACTAGTAAGTAAAGCTAGACACGAAGGACCTAAATTGATGTAGAGTCGCCACTAACCAATTAGGGCTAGTTTGGTTAGCCACCTATCGTCTACAAGTCTAAAATTAATACTACGAAAAAATCCTAAATGTAACACCCCTAACCCGTATCTGTCGTCGAATTAGGATTACAGAGTACTTTCGATCAATTAGAAACCTTTAAACATCATAACATGCAATAAATTCAAAAATATCATAAACCATTCATTCTCATACATTTCATCCCTAAACCGAGCCCTTGAGGCCCTAAAAATATCTTGGGATCAATTCAAGACTAATTTGAAATAAATAAAAAATTCAGGAAAAAGAAGCAAAATTTGAAAATAAGGGACATACAGGCATGTGGAACCTCTCAGGTGTGTAACTTTCGAACAAGGGACACACTGTCGTGTCCCAGCCTATGTCCTCACCCGTGTAACTCTCTGAGTAGGGTCACACGACTGTGTAACTCTCTGAGTTGCTCCACATGCCCATGTGTCAGGCCATGTGTTTGGCCATGTAACTCACTGACTTGTATACAAAGGACTATTAGATGACACATGGCCGTGTCGCAAGGCCATGTGCCTCACACGACTGAGTCACAAGCCCATGTCTCAGGCCGTGTGAACCTAAAATGAACCATCTCTTGCTCAATTTCACTCCCTTTTTGCATAGGCACCTACACACTTCAAATACACATATGGAAAGTGCAATTCAACTTCAAACACACTCTAAAATATTTACATATTCACTCTATGCATCAAACATTTATCAATCTTGACACCTCAATGTGTTCCATTACAATTCATTCCCAACTTGTTGCTACAAGCACATCTATCTCTATAAACATACACCCATTTCATTATAAGCTCAAGTTGACTCATACCATACCATTTTACACTATGACGTTTCAAACAAATTTAAGTAACAATTAAGAGTTCACAAGTTGTTCAAGTGCATAACATATCACAGCATATTACTCAAAAGCTAGGCATTTCACAAGGCAATACATAAGGTCCTAGTACATGCCATATACCAAAACTAAGAAATTAAGTCTACCAAGATTCCTGGATAGTGTGATTCCTAGCATTAACCCGATCTTTTTAACCTTTAAAATGTGATCTACAAAATGAACAAATTATAGGTAAGCTTAAATGAAGCTTAGTAAGTTCGTTTAGAAATTTATAAAGCTTTCCAATCAAACATAGATCTAATCAATATTAAATATAGAGATTCCCATTATACGCAGCTTACAACGGTAATTATAACCAATTCAGTAGTTCAGTGTACTCAGTAGGCACTGCTTGATTTAGCTTTCATCAGTATATCCATAAATTTCTATTAGTTTGAAATTTACTCAATATAACAGTAGAATTTGCTCAACTGAACATTATTCAATATGACGGTAAGATTCGCTTAGTTCGGCTCCATTCAGTATGACGGTATAATTTACTCGGTTGAGCTTCATTTAGTATAATAATAAGATTTGACTCATTAGAGAGTACTTGCAATATATGGTACAATATTCATTAAGAGCATATTAACAAGAATGTAAGCATGTTAGGAGTATAATCAAACATACGAACTTACTAGACTGATTTACAGGTGATTATAGAATACAAGGACTATTTTGTAGTTTTACCTTTTCCACGGTTATCAGCACGTTCTTGATCTAAAAATAATAATTTCATTCCATCAATTAGAATATTTACACAATTTGATCTTATCATGCAACTAATTCCTTTCTTTGGAAATTTACCTAATTGCCCCTTAACTTTCCATTTTATTCAATTCAATCCTTAGGCCCTAATCATGCAATTTACTCATTTTTCCTAAACACCCATGATGCCCAAATATTCTATAACTTCATATAAATCCCTATTTGCAATTATTTCACTTCAAGTACATGCAATTTATCATTTAATCAATTTAGTCCCTAAACATCAAAATCATCAAAAATCACTTTTCAAAATATTCTAATCTGTCAACAAAACTCCATATTTCATCAAAAACTTTAAGAAATAGCCTCATTCATCAATGGCAACTTTTATAACATTTAACAGTTTCACAAATTGGTCCTCGATTTAGATGGACTAAACTGATATGAACTCAAAAACATAAAATTACTAAAAAGGGGCATCAATACACTTACCAATTTAAAGTTTAAAATCAAAGTTGGAAAACCCTAGCTTTTTCCTTTCTTTTCCATGAAGAAGATGAAGAAAATAAGAATTTTTCTTTAAATTTTAGGTTTAATTTAATATATATACTTATGGCTAGAGGTGTGCATGGTAGGCGGCAGCCCATAAAAAATTTTGGCCTGTTTTCAAGGCCAGGCTGCCGCCCTGCCAAATATGGGCCTAGAATTTTGTCCAAGCCCGGCCCGAGAAAAATGATAGGCAGAGCCCAGCCTTTGACCCGCCCAGCCCATATTAAAAATTTTTTTTTTTTTTTATTAAATAAAAACTTTAAAATATAATAAATCAAATGCATTTAAAACATAAAAAAATATATTAAAAAAATGGGAGTAAAATAATTCTTAAGATAATATATAAATTAAAAATATAATAAAAATAATTATATTAAAATTAAAAATTGAAATAAATTAGAACTAAATTAAGAACTAAATTATATTAATAACAAAAATTTTACAATATCAAAATAACATTAAAAACAATAAAAAAAACCTAAAGTAAAAAAAACTAAAGTTACTTAAAATTTAAAATAAAAATAATTTAATATTAAAATCGGGTAAATGTTGGCCGTCCGACCAAAAATCTTGCTCGAGGCCTGCCCGCTTTTCTAGACAGGCCTCTTTTTTGCCCAAGCCCATTTTTCGGGCCTATATTTTTACCCAAACCTCCCATTTTTCTAGTGCACCTGACCATGCACACCTCTACTTATGGCATTTTTGTAATTATTTTAACTTTCTTAATTAGGCTTTAATAATCATTAATTAAGCCTAAGTAAATCCCACTCAACCTTTACATTTTTTTACAATTCAGTCATTTTTATATATTAAACTATCCAAACAAATAAATTTTTCAATCGAAATTTAATATGACTCTAGAGACCTCATAAATATATTTATTAAATAATATTCATGAAGTATTTTTTCAAGTAAATCGGGTTATTACACTAAAAGTCTAGACTCAATCTCATCACCAAATTTCGGGCTCGGGAGTATTGTTACGTGTGGGGAAGGTTATAGCATCCCCACAACGCCTATCCGGGGATAGTCCTACGGGGTCTTAGGAGCTAGGTTATTTATTTATTTATTTAAGCATGGTAATGTCTTAATCTAGGCTAAAATCTTATGGAAATCTTGAATAAAAAATCTAAAGAAAATGCCTCTGATTTACTTGTAACTTGATTAAGAAGTGTTCACCAAACTTATCTAATTTGAAACTTAAACTAGAGATTTTTACTTTTAACGGGAACTGTAACAACCCGATTTTCAGTGGTGTCAGAAATAATGGCTCGAGGCCACCAAATTCGGTGAGTAAGCTCATAAATAATATTATTTAATATTTACGAGTCAAATATGGTTTTAAAAAGTTTTTGAAATGGTAATTTATATTTTATAATGAATTATTAGGTTTGAGTGGTAAAACTTTAAGTTAAGTGATTTTAGAAAGTGAGGTATCGGGACCTCTTTTCTACAAACCAAGCTGTGAATATTTTTATAAATATTTAGCGAGTGACATTAAGATAGTGTTAAAGTTTTGTTGAAAAATTTTAACGTTTCGATAGTCAATTAATTAAAAAGGACTAAATTGAAAAAGGTGCAAAACTTGCTAATTATAATAAATAAGTGATTAAATGGCTTGAATAATAAATAAAGAAGGATATAAGTAATAATTAGACCCAAATTGGATGGATGAGGCAGCATAAGGAGAAAAAAATAATAAAATAAAGCCATTTAATGGTAAATTTGTAAATTTTATGAAATTAAAATTACAAATTGAAATTTTAAGGTTCTTCAAATTTTTAGCCAAAACAGCCATAGGAGGGGGTTTTAAGCTTGTTTTACCTATTTTTGCTTTATGTGAGTCAAATTCTTACCAATTTCTTATAATTTTTATGTTTTTGAGATTGTTACAATTAGGTCCAACTAAATCTTACCTTAGTTTCTTATTTTATTAAAAATTTTGGAAGTTAACATTGATGAATATTATATTTTTTTGATGAATAACATGGATTTAGAGCTTTAATTTTTGTTGTATGATAATTTTATAAAGTAATTTTATTAAAAATTGATTTTAGGATCAAATTGTGAAAAGGTTAAAATATTAGTGTTTGGTAGTAAATTTCTAGTTTATTAAGGGCTGTATGATGGCCTAGAATATTTAGATAAATTACTAATTGAAAAAAATTAGTTAATTTGATAGATTAACTAGTTAATGGATTAAATTGCAAAAGTTGTAAAAGTTTGGGGTAATTGTGTACGTTTGAAAAATTGAAGGGTATTAATTGTGAAATGAATTGGAACTGAAATATATGCTAATGAATGAGTAATTTTATATTTTAGATCAAGATCCCGCAGATACTCGTGAAAAAGAAAAAATAGCGAAATAGTCCTTGAACTTCTACAATTATTACAATTCAATCTAGGTAAGTTTGTATGGTTAAAATTTAATATTTATATAAATTTGATGAATGGTATTATGTATTTATTCTATTGTTGAAAATAAATTATTGTTGGAATTATAATATTAAATTGAATTTTTGGGTTGAATGGAACGCGGGATTTGAGTACATTCGTTATTTGGCGTATGACGCTATTGAAGGAAGATATCGACAAATTACCTAAGTAAACCGAGGTTCAGAATTTGTTATGAACTCTTGTGTTTTACTTTTTATTTAGCTCAATCGAGATTTTGATTAGCTCTTTCGAGCTTCTGTTCAGCTCTTACGAGTTTCTGTTTAACTCTTATGAGTTTCTGTTTAGCTCTTATGAGCTTCTGTTCAACTTTCGAGCTTATGTTGGCATATTTGGGAGGCCCAGCTGTAACGCCTTGATAAATTTGTTTCTATTTTCGTAAATATTTGACACAAATATATGTCTGCTTCAGTGGTTAAGTGTTCTGGGTGTGTGTGTGAGGTCTTGGGTACAATTTCCACTTTGACAATTTTTGTTATTTTTTATCCAAGCCTTACCCTTATTGAGTGGGTTTATAGAAAATTGTCTATTAATTTATATCAAAATGAGCTTGTTGGTTCGAGCAGTAAGCGAGTCAGTGTGTTGGACGTCTTGTGTTTGAATCCCTTTGCGAGCGTGGATGATATATTTTTCTCGATTATCTGATAGAGTTTCAGTAGAGCCAAACTTTTGAAAGAGTTATGAGTAGTGGGTTAGTGGGACATAATTAAGGAATTATTGGCATATCTTCTTTTTTTTCTTTTTTTCATTTTAATTATTTTTTCTTATTCCAAAAATTAAAGTCAGTTTTGCTCCTTTTTCACCTTTTTTTCAATTTTATTTCTATTCTTCCTTTCTCTGGTGTAATCCCTGTTCCTTTGTTCCCTTCAACTCTCTTGGTCGTTATTATTGTTCTTCGCGCGGTTTCGGTAAGCCTCTCAATGCTTTTGATTGTAGTAGCGTATGATTATTGTAGGAAATCTAAACTCTGCAATCTGTTGTGTAGGTGAAGGCGATGAATTTGTAGTTTTCGCCTCGTCGAGTTAATTTTCGCGTGTAGTCATTTTACAGTGGTAAGTGTGGAACGTTGCTCAATTTAGTTTTGATTGTTTCTAGAAATTGGTTGTTAATAGGACTTTAGGATTCTGTTTTTAGGTGCTAGTGGTCTCAGGGCTAGTTTCGCATCAAAATCATAACAGGTGTGCTCCCCAAAACGCGCCGAAACTGCTCATGTCGACACCACACTGGCGTGTGGTCGGCCATGTAGATAGCCGTGTACGAGACATAGCCGTGTGATTAATGAAGGCACCGTATAACAATGTGGGTGTGGCTGTGTGGGCCACACAGGCTAGGCCAAATTAGGCGATGGGCCCACACGGGCGTATGGTTTCTGGGCCAGGCCGTGTGGGCCACATAGGTAAGGCCAATTTGGGCGTGTGGGCCACACGGGCATGTGGGCCCATATTTCTAAAATTTTCCATAGGGTCGCACAGGTCGTTCCGATCGACAGTGGGTCTACTGTAGGGTCGATAAGGGCTAATTAAACCCTAGATTATGTGATCTGTTATTCTGATAGTATGATCTGAGTAAGACATTGTTATGGATGCCTGATTATTCTGCTATTTGTATATTTGATATCTGTACACAATCATGATAAGCATGTTATATCTGTATCTATACCCGTATTCTGTATTTATTTTGGGGTGGGATTTATATACGTAAAGAAAGTGTTCTGTTTGGCGTTCACCACCTATATTCTGGCAACTTGGCTGCACTTTATCTAAGATGTGTCATAATGGCACGATACGATGTGTAGGGTTGGGTGGATGTTTTTAACCCCACATGGTGTGATGGGATGGTCGAAGTTGGTGTGTAGAAGATGGGGGTAGGATTCTACTTATTTGATCTGCATATCTGTATCTATTATCCGTATCTAAAATGGAGATGAGTCCGAATTTGTACCTGACTATTTATATTGATTATGTATAAATTGTATGCCTATTTCTGTTAGGTTACACACTGAGTTTGCGAAAACTTGCATCTGTTTGTTTGTTCTGTTTAGGTAATCCACAGACTTAGGCGGATCGATGCGACGGAACCTCTTGGTGACCTCAATTTTACAATCGGTTAATGATTATGATTTATATTGATTTTACGGGTTATTTATGGATTTTTGTAAGTTATGGACTCTCCAGACTATTTGATTTTATTTTGGGATTTGGTTTTGACTTGACTATTTATTTGCAATGGTTTTTACTAAAACAACGATTTTCTGAAAATACTAACGGGATTACCAAATTAAACGTTTTATTACTTTCACTGTGCTTATGTTTGGGCAAATAAATAAATTAAACAAACACTTTCGAAAATAGATATAAATGAATATGAGTGTTGAAACTGGAATGATTTGACGAAACGACTCCATTTTCAAAAAACCTACCTTGTGACATCACCGGATTTAGCCATAACATCTAGGCCGGGTTTGGGGTGTTACACCAGCTCTTATGAGCTTCTGTTAACGATATACTTTTATCCGTAAGTCGTTCTTCAACTTGAGAAAGTCTTGGTAAGGTGATTTATTTATCGAATTTTGAAAGATATGTTATTTATTTTTGTATCAATTTGTAAATGGATATATTTATAGATTGAAGATGTGATTCACAAGGAATTATAGAGAATGATTTAATTATTTGATTTATTATAGTTAGTTCGGTAAGATTTTTATTTACCCCGTCATGCTTACTAAGCTTCATTAAGCTTATTTGAGTTTTTTAATGTCCTTTTAGATTTTCGGAAGGTTGGACGATCTGATCAACACTTAAGTCACACTATCCAGCTTATTCCGATAGTTTTTGAAATGTTCAATACAGTTTATATGGCATGTATAGGCTTTTGTGTGGATTGGATCAAAGTTTGGCTTGTGTAAATGTTATGAATTATATTTTGTTTATAAAACCAACATATATATATTGGTTTGAGAATGAGTCATATTTGTGATGTTGGTATGAGTGATATATGTTTGTATGTATTTAAATTTGTGGTGACGTTTAGTAGATTTGTTAGATGGATTAAATAAGTAAGTTTGGATATTTGGTTGACATGTTTATAAGTTGTCATTTAGTGGTATCATAAGAACATATTAGTTGTATGTGATGATGAAGCATGTTAAAGACTTGATTTTAGTTTGATTTGAATGCCTTGTTATGATTTGTCGATGTGTGAATTGTTGAGGCTAGGTTGATAACAATTTGGGTGAGGAATATAGCTTGGAAAATGACCTATTTTCATCTACATGGGCAGAGACACGGACGTGTGTCTCCGCCGAATGTCCCCTGTATCTTTTAACAATGCAAATTAGTATGCTCACACAGCCTCGAACACGGGCATGTGACTTGGCTGTGTGACCCAAGTCAGAGAGTTACACAGGTACGGGCACGGGCTGGACACGACCGTGTGCCCCTATTTAGAATGCCCACACGGCCTGAGACACGGGCGTGTCTCTTGACCGTTTGAGTCACACGGCCTGGCCACACCGTCGTGTGTCCCTTACAACTTTGAAAAATTTCAATGTTTTCCGAAAAATTCTTTGAGTACCCGATTTAGTCTAATGCATATTTTGGGCCTCGAGGGCTCGTATAAGGGACAATATGTTTGATTTTGATTGGTTTCTGACGTGAATGTAATATGATATGAAATATCTATTAATTTAATCTATAAACTCTAATAATGCTCTGTAACCCTGTTCCGACGACGGATATGGGTTAGGGGTGTTACAGGGTTCCTAAATAATTCTAGTAAAATACTTTCAATTCCTAAAATTAATTCTATTTTAGAATTCTAAAAAAACTTAGAAATTACCAATGAATTAACAGAAATACTAAAATCCATCTACAACTTATTCAACCTTTTATTATTATTATTTTTTAAAAAGACTTAATTAATAATGTTGAACCTATCAAGATCTTACGAAAGTATCCTATGTCAGGCTTATGATTTATCTTACTTTAAAATTCTTGATCTAAGGTTTAAATCCGTCAAAAATCCTAAAATAATATATCTTAAATAACATTTATTAGCTTTCTTAAAAATTTTCTAAAATAAAATACTTAGAAAGACCTACTCATGATTTACAATTCACCTACAAAAATATTTAGTTTTAATCTTGAAAAAAGTCCTAAAAAATATTTACATATTAATTTAAGATTGTTAGAATTAAGTGACCCTAATTCTTATTTAAATAAAATACGATGGAAAATAAAATAAAAGTAAAATCCATATAGAACTAGACTTCTTTTATTTTATTTTAGATTAAGGTTTTTTAAACCTTATTAAACTCCATCTATTTTATATTTACTAGGATAAGGTGTTTCAATCCTACTAGAGTATGGCTTTACAAGCCTATAAATAGACATAGTCTATTCATTTTGTATTGATTCAAATTTTCGACATAGTGAATTTTCTTCTCCTCTGCCCGTGGTTTTTTCCCGAAAGGGTTTCCACGTAAAATTTTGTGTTCTTTATTTTTTATTTTATTTTATTTTTTTTTACAATTGGTATCCGAGCTTCCGAGTTGTTCATCTCGATCACGGTAATGGCGTCTTTGAAATATGAAATTCATTGTTGGATCGCAACACCGATTTTGCGTTGTGGCGATTAAGATGCAAGCGCTTCTGCGCAGATGGATCGGAGGATGCCCCGCTAGGGATAGATAAGATGCCTTCGACATTAACGATGAAGAGAAGAAGCGTAAGGATCGAAAGGCATTAACACAATTGCATCTGCATTTGTCCAATGAAATTTTGCAGGATGTGATGAAAGAGAAGACTGCCGCTGCATTATGGAAGAGGCTAGAACAAATATGTATGTCGAAAACTCTAACAAGCAAGTTGCATATGAAGCAGCGTCTTTATGCTCATCGTTTGGAGGAAGGTGCGTGCAGTACACGAACACTTAATAGTGTTTAAAGAAATTCTCTCAAACTTGGAGGCCATGGAGGTTCAGTATGATAAGGAAGATCTAGGGTTGATTCTACTTTGTTCGTTGCCTCCGTCTTATTCAACCTTTAGAGACACGATTTTATATAGCCATGAGTCTCTCACAGGTTGATGAGGTTTATGATTCTTTAACCTCATATGATAAGATGAAACATCTTGTGGTTAAACCCGACTCTCGGGGAGAGGTCTCATTGTTCGTGGGAGACAAGATCGAAATCATCGATGATGATCGTGGTAGGACACAGGAAAGAAATCATCATGGTAAATCTAAGGGTAGATCGAAGTCTTCAAATAGAGGTAAAACTTGTAACTTCTGTAAGAAGAAAGGGCACATTAAATCTGAGTGCTATAAGATACAAAATAAGATTAAAAGGGAGGCTGCGAATTAAAAGGGAAAACAACCAGAAAATTCTGGTGAAGCTGATGCTGTAGAAGACTATAGCGATGGTGAACTTCTAGTCGCTCACAATGATTCTAAAGTAAGTGAGGAGTGGATACTTGATTCAGCCGCACCTTCCATATGAGTCCCAATCGGGATTGGTTTACAACTTACGAAACGATTATCTCAAGGTGTTGTTTTGATAGGAAATAATGCTTCGTGTGAGATCGCAGGTGTTGGAACAATTAAAGTTAAGATGTTTGATGGAGTTGTCAGAACACTTAGTGACATACGGTATGTTCCAGAATTGAAAATAAATTTAATTTCGTTGAGTACTCTTGATTCAAAAGGGTACAGATACACAGCTGAAAGTGGGGTTTTAAAGATTTCCAAAGGGTCCTTTGTTGTGATGAAAGGGCAAAGAAAAACCGCCAAGTTATATGTTTTGCGAGGTTCTATCATATCGTAATGCAAATTGCCGCTTCCTCTTCCTTGTCAGATGATGATATTACTAAAATTTGGCATATGCGCCTAGGGCATATGAGTGAGAATGGCATGGTTGAATTGAGCAAAAGAGGACTTCTTGATGGGCAAGGAATTTGCAAACCGAATTTCTATGAGCACCGTGTGTTTTGGGAAGAAAAAGAGTTCGATTCACTAGAGGAATCCATAACACGAAGGAAACATTGGAGTATATTCATTCGATGCTGTGGGGACCATCCAGAGTGCCTTCGAGAGGTGGAGCTAATTATATGCTAACCTTTATTGATGATTTTTCCGAAAAAGTTTGGGCGTTCTTCCCGAAGCAAAAAGCGATGTGTTTTCCGCATTTAAGTCTTGGAAAATTATGATTGAAAAAGCAGACGGAAAAGCAGATAAAATACTCTCCGCATGCACAATGGCTTAGAGTTCGCTCGATGAGTTTAATAGATTGTGCAAGTCGGCGGGATCGTGAGACACTTGACGATTCGTCATACTCCACAAAGAAAAGCGGCGTTGCGTAATGAATGAACAGAACGATCATGGAGAAGGTTCGATGTATGTTGTCAAATGCCAACTTACCGAAGTCGCTTTTAGGCGTATGCCTCTCTCATCGCTGTTTTTGATCAACCGATCTCCATCCGTTGCCATTGAGAAAAAGACTCCACAAGAGGTATGGTGCAGTAATCCCGCTAATTATTCCGATTTAAAGATCTTTGGGTGTCCTGCGTATGCTCATGTTAATAATGGAAAATTGGAACCGAGATCCATTAAATGTGTTTTTCTTGGTTATAAAGTCGGTGTAAAAGGGTATAAGTTATGGTGTCCTCAAAATAGGAAAGTTGTGATTAGCAGAGATGTTGTTTTTGATGAAACTGCTATGCTTCCTAACTTATCTCTTAAAGACTCTTCCAATAAAGAAAATCAAAAGCGGTGGAGCATCAGACAATACAGTCGACTCCTCAAGTCAAGTACAAAAATTGAGAATAGAGTTGCTTCTTCGCCTCAATACTCTATCGCCAAAAACAGAACTAAAAGAGAAATTAAACCTCCAAAGAAATATGCTTTGAGGTGATCTAGTTACTTATGCTTTAAATGTGGTCAAGATATAGATGCGAATCAAGAGCCATCAAATTATTCTGAGGCGATTAGTCATGAAGACTCGAGAAAAATGGATGTTTGCTATGCAAGAGGAGATGGAATCACTCCACAAAAACAAAACATGGGATCTTGTGAAACTTCCTAAAGGTAAAAAGACTGCTCGTTGTAAATGGGTGTTTAAAAAGAAAGAAGGGACTCAGAGTTGAAGAACCTAAATATAAAGCAAGGCTTGTTGCAAAGGGTTACATCAAGTTCCAGGAGTGGACTTCACTGATGTGTTCTCCCTAGTTGTGAAGCATAGTTCGATTCGAGCTTTGCTTGGTATTGTGGCCATGCATGATTTAGAGCTTGAGCAGTTAGATGTAAAAACTGCATTTTTGCATGGAGAACTTGAGGAAGATATTTACATGCAACAACTAGAGGGTTTTACAGTCTCGAAAAAGAGGATTATGTTTGCTTGCTGAAAAAGTCCCTTTACGGTTTGAAACAGTCACCAAGGCAGTGGTACAAGAGGTTTGATTCCTTTATGACTTCTCACGATTTCAAAAGAAGTAGTTTTGACAGTTGTGTTTACTTTAAGAAAAACAATGATGGTTCTTTTGTGTATCTACTTCTTTACGTTGATGACATGTTGATAGCAGCAAAAGACAAAGGAGAGATAAGAAAGGTCAAAGCCTAACTAAGTGAAGAATTTGAGATGAAAGATTTGGGACCAAAGAAAGAAGATACTTGGTATGGAGATTCTTAGAGATAGAAAAACAAGTAAATTGTACCTAAGTCAGAAGGGGTACATTGAGAAACTTCTTTGCAGGTTCAATATGCAGAGTGCTAAGCCTGTTAGTACTCCTTTAGCAGCCCATTTTAGACTTTCATCGGCTTTCTCTCCACAATCAGATGATGAGATTGAGTACATGTCACATGTTCCATACTCTAGTGCAAAGTGGGATCTCTCATGTATGCTATGGTTTGTTCACGTCCGTTTATCATATGCGATCAAGGCAGATTAGCGATATATATGGCGAATCCCGGTAAAGAACACTGGAAAGCAGTTCAGTGGATTTTAAGATACTTACGAGGTACTACTGATGTTTACTTACAGTTTGGAAGAACTGAAGATGGAGTTATTGGGTATGTTGGTGCTGATTTTCTTTGGAGACCTTGATAGAAGAAGATCTCTCACAGTTATGTCTTTACAATCGGAGGTTGTGCAATAAGTTGGAAAGCCACTTTGCAAATTACATCGCTTTGTCTACCACTGAAGCCGAGTACATGGCGATTATCGAGGCTTGTAAAGAAGCTATTTGGTTGAAGGGACTCTTTAGTGAACTAAATGAAGACCTTCAAATCAAAGACAATATTTTGTGACAATCAGTGCCATCTTTCTTACAAAAGATCAAATGTTTCATGAGAGAACAAAACACATTGATGTTCGGTATCATTTTGTTCGTGATATTATTGCTCGTGGTGATATTGTTGTGAGCAAAATTAGTACTCATGAAAATCCTGCAGATATGATGACCAAGTCACTTCCTATAACCAAGTTTGAGCATTGCTTAGACTTGGTTGGTGTTCATTGTTGAAGTTAAACCCTTAAGGGGTTTTATGGAAGAGGTGGAGAACTTGTTCGTGATAAAGAACTTGTTCATTGAGAATTTGTGTCAAGGTGGAGATTGTTAGAATTAAGTGACCCTAATTCTTATTTAAATAAAATACGATGGAAAATAAAATAAAAGTAAAATCCATATAGAACTAGACTTCTTTTATTTTATTTTAGAATAAGGTTTTTTAAACCTTATTAAACTCCATCTATTTTATATTTACTAGGATAAGGTGTTTTAATCCTACTAGAATATGGCTTTACAAGCCTATAAATAGACATAGTCTATTCCTTTTGTATTGATTCAAATTTTCGACATAGTGAATTTTCTTCTCCTCTGCCTGTGGTTTTTTCCCGAAAGGGTTTCCACGTAAAATTTTGTGTTCTTTATTTTTTATTTTATTTTATTTTTATTTTATTTTTTTTACAAAGATTCTAAAAAGGAATCCTCCACGATATTTAAAACTAGTTTAAAATCTAAAAAAATCCTACATATTATTTATAATTTTCCTAGGGTAATTGGTAGAAAAAATCTTAAAGACTAACCTAAATTCAAACGTAAAAACCTTATGGTTTCATTAAAATGTAACAACTACTTAACTAACTTCATGTCAACATTTATAAGATGGAAAAATGAACTAAAGTTTCCTCTTTTAAAACGAATAGTAATAAAATAGGAAAATTAATTAAATTGCCTAAAGTTAATGAAAAGTTAAAACTCTTTCAAAAAAGGTAATAATAAAAAGAAAACTTAAATAAATGAAATAAATAAAACTTTGATATGATGATGATAATAATAGCAATAATACACCTTATTCATAATACAATAAAAGAATCTGTAACAACTCTCACCCGTATCCAATACCGGGACAGGGTTCGAGGCGTTATCAGGCTTAAACATTCACAATACAGTAACACATATCATGGATAGATAAGCTTACAAGCCAAAATCATTATAAGCCACATCTCATGGCTATAAGCAATAAGTCAATATAAGCCAATACATTTGGCTATTCACCACAATATTGATCATAGAAAAACTAAGTCCCTATACATGCCACTCACTTGAAAACATTTAACTTACGCATGTCAATACTCCAAAGGTAATGGCTCGATAGTGTGATGCTGCCTTCGACGATCTCCAACCCCAAGCTGACCTGATAAAACTAAAAGTAATGGAAAGGAGTGAGTAAGCTTTACGCTTATTAAGCTCACATGAAAATAATAAGCAATGTGATAACATGTTATTTTCAAATTTTTTCTATTTATTCAAATTCCAGCTAAGTTATTATCTCGAGTCACAATCATTAAATTATTTATATCTGGAGTTACGAGACTCCAAATCAAGTTCCGTTAATTTTCCAAGAAACTAGATTCATATTCCTTCCTGCCATAAAATTTTTAGAATTTTTGATTTATCCAATAAGTACAGTTTATTATTTAAAGTCTCCCCTGTTTCGCTATTTGACAGCATCGACCTTTCTTCACTAAAATTTATTTATCGCATAGTACAAGACTCGAATAATGTTTCCATCTCTTTCTCCTGAAATTAGGCTCATTAAGGATTTTATTCATATGATTTATAACTCATAATTGTTTTTGTAAAATTTCTAGTGATTTTCCCAATTCAAAATAGGGGATTTTGAATTTATTTTGACTCTGTCTCACAAGAATTCAAATATCTTTTAATAAAAAATTCTTTTGCTTACATAGTTTCCTTTATGTAAAACTAGACTCATTAATCTTTAATTAAATATTTTATTAAGCCTCTAAATCAATTTCCACTATTTTTAGTGGATTTTCAAATTCAAACAACTGCTATTGTCCTAATCTGTCTTAGTGCAACATTATGATAATTATCACAAGCTTTTCATAGAAATTATTCTCATAAATATCACTCATTCATTTGCACTCTTTTCACAAGTCCATTTAATTTCACATGTCAAACATGTACTCATGAGTTTTGAGTACATACCTGTGCTATCTCTTAGCACAATCACTCATGCAAATAGGACAATCATATGCATTATATTAGTATCAACTAAGTATAGATGAGTTTATCATACCATTTTTCTTTATATCACTATGTATGTCATTACCACTGAATTATTGAATTTCTGATGGACCTTTTCTTTTCCAATTGTACACTTGAGGTGTACGTTTCTTTCTGAGTGTACATACAAAGTATACCTTTCCTTTTCATATGGTATACACAAAGTATACCTAACCTTTTCACATTCGATAGCTGAAGCTATCCCTTTTCGCATTCGATAGCCAAAGCTATCCCTTTTCACATTCGATAGCTGAAGCTATCCCTTTCACATTCAATAGCCGAAGCTATCCCTTTTCATATTGTACACAGAAAAGTGTACATTTCCTTTTCATAATGAGATCAAAAGATTACCCCTTTCGAGACAACCTTTACTGCAACATATGCAGGACCTCATTTACACGGTAACCACTCATTTCTTTTAAATATCATATTCTATCAAATTTCTATTAACGTCAAATTCAATACAATTATAATAAGTTATATTTCATGTATAACAATAATAACATGAATAATAGGCTTATTAAATCACGCGAACTTACCTCAGATCCAGAAATAACAATTTACCATTTTAGTCCATAACCTTGTATATTCCCGATTTAAGCCCAAATCTCGATTTCCTTAATCTATAATATCACATTTAGCCTGCTAATTAGTCACATTATTCATATGGGTCTAAAAATCATATTTTTACAAATTTTCATTTTGACCCCTAAATTTTCACATATTTTCACTTTTGCCCCAATGCTCGTAAAATAATTTTTATTCAATTTTCTTACATTTTAAGTCTAGCTGAATCAATTTCATAACTATGGCAGCCTCCAATTCCCACTAAATCACCCTTTTTATGATCAATTTTACAACTTTTACAAACAGTCCTTTCGGACATTTTCATATTAAATCGCTTAGTAAAAGTCATTTATTTAACACTCAACACTCATTTCCTACCATTAAACGTCAAAATAAAAGCATGTCACTCATGGGTAAATTTTAAAACATAAACCCTAGCTCAAAATAATGGTAGAAATGAGTAAATCATGTTACCGGGATTTCAAAAATACATAGAACATTAAAAACAGAGCTCAAAATCACTTACTATTAAGCTTGGAAGCTTGGCCAAACCCTAACCATGGCTGCTTTTGATACATTCTACTGTAGCAAGAAGAAAGGGACACATTTGGGGTTTAAAATTTGTCTTTTAATTCATTTTACCCCTGAATGACTAAAATGTCCTTTTTACTATTCTTTCAAATTTTACCCAACCAAGGTCATTTTTGTCCATCAGGTTATACAATGGTTTAATTATCATTTAAGGACTTCCCATTTAAAATTTCATGACAATTAGACACCTCTAACATGTAGAACTCAACTTTTTCACTTTTTACAATTTAGTCCTTTTTACTAAATTGAGTGCCCAAACGTTGAAATTTTCGAATGAAACTTTCACGAAATCATTCCATGAAATTGTAGACCATATAAATATAATAAAAATGAAATTTTCTTCATCGGATTTGTGGTCCCGAAACCACTGATCTGACTAAGCCCAAAATCGGGATGTTACAGAATCAATGAAACATAAAAAAATAATATTAAAATGTATGTAAGGGGAATGTGTAAAAATATATATATATATATATATATATAAATAGGCATGAAAATAAATAAAGACAAAATAAGAATAAATAAAAATTATACAAGTGTGAATAAATATAAAACATTAAAATAAAGTGCATAATTGACATTAAATATATAAGGTATAAATGCAAATGAAAGGGAAGATATAAGTGTAAATAATTTATTAAAGATGGAAGCAAAATGAGATAACTTGGTTTTGTGACTAAAAGATAAAAAATGTGGAAGGTAGAGGACTAGTGTAGCAATTAATTTGCTTTTAATTTTGAAATTTTGAATTAAATCAAAGGTTTGAATAAACAAAATGATTACGAGTGTAAAAAGACCAGAGAGTAAGGGCGACGCTGCAAAAAAAGTGGTATTTTTTGGAAATTTAAAAAGTAAGCAGGTGGGAATAAATCTATTCATTCTTTCATTTTAACATTATATTTTTTCAAAAAAAAAAAAAAACTCTTCCTCCTTCTATAGTGGTCATGGCTCCATCATTGGAGAGTCCAACGGCTCTCCGGCTTCTAGTGGTGGAGCCGCCGCATACGGTAGTCGATTTTTTTTTTTTTTGCAAAATCAAAGTTTTCTTTTTAAAAAAATTACTATTTTTGTTAAAAATCAAACCTTTATTTCGAAATAGTTAAAAAAGATCAAAATTTTATTTTAAAAATTTAAACTTTTCCTTTAAAATGACTAAAAAAATATTTTTTATTTTTAAAAAATCTAAACTTTCTCTTTTTTTTAAAAAATCACTATTTTTCTTAAAAATCAAAGTTTTATTTTGAAATAGTTGAAAAAGATCAAAACTTTATTTTTTTAACTTTTCCTTTAAAATAACTAAAACTCATATTTTTCTTTTTAAAAATATAAAATTTCTTTAAAAAAAAAAGCAAAACTTTTCCCAAGTTCAAACATCTAAAAAAAAACCTTTATTTTAGAAAGGGGAAGGGAAAAACTGGATTTTTAGGGCTCCTAGGGGCGAAGGATCGGCGGTCCGGTGACGTCCTCTTCATCGGAGCCCAAAACCCGATCCCCCATGATATGTCTATGGCAAAAAAGAAAAGAAAAGGAGATAACATACTTGTTTTTTTTTCTTTTTTACCTTTTAGAAAAAACAAAATTTGAAAAGCCTCATCCTTTTTCATTTTCTTTCATTTCATGTATATATACTATTTTTCAATCTTGTTTATTTGTAATTTTTGTGTTATGTTTCCATTGATATGTTGATTAATGCTTTGGTACTATTTTGGATGCTTGTGATTTGTGGCAGAAGGGAGGCTGGGGTTTATGAAACCCTAGTTGACCATTTTAACAGCTTGGGCCTTGGGCTCTCAAAGAAAGATAATAATATTTAATATCTAAAAGAAAGATAATAATATTTAATAATAGTAGTAGTAGTAATGATAATAATAATAATAATTTGGACCCTTGACAAAAAGAAAAGAAAAGGCCTCCATTTGACCAAAATCGGGTTGGCTTCGAATGGGCCCAAGATAGAACAAATATTTAAAGGGAACAAATGGGCCTCCAATTAGGCTCAAAAAAAATTGGGTGTCTACAGCTGCCCCTTTTTGTTTGTGACTTGCATAACAAGGAACGTACAAAGACGTAGACACCTAACCGCTATCAAATCCCACTCAACATTGCAGTACAAGGAATAACAGATTTTGCAATTATCAAAATTGAAACAGATCAAAACATGTTACGTTATCCAAAACTAGAAAAGTAGATAGCAAACCATCAAAACATGAAGAGTGAAACAAGATAAATTCAGACCTCACAACCAAATATTTGAAATGAGAATGCAGAAGAAATGTAAACAGACCTCACACCTATGCCTTCAAATACAATGAAAAAATAAATGGACTGCCAGGCCTGGGCCACTAAATGCTATGAAAAGTAAATGGTCCTCCACCTTGGGCCTCTAAATGCAATGAAAAGTAAATGAACCTCCACACCTAGGCCTCTAAATGCAATGAATGTTTTCCTTTCTTCCTTTCTTGAATTTTACATAAAAGATCATCATTTCGAGAATCATGTTTTTAGGTTGAAAAAGATCAAATCCCTATCTACACACAACAGGTCATGAAAATCAAATTTCATGGGATATCACCTTAATAAATTTCAAAATGATTTTATGACCCGTAAATTAAATTCTCAGATGATAATTTACTTAACAGACTTGGTACTATGGATTTCATAAATCCACCCTTGAAACATAAATTTCTTGCATCGAGAGTCAACTTATTAATTCTTGTGAAGCCGGATTTCCTTTTCCTCACTTTGGATTGTTTCAACAGTGAACCTTGTACCGTGCGCTTTTGCAAAATTGCATCTTAAAGTAGATATTCTTCAATATAGTTCCTTTCTCTTACTCTCTCTCTATTTTTTCCTCTCTTTTTTTTGTTTCTTTTTCTGTTTTGTTGTTTTTTCTTCTTTCTTCTTTTTTTCTTTTGTGTTTTTTTTATTTAAGCAAAATCTTCTTTCTATAAACTCTTACATTCTCCAAGTATATTAATTCTCTTATTTAAACCGGCTATGAGCAATTAGAGATGGACTTGTTCCAAGTTTATACTGTCACCAAAGAAAGGGCTAAAATAAGCTCAAATGGATGACTTCGGGGCTTGTACCGAAGGATCAATTTCTTCTGAAAATATTCATTGTCCTCTAAGGCATCTCATACCCTCCTCTCTTTTTTTTTTTTTTTGAAATCTCTCTAGATTGCTCATTTATGAGTTTTCACCCTAGAGTTCATCTCATTGTTTTATGCTCTTGAAAACGTCATAATTTCCTAAGGATTAACTTCTTGATTTGAACAAACATATTCTAAGGGTTAAAGGTCAATTAGAGAAAGGTTTTCCAAGCTAAAATTATATGGAAGAGTATAAAAACCATGAGGAATTATTTTGAATTTTTTATTGCTCCTTCCATTACTTTTCTTCGTTGTTACTCCTTCCTATTTCCTTTCTTTTTAATTTCTTATTCACTTTCCCTATTTCTTCTTTTTTTTGGAATGAGATCAAGAATTTAGAATTTTGCTTTCATTCTTCATGATCTTTCTTGTCAATCCATGATGTTCGATGGATGACTTTAATTAGGGTTTAGAAAGAAGATACATTAGGCTCAAAATGGGGTAGCAAGGGATATAATTTTCTCCAAGTGACGGGGAGAACAAAAAGGTGCCGTTTATCATTGCAAAATATGGTTAATCTCATCACAAAGGTTATTCTTGGGAATTTACCCATCTTTTCAATTTGAATTGCGCATAATCTAATGTTTTCCTTATAATGTTGTAAAATCATTAATCCATACCCAAAACCTCACAATTTGTCCTCCAACGTGGAGGGTGATCCTTCGACAAGGGTCAATTTTGAAAAAAACAAGATGGCCCAAAGTGGTTAATAGAGGATGAAATTTTCTTCAAGCGAAGGATATTTCAATAATTTCATTCATCATTTTGAACGTGGCTAACTTATTAAATAATTAGCCTTAAGGAGAATGCAAGATTCCAAGCAAAACGTAACCTCAAATGTGATGTACAAAGAAAAGAAAAACAGAAAAAGCCAATATTACTTAATGTGAATAACTATTTAAGAACGATCACGCTTAGTTTTTAAGCAAAGTATTTTTTCACTGTATCAGAATTTATAGGGTTCGACATCTTGTCTCCGTCCATTTCAACAAGAATCAATGTTTGTAACCTCCCAAACCCAGCCTAGACGTTATGGCTAGATTGAGAAGGCTACATTAGCCACCGAAATGGCTAAGCTAACTTACGTTACTTTTGAAGACTTTAAATAAACTCGTTTTAGAGAAAACTGTAGTTATACTTTGAGTTAGCTTAAAAGCATTCATTCATTAAGTCGTGTATACTTAGGATTCATTTTATTGTTGATAGAGTTGTTTTAGAAAAATCATTTGCTTGTTGCTCTTCTTTAAAAAAAAACTAGATGTTAAACTATTGCAGCAGAAAAACCATTTTTCAAGTCATTTTGGAAAAGTAGTTGCCTTATCAATTTCTTTTTCAAAAATAATTGATTTGTAATGTAGTGGAAACTAGGGAACAATATCAAATTTTACTTAAGCCCGATATAATGCATTATCCGGTTATTATGCTTGAGTAATTCATGCATGCAAAAATCCCAGAAAAAAAAAGTTAGCTAGCCACAGACCAGAAGTCATTAAAAATTACAATCCAAAATCAATATTTGAGGTCCAAGGTGATTCTCCGAATGCCAAGTCTTGTCCTAATTTTGAGGTTTACCTGAAAAGTTAAACACTATTGGGGGGTGAGCTTATGAAAAGCTCACTGTGAGTTGAATAATTATTTAATCGGACAAAAACGTAAATATTGAATACATTGAAACATATTAGCATTAACAGAAGAACACAAAACCATCATTGGAATTTCATATCATTACATAGCCATTATCAAATTGATGTCAAATGGTGTATGAACATGGGACATTATTCATTCGTGTAACAATCACCATTCAGTACAACAAAATACAATACATAGCATAAATCAATAACATTCGAATATGTCATGCACATGATGCAATGCAAAAAGGTTCCTACCCATACCATCCGCTACACACCACAAGTTCCCCAGAACCCATCTGCCAAACTCCAAAACATTATGAGCATAGCTCGATGTGGTAAAACCACCAAATAATCAATAATGCAGAAAATCTGCCGGATAGCAAATAGTGTGATACAATCACCAATAACATATAATATGCGATAAAATCGCCAAACCCCTCGGTACTCCAGGTTTAGTGCACTGACTACGAATAATACGGACTTAATATGCCACCGGTACTCCACGGAACTCCTCCGTCAACCACAAAATCCAACCCAATGCATATGCAATATGTCACACAATCTCATACATAATCATATCTCAATACTTTTCACATTCATTTGACATGCTCAGCATGTCCTCAATAATCGCATACTTTCAGTAAATGGAAACAGTGTTCCAATCTTTCAAATTACCATTGTGTTTGGTATCAATCAATATCGTTCAATTTCATATACTTTACGAATTTTTATTATGCATAAATAGCACCCTTTTTAGTACACAATATAATAAATATCTCATGCATTTAAATCATACATAAGCTTAATATCTCTACACATTATATCATTCAGTCAAACATTCTCATATCTCATAACTCAAATATGCAATTACAAACTCAATCAAACATCCATACTATCAAACTAGGAATTCTGCCTGGTTCGACATACCTGGTTCGACCACTCACAAAATCAGTAATTTGGCTATTAGGACATTTCAATCAGAAAGCTAATTTATCATATATACATGATATGTAAAATTTTCAAATAGTTTTATGAGTTTAGGACTCACACCTTATTTTTCACTTCCTCACAGCATACTAGCAAATCTTCCTATTTTCCTTAATAATTCCTTAAACGAACCTAAACCAAAATTCAGTATAAACTCAATAAATTTACCATTAAACCAGCCCCCAAACACCCACTTATTATTTCAAACCAATCGTTGAAATTATAACTATTTTATGAATCCAAACTAGTTAGATTCCTTACACTGTATCGATACAAACTGTACGTACAATCGTTCTTCACCTTTTCAGATGATTTGAGGCGTTTGGGTCGGCACCTAATTCAATAATATAATATAAAATCGGTAGCTAATTAATGATTAAATTCCTTCATTTAATCAAATCATAACCTTTACCCAACAACTATGTCGAAATAACAAACTAGTTACCTTAATTGCACTTACGCTTCACGATTTGTGGGATCCGAATGGCCAATCGATCAATAAAATTTCTCCCTAATTGAAATGGATTTAAAATATTATTAGGAGGGTTCAAGAACTCAAATTAATTTTGGAAAAATATAGGCAAGATCCAAGAAACAAAATAGCCCCTTTTCTTGCCCATAGGTGCACGTACCACTATTCGCGGTGGCCAAAATTGGGGCTGAAGTTTAAAATGGTTTGAGATCTCATTAAAATCTGGAAAAATACCTTTGAAATTATTTAAAATCCCCCAAGTTCCAGATATGGAAATTTAGGTTTTGAATGGACAAGATTAATTAAGAAATTGAAGAGAGAAGAGACCTTACCCAAGTTAGTCGAAAGAAACGGCAATGGCACTTTCTTGGCAATGTTCGGGATCAATCTTGGAGTTCAAGATTTCATATTTGGGTCTGATTTTAATGAGGAAAAATGACAGTAATATGGTGTAAAATATGTTAACAAATCTTGTGGCAAAAAGAAAATGAAGAAAGAGATGGTAAAACTAGGTGTAGGTGATGACAACAATGGGAGAAAGAAAGAAAATTAAAGAGAAAATAAGAGAGGAAGAGGGTGAACGGCTCGGGTAGGTAAAATTTGAATTAAAGTCTAAAAAATACAATAAAAATTTATATTTATATTTAGGATTCAAGGGTATGGATGGCACACACATTAAAAAAATCAAGGGATTTTGCAAAATTTAATTATTTTGCAAGGGAAGGGATTCAAACTTGGGACCTCATTTAGTTTCCATGCTTTCTCATATTTATTTTAGCCATTAGGCTTTTTCTTCATTCTTGAAATAATTTGTAATATTTATTTTAAAAACAAGGCATGTCACATACTAGGGTTTAAGGCAAAATTTACAAAATTATAAAAATTGTGAGAGAGAAGGGATTTGAACTTGGACTTCAAGGAACGTTTCACTAACACTTAACAAACAAACTAATACCTCATTTATTTCCTAAAAATGCATAGATAAATTTAAAAAATTAAGGCATGACCACTCTCTCTCGATTCACAAATCTGATTCTATAACCCCTGATTTTTGGGATGTTACAATGTCCACCAGAGAAAGCTTTTTTCACCACATACGGTCCCTCCAATTTTGGCATCCATTTTCCCCGATGATCATGAACATATGGTAGAATCTTCTTCAGTACCAGATCCCTTTCTCTGAACTGCATTGGTCGAACCTTCTTGTTATAGGCCTTCATCATTCTTTGTTGATACAACTGGCCGTGACATAAAGCTTCTAATCTTTTTTAATCAATTAAATTCAACTACCCATATCTCTCTTGCACCCATTCAGCCTCCTCCAGTTGCACCTCCCTTAACACTCATAGAGATAGGATTTGCATCTCAATAGGTAAAACGACCTCCGTGCCATACACTAATGAAAATGGAGTAGCTGCAGTCAAAGTGATCACTGATGTGCGGTATATGTGGAGAGCGAAAGGGAGTTTCTCATGTCAATCCCAATACATTTTTGTTGTCTTGGAAATAATCTTCTTGATATTCTTGTTTGCGACCTCGACTGCCCCCATTCATTTTTGGACGATATGGCACAGAATTATGATGCTTGATCTTAAATTGTACACAAACTTCTTTTATCACAACATTATTCAAGTTCTTGTCATTTTTTAAGATGATTATTTCTGGTAAATCGTACCAAAAAATAACCTCTTTTTTAAAAATATTACAGATCACTGATCGAGTTACATTGGCATATGAAGTGACTTCAATCCACTTGGTGAAATAATCAATCACTAAAAAAATAAAGCGATACCTATTTGATGCTTTCCGTGTGATGGGGCTAATAACATCCACAACCCACATTGAGAACGACCAATGAGGCGCCAAGACATAAAGATTAATATTATCTGCATAAATTTGGTATTTATGACATTTTCGAGCATGATTTAAACAATCTCGTTCCAACATCAACCAGAAATATCCAGCCCTCATATTTGCCTTGCCATTATATGTCTGTTACTATGTACTCTACATACTCCATCATGGATTTCTCTCATTATCTGATTCATCTCTTTTGTATCGACACATCTCAACAGGGTTTGGTCACGTCCTCTTTTGTACAAAAACTTACCATCCAAGAAGAATCCCATAGCCGACCTCCTAATTATTCATTTATCATTTTCTAAGGTGCAATCCACGTATTGTTGGTAATACAAATACCGGTTAATGTCAACATACCATGGTTTCCCATCCATTCCCAATTCTACTCTCACGTAGTGGGCCTACGAGTCCTTGACCTTTAGCTGTATAGGTTGCACTTATGTTTCGAATCCTACTTTTAACATAGTGGATAGAGTAGCTAATGCATCTGCTAATTGGTTTTCTTCTCTTGGCAAATGACAAAATTGGACATCATCAAACTCTTTGGATAGTCTATGCACATATGTTTGATAGTGAATCAGTTTGGAATCTCTTGTTTCCCATTCTCCTCTTAATTGGTAAACAACTAACACTGAGTTACCAAAAACTTTAAAACCCTAATCTTTTTTAATAGCGATCTGAATTGCCAAAATACATGCCTCATATTCAGCAACATTGTTCATACAGGTAAACATCAGTTTAGCTGTAGTGGTAAAATACTAACCACTTGGGGAGATTAGTACTGCCCCAATCCCATGCCCAATCATGTTGGATGCTCTATTGAAATACACTCTCCAACTTTTTTCTTTGCACCTCAAAATTGACATGATCTCTTCATCTAAGAAATTAAAACTCATGGGCTCGTATTCCTCTTTCGTATGATCTGCCAGAAATTCTGCCACTATGCTTCCTTTTATAGCCTTTTGGGACACGTAAACAATGTCATACTTAGGCAATACCACTTGCCAATGAGCAACTCTTCCTAACAATGATGGCTTCTCAAAAATGTACTTCAAAGGGTCCAACTTTGCGATAAGGAAGGTGGTGTTATACAACATTTATTACCTTAGTCGATTTGCAGTACATGCTAAAGCACAACACATCTTTTCCAGATGGGAATACTTGGCTTCATATTCCGTGAACTTCTTACTCAGATAATAGATTGTGTGCTCTTTATTTTTTGAACCATCTCATTGCTCTAAAACACAACCTATAAAATTATCCAGCACTACCAAATACAAAATGAAAGGTCTTCCTAGCACTGGGGGAATCAAAATTGGTGGCTTAGCCAAATACTCTTTTACATTTTCGAACGCTTTTTAATAATCTTCAGTTCATTCACCATCACTGTCTTTATGTAAGAGCTTAAAGATAGGATCACATTTATCTGTCAACTGTGAGATAAAAACAAAACACATAATTTAATCATCCTAAAAAACTCTTACTTCCTTTTGAGTTTTAAGGGTGTCAAATCTTGAATTGCTCAAACCTTGACTAGATTTATTTCAATTCCCCGTTCACTCACTACGAAACTTAACAGCTTCCTCGTCTTTACCATGAAAGTACATTTTGCTAGATTCAATCTCAATTTTTATTTCCTCAATCTTTCAAATAGTTTGCAGAGGTTTTCCACATGACTTTCCTCTATAGCAGACTTTTCTATCATATCGTCAACATAAAATTCAATCTCTTTATGCATCATGTCATGAAACAGTGTCACTATTGCTCGTTGATACGTGGCCCCAGTATTTTTAGACCAAACGGTATGACCCTGTAACAAAAAGTTCCCAAGGTCATGATGAATGTGGTTTTTTCCATGTCCTCCCTTGCCATTTTGATGTGATTATACCTCGAGAATCTATCCATGAAGGAGAAAACACAATGTTTAATAGTATTATCCACTAGTGTGTCTATATGAGGTAACAAAAAATTATCCTTGGGGTTAGCTTGGTTCAAATCTCTATAATCAACTCACATTTTGACTTTCCCATCATTTTTAAGCATTGGTACAATATTCGCCTCCCACTTTGGGTCTTTAGCTACTTCCAGAAATCCTACATTGAATTATTTCTTGACCTCTTCTTTAATGTTCAACAGCATCTTAGGTTTCATCCTTCTCAAGTTTTGGTACACGGGCTTGCAATTTGATTTTAAAGGTAGCCTGTGTTCCACGATATTGGTGTCCAAACCAGACATATCTTAGTATGACCATGCAAACACATCGAAGAACTCAATGAGTAGATCCTTTAACAATTGACTTTGCTCTGGCATGAGAGTGGTTCAAATCTTAATTTTCTCTCTTACCTCATCATCACGTAGATTGATTAAATTTGTTCCCTCCAAGTGGGGTTCTATATGCTTCTTTTCTTGTTCAACTAGCCTAAAAAATTCCTCTGGTACAACTTCCTCCTCTTCCGTCTCATGATCATTATAGTGAACATAATTATGAGAATTTGATTCAAAGATGTCATTTGGATCATTTATCAATTCATGATGTATATCCCTGAAATAATTATGAGTATGTATATTGGTATATGAATGAAACCGATTGAATGAATAAAAGTGACTAAGGACATGATCCAAATCTGATTTCATTAAAGAGAAAATAGTTTTACATGGATTTTTAAAGGAAATTAAATAAACTGAACGATATTAAACTTTGATATAAAAAATCCTAAAAATGATTACATCTCGTAGGACTCAAGGATATTAGGTAACGGTATGAGCTACCCGTTGTCCAAGGTGGAAGGGTCGTAGCGAATCCAATCTCTTAACATTCGCACCTATTGCCAATCATGTTTAGATCCTTTGCATCTCCATTAATCATTAACTTGACAGGGGTCCTTTTGTAATGCCCCGAAATTTAGACCTAAAAGTACTGGGCCTTGAGTAAAGGAACGGTTAGGAAGTTGTACATAAAAGTCCAGGAAGATAGCATAAAATAATTGTCTGCTTTGATGGTTAAGTGATTTGGGAGTGTCTGGGAGTATTGGAGAAGTCCTGGGTGCAAACTTGGGCTTTAGCAGAATTTTAATTTTAAGTGAATAAAACCCTGGATGCTTGGAAGTAGGCCTTTTAAATTATTGTGTTAAAAAAATGACAAAAGGAAGCATGTGGTCTAGTGGTTGGGGCGTCATTAAGGTTGTAAGGGAGCCTGGGTTCAAGTCTTGGCTCTTGCAATTTATTTTGGTTTTTCTTTTAAAGGAACCTGGATTTTGGCATGTAGACCTTTTAATTAATTGAGGATATTCTGTGAAACAAAAGTGTTGGGTGGTCCAGTGGCAGTGGCGTGATTAAAACTGCAAGGGAGCTTGAGTTTGAGTCTCATGATGCGTAAAGGGGTATTTATTTTACATCATTGTTGTACGAGTAGTGGAGTTTAACTCAAACTCTGCAATATGGAATTTAAATTAGCATGGGGACATTTGATGAGGGATTTGTGGAGATTACTTGGGTTGTTAGGAGGAAATCAAGGAAAGTTTGAAAATATGAGAGTTGTATGGGAGGAGGTCTTTCTGCTGAACATAGATTATGAGAACTCTAGCTTTGAGAATTCGGCTAGGGGTATGATCCTTATTTTTTCCTCATTTTCGATTTTGGTTATTGAATATTAGCAATTCTTGGAGTCAGTTTTCATTAGGAGTCATTGGGGGTTTCTCTCGATTTTCTTTTTTGTGGCCATTTGAAGTCTATTCTTTCTCATCTACCAACTTTTTGTGACCGAATATTCTCTCTTCTTGACTCTCTTCACAGTTGGACGATTCTTTCCCTTCTCTTCTTCTCTCAACCTAGCTGAATATTGTTTCCTGTCCATTCTCTTTTCTCCCTTCCCCTTCTTTCTCAACTTGATCGAATATACCTTTCTCTCCCCAAATTGTTATAGTTTCATTTCTTTCTTTGGCACTTAACACTTTGGCCGAATATAGCA
This sequence comes from Gossypium anomalum, assembly GCA_025698475.1. NCBI lineage: Eukaryota > Viridiplantae > Streptophyta > Magnoliopsida > Malvales > Malvaceae > Gossypium > Gossypium anomalum. The sequence continues at coordinate 55,115,819 of CM046968.1, read as the reverse complement.
TTCCCTTTGCTATTCAGCTTGATAAATTCTTTCTATTCTCTTCAGCACTCTTCACTTTGATTTCGGTTAGGATTTTTTCTTCTGGCTATTTTTCACTCATTCTGCAGCCGATTGCTTCCATACTCTGCTGTTGTTATATTAATTCGGTATCTGCAAGTGGTCCTGACAAAAGGGTAGGTGCTCATATTTCTTTACCTTTTGTTCAAAATTGTACTTTGTTTCTTAAAGCTGAATGCCCTCCTTCTTATTCTTCGGTTGTTGTTTGGTTGATCCCTTCCTCAAGATATGTGGTTCATTGGGTCTCTAGGTTTCTCGAGGTGTGAAGAAGTGCAAAGGTTACTCGAGTCGTCAAACCCTTTTTCTCTTTAATCGAATAAGGTAAGAACGCTACCTTACTTTTGGGTTAGGCCAAATATGCCTTAGATTCTGTAAGACTAATATTTGTGGATTTATGCCACATTTATGATCTATCCCGATTATTAAGATCTATGTTCGTAATGCAGATTTTTGGTAAGAAAGGTGTGGTCGGTTTTAGCCAAGTGATCTAAAGGCAATAAGCCATACACATTCGTTCAAGGTAAGGGGTGATTGTCGATTTGGGTTAAGTGCTTACAAACACTAGTGATTGTGGGACTAACTATAAGCCTTGAATGAATGTAGGCTTGGGCACGGTGGACTGTTTACTTGGCTTCGTAAATAAGTGTGTATTCACACCCCTGTTTAACTGTGAATCGGCAAAAGCTGATAAATCGAAATGCCAAAACCTCGGCATTCGAGGCCTCACGAGCGTGTGAACGTACGTGGGGTGAGCTAAGCCTCAAATTGTGGGTAGCAGACTGCAGAGGCCACCACGTGTATTTTTGTAGACTAGGGCCATTATGGGCCTCGATGGGTCGCGTGGGCCCAATAGGCTTGTGAGCCTACATGGGTAAAATCCTTGATAAGTGATCATTGATAGATTGGTTTATGAGGCTCACGATGCCGTATGCGAATCCGGACTAAATGGGCCACACGAGCGTGTCTGCCTACTTGGGCCCAATAGCGAGTTTTGGGCCCATATACACTGTTATGGCCATGTAGATTATCTGAGTCGCTCGAAGCGACGATAGACCTTCTAGGAGGTTGTAATAAGTATCGAGACCCTTTGGTAAAATGACCAAAATACCCTTGGGGGTAAAATCACCGTTTTACCTCTAACTGACGAGATGCCCGTTACACCCCTAGTGGTAGGTTGGCCGATGTATGTATGTTAGTTATATGATTGATATCAAGCATGACATCTTGCATTCACGTATGTTACTATGACATGTCATCCTACATGGGGTTGGGTTAATATTGACGGAGGAAGTGTATGGCCCGTAGTCATTCTGTACAAGGCTTTCAGCCTTTCTGCGATACTTATGGCTTATAGCCATTCTGTTAACTGGCAGTGTTGCTGCGATATTTACGGCCTTTAGCCGTTCTGTCTGCGGCGTTGAGTCGTTCTGTTGACTTAGTGCCGCAACCGGTACTAAGCTTGGTGTGTTGGCTAGGTGGGTCGATTTTATCCCCACATGGTATGTTGGTTGGTACGGGTGGTGTATTGGTTGGATTGGGCTGGATATCTATCTGCATATCTGCATTTGATACTGATTCTGTATTGGGCTTAGGCCCACCTAATTCTATTAATAGGCTAAGGCCACCTGATACTATTTCTGTGATGGGCTCAGGGCCAGTTTGTTTCTGTATATTGTATGTCTGACTATTCGTATTATAAGAGATTACACACTGAGTTTTTGCAAACTCACCCTTCTATCTAACTGCACAGGTAATCCCCAGCCATAGGCGATTTGGAGCCAAGAGGAACTCGGAGGTGACCACACAACCACTGATACTTTGTTGTAGTCTTTTTATTTGAATTTTATATATTGGGTTGTAATAAGGCCTTTACAATATCTAGATTTTAAATATGGAATTTTATATATTATTTTATAACTACTAGATTAGAACACAATTTTCGAAGAACACTTCAATGTGACATGCCAGAATCGGCCATAACGCTTGGGCGGGGTTTAGGGTGTTACAACTTTCCTGGTGCTCGAATCCCATTGAGTAAAAAGTCTCAAATAGTGGGGGACAAATCAAAGAAGGTTCCACCGCCTTCTTTCCAGCCATGCGGGCCAACCTCTTTCTCTCCGCTCTTTACAAATCCTCTTGACATTCTCCATCGTGGGCTTATATCCAAACCTTTTGTTTCCTTCTGAGTGGGAACAAAAACGGGTTTTGAAATACCTTATAGGTCTTTTCCAAAACTTAAGTGGATTTTCCAACCCTTCCCTACTGTCTGGGCAAATAACATGTTTGTTATTCGTGGCATATAAGGCTTAGGGGCTCGCATTCCCTTTGCCACGTAAGATGCAATGGCCACTTCAAAGGTCTGGAAAAAACTCTCTATTGCACCATCATCCACTTCTATGAAAGGAGAATTTGGCAAGCTAGCTACCAACAGGTCCTCTTCGCCTAGCACGATGTATAAATTTTGATCGACTACAAATTTTAATATTTAGTGCAAAGATGATGGTACCACTCCAACTAAATGGATCTAGGGCCGTCCCAACAACATAATATAAGAAGGCATTATATCCATCACCTAAAAGCAAATAAGGAAATTAACATCTCCTACCAATAAGGGAATCTCTATTTCGCCAATCACGCTACTTTTGGTGCTATATAAAATTTCACACCACTAAAGGGCTCAATTCCATGTACGAGGTGTCCACGGTCAGCTTGGACAATATTGACAAAGGCAGGACATTGATCGATGAACCATTGTCGATCAATACCCTAGCTACGGAATATGTAACATCCCGATTTAGGGTCTAGTTAGAATAGTAGTTTTGAGACCACAAATCTAATGTAAGAAAATTTATTTTTATTATATTTTTATGTTCTATGATTTCACAAATAACTTCGTGAAAATTTTGTTTGAAAATTTTGACGTTTGGGCACTCAATTTAGTCAAAAGGACTAAATCGTAAAAAGTAAAAAAGTTGAGTTCTACATGCTAGAGGTGTCTAATTGTTATGAAATTTTAAATTGGAGGTCCTTATATGGTAATTAGACCATTGGTTAAGTTGGTGGACAAAAATGGACATGGTTAGGCATGTTTCCAAAGTTTTTCATTAAGGGCATTTTGGTCATTTACTTATTAAAATGAATTAAAAACAAAAATAAAAGCCCAAAAAATTGTTCATCTTCCTCCTTGGCCGAAATTCGCAAGAGGAAGCCTTGTCTAGGGTTTTTCAAGCTTTCAAGCTCGATTGTAAGTCTGTTTTAGCCCTGTTTTTAATGATTTTCATGTTTTTGAAATCCTTGTAACATGATCTAGCAATTTCTACCATTAATTTAAGATATGATGAAGGTCTAGGTTACGAACCATGTTATAAATTTGTTTATTTTGATGTTTAATGGTCGATTATGCATGTTTATGGTTAGAGAAATGACTTTTACTAAGTGATTTTCGGTGAAAACGTCTAAAAGGACTAAGTTGTAAAAGTTATAAAATATGTGGTAAAAGTGTGTTTTAATGGAAGTTGTGGGCTTTTATAGTTATGAAAATGATTCAGCTAGGCTTGTATGTAAAGAAATTGAATAAATTTCATTTTACGAGCCTAAGGGTAAAAGTGTAATTATGAAAAACTTTAGGGGCAAAAACATAATTTTTCCATAGTATGATTTTTGGGTCACATTGAGTAATGTGACTAATAAGTGGGCTAAATGTGATGTTATAGATCAAAGAAAATGAGATTCGGGCCTAGAATAAGGGAAAATAAGTGATTGACAGTTAGTTCCCTCTTTGCCATTTTGGTGTCGAGGTAAGTTCGTATGTAAATAATGCTATGTTATGTTTGTATTTTAAATATCCTAAATTCTTTGATAATGTATGAAATAAATGGTTGATTCTATGGTTGTATTTGATGAAGTTCGGATAAGTGAGAAAAATCTCGTTTAAACCTTAGGAATAGAATAGGATACGAGTGACATGTCACTGAGGATATTTGTGATGTATGTGTGATTATGTGATCTGGGTGCTGGTCTCGTACGTCTACCAGTGGCTGGGTAGTCTGGTATGTGTTGTGGATACCTGACAGCTTGTGTGAGCAGTACTGCGTAGTTGCGTCTTGACTGTCAGCTTGTGTGAGCAGGCCTGAGATTTGCTCGAGAGCGAGCATTTATGAGATATGAGATATAAGGTAGCTTTAGTTACATATGTGGCACTTATGTGTAAAGAATTTCCATGTATCCATTAAGTATTCCAAGTGTTCAACGAGTATGCCAAAGATGAGAAAGTAAGTAGTTATGTTACGAGATGGTACAAGTATGTACGTAAAGATTTTAAGTATTGACTTCATGTTGTTGTAAGTTATGATTACTATGAAAGTGACTTTGAGATAGCCCTATGATTGTTGATTTATGGTCATGATGTATAAATGCATAGAAACACGGTTGATGACTATATGTTAGGCCTTGGAGGCCCAATTGATTGGTGAGATAGTAAATGTTGTTCATTTGAATTGTGATTTATCGGTTATGAGTGAAATGAAATATTGGCCTAATTGCCTATTAAAATGGTTAAGAAAGTATAGAAAGAAAGAGTTATTACAATTTGAAGTATGTTGAGCTATATGCATGAAAACATGAATATACATAAGTAACGTGTACTTTTACTAAGATGTTTAAAATGATTTGCTAATTATGAAACATGCTACAATGAAGAAATTATGGTGCTAGACTTGAAAGTCGAGTAATGTTAAATTATTTTGATAAATCAAAAGAGAGTAAACATGTGAATAGGTTATATTACAACCTTGAGATTTATAGCTATTTTTATATTAACTTGTGCTTATATTGTCAAGCATAGTATATGACTAGCATGAGTTGCTCATTATTTTCATATGAACTTACTAAGCTTTAAGCTTACTCCCCATTTCCTTTCCCATCTCTTATAGGTTAATTTAGCTAGCTTGAGTTGGAGACTACCGGAGATGCCATCACACTATCAAGCTATCATTTAGGTATAAGTGAACGCAAGTATTTTAAGTTTATGGCATGTATAGGGACTTCATCTTTTGATTAATTATGTAATTATTAATTTGGCCAAGTGTGTTGGCTTATAATAATTTGGTGATTCATTTTGTATATGGCCATGAGATTTGGTTCATATTGATTATTGGGTTGTAAACCTAATTATTTATGCACGCATGTGTCAAAGTCTTGATGATGATGGATGGTGTTATATGGCATACAACTATGATGAATGAATGATGACAAATTGGTATGGCTATAATCATAGTTTAAATGTGTGAATTGAGAGTAGATTAATAATGTTGATTGGATATGAAATTGGTGTGGAATGCCTTAAGTAAGCTTGTTAATTATAGTATGTGAAATGGTGACATTACATAGGCATGAATTAGTCTTGATTAGGAATGGTTGATTGTCAAAATGTGACATGTTGTGTGCCATGAAATATGTCCAAGTATGTGAGTGTCTAAGGGTGGCAAAGGGCTTGGAAAATAGCCTTCTAGTTGTCCACATGGGTAGACACACGGGCATCTGTCTAGGCCGTGTGTGACACACGGTCAGTCCCATGGGCGTGTGATCCGACCATGTGTCCCGTGCACCCTAATTAGGTAAAACAGAATGCCCAGTAGTAAACACACGGGTAGAGACACGGCTGTGTGTCTCAGCCATGTGAAGGACACGGTTTTAGCACATGAGCGTGTGACTTGCCCGTGTGACCCTATTTTGCTGATGACGTCATAAACAGAGAGTTACACGGGCATGTCCCAAGCCACACGGACGTGTGAATATTCAAAATAAAATTTTTTTCTAAGTGTCACTAAAGTTCTGAAAGTTCTTGGTTTAGTCCCGAACCACACCCAATATATGTTTTGGGCCATGTGGGCCCGTATAAGGGACAATATGTATGTGAATGAAAAGTTTTAAATTTGGATAGAAATTCATGTCTCGGTTTTGTATGATTGTGTGAGCTTATGTCCAGTAATGCCTCGTACCCTGTTCCATCGTCGGATACGGGTAAGGGGTGTTACAGAATAGGCTTTACAGTTTACTGAGATGTTTAGTGCCTTGGTACTTCCTCTTCCAACCGGGGGTATTTCATCATCATTGAAAGATATGTAATTGGACCAAAATGTTCCCTTCTAAGTGACTGATATTATTTACTAACATGTTGTGAGCGACGTAAGCTTGTTTTAGAACTCGTACAAGAGCCTCCCTGTGTGGCTTCGAGTTCAAAAGTAGTGACAACAAAGAAATTTTTGCCGGTGTTTTGTTCAACTGCTCGACCACGCTATACTCGATGTGCTTTATCAGACACAAAAATTTGCTAACATCATCATTCTTGACTTCTCCCTTTTGGTCCTCCCTCGTTTCCTTATCGACTTCTTTATTGTCAATTTCCAGTTGATTTTTTGAAATCACTTCCTTACCACAGGGTTCTTTCCCCACTGTGTTTGGCTTGTAACAACACCTACTTTGAGTTATGCCACTAAGTCGTGAGATGTTAGAGGCATCAGATCCAACTACCTCATAATCATATCTCTAAGGAACTCGTTGATCATCTCCATACTTAAAAGGACCAGGAACCTTGATGACCAACACATCATCCTGTACGACCTTTGAGGTAGATCGGCTCTCTATTCCAAGCGGGGCCTTTTTACTGATTTGATATGGCTGTTCGAGTACTAAAATAAACTCATTTTTCCAATTCTAATTTCTATTTATCATATAGTGATAGTGGACATCCCATCTTCAACCTATGTATGTGGAAAATCCAGTTTACCATGTCTCTAGAAAAGGCTCTTATTAAGCCTTTCTCCATATACAATGGTCACAGGTTTTACATCTAATGTGTTTATCTCATTGGTCTTAACACCCTTCCATATCTCTTGCTGGAAAGAATCTAAGAGACACTGTATATGTTCCCTAAACGTTGGGCAACTTGGATATAGTGTCCTCGAGCTTTTTGGTGAAATTTGTAGATTTGATCCATATCAATTCTCATTACAAAATTGGGTGGCTTGGCCTGATTTATATTTGACTTTCTCAGGATGTCGAAGAATCGTTCGAGTGGATTGTGATTTCTTCCACATTTCTCCTTTGAAAACTATTTTCCTCAGTTATAGTATTAACTGTTTGATCGTGGTTTGGTAATGGATTCATGTTAACATTCGTTGTATTCTCTCATTGGAAATTTATCTTTTTAGCCCTTACAAGATCTTGCACCTTATATTTTAGCTCTAAGCAGTTCTCGATGGTATGACCTGGATTGCCAGAGTGATACTAACATCAAGCATTAGCATCATACCACTTTGGAGATGACAGTTGCATTAGTTCCTTGTGTGTGGATACAAAGAGGTGCTTCTCCACTAGAACCAGAAAAAGTTCTATATAGGATATGGGAATTGGATCAAACACAGGCCTCTCCTGTGCCGGCCTTACTGGAGCTTAGGTTTATAGGGACCGAGTTGGTATAGTTAACATGTGGGGATTTATAATGGGTACAGGTGGACGATACATAAACGGTGAAGTATTGGTAGCATTTACAGCTGGGTATAGGGGGCGTGGAGGTATTAGGCTCGGGTATTGAAAGTAAGAGTATGGGTATCCGCCCGGTGCTATTGTTTGCATTTCTACTTCCTTTTTCTTCCCAACGACACCTCTCTTCGAGCTCAAAGGGTCATCTATTATGCCCGAATTCAATGCATTCTCTATTATTTCTCTGGATAATACCATATTCGTAAAGGTCTTAGAGGAATTTCCTACCATCCTGTCGTAGTATATGCTTTTTCGCATACCAACAAACAAAATAGTAGTCTCCATTTCCATGATCTAGGGCTGTATTTGTGATGCTAGATCCCTTCATCATTATACGTATTCCTTAAAACTCTCATTTGACTTCTTTTCCATGTTCTGATGAATCAAGCGGTCTAGGGCCATGTCTACAATATGTTTGTATTGAGTAATAAATGCCCGTGTGGGCTCTCTCCAAGTTCGAATCCGGCTCCTATCCAACTTTACATACCAGCGAGCCGCAGATCTAGTCAAACTATCTTGAAATATGTGCTTTAGTAGTTTCTCATCTTAGGAGTAAACAACCATTTTCCTACATTACATGGTGATGTGAGTAATGGGGCAACTGCTACTATTGAAATTTTCAAACTCATGAACTTTGAATTTTGGTGGGACGACCATATCGGGTACTAGACACAGGCCTTCTACTTCTACAAATCCGAAGGTGTCTAATCCTTTGATAGCTTTCAAACGTTCCTCAATTAGGCTCAATTTATGAGCTTCTTCATCCATAATTGACTTTCCCTTGTCCACTATCAGCTCCTCACTTGCAGGTAACTCGTTTACTCTTGGAATTTGAATGGTCACAGCTAGCGCTTGAAGCTGTAAATCTTTACCATATACCCCTGCGTCACCACAAAGAGGGTTTGGATTGTCCAAAGTGTCGCTTCCTTCTCCTACATTGGCTTTGCCTTTGACCATTGTAGTCATCATTTCCATCTATTCCTCTAGTTTGGCCATGCGTGCTAATTCTTCTTCCGTCATCTTCTTGGCTTTTGAGCGAGTGTTATACCAGTAAGCTATCCTTGGTCCTTTTTCAAATGTCATTTATTTCCAAAGTTAAAAAAAATTATTTGGATTTTTCCTAAAAAATGTTCTTGTTCTTTTTTAAAATAATGTTTTTAAATAAACAAATGAACAAATGAGTGAATGAATGGACGAATGAATGAATGAGAAATTGGGGAAAATTGTTGTAAATATACTCGAATATAAACATTTTCTTTCATGAAAGGTTCAGAAATTGTTCTGCTTACAAAGTTTTTTCATTTTTCATTCTCACTTAAAGAAAATCCTAATCGATCCTACTGTCATATGTCAAATCTTTACTCGCCATTCTTCTTCCTCCTTCTCATGAGCTTGATGAACTTTTGGTAATGTGCCTAAGCCACCTCCAGAAGTTTCATTACAGGCTCGTTCGTAGTCGCAAAAGGGGTAGATTCTTTTTTGAGTTCTTCAATCTACTCACATATGTCTTCGGCTTGCTGAGTAAAAGCCTGACCTTCCCTGTGCATTGTTGCAAACACCTCTTGTCGGCTTACCGCCATTTGTTCCACCGTAATAAAATGCTCCACAAGCTCCGTATATTCTTTCATGACCTCTTTGTTTTGCTCTTTTTTTATATTTAATTCTTTAGTCAGATGAAAAATTTCCTCCTCCAACACCTCCATTTTAGCAGTTCTCTCATTAGACACCCTCCTCCAAATTTGCTCTTGTTCTCATGCTTTCTGGAGTTCATTAGCTTGCAGACTCGGATCTGCCTCCAACCTCTAAATCTGAGCAAACAAGTCAGACCTTTCTCATTGACGTCGTTCTAACTGTATTCTTAGTTTTTCCTTCCTTCCTATCATGTCTGATCGGTGTTGTTGTCATCTCATGATTTCTTCCTCCGTTTCCTTTATATAGCTTGATGCTTCTCTAGTTTTCGTCTGACCTCTTCACCTCTCCCCCTCAGACGCAATTCTAAATTGCATATCTTTTATGTTACTCGACTACGTCATCTAAAACCTTCCTCCTTCCCTTGAATTGTGCTGACACAGAGATTTTGCTTCTTTTTAAGCACCACTGGATATACATTTCCGAAGGGGAATGGTTGAAAAACGTTTTTGATTGCAAGCTCAAGGTTTGACCCCACTTGATTTGTATCTCTTCCAATTTCATCCAAAATCCTAGGTCATGAGCCAAAGCTTCCACCCTGTTTAAACCAGCTGTAGCAAGTACGCATTGGTTATACCCGTATTGGCCCAGAACCATCAACAAAGAATAACTGACAGCTCCACATATGCCAATTAAGGGAACCCACAAATGACCACCACACCCGATGAGTACCATGCTCTGAATCATCCATAGAGCCCTCCATTCTATTTCTTGTTATGTCAATGTACTAAGGTTCTGAACCCACTCCTCAATCGATTGATTTAGAGGCCACTCACTTTCCAAAAATTCTTCTATCAGCCTGGTCGAAGGAACAAACACCTGACGAAAGCGCTTATAGAGGCACCTAAAATGGCATTTCATCCATACAGAAAACAACTATGTGCATCCTAAGAAATGCCTGTCTCATTTCCTTCTGTTGAAATTGAGTGAAACGATGGTTTCAGCTAAGACTACTGGAGTAGGATTCACTCATTTTTCAATCTGAAACAGAAAATCAGCTAGGTCCACACTCACATATCCTAAAGCTTTTGGGAACACAATCAACCTATATACGGAAAATGCGAATAGTGGCAAATGTCTATCACCGCTGGCCTTTCCCATAGCATCCCTAATGTCAAACCAGGAAATGCAGGCATCATTTTTATCTTTTAATCTTGCTTTCATCATATCTAAAGGTAATCTTACTAGATTGGCTAAGACTCAATCTCATAACCAAATTTTGGGTTCGAGAGTAATGTTACGTGTGGGGAAGGTTATAGCCCCCCCACAACACCTATCCGGGGATAGTCCTATGGGGGTCTTAGGAGTTTGGTTTTTTTTTTAAGCATATTAATGTCTTAATCTAGGCTAAAATCTTATAGAAATCTTAAATAAAAACTTTAAAGAAAATGCCTCCAGTTTACTTGTAACTTGACTAAGATGCGTTCACCAAACTTATCTAATTTGAAACTTAAATTAGAGATTTTTACTTTTAATAGGAATCCTAAAGGATACCTAAATAATTCTAGTAAAATAACTTTAATTCCTAAAATTAATTCTATTTTAGAATTCTAAAAAAAAAAACTAGAAATTACCAATGGATTAAGAGAAATATTAAAATCCATCTACAACTTATTCGATCTTTTATTATTATTTTAAGTATTTAATTAATAACATTGAACCTATCAAGATCTTACAAAAGTATCCTATGTCGGGTTTATGATTTATCTTACTTTAAAATTCTTGATCTAAGGTTTAAATTCGTCAAAATCCTGAAATAATATATCTTAAATAACATTTATTAGCATTCTTAAAAAGTTTCTAAAATAAAATACTTAGAAAGACTTACTCATGATTTACAATTCATCTACAAAAATCTTTAGTTTTAATCTGAAAAAAGTCCTAAAGAATATTTACATATTAATTTAATATTCTAAAGAGGAATACTATACAATATTTAATATTAGTTTAAAACCCTAAAAAAAATATCCTACATATTATTTATAATTTTTCTAGAGTAAATGGTAGATAAGATCTTAAAGACTAAACTAAATTTAAATGTAAAAACCTTATGGTTTCATTAAAATGTAACACCTACTTAACTAACTTCATGTCAACATTTATAAGATAGAAAAATGACCTAAAGTTCCCTATTTTAAAACGAATAGTAATAAAATAGGAAAATTAATTAAATTGGCTAAAGTTAATGAAAAGTTAAAACTCTTTCAAAAAGGGCAATAATAAAAAAAACTTAAATAAATGAAATAAATAAGACCTTGACATGATGATGATAATAATAACAATGATACACATTATTCATAATACAATAAAAGAATCAAAGCAACATAAACAAATAATATTAAAATGTATGTAATGGGAATGTGTAAAAAAAAACATAAATATAAATAAGCATGAAAATAAATAAAGACGAAATAAGAATAAATAAAAATTATACAAGTGTGAATAAATATAAAACATTAAAATAAAGTGCATAATTGACATTAAATATAGAAGGTATAAATGCAAATGAAAGGGAAGATATAAGTGTAAATAATTTATTAAAGATGGAAACAAAATGACATAACTTGATTTTGGGACTAAAAGATAAAAAAATGTGGAAGGCAGAGGACTGGTGTAGCAATTAATTTGCTTTTAATTTTTAAATTTCGGATTAAATCGAAGGTTTGAATAAATAAAAGGGTTACGAGTGTAAATAGGCCAGATAGTGAGGGCAGCGCTGCAAAAAAGGGGGTTTTTTTGTAATTTTAAAAAGTAAGGGGGTGGGAATAAATCTATTCATTCTTTTCCCATGATCAAGCCTATTCTTTTTTATTTTTAGAAAAAAAACTTTATTTTAGAAAGCGGAAGGGAAAAAATGGGATTTTTTGGGCTCTTAGGGGCAGAGGACCAACGGTCCGGTGACATCCGCTTCATCGGAACTCAAAACTCGATCCCTCATGACATGTCTATGGCAAAAATAAAAGAAAAAGAAATATCATGCTTGCTATTGTTGTTTTTTTTTTTTACCTTTAAAAAAAAGAGAATATGAAAAGTCTCTTCCTTTTTTTTCTTTCATTTCATGTATATATATTGTTTTTCAATCTTGTTTATTTGTAATTTTCATGTTATGTTTCCACTGATTTGTTGATTAATGGTTTGGTACTATTTTGGATGTTTATGATGTGTGGTAAAAGGAAGGCTAGGGTTTCATAAACCCTAGCTGACCATTGTAACAGCTTGGGCCTTGGGCTCTAAAAAAAGGATAATAATATTTATTAATAATAATAGTAGTAGTAGTAATAATGATAATAATAATTTAAGCCCTTGACCGAAAAAGAAAAGAAAAACAAAGACCTTCATTTGACCAAATTTGAGTGGGCTTCGAACAAGCCAAAGAGAGAACAAATATTTAAAGGAAACAAATGGGCCTACAATTGGGCTCAGACAAAATTAGGTGTCTACAATATGGTTGTATTTGGAGGCTATGATTGGTTGTGTTTGGTGGGTGATAGCTTTATGCTACATATTATATTGGTCGTATTTGGGAATCCGGTTATCCAATGTAATATATTTTGTATATATGCTTCATGACCACATTGTGCCAACATATCAATGTGAATTCTATGAATTATGCTTGATTGCTTACCTTGATTTATTGTGATTGTATGCTTTCTTTTAACTTTGGATATTGTGATTACTTGTGGCAATCTTTAAGCACTCACTAAGCTTGAAAAAGCTCACACTTTTTTATGTTTAAAATGTAGAGTTATAGCTGAACCGAGGAGAAGTGAGCTACCAAGTGATCCAAAGAAAAGCAATTTACCTTGAGTATGTTTGATGTGTTTCCAACTCTATAAGAAAGGTGATGGGGGGCAAATCTAGAGGGTTTTAGACTTGAACTATTAATGGTTTGTAAATGGACAATATGGACAGTTTAAATGGTTTTTAGAACTTTTAAAATTGGGTCAGACAAATGTTTTCAACAGAATGCTTTGAAAATTTACATTACTTGGTTTTGTATATTGAATTTTAACATGGTAACTTCAATTTCTTAAAATGGTTTTACTGGATATTTTGAATAACATTTTGATTTAGTTTTTAAACTTTATTTTGAAATTAAATTAGTTTTAAATTTTTTTTTAGCTACAATTTTCTCTAATAGGTTAAAATAAATTGCCTAAGACACTCGTGGGATTAATTTTACGATTTATGTGTTTATCATTAATGTTGTTTAAAATGATGATTTTACCCTTGGTCTTTTTCGTAATATTATGGCGAACGAAGCATGATTTAGGTTTGTTTGTTCAAAAAATAATCTATTTAAGCATTTTTATGGGTGTGATGGTTGGTTTGTGGTGTGTTGGTTGATTGGTAAGGAGAATCACATAAGTGGCTAATATGACGTTCTGGATTCGAGTCGATCCATTCCGCCCGAGTTTGGGGCACCACATTTAGTGGTATCAAATTCAGGTTTGCAAAAACTAGGTTAGCTAGGGTTTATTAACTCTTTGATTTTCAAACTTTTGGAAAATTAAAATAACGATTTGGTTTTGGAACGAAACCGAGAATTTTTAAATGTTGGATGAAATTACCCTTGTGTGAAATTTCTTATTTTTGGGGTAGGATTGGGACACATTACCTTCACTAAAAATTGTTCTTTACAAGAATTGCCTTGGATCACTTACCACTTCTTACTATTTGGTATTGTTGTTTTATGTTATATTTATGTTTATAGTATAATTGGTATGCCTCCTCGATGAGGGAGAGTTAATATGAATGCGCCAAAGGTACCTCCTCCGAGACAAGTGATACCTGAGGCAGGTGTTGAGCCCTTAATGTAAGCGATGATCGGGGCTTTCCAGCGAATAGCCAGAGGAAATCTTACTTAAGGGCTTATTTAAGGGATTTCGTCAGCCTAATTGAGACTCGATTTTGTTTGTAATGTATGATTAACATAGACTTAACTTATTTATATTGAATTATTGATATTATTGAGTAATTTGTATACAAATATTTCTTTCTATTGTTGTGACATCTTATAGCTCAGGTCTGGTCACTAAACCGGGTATGGGGTGTTACATTTTGTGGTATCAGAGCTACGATTTAGTCAATTCTAGGACTGAACATAGTGTACATTGAGTCTAGAAATACATGCCACAATAACTTATATTTTTGGTGTGATGCTTCTGATCCGATCTGACTATGTTTTTTCTTATAGATTTGCAATGTCAATAGAGTCTAATCGTGTTGTACCTGATGAAGTGTTAGTAACTGTAACACCCCAAACTTGGCCGAAAATGTTATGACAAATTTGAATGAATTACATCAACTTGTTTAAAAACTTTTGTCTCAGTTAAACTTAGGTTACGTTTTGAAAAACGTAAAATTTGGCAACACATTCTTGCAAACATATAGAATTACTTAAGTACAAAACCACTTGTTTCAAACCCAAAATGTGAATGCAAAGCTGGGTTTTGAAAGTAATTATTTTTGGCAAAATCCTTTCTAGATTGAAGGCAAACAAAAGTTAAAACTATTTGATTATTTTTAGAAAAACACTTAAGAGGTCACTTAATTTTTTAGAGGAAAATTTACAGACTTTTAATTTTGACAACTGAATTTTTAGTTATTAACTCATGTACTTTCGCAATGTCATGTTAAAACACCCGAAGACAAACAAACAGAACGAAAACCAAAAATGAAAGTCTAAACAAGTTCAAAATTTTGATAGGAGTCTAAACCACCAAAAATAGTTCCTACAAAAATAACTTTAAATAGTAATAAGAGTGGTAGTAGGGTCGAGTCCACAAGGATTGGATGTTCTAATCAACTCCCGTGTTTAACTTGTGATCAAAATTTTTGTTGTGTCAAAAGTCGTGGCAAAAGTCGTGCCTACAACTCCAAACGAACCTACACAAAAAAAATAAACTCAGGGGGATTTGAAAGTGTTTAGAAAGTAAACAATCGAATCAGCGTAAATAAATAAATAATTAATATTGGAAATAAATTTAAATAGAGAAATAAATTTGGATTTTTGTAAACAGAGATAATAAGCCTTAGCCCTAGACTCGGTAGATTCTGGATTAAGAATCGATCCTCGAAAATTAATCTTCTCTTCCAAACAATAAGCTGGTTATAGCAGTTAAGAATGTCCCAACCACCAATTCTCCCTCTCGTAGCTAGTCTCAGTACGACCTGCAAACCAACCCTTATCGATTATCTAACCGAGATACACGTGTTCCCGATTCAAGATTCCAGCAGCCTTGCGCTCTGAAGAACCCAACTCGAAATAATGGCATCAACCACATGGGTCGTTTAAACCCGATCACTTCTTCCTTAATTTGTTCTTAGAGAACATAATACAGCACGGCTGATTTGTCTCTCCAACTGTCAGCAAACACGACTCCAACCCAACGTGCACTTTTTGATTTGAAATGGAGTTAACTTTAAAGGATGAGTTGTCAATCCCGATACTTAGGAAAAATGTGAATAGCGATTGGAAGGATTTTAGCACGAATATGAATCTCGCGATTCCCGATCGAAAAGAACACCGGCCTAAAGCTAAGATGGAACTTAGTGAAGCATGAAATTATTCATGCTTTGTAGATTTTGAAAGGTGATTTAATGATGATGGTGAAGAATGAGAAAGAAAGATACTTGGAAAGCAATTAGACCAATTTTGAAAGAACAAAGAAATGTAAATGGAAGCAACAGAATCCTCACGCCCAAATTGGAAGAAAAAGAAAATAATTCTATTCAATTCCAAATTGAAATCAAAATGTGAAATTCAATGTGTCTTTCCTAAGTACATTAAAGCCCTATTTATACACATGGTATTTACTAATTTTGGCTTTAAGCACTTCAACATACAATTAAAATTAAATAAAAAATAAAATAAGATTTTTTCTATTTTTGGCTTTTACAAAGTCAAAAAAATCTTATGAGTCCTTGGCTTTCTCCACTTTTTTTATTCGGCCTCATTTTATTTATTGTGTTTCAATTTGGTCCTTTTCTGTCGTTTTTTACTCTTAGCCTCCTAATTGCATCCCTGATAAGATTAAAATATAAAAGCACTAATTCAGCAGGGATCAATTTAAAAATTAACCGAATTAAACACAAAAAATCATGCAAATTAACATGTTATCAAATCCCCCTACTTAGCTCATGCTTTTCCTCAAGCATATTGTACTTTCAAACATTAGAAATTATTCTACAATTTATTAAAATCGAGCCTCTTTTTCGCATCCATAACCAATGCAAACAACATAGGCAAAAATAAATTAATAAATGCTCAGAATATATAATTTGATCAACAAGTGTCATAATTCACTAAATTGAGTTTGAATTAATTAATCACGCAATAATAAAAATTTAGACACGGTCAAACCTTTTTTACGCGAGCTAAGATGACAACCCAAGCACCCTATCCCGGTTACTCAGTTCAAACAGTCTTTTTTTTTTTTTAGGCTCAATTAACAGAATGTTTGTGATTTCTCGATTTGTCACTCGAACCTTTTTACGCGAGATGAAATGACAACCCAAGCACCTCACCCCGGTTACTAAGGTCACGTTTTTGAAACTTGCACTCATAACTTGAGCCTTTATTTATTTATTTATTTTTCATTTTTTTATTTACTTTTGTACCAGCAAATTTTTTTTTTTCCAAACAATCAATTTATATGAAAAATCAAGTTACATATATCAACTTTAAAACACACATGTCGATTAATCTAGATACTTGAACATTTTAATTCAAAAATTTGCCTAATTGACCAAATTGACTAAGTAATTAGATTAGAGGCTCAATATCAAATAAACTATCCAATAAATCTAGCATAATATTGAATATATACAAAAAAACAAAAAAAAGAAAGAAACATGTAGCAAAAATCAATCAATCATCCATGCATACTTACCATTTTCATCCCCCTCACTTAATCTATGCTTGTCCTCAAGCATGTTTTATATGCAATAAAATTCAATAACTCAAAAAACAAGTAAAGAGAAAGGTTAAGAATACTTCCCATGTGTTTCTAACGATGTTGTCAGAGTTGGGAAATAATTGTCAGCATTTAGCACGGCGTGCCCACGCCACCACCAGTATCTGATTTTGGGAAAATTGACAACCTTCATTATGTACCTAAAAATAGCACATTAACCTGATTAAATAATTATTCATTTTATTTTTAATCCAAATTAAACTGAAATTCAAAAAAATTTTAATAAATTAAAAATAAAATTGGGTTGCGTCCCGAAAAGCGCTTTTGTTTAGCTTCATTAGCTCGACAACCTTAAATGTTATCCGTTTGGCTCATTGACAATTAATTTTTCCATCTTGTGCACTTGGATGTTCTTGCAGAAAAGTTTTGACCTTTGCCTACTATCCTTGAAGCCCTTCCTGGATTCCCTTATCATTAGTGGATTGAGGCATCTTTGAGCTTTTCCATTCATCTTTGCATTTTTCTCTGTTGGAATCCTTCTACATTCTAGAAATGGTTTGAGTTTTAATTTTGAGGCTTTCATGACAGCTTCATGTATTGGTCTTTGGATCATCGATAATTCCTCTTGCTTAACATCGAGATCTATATTCCTACAAGGCACAATTTGTAACTTATCATTGGGATATCTCATATCCTCATAAACATTAAACCTAACCACTTCACCATTAAATTCCATGGTGAGTGTTCCACTCTAAACATCAATTTTCATCAATACTTATGAATGGTCTCCCAAGAAGTATGTCAGACAAATTGGTCGAGTTGTCATCCTCCATGTTGATAATGTAGAAGTCTGCAGGAAATATCAGTTCGTTTACCTTAACAAGAACATCCTCCAGCACTCCTTCTAGATGCACTACAGATCTATCTGCAAGTTGAATAATTACACCTGTTTCTTTCAAAGGACTCGCATTAAGTAGTTTATAAATTGACAAAGGCATAACATTAATTGATGCGCCTAAGTCACACATGGCTATTTTAATACAGATACTACCTATTTTGCAAGATATGGAAAACATACCTTGGTCCTTACTTTAAGTGGTATTTTCTTTTGTAAAATGACGAAGACATTTTCTCTGACACTCACTTTTTATTGCCTAGGAGCTTCCTCTTACTCGTGCATAATTCTTTTAAGAATTTTACATACCGTAGAATTGGTTTAATCGCATCAAGAAGAGGTATGTTGATTTCTACCTTTCGAAACGTGTCGAGGATCTCCTTCTCTTCTCGCTTCTTCTTGCATTGGACTAGTCTTCCAAGAAACGGAGGTGGTACTGCAAATGATTTTTGTGGTGTTGACTCCACTGGAGCTTCTGTGTCAAGTTCCTTCTTATCTCGACCAACGTTGTGGGCACGACTCATGCCACGTATGGGCTCCAAAACCTTCCTACTCCTCAACGTCATAGCACTTACATGTATCGAGGATTAAGCTAAGTTTGGGACGGCAACTCACCTTGGGACTCCAAACGACTAACCGTGACTTCAAGCTTGCTCACTTGCTTATGTAACTCTTGCAAATGTATTTTAGTTTTTTGCTGAAATTCTCAGTACTATTGGCTAGCCTTTCCACTATGGCTTCCAAAGATGACTTTAGGGGTGGTAATTGTTGATTCGGAGGCGGTCTTTATTGGTAAGATTGATTGAACTGAGAATTCGACCCATAACCTAGATTTCGGTGATCCTTCCACTCGACATTATATGAGTTCGAGTAGGAGTCATATCGCTTTTAGGGCAGTCCTGGAAAGTTCCCGACAACATTTTCTTGTTCTGTTGAATCCTTATGTAAAATTGGACAGGAGCCTGTCGGGTGATTTGGTTTAGCGCAAATTTCAAACAATCGTGCTGGGCCCGTTTTATCTATAAGAAAAGTTTGAACAACGCTAGTCAACTTATCAATTTTTTCTTCTAGAGATAGAGAAATTAACCCATGAACCCGTCTCGTGGGTTTTGTAATCGGTCAGAATTGCTGAGAGTTAGCAGCCATTGTCGATATCAACTATTGTGCTCTCTAAGGAGTCATGTTTTTGACAGATTCCCACGGTGTCTCTCTTTAGTTCAACCACTCAAGCTGCAGGGAAGAACCTGTCAAGGAACAAATGAGACATGTCAGACCATGTGTTGATAGATCCCAGGGGTAAATAAAATAGCCACTCTCTAGCAGAGTAGGCTAATGAGAAAGGAAAAGCACAAAGTTTGATTTGGTCTCTGGTTACTCCTTGAGGCTTCATTCTTGTGCACACCATATGGAAATTTTTAAGGTAGGTGTGCAAATTCTCATTCTTTAATCCACGAAAAGTGGATAATAAATGAATCAAACCCGAATTTAACTCGAACAGTGTTCCTCCCACTGGATAGGTTATACATAAGGGTGGTTTTTCATTCGGTGCCGCTGCAATCGTCTGTTCAGTCATCTCGTTTGGTTAGTTGAACGAGAAAATTTCCTCGGTGTATGATATGGTTTTGAATCTGAGATTTGGCTGTTTATCGTGTCAAATGGCTTATTTCCGCAGTTGTCGAGCCAATTTCTTAATTTCTAGTTCAAACTCTAGAGTTTTCGGTTCTGACCTGGTCATAAGGTAAACAAACAAAAATTAGAAAAAATATCTTCAATCCCTAGCAATGGCGCCAAAATTAGATGGGCATCAAAACCACCAAAAATAATTCCTACAAAAATAACTCTAAATAGTAGTAATAGTGGTAGTAGGGTCGTGTCCATAGGGATTGGATGTTATAATCAACTTTCGTGTTTAACTTGTGATCAAAATTTTTGTCGTGTCAAAATTCATGGTAAAAGTCGTGCCCACGACTCCAAACGGACCTGCAGAGAAAAATAAACAAATAAATCTAGGGGTTTTGAAAATGTTTAGAAAGTAAATAATCAAATCAGCGTAAATAATTAATTAATTAATATTGGAAATAAATTTAAATCGGGAAATAAATTCAGATTTTTGTAAATAGAGATAATAAGCCTTAGCCCTAGACTCGGTAGATTCCGGATTAAGATTTGATCCTTGAAAATTAATCTTCTCCCCCAAACGATAAGCTGGTTATAGCAGTTAAGAACGTCCTAACCACCAATTCTTCCTCTCGTAGTTGGTCCCGGTATGACCTACAAACCAACACTTACCAATTATCTAACCGAGATACACATGTTCCCAATTCAAGATTCTGGCAGCCTTGCACTCTGAAGAACCCAACTCGAATTAACGGCCTCAACCGCGTGGGTTGTTTAAACCCGATCACTTTTTCCTTGATTTGTTCTTGAAGAACCGAATATAGCACCGCCGATTCGTCTCTCCAACTATTAGCAAACACAACTCCAACCCAACGTGCACTTTTTGATTTGAAATCGAGTTAAATTTAAGGGATGAGTTGTAAATCCCGATACTTAGGAAAAATGTGAATAGTGATTAGAAGGATTTTTAGCACGAATAAATATCTCACGATTCCCGATCGAAAAGAACACCGGCCTAAAGGTAGGTGGAATTTAGTGAAGCGTGAAATTATTCATGCTTTGTAGATTTTGAAAGGCGATTTGATGATGATGGTGAGAATTGGGAAAGAAAGGTACTTGGAAAGCAATTAGACCAATTTTGAAAGAACAAAGAAATGTAAATGGAAGCAACAGAATCCTCACGCCCAAATTGGAAGAAAAAGAAAATAATTCTATTCAATTTCAAATTGAAATCAAAATGTGAAATTCAATGTGTCTTTCCTAAGTACATTAAAGCCCTATTTATACACATGATATTTAGTAATTTTGGCTTTAACCACTTCAACATACAATTAAAATTAAATAAAAAATAAAATAAGATTTTTTCTATTTTGGCTTTTACAAAGTCAAAAAATCTTATGAGTCATTGGCTTTCTCCACCTTTTTTATTTGGCCTCATTTCATTTATTGTGTTTCAATTTGGTCCGTTTCTACTCATTTTTTGCTCTTAGCCTCCTAATTGCATCCCTGATAAGATTAAAATATAAAAGTACTAATTCAGCAGGGATCAATTCAAAAATTAACCGAATTAAACACAAAAAATCATGCAAATTAACATGTTATCAATAATTAAAACGTAAACCTTCAAATAAATAAACCGAAAACAATCCAACTGATTACCTGTAATGTCAAAAATAAAACAAATAGGTGAGCTACAGAGCCCAATGTATAACAAATCTCGAATATGAAACACGCAATCATAATATACAAATTAGAGTATCACAGAGAAGTTCATATCAATCATTTAAACATATCTGATGATGCATGAATATGACAATGCGGTATTTTTCAAAAAAAAAAATAATGCAAATTTTCAAGAAAACGGCCTACCCAACTTCGCTACACACCAAAATAGAGTTCCCCAAAAATCGTCCATCCAAAATCATACCAATAGATAATTGTAGACAATGCCACCAAAAATTGCAATTAAAACAGTTAAATCATATATGTGGTCAAGCCACTATGTTGCAGCCTAGCTGCCAAAATAGAAAATATGGATAAACCACCAAATAAGGCAGATCATTAAACTGCTAGAACTTCCTCCGTACCATAATATCCCAACCCCATGCAATGTGACATGGCATGCATAAACTGAACAGAATGATAAACATGTTGAACATGCTTTCATATTCTTAACAGAAACCAGTAAGCATGCTTTGAAGACAGATGTATCAAAAATACAAATCACCATAACTAGAATCGCTACAATGTCAAATGCATGGTCATATAGCTAATTCAAAAATATGAAATAACACAATCGCATATCATACACACATATACAAACTCAATAAATTAGAACATAGCATCAGAACTAACAGTATTGGATCATGCAAATATATCACATATTTTAAACACATCATACACAGAACCAGATTAATAAATACCTTGTTTTCAAGCCCTAATTAAGCAATACAGGCCAAACGAAAAGTCTAATTATGGATTTCAGAATCAAACAGGCCTAGGTGAAATTTTGCAGAAAATGGGCCCACACACTTATGTGGCCCACACGGCCCAACTAGCTAGGCGGTGTAGCCTGCATGACCTAATTGACTTAGACCGTGAGGCTCACACAGTCTGGCACACAACCTACACATGCCCGTGTGGCCCACACCGCCCAATTAGGCCTGACCGTGTGGCATTGATAGCCTCAATTTTTGGCTTTCTTCGACCGTTATTTTCTCAGGTTTTCGTTACACACCTTACTAATTCTGAAACACGCCCAAGTGAAAGAGGCACATGCCCGTGTGAGAGGAGGCACATGGCTGTGTGACTATGACACATGCCCGTGTAGACAGCCCGTGTAACTCTCTATCTATTGTCCTAAAATAAAGTGCAGGGCAGACACGACCATATAGAAGCCCCACACGCCTATGTGTCTAGAACATACGCCCGTGTGTCTAGAACACATGTCCGTGTAAAATCGACTAAAATCCCTAAATTCCCAATTATCAGCCACACGACCATGTGGCCAGGCCATGTGGCACCAAATATGTCCCAATAAACCTAACTCCTAATTGTACACGGTCATGTGAACTACCCATGTGGGGAACACGCTCGTATGGTCATGAAGCCACACTGAAACTGGCTGTAGAACTAGCTTTTGATGTCAAAACAATCCTCAACCCTCGACAACTCAGATATATACCACAAACACACATATCCTCAAGCCATTCTATGATAATCGACCCTTCCATTAGTCAATCCCAAAAACACACAATTTATGTCAAATTTTGCAGAAACAAATCAAAAATACGATAACGAAAAGAAAAGGTCTCCGAACACACACCTTAGACAAAAAAGAAAAGCACTCAGAGTTGCTCGACTAGCTCCACCAAGCCGATTTAGAAACCTTAATTTAACATACAAATTTACAAAAACTTCAGTTTAACAGTAAAAGAAAACGAAAGGAATTCTACCTAAACCCAAAAATGAAACTTACCTTTTTCACTTCTGAAAAATCGAAAACACGTAGAAAATCTCCCTAGACAAACAGCAAGTAATGGAAGAAGAAAAGAATTAAAAGAAATTGATTTATTTTGGTAAAAAAAGAAGAGAGTAAAAAAAAATAAGGTTTACAGAGAATTCAAAAAAAAGGGGGACGTGCATTAGTTGAGTTTTTTTATCCAAAAATAAAATAAATAAAAGTGATAAATAAATATCTCAAACTTAAAACAAATTTAAGACAAAAAGAAATAAATAATCCCTCAAAATACACACATGAAGATTCGAACCCATAACCCAAAGGTACTCTATCACTCAACCAACCACCAGACCAGCAAGCCCATTCTAACATCAAAATGCAAAAACAAACCCAAATGTTCGATCTAGTCGCAGACCCTATCTACAAATCTCAAAACTTCTAACCTCAAAATCCAAGGTGTTACACCAGATGATCAATAATAGAAGTTAAGACAAAAATACCAAAAAAATTCCAAATGTGAGATTTGAACCTATGACCTCGAACACACTCATCTGAAGCACTAAACCATTGAATCAGATACTTTACATAATTTTTACAACCTTAAATCAAAATTTAGAGCATAACAACTCTTGGTTTCACTAACCAAATTTCTTCTAACCTAATTTTTAGGATGTGACAGTAATGTTCCAACTTTCGAATGGGAAGCGAGTCACCTTCTATTAGTTCGACAATTGTTAGAAAGTGAAATGAAAGATCTTTTTTTCAACATAATGAATCAGTGGTTTCCATAGTTTTTGCAAGTTAGTTCTACGGCTAGACAACCTCTACCCCTGATCGTGTCTTCTTTAACACTTCGCTATCCTCAAAATATTAATACGGTAAATGATCACAATTTTTGGTTGATAAATTAATTGAGCATGAGACAGAGATACATCAGTAAGACCTGAAACTTGTGCATCTTTCGAAGTTTATAGTGATCAAGTCAGAGAAGAAGTCACTATTCATAATGATATTATGGGTACATTTTCTTCATCTACTATTTTTTTGTGTAGATCATGATTAATTCTGGAGTAATGCATTCTTTCTTTTGAATTTTTAATAATTGAAAAGATTGTGGCAGTAGAGTTTACTATTTATGATATTAGAGTAACAAATCTATTAGATCAGAATGTTTGCGCTAGTAACATATTTTACTCAGAATTAATGGTTATGAAATTCTTGCCGATATGACATCATTAAAATTCGATGAGTTTGCTACGACATTTGATATGAATTGATTGATTGTATATGATGTTGTGATTGATTGTAAATTGATATAGATTGTACTTAAATGTTAAAGAGAGAAATAACAATGTGAACGATAGCATGCTAGTGTTAATGACTCATAAAATGATTAGAAAAAGGTTATGATTTGTATCTTATTTGAATCCTAGTTATTAGAATGTCTGAATCGAGGAATAATTAGGTACATGTGATTAAAGAATTTATTGATATATTTTTAGAAGAAATATTTGGGTTATCAACCGTAAGCAAAGATGAGTTTGTTACTGATATGATACTTGTAACGCCCTAAAAATCTTGAAATCCCAAATTGTCTTTTTTCCAATTCTGATAAAAAAATGTGCGCTTAGTATTCCCGGTTAAGTGTTAATTATGTGATAGTAGGTCTCGATTAGTTTTAGAGTTAGAACTAAGAAGGGAAGGAAATTATAGTTTAATTATTAAAAGAATCTTGATGGCAAGTAAGTGGGCTTTTGAATAAATGAAGGAAGAATTGGACAGAAAAGAGCTTGCTGACCCAGTGGATAAGTGGTGTGTTGCTAGTGTTAGAGGTCTGGGGTTCTAATCCCTCCGTGCTCAAAAGAGGGATTTATTTTTTTCTTAAGAGATGGACAAAGGTGGCGTTGGATATGAACTCTGTAAGGAGTGATAAGAGGAGAAATTTAAGGAGGGGATTAAGGACAGGGAGAAAAACTAGGAGATGAGGAGTGAAGAAGTGGTGAAGCCGAAATGAGAATTTAGGCATAGGAAATTCGGCTATAGAGGCTATATATAGGTGTCGAATGGGTGGTTGCCAGGCTAATGTCAAATTCCCCTTCACCTTGATTGCCAAAAACCCTTTTTCTCTTCAAGATCTAAAAGCCGAAAACCCTTGTTCTTATTTCCTTCTCTTTGTGTCAATTTTCCATTCTTCCTTTACTCAATTCTTTTTTATTCACTTTTGGTCTAGCCGACTTCTTCTTCTCTTTTCCCTTGGTGCCGAATAACCCCTTTTTGCCATACAAATCGCAAGGGCCGAACACCTCTTTGGCCGAATACCCTTGGAGCCGCCACTACTCCTTCTAGTCGGTCAGTCCGAGGGTAAGTGTTTTAGTTCTTCCAATCGATTTTGCTAAGTATCGAATACGCTATTCCTCACTTCTTCTAATCGGTTTTGGTAGGATTAGTATCAAATCCCAGTCTTTTGGATCCCTGCCAATTTGCTCCTCAGGTGAGAGACTTTGGTAAGTGTTTTTCATTTGATAAGGGTTGGCCGAATAGGCTTTAATGAAAAGGGTGACATATGTTGGATACAAATAACCCATTATGTTTTAACGATAAAGGTTAATGTAGATCTAAAAAGTACAAGTGATTAGTGTTCAAAGGAAAAGTTATTAAGGCTTGGCGTTTTAGGTAAAGTTAAGGTGAAACTTCGACTTTTGGGTAAAATATTCGATAGGCTTATGTAATTAATCATTAAGTGATATCGGTTGTAGGTTCATGGAAAGGGGGATCGCAGCACACTTTATTACCAGGTGTGTACATACACTGCACACACAAGTAGATCAACAAAAGCTGAAATGCCGAAAAGCCGAAATGTCAAAAAGCCAAAAAGTCGAAAGTTTGGCTGCGGTAGTCTTGCAAGTGCACGAACACTCGTAAGGGAGAAACCGATAGGTTGTCTGAGGCCCCATGGGCAATTCCATGGACTTGGGTTGTGAATTGGCCAACCGGGCTAGAATGGGCTAAATGGGCCCGATAGGCCGTTGGGCCCATAATAGGAAAAAATTGATAATTGATGCTATGTGATGGAAAATTGTATGTGAGCATAACTATAAAAGTGATTTGGGCCTAAAAGGCCATATAAAAGTGATTTGGGCCTAAAGGCCATATAAATGTGATTTGGGCCTAATGGGCCATATGAAAGAGATTGGGCCTAGTGGGCCATATACAAGTATGTGGATTTCTCTAGGCTTCGTAAGAGGTTTTAGGCCTAGTATATGATGACTGCATAAAACTTAATTAACAAATTAAAGACCATGGACAAGTCATAGGGTTAAGGTGTGGTAACGAGTATATGCATGTCTAGGATTGGATCTAGGGAGAGCTTGGTACTTAAGCGGTCTTAATGACTCACCTCCTCTTTTCTGGAATCCTACCTGGTGCATAGTATTCTTTCATCTTAGCTCACGGGATTTGTTAAATGGCCAAGGTAAGTAAAAACCCGTAATAAAGGAAAATTACCGAAATGCCTCTATGGGCAAAAAAGACTAAAATACTCTTATGTGTGGAATGTAAGATTTATGGATGTTACATGTATACCTACTGCATTCATATCCATTCATATGATATCTTGTTTAGGTTGCATATGGGTTGGGAATTATGGAACGGAAGAAGTATATGAGGGTCGCATGGTTGCTTGACAACCGTGGATCCACCGACGGCTTTTAAGCCTAATATGTGATTGGCAGCTTGCTGCAATGAAGGTAGTTCCGCAACCGGGCTACCATTAATGTGTATCGGTTTGGTGGGTCGATTTTTATATCCCCACAGGATGTGTATCGGAGGATAGAGCTGAAGTGTACCGGTTGGATTATTAGGGTGGGTTGCACTACATTGCATTGCATGTATGATGTATGGTGATTGATGAATGCTTGTATCTTGTTGAGGGTTGTACACATTGAGTTTTCGAAAACTCACCCCCTCTTTTATTTTTCTCAAGTGATGCTCAGTAGGAGGTTCGATGTTTGGGGGGACTCTGAGGTGGCCGGCTAGCAAACTTAGACTTGTTTTTCTTTTAAAACATATAAGTTTCTTAAGTGATTTTCAGTTTGGGTTGTAATAAGGCCTTCCCTTTTGATTATTTGGATTATTATTGTTATGCGTTGTAATAATGAGAAGTTGAACACAGTTTTGTAAATCATAATATGTTTTCTACATTTCCGCAACTAAATTTTTAAATGATAAGTTTTCTTAAATTAAATAATTTAAACAAAGCTTTCACAACTGAAAAAATATTTTACAAAGTAATTGAGGTTTTTATTTCAAGGAAAGGTTATCAATGAAAACAAGGGTTTCGCTAAAACACTTAAATGTGACACGCTAGATTCGGCCATAACATCCGAGCCGGGTTTGGGGTGTTACAATACTCAAACTATTTAGATATTTATTATTCTGTATAGAATGGTATTATCATAATTTCAAGAGCTGTAGGTATTGTTGAAATAGTTATTCGTTAGAAAGATTTGTTCAATTGAATGTATAATCGAGGAAAACGATACTGTGTTTGTGATAAAGAAAGACAAGATTATGAGAATCGTATGATGATTACAAATAGTAGATTAGAGACAATATGAGGAACCAATATTTGTTATTTTTATATAGTTGACTTATTTGTTTGGTTAATAGAACTACTGTATGTTCGAGTATTGACTTTTGACTAGATTGTTGTTAGCTCCAAGTTATGAGTTAGTTGTACTAAAGATTTCTTTCCAAACTTGATTTAAACAATGTGTGATACTGATAACACTATTTGGATTTTCGATTGCTTAGTTCCCTTATAGATTTAATGGTTAGGATTTGCTAGTTGTATCTGAACTGAATTATTGCTATGTTATCAATGATTTTAAATTTATGCAAGGAATGAAATTGAATATGATCAACATCAAGGAAAAAAATAGTGTTACAGATCTTACAAGAGAAATAATTATAACAGCCCAATTTTAGTGGTGTCGAAAATAGTGGTTTCAGGACCACGACTCCGACAACTGAGTTATTATTTTAATATTTATTTAACGTCTATAGGTTTAATTTAAGTTAGTATTAAATTTTCATAAAGAAATTTTGAGGTTTAAATGGTTAATTAGGTAAAAAGGACTAAATTGAAAAAGGTATAAAAGTTGAATTCCATTAGTTAAAAGGAATAAATGGCTATAGAAAGAAAAACTGATGGACTTGGGAGGTAATTATACCATATTATATGTTAGTGGATGCTTATGGATAGGTTTTAATGAAATTTTAATAGTTTTAAAATATTAACTTTATAGTTTTATGAACTTTTAGTGCCTTAACAAGTTTAAGTCTTTTGGCCACTTTAAAGTACTTGTAATATATGGTCATTTTGTTATGTTTATGGTGATATGTGAATGGTTATAATTGATGTCATTTGGTAGTTAAAGGAACTAGGTTTTGTCTTGAAATATGGCTATATTGTTTTGTTCTGGCTAATGATGTATCGGTATAAATGTGGTGCTTTTGAATGGCATATTGGTTAGCTGATATAGATTGATTAAAATGGTATGTTTATATGTGTTTGAAAGGTGTTTAGGTCTTTTGAATGTATGCAAAAATTGGAATGTTTGATTGCGTATATTTTGGTCTTGAAATGGCTTGATTTTAGGGTCAAATTATGGAGCATACGACCTAGGAGTCACACAGCCGTGTGACACACATGGCTTGGCTACACGGTCGTGTGTCACTTGTTATTTTTTGTATAAATTTCACACGGCTTAAGACACGGTCGTATGTATCATGTCAGTGAGTTCCATGGCCTAGCACACGGCCTGTGACACAGTTATGTGTCACAAGTTAGAAAGTTACACAATCTGGCACACGGCCGTGTGACCTCACTCAGTGAGTTACACGATTTGAGACACGAGCTGGGACACGGCCATGTGTCTCTTTGTTCGATTGTTACACAACCTAGGCTTTGTCACATAGTTTTCAAAATTTTTAACTTTTTCCCAAATTTTTTGATTCATTTCAAATTAGTCTCAAATTGCTTCTAAACTATTTTTAGGGCCTCAGAGGCCCGATTTAAGGTCCAAATGTATATGTTTGATAGGTTTGTAATGGGTTTTATTAAATTAATATTAAATGTTTATTATTTTGATTTGTATTGTAATGCTCTGCAGCCCTAATCTGACGGTGGAGACGAGTTAGGGGTGTTACATTTAGTTGTATCAAAGCTACGGTTTAGTCGGTTCTCAGACTAAATGTAGCATGTATGGATTCCAAAAATACATGCCGTTATATAACCTGTGAAAGTGTGATATCTCTTGACTCAAATTAAATTATGTTTTCATATAGATAAAAGATGTCATCCAATCGAGCTGATTTCGATAAGGTTGATAGTAAGGCACAAGCCTCCGTTCAATGAGCAGCTAGTAGTGGACCTGTAGCTGAGGGTCGGGAAGTGATTCAAAAGAAGCCTTCTTCCAAATGATGTCTGAATGGTTCTCTAAGTTCGTTAGAACTAACCCTATGGCTCAACGGCCTCCACCCCCTCTCGTACCCCAACATGTCCCCTCTTTTCCTCAAGGTTTGGAATAAGTAGGTGTAAGCAAGCCTCCGGTTGATAAAATACATAAGTATAGGGCAGAAGAATTTCATGGAACAGCTGAAGATGACATTGAAAAAGCTGAGTTTTGGTTAGAAAACACTGTGAGAGTTTTTGATGAATTGGCTTGTTCTCTAGTTAAATGTTTAAAATGTGCGATGTCTCTACTAAAAGACGCAGCGTACGTGGTGGAATACTTTGATTGTTGTGGTACCATGGGATCATGTGAATTGGTATTTTTTTCAGAAAGAAATATGTTAGTCAATGGTATCTTGAAAAAAAGCGAAAATAGTTTCTTGAGTTAAAATAGGGCCGTATGACTGTAGCCGAATATGAAAGGGAGTTCGTGTGCTTAGTAAATATACTTGGGAATGTATTTTAACAGAAGTTGTTTTGTGCACTGGACTTGAAGATGGTTTAAACAAAAACATCAAATTGTTAGTTGGGATTTTGGAATTGAAAAAGTTCGTGGTATTGGTGGATCGAGCGTATAAGGCTGAATAACTTAGTAAAGCAAAATGAAAGGTAGATTTTAAGGCTCGTGACACTGGTAAACAACCTATGGGAAAATCATTTTCATCTCTATCGAAGAAATTGAAAGAATTTCACAATCATGCATCAACTTCAATTAGACTTTCGAGAAGAGAAAAAGGGAAGTAACATTCAAATTTGACACCTTAGGCTACTTCTGTAACTAGTGTGGGGAGTGTTCATAATAATAAACCTGAATGTCAACAGTGTAATAGATGAAATTTCGGAGAGTACAGATTGAGACAAGGATAGTGCTTTAAATGTGGTTCCTATGATCATTTTCTCGAGACTGTCCTAAAAGATATGACAGGGAAAAAGTTCATAACAAACGGTCGAGTAATATGACTACAAGAGAGAGGCCATCTAAGAATAGTGGTAATGCGGGAAATAGTCAAAGTGGAACGAAAGATTCTACAATTAGATCTAAGGCTTAGGCACCAACTAGGGCCTATGCAATTCGAGCTCGTGAGGAACCTTCGGCACCTGATGTAATTACCAGTACATTTTCTATCTTTGATACTAATGTTAATGCTTTAATTAACCCGGGGTCAACACACTCATATATATGCACAACCTTAATGTCAGATAAAAAAATACCTTTTGAGTCAACTAAATTTGTGATCAAAGTAACGAATCATTTAGTTCAGCATGTGTTAGTTGATAAAGTTAGTAGAAACTATCCTCTGATTATTCGGGATTGCAACTTTTCGGTTGATTTGATGTTATTACCATTTGATGAGTTCGGTGTGATTCTTGGTATAAATTGGTTGACTCTTCATGATGTTGTTGTGAATTGTAGATGAAAGCAAATTTTATTGAAATATCAGAATGGTGAAATAGTCCAGGTTGAGTCAGATAGATTTGATAGTTCAAGTAATATCATTTCAGCTATGTCAGCTCATAAATGTGTCAAGAATGGTTGTAAAGCGTATTTAGCTTATATATTTAATCCCAGGGCTTCATAATTGAAATTTGAGTCAGTTCTAACTGTTTGTGAATTCTCGGATATATTTTCAGAAGAGTTACCAGGGTTTTTGCCAGTCAGAAAGATTGAATTTGCTATTGAGTTAGTACCGGGAAATTCTCTGATATAGATAGCTCCATATAGAATGGAACCTACAAAATTGAAGGAGTTGAAAGCACAGTTGTAGGAATAGATAGATAGAGGGTTTTTTTGGCCTAGTTTTCTCCTTGGGGTGCATATGTACTGTTTGTTAAGAAAAAGGACGGATCATTGTGATTGTGTATTGATTATCGACGGCTTAATAAAGTCACGATAAAAAAAATACCTATTGTCACGTATTGATGATTTTTTTGATCAATTGAAATGTGCAACAATGTTTGCAAAGATTGATCTCTATTCTGGATATTATCAGCTACGGGTTAAAGATTCTGATGTGCCAAAAACTGCTTTTAGGACTAGGTATAGACATTATGAATTTTTAGTTATGCCATTTGGTTTAACCAATGTACCTGTTGTATTTATGGATTCAATAAACAAAATATTTCAATCGTATTTAGACAGATTTGTAGTTGTATTCATTGATGATATTTTGATCTATTTCCAAGATGAAATTGAACATGCACAGCATTTGAGAATAATATTGCAGACATTGTGTGAGAAACAGTTATCTCTTAAATTTAGCAAATGTGAATTCTGGCAGCGAAAAGTTAGATTATTGGGACATGCTGTATCGACAGATGGTATTAGAGTGGATCCGAGTAAAATATCAGCTATTGTAGACTGAAAGCCTCAGAGAAATGTTTTAGATATCAGAAGTTTCTTAGGTCTAGCCGAATATTATTGAAGATTTGTAAAAGGGTTTTCGATGATTTCTACACCGTTGGCGAAGCTACTCTAGAAAGATGTCAAGCTTGAATGGTTCGAAAAGTGTCAGCAAAGTTTTGATCAGTTGAAAGCGTTGTTGATCAAAGCCCCTGTGTTGATTCAGCCAAAGTCTAGTTAGGAATTTGTGATATATAGTGATGCTTCATTGAATGGTTTAGGCTGCGTTTTGATGCAAGAAGGCAAAGTGGTAGCTTATGCTTCCCGTCAATTGAAACCACACGAGAAAAATTACCCAACTCATGATTTAGAACTTGCAGCTATTGTGTTTGCTTTAAAGATCTGGCGACAACTATTTTTACAAAGAAAAATGTCATATCTTCATGGATTACAAAAGCCTAAAGTATTTGATGACACAAAAAGAATTAAATTTGAGACAAAGTAAATGGTTGAAGCTGCTAAAAGATTATGATTTGATCATTGATTATCATGCAGGAAAAGCTAATGTTGTTGTTGATGCTTTAAGTTGAAAATATTTATTTGCTTTTCAAGCTTTGAATACTCATTTGATGTTGATTGATGATGGTTCCATTGTAGTGGAACTAAAAGCTAGATCGACATTTCTGCAACAGATTTGTGAAGCCCAAAAAAGTGATTCTGAGTTGATTGCTAAATGAGAGAAAATTGAAAAGACACCTAATTCAGAATTTCATGTTAGTTCTGATGGTAGTTTGTATTTTCAAAACAGAATTTATGTTCCAAGAAATTATAATATTAAACAGAAGATTTTACAGGAAGCTCACAGTAGTGGTTATCTCATACACCTTGGTAGTATCAAAATGTACAATAATTTGAAACAAATGTATTGGTGGCTAGGTATGAAACATGAAATTTCATAGTTTCTATCGAAATGTTTGGTTTTCCAGCAAGTCAAAGTCGAGCATCAAGTACCTTCTGAAATGCTATAGCTTGTGATGATCCAAAATAGAAATGTAAATGAGTTACAATGGATTTTGTATCAGGATTACCCCTGTGTCCGCTGAAGAAAGATGTTATTTAGGTTATTATTGATCGTTTGACTAAATTCGCACATTTCATTCCATTACGTATAGATTATTCACTTGAGAAGTTGGTAGAACTATACGTTTTTGACTTAATCTGTATGGTGTGCCAGTGTCTATTATTTTTTATAGATATCTATGGTTTACTTTTAGATTTTTGAGTAAATTGCACGAATCTTTGGGTACTCGACAACATTTTAGTACAACATTCCATCCACAGACTGATGATCATTCTGAGCGAGTGATACAGGTACTAGAGGATATGCTCTGTTGTTGCATTTTAGAGTTTGAGGGTAGCTGGGAAAAATTTCTTCCGTTGGTTGAGTTTGCATATAATTATAGTTATCAGGGGAGTATCAAAATAGTGCCATATGAAGCTTTGTATGGTTAGAAATGTAGAAGTCCATTATACTAGACTGAATTGAGTGAGAAAAAGCTTTTCGGAGTTGATTTGATCCGAGAAACTGAAGAAAATGTCAAAGTAATTCATGATTGTTTGAAAGTTGCTTCTGATTGTCAGAAATCATATGCAAATTTGAAAAGAAAAGACATTGAATTTCAAGTTGGCGACAGAGTGTTCTTAAAAGTATCGCCTTGGAGAAAAGTTCTTCGTTTTGGCCAAAAAGGAAACCTTAGTCCATGATTCATCGAGCCGTATCAGATCATCGAGAGAATTGGGCTAGTAGCTTACTGTTTAGCTTTACCGTCAAAATTAGAGAAAATTCACAACATGTTTCATGTATCGATGTTACGGTGGTATCATTCTAACCCTTCACATGTGATTTTGCCTATTGATGTAGAAATTTAGCCAGATATGTATAGTGTTTAAAAATTAAGGAACAAATGTATAGTGTTGGTTAAAGTTCTTTGGCGTTTTCATGGGGTTGAGGAAGCTACCTGGGAACCAAAAGAAGCTATGAAAGTGCAATACCCGAAACTATTTTCTGGTAAGATTTTCGGGGATGAAAATTCCTTTAAGGGGGAGAGTTGTAACAACCCAATTTTA
Organism: Gossypium anomalum; assembly: GCA_025698475.1. Classification (NCBI taxonomy): domain Eukaryota; kingdom Viridiplantae; phylum Streptophyta; class Magnoliopsida; order Malvales; family Malvaceae; genus Gossypium; species Gossypium anomalum. The sequence goes on along the minus strand of CM046968.1, from coordinate 55,081,658 downwards.
GTGGTGTCGAAATAGTGGTTTCGAGACCACGAATTTTATAAGTGAGTTATTATTTTAATATTTATTTAATGTCTATAGGGTTAATGTAAGTCAGTATTAAATTTTCTTTAAGAAATTTTGAGGTTTAAATGGTTAATTAGATAAAAAAGACTAAATTGAAAAAGGTACAAAAGTTGAATTCTATTAGTTAAAATGACTAAATGGCTATAGAAAGGAAAGCTAATGGACTTAGGAGGTAATTATACCATATTATATGTTAGTGGATGTTTATGGATAGGTTTTAATGAAATTTTAATAGTTTTAAAAGGTTAACTTTGTAATTTGATAATTAAAATAAAATGTTAAACAAAGAAAAGGAAAAAAAAAAGGTTGTCATCTTTCTCATTTGGCCTATCTCAAAACTGAAATATTCATTAAAGGGGAGGAAGCTTCAGTTTTTAAATTCTTCATGCATGGTATGTATTTGAGCCTTGTTTTTAATTATTTTTATGTTTTTGAGCTCGTTTTAGCTTAGTCTAGCTAGCTTAGAGGTTATTTGCAAAACTGTTAAAGGTTGAAGGACTTCTCATTGTTGAGTTTGTATGAGTTTTGATTAATTGATATATTATTACCTTTAGTTGTTAAATAAACATGCTTTGTTAAGTGATTTTTGGTAAAAGTGTGTTTAGGGATTCATTAGTTAAAATAGTAAAATTTCATAGTAATATTATGAAATGGTGGTTTAAATGGGTTGATATGGGTTCCTAAGAAGTTCGGCTAGCATGTATGAAGGGTTAAAATAATTAAATTTCAAGTTACGAGCTTAAGGACTAAATTGCAAAAAAGTTAAAATATTAAGGATAATTTCATAATTTTACATTAATATGAATTATTGATTGAATTGAATACTTGAAGTTATTTGAAGTACTTAATTAAATGAAATTATCTATTTAGATCAAGATAAACAATAACCGGACTTAAATCGGGGAAAAGTTAAAGCTTTGGACTAGACTTCAATTCTACTATTGCAACCATAGTTATCGAGGTAAGTTCGTATGAATTATAATCATATTAATGATAGTTAAATTGACTATCTGTTATATTATGTTAGTTACAAACGGACTTGAATATACATATATCAATATTTTGAGTAATTGACGGATAAATATTCTCGTTTGAACCTTAAGAATTCTTAGGATATGAATGACATGTCATTAGGGATTTCATGCTTCGTGTGCTGGTCTTGAATGTCCTACCGATAGCTGAGGTCCTACATTTGTTGAAGATTCTCCATAGCTTGTATGAGCAACATCATGTAGCTAACATTCCGACCCACAACTAGTGTGAGCACTATTGAAAAAGAAAGGTTGTGATTATATGGAAAGTTGTAACTCCCCTAACATGACTCTATCGCCAGATTAGGGTTACTGAGCATTACCATACAAATAGAAACATTTAACATAATAATATTCAAATAAATTAAGCATATCATAATCCATCCATTTAAAAGCACTTTGTCCCTAAATCAAGCCTTCCAGGCCCTAAAAATGTCATAGAAGTAATTCAGGACTAATTTGAAACAAAACAGAAAGTTTAAGAAAAAATGAAAAAATTGTAAAGCAGGGGTCACATGGCCTAAGACACGACCGTGTGTCACTTGTTATTTTTGGTATATATTTCACACGGTCTAACGCAGTGTCGTGTGTATCAAGTCAGTGAGTTACATGTCCTATCACACGACCTGCGACACGACCGTGTGACCTAACTCAGTGAGTTACACTGTTTGAGACACGGGCTAGGACACTGCCGTGTGTCCCTTTGTTCGATTGTTACATGGTCTAGGCTATGTCACATGGCCTGGCCACACGACCGTGTAACCCCTGTTTTCAAATTTTTTAACTTTTTCCCAAATTTTCTGATTTATTTCAAATTAGACTCAAATTGCTTCTAAACTATTTTTAAAGCCTCAGAAGCCCGATGAAAGGCCCAAATGTATATGTTTGATAGGTTTGTGATTGGTTTTATTAAATGAATATTAAATGTTTATTGTTAGGATTTGCATGGTGATGCTCTGTAACCCTAATCTGGCGTCGGAGATGAGTTAAAAGTGTTACAACAATTATATTTGAAGATCAGTAAATGTGAATTTTGATTTTGGGAAGTAAGTTCTTTAAACTTTTTATTAACAACTGAAGATATATGAGTTAATTTGAATGAATTCCTAATAATTGTGAACTAAGAAATTTTCAAGAAATATTACAGAAGTGCATAGTTTAATATTTTCGATGATAGCTCTATCATTGACAAAGTTATTGCGAAAAATTTTCAGTTTTGTTAGGTTGAATAAATACCAGCAGTGTTTCGAACAATTGAAAACTATATTAACAGAGGTTCCAAAATTGAATTTGAGACAGTGCAAATGTTTGGAGTTATTGAAATATTATGAGATATTGATTGCCTATCACTCGGGTAAAGCTACTATTATAATCGATGCCTTGAGCCAAAAAGCTTTGTATGCATTGAGAACATTTAACACTCATTTGACTTTGAGTCGAATGGTTCTATTATCGTCGAGATGAGAGGTAAACTATTATTTCATTAGAGAATTCAAGAGTTTCAGAAAAAAGATCCAAATTTTTGTTAGCTAAAAAGGAAGCAAATTTAGAATGATCAGATCATTGATTTCAGTATTGATGGTGATGAAAGTCTATATTTCTAAAATTGGGTATGAGTACCTAATGATCCTGAGGTTAAAAGAAATATTCTACAATAAGTCCAAAACTATATTTGTTCAAAATATTTGAGTTGTAACAAAATGTATAATGACTTGGAATGTAGATGCTAATAGCCAGAAATAAAATGAGAAATATTTAAGTTTGTTTCGAAATGTTTGATATGTCAGTAACTAAAAGTCGGATGCTAGGTTTTGTCAGGTTGGCTACAATCTATTAAATTTCCAAGTGAAAATGGGAACGTGTTGCAATGAATTTCATATCGAGACTACCATTATCTCTGAAAAAGAAAGATTCATTCTAGATAAATATTGGTAGATTCACTAAAACAACTCACTTTATTTGTTTAAGAAGCTAGTTGAGTTATACGTTTCTAAGATTTGTTAGATTGTACGACGTGCTTTATATGTATTATTTCTTATTGTGATCTGAGGTTTACTTCTAGACTTAAGGTAAGTTACATGAGACCTTGGGTAATAGACTGAACTTCCATACATCATTTCATTCTCAGACTAATAAACAATTTGAAAGGATTATTCAGATTCTAAAAGACAATTGCAATGTTGCATAAAATAAATTCTACCATTAACAGAGTTTGCATTTGATGATCGTTATCAGTGGAGTAGAAAAATAGCACTACGAGGCTTTATGCAGATGCAATTACAGAACTCCTCTGTGCTGATCAGAATTGAATGATAAGAATCTGGCAGGAACTAACTTGTTATGTGAAACATAAGAAAAGGTTCAGTTATTGATATTGTTTGAAAGCTATTTCTGATCATTAGACATTATATATTGATCAAAAAAGAAAAGATATTGAGTTTCAAACTGGAGACAAAATATTTTTGAAAGTCTTTCTGTGAAAAAAGGTATTTCTATTCGACAGAAAAGGAAAGCTTATTCCATGAATTGTTTGGTCATATAAAATTATCGAGAGAATTAATCTTGTGGTTTACAGACCAACATTAATTTAGAGCTTGAAAAGATTCATAATGTTTTCCACGTTTCGAAGTTACGATGGTATAGGTCAAATTTATTTTATATGATTACTTCCAATAAGATAGAAATACAGCATAACTTGTTATATATTCAGAAGAACCAGACAAAATTTTTAGAATTGGAAATAGAAGAACAATGGAATTAAAGAGTACCATTAGTGAAAGTTTTATGGCATCAATATGATACTGAAGAAGTTATTTGGAAAAAAATGAAAGATTTATGAGATCACAGTATTCAAATCTATTCATAAGTAAAAATTTCGAGGACAAAATTTCTTAATGAGGTAGAGTTGTAATAGTCCATTTTTCAGTGGTGTTGGAAATAGTGGTTTTGGAGTCACAATTCCGACGAGTGAGTCCGTAAATATTATTAAATAATAGTTACAAGTTTATTTTAGTGTTTTATTGATTTTTAATCTGATAATTTTTGTTAATTGGATAATTAGTTAAGTATAAGTGGTTCGGTTCTGAAGTCAAGTGGTTTTGAAAAATAAGGTATCGAGAACTCGTTTTCACAAACCGAGCTCATAAATATTATTTTTTTAATATTTATGGAGCTATTTTATAGTGTATTGAAGTTTGGTCTAACAATTTTGATGATTTGATAGTTAATTAAGGAAAATGGATTAAATCGTAAAAGACGTAAAACTTTATCATTATTGTAACAACTCATTTTCAATGGTGTTGGAAACAGTGGTTTCGAGACCACAAATCCGACAAGTAAGTCCATAATAATTAGTATTTAAATTACATGAGTTAATTATAATTTTATATTGAATTTTGACTAGAAGAATTTTAGCTAATTGAATAAATAGTTAGGTAGAAGTGGCTGTTCTGAAAGTTAAGTGGTTTCAAAAAATGAGGTAACCGGACCTTATTTCTATAAACCAAGCTCACTATTTTGGTATGTAAATGTTTGGTTTAAAAATTTTATTGTTTAATTAGTTAATTAAAAAAGAGAGACTAATTTGTGACCCGTAAAACTTAATTTCTATAGACTTTCTAATGATTAAATGGCTTAATTAGTGAAAGAGTGCGAACTTATATGGTAACTAAACCATAATGAAACAACATGGACTGTTAATGTTTTGTTTTTGTCCAAAATTTATTTTTATTAATTAAAATGTAAAAGTAATAAAACATAAAGAAATAAATCAAGAATAAGAAACCACTATCATTTTTTTTATTGTGTTGAAACACTATTGTTAAAGAACTATGAGCTTCGGTCATTTCTTTTGCTATTGCATGGTATGAATTCTTAGCTCATTTTTAATATTTTTTTATGTTTTAGAAATCGTTATAATTAGGTCCAGTTAATTCATACATTCGTCTTTGAAATTGTTAAAGATTTTGGATATTACCATTAATGAATTTTAATTATTCTTGATGTTAAATGGTGAATTTGGAGTTTTGGTTGTTGTTTAAGACTATTTTGTAAATGAATTTTAGTTAATTTTTGGTTAAAGGACTAAATTGTTAAAATAGTAAGATTTTGTGAAAATATGTTAAATATGGACTGTATAGGGATTAAGGAGAATTCGACGAGCATGGTTTGGGATTAAATGTGTTCAATTTGAGAGTTTTGGATTTAGGTACTAAATTGAATAAAATACAAAAGTTTAGGGTAAAAGTGCAAAATGTTGATTAAAGGTCAAATATGTATATTTAAGTGTTTAAAGTATTTGGATTGGTTAATTGAATAAAATTATCATATTTAGGTCAAGAATCGAATAGTACGGAGAATAATCGGGAAAAAGAAAAAATTACGGATTAGTCCTTATGAGTCAATCGTTAGCATAGTGTAACACCATAATCTCGAATACGGAGTACTCGAATACTAATGCGCTACATCAGGTCACCGGAGTAACCGAGCAAAATTTTCAAATAATTTTAAAACATTGAAATACATTTTATATAAGAGAAAATACCATTCATAGTTATACTAAAAATAGTTATAAAAGTAGTTATACAAAATATGTGGAGCTTCAATATCATCGTATATCAAAATAGTCAAAATAACAAAAATGATAAATGAGTTACAGACCTACAAAAAAATACAAGTAAGGCCTTAGGAATACAACGCCCACTGATAGATAAGGTACTGTACTCTGAATACGTGACGCTAGGAGTCTCTCGTTGATGATGTTCCTCGGACAAAAACAAAAATCTACAAATCTGAACATTAAGACAATACAAAGGCTGAGCTTTACAAGCTCAGTGGTACACAACAAATCTACCTTACTTAAAGCAATTCATAAATATAAGCATGCAAATCAAATGTATACAAAGAAACATAACATGAGTATCGAATAATTAAATCATGATTCATTAAATCTACATAACCAAATCGCTTGTATATCAAACTTGTCAAACTTGTTAGATTGCACATACTACACAAATAATCGAGTATCCGAATAGTCTCGCGCCACTCATGGCCGCTAGTCAAATAATCTCGGGTGTCCGTAGGGTTATCCCGAGCACCACTCGTGGCCGCTAGATAAGTTAGAGCCCGAAGGCTAAGCGCAAACAAAGCATCAAATATATAATCACAAAAAAAATACAACCATGACATTCGAGTCTCATACTCATTTCAACTTGCTTATCATTCCAGCTAAAATATTAACTAATGAAATGTGACCTTGACATTTTAACCTTTTCTCTTTCAAAAATTAATAAATCTTAATATATAACTCTAAATCGAGCACCGTTTGTTTTAAATGAAACTAAAGTTTTGTACGGTTATAGAGATATAAGGCTCACTTCCTATTTTATCTTGTGAAAATTTTGGTGATTTTTCAAAGTCACTACTAAATCTGTTTTATAAGAAATCTACTGCCAGATTTTTATGACCTTTCAATACTAAAAAATTCATATCTTTTAAAATACAAATCGAAATTGATCTCTATTTGTTCTAAACGAAACTATACTGACTCACGGTTACAACGATATATAGATCACTTTTTAATTATTTTTACAAAATTTATGGTGAATTTTAAAACTTATTGCTCATGTAATAATTTGTTTCTAGCAGATTTCACAACTAAGTTTTTAGCTTCATTTTAAATCATCCAAACAAGATTTCCACCCAAAGACATATAACATGCATACATTATTACACAAGCATCATATTTATGACTTATCAAGAAGTATAGGAGAGTTAGAGGGTACCACCTTGATGGAAGAACACCAATAAAGTTTCTTGCCTAGCTCTACACCGCTTTGCCTTTGTAACACCCCTTACCCATATCCGACACCAGGACAGGGTCCAAGGCGTTACCAGACTCAAACATAAACATTCAAACAAAATCGGGCCATAAAATTTCACCCAAAATTAAAAACCATTTACACATAGCATATTGTCCCTTATACGGGCCCACGAGGGCCAAAACATACATTGGGTGTTGTTCGGGACTAAACCGAGAACTTTCGGAACTTATACAACATTTAGAAAATTTTCTTGTTCAGAGGGTCACATGCCCATGTCGGTAGGCCGTGTGATCACACATGCCCGTGTGGCTTGGGACACGCCCGTATCCTCAGCCCGTGTAACTCTCTATTTATGACATCATCAACTAAATAGGGTCACACGGCCAAGTCACACACCCGTGTGCTTAGGCTGTGTGGCGAATTAAATTCCAAAAATCAGGTGCGGACTTCACATGGCCAGGGCATACGCCCATGTTCTGGGGCCATGTCCTTCACACGCTCATGTGTCTACCCATGTGGACAACTTTGAGGCTATTTTCCCAGCCTTTTGCCACCTTCAATAACACATGCACACTTACACATCTCAATGACATCTTACATGGCATAAATGAGCACTTACACATTCATAAACATGGCTCATGCATGTCAACTTCTTATCAATTATACTTGCTCAAGACTCCATATTTTATTTAGACCAAGCTTACCAAACCACATGCAATATGTAACATCAATTTACTTCCATTTTATACATTCATGCCTTAGTTGTTATTATGTTATTTACTCACAATTCCATTATCAACGACAATTCATCCATGCCAAATGAATTTAACCACATCATGAGTGGCATTAGCACATGCATGCATATATGAATAGGATTACATCCCCACAATTAATATGAGCCATATCTCATGGCCATATACAAAATGAACCATCAAATCATTATAAGCCAACACATTTGGCTAAACCAGTATGACATATAACAAAAAGACTAAGTCCCTATACATGCCATACTCAAAATACTTGAATTCACTATACCTAAAAGATTAGTTTGATAGTGTGAGTCGAGCTCCGATGTCTTTCAATCCCCGAGCTAGCTTGGCGATACTATAAGAGAATGGAAAAGAAAGCGGAGTAAGCATAAAGCTTAGTAAGTTTGCATGTAAATAATTAACAACATTAACTATGCATTAATATACACATAACATAATAATATTTATCACAATGTCATCGAGTGTCATAAGTACGTTTTTAAGTCATGTCATTTACATAACGTACAATAAAACTCATGATCATAATTCATTCATTCACTTCTTACCGAGGTCTCATCGATTCATAATCTCAATATTTATGAGCTTTGTGTACATACCTGTACCCTTTCAACATGATCATACCTTGTCATCTCTTTGACATAATCTTTGGATTACCCGTTGAACCAGTTGGAATACTAAAAGATACTCGAGAATTCTCATACACATAGTAAGATGCCAATGCCATATCCCAGATATGGTCTTACATGGGTTCACAGATTGATGCCAATGCCATGTCCCAGACATGGTCTTACATGGGATCACAAATCGAAGTCGATAGCCCAGCTATGGTCTTACACGATGGCTCATATCGATGCCATGTCCAAGACATGGTCTTACACAAAATCATATATCGATGCCAATGCCATATCCCAGATATGGTCTTACATGGGATCACAGATCGATGCCAATGCCATGTCCCAGACATGGTCTTACATGGGATCACACATAACCCTAATGTCATGAAATTTGTATCCTAAGGTTCAATCGAGATTTTGAGGTATCAATTCTTTGTCGAATCGTCATCGAGTCATCATTAATCAAATCCATAGAGATAGATATACATTTCATGCAATATCAAAACATCAAATACATAATAACATGATGTTGAATTATTTACACACGAACTTACCTCGGTACCAAAATATGGCTAACTATTCGATTTAGTCCACAACCTTGTTCTTTCCCCGGTTTAGGTCCGGGATCTGTTTTTCTTGATCTATAGTAGCAAATTTCACTTATTTAATTATCACATTGTTCAAAACAGTCCATAAATCATACTTTGACAAAATTACAATTTTGCCCCTAAACTTTCACATATTTACAAATTAGTCGCTAGGCTCGTAAAATGAAATGTACTTATTTTCTTTGTTACCCAAGCCTAGCCAAACCTATATCATACTTATAACAGCCCACATTTTCTTTCAAATTAGATTTTTACTGCCTATTTTACAACTTTTACAAAAAAGTCCTTTTTAGGTGTTTTCATGAAAAATCACTTTGTAAAAGATGTTTACCACACATCAAACTTTCATATTCCTCCATTAAACCTCAAAATACATGCATGTCACACATGGGTAAGTTTTTGAACATGAACCCTAGCTCAAAATAATGGTAGAAATAGCTAGATCAGTTGATAACAACTTCAAAAATGCAAAAAAATTAAAAATGGGGCTTGGATGCACTTACTATCAAGCTTGGAAGTTGAACAAAACCATAGCTATGGCTCATTGAGATTTTCGGCCAAGGTAGGAGAAGATGGACAAGATTTTTAACATATTTTCCCTTTTAATTCTTTTATTAACAAAACGACCAAAATGCCCTTAAGGCCTTTCTTTCAAATTTTTCCTATTCATGCCCATTTTTGTCCATAAAAATAGAAATTGGGAAAATTGTTATTTAAGGATCCCTAATTAATAATCCAAATCTATTTCATACTTAAAGCTTCTAAAATCTCATATTTTGCAACCTTTGCAATTTAGTCCTAAAAGTTAAATTGGATACTTATTCACAAAATTTCTTTATGAAATTTTCACATAAGCATGCTATCATATCATAGACCTCATAATAATCAAAAAATAATTATTTCTACTTTGGATTTGTGGTCTTGAAACCATTGTTCCGACTAAGCTCAAAATCGGGATGTTACAACTCTTTCCCTTAAGAATTTTCGTCCCCGAAAATCTTACCTGTGAAAAGGTTTGGGTATTGGTTTCTCATGTTTTCCTCGGTCTCCCATGTAGCCTCTTCAACCCTATGTCTTTGTCATAATACTTTCACAAGGGAAATACTTTTATTTCTCAATTGTTTGTCGAGCCAAAATCTTAACCGGTTCTTTGCCATAAGTCATATCCGGTCGAATCTCAACTTCTATCAGTGAAATCACATGTGAAGGGTCTGATCGGTATCGACGCAACATAGACACATGAAAAATATCATGAATTATTTCCAACTCAAACGGCAAAGCCAACTGATATGCTACCGGCCCTATCCTTTCGGTAATCTCATACGGTCCAATAAAACGCAGACTCAACTTGCCTTTCCGGCCAAATCTGAGAACTTTCCTCCACGGAGATACTTTCAGGAATACTTTATCACTGACCAGGAACTCAATTTCTTCCTGTTTCAAATCTGCATAGGATTTCTGTCTATCCGAAGTAGCTTTTAGACAATCACGAATTACCTTCACTTTCTCTTCGGTTTCTTTGACTAAATCAACTCTGTGAATCTGGTTTTCTCTGAGTTTGGTCCAATACAAAGGCATTCGGCACTTACGCCCATACAACGCCTCATAAGGCGTCATTTTCAAACTCGACTGAAAACTATTGTTATAGGCAAATTTTACCAACGATAAATACTTTTCCCAACGACCTTGGAACTCAAGAATACAACACCGCAGGATATCTTTGAGAGTTTGAATTACTCGTTGAGACTAACTGTCAGTTTGTGGATGGAAAGCAGTACTAATATTCAATTTCGTACCCAAAGCTTCTTGTAACTTTTTCCAAAACCGCGAAGTGAACCTCAGATCTCCATCCAATATAATCGACAAAGGCACTCTTGCAATTTCACAATTTCAGAAATATAAAATTTGGCTAACTTATCAAGTGAATGGTCAATATGTACCGGTATAAAGTGAGCCGACTTTGTCAATCGATCTACAACAACATATAGCATTTTCTTTCTCGGTGTCAATGGCAAACCCATCACAAAATCCATAGTAATAAGGTCTCATTTCCACTCGAGAACCATCCTAGGCTGAAGCAAGCCTGAAGGTACTTGATGTTCGACTTTTACTTGCTGACAAATCAGGCATCTCAAAACAAACTTGAAAATATCTCTTTTCATACTCGGCCACCAATACAATTTCTTCAAGTCATTATACATTTTTGTACTACCTGGATGTATAGACAAACAACTACTACGTACGTCATGCAAAATCTTATGAATCAACTCGGTGTTTTTAGGAATACAAATCCTATCTCAGAACATTAAGCAACCATTGTAACCAATCTAAAAATTTGATTCATTACTCGACTCACATTGAACTCTATTGTTTTGCAAATCATTGTCATTTTTTTGAGTTTCGTAAATCTCTTGAAGAAACATTGGTCTAGCTCTTAACTCATCTAGGATCGAACCATCATCTGATAAAGCAAGCTGACTGTTCATAGCCCTCAAAGCAAATAACGACTTTCTACTCAAAGCATCGGTGACCACATTCGCCTTTCCCAGGTGATAGTTAATCACTAACTTGTAATCTTTTAATAACTCTAACCATCTTCGTTGTCATAGGTTTAAATCCCTTTGAGTCATCAAGTACTTTAGACTTTTATGGTCAGTGAATACCCGACATTTCTCGCCATGCAAATGATGTCTCCAAATCTTCAACGCAAACACAATGGGGGCTTGCTCCAAATCATGTGTCGGATAATTTGTCTTATGCGATTTCAGCTGCCTCGAGGCATATCACCTTGCTTTCTTGCATAAATACACAACCCAATCCATTCAAGTATGCATCACAATAAACCACAAATTTTTTCCTAGTTCAGGTTGCACTAAAATTGAAGCCTCAGTCAACAAAGCCTTTAGTTTCTCAAAACTCTGTTGGCACTTTCCTGTCCATTCGAACTTGACATCTTTCTTTAACAACCTCGTCATCAGAGTTGCAATCGTGGAAAATCCTTTAACAAATCATCTGTAATAACTGGCTAAGCCTAGAAAGCTTCAAACCTCTAACACATTCCTCGACGATTTTTATTCAATAATAGCCGAAATCTTACTCGGGTCAACTCTAATACCATCACTCGAAATAATGTGCCCCAAAAATCTGACTTCTCGAAGCCAACATTCGCTTTTACTAAACTTAGCATACAAGTGCTTGTCTCTCAAAGTTTGCAAAACTGTTCTCAAGTGCACGGCATGCTCAGTCTCATCTCGAGAATAAATCACTATGTCATCAATAAAAACAATAACAAATTTATCCAAGTACAGTCGAAAAATTCAGTTCATTAAATCCATAAATACAGCGGGAGCATTCGTTCAACCAAATGGCATAACCAAAAATTCATAGTGACCATACGTCATCCGAAAAGCAGTTTTCGGCACATCTAGCTCCTTAACTCTCAACTGGTAGTTATCGGACCTCAAGTCTATCTTTGAAAATACTGTGGCTCCCTTCAATTGGTCAAACAAATCATTGATCCTTGGAAAGGGATACTTGTTCTTTATGGTTACCTTATTGAGCTGCTGATAGTCTATACACAGTCTCATTGATCCATCTTTCTTTTTCACAAATGGTTCCGGTGCACCCCACGGAGAAAAACTAGGTCTCGCAAAACCTTTATCCGTTAACTCTTGTAACTGAGTTTTCAGCTCTTTCAATTCAGTCGGTGCTATTCTATACGGAGCAATTGAAATAGGTGATGTACCAGGGACTAGATCAATGCCAAATTCAACTTCTCTAATAGGAGGCAATCCGGGAAACTCTTTCGGAAACACATTTGGATATTCACATACTACCGGCACTGACTCAATTTTTAACTCAGACTCGTTGGTATTTAACACAAAGGCAAGATAAGCTTCACAACCCTTTCTCATACATTTCTAAGCAGTCATAGAAGAAATTACCAAAGGCAAGCTATCCGATTCATCTGATTCAACCTGAAGAATATCACCACTTTCACATTTCAATTCAATGATTTTCCTTCTACAGTTTACTACTACATCATGCATGGTCAACCAATCCATACCAAGTACTATATCAAATTCATCAAACGGCAAAAGCATAAGATTAGCCAGAAAACAATGACCTCTAATTATTAAAGGGCAATTCTTACATACTTTGTCAACTAACACATATTTTCCTAGAGGGTTTGACACTTTTATCACAAATTCTATCGGCTCAACAGACATATTCATGCTAGATACCAATTTCACACGAACATATGAATGGGTACATCCCAGATCAATCAAAGCAACAATAGAAGTATCATAGAGAGAAAAAGTACCTGTAATCACATCAGGAGATGAAGCCTCTTAGCAAGCGCGAATGCCATAAGTCCTCGCAGGTGCTCTATCCTCGGATCTCACAGCTGAATCTCTAGGTGCACTCTTGCTATTCGTTCTATTTCCCAGAATTCTCTGGGGTCTCCTTTTAGATGTAGCATTGCCCGATCTTGCATTCTGAAATCTCTCCTTTTCAACCATCTAGGGGTAATCTCCAATGAAATGATCCTGGGAACCACACTTAAAATAAGCTCCATCATTAACTCGGTACTCACTAAGGTGACGTCTACAATAATGTGAACACTCTGATCTACTCAGTCAGGCATTACTAACACTAGCAATTGGAGTAGTCTGAGCTTTTGAAACTGAGTATTGCTTACCCTTATTTCTATTGGAGTACCCAATTGAAGCACTCGATCGATTATTAAACTCTCTTGGTTTCTTAAATGAGGACTGCAGTGACTTACTCACCTGTCTCTTTTTCGAATCTCAAGATTCAAACTCATCTTTTCTTTTCTCTTTATCTAGTTAATTGGAGTAGTCTGAGCTTTTGAAACCGAGTATTGCTTACCCTTATTTCTATTTGAATACCCAACTGAAGCACTCGATCGAGTATTAAACTCTCTTGGTTTCTTAAATGAGGACTGCAGTGACTTACTCACCTATCTCTTTTTCGAATATCGAGATTCAAACTCAGCTTTTATTTTCTCTTTATCCAGTTCCTCAGCTTTACAAGATCTCTCAACAAGTGCAACAAACTCTTTTAATTCTAGGATACCAACCAGAAATCAAATATCCTCATTTAACCCATCCTCAAACCTCTTACACATGATGGCCTTAGTCAATACACACTCCCAGGCATACTTACTGAGTCTTAAAAACTCACGTTCATACTCTGTTATAGTCATTCGGCCCTGTTTTAACTCAAAAAATTCCTTTCGCTTCTGATCAATAAACCTCTGGCTAATGTACTTCTTACAAAACTCCTCTTGGAAAAATTCCCAATTAACTCTCTCCTTTGGTACAACCGACATGAGGGTGTTCCACCACTGATAAGCCGAGTCTCTCAGGAGTGACACAACACACTTCATGTATTCTTCAGGTGTGCATGATAACTCATCAAATACCCTGATGGTATTCTCGAGCCAGAACTCTACCCTTTCGGGATTATCATCTATACTAGCTTGAAACTCTTCAGCTCATTGCTTTCGAATTTTATCCACTGGAGGTCTATTCAATCTCACAAAATCCATACCTTGGGATGCTACAAGAACAGGCTAGGGAATAGGTGGGGGTGGAGGGGGTTGAGCATCCGGGTTCGTTCGAAGGAACTCTGTATACCAGGCATTCATCATATGGAGAAGGGTTTCCCTAGCCTCTTCTCCTCCTCCCTGACTCACAGTCACGGGTCTACTCTCAACTGGCGCTACCCCTTGAGTGGGAGCCAGCGTATTACTTTCTACATTATCAGCTTCAGCTCGATTGGGATCCATTACTATATGAAAACACAATTTAAAAGGTTAGGAATTGTCACACTATCATAACTCGTTTATGGCATGTATAGCTAGACTCGTGCATACGCTACGTTAGTTCAAAAATCGATTAAATTGTAGCTCTGATCCACTAAATGTAACACCCCTTACCTGTATCCTACACTGGGACAAGGTTCGAGGCGTTACCAGACTCAAACATAAACATTCATAAAAAATCGGGCCATAAAATTTCACCCAAAATTAAAAACCATTTACACACAGCATATTGTCTGTAACATCCCGATTTTGGGCCTAATCAGAACAGTGATTTCGAAACCACAAATTCAAGGTCGAAAAAATTATTTTTGATATTATTTTATGTATTATAACATGATTTTATAGATATTTGAAAATTGTGAATTAATTTTAGCAGTTGCATGCTTAATTTTTAAAAAAAAGACTAAATTGTAAAAAGTGCAAAACTTGAGTTCTAGAAGCTAGAGGTATTAAATAGCTATAGGATTTTTAGTAGAAGTCCTTATGTGATAATTAGCCCATTAATAAGTTCGTGCAAGATATTTGTTTGGTAGTTTTGAAATTTGTTTGAAAAGAAAATGGCAAATTGGTAATTAAGTTAATCAAGGCATAATAAGACAAAAATTTAAAAGCTATCATCGTTTTTTTAATTTCTTCTTCAATCGTTTATGAAGAAAATGGGCAGCCATGGATGAGCAAACATTCGGCCAAGCTTCTATGGCTCATCTAGGTACGGTCTTTGTCCCGTTTTTAATTATTTCTATGTTTTTGGAGTCGTGGTAACTCAATTTAGCTATCTCATACCTTCGTTTTCAAAATTGTTAAAGTTTGTAAATTTTTCCATTGATGAATATATGTGTATTTTGATGCTTGATGATGGAAAATGCATCCTTGTTGTTAAATAAACGACTTTTACTAAGTGATTTTCAGTGGAAACGTCCAGAAGGACCTATTTGTAAAAGTTATGAAATACGTGTTCAAAATCTATTTTAATGAAAATGTGGGCTGCTATAAGCATGAAAAAGGTTTGACTAGGCATGGGTAGCAAAGAAACTGAATGAATTTCTTTTTACGAGCCTAGGGACAAAAGCGTAAATATGATAAAATTTAGGGATAAAAATGTAATTTTACCAAAAATGTGAAATTGGGCTAATTTGAGTAGCATGATGAGTAAATAAATTAAATGTGTTGTTATAGATCAAGGAAGACAAGATTCAGACTTAGAACGGGGGGAAAAAATAAAGAGTATGATGAATAAGTCCTTTTCACCGATTGTGCTACCGAGGTAAGTTCGTATGTTTAAATAAGCATTAAATTATATATGTATAAATGTTAAATAGATATAATTGTGATAAATGCTATATTATTGAAATAAAATGTGAATGTGATAAACCGTAATTTATACATATTTTTATCCCTCGCTTAACACGTTTATGAATGATTTCTCCTTAGATTTGGTGAATTTGATGCTTCTAATCCTTTAATTTCATGTTTTATACTTAGGTGAGCATAGAAGGACGAAAAGAACAAGAAACGGGCCAAAAATGGAGAAAATGGGCTGACATGGGAAAACAACACGGCCTGGACTTCCTCACACGAAAAGAACACACGTCCGTGCCAATCTAACAGGCTCGACCACGACCCAAATCAACCTCAGCACAGGCGTGTTGATATCTCAACCTTGACCACGACCTGAAGTAATCACACACGGGCGTGTCCCTACCGAACCCTAGCTAAGTTCCATTCGGAAAAGGGCAAGTTTTAGGGCTTTTAGGCATTCTAAAGCCCATTTAAACACCCTAAAGTAAGACTAAAAGAGAGACAGAGAATAGGGAGTAAGGAATTACTCCAAGAAAGCTGATTGATCCATCTCAGAAGCCGGATTCATTATCAAGACTGAAGATCTCTCCTCAATTTCCCTTCAGGAGTTTTGGATTTTCTTTATGTTTTGTATTCTTTATTATTCTAAGATGTTTTCTTATTTAGTTATGAACTAAAACCCCTAAATACCTAAGGGGGATGAAACCTAAGACGAATCTTGTTATTATCTTCTGAATCGTATGATAAATATTTGACTTGTTCTTAAATATGTGTTCTTAATTCTTGTTTTGGTATTTCAGGATATCGATTCAAGTTAATGCTCTTAGTTGGAGGATGAATAGTCCCTGGCTAACAGTGACTTTGTCATAATTAAGTGGAGTTGATTACGCGCCTAGAGATAGGGTGACAAGATTTTACCAGATTAGGGTGAAACCTAATAAGGGGATCCATAGATCAGTTAATGCAACCTTAGGGTGTTAATTAGAGAAAAGTCTCAATTATTCAACCTAGGGATTAGACGTTATTAGTCTTGAATAGGGATAATAACATAACTTAGGGATCTCTACAGAACAAGTTAAATGAATAAATCGTCTGGTTCGGAGCCAAAATAACAAGTAAAGTCTAGGTGGATTTTTTCTTAGGTATTGTCCTAAATCAATCGTTTTTCCCAAAAGTAATTCCCCAATTCTATTTTCTGCAAGTTCTTAGTTTATATAATTAGTTAGTTAAAACAAACCCCTTTATTCTTAGGCTAGATAATAAAATGACAGTCATTACTAGTACTTTTGGTCCTTTGGGTTCGATAATCTGGTCTTTCTAAAGCTATACTACTGTTCGATAGGTTATAGTACTGTTCGATAGGTACACTTTCCTACATCGTGATAATAGTTAGTTTCAAGAACGATTAATTATAAATTTATAAAACTTATCACGGAAAATCACGATCAAGTTTTTGGCGCCGTTGCCGGGGTTTAAAATATTAGGAACACTCAATTTTTATTACTTTAGCCATTTATTTTCTTGCAATTTAAATTTTATTTGTTTTACTAATTTACTTATTCTTTCTTCTAGCAGGTTCTTATAGTTTATGACTAGAAGAAACCCATCGGGGCCACTATTTTTTGACAAAGAGATCGATCGCACAGCTCGTAGAAACTGACGAGAAATAAGGCGAAGCTTAAGATCACAGAGGAAGAGCAAGAGGACGATATCTCAACTACAACAGAAGAGATGGCTGAAAATCAAGACAATTAGCTACCTCCTGCGATACCCGCTGAATTAGCAAATTAGAATCCTGCTCCTCGTACTATGTATGATTATGCTAAACCTAATTTAATAGGATCTGAGTCAAGTATAGTTAGGCCTGCTATTGCTGCAAATAATTTTGAACTGGAACCTAACACGATCCAAATGATACAGTAATTTGGTCCGTTTGATGGTTTACAGGATGAGAACCCCAACACTCATTTGGCGAATTTTCTAGAAATCTACGACACTTTTAAAATTAATGGCATCTCTGATGAAGTCATTCATCTTCGGTTATTCCCTTTTTCACTGAGGAACAAGGCTAAACAGTGGCTGAACTCGTTACCATGAGAATTCATCACTACTTGGGAACAAATGACTGAAAAATTTTTATTAAAGTATTTTTTGTCGACTAAAACGGATAAGTTACGTAATGATATCTCTTCTTTTGTGCAAATGGATTTAGAAACTCTTTACGATGCATGGGAGAGATACAAGGACCTACTGCGAAGGTGTCCTTATCATGGGTTACCTCTATGGCTGCAAGTTCAAACGTTCTACAACGGTGTGAATCCCTCAACAAGATAGATGATTGACGCAGCCGCTGGTGGAACCATCAACAACAAAACACCTGAAGAGGCTTACAAATTTATTGAGGAGATGTCACTGAATAGCTATCAGTGGCAAGTTATGAGGACTAAGCCAACTAAAATAGCAGGCGTTTATAACGTCGATTCGGTTACTATGCTGTCAAATCAGGTAGAACTTCTAAATAAAAAGATTGATGGTTTACTTGGCTCTACGCAGGTTCATCCAATAATGCAATGTAAAGCGAGTGGAGGTGGATCGAGTAATCCAGAATATCAACCCTATGGCCACAACATGGAGAATGAGCAATTAAATTATATGGGTAATAATCCTCGATCTCAAATTAATTCTTACAGTAATACTTATAACGCAGGTTAGAGGAATCACCCAAACTTCTCATGGGGAGGTCAAGGAAATTAGAGACCACCACCAACCTCAGGCTTCCAACAACCACCTTACCAACAAGAGAAAAAGCTGAACCTTGAGGAGATGCTGTCCAAATTCATCTCGGTGTCAGAAACCCATTTCCAGAATACCGAGACAACACTTAAAAATCAACAAGCATCAATCCAAGGGCTCGAAACTCAGATAGGCCAGCTGTTCAAACTAATCTTCGAATGACCACAAGGCAGCTTGCCAAGTAATACTGAACCTAACCCAAGAGAACAGCTCAACGCAATTAATGTTCAAGATGAAGAAGGATTCATTGAGCCTGAGCCAGAATCGAGGCAAGAAACTGTGGTGAGCAAAGGTAAAGGTGAAGTAAGTCATAATGAAAACAAAATAGTGAGTGTAGAGTATAAACCTCGTGTGCCATACCCTAACGCGACAAGGAAAGATCGCTCAGACGAACAATTTGGTAAATTCCTTTAACTTTTGAAAAAATTACATATTAACTTACCGTTTATTGAAGCTCTATCGCAGATGCCGAATGTAATGAAATTTTTAAGGGAGCTTTTAGCAAACAAGCAAAAATTGGATGAGGCGTCGCATGTGGAGCTAAACGCAGTTTGCTCAGCTATTCTACAGAATAAGCTTCATCGGGCCCTACCACGAAAATTTACCACCCTTTCCTATAATTCCCAACAGGCTCCAAGAAGAACTTTTCCAAATACTATGGGCCCAACCTTTAATCGCAGGCCGCTGCATCGACTGGGCTGCGGTAGAACAAGTTCAGTTGGCGGATGCAATTTAGGCACTCCTTACCACCGATCCCTAGGACCTCTTCTTTGGGATCATCGAGCCGACGTACCTCGAGCTCACAATAGAACTGTGCTCGACATTCCATCTTCAAACCGTAATGACCAACCATGATGATCCCAGCACGGTCCAATTTAGACTTAGCGATTTAGTATGCCAATTGAGTGTCCTAGAGTTTGGTGTAGCACTTGGTCTTTACACAGAGGAGTTCCAAGAGGAAAATGATCTCGATACCCTCAACTGCCACATCCATTATTCTCCCTCGAAGTGCTGGAATGCCCTCGTACCACGTTCGGCTGGCTACGACCCTAGTCGCTCCAAGGCATCAACTCTTCCCTCATCTTTGAGGTACTTATATTCTATTTTATCTCACACCTTGATAGGGCGAAGAGAGAGCACTAGCGTCGTCATCACTCACGACGTCTACTACTTATGGTGTATGTTGCACAGGCACGTCATCGGTCGCCACCAGATGGAGCGACACCGGAGGGGGTCATCTCCATTGGCCCCTACGTGACTCGACTCGTGCGGCACTTCGGACTCCTCGACACCGCGGCCCAAGAATCATCCCTTCGACTCATTGGCCAGATGTTTCCACAAGGCATATCAAGCATGCTTAGCATGAGGATGATTGAGGGGAGCCGAGGAACCTACCTTCCCCAGTATCGTCTCGCCCAATCTACCGAGGAGGAGGCCCCAGAGGACATTACTGATGATGTTCCTTCACAGCACGACTCACCATCCTAGCTGCCATGCTCCCATCGTCCAGTTCATGCGGCGGCTTCATATGCTGACATATCTGAGCGCCTCAACCGATTCGAGTAGCAGTGTTTTCAATGATTTGATAACATTGATGCTACTCTCTAGTAGATTTGTCAGCACTTCCACATTTCATCGCCACTACCACCTCGCGAACCATCCGGCAATGATGATGATGTTTAATTTAATTTTATCTTTATTTTTATTTCTATTTTTATTTCTATTTTTATTTCTATTTTTATTTTTATTTTTATTTTTATTTTTATTTTTATTTTACGTCTTTATTAATTTCACTTTTAACATTTAAATATTATTTCCCTTTGTTACTATCTTATATTTAGGTTTTATTAATTAATTTTAGCCTCGGCTATTTCTTTATGAGTAATTATTCTTCCTAATATCCCCTAAGAAGTTCCTGATTTTATCACAGTTATAAAGAGCTCCAAAGCTCACAATCACTTAGGAACTTCAAACTCCATTGGAAAAGGTTCTCCATGACTGTCATGCCCTACTCGATAACGAGATATAATATTCTTTTGGCACAGCACTTGTGGCACCCAACCTCTACCCCCACCAGAGTATCCTCCTCCATCCTACACAACTCCAAACTAGGGAGTTCATTCATTTAACACTCAGAAAGTTTCAATTCTCTCCCTATCTTATGATTTTATATTTTTCTATATCTATTTTTGTACATTGAGGGCAATGTACATCTTAAGTGTAGGGGGTATTCATTTTATTATCTGAAAAATCCCTGAATAGTGTTTTGTTCTCTTGTAAATCTCTCATATCATGTTTAGGATGAATTTTGATTGACTTATGATTTTTATTGATATATTTTGAATTAAAACATAGGCATTCATGCATTGATTATTTAAACTTTAAGACATTAGAAAATTAAGCATGATAAGTTGATCTTTAAGAATTTAAAATTTTAGGTTGTTTCCCCAAGTTTAGGCGTTATCTTGAATTGAATTCCACAAGTTTAAACATCAAAAAGCCATAATTTTTGTGAGATTTTTGAGCCTATAAGAGTATCTATTAATTCTTTCATGCTCACTTTCATTATTGCTTTGAGTGCGTCAATATCGAATTGTTATTCTAGAACTTGCCTGTTTATGCATGCCAAGACCACACTATTTGATTTGATATGTCAAGATGATAGAGGCACTTAGGATTAACCCACTCATGCCATGAAAAGACTACCTCCACGATTAACCCTTAGTAAACCCCTTTGAGCCTAACAAGCCATTCCTTGTATTACCCTTAATATTTGTAACACCCCAAACCTGGCCTGAAAGTTTGGCTCGAATCTAGCGTGTCACATTGAAGTGTTTTTCGAAAACCATGATTCCATTAAAAACCCTTCTTAATAATTAGAAACTTATACCCTTTTTAAACCTTGTTAGAAAACCTCAGCTGAATAACATTCTTAACAACTTTGTAAAAATCTTAGTAGTTGCGGAAGCTTAATTTAAAAATAATTACGGATACATGATGTTTTGAAAACAGTAGTTGCTTTGGAAAACCATGTTCTAATACTAGCAATTATAAGAACAATAAATAAAATTCCAAATTAGAAATCCAGAAAATTACAACAGCTTTACTACAACCCACATAAAATACATTTAAAAGCAATAATCAAAACTATAACTTAAACAGTGTGTGTGGCTCCCTCCGAGCCCCTCGCAGCTCCGATCCATCAAAGGCTGGAAATTACCTGAAAGGTTAATAAACGGGGTAAGTTTACGAAAACTCAGTGTGAAATCCCCTACTATATAAAAGGAACAGTCAGTCATATAAAAGAATTAAAAGTCTGGCCCTAGGCCTACTTACAGTTTCAGTATCAATTGGGCCTTAGCCCATTATAATAGAAAGTACCAGATGGGCCTTAGCCCTATACAAAAATCAGAGTTAACTGGGCCTTAGCCCATATCAATATCAATCTGGGCCATAGCCCTCACGATGATCGAGTATACCGGCCTAGCCCATATCAGTATCAATCTGGGAATCTGGGCCGTAGTCCTATTACAAGTCGAGATATATTGGGCCTTGCCCATATCAACACAGTTGGGTCCATTTCAATACAGTTGACACATAACAAAACAGTCTTATATGATTAATGCATGATAACCCCATCCAACCCTTCACTTGCCTCCGTCCATCCCTACACTTCCTGTGGGGAATAAATCACCCACGCCATCCCTACACTTACAGTGTTAGCACCGGTTACGGCACTAACCATAATTCGCAGCAAAGCTGCTTATATCAGAATATGTGACACAGCCACCAAAACGGGTTCTTCCTCCATAACAAAACCCAACCCCATGCAGTATGACATGTATGCAGAATATATATATAATTAACAAGGCATGATTCAGAAAGGCAGTCAGATTATAGCGTAAGAATAGTTATTTATCCTCGAGGGCGTAATCGAAAACTTATCCCTTCAGTCAGAATATCATGCCCATATTTGAATCAAACAACCACAGTCAAGTCATTCATATCACCAACATATATTCACAATCAAATCCGTCAACCACACAGTCCAAGTCAGTCACTTGCCCACAAGGGCAAAACAGTCATTTAACACCCTAGGGGCAAAATGGTAATTTTACCCCACAAGGGTATCTCGGTAATTCTACCCTACAAGGGTATTTCGGTAATTCTACCCCACATTGGTATTTCGGTAATTTTACAAACTAGAGGTATTTTGGTAATTTTACAAACCAGGGGTATTTTGGTAATTTGGTAAACTAAAGTATTCTAAACAGGGATAATAATATGAATGGGCCTAAAGCCCTTTCTATGCCTAAATGGGCCCACACGCTCGTGTGGCCCTTTTAGCCCAAATCTAGCCACAAATATGAGATTCACCTAGCCTAGTCCAATATTTACTACACAATCAAACAACTTATCCAATTGGGCCCGTAGGCCCATTGGCCCACATGGCCCCTTTCGGCCCATCGCGACCTAAGTAGCCATCCTACAGCTAGAGTAGTGAAAAATACACACCTGATAGGAGACTGGAGTTAATCCACGCTCCGAGCACTTTTAACCGACGCCCAACCCAAACGAGCACGCCATAAAGTGAAAGGGATCAGCCAAGAAAGGTACATTTACTCTCCTCATGGTTCTCTCTATTTAAAGCCAGCTTCGCATCCACTCCTATGCTAGCTTCCCGATGTGGGATCCCTCCATCATCAGAGTTTAAATTCAACACCAACTCTTGCCGCCCCCTATTAGTAAAATAAATGCTCTCTGATTGCCATGAGTTTCGAACCCTAAACCTCCTTGCCAACTCTATGATGCCACCTTCCTGCCTCTTATGTGGCGCTACTTTGCCACTGGACCACAAGGCTTTTTGTGGCATAATTTCTCCAACAATATTCTTAAGGCCTACCTACTACACCCAGGGTTTGATACACCTTAAACCAAATTTTTTGCTAGAGTCCAGGTTTGAACCCAGGACTTCTCCAACACTTCTCAGCACACTCAACCACTAAAACTAGCCTTCATTGACGAAATTTACATGTACAACAAAATATTAAAAGCTGCCTTCAACCGCTACCATACTTAAGGCCCAAAACTTCTAGGCCCAAATTCAAGATGTTACAATATTAACCCTTAACCCATTATTATTGAAATCCCCTCAATTAATTTGATCCCTATTTTTGTCGAGAGTTGATTTGAATAAATTGCTTAGCTATGTCTTGTTCTTAATAGTAATCTATGTTATTTGACTTGTTCTTAAAAAAAATGTTTACATATTAGTAGCGATCTTTTGTTTGTAAGCTTCAGTATTCAAATTCCGTAGTCAGAGAAGAAGCTCTGTTGTACGCAAGTGATGATTAAATATTTTTCTAGTTGAGTAATTTTTCAAGTCAATCTTGATTCTAACATTTTCTTTCAGCTTGTGACCACACCCTCTAACCAAGCCTCGTTACAACCCTCTAAAGACCTTTTGATTGATGTATCATCTTAATTTATAGTGGTGGAGATTTGATTTTCATACAAGCCTATAGTAATAACTTCTCATATTGACTGATGAGTGTTGATTTCATTGTCCTTAAACACTTCGAGTGTTAAACTTTGTGATATTTCAAATCAATGGTAACTACTTAGATGAGGGGAGATGCTTAAGTTTTTCGTGATTAAATACTCAACTTGGAATGTTTGAAGCTTTAATGTTCTTTTAGTTGAATTCGCAATGTATGATTACTTATGGATTTAGTTTGAGATATTATTGATAGGAATTATAAGTTGAGCAAAAGGAATTCTTAATTGTGAATTGAGGATTTTGCTTGAGGACAAGCAAACGCTTAAGTGTGGGGGTATTTGATAAACCGTAATTTATACATATTTTTATCCCTTTATTAACACGTTTATGAATGATTTCTCCTTAGATTTGGTGAATTTGATGCTCCTAATCCTTTAATTTCATGTTTTATACTTAGGTGAGCATAGGAGGACAAAAAGAACAAGAAATTGGCCAAAAACAGAGAAAACGGGTCGACAGGGGAAAACAACATGGCCTGGACTTCCTCACACAGGTAGAACACATGCCCGTGCCAATCTAACAAGCTCGACCACGGCCCAAATCAACCTCAGCACGGGCGTGTTGATATCTCATCCTCGACCATGGCCTGAAGTAATCATACACGGGCGTGTCACATGGGCGTGTCCCTGCAGAACCCTAGCTAAGTTCCATTCGAAAAAGGGAAAGTTTTAGGGCTTTTAAGAATTTTAAAGCCTATTTAAACACCCTAGAGGAAGAATAAAAGAGTGACGGAGAATAGGAAGTAAGGAATTACTCCAAGGAAGCCGATTGATCCATCGAAGAAGCCGAATTCATCATCAAGACTGGAGATCTCTCCTCAATTTCCCTTCAGGAGTTTTGGGTTTTCTTTATGTTTTGTATTATTTATTATTCTGAGATGTTTTCTTATTTAGTTATGAACTAAAACCCCTAAATACCTAAGGGGGATGAAACCTAAGATGAACCTTGTTATTATTTTCTGAATCGTATGATAAATATTTGACATGGTCATAATAATGTGTTCTTAATTCTTGTTTTGGTATTTCAGGATATCGATTCAAGTTAATGCTCTTAGTTGGAGGATGAATAGTCCCTGGCTAAGAGTGACTTTGCCGTAATTAAGCGGAGTTGATTGCGCGCTTAGAGATAGGGTGATAAGATTTTGTCGGATTAGGGTGAAACCTAATAAGGAGATCCATAGATCGAGTTAATGCAACCTTAGGGTGTTAATTAGAGAAAAGTCTCAATTATTCAACCTAAGGATTGGACATTATTAGTCTTGAATAGGGATAATAACATAACTTAGGGATCTCTACGGAACAAGTTAAATGAATAAATCGTCCGGTTCGGAGCCAAAATAATAAGTAAAGTCTAGGTGGATTTTTCCTTAGGTATTGTCCTAAATCAACCATTTTTCCCAAAAGTAATTCCCCAATTTTATTTTCTGCAAGCTCTTAGTTTAGATAATTAGTTAGTTAAAACAAACCCCTTTATTCTTAGGCTAAATAATAAAAATACAGTCATTACTAGTACTTTTGGTCCTTTGGGTTCGACAATCCGGTCTTGCTAAAGCTATACTACTGTTTGATAGGTACACTTGCCTACATCGTGATAATAGTTAGTTTCAAGAACGATTAATTATAAATTTATAAAACTTATCACGGAAAATCACGATCAGAATGCTTGAGTACGAGACTACGAAAAAGACCATGGTTGGACCATGGCATCGGCGTTGATATGTGTGCTAGTGTAAGACCATGTTTAGGACATGGCATCGACCGCATTATGAGAGCCAGTGTAAGACCATGTCTGGGACATGGCATCGGCATTGAGACGAGAGCTAGTGTAAGACCATGTCTGGGACATGGCATCAGTCTCGACATGTGAGCCAGTGTAAGACTATGTCTGGGACATGACATCGGCATTGAGACGAGAGCTAGTGTAAGACCATGTCTGGGACATGGTATCGGCCTCGACATGTGAGCCAATGTAAGACCATGTCTGGGACATGGCATCAGCATTTTACCCTCTTGTGTGAGGCTTATCAGATATCCTTTAGTATTCCAAGTGGTTCAATGGGTAATTTAAAGTTATGCCAAAGATGTGAAAGGTTATGATTATGTTATGAATTGGTACAAGTATGTACTTGAAGTTTACAAACATTGACTTCATGACATTGTAAGTTCATGATTTCTACGAGAATGTCTTTGTGAACACTTGGTGATTATTGAACATTTGGTAAGAATGTAAATGGGTAAGTCATATCTATGAGAATGATCTTGTGATGACCTTGTAATTATAGGTCTATACTTATGATGTGTAACTATGTGGTAAAGTTGATTTATGATCATGTGTCAGGCTTTTAGACCAAATTAAATTGAGACATGATATGTTTAAGTCTTTTTTTGTTGATGTATAGGTTAAATTGGCCAATGAATGGCATGTAAATATTTGATAATGACTAGCTATTGGAAAGGCTAGCTATGGATATGCTTTGCTATTATGTATGTTTAAATAAAAGAGTAAAATTAACAATAAAACAGTTTTGGACAGCAGCAGTTGTATAACTTTGAAAAATCACCAAAAATTGTGGGAATTGAATTAGATGTTGAATAAATTAAAGCTTATTGAGTCCAATTTCACATAGAAGAAATTGTGTAAGAATAATAATTTCATATTATGAGATATTTGAATTTTTGTGAGACAAGGTCAGAATGATTTTGGAATCCCTTATTTTGACTTTGGAAAATCGTTAAAAATTGTATAAAAATAATTATGGGTTATAATTTATATGTTTAAAATTCTTAATGAGTCTATTTTCAAGAAAAACAAATGGTAACATCATCCGAATCTCGTATTAGGAGATAATTAATTTTTAGTGAAGAAGGGTTGAAACTGTCAGACAACAGAACAAGGAAGACTTTAAAGAATAAACTGTACTTATTGGCTAGACCAAAAATTCTAAAAATGTTATGGTAAGAAGATATGTGAGTCTAGTTTCAGGAAAATTAGCGGATCTTAATTTGGAGTTTTGTAGCTCAAGATATAAATAATTTAGTGACTATAACTCGCGTAGACAGCTTGATATGAACATAAGTGAATAGTGGAACTTTGTGCAATTATGATTGCATTATCTTGAGAGCATATTATGAGGATTGTTAAAAGCATGTTAATAAATTGTTTGTTATTTACTTATCTACTTACTAAGATATATGCTTACTCTATCTTCCTTTCCTTTTGCCTATAGTATCACAGATGCTAGCTCAAGTTGGAGGTCGTCGGAGATCCTATCACACTAACAAGCTATTGATGGGTATCAATGATTTTCTAGCATTTTAAGGGTATGGCATGTATAGGGATTTGGTTATTGTGTACATGATATTATGAGTTGGCCTAAAATATTGGCCTATGCTAATTGAAGGTCATTGTTGTATAAGGCCATTTTGTGTGGCCAATATTTGCTATGTTATAAATCTATGATGAAGCATTACATAGATGTGCATGCTTGTTTGGGTTGGATGAGTGAATGTGTGATAATTATGTGTGGCAAATACTAAATGTGAATGGTTGATTAAGTTACATGTTATAATTAGTTAAGTGTGTGTGTTGTTGTGCACGTTGAATGTGATTTATAAATAGTGTGTGAATGCCATGGTGTGGTTATTGGGATGCCTAAAAATGCCATGTTGTGTGTTGATAAACTCAATATGGGTGTGCAAGTATTTTTGGATGGAAAAAGGCTTGGTAAATAGTCTAGGCAAGTTCATTAAATTATTGAATAAGTTTATATGTTTATAAATTATGTTGTTTTCTAATTGTTTAAATTGAATTATGATCGAATATTTAGTAATGAAATTTAATTATGATTTGTATATGATTAAGTATAAAGTAAAAAAGTACTATTCAGAATATGAGAAATGGTTGTGAAATGTGAATGATATTATCTCGGAATGGATGGAATAAATATATGGTATGTGTACCGATATTATGGAAGTGCCTATGATTTTATTAATGTAATTAATTCGGTTTAGATGCCTGTTTGAACGCAATAACCGATTAGGATACGATTGGCATGCCAATAGGGTTAGAATGCGAGCTTGTACGGGATTGCACTTCGGTGTCTCTGTTTGCACTTTGGTGTCTTTGTTTGCACATTTGTGCCTCTGTCTACATTTTGATGCCTCTATTACACATCTTCGATACCTCTAGTGTAGTGTAGTTACCTCAGTATCTGAGTCAAGTTACTATAGTTCATCGAGCTATGTATTAATTGACTTAAAACTTATTTATTTGCTCAATCTATGTGATAAATAACACTATGAAATACTTGTGTATAAATGCTGATAAGTACATTGAGATATGGTAATTGATAGAATTTGATTACTTCTTTTGTAAAGTATCATTTATGTTATATATGATTACATACTAATACAATGTGATTTTGCATTCGGTTATCAGGAATTACACATTTATCCTTTTGATTATCTACTTTGTTAAGGTAAGTTAATATTGAATTCATGAAATTTGGTGTTGATATATTTAGATGAATATGGAGGTGAAATTGAATAATTAATGGTTATGTGTTTAAAAGTTGTTTGTAACAATATTGACATGAAGGGAAAATTTATAGTTATATGTATGAAACGCACGCTCTGTAAATGCGATATTAGTGATAGAGTTATGTATTTAAATATCAAAGAGTGATTTGTTTTGGTTTGAACTATCATGGTTTATGAATTGCTCAATTGAAAGTTTTGATACTGACAATATGTGAATTTTGAAAATGATTGTCAGGTTTAGAAATTTAATGCTATTTTAGTATTCATTTATAGATTGAGGTAAGTTAAATTGAATCTTGAGCTATGAACTTACTAAGCTTCTTAAGCTTACCTAGTTTGTTTCTGTAGTTAACGTTTTTGCGAAACTGATCGAGCGGATCAACTTCGGAGCTCACACTATCCAAACTCTTTTGGTAGCTATTATTATGAGTTGTGATAATTTGTGGCATATATATAGGGTTTGATGTTATTAAAATTAATGTCTTGGTTAAAGTTTGTATTGAAGCTTATATGGTAATGAAGATATAAGTTGTGCCTCATATTAATTCTTTTTTATATAGCTTGTTTTGAGTATTTGTTTGATAGGCTTTGTTTTGGTTCTAGTAATTCTTATGGAGATTAAAAATATGGAATGGTAAATTTGGTGCGTAACTTAAGGTAATGGAAATGTTTGAACTATATTTGGTTAAGTTAATTCTTAATGTCATATATAATGTAGTAATGCTTTGAAATGGTAATTTTGTTGTGAATAACCATATCTTTTGTAATAGCCCGATTTAGACCCTAATTGGAACGGTGGTTTCGAGACCACGAATCTGAGTCAGAAAAATATTTAAAAATTATTTTCTATGTTTATTATGTGTGAATTAATATCTGTGAAATTTTTATGATTTAATTTTGTCGTTTGAGTGTCGATTTAATTAAAAAGGGCTTAATCGCGTAAAATGAAAATTTGATGGTTAAATATGAAAAGGCCGAATAGTTGTTGTCTTTTTAAATTGAGGTATTTAAGTTGCAATTAGACCATAATATTAGGTGATGGACGGTTGTGGACAACCATTATAAAGATTTTATATTAAATTATAAAGGTTAAATTTGTAAATTATGTAATAATATATATGATATAATAAAGCATAATTAAAACATCCATGCATTTGTTTATTCTTTTGGCCGAATGTTGTAAGAAAGAAAAGAAATAAAGAGTTTAAAGGTTTGGCCATTTGATAGCTTAATCAAGGTATGTAACTAGCTCGGTTTTTGATAATTTTTACATTTTTGAGATCGTTGCTATGTTATCTATCAAGCCCATGTCTCAATTTTTGAATTTGATGATGATTTTGTATTTTGCCATTGTCGAAAGCTTGTGATTTTTGTTGTTTGATGTTGGAAAATAAAAGATATATGATAGATTAACATGTTTTGTATTGGAATTTTTGATGATTTTGATAATTTAGGACTAAATTGCAAAAATAATAAATTAAGGGACTAAAATGTAAAATAATGAAATGTGTGGACTTGTATAAGGAAGATGAATATTCGGCCTAAGCATGGTATATTGAAATTTTGCATATTTTGTGTTTTGTGCAATAGGGACTAATTTGTAAAAAGTGTGAAATGTTAGGGGTAAAATGGTAATTTGCCCATTTAATGTGTTTTTGGACTAAATTGAATGAAATATGTTTGAATGAGTTTAATTTGAATATGTTTAGATCAAGAACTAAAGAAATTGAATTTGGATCGGGGGAAAACCAAAGTTATCGATTAGTCGTCCCGTTCCGGTTATCGTTGTCCGATGTAAGTTTATAGGCAAATAGATGTTGTTTATTTTAAAAAATGCGAGCTTATTATGCTGAAATGAATTATGTGAAGTATATATGTTGTTAGCCGAATTTGTATATGCTAGGGAGCTATATTTACAAATTCGTTTCGACCGAGTTATGACGTTTGAAAGCCCTATATGAACCTTAGGAATAGCTAGGATACATATGTCATGACATAGGATTCTGATATGTGATGTGCGAGTAAGACCATGGCATCGATATATGTGTGTGAGTAAGACCACGTTTAATATGTTGGCATCGATATGTGACTCCGATATATGTGTGCGAGTAAAAACCTGTTTGGGCCGGTGGCATCGATATGTGATTACGTGTAAGACCACGTTTGGGACGTTGGCATTGTACGATATGTGCGATTATCCGAGTATCCTTTCAATTTTGAATGGTTCAACGGGCAATGATAAGTTATGATCAAATATGTAAATCGAGCTAAACTGATCAGGTATGAGATAGTTGATTATCTATTTGAAAATAAGGTAAGTTGGTTATTTGAAATTTGATGCAAATGAAAACATATGTGTATATAAAAAGTATATTCGGCCAAAGGTTATGTATAAGTAACATCATATTTGTAATCTATGTGCAAACATATATGAATGGTTATTTTCGATTTTATGATTATAAAATATGAATACTTATGAGATAATTAATGAGTATATGCATATAAGTTTATATATATTCGATTATATAATAATATTATGGCTTTGTAATTGAATGATATTTTGATAATAGATATTTGTATATTTGGCCAACATAAAGTTTATTTATAAAAGTATATGTTGTATGTGAATTTATAATGGTTTATTTTAGTTTAGTTAAATTGAATTATAAATGTGATTAACTGTCTTATTTGCTTATGACTTACTAAGCTATGTTAGCTTACTTTGTGTGTATTTTTGTCTCTGTCTTATAGATTTTGGAGACTAGTTACAGGCTCGGGGACCGTCAGAGGAGCTTATCACACTATTGACTGTTTTTGGTACTTTATAAGTTGAATTTTGAACCTATGGCATGTATAGGCTAGATTATATTTGAATATGATGATTTTGGTTTGTGTATATATATAAGCCATTCGAAAATGGTTTGTTTATTTGTAAAGTTCGGTTTCAAGATTTGATTGAATTATGGTTATATTTGATTATGGTTTTGGTGATTTGGCTATGGTTGATACATAGATAAATATATGCGAATTTTATTGTTATGTGCTATTATGTGATGTAGTATTAAAGTATATTCGGTTATGACATATAGGTGAAATTATGGTTGGATATTTTTATTGAATAATATGCATGTTATAAAAGTGATATGTATTAGATAAATGGCTCTGATTTGAATTATTGTTATTCGATTATGTTATGAAGTAGGTATGGATAATATTTGTATGTTTTTGATCATTGGTTGTAAATATGATTTTAGATGTAATGAAAAGCTTGTGAAATGACCATGTTTTGATTCGGTAAATAGGTGAATTAACTTTCGGTGGATGTTAGATAATTGGGGTGACATGTGTTTGATGTTAAAGTTGGATTGTTTTGGCTATATGGATATATATTAATATATTTAGTCAAATATGTGATTATTGAATTAGTTTTGAATATGACTTTTATTAATTTGTTTGATAAGTGAAAATAGCATGTTAAAATTTGGTTTTGGTATGTTAAAAATGTTGGACGAATAGTTATTATGTTTTGTACCTATATATATAATTGATGTGTTGGTGTGAAAGGTAAAATAATATGTTTAATTATTTGGTTTAGTTCTTTGAAATGTTTCATGCCTGTATAATAATAGAGTAAAATGGAAGTAGACATTAAATAAAGAATAAGTATTTAGTATGTTTAATATTCGGCTAAAGCTTTAGAAATTGACCATATGAATAGTAATTTATGCTTTTATTAAATAAGATATTTTGATGCAAGTTTAGTATGTGATTTTATTATTGTGCTTTAATTATTAAGTATATGTTATATGACATTTTGTGTGTATTAATGGAATAGCAAATAATTAAGCTTAGTTTAGTCAAAACTTATAATAAGGTTGCATGTATATTTAGTCTTGAATAATGAGTAATAAGTTGTTTAATTAATATGCTTATATTTGGCCAGTTGATACAAATTTATGGTTGAAAGTTTATTGATTTACGTGTAACTGTAATGTTTTGGTTTAGATTAATATACGTTCATATGTGGAGAATTAAAATGAAAAGTTCTTATGTGTATCCATAAATTGTTCGGAGGTGGTGACTCGTTCGGTAATCCCTCATAACCCCATTCTGGCGACGGTTACGGGTTAGAGTGTTACATCTTTGGTCAATTTTGGTTGATGATTTTAAGAAAGAATGATTAACTATTAATGAAGTTTCTTTCTTAGTTATGTTATTTGTTTAAATGATATTAAATGTGGTGCCAGTGAGGGCACATTGGTTTGGTTTATAAGTGTTGTGTTTTGACATGTTTTAGATGTATTTATATGTGATTTTGAGTGGTCAAATATGTTGATAAATGGTTTGGCTTGGTGTCTAAGAAAGGGATGAAAGTTTGGCTTGAAAATGAAGTCATTTAGTTGCACATGGCTTGGGACACGGGTTGTTACATGGTCGTGTGCCACACATAGTCTCACCATACAGTTGTGTATTAAATGATTTTTTATACAAGTTTCACACGGTCTGGCATACGGCCTGCGACACAGTCGTGTAACCTAAGTTAATAAGTAGCATGGGCGGACACACGGGCTGGGACACAGTTGTGTGTCTATACTTCGAAAGCTTACACGGTTTGGGCTATGTCATACGGCTTGACCACACGACCATGTGACCCCTATTTCTTAAATTTTCAAGTTTTTCCAAAATTTTTTGTTTTGTTTCAAATTGATCCTTAAATGTGTCTAAGCTGTTTTTAGGCCCCGCAGGCTCGGTTTAAGGCCTGTAAAAGTATTTTTACCATCATTAAATTGATGTATTACATGTTGATATTAAATTGCATAATTGTTTCAGTTTTGAAGTTAAATGTTCTATTTTGTATAGTAATACTTCGTAACCCTAAACTAATGACGGAGACGGATTAGAAATGTTACAACTATTGATTATTATTAGGTAAAATTGTATAATTATAGTTCGTTTATAGATTTAAAAAGTAATTAGAGCTTTTTAGCGAAGAGTGGACGGTTGTATGTGTAAATAGGTGAAAAGTTAGTTTAATATAATATTGATTTAATAATAAAATAAGTAAGAGATAATGAAACCAAAAGAGGACATAATCTTCGTTAGTTCATAGCACCGAAAGTTGAAGTGAAAAAATCCATTGAAAGAGCTTGAGGTTTGGCCAAACAAAAATTTTCATAGTATGGCATGTATATAATATGACATGTATATATATTCTTTTACTATTTAAAAATTTTCATAGTATTCGAATTAATAATTAAATTTATTATTCTTTATCAATTCAAATTAATTTAAATTTGTAATACTCCTTATTTGATTCGATAATAAATCCGAATAAGATATGCCAAATTCTAAAGACACTTAACAACTTTTCATATTACAAAATCATTTAAATTTTAAAAAGAAGGTATAATATGTTTACCTTTGTACTTTTTTAATATATGAATATTTTTCTTTATATTAACGAAATTCATTTCTATACTCATGTAATAAATTACGAATATAAAAAGAAGGAACATAATTTTTTAATGTTTAAAACTATAATAATATTTTAGACTAAATTTTTTAATTAAATTAGATATTAAATAATACACCTTATCAATACACGCTATAAAAATAGTTACTTAACTGATGCCTAGACTGGAGGTGGGGAAAATATCCCTTATTTACAAATAGTTACTTAATTTAGGCTAGGAAAAAAAAAGAAGTTTAAGTATCCCTTATTTTCTCTTGAAGTAAAATTTTTAAAAATTAAATAATTTGAAAAATATAAAGAATTATGTAATAGACGTAAAATAATTTCTAAAAAGATCTGTTAAATAGGTTGCAGCTCATGGTTCGGTGAATCTAATTTGAAAATGGGATGAACCGAAATAGTTGCCCAATTACATCCTCAAAGGTCACTGTAGTCATTTTTATTTCACACCTAAAAAGAAGGTCGTCGTACCGTGCAATTTCACCGTCTCTACCACAGATCTAAAACTTTATACTTTTTTCCCTCCCAGACAAAACCCTTCTTTCTCTCTTAATTAAATTCTTCATTACCAACCCATCCGAGCCGGGGTTGACAGGAGAACCACGATCTTTACCGCACCGGCGATGGGAGTTCCGGCGTTTTACCGGTGGTTAGCAGATCGGTACCCGCAGTCGATCGTCGACGTGATCGAGGAAGAACCGAGAGAAGACGGTAATGGAAATCAAATACCAGTTGACGTCTCTAAGGCTAACCCTAACGGCCTCGAATTCGATAATCTTTATCTTGATATGAATGGGATTATTCACCCTTGTTTTCACCCAGACGGCAAGGTAAATTTGTAAAAAATACCTTTAGACTTTATTTTTTATCGGATTTTTTAGTTGAATTTCTGAGATTGCTGCTTGTCGGTGAAATAATTATGAGATTTTCTAAGTAAAAGAATGAAAATTTCGAGCTACAGCTTTAGGTATGTTACCGTTCAGTAAGCGTAATTAGGTAAAAGTATGTTGTTTTCTGAAGTGAACTGTGATTCTAGGATTAGGTTTTGCATAGAATAGGGTTTTTAGCATGGTCATCTTACAGAGTGTACCGAAATGCATTGTTCGTGAAAGCAAATTTGCAGCTAATGAAGTGGTACATTGCTTATTGCTGTTAGTATGTTTTTGGTAGTCATATGTGAAAGCAGTTTATCTTGAATATGTTTCTTTTCCTGTTGCTTCAGGCTCTGAGGTATTGATCTTTGGTCACTTAAACCAAGAGTCAAGCACTCTATCAACGGTCTTTGACCTTGAATAATTTTTTGTTCTCTTTTATGTGTCAATAAGTCATAGTTTGCTTGCTTTCCTTTCTTAGTAGGTCATGGAGCCTCAAAAAGCATATTTCTTGAATGTGATATACATGTTATGTATGGCACTATGGCTACATTGCTTCCATTTATTTGCACAATCTTGATAATTGGTGCATCGAAATATTTCTTTTGATCTATTTCTTTCCATTTTTGGTTTGGCCTTGATTTTTACTTGATATTGTTCACCAATGACGGTTTATTATTGTGTGCAGTCTGCACCTGCCACTTATGATGATGTATTCAAATCAATCTTTGACTATATTGACCATCTATATTCATTGGTTCGTCCTAGAAAGCTTCTATATATGGCAATTGGTAGGATTTATTACATGCTTAGTCAATTTTCTTTTATTTCTAGGTTCTTTCTTTAATTCTTTCATTTATATTTAAAAATATTGTAGATGGTGTTGCACCTAGAGCTAAAATGAATCAACAACGTACTCGACGCTTTAGAGCTGCAAAAGATGCTGCTGAGGCTGTAAGTGTGTGCATTATTAACTGATCCAGGTTATCCAATTCAGTTGATTTATCTTTTGGTTGTTTTTGTTGTCTTAGGCAGCTGAAGAGGAGAGATTGAAGGAAGAGTTCGAGGCTGAGGGGAAAGCTTTGTCCCACATTGAAAAACCGGAAACATGTGACTCAAATGTTATTACTCCTGGCACTTCATTTATGGGTGTTTTGTCTGTAGCACTTCAGTATTACATACAATCCAGGTTGAACCATAATCCTGGCTGGAAGACTACAAAGGTGTGAAGGACAATCCCTTTCTAGCTTCAGAGATTGGATAATTCCTTGCAAAGTGGAGTGATCCTTTCTGTGTATTTTACTACGTACTCTGATTTTCAGGATACTTTTTCTCTCTAAATTTATTTATGGGGCTGCATTGGGTGATTATTTGAAGGTTATTCTTTCTGATTCAAATGTTCCCGGTGAGGGAGAACACAAGATTATGTCATACATTCGGTTACAACGTAACCTTCCCGGCTTCAATCCAAACACTCGACACTGTTTGTATGGTCTGGTGAGAGTCATTTCAACCCCAACCTTTATGGTTCCTCCTTAAATATTTTGATTGTAGTTTTAACTTAGGATTTGGTTTTGTCATAATCAGG
This sequence comes from Gossypium anomalum, assembly GCA_025698475.1. Classification (NCBI taxonomy): domain Eukaryota; kingdom Viridiplantae; phylum Streptophyta; class Magnoliopsida; order Malvales; family Malvaceae; genus Gossypium; species Gossypium anomalum. The sequence continues at coordinate 55,044,776 of CM046968.1, read as the reverse complement.
ATGCTGATTTGATCATGTTGTCCTTAGCCACCCATGAGGTTCACTTTTCAATTTTAAGAGAGGTCAGTGCCTCATTTGCTTAATGCCATTCTTGGTTTCTGATCATTTATTGTAATGGCTGGTTAATTCATTTACCTTGGCTGTACAGGTGATCACTCTTCCTGGACAACAAGAAAAATGTTTTTTATGTGGTCGAGTTGGTCATCTGGCAGCTGAGTGCGATGGTAAGCCAGATAATGGAACTGGAGAATTGAATGCTGTGGATGATACACCAATTCACAAGAAGAAATATCAGGTTTAAAAGTTAAAATTCTTCATCTAAGCGTTACAAGCACAGTTCCCCTTCCCTTTTTATTTGGTTTATACAGTGCTGATTCAATTATTGTGCGTGGACAGTTTCTTAACATATGGTTGTTGCGAGAATATTTACAATATGATTTGGAGATCCCCAACCCCCCATTTGAGATAAACTTTGAACGAATAGTGGATGATTTTGTTTTTTTATGTTTTTTTGTGGGCAATGACTTCCTTCCACATATGCCAACATTAGAAATCAGGGAGGTAAGCACTTACCACAGTTTTGCCTTGATTTTGATCATTCTATATCATTGTGCTTTGTATGAATGTTATGCTGTTTCAGGGTGCTATAAATCTTCTGATGCAAGCTTATAGAAGGGAATTTGCTTCTATGGGTGGTTATCTTACTGATGCGGGTGAGGTAAAATTTCCCTTTTCCTATGCATCTATTAAGTCTTTGTTAGAAGTTCACTGCAAAATAATAGATAAAAAATTATCCATGAAATATCAAGTCATTGACTAAGAGTTGTATGCTTTTTTGGGTTTTAACTTGTTAAAAACGGCTGGAGTGGAAAACTTACTATTACTTGTCTTGTTTAGTTGTCCGTTAAAGGAGAATAACAATTTCCATTTTGCCTGTCTAACCTCAAAATTGGTTCTCATCTAATGAAGAGAAGAAATGAATTCAACCTCCAAATTTAATTATAGTTGTTTTGGTCTTTTTCTTTTCTTTTAGTGATGGGTGGGCTGGTCTCAATGGATACATTCTGCATTCATAAAATCAGTACTCCATCCCTTGATCATTTGCCATTTCAAGATTAACAATCTTGAGTTGATGTGGTTTCTTTGGCCTCTCCAATATCATTCCCATGATTAATTAATGGCTAGTATTGTTACCACGAGATTGTTTACTGAAGGGCATATATTATATGACATTGAAGAAAACAAAAGAGATAAAGTACGTGCTTAGAGAGAGAGAGTGTGTGTGTTTTCCCCATGTATAAATAACTTGTTCATTTATCCTGGAAGAATGTAATTTATTGCTTGGGATTAAAAATAATTGTTATTTTTTATTCCTTTCTCAATGTTAGAAGCTAGAACAGTTGTTTCATATGGTTGCTAATATCAATCCTTTTGCTAGTACAGGTTTTGTTAGATAGAGTGGAGTGTTTTATTCAATCTGTTTCTGTTCATGAAGATCAAATCTTTCAGAAGAGGACTCGTATACAGCAGGTGAGGTGCATCTTCCATGCTTTGATAATATCGTTTTTACGTCACATACATTGCATGTGAATATACACATTTAATTATATTATTTTTAATAAATACATTAATTTTATATAATTAATGTAAGTAATCATTAATATATTAATTTCCTTAATATTATTAACAAAATAATTATAATTATTTTTTAGTTTAAACATTATATTAATGGTATTTTATTATATTTATTGAAAAGATAAGCGAGTAAAAAGAATCTATTAAAAAATTGAAATCAAATAAATGATTTTTGGAATAAGCTGATGACATTTTTTGGAGAATAATGGAGGTTGAAATTTTATTACTTTAAAAATTTATGAAGTATTTTTACTTAATATAATTTAATGATTTTATGTATTTAAACGTTTAATAATTAATAAAATAAGATCTAAAATTTATATGATAAAAATTTAATTGCCATTTCATCAGTTGTTGCTTTTGATAAAAATTTATTGTTATATTATATTAAAATCAGATTATAATATCTATTAAAAATAAAATTATAGATTTTAGTTTTTTGATACATTACATACACTGCTATGAGCAAGGTTAGAGAGTTAATAATTATTTAATCAAATTTAAATACTTATCAGCAAAGAAATTATAACCAAGTTAAAATATAAAACTAAATAAAAATATGTGATAAATTAAAGGGTAAACTACTCTGTTAGTCACTCTAAGTATGAGTTGTTTCTATTTTGGTCATTCCAATTCTTTTTTGTTAATTCGGTCATCCAAAAAGAAATTGATCAAATTGATCGCTCCACTATTAAACGGTAATGGAAGACTAATGATTCATTTTTCACGTTAGCCACTCTAAAATTAGGGTAAACTACCCTTTGGTCACTCTAAATAGGGGTCATTCCTATTTTGGTCACCCCAAATTTTTTTGTGCAAATGGACTGTTAGTCTACCGCTACACCATTTGATAGTGGAGTGATCGATTTGATCAATTTCTTTTTTGGGTGACCAAATTAACAAAAAAAAAAAGAATTAGTGACCAAAATAGGAACAGCCTCTATTTTGAGTAAGATAAAATCATATTAATAATAAAAATAAAAAGTAATTAAAAATAAATATTAATAATATTACAAAAACATTTTAATGTTATCAATCTTGATCTTCTCTAATTTTATTATCCTCGTCATCATCTTTGACTAGTAGGGATTATTGTTTGTCAACTTATTAATTTTCTAATGCAATTAACTACATTTTGACTTTAAATCTAAGCATGGAAAAGAAAGAGATCTTTGAAAAAAAAACAAAGCAAAAAACTATTTTCAACTAAATCTAACAATAAAAAATAATGAAAAAATCAGCTGCAAAAAATCCTGAAAAAATGAAAAGTGCCTGAAAATGCAGATAGAAATTTAAATATATGTTTAAATTTTCTTTCACTTTGGTTCCTCTTTTCTCTATTTTAAGAAAAAGGATTATGAAATTGGCCACTTTTTTCTTTATATCATTAAGAGTTAATTGGTCTCAAACTTTAAAAAATTCTAATTACACCCCAAACTGTTGATGTTATATCAATTAAGTAATTTCGGTATTAAAACCGTTAATTTAACCATTAAATGATACGTCAAATCTTACATAGCTAAACTTAAAATGCTGAAAAAAAGAGTAAAACAGAAAAAAAAAAGAGTGAACGATAGAACTTGTATAAAAGTTACAAAAACCTCGAAACTAAGATTTCTTACAACATCCATTTTTACAATATTCATTTTATTTAAAGTTTTCATTTTAAATTATGTCATATAAGATCTCACTTGTTGTTTAACAGTTAAATTAACGATTTTAGTAACAAAAGGACCTAATTGATATAACCTTGATACAATTAGAATGATTTGAAGCTTATGGACTAATTTAGAATGAGGGTCATAGTTTGGAGATGTTTGGTGATATTAACTTTATTATTAAATACAAATAATAAAATAATAAAAATAAAATATTTTTAAGTGATGAAAACAGAACCTATTTAATAATCCTAAAAACATATTTTTCCAGTGATTTTATAAAGGTTACTTGAATGAAAATGCTTTGCTAATGCAGTTATTTATAGTGCTAAATCCTAGTTTATTTCGTATAATTGTAACACTAATTAAGTGATAAAAATTGTAATGAACTGTATACATGATTAGATTACTCTTGTTATTATTATATAATAATTAATAATATACATAATGTCTATGATCATCATGATTAGATTACTTTTGTTATTATCTCGTAATAATTACTAATATATTAATGAATTATTCTTCTAATGTTAATTTAGTAATATAATGAACAATAAAAGATATTTTCGTTAATTTAAAAGTTTCTCCAAACTCATGCTTTTATATATTATAGATAGATTATTTGCATCCCTTGTCCAGTTGAAAGCCTGATTCTATTAAGTTTGATATATGTATTACCGTGTGACAATACCATATAATTTCGTGTTCTTTGTAGAGATTAAGCAATATCCCATTTCTCATGAAGCAATATGCTGCAGGTTTTGGATGCTTTTATTAAGTACAATCTTCTTAATCTTGTATTGTTTTTGATGATGTAGCCTTAACTGGAAATAGTTGCTTTCGTAGAACGAGGGAGACCGTATGGACCAAATTTTGTGTTATCTATTGTTCCTTCCCATCAACTCAAAGCATGTATATAGAAATGTGTTAATGTTTAAACTTGATCGCAACCAACAACAGCAGTACGCCTAGTAGCTAGAAAAAATCATTTATCTAAAGACAGTTGCAGAAGTGCAAAGGACATTGCTTAATAGTAAATTTGTGAATGCTGAAGTTCAGTGAATTTGGTTTTTTTATGAAATCTGATGTGAGTCATCTCTTTTTTAATTCTCTTTTAATGCTATTAAATTGCATGTCTGGGTGTGTACAAAAGGTTCTGTTATATTTGGGCTTTTGACTTTCTATCTGTATGTGATTGGTGGTTTATCATGCACCTCTTCCTTCAACTTAATTTTTTGATATAAACTTCTATTGGCCCTATATCTTTTTACTTATATGACTGATTTTCAGGCTTATGAGAATAACGAGCGAATGAAGCTTAAAGCAAGAGGAGAGGACTCTGAGGAGGCACGACCACCTGTTGTAGATAAGGTCTCAGTTCGTTCTAAATTATAGACCTGAGTCTAAAATGGCAGGTTCAATACAGACTGAATTGCTTGGATTATAAAATCAAATGAGAAATTAAGTGATCTCTAATGCCATGGTTTGAAATAAAGCTTGAAGTGATTTTGAATTATGTGATACCTATGGTTCTATTGATAAACTTTGAGATCTTTTGGATATAAGTTTCCTCAAGTATTTTTGCTGTGAACTTTACTGAATTTAAAAAAAAAACTTTTTCTGACATCCATTTGATCTGAGAGTTTAACCTGTTCCTACTGTTAGTCTTATAATCCATAAGCTAGACAAGTGAAGGGGAAAGTTATTGCAAGGAGAGTCTGATGCAAGTCCTATATGTGATCATTGGGCATTTTAGAAAATTGCTCTGATTTTGGTGATGAGCTTTCTGTAGCATAATAATTTTAATTTTTTTCCCAGATTAAATTAGGGGAACCAGGATACAAAGAAAGATATTATGCTGAGAAATTCAGTGTATCAAATCCAGGGGAGATTGAAGAAGTTAGAAGAGATGTTGTAAGTTTAAACATTCTATTATATGATAAGTTTCTTGCAACAATATTATGTTTATATGGTAATGCTATCTCGTAGAAGATATGTAACGATCTCTATTTCTTGCAGGTTTTGAAGTATGTTGAAGGTTTATGTTGGGTATGCCAGTATTACTACCAAGGTGTTTGCTCTTGGCAATGGTTAGTTTGATGTGGACTGGAGCTGAAAATTTTATATTTGCTTTTAACAGCTATTTTTCATTTGATAAACTAAATGTATTAAGATTAAATACCAATTTGAGCATATCTATATGCTTGTGCAAATATTTGTGTCCTATTCCCTCAATGCTTGCCCTTTATATCTTGATTTAAAAATACCTGCTCAGATTGCCATATTATACATGCATTGATTACTAGTTACTATGGGGCTAGTGGAAGAATAGGCTGAGTTATTTACTAAAAAGCAGTTCATGCGGTGTGCTATTGTCTTCTAAACAGTTGAGACTTTCAACTTAGAGGATTTAGGTTCAAACCATGGGAAGGGAGACTTTGCTTATGCTATCTGATACTTCTCGGTAGCTCAAACTTGGCTTCTGAGTATATACATGCATACACGTCATATCACAATGTGGTTATGACTTGAGATTTTCTTGGTATGACCTACCAAGTAGTTCAATATATGCTAGATGTCTTACTTTATGTTTTCCCCCTTTAGTTAGTTTAAGGTTTGGTCTTGACTTTTTATTTCAGGTTTTATCCATATCATTATGCTCCATTTGCTTCAGATCTGAAGGATCTAACTGATTTGGAAATAACATTTTTCATGGGAAAGCCATTTAAGCCCTTTGACCAGCTCATGGGAACACTACCAGCAGCCAGGTGTTTTCTTTTGTTGTTGTTGTGGTGGTGGTGGTGTGTTTCTTTTTATTTTATTTTATTTTATTTTAAATTTATATGGTGTGTGTGTGTGAGGGGGCTTTTGCATTTTTTCCTAATATATCTTTGTGGTTATAGTTTTTAGTTTCCTATGCTAATAGGATTTATCTCTATTATGTTATAGTTCTAAAGCTTTGCCAGAAGAATACGGGAAACTGATGACGGAACCATCATCACCTATCTATAGTTTCTATCCCTCTGGTAAAAAATTGTTTTACTCTTGGTGGTTTCTTTTTCTTGTGACATTCCTCCCTTTCTCCTAGATTACCCAGATTTCTCCGTGTGACAGATTTTGAGATTGACATGCATGGTAAACGCTTTGCATGGCAGGTATATTATTATACCAAGTTACTCTTATCCATTTGAATGAAGATTATGGGAACTTACCTCTGTTTTTTGGACACAGGGTGTTGTCAAGTTGCCTTTCATTGATGAGTGGAAGTTGCTTTCTGCAACAAGAAAGCTTGAAGCTACTTTAACGGTCTGTATTGTCAGTTCAGGCTAGTGTGCTTAATTTCCGAATGATAATGTTAAATCGCTATTGTTTTAAAATGCTTTTAGTTGGTCCCTTATGCTAACCCTTAATATTTGCAGGCAGAAGAGCAGTTTCGGAACAGTGTAATGCTTGATCTGCTATATGTTCATCCTCTTCATCCTTTGGCTTCACAAGTTCTTTCATATTACTATCAGTTCTCCCCTCACAAAAAAAATTTATGGCCAATTGACACAAATGCTAGGTTTGTTAATCTCACTGTTCTTCACTAATTGAGCATTCACATATCAAGTAACTTGACTGAAATCTGTTAGGTTTACCATCCTCATTCATTATTTGCCTTCACAGTGGTGGAATGAACGGATTTCTTTGGTTATGTGAAAGGAATGGTTGGCAAGTTGTAGTCTCTTCCCCTGTTAAGGAGTTGCCACGCATAGAATCTAACCAAATTTTGTAAGTCTTCCATAGTTCTATTGCCATTTTTTCTTGAGAACCCTATTGATCCTGGTAATTCATTTGATCCATTTTTCCTTTGCAGAAATGTTACATACATGAATCCTTCATATCATAAACACATTCCAGAACTTCCACAGGGTGTTGTAACACCCAAAAAGGTATATAATTTCTGATATATGGGTTGACTTCAGTTTATTATGATTAGGGAACTCAAGGATGCACGAGATTCCTCTTATGCTCCATTTGGGAATTTGAATTTGAAAATTTGGATTTCGTTTATTATGAAATGGTAAGAATGAAATGCATATATCAAGAACAAATTAGTTAAAAGTTTAAATACATGGATTTGCCTAATACAAAAGTAGTTTAAAGAATTCTATTTCATTAATAAATAGGCCTCTAGCAAATCCATGGATTTGAGAAATTGTCATGAATTTTACATTTCTAAATAGTTCTATTCAATTTACTCTATTTGAAATCCAAAATCAAATCTCAAAATCCTAGTTCTCAAATGCTACCTTGAATTATTTTTAGTAGTGTTTTCTTTTGTTTTGAGAAACATTATGGAAGTCTTACTGGTTCTATTAACAGAGTTCACATTTTAACACATATATATTGCTCTTGCAGATTCTAACTCCTCTAGACATTAAACCTTTTCCTGTATTATGGCATGAAGATAATGGTGGGCGGCGTCAGCAAGGCAGAGATCGGTGAGAATGCATTATCGTAAAATTTACCATTAATTCTAGTGTCTTTGCTGTTCCGAATGGTTTCATGATTTATTCAAATCCAAAATTGCAGGTGATTATTGAAATGATCATTATTCTATTTGTTTGACAGGTCACGACTACCTGGAGCAATTGGTGGTCCTCAGCTAGGAGAGGCAGCTCATCGTCTTGTCAAGAACACACTTAATATCAAACCAAATGGCTCATCCTCAGGGTTATTTGAACAACCACCGTCTTTTAATGTCTCAAGCAACTACACAATCATTAAACAAAGGCCTGCTAGACCATCAGGTTTTGAAAGGGGCTTTTTTGATGACCCAAGTCTTTCTTATAGTAGTCGACCATGTGCAGCTGGACCATCAGGTGGAAGGGGATATAGTGATGGCCCTAATTATTATGGTCAATATAATCATCTACATGGTGTAATGGCTAACCCAAGACATCCGTCATCGAATAGTATGCAAGTTAACAGAAACAACTTCCCGGCAGAGGATAGATTGAATCATCAGGAACGTTATCATGATTTGAGAACTGGAATGTCTGCTTTGTCATTTGAGGGAAGTGGCAGAGGTGCAATACACGTAGAGATGTCTTCAAGGATGCCAAATCCTGGATACTTGCGAAATTTAGACCACCGGTCTGAGCAGAATACCATCAATCCTCCCATTCCTACCAAGTGGATCAATATGCCAGAGAACATAAATGCTGGAACTTATAACTAGAAAACGGATCAATACAAGAGGCAGATGAAGAAGGTTGAGCAGACTAAGACTTATGGAGGAATCCTGTAAACTAGTGATTGCGGTTTAAGATGGAGCTGCCCGTTTTTTGACACAGGCATGTCCTATTGGAAGGCTTGGTAAATTTAAGTTCTTGACTTGGATAGTCACAATGTTGCCACTGATCTCTCAGGTTAGGGAACTAACCACTAAAAACTGTTTGAATATTCCAATGTCACACCGTCTGTCAATTTCTATATACAAATCTTTGAATGAACGTGCCATGTCAGTTTCATATGCTATGGCTGAAGCTGTAGTGTTGATTTACAAGAAGATTGCGGGGACATTGCAAATTTCAAACGGTAATTTCTTTTAAAAAACATAAGCAGAGTCTGTAGTGGATGTATCATGGTCTACCCTTTTAGGTTTCTCGAAACACAGTTTAGTTGTGTTTTTGGGTTTTTATTGGTTCAGGTTGTAGAGATGGATGCCATTTGAAGTGAGAGATGCTTAAGCTATTTCTTTTAAATGTACAAGTTTTATGATGTATTTTAGATTGTTGGCTTAGGTTGATAGTGTTTCTTAATTTACAGGAATCAGCAAAGCTGCCTATTGTGTTTTCAGTGACTCAGCTGAGAAAATAAAGTTGGAATGTTCTTCAATTTTAAGGTTACCAGTTTGCCTGTTGGGAAATAATTAATATGCATGTATGTACCTAATATACATATAGATGTGCCCCCCATTTTTTAATAACTATTAGATTAGATTTGATTTGAGAATCTTTTAGTTAACTTCATTTGGAAAGGTGTATAATGTATGTAAATTACATCTTTTACATGTCATGATTGATCTCGGAGTTAGATTGTATTTTTTTATTAAAAAATGACAAATTAGTCTTTATCAATAAGTAAATTGATGTTTTAACTAAAAATTTTCTTTTTTCTTACCATTAAAAATTGGTATGGTTGATCGAAGAATCAGACTGTTATATATATTTTATGTAATGTGTACTTTATGTTGACGTTCATTATTAGTAATAATAGAAATATATGAAATTTTTATCAGAATGATTGGTTTGTTTTGTAATTTAAATATAGAAATTAATATGTTCATTTTTAAGTAGAAAGGGTTAAATGTATTCCGATTTTTGGTGCAAACGTGTTTATGATGTTTTTAACGTCGACAAATTTTGAAAGTACATGCTATGTATATACACATTGCATTGTATATGTATCTTGGATGTATGGTGATTTAGATTCAGGTGTATCTTATCAAGAACTCTTGATTAATTTAATATAAGATAATATAATAAGTATACATATTAATGGTAAAATAATTAATACACATTAGAAATTTTGTTATAGTGTACGAATGTGAAAATTATAAATTTAGAATATAATGTGTGTTTAAAAATAACATATAATAAATAATAAAATGTATGGTTTAAAATTAATTAATAATAATATATTCATATGTATAATTTAAACATTAAAAATTAAATTAAATTGTTTATCATTGTGTTATTATTAATTTTAAGTCAATGTCTAGTTAACTTGTGACATCAACTTAGTTAAATATATTATAAATAAAATGTGCATGATGAATTGAAATTTATAAAAATATTAAAAACAATTTTAGTTGAGTGGTAAAATAAGGGTTTTATTGATGCAGTTGGTTTGGATTTAAATTATACCATATACATATTTTTATTGGTTTTTTGTTTTAAATAAAAAAATTAAAGTTACATTTAATAATATAAGTTAACTTGATTATGAAAAGACAAATGAATAATTTTTTAACCGAATTGTAGAGTTGGTTGAGGGTGGTATTAATTCAATTAGAAGTTTAAATAACAAATATGGATATAGAATTAATGGAAATAATGGAGTGTGCATAATAAAATTAAAATGTATAAAAACATAAAATAAAATTATAACTGAGTGGTAAATTAAAGTTTTCTAATGTAATTGGTTTTAATTTAAATCCTATCATAAGCATATTTTTATTTATTTTTTAAAATAAAAAATTAAAATATACTTGAAAAATATAACTTGTTTTAATTATAGAAGTGTATTTAATTGAGTTGGTAATCCGGTTGAGGGTAATACCAACTCACTGAATAGTTTGAATAATAATATAGATGTACAATTAATGGAGACCATGAAATATGCATGACAAAAATTGAAATGTATAAAAATATTAGAATAAAATTTTAGTTGAGTGGTAAACTAAATGTTTTGTTAATTTAATTGGTTCGAGTTTAAATACCATTATATGTATATTTTTATTGTTTTTTTAAAATAAAAGACTAAATTAACTTCGAATAATATAACTTATTTTAATTATAAAATTAATTACAGAAGGGTATTTCTATAATTTTTTAACTGAGTTGGTTATCTAGTTGAGGGTGACAACAACTTAGTAAAACACTTAATAAATATTATAGATATACAATTGATGGACATAAATACATAATAAAAATTGAAATGTATAAAAATATAAAAATATAATTTTAGTTGAACGGTAAATTAATGGTTTTGTTAATGCAATTGGTTCGGGTTCTATTCTATCATAATAAAAAGATTAAATTACCATTGAATAATATAATTTATTTTATTAAAGATGAATATTTCCATAATTTTTCTAACTGAACTGGTGACATATTGAAGGTGACACTATTTCAATAAAACACTTAATAAATATTATAAATAAATACACGTTTAGAGATGAATGTATCATATTTATATTTATTATATTTAATAGAGTTGTATTAGCTTTTACGTAACTCATTCGAAATAGACTTTTAGCTTTTTTCTTGATAAAAAGAAAATAAAAAGAACATTTTGTTATAAAATAATAATGCAAATAACACAAGAATAATAGATGAGAATAAAGGGAGATTTCTATTGCATTTATCTTCTTTTTCATCATCATTACAAGTAATATACTCTTATATGTACAGGGAGATTAGACTTCTCATTTTCTAATACATAAATAGAAAAGGGGTTACAAGAATATGAAAAATGAAGAGTTAAGAAAGATAAAAGGTGAAAGGTTGATCATAATGAATATCCACTTTAATAACATTCATAACACCCCCTTGGATGTTCATTGTATAAATGATGTTTCATTAAAAACCTTATTAGGATGTGGGACAAAAACCTAGTAAAGCAAAAAAGAGTACATAATCCTTTAATATACAGTATGTCACAACCTTAAAAGAAAAATGTAGTGCGAATTTACTCCCCCTCATGTAAGCATCACTTAAGGTCTTTGGAACGATGCAATTCAATACTGAAAATTAACTTCTCAAAGGTAAGGTAATGAGTGCCCAATTGAATTCTCGATTATTATTAGTATTATTTTTGCATTGGATGAGGGGTGTTACAATAGTGCATATTTTGCTACCCCTTATTTGAACACCATTTTATAACTTAATATTGAGTTATTCAATATTATTTATTAATAATAAATCATCAACATATATAACAAATTTTGTTGATGTGTAATACCCCAAAAATTAGGGGGTTAGGATTTATAAAATCATTTTAAATTGAGCCATAGTATTAGTGGTTAAGAGCTTAGTAAAACCCTTAGAGAACCAAGGTTTAAACCTCACTCTTTGCATTTTTTCTCTTTTATTTTTCAGCAATTAAAAGAACAAATTCAAGTTAGTATAAGAAATAAATGTGGTAGAAAATGACTATGAAATGAGAAATAGCCCAATGGCCAAACATCACTTCATCTTCCTTAATGTCCCAAGTTTTATTCATACCAATTCCCTTCCTTTTGTTTTAAATTTCAGCAAGAGGATTTATTTGCCAAAATACCCCCTAAAATTTCCATAACTTAGCCTTTTAAATCCTTTCCTAATCATAATAGAATTTTGATTATCTTTTTCAGCTCTATTTAGAATTTCTTTTCTTTCTTTTTTAAATACATATATATTTTTTGTTTTCCCACTTTTCTTTTTCATAAATCTTCATCTTTTTTTGCTGCAAATTTTATATTTGAATCCCAAACCCAAAATCAACCCCGTTCAATCCATTTTTTTTGTGTCGATTTAGCGAAACACCGTCAAATCCATGTCTAAATGAGCCAAGACCGGTAAGCAATCTTGTTTCTAATTCCGTAGATGTCTAGGATTCTAGAATAGCACTGTTCTTGACAACCTTTCAAATTGATTTTGAATCTTTTTTGAGTTTTCCCAAAAATCTTTCTAAAACGATAAATCTTAAAGGTAGACAGTAATTCTTGCATTTTTGTCAATCAAAAGACCCGTGTAGGTGACCCGGATCAGATTCGGATGTGAGGATCGTCATTCGAGACCCTGAAAGTCAAGTGTGTGTTATTTTACGAGAAAATAAAGGCAAAATCAAACCCAACCTAGACCACATGGCCTAGACCCTCCCACACAACCAGGCCTGAGCCATCCCACACGGCCATGTGCTCATGTTTCTTAAATTTTATAGTTTTGCCTAGAATTTTATATTTTGATTAGATTAGTCCCTAATTAGTTCCCGAACTATTTTTAGTGATTTATTTATCCAATTAAGCCCCTAATAACATGAATAATGCTAGAATACATGACATAAATGATTGAATTGCTAGTTTATTAATATACACATGGATGAATCGTGAATAAATATGTTGACTGAATTTGTGTTTGTGAATGATCGTATAATATGCCTTATGATACTGTTATTCCAAATACATGAAAAACATGACTTTTGGCTACTGAGTTGATCTGTTATAAGCATATTATTTGCTACTATTTTGAACTGTTATAAGCATATTGATTGCTATCGTATTATTTTGTTAAAAGCATAATTAAATGCTACCGTATTGATCTGCTTGAGCTTGCATATTGCGTTGCATGGGTGGGACGATATGTATGGAGGAAGTATGAGCAGTTTATCTGCACCGTTGAGTGGTTTATCCGCACCATTGAGTGGTTTATCCACACCATTTGAGCAACTTTTATCTGCACCATTTGGGTGGTTTATCCATACCGTGCTAGCAACTTCAATCTGCGAACATGTTGTGCATCCACAACCTACTGGCAGCTTGTTTGCAAAAACTATTTTATTAAAAACCTGATGGTTCATCCACACTTTTTATTACTAGTGGTTTATCCACAACGAGTGGCTCGTCCACAAAAATGAGTGGTTTATCCACAACGTGGTGTAAAGGCAGAGGATTTCTGGGGAACTCCTATTATTGTGTGTAGTGGTGGGGTAAGAACCTGTTCTGATAAATTGAAATTGCATTGCATTTATAAGTATTTCCATTGCTATGAATACTGAGATATTAGGATAATGAGTGAATCTGAAATATCAAAATTTTGAGTTGATATTCAAATTGTGTTTATATTTGAACATTGAGATATTTTGTTGATAAAGTTGAACTAATTTACCAATTTTCTAAATTGTTAATTAATTGTAGTTTATACTTTGAATTTGATATTTTATATGTTTTTGTCTACTGTTTACACCGATTTTCTTATGATTGAACTCACACTGAGCTTTTATAGCTCTTCTTCCATTATTTTCCTTCTTTCCAGATAACCTGCAAAGTTAAGACACGGACTCGGCATTCAAAGGACTCGGCTCAGAATATTGATTTCTATATAAAAATATTTTAGACTGGTTATTTTATAATTTTGGTTATTTGAAACTGTATTATTATTCTGGCATGGGATTTAGTTTACGATTTTTATTTAGGCATGCATGACATTTAAATCATTTATGTTATTAGAATATGAATTTTTATTTAATTATGCATAAAACATGATTTTAATAAAAATTACATTAATATCACTTTTTCGCTGCTAAATTGTAAATATGTTTTGTTAAAAAAGTAGTTCGAATTTTCAACTAAGCTTTTAATAGTAAACATCATCATAAAGAAGATGTTAAACTTGATTTTTTTTTTTTTTTTGTAAATCTTGAGTTTTTTTTTTTTTTGGAAAAGAGACTAAACTTCCTTCTAAAACAAATGAATGTTTTTAATTAACTATTTTTAAAACTCCAATAATTCTGCCAGGCCATTTCAGTGGCTAATGTAATCTCCTAAATTCGGGTCTAACATCTAGGCCCGGTTGGGGAGTGATCGTGATTTTCCGTGATAAGTTTTATAAATTTATAATTAATCGTTCTTGAAACTAACTATTATCACGATTTAGGCAAGTGTACCTATCGAATAGTAGTATAGCTTTAGCAAGACTGGATTGTCGAACCCAAATGAACCAAAAATACTAGTAATGACTGTCTTTTAATTATCTAGCCTAAGAATAATGGGGTTTGTTTTAATTAACTAATTAACTAAACTAAGAAATCACAGAAAATAGAATTGGGGAATTACTTTTGGAAAAACGATTGAATTAATACAATACCTAAGGAAAAATCCACCTAGACTTCACTTGTTATTTTAACTCTGAATCAGACGATTTATTCATTTAACTTGTTCCTTAGAAATCCCTAAGTTATGTTATTATCGCTATTCAAGACTAATAACATCTAACCCTAGATTGAATAATTGAAATTTCTTCCTAATTAACACCCTAGGGTTGCATTAACTCGATCTATGGATCCCCTTATTAGGTTTCACCCTAATCCGGCAAAATCTTGTCACCCTATCTCTAGGCGCGCAATCAACTCCGCTTAATTATGACAAAGTCACTCTTAGACAGGGACTATTCATCCTCCAACTAAGAGCATTAACTTGAATCAATATCCTGAAATACCCAAACAAGAATTAAGAACACATAATTAAGAACAAGTCAAATATTTATCATACAATTTAGAAAATTATAACAAGATTCGTCTTAGGTTTCATTCCCCTTAGGTATTTAGGGGTTTTAGTTCATAACTAAATAGGAAAACATCTCAGAAGAATAATGAATACAAAACATAAAGAAAACCCAAAACTCCTGAAGGGAAATTGAAGAGAGATCTTCAGTCTTGATGATGAATTTGGCTTCTGAGATGGATCAATAGACTCTCTTGGAGTAATTCCTTGCTCCTTATTCTCCGTCTCCCTTTTAGTCCTCCTATAGGGTGCTTAAATAGGCTTTAGAATGCCTAAAAGCCCTAAAAATTGCCCTTTCCCGAATAGAACTTAACTAGGGCTCGGCAGGGACACGCTCGCGTGCAATTACTTCAGGCCGTGGTCGAGGCTGAGAGATCAACACGCCCGTGTTGAGGTTGTTTTAAGCCGTGGTTGAGCCTGTTAGAATGGCGTGGGCGTTTCTTCTACCAGTGTGAGGAAGTCCAGGCCGTGTTGTTTTCTCACTTCGGCCCATTTTCTACGTTTTTGGCCCGTTTCTTATTCTTTTCGCTCTCCTATGCTCACCTAAGTATAAAACATGAAATTAAAGGATTAGGAGCATCAAATTCACCAAATCTAAGGAGAAATCATTCATAAATGTGTTAAGTAGGGGATAAAAATATGTATAAATTACGGTTTATCAAATACCCTCACACTTAAGTGTTTGCTTGTCCTCAAGCAAAATCCTCAATTCACAATTAAGAATTCCTTTTTTTCAACTTATAATTCCTATCAATAATATCTCAAACTAATCCATAAGTAATCATACATTGAGAATTCAACTAAAAGAACATTAAAGTTTCAAACATTCCAAGTTGAGTATTTAATCATGAAAAACATAGGCATCTCCCCTCATCTAAGTAGTTACCATTGATTTGAAATCTCACAGAGTTTAACATCCTCACTAAAGATTCACTCAAATCACTCACAGCGTTTAAGGATAATGAAATTAGCACTCAACAGTCAACATGAAAAGTTATTACCATAGGCTTGCATGAAAATCAAATCTCCACCACTATATATTGAGGTGATACATCAATCAAAAGGTCTTTAGAGGGTTGTAATGAGGCTCGGTTAGGGGGTGTGGTCACAAGCTGAAAGAAAAGGTTAGAATAGAGGTTGAATTGAAAAATTACTTAACTAGAAAAATATTTAATCATCACTTGCGTACAATAGAGCTTCTTCTCAGAATATGAAATTTAAATACTTAGGCTCAAAAACAAAAGATCACTACTACTAATATGTATACATGTTTTTTTTTTAAGAACAAGCCAAATAACATAGACTAACTACACAAGATATAGCTAAGCAATTTATTCAAATCAAATCTCGACAAAAATAGGGATCAAATTAATTGAGGGAATTTCAGCAATAATGAGTTAAGGGTTAATATTAAAGGTAATACAAGGAATGGTTTGTTATGCTCAAAGGGGTTTACTAAGGGTTAATCGTGGAGGTAGGCTTTTCATGCCATGAGTGGGTTAATCCTAAGTGCCTCTATCATCTTGACATATCAAATCAAATGGTGTGGTCTTGACATGCATAATCAAGCAAGTTCAAGAATAACAATTCAATATTGACGCATTGAAGCAATAATAAAAGTGAGCATGAAGGAAATAATAGATGCTCTTTAAAGGCTCAAAATCTCACAAAAATTATGGCTTTTTGATGTTCAAAACCGTAGATTTCAATTCAAGGTAATACCTAAACTTGGGGTGTAACACCCCTAGCTCGAGTCCGATCACCGGTTTAGGCTATGAGGTATTACAGAGCTAAACATTTAATTTCATTCACATAATCTATCAACTAAAACAGAAATCGAGCTGAAAACATACTGATCTTTAAGTTATATATATATACCATTTTCACATGGCCGAACTATTTACAATTACAAAACATAACTAACACCGGTCTAACCTATGCATGCCATATCAAGTCCAAAATATAACTATACCAAAAGGTAGATATTATGATGATCCGCTGACGATCCCCGAGTCGGTGGCCAAAATCAACAATCTATAAAACAGAGAAATAAGAAACAGAGTAAGCTTTCGAGGCTTAGTAAGTTTTAAGCATTTCATACTACAAAAGCTTGTTATTTAAAACGAACATTAAGTAAACAAACCTCGCATTCCAATTTTAATTCACTTGGCCGAATATACACAAGTACACTAGTTATAAATCCTATTGGCCGAGTATGTATTTATGTATACACAAGAAGATTTCTAGCACATGTTCATTATCTACATGGCTTATACAATTACTTTTAGTCACATATTTTCCTATAATGACTTACATTGACCGAGTATGTCATTGTCTTATCCTCAAATACCGAATTCATCCACATATATATATATATATATATACATACTTCGTTCTTTGATACTAATAAATCATTTTGAAATCAATTCACATATGAGCATATAATACGTACCTTAACATGCAAAGTATATATATTACTTACTCGACGATGGTTACCACAGACATTCATTATTGTAGTCTTACTTAACTTATTGGCCTTGGTCCGGTCAAGTCTTAGCACTCGAAACACATTTATAACACAAGTTCACGGGTCTTTAACCCGGATACCATTCCAGCACGTAGCCTGCGAACTTCAAGTCCGGATATATTTCCAGCACATAGCCTGTGGACCTCATGTCCGGATATATTCCAAGCATATGGCCTGCGGACTTCATGTCCGGATATATTTCAAATACCATGCATACTGAATCATATTTTAACACACTTCATTCAACCTATCACTTTAGTAGTCATTTAATATGTTCAGATATAAGCTCAATATGCACATCATCATTCACATTTCGGCTCAAAAGTTATACCTAATATCACATATTCGTTTCACCATTCAAGTTTAAACTCAAAGTGACCATCAAACTATAAGTCATATACACGCATTATTTAATAAACAACTTTATTCAAGTGCAAACCAAAGATCGCAATTCACCTATTATACTCTTATAAGGCATCATCAATTATATATACTAGAGGAGACTACTCAAAACTTACCTTGGATATTTTGAACAGTTACGGATAATCTACTCGACTGCTTTCTCCTTTCCCCTATCTGATTTAGACCCTCTTTGCTCTTGAGCTTAATTAAAACAAATAGATTTATTTAAATTACTTACTCAACTTTACTTCTTAGTAGTCACATTTGACAATCATATAAAACTCCAATACATATTATATTTTATAAAATATGTCATGAATCGCATACACAAACAAAGATTCACATAACTTATCATGCTTTCATATGCATGAATTCAACCATACATCCGATTGTCACTATAAGTACATGGTACATGCATAAGACATATATATATTCGTACCTATATATGGCTATCATCATTTAATCATTTACTCCTAATTATGCACAACTGCATATACACATGCATATATATAATGCATGCTTTAATATTATATACTTTTATTTTCAAATTACAGTATAGTTCCAAAACATATAGCTAACTCCGAATGTCATCTTATCAACATTTACCACAATACCAATTTCCATTTATCTTCAATGCTGCACACACAAATACCTACACTCTCATATGCATACAGTCCATTTAAGATCATTATATGACCCACTTAGCCCTAACTACTCAAGCTTACTTTCATACACTCTTATCCAATGTCATAAGTAATGCCGAATGTCCAATTTAACCAAACTTAAAAATTTAATCTTCATCACTTTAATTGACCACTACCTATTATTCACAACTTCAAATACGAAGTAATTAACACCTATACTTTTATACCGAATTAACTAACACTTATAGACCTTAGCCGAATGTTATTAAACTTTTGTCATCATAGTATTTTTACTTATCACTTTACACAATATTATCAAAATGAACTAATTATACTTATATAAATACTATCAAAGCCGAAACCTATGCATAACACTACTCACATTATTCAAAATTATACCCTTAAAAATTCATATACAATGCCAAACCTCTAATTCATTCATTTCTATCATCCAAACGGCATTTGCTCATATTTTAACATTTAAATACCAAACATTTGTTCAAGTAACTAAACAAGTCCAAATTCAACCATTTCGCATATAAATACTAACAACTAAGTATTAAATAGCTCAAACTTCATTAAAATATGAGAACAACAATCTATCCCCTTCAATTTCTCCCATGGCCGAATGCTCAAATCCTTCCCAAAAATCAAAATTTTAATATGGGTTGAATAAAGAACTTGGTAACTAACTTAAAATTAACAAAAATTTTAAGAATTAATTAGAAGTCTTACCTTGATTCAAGCCTAAGGTAACCGAATGGAGCTTTCTCCCCTTTCCTCTCTTCCAATTCGGCCAAGAATAACAAATATGAAGCTTTGTTTTCATCACCCATTTTCTTTTATTTATTCATTAATAATATAAAATTATAAAGCCATTATAAGTAAATATTAATATCTATTTTTAATATAAAATCATCATCATGGCCGGCCACTATAAACAAAAAGGGACACTTGACATGCAAGTCTAAGCATTTTATAACATGCATTAATAGACCACTTTTACATTTGCCTATCACATTTCACAATTGTCTCTCATAAGTCACAACTAATAAATTTCACATGCAAATGACAAAATTAAAGTATGAAACTTTCACACATGCATATTCACATATAATAAACATAGAATATGACGGTTAATTATTTTTATGACTCAGTTTTGTGGTCCCGAAACCACTTTTCGACTAGGGTCAAATTAAGGCTGCCACAACTCTCCCCCACATAAGGAATTTTCATCCCCGAAAATCTTACCAGTGAATAAGTTAGGATATCGATCCTTCATAGTGTCTTCAAGTTCCCAAGTAGCTTCTTCAACCCCGTGCTTAAGCCACAGTACCTTTACTAATGAGATTTTTTTATTTTGTAGTTCTTTTACCTCACGAGCCAAAGTACGAACCGGTTCTTGTTCGTAACTCAGATCAGATTGAATCCCAACCTCAGAGGGATTAATTATGTGCGGTGGATCAGATTTATAATGTCGAAGCATTGAGACATGAAAAACGTTGTGAATATTTTCAAGCTCAGGGGGTAAAATCAATCTGTATGCGACTGGCCCAACTTGTTCGAATATTTCGTACGGCCCGATGAACCTTGGACTCAATTTGCCTTTACGACCAAATCTGAGCACCTTTTTCCAAGGTGAAACTTTAAGAAACACTTTGTCTCTAACCTGATATTCGATGTCTTTTCGTTTTAAATTCGCATACGACTTCTGACGATCCGAAGCTGCTTTCAGACTATCACGGATCACTTTTACTTTCTGCTCAGCATCTTTAATCAAATCAACCCCAACGATTTTATTTTCACTAAGCTCGGTCCAAAAACAATGGTGTACAGCATTTACGACCATACAAAGCCTCGTAAGGTGCCATCTTAATGCTTGATTGAAAACTATTATTGTAAGCGAATTCAATCAAAGACAAATACCATTCCCATGAACCACTAAACTCAAGGATGCAGCATCTCAACATATCCTCGAGTATCTGAATTATCCGGTCGGATTGACCATCAGTCTGGGGATGAAAAGCGGTGCTAAAATTCAACTTGGTACCCAAAGCTTCTTGCAATTTCTTCCAAAATTGCGATGTGAATCTCGGATCTCTATCCGACACAATAGAAATAGGTACCCCGTGTAACCTTAGAATCTGAGAAACATACAATTCAGCTAGTTTGTCTAGTGAATAATCCGTATGTACGGGAATAAAATGAGCTGACTTTGTCATTCTATCAACAACAACCCAAATCGTATCTTTCTTACTTGACGACAATGGCAACCCAGATACAAAATCCATCGTGATTCGATCCCATTTCCATTCGGGTATCATGGTCGGCTGAAGCAATCTCAAAGGCACTTGATGTTTCGCTTTCACTTGTTGACATATCAAACACTTCGAAACAAAATCAGAAATGTCTCGTTTCATACCAGGCCACCAAAATTGACGTTTCAGATCGTTGTACATTTTCGTACTTCTCGGGTGGATTGACATTCGGCTACTATGAGCCTCTCTCAAAATCACCGAAATAAGTTTCGAATTTCCTGGAATACACAATCGACTTCTGAACTTCAAACAATCATTGTCGTCAATTTGAAACTCTGATTCTACATTTGAGACACATTCGGTTCGTTTAGCAAGCAATTCATCATCGACTTTCTGAGCTTCACGTATTTGATGAATCAATAATGGTTTGGCCTTTAATTTTGCTACTAACACATTGTCGGATGAAACAGACAGGTGTACATTCATCACTCATAAAGCAAATAGTGATTTGTGACTTAAAGCATTGGCAACCACATTAGCCTTTCCCGGGTGATAGTCGATGACAAGCTCATAATCTTTCAACAACTCAAGCCAACGTCTTTGTCGTAGATTCAAATCTCTTTGAGTCATCAAATATTTGAGGCTTTTGTGATCCGAATATACATGACACCTCTCTCCAAACAAGTAGTGTCGCCATATTTTCAAAGTGAATACGATGGCAGCTAATTCGAGATCATGGGTCGGATAGTTTCTTTCATGCGGCTTCAATTGCCTCGACGCGTAAGCTACAACTCGACCTTCTTGCTTCAACACACAACCCAGCCCAAGTAAGGATGCATCGCCGTAAATGACAAACTCTTTACCGAATTCGGGCTGCACTAGCACTGGAGCTTCAGTCAAATAAGTTTTTTATTCATCAAAACTTTTCTGACATTTTTCTAACCATTCAAACTTAACATCTTTCTAAAGTAGTTTCGTCATTGGTGTGGCTATCATCGAGAAACCCTTTACAGATCGTCTGTAGTAACCGGCAAGTCCCAAAATTATTATTGCTGGCAATCCGTTCAAATCAGTAGACTCAACTCGGATTATCTCATTATTTGCACATCTCAAATCAATGGTTTTACTTTTGCAATTCACAACTGCATCATGTACAGTCAACCAATCCATACCAAGAATAACATCAAATTCATCAAACGGTAAAAGCATCAAGTCGGCCAAAAAATAGAAACCTCGGATTATTAGGGGGCATTTCTTACACACCTTATCAACAAGCACATATCGACCCAAGGGATTCGACACTCGAATAACAAATTCGATGACTCAACGGTAAAGTCTTCTTTGGATGCTAAAGTCTCACATACATATGAATGAGTAGAACCAGGGTCAATCAAAGCAATCACATCAGTATCAAAGAGAGTGAAAGTACCAGTAATAACGTCAGGCGAAGAAGCATCCTCGCGTACACGTATAGCATAAGCTCTAGCAGGAGCACGAGCTCGGATCTGGTTGTGGCATCTTTAGACCCTCTCTGACCATCGCTAGCATTCCCCGTATTCCTAGGTGGTCTACCTCGTGCTGTAGTAGTACTCAGTTTCCCACTCTGGTTCACATTTTGTTTGGATAATCTTGGGCAATCTTTGATAAAATGGTCGGCTGATCCGCATTTATAACAGGAGCGGTCATGAAATCTACAACTCCCCGAATGCCATTTTCCACAATACTTGCACTCGATCCTATCCCTTCGATTATTTCCAACACTGGCAACTGAAGTGGCTCGTGTACTCATAGGGGGTCGATCGCGGTCTCGTCTGGAAAAACCTGAAGTGTTCTTTGATCGGCACGAATCATCTCGAAATTTCTTCGATGATTGCGGAAATGACTTTCCTGAAGATCTTTTACGAAATTCTCCAGCTTCGACATCAGCTTTTCTTTTCTCTTTACTAAGTTCTTCAGCTTTGCAAGCTCGTTCGACAAGTACTACAAACTCTCACATTTCAAGAGTGCCAACAAACATTTTTATATTTCATTCAGCCCATCCTCGAAACGTTTACACATAATAGCCTTAGACGATACATATTCCCGAGCATATCTACTAAGTCTGACAAACTTCCGTTCATAATCAGTAACTGACATGGAACCCTGATTAAGTTCAAGAAATTCTTTTCGTTCGATCAATGAACCTCTCGATCGATATACTTTTTCTAAACTCATCGAAAGAATTCC
This sequence comes from Gossypium anomalum, assembly GCA_025698475.1. Lineage (NCBI taxonomy): Eukaryota > Viridiplantae > Streptophyta > Magnoliopsida > Malvales > Malvaceae > Gossypium > Gossypium anomalum. The sequence continues at coordinate 55,021,395 of CM046968.1, read as the reverse complement.
CACGTCACCCGTTCTTTGGGCACAACAAAAACCAATGTATTCCACCAATAATAGGCAGAATCACGTAGCAGAGATATGGCACATTTCAGGCATTCATCAGGTGTGCAAGATAGTTCATCGAATACTCGGATAGTATTGTCCAACCAAAACTTAGCTTGCTCGGCATCATCACTGTCTGTAGCTTTAAATGCAGTAGCCCCATGCTTTCTAATTCTATCTACAGGGAGCTTATTTAACCTCGTCTGATCAATTACCAGAGGTATCATAGGTGCAAGGGGTGTATTATTCGGGAGTGGGGGTTGTGGAACAGCCGTATTAGTTCGGATGTATTGGTTGAACCAATCATTCATCACACTATAAAAAGCCTGTCTAGCCTCATCATTCTGATTCCTAGCGATAGGTTGAGAGTCCATCGGTGCTGTCCCATGCGCGGGAGCAGGCGCTACACTCTCAACATCATCAGCTACCGCTTGATTGGGATCGGGATCCATTACTATACGAAAATACATTTTTAACTATCAGAATTAATCATACTATCGTATTAATACTATATGGCATGTATAGCTAGACTCAAACACTCTACGTTAGTCCTAGAATTGACTAAACCGTAGCTCTGATACCAATAAAATGTAACACCCCTAGCCCCGAGTCTGATCACCGGTTTAGGCTATGAGGTATTACAGAGCTAAACATTTAATTTCATTCACATAATCTATCAACTAAAATAGAAATTGAGCTGAAAACATACTGATCTTTAAGTTATATATATATATATACCATTTTCACATGGCCGAACTATTTACAATTACAAAACATAACTAACACCGGTCTAACCTATGCATACCATATCAAGTCCAAAATATAACTATACCAAAAGGTCGATATTATGATGATCCGCTGACGATCCCCGAGTCGGTGGCCAAAATCAACAATCTATAAAACATAGAAATAAGAAACAGAGTAAGCTTTCGAGGCTTAGTAAGTTTTAAGCATTTCATACTACAAAAGCTTGTCATTTAAAACGAACATTAAGTAAACAAACCTCGTATTCCAATTTTAATTCAATTGGCCGAATATACACAAGAACACTAGTTATAAATCCTATTGGCCGAGTATGTATTTATGTATACACAAGAAGATTTCTAGCACATGTTCATTATCTACATGGCTTATACAATTACTTTTAGTCACATATTTTCCTATAATGACTTACATTGATCGAGTATGTCATTGTCTTATCCTCAAATACCGAATTCATCCACACACAGACATATATATATATATATATATACATACATCGTTCTTTGATACTAATAAATCATTTTGAAATCAATTCACATATGAGCACATAATACGTACCTTAAAATGCAAAGTATATGTATTACTTACTCGACGATGGTTACCACGGGCATTCATTATCGTAGTCTTACTTAACTTATTGGCCTTGGTCCGGTCAAGTCTTAGCACTCGAAACACATTTATAACACAAGTTCACGGGTCTTTAACCCGGATACCATTCCAGCACGTAGCCTGCGAATTTCAAGTCCGATATATTTCAAAGACATAGCTCATGGACTTCAAGTCCGGATATATTTCAAAGACATAACTCATGGACCTCATGTCCGGATATATTCCCAGCATATGGCCTGCGGACTTCATGTCCGGATATATTTCAAATACCATGCATACTTAATCATATTTTAACACACTTCATTCAACCTATCACTTTAGTAGTCATTTAATATGTTCAGATATAAGCTCAATATGCACATCATCATTCACATTTCGGCTCAAAAGTTATACCTAATATCACATATTCATTTCACCATTCAAGCTTAAACTCAAAGTGACCATCAAACTATAAGTCATATACACGCATTATTTAATAAACAGCTTTATTCAAGTGCAAACCAAAGATCGCAATTCACCTATTATACTCTTATAAGGCATCATCAATTATATATACTAGAGGAGACTACTCAAAACTTACCTCGGATATTTTGAACAGTTACGGATAATCTACTCGACTGCTTTCTCCTTTCCCCTATCTGATTTAGACTCTCTTTGCTCTTGAGCTTAATTAAAACAAATAGATTTATTTAAATTACTTACTGAACTTTACTTCTTAGTAGTCACATTTGACAATCATATAAAACTCCAATACATATTATATTTTATAAAATATGTCATGAATCAATTTCATACTTATTTAATCAATATCTAATTCGCATACACAAACAAAGATTCACATAAGTTATCATGCTTTCATATGCATGAATTCAACCATACATCCGATTGTCACTATAAGTACATGGTACATGCATAAGACATATATATATATTCGTACCTATATATGACTATCATCATTTAATCATTTACTCCTAATTATGCACAACTGCATATACATATGCATATAATTAATGCATGCTTTAGTATTATATACTTTTATTTTCAAATTACAGTATAGTTCCAAAATATATAGCTAACTCCGAATGTCATCTTATCAACATTTACCACAATACCAATTTCCATTTATCTTCAATGTCACACACACAAATACCTACACTCTCATATGCATACAGTCCATTTTAAGATCATTATATGACCCATTTAGCCCTAACTACTCAAGCTTACTTTCATACACTCTTATCCAATGTCATAAGTAATGCCGAATGTCCAATTTAACCAAACTTAAAAATTTAACCTTCATCACTTTAATTGACCACTACCTATTCTTCACAACTTCAAATACAAAGTAATTAACACCTATACTTTTATACCGAATTAACTAACACTTATAGTCCTTAGCCGAATGTTATTAAACTTTTGTCATCATAGTATTTTTACTTATCACTTTACACAATATTATCAAAAGGAACTAATTATACTTATATAAATACTATCAAAGCCGAAACCTATGCATAACACTACTCACATTATTCAAAATTATACCCTTAAAAATTCATATACAATGCCAAACCTCTAATCCATTCATTTCTATCACCCAAACGGCATTTGCTCACATTTTAACATGTAAATACCAAACATTTGTTCAAGTAACTAAACAAGTCCAAATCCATCCATTTCACATATAAATACTAACAACTAAGTATTAACTAGCTCAACTAGCTCAAACTTCATTAAAATATGAGAACAACAATCTATCCCCTTCAATTTCTCCCATGATCGAATGCTCAAATCCTTCCCAAAAATCAAAATTTTAATATGGGTTGAATAAAGAACTTGGTAACTAACTTAAAATTAACAAAAATTTTAAGAATTAATTAGAGGTCTTACCTTGATTCAAGCTTAAGGTAACCAAATGGAGCTTTCTCCCCTTTCCTTTCTTACAATTCGGCCAAGAATAACAAATATGAAGCTTTGTTTTCATCACCCATTTTCTTTTATTTATTCATTAATAATATAAAATTATAAAGCCATTATAAGTAAATATTAATATCTATTTTTAATATAAAATCATCATCATGGCCGGCCACTATAAACAAAAAAGGACATTTGACATGCAAGTCCAAGCATTTTATAACATGCATTAATAGACCACTTTTACATTTGCCTATCACATTTCACAATTGTCTCACATAAGTCCCAACTAATAAATTTCACATACAAATGACAAAATTAAAGTATGAAACTTTCACACATGCATATTCACATATAATAAACATAGACTATGACTGTTAATTATTTGTATGACTCGATTTTGTGGTCCCGAAACCACTTTTCGACTAGGGTCAAATTAGGGCTGTCACATGGGGAGCAACCTAAAATTTTAAATTCTCAAAAATCAACTTATCATGCTTAATTCTCTAAAGTCTTAAAGTTTAAATAATCAATGCGTGACTGCCTATGTTTTAATTCAAGATATATTAATAAAAATCATAAATTAATCAAAATTCATCCTAAAAATGATACGATAGATTTACAAGAGAACAAGGCAATATTCAGAGATTTTTCTGATAATGAAATGAATACCCCCCACACTTAAGATGTACATTGCCCTCAATGTACAAAGCTAGTGGCAAATAGAGATATAATATCATAAGATAGGGAGAGAAATGAAACTTCTTGAGTGTGAAATGAACGAACTCCCTAGTTTGGAGTTATGTAGAGTGGAGGAGGATACTCCAGTGGTGGTAGAGGTTGGGTTCCACAAGTGCTACGCCAAAAGAATATTATATCTTGTGATCAAGCAGGGCATAGCAGTCGTGGAGAACTTTTCCTAATGGAGTTTGAAGTTACTAGTAATTGTGAGCTTTGTAGCTCTTTATAACTGTGATAAAATCAATAACTTTTTAGGGGATATAAGGAAGAAAAATAATCATAAAGAATTAGCCGAGATTAAAATTTGTTTATAAAATAGTAGCATAAAGAAGATAACATTAAAAGTTAAAAGTGAAATTAATAAAAACATTAATAAATAAAAATAAAAATAAAAATAAAAATAAAGATAAGATAAAATTAAATATCATCATCGCCGGATGGTTCGCGAGGTGGTGGTGGTGATGAGATGTGGAAGTGCTGACAAATCTGCTATAGTGTAGCATCAATGTTATCAAATCGCTGAAAAACTGTTGCTCAAATCGAGTGAGGCGCTCAGAGATGTCAGCATATGAAGCCGTCGCATGAACTGAACGATGGGAGCGTGGTGGCTGAGACGGTGGGTTCTCGTGCTGTAGAGGGACATCATTAGTAATGTCCTCAGGGGCCTCCTCATCGGTTGATTGGGCGAGACGATATTGAGGAGGGTAGGTTCCTTGGCGCTTTTCGATCATCCTCATACTTGGCATGCTCGAGATGCCTTGTGGAGACATCTGGCCAATGAGGTTAAGAGAGGATGATTGTACCGCGGTGTTGAGGAGCCCGAAGTGTCGGGCCAGTCGAGTCACGTAGGGGCCAATGGAGATGACCCCCTTCCGATGTCGCTCCGTCTGATGGCGAATGGAAAGGGAAATGAAATAGGCGAGGTCAAAGATGTGCCCGTGTGACATACACCATAAGAAGTAAACATCGTGAGTGTTGACGACGCTGGTGCTCTCTCTCTTTCCTCCTTGTCAGAGTATGAGCTAAGATAGAGTGTAAGTACCTCAAGGAAGGAGGGAGAGCTGATGCCTTGGAACGATTGGGGTCGTAGGTGGTCGAGCGAGGGATGAGGGCATTCCAGCATTTCAAGGGAGAATAATGGATGTGGCGGTGAAGATTTTTGCAGTCGGGTTCGTCCATGAATTCCTCCGTATATAACTCGAGTGCAACACCGAATTTCGAGACGCTCAACTAACGAACCAAACCACCGAGGTGGAACTGGAACATTCCAGGATCATCAAAGTTGGTCATGACATCTTGAACATGAAAGGTTGAGCAAAGTTCGAGTGTGAGCTCAAGGTACGTCAGCTCAATAATCCTAAAGAAGAGTTCCCATGGATCGGTTGACAAAAGCGCTCTAATCGCGTCAGCCAATTAGACTTGTTCTACTGCAGCCCAGTTGATGCAGCTGCTCGAAATTAAAGGTTAGGCCAAGAGTATTTGGAAAAGTTCTTCTTGGGGTCCAATGGGGAACTGCAGGAAAGGGTGGCAAATTTCAGCGGTAGGACCCGAGGAGGATGACGCTCCCTTCCTTTTCTTCGAAGCGGGGACGGTGACTTTCTTTCCTTGTGAAGACAACATGGTATACCTGCAAGCAAAACCATTATTTCATCTTGATGAATGGTCAAGGTAAAACAAAAACAAATTCAAAAAGGAAAAAGTCATAAATAATTTCAGCCATAACTACTAACACTAACAAACTTAACCAAACTAATCAATTTTATGGCATACTTTTGTGGCATTGGCATGGTAGTAGCATGAATATAAAAGTGGAAAAGAATTTTATGGAAGCGTAAAAAGCATGAATGTATCACAATGCATGGGTTAAAATAGAAAAGAATAGTAAGCAAGTGAGAACTACGAATATTAACTTAGAATAGGTAAATGGAGCTTGAGAAATCATGGAATAACATGAAATAGATGATAACTACCCTAGACATGGAATTTGAGTGATAGAAAAATAGAAATAATATGAAAAAAATGTAGATTATTATGATAAATAGCATTAGAAGTAAGTAAAATAAAAGAGAAAAGAGTAAACAAACGCTAGAAAGAGGATAATGAGCGTAAAAAATAGAGTTAGAAGCGGCACACGGGCGTGTGGACTTACAACAAGCCTATTTATAAATTTTGGGGCACACGGCCAGGGGACACGCCTGTGTGCCCCAATCTTAGCCCGTGTGTTTTACGTTTTTTCGAAGTTCGGCGCGTCTGATATTCGCCCCACGCCCGTGTACCTTGGGCGTGTTGATGCACACGGACTTGTCGCACGGCCATGTCTGGCTTCGTTCGCTTCTCCCACGCCTATGTATGTAGGCCCACGCCCGTGTTAACTTGACAGGTTCGACCACGGGTGCTAGACACGGGGGTGTCGTGTAACACCCTAATTTTTGGGATTTTTGTAATTTTTGAGAATTTGGTAATTTTTTTTTAAAATTAGGTATTTGGTTGTGAAATTCATATTTGGAGTGTGTAAATGGGCCTATGGATAGCCCATGTGTTGGCCAAAACCCGGTAGAATTTTTGAATTTTGGAATTAAGGAGTTAGGGGCATTGGATGGGTGGCCTTATTAAAAGATGTAGGTAGAATGTAACACAAGAGAGCCCCTGGCAAAGTGGTTAAGTGACGCCACTAATGAGCTAAAAAAGTGGCGTGTAAGTGGTTGGGGGAAGGCCAAGGTTCGATTCACTAAGCTGGTAATTGTGTTGTTATTTTTATGTCTTGAGCATGCAGGAGTTTGAAGTCGAATGGAACTCTATTGGAGAGAGTTTGAATCTGTCAAATGCATGAATTTAGGAGTGATAAGGGGAGAGATTTTGGGGATTTGAAGGGAGGCTTAGAGTTGGCCGAATAGTGGGAATTAGGGAGGAGAAATTAGCTTAGGGGTTTTAGGTTGGTATTTCGGCATGAGGGGCTTTTGTTGTGCCGTTTTCCTTTGTTAAACATCATAGGGTGATTTCTTTTCTTCCCTTTTATTCTCTAGCCGAAATCACCACTCCTTTCATCCATTTTTCTTTCTCTTCTTTTTCCAAAACCAAACTACTACTCTCTTTCTTTTTATCACCCTTGTCGAATACCACAAGAGCCGAAACCTTTGAAGTTGGTTGTGCCAATTCTATTTAGACCAGCATCTTTCTTTTTTCTTTATTTGTTGTGACTGATCCATTCATCCGCAAAACTCTAAAAGTCCCCGACGGCAACACCAATACAAAGCCACCACACCATTTCTTTTTCTTGGTCCTAAAAGCTGAAATACCTTAGTTCTGGGGGCTTAGCCGAACCTGTAGACCTCTAGGATTCGAAGGCTGCTAGGTGGTTGAGGGCTAAGTCTACTTTGGGTCTAAACAGTACAGAAGGGAAGACTGTGGTAAGTACTCGTTTTCCAAATCGTTTCAGTAGTGTAAATGTTAAGAGAAGCTAAAACCCCCTATAGTTTAAGGAGGTTATCGATTTGAGGTATAGGCCTCGCTGGGCCTTTTCATTCGACTTTTATGATTTTTGTAGTGATATAGACAACTTTGGAGGAGCAGCAAGGCTTGGAGTATCGGTTTGGATAAACTTGGATCGAATCATTGGACCCTGTAAAGGTAAGTGATCTATGGCTATTAGGGGTTCTTTGGCCGAATATGGTAAGGTGGATTTTGGGTTTAATAAGCATGAATTGTAAACTAAGAATGGTGGTGATTAATTGTAGGTGGTTGTGGAGACTTTTTTAGCAAACGTCACAAAGCAGGTGTGTAACAACCCTAGTAACAGCTTAAATTAATATTCGCTGAAAAGCCGAAATGCTAAAATTCTGGCATTTTGGGAACTTGTGATTTTGCATTTGGTTATAGATGCGATAAATATGATATGATTGGTGTTTGGATCGATGGAATAGGTAAGAGCGCAATTTTGTGCACGATGGTGAGTTGGGCCTCAATGGGTTAGAATTGGGCCCAATGGGCTTTCGGGCCCATTTGGGTAAAATTGTTAGAAAATGAAATTTGGGAAAAGATCATTGTTAAACACTCGAAAATATTGATAATTGTTAATGAACATGGAAAGCCCATGATATTTGGTAAATTTACGAAATTACCCTTATAATATGAAAAATAACTATTTTGCCCCTAGGAAAAATGATCATTATACCCCTAGGGTTTAATTATGAATGTGACGCATGAGATATTGATATACATGATATGACATGATATGCACATGATATGTTATGAGATACACATGATATGCTATGATATACTCATTATATGTATGGGTTGGGTTTTATATAGATGGAGGAAGTGCGAAAAGGGCTTTGCCCCAGTTTACCAAAAAGGGCTTTACCCCAGTTATTAAAAGAGGCTAGGCCTCCAGTTATATGATAAAGTAGCTATGCTGCCAGCGGAGAGTTTGGTTGGGTGGGTTGAGTTATTCCCCACATGGAGAGCTTGGCTGGTACGGGTGGAGAGTAACGGATGGTGGGTTGAGTAGTCTCCCCAAATGGGCTTGCATACATTCATTGATATTTCATGTGAAATTGAAATGGGCCTATGGGCCATACCGTTTTCAGTAAAGGCTTCGGCCTAGTGATATGATTTATGAAAAGGCTTCGGCCCAGTAACCGTTAAACGAAAGGCTTCGGTCCAGTATGCTGATATTAGTTGAGCTCTGAAAGTGAGCCTTGATGTGGAGACTTGGAGCCAGAGGGGATTCAGAGTGGCCATGGTGATTGCTTTCGAACTTTACAATAAGTAACCAGTTTTTTTAATTATTATTATTATCCAGTTTTGGGATGTAATAAGGCCATTTTAATTATTTTTCTGGATTATTTTATTTTATACTCTATATTTTACTGATAATAATTCAAAATGGGTTAGACTTAAGGCGCATTTTCAGAATGATATTTGTCTTCTAAATAACGCAGTGATACAATTAATCTATTTATCAAAAATATCTACTTAAATGAATTCCAACTCATTTTTTCAAAACCTAACCTCGAACCAAAGGGTGGCAATGGTTGTGGGCATGTCTAGGATTAGATCCAATCAAGAGCTTGGTACTTAAGCAACCTTCATGGCTCACCTCCTCTGTTTCGGATACCTACCTGGTGCACAGCTACCATTCACTTTATTAACTTAGCAGAGACTATCTTTTAAAACACTAAGAAGGATGTTAAAAGAGGCATGGGTTTTCTTGAAAACTTCAATGTGACATGTCGGATCCGGCCATAACGTCTGGGTTGAGTTTTGGGTGTTACATGTCGCACGCCCGTGCTATTTTCTCAGGTTCACCCATGGTTCTATGACACGGGCGTGTTGCATGCCCGTGTTGTTTTAGCAGGATCGCCCACAGCCATGTCACACGACCGTGGCCATTTATCGTAGCCTGTGTTTGGGAAAAATCTTTATCCTATTTCCACACGGTCCTAAGCACGCCGGTGTGCTTGGCCGTGTGAATGTGGTAAACCTGTATTCAAGAACTTCGTTAGTAACTTAGGTGTTAAACACTAGAATTTAAAGAAGTTAAGACTGTTAGTGTTTCGGTTACCTCCCGAGAAGCGCTTATTTATAGTCTAAGCTCGACTTACCTTGTGACAGCCCTAATTTGACCCTAGTCGAAAAGTGGTTTCGGGACCACAAAACTGAGTCATAAAAATAATTAACCGTTATATTCTATGCTTATTGTATGTGTATATGCATGTGTGAAAGTTTCATGCTTTAATTTTGTCATTTGTATGTGAAATTTATTAAATAGGACTTATGTGAGACAATTGTGAAATGTGATAGGTAAATTTAAAAGTGGTCTATTAATGCATGTTATAAAAAGGTTGGACTTGCATGTCAAATATCCTTTTTTTTGTTTATAGTGGCCGGCCATGATGATGCTTTTATATTAAATATATGTAATAATTATTAGTTAAATGGCTTTATACTTTATAATATAGATGAATAAAATAAAATAATAATGGAAAGAATGGTGAAGAAAACAAAGTCTCATCTTTGTTCTTCTTAGCCGATTCTAAAGAAAGAAAAAGAGGAGTAAGACATTCGGCCATTTGAATCTTGAGGAAGGTTAGTAAATTGTGTTAGATTTGTGAAATTCTAGCTTGTTTTAGGTTACTCATCATGTTTCTTACTTAGCCTATGCCAAAATTTTGAATTTTGATGGATGAATTGAACATTCGGTTATGGTTGTTAAAGAAGGAACTTGATTATTGCCTTTAAGTTTTGATGAAGAATTTGTTGATGAAAGAAGTTGATCTTGTTAAAAGTATGAATTGTTAATGCTAATATGTGTAATAGCTGAACATGGAGTTGCTTAATGTCTTGAACAAATGCCGTTTAGGTGTTTTAAATTGAGTAAATTAGATGTTTGAACATCTAAGGATTCGACATTGTTCATGATTCTTTTTTTTAGAGTATGATTTTGAATAATATGAGTATTGGAATGTGAGTAATGTTATGCATAGGTAAAATTTTTATGTTTGGTTTTGATAGTATATGTATAATCAATCCATTTTACTAATTATATATATATACGGTGGTTAAAAATAAGATTTTTGATAACTTGTGTTAAATGGCATTCGGCCAAAGTCTATAGGTTCTTGTTAATGCAGTTTAAGTGTATAGGTGCTAATTACCTTGTATTTGAAATTTTGAAGAATAAGTAGCAATTAATTAAAATGATGAAAACTAAATTTTGAGTTTGATTAAGTTGGGCATTCGGCATTACCTATAAAATTGAATATGAAGGTTGAGTTGAATAGTTAGAAATGAATGGGTCATATAGTAATCATTAATGGAATTTCATGCATATAAGTATGTATGTATTTGTGTGTGTGTACGGCATTATTGATAAATAGCAAGTGGGAATGTGATAAATGTTCAATAAGTTGATATTCGTATATATATGGTTGAATTCGTGCATAAGGTAGCATAATAAGTTAGGTAAATCTTTGTTTGTGCATGCGATTTAGATAGAGATTAAATAAGCATGAAATCGAGTCATGGCATGTTTTATAAAACATAATATGCATTGAAATTATATGATTGTCATATGTGACTATTAAGAATTAAAGTTGAGTAAGTAATTAAACAAATTCATTTGTCTAAATTAAAGCTCAAGAGCAAAGAGGAACTAAATCTGATAGGGGAAAGGAGAAAGTAATCGAGTAGCCTATCCGCAACTATTCAAAATATCCGAGGTAGGTTTTGAGTAATCGCCTTAGTAAAAAAAAAATTAATGATGCCTTGATATATATATATATATATATATATATATATATATATATATATATACTAGATGAATTTTGATCTTTTTGGTTCTATTTGAATAAGTTGTGTGGTAAATAATCTAAGTACATGATCTATTGTTGAATGACCAATTCGGCTTAAGCTTGATTGATGAGAGGTATATGTGATATGTATGTATGATTTTTAAACCGAAATGAAAATGATGGTGTTCATATGAAACTTATGTCCAAATGTAGCAAAGGGCTACTAATGTGAAATGTTCCATAAGATGTGCAAGTAAATGATTAAATAGGTACGATATTTGATGTGTGTATCCGGGCTTAAAGACCGCAGGCTATATGCTGGAATTGTATCCGGGTTTAAAGACCCGTAGGCTTCGTGCTGGAATGGAATCCGGGTTAAAAGACCCGCAGGCTATATGCTGGAATTGTATCCGGGTTTAAAGACCCGCAGGCTTCGTGCTGGAATGGAATCCGGGTTAAAGACCCACAGGCTCGTGTTAGAAATGTGTTTCAAATTCTAAGACTTGACAGGACCGATGCCAGTAAGTTAAGTAAGATTACGACATTGAATATTCATGGTATCCATCGTCGAGTAAGTAATATATATATATTTCACATGTTAAGGTATGTATTATGTACTCATATGTGAATTGATTGCAAAGTAAATTATTAGTGTCAAAGAACGATATATATATGTGTGGATGAATTCGGTTTCTAAGAATAAGACAATGACCTATTCGGTCAAGATATGTCATCATTTGAAAGTATGTGACTTAAAGTAATTGCATAAGCCATATAGTATAGTGAAATATGTGCTGGAAATTTCTTGTGTATTCATATATATATATTCGGCCAATAGGTTTTATAACTAGTGTACTTGTGTATACTTGTGTATATTCGGCCAGGTGAATTACAATTAGAATACGAATTTTGTGATACTCAATTTTTGATTTAAATGACAAGCTTAAATGGTATGAAATGCTTAAAACTTACTAAGCTTCGAAAGCTTACTCTGCTTCTTATTTCTCTGTTTTATAGATTGTTGATTTTGGCCACCGACTTGGGAATCGTCAGCAGTTCATCACACTATCAATTTTGTTGGTACAATAATATTTTGGTCTCGATATGGCATGTATAGGTTAGGCTGTTGACAAAATATGTTTTGTAATTGTAAATATTTTGGCCATATGAAAATGGCATATATATATATAACTCAAAGATCAGTATGTATGCAGCTCGACCTCTGTTTATGTTAATTAATGTGAATGAGAAATTAAATGTTTAGCCCGGTAATACCTCTTAACCTAAATCGGCGATCGGACTCGGGCTAGGGGTGTTACATACCTCTCCATTGAATGGTCATGGTGGTTTGAGGAGTTTATACTCCTCAGTCCTACTATCAATCTCATCAAAATAAGGTTTTAGGTGGGTATTGTTTACCGTAAAAGTGCCGAATTTTGGATGACTTACCTCAACTGTACCAAATGGGAAAATGCTAAGTACCGTAAGAGGAATTTCTTCATTTAGTTTGGCAGTGGCAATGTGAGGATCTGCGGCGTCTAATAGAACTTTATCTCCAACCTTAAGTTGATTTGGTAAGGCATTGAGCTTGTACTGGCGTAGTTTTGGTTTATCGTATGTTCTCGGCTTATGTGGTTGCTATTCATCTAGCTCCTCGATTTGTAACCTTCGTTCTTCAAGAATAGGTTCTCTACCGTTGCTTGAACATGGCTCATGTATATCCTTTGAATTCATTTCCTACAAAGTAGGTTGCACCATATTGTTAGTTTTAGTAGAATGGTTTATACAATCACCTTCAATTTTCGATGTGTTGCCAGAATTGCGAGCTTGAAGGGTGATTGTTTCGTCTCCCACACGATGTGTGAGTTCACCTGTGCCAACATCAATAATCGTTCTAGCAGTTGTTTAAAAGGGCCTTCCTAAAATTAAAGGAGTGTTGCTATCCTCCTCTATGTCTAGAACAATGAAGTCAACGGGAAATATAAATTTATCGATTTTAACTAGCACATCTTCAATAATACCCCTAGGAAATCTAATAGTTTTATATGTTAATTGAATGCTCATCCTAGTCTGTTTGGGTTTCCCAAGACCTAGTTGCTTAAACGTTTTGTAAGGCATGACATTAATGCTAACCCCTAAATATGCTAATGCATTATTAACATCTAAACTACCAATTAAGTAAGGAATTGTAAAACTCCCTGGATCTTTTAATTTTTTGGGTAGCTTATTCTGTAGAATACCTGAGCAAACTGCGTTTAGCTCAAAATGTGACGCCTGGTCTAATTTTCGCTTATTTGCTAAAAGCTCCTTTAAAAATTTCATTACGTTCGGCATCTGCGAGAGAGCTTCAATAAATGATAAGTTGATATGTAATTTTTTTAAGAGTTTAAGGAATTTACCAAATTGTTCATCTGAGCGGTCTTTCCTTGTCACTTTGGGATATGGCACACGAGGTTTATATTCTATACTTACCGTTTTGTTTTCATTGTGACCTACCTCACCTTTGTCTTTGCTCACCATAGTTTCTTGCCTCGGTTCTGGCTCAGGCTTAACGAATCCTTCTTCACCTTGAACATTAATCGCGTTGAGCTGTTCCCTTGGGTTAGGTTCAGTGTTACTTGGCAAGCTACCTTATGGTCGTTCAGAAATTAGTTTAGACAACTGGCCTATCTAAGTTTCGAGCCCTTGGATTGACACTTGTTAATTTTTAAGTGCTGTCTCGGTATCTTGGAAACGAGTTTCTTAGAGTAATTTCTTGCTCCTTATTCTCTGTCTACCTTTTAGTCCTCCTCTAGGGTGTTTAAATAGGCTTTAGAATGCCTAAAATCCCTAAAAATTGCCCTTTCCCAAAAAGAACTTAACTTGGGCTCGGTAGGGACACACCCGTGTGCGATTACTTCAGGCCGTGGTTGAGGCTGAGAGATCAACACACCCATGCTAAGGTTGTTTTAGGCCGTGGTCAAGTTTGTTAGAATGGCACGGGGGTGTGTTCTACCCGTGTGAGGAAGTCCAGGCTGTGTTGTTTTCCCACTTCGTCCCATTTTCTTCATTTTTGGCCCGTTTCTTGTTCTTTTCGCTCTCCTATGCTCACCTAAGTATAAAACATGAAATTAAAGGATTAGGAGCATCAAATTCACCATATCTAAAGAGAAATCATTCGTAAATGTGTTAAGAACGGGATAAAAATATGTATATATTACGGTTTATCAGGGAGGTTACGTGACGTGTATCAATAAAGCAATAAAATTAAATTGCATTCTCATGCTTTAGATGTCGAATAACTTTATAAAGCAAGATGTATTGTATCATTCACTATTACCAATACAATGAGCGCATTAGGCACATAAAGAAATGGTACTTCGGGACCATCATTTTATAACATTATTGTTTAACCATTTGTATTCATTTTTAATATCTCCAATCTACATGAAAAATTAATTTGATTAATTTTGATTATATAAACACTATTGAATATTCAACAACAATCCTTTAGAATATCATTGTGTAACAATTTGTTCTTACTGAATACTCGATCTTCATGCCGAGACAAAATTTCATTTTTAGATATACTTTTGTTATAAAGTTTATCTATCGAATAATTATTTCTCTTGGAAATTCTTTAGGAACTCTAATGATATTTGATACATTAACATGAACAATGATGATAATAATCTATATGTATAAACACATTAATTAATAAAAACTCCTAAACAAAATCATATTCACATTTAATGATTTTCTCATGAAACTCGAGTTTTATGCTTTAGGCATCAATATTATCAAATAATTTATATCAACTAAATACAAATTCACTAGACGTAAATAAATAACTTAATTTGGTGTTTGCATCCACCACAAATTAATCATTTTTTATAACCAAAACCAAGTGTCTTGTGAACGTTCTTGTTACAAGTCAATTCTATATATTGTGACATATTTTTTTCACTATTATCCTAGCATGTACTCCCCTTGGCTTTACACCTTCTGTGTGTTTGGAATTCTTGTGCAAGATACATTTCATAAGTTATAATAGAAGTTTTTATTTATTTTGATGACACGTTCTCATCTCAATGCTTTGAAGTATATTTTTATTCAAGATCCTCACATTTCCCTAACATTGAAGTGTTCTACATATATTATTGTTGTCAACAATAATTTCCTTTTGTCAGCTCCATCATATTTAGTTATGACATGAGATATCCCATTATATTCATAATTTCAGGTACTTGAACCTCTTCTGGGATTTTATTAAAACTTATGCCTTGGGTCTCTTCATGAGTACCCGCCTCTTTTAGCATGTGACCATCTTCATTTCTTTCTCCTTTCTTTCAAGAGTTTTTTATTTTATGTAGAATGCCCAAGACTTGTTTTTATCACATTGTCCTTCTGGGATATATACTTATTTGGAGCATTTTAGTTGGTATATGTATCGGTTAGTATATGCAATCTCTAAATGTCATCACTAAACATGTTTGACAAATAATTTTTATCCTTCAAATTTTGTGTACATAATATTAGTGAGGATCACAGAACAAAATGATGACATAATTATTTAACCAATTCATCTCCCCTTAATGTTGAGAAAGTTTGCAACATGATAATATTTTTTTTCAAATTATAAATATATCTTCCTTCAACTTTTAACATCTAATGAAAATTCTAAAATTTCTCAACTTCATACTTAATGATCCATCGTAGTGCATTATGGTGGAATATGAAATGGATATTGCACATCCAAATATTCTTAGATGGAATCTATTGGCTTATAAATGAAAGTCAATTCTAATGAGACAAATATTTTTTACACGTTGATTTGATGCAAATAAAATTACATGCTTATTGTAAAGAAATTCTTATTTTAATGGTTAAGCAATTAAATGGAGACATAGTTTTGCGAACCATTAAATATAACATATATATGCAATAGACAACTTGATATTATCCCAACTAAAACTACGAAAATCAAGCTTGAGATATAATGCACCGGCGTTGTTAGCACAAATTGCATACAATAGAAATTGTGCACAATCAAGTTATTTTAAGAAAAAATATCGCAAACTTCGAGTTGCACACATGTGATACATGAGCTCAAATATTATTTGGTTATCATCTAAAAATACAATCGACCTCTAACTTTAACTGGTATTAGTTAAATATTTTCTCCAAAGATCTAGTATTGATGACAATTATTAAAATATACTTCTAATTCTTCAATAAAATCATATAAATTTTCATCAAATTATATTGCATCATCATTCACTCGGGATGGTCTAACTGGTCATACCAACACTATGAACTTCTTTTCACTATCTCATATGTCAATCATAAATGTAACACCTTAAACCTGGCCTAAACGTCCAGACCAAGTCTAGAGGGTTACATTGACGATATTAAGAAAACTACATTTATAAATGCAGTAAAAATGAAATCATTCAACATTTTATAACTATCACATCAATCAATTAGCTGTTTAATCTTTCCAAACATCATAGTGTCAGAGAAATCTAAAAATTTTATTAGAAAGTTTAAAGAAAAGATAATCAATCTAATTGACCGAGCTCTCGTAACACCGACTTGTTCAAGTGTAACGCCTCAAAATTTATGTTTTTGATTCTGCTTGAATATGACACAAATCTGTATTTGCTTCAGTGGTTATGGGTTCTGGGTGTGTGTGTGAGGTCCCAAGTTCAAGCCTTAGGTTTGGAAAAATTTTGGTTTTTGATGAATAAAGCCTTACTCTTGTTCGGTGGGCTTAAGTTTAAATGCTAGTAAGACTATATCAGAATGGGCCTGCTGGTCTAGTGGTTAGGTGGAGTGTTAAGTGCCTGGAGGTTTGGAGTTCGAATCCCTGCGTGAGTAAGGGATTTATTTTGCTGCTATTACCGTGTGAGAGTTTGAGATGAACTATAATGTTGATAGTGAAGAGGTTTATGGAGAAAATTAAGGGTTTGGGATAGGGAAGTTATGAAGATTTTAATCTTTTCCATTTACCAAAATTTCTCAGCAATTTTTCCCCTTCTCCATATTCTTTTTGTTTCTTTTCCTCTCCCAGCCAAAAATCCCTTGTTGTTACCGTTTTTACTCCTTTTTAGTATTGGTTTTTGGGCGTTTCCTTCATCATTACCCATCTCTGCGGTTGGTGCGAATTCGGTAAGTGTAGGGATGCTTTTGGGTCTAGTTATTGATTATGGGGTTGTTAAGAGACTGTTCTTTTGTTTAGGAGACAACCAAGGTAATGTGGGTTGCTAAAACGGTGTTCTAATTAGCAAGGAACTGCCGTTGTTCGTTAAAGGTAAGGTCATCGGTAACTTTCAGGATTTGCTTTTTTATTGGTAACTCGGATTAAGTGATTAAAAAGGTGAAATACTGTTCAATAATAGGTTCAGAAGTGTTCGAGATTGCGTTAGCTTTGAATCGATACCAGGTGTGTACCCCAATCGATCTGAAATCGCGTTTCGGTGAATGCTAAAAATGCTACTGTCGACGTCACACAGGCGTGTGGACTGCCCGTGTGGAGGTCGTGTGGTGATACACGGCCATGTGATCGACGAGCCAGGCAGTACGCATGCCACACGAGCACGACAGACACGGGCATGTGATGGCTTGTAGGCTGTGTGCGAGGCACGAGCTCAGGCAAATGGGCTGTGTAGGCCACATGGGCAAGGCTAATTTGGGTCGTGTGACCCACACGGGCGTGTGGGCCCACACGGGTAGGGCCCACAGGCGTGTGAGCCTCTTTAATTTGAAATGTTCTGTAAGGTTGCACGGGTCGCCCAAGTCGACTGTGACCTATCGTAGGGTCGATAAGCCTTATCTAGACTCTTAATTCTGTGATGTATTTGTTAGCATGTTATACGTGGCATGATTACCTGATCTATGCTGAAAATAAATGTATGATCTGTTTGTCTGCATTATAGCATGCCATACTTGTATGATACATTGCATCGGGGTGGGTTTGATAAAGTGAAGGAAGTATCTAAAGGGGTTCACAAGCCCGTTATCTGGTAGCTAAGCTACATACTTATGATATGTGCTACTATGTAGTACCTTATGGTGTGTAGAGATGGATGGGCCAATTTTATCCCCATATATGGTGTGCAGGGATGGGTGGGTCGATTTTATCCCCACATGGTGTGTTGGGATGGACGGAGATGGTGTGCAAGGCTGGAGGGCATATTCTGTTGATCTAATCTGTTATGCATGCTATATCTGAAATGGGCTGAAGCCCTAAGACTGTATCTGATAATGATTTTGTAAGGGCCCAGGCTTGAATTATGATTGTATTCTGTTATTTGTTTGTATGCATCCTATATTGTGGGGATGTACACACTGAGTTGCGAAAACTCACCCCTTTATTTATTTATTTGTTTTGGAAATTCCTAGTAGTAGGCGGATCGGTGCAGTGGAGGACTCGACGATGACCATGACTGCATACATTTTGGTTATGACTTTTACTTTGGTTTATTCATTTTTTATTTGGGGGTTTAATGTGGCTTTGGATTTGAAATTGTGGATTTTAATTTGGGTTTTGAACTGTGGATGTGGTTTATAAATTACAATATCAATATTATAGTTTTCCTGAAATAAGCTAAGAATTTTCGTAAATAAAAATGGGTTCTCAAAATAATAACCAACAATTGAGTCTCAAACACTTTCGTGATAAAGAAACATTTTCAAAACAATACGACTCTTTTTTTCTTTTTTTGACTAAGTAAAAGATAACAAGTGATATGGTTTATGAATCAAAATGGGTTAATTAAAAACACTCTCATGTGACATCGCCAGATTCGACCATAACGTCTAGGCCGAGTTTGGGTTGTTACATCAAGTCTGATAATTTGTGATCCCAGTGCATTAAAGACGTTCATACAATTGAAGCACATATATTGGATAATTTATTGAATTCCAAGATTCAGTTAGATAACAGAAGTAATTCCAATTTCAGATTCAGAATAGATCATATATATATATTGTGACAGCCCTAATTTGACCCTAGTCGGGAAGTGGTTTCGGGACCATAAAACCGAGTCACCAAAAAAATAGTTAACCGTTACATTCTATGCTTATTATATGTGTAAATGTATGTGTGAAAGTTTCATGCTATAATTTTGTCGTTGCATGTGAAATTTATTAAATAGGACCTATATAAGATGTTTTGAAATATGATGGGTCATTTTTGTAGTGGCCAAATAATTGATAGAGAAAATTAATGGGTTTGCATGTCTAATACCCCACTTTAGTGGTAGTGGCCGGCCATGATAATGATAGTAGGCAAAAATTATGTGTTGTTTAATAATATTATATGATAATGGCCTAATTTGTGTAATAAAGAAATAAAGGAAAATAAAAAAATGAGTAATAGGAAAGCAAAAGAAAAGAAAAAAGAAAAATATTAGTCTTCATCTTCCTTCTTAGGAGCCGAATGTTAGAGAAGAAAGGGGGATAGCATTCGGTCAACTTAAGCTCAAAAGAAGGTTAGTAATTCATGTTAAATTTTGAAATGTTAGCTTATTCTAAATTAGATACTAAGTTCCCTAACTAGCCCATGTGGAAATTTTGGTTTTGGGGGGGGGTGAATGAAGCATTCGGCCATAGTTGTTAATGAAGAGATATGGTTATTTTCTTTTGGTTTAGATGAATAAATGTTGATGAAAGAAGTATGAACTAGTAAGAATTTAATTGGGTAGTATATATATAGGTGTAATAGCCGAAATTGGAATTGCTTAATTACTTGCACAAATGTTTTGTGTTTGAATATTAGAAGGTGAGCATTACCATTTAGATGAT
The DNA here is from genome assembly GCA_025698475.1 of Gossypium anomalum. Classification (NCBI taxonomy): domain Eukaryota; kingdom Viridiplantae; phylum Streptophyta; class Magnoliopsida; order Malvales; family Malvaceae; genus Gossypium; species Gossypium anomalum. The sequence goes on along the minus strand of CM046968.1, from coordinate 55,001,254 downwards.
TTGAAAAGAAAAGGGGTAAAAGTTTGAATGTCTAAAGGTTCGGTATCATACATGAATTCCAATAGTATGATTTTGAATAATGTAAGAAATAGAAAATGAATAATGTTAATGCTTGGGCATGTTCGGCTAAGATGGTATATTAATGAGAAATCAATCCATCTTGCTAATATTATATAAGGTGATAAATATAATGATTAGAAGTGTATTGATAAAGATGATTTTTAGTTTATTAAGTGATCAATGTTGTATGTGGGTTGTGATTAGTTTAAGTGACTAAGTAATGTGTTTTGTTTCATTAAGGTTAGGTATATCTTTGGTATATGAGTAAGTGTATGTCATGTGTGTATCTATGTTTTGTGATGGCCGAATATAATGGCAAAGTTTATATTAGACTTATATCAAGGATGTAGTCACAAAATACATATATATCATGGGTACATGTACAATCGGTTATATAGATTTTAATGTATAGCACTAAATTAATATGTATGCAAAGAATGTTTGAATATGTGAATGAGTAAATTGTGGTAGTCTACTTTGGACAGCAGCAGTAAGGTGATTTTAGAAAATCACTATAAATTGTAGGGGATGAATTAGGTGCTAAATAAATGGTGTAATGAAAGCTTAGTGAGTCTAGTTTTCTATAGTGGAAACAATAAGAGTAAAAGAACCATCGATCAGGAGTAAATCAAGTAATGGGGACAGAGTCAGAATGGCTTTTAGATCCCCTGTTCTGTTTTTATAAAATCAGTATAAATTGTACAAAAATGGCCTTAAGATAAAATTTATATGCTTAGATTCCTTAATGAGTCTAGTTTCAAATGAAATAAGTGAGAACACATTTTGAATTTTTTACAATGAGAAATCTGATTCGTATCGAAGAATGGTCAGTTTAGTCAAGCAGTAAAACAGGGTGAACTTTAAGAAAAATCTGGTAGTGATTGGCTAGACAAAAAATTATGAAAATTTTATGGCTAAAAGATAAATTAGTCTATTTTCGAGGAAAATTTACGGTCTTTGATTTGGAGTGTCGTAGCTCAAGTTATAAGTAAATTAGTGACTGTTGCTCAGTAACTCAGCTTATAGGGAAGTTGTGATTTACTAATGAATTGCTTATTGATTTTTATAAGCTTACTATAAGTTGTATGTGTGAAATTCAAATATATATATGTGTGCTATATTCTGAAAGTAATACTTGAGTAATTGATTAATGGTTAGTTTAAAATTTATTGATTAAAGCTCAAGAGCATAGAGAGGCAACCTCGGATAAGGGAAAAGCTAAAGTCGCGGAATAGCCAACCCGAACTTGCCCAGAAAGATACAAGGTAAGTCTTTGAGTAATGGAATATAACTTATATTTAGACATAGAAATTATCAAATTATGATTGCGATGAATAAATTATGACGTAAGGATCTTGCTTGCATCGTATGATCGAATAAATAGGTAGAATACTTGTTTGTAATCGCATGATAATAGAAAGTTTCCGGAATAATGAAAAGAGAATATGTCATTTGTTATGACTAGTGAATTAATTGTAAAATGATTAGAAAGAATGCTGAAATTGTATTCAAATATCAAAGTGTTGTTTAAATGTGTGAATGTATGATTGTTGATCAAGGTTTGAAACCGAGCTAAGTCTCGAAGGGCTATAAGCCAGTGTTAAAAACCGGACTTGGTTCCGAAGGGCTTTAAGCCATCGTTAAAGCCGGATTTAGTTCCGAAGGGCTCTGCGCCAGTGTTATTGCCGAGCTTAGTCTCGAAGGGCTTCTGAGCCAGTTCTAAGATTCGGATTTAGTTCACAAGGACGTCTTCGCCGGCCTATGAATTGGGTGGATAAACCGTAAGTATGCACAAGTGAATTTATATAATGCATGTCGAGTTAATGTTAAGCATAATGCAATTTAATGTGAAGTGATCAAGTAAGTAAATGCTTTCGTTGAAGATATGATTGATTGTTATATTTCGTGTTTCGAAAGTCGGCAGTTATGCTTAAACTAGCGTTTAAAACCCTTTGAATGTTTATTATTGGATTAGGAGGTATGAGTACTAACTTAGGCGATTTCAACATCACTAGTAGGCTATATATATATATATGCATGAGAGTTGTCTGAAAATTTGGGAAGATCGTATTCGGTTATAAATTAAAGGAATAGATGAACGTATTGATTATTTTTTTTCCTTTTATGATATGATTCGATAAGGAAGCACCATCGTTATGTTTGGGTTCGGCCCAAGGCTGATTCATATAGACTTGATATTAATATGTCAATTTCTTAGACGATTTCATTACTTAAAGCTTACTAAGCATTGAAATGCTTATTCTTTTGTTTTGCTTCTCTGTTTTATAGATTTTGCTCGTCATCCATCGGATTCGGAAGTTCCAAAGTCGAAGTCAACCACACTATCTAAGCTTTTTGGTACTTTTTGTTTAAATTTTGAAAATGGCATGTATAGGATCAACTTTGTAATTTGACCTAGTAACTTTTGGTGATGTATATACATGTATAGCCATACGCAAATGGCTTACTTAGACAACTTGCATTTTTATTTTTAAATGATGAAAGCGTTTATGAATGTGATCAATGATGCTTGAATGTTTTATTTAGATGGTTGATATTAGGAACGAAATTAAGATTTACTTAGTAACATTCTTAACTCCTCCGGCGACGGATGCGGGCTAGGGGTGTTACATATATATATGTAGTTATTCTTACCCCTATCCGCGACACATCATCTCTGGCCATCCCAACACATTGTTAAGGGCGTTTAATGCCTAATCAACCTTACACACCACAAAGTGTCTGTCAGACACATTTACAGAGATGTAGATTGCTAGATCAAAATACGATAAAGTGCCAGATTCATATATATATATACACATCGTGGCTTAGCCACTGATTCAGAGCAGATTACTTGTTCCTTCACAATATCCCTACCCTATGCAAATGCAGGTTACAAATATCAACAACAGGTGTTCAGTCATTTCGATTCATTTCATAAATAGATATTACAGATCAATACCGTTAATAGTTATCATAATACATATACTTTTATACAATCCATATCTCAGTCTCAAAGCATCTGATAGTCCTCATGAAACTCCCTGACCTATGTATTTCTATTTCTGTGAATTCTGACACAAAATGTGTATATACTTCAATGGTTAAGTGTTCTAGTGTGTGTTTGAGGTCTTGGGTTCAAGTATCATCTTTGTTAATTTTATTGTTTTTGGATCCAAGCTTTATCCTGGTTCGGTGGGCTTATATTAAATTGCCTGCAAATCAATGTTGGAATGAGCCTGCTGGTTTGAGTGGTAAGGGAGTTAGTATGTTAGAGGTCATGAGTTCAAAATCCTACGTTAGCATGAATGTTATTTTTGCTCAGTGATGATTAAGTGTTTTTGTGGTGTTTGGATTCTAAGAAGTTGGAGGTTAGTAGGTTAGTGGGAGGAAATTAAGGGATGTGTGATCAGATTGATTATTTTTCTGATTATCTTCTTATTATTTATTTTTTTATTAAATTTCAGCCCCTCTTAGAAAATTTTGACGTTCTTTTTACTTCTGCCCCTTTTCTCCTTTTATATTATTTTTCTCTCCAATCGGCATCATCTTTTTGTTTTTCAAATTACAATTTCTTTGTTCACGGTATTCGTACGTTGGTAAGATATATGTTTCATTCGTATAGGTAGTATTTTCTTTTAATCCATTTACAGCTGTGTTGGATTTTTCGTTGATATTGAATTTATATTTTGGCAGCAGCGAATCGAGAAGATCGTGACCTTACTCTTGCGAAATCGTAGTCAATCGTTCGGAGTGTTGGGGGTGAGCGATAAATGCTTGATTTGAACTATTGTCGGTATCGAGTTTCCAGTTTAATCTTGTTTTGGGATTGATTTTTGAGCATTGATATGTCAACTTTTAGGTATTGGAAGGATCGGGATAGTTTTCGCATCAAAATGATACCAGGTGTGTTCCCAAAATGCGAAAAACTGAGTTTCAACAAAATCTAAAAAATTGCACTGTCGACACCATGCAGGCGTGTGGTCGCCTGTGTGGATGGCTGTGTGTGAGACATGGCCGTGTGATCGACGAAGGCTAGGCCGTGCGCAGGACATGATTGTGTGGTGGCCAGTGTGGGCCATGTGAGCCACACAGGCTAGGCCAAGTTAGGTGTGTGGGCCACACGGGCATTTCACATATGCGTGTGGATTTTGGGCCAGGCAGTGTGGTCAATTTGGGTGTGTGGGCCCCCACGGGCAAGCCACATGGGCATGTGGTCCTATATTTTTAAAATTTTCTCTAGAGTCGCACGGGTCATTCTGATAAACTGTGGGCCTACCGTAGGGTCGGTAAGGGCTAACCAAACCCTAATTTTATGTGATTTGATATCTTGGTAGTATGCTCTGAGTAGGACATTACATTCTGTATATGCCACACGGCCATGTCATCTGTCCATATGATTCTAAATCATAAACAGTGAGTTACACAGTTGGGACACACACTTATGTCCTTGCCCGTGTGGCTCACATGGCCTGGGTACACGCCAATGTCCCTGGCCGTGTAGTCCCAAATCATAAACAGTGAGTTACATGGCCTGGACACACACCCATTTCATCTGTTCGTGTGAACCCTGCACTAACATGACCACACATGACCAGGACACACACCCGTGTCCTTTGATCGTATGGCTCAAATTAGATGAACTGTGAGTTATGCGACCAACCATATGGCCTGGTACATAATACCTATGTCGAAAGTTTCGACACAAAACCTTCAACGGAACTGACCGAAAACTCAACGACGAGCACTAGAATTGGCATGTCACTGTTCACTACTTCCGGTACTTCCACCTAATAGGAAAATAAACCATCGTCTATCAAAGTTTCTTACAATACACTTAAACACCCAATTCAGAGCAATTTACAAAGAACAAATGGGAAAACTGTGAAAACAAATGAATTGATAGTGACTTACTTAATAGCTTTTTGATCGATGCAATTTACAGCGTATAACTTTGACTAGACCGTATTTACTTACGACCACAATCAAAATAAAAAAAAAGAAAAGAATTGAAAAATAAAAAGAAAATGAAAATGAAAAAGAAAAGAAAGAAACAATAGAAATGATAGAAAGGAAAATAAAAAAAGAGAAGAAGATGACAAATTAAAATTCTAATAACTTCTCATCAGATTTTTAACACTTAGCAAAAATGTTCCTTATCACATACTCTGAGATTCGAACACAAGGCTAAACAGAATACAGACACTTAACTAGTGAACCAATAGGCTTATTCTTGACACAGGTTTACACTAAATTAACTTAATTATGCAATTCTAGGATTGAGGTTGCTTAAAATGGATTAGAAAAATTTTAAGGATTTGACTTGAACTCCTGACCTCATTCACATAAGTAGAGCACATAACCACAAATATAGAAACTTAATTACTGCAGAACCTTACAATTAAATTCTCAAAATTTTGGGCTATTACAACTCTCTCTCCCTAAAGAAATTTTGGCCCCGAAATTTAACTGACTAAAATAGATACAAGTATTGTTGCCGAATCAAATCTTCAGGTTCCCAAGTGGTTTCCTCAGTGCCGTGATTTTGCCACAAAACCTTAACCAGAGGAACAATTTTCTTCCTCAACACCTTAACCTCATGATCTATAATTTGAATAGGTTCCTCCTCAAATGTTAAATCTGGTCGCAACTCAATCTTGTCAATAGGGACAATGTGCGACGAATTAGACTGATACTGTCTCAGCATTGAGAAATGAAATACATCATGAATCTGCTCTAACTCCGGTGATAATTCTAGTTAATACGCAACGAGTCTGACACGTTTCAGAATACGATAAGGTCTAATGAACCTCGAGCTCAAGTTGCCCTTGCGTCCAAATTGGAGAACCTTTTTCCATGACGACACTTTCAAAAATACCTGGTCACCTACAGAAAACTCATTGTCCTTTCTCTTTAAATCGACATAAGATTTCTGTCAATCAGAAGTGACTTTAAGATGGTCACGGATCAATTTGACAATATTCTAAGTTTCAGAAACTAGCTCAGGGTCGAAAACTCAATGTTCACTTAACTTAGTCCAACATAGAGGAGTATAACACCTACGACCATACAAAGCCTCGTAGGGTGCCATCTGAATACTAGACTGGAAGCTGTTATTGTATGCAAACTCAACCAACGGTAGATAATCTTCCCAACTACCCCGAAAATCTATTACACAAGCCCGAAGCATATCCTCTAGAATCTAAATAACTCGCTCAGACTGTCTGTCGGTCTGTGGGTGATACGCAGTACTAAAATCAAGTCGGGTGCTTAAGGCCTCATGAAGCTTCTTCCAGAACCAAGATGTGAATCATGGATCTCTATCAGAGATATTTGAGATTAGAATCTGGTGCCGTCTCACAATTTTAGCAATATATAGCTTAGCTAACTTCTGCAGTGAATAATTTGTTCTAATAAGAATGAAATGAGTGGATTTGGTCAACCGATCAACGATGACCCAAACTGAATCTTTCTTAGTGGGGGTTAAAGGCAACGCACTAACAAAATCCATCATTACATGCTCTCACTTCCACTGAGAAATCTTAACTGACTGAAGCAAACTTGAGGGCAACTGATGTTCAGCCTTAACCTTTTGACATGTTAGATTGTGAGACACAAAAGCAACCACTTTTCGTTTTAGTCCAGACCACCAATAAAGTTCTTGGAGGTCCCAATACAATTTATTTCTACCAGGATGCATAGTATAAGGGCTACTATACCCCTCCTGTAGGATCGATTGTCTCAACTCCTTATCATTAGACACACAAATCTAACATTTGAAGCACAGAACTTTGTCGTTGTTCAAGCTAAAATCTGACGTTTTGCTCGAACTGATCTGTTGCAGTCACTACACCAAAGACTCATCGCTCAATTGTTTAACATGAATCTATTCAACCCAAGTTGGTTTAACTTGTAATTCAACTAACAGTCCACCATTCTCTACTAAATTTAGACGAGCTAATATCGTTATCAGATTAGTCATCACTTTACGGCTAAGAGCATCAGCTACCACATTAGCCTTATTCGGATGATACTCTATCGTACAGTCATAATCTTTAAGCAATTCAACCCACCTACACTACCGAAAATTTAACTCCTTTTGATTTAATAGATATTTGAGGCTCTTGTAATCGGTGTAAATGATACATCTCTCACCATACAAATAGTGCCTCCAGATTTTTAGAGCAAACACGACCACAACCAGCTCAAGATCATGTGTAGGGTAGTTATCCTTGTGTGTCTTAAGTTGTCACGACGCGCAAGCAACCACTTTACCGTCTTGCATCAGAACACATCCTATCCCAATGTGCGACGCATGACTGTATACCACAAACTCCCTACCTGGTTTCGATTGAACTAGAACAGGAGCTTGTGTCAGAATGGACTTGAGCTTAATGAAGCTAGACTACTATGCCTCAGTGTAATGCATAGGTTTGTGCAAGTGTACACAGTCGTTATCAAGTAATAAGTAAGTATCGAGTTATCGTCTCCACAGGGATTGTATTTGTGTTAAATTACTTAATTGTAAAATTATACTAACAACTTGGTAAATAAAAGCACAATATGATTGAGAAGTGATGATTAAAATTAAATATATTAAACTAAATGCAATGATCCGTAATGCAAATTATCCGAAGTATGCAAACTATATGAATGAAATAGATTTCAGAAAAATTAAACATAATTTGCAACAATTATAATATAAATAAACTAGGACAATTACTTTAATTAAACTCAATTTATTATCAACATGCTTAATAACATTTGAAAAACATTCCATGGCAACTCGATCTTTCATGAGTTTGGAAACCACATTAGGTCCTTTCAAAATCCTTTACTTAGTAAATACGCAGTTTACTGATCCTTATTTACTAAGGGTTTCTTAGCATTCATGTGAGGTAACAGGGACGTGTTTGGTTTGAAACAGTTTAATCACACAAATCTAAAAACTATGCAGATAACAGAGCTTGGTTAGAGTTGCTACGCAACCTGCAATTTAATCGGCTTAGGATCTAAATTGAACATGCATATTTCAATTATGTGTCCACTAGCCGTCGTCTGGTTAGGATCGTTCAGCTAATTCAGGTGTATTGCAATCACGAATGAATGAAATACAAACTTGATTTTAATTGAAAACATGGTTGATTGAGGCACAAACATTATAAGCATGAATCAAATAAATACTATTTAATCAAAGCAATCATACTAGCTTAAATAAAGTTAAGCTAACATTGTTGTAAACAAGAAAAAAGAACACATAGAAAACATTTTTAGATTAAATTAAAGAAAAGAAAGACTAAACCCAAATCAATGTGACTGCCACCCAAGACTCTGACTGACGAGGCTCCTTTGCTTTTTCACTTTGCTCCTTTGCTGATGGCTCTCCAATGTGGCCGACCAAGGGCTCTTTAAGAGGATTTAATTACTAAAATCTCTATGAAGAGATGATGCTAGGCGTGGGGAATGGAAAATGCTAAGAGAATTGAGAGAGAAGAGAGAATGATGATGGATGAGGGATGGTGAATGAGGGAAAGAATGGGTCTTATTTATAGGTGAAGAGAGGTGGGTAGTTTGCTAAAAAAGAGCTGGGTTTAGTCTCTTCAAACTACTTCCATGAGTGGCCGGCCACAATTTGTGGAATTTGAGTTGAATTTTGCTTGATTTTTAAGCAATTTAAATGCCATAATAACTCGGACTGAGACTCGGTCGAATGTAAATCTTCGGGCAAATATCTAATTTCTTCAACAATGCAAAGACCTTGTGTAATTAAACTAAAAAGTTGTTTAAGTGGACAGCCATGTGTAGCCAAATTTGGGTTGACTTGGTCTTCAATTTGGACGATTTTTGTAATCCAACAAAGCTATCAAACCTGTCCAAAATAAATCAATAAGTTAAAGAACCAAAGAATAAAATTTATACAATTTAAATAATTAATTACAACCCAAATTATTAATGAAATATTTAAAATGATTTATTAAATATAATTTTATATTTTATTATTTAGTTTAATCATGCATGGCCCATTTTATGTCTTAAAACTATAATATGTTCAAATAAATATAAAATAAGTCATTTTATGAATGAAAACTATATAATAAAGCATAAAATCACATTTTAATAATTTCTATGTCCTAATTTCATATTTTCACATATTTCATTAATTTATTAAACAATTACTTAGTTTTAACATTGAATTTAAGTAAAAAGGTGATAAATTACATAGGAAAAATCTTATATATTTTTTAGTTTACACTCAGACCACACAAACGGTGCGTTCTTACGCAATAGCTTCATCAGGGGTGATGCAATCAGAGAGAATCCCTCGACGAACCTTCGGTAGTAACCGACTAAGCCCAGGAAACTATGAAGCTCAGGTACATTTCTCGGTTGCTTTCACTCAACTATATCTTCTATTTACTTCAGATCAACTCAGATCCCTTTCATGGTTACCACATGACCTAAAAAAGCCATTTCCTGTAACTAAAACTCGCACTTATTCTTGGAGGATTTGGAGTACAATACGTATGTGATTATTATGATCAAGCTCTATCTCAGAATAAGTTAGGATGTCATCAAAAAAGACTACTACAAATTGGTCTAAATATAGTTGGAACACCCAGTTCATTAAGTCCATGAACGCCATCGGGGCATTTGTCAACCCAAAAGGCATCACCAGGAACTTGTAGTGTCCATAATGAGTCCTGAAATTGGTTTTGTACACATCAGTCTCTTTAACCTTGAGCTAATGATAACCAGAATGCAAATCAATCTTGGAGAAAAAAGATTCCCTTGGAAATTGGTCGAACAAGTCGTCAATCCTCAGTAGCGGGTACTTATTCTTGATTGTCAACTGGTTCAACTACCGATAATCTATGTACATTCTAATCGATTCATCTTTCTTCTTAAACAAATAACACTAGTGCCCCTTACGGAGACACATTCGGTCAGATAAACCCCCTATCAAGAAGTTTCTGAAGCTGCACTTTTAGGTCGGCTTGTTCCTTTGGTGCCATGTAGTAGGGTGCAATACAGGAGCAGTGCTTGACAATATTTTAATACCAAACTCTAGCTCTCTATCTAGGGGTACTCCGGGTAATTCCTTGGGAAAGACATCCGGGAATTCCCTCAAGGTGTGGATATCTCTTACAGAAAGCTTTGCAGGAACAGAATCAAATAAGAAGGCAAGGTAAGATTCGCACCCCTTTTGGACAAAGTTGTCAGCCACAAGAGCAGAGATTACATTGGAGAGGTAATCTCGACGTTCACCAACCATAACAACCTCATCATTCTCATCCATTCTTAAAGTGACTCTCTTAGTTCTGCAGTCTAGACTGACCCGGTACTGAATGAGCCAATCTATTCCCAGAATCAAATTAAATCCATCGAAGGGTAACTTCATTAGATCATCCAGAAATACGATACCCTAAATCTCTAAGGGTACTCGTTTATGTACTCTATCAACCCGACCTGACTGACCCGAATGACTAATCATAGAAAACTCTCTAGTAGTATTTTCAGTAGTTATACCCATATTACTAAGGCTAAGATCATACAAGCATTCCATTCTTCATGATAACATTCTTTCACTCAGATAAAATCATCATTGATACTTGCATGCAAACTATCTTATTAACAAAAAATGTCTTTAAGCATTCATTTATTAAAACATACTTATGAAAGAAATGATTGAAACATACTTGAAAAATTTAAAAATTTGAGCAATTTATTTGCCTCACTCCCTCTTTAAAAAGAAGCAATGTCCTCATTGCAAGAACAAAGTAATGAATGAAAACTGAACACCAGGTAGGGTTGTAAAGAAAGAAAGGTGTGTCATTAAGACTACTTAAATACCAAGTCTTTCCTAATCACCCAATTCTAGACATGTTCATTCCCATTACCACATCACTTAGTCTTTTTCTTTCTAAAGAAGTGTTAAGTTCATTCAAGCTTGCTATGTTTTATTCTGTAGAAATTAAATCCTAATTATGAAAGAAATAAATTCCTAAGGACCAAAAAATAATTAAATAAATCAATACAAGAATCCCTCTTTTATTTTTCTGACTCATTCCCCTTATCTTTTTCAGTTCCATCTCTACTTGCATAGTCAGTATCTTCCGTCCATGTCTCAAAGATAGCATCTGGGAACTCAGGAACAAAAGTACTAGAGATATTATTAAAAGTATTTCGAATTGATTCATCTCTATTTTTTGCATATTTCTAATAAGTTTGTTGTTGATTGTGCATGAACATGCACATATCCATCGAAATTGACAACTCCGATTTCTTTGAAGCACTTGCAGAAGTCGGCATAGGAGTTTTAGATTCAGGTTCAACACTTAGCTTGACTGGTTCTTTGTAACACCCTTAACCCGTATCCATCGCCGGATTAAGGTAAAAGGCATTACCGAACAAAATCGAAACGATTTGCAACAATTCAATATCATCATCCACAACCATGATCAAACATCAATATAGAGTCTTTTATATATGTCATCGAGACCTTAATCATGCTTTAGAAAGGGGTCGGGACTAAACCAAAGTCATATAAAATTTTTTGAAGCTTAAACATTTTTTTAAAGTTTCACAGGTCACACGCCCGTGTGAACAGGCCGTGTGCCTCACATGGATTTAAACACGCCCGTGTGTCTAAACCGTGAAAAAATAGGGAATACATACTAACTTAGCCACATGGCCACAAGACACGCCCGTGTGCCTTGGCCGTGGTCGAAACTGACATGGGTCACACGGCCGACCACACATCCGTGTGTATAGCCCGTGTACCCTTCGAAATGGCCACACACGCCCATGTACCAAGGCTGTGTGCCTCACACGGCTGCCAGACACACTCGTGTGTCTAGACCATGCTCGAGACTGACTTGAATATCTAACTTACAATAGACACACAGTCGAGGAACATGCCCGTGTGCTCAACCGTGTGGGGTGAAATTAGGCTTGGTTTAAGCCATATTTCCCACTATTTCAAGCACACCAAATCCACAACATTTTTCATCATTTGCATACATTTATAATCAACCCAAAACATGCCAATTCAATCACATATCAACCTATATAATCTCAACCAATTCAATATGCCAACATTATCACAATTTACCAAAGTTCCAAATGTACAAACTCATTAATTCAATACCCCATAATAAACCATCAATTAAACATTATAAACATCATATATCTTACCTATCAAACACACCATTTTAGCTAACTAATAAGGCCATACATAATAACATTTATAAGCCAATTATCATGGCTAATATTCACATCACAAAACATACTAAAACACTTCTAGCCTATACATGCCATATACGATATACACAATTCTCAAAATGGTACCAAAATAAATGTCCGCTAGTGTGAATGAGTCACTGATGATCCCCAGATTCGAGCTAGGTTTAAAACACTATAAAACATAGAACATTTCACATAGTAAGCTTTTAAATCTTAGTAAGCTATAAAACATAGAACATTTCACATAGTAAGCTTTTAAATCTTAGTAAGCTCGTGCCAAATATCATCAACATTTTATAAAGTATAAAACATTAAAATATAAACACTTAGTAGTTCCCAAATCATCTAACAATTCTATTCTAACACAATTAATATATTCATACCAATTCATTAAACTTCATACACATAGTATCATCTATCACATAGGTATCATACCTACCTGAACCTTCCCACATTTATTCATTTCCTTCTCACCTCTCGTTTGAATACATTAATGCTTTCTGGAGTTCATTTATACTTTAAGAATTCGTACACTTAGTGCTTTAATGGTTAGCTGAATCTAGAACGATCTCGCACACTTAGTGCCATCTCAAATAACTGAATCTATCTCAGTATCGCACACTTATTGCCTTAGATAGCCGAAGCTATTCCATTCTGCACACTTAGTGCTATTTATAGTCGAAGCTATTTTGAATCGCACACTTAGTGCCAAATACTGTCGATTATCATTGTTTTCAAACCATAATCAAATATATACACAATTTATGCATTATCAAGGCATTAAAATATACTTGTAACATCACTTATCACACATGAACTTACCTCGTACTCGGAATTGACGATTCGAATTATTTACTCGATAATTTTTGATTTCCCTCGATCTAAATTCGAATTCCTCTTTTCTTGATCTATATGTATAAAAAATTAACCCTTTTATTCAACAAATCATTGAAATCCATCCAAAATTATACATTTAAAGCATTTTACAATTTAGCCCTCACATTTTCACATTTTGACACTTTAGTCCCTATTTCACAAAAATACAAAATACACATAATTTCAATAAACCCATGCATAGCCGAATATCATAGGGACCTCTAGGAGCCCAAAAATTTCATTTATTTTCCATTTTAGTCCCTCATTTTATCATTTTCTTAATTTAACCCAAATTACTCAAATTCATCAAAAATCCCAATACAAAAACGTATGTATCTATCATTAAGCTTCCATATTTCATCAACTAACATTATGAAACTCATAAAATCAATAATGGCATAACTCAAAATCATCAACCAATTCAAAAATTAGGCGTGGGCTTGATAGATTACTAAGCAACGATCTCAAAAACGTAAAAATCATCAAAAACCAAGCTCGAATGCTTACTTAATTGAACTTAAATATGGCCGAACCCTAGTTGAGTATTCAACCTTTCTTTTTTCCTTTGTATTTTTGGCAACAAGATGATATTATGCACTCATTTCATGTTTTGTTTTATTGAATATCATTTAATAAACCATTTACCAAATTAACCTTTTTTTTATTTCATTTAAAATCCACCAATTCATGACTAGTTTTGTCCATACAAAAATCCAATGGTCCATTTACATCTTAAGGGCCTCACATTTCACAAAGCATAGCATTTAAGCATTTTAACTTCTAGCACACAACTTTTACATTTTACACGATGAAGTCCTTTTATCAAATTGAGCACACAAACGATAAAATATTCATACAAAATTTTTACACATGCTAATTCACATATCATAAGCACGAAAAATAATATTAAAATATTTTTTAACTCAGATTTGCGGTCCCGAAACCACTATTCTGACTAGGGTCTAATCCAGGCTGTTACATTCTTCTTTTGGCTCAACCCTTGGTTCAGGGGTTGCAGATCCTTCAATTAGGACTGTTCGGTTCCTTGTCAAATTATTCTTCTTTAGTGTCTGTAACTAAATTAGCTTCAGTTTCAATTTCATTTGTTGACTTCTTGATATCTGGCTCAGTTAGCTCTTCTTGCTCGCCTTGATTTAGCTCATGCACCTTCTCTACTAACCTTTCAAGATCATGATTTGTAATGTACCCTTGAACAAATCGCCCCTTCAGATTTGCTTATGTTTTAACATGGGTGTAATATCCCGATTTTGGGCCTAATCGAAACAGTGGTTTCGAGACCACAAATTTGAGATAGAAATATTTATTTTATGATTATTACAAGGTCTATGATATATTTCTATGCTTGTGTGAAAATTTCATGAAGAAATTTTATGTGAATAATGCTTAATTAGACTTTAGGGACTAAATTGAATAAATTGCAAAACTTGTGTTCTAGAAGTGTAACACCCCAAACCCGGCCTAGACGTTATGACCGGATCCGACGTGCCATATTGAAGCGTTCAAAACATTTTATGTCGTTGATCTCGAAGAATTTACTTAGTGTTTGAAAAGATAATGTTATTATAAGTTAAAGTGAATGGAAGCTATGCATCAGGTAGGAAACCAGAAATGAGAAGGTGAGTCCATCGGACGCTTAAGTACCAAGCTCTCCTCGGAACCAATCCTAGACATGCACACCGCTATTGCCACACTTTAACGTCGAGTATATTTTTAGGAAACCAAGTCGATTAAGTCCATTTTAAGAAAAGTGATTAATTTTGGAAAACATTTTCATTGAGGAAGCTTTGCTTGTTGTCGTGTTATTTTTAAATCAAATGCTATTTTTGAAAACACGCCCTAAGCTAATCAATTTCGACAATTGAGTATAAATCATATCTATCTTAATAAAACCTATCAAACTATTAAAAATAATTAAAGCGGCCTTATTACAATTAAAAACCCAAAAAAAAAACCTTAAACGTAAATAAAAGAAGGTCCAGTTCACCAGAAGAAAACTGAATTTGCAGAAACGTGTGGCCACTCCGAATCCCTCACAGCTCCAAGCCCACTATGGTTGGGGATTACCTTCATGGATGAAATTAAAGGGGTGAGTTTGGGGAAACTCAGTGTGTAAATTAACCCAACCATAGCCTATATCAGCTCAAACTACAAAAATAGATCAAGTTGGCCTTGGCCCAGAACAGATTTCAGAATAAAGCCCATAGGCCCATAACAGAACAGAGCAGATATCACATGTATATGCAGAAACCCAACCCAAATCCAACCACATGCACCCCATGCCAGCCTTACACCATGTGGGGAGACTACTCGACCCACCCAACCGCTACACGCCACAGAAATATGCAGCAAGGCTACTAGAACAGATAGTGTGACAGAGTCACCAGAAACAGATATTTGTGGCACAAGAACAGATATATGTGGCAGAGCCACCAGATCAGATAATTGTGGCATAGCCACCAGGACGCTTCCTCCACGATATAACCCATGTCCCCATGCAACAGATATACAGTCATGGCATACATTATACAGAATCAGATCATCATGCTTTGCAGTCAAAATTAACCCTAGGGGTATAATGGTCATTTTGCACCTAAGGGTATAATAGTAATTTTACATACATAGGGGTATTCTAGTAATTTAACTACTCTTAGGGTTTCCATGCATATCATAGCCATTTACGGACTAATAGAAACACTTACCGAGCGTTTTTACCATATTAGGCCCGTTGGCCCATTAACCCTATTTTGGCCCATTAAGCCCAGAAATATCGAAATGCACGGAATCGTGCACTCTGAAGTCTTATCACTTTAGTTTACCATATACATCAAACTATCAATCTCACGAGCATTCGTACACTTGCAAGTTCCCAAAATACCAGCTTTTCGACATCTTGACTTTTCAGCTTTTGTCGATCTAGTCTATGAGAGGGTGTCAGTTACACACCTGTTTGAGACGATATGCTGATGAGTTCCACACACAAGTTGCCTACAGTCAGTTACTTAATACGTCAATCGCAACTTTTATACAGAATCCCTTACCAAGAATTCAGCCCTTAACACCTCAGGCACTAGCAACCTTACCTTTGCCGAAACTAGTGACTAAGTTTAGATCCAATCGTTCCACTTGTCCAAGCCTTAATCAGTAGCCTCTAGACAAACTCCTCCAGACAGACTTTTACTTGAGTTCTATTACTTACCATTCCTAGTCATAAAAATAATTCCCTTAATATGCTCTCATTGTGATTTGAACCTGGGTCCTCCCTAGCATCCATACGCCACTTTTATAGCCTTCCCAGTGGTGTCACATGCCACTTTACTACCTGCTTCCTTGTGATTTATTTTACACAATTAATACTTAAAAGCCTAGTTTACCAAAACCCCTTTTTCTTATGGTTTTTAAAATTAATTAAAATTACCGGGTTTTAACTTAAGCTTGGGCCTTCCAGAGGCCCACTATCATAATTAAACCTACGCCAAGCAGACAGAACACAGAAATTTTAAATTTTGCCAACATTCACAGTATTCCCAAAAATTGGGGCGTTACAACTCTACCCTCCTTAAAAAAATTTCGTCCTCGAAATTTACCTGATCCAAACAGATGAGGGTATTGTTGACGCATCGCCTCTTCGCTCACCTATCATCATAACCTTCTCACCCTTCGTGGTCCTTAGCACCATCCGCTTAGCAGCACAATCCAAAGTCGCCTTATGCTTAACAAGCCAGTCCATTCCCAGAATGAGGTCAAACTCTCCGAACGGTAACTCCATCAGATCTCCAGGAAAAATCCTGCCTTGAGTTTCTAAGGGTACATCCCTATACAGTTTGTCTACCCTAACCGAGTGACCCAAAGGACTCAGTACAGATACCCCACTCACAGTTTCCTTAGAGTGCACACCCAAGGACCTAGATATGGCACATGCAACATAGGAATGAGTAGATCCAATACCCACCAAAGCAGTATGCGGCATGCTAGAAACCAAAAATATACCAGTTATGACGTCAGATGCGTCGCCCTCCTCTCGACGATGAGCTGCATACACCAACGCTGGCTGTAGAGCCTCAGCATTTTTGGCAGCCCTGCCAGGCGCCCCTCGACCTCGACCATTTCCATTTCCACCCCTACCTTGTCCACGTCCTCTCGGTGGTTGTGGTCCACCCCTCACCGGTTGAGCAACCTTCTGCTCAAAGAACTTTGAACTGATCGACTCCACGAGAATGATCCTTAACTCTATGCTCCATAGATCCGTATCGAAAACAAGCATTGGAACGTTTCCTACACTCGCCCAAGTGTACCTTACCACTGTCTCCACAGATTGGTGGTCTAACAACATTCATCGAAACTGCTCGAACTGGTTCCTCCACTCTTGCTCTCTTAACATTCCTATTTGCACCACCCGAAGGTCCGGAATCCCTCCGAAAATGGTTTTGATCCTTCTCATGGTTCTGCCTCTCAGCACGTTTCACCTCCTCAGCTATCTTAGCTTTTTCCACCAGAACCGCGAAATCACGCTCCCTCTGCGGAGCAATTAGCACCTTGAGTTCATCTCTGAGTCCATCCTCGAAGCGCACGCTACGCTCATACTCCGTAGCGATAATTCCCACAGCATACCGACTTAACCTCAGAAACTCAGCCTCGTACTCAGCAACTGACTTATTTCCTTGAACCAGATTCAAGAATTCCTTCCTGCGGGCGTCCGCATAACTCGCGTTACCCTTTAAAGGCCGTCTTAAACAGCTCCCAAGTTACCCTATCAGCTGGGGTTCCATCTCTCACGGTGGGCCACCACTGATAGGCCTCCTCTCGCAGCAGCGATACGGCTCCCTTCAGCTTCTACTCCACAGAGCAATTCAAGTTGTCCATAATCCGTTCTGTGGCCTCCAACTAATATTCTGCCAATTTTGGGGCTACGCCAGATACGCCCCTAAAGATTTCTGCTTCGTTAGCCCGGAGTCATTCAGAAATAGATCCTTGAATTTTGTTGCCCGTACTTGCCCCGGCAAACCTTTCCAGAACACGAAGCATTGCCTGCGACAGGGCGTCATCCCCAGCACCACGATCATGAGACTCCACTTCTGTTGTCGGACGTACCAGTGCATCTGCCGCCAGCATATGTCCCGAAGCTGAAGATCTTGCTCGAGCACTTCCTCGGCCACGTCCACGGCCTCTTCCACGAGCGGCTCTTGTACTCATATCATGTTATATGATTACGAATTTTATGCATTAATTTAATATTCCAGTGATTATTACAGATGTTTTATGAATCAGACAGTAATTTAGAGTTTGTTTTCGCAGAATCGAAGTCTAGCTACAGTCTCAATCAAAGTTTCTACAGTTTTCAGTATCACCCTAACTAGAGTATCCTAGCAGAGTATAAACAGATAGTTCAGAAAATATTTAGAAAATTTCAGAATCATACTTACAAGCTTAGGCCAGAGATTCGGGTGCCACCTTCTAAAGATCCAAAGTTCAGAATCATACTTGCAGTCTCAACCTTTGTAAAATTTTTGTTTTTGAAAATCTGTGTTTTTGTAAACCCATTCCACAGCCGAGTTGTTGTAACTTGGATCTGATACCACTAAATGTAACACCCCAAACTCAGCCTGGACGTTATGACCGGATCCGACGTGCCACATCGAAGCGTTCGAAACATTTTATGTCGTTGATCTCGAAAAATTTACTTAGTGTTTGAAAAGATAATGTTATTATAAGTTAAAGTGAATGGAAGCTGTGCACCAGGTAGGAAACCAGAAATGAAGAGCTGAGTCCATCGGACTGCTTAAGTACCAAGCTCTCCTCGGAACCAATCCTAGACATGCACACCGCCATTGCCACACTTTAACGTCGAGTATCTTTTTAGGAAACCAAGTCGATTAAGTCCATTTTAAGAAAAGTGATTAATTTTGGAAAATATTTTCATTGAGGAAGCTTTGCTTGTTGTCGTGTTATTTTGAAATCAAATGCTATTGTTGAAAACGCACCCTAAGCTAATCAATTTCGACAATTGAGTATAAATCATATCTATCTTCATAAAACCTCTCAAAACCATTAAAAATAATTAAAGCGGCCTTATTACAATTAAAAACCCAAAAAAAACCTTAAGCGTAAATAAAAGAACGTCCAGTTCACCAGAAGAAAACCAAATTTACAGAAACGTGTGGCCACTTCGAATCCCTCACAGCTCCAAGCCCACTATGGTTGGGGATTACCTGCGTGGATGAAAATAAAGGGGTGAGTTTTGGGAAACTCAGTGTGTAAATTAACCCAACCATAGCCTATATCAGCTCAAACCACAGAAACAGATCAAGTTGGCCTTGGCCCAGAACAGATTTCAGAATAAAGCCCATAAGCCCATAACAGAACAGAACAAATATTACATGTATATGCAGAAACCCAACCCAAATCCAACCACATGCACCCCTATACCAGCCTTACACCATGTGGGGAGACTACTCGGCCCACCCAACTGCTACACGCCACAGAAGATAGTGTGATAGAGTCATCAGAAACAGATATTCGTGGCAGAGCCACCAGAACAGATATATGTGGCAGAGCCACCAGATCAGATAATTGTGGCATAGCCACCAGGACGCTTCCTCCATAATATAACCCATGTCCCCATGCAACAGATATACAATCATGGCATAAATTATACAGAATCAGGTCATCATGCTTTTCAGTCAAAATTAACCCTAGGGGTATAATGGTCATATTGCACCTAGGGGTATAATAATAATTTTACATACATATGGGTATTCTAGTAATTTAACTACTCTTAGGGTTTCCATGCATATCATAGCCATTTACAGACTAATAGAAACACTTACCGAGCATTCTTACCACATTAGGCCCGTTGGCCCATTAAGCCCAGAAATATCGAAATGCACGGAATCGTGCACTCTACAGTCTTATCACTTTAGTTTACCATATACATCAAACTATCAATCTCACGAGCATTCGCACACTCGCAAGTTCCCAAAATACAGGCTTTTCGGCGTTTCAGCATTTCGGCTTTTGCCGATCTAGTCTATGAGAGGGTGTCAGTTACACACCTGTTTGCGACGATATGCTGATGAGTTCCACACACGAGTTGCCCATAGTCAGTTACTTAATACGTTAATTTTAAATATAATCGCAACTTTTATACAGAACCCCTTACCAAGAATTCGGCCCTTAACACCTTAGGCGCTAGCAACCTTACCTTTGCCGAAACTAGTGACCAAGTTTAGATCCAATCGTTCCACTTGTCCAAGCCTTGATCAGCAGCCTCTAGATCACACTATTATCAAAATAAAATAGTTATCACAATCCCTAGAGCTACAAGCCCAAATCGACAGCCTCCCTAACCTTTAGAGAATTTGGCTTTTCCAAAACCCGAAATAAAGAATAGGTTTGAAAGACTTACCACCGGTTCCCTCGGTCAATGATTCCAACTAATTCCTACTCGATTCTGATGCAAATCTACCCCTCCAATGATAACAAAATTCGAGCCTTTAATGATCTTAAAATTTAGCTATGTCCCTATGGCTATGCGTTTTCGGCTTTTTGTAATAGTGAAGAAAAGGTGAAGGTTTTGTAATGGCTTTGCCGCCGAAAACTTGGGGTTCAAAGGATGAAGGAATCGGCCAACAAAATGGAGAAAAATAAGAGGGTTTGACTAGAAGAAAATGGCACAAAAGGAATCAGGCTTTCAGGATTTCGGCTTTTTGATGCAAACAGTTATGAAGGTTTAGAAACAATTGATAAAAGATAGAGATGAACAGGATGGCAGGAAGATTCGGCTATAGAGGAAAAGAATAAGATAGATGGAGAGAAAAAGAAAAGAGAGAAAGAGGAGGAAGAATGGTCAGAAAAATGGCACAACCTACCCCAATTGCCGGATTTATACTTGGCATTTAACCTAGCCGAAATTTACCTTCTAAAGAAACCCTTGGCCGGCCAACTCTTGCTCCTCAAGGGTCCACCATTCGGCCAATACTGCTTCCTCTAATCAGCTCCTAAATCATCTCCCTTATCCCCTCCTTACTCAATCTCCTGAGCAACTCAAACTCTTCCAGACAGACTTTTACTTGAGTTCCATTACTTACCATTCCTAGTCATAAAAATAATTCCCTTAATATGCTCTCATTGTGATTTGAACCTGGGTCCTCCCTAGCATCCGTACGCCACTTTTATAGCCTTCCCAGTGGCGTCACATGCCACTTTACTACCTGCTTCCTTGTGATTTATTTTACACAATTAATACTTAAAAGCCCAGTTTACCAAAACCCCTTTTTCTTATGGTTTTTAAAATTATTTAAAATTACCGGGTTTTAACTTAAGCTTGGGCCTTCCAGGGGCCCACTATCATAATTAAACCTACGCCAAGCAGACAGAACACAGAAATTTTAAAATTTTCCAACATTCACAGAATTCTCGAAAATTGGGGCGTTACAACTCTACCCTCCTTAAAGAAATTTTGTCTTCAAAATTTACCTGATCCAAACAGATGAGGGTATTGTTGACGCATCGCCTCTTCTCACTCCCAAGTAGCTTCCTCTCTATTATGATTACGCCAAAGCACCTTCCTTAATAGGATAAACTTCCTTCTTAGAACCTTAACATCTTGATCCAATATCTGTACAGGCTCCTCCTCAAAGGTCAAATCAGTTTGCACCTCAATTTATGCAACCGGCACGACATGAGTAGGGTCAGAACGATAACGCCTTAACATGGAGACGTGGAAAACATCGTGAATCCTGTCGATCTCTGGGGGCAATTCCAATTGATAAGCCACTGGGCCCACTCGCTTCAAAACCCGATAAGGCCCAATGAACCGCGGACTCAACTTGCCCTTCTTTCCAAACCTTAATATCTTCTTCCAAGGAGAAACCTTCAAGAAGACCATATCACCCACTGAGTACTCAACCTCCTTGCGTTTCAAATCTGCATACGACTTTTGCCTATCAGTAGCTTCTTTTAATCAACCTCTAATTATTCTGACCTTGCCCACAGTATCAGCTACCAACTCTGGTCCAAGAACTTGTCGCTTTCCTAGTTCGGTCCAACAACTAGGTGTTCGACACCTTCGCCCATACAGTGCTTCATATGGTGCCATTCGAATACTCGCCTGATAACTATTGTTGTATGCAAACTCTGCCAATGGCAAGTAATCCTCCCAATTACCACGGAAGTCAATAACACATCCCCTCAACATGTCCTCCAGAATCTGAATAACCCTTTTCGACTGACCATCAGTCTAAGGATGGAAAGCCGTACTAAAGTTTAATCACGTCCCCAACGCCTCATGCAACTTTTGCCAAAATCGAGATGTGAACCTGGGATCCCTGTCAGAAATAATCGAAACTGGGACACCATGAAGTCGCACGTTCTCTGCCACGTATAACTTGGCTAACTTTTGAAGTGAGAAGTCCGTGCGGACAGGTATAAAATGGGCCGATTTGGTCAACCTATCCATAATTACCCAAATCAAATCTTTCTTCGATGGCGTCAAAGGTAGCCCACTCACAAAGTCCATGGTTACCCTCTCCCACTTCCAAAGTGGTATCTTCACTAGCTGCAACAGTCCAGAAGGTAATTGATGCTCAGCTTTCACTTGCTGGCATGTCAAACATTTCCCAACAAACTCCGTTACTTCACGTTTAAGCCCAGGCCACCAGTACAACTCTCGCAAGTCGTTATACAACTTATTCCCTCTAGGATGCATGGCACAAAGTCCCCCATGAGCTTCCTTAAGTATTGACTGCCTTAAGTCAGAGTCCCTCAGAACACAAATTCTTCCTCAAAAACACAGAACTCCTTCACTATTCAACCCAAACTCAGAAGTTTCCCCATCCTTGACTTGTTGGAAACGAGCAACCAAAGACTTATCTCTCAACTGCTTTTCCTTAATCTGATCCACCCAGGTTGGCCTTACTTGCAACTCAGCCACTATACTCCCATCATCATACAGACTTGGACGAGCAAACATTGCTCTCAGATCAGATACAGCTCTTTGACTTAGAGCATCGACTACCACATTAGCCTTGCCTGGGTGATACTCGATCGAACAGTCATAATCCTTAAGCAACTCTATCCATCTCCTTTGCCTAAGGTTCAGTTCCTTCTGAGTCAACAAATACTTAAGACTCTTATGGTCTGTGTATATAATACACTTTTCTCTGTACAAGTAATGTCTCCAAATCTTAAGTGCAAAGATCACTGCTGCCAACTCCAAATCATGAGTAGGATAGTTTTCTTCATGAGGCTTAAGCTGTCGTGATGCATAAGCAACCACCTTACCCTCTTGCATCAACACACAGCCCAAACCCACATGTGATGTGTCGCTGTACATAGTAAAATCCTTCCTAGACTCCAGCTGAATTAACACAGATGCTTCAGTCATAACTTTCTTCAACTTCTCAAAAGCTTCCTGCTGCTTCTCCGTCCACACAAACGGTACCCCTTTCCTTATGAGTTTTGTCAAAGGTGCTGCCATCACAGAAAATCCTTCCACAAACCTTCTGTAGTAACCTGCCAACCCTAGGAAACTCTGAATTTCTGACACCGTCCTAGGTGGCTTCCACTCCAAAATCGCTTCAATCTTTTAAGGGTCCACCTTAATTCCCTCGGCAGAGACCACATGTCCTAAGAAGGTTACCTCCCTCAACCAGAATTCACACTTATTGAACTTCGCATAAAGTTCCTTCTCCCTTAACACTTGCAGCACAATGCAGAGATGCTCATCATGTTTTGCTTCAGTTTCAGAATATACCAGAATATCGTTAATAAAGACAACTACGAACCGATCCAAGAATGGTTGGAACACTCGATTCATCAGATCCATGAATGCTGCAGGTGCATTTTTCAGTCCAAATGGCATAACTAGAAACTCATAATGACCATACCGAGTCTTGAATGCCATCTTATGGATGTCTACCTCTTTAACCCTTAACTGATGATATCCAGATCGAAGATCAATCTTGGAAAATACCGAAGCTCCTTTAAGCTGGTCGAACAGATCGTCAATCCTTGGCAGTGGATACTTATTCTTAATTGTCAGTTTGGTCAACTGGCGATAATCTATACACATTCGCATCGTCCCATCC
Source organism: Gossypium anomalum (assembly GCA_025698475.1). NCBI lineage: Eukaryota > Viridiplantae > Streptophyta > Magnoliopsida > Malvales > Malvaceae > Gossypium > Gossypium anomalum. The sequence goes on along the minus strand of CM046968.1, from coordinate 54,976,970 downwards.
TTCTTCTTCACGAATAGCACCGGTGCTCCCTATGGAGACACACTTGGCCTAATAAAGCCCCTATCCAACAACTCTTAAATTTGCGCCTTTAACTCTACTAACTTCTTCGGTGCCATCCTATACGGTGCGATGGACACTGGTGCCGTTTTAGGCAACAAGTCGACTCCAAACTCGACTTCTCGGTTTGGAGGCAAACCCGAAAGCTCTTCCGGAAAAACATCTTGGAACTCTTTCACGGTTCTAACCTTATCCACTGTCAGTCCCTAATCTGCTGACTGACTTACAAATGCCATATAGGCCTCACAACTTTTACGAATCCACTTTTCAGCTCTCAATGCCGACACCATATTAGAAAAATAGTCCCTTCGCTCACCTATCATCATAACCTCCTCACCCTCCGTGGTCCTTAGCACCATCCGCTTAGCAGCACAATCCAAAGTCACCTTATGCTTAACAAGCCAGTCCATTCCCAGAATGAGGTCAAACTCTCCGAACGGTAACTCCATCAGATCTCCAGGAAAAATCCTACTTGAGTTTCTAAGGGTACATCCCTATACAGTTTGTCTACCCTAACCGAGTGACCCAAAGGACTTAGTACAGATACCCCACTCACAATCTCCTTAGAGTAGACACCCAACGACCCAGATATGGCACATACAACATAGGAATGAGTAGATCCAATATCCACTAAAGTAGTATACGACATTCTAGAAACCAAAAACGTACCAGTTATGACGTCAGGTGCGTCGCCCTCCTCTCGATGACGAGCTGCATACACCAACGCTAGCTGTAGAGCCTCAGCATTTCTGGCACCCCTGCCAGGCACCCCTCAACCTCGACCATTTCTATTTCCACCCCTTCCTTGTCCACGTCCTCTCGGTGGTTGTGGTCCACCCCTTACAGGTTGAGCAACCCTCTGTTCAGCAACCCGAACCTGATCAGCTCTCTGAGGATAGTCCTTAACTCTATGCTCCATAGATCCATATCAAAAACAAGCACCGGAACGTTTCCTACACTCGCCCAAGTGTACCTTACCACAATCTCCACAGATTGGTGGTCTAACAACATTCATCGAAACTGCTCGAACTGGTTCCTTCACTCTTGCTCTCTTAACAATCCTATTTGCACCACCCGAAGGTCTGGAATCCCTTCAGAAATGGTTTTGATCCTTCTCACGGTTCTACCTCTCAGTACGCTTCACCTCCTCAGCTATCTTAGCTTTTTCTACCAGAATCGCGAAATCATGCTCCCTCTGAAGCAATCAGCACCTTGAGTTCATCTCTGAGTCCATCCTCAAAGCGCACGCTATGCTCATACTTCGTAGCGACTATTCCCACAGCATACCGGCTTAACCTCAAAAACTCAGCCTCGTACTCCGCAACCGACTTATTTCCTTGAACCAGATTCAAGAATTCCTTCCTGCGGGCGTCCACATAACTCGCCCCAACATACTTTCCTTTAAAGGCCGTCTTAAACAGCTCCTAAGTTACCCTATCAGCTGGGGTTCCATCTCTCACGGTGAGCCACCACTGATAGGCCTCGTCTCGCAGCAGCGATACGGCTCCCTTCAGCTTCTACTCCACAGAGCAATCCAAGTCATCCATAATCCGTTCTGTAGCCTCCAACCAATATTCTGCCACATTTGGGGCTACGCCAGATACGCCCCTAAAGATTTCTGCTCCGTTAGCCCGGAGTCGTTTAGAAATAGATCCTCAAATTTCGTTGCCCGTACTTGCCCCGGTAACCCTTTCCAAAACACGAAGCATTGCCTGCGACAGGGTGTCATCCCCGGCACCACGATCATGAGACTCCACTTTCATTGTCAGAGGTACCGGTGCATCTGCCGCCGGCATATGTCCCAAAGTCGAAGATCTTGCTCGAGCACTTCCTCGGCCACGTCCACGACCTCTTCCACGAGTGGCTCTTGTACTCATATCGTATTATATGATTAGGAATTTTATGCATTAATTCAATATTACAGATGTTTTATGAATCAGACAGTAATTCAGAGTTTGTTTTCACAGAATCGAAGTCTAGCTACAGTCTCAATCAAAGTTTCTACAGTTTTCAATATCACCCTAACTAGAGTATCCTAGCAGAGTATAAACAGATAGTTCAGAAAATATTCAGAAAAGTTCAGAATCATACTTACAGGCTTAGGCCGGAGATTCGGGTGCCACCTTCTAAAGATCCAAAGTTCAGAATCATACTTACAGTCTCAATCTTTGTAAAATTTTTGTTTTCAAAAATTTTTATTTTTGTAAACCATTCCACAACCGAGTTGTTGTAACTTAGCTCTGATACCATAAAATGTAACACCCCAAACCTGACCTAGACGTTATGATCGGATCCGACGTGCCACATCGAAGCGTTCGAAACATTTTATGTCGTTGATCTCAAAAAATTTACTTAGTGTTTGAAAAGATAATGTTATTATAAGTTAAAGTGAATGGAAGCTGTGCACCAGGTAGGAAACCAGAAATGAGGAGCTGAGTCCATCGGACTGCTTAAGTACCAAGCACTCCTCGGAACCAATCCTAGACATGCACACCGCTATTGCCACACTTTAACGTCGAGTATATTTTTAGGAAACCAAGTCGATTAAGTCCATTTTAAGAAAAGTGATTAATTTTGGAAAACATTTTCATTGCGGAAGCTTTGCTTGTTGTCGTGTTATTTTGAAATCAAATGCTATTTTTGAAAATGTGCCCTAAGCTAATCAATTTCGGTAGTTGAGTATAAATTATATATATCTTAATAAAACCTATCAAAACCATTAAAAATAATTAAAGCGGCCTTATTACAATTAAAAACCCCAAAAAAACCTTAAGCGTAAATAAAAGAAGGTCCAGTTCACCAGAAGAAAACTGAATTTGTAGAAACGTGTGGCCACTCTGAATCCCTCACAGCTCCAAGCCCACTATGGTTGGGGATTACCTGCGTGGATGAAAATAAAGGGGTGAGTTTGGGGAAACCCAGTGTGTAAATTAACCCAACCATAGCATATACCAACTCAAACCACAGAAACAGATCAAGTTGGCCTTGGCCCAGAACAGATTTCAGAATAAAACCCATAAGCCCATAACAGAACAGATATCACATGTATATGTAGAAACCCAACTTAAATCCAACCACATGCACCCCCATACTAGCCTTACACCATGTGGGGAGACTACTCGACCCACCCAACCACTACGCGCCATAGAAATATGCAGTAAGGCTACCATAACAGATAGTGTGACAGAGTCACCAGAAACAGATATTTGTGGCAGAGCCACCAGAACAGATATATGTGGCAGAGCCACCAGATCAGATAATTGTGGCATAGCCACCAGGACGCTTCCTCCATAATATAACCCATGTCCCCATGCAACAGATATACAATCATGGCATACATTATACAGAATCAGATCATCATGCTTTTCAGTCAAAATTAACCCTAGGGGTATAATGGTCATTTTGCACCTAGGGGTATAATAGTAATTTTGCATACATAGGGGTATTCTAGTAATTTAACTACTCTTAGGGTTTCCATGCATATCATAGCCATTTACGGACTAATAGAAACACTTACCGAGCATTCTTACCATATTAGGCTCGTTGGCCCATTAACCCTATTTTGGCTCTTTAAGCCCAGAAATATCTAAATGCACGGAATCGTGCACTCTACAGTCTTATCACTTTAGTTTACCATATACATCAAACTATCAATCTCACGAGCATTTGCACACTCGGAAGTTCCCAAAATATCAGCTTTTCGGCATTTCAGCTTTTTAACTTTTGCCGATCTAGTCTATGAGAGGGTGTCAGTTACACACCTATTTGCGATGATATGCTGATGAGTTCCACACACGAGTTGCCTACAGTCAGTTACTTAATACGTTAATTATAAATCCAATCGCAACTTTTATACAGAACCCCTTACCAAGAATTCGGCCCTTAACACCTTAGGCACTAGCAACCTTACCTTTGCCGAAACTAGTGACCAAGTTTAGATCCAATCGTTCCACTTGTCCAAACCTTGATCAGCAGCCTCTAGATCACACTATTATCAAAATAAAACAGTTATCACAGTCCCTAGAGCTATAAGCCCAAATCGACAGCCTCTCTAACCTTTAGGGAATTCAGCTTTTCCAAAACCCGAAATAAAGAATAGGTTTGAAAGACTTACCACCGGTTCCCTCGGTCAATGATTCCAACTAATTCCTACTCGATTCTGATGCAGATCTACCCCTCCAATGATAACAAAAGTCGGGCCTTTAGTGATCTTAAAATTCAGCTATGTGCCTATGGCTATGCATTTTTGGCTTTTTGTAATAGTAAAGAAAAGATGAGGGTTTTGTAATGGCTTTGTCGACAGAAAATTGGGGTTCAGAGGATGAAAGAATTGACCAACACAATGGAGACAATAAGAGGGTTTGGCTAGAAGAAAACAGCACAAAAGAAATCAGGCTTTCGGGATTTCAGCTTTTTGAGGCAAACTGTTATGAAGGTTTAGAAACAATTGATAAAAGATGGAGATGAACAGGATGGAAGGAAGATTCGGCTATAGAGGAAAAGAAAAAGAAGATAGATGGAGAGAAAAAGAAAAGAGAGAAAGAAGAGGAAGGATGGTCAGAAAAATGGCACAACCTACCCCAACTGCTGAATTTATACTTGCCATTTAACCTAGCTGAAATTTGCCTTCTAAAGAAACCCTTGGCCGGCCAACTTTTGCTCCTCCAGAGTCCACCATTCGGCCAATACTGCTCCCCCTAATCAGCTCCTAAATCCTCTCCTTTATCCCCTCCTTACTCAATCTCTTGAGCAACTCAAACTCCTCTAGACAGACTTTTACTTGAGTTCCATTACTTACCATTCGTAGTCATAAAAATAATTCCCTTAATATGCTCTCATTTTTATTTGAACCTGGGTCCTCCCTAGCATCCATACGCCAGTTTTATAGCCTTCCCAGTGGCGTCACATGCCACTTTACTACCTGCTTCCTTGTGATTTATTTACACAATTAATACTTAAAAGCCCAGTTTACCAGAACCCCTTTTTCTTATGATTTTTAAAATTAATTAAAATTACCGGGTTTTAACTTAAGCTTGGGCCTTTCAGAGGCCCACTATCATAATTAAACCTACGCCAAGCAAACAGAACACAGAAATTTTAAATTTTGCCAACATTCACTGAATTCTCGAAAATTGGGGCGTTACAAGAAGCATCTTGCATGAAATTAAATTAGATTATTAATTAGAGGTCCTTATAGAGTAATTTGACCAAGTTCTAAAAATTTGGACAAAAATGGGCTTGGAAGGGTAAAAATTTAAAGAATAGTAAAAAGGGTATTTTGGTTATTTAGGGGCAAAATAAATTAAAATACAAAATTAAAAGCCAATTTTTCTCATCTTCTTCACCAAGGCCGAAATTTGAATGGAGAAACCATGGCTAGGGTTTTTCAGACTTCCAAGCTCGATTGTAAGTCCGTTCTAGTCCGCTTTTTTAATGATTTTTACGTTTTGAAATCTCGGTAACATGTTCTACCTATTTCTACCAATATTTTGAGCTAGGGTTTATATTTAAAAATTTACCCATGGATGATATGAAGTTTGAGATTGTGTTAAACAACCTTTGCTAAGTGATTTTTCGTAAAAACGAGTAAAATGACATAATCGGTAAAAATACCTAATATTCATAAGTACATGTTAGAATGTGAATTTGATGTTGCTGTAGAAGGGAAAAATGATCAGCATGTCATAAAACATAAGAAAATAGGATGAGGTTTAATTTACGAGCCTTGGGGCAAAAGTGCAAATATGTGAAAGTTTAGGGGCAAAATGGTAATTTTTCCAAAGTTCGTATTAGGGGCTGTTTTGATGAATGTGTGTATTAAATAAATTAATTTGGTATTATAGATCAAAAGAAAAGAGATTTGAGTCAAGATCAGGGGAAAAATAATGTTTACGAGGAATAGGCTTGACTATTCTCATTTTGTATCGAAGTAAGTTCATATGTAAATATTGTAATATAAGGGTTATTTTAAATAATTTAATGCTATATATACGATATTATGATTGTTATCATGTAATTATATGCTTTGTGGTCATTATTGGATAACATGCAAAAATTTTATGAATTATATGAAAAATGTGAAAGACTACCGAAGTATCGTTATTGGTATTCCAAGGAGAATGGTAAAGGAGTACGAACGAGGAAAGTCCCGTTAAACCTTAGGAATAGATTAGGATACAAGTGACATGTCACTAGGATATTTGGGCATCCAAACTCGTTGAGTCGAGTCCGAGTTCACTTATGGATGCTAATGCCTGAGCTCGTTGAGTTGAGTCCGAGTTCGTGAGATGTAACTAGGCATCCGAGCTCGTTGAGTTGAGTCCGAGTTCACTTATGGATGCAAACGCCCAAGCTCATTGAGTTGAGTCTGAGTTCGCTTATGGGCCGGTTACATGGTAGCTTGGCTACATATATGGCACTTATGTGCAAACTTTCCATGTATCCGAGTTATATTCCGATGTGTTCAACGGGTAAAGTTCAAGTGAAATGGAAGAAGACTTGAGATGAAAGTGACGAGTTGGTAAGTGTTGTGGAATGGATACCTTAGACAGGTATGCACTTAACTCTCGGGTTGAGACCTCAATATATCAATAATATGGTAAGATGATGAATGGAAATGTAATATGAATACCTTGGTGATATTATGCAAATGATGATTTCGTATGATTGCATGGTTATGTTACTTGCTATTTGCATGTGAACTTACTAAGCAGTTATGCTTACTCCCTTCTTTCCATTCTTTGTAGTTTGACAAGCCGGCTCGAAAAATCGAGAGCGGTCGGAGGCACGTTCACACTATCGGCGGACCACTTTCGGTATAGTGGCTTGTACATTTTGGAAATATGGCATGTATAGCATTATAATCATTTTGTGTATATAATCTTATGATATGGTGGATGGATGGAATGGAAATGTTTGAGAATGATTAAATATTGGAATGGCTAATCAAGTTTATATACGATAACATGTATGCTTTATGTCTTAACTAAACCATGAAAATCCTTGGAAAGGTAAAATTGGCCACAAAATAGAATCTGACAGCAGTAGTGATGTGAATTTGAAAAATCACTAAAAATATTAGAAATGGAATTAAATAATGAATAAGTTATGGCATCGAAGCTTGACGAGTCTATTTTTATATGGAAGAAATGAAACAGGTAAATGAGTTATATTTTATGAGACATTTAAGTTTTGGTGGAATAGGGTCAGAGCGATCTATGAATCCCCTGTTATGACTTTAAAAATTCACCATAAATTGTAAAAAAACAATTAGGAGTTGTACCTTACATGTATGAAATACTTATTGAGTCTAGTTTTATGAGAGAAAACAGAATAGTCATTGAAACTCTGTACAGGGAGATATCTGATTTGTAATACACAAGGGTCAGAGTAATCAAACCCTAAAATAGGGGAGGCTTTAAGTAATAAACTTTACTAATTGGCCAAACCAAAAATTCTAGAAACAAATTAGTAAGTAGATATATGAGTCTAGTTTTAGGGAAAATTTATAGAATTGGATTTTAAGTTTCGTAACTCGAGATATGGATTTTTAGCGATCAGACACGCTTAGCCACTGGTCTGAAATTCTAAAATAAATTGTTTGAGCTGTTTAATTAATGAATTAAGTCCGTCAACACCTCGTGCTCGACTCTGGCTACGGTCTTGGGTACGGGGCCTTACAATGGGCCTTTAAGCAAAGTGCAGTGACTAATGATGGGAAATCAGCACTTCTATCTTCTTTTTAGCACAATCATGAATCTTGTTGGGAATAATTTTTCCAACATTAATGGAATTTTCTGTCAAAATTGCATAGAACAAGAGCATCCGTTCCATCGAGATGGTGGAAATATGTGAGATAGGCATAAAAATGTAGCGAACAAAATAAAACCATACCTTTGCTACTGGTTTTAGGTATTCCCTTAGGCAAGAATGGCTCCTGTACTTTTTTATAATCCATTGGGATCCTGGATTTGTCACATCATCAAGCACTTGTTGAAGAAAATCCCAATTGATATTGTTCATCATAGGGTAGTACTCATCTTCTTCAACATCAGGTAAGTTAAACAAATCATTGATGGACTTAGAAGGAAGAGGTACCTTTTTCTTTCGAACAATTACCTCAGTAGCATCTTGCATTGTCAAACTAGCATAGAATTCTCGAACTAGTTCATCATTGGGAAGTGAACGAGCATCACAAAATCGTTCCCATTTGAGAGCATTGATTTTCTTTCTAATCGGTATAGGAACAACCATCAAATCATTACTCTTCAAGTTAAAACCTTTTTTCGGCATCATAGGTTGCTGCTTGAAGATTGAATCTAACTCTCTTTCACTTCTTTATCGATTAAAGTCAGGTTTTTAGGAGTAGTCTTTGAAGATCTAGTTATTTTACGGGGCATGGTATCTTTTCTTGAAAATTGGCAAAGTTTTTGCACAAGGAACAAAAAAGGAAATCGGTAAAGTGGTAAAGACTTGCTACGGCAAAAATCTTGCGACAACAAGAATAGTGAGGTGGCAACGACAGCGTACGGCAGCAACGGCGACGCTTCAGTAATCTTCTTATGGCGGCAGTAGATGGTTTCGACAAAAAGGGAAGAAAACTAGCATTTCTTTTAGGATTTGAGGTTGACAGCAAAAAAAAAGAGATTTAGGGATTTTTTAAGGGTTGAGCAAATTACTTTGAGGGAATGGAGAGGGGTTTATATAGGGAAGAATTAGGGAAACATGTAGCGAAAATTTAGCTACATTAGGGTTACTTGGGCGGCAAGTAATGGGAGTGGCGACGAAGTGTGGATTTTTCCCTCCTTTTTGCAGTCTTGGGCTCAAACTCAGATTGTATTTACAAACTTACTCAAGAAAAAAAAAATTGATTAGTACCTGGGCCAAATTTGACCCCCTTTATTAACATAAAAATTTAAAATTTAAACAAAAAAATGAAACTTAAAAAAATTTAAATCTTAATTAGAGAATTTCTTCTTAACAAATTACATTAAATTAATTCCTAGGAAGGGTTGGAGGGGTCACAGCGGTCTCGCTTAAGTTCCAATCTCTTTAGACAGAATTAATTAAATGTAATAAGTTAAGAAAACAAGTTCTAATTATTTATTTATTTACAAAATGAGTTCATGAAAAATCAAGGGTCTGCTAATTTAAACGAGGATTCAACTCGCTCAACTTCACTATCCCAATAGTGTTTGAGACGTTGACCATTAACTTTAAATGTACTTTAGTAATTGTCGTATAATTCAATAGCTCCATAAGGATAAACTTGGTAGATGGTATAGGGTTCTTTCCATCGGGATTTAAGCTTCCCAGGAAATAACTTCAGCCTTGAATTAAACAACAAAATCTTCTGGCCTTCTTTAAACTCGCGAGGTTGTATATGACTATCATGCCATCTCTTTGATCATTCTTTACACATTTTGGCATTCTCATAGGAAAACAACCTCAGCTCTTCGAACTCATCAAGTTGTAATATCTTTCTCTCATCGGCTTGCTTAAGATCAAAGTTCAACTGCTTCAAAGCCCAGTGAGCTCTATTCTCCAAATTTAATGGCAAATGACATGCGTTTCCAAAGACTATAAAGCGCTGAATTTCGGCCTAGAAGTATTAAGGCTTCAGCATGGGAACAGTTAGGAAGCTACTCATAAATATTTAGTTGTGCAAGAAAGTGACACAATTGCATGTCTGCTTCAGTGGTTAAGTATGCTGGGAAGAGTTTGAGAAGTCTTGGGTTCAAGCCTGAGCAAGTGCAAAAAGTTTTGTTTTTAAAGGAATAGGCATTGTCTCTAGAAAGTAGGCTTTTAAATAAATATGGGTAAAGCATAACAGAAAGGGCCTGCTGGTCTAAGGGATAAGTGGCGTGCTATGGTTACTTGAGGTCTAAGGTTTGAATCTTACTTTGAGCAGTGGAGTGTTTTATTTTGCTGCACTTACCGTGTGGGTAGTAGAGGTTGACTGAAACACTATTGAGTGGAGTGGAGTTGGAATTGGTCATGGAGAGATTGTAGGAGGGAATGTTGGGATGTGGATAGTGATCGGTTGGAGTGATTTGAGGAGAGAACTAAGGGAGGTTGAGGTGTGTGGGAGTAGTTTTCCAAATGTGGGAATCCTATTATGCCAATTCGGTCATTGGCTCTTAGTGCCAAAATTGTGTTTTTTGTTTTGCTCTCTATTTTGGTGGCTTTACTTTCAGTTCTTCTTGGCATTTTTGGTTGAGGCTGAATTGACCATTTGGGTATTTTTCTTTGCTTCTCCTAACCTTAGTCAAATACCCCTTTCTCTCCTCATCTCTATTCCTTCGGCTTTCTTCAAGTATCCATTCTCGCATTACTAAAACTGAACACTTTCTACTTTGCCCTCATCTCTTTCTTTCGGTTCTATAGTTATTGGTTTCTTCTCCTTTCTCTTTCAAATAATTTTATTTATCACCTCTATCTATCTAGTATCCTGGCTGAATACTCCATCCTCTACTCTTTTACTTTTATTTTTGTTTTTGGGTTAATAAGGGTTCACTGACAAATCATTAAGTGCTCTTGATTTTCCTTTTTTGTTTCTCTTTACCATTATTATCTTTCTTTTAATATCTCATCTTCTCTGTGGATTGCTGCTAGGGGTACGATTGTACCACTTTGTCCCTATCACTCTGTGTACTTTCGGCTTTTGTGTGGGTGTGGGTCGATTATTCTTCCCTCCTAGTGTAATATCCTGATTTTGGGCTTAGTCGGAATACTAGTTTCGTGACCACAAAATTTGAGATAGAAATAATTATTTTATGATTATTTTGATGATTATGATATGATTGCATGACTGTGTGAAAATTTCGTGATGAAATTCTATGCCTAAAGTGTTTAAATTGAAAGTAGGGACTAAATCGAATAAGTTGTAAAATTTACATTCTAGAAGTTTTTAGTATGAAATTGCATTGAAATATTAATTAGGAGGTCTTAAATAGTAATTTTACCAATTTTAAGTTCATGGACAAAATTAGGACATGGAAGGAATTTTTGAAAGTTTAGTAGCAAGGGCATTTTGGTCATTTAGGGGTAAAATGAATTAAAATACAAAATTAAAAGCCAATTTTGCTCATCTTCTTCATGGAGGCCGAAATTAGCATGGGGGAAGCCATGGCTAGGGTTTTAAAGCTTTCTAAGCTCAATAGTAAGTGATTCCAAGCCCCGCTTTAATGTTCTTTACGTTTTTGGAATCCCTTAGCTCGATTAAGCTTATTCTAGCAATAATTTAAGCTAGGGTTCATATTTGGAAAAATACCCATAGGTGAAATGTGTTTATTTTGATGTTTTATGGTAGAATATGAAGCTTGAAATTGTGTTAAACAACTTTTGCTAAGTGATTTTATGTAAAAACGAGTAAAACGACATAATCGGTAAAAATACCTAATGTTCATAAGTACATGTTAGAGTGAGAATTTGATGTTGCTATAGAAGGGAAAAATGATTAGAATGTCATAAAACATAAGAAAATAGGCTGAAGTTTAATTTACGAGCTTTGGGGCAAAAGTGTAAATATGCAAAAGTTTAGGGGCAAAATTGTAATTTTCCCAAAATATGATTTTGGGTCAATTTGAATAATGTGAGTCCTAATTAGACTATATTTTAAATGATAGAGCAAGGAAAACTGAAATTCGGGCTAAAATGGAGAAAATACCAAGTTGTGGACGAAATGGTAAAAGTAGCTATTTTCGCATACGAGGTAAGTTCATGTGTAAATAATGTAGCTATTCTAGAAGATATATTGATCTTGTTATATTTGATTTCAGTGGGATTAAATGATGTTTTCTTTTGGACTTTCTTTCTTTGAAAAATTATCGGGGTATTCCGTATTTTCTCTATGAGTTTGGTTTTCGATTCTCCGGCATAGTATCGTATCTTGGGTCTCTTTATTCTGGATTTCTTTATTCTGGGTTTCTCTGTCTTGGATTTCTTTATTCCGTTTTCTTGTTATCTTTGTTCCATAAATTATCAATTATGACTCATGTTCGAAGTGCGTTCTTCAGCTCGTGATAATCATGTCAAATATGACTATACTTCTAATTTGATCTTGGTAATGTGGTGATTTTAGTATTGGGGTTTTTCTAATTTCTGTAAGGATTTGACATCGATAAAGGCATAAGTGATAAAAGTGCGAGTTTCAGTCGGTATGGTGAATTATTTATTTGAAAGATTTTATGTGACAATTATGATAGGATTATTTTTCCCAAGTCTGATAATAGAATTTCATTTTTGTACTGATAAAAGAGTAAATAGTCTGAACGAGAAGTGTATATTTATTAGAAAGAGTTGGATATTAGTTAAAGTCACTACAAATGATAAGGTTTTCGTTTTGTGAAAGCTGAAAAGTTTATTACATCTTGACAGAGTTTAGATAGATGAGAATATTGGTAACCGAAGCGTCTGAACTAGACTAGTCTACATTGAGTAAAAACTTCTTGACTTTCAGTAATGTACTACTGTATGAATTGTGATGTGTTTCAAGACAGTGAGATAATGTGATAGTTTAGAGCATCGATGTTACATAAAATCTGAGTTGTTAAAGAGGTTAAAGCCGAGCATTGGGATCTATCAAAATTATCCTTGCCAGTGTTGATATTGGGATGAAAATGAGAAGGATTATTCTTGAGGCCATATCAGAATTATTTCTATGGCGGAAAGAGGAAAATGTGTTTATTTTGATGTTTTATGGTAGAATATGAAGCTTGAAATTGTGTTAAACAACTTTTGCTAAGTGATTTTATGTAAAAACGAGTAAAACGACATAATCGGTAAAAATACCTAATGTTCATAAGTACATGTTAGAGTGAGAATTTGATGTTGCTATAGAAGGGAAAAATGATTAGAATGTCATAAAACATAAGAAAATAGGCTGAAGTTTAATTTACGAGCTTTGGGGCAAAAGTGTAAATATGCAAAAGTTTAGGGGCAAAATTGTAATTTTCCCAAAATATGATTTTGGGTCAATTTGAATAATGTGAGTCCTAATTAGACTATATTTTAAATGATAGAGCAAGGAAAACTGAAATTCGGGCTAAAATGGGGAAAATACCAAGTTGTGGACGAAATGGTAAAAGTAGCTATTTTCGCATACGAGGTAAGTTCATGTGTAAATAATGTAGCATAATTGTTATTTTTAATTTATTGATGTTAATTATATGATATGCTGATTTTTAATCGTGAAATATTATGCTTTGTGGTTAATGTTGAGTAATATGCAAATTATGTTTACTACTTGATAAATATGAATTGCTACCGAGTATCGGTTTTGATATTCCGTGGAAGACAAAGAAATGTTAGATCGAGGAAAAAAGCCCGTTTGAACCTTAGGAATAGATTAGGATACAAGTGACATATCACTAGGATGGTTGAGCATCCGAACTCGTTAAGTTGAGTCCGAGTTCACTTATGGATGCGAATGTTCGAACTCGTTGAGTTGAGTCCGAGTTCGTGAGATGTAACTAGGCATCCGAACTCGTTGAGTTGAGTCCGAGTTCACTTATGGATGCGAACGCCCGAGCTCGTTGAGTTGAGTCCGAGTTCACTTATGGGCGGGTTACATGATTGCTTGATTACATATATGGCACTTATGTGCAAATTATCCGTGTATCCGAATTATATTCCGATGTGTTCAACGGGTAAAGGTCTACTCAAATGGAGGAATACTAGAGATGAAAGGGACATATTGGTAAGTGTTGTGAGATGGATACTTTGAACAGTATGTACTTAACCTCGGGTTGAAAACTCGATATATCAACAATGTGGTAAGATGATAAATGAAAATATGACATGAATGTCTTGATGATGATTATGCAAATGATATTTTATGTTTGCTTATATGATTATGTTACTTGCTATTTGCATGTGAACTTACTAAGCATTTATGCTTACTCCCTCCTTTTCATTCCTTGTAGTTTTGACAAGTTAGCTCGAAAATCGGGAACGGTCGGAGGCTCGCTCACACTATCCGTATACCATCTTGGCATAATGGCTTGTATATTTTGAGTATGGCATGTATAGCACTATAATCATTTTGTATATATGGTCTTATGATATGGTTATTGAGTGGTATGAAAATTCTTGGTAATGATTAGCCATTGGAATGGCTAATCATGATCATATTTGGTGTTATGTATGTCAAATTGCTAGCTAATCCATGGAAACCATGAAATAGGTAAAATTTACCATAAAATAGATTCAGACAGCAATAGTGACGTGAATTTGAAAAATCACTAAAAATAGTAAAAATGGAATTAAATAATGAATAAGTTATGGAATCGAAGCTTGATAAGTCTATTTTCATATGGAATGAACAAAATAGGAATATAAATTATATTTTGTGAGATATTTAAACTTTTGAGAAACAGGGCCAGAGTGATTTCTGGATCCCCTGTTCTGACTTTAAAAATTCATAATAAATTTTAAAAAAATAATTAGAAGTTTTTATTTATATGTAAAGATTCATTATTGAGTCTAGTGTTAATAGAAACAAACCTCATAGTCATTGAAGTTGTTTATAGAGAGATATCTGATTCGTAATACACAGAGGTCAGAGTAGCCGAACCCTGAAATAGGGGAGATTTTAACTAATAAACTGCACTATTTGGCTCAACCAAAAATTCTAGAAAAAAATTAGTAGATATAAATATGAGTCTAGTTTTATAGAAAATTTACGGATCTTAATTTTGAGTTTCGTAACTCGAGATATGAATTTTTAAGCGACTGTGATGCAGATTTTCAGCTTGTCTGAAAATTTTAAAATTAAATTGTTTGAGCTGTTTAAGTAATGAATTAAGTCGTTAACACCTCGTATTCGACTCCAGCGACGGTCTCGGGTACGGGGCGTTACACCTAGTCCAGACGTTGCATTTTGGTAAGTGATTGTTCATCTAGTTCAACTGTTCATTTGATTGATGGTTGATAAGGTTTGGCTGAAATGCAGATAACCCTTAAGGCCTAGTGATTTGTCTCTTGCAAACGGATTAGTGGGCATGCCACAAGCAGCTGATTTAATCAAGTGATAGGTAAACTTTCGAACAAGTATTTTGGTGGGGGCTTTTTGATGATTTGATTAGGATGCAATTAATCGAAGATTGTGATTGAATGTAGGTTGGAGTACTCGTGGACTATTTGCACATTTTTGTGATCAAGGTGTGTAGCCACACTTCACTAAACGTAGATTGACAAAACCTGAAAAAGTATGACTATTGACGTTACACGAGCGTGCACTCGCTCGTATGGTAGTCCAAATGCATAAAACATGGACATTTGATCGTAGAGGCAACCATGAACGATTTCATGGGCTTAGACCGTTTTGGGCCACGTTGGGTCGAAATGGGCCGTATGGGCCCATGGATCTGTGGGCACCACACGGGTGTGTGGAGATTATTGAGCTAGGCTGTGTAGTTTACACGGCCAAGGCCATTTTTGGGCTTTGTGTGCCACACGGGCGTATAGGCGCACATGGGCCGCACAATGGGCCTTGGGCCTATTTTTCATTGTATGATTGTTAAGGTTGCACGGGTCGCCCGAGACGACTGTGAGCCTATTGTTGGGCCGGTAAGTATACCTAGACCCCAATTTGATGAAAATGACTATTTTACCCTTATGTGGTAAAATGACTGAAATGCCCCTACATGGTAAATTGACTGTTTTGCCCCTATGCGATATATGTTTATATTTTAGCATGCTATTGTAATTGTGTTGAGTATACGTTTAATATTATGCTATGACATGACATGTGGCATGATGCATTGCATGTGGGCGGGTTTTTATATAATTGGAGGTAGTGTACTGTACTGGCAGCTCTGCTGCAAATCACTGATGGCTCTAAGCCTATTATACTGGCAGCTCTACTGTAAATACTGTTTAGTGCCGCAACTAATGATAATTCTGTTGTATAGGGATGGGTGGGTTGATTATATCCCCACATGGAGTGTAGGGTTGGATGAATATGGTGTGTAGAGGCTGGATGGGTAAGACTTGCATATTGTTTACTGTAATTGCACTGGTTACTGTTACTGCAATGGGCTAAGCCCTGAACATATGACTGTTTCTATATTGAGATGGGCTAAAACCCAAACTGATATTGCCACTGTTACTAAAAAAGGCTTAGGCCCAGACTGTATGTGCTCACTGTATGTTTGACTGTCTGTTTATTAAGGGATTACACACTGAATTTTTGTAAACTCACCCTTCTGTTTATCTGCGCAACTAATCCTTAGGTGTATCAGTGCTGAGAGGGACTCGAAGGTGGCCACACAACCGCACATGATTCTATTTTTGAATTTTAAATTATAAGTATTTTAATTTGGGTATTTTCTGTAATAAGGCCTCTTTAAATTTTTAATGTTTTTAATTTGGGTTTTTATTTGCTTTGGTTTATAACTGCGAGTGATAAAAAAACTTGAGTTTTTCAAAAGAAACAACATTTTTACAAAGTAAATGCAAGTACGCAACATTTTCAAAAAAGCTTCTACAATTAAATGGTTTTGTGGAAATGAATAACGACTTCCATAAAAGAATAATAATGATGTTTTAATTTGAATTACTCTGGTCAAACAACTCATATTTTTGAACTTAAACAAGCATATTTAAGATCACACAAAGGGTTTAAATAGAGAATGGTTTTCTCAATGACATCTTTCTTTGCTAAGAACACTTCAACGTGACATCGGTAAATTCGACCATAACGTCTACGCCAGGTTTGGGGTGTTACAAAGACTAACCGATAAGGAGTCATTCCTAACGGTGTCTTAAATGCTGTTCGATAGGCCTAGAATACATCATCGAGCCTTCGAGGCCAATCTTTTCTTCTAGGGTGTACTACCCTTTCAAGTATACCTTTGATTTCACTGTTCACTCTTTCAACTTGCCCATTAGACTGGGGGTGATAGGCAATAGCAATCTTGTGCTTCACATCATATTTTCCGAGCAACCACTTAAGCCATTTTTCCACAAAGTGAGAACCTTCATCACTAATAATAGCTCTTGGTGTCCCAAATAGTGTAAACACATGCTTATGTAGGAATCGCATGACTACTTTACATCATTTGTAGGGTATTCTTCATCTTCAACCCACTTGGATACATAGTCCACAGCAACTAAGATGCATTTGTTCCCGTACGAAGAAGGAAATGAGCCTAAGAAGTCAATGCCCCATAAGTCGAATAATTCAATCTCCAAAATGTTTATCAAGGGCATCTCATTCCTCATTGATATATTTTTGATCCTTTGGCATTTATCACAGTTCTTCACATAAGCATAAGCATCTTTAAATAGTGTAGGCCAAAAGAAACCTGCTTGAAAAATCTCTGCTGCAGTCCGTGAACCACCAAAGTGTACCCCACTTAGAGATGAATGGCAATGATACAAGATCTCAACAATCTCACTTTCAGCTACACTCTTTCTGATTATATTATCTGCACACTATTTAAACAAAAACGGATCTTCCTAAAAATAATACCGACTATCATGAAGGAATTTTTTGCTTTGTTGGTATGTCATTTCTCGAGGAATTATTCCACATGCAAGATAATTGGCAAAATTAGCAAACCAAGGTGTTTCATGAATTTGACTTACCTCAAATAAGTGTTCATCTGGGAAATTCTCGTTGACAGGTACACATGGTCGAGTTACCTCATCTTGCTCCAACCTCGACAAATGATCAGCTATTTAATTTTCAACACCTTTTCTGTCTTGGAACTCAAGGTCAAATTCTTCGAGTAAAAGTATCCAACGAATTAGCCTCGATTTTGCATCTTTCTTTATTGGCAAGTATTTAATGGCCGCATGGTCAATAAATTCTATAACTTTGGTACCTATAAGATAAGAGTGGAATTTGTCAAAGGCAAAAACTATAGCAAAGAGTTCCTTTTTAGTTACCGTATAATTGAGTTGGGCTCCTGTCAAAGTTTTACTTGCATAGTAAATAGGGTGAAACACTTTGTTTCTTCTTTGACCCATCACAGCTCCAACAGCATAATCACTTGCATCACACATCAACTCAAAAGGTGAGCTCCAATCAGGTGTAACAATTATTGGGGTTGAGATTAACCATTTTTCAGATCTTCAAAAGCTTCCAAACATGCTTTGTTGAAATCAAACACTGTATCTTTTTCTAACAACAAACACAAAGTTTAGAAATTTTTGAGAAATCTTTGATAAACCTTCGGTAAAAATCGGCATGGGCTAAGAAAATTCTAACTCCTTTCACATTAATTGGGGCCGATAATCTTTCAATTATGTCCACCTTTTCTTTATGGACTCAATTCCTCTCTTTGAGATTTTATGCCCTAAGACAATCTCTTCCTTAACCATAAAATGGCATTTTCCCCAGTTAAGGACAAGATTTGTCTCTTTGCATCTCTTTAGTACCTTAGCCAAATTACTCAAACAAATATCATAAGTGTTACCAAAAATAGAAAAATCATCCATGAAAACCTCAACAAAATTTTCAACCATATCAGTGAATATTGCCATCATGCATCGTTGAAATGTTGCAAGTGCATTGCATAAACCAAAAGGCATTAGCTTAAAAGCAAACGTACCACATGGATGAGTAAAGGTTGTTTTATGTTGGTCCTCTGGAGCTACAACCATTTGGTTATATCCGGAATAGCCATCTAAAAAATAATAGAATTCATTACCTGCCAGTCGATCTAACATCTGATCTATAAAAGACAACAGAAAATGGTCCTTCCGAGTGGCTTTATTCAATTTTTTGTAATCAATACAGATTCTCCAACCAGTAACAGTTCTCATTGGAATCAACTCGTTACACTCATTTTCAACAATCGTGATTCCACGTTTCTTTGGCACACACTGCACCGGACTTACCCATGAACTATCTGAAATAGGATAGATGATTCTTGCATCTAACCATTTGATCACTTCCTTTCTCACAACTTCATTCATAATAGGATTGAGCATCCTTTGCCCATCAATTCGAGCTCTTTCACTGTTACAGTCTGGTTTAGACCCTAGTTAGAATAGTGATTTTGGGACCACAAATCTGAGTTAGAAAAATATTTTAATATTATTTTTCATGTTTAAAGTATATGTTTAAGCATGTGTGAAAGTTTCGTATGAAAATTTTATCAATTGTATGCTTAATTTGCAAAAGAGGACCTAATCGAGTAAAACGTAAAAGTGGCGTTCTATTTGTTAAAGTGCTTAATTGCTATGACTCTTTAAATGAGAGGTTCTTATGTTGTTAATATGCCATTTACATGGTAAGTGGACAATAATGACCTTATATGTTAATGTTTGGAATGTTTATTAATGATGGGTAAAATGGTAAATGATGTATTATTAAGTATTTAATAAGACAAAAACATGAATTTGGTGTTATTATCATCATCCTTGCCAAAAATTGAAGAAAGAAATAAGGGTTCTTGAGCTTTGAACATTTGGAACTTGCAAGCATCAATCAGGTGTGTGTTTTTATTCGGTTTTTGATAATTTCTACGTTTTTGTAATCGTTGCTTGGTATACTATCAAGCCCATGTCTCAACTTCTGATTTTGTTAATGATTTTGAGTTGAGTAATTGATGAAACTATGATCTTTAAGAAGTTTGATCTTAGTAAATGAAAGATATGTTTTGGGTTAGTATATTTTGTCTTTGAATTTTTGGTGAATTTGAGTAAAATGGACTAAATTGTGAAAATGAGTTTTTAAGGGACTAAAATATGAAATAAATGAAATATGTGGGCTTGTATGAGCTATATGAAAATTCAGCTAGACATGTGTTTAAAGAAATTATGTGTATTTTGTGATTTGGTGAAATAGAGACTAAAAGGTCAAAATGTGAAAATATGAGGGCTAATTTGTAAAATGCCCTAAATATGTGTTTTTGGATTGAATTGAATGATTTGGTGAATAAAATGGTTAAATTTGAATACGTTTAGATCAAGAACCAAAGAAAACGAAATTAGATCGAGGAAAGTCAAAAGTCATTGAATAGTCGATTCTGTTCGTCCGAATCTGTACGTGTAACGCCCCGAATTTGGGGCTAGAAGTATTAGGTTTTGAGCAGGGCTGCAGTTAGGAGACTGCACATAAATATTTAATTGTGCAAGAAAGTGGCACAATTGAGTGTTTGGCTTAGTGGTTGTGTGCTCTGGAAGTGTCTAAGAAGCCATGGGTTCAAGTCCTAGCTTCCACAAAATTTTGGTTTTTAAGGATAAAACCCCTATCTTTGGACAGTATGGTTATAAATAAAAATTTAGTAATGTATGACATAAAAAGCCTACTAGCCTAGTGGTAATAGGCCTGTGGAGTGTGCAAGGAGTCTGAGGTTCGAATCTTTACTTGTGCAAAGGAAGAATTATTTTTACTGCTGGCTTTGGGGAGGTAGTAGTGTTTGGCCAGAACACTAATAAGGGGAGGGGAGTTTGAATCGGTCCTGGAGGATCTGTAGGAGGAAGTTGAGGAGAGATATGAGGAGAATTTTTATGAGCAAATCAAGGGATTTGAATTATGGAAAGTTGGTCGAATGGGGATTTTAGGTACTGATGAATTCGGCCTAGGGGTTCTACACCTCATTTGGTCAGTTTAGCACTCTTGTTTTCCTTTTTGCATTTTGAGTATTTTTCTTTTGTTTTTTGAATAGCCGTTTTCTACTAAGGGACTTAGGGAACTTCTCGTTTTGACCATTCGGGCACCTGCCTATTTTCATTTTTGGTTCTTCACAAATTGCAACTGACTTCTCATCCTCTCCAAGTTTCGGGTTCTTGCTTGAACTATTGTTTCCTTCTCTTCCCTTCGATTTCCTTTGCTTCCTGTATTGGCCAAATCTATTCCACTTCCTTATTTCTTCTCTTGGCCGAATTGTCCTTGGCCGAATATCCATTTACTTTTCAGGCGACTTCTAGGCTTGGGCCTTGGCTAGGTGTTGGTAAGTCTTCTTCTCAGGGTTTGTCGACTTCTTCTTCTGGGGCCAAATGTACCCTTCCCATTCATTCTCTTTTTCACCTTAATGATTTACTTGTAACACTATGATCCTACCAAATGTTGCTAGGGGCTCGATTTCTATAAGCAAGGTGTTGGGCAGATTACTTTTCCTTTACAAGTGTTAATTCCTCTACTAGTAAGGGTTCAAGTTTTAGTCATATCTATATGGGATTATAGATGTTTATGAGTTAGTTAATTGTTCTTGTGAAGGTAAAGCTTTTGGAAGGAGTACGTGGAGTTAGAGTAAGGGAAGGCTGCAATTATTGGTGGGTAAGTAGATGTTTTGGTTGCAGCGGTTTCAACATTATGGTTTGGATAAGTATTATTAAAGGGATTAGTTACCCATTTGTTGAAGGACTGACGTAGGGGATATGGTTGAATATAGGTTGGTGTTCGAGAGAGCTGCACTCTTTTCGCAAACAGTGTGTATTCACACACTGAATAGACTGTAGATCGGCAAAAGCAAAAAAGCCGAAAAGCTGAAAGAATGGCCTTTTGGCCTCATGGGTGTGCGAATGCACATGTGGTAAGCCAAGCCCACGAATCATGGGCATAAGACTGTAGAGGCCATCATGGGTGTCCTCATGGACTTAAGCTGTTGTGGGCCATGTTGGGCTGAAATAGGCCGTGTGGGCCCAATGGGCTTGTGGGCTCCACACGGATAAATTCTAGAATATATGGTAACTACTGGTCTGGGTTGTGTAGTTCGCATGGCCGTGGAAATTTTTGGGCTTGATGGGCCACACGGACTTGTGGGCCTACTTGGGCCGCATAATGAGCCTTGGGCCCATTTACACTATTAGGACCGTTAGGGTTACACAAGTTGCTCGAGGCAATTGTAGACCTTTTGATGGGTTGATAATTATACCTAGACCCTCAAATTGGTAAGATGACTATTTTTCCCTTATGTGGTAAAATGACCAAAATACCCCTATAGGGTAAAATTACCATTTTACCCCTCAAGGGTAAATGACTGATTCATGCTATGTTTTAGCTGTTCTTTCTGAGGATGATATTTTTCATACACGTATGATTATGACATGACATTGTGCATGGGGTTGGGATACTGTTATGGAGGAAGTGTATTGATATGGTCGCACGGGTCGCACAAAACGACTGTAGACCTACTGATGGCTTCAAGCCATTCATATTATTGGTGGCTTTGCCACATATACTATTACTGGCAGCACTGCTACGATATTTAGAGCTTTGTGTCACTATTGTTGGCTTTGTGCCACTATTGATGGCTTTGTGCCACTATTGAGGGCTTCGTGTCACTATTGATGGCTTTGTGCTGCTACTGATGGCTTTGAGCCACTATTGGTGGCTTTGTACCACTATTGATGGCTTTGCACTGCTACTGATGGCTTCGTGCCGCTTCTCATGGCTTTGTGCCATATACTGATACTGGCAACTTTGCTGCGTTACTGTTACTGGCAGCTTTGCTGCGATATTATTATTGGCAGCTTGCTGCGATATTGGTTTGTTGGCTGGGTGGGTCAACTTTGTCCCCACATGGTATGTTGGTGGCACGGAGTGGTGTGTTGGCTAGATTGGGTTGGGTTGCATTATTGTACTGTATTGTTATTGCATTGGGCTAAGGCCCACACTGTTACTGTTACTGACATGGGCTTAGGCCCAGACTTGTTTACTGTTTGTTATTATTGGGATTACACACTGAGTTTTCGTAAACTCACACACTTGTTTTAACTGTCCAGGTAATCCCTAGTCGTAGGCGAATCGGTGTTACGAGGGACTCGTAGATGGCCACACCGCTGCTCCTGTTTTCTTTTATTTGGCGTTTATTTGCTATTAGATTTCATTTTGGGTTTTAAATTATGTAATATAACTATTTTCAAAACACTACGTTTTCGCAACACTTTTGAAATGCTTCAGCAACAAATAGAGTTTTAAAGGTAATGACAACTTAAGATGAATAACGATTAGCTAGAATGATTTGAGTTCTAACAAAGAGGCTAAAAATTTCAAACAGGTTTTTATTAGCAAGAGTAAGTTTTCGAAAAGCACTCCAATGTGACACCTCCAGATTCAGCCATAACGTCTGGGCCGGGTTTGGGGTGTTATAGTATGAGGTAAGTCAATATACAAATAAACGTGTTTAAGTTGATTTACTTATGTTTATATGACATTGAATTGTGATGAATGATTATATAAGAGCTCAATATGTAATATCTGAGAAAGTATCGACAAAGTTCCAATGCCCAAAAAGCCATGTATGAACCATAGGAATAGTTAGGATACATATGTCATGACATAGGATCCGATATGTGTTTTCATGTAAGACCACGTCTGGGATGTTGGCATCGACTTATGATTTACGTGTAAGACCATGTCTGGGACATTGGCATCATATTTGATTTCGTATAAGACCCTATTTGCGACAGTGGCATCAATATTTGATTACATGTAAGACCACGCCTGGGACGTTGGCATTGTACGAGTTTTCTGAGCTGTCCGCGTATCCTTATGATTCCAAATGGTTCAACGGGCCTTCCGAGAAACGAATGAATATGTGAGATGTGAATCTGATTCAGGTACTTTTAAAATGTATACTACATTTGAGAACAAAGATAAGTATATGTACAAGTGATGATATAAGTTATAAGTATGAGAAAGTATGTTATTTGTGCAAATGAATTGGGTATATAAGAAATGTACATGAATTATGTGGTTTGTGATAGTATTTGACTATGGAGTATATGTATTTGATGATGTTTATATGCTTTAATTGATAAGTTTATTTGTATATGGATTACTAAGCTTTTTAAAGCTTACTCTGTGTGTTTTTTAACTGTTTTATAGATATCGAAGCTACTGAAAGCTCGAGGATCGTCGAGGATCATTACCACACTATTGAACTATATTTTGGTACCTTTTGAAATTGTATATATTGAAGTATGGCATGTATAGGCTAGGAGTATTTGGATATGTTTTATAATGCCTATATCATGCCATGTGATATGGCTAGTTTGTGGTTGAACTTATGGTTTGATTTTGGTATATGATATGTGATGCAAATTATGCTTATACAAAGTGCTTTGAATGGCCAAGAGAATTGGTCAATTTGGTAAGTTTTTAGAATGTGTCTATTATGGAAATTGGTAAGGGTTTCGCATGAGATTTGATTGTATGTTTGGAGATTATGAAACCATATGTTTTGGTATGATTTTGGACTTATAGGATACATGTTTTGATATGTGTGATAAGCATGAAATTGTTGTCAATAATATGGCATGAATGATGTAAGGTTTGGTATTGAAAATTGGCTGAATTTGTTATGCAATTGTGCTTGCTTTGGTGTTTGTAGGTTGGACCCAAATTGGGTGGCAAATTGGCTTTTCAAATGGCCTATTTTTGTCCACACGGGCAGAGACACGGGCGTGTGTCTCAGCCGTGTGTGACATACGGTCATGTTGCACGGCCGTGTATCCCCTAAGGTACCCTACGATTGTAAGTCAGCCTTGAGCACGGCCAAGGCACACGGGCGTATGGCTAGCCGTGTGAATCAAGTTAGTTTCGACCACTGCAAAGGCACACGGGCTTGTCTTGTGGCCGTGTGAGCAAGTTAGTATATATGCCCTGTTTTGACACAGCCTAAACACATGGGCGTGTCTAATGCCTTGTCAGGCACACGGCCTGTTCACACGGGCATGTGACCTGTACAACTTTGAAAAATGTTTAGGTTTCGAAAAATTTTGTATCAGCTCAGTTTAGTTCCGACCACTTTCTAATGCATGTTTAAGGTCTCGATGACCTATTTAAGAGACTATGGTAATTTTTTTACTATGATTGTGGATTATGTATATGAATTGTGTGTAAATGTTTCAGTTTGTCCGGTAATGCCTTTAACCCTAGTCTGGCGACAAATATAGGTTAGGGGTGTTACATTCACCTTCTTCTAAAATAGTTTTATGCATGCAAAAAGAAGGGCTTATACCTTGAATATCAGCTATGGTCCAACCAATTGCTTTCTTAAATTTCTTTAGAACAACAATTAGTTGCTCCTCTTAATCTTTTGTCAGTTCTGCTGAAATAATCACTGGTAAAGTAGAACTTTAACGGCCTGAATTTTGGGATTAGAAGAAATGGGCTTCGCGTATAGGAGGAATTAGAATTTAGTTGTGCAAGTTAATGACACAATTAAATGTCTACTCAAGTGGTTAAGGGTCCTGAGAGGAGTTGGAAAAGTCCTGGGTTCAAACCTGGGCTTTAGCAAAAATTTTGGTTTTAAGTGAATAAAACCCTGGATGCTTGGAAGTAGGCCTTTTAAATTATTGTGGCAAATAAATGACACAAGGAAGCATGTGATCTAGTCGTTGTGGCGTCATTTAGGTTGCAAGGGAGCCTGGGTTCAAGTCTTGACTCTTGCAATTTATTTTGGTTTTTCTTTTAAAGGAACTTGGATTTTGGCCTGTAGACTTTTAATTAATCGAGGATAAAATGTATCACAAAGGAGCTTGTGGCAAGGAGGCAAGTGGCGTGTTGAGCTGTTGAGGGGGGCTTGGGTTCGAATCCCATTGCAAGCAAAAAGGATATTTATTTTGCTAGCATGAGGCGGCAGGAGTTTGAGGTGGTTTCGAACTCTGTTGGGTGAGAGTTTGAATGGGTCTTGGAGGTTATTATAGAGGATATCAAGGAGGGATAAAGAGAGAGATTTGAGGAGTTTTTCAAGGGATTTGGAGGAGAGGAGTGTTGTAGACGAATTGTGCAACTTCTATGTGCAAATTCGGCTAGGGGAACCCATTTGGTGCATTTTTGGCAATTGGTGAGTGAAGGGATGCCGGATTTCCTCTCTATTATTTTGGGTTTTTGTTATTTTTGGCATTTCTGGCTTTTTTTCTCCCTAGTGCCGATTTCGGAAGTCACCTTTTGTGCTCTTTCGGGTTTTGATTAGTGTAAGTTCTTAGTGTTGAAATCCCTATTCTCAATTTGTTTTCTTCTAATTTTTCTGAATCACATCACTCTTTTCTTCTAACCTTTCATTTCATTTTCTATTCTTTTCTTCTTTACTTCCTCTAACCGAATGCTACTCCCCTTGTTCCTTTCTCAAATATTCTAGTGGTGTTAGGCCGAATATTACACTATTGTGCTTTGAAAGTGCCTTGGTCGATTAGTTCTCTTTTAATCTCGGTAAGTGACTGTGCCTTTACTTTAGCACTTGTATGTATACTGTAGTCCGTTAATGGTGTTTGGAAATATAGGGTTTTGGAGAAGACGAAATCGCTGCTAGTCTTGGGTATCAGTTCAGATGGGAAACCTCTTCTCGTTCAATCAAGGTAATATAAGGCGATATGTTGGTTTTGGTATAAGATGAGTTTTGTCTTTAGGAAGTGAGTAACGTAGTATCTCGATGCTTGTAGGTTGGTGCTTAAGGGGTGTTTATAGGCTTTCACAAAAAGGTATGTAACAGTACCCTGTAATCGATAGTCGATGAAAAGCTGAAAGGTGTGTATTCACACCCCTGTCTAACAGTAGATTGGCAAAAGCCGAAAAGCTAAAATGCTGAAACGCTGGCATTCGAGGCTTCACGAGCATGCGAAATCACATAGGGCAATCCGAGTCCACAAAACATGGGCGACAGGCTGTAACGGCCGCCACGAGCGTTCTCGTGGACTTGGGCCGTTAAGGGCCTCAATGGACCGAATGGGCCCGATTGGCCCCGTGGGCCTGCATGGATAAATCTAACTGTTAGGTGAGAAATGGTTAGGTTGTCATGTCGTGTACATGGCATAGGCCGTTCTGGGCCTCGTTGGGCCAAAATGGGCCGTGTGGGCCCAATAGGCTCATGGGCCCCACACAGATAAATGTATGTGATGTGGTAAGTGTTGTTTGGACTTTGATGTTCGCATAGCTGTGGCTATTTCAAGGCTAAATGGGCTACATGATTGTGTGGGCCCACTTGGGTCGAGTAATGGGCCTTAGGCCCACTTATACTGTTATGTCTGTTTAGGTTACTTAAGTCGCTCGAGGCGATAGTGGACCATCTGTTGGGTTGTTAAGACCCTCGATTTGCAAAATTACTAAATTACCCTCGATTTGTAAAATTATTGAAATACCCTTGATTTGTAAAATTACCAAAATACCCTTGATTTGTAAAATTACCGAAATACCCTCAGTTCGTAAAATTATCGAAATACCCCCAGTTTGTAAAATTATCAAAATACCTCTGGTTTCTAAAATTACCGAAATACCCTTAATTTATAAAATTATCGAAATACCCCTGTATGGCAAAATGACTATTTTGCCCTTATGGATAGATGACCGACTTAAACTGTGAATTTGACTGATTTGATTGTGATCGTATGACTGTGTTTTAATTGACTTGACTGTGGATCCAATATTGATCTGTTAAGGTCGCATGGGTCGCACGAGACGACTGTGGACCGACGGACGGCTTAAAGCCACGTAATCTAATTATGGCTCTGTGCCAACCTAAATATGGCTCTGTGCCATCTTGATTATGGCTTTGCGCCAAACGTATTTACCTGTGGCTATGTGCCTATCATATTTATTGATGACTCTGTGTCGATCATATTTACCCGTGGCTGTGTGTCGATTATATTACCGCTGCTGATGGCCATGTGCCAAACTTATTACAGTTACCGATAGCCTTGTGCCATCCTGATTATGGTTTATAACCATTCTGTTTATGGCTCTTGGCCATTCTGTTTATGGGTAGCTTTGCTACGATTTTGGTTAGTGCCACAACTGGTGCTAACATTGGGAGTGTAGGGATGGCGTGGGTGATTTATTCCGCGCAGGTAGTGCAGGGTTGGACGGAGGCAAGTGCAGGGTTGGATGGGATGGGTTAGCATGCATCACACATTATGCATATAGAACTATTTTTGATATGGGCTAGGCCCAACTGTTACTGATATTGAGAGTGGGCTTAGGCCCACACACATTGTTCTGTTACTGTAATGGGCTCCAGCCCAGAATGATTATAAATTCTCTCTGTTTAGTAATTATTTTAATTTAGGAGGGGATTACACACTGAGTTTTCATAAACTCACCCCGTTTATTAATTGTGCAGGTAATCCCCAGCATTAGCAGGATCGGTGCTGCGAGGGACTCGGAGATGGCCACACAACTACTATTGTTTTTGATTTTCTTTTAAGGTATCTACTTATAAGTACTTATATTTTGAGCTGGGTTGTAATAAGGCCTCTTTTAATTTCTGGTTTTTAATTTGGGATTTTTAGTTTATTACGTTTTCTATCTGTTAAAAGTAGATCGCGATTTTCCAAAACAATAACTATTTTTAAAACACTATGTTTTCGTAACATTTATGAAATGCTTCCGCTACAAACAATGTTTTTAAAGGTGATGACAATTTAAAATGAATAACAAATTTTAGAATGATTCCAGTTCCAACAAAGAGGTTTTAAATTCAGTAATGGACTTTTACCGAAATGATCAATTTTCTAAAAACACTTCGATGTGACACGCCAGATTCGGCCATAACGTCTAGGCCGAGTAAGGGGTGTTACAAGAACAGTCACCTAAATACATGTATTTCAAATGGGAAGGAAGTACCTTTAGTTCGAGTTTAGGTGGTTCTTCAATTGACAACTTCGGTTGTACAAATTATTTGACTTCTAACTCTAACGGTTCAACCCGTGTGGATTGAATAAAATTCCTTGGATTGGCTTCCATCAAAGCCATGTTTTCTTCACCTTCTTCATCCTCTAAAGGGTCAAGATCTAAGGCTTTCTCCAATGGATCTTCAAAATTGCTTTTCATAGAAACCAAGGTTTCTATCTCTTTCATAACTGAACACTCTTTTGTCGGATCGTGAAATTTCATCGCTTTAAGAATGTTAAAGGTTACCTGATCGTCTTGAACTCGCATGGTGAGTTCACCTTTCTACACATCAATTAACTTTCTTCTCGTGGCTAAGAAAGGTCTCCCAAGGATGATTGGTACTTTCTTATCTGCTTCATAATCTAAGACAATGAAATTAGCAGAAAAAATAAATTTATTAACTCTTACTAGAACATTCTCGATCTTTCCTTCAGGATATGCTAAAGATCAATCCGATAGCTAAAGTGTCACAGTTGTAGGTCTTACTTCACCTATCCCTAGCATCTTGAAAATAGACTTAGGCATCAAGTTGATACTCGCTCCTAAATCACACAAAGCTTTACCACAGTAAGATTCACCAATGTTGCAGGGTATAGTAAAGCTTCCTGAGTCTTTTAATTTCGGTGGCAGTTTGTTCTGTAGGAACGTACTGCACTCCTTTGTCAAGGCAATAGTCTCATACTCACTCAGCCATTTGCTCTTGGACAGTATATCCTTCATAAACTTCACATAATTTGACATTTGTTCTAAAGCCTCCACCAACGGAATATTGATGTGTAACTGCTTCAGAACATCCAAAATTTTCTTGAATTGCACCTCCTGTTTCTGCTTGTATTGCTGTAATCTTTGCCGATATGGAGGTGATGGAACTTTCGGTTGATTCGGATAACTCTTCTGAATAGGTAAATCTGCATCTAAAGAAGATGTTAAAGTATCTGAATTCATTAAGTTAGGATTTACCTTGTCAGTCTTTGCAGATTCTAACTCTTTTGGTGTAGGAATTTCAACAGCTGGTTGATTCTTCTCAACGGGCTTATCTTCGACATCAATCAATTGGGGTTCTAAAATTTTACCACTTTGCAATGCCACTGCCTTGATATGTTCTTTACCCAAATTTCTTGGATTCTCAGTATTGCTTGGCAAGGTTCCTTGCGGTCTATTATGAAGCTCCGTAGCTAACTGACCCATTTGGTTTTCCAAATTTTTCAATGTTGCTGCTTGGCTTTGGATCAAAGCGTCATTCTTTGCCATGTACGCTTTCAACAAGTTCTCCAAACTATTTGATGCCTCAACTTGAGGTGGTTTTAGAGCTTTCTGATTAAACCCTTGAGATTGGTTGGGTCTATGCTGTAATAAGTTGTTATTTGGTCTGTTTCCTTGGTTGTTCCAAGAAAAGTTAGGATGATTACGCCATGAAGGATTGTAGAAGTTGGACTGGGGTCCTTGTCCACTCCTGTTTTGATGTTGGTTCCCCATATAGTTCACTGACTTAGGATTTGATGGACAATTCTCAAAAGAATGACCTTCCCCACAGTACACATAGGAAACTACTTCAGATGGACCTGGTGGCTAAGCTGTAAAATTATTAGCACTGTTAGCGATAAACTATTTTAACATAGAAGGAATAGAAAATACCTGAGCTGATAACGAAGTAAGGACATCAACTTCATGAACTCCGGCTACATGTCTTCTTGAAGCTATTCGGTTTGTTGGCCATTGATAGTTATTACTCGCGATCCTCTCAATGATCTCATAAGCCTCATTATAAGACTTAGACAAAATTGCACCATTGGTAGAAGCATCTACCACCAATCTTGTATGTGCATTGAGACCATTATAGAATGTCTCTAACTGGATAAAATGAGGAATCCCATGATGAGGACACTTACGAAGTAACTCCTTGAATCACTCTTAAGCCTCAAACAAAGACTTGTCATCCAATTGTTGGAAAGTTGTGATCTCGTTCCTCAAATTAGCATTTTTTCTAGGCAGGAAATACTTAACCAAAAATCTCTCTGCTAATTCTTTCCATGTAGATATGGAACTTGGTGGCAATGAATTAAGCCATGCTCGTGCTGGATCTCGCAACGAGTATGGAAACAACTTCAATCTTAGTGCGTCTTCAGCCATATCGGCTATCTTGAAAGAATCACTCACCTCCATAAATTATCGAAGGTGGAGATGTGGATCTTTCGTAGGCATACCACTAAATTGGCCCACCGTTTGGAGCATTTGAAACATTACTGGTTTCAAGTCAAATTGGGTTGCCTCAATATCTGGCCTTCTAATTCCTGGATTTAACTCACTGAAAAGTGGCACAACATATTGTTTAATGCATCGATCCCTATCATCGACAATGAGGATGGGATTTCATACACAATCGACTTCATTACCTTGGTCTTGATTCTGATTTCCAAGGTCCATCTCGACTTGTCTTTGAGCTGTTCATTCATGACTTCTTTGTCTACAAGATCGCTCAATTTCAGGGTTTACAGGTAGTAAATTGATAATCCAATCTATGCTCATAAGAACCTGAGAAGAAAATCACAAAATTTAAAAAGAATAAGTTAGTAATGTTAGAAATAAACCAAATTGGAAGTAAATAATTTCACAAAAAAAAGACTATGGCAATAGTTAACAATCCCCGGCAATGGCGCCAAAAACTTGTAATGCGTAGGTTTGTGCAAGTGTACACAGTCCTTATCAAGTAATAATTAAGTATCGAGTTATCATCTCCATAGGGATTGTATTTATGTTAAATCACTTAATTGTAAAATTATACTAACAAACTTGGTAAATAAAAACACAATATGATTGAGAAGTGATGATTAAAATTAAATATATTAAACTAAATGCAATGATCCCTAATGCAAATTATCCGAAGTATGCAAACTATATGAATGAAATAGATTTTAGCAAAATTAAACACAATTTACAACAATTATAACATAAATAAACTAGGACAATTACTTTAATAACATTCAGAAAAACATTCCATGGCAACTCGATCTTTCATGAGTTTGGAAACCACATTAGGTCCTTTCGAAATCCTTTAGTTAGTAAATACGTATTTTACTGATCCTCCTTTACTAAGGGTTTCTTAGCATTCGTGTGAGGTAACAGGGACGTGTTAAGTTTGAAACAGTTTAATCACACAAATCTAAAAACTATGCAGATAACAGAGCTTGGTTAGAGTTGTTATGCATCCTACAATTTAATCAGATTAGGATCTAAATTGAGCATGCACATTTCAATTATGTGTCCACTAGCTGTCGTCTAGTTAGGATCACTCAGTTAATTCAGGTGCCTTCCAATCACGTATGAACAAAATACAAACTTGATTTTAATTGAAAACATGATCGATTGAGGCACATACATTTTAAGCATGAATCAAATAAATATTATTTAATCAAAGAAATCATACTAGCTTAAATAAAATTAAGCTAACATTGTTGTAAACAAGAGAAAAGAACACGTAGCAAACATTTTTAGATTAAATTAAAGAAAAAAAAGATTAAACCCAAATCAAAGTGGCTGTCACCCAAGACTCTGACTGACGAGGCTCCTTTGCTTCTTCACTTTGCTCATTTGTTGATAGCTCTCCAAGGTGGCTGACCAAAGGCTCTTTAAGAGGATGTAATTGCTAAGATCTTTATGAAGAGATGATGCTAAGCATAGGGATGTAAAATGCAAAGAGAATTGAGAGAGAAGAGAGAATAATGAGGGATGAGGGATGAGGAATAAGGGAATGAAGGGGTCTTATTTATAGGTGAAGAGAGGTGGGTATTTTGCTAAAAATAGCTGGGTTTAGTCTTCAAACTTCTTCCATGAGTGGCCGGCCACAATTAGTGGAATTTGAGCTAAATTTTTCTTGATTTTTAAGCAATTTAAATGCCATAATAACTCAGGACTGAGACTCGGTCAAATGTAAATCTTCGGGCAAATCTCTAATTTCTTCAACAATGCAAGGACCTTGTGTAATTAAACCAAAAAGTGGTTAAGTGGACAGCCATGTGTAGCCGAATTTGGGTTGACTTGGTCTTGAATTTGGAAAGTTTTTGTAATCCAACAAAGCTATTAGACCTGTCCAAAATAAATCAATAAGATAAAGGACCAAAAAATAAAATTTATCCAATTTAAATAATTAATTACAACCCAAATTATTAATAAAATAATTAAAATGATTTATTAAATATAATTTTATATTTTATTATTTAATTTAATCATGCATGACCCATTTTATGTCTTAAAAATATAATATGTTGAAATAAATATAAAATAAGCCATTTTATGCATGAAAACTATATAATAAAGCATAAAATCACATTTTAATAATTTCTATGTCCTAATTTCATATTTTCACATATTTCATTAATTTATTAAACAATTACTTAGTTTTAACAACGAATTTAAGTAAAACAGGTGATAAATTACATAGAAAAAATCCTATATATTTTTCAGTTTACACTTAAACCGCACAAACGAAGCATTCTTATGCAATAGCTTCGTCAGAGGTGATGTAATCAGAGAGAATCTCTCGATGAACCTTCGGTAGTAACCGACTAAGCCCAGGAAACTATGAAGCTCAGGTACATTTTTTGGTTGCTTCCACTCAACTATAGCTTCTATTTTCTTCGGATCAACTCAGATCCCTTTCGCGGTTACCACATGACCCAGAAAAGCCATTTCTTGTAACTAAAACTCGCACTTACTGAACTTAGCATACAACTGTTTTTCTTAGAGGATTTGGAGTACAATACGTATGTGATTATTATGCTCAAGCTCTGTCTTAGAATAAATCAAGATGTCATCAATAAAGACTACTACAAATTGGTCTAAATACAGTTGGAACACCCAGTTCATTAAGTCCATGAACGCCGCCAGGGCATTTTTCAACCCAAAAGGTATCACCAGGAACTTGTAGTGTCCATAATGAGTCCTGAAAGTGGTTTTGTACACATCAGTCTCTTTAACCTTGAGCTGATGCTAACCAGAATGCAAATCAATCTTGGAGAAAATAGATTCCCCTAGAAATTGGTCGAACAAGTCATCAATCCTCAGTAGCGGGTACTTATTCTTGATTGTCAACTTGTTTAACTACCAATAATCTATGCACATTCTAATAGATCCTTCTTTCTTCTTAACAAATAACATCGGTGCCTCCCACGAAGACACATTCGCACAGATAAACTCCTTTTCAAGAAGTTTCTGAAATTGCACTTTTAGCTCATCTAGTTCCTTTGGTGCCATGCGGCAGGGTGCAATACCTGAGTTGTGCCTGGCAATATTTTAATACCAAACTCTACCTCTCTATCCAGGGGCACTTTGGGTAATTCCTTGGGAAAGACATTCGGGAATTTCCTCACGATGTGGATATCTCCTACAGAAAGCTTTGCGGGAACAGAATCGGATAAAAAGGCAAGGTATGCTTTGCACCCTTTTTGGACAAAGTTGTTAGCCACAAGAGCAGAGACTACATTGGAGAGGTAATCTCGACGCTCATCGACAATAACAACCTCATCATTCACATCTGTTCTCAAAGTGACTCTCTTAGTTCGCAGTCTAGAATGACTCGGTACTGAATGAGCCAATCCATTCCTAGAATCAAATCAAATCCATCGAAGGGTAACTTCATTAGATCAACCAGAAATAAAATACCCTGAATCTCTAAGGGTACTTGTCTATGTACTCTATCAACCCGAACTGATTGACCCAAATGACTAATCACAAAAAACTCTCTAGCAGTATTTTTAGTAGTTATACCTAGATTTGTAGAAACAACATAGCTATATACGAGTGAGTAGATCCAGTATCAATGAGAGCATAGTATGAAATAGAATGAATAAAAAATGTACCTGCAATGACATCAGCATCATTGCTATCATCGCGACGTCTCACCGCATAAACCAATACCAGCTGTTGAGCCTCAGCCTAACCTGTACATATACCCGGTGCTCTCTGTCCTCTCCCCGTACCAGTACCACGACTCCTAGGTGGTTGCTGAACCATTCTCGGAGGCTGAACAGAACCCAGAGTTAGAGCCTACAATCCTTAACTTGACGCTCCATCGACCCACAACAGTGGCACGCTCCTAACTTTCTCCAGCACTCGCTTGGATGATGTTTCCCACAACCACTACAGAGCTGAATATCGGGCCTTAGGGGCCTATCAAATTTCACTTGTTTCTTAGAGCATTGTCCAGAACCAGAGGGACCTGGATCTCTCTTAATCCAACTTTGATCCATCTCATGATCACGCCGTTCGTGCTCATTGCACTGCACCTCTTTCACAATCTTTTCCTTATCAACCAGAACCGCAAAAACCCTCTCCCTTTGAGGAGCTATCAAAACTTTCAGATCATATCGTAACCCTTCCTTGAATTTCATGTACTTGTTATAATCAGACGCTACCAAAGCCCATGCATTCCTACTCAGTCACAGAAACTCAACTTCATATTCAGCCATAGATCGATCACCCTGAACTAGACTCATAAACTCGCGTCAGTGAGCCTCCACATAACTCATCCTCACATACTTGCTTTGGAAAGTGTTCTTGAAATAATCCTAGTTAACTTGCTCGAACAGAGCACATTGCTCAACTATCAGCCACCACTGATAAGCCTCATCTCGAAGTAGGGACAGAGCACCCTTCAATTTCTGAGTGGGAGTGCAATCAAGATCGGGCATGATACGCTTGGTAGCCTCAAGCCAATACTTAGCAACAGTAGGGGCGACTCCTATGGCACCTGAACAATTCAACCTCATTCAACCAGAGTCATTCAGTAATTGATACTCGGCCTCCTGATCTAGAATGGGCACTGACGACCCTATCCAATGCCCAAATCATCGCCTGGGACAATGCTTCATCCCTAGCCGTCAGAGTTTAGGACTCTGTCTCAACATTAGAAGTAACAACTATCATATTGGGCAAACTACCCATAGAGGATGACTCTACTGAGCTCCTCCTCGGTGTTCTAGATGCCCACGAGTTCCTCATCCATGACTACCGCACGAACTCATAATAGCAATCTATCTACAATGTTAGAGTGCATAGATCAGTTCAGACTACCAACAAAATAATTTCACTAGTTCATATCAAAGCATTTAACTATATAGCATTTTATATAGTACAGTGTTTTAGTTAACCATTATAAAAGAACATAAATACTTACAGGTTTAGCATCAGAGGCTCGGTCATTTATTAATACTTTAGTTTACAGATTAACCCAGATATCATATTTTCATTTAACTACTCTTTATCACACATTATGAGCCCAAATACAATCCGAGTGTTGACAAACCTAGCTCTGATACCACTAAATGTAACATCCTAAACTCAGCCTAGATGTCCAGACAAAGTCCAGAGGGTTACATTGACAATATTAAGAAAACTACATTTATAAACGCAGTCAAAATAAAATCATTCAACATTTTATAACTATCACAACAATCAAATAACTGTTTAATCTTCCCAAACATCATAGTGTTAGAGAAAGCTGAAATTACTATTAGAAAGTTTAAAGGAAAGATAATTTGGTTGACTAAGCTCCCGCAGTGCCAACCCTTTCAAGTCTGGGAGCCACCTGAAATCCAATCAACGACGAAGTGAGTTGTGAACCCAGTGCATTAAAGACGTTCATACAATTGAAGCACATATGTTAGATAAATTCTCGAATCCCAACACTCAGTTAGATAATAGAAGTAATTCCAATTTTAGGTTCAGAATAGATCAGATATATATGTAGTTATTCCTACCCCATCCACTACAGACCATCTTTGACCATCCCAACATACTGTTAAGGATGTTTAATGCCCAACCAACCCTACATAGCACAAAGGGTAACGCCCTGTACCCGAAACCGTCGTCGAAGTCGAACACGAGGTGTTAACAAACTTAATTCATTACTTTAAACAGCTTAAACAATTTATTTTTAAAATTTTCAGTCAAGCTAGCAATCAAATCACACATCACTTAAAATTCATATCTCGAGTTCAAACTCAAATCCAATTTCGTAAATTTTCCCTGAAACTAGACTCATATATCTATTTACTAATTTTTTTATAGAATTTTTGGTCAAGCAAATTAGTACAGTTTATTAGTTAAAGTCACTACAAATGATAAGGTTTTCATCTTATGAAAGCTGAAAAGTTTATTACATGTTGACAGAGTTCGGATAGATGAGAATATTGGTAACCGAAGCGTCTGAACTAGACTAGTCTACATTGAGCAAAGACTTCCTGACTTTCAGTAATGTACCGTTGTATGAATTGTGATGTGTTTCAAGATAGTGAGGTCTCTTTGATTGTTGGATTTCTTGGAATTCCGGTCTCCATTAATCAAGTTAAGATCCTGGTTTTATGTGAAGATATCATAGGAAACTAAGAAGGGTTGAAAATTTAAAAACAGTTGAGAGTTGAGACTGTAAGCTTTTAGACCATATGAGAAATTAAATAGATGTATTGGAAGTACAGCCTAAGTGAAAGTTCTTTAGCACCGAATATGAGATTAAAAGTGAAGACCACTTTTCTGGTAAGATTTTTGGGGACGAAAACCCCTAAAGGGGGGAGAGTTGTAATATCCTGATTTTAGGCCTAGTCGGAATAGTGGTTTTGTGACCACAAAATCTGAGATAGAAATAATTATTTTATCATTATTTTGAGCTCTATGATATGATTTCATGATTGTGTGAAAATTTCGTGAAGAAATTTTATGCATAAAGTGCTTAAATTGAAATTAAGGACTAAATCGAATAATTTGCAAAACTTGATTCTAGAAGTTTCTAGTATGAAATTGTTTTGAAATATTAATTAGGAGGTCTAAAATAGCAATTTTACCAATTTCTAAGTCTATGGACAAAAATTGGACATGGATGGAATTTTTGGAAAGTTTAGTAGTAAGGGCATTTTGGTCATTTAGAGGTAAAATGAATTAAAATACAAAATTAAAAGCCAATTTTGCTCATATTCAACCCCATGGCCGAATATAGCAAGGAGAAACCATGGATAGGGTTTTTCAAGCTTCCAAGCTCGATTGTAAGTCCGTTCTAGCCTCGTTTTTAATGATTTTTACGTTTTTGGAGTCCCGGTAGCTCGATTTAGCTTATGCTAGCAATAATTTAACCTAGGTTTTATATTTGGAAAGATACCCATAGGTGAAATTTGTGTATTTTGGTGTTTTATGATAGAATATGAGGTTTTAAATTATGTTAGACAACTTGTGCTACTCGGTTTTAAGTGAAAACGAGCAAAAGGGCTTAATCGGTAAAAATACCTAATAGTCATAAGTACATGTTAGAGTGAGAATTTGATGGTGCCATAGAAGGGAAAAATTATCAGCATGTCATAAAACATAAGAAAATAGGCTGAAGTTTAATTTACGAGCTTTGGGGCAAAAGTGTAAATATGCGAAAGTTTAGGGGCAAAACTGTAATTTTTCCAAAATATGATTTTGGGTCAATTTGAATAATGCGAGTCCTAATTAGACTATATTTTAAATGATAGAGCAAGGAAAATTGAAATTCGGGCTAAAATTGGGAAAATACCAAGTTGTGGATGAAATGGTAAAAGTAGCCATTTTCGCATACGAGGTAAGTTCATATGTAAATGTTGGTAACATAGTTATTATTTTAAATGTTTTTATATTATTTAAATGATATGATAATCATTATGAAATATTATACTCGTGATAATTGTTTGATAATATGTCAAATTATGTGATATACTTGGAAAATGTGAAATACTATCGAGTATCGGTATCGGCATTCCGTAGAAGATGGTTGAGACACATGATTGGGAAAAAGGTCCCGTTGAACCTTAGGAATGGATTAGGATACAAGTGACATGTCATTGTGATATTTGGGCATCCGAACTCGTTGAGTTGATCCGAGTTCACTTATGGATGCGAATGTCTGAAGTCGTTGAGTTGAGTCCGAGTTCGAGAGATGTAACTAGGCATCCGAGCTCGTTGAGTTGAGTCCAAGTTCACTTATGGGCGGGTTACATGGTAGCTTGGCTACATATGTGGCACTTATGTGCAAACTTTTCGTGTATCCGAATTATATTCCGATGTGTTTAACGGGTAAAATTCTACTCAAATGGAGGAATACTCGAGATGAAAGGGACGTATTGGTAAGTGATGTGAAATGGATACTTTGAACATGTATGTACTTAACCCTCAGGTTGAAAACTCAATATAACAACAATATGGTAAGATGATAAATAAAAATGTTATATGAATGTCTCGGTGATGATCATGCAAATGATGTTTATGTTTGCTTATATAGTTGTGTTACTTGCTATTTGCATGTGAACTTACTAAGCATTTGTGCTTACTCCCTCCTTTTCATTCCTTGTAGAGTTGACAAGCTAGCTCGGAAATCGGAAACGGTCGGAGGCACGCTCACACTATCCGTATACCATCTTGGGATAATGGCTTGTATATTTTGAGTATGGCATGTATAGCATTATAATCATTTTGTATATATGGTCTTATGATATGGTTAT
The DNA here is from genome assembly GCA_025698475.1 of Gossypium anomalum. Lineage (NCBI taxonomy): Eukaryota > Viridiplantae > Streptophyta > Magnoliopsida > Malvales > Malvaceae > Gossypium > Gossypium anomalum. The sequence goes on along the minus strand of CM046968.1, from coordinate 54,937,841 downwards.
TGAGTGGTATGGAAATGCTTGGTAATGATTAGCCATTGGAATGGCTAATCATGATCATTTTTGGTGTTATGTATGCTAAATTGCTAGCTAATCCATGGGAACCATGAAATGGGTAAAATTTACCATAAAATAGATTCAGACAGCAGTAGTGACGTGAATTTGAAAAATCACTAAAAATAGTAGAAATGGAATTAAATAATGAATAAGTTATGGAATTGAAGAGTCTATTTTCATATGGATGGAGAAAAATAGGTATATGAGTTATATTTTATGAGATGTTTAAATTTTTGTGAAACAGGGCCAGAGCAATTTCTGGATCCCCTATTCTGACTTTGGAAATTCACCATAAATTTTTAAAAGATAATTAGAAGTCATGATTTATATGTAAAGATTCCTTATTGAGTCTAGTTTTATTAGAAATAAACAGCATAGTCATTGAAACTCTGTACAGGGAGATATCTGATTCGTAATACACAGAGGTCAGAGCAGTCGAACCCTGAAACAGGGGAGAATTTAACTAATAAACTGTACTAATTTACTTGACCAAAAATTCTATAAAAAAATTAGTAAATAGATATTTGAGTCTAGTTTCAGTGAAAATTTACAAAATTAGATTTAGAGTTTCAGAACTCGAGATATGAATTTTTAAGTGACTATGACGCAGATTGCTAGCTTGACTGAAAATTTTAAAAATAAATTGTTTGAGCTGTTTAAAGTAATGAATTAAGTCTGTTAACACCTCGTGTTTGACTTCGGCGATGGTCTCGGGTACGGGCGTTACACAAAGTGTCTGTCAGACACATTCATAGAGATGTAGGCTAGCTGCTAGATCAAAATGCGATGAAGCGCCAGATTTATATATATACATCATGGCTTAGCCACTAATTCAGAGCAGATTACTTCTTCCTTCACTAATCGGCTGTTAACATCACAGTAATAATGAGCAAGCGTACACTATTGGTGCAAGTATAGTAGACAGATATGAGTCTATCGGATATCGATCCCACGAGGATGGTTGTCTTTTGTCTATCAATGTCAGTGTAATAAATAGATGGGAATGAGATAAATTGTGAGTGTAGTTGTCAAAGCAATAACTTGAAAACAATAAGATAAAATATAATACTAATAAACTAGGATCTCTAACGTGAATATTCAATAGAATGCTAAGTGCTCACAAGGTATAAAAGGATAGGTGATTGTTGATGCATTGAATTGTAATGAATATCTTACCAAGCTTAACTTCTATATTGAATCAAATACTTAAACATGCACATCAACCACACCTTTCGATGATGACAATGGAACACTATTAAGATCAAGTGGATTAAATTCCTCTAATCCTTAAGCAACTTCCTTTGTCATGCTTGTTGGCTTGAACTGTTATTGCACCTTCCAGTGTTAGCGACCGCAATAACATTTCTGTGCTAAAAAAATTCAAACCCAAGGATTAAACAGTAGAAGCAAGATTGAATAAAATAAAATTTAACCTAGAAATCATGTATACTTCTGTACAGACATGAAATAGAAAGTAATCACCATCGTTTAGAAAAGAAAAATAAAAGAAACTCTTTCTCAAGAGAATTCGGCTACCATATGTCATTTTGGCATTTTCCTCCTAGTTTTGACGTTTTCGATTTTGGAGTTTTCTCTCTACTTCATCTTTTGATATTTCTGCTTTGGTGCCTTAACGTCTTTTGTTTTCTACTTCTGTTTTCCTTACTTACTCCCTCTTTCAATCGGTTCTGATCAGTTACCTTCCCCTTTTGTCATTTGCCGAATACCCCTTTCTCTTTTCTCTCTATTCCTTCGACTTTTATCGAGTTCTCCTCTTGCATTGTTAAAGCCAAATATCTTCTTCTCTTCTCCTCCTCCTTCAATTCTTTTGTGATTAATGGATCTCCCCTCTTTCTCATACTGTTACTTTGACCGAATACCTTATTTTCCCTCTTCCTTAATTGATTTCCTCTTGATCGAATATTACTCATTCTTTCACCCTCTCTGTGCCATTTCTCATGTGCTCCCTGTCGTTTTTTATGGTAATACAGCTATTCAGTTAGCTTTTTATCTTATTTTGCTACCGTTATTGCTAGGAGTGTGTTGTATTAAGCCTTTGCCTTTAACATCCTGTGTACTTTCGGCTCTTGTGTGGGTGTAGGCCGATTATCCTTTTCTTCTAATCTGGACTTTGCATTTTTGATAAGTGATTACTTGTCTAGTGCAAACGGTTCATTTGTTTGATGGTTGACAAGGTTTGGTTGGAACAAAGGTAACCCCTAAGGCCTAGTGATTAGTCTTTTGCAGTGGATTAGGTGGGTAAGCCACAATCGACTGATCTAAACAAGTGATAGGTAATCTTTTGGATAGATAGGAGTTTTGATAACTCGATTAGGATACGGCTAACCAAAGCTTGTGATTGAATATAGGTTGGAGTACTCCTGGGCTATTCGCTCGTTTTCATAAACAGGTGTGTAACCACACTGCCATACTCGTAAATCAACAAAAGCTGAAATAAGTGACTGTCGACGCCACACGAGTGTGCGCTCGCTCATGTGGAAATTTGAACGCTTAAACGTGGATGTAAGATCTTTAAGGCCGGCCATGAGCGACTTCATGGTCTAAGGCTGATTTGGACCATGATGGGCTGAAATAGATTGTGTTGGCCCCACGGACTTGTGGGCTCCACACAAGTAAACCACACGAACGTGTGGAAAATTTTGGGACAGGTTATGTAACACACATGGCCAAGGCCATTTTTGGGCCTTGTGGGCCCACATGGGCCCGCACTATGGGCCTTGGGCCCATTCTCACTGTTTGACTGCTAAGGTTGCAAGGGTCGCCTAAGACGACTGTGGACCTACTGTTGGGTCGGTAAGTATACCTAGACCCTAATTTGATGAAATGACTGTTATAGGTAAAATGATTGATATGCCTCTATGATATGTATGACTGTAAGCGAGCATGACATTTTTGCATACATGTATGATATTGTGACATGACATATTGCATGGAGATAGGTTTATTATAATTGGAGGAAGTGTATTGTACTGGCAGCTTTAATGCAAATACTGCTTAGTGCCGCAACTGGTGCTATATTTTGGAGTGTAGGGATGGGTGGGTTGATTTTATCCCCACAAGGAGTGTAGGGCTGGACAAAGTTGAGTGTAGAGGATGGATGGGTAGGATTTCTAATTGCATTTCTATTACTGTTACTGTAATGGGCTAAGGCCCTAACTGAAACTGAACTGTTACTGGAATAGGCTTAGGCCCAGATTGTATATGCGTACTATATGATGACTGTTACTCATTAAGGGATTACACACTGAGTTTTCGTAAACTCACCCTTTCTGTTAATTTGCGCAGGTAATTGTAACATCCCGAAATAGGGCCTAAACGGAACAGTGGTTGCGAAACCACAAATCTGAGGTAGAAAAATTTATTTTATTATTATTTTGAGGTCTATGATATGTTTGCATGATTGTGTGAAAAGTTCGTGAAGAAATTCTATGCATAAAGTACTTAATTTGAAATTAGGGACTAAATTGAATAAATTGCAAAACTTGTGTTCTAGAAGTATTTTGCATAAAATTGAATTAGAATATTAATTAGGAGGTCTTAAATAGAATTTGACCAATTTTAAGTTCATGGACAAAATTAGGACATGGAAGGAATTTTTGAAAGTTTAGTAGTAAGGGCATTTTGGTCATTTAGGGTAAAATGAATTAAAAACAAAATTAAAAGCCAATTTTTGTCCATCTTCTTCATTAGGACGAAATTTCAAGGGTTCTCCATAGCTAGGGTTTGTTTCAAGCTTTCAAGCTCCATGGTAAGTGATTCCAAGCCCCGCTTTTAATGTTCTTTACGTTTTGAGTCCCTAGCTTCGATAAAGCTTATGCTAGCAATAATTTAAGTTAGGGTTCATGTTTGGAAAAATACCCATAGGTGAAATTTGTGTATTTTGGTGTTTTATGATAGAATATGAGGTTTTAAATTATGTTAGACAACTTGTACTACTCGGTTTTAAGCAAAAACGAGTAAAAGGACTTAATCGGTAAAAATACCTAATAGTCATAAGTGTTTGTTAGAGTATGAATTTGATGCTGCCATAGAAGGGAAAAATGACCAGCATGTCATGAAACATAAGAAAATAGGCTGAAGTTTAATTTACGAGCTTTGGGGCAAAAGTGTAAATATGCAAAAGTTTAGGGGCAAAATTGTAATTTTGCCAAAATATGATTTTGGGTCAATTTGAATAATTTGAGTCCTAATTAGACTATATTTTAAATGATAGAGCAAGGAAAACTGAAATTTAAGCTAAAATGGAGAAAATACCAAGTTGTGGACAAAATGGTAAAAGTAGCTATTTTTGCATATGAGGTAAGTTTACAGTAAATAAATGCAATATTCTTTTATTTTACATTATTATTGTAAATTTCCAGCATTTATATACTTATTTTATGAGAATATTTAAAGTCAAATTAAAGGCAAAGTGACAGAGAAAAAGCATTAGGAAGCCCTGTTTGAACCTTAGGAATATTAGGATATTGGGGTTGACAGGACAGGACAGGACAGAAATGAGCCATGTAAGTCCATATCAGTTATATGGCTTTGGAGACAGGAATGAGCCATGTAAGCCCATATTATATATATATGGCATTGGAGACGAAATAATTCATGTAAATCCATGTCGAAGACATGGCATTGGCAGATATTAATGAGACGAGAACGACCCCAAGATCCTTAGTATTCCGAGTGGTTCAATGGGTCATTGTACACGTTAAATTACAGTGAATTATCAGCAAAAGGGAAGGTAGATTATATTTATGAATAGTGAAAGGTCGGGTAAGAAAGAAGGTAAGTAAGTAAAGAAGAAGGTAGAAAATGAGAAGTAAAGAAAGTTTATGAGGCTAGGTGACATTATGTATAATCATTCATTATGCTGAATGTTGTAATTTATTTGCTTGTAAGCTTACTAAGCCTAGTGCTTACTCTCTTTATTTTCTTTTTCTTATATTTTTTATCAAGTCACTCGGGGATCGAAGGAAACGTCGGAGACCCGATCACACTATCGAAGAAATCACATTGGTATAGTTAGACGTTTAGTTTTGTGTATGGCATGTATAGGAAATTGGTTTCTTTTGATATGATATTATCAATGAATGATGTGTAAATACTTGCTAGTGATTAACTAATAGAATGGCTGATGATATACATGTTTAATTGTATGTATGAATAAGTAGTAACTATCACATGAAAACTAAGAAAAATGTGAAAGTAACTTAAAAACAGATTCAAGTATCAGAAATAATGTGATTTTGAAAAATCACTAAAAATAGTAGAGACATGGTTTGATGGTGAATAATATATTAAATTAAAGCTTATTATGTCTATTTTCTTATGGAATAAGCAAAACAGGTAAAGGTATTATATTTTATGAGATATCTAAGTTTTAGTGAAATAGGGTCAGAGAAAATTCTAGATCCCCTGTTTCAATATTGGAAATTCACCATAAATTGTAAAAAAATAATTAGGTGGTGTAATTTATATGGTTAGAATCCTTATTGAATCTAGTTTTAATAGAAACAAACGGTATAGTTATATTAATTTTTTATAGGGAGAAAAGTGGTTCGTAGTAAGTAGAGGTCAGTGCAGTCAAATTCTGAAACAGGGGTAACTTTAACTAATAAACTGTACTAATTGGCTAAGTAAAAAATTCTAGAAAAAAAAATTAGTAGATAGATATATGAGTCTAGTTTCAGGAAAAATTTACGGATCTTAATTTTGAGTTTTGAAACTCGAGAAATGAATTTTTAAGCAGATATGACACAGAAAAACAGTTTATTCCGAAAATTAAAATAAGTGGTTTAGAGTTGTTTAAAAGGTAAGATAAGTTTAGTAACACCTCAAGCTTAACTCCGGTGACGGTTTCGGGCGTGGGGCGTTATTTATTGGTATCGAGCAGGTTTAGTCGGTTCTCGGAATGTTAGTGTGAGTAAATGTCTAGCTATACATGCCATACCTGTATTTTGATAGTGTGATGACTCTGACGATTTTTAAATATTTTGTTTTATTGTAATGGATCCCGAGCGAGTGGTGATGATGATGTAGAAAGTAATGCGCTTGCTCCCATGCAAAGGTAGCGCCATCCGAGAATAGGCCAAGATGTGATTAATCGGGAGGAGTGACTCGAGAAGCTCTCTTCCAAGCTTTGAATAATTGGTTTGCCGAGTTCGTTAAATGCGAATCCGGTAGTTAGACCTCCACCCGCTCATGACTCTCGGGCTACCCATGTAGCTCAAGCTTCCCAAATCACAGTACAATGATAAGAGAAAAGCCACCAGCTTGATAGAATCGGAAACAAGGGGCGAGAAGAGTTCCGAGCAACAAAACATGATGATGCGAAAGAGCAAAATTTTGGTTAGAAAATACTAACAGAGTCTTTGATGAATTATCTTGTACACCCGAGGAATGTATGAAATGTGTAATATCACTTCTTAGAGACTCAGCCTACTACTGGTGGAAGACACTTGTATCAGTTGTACCAAAGGAGAGGATCACTTGGGATTTCTTTCAGAGGAATTTCGTAAAAGTACATCAGTCAGGGGTTTATTGACCAGAAGAGAAAGGAATTCCTAGAATTGAAACAAGGGAGCTACTGTGTTCTCCAAGATAGATTTGAGATCCGGATACTATCATTTGCGAGTTAAAGAGTTAGATGTCCTAAGACTGCTTTCCGGACTAGGTATGGTCATTATGAGTTCCTTGTGATGCCATTTGACTTGACTAATGCTCCTGCCATTTTCATGGACTTAATGAACCGAATTTTCAGACCGTACTTGGATAAGTTTGTAGTTGTGTTCATTGATGATATCTTGATTTATTCTCATGATGAGACTGAGCATGCAGAGTATTTGAGAACAGTTTTACAGATTCTGAGAGATAATCAATTGTATGCCAAGTTTAGCAAAAGTGAGTTACGTTACGAGAAGTTGGTTTTCTTGGACATATTGTTTCGTGAAGGTATTAAGGTTGATCCGAGCAAGATTTCAGCCATTGTTGATTGGAAGCCTCCTAGAAATGTATCGGTTAGAAGTTTTCTTGGTCTTGCCGGATATTGTAGAGGATTTTCCATGATAGCTACCCGTTGAAAAGATTTCTGCGAAAGGATATCAAGTTTGAATGGATTGAGAAGTGTCAACGAGTTTTGACAAGTTAAAAGCATTATTGACTAAAGCTCCTGTTTTAGTACAACCGAACTGTGTAAGGAGTTTGTGATTTACAAATGATGCATCCATGAATGGACTTGGTTGTGTACTTATGCAGAAGGGAAGGTAATTGCTTATGCCTCTAGATAGCTAAAGCCACATGAGAAGAACTATCTCGATACATGATTTAGAGCTAGCTGCCATTATTTTTGCGTTGAAGATTTGGAGACATCATTTGTACGGTGAGAAGTGCCACATATTCACCGATCACAAAAGTTTGAAATTGAAGCAAAGAAGATGGCTAGAGTTGATTAAAGATTATGAGCTAGTGATTGATTATCACCCGGGTATGTGTAACCAAGAATGATGAGCTTATTCGAAAGATCTTACAGAAGCACATAGTAGTTTTTTTGTCTATTCATCCGGTAGTACAAAGATATATAATGATTTGAAGAAAATGTCTTGGTGGGTAGGAATAAAAGGGACATTTCGAGTTTGTTTCTAGATGTTTGATCCACAACAGTAAAGGCCGAACATCGGTACCTTCAGTTTATTGCACTGTGCTAGTCCACGAGTGGAAATGGAATCAAGTTATTATAGATTTTGTGACAGGATTGCCGTTTACAGAGAAAGAAAGATGCAGTATGGGTTGTGATTGATAAGTTAACGAAGTCGGCTCATTTTATCCCGGTTCAGTATGGATTTTTCACTTGACAAGTTGGTGAGTTGTATATTTCAGAGATAGTCGGACCACATGGGGTAGACGAGGCTACATGGGAACTCGAAGAGGCTATGTGAAAACACAGTACCCAAATCTCTTCACAGTAAGATTTTCTGGGGGCGAAAATCCCTAAAGGGGGGGAGAAATGTAACATCCCGAAATAGGGCCTAAACGGAACAGTGGTTGCGAAACCACAAATCTGAGGTAGAAAAATTTATTTTATTATTATTTTGAGGTCTATGATATGTTTGCATGATTGTGTGAAAAGTTCGTGAAGAAATTCTATGCATAAAGTACTTAATTTGAAATTAGGGACTAAATTGAATAAATTGCAAAACTTGTGTTCTAGAAGTATTTTGCATAAAATTGAATTAGAATATTAATTAGGAGGTCTTAAATAGAATTGGACCAATTTTAAGTTCATGGACAAAATTAGGACATGGAAGGAATTTTTGAAAGTTTAGTAGTAAGGGCATTTTGGTCATTTAGGGGTAAAATGAATTAAAAACAAAATTAAAAGCCAATTTTTGTCCATCTTCTTCATTAGGACAAAATTTCAAGGGTTCTCCATAGCTAGGGTTTGTTTCAAGCTTTCAAGCTCCATGGTAAGTGATTCCAAGCCCCGTTTTTAATGTTCTTTACGTTTTTAGTCCCAGAGCTCGATAAAGCTTATGCTAGCAATAATTTAAGTTAGGGTTCATGTTTGGAAAAATACCCATAGGTGAAATTTGTGTATTTTGGTGTTTTATGATAGAATATGAGGTTTTAAATTATGTTAGACAACTTGTACTACTCGGTTTTAAGCAAAAACGAGTAAAAGGACTTAATCGGTAAAAATACCTAATAGTCATAAGTGTTTGTTAGAGTATGAATTTGATGCTGCCATAGAAGGGAAAATGACCAGCATGTCATGAAACATAAGAAAATAGGCTGAAGTTTAATTTACGAGCTTTGGGGCAAAAGTGTAAATATGCAAAAGTTTAGGGCAAAATTGTAATTTTGCCAAAATATGATTTTGGGTCAATTTGAATAATTTGAGTCCTAATTAGACTATATTTTAAATGATAGAGCAAGGAAAACTGAAATTTAAGCTAAAATGGAGAAAATACCAAGTTGTGGACGAAATGGTAAAAGTAGCTATTTTTGCATACGAGGTAAGTTTACAAAGATAAATAAATGCAATATTCTTTTATTTTACATTATTATTGTAAATTTCAGTATTTATATACTTATTTTATGAGAATATTTAAAGTCAAATTAAAGGCAAAGTGACATGAGAGAAAAGCATTAGGAAGCCCTGTTTGAACCTTAGGAATATTAGGATATTGGGGTTGTGAGGAGAGGAGACAGATGACAGAAATGAGCCATGTAAGTCCATATCAGTTATATGGCTTTGGAGACAGGAATGAGCCATGTAAGCCCATATTATATATATATGGCATTGGAGACAGAAATAATTCATGTAAATCCATGTCGAAGACATGGCATTGGCAGGATATTAATAGACAGGAACGACCCCAGTATCCTTAGTATTCCGAGTGGTTCAATGGGTCATTGTACACGTTAAATTACAGTGAATTATCAGCAAAAAGGGAAGGTAGATTATATTTATGAATAGTGAAAGGTCAGGTAAGAAAGAAGGTAAGTAAGTAAAGAAGAAGGTAGAAAATGAGAAGTAAAGAAAGTTTATGAGGCTAGGTGACATTATGTATAATCATTCATTATGCTGAATGTTGTAATTTATTTGCTTGTAAGCTTACTAAGCCTAGTGCTTACTCTCTTTATTTTCTTTTTCTTATATTTTTTATCAAGTCACTCGGGGATCGAAGGAAACGTCGGAGACCCGATCACACTATCGAAGAAATCACATTGGTATAGTTAGACGTTTAGTTTTGTGTATGGCATGTATAGGAAATTGGTTTCTTTTGATATGATATTATCAATGAATGATGTGTAAATACTTGCTAGTGATTAACTAATAGAATGGCTGATGATATACATGTTTAATTGTATGTATGAATAAGTAGTAACTATCACATGAAAACTAAGAAAAATGTGAAAGTAACTTAAAAACAGATTCAAGTATCAGAAATAATGTGATTTTGAAAAATCACTAAAAATAGTAGAGACATGGTTTGATGGTTAATAATATATTAAATTAAAGCTTATTATGTCTATTTTCTTATGGAATAAGCAAAACAGGTAAAGGTATTATATTTTATGAGATATCTAAGTTTTAGTGAAATAGGGTCAGAGAAAATTCTAGATCCCCTGTTTCAATATTGGAAATTCACCATAAATTGTAAAAAAATAATTAGGTGGTGTAATTTATATGGTTAGAATCCTTATTGAATCTAGTTTTAATATAAACAAACGGTATAGTTATATTAATTTTTTATAGGGAGAAAAGTGGTTCATAGTAAGTAGAGGTCAGTGCAGTCAAATTCTGAAACAGGGGTAACTTTAACTAATAAACTGTACTAATTGGCTAAGTAAAAAATTCTAGAAAAAAAATTAGTAGATAGATATATGAGTCTAGTTTCAGGAAAAATTTACGGATCTTAATTTTGAGTTTTGAAACTCGAGAAATGAATTTTTAAGCAGATGTGACACAGAAAAACAGTTTATTCCGAAAATTAAAATAAGTGGTTTAGAGTTGTTTAAAAGGTAAGATAAGTTTAGTAACACCTCAAGCTTAACTCCGGTGACGGTTTCGGGCGTGGGGGCGTTACAGTAATCCTCAGTCTTAGATGGATCGGTGCTGGGAGGGACTCAGAGGTGGCCACACAACCACGCATGTTTCTATTTTTTACTTTTAAATTACAAGTATTTTAATTTGGGTATCTTTTTCTGTAATAAGGCCTCTCTGGATTTATTTTTAATTTGGGGATTTATATTTCTTTTTCTTTAATACTGCTAGTAGTAGGAAAAACACGAGGGTTTTCAAAAGGATAAATGTTTTCAAAAAATACCACTAATACGTAAATGGTTTTAAGAGCTTTCATAAGAGACAACGTTTTAAATTAAATAACGACGTTTTAATATGACTATTAATCAACAAACGATGTACTTTTTGAAAATAAACGACAAGCCTTGAAATCTACTTAAAGTTCATTCAAAAAGGTTTAATAGAGAACAGGTTTTAACAGATTCGCACTTTATGAAAAACACTTCAATGTGACCTCACCAGATTCGACCATAACGTCCAGGCTGAGTTTGGGGGGTTACAATTTGTGGTCCCGAAACCATTGTTCTGATTTCATCAAAATTTGGCCTGTTACAACTCTCCCCCTTTAAGAAATTTTTGTCCTCGAAAATTTTACCAGTAAAGAGATTCAGACATTACTCTCTCATAGTTTCCTCTAATTCCTAGGTAGCTCCCTCTATATCATGTCATTGTCAGAAAACTTTTACTAAAGCAACCTTTTTATTTCTTAACTCTTTTGTTTCCCAAGCTAAGATTTTGAGTGGTTCTTCACCATATGTCATATCAGGCTGAATCTCAATATCTATCGGAGAAATAACATGTGGTGGATTAGATCATTACCGTCATAACATAATCACAGGAAAACATTATAAATTCTATCCAACTCTTTCAATAATGCCAATCAATACAAAACAAGTCAAATTCTTTTCATTAATCTTATATGACCTGATAAACCACAGACTTAATTTGCCTTTACGGGCAAACTGGAGAACTTTCTTCCATGGCGAAACTTTCAAAAATATTTTTTTGCCAATCTGAAACTCCATTTCTTTTCATTTCAGATTCACATTATATTTCTAACGATCTACTTTTAAACTGTCTCAGATCACTTCATCTTTCTTTGGTTTCAAAGAATCAAACCTACTACATGTATCTTTTCTCACTGAACTCCATCCAAGAGACCAGAGTTTACATTTGTGACCATATAAAGCCTCGTACAGTAAAATTTTGTACTTGATTGTTAATTGTTATAATAAGCAAATTCAACCCAAGGCAAATACTTTTCTCAGTTACCTTCAAATTCAAGTACACAACATTGAAGAATATCTTCTAAGATCTAAATCATATGTTCAAATTGATCATCCGTCTGAAAATGAAACACGATACTAAAATGTAACCGTATACCTAAAGTTTCTTGTAACTTGTTTTAGAATCGAAATATGAATTGTAGATCTCTATCAAAAATAACAGAAGCTAGTACATCATATAATCTGATAATCTCAAAAACAAATCATTCAATCAATCTATCAAGTGGGAAATCCACTCATATTAGGATGGAATGTGCAAGCTTTGTCAAACAATTGACAATTACACAAATAGTATCTTTCTTTTTCATAGACAAGGAGAATCCCGATATAAAGTTCATATCAACTTTGTCTCATTTCCATTTCGATATCTTCACTGGCTATAATCCTCCTGAAAGTTTCATCCTTATCTTGTTGATACATCCAGCATTTAAATATAGATTCAAAAATACCACATTTCATTCCGGGCTACCAGTTTATCTTTTTCAAATTGTTGTGCATTTTATCATTTCCCAAATAAACAAACATAGTACTACTGTGATTATTCATTAAAATTTTCTGTATAAACTCAAAATTCTTCCTTACACAGACTCTGTCTCTAAATAATAAACATTTATCAGGTCTGTTCTGAACTTCTGAATCAGAAATTATTTCACACTATATTTATTTAACTTACAACTCATTATTACTTTTCTGAGTTTTACTGATTTGTTGTAGAATCCTCAGTTTAGCTCTATACTCAGCTAAAATTAAGTTATTATCAGACAATTACAATCGGTATTCATGGCTTGCAAAGTATAGAGAGATTTTCTACTCAAAATATCTGTAACCACATTCGCTATTTTTGAGTGATATTCAATTATCAAATTATAATCTTTCAACATTTCAAACTATATACTCTATCTCAGATTCAAATCTTTTAACAACATCAGATACTTCAAACTTTTATAATCGGTGAATATATGACATTTTTCACCAAACAAGTAATGTTCTCATATTTCAATACAAAAACAATAGCCGGTATTTCTAGATCATGTATCGAGTAATTCTTTCCATGTAGTTTTTAATTGTCTGAAAGTACAAGCTATTACCTTGCCTTACTGCATCAAAATATAATCTAATCCCATTCAATAATACATCTTTGTAATAACAAACTCCTTACCCAATTTAGGCTAAACCAGAATTAATACTTTGATCAACAGAGCTTCCAACTGGTCAAAACTTTACTAACATTTTTCACTCCATTCAAATCTTACATCTTTCTATGTCATCAATGTAGCTATCTAAATTATTAACATTGAAGCTTTGAGTTTTTGCCAAGCCACAACCATTAGATAGATTTTAAACCATTGTGCAATAATATGACTGACATTTTAGCTGTATATATAAAGCAACATTTCAACATCAATAGTGCACCTCAACTTAAAAGAGGGAAAACCGAAAGTGGCCCAATAATAACCAATGTAGTAATAAAATTTCTATGATCTGTGATCTCTATCACTATACCTCATGATCGATTCAATATTTATAACAGTAATAAATGTAATTACCTCTGATCAAAGAATATCTTTCACAAGTAGCCCATGTTACATAATAAAGAGATTGATGATATCTCAGAGAAAATTCAGAAGAGTAATATCATGCATACTTAGTAGAAACAACTGTGATAAAGACAATATAACTTGCATATTCACAATTCAGGGCTTCAATCAGTAGGAGTAGAAAATGATATCATATGAACCTTATCATCAAATCTTATATCAATCATGATAAATTAGAAAACCCAAGAAAAATAGAGCAATACCACTCATGAATCAACCAAACTTTCAGTAATTCCATCTATAATTAGCCAGCCTTTCAATACGATAAATATTGCATATGAACATGCACAATTTCATATGCCTCTAAGAATAACAGAACTTATAGAGTACCCAGAAGATATTGCTGTAATATCCCTGATTATAACACCTGCATTCAAATATCTGTGCAATTCCATCATTATTCCATTGGCTACTAAAGTCGTCAATAATTTTACATTATTTAGTTCACTGAAAGAGTCAATTCAGAAGAATTTTTGGCAAATCTATTCTGTAAATATCCTATCTGGATAAGTCGTTTACTCATGAATAACTTTTTCCTTAACAATGACATCACAATTTCAGAATAATTCTCAGAAAAATCTGATATCTCTTTTAATACCGTCTTTACTTACTAACCCATTCTCAATTCTGACTACATTATTAATCATTTAGCCTTTGAACTCTTATTTCACACTTATGAGCTTAATCCATATAAATCTTATGAATTTCATCCAATAAAACTATACTGGTAAGGGGGTGGAGATTGTAAGCCTCAAAATTTAACTTTCATAAATACTGTAACACCCCAAACCTGGCCTGGAAGTTTGGCTCGAATCTGGTGTGTCACATTGAAGTGTTTTTCAAAAACCATATTTCCATTAGAAACCCTTCTTAATAATTAAAAACTTATACCCTTTTTAAACCTTGTTAGAAAACCTCAGCTGAATTACATTCTTAACAACTTTGTAAAAATCTTGGCAGTTGCGGAAGCTTAATTTAAAAACAATTGCGGATACGTGATGTTTTGAAAAATAGTAGTTGCTTTGGAAAATAGTGTCTAATACTAGCAATTAGAAGAATCAACAAATAAAATTCCAAATTTGAAATCCAGAAAATTACAACAACTTTACTACAACCCACATAAAAAAAATTTAAAAGTAATAATCAAAACTGTAACATAAACAGTGTGTGCGGCTTCCTCCGAGCCCCTCGCAGCTCCGATCTGTGAAATTACCTGAAAGGTTAATAAATGGGGTGAGTTTACGAAAACTCAGTGTGAAATCCCCTACTATATAAAAGGAACAGTCAGTCATATAAAAGAATTAAAAGTCTGGCCCAGCCCTACTTACAATTTCAGTAACAATTGGGCCTTAGCCCATTATAACAGAGAGTACCAGATGGGCCTTAGCCCACATTCAGTCTCGACATATACTGTGCCAAAGCCTTTCGTTTAACGGTTACTGGGCCGAAGCCTTTTCATAAATCATATCACTGGGCCGAAGCCTTTACTGAAAACGGTATGGCCCATAGGCCCATTTCAATTTCACATGTAATATCAATGAATATATGCAAGCCCATTTGGAGAGACTACTCAACCCACCATCCGCTACTCTCCACCCGTACCAGCAAACACACCATGTGGGGAATAACTCAACCCATCCAACCAAACTCTCCACTGGCAGAATAACTACTTTATCATATAACTGGAGGCCTAGCCTCTTTTAATAACTGGGGCAAAGCCCTTTGCACTTCCTTTATTTATATAAAACCCAACCCATGCATATAATGAGTATATCATAGCATATCATATGCATCTCATAACATATCATGTGCATATCATGTCATATCATGTATATCAATATCTCATGCAACAGATATACATGTCATAGCGTACAACATACAGAATCAGAATACCATGCCCATATTTGAATCAAACAATCATAGTCAAGTCATCCATATATTCACAATCAAATCCGTCAACCACACAGTCCAAGTCAGTCACTTGCCCACAAGGGCAAAACAGTTATTTAACACCCTAGGGGCAAAATGGTAATTTTACCCCATAAGGGTATCTCAGTAATTCTACCCTATAGGGGTATTTTAGTAATTTTACAAACCAGGGGTATTTTGGTAATTTTATAAACCAGGGGTATTTTGGTAATTTTGCAAATCGAGGGTAAAACGGTAATTTTGTAAATAGGGGGTACTTTGGTAATTTTACAAGTCGAGGGTATTTCAGTAATTTGGTGAACTAAAGTATTCTAAACAGGGATAGCAATACGAATAGGCCTAAAGCCCATTCTCGGCCCAAATGGGCCCACACACTCGTGTGGCCCTTTTAGCCCAAATCTAGCCACAGATATGAGATTCACCTAGCCTAGTCCAATATTTACTACACAATCAAACAACTTATCCAATTGGGCCCATAGGCGCATTAGGCCCACATGGCCCCTTTCGGCCCATCGCGACCTGAACTAGCCATCCTACAACCAGAGTAGTGAGAAATACACACCTGATAGGAGACTGGAGTTAATTCGCGCTCCGAGCACTCTTAGCCGACGCCCAACCCAAACAAGCACGCCATAAAGCGAAAGGGATCAGCCAAGAAAGGTACCTTTACTCTCCTCATGGTTCTCTCTATTTAAAGCCAGCTTCGCATCCACTCCTATGCTAGCTTCCCGATGTGGGATCCCTCCATCATCAGAGTTTAAATTTAACACCAACTCTTGCTGCCCCCTGTTAGCAAAATAAATGCTCTTTGTTTGCCATGAGTTTCGAACCTTTGACCTCCTTGCCAACTCCATGACGCCACCTTCCTGCCTCTTATGTGGCGCTACTTTGCCACTGGACCATAAGGCTTTTTATGTCACAACTTCTCTAACAATATTCTTAAGGCCTACCTACTACACCCAGGGTTTGATTCACCTTAAACCAAAATTTTTGCTAGAGTCCAGGTTTGAACCCAAGACTTCTCCAACACTTCTCAGCACACTAACCACTAAAACAAGCCTTCATTAATGAAATTTACATGCACAACAAAATATTATAAGCTACCTTCAACCACTCCTATGCTTAAGGCCCAAAACTTTTAGGCCCAAATTCAGGGTGTTACAAATACACACATATCATTTAACGTGTATCATTAGCATGTTCACTATAAAACATTTATTTCATACCTTTACAAGACCCCTTTTATCATAAGCAACATTTTTACTCAGGCACGTGTATATCAGTTTCAGCAGTATCGGAATTAGCTCGATTAGAAAGCATCTCTATCTATTTACAAAATAAATTTGATTAGAGTCGAGAGATATCACACTATTACAGGTTATATAATGGAATATTTCTAGACTCTACATATGCCACGTCCAGTCTGGGAACCGACTGAACCATAGCTCTGATACCACTAAATGTAACACCTTAACCCGTACCCTTCGTCAAAATAGGGTTACAAAGCATTACCAAAACTTTCAGAACATTTTCAAATAATTCCCTTAAAATTTCTATTCGTTAACCAAGATTATTCATATTGTCCCTTAAATGGAACCTTGATGTCCAAAACAAGCATTAGAATTGACCCGGGACTTAATTGAAAACTCTAAGAATTTTTTGTGAAATTTTAAAGTTTTTCCAAGGTAAAGGGCTCACATGCCCGTGTAATCCAAGGGACACGCCTATGTTACAGGTCGTGTTTGACCCCGTGTAAGTTTCTGACTTGTACACATGGCCATGCCACACGTCCGTGTGCTAGGCCGTGTGGTCAATTAATTCAATTCAAAATTAGGTACAGGTTTCACATAGCCAAAACACACGTCCATGTTCTAGGCCTTGTATCACACACGGCTAAGACACACGCCTGTGTCTCTGCCCGTGTGCTCAATTTTGAGCATTCTGTTTCTCAAAATTAAGGTGCAGGAGACACACGGCCTAACTACTCGCCTATGTACCCAGACTGTGTCACGCATGGTCTAGACACACGCCCCTATGTCTGCCCGTGTGGACAAAATAAAGCCATTCCTAGCTTTGTTTCTCACCCAAAATAACACCCATGACCTGTACTTGAATCACACATCCAAATACCAACCATTTCAAGCATTCAAATTCAAGCAAATTTCTTCATTCATCATGGCATATCATTTCTTGCATACATGTTCATAATCTTTCCTTAGTTTAGTCCATATGTTAGACATAATCTGGTCAACTAGTTAACACATATGTAGCTACCATAGTTTGACATTACAAATATATCAAAACAAACCATTACTAGCCATTCCAATGGCTAGATTACAAGCATCATTTACATTTACATGCCAATATGGCCAATATAACCTATACGTGCCCTTACGACCATAATTGATTTACCATATATAACGATATAGGTCGATGGATAGTGTGAGTGACCTCCGCCAAGCTTCCAATCCAACGAGCTTTCGATTTACTCTAAAATAAGGAAATAAAACTAAGTAAGCATAAAATGCTTAGTAAGTTCGTGTAACATGGTACTTAACTTACGATTCATTCAATTTTGACGTAACTATGTAAGGCATATTCAATCAATTTGACCTCAAGCCCTACACATATCCTTATTGCCCTTGTTAGTCATATATTCCATAATAACATCAAAACATATATGGGCTCAACAACAATCAAGTTTCCAAGCACATTTTATTTCCATAACGTGTACTCATTCAACATGCATAATTCATCCCATTATTACAAGTATGATTCCATACTAATTCATTTCGAGTTCAGATCATTTCATATCAGAACTTTACTCATTTTACTCGGAATATCAAGGTCACATTAGTACACTCAAGGTGTACAAGTCCATAATCAAGAATGAACATATATTCATCAAATAAAGTCTATGTACAAATATTATCATCTCAAGTTTTCATATATCATTTGTCATGTATCATCATTTTCTTGTATTTCAGACGAATACGTGTAATAACTCATTTTAACATTCATATCTTCTCATGTCTGGAATTGTCAGCTGTTGAATTTATTTAGAATATCAATGGATACGAAGGTAATACACTCGAGGTGTACGAATCAGGATCTATCAAATCATGTCCAATGGTACCCATAGGGTACTATATCAGAAAGTACACTCTCGAGCCACACATGTATACAACAGGATTACCAGTCTAGGCTAAATCCTTTTTATGACATATGCTCGAGAGAACTTATATCAGGATTACCTATCTGGGCTAAATTCTTTCTATCATGAGATCAATAGGATTACTCGTTCGAGCTAAATCCCGTCCGCAATAAATGCATGACCTCATTCATTTTGAGAAATCACATATCCATCGAATTTTCCATTTACTCAAACAGAATTTAGCATCTTTCAAGAAATTATCAAGCATGTGGTCAATCTCATATATATATGCATTTTGCAATTCAAATGTTAACATTCAACTCAAGCATAAAATTAACATTTTTATCATTTATCATTTGTCGGGCATTACAATTGATCGGGCATTTTCATTTATCGGGCTTTAGCGATTATGTGATCATTTCACATATTTATGGCATTTATACAATTCACAAAGTCCACATTTAATTCAAGCATAAAAACATATACAATTTAGTTACACGAACTTACCTCGACAATGTTCGTGTACGTAAAATCTACTAATACGAAATTTTTCTCTTTCCTCATTCTAACTCTGAATTTGGTCTACCCGAATCTATACGAGTAAATTTTACATCAATTTCTCTTATTTCATACTCATGTAGACTCAATTTACATCCTATGCAAAATTACCATTTTGCCCCTAACTTTTCCATAAATTCTCATTTCGTCTCTAGGCTCGGAAAATAAGATTTGTGCAATTTACTCCCTATTCCAAGCCTAACCAAAATCCCATTACAAAATTTACAGCACATGTATTCATAAAAATTCAACATTTTTCTTCAATTTCACAACTTTTCATTTTAGTCCCTAAATCATGTTTTCATTAAAAATTACTTTGTAAAGTTGTTTAGCTATCGACAACCTTTCATTTTCTACCATAAATTTCTAATTTTTAGCATATACATCCATGACCCATTTTCCATACTTTGATAACTTCTCAAATTGATCCCCCAAATAGATAGATTAAGCTATCCCTGTTTAAAAAATATCAAAATTACTAAAAGTGGGCTAAGGAAACTTACCCAATTTGGCCATGAAAGTTTTTTCTCTCTCTCCTAGGGTTTCCATGTATTATTCTGGGTAAGAAGATGATAAAAATGATATTTATTTCTATTTAATAATTTTTCATCCTTTAATAATTTTGATTTTCAATTTAGTCCTTAGCCTTTTTCTAATTTTCCATGGATGAATCATCCAAAAATATCTACTAACTTTTCATTAATAGTCCAATTAACATATAAGGACCTCAAGTTTTGAATTCCATAGCTATTTAATTCTTCTAGCTACTAGTATTCAACTTTTGCATTTTATGCAATTTGGTCCTTCTCGTAATTAAGCACATAATCGACAAAATTTTCTTATCAAAAATTTCACATGATATTTCTATCATATTATTGACCATATAATAAAATAAAATAAATTTTATTTTCGGCTTGGATTTGTGGTCCCGAAACCACAGTTTCTATTTTACTGAAATTTGGGCTGTTACAGCCATTTGGGCAAAACCGCTTCTAGCTCTATTGTTAGTGTTCATATCCAATTTGGCGACTTTCTAGATCATTCCCCCTATTTCAATCAAAATCTTTCATTTGTATAGCAGACCTAGAAGCCTGATCCACGGTATTACTACCTTCGAAAAAAGCTTGTGTTGGATTAAAGGACATGGTTGTACTGTTAAGTATTGGCCGAACACAATCCAGGGGCCCCTAGAAAGGACTTTCTCACAATAAAGCTTATTCTAGAATTTGGCCAGAAAATATATGTTTTCAATATCCATCAAATGAATGGTGATAAAGGCTTCCATAAACTATAGACTTTATTCTGCAGGACCAAATACCTAATATTGTGACCCAAAAGTTTCAAGAACACTGTGTTTTCCATACCCTTAATGAGGATTTGATGCATCCTATCTGAAAACTCAATAGAGGGAATCCATTCACAATAGACTTTTGGATATTTCTTTCCAGTAAATCAAAATCCTATCCTCCTCTAATCTATTCCCATCGAATTTGGAAGATTGGCCTACTAGCTTGTCTTTCCAAGAGGTTGTCTGCTCAACACTCAGATCACCATATCATTACCTCTATCTCCATCTTTATCCCTAAAATAAACCTTTTTATGGATTAAGCCTTCCACCGAGGAATATCCAGTTCCAATATTTTCACAAAGAGAAGACATTTTTCTCACAAAATTTTATTTTTGACAATGTTGAATTTAAACTCTTTGGAACTCTTTTTCTCTTGGTATGAAAACATTTAATGCTTTACTGTGTTTTTGAAAAAATTCCTTTAGTTATCTCTAACGTAAATTTGGTGGTAGATTGTAGACAAAGATAGTGTAAAATTGTTTAAAAAACTTATAATTAAATTATCAATTATATGTTTCCAAAATTATTACATAAAATTAATTAATTAATTATTATAAAAAATTATGCTCTTCATATTTTAAATATTTTAGGTGTAAATGCAACTAAATAGAATTTTTTTTTCTGTTAACATTACACTTACTATGCTAGAAGCTAATGAATTGTGGACTCATGAGAAATAATCGGGGAAGCAATATATAGCATTGGGTAAGCAAATAAAAATTTTAATGTTATAAAAAGCAAATCGAAAGTGTTTTCTCATCAATCAATCCAACATTAAATTAATAGTATTATAAAATAAAGAGAGATGGAGAGAATAAATAACAAAATATGTAAGCAATAGAGAATGTATTTTATTGATAAAAAAAGATGATTACAATGCTTCATTAGAGTCTCTATTTATAGGGATAAGAAGTATAAAAGAAGTAGAGATCTAATTCTAATAACTATTTGAATTTAAAGTATGTCAAAACTTTATCTTTATCATGATGGACATCTACTTAATAAGATATTCATAACACTCCCCCTTGGATGTCCATTGGTAGGTAATGTGCCTCGTTAAAACCTTATTAGGAAAAACCCTGTGGGATAAAAAACCTAATGAAGAAAAAAGAGTACGCAATCTTCTATTACAAGTTGCCTTGTTAAAAACCTTTACTAGAAAAACCTAATGGGACAAAATCTTCATTAAAAGAAAAGAGTACAACTTGTTTTTAGACTCCCCTTGCCCCTTGATGGTAACATTACATTACATCTTTGAGTCGACGCATTCCAATCTTGTGTAGTAGCCTTTCAAATGTTGAAGTTGGAAATGCCTTGGTAAAAAGATCTACTAAATTCTCACTAGAACAAATTTGTAACACCCCAGACCCGGCCCAGACGTTATAGCCGAATCTAGCGTGTCACATTGAAGTGTTTTAGCAAAAATCGTGTTTTCATTGAAAACCCTTCTTAAAATAAGAGAGAATCTTAACTAAAAACTTGTTCAAACATAAGATTTGATGAAAATAAAGCACTTAGAAATTTTAGTTCTGGAAGCGTAGAAAACATACTATAACTTAAGAAATCCGTGTTCAACTTCTCGTAGATACAATGAAAATAATAATAATAATTCAAGTAATAATAACATAATGAAAACCTTATTACAATCTGGTCAGAGCATACTTAAAAAGAAATAAAAACTTAAATGCTTAAAAAAACCAAGTCTAATTTATCTTGCTAGCCGGCCACCTAGAGTCCTTCCTAACATCGAACCTTCTACTGAGCATTACCTGAAAATAAAATAAAAGAGGGGGTGAGTTTTCGCAAACTCAGTGTGTTCAACCCTCTATGAAGAAAACACAAGCATTCAAAGAAGAATCATCAAACATGCAATGCAAACCCATCCAAATTATCCATCCGTTACACACCAGCTCCGTCCCCCGTCAAACCATGTGGGGATATAAATATTGACCCACCCAGCCCACACACCAATGGTAGCCCGATTGTGAAACTACCTTCATTTACATATTGGGCTTTAAAAGCCGCCGGTGGATCCAGATTGTCAAGCAACCATGCGATCCTCATATACTTCCTCCGTTCCATATTTCCCATCCCATATGTAACCTAAGCATAATATCATACGTATGCAGCGAATAGGCATGTCACATTCAATAAACTTACATTTAACACATAAGGGTATTTTGGTCATTTTTGCCCTTAGGGGTATTTCGGTAATTTCCCTTAATTATGGTTTTCACTTACCTTGGCCCGTTAACAAGTCCCGTGAGCTATGAACGAATACTATACACCAGGTAGGATTCCAGAGAAGAGGAGGTGAGTCATTAAGACCGCTTAAGTACCAAGCTCTCCCTAGATCCAATCCTAGACATGCATATACCCGTTGCCACATCTTAACACTATGACTTGTCCACGGTCGCAAAATATTAATTAAGTCTTATGTAGCTATCATATACTAGGCCCAAAATCCCTTACAAAGTCCAAACAAATTCACATACCTGTATCTGGCCCATTAAGCCCAATCATATTCATATAGCCCATTCGGCCCAAATCACTTGTATATGGCCCATTAGGCCCAAATCAAATTTATATGGCCCGTTAGGCCCAAACACATTTATATGGCCCATTAGGCCCAGTCACATTCATATTCATGCTCACATACAAATTCCTATCACATAGCATTAATATTCAGTTTTTGCCTATTGTGGGCCCAACAGCCCATCGGGCCAATTTAGCCCATTCTGACCTGTATGGCCAAATCACAACCCAAGTCCACGAAATCACCCATGGGTCTCAGGAAACCTATCGGTCTCTCCCTTACGAGTGTCTGCGCACTCGCAAGACCACCGTAGCCAAACTTTCGGCTTTTCAGCATTTCAGCATTTTGACATTTCGGCTTTTGCTGATTCATAGTGTGTGTGCAGTGTATGTACACACCTGGTAAGCAAGCGTGATGTGATCTCCTTAGCCTAAACCTACAATCAATATCACTCAAAGATTAATCTTACATACTTATCGAATACTTTACCAAAAGCCAGAATCTCACCTTAACCTTACCTTGCGCGATAAGTATAACAACCCCTTCACTAACCATGATCAACTCCTAGATTTGCACCAATCGTAACTATTAAAACCAGAATAATAGGTGACTCGTATCCAACACAAGTCCCCTTACCTTACTATGGCTATTCGGCCAACCTTAGCCAATGGATGAGGAATACTTACCAAAATCGCAAACACCTAAAAAGCAATTCTGCAAAGAGCTAAGATCTGAGATCCGATACTAATTCCCTACCAAAGTTGATTGAAAGAGTAAGGGACAATAATCGATACCTAGCAAATAAAATCGATTGGAAGAGTAACACTTACACTAGATTCGGTCAAAGAGTATTCAACCCTTTAGAGATTCGGCTTTTCAGCTTTTCAAATTTAGTATGGTGAATAAGGTTTATTTGGTATAGATTAAAGAAGAAGAGTAGAAGAAGAAATCGGCTAAGTGAAACAAAGAAAATTGTGTAGATAAGAATAGAAATCCGCAAGAAGAAAAGAAAGAAAACAAAAAGGTTTTCGGCTTTTTGGATCTTAAAAAGAAAAGGGTTTTCAACTTTTGGGGAAAGGGGTTTTTGGCAACAAGGTGAAGAAGAATTTCGGCAGTAGCCTGGAAACCCCGTATTTGGCCCCTATTTATAGCTCTTATAGCTGAATTTTCCATACCCAATTCCCAATTCAGCTCCATCACTTCTTCCTTCTCATCTCCTCGTTTTTCTCCCTGATAACCCCTTGATATTTTCCTTAATTTTCTCTCCTGAACACTTCCCTTGGAGTCCTCTTTCACGCCACTACCATCCTTCTAGAAGGCCAAAATTAAACTTCTAAAAAAATACTAAGCTAGGATTCGAACCTTGGATCTCCTTGCTAGCTACCAACGCCACCTCCCTACTCTCTAAGTGGCATCACTTAGCCACTCTTCCACAAGGCTTTTTGATGCTATTTTCCCCCTATTTTTATTTAAAAGCCCAACTACTTGCCAACCCCGATTCTTTTAAAAATTAAACTATAATTTCATTTATTCCTAGGTTCGAACTCAAACCTTAATTAAGACCTACTATAATTATCACATGGCTAGGAACATAAAACACAATTTTTATCAAAACTGAAAACAAAAAAAGTTTAGGATTTTGGGATTTTTGGGTTTCGGGATTTTTGAGGCGTTACAACTCTATCCCCCTAAAAGAAATTTTGTCCTCAAAATTTCCAACTACCCAATAGTCGCACCGCCTAAGTTACACCACTACGCTTCTGCTGCACACTCTATTTCTAATTTCAAAATAGATAGATCGCACACCATGGATAAAGTACGTACCAGTATTCACTTCTGGAGCGTCTTCATCCTCTTGACTGCATGTGATCGCGTGATTCGTAACAAGTAATAAATATTTATAATAAAGGTCAAACGTAGACTAACTATTATCACGATGAAAAGGCAAGCGCACCTATCGAACAATAGCATAGTAATGGCAAGACCGGGATATCGTAACCAAGGGAACCAAAAGTACTAGTAATAACTATCTTTTTATTATTTAGCCTAGGAATAAAAGGGTTTGTTTATTAAACTAATTATCTAAACTAATTAACTAATTTAATTAAAGCGAAGAGAAAATTTGGAAAAAGACTTGAAGAGAAGCAATTGATAAAGATGACACCCAAGGAGGAATCCACCTAGATTTCACTTGTTATTTGACTCTGAACCAGACGATTTATTCACTTGACTTGATCCGTGAGACTCCCTAAACTACATTACTATCTCTTTCGAGACAAATAACGCCTAACCCTCAGTTGAATTAATTGAAATCTCTTTCTAATTAAGACCCCTAGGGAAGCAGTAAATCGATCTATGGACTATCATATTAGGTTTCACCCTAATTCGGCAAAATCTCGTAACCCTATCTCTAGGCGTTCGATCAACTCCGCTTAATTATGCCAAATCTACTTTTAGGCAGGGTCTATTCCTCCTCTGCATAAGAACATTAAATCATGAGTCAATACCTGAAATATTAACTCAAGCATTAGAAACACATAATTAATAACAAATCAAGTATTTATCATATAGTTCAGATAATAATAACATGATCTATCATAGGTTTCATCCCCCTTAGGTATCTAAGGCATTTAGTTCATAATGAAATAAGAGTACATCTCAAAAATATAAAAATAACAAAACATGAAGAAAACTCTAAAACTCCTAAAGGGATTCTGAGAGAGATCCTCAGTCTTGGAGTAGCTCCGACTTTTAGGGATGGATCGTCTGGCTTCCTTCAAGTAATTCCTGGCATGTGGTTCTGTGTTCCAAAAAAGTTCTGAAAGCTCCCCCTTAGTAGGTCATACTTAGGGTGTTTATATAGGCTTTGGATTGGCTTTCTTCTTCCCTAAGTATCCCTTTTCCGTGTAGAATACAACTCTTTGAAAAAGGGACACGCCTGTATGCCACGACCGTGTGACATGTTTGCCAGGCCGTGTTCGTTCCGCTAAATTTCACACGGCCGTGTGGGTTAATGGCCAGGCCATGTGAATCGTGAAATCCTTGGATGACACCCTCGATAGACACGGGCGTGTGAGCAGCCCGTATGGCAAGGCTTAGGCCGTGTGATCTTCTTGATTTGGTTCTTTTTGTCTCTTTTAAGCTTGTTTTTGGCTCCTTTTGACTCTTGGTGCTCTCCTGAGTACAAAACATGAAATAACCGGATTAAGAGAACCAAAATTCACAAATCTAATAGTAAATATCCATAAATATGCCAAGTATTTGGGGTAACAATATGTATAATTTGGCGTTTATCAAATACCCCCACACATAAGCATTTGCTTGTCCTCAAGCAAAACTCTCATTTACTGCTAGAACTCATTCCTTTCAATCACATAATCATTACCGATAATGTTAGAAATTATTCCATAGAGAATCATACAGTGAAAATTCAACCATAGGGGCATTAAAAACCTCAAACAATCTAAATCGAATATTTTGATAATAAAATTATAGGTAATCTCCTTCCTCTCAGTAATTAACTTTAGTCCTAAATACACAAGATATGACATCCTCACTAAGGATTCACTCAAATCACTCAAAGTGTTTAAGGTTCGAAATTAAGCACTCGATTGTCTAACATGAGATGTTATCACTATAAGCTTGCATGATTCCCTTGGTCTAATTCATGACATATCAATGATAATTATAGATTAATCAGAATTCATTCTATCAATATTATGAGAAAATCACTTAAGCACAAGACCACACTTAGGGATTTGAGAATAATGCAAAAAGTTAGGTTTCATGTTCCCCACACTTAAGATGTACATTGCCCTCAATGTACAAAGATAGACTATTCAAAATAAAGAAAATCATAAGAGGGAAGGAGGTGAAACTCCCTGTTATATGGGTGCGGAGCTTGATTTTGAGGCTGTAGTGTTTGGGGAAAGTAGTAGCTACCATTGTTCTTAGCTAGATGAAGAAATTGGGTCGTTGAACATGGTATTCGTTTTGTATTGTTCCCTATTTGTTTCCTCATTCCATAAAATATTCCTAGCAGCTTGCTTGGAAATCTGTAGAATCATGAAGAGCTTATTAAGAGTTGGTGTGGAAGAGAGTGTAATGGGATTACTTGTTAGAAATACCAGAAAAAAAAAATGAAGAAAGTAAAATTTACTAATATAGATATGTCTTTCATAAGAAAATAATAAAATTGAAATAAAATTAAAAATTAAGAATAAAAATAAAAATAAAGATAAAAATAAAAAGATAGGAGGATTCAATGATCCTCGTCAGTGGGGGCCTCAGTTGGTGGTGCTGGAGTGGCGATGTGAAAGTGCTGGCACAGCTGCTGCATCATGGCCTACATGTCGTCCATCTGTCTATCGTGCCACCGATCTCGCTCGTGGATCATCTCGAACTGTGTAGTGCAATACTGCTCGAAGTGAGCGAGTCAGTCGGAAAGGTGTGCCAATGAAGGAGCCACATTAGCTGGTCGTTCCCTAGGTGACGTGGTCAAAGGCTCCTCGTGCTGTGGGGGGACATCATCAGGAATGTCTTCCAGATCCTTCTCCTCAATGGCATGAGAGAGACGATACTGAGGAGGATTGGTTCCACGTATGCGCTCGATGATCCTCATGTGTAACATAGTCGTGATGCCCTGTGGGGACATCTGACCGATTAGTGTAAACGCTGATGACTGGGCCACGGTGTTGAGGAGGCCGAAGTGTCTGGCAAGGCGCGTCACGTAGGGGCTGATAGAGATCACTCCCTACCGATGTCGCTTGGTCTAATGGCAAATGGCGAAGGCAATGAAGTATGCCAAGTTAGTTACGTGTGCATTCGCCATGCACCATAAATAGTAAACGTCGTGTGTATTGACCACACCAGTGCTCTCTCTCCTTCCAGTCAAGGTGTGTGCCAATATGGCATGGAGGTAGCGTAGGGAAGGGGCGAGAGCTGAGGCCTTCGAGCGGCTAGGGTCGTAGGTGGAAGAGAGTGGTGCCAAAGCCTTCCAGCATAAGGATGGAGAAATGTGGATATTGGGTGGTAGTGCATTCATGTCCTCCTCCTCCATAAATTCATCGGTGTAAAGTCCCAGAGTGACTCCAAATTCTGGGACACTCATCGCACGAACTAGACCGCCTAATCGGAAGTGAATGGTACCTGGGTCATCATTGTTCGTCGTCACCACTTGTAATTGAAAAGTAGAGCATAATTCTAAAGTTAGATCTAAATAAGTGGGCTCGGTAATAGCGAAGAACCATTCTCATGGGTCTGTGGATAGAAGGGCACTGATGGCATCAGCTAGCTGGACTTGCTCTACAGTGGCCCAGTCAAAGCAGTGACGCGTGTAGTATCTGAAATAGCTCCTCCTGCGAAGCTTGTGGAAACTCGAGGAATGGGTGCTGAACTTCGACTGTAACACGTACCGAGGAAGAACCGGTCCCCTACGTCTCTTTGAAGAAGGGACTGCGGCCTTCTTGCCTCTTGATGATGACATAATGTACCGAAAGATACATGAGCATTGATAGAATCCAAGAGACATCAGTAGTTAAGCAATAGGCCTAAAATTAGTATATGCTATTTAGTAGTTTAAACAAGTCAAATATAGAAGATTCTAAAGCAAATTCCTAACTTGTCTAAAACATATTTGTAATAGTAACAATATCTATGCAAAGCATGTAGAATACTAATATAGCAACACAAATTGGAAAAATAAGATTGAGAAAGTGAACCAAAAGCTATTGTAAGGCGGTGCACAAGCGTGTGACGCGGAATGGAAACCATGTGGTGGGAAAATAGAGGGTAAAGGGAGGTGAAAATGGAGATTACTACAAGGAGAGTGAATTTGAGGGTGGTTTGGGGGTTGGGGAAGTGAGAATCTAGGGAATGGTGGACGGAATAGGGATTAGAGGTTGGGGGGTAAATTTCGGCTAGGGTTTTGAAAGAGGGGAGAAGATGAACAGTGGTTTGTTTATATAGGGGAGGGGCACACGGCCTATGGCCATGCCTGTGTACTTTAAGGGTGAGCCCGTGTTTTTCAAATTTTGCGAGTTAGGTCGTACCCAGCTACTATCACACGCCCGTGTGTCTTGTGCGTGTGTCAAACACGGCCATGTTGCACGGTCGTGCCTAGCTTTGTTCGCTTCTCCCATGCCTATATTTGATGGTAGCACGCTCGTGGATTATTGTACAGGCGGAATGGCACGAGTGTGTCGCACGCCCGTGTCGAAGAAACAGAATCAAGCCTTGTCCCAGGCACGCCCGTGGTTTTCTAACCCCACGCCTGTGTTTTTCCTATCAAGTTCACCCACGGCCATGTCGCACGGCCGTGGGGATTTATTTCACCCCGTGTTTTGGGGAAAATCTTTCCCTATTTTCACATGGTCTTACACACACCCGTGTGCTTGGCCGTGTCCCTGTGGTAAACTATTTTCAAGAGCAACGTTAGTCATGGAAAGTGTTAAACACTAAAATTTAAATAAGTTAATACAATTGGTGCTCGGGTTGCCTCCCGAGAAGCGCTTATTTATAGTCTAAGCTCGACTTACCTCTCTGTTGAATGGTCAAGGTGGTTTAAGGAGTTTGTACTCCTCATTCTTGCTATCATTCTTATCAAAATAAAGTTTTAGCCAAGAATTGTTTACCTTAAAAGTCCCGAACTTGGGATGACTTACCTCCACTGTACCGAATGGAAAAATACTAAGTACCATAAGAGGGGTTTCTTCATCCGGGTTGGGTGTGACAATGTGAGGGTCTGCGGTATCTAATAAGACTTAATCTCCAACCTTAAGTTGATTTGAAGAGGTATCGAGCTTGTTTTGGCGTAGTTTCGATTTATATGCTCGCCATTCGTCTAGCTCCTCTATCTGTAGCCTTCGTTCTTCATGAATGGGTCTTTTAGTGTTGTTGGAACATGGCTCGTGTACTTCTTTCAAACTTAATTTCTGCATAGTGGATTTTGTTATATTATTAGTTTTAGCATATTGATGTGGACAATTACCTTCATTTTTTGATGTGTTGCTAGAATTACGAGCTTGAAGGGTGATCGTCTCGTCTCCTACACAAAGGGTGAGTTCACCTATGCTAACATCAATAATTGTTTTAGCAGTTGCTAAAAAGCGCCTCCCTAAAATCAAAGGGGTGTTGGTCTCCTCTTCTATGTCTAAAACAACGAAATCAACGAGAAATATGAATTTATCCACTTTTACTAGTACATCTTTAATGATACCCCTAGGAAATCTTATAGTTTTATCTGCCAATTAGATGCTCATCCTAGTTTGTTTAGGTTTCCCAAGACCTAGTTGTTTAAACATTTTGTAAGGCATGACATTGATACTTGCCACTAAATCAGCTAATGCATTATTCACATCTAAACTACCAATTAAGCAAGGAATTGTAAAACTCCCTGGATCTTTCAATTTATTGGGTAGCTTGTTCTGTAGAATAGCCGAGCACACTGCATTTAGCTCCACGTGTGACGCTTCGTCCAACTTTCGCTTGTTTACTAGAAGCTCTTTTAGAAATTTCATTGCATTTGGCAATAAAAGGTAAGTTAATATGTAATTTTTTCAAAAGTTTAAGGAATTTACCAAATTGTTCATCTGAGCGGTCTTTCCTTGTTGTTTTAGGGTATGGTACACGAGGTTTGTATTCTACGTTCACCGTTTTATTATGACTTACCTCACCATCACCTTTGCTTTCCACATTTTCTTGCCTTGGTTCTGGCTCAGTCTCAACACATCCTTCTTGAGCATCAATTGCATTGAGCTGTTCCCTTGGGTTTGGTTCAGTATTACTTGGCAAACTACCTTGTGGTCGTTCAGATATTAACTTGGACAGCTGACCTATCTGTGTCTCGAGCCCTTGAATTGATGCTTGTTGATTTTTGAGTGCTGTCTTGGTATTCTGAAAATGAGTTTCTGACACTGAGATGAATCTGGATAGCATCTTCTCAAGGTTCAGCTTCATTTCTTGTTGATAAGGTGGCTATTGGAAACCTTGAGGATTTTGTGGTCTTTGATTTCCTTGACCGCCTCAAGAGAAATTTGGGTGTTTCTTCCAACCTGCATTGTAAGTGTTACTATATGGGTTATTTTGAGATCTGAAATTATTGTTACCCATATAGTTGACTTGTTCCTCTTCAGTTGTAGGATTGAATGGTGGGTATTCTGTAGGCACACCTCCTCCACTTGAATCGCACCTCATCGCTGGATGTACCTGCGTAGAACCAAGTAAACCATCAATTTTTTTATTCAGAAGTTCTACCTGATTTGACAACATGGTGACCGAATCGATGTTATAAATGCCTGCTGTTTTCGTTGGCTTAGTCCTCATGACTTGCCACTAATAGTTATTCAGTTACATCATCTCAATGAATTCAGAAGCCTCTTCAGGTGTCTTGTTATTGATAGTTCCACCGGCAGCTGCATCAATCATTTGTCTTGTCGAAGGGTTCACACCGTTGTAGAATGTTTGAACTTGCAGCCATAGAGGTAACCCATGGTGTGGGAACCTTCACAACAGGTCCTTGAATCTCTCCCATGCATCGTAAAGCATTTCTAAGTCCATCTGCACAAAAGAAGAAATATCATTACGCAACTTAGCTATTTTTGCCGGTGGAAAATATTTTAATAGAAACTTTTCGGTCATTTGCTCCCAAGTGGTAATGGACCTCGTGGTAGTGAGTTCAACCATCGTTTAGCTTTATTCCTCGATGAAAAGGGAATAACCGGAAGGCGAATGGTATCATCAGAAACACCATTAATTTTGAAAGTGTCGCACAGTTCTAGGAAATTTGCCAAGTGTGTGTTGGGGTTCTCATCCTGCAAACCATCAAACTGAATAAATTGCTGTATCATCTGGATCGTTTTAGTTTCAGTTCAAAATTATTTGCAGCAATAGCAGGTCTAACTATACCTGACTCAATTCCTGTAAGATTAGGTTTAGCATAATCATACATAGTACGAGAAGCAGGATTCTAATTTGCTAATTCATCAGGTATGGCTGGAGGTAGCGGATTGTCTTGATTTTCAGCCATCTCTTCAGTAGTAGTTGAGATATCGTCCTTTTGCTTTCCTTCTGTGTATCTTATGCTAAGCTCGATTTCTCGTCGATTTCTACGAGCTGTACGATCAATTTCCTCGTCAAAAAGTAATGGTCCTGACGGGTTTCTTCTAGTCATAAACTATAAGAACCTGCCAGGAGAAAAAAAAAAGAAAAATAGTAAAGTAAAAATAAAATTTAAATTGCAAGAAAAAAATGGCTAAAGTAATAAAAATTGAGCGTTCCTAATATCTTAATCCTCGGCAATGGCGCCAAAAACTTAATTGCGCAATTCGTAACAAGTAATAAATATTTATAATAAAGATCAAACCTAGACTAACTATTATCACGACGAAAAGGCAAGCGCACACCTATCAAACAATAGTATAGTAATGGCAAGACCAGGATATCGTACCCAAGGGAACCAAAAGTACTAGTAATAACTATCTTTTTATTATTTAGCCCAGGAATAAAAGGGGTTGTTTATTAACCTAATTATCTAAACTAATTAACTAATTTAATTAAAGCGAAAAGAAAATTTGGAAAAAGACTTGAAGAGAAGCAATTGATAAAGACAACACCCAAGGAGAAATCCACCTAGATTTCACTTGTTATCTGACTATGAACCAGACGATTTATTCACTTGACTTGATCCGTGAGACTCCCTAACCTACATTATTATCTCTTTCGAGACTAATAACGCCTAACCTTCAGTTGAATTAATTGAAATTTCTTTCTAATTAAAACCCCTAGGGAAGCAGTAAATCAATCTATGGACTCCTATATAAGGTTTCACCCAAATCCTGCAAAATCTCGTAACCCTATCTTTAGGCGTTCGATCAACTCTGGTTAATTATGCCAAATCTACTCTTAGGCAGGGTCTATTCCTCTTCTACATAAGCACATTAAATCATGAGTCAATACTCGGAATATTAACTCAATCATTAGAAACATATAATTAAAAACAAATCAAGTATTTATCATATAGTTCAGATAATAATAACAAGATCTATCATAGGTTTCATCCCCCTTAGGTATCTAAGGGGTTTAGTTCATAATGAAATAAGAGTACATCTCAAAAGTATAAAAATAACAAAACATAAAGAAAACTCTAAAACTCCTGAAGGGATTTTGAGAGAGATCCCAGTCTTGGAGTAGCTCCGACTTTTGGGATGGATCGTCTGGCTTCCTTCAAGTAATTCCTGGTGTGTGGTTTTGTGTTCCAGTTCTGGAAGCGCCCCCTTAGTAGGTCATACTTAGGGTGTTTAAATAAGCTTTGGATTGGCTTTCTTCTTCTCTAAGTATCCATTTTTCGTGTAGAATACAACTCTTTGAAAAAGGGACACGCCCGTGTGCCACGGCCGTGTGATGTGTTTGCCAGGCTGTGTTCGTTCCGCTAAATTTCACACGACCGTGTGCGTTAATGGCCAGGCCGTGTGAATCGTGAAATCCTTGGACAACACCCTCGACAGGCACGGGCGTGTGAGCAGCCCGTGTGGCAAGGCTTATGCCATGTGATCTTCTTGATTTGGTCTTTTTTGTCTCTTTTAAGCTCGTTTTTGGCTCCTTTTGACTCTTGCTGCTCTCCTGAGTACAAAACATGAAATAAACAGATTAATAGCACCAAAATTCACAAATCTAATAGTAAATATCCATAAATATGCTAATTATTTGGGGTAACAATATGTATAATTTGGCATTTATCAACATGCTGTATACACTAAAGCTGGTTGCCTTGCGTCAGCATGACCAGCACCTCCGCCCGATGCTCTACCAACTAAACCGTTTCCACCCCTGGCCTGATCACGGCCTCTCGGCGGTAGCTGTCCACCCCTTGGTGGCTGAGCACCACCTTGACCTACTGCTGGCTCTCGACCTAGCGTTCGAGGGCAATCCTTGATCCTATGCCCCATAGACCCACAAGCAACACAAGCTCCCGTTCTCTTCCAACACTCGCCTCATGGCTTCTCCCACAATCAGTACAAGGTGGCACCCCTTGATTAACAGCAGGGGGCCCTGCTCTAATTGGCCCATTAACTCTGCCCCTAGCCCTAGGCCTCTTATCAACACCAGAAATCTCAGCCTCCTTTTTATCCTTACCCTTTTCTTTCTTCCAATTTAAGCGCTCAGTGTGCTTAACCTCATCCGCTATCTTTGTTTTCTCCACCAATTCCAAGAAAACACATTCCCTTTGTGGAGCTATCAGCACCCTGAGGCTATCTCTAAGTCCATCCTCAAACCTAACTTAACGCTCATACTCCGTTGCCACCATTACTTTCGCGTACCTACTAAAGTGTAGAAACTTCGCCTCATACTCCGCCACCGATTTGTTCCCTTGAGTCAAATTCAAGAACTCCTTCCTTCTAGCATCCACATAGCTTGCACCCACATACTTTCCTTGGAATGCAGCCTTGAAAAACTCCCAAGTGACATGCTCCGGTTGTGTGCCCTCTTTCACCGTTAACCACCACTGATAGGCTTCTTCCCTTAATAGTGACACAGCTCCTTTCAGCTTTTGCTCCGGTGAGCAGTCCAAATCCTCCATTATTCTTTCAGTGGCCTCTAACCAATATTCTGCCACATTAGGAGCCACGCTAGCCAGGCCCTTAAAGATCTCAACCCTGTTCGAACGAAGTCACTCTGGAATGGACCCCTAATTTTTACTGCCTTTATTGGGCCCAACGACCCTTTCCAAAATTCTCAGCATTGCCTGCGACAATGCATCTTCTCCCGCGGCCTGATCATACGGTCCATTCCCAACCACTGGTGAGGCCGGAGCCTCTTCTACACCAACATCGGGCATATGGCCCGATGTCGATGATTCAGCCCTAACACTTCCGCGGCCTCGGCCTCGGCCACGGCCTCTTGCACCTCTTTTAGCACTCATCGTCGATTCGCATATTATCTGGATTAGAAATTTTTATGAAGTCTTGGTTAGTTTTAATAATTAACCTGATGTTTTATGGAAGTAATTAAAGAGAAGATTGTTTTCGAAAATCCTCTACGATTTTAAGTTCCTACGGGCTTTGGTTCCATTCTAACAAGATCATCTAAAGTAGCCCTCTAGATAACTACTGTATAACAATTTAAACAAATTTAAGAATAAGAATATTTACTTGGTTCGACGTCGGAGACTCGGTGTGCCGCTCAGCAAGACTTCCCTTTTCACAAAACATTGTGATTCAAAAAAAAATTTAAACACAAAAATAAACCAAGTAATAAGGCCCAATTCACAGCCCGAGTTTTACAACCTGGGCTCTGATACCACTAAAAGTAACACCCTAAACCCAACCTAGATGTTATGGCCGAATCTGGCATGTCACATTGAAGTGTTCTAGCGAAAATCGTGTTTTCATTGAAAACCCTTCTTAAAATAAAAGAAAATCTTAACTAAAAACTTGTTCAAACATAAGATTTGAAGAAAATAAAACACTTAGAAATTTTAGTTGCAGAAGCGTAGAAAACATACTATAACTTAAGAAATCCATGTTCAACTTCTCGTAGATACAATGAAAATAATAATAATAATTCAAGTAATAATAACATAATGAAAACCTTATTACAATCTGGTCAGAGCATACTAAAAAGAAATAAAAACTTAATGCTTAAAAAAAACCAAGTCTGATTTATCTTGCTAGCCGGCCACCCAGAGTTCTTCCTGACATCGAACCTTCTACTGAGCATCACCTGAAAATAAAATAAAAGAGGGGGTAAGTTTTTGTAAACTCAGTGTGTACAACCCTCTATGAAGAAAAAACAAGCATTCAAAGAAGAATAATCAAACATGCAATGCAAACCCATCCAAATTATCCATCCGCTACACACCAGCTCCGTCCTCTGCCATACCATGTGGGGATATAAATATTGACCCACCCAGTCCACACACCAACGGTAGCCCAGTTGCGAAACTACTTGCATTTACATATTGGGCTTTAAAAGCCATTGGTGGATCCACGATTGTCAAGCAACCATGCGATCCTCATATACTTCCTCCGTTCCATATTTCCCATCCCATATGCAACCTAAGCAGAATATCATACGTATGCAGGCATGTCACATTCAATAAACTTACATTTAACACATAGGGGTATTTTGGTCATTTTTGCCCTTAGGGGCATTTTGGTAATTTTCCCTTAATTATGGCTTTCAGTTACCTTGGCCAGTTAACAAGTCCCGCGAGCTAAGATGAATGAATACTATGCACCAAGTAGGATTCCAGAGAAGAGGAGGTGAGTCATTAAGATCGCTTAAGTACCAAGCTCTCCCTAGATCTAATCCTAGACATGTATATAGCCGTTACCACATCTTAACCCTATGACTTGTCCACTGTCGCAAAATATTAACTACGTCTTATGTAGTTATCATATACTAGGCCCAAAACCCCTTACAAAGTCCAAATAGATTCACATACCTATATCTTGCCCATTAAGCCCAATCATATTCATATGGCCCGTTAGGCCCAAATCACATTTATATGGCCCGTTAGGCCCAGACACATTTATATGGCCCGTTAGGCCCAGTCACATTCATATTCATGCTCACATACAAATTCCTATCACATAGCATCAATATTCAATTTTTGCCTATTATGGGCCCAATAGCCCATCGGGCCCATTTAGCCCATTTCGACCTGTATGGCCAAATCACAACCCAAGTCCATGGAATCGCCTGTGGGTCTTAGGAAACCTATCGGTCTCTCCCTTATGAGTGTTTGCGCACTCACAATACCACCGTAGCCAAACTTTTGGCTTTTTGGCATTTCGACATTTCAGCTTTCGGCATTTCGGCATTTCAGCTTTTGCCGATTCATAGTGTGTGTGCAGTGTATGTACACACCTGGTAAGCAAGCGTGATGCAATCTTCTTAGCCCAAACCTACAATCAATATCACTCAAAGATTAATCTTACATATTTATCGAATACTTTACCGAAAGCCAGAATCTCACCTTAACCTTACCTTGCGTGATAAGTATAACAACCCCTTCACTAACCACGATCAACTCCTAGATCTGCACCAATCGTAACTATTATGTAACAGCCCAGTTTAGACCTTAATCGAAACAGTGGTTTCGGGACCACAAATTCGAGTCAAAAAAATATTTTAGTATTATTCTTGGTGTTTACAGTATGTGAATTAATATGTTTGAAATTTTTGTGTGAAAATTTTATCATTTGTGAGCTCAATTTTATAAAAGGACTTAATTGCGTTAAATGTAAAAGTAGCATGCTATAAGTTAAAAGTGTCTAAAAGCTATGGAACTTAAAAGTTAGGGTCCTTATGTGATAAATGGACTATTAATTAGTTAGTGGAAATGTTGGTTTGGCATTATTGAAATATTGAATTTGAAATAAGGTTATTTGAGTAATTTATGAATATATGTTAATATATTAATAAAATAAAAGTTAAATTATCATCTTTCATGGTTCTTTCAACCGAAAATGAGAAAAGAAAAAGTTTCATGGAAGCCATTAGGGTTCAGCAACTTCAAGCTTTAATTAGTAAGTGATTTTGACTCGATTTTTGATAATTTTTATGTTTTTGAGATCGTTGCTTCGAATGCTAGTAAACCCATGCTTCAATTTTCAGAATTTATGTTGATTTTGTGTTTTGCCATTGTTGAAAGTTTGATGATTTTTGTGTTTGATGATGAAAAATAAATATGTATTAATTTTCATGTTTTGGTTAAATAATGATTCGGTTGATGAATATGTTTTCGTTTGTGGCTTAATTGGATAAGCTAAGTGATGAATAAATCATTGCTTGTATAATTAGATTTATTGGTGCATTTACGAAGACAAGAATATTCATGAATTATAGTTGATTTGTTAATTATTAAGTTAAGTTTAAGGTGTTTAGTTAATATGACTATTTGGTTATGAAATTGGTATAAAATATTTTTTTATATAATTTGCTAGCCAAATAGATGAAAAATAATTTGGTTTTGAAAATGACATTTTAGCATGATTCATAGCATGTGAACTTAAACATATTTCGATTCGGCATTGGTACTTAGTAAATGACTATTAATAGTTAAATGAGTGGTGCATGAATTATTTTTAAATACAATGGAGATCCGGTCATTTGGTAATGCTTGTATGTACTTGTATAATTTTGTCTAATAATCCGTGTGGAATAACTTGACCATTCAGTAATGGTTGCTAATATTTCATGTTTGGATGTATTAATGTATGTGCATTATATGTGCTGAATCAAGTTGTAAATAAATATATATATGTTACAGAATTGAATTGAGCTTTGGAGAATTTGTTCCGAGTGTGAAATAAATTGAATAAATAGGCTACTAAGGCCTAAGGTAAATTCGGTCTAACACGGGTTTGATGAGATTTTGTGTATTTTGTGCTATTTGGAAATAGGGATTAATTTGTGAAAATGTGAAATATTAGGGGCTAATGTGCAAATTGCCCTTTTTATGTGTTTTTGGGTGAATTTGAGTATATGTGAGATTAAATAAGTTTAATTTATATTAATTTAGATCAAGAAAAGAGGAAATCAGAATTGGATTGGAAGAAAAAAAAATCTAAATTTTTTTAATAGCCGTCCCGGTTCGTTCGTCTTCGTTCATGGTAAGTTCATAAGTGAATAAAGGTTGTTTAATTGAAATGTAAATGTATTATATGTGCCGAATTAATTTGTATTTATATGTATACGGCCGAATAGAACTAAGCAATTGATTATTTATTTTGAGCATGAGTGGATATAATTATGAGTTGAAAGTCCTATCTAATTTTAGGAGTTGTACAGAATATTGGTGTTATAACAGGTGAGCTTCTGAGATATATGATTTCATGTAAGACCACGTCTAGGACGTTGGCATCGATATATGTGATTTTCGTGTAAGACCACGTCTGGGACGTTGGCATCAATATATGTGATTTTCGTGTAAGACCACGTCTGGGACGTTGGCATCGATATATGTGATTTCGTGTAAGACCACGTCTGGGATGTTGGCAGCGATATATGTGATTTTCGTGTAAGACCACGTTTGGGACGTTGGCAGCGATATATGTGATTTCGTGTAAGACCGCGTCTGGGACATTGGCATCGATTTGTGATTTACGTGTAAGACCATGTCTGGGACAGTGGCATCGATATTTGATTACATGTAAGACCATGTCTGGGACGTTGGCATTGTATGAGCTTCCAGAGATATTCGAGTATCCTCTTTGTTTTCGAATGGTTCAACTGGTATTCTGAGATGTAAATGGATATATAAATGTGCATCTGATTCAGGTATGTTGCAATGTTTATGAAATTGAGTAATGAAAGTGAATATGATTATATCTATGGATATATTATTCAGGTACGTGTGTTTCGATTATGAAATTCAGAAATGAAAGGTGATTATGTTTCAAGTGATAATATGAGAAATATATGACATCAAATGATGTGAATGTATAAATAAATGGTGTGATACATATATGTTTGTTATACGAATTGTGGTCCTATGTTTTGAGCATGGGAATTATGAAATGAGAAACATGGTTTTGGGAAATGGAAAGTAATATATATGTGTAAGATAATATGTGATTTATAAGAAAATGAAATGTGAATATGTGCTCTATATATATATGAAATTGAAATGTAGCCAAATGGATAAGTTATATATGAAGTGGTTAGTGAACCATTACATGTTTTGGTTATTCATGTAATGATTATGTGCAAACTTGATTTATATGATTGAGTTAACGGTTGTCTTTCGAATGTGAAAACGTGATATATATATATATATATATTCATTGATAAATAAGATAAGAGAAGCTACTTAATGTGGTTATATGAATTTACGAGTACAAGATTGTATAAGTGATAGAAGTTTGTTAAATTTGGTTTAATAATAATGATTTGTAAATATCATTGAAATGATTTATTTGCTTATGACTTACTAAGCTTTCTAAGCTTACTCTGTGTGTTTTTCCTATGTTCATAGAGTTTCGGAGACTTGCTCGGGTTGGAAGTCGTT
This sequence comes from Gossypium anomalum, assembly GCA_025698475.1. NCBI lineage: Eukaryota > Viridiplantae > Streptophyta > Magnoliopsida > Malvales > Malvaceae > Gossypium > Gossypium anomalum. The sequence continues at coordinate 54,897,770 of CM046968.1, read as the reverse complement.
GGAGACCATATTACACTATCTAGTTATCACTTTGGTAATTAAAAGCTTCAAGTTTTTGGTTATGTGGCATGTATAGGCTAAATTCAATGTGGTTCATTTTGATTTGTATATGTAGCCATGCGAGAATGGCTTGTTAATGATGTTAATGTTTGTGTATATTCAGGCATGGTATAAGCTTATTTTTTAGAAATATGTCTCCATGGTATAAATGAATGTGTGAAAATTTTAAATTGTACGCAAGATTCATCTTTTAAATGTGAATGAATATTAAAATATAAGTTCGGTAATGCCTCAAACCCTGTTTCGGCTTCGGATACAGGTAAGGGGTGTTACATATTAAAACTAGAATAATAGGTGACTCGTATCCAACACAAGTCCCTTTACCTTACTATGGCTATACGGCTAACCTTAGCCAATGGATGAGGAATACTTACCAAAATCGCAAACACCTAAAGAGCAATTCGGTAGAAAGCTAAGATCCAAGATCCGATACTAATTCCCTACCAAAGTTGATTGAAAGAGTGAGGGACAATAATCGATACCTAGCAAAGAAAACCGATTGGAAGAGCAACACTTACACTAGATTCAGTCAAAGAGTATTCAGCCCTTGAGAGATTCGGCTTTTCGGCTTTTCAAATTTAGTATAGTGAATAAACGGTATAGATTAAAGAAGAAGAGTGGAAGAAGAAATTGGCTAAGTGAAACAAAGAAAATTGTGTAGATAAGAATAGAAATCGGCAAGAAGAAAAGAAAGAAAACAAAAAGGTTTTTGGCTTTTTGGATCTTGAAACGAAAAGGGTTTTCAGCTTTTGGGGAAAAGGGTTTCTGACAACAAGGTGAAGAAGAATTTCGGCAGTAGCCTGGCAACCCCGTATTCAGCCCCTATTTATAGCCCTTATAGCTAAATTTTCCATGCCCAATTTCCAATTCAGCTCCATCACTTCTCCCTTCTCATCTCCTCATTTTTCTCCCTGATAACCCCTTGATCTTTTCCTTCATTTTCTCTCCTGAACACTTCCCTTGGAGTCTTCTTTCACGCCACTACAATCCTTCTAGAAGGCCAAAATTAAACTTCTAAAAAAATACTAAGCTAGGATTTGAACCTTGGATCTCCTTGCTAGCTACTAACGCTACTTCCCTACTCTCTAAGTGGCGCCACTTAGCCACTTTTCCACAAGGCTTTTTGATGCTATTTTTTCCCTATTTTTATTTAAAAGCTCAACTACTTGCAAACCCTGATTCTTTTAATAATTAAACTATAATTTCATTTATTCCTAGGTTCGACCTCAAACCTTAATTAAGACCTACTATAATTATCACATGGCTAGGAACATGATACACAATTTTTATCAAAACCGAAAACAAAGAAAGTTCAGGATTTTGGGATTTTTGGGTTTCGAGATTTTTAGGGCATTACAACTTTATCCCCCTAAAAGAAATTTCGTCCTTGAAATTTCCAACCACCCAATAGTCGCACCACTTAGGTTACACCACTACGCTTCTGCATTTTAATTACAATTTCACCCCTAACATTTTAATTTCTTTACAATTTAGTCCTTAAGCTCAATACATGAAATTCATGCAAATTCATCCTTAATCCAAGCTAGCTGAATTTCATATAAGTCCCTACCAGCTCATATAATTCATTATTTCACAATTTACACCATGAACCTTTCACATTTTTCAATTTAACCCCTAATTGACATTTTTGACAAAATTCACTTTACAAAAGTTGTTTATCTAACAATCTATATTCATTTTCTTCCATTAAACATCAAATTCACATGATTTCATTCATGGTAACACCTTATACTTTTAACAGTTTTGCAAATTAATTGCTGGGCTAGCTATATTAAGTTACAACGACTTAAAAAACGTAGAAATCATTAAAAACAGAGTTAAAATTCATACCATACAATCCCAAAAGCTCAACCGAACTTTCAACCTCCAAAATTGGGGTTTTCCAAGCCTAATTTCAGTGGAGAAGAAAGCTCATGAAGATGAACACTAATTTTTCTATTATTTGTTTTATGATTATTTTACTAAATTACCATTTTAACCATTATTTTTAACCTTTAAAAATTAACTAAACTAGGCCCATTTTTGTCCATTAACCATTTCAATGGTATCATTACAACATAAAAATTCCAACCATTTAAATTCATAGCTAATAACTCCCTTTAATTTAAAGAACCCAAGTTTTACACCTTTTGCAATTTAGGCTTTCTTATCGAATTAAGCATGCAAACGGTAAAATCTCTTAACAAAATTTTTATACGATACTACTAACATACTGTAGACATTAAAATAATAAATAAATAGATATTCTCACTTCAGATTTGTGGTCCCTAAATCAGTATTTTGATTCCATTGAAAATGAGTTGTTACAATTAAGGCCATGAATTACACCACCCTACTCTTTTGCCTCCATTTAATCATTTTTGGATATAAAATTTGTCTCAATATTATTTTTCTTCCCTTTAATACATGCTTGATAAAGTTTCAGTAAATGTTTAGGCGTACGATAGGTACGTGCCCAAGGCCCCCTCATACCACATCAGTAACATAAATTCTCAATAACCTTTGAAGGATTATTTTGATCACCTCTTTCTTGTCTTTCATTGCTATTCTTTTTCTGGGGGTTAGAAATATCACTATTATGAACACCATGATAACGGTTACTAGTACATCCTTGACCACGTCCCCAACTATGTACATGATCACGACCACGACTGCGACCTTTATATTTTTCATTTCCATATTTATTGTGTACTGTAGCATTCACTTCAGGGAGTGGTGCAGTACCAGTAGGACGAATTCCATAGTTTTTCATCAACAATTCATTATTTTGTTCAGCCACTAAAAGGCATGAAATCAATTCAGAATATTTTTTAAAACCTTTTTCACGATATTACTCCTGCAGGAGCACATTAGTAGCACGAAAGGTTGAAAGGTTTTTTCTAACAAATCCTTATCAGTTATGTTCTCTCCACATAATTTTAGTTGAGAACTAATTTTGAAAAGTTCTGAATTGTATTCACTTACAGTCTTACAATCTTGCAACCGTAAGTGTATCCAATTATAACGAGCTTTAGGGAGGATCACCATTTTCTGGTGGTCAAATATTTCTTTTAAATTTTTCCATAATTCAATAGGGTCTTTCACAGTGAGAAATTCCACTTTTAATAGTTCATGTAGATGATGATGGATGAAAATTATTACTTTTGCTTGTCTTGGTTAGATGCTTCTCTATTTGCTACTATAGTATTCCCTAGACCTTTAGCATGTAGGTGAATTCCAGTATCTAACACCCATGACAAATAATTTTTGCCTGAGATGTCTAGGGCGGCAAATTGAAGTTTGGCAAGATTTGACATTATAATCACTAAAAAAAACTAAAAAAAATTAGTAAAATAATAGTAATCATATTATTTTTCAACTGTAATTATAATAATGTATTTAAGGAAAAAAAAGAAATAACATAAAATAAATTATGATATAAAATTTAGGAGTACCTTAAGTCAATAGAGAAATAAAATTTGATTCCTCCTAAGAACTTTAAGCAAATTGCTGCACCAGTTTGAAGCCCTCTTTTTTCATCAATTTTGGGTAACCAAGCAAACAATTTGAATGCTAGGTTAGAAAAATAATAAAACTAATTCAAAGGGATATTGGAAAAGGATAGAAAGTAATTGAGGTATGGATCTCAAAATTTTTTGGGGGGTATCAAATGAAAAATAAGAACGAGGTGGGTTTAGAAAAAAAAAATTTAGAATCGTGCTGATAACGTTTTATAAAATAAAGAGAGATTGAGAGAATAAAGAACAAAGAAAATATGAAAGCAATAAATAATGTAGTTTATTGATAAAAAGGGATGATTACAATGCTTCATTAGAATCTCTATTTATAGGCATAAGAAGTATAAAAAAAAGTAGAGATCTAATTCTAATAACTATTAGAATTTAAAGTATATCAAAACTTTATCTTTATCATAATAAACATCCACTCAATAAGATATTCATAAAAAATATAAATATATTAATGTGTTTTTCAGCTTTCATGTAACACCCCTAACCCGTAACCATCGCCAAAATAGGTTAAGACGCATTACCGGACTCGTAACTCGAATCAGAACAATCACATAACAAATATCATCTCACTTCAATAAACATAGATCATTCGTATTCAATATGAACTTTAAACGATCATATGAAGTCTAAATCATGCATTCAGGACTAAATCAATAACATATAAACTTTTCAGAACTTAATTTTTTTTTTAACTTTTCAAATGTCACATGCCCGTATGAATAGGCCGTGTGCTTCACACGGCTTTAGACACGCTCGTGTGTCTAAGTTATGGCAAAACAGGGCATACATACAGACTTGTCCACAGGGCCACAAGGCATGCCCATGTGCCAGCCTGTGTGAAAATTAAGGGGGCTACCGACTTGGCCACAAGCTTGATCACACGTCCGTGTGCCAGCCTGTGTGCCACACACGACCATTAGACACGCCCGTGTGTCTAGGCCGTGTCAAAAGCACTAAAACAAGCATATATGCACAACCATTTCAACCAATATCAATACCAAACCATACATAACTCATGTTATAACATTATCAATCATTTCCAATCTCAATTCATAATTCAATTCATAGCAAAACTTAAACTAAAATCATACCTAAATATATGATCAATGCATCATTCAATCTAATACTCAAAACTTACCAAAACTTCTCAACATTGACTATTTCTTTTGGCCAACCAAAAACATACCACAATTGCACAATTGCATCACATATCATATACAATTATAAAACTATAAGTTCAAACACAAACTAGCCATATCACATGGCTAAATATATACATCACAAAACATAATCCCACAACTTCTAGCCTATACATGCCATACTTTAATATATACATTTTCAAAGTACCAAAATAAGGTTTGATAGTGTGGTGACGATCCTCGACGATCCCCGAGCTCATATTAGCTTCGATATCTAAAAAAAAAAACAATGCAAACACACACAAAGTAAGCTTTCACAAGCTTAGTAAGCCATATACAAATAAATATATCATTCAAAGCCAATAATTACCATCAAATCCTTTATAATTTGTAGACAAATGCTAACACAATTCTCATATTCATATAATTACCTTTCATTCTCAAAGAGGCTATACAAAGCAAACATACCTGAGTCTGATATAATTTCATAAAGTCATTCATTTTCTCAGAATGCCCGTTTGAACCATTCGGAAACGTAAGGATACGCGGAAAGCTTGGAAAGCATATACAATGCCAACGTCCAAGACGTGGTCTTACATGTAATCAAACATCGATGCCACTGTCCCAGACAGGGTCTTACATGAAATCAGATACGATGCCAATGTCCCAAGCATGGTCTTACATGAAAAATAGAAATCAATGCCAACGTCATAGACGTGGTCTTACACGCAGAACAGATATCAAAAATCCTATGTCATGACATATGTATCCTAACTATTCCTAAGGTTTGTACGAGCCCTTTTGGACGTCGATACTTTGGCGATACTTTCTCGAATAACACATATTTTCATTCATCACAATTTAATATCAAATGAATAATAATAATTCAATTCAACAAGCTTATTTGTATATCAACTTACCTTGTACGGATTTGAACAACGGAGTTGACTATTCAATGACTTTCGACTTTCCCTGATCTAATTCCATATTCTTTAATTCTCGATCTTAATCTAATTCAAAATTAACCAATTCATTAACAAATTCATTCGAAACAATCCATAAACACACATTTAGGGCATTTTGCAAACTAGCCTTCACATTTTCACATTTTGACACTTTAGTCCCTAATTCACAAAATCACAAAATACATATAATTTGCTTGTACACAAGCTTAGCCGAGTTTTCATATCTCTCATACAAGTCCATACATTTCATTTATTTCACATTTTAGTCCCTCAATTTAACCCATTTTACTCAAAATCATCAAAATTCAAAGACAAAACATATAAACCCAACATCAAACTTTCATATTTCATCATATAACATCACAAAGCTCATGAATTCATCCATGGCACATTTCAAAATCATCAACAAAATTAGAAATTGAGACATGGGCTTGATAAGCAACGATTACAAAAACGTAGAAATTATAAAATAATCGAACGAAATCCATACCTTAATCAAGGAATTCAATGGCCGAATGTTAAAACACAAAACCCTAGCTTTTCTTTCCTTCAATTTAGGCAAGATGAGCATAAAATGGCCACATTTTATGTTTTATTACTTATTATTAACTAAAATAACCAAATTCCAATTTTGCCCTTAATGAAATAATAATAAAAACTTATAATGGTTGTCCATAAAAGTCCATTAACCATGTTAATGGTTCAATTGCAACATAAAGACCCCTCATTTACAAAGCCATATCAAATAGACACTTTTCACAAGTAGTAGGCAACTTTTACATTTTACGTGAATAGGTCCTTTTATCAATTTAATCACACAAACGATTAAATTTTCATACAGAACTTTCATAGATGCTAATTCACATATTAAAAACATTAAGAATAATATTTAAATAGTTTTCAAACTCAGTTATGTGGTCCCAAAACCACTATTCTGACTAGGGTCTAAATCAGAATGTTACAATTCTCCCCCCTTAGGGATTTTCGTCCCGAAAATCTTACCGTTCAACAGATTCGGATATTGCTATCTCATAGTATCTTCAAGCTCCCATGTGGCCTCTTCAATACCTTATTGATGCCACATCACTTTTACTAATGAAATTTTCTTATTTCGCAGTTCTTTAACCTCACGAGCTAAGATATGATTCGATTTTTCTTCGTAAGTCATATCAGACTAAATCTCAATCACAGACGGAGGAATTACATGCGACGGATCAGATCTGTATCATCAAAGCATTGATACATGAAACACATTATGAATCTTTTCTAAGTCTGGTGCCAACAACAATCTATATGCTACCGACCCAATACGCTCACTAGTCTCATACGGCCCGATGAACCTCGGACTCAAGTTGCCTTTTCTACCGAATTGAAGCACTTTCTTCCATGGAGATACCTTCAAAAACACTTTGTTGCCGATGTCAAACTCAGTGTCTTTTCTTTTTGAATCCGCATAAGATTTCTGACGATCAGAAGCTGCTTTCAAACTATCTCAGATCACTTTTACTTTCTGTTCAGTTTCTTTTATCAAATCAATATCGTGAATCTTATTTTCGCTTAGCTCAGTCCAATACAAAGGTGTACGGCATTTGCGACCATATAAAGCTTTGTATGGAGCCATTTTAATGCTTGACTGAAAACTGCTATTATAAGCTAATTCAATCAAAGGCAGATACTGTTCCCATGTACCTTCAAACTCAAGAATGCAACATCTCAACATATCCTCGAGTATCTAAATAATCCGCTCAGATTGACCATCCATTTGCAGGTGAAAAGCAGTACCGAAATATAATTTTGTACCCAGAGCATCTTGCAACTTCTTCCAGAATCATGAAGTAAATCTGCACAATATCGAAAATGTAGAACGCAGCTAACTTATCAAGTTAGCAATCAGATCGTACCGAAATAAAATGAGCTAATTTCGTCAATCAATCAACTACAACCCAGATTGCATTTTTCTTTCTCGGAGACAGGGGTAAACCCAAAACAAAGTCCATTGTCACTCGATCCCATTTCCACTCCGGAACCATAATCGGTTGTAACAAACCAGATGGCACCTGATGTTCAGCTTTAACTTACTGATATTTCTTTTCATTCTGGACCACTAGTAATGTTGTTTCAGATCATTAAACATTTTCGTACTACCCGGATGCACAGATAACCGACCGTTATGAGCTTCACTCAAAATCATCTGAATTAACTCTGGATTTCTCAGGACACAAATTCTATCTCAAAATCTCAGACAATCATCTTTATCAATTCTGAATTCTGAATCAGACTCTAAATCACACTGAGCTCGTTTTGCTAGAATTTCATTATCAATCTTCTGAGCTTTGATAATCTATTGTAAGAACAAAGGTCTTTCTTTTAATTCAACTAAAACTAAATCATCACCAGACAGAACCAAATGACCATTCACTGCATTAGAGCAAATAATGATTTACGAATTAGAGCATCAGCAACAACATTTGCTTTCATCGGATGATAATCTATCACAAGTTCATAGTCTTTTAACAATTCAATCCATCTTCTTTGACGTAGATTCAAATCTTTCTGAGTTATTAGATATTTCAAACTCTTATGATCAGAATATACATGACATTTCTCACTGAACAGATAGTGGCGCCATATCTTTAGAGCAAACACTATCGCAGCTAGCTCAAGATCGTGTGTTAGATAGTTCTTTTCATGTAGCTTTAACTGCCTCGAAGCATAAGCAATGACTTTGCCTTCTTGCATTAAAACACAACCCAGATCGATCAACGAAGCACCACTGTAGATTATAAATTCTTTACCTAATTCGGGTTGTACCAATGCCAGAGCTTCAGTCAACAAAGTTTTCAACTGATCAAAGTTGCTTTGACACTTTTCAGACCACTCAAACTTCACGTCTTTCTGAAGTAGTTTCGTTAACGAAGTTGCAATCAAAGAAAAGCCTTTTATGAATCTTCTATAATAACCATCAAGTCCCAGAAAACTGCGGACTTCAGAGACATTCCTCGAAGGTTTCCAATCCAGAATAGCTGAAATCTTGCTTTGATAAACTCGAATGCCGGATGATGATAGAATATGACCCAGAAAACCAACTTCTCGCGACCACATTTTGCATTTACTGAACTTCGCATACAACTGTTTATCTCGCAGAGCCTGTAACACTATTCTCAGATGTTCGGCATGTTCAGATTCATCATGTGAAAAAAATCAATATGTCATCAATGAATACAACAACAAATTGATCTAGATACGGTCTAAAAATTCTATTCACCAAATCCATAAAGATAGCAGGTGCGTTAGTCAATCCAAAGGGCATAACTAAGAATTCATAGTGGTTGTACCTTGTTCAAAAAGTAGTTTTCGGAATGTCTAAGTCTTTTACTCACAACTGATAATAGCTTGATCTCAAATCTATTTTCGAAAACACAGCAGCTCCTTTCAATTGGTCAAACAAGTTATCAATTCAATGCAAAGGATACTTATTCTTGATAGTCACTTTGTTCAACTGACGATAATCTATACACATTCTCATCGTACAGTCATTCTTTTTCACAAATAGAACCGGAGCACCCTAAGGTGAGAACTTGGTCTAGCAAATCCTCTATTTGTCAACTCTTGCAACTGAGACTTTAACTCTTTTAATTCGGTCAGAGCCATTCTATATGGTGCTATAGAAATTGGAGTAGTACTAGGTACCAATTAAATGCCAAATTCAACTTCTCTAACTTGAGATAATCCCGAAAATTCTTCAGGAAACACATTAGAGAACTCACAGACAATAGGTACAGATTCAACTTACTTTTCTGACACTTCTGAATCGATTACATAAGCAAAGTAGGCTTCACAACCCTTTCTCACAATACTTAAAGCTTTCATCGAAGATATCACAGCAGGCAATCTGTTCAAATCACTAGATTCAATTCTAATTATTTCATCATTCTTACATCTTAAATCAATAGTTTTTCGTTTGCAGTTCACAACAGTATCATGCAAAGTTAACCAATCTATACCCAGAATTATATCAAATTCATCTAAAGGTAACACTATCAGATTAGTTGGAAAACAAGTGTCTTGAAACATCAATGGACAATTCTTGAAGACTTTATCAACCAGAACACATCTGCTTAAAGGGTTCGAAACTCTAATTACAAATTCAGTAGACTCTACAGGCAAAGTCTTACTATTCACTAAGTTCATGCATATATATGAATATGTTGATCTAGGATCTATCAAAGCAATCACAGAAGTATCATAAAGAGTAAATGTACCCGTAATCACGTCTGGCGATGAAGCTTCCTCACGAGCTCGGATAGCATAGGCTCTGGCAGGTGCACGAGTCTTGAATCTAATAGTTGTATCTTTTATGCCACTCTGACTGCCACTCATATTTCCCGTATTTCTGGGAGATCTACCACGAGATGCATTACCACTTGGTCTCGAATTTTGCATACTTTCTTGCTCAATAGATTAAGGGCAATCACGGATAAAATGGTCTAACGATCCACATCTGAAACAAGCCCGATCATACAGTCTACAATTACTGAGATGTCTTTTACCACAATGCTTAATTCAAGACAATCAGATTTAGCATTTTCGATACTGGCAACAGATGTAGCTAGAGCTTTGGAATTCGATTGCGATCTAGCACGATCTCTATTCGAATGTCCCATATTAGTCTTTAAACAGCTATTATCATCTCTAAACTTCTTTGATGCAGACTAAAATGATTTTCCTAATGATCTCTTTTGTACTTCTCTAGCTTCAAAATTAGCTTTTCTTTTCTCTTTCCCGAGATCTTCAGCTTTACATGCTCGTTCAACAAGCACAACAAATTCTTTGATTTCTAAAATCCCGACTAACAGACGAATATCTTCATTTAAGCGATCCTCAAATCTTTTACACATTATTGCCTTAGAAGATACACATTCATGAGCATATTGACTCAGCCTTACAAATTCCCGCTCGTATTCCGTTACAGACATACAGCCTTGTTTAAGCTCGAGAAACTTTTTACGTTTTTGATCGATGAATCTCTGACTGATATATTTCTTTCAAAATTTAGCTTGAAAGAAATCCCAGGTGACCCACTCACTCGGAACCACGAATGTCAAAGTCTTCCACCAATGGTACGCTGTATCTTTCAGAAGTGAAACGACACATTTTATACATTCCTTGGGACTCAAAGACAATTCATCAAACACTCTTATCGTGTTCTCTAACCAGAATTCGGCCCTTTTAGCATCATCATTCGATGTAGCTCGAAATTCTTCAGCCTCATACTTTTTAATCTTATCTACCGGAGGCTTACTTACCTGAACCGGGTTCACCGATGGCATAGCAGGAGCTTGTGGCGAATTAGTTGGGGGCGGAAGTTGTTGTACAGCTGGATTGGTTCTAATATATTGGGTGAACCAATCATTCATCATCTGATAGAAGGCTTGTCTAGCCTCACTATCACAGCTACTCGTAGCCAGTCTAGAATCGGATGGCGCCGTCCCTTGCGCAGGAACAGGTGCATTACTTGCGACATCATCTGCTATGGCTCTTTTAGGATCCGTTTGCTATATAAAAGCACATTTCAATGTCAGGATTCATCACACTATCGCAATTCATAAATATGGCATGTATAGCTAGACTCACAAACGCTATGGTAGTCCTAGAATCTACTAAACAATAGCTCTGATACCAATAAAATGTAACATTCCTAACCTGTAACCGTCACCGGAATAGGTTAAAAGGCATTACTGAACTAGTAACTCGAATCAAAATAGTCACATAACAAATATCATCTCACTTCAATAAACATAGATCATACGTATTCAATATGAACTTTAAACTATCATACGAAGTCTAAATCATGCATTTAGGACTAAATTGATAACATATAAACTTTTCAAAACTTAAAAAAAATTCAACTTTTTAAAGGTCACACGCCCGTATGAATAGGATGTGTGCCTCACACGGCTTTAGACACGCCAGTGTGAACAGGATGTGCGCCTCACACGGCTTTAGACACGCCCGTGTGTCTAACCCGTGGAAAAACAAGGCATACGTACTGACTTGTCCACACGGCCACTAGACACGCTTGTGTGCCAGGCCGTGTGAAAATTAAGGGGGCTACTGACTTGGCCACACGGCTGACCACAGGCTCGTGTGCTAGCCTGTATGCCACGCATGACCATTAGACACGCCCGTGAGTCTAGACCATGTCAAAATTGGAAGGTATGCTGACTTTAATTCGTAGGGTACCCCAGGGGACACACGACTGTGTAACGTGACCATGTGTGGCACACGGCTGAGACACACACCCGTGTCTCTACCCGTGTGGACAAAAATAGGCCATTTGAATAGCCAATTTGCCACCCCAATTTGGGTCAACCTACAAGCACTAAAACAAGCATATACGCACAACCATTTCAGCTAATATCAGTACCAAACCATACATAACTCATGTTATAACATTATCAATCATTTCCAATAACAATTCATAATTCAATTCATAGCAAAACTTAAACTAAAATCATACCTAAATATATGATCAATACATCATTCAATCTCATTGTAACAACCTTTACCCGTGTTTGACGCTGGAATAAGGTACGAGGCATTACCGGACTTAATCACTAATCATCGTATCAAAACCGAATCATAATTTCACTCTAATTTAAAACTTTTTCAAACACATTCATAAATTGCATCATTTAATTAATAACATAATCAAGACTATCTTCATTTAATGACTTTATACAATAGAAACCTTCAGTTAACATAGGTCAGTATTTTAGGCCAACTCCTAGCAACTTAATAACAATTAAACGAGTCCCCATACATGCCAAAGACTAAAAAAAAATACTTTAAAACCTTTATATATCGATCAATAGTTTGATAGTGTGATTTAACCTCCGGCGACCTCCAACTCGAGCTAACATCTGTGACACTATAGGAAAAAGGAAAGGAAGGGAGTAAGCATTATAGCTTAGTAAGTAAATATGTAAATATTAATAAACAATAAATTATCATACTTTAAACAAATTCACAACATGTTCCCGGAATATTACCATCACAAACAGACATACTTTCACTATTACAATCATAAGCAGGTTCAAAATAAGCTATCTAGCAGACTACTAGCAGCTAAATTATTTATTTCTGGAGCTGCAGAAATCCAAATTACAAACTGTTAATTTTTCTTGAAACTAGATTCATGTATATTATTACCATAAAATTTTCAGAATTTTTGGTCTAGCCAATTACTACAGTTAATTCTTTGAAGTTACCCCTATTTCACGGCTCAACTTCCCTGACCATTCTTCACTATGAATCAATTTTCTCCACGTACAGAATTGAAAGGATGTTCTCGTTTATTTCATTTGAAACTAGACTCATTAAGGATTTCAAACATATAACTTATATTCCCTAATTTTTTTTTTACAATTTGTAATGATTTTTTCAAGTCAGAACAGGGGATCACGTAGTCATTCTAAACCAGTCTCTCAAAAACATAAATATCTCATAATATAAAATTCCTTTGCTTGCTGTGTTTCCGTTATATGGAAATAGATTCAGTAAGCTCCAATCTGATATCTCATTTAGTCTCTAATTTAATTTCTACTATTTTTAGTAAATTTTTAGATTTCTGTCACTGCAACTATCCTGAACAGTTTTATTGTCAATTTTGATCTTTCACACTTCAATTGTATTCATCACTTACCCATAACAATCTTTCTAATTTCCAATCACATATCGAGCACATTGCTCCTAAGTTACACACGTATATGCTTACACTTATCATCATAAATTCATACACAATTTCATTTAATCAATTTTCCAGTTAAACGCTTCAGAATAATAACAGATACGCGATGGTATAGCACACAGCCCACTTTTAAAATCGAAGCTCTCTTGCACACATAGTGGCCTTCACTTAGCACCACTCATGTGACCTAGCTCGATTGTACACATAATTTTGGCTCTCTTGTACACATGGTGAACACTTAGTACCACCTATGTGACCTAGCCAGTTTATCTCGTAGCTCTTTTGTCTACATGGTGTCCTTCACCTGGAACCACGCATGCGACCTTGCTACATATATCCTGTAGCTTTCTTGTACACATGGTATACATCCCGTATTACACATGTGACCTAGCTACATACCATCCGTATCTTTCGATTCTGAAGGTTCAAACGGGAAGTATCTCACTATCTAATACTTTATTTCATTCTTCCAATAGTCAATTATAATTCAAAAATCAGCCACAATACATAAAATATGCTGAAATATAAAAACATAAATAAAGATAACGTAATATTTACATACAAACTTACATACTTTCTCATTCCATGTCGAATTAATTTTGAACATTTAATTCATCATAATTATATTTACTTTCAACACCTCGGCAATCATAGTAATTATATCAATATTACATTGAAACATGCATAACTTAACGCTTATTATACATATGAACTTACCTCAATACGAAAACGGCCATTTTACCAACTTTCCCGATTTTTGATTTTTCTCCCATTCTAGGTTCAAATCTCATTTTCCGGGATCTAAAACATCATATTTTACTTATTTAATTAATGTACTATTCAAAACAGTCCTTAACTCAAACTTTGGCAAAATTACAATTTTGCCCTTAAACTTTTGCATATTTACACTTTTTCCCCTAGGCTCGGGAATTAAACTTCATCCCTTATTCTTATGTTTTATGACATGCTGGTCATTTTTCCCTTCCATGGCAACATCAAATTCTCACTCTAACACATAGTCATGAACAATAACAACTTTTACCGATTAAGCTGTTTTACTCATTTTTGCTTAAAACCGCTTAGCAAAAGTTGTTTAACATAATTTCAGCCTTCATATTCTACCATAAAACAACAAAATAAACACATTTCACCTATGGGTATTTTTCCAAATATGAACCCTAGCTTAAATTATTGCTAGAATAAGCTTAATCAAGTTACCGAGATTCCAAAATGTAAAGAACTTGAAAAACGGGGCTAGAATGGACTTACTATTGAGCTTGGAAAGCTTGAAAACCCTAGCCATGGCTTCCCCCATGCTAATTTTGGCCTCCATGAAAAAGATTAGTCAATTTTGGTTTTATTTACCCTTTTTATTTCTTTTAATTACCAAATAACTAAAATGCCCTTAAGGCCTTTCTTTAAAATTTTGTCCTATTCATGCCCATTTTTGTCCAAACGAAATATAATGGTCTAATTTCAATTTAAGGACCTCCTTTTTAAACTCCCATTTCAATCAAGTACTTATGAATTAGAACATATATTTTACAACTTTTGCAATTTAGTCCTAAAAGTCCAATTAAGCACTTTATCAGTAAAATTTCTTAATGATATTTTTACACAATATTTCAATCAATAAATAAACCTTTAAACTTAATTCGAATAAATTTTTTGACTTTGAATTTGTGGTTCTAAAACCATCGTTCCGTTTAGGCCCTAAATCGGGCTGTTACAGCAACTTTTGCAAATAAGCCCTAATAGGCAAATTAAACATGCAATCTATAAAATTTCTTATCAATACTCTAACACATGCATCTAATCACTCGATAAATCATAAAAATTAATCGAAATAAACTTTTTTATCTCAGATTTGTGGTTTCGCAACCACTATTTCATTTAGGCCTTATTTCGAGATGTTACATTTCTCCCCCCTTTAGGGATTTTCGTCCCCGAAAATCTTACCGATAAAAAGATTCAATATCTTTTCTCAACATTTCTTAAACATCTCCAAACAAATTTTCTTCAAGCAGTACTTTTAAAATCACCCCACTATCAAATTGAAATCCAATATAACTAAGTTTCAACTCTGTATGACCTCTATATTAACCGAAAACTATTTCCAATTCTCACATTTGCTTTCATTTTAAAAAAAAAAAAATCTAGCAATCATATACTTTAAACATCATACCTGGATGAGTTAATTAACTAAGTCTAATCTTTCTTTAACTGTAACATTTTAGAATTCAGAAAATCTTCATATTAACCTAACATCTTTCCTACAACTGAGTTCATTTATTAAACCATTCTCAAATGGTATCACATTGTCAATTAATGTAACTTGCCTCTTATATATTCATGCATATAACTTAACACTCATCAATATATATAATTTGCTTCAAATAACTCAACATGCATATTCATTTTACACAACCCTCCTATCATCTTATACAAACAAATACACTTATACATGCGTTCATAATTCTCAAATAGAATTACTCATAACAATCATTTAATTTCACAAGTTACACTCATAGCATCACACAATTGCCAATCAACATGAACACTTATCATAAGATAAACTTTCCCTTCATCTCATCTTTCATATTCCAAGAGAAATTCTTTTTCACGACTCATTCATTATCACATAAACATCATGAACTAGTACTCTTACCTTTTACGAGTCTCATTTCATCTTAACATTATCACAGTTATATAATTCATTTTAGACAGACTTACACACATATTCATATTTTAAAACAAATGCACTCAAACATATGAGTAAATCTATTTATCACATTCACTTAGTCAAATAAGTTAGACACATAATATCATGTCAATGTCAAACGAACATGGATAAGTTTATAACGAGGTAAACTTTCGTTTCTTTTCACTTTTCTATATTTCTCCACTTATGTCTATTTCATTTTACACTTGATCTCACACATATCATCACAAGTCACCAAGATAAATTTCTGTACACCAATATATCCACCAAATTATACGAACTTACTTAACACCCTTTTACACTGTCGATCGTAGCTCGGTTGGAAAACACTTCTGTCTCAACAGAACTATTTCATTGAGATCGGGAGGCATCACACTATCAAAATTAGTATTATGGCATGCATAGCTTAACTCTTACACATACTAGGTAAGTCTGAGAACCGACTAAACCATAGCTCTGATACCACTAAATGTAACACCCCTTACCCATGTTCGACGCCAGAACAGGGTAGGAGGCATTACCGGACTTAATCACTAATCATCGTATAAAAACCTATTCATAATTTCACTCTAATTTAAAACTTTTTCAAACACATTCATAAATTGCATCATTTAATTAATAACATAATCAAGACTATCTTCATTTAATGACTTTATACAATTGAAACCTTCAATTAACATAGGTCAGTATTTTAGGCCAACTCCTAGCAACTTAATAACAATTAAACGAGTCCCCATACATGCCAAAGACTAAAAAAATACTTTAAAACCTTTATATATCGATCAATAGTTTGATAGTGTGATTTAACCTCCGGCGGCCTCCAACTCGAGCTAACATCTGTGACACTATAGGAAAAAGGAAAGGAAGGGAGTAAGCATTATAGCTTAGTAAGTAAATATGTAAATATTAATAAAAAATAAATTATCATACTTTAAACAAAGTCACAACATGTTCCCGAAATATTACCATCACAAACACACATACTTTCACTATTACAATCATAAACAGGTTTAAAATAAGCTATCTAGCAGACTACCAGCAGCTAAATTATTTATTTCTGGAGCTACAGAACTTCAAATTACAAAACATTAATTTTCCTTGAAACAAAATTCACGTATATTCTTACCATAAAATTTTTAGAATTTTTGGTCTAGCCAATTACTACAGTTAATTCTTTCAACTTACCCCTATTTCACGGCTCAATTACCCTGACCATTCTTCACTACGAATCAATTTTCTCCTTGTACAGTATTCAAAGGATGTTCTCGTTTATTTCATTTGAAACTAGACTCATTAGGGATTTCAATAATATAAATTATATTCCATAATTATTTTTTTACAATTTCTAATGATTTTTTAAAGTCAGAACAGGGGATCACGCAGTCATTCTGAACCAGTCTCTCAAAAACTTAAATATCTCATAATATAGAATTCCTTTGCTTGCTCTGTTTCCGTTATATGAAAATAGATTCAGTAAGCTCCAATTTGATATCTCATTCAGTCTCTGATTTAATTTCTACTATTTTTGGTAAATTTTTAGATTTTCGTCACTGCAACTATCCCGAACAGTTTTATTGTCAATTTTGATCTTTCACACTTCAATTGTATTCATCACTTACCCATAACAATCTTTCTAATTTCCAATCATATATCGAGCATATTGCTCCTAAGTTACACACGTATATGCTTACACTTATTATCACAAAGTCATACACAATTTCATTTAATCAATTTCCCAGTTGAACGCTTCGGAATAATAACAGATACGTGATGGTATCACACACAGCCCACCTTTAAAATCGAAGCTCTCTTGCACACATAGTGGCCTTCACTTAGCACCACTCATGTGACCTAGCTTGATTGTACACATAATTTTGGCTCTCTTGTACACATGGTGAACACTTAGTACCACCCATGTGACCTAGTCAGTTTATCTCGTATGTAACATCTCGAAATAGGGCCTAAATGGAATAGTGGTTGTGAAACCACAAATCTGAGATAGAAAAGTTTACTTTGATTAATTTTTATGATTTACCGAGTGATTAAATGCATGTGTTAGAGTATTGATAAGAAATTTTATAGATTGCATGTTTAATTTGCCTATTAGGCTTATATTTGCGAGTTGTTTAATGTGACCCGATTTAGGGCCTGAACGGAATGATGGTTTTAGAACTATGAATTCGAAGTGAAAAAATTTATTCTGATTAAGTTTTAAGGTTTATTTATTGATTAAAATATTGTGTAAAAATATCATTAAGAAATTTTACTGATAAAGTGCTTAATTGGACTTTTAGGACTAAATTGCAAAAGTTGCAAAATATGTGTTCTACTTCATAAGTACTTGATTGAAATGGGGTTTTAAAGAGGAGGTCCTTAAATGTTAATTAGACCATCATATTTTGTTTGGACAAAAATGGGCATGAATAGGACAAAATTTTAAAGAAAGGCCTTAAGGGCATTTTAGTCATTTGGTAATATAAGAAATAAAAAGGGAAAATAAAGCCAAAATTGACTCATCTTTCTCATGGAGGCCGAAATTAGCGTGGGGGAAGCCATGGCTAGGGTTTTCAAGCTTTCCAAGCTCAATAGTAAGTCCGTTCTAGCCCCCATTTTCAAGTTCTTTACGTTTTTGGAATCCCGGTAACTTGATTAAGCTTATTCTAGCAATAATTTAAGCTAGGGTTCATATTTGGAAAAATACTCATAGGTGAAATGTGTTTATTTTGATGTTTTATGGTAGAATATGGAGGCTGAAATTATGTTAAACAACTTTGGCTAAGCGGTTTTAAGCAAAAATGAGTAAAACGGCTTAATCGATAAAAGTTGTTATTGTTCGTAACTATGTGTTAGAGTGAGAATTTGATGTTGAAAAATGATCAGCATGTCATAAAACATTAGAATAAGGGATGAAGTTTAATTCCCGAGCCTAGGGGCAAAAGTGTAAATATGCAAAAGTTTAGGGGCAAAATTATAATTTTGCCAAAGTTTGAGTTAAGGACTATTTTGAATAGTACATTAATTAAATGAGTAAAATATGATGTTTTAGATCCCGGAAAACGAGATTTGAACCTGGAATGGGAGAAAAATCGAAAATCAAGAAAGTTAGTAAAATGGTCGTTTTAGTCTCGAGGTAAGTTCATATGTATTATAAGCATTAATTTATGCATGTTTCAATGTAAAATTTATATATTTACTATTATTGCCGAGGTGTTGAAAGGGAGTATAATTTTGATGATTTAAATGTTCAATATTAATTCGATATGGAAATGAGAAAGTATGTAAGTTTGTACGTAAATAACTCATCGATTCTTTTTACTTTATTATATTTTATTATCATATAGAATGTGGCTGCCTATAGAATGATTATTTGTTGTAAATTACAAATTGAAAAAAAAAACTATGAATAAATTTGTAACATATTGGAAAGTGAGGAATTTCCCGGCTGAGCCTTCGAAATAGGAATGATACGAACGATCTATTGTGAGGTCACGTGTGTAGTACTAAGTGCAGGCTACTACATGTACTGGATAATTGGTTGCATGTGTAGTACTAAGTGCAGGCTACTATGCGTACCCAATAACTTCGATCACGTGTGTAGTACTAAGTGCATGCTACTACATGTACCGGATAATTGGTCGCATGTGTAGTACTATGTGTAGGCTACTATGCGTACCAGATAGCCTTGGCTACAAGTGTGAAAATATGTGCAAGCAACCGAGTATCAATTATTATTCCGAAGAGTTCAACGGGAAAATCGATTAAGTAAAAATACATGTGAACATGATTATGTGATGAATAAGTGCAGATATATGTTTATGAAAAAAATTATGAGCAATGTGCTCGATATTTGAGAGAACTTCGATAAGACAAAATGGATTAAGTGAAATTATGTAAGAGTAAATTTTAGTAGTAAAACAGTGTTGGATAGCAGCAGTTGTGTGATTTTGAAAATTTACCAAAAATCATGGAAGTTGAATTAAATCTTAAATAAATTATTGAATTAAATCTTAATGGGTCTATTTCCATATAAAAGAAACAGGGGAAGCAAAAGAGTTCTATATTATGTGATATTTGAATTTTTGGGAGACAGTGTCAGAATGAATTCGAGATCCTCTATTCTGACTTTGAAAAATCATTAAACATTGTAAAAAACTAATTATGGGATATTTGAAATCCTTAATGAGCCTAATTTCAAATAAAATAAACGATAGCATAATATGAGTTCTGTACGAAGAGAAAATTTATTTGTAGTGAAGAGTGGTCAAGGTAGTTGAGTAGTGAAACAGGGGTAATTTCAATGAATAAACTGTACTAATTGGCTGGACCGAAAATTCTAAAACTTTTATGGTACAAATATAAGTGAATCTAGTTTCAAGGAAAATTAACGGTTTGTAATTTGTAGTTCTGTAGCTCCAGAAATAAATAATTTAGCTGCTGGTACTCTGCTTTCGATGACTTATTTTGAACTGTTTTATAATTGTAATAGTGAAAATATGTGTCTTTGTGATGGTAATATTCCGGAACATATTGTGACTTTGTTTAATGTGTGATAATGTATTTTTATTAATATTTACATATTTACTTACTAAGCTATAATGCTTACTCCTTCCTTTCCTTTTTCCTATAGTGTCACGGATGTTAGCTCGAGTTGGAGGTCATGGGAGGTTAAATCACACTATCAAACTATTGATCCATATATAAAGGTTTTAAAGTATTTTTAAGTCTTTGGCATGTATGGGAACTCGTTTATTTGTTATTAAGTTGCTAGGAGTTGGCCTAAAATACTGACCTATGTTATTTGAAGGTCTCTATTGTATAAAGTCATTTAATGTAGATAGTCTTGAATATGTTTGAAAAGTTTAAAATTGATGAAATTTTGTGTCTCGGTTTTAAATGATTACAAGTACTCAAGTCCGGTAATACCTCGTACCCTGTTTCGGCATCAGATACGGGTAAGGGGTGTTACATCGTAGCTCTCCTGTCTACATGGTGTCCTTCACCTAGAACCATGCATGCGACCTAACTACATATATCCCGTATACATCCCGTATTACACATGTGACCTAGCTACATACCATCCGTATCTTTCAATTCCGAAGGTTCAAACGGGAAGTATCTCACTATCTAATACTTTATTCCATTCTTCCAATAGTCAATTATAATTCAAAAATCAGCTACAATACATAAAATATGCTGAAATATAAAAACGTAAATAAATATAATGTAATATTTACATACAAACTTACATACTTTCTCATTTCCATGTCGAATTAATTTTGAACATTTAATTCAACATAATTATATTTACTTTCAACACCTCGGCAATCATAGTAATTATATCAATATTACATTGAAACATGCATAACTTAACGCTTATTATACATATGAACTTACCTCGATACGAAAACGGCCATTTTACCAACTTTCTCGATTTTTAATTTTTCTCCCATTCTAGGTTCAAATCTCTTTTTCCGGGATCTAAAACATCATATTTTACTTATTTAATTAATGTACTATTCAAAACAGCCCTTGATTCAAACTTTGGCAAAATTACAATTTTGCCCTTAAACTTTTGCATATTTACACTTTTGCCCCTAGGCTCGGGAATTAAACTTCATCCATTATGCTTATATTTTATGACATGATGATCATTTTTCCCTTCCATGGCAACATCAAATTCTCAATCTAACACATAGTTATGAACAATAATAACTTTTACTCATTAAGCTGTTTTACTCATTTTTGCTTAAAACCGCTTAGCAAAAGTTGTTTAACATAATTTCAGCCTTCATATTCTACCATAAAACATCAAAATAAACACATTTCACCTATGGGTATTTTTCCAAATATGAACCCTAGCTTAAATTATTGCTAGAATAAGCTTAATCAAGTTACCGAGATTCCAAAAATGTAAAGAACTTGAAAAATGGGGCTAGAATGGACTTACTATTGAGCTTGGAAAGCTTGAAAACCCTAGCCATGGCTTCCCCCATGCTAATTTCGGCCTCCATGAAAACGATGAGTCAATTTTGGTTTTATTTTCCCTTTTTATTTCTTTTAATTACCAAATGACTAAAATGCCCTTAAGGCCTTTCTTTAAAATTTTGTCCTATTCATGCCCATTTTTGTCCAAATGAAATATAATGGTGTAATTTCCATTCAAGGACCTCATCTTTAAACTCCCATTTCAATCAAGTACTTATGAATTAGAACATATATTTTACAACTTTTGCAATTTAGTCCTAAAAGTCCAATTAAGCACTTTATCAGTAAAATTTCTTAACGTTATTTTTACACAATATTTTAATCAATAAATAAACCTTAAAACTTAATTGGAATAAATTTTTTGACTTTGAATTTGTGGTTCTAAAACCATCGTTCTGTTTAGGCCCTAAATCGGGCTGTTACAGCAACTTTTGCAAATAAGCCCTAATAGGCAAATTAAACATGCAATCTATAAAATTTCTTATCAATACTCTAACACATGCATCTAATCACTCGGTAAATCATAAAAATTAATCGAAATAAACTTTTCTATCTCAGATTTGTGGTTTCGCAACCACTATTCCGTTTAGGCCTTATTTTGAGATGTTACATTTCTCCCCCCTTTAGGGATTTTCGTCCCCGAAAATCTTACCGGTAAAAAGATTCAATATCTTTTCTCAAAATTTCTTAAACATCTCCAAACAAATTTTCTTCAAAGCAGTACTTTCAAAATCATCCCACTATCAAATTGAAATCCAATATAACTAAGTTTCAACTCTGTATGACCTCTATATTAATCGAACACTATTTCCAATTCTCACATTTGCTTTCATTTTAAAAAAAAAAATCCAACAATCATATACTTTAAACATCATACATGGATGAGTTAATTAACTAAGTCTAATCTTTCTTTAACTGTAACATTTCAGAATTCAGAAAATCTTCGTATTAACCTGACATCTTTTCTACAACTGAGTTCATTTATTAAACCATTCTGAAATGGTATCACATTGTCAATTAATGTAACTTGCCTCTTATATATTCATGCATATAACTTAACACTCATCAATATATATAATTTGCTTCAAATAACTCAACATGCATATTCATTTTACACAACCCTCCTATCATCTTATACAAACAAATACACTTATACATGCGTTCATAATTCTCAAATAGAATTACTCATAACATTCATTTAATTTCACAAGTTACACTCATAGCATCACACAATTCCCAATCAACATGAACACTTATCATAATATAAACTTTCCCTTCATCTCATCTTTCATATTCCAAGAGAAATTCTTATTCACCACTTATTCATTATTGTAAGACACTGAATTTGGGCCTAGAAGTTTTGGGCCTTGAACATGGGAGCGGTTGAAGGCAGCTTGTAATATTTTTTTGTGCATGTAAATTTAGTTAATGAAGGCTTGTTTTAGTGGTTAAATGTGCTGAGAAGTGTTGGAGAAGTCCTGGGGTCAAACCTGGACTCTAGCAAAAATTTTGGTTTAAGGTGAATCAAACCCTGGGCGTAGTAGGTAGGCCTTAAGAATATTGTTGGAGAAATTGTGCCACAAAAAGCCTTATGGTCTAGTGGCAAAGTAGTGCCACATGAGAGGCAGGAAGGTGGCGTCATAGAGTTGGCAAGGAGGTCCAGGGTTCGAAACTCATGGTAATCAAAGAGCATTTATTTTGCTAACAGGGGGACGGCAAGAGTTGGTGTTGAATTTAAACTCTGATGATGGAGGGATCCCACATCGAGAAGCTAACATAAGAGTGGATGCGAAGTTGGCTTTAAATAGAGAGAACCATGAGGAGAGTAAAGGTACCTTTCTTGGCTGATCCCTTTCGCTTTATGGTGTGCTCGTTTGGGTTGGGCGTCGGCTAAGAGTGCTTGGAGCGCGGATTAACTCTAGTATCCTATCAGGTGTGTATTTCTCACTACTCTGGCTGTAGGATGGCTACTTCGGGCCGCAATGGGCCGAAATGGGCCATATGGGCCCAATGGGCATACGAGCCCAATTGGATAAGTTGTTTGATTATGTAGTAAATATTGGACTAGGCTAGGTGAATCTCATATCTGTGGCTAGATTTGGGCTAAAAGGGCCACACGACCGTGTGGGCCCATTTGGGTCGAGAAAGGGCTTTAGGCCTATTCGTCTTGTTATCCCTATTTAGAATACTTTAGTTTACCAAATTACTGAAATACCCTCGACTTGTAAAATTACCAAAGTACCCCCGATTTATAGAATTACCGTTTTACCCACGATTTACAAAACTATTGAAATACCCCTGTAGGGTAGAATTACTGAAATACCTCTGTAGGGTAGAATTATCGAAATACCCTTGTAGGGTAGAAATACCGAAATACCCTTGTAGGGTAGAATTACTGAGATACCCTTGTGGGGTAAAATTACCATTTTGCCCCTAGGGTGTTAAATGACCGTTCTGCCATTGTGGGCAAATGACTGAC
Organism: Gossypium anomalum; assembly: GCA_025698475.1. Classification (NCBI taxonomy): domain Eukaryota; kingdom Viridiplantae; phylum Streptophyta; class Magnoliopsida; order Malvales; family Malvaceae; genus Gossypium; species Gossypium anomalum. Next base: position 54,873,140 of record CM046968.1, on the reverse strand, counting down.
TTGGACTGTGTGGTTGACGGATTTGATTGTGAATATATGTTGGTGATATGAATGACTTGACTGTGATTGTTTGATTCAAATATGGGCATGATATTCTGATTCTGTATGTTGCATGCCATGACATGTATATCTGTTGCATGAGATATGGGTTATATTGATGGAGGAAGCGTTCTGGTCGCTATGCCACTAATATCTGTCCTGGTGGCTATGCCACAAATATCTGTTCTAGTGGCTCTGCCACAATATCTGTATCTGGTGACTCTGTCACAATATTCGCTCGCAGCAGCCATGCTGCAAATTCTGTGGTGTGTAGCGGATGGGTGGGTCGAGTTGTCTCCCCACATGGTGTAAGTTTCGTACGGGGGTGTATACGGATGGATATGGGTTGGGTTTCTGCATACATGAAATATCTATTTTGTATCTGTTGTGGGCCTATGGGCTTATTCTGAATTCTGTATAAGGCTAAGGCCCATCTGGTATTGTTTGTTATAATGGGCTAAGGCCTAATTGATACTGAAACTGTAAGTAGGGCTAGGGCCAGACTTTTAATTCTTTTATATGACTGACTGTTCCTTTTTTAAAAAGTAGGGGATTACTCACTGAGTTTTCATAAACTCACCCCGTTTATTAACCTTTCAGGTAATTTCCAACCTTAGACAGATCAGAGCTGCGAGGGACTCAGAAGGAGCCACACACACTGTTTATGTTACAGTTTTGATTATTGCTTTTAAATTAATTTATATAGGTTGTAGTAAAGCCAAACTTTTTTTTCTTTTCACACCAGAGGCTATTAACAATATTTATAACAATATTTATGTTATAAAATAAAAGAGTACTAATTTGGAATTTTATTTATTGTTCTTATAATTGCTAGTATTAGAACACGGTTTTCCAAAGCAACTACTGTTTTCAAAACATCACGTATCCGCAATTGTTTTTAAATTAAGCTTCCATAATCGCCAAGATTTTTACAAAGTTGTTAAGAATGTTATTCAGCTGAGGTTTTCTAACAAGGTTTAAAAAGGGTATAAGTTTTTAATTATTAAGAAGGGTTTTTAATGGAAACATGATTTTCGAAAAACACTTCAATGTGACACGCCAGATTCGAGCCAAACTTCCAGGCCAGGTTTGGGGTGTTACAATTATCACATAAACATTATGAACTAGTACTCTTACCTTTTACGAGTCTCATTTCATCTTAATATTATCACAGTTATATAATTCATTTTAGACAGACTTACACACATATTCATATTTTAAAACAAAAGCACTCAAGCATACATTCCACAAATTTGAGTAAATCGATTTATCACATTCACTTAGTCAAATAAGTTAGACACATAATATCATGTCAATGTCAAACGAACATGGATAAGTTTATAACGAGGTAAACTTTCGTTTCTTTTCACTTTTCTATATTTCTCCACTTATGTCTATTTCATTTTACACTTGATCTCACACATATCATCATAAGTCACCAAGATCAATTTATGTACACTAATATATCCACCAAATTATACGAACTTAGTTAACACCCTTTTACACTGTCAATCGTAGCTCGGTTGGAAAACACTTCTGTCTCAACAGAACTATTTCATTGAGATCGGGAGGCATCACACTATCACAAGTAGTATTATAGCATTTATAGCTTAACTCTTACACATACTAGGTAAGTCCGAGAACCGACTAGACCATAGCTTTGATACCACTAAATGTAACACCTCTTACCCATGTTCGACGCTGGAACAGGGTACGAGGCATTACCGGACCTAATCACTAATCATCATATAAAAACTAATTCATAATTTCACTCTAATTTAAAACTTTTTCAAACACATTCATAAATTGCATCATTTAATTAATAACATAATCAAGACTATGTTCATTTAATGACTTTATACAATAGAAACCTTCAATTAACATAGGTCAGTATTTTAGCCAGCTCCTAACAACTTAATAACAATTAAACGAGTCCCCATACATGCCAAAGACTAAAAAAAAATACTTTAAAACCTTTATATATCGACCAATAGTTTGATAGTGTGATTGAACCTCCGGCGACCTCCATAACATTTTATGGCCAACCAAAAGCATACCACAATTGCACAATTGCATCACATATCATATACCATTATCAAACTATAAGTTCAAACACAAACTAGCCATATCACATGGCTAAATATATACATCACAAAACATAATCCCACAACTTCTTGCCTATGCATGCCATACTTTAATATATACATTTTCAAAGTACCAAAATAAAGTTCGATAGTATGGTGACGATCCTCGACGATCCCTGAGCTCACAATAGTTTCGATATCTAAAAAAACAATGCAAACACACACAAAGTAAGCTTTCAAAAGCTTAGTAAGCCATATACAAATAAACATATCATTCAAATCCAATAGGTATCATCAAATCCTTTATACTTTGTAGACAAATGCTAACACAATTCTCATATTCATATAATTACCTTTCATTCTCAAATAGGCTATACAAAGCAAACATACCTGAGTCTGATATAATTTTAAAAAGTCATTCGTTTTCTCGGAATGCCTATTTGAACCATTCAGAAATGTAAGAATACACAGAAAGATTGAAAAGCATATACAATGCCAACGTCCCAGACGTGGTCTTACATGTAATCAAACATCAATGCCACTATCCCAGATAGGGTCTTACACGAAATCAGATGTGATGCCAATGTTCCAGACATAGTCTTACATGAAAACAGAAATCTATGCATATGCCATAAACGTGGTCTTACACGCAGAACAAATATAAAAAATCCTATGTCATGACATATGTATCCTAACTATTCCTAAGGTTCGTACAGGGCTTTTCGGACGTCGGAACTTTGGCAATACTTTCTCGGATAACGCATATTTAGCTCAGACATTCATTCATCACAATTCAATATCAAATGAATAATAATAATTCAATTCAACAAGCTTATTTGTATATTAACTTACCTCGTACGAATTTGAACAACGGAGTTGACAATTCAATGACTTTTGACTTTCCCTGATCTAATTCCGTATTCTTTAATTCTCGATCTTAACCCAATTTAATCACAAATTCATTCAAAACAATCCATAAACACACATTTAGGTCATTTTGCAAACTAGCCCTCACATTTTCACATTTTGACACTTTAGTCCCTAATTCACAAAATCACAACATACACATAATTTGCTTGTACACAAGCTTATTTAAATTTTCATATCTCTCATACAAGTCCATACATTTCATTTATTTCACATTTTAGTCCCTTAAAATAACATTTTTACAATTTAGCCCATTTTACTCAAAATCATCAAAATCCAAAGACAATGCATATGAACCCAACATCAAACTTTCATATTTCATCATATAACATCACAAAGCTCATGAATTCATCCATGGCACATTTCAGAATCAACAACAAAATCAGAAATTGAGATATGGGCTTGATAGTATACGAAGCAACGATTACAAAAATGTAGAAATTATAAAAAAAACCAAACAAAATCCATACCTTAATCAAGGAATTCAATGTTCGAATGTTAAAACAAAAAACCCTAGCTTTTCTTTCCTTCAATTTAGGCAAGATGAGCATAAAATGGCCAAATTTTATGTTTTATTACTTATTATTAACTAAAAACAAATTCCAATTTTGCCCTTAATGAAATAATAATAATAACTTATAATGCAATATAAGGACACCTTATTTACAAAGCCATATCAAATAGACATTTTTAACAAGTAGCAGGCAACATTTACATTTTACGCAATTAGGTCCTTTTATCAATTTAAGCACATAAACGATTAAATTTTCATACGAAATTTTCATAGATGCTAATTCACATATCAAAGCACTGAAAATAATATTTAAATATTTTTTAAACTCAGATATGTGGTTTCAGAACTACTATTCTGACTAGGGTCTAAACCGGAATGTTACATTTCATCTCATCTATTTCCTTGTTAAAATGATTACTTTTAATATTCTTTTTCAATGTTTAACCCCATAAATCAGTTTCTTTTTTTTTTTTTGTTAATCATAGAAGGGAAATACCCTGAAAGAAGTTAACTAGAGACAAATCTCAGGAATGTGACACCCCCCAAGCATCAGCCATTAAAATGTGAACTACCCCTTGAGGCGATGCTCCAAATAAACAAAGATCTTAAGATGCCGACGATAGACTCCATTTAGCTAACTAGATCGCAACAATTTTGTTTTACTCTTAGTACATAGTTCACCTGCCAACTCCAATTTCTCTGTTTAAACTCTTCCTAATTGCTTCTACAATACAAAAATAATGGTGAAATTGATTAACCCTATTATTAATCACTTGTATAGAGGTAAAAGAATCTGATACAACTAACAGTTTCCTAATTCCATTATCCCACACCAGTTACAGGCCATGAAAAATTATCCTTAACTTTGTATCATGTATAATATTAGCTCCAGTTTTGATCGAGAATCCAGGCCCCTTAGTTGTCTCGAATAACTCAACCAGCACCTGCTACTGCATTTCGTCGATCTCAACTACCATCAGTGTTTAACTTCATCTAATCATTATTAGGTTTCTCCCAACCCAATAACAGTTCTTTCCTCATTCTATCATGCCCCGAACCTGTAGCCGCCCTTGATTTTCATTCAAGTTATGGAAAATCATATTAACTTTAATGTCTAGTGCTAGCTTTTATTTTCCAGAATCAACTCATTCTTCCACTTCCAAATCATCCAACAGCCTATCAAAAAGAAAATTTCCCAACTCCACTCCCCCATAATATTTATACTTCTACTCGAGCAAATTAAAGCTCTACCATTCAACAATCGATAGCAAAAAAAAAAAAAAGAGTGAAAGTCGACCCCCAAAACTTGTTCCACACATCCTTAGCCATTACAGTCCCTTAAAACATGCTAGGTCCCTTCATGATCCATTCCATAGATGGTACACATTTCAGAATCAGTAAGCTTTTGCATTCGATGATTAACATTAGGCATGTTTCTATTACGCGAAGCCAACCTAACAAATAATTTATTCTTTGGGCACATCAAAATTTCTAAATACTGCTCGCCACTTGATTGCTAGCACTCCTTTAGTCTTTAAGTAAATTAAAAGTAGACTTACTTGTGAATTTCTAATTAGATGTACCATTTGTAACGCCCCGAATTTCTGGTCCTAGAAGTATTGGGCCTTGTGCGGGAGAGCCGCTAGGAGATTGCACAGAAAAGTTTATGTGTGGAAGAAATATCACAATTGATTGTCTACTGCAGTGGTTAAATGATCAGGAGTGTTTAGGAGTATTGGAGAAGTCCTAGGTTCAAACCTGGGCTTTAGCAAAAATTTATGTTTTTTTCTTAAAGGAGCCTTGATGTTAGTGGGTAGGCTTTAAGAATATTTTAGATGAATTTATATCACAAGAAGCAATGTGGTCTAGTGGAAGTGGCGTTACAAGTGAGCCAATGGTTTGAGGTTCGAATCTCTACTTGTGCAAATAGAGATTATTTTTACTGATGGCCATGGAAGGAGGTGGAGTTGGACTGAGACTCTGTGGATGACTTGGTCATGAGTGTTTCAAGGAAATTTGAATTGAAGGTTGAGTGATTTAGGGGAGTGTTTCAAGGGAAGAAGATTTGGATGGAGTTTGTTTGTAATTCAAACTCAGTTGGTGGCTTAATTCAAGGAGAAAATCAGGGAATTTGAAATGGGAAGGGTTGGTTGCCGAAATTTGAACTCCTCTTTGTGCAAATTTTTTCCCAGAGTGCCGAATTCTTTTGTGCCATTTCAGTTTTTTTTTGTTTTCAATTTTTTTCCTCTTTTCTCTGTATTGCCGTGCATATTTTGGAATTTTACCGTCGTATAACCTTTCTACCTCTTTGCCATTTTAGTATAGAATTGAAAGGCCAAATATAGGAGTTGTTCTTACGTGTTTGTGGCTATTTTTTTCTTTCATTTTTGAACCGAACTTCTCCACCCTCTCCCTCTCTCATTTGTTTTGCGTGACCGAATAGCTTTTGGTCTCTTCTCCTCTTTTCTTCTTTCTCTCAATTGTGTTTTTCTTCTTTTTGGTTTAGTCGAATAGCACTTGCCTCCTCTCCCTCACCACTCATTCGGTTTTTCTTGGCTAGCCGATTGTCTTTCTGTTTAGAGTCGAATCCCTCTACACTTGAGTGAGGTAATTGATTTTGATTGGGTTCACGGCTACTCTTCTCCTTCTTTCTCTCTTTGTCGATATAAGTTTCCTCCTTAACACTATCTTCACCCACCGTTTCCGATAGGAGTGTGACTATTTTTCGTGGGACTCAAATCCTAGAGTGTACCTTAGGAGGCTAAATACTCCTAGGTAGTGGTAAGTTGTTGTTCTTTTGTTTCTAATCTTTGTCATTCATGGTCTTAGTTAACAAGGTGGCAATGCTGTATAGATTTTGTCAAGTTTTGAAAGGCTATTTTGATCAGTGGTTAAAGAGAGGAATCGATTGCTATTCAAGGTAGGCAACCAGTACCATTTTGGAATCAGGTGCTATGTAAGGGTGTTAATTTTAACAATTAAAGGACTAACGTAGGGTTATGATTGAATCTAGGTTTAGCGTTGAGGGATTTGCTCGCTTATCACAAACAGGTGTGCATCTGTACTCTGTAAGCGGTAATAGGCGTAAAGGCCGTAAATATGTGTGTAAATGTATGCTTTGTTTTGATAATCAGCTAAAAAGTCAAAAATGTGTGCGTTGTTTACTCTGCTATGACTATAGATCGGTAATGCCGAAAACCCAAAAATATGGCATATGATGCCACACGAGTGTGCGATCGCGCTTGTGGTGAACCGAGCTCATGGAATGTAGGAGTACGACGAGGAAAGCCACCATGAGTGAATTCGTAGGCTTAGGCCACAGTGGGCCACTTGGGCCATGAAATGGGCTGAATAGGCCCAATGGGCCCGTGGGCCCGCTTGTGTCAAATGAGCTGCTAGGTGGATTATGCTTGGGCTTATCATGTCGCGTACATGGCATAGGTCGTTTTGGGCCACGTTGGGCCGGACTGGGTGGTGTGGGCTCAATGGGCTTGTGGACCCACACGGATAAAATGTATGTTATGTGGTAAGTTTTAGACTGGGCTACGTCGTTTGTACAGCCGTGAATAGTTTTGGGTTAAATGGGCCGTATGGGCCCAATGGGCCCGTGGGCTCGCGTAGGTAAATTTTGCTATTAAGCGGGAAGTAGATAGATTTGTCATGTTGCGCACATGACTTAGGTTGTTTCGGCCTCGATAGGCTGAAATGGGCTGTGCGGGCCCAATGGGCTCATGGGCCCACACAGATAAAATCTGCGGTAAGTGACTATTAGTGAACCAGGCTATGGTGTACACATACCCGTATCTAAATTTGGGCTAAATGAGCCACACGAGCGTTATGTCTGTTTAGGTTACTCAGGTCACTCGAGGCGATAATGGACCCTCTGTTGGGTCGTTAAGACCCCCGATTTGTAGAATTACTGAAATACCCCTTATTAGTGAAATTACTAAAAAACCCTCAATTTTTGAAATTACTAAAATACCCCTAACTTGTAAAATTACCAAAATACCCTCAATTTGTAAAATTACTGAAATACCCTTGTATTGTAAAATTATCGAAATACCCTGTAGGGTAAAAGGACTATTTTGCCCTTGTGTGTAAATGACCGACTTAGACTATAAATATGACCGATTTGAATGTGATCGTATGACTATGTTTTAACTAACTTGACGGTGGTTGTACGACTGATATGCTGTTAATATATGATGAAATGATTGTTACTAAGCATGGCCATTTTGCATACACGTGTGATGATTGAGCATGACATACACAACATATTGCATGGGGTTGGGACATTGATACAAAGGAAGTTTTGATAGGATTGCACAGGTCACATGAGATGACTGTGGATCTAGTATTGATCTGTTAAGGTCGCACGGGTCGCACAAGACAACTGTGGACTGATGGACGGCTTAATGCCGCTTAATCTGATTATGGTCTGTGCCAATCTAAAAATGGCTCTGTGCCATCTTGACTATGGCTTTGTGCCAAATGTATTTACCTGTGGCTGTGTGCTTAACATACTTATTGATGACTCTATGTAGATCATATTTACCCAAGGCTGTGTGCTGATTATATTACCATCGCTGATGGCTATGTGCCAAATATAATACAGTTACCGATGGTTTTGTACCAATTATAATACCACTACTGAAGGCTTAGAGCCAATTATAATACCGCTACTGAAGGCTTAGAGCTGCATATATACTAGCAGCTTTGCTGCGATTTTGATTAGTGCTGCAACTGGTGCTAACATTGGTGTGCTGGCTGGGTGGGTTGATTTTATCCCTACGTAAGTGTAGGGTTGGTACAGGTGGTGTGTTGGCTGGATCGGGGTGGGATACATCCTCATGCTATTGCATATCTGTTTATGAGATCTGTCACCGTATTGGGCTTAGGCCCACTTGTTCTGTTATTGGTTTGGGCTAGGCCCAATTGATTCTGTTATGGCTGTGACCCAAATGGTATTGTAGTGGGCTTCGGCTCACGTATGCTCTGGCTCGGACTATCTCATTCTTGTTAAAGGGCTCAGCCCAGTCGCTTCTTTGTTTTGGTATACTAACTGTTACTTTAGTAAGGGGATTACACACTGAGTTTTCATAAACTCACCCCGTTTATTAACTGTGCAGCATTAGGAAGATTAGTGTTGCGAGGGACTCGGAGATGGCCACACGACTACCCTTGGACTTTATTTATGGTTTAGATTCCATTTTGGGTTTTAAACTTTTGTAATAAAGCCTCTTAAAGTTTCTAGATCTTAACTTTGGGTTTTATTTACTTCGATTTATAACTATTTTTTTACAACACTATGTTTTTGCAACATTCTCGGAACGGTTTTGCAAGTTAGTTTTTTAACATCACATTTTCGTAAATCAGTTACTCTAAAAATTAGCTTCCGTAACTTAAAAGAAATTTTTGGAATAGAATTAATAACTTTTCAATGTACCACCTTACAAAATAAACTAGCGAAACTGGGATTTTACTCAAGTTTTCAAATAAGAAGGGTTTTGAATGAAATCATGGTTTTCGAAAAACACTTCAATGTGACACGTTAGATTTGGGCCTAACTTTTAGGCCGGGTTTGGGGTGCTACACCATCCCAGAGCAACATATCCCTATAGGGAACATTGATCTGAGTAGAGCGGCTCTAATCTGCTCCAAAACTCGATGCGGCAATCAGTTAGCAAGGGTGGGAAGGAGCATATTATAGTTGTCATAAAATTCCCTCAACAGAATCTACTGCTGCCTTAACCTCATATCCTACAAATAGTAATTGAGAAGGGGTCCATCCAATGTCCACCTGTCCAGCCAAAATCTAACATCACTTTAACCAACTTTCTAACGAAGGCATGTTTTACGAATGTCTACCCGCTAAGATACTCTGCCATACTTGCGAACATCAACCTCAAAAAAGTTCTTATTTGATGCCAATTACTTCGAAGTGGAAACTTGCACCCACAGTCTATTAGCCTCAGTGATCAACCTCCGCCCAAGTTTCGTAAGTAGTACAAGATTGCAAGCCCTCATAGTTTTTTATCCTAAGCCATAATCATCCTTTGGTATAAAAAGTGTGTACCATTTGACAAGATCTCTTTGATTTGGATGTTGATCCCCAAAGAAACCCCCTACGTAACTTGTCAAGCTGATCACATACACCCAAAGGTAATTGTGCAGGTTGCATTGTATATTTCGACAAAGTAGTTATCACCGATTTAATCAACACTAGCCCCCTACCATGGAAAGTTGATTTACTTTCCAGTTAGCAAACTTGGCTTGGGAATTTTCAACTAAAATACCAATAAGTTTTTTTCAAAATTTTCCTATGAATCAATAGAACACCCAAATATCTCTTTACTCAATACTCACTACTCAACTAATCTTGCTCGCCGCCTCCTTCGAAAGATTCTTCAACACAAAAAGCTTTTACTTTTCAAGGCTTATTGACTGCTAGACCGTAAATTAAAATATCAAGCAATCACGAACTGCCTGTATTTGAGACTCCTTACCAGATGAGAATAGGATCAAATCATCGGCAAAAAAAAAAAGCATGAGAAATCCCTGGTCCTCTATGATTTGCCTTAACCGCACTCAAATTCCCTTTCAGAAATTTATCTTAAATAATTAGGTGAGTCGATCCATGCCCAGTACAAATAAATACGGCAAAAAGAGATGCCCTTGTCACAACCCTCGAGTAGGTGTAAAAGAATCAGTAGCTTCCTTTTCAAAGAACTTGAAAAAAGCTACATTGAACCAACTCATAATGAAGGAAGTTAAAGTGTTGTTTAAACCAATCTCCATAAGGATCTCTCAACAAACTCTTGGTTCATTTTATTTAAGCTTTTTCTAAATCAATCTTCCAGGCTAATATCCAAATTTACCCTTTTTCCTCTTCATTGTATGCTACAATGAACAATGACAAGTTTGTTAGTTATTTGTCTATCCGATACAAAACTACTTTGATTAGGAGCAAATAGTCTTGGAAGAACCACCTTCAATCGATTCATAATTACTTTAGAAATCACTTTGTAAATGACATTATACAAGTTGATAGGATGAAGTTGGCCCAAATTATTAGGTACCTCCACTTTAGAAATCGAGAATGGATTGTACGAAATTGTGATCTCATTTCATCTTTATCCATTTTCAATGGGATAATTACAAATCAGATTTTTACTCCTGAACTTTTAGTTGGATTTAAATTTTTTTCAGGAGAAAAAAACTGAAAATCAAGAACAAAAATCTGATTTTTCATTCTCCCATTAGAAAGGGATAAAGATGGCGTGGAATCACAATTTCATAGAATCATTTCTCTTTGAAATAACAGTAAATAAAATTAGTATTGAGGAAACTGCAGGAATCTAGTGACTTAAGTGTAGTGATTTTATCTATGTATTTATAATTTTTTGAATAAATTGACTTAATAAAATTCATCAGTATAATTAATATATTTTTTTATATTGTCCTCAATTACTTTACCACACAAACCAAAATGAAAGAAAATATTGGTTCATTCATTATTCTAAGCATTTAATTAATATTAAGCAATATTGTAACACCCCAAACCCGGCCTAGACGTTATGATCGAATCTGGCAGTGTCACATTGGAGTGCTTTTCGAAAACTTGTTCTTGTTGATGAAAACCCGTTTGGAAATTTAAAGCCTCTTTGTTAGAACCCAAATCATTCTAGGTATTTGTTATTCTTTTTAAATTGTCATTACTTTTAAAACTCTGTTTGTTACGGAAGCATTTCAAAAGTGTTCTGAAAACGTCGTGTTTCGAAAATAGTTATCGTTTTGGAAAATCGCGTTCTACTTTAACAGATATAAATCATAATAAAAAAAAATCCCAAATTGAAAGCTAGAAAATTAGAAAGGCCTTATTACATAATTCAAAACCCAAACAAAATCTAATAGCAAATAAATGCAAAATATAAGAAAACAGGAGCAGTAGTGTAGCCATCTCAGAGTCCCTCGCAGCTCCGATTCGCCTAACGCTGGGGATTACCTACGCAGTTAGACAGTTGGGTGAGTTTACAAAAATTAAGTGTGTAAACCCCTATTAGTTGGTTGGTATACGACATACAATAATAGTCTAGGCCTGAGCCCTATTCAAAAATAGTACAGAGTGGGCCTTAGCCCAATAGAGTAACAATATAGTACAATAATGCAACCCATCCCAATCCAAGCAACACACCACTCCTTACCACCAACACACCATGTGGGGACAAAGTTGACCCACCCAGCCAACACACCAATATCGCAGCAAAGTCGCCAAGATGCTCGATATATGTGGCAAAGCCACCAAGATCTGATCTGATTCCTCCATAACAGTATCCCAACCCCATGCAGAATGTCATGTCATAAATCATACATGTATGCGGAATTTCATACTTAGTACAGTCATACACTTTTCTTAAACACATTAAACAGTCTAGCTCTAGAGGTATAACAGTCATTTTAGCCTATTAGGGGTAAAATAGTCATTTTACCCTGTCTTAGGGTCCAGAGTCACATATCGACCCCTCTGAAGGTCCAAAGTTGCCTTGGGCGACTTAAGCAACCCTAACGGTCTTAACGGTGTAAATGGGCCCAAGGGCCATTGTTCGGCCCAAGGCCCATTGTTCGGCCCAAGTGGGCCCGCACGCTTGTGTGGCCCATTTAGCCCAATTTTAGCCACGGCTATGCGAACTACACAGTCCAGTCAAGGATTTACCACGTACCGTTGGTTATATCCGTGTGGAGCCCACGAGCTCATTATGCTCACACGGTCTATTTCGACCCATCGAGGCCCAAAATAGCTTACGCCCACGAGAACGCTCATGGTGGCCTCTACAGTCTTATGGCCATGATTCGTGGGCTCATCTTACCACATGTACGTTCGCACACCCATGTGGCCAAAAAGCCATACTATTAGCCTCTACAGTCTATTCAGTGTGTATACACACCTGTTTACGACATTAAGTGAACCGCTCACGAGTCCAAATCCTATATTCCAATAAAACATACTATTAGCCTCCCAATCGTTATAGTTCACAACATTAACTCCCCAGATTTTCAATTACTACTAACATTGATTGACAGTAATACAACTTATTACCCTAAGATCGCTGGCTAGAACGAAACGGACGCTCCTTATCGATTACTGCATAACAACAAATCCTGTTAGATAGGATTGATCATGGATGTGGCTTAGATCCACAACATCAACTTACAATCTATAGGGACATTTGACCCAACCTAATAGTAAGGTAGCGTTCTTACCTTTTTCGATTAATAAGATGAAGGGGTAAGTTGCTTCAAGGCCACTTGCACTACTCCACCCCTCGAGGAACCTAACAACCCACAAGCAACATATCATGGGGAAAGGATCATTATTCGACAATCAAGAATAGAAAGGAGGCATTCGGCTTAAAGAAAAAGGATGATAAAGAACTGATTGAATGAGAAGAGCCAATATGAACACTTACCGTTCTAGACAGGAACTCTCGCCGAAAATGAATTAATAAACCAACAATAAACGTATGGAAGCAATCGATCAAGAATAAGGAGAGAAAAGAAGGCCGAGTACGATTGGTTTTCTAAATCAAAAAGAAAGAAAAGAATGGGAAAGAACAATTGGCTAGGGGGAAAAATCGAGAAGAAAATAATATGGTGGGAGAGAAGATGATAAGAGGAGCAACTGGAAAAGAAAGAAAAGATCAGGGTGTTCGACTACTTTACAAAGAAGAGAAAAGAGAAATGAAGGAATAGATGATACTGGAATAAAAGAGTATATTCGGCCAAAAGAAGAAAAGCAAAGCAAAGCAGAAGCTGAAAACCAAAGTCCGCAGCAGTAATCTGTATATTCCCAGAAGACAACCAAGGGTGTTAACAAAATCGAAAATAAAGAGAAAAAAACCAGAACCTTAAACGTGCAAAGCCCCTCAAGGTTCCCCAAAGTCGAATTTCCTCAAAGCTAGAGACCAAATTTGACACACACTTCCCTTCTCACTCAAACTCCTAAATTTTCTCCAAATATCTCTCCTTTTATCCCTCCACAATTTTCTCCATGAAATCCTCCTTGAGTTTCTCGATGACTCATTCAAATTCCAACATGCAGAATTCTAGTCAGACTCCACTTCTCATGCGTCAAAGAAGTAAAATAAATACTCTTTTATGCATGGAGTGACTCGAACTCTCATCCTGCTTAGAAGCACAACACGCCTGTAACACCCCTTACCCGTATCCGTCACCAGATTAGAGTTAAGAGGCATTACCAATCATATCACAATTCATACAAATATGCATTACACATTTTTTTTCACTTTAAAAATTATAAACCACATCATTACTCATATCACTTTCAATCTACCAAATATTAAATTTTATCATTTAGTACATATCATAAATAAAACGAAATCAATAATATGTTAAAACAATTTATATACATGCAGATCATATAACACATCAACAACATCATTCTTGAATATTAGATCTATTTTTATACTAGTCATGCGTATACTTATTGCAAGCAATTACACATCATTTCTTTTCATACATATGATATATATATATATATATATATATATTTTATAATAGCATTTGTTACCTTGTTACTACATTCGCATTTCATGAATAAATAATTATATATACATATATAACATTAAATCAACTAATTAAACTGCTCAAATAATTAAACCAAAACTTACAAATAATATACCATTAGGAACCGAACAAAAACCATATTAACCTTTTATTTATTCAGCTACCCAAAATTTACCTATACATACTTATTGATTTCAGTGAGCTAAAAAGCCACATAGCCAAGCATATTTTTATTTTACATAATAAGCTTATACCAAAATTCACCTCATACTAATGTCATGTGTTTTAAATTTACTAAGGCATTTCATGTTGTAACACAATACACATCCATTTCTACTTCATAACCGAAGCACATGTTTAAACAACATTATATACATATATACCTAGAGATCATGCACTTGCACATATCATTGCCACGCCATGTACCGAAGCATACCATTATGAGCAAGAACCAAATTACAAGTCAAGTAATTACTTTATCTAAATTTCATCACATAACCGAACATACTTAACTACTAAGCTTATTTTTTTTTATGCAACTTCACAAGAATGACCCACATTCAAATTATCTAAATATACCTAGTTTGTATACATAGGCCAAAATATTCATACCACATCTAAGGTCTTTAATCAAATTCAATGCTTAAAAACACATACCATATTTACATCCCATCCATGGCACATAGCATGATAATCGAATATGAGCTCAAACCATAATCTAAACAAAGCCAAACTCAAACATAACACTTAAACCATTTTCGCATGGCTAGATTACACACAATCAAAATCCAATATTTTAAAATAAAATCTAGCCTATACATGCCATAATTTGAGTTCAACTATTTAAATACCGAAACAGTAGATAATTTAATGGACTTTGCTGACAATCCCCGAGCTCTTAACTTGAATCCAAAATCTATAAAACAGAAACACACATATACACAGAGTATGTAACACCCCAGACCCGGCCTAGACGGTATGACTGGATCCGACGTGCCACATCGAAACGTACAAAACGTTGGTTTGGAAAACTATCTTAGTGTTTTAAAAGATACTTCCATTATAGGCTAAAGTGAATAGAAGCTGTGCACCAGGTAGGAAACCGGAAAAGAAGAGGTGAGTCCATCGGACTACTTAAGTACCAAGCTCTCCCCGAAACCAATCCTAGACATGCACACAGGCATTCCCACACTTTAACGTCGAGTGTATTTTTAGGAAACCAAGTCGATTAAGTCCATTTTAAGAAAAGTGATTAATTTTGGAAAACATTTTCATTGCGGAAGCTTTGCTTCTTGTCATGTTTTTTTGAAATCAAATGCTATTTTTTGAAAACACGTCCTAAGCTAATCAATTTTGACGGTTAAGTATAAATTACATCTATCTTAATAAAACCTATCGAAACCATTAAAAATAATTAAAGCGGCCTTATTACAATTAAAAACCCAAAAACCTTAAACGTAAATAAAAGAAGATCCAGTTCATCAGAAAGAAACCGAATTTGCAAAAACGTGTGGCCACTCTGAATCCCTCACAGCTCCAAGCCCACTATGGTTGGGGATTACCTGCGTGGATGAAAATAAAGGGGTGAGTTTGGGGAAACTCAGTGTGTAAATTAACCCAACCATAGCCTATATCACTCAAACCACGAAGCGAGAATATGTTGGCCTTAGCCTGCAATGTCTGAATAAAACCCATAGGCCCATGACAGATCAGAACAGATATTACATGCTTATGCAAAACCCAACCCATATCCAACCATATGCACCCCCATACCAACCTTTCACCATGTGGGGAGACTACCCGACCCACCCAACCGCTACACGCCACAGAAATATGCAGCATGGCTACCAGAACAGATAATGTGACAGAGTCACTAGAAATAGAGATAATCGTGGCGAGCCACCAGAAACAGAGATATATGTGGTAGAGCCACCAGATCAGATAATTTATGGCATAGCCACCAGGACGCTTCCTCCATAATATAACCCATGTCCCCATGCAACATATATACAATCATGGCATATATCATACAGAATCAGATCGTCATGCTTTTCAGACAAAGTTAACCCTAGGGGTATAATGGTCATTTTGCACCTAGGGGCATAATAGTAATTTTACATACGTAGGGGTATTCAGTTAGTTTAACTACTTTTAGGGTTTTCATGCATATCCTAACTATTTACGTACTTATAGAAGCACTTACCAAGTGTTCTTACCGAATTAGGCCCGTTGGCCTATTTTCCCAATTTTGGCCTAATAAGCCCAAAAACATCGAAATGCACCGAAATGTGCACTCTGCAGTCTTAACACCTTAATTTATCATACACGTCAAAGTATTAATCTTACGAGCACTCGCACACTCACAAGTTCTCAAAATATCGACTTTTCAGTATTTTGACTTTTCGGCTTTTGCCGATCTAGTCTATGAGAGGGTGTCGGTTACACACCTGTTTTATGACGTTTCGTTGACAAGGACCACGCACGAACTACCTACAATTATATTACCACCACGTTAATTCTAACTACCGAAATGAACTTCATATTAACTACTTACCATATTCGGCCAACCACTCCTTAGGCACTAGTGATCCTACCTTTGTCGAAAGTACTGACTAGATCAAGCTCTGATTGTTCCACTTGTCTAAGCCCTTGATCAGCAGCCTCTAAATCACACCATTATCAAAGTAAAATAGTTACCACAACCCCTTAGGGCTACAAGTCCAAATCGACAACCTCCCTAACCTTTAGGGGTTTCGACTTTTCTAAACTACGAAAGAAAGACTAATGTTGGAAAGACTTACCACTGATTCCTTTAGTCAATGATTCCCCTTAATTCCTCCTCGATTCTGATGCCGTTCTAAGCCCTCAAATGATAACAAAATTCGAGCATTCAGTGATCTTTAGAATTTGGCTATGTCCCTATGGCTATGCGTTTTTGACTTTTTGTAACAGTGAAGAAAAGATGAAGATTTGTAATGGCTTTGTCGATAGACACTTGGGGTTTAGAGGACTAAAGAATCGGTCAAGAATGATGAAGAAAAGTAAGGGGTTTTGGCTATAAGAATTTGACACAAAGAGAAATATGGCTTTCGGGATTTCAGCTTTTATGGCGAACGGTTATGAGGGTTTAGAAACAACTGATAAAAGATGGAGATGAATAGGATGGTAGAAAGATTCGACTATGGAGGAAAGAAGAAGAAAAAGAAAGTAGATGAAGAGAGGAGAAAGGAAAAAATAGAGGATGAATGATCAGAAAACGGCACAACTTACCCCATCTACCGAATTTATAACTGTCAAATGACCTAGCCGAATGTTGCCCTCTAATGAAACCCTTGGCCGGCCAACTCTTGCTCTTCAAGAGTCCACCATTCGGCCAACTCTGCTCTCTTTAATCAACTCCTAAATTCTCCCCCTTATCCCCTCCTTGCTCAATCTCCTGAGCAACTCAAACTCCTCCTGACAGACTTTTACTTGAGTTCCATTACTTCCCTTTTCTATACATAAAAAATAATTCCCTTAATATTCTTTCATTGTGATTTGAACCTGGGTCCTCACTAACATCCATACACCACTTTTATAGCCTTCCCAGTGGCGTCACATGCCACTTTGCCACCTGCTTCCTTGTGTTTTATTTTACACAATTAATACTTAAAAGCCTAGCTTACCAGAGCCCTTTTTTCTTATGGAATTAAAATTAACTAAAATTACCGGGTTTTAACTTAAGCTTGGGCCTTCCAGAGGCCCACTAACATAGTTAAACCTACACCTAGTAGACAGTGCACAGAAAATTTTAAATTTTGCCAACATTTTTAGAATTCCCGAAAATTGGGGCGTTACAGAGTAAGCTAACTTAGCTTAGTAAGTTATAAGCAATTTAAAAAAATTAATGATCATGATAGATCAATAAAATAAAACCAAATCAAACATATATTTATACTCATAATATACCAGGCCGAATATACACATATATCAATTATCATTGAATTCTCCAATTTAAAAGTCATAATTTCATATATAATCGATTATACATATGCATCCATATATAAATACTCATAAGTCAAGCTTTTAAATTACATACTTAAACCTATCGCAAGACTGAATACACTAGCCATAATTATATACATTTTTATAGCATCACATAACGTTTTTATCACATAACTTTCAGTCAATTTATCTTTATTTCAAATAAGTAAACAATATTCGCATACCTGATCACTTTAGCTTAATTAACACCTTTGATTACCTTTACCATTGCTCACATAAAATTGCTAATCATAAAGCCTAGTATAATACACCGGCATAGAACCTGCTAAGCAATAGGCCTGACATAATACACCGGCATAAAGCCTGCTAGGCAATAAAGCTCGATATAATACACCGGCATAAAGCCTGCAGGCAATAAAGCCTGATATAATACATCGGCATAAAGCCTGAATTTCACTGATACAAAGACGATCTTACACATAATTCATATTTCAGAAATCCTAATTATTCCTTAGGGTTTATACGAAGCTTGTCAAACATCATATCTCAATTGAATCGAACTTGTTCCCAAATCTCATAAACATTTATACATTCGGCTATAACTAATAGAAATTCACACAATTAAATTCATCATATAAAGATCATATACATTCAAATTTAACGACGTTTATTGCTTATAGACTTACGTCAGATATCGACAAACAATGTAAATCGACTATTCGATTATTTTTTCTTTTCCCTGATCCAAGTCTGATTTCTTTTGTTCTTGATCTATACAATTTCAAATTAATCTCATTTAAACACAATTTCATTCAATTTAATCCAACAACACATAAATGGACAAATTACCATTTTACCCTTGATATTTCATACTTTTACAAATTAGTCCTAGTTGCATAAAACACAAAGTACACAAAATCTCCATGAAAAATGCTCAGGCCGAATGTTCCTCTAGTACATACAAATACACACATTTCATTTATTTTGCATTCTAGTCCTTCAATTTCTTATTTTTGCAATTTAGCCCTAATTACTCAAATTCATCAAAAATTCCAATACAAAAAATATTAATCCAAAACTTATATTTCATAATTCATCATCAAACATCATAAAACACAAATATTCATCAATTGCGTAATTCAAAATATTCATCAAAATCAGAAATTCTAGCATGGGTCGGATAGTATTCGAAGCAACGATCTTAAAAACATAAAAATCATCAAAAATCGAAACCAAACTAACCTTGAATTTGAATTAACAATGGCCGAATTTCATTTGCTTTCTCTTTTTCCTTTCTTTTCTAGATTCGGTCAAATAAAGATGAATACATGGATGGTTTGTTTAATGTTTTATTATATTATAACTTATATTATTTTATTAAATTACCTAAATAACCTTTATATAATAATTTGGATTCATTATAAAACAAGGTTAATGCCATCCATTATTAATAGCCATGGTATATTTTCCACATAAATACTCCATATTAAAAAGCCACTAACAATTCAGCCCTTATGCTTTAAACTATCAAGTTTTCAATTTACGCGATTAAGTCCTTTTATTAAATTAAGCACACAAACAATCAAATTTTCATACGAAACTTTCACACATGCAAATTCACATATAATAAACACAAAAAATAATATTTAAATATTTTTCTAACTCAGATTCGTGGTCCCAAAACCACCGTACCGACTAGGGTTTTAAATCGGGCTGTTACAACGCCACTACCACTACACCACAACTCTCTTTATATCATATGTTACCTAATTTAATTAAAGAAGCCTACTATTTAGAACCAATGCCCTATTCACTTAAAATTAAAATTTTTGCTAAAGCCCAGGTTTGAACCCAGGACTTCTCCAACACTTCACAGGACACATAACCATTGAAGTAGACATATATTTGTGTCATTTTCTTGCACAACTAAATACTTACGTGCAGTCTCCTAGCTGTTCCCTTGCTCAAGGCTTATTCTTTCTAGGCCCAAATTCAGGGAGTTACAATTCACCCCTCCTTAAAGAAATTTCGTCCTCTAAATTTCCAACAATCAGAATAGTTGCACAACCTAGACTACACCACTATGCTCTTGCTGCACACTTTGATCCCAATAACACTAACACACTTTAACTTGAACTTGAAACCCCTTACACACACCCAAAACATCTAACCATTGGAGCAGATAGATATCACCCGCATACAATTTTTATATCCTAATCATCACACCTAAATAAAACATACCTGACTTAAAAGCGTCTTAGCAATCCCGAACCCGATGATCCTTAGACCCGCATCATAGACATGTTCCCGACTTCCTCCGGCATTCACTCGAATGATACCTTTTACAATGCTCGCAAGCTGGTAGGTTCGGACATGTTTTAACACATTTTACAGAACGAGGCTCCAGCCTCAAAGAATTGTGATCCCTCTTCTTCTTACAATCCAAGCACCTAGCTTGAAGTGTTTCACCAATCTCCTTAACTCTGGCCTTAAACACTTTCTCTAGCACCTCCCTTACTAATTGAGTCAGTGCCTCAGTACCAAGCTCCGAGTTATCACTACCCAAAGTTGGCGAACTTACCTTGACTTTCGTCTCCTGAACAATCTCATGATTTGGAGAAACAGGCAACCCCTTGCGACCTTGCTTACCTTCGGAATCCATATCAGTTTTGTCGTTAACTTAAAAATCTACATTTCCAAAATACACACAGAATAAATACAAAATCTGAATTCCAATGTTTCAGTTTACTCTAACTAGAGTGTTTCAATACAATCTAATACCTAAAAAAATCACAGTATTTCTATCTACTGCACTTCAGTGCAAACAAGCAACAGTTTTAGAATGACTTACAGGATTGGCGCCGGAGACTTGGCATACCAAGAACTTTTAGTAAAACATTACCAAGTCTTCAAATCATTTGAAAATAATTTTTAGAAATTCTAAAAATTAAAAACCCATCCACAATTGAGTTTTTGCAACCTGGCTCTAATACCACTAAATGTAACACCCCAAACCCGGCCTAGACGTTATGACTGAATCTGGCGGTGTCACACTGGAATGCTTTTCGAAAACTTGCTCTTGCTGATGAAAACCCGTTTGGAAATTTAAAGCCTCTTTGTTAGAACCCAAATCATTTTAGGTATTCTTTATTCTTTTTAAATTGTCGTTACTTCTAAAACTCTATTTGTTGCGAAAGCATTTCAAAAGTGTTGCGAGAACGTAGTGTTTTAAAAACAGTTATCATTTTGGAAAATCGAGTTCTACTTTTAACAGATATAAATCATAATAAACAAAAATTCCAAATTGAAAACTAGAAAATTAAAGAGGCCTTATTATATAATTCAAAACCTAAAAAAATCTAATAGCAAATAAACGCCAAATAGAAGAAAACAGGAGCAGTAGTGTGGCTATCTCTGAGTCCCTCGCAACTCTGATCCGCCTAATGTTGGGGATTACCTGGGAAGATAGATAGTAGGGTGAGTTTACAAAAACTCAGTGTGTAAAACCCTATTAGTCAGTTGGTATACGATATACAATAACAGTCTGGGCCGGAGCCCTACTCAAAAATAGTACAGAGCGGGCCTTAACCCAATACAATAACAATACAGTACAATAATGCCACCCATCCCAATCCAGGCAACATACCACTCCGTACCACCAACACACCATGTGGGGACAAAGTCGACCTACCCAGCCTGTAATATCCCGAATTAGGGCCTAATCGGAATAGTGGTTTTGTGACCACAAATCCGAGATAGAAATAATTATTTTATAATTATTTTGAGGTTTATGATATGATTACATGATTGTGTGAAAATTTCGTGAAGAAATTCTATGCCTAAAGTGTTTAAATTGAAAGTAGGGACTAAATCGAATAAGTTGCAAAATTTGCATTCTAGAAGTTTTTAGTATGAAATTGCATTGAAATATTAATTAGGAGGTCTTAAATAGAAATTTGACTATTTTAAGTTCATGGACAAAATTAGGACATGGAAGGAATTTTTGGAAAGTTTAGTAGTAAGGGCATTTTGGTCATTTAGTTACTAAAATGAATTAAAAACAAAATTAAAAGCCAATTTTTGTCCATCTTCTTCATTAGGCCGAAATTTCAAGGGTTCTCCATAGCTAGGGTTTGTTTCAAGCTTCCAAGCTCCATAGTAAGTGATTCCAAGCCCCGTTTTTAATGTTCTTTACGTTTTTGAGATCCCGATAACTCGATTAAGCTTATGTTAGCAATAATTTAACCTAGGGTTTATATTTGGAAAAATACCCATAGGTGAAATTTGTGTATTTTGATGTTTTATGATGGAATATGAAGTTTTAAATTATGTTAGACAACTTGTACTACTCGATTTTAAGCAAAAACGAGTAGAAGGGCTTAATCGGTAAAAATACCTAATAGTCACAAGTACATGTTAGAGTGAGAATTTGATTTTGCCATAGAAGAGAAAAGTGATCAGCATGTTTTAAAACATAAGAATAAGGAATAAATTTTAATCCCGAGCCTAGGGGCAAAAATGTAAATATGTAAAAGTTTATGGGTAAAATTGTAATTTTGCCAAAATTTGAGTTAAGGATTAATTTGATAATGTGAGTATTAAATAAGCTAAATGTGTTATTTTAGATCAAGAAAGACGTGGAATCGACCTCAATCGAGGAAAAGAAAAGATTGTGG
The DNA here is from genome assembly GCA_025698475.1 of Gossypium anomalum. Taxonomy (NCBI): domain Eukaryota; kingdom Viridiplantae; phylum Streptophyta; class Magnoliopsida; order Malvales; family Malvaceae; genus Gossypium; species Gossypium anomalum. The sequence goes on along the minus strand of CM046968.1, from coordinate 54,850,332 downwards.
ACTAAATTGCAAAATCTTTGTATTTTGGTACCAAGGTAAGTTCATGTGTAAATAATGTAGTATAATTGTTTTTTTTTAAATTATTGATGTTAATTATATGATATGCTGATTTTTATCATGAAATATATGCTTTGTGGTTATTTTCGAATAAAATGCAAATTATTTGTATTATTTGTTAAATATAAAGTGTTACCGAGTATTGGTTTCGGTATTTTACGGAAGATGGCAAGGATATGTGTTCGAGGAAAATCCTGTTTGAACCTTAGGAATAGATTAGGATACAAGTGACATGTCACTAGGATAGTTGAGCATCTGAACTCGTTGAGTTGAGTCCGAGTTCACTTATGGATGCGAATGTCCGAACTCATTGAGTTGAGTCCGAGTTCGTGAGATGTAACTAGGCATTCGAGCTCGTTGAGTTGAGTCCGAGTTCACTTATGGATGCGAACGCCCGAGCTAGTTGAGTTGAGTCCGAGTTAAACATGGGCGGGTTACATGATTGCTTGATTGCATATATGGCACTTATGTGCAAGTTATCCATGTATCCGAATTATATTCCGATGTGTTCAACGGGTAAAGTTATACTCAAATGGAGGAATATTCGAGATGTAAAGAGACGTATTGGTAAGTGATGTGAAATGGATATTTTGGACAGGTATGTATTTAACCCTCGGGTTGAGTATTGATACAATCACGATAAGGTAATAAGATGATAAAAAAAATGATTAAAAATGTGATATGTGTTTTAGTGATGCATGCTAATGTTGATTGGTATGACCGTTTGTTATGTTACTTATTATTTGCATATGAACTTACTAAGCATTTATGCTTACTCCCTCCTTCTTACTCATTGTAGTTTTGGACAAGCCAGCTCAGGAGTCGGGATAGGTCGAAGGCTCAATCACACTATCCGAAAGACTTTTGGTAAATGGCTTGTAAATTTAAGTATGGCATGTATAGCAATATACCTATTTTGTGTAAATGATCTTATGATATGGTGATGGAATGGTTGAGAAAATGTTTGATAATGATAAATTATGAAAATGGTTAGTTTAGATTATGTTTGATGTTAAGGAAAATTATTAAGATACTTAGTGCATAAAAACTCATAAAAGGGATGAAATTTGCCATAAACAGAATACTGCAGCAACACTGACACGAGTTTGAAAATTTACTAAAAATCATAGAAATTTAATTTGATGATGGAGTACATATCAAATTTAATCTTGTTATGCCTAGTTTCACATGAAACAAATGAAATAGGTAAAGGAATTATATGTTAAAAGATATTTGAATTTTAGTGAAACAGGGTCATAGCAGTTTCTGAATCCCTTGTTTGAACTTTAGAAATTCACCAAAAATTGTAAAGATATAATTAGGTGGTTTACTTTATATCCTCAGAATTCTTATTGAGTCTAGTTTTATTAGAAATAAACCTCATAGTCATATGAATTTTTTACAGAGATAAATGTGGTTCATAGTAAATAGAGGTCAAACCAGTCAAGTCGTTAAACAGGGGTAAATTTAACTAATAAACTGTACTAATTGGCTCAACCAAAAATTCTAGAAAAAAATTAGTAGATAGGTATATGGGTCTAGATTCAAGGAAAATTTACAGATCTTGATTTCGAGTTTCGTAACTCGAGATATGATTTTTCTTGTGACTGTGATGCAAGTAGCTTAAAAGCTGTGAATGTAGAAACAAATAATCCAAAGTTCTAAAAATGTTAAATTAAGCTTAGTAACACCTCATACTCGACTCCGGCGACGGTCTCGGGCGTGGGGGCGTTACATTAAGTGGTATCAAAGCAAGTTTAGTCAGTTCTCGGACTACGTGTTGTATGTACGGATTTTGCTATACATGCCATATGTATAAATTGTAATAGTGTGACGACTTCTGACCATTTAAATGATTTTTTTATAGTAAATGGATCCCGATCCAGTGTGGGCGGATGAAGTAGAGAGTAATGCGCCAGCTCCGGCTGAAGGAGCAACGCCGACTAAAAATCCACCTCCTACTGTTGGTCAGGGAGGAGGAGAAAGAGGTCGGGAAGCCTTTCTCCAAATGATGAGTGCATGGTACACTGAGTTCGTTCAATGCGAACCCAAATGTACAACCTCCCCACCTCCCCAATTCCTCAACCTTGCACTCCCAAGACGCCTCAAGGTATGGATCGATGAAATTTCACGAAACTCCAGTTGATAGAATTCACAAGCAAGGGGTCAAAGAATTTAAAGCAAATATTGATGATGATGCCGAGAAAGCGAGTTCGGCTTGAAAATTCTATCCGTGTATTTGACGAATTATCTTGTACACTGAAGAATGTTTGAAATGTGCTATATCTTTGTTGAGGATTCAAATTTATAATTGGTGGAAGACTTTGATTTGGTGAATACTGAAAGAGAAAATAACTTGGGAATTCTTTCAAGAAGAGTTTGGAAGAAATATATTAGTGAAAGATTTATTGATCGAAGCGTAAAGAATTTCTTGATCTCAAGCAAGGTAATATGACTGATTCTGAGAAATATGAAAGAGAGTTTGTTCGATTAAGTAAGTATGCCGAGAGTATGTTTCTCAGAGGCCAAGATGTGCCGACGATTTGAAGACAGGCTTAACGAAGACATCAAGGTATTTGTTGGAATTCTTGAATTAAAAGAAATGGTAGTATTGGTTGATCGAGCTTGTAAGGCCGAAGAATTACTTAAAGAAAAGAAAAATGTAGAGGCTGAGACTAGAAATTGGAAGAAAAGACCGATGAGCAGTTCATTTTCACAGCAACCAGGAAAGTCAAGGAATATGAATCCTCGTTCCCAAGCTTCAGCTGGGCAATCATATGGGAATTATAAGAAGCAAAATGTGGGTCCTAAATCCTAGACTACTTCGGCAGCCAGTGTAGGGAACTCGAGATTTGTTAAACCTAAGTGCCAGCGGTGTGGTAGAAATCATTTTGGTCCGTGTAGAGCAAATGAATGTTTTCGATGTGGTTCTCCGGATCATTTTATTAGAGACTGCCCAAAGAGAGCTGAAAAAGAAAAATTTCAGAATACAAAAACAAGTGGGGCGGATTCGAGAGGAAGATATCCAAGAAAAGCTGGGAGCGAAGCAAGCGGTAAGAATGTAGCCGAGGATGCACCAGTTAGACTGAAGGAAGGGCTCCAAATAGAACTTATGCTATTAAAGCGCGTGAAGATGCTTCCTCACCTGATGTGATTACCGGTTGAATCAGATAAATTAGAGGCATTACCTAGTGTGATTTTTTCAATGTCGACTCAAAGATATCTGAGAAAGGGTTATGAAGCTTATTTGGCGTATGTAATTAATACAAAAGAAGTTGAAAAGAAAGTTGAATTAGTGCTAGGTTGTGTGTGAATTTGCGGACGTATTTCCGTAAGAATTGCTGGGTTTGCCTCCGTCGAGTAAAGTAAATTTGGTATTGATTTGATACCGAAAACAGCTCCGATTTTGATTGCTCAGTATAGAATGGCACCAGCAGAGTTAAAGGAATTAAAGTCGCAGTTGCAAGAGTTGACTGATAAAGGTTTTGTGAGACCGAGTTTTTCACCTTGGGGTGCTCCTGTGTTATTTGTGAAAAAGAAGGATGGTTCTATGAGGTTGTGTGTTGATTATCGCCGATTAAATAAGGTGACAATCAAAAACAAATATCCGTTGCCAAGAATTGATGATTTGTTTGATCACCTAAAAGGAGCGACATGGTTTTCAAAGATTGACTTGAGATCCGGGTATTACCAATCTGCGGGTAAAAGAGTCGGATGTGCCTAAAATCGCTTTTTAGAACAAGGTATGGTCATTATGAATTTTTAGTTATGCCATTCGGGTTGACAAATGCTCTCATTGTGTTTATGGATTTAATGAATCGCATATTCACCATACTTGGACAAATTTGTTGTGGTGTTTATAGATGATATTTTAATTTATTCAAAAGATGATACAGAGCATGCTTGAGCATTTGAGGATAGTTTTACAAACTTTGAGAGATAAGCAATCTGTATGCTAAGTTTAGTAAAAGTGAATTTTGGCTACGGGAAGTTGGATTTTTGGGTCATATTGTTTCAGTGATGGTATACGGGTTGATCCTAGTAAAATTTCAGCCATTGTTGATTGGAAACCACCAAAAAAATGTAATTGAAGTTAGAAGTTTCTTGGGGCTAGCTGGGTATTATCAAGCGGTTTGTAAATGGATTTTCTATAATTGCTGCTCCTATAACTAGATTACTCTAAAAGGATGTTAAATTTGAATGGACGGAAGAATGTTAACAGAGTTTTGAAGAATTGAAAAAGTTATTAACAGAGGCACCAGTGTTAGTACTGACCCGAATCGTAAAGAATTTGTGGTGTATAGTGATGCTTCTCTAAATGGTTTGGGGTGTGTGCTCATGCAAGAAGGAAAAGTGGTGGCATATACTTGAGGCGATTAAAACCTCATGAGAGGAATTATCCTACTCACGATTTGGAATTGGTCATGGTGGTGTTTGCTTTGAAAATTTGGCGACATTATTTGTATGTTGAAAAGTGCTGGGTATATACCGACCATAAAATCCTTAAGTACTTGATGTCACAAAAGACTTGAATTTAAGACAATGAAGATGGTTGGAGTTATTGAAAGATTACGAGCTCTGTTATTGATTATCATCCGGAAAAGCGAATATGGTTGCCGATGCTTTGAGCGAGAAAGTTACCGCTTGCTTTGAAAGCTATGAACACTCGGTTAAAGGTATCGGATGATGGTTCGATTCTAGTGCGATTAAAGAGCAAGACCGATGTTTTTACAAGAGATTTGTGAAGCTCGGAAAAATGATCAAGATTTGCAAGCCAAGAGAAAACAAAGTGAAGTTGATACAGAGTCGATTTCGAATTGGTTCTAATGGATGTTTAATGTTTAAAGATCGGTTTGTGTACCAAAGAATGAGGAATTGATTCAAAAGATCCTACAGAAGCACATAGTGGTTATTTATCGATTTATCCGGGTAAATGCGAAAATGTATAATGACTTGAAGAAAATGTATTGGTGGAATGGAATGAAAAGAGATATATCGTGGGTTTGTGTCCAAATGCTTAATTTGTCAACAGTGAAAGTTGAACACCAAGTGCCTTCGGGATTACTTGACCTATCATGGTTCCCTGAATGGAAATGGGATCGAATTACCATGGATTTTATATCGGGGTTGCCGTTAACTCCGGGAAGAAAAATGCCATCCGGGTAATAGTTGATGATCGACTAAATCGGCTCATTTTATTCCAAAGATGCGTGCATTATTCTCTTAATAAGTTGGCTGAATTGTATATCCGTGAGATTGTTAGACTTCATGGAATACCTTTGTCAATCATTTCGGATAGAGATCCGAGATTTACTTCATGGTTTTGGCAAAAGTTGCAAGAAGCATTAGGTACAAAGTTAAATTTCAAAGATCGCTTTCATCCACAAACCGATGGACAATCGGAAAAGTAATTCGATTCTTGAAGACATGCTCGGATGTTGTGTATTGGAATTTCAAGGAAGTTGGGAAAGATATTTGCCGTTGGTAGAATTTGCTTACAACAATAGTTATCGATGAGCTTGAAAATGGCACCTTATGAAGCATTGTATGGTCGTAAGTGTCGAACGCCTTTGTATTGGATGAGCTCAAGGAAAATCAGATTTATGGAGTTGATCTAATAAAAGAAATCAAGAAAAGGTGAAAGTGATTCAAGATTGTTTGAAAGCTGCTTCAAATAGACAGAAATTGTATGCAGATTTGAAGAGAAAAGAGATTGAATATCAAGTTGGTGACAAAGTGTTTTTGAAAGTATCCCCGTGGAAGAAAGTCCTTAGATTTGGATAGAAGGGCAAATTAAGTCCGCGTTTTATTGGGCCATATGAAGTAATTGAAAAAGTTGGACCGGTAGCATATCGGCTAGCATTACCACCTGAATTAGAGAAGAGTCATGATGTGTTCCACGTATCTATGTTACGTCGGTATCGTTCGGATCCTTCACATGTAGTTTCACGGACAGAAATTGAACTACAACTAGATATGACCTACGAAGAAGAACCGATTAAGATTTTAGCTCGAGAGGTCAAACAACTAAGGAATAAAAATGTTGCACTTGTGAAGGTGTTGTGGCAAAGGCATGGAATAGAAGAAGCTACATGGGAATCAAAGAAACTATGAGAAATCAATACCCACATCTGCATTTCTGGGTAAGATTTTCGAGGACGAAAAAATCCTTAAAGGGGAGAGTTGTAATATCCCGAATTAGGGCCTAATCGAATAGTGGTTTCGTGACCACAAATCTGAGATAGAAATAATTATTTTATAATTATTTTGAGGTTTATGATATGATTACATGATTGTGTGAAAATTTCGTGAAGAAAATTCTATGCCTAAAGTGTTTAAATTGAAAGTAGGGACTAAATCGAATAAGTTGCAAAATTTGCATTCTAGAAGTTTTTAGTATGAAATTGCATTGAAATATTAATTAGGAGGTCTTAAATAGCAATTTGACTATTTTAAGTTCATGGACAAAATTAGGACATGGAAGGAATTTTTGGAAAGTTTAGTAGTAAGGGCATTTTGGTCATTTAGTTACTAAAATGAATTAAAAACAAAATTAAAAGCCAATTTTTGTCCATCTTCTTCATTAGGCCGAAATTTCAAGGGTTCTCCATAGCTAGGGTTTGTTTCAAGCTTCCAAGCTCCATAGTAAGTGATTCCAAGCCCCGTTTTTAATGTTCTTTACGTTTTTGAGATCCCGATAACTCGATTAAGCTTATGTTAGCAATAATTTAACCTAGGGTTTATATTTGGAAAAATACCCATAGGTGAAATTTGTGTATTTTGATGTTTTATGATGGAATATGAAGTTTTAAATTATGTTAGACAACTTGTACTACTCGATTTTAAGCAAAAACGAGTAGAAGGGGCTAATCGGTAAAAATACCTAATAGTCACAAGTACATGTTAGAGTGAGAATTTGATTTTGCCATAGAAGAGAAAAGTGATCAGCATGTTTTAAAACATAAGAATAAGGAATAAAGTTTAATCCCGAGCCTAGGGGCAAAAATGTAAATATGTAAAAGTTTATGGGTAAAATTGTAATTTTGCCAAAATTTGAGTTAAGGATTAATTTGATAATGTGAGTATTAAATAAGCTAAATGTGTTATTTTAGATCAAGAAAGACGTGGAATCGACCTCAATCGAGGAAAAGAAAAGATTGTGGACTAAATTGCAAAATCTTTGTATTTTGGTACCAAGGTAAGTTCATGTGTAAATAATGTAGTATAATTTTTTTTTTTAAATTATTGATGTTAATTATATGATATGCTGATTTTTATCATGAAATATATGCTTTGTGGTTATTTTCGAATAAAATGTAAATTATTTGTATTATTTGTTAAATATAAAGTGTTACCGAGTATTGGTTTCGGTATTTTACTAAGATGGCAAGGATATGTGTTCGAGGAAAATCCCGTTTGAACCTTAGGAATAGATTAGGATACAAGTGACATGTCACTAGGATAGTTGAGCATCTGAACTCGTTGAGTTGAGTCCGAGTTCACTTATGGATGCGAATGTCCGAACTCGTTGAGTTGAGTCCGAGTTCGTGAGATGTAACTAGGCATTCGAGCTCGTTGAGTTGAGTTCGAGTTCACTTATGGATGCGAATGCCCGAGCTAGTTGAGTTGAGTCCGAGTTCGCTTATGGGCGGGTTACATGATTGCTTGATTGCATATATGGCACTTATGTGCAAGTTATCCATGTATCCGAATTATATTCCGATGTGTTCAACGGGTAAAGTTATACTCAAATGGAGGAATATTCGAGATGTAAAGAGACGTATTGGTAAGTGATGTGAAATGGATATTTTGGACAGGTATGTATTTAACCCTCGGGTTGAGTATTGATACAATCACAATAAGGTAATAAGATGATAAAAAAAAATGATTAGAAATGTGATATATGTTTTAGTGATGCATGCTAATGTTGATTGGTATGACCGTTTGTTATGTTACTTATTATTTGCATATGAACTTACTAAGCATTTATGCTTACTTCCTCCTTCTTACTCATTGTAGTTTTGGACAAGCCAGCTCAGGAGTCGGGATAGGTCGAAGGCTCAATCACACTATCCAGAAGACTTTTGGTAAATGGCTTGTAAATTTATGTATGGCATGTATAGCAATATACCTATTTTGTGTAAATGATCTTATGATATGGTGATGGAATGGTTGAGAAAATGTTTGATAATGATAAATTATGAAAATGGTTAGTTTAGATTATGTTTGAGGTTAAGGAAAATTATTAAGATACTTAGTGCATAAAAACTCATAAAAGGGATGAAATTTGCCATAAACAGAATACTGCAGCAACACTAACACGAGTTTGAAAATTTACTAAAAATCATAGAAATTGAATTTGGTGATGGAGTACATATCAAATTGAAGCTTGTTATGTCTAGTTTCACATGAAACAAATGAAACAGGTAAAGAAATTATATGTTAAAAGATATTTGAATTTTAGTGAAACAGGGTCATAGCAGTTTCTGAATCCCCTGTTTGAACTTTAGAAATTCACCAAAAATTTTAAAGATATAATTAGGTGGTTTATTTTATATCCTCAGAATTCTTATTGAGTCTAGTTTTAGTAGAAATAAACCTCATAGTCATATGAACTTTTTACAGAGAGAAATGTGGTTCGTAGTAAACAGAGGTCAAACCAGTCAAGTCGTGAAACAGGGGTAAATTTAACTAATAAACTGTACTAATTGGCTTTACCAAAAATTCTAGAAAACAATTAGTAGATAGGTATATGAGTCTAGATTCAAGGAAAATTTACAGATCTTGATTTCAAGTTTTGTAACTCGAGATATGATTTTTCTTGTGACTGTGATGCAAGTAGCTTAAAAGCTGTGAATGTAGAAACAAATAATCCAAAGTTCTAAAAATGTTAAATTAAGCTTAGTAACACCTCATACTCGACTCCGGCGACGGTCTCGGGCGTGGGGTTGTTACACAGCCAACACACCAATATCACAGCAAAGCTGCCAGTAAAAATATCACAGCAAAGCTACCAGTAACAGTAACGCAACAAAGCTGCCAGTATGAGTATATGTGGCAAAGCCACCAGTAACAGTATATGTGGCAAAGCCACCAGTATAGTACACTTCCTCCATAACAGTATCCCAACCCCATGCAGAATGTCATGTCATAAATCATATGTGTATGCGGAATGTCATACTCAGTACAGTCATACACTTTTCTTAAACACATTAAATTTTAGCGTATTAGGGGTAAAATAGTCATTTTACCCTGTCTTGGGTCCAGAGCCGCATATCGACCCCTCTGAAGGTCCAAATTTACCTCGGGTAACTCAAGCAACCCTAACAGTCTTAACAGTGTAAACGGGCTCAGGGCCCATTATTCGGCGCAAGTGGGCCCACACGCTCGTGTGGCCCATTTAGCCTAGGTTTAGCCACGACTATGCAAACTACGCAACCAAGTCCAGGATTTGCCACGTACCATTGATTATACTCTTATGGAGCCCACAAGCCCATTGGGCCCACACGGCCCATTTCGGCCAAAAGAGCCTATGCCCACGAGAATGCTCATGGTGGCCTCTACAATCTTATGCCCACGATTCGTGGGCTCAGCTTACCACATGTGCGTTTGCACACCCATGTGGCCAAAAGGCCATTCTTTCGGCTTTTCGGCTTTTGTCGTTCTACAGTCTATTCAGTGTGTGTACACACCTGTTTCCGAAATCGAGTGGACCGCTCACGAGCCCAAATCCTATATTCCAATAAAACATACTGTTAGCCTCCCAATTGTTACGGTTCACAACATTAATTCCCCAAACTTTCAATTACTACTAACCTTGATTAACAGTAATACAACCTATTACCCTAAGATCGCTGGCTAGAACCTAACGGACGCTCCTTGTTGGTTAGCTGCATAACAATAGATCCTGTTAGATAAGATTGATCATGGATGTGGCTTAGATCCACAACATCAACTTACAATCTACAGGGACATTTGGCCCAAACCTAACGGACGCTCCTTGTCGGTTAGCTACAAAATAATAGATCCTGTTAGATAGGATTGATCATGGATGTGGCTTAGATCCACAACATCAACTTACAATCTATAGGGACATTCGGCCCAACCCAATAGCAAGGTAGCATTCTTACCTTATTCGATTAATAAGATGAAGGGGTAAGTTGCTTTAAGGCCACTTGCACTACTCCACCCCTCGAGGAACCTACCAACCCAACGAGCAACATATTATGGGGAAAGGATCATCATTCGGCAATCAAGAATAAAAAGGAGGCATTCGACTCGAAGAAAAAGGATGAGAAAGAACTGATTGAATGAGAAGAGACAATATGAACACTTACTACTCTAGACAGGAACTCTCGCATAAAATGATTAATAAACCAATAGCAATGTATGGAAGCAATCGATCAAGAATAGGGAGAGAAAAGAAGGAAGACTACAATCGGTATTCCAAACCAAAAGAAAAAAAAGAGGGAAAACAAATGGGAAAGAACAATCGACTAGGGGGAAAATCGAGAAGAAAATAATATGGTGGGAGAGAATATGATAAGAGAAATGACTGAAAAAGAAAGTAAAAATAAGGTTGTTCGACTACTTCACAAAGAAGAGAAAAGAGAAATGAAGGAATAGATGATATCGAAATAAAAGAGTATATTCGGCCAAAAGAAGAAAAACAAAGCAAAGCAGAAGCCAAAAACCAAGTCTCCAGAAATAATCGGTATATTTGCAGAAGACAACCAAAGGTGTTAACAAAACCAAAAATGAAGAGAAAAAAACCAGAACCCAAAACATGCATAGCCCCTCAAGGTTCCCCAAAGCTGAATTTCCTCAAAGCTAGAGACCAAATTCGGTACACACTTCCCTTCTCACTCAAACTCCTTAATTTTCTCCAAATATCTCTCCGTTTATCCCTCAACAATTCTCTCCATGAAGTCCTCCTTGATTTTCTCCATGATCCATTCAAATTCCAACCTACAGAGTTCTAGTCTGACTCCACTTCTTATGCAGTAAAGAAGTAAAATAAATACTCTTTTGTGCATGGAGTGACTTGAACCCTCAACCTCCTTAGAAGCACAACACGCCACTACCATTACACCACAACTCTCTTTGTATCATATGTTACTTAATTTAATTAAAGAAGCCTACTATCTAGAACCAAGACCCTATTCACTTAAAGTTAAAATTTTTGCTAAAGCCCAGGTTTGAACCTAGGACTTCACACTTCACATGACAAATAACCACTGAAGTAGACATATATTTGTGTCATTTTCTTGCACAACTAAATACTTACGTGCAGTCTCCTAGCTGTTCCCATGCTCAAGGCTTATTCCTTCTAGGCCTAAATTTGGGGTGTTACATATACTATGTGGTCGGTTTGTAGTATGAAAAAACAACTTATATTAATAAATAATCTAAACAAGTCCTTAGTGAAAACAAAATTGAGTAAATCCATTGAAAAACTAATATGTCGTCTATCAAGTCTAATCAAAGAGATATCTTGTCTTGGGTATTGGAGCGAATAACTCCCAAAAGATAGAGATATAGATGTAACTGACTGGACTGACAGTACATCAGACAAGACCCTAGTAGAATAGATCCTAGATCTATTTATGAATTTACTCACTTGTGATGTTCATAATGTAACATTCTTTAATCTTGAGTAAATGATGGACTATGTACGCATGACCCATATACTTTGATGTAATGAAAACTTAAGTTCAAATAGATAAGGAACTGAAAGTTGGTACATTGGGTAAACGACTTCAACATGGTATAACATCATATCACAACAATGGAACTCATAGCCTAATAAAGGTAACTGATATCATCTTATCTACATTACAAGATAGATAAAAAGTAACGTGACCACGAGTCATATGTCATAGAGATAAATGATTTAATTACTTTTTGTTAGTAATTGGCTTTTCATGAAGGAAGATGTAATGGTTACCATGAGATAAAATATGATCGTATTGTGAGCACATATTTATCCCAAAGAGATTGAGGATATCCTATAAGGGTAACACACTTATGACTAAATGAGTAGCTTTCGTAATGGTATATAATAAGGGAGAGATCAATCATGATACTTTAGTTGAATGACTTTATGACTAAATAATGTTGTAATTAATAGGCAAAAAGTCAGAACTTAATTACAAATGATTTGATCCTTAATTATATATGTCAAGTTAGTACCTCTGCTTGATTAAAAAAAAAAAAGTTAGTACCCCTGCTAGTTCAAGATAACCAAAAACAAATTGCATGTAAAACAAATTAATGTGGAATAAATGTAACACCCCTATCCGGTAACCGTCGCCAGAATAGGTAAGGGGCATCACCGGACGGACAGAGCATTTCAGAACAATATAGAATCATAAATATCATATAACATTAATACATAGGCATTCATCCACAATTCACCCTTTAAGATCGTCTACGAGACTTAAAACATACATTTAAGAAAGGTCAGGACTAAACCGAACACATTCAGAATTTCCAAAACTTATCCAACTCTTTCAAACTGCCAAAGTCACACGCCCGTGTGCCTAGGCCGTGTGACTCACACGGGCATAATACATGCCCATGTGATCCAACTGTGCCAAAAAGAGTTCCTATACTGACTTTTTTACAAGGCTAACAGACACGACCATGTGCCATGACCATGTAATATTTAGCTAGCTACTGACTTAAGCGTACGGCCACAAGGCACGCCCGTGTTCCCTGACCGTGTGGCATAATGCAAGCTTGGTTTAAGCCAATTTGCCATCCTTTTTTGGGTCAAAACCTACAAGAAATAATATACAACATTCATACCAAAATTTTTAACCAATTCCATGCTTAAAATGACCAATTCATATTAGAACATAGCACATTACAAACATACACCAAAACTATGCACAAACTTATCATTTTCTAGGCAATTGACATGGCATAACATATATATATATCAAGCTTACATTCTTAAACCTTCTAGCCTATACATGCCATACTTAAAAATATGTACATTTCTAAAAGTATCAAAATGAGTTTGACAGTGTGGTGACAATCCTCGACTATCTCGAGCTTTCAGTAGCTACAATAATTGTAAAACAGATAGAAATCACACAAAGTAAGCTACAAAGAGCTTAGTAAGCCAAATACAAATTCCCAAACTAAGGGGGAACTAATAGGTTATTAGAGGCCCCATGTACGATTCTGTGGACTTGGGCCGTGAATTGGCCAACTGGGCCAGAATGGGCTAAATGGGCCCGATGGGCTGTAGGGCCCCATAATAGGCAAAATTGGCAATTTGTTACTAAGTGATGAAAAATCATATGATTGCATGACTATGAATGTGATTGGGCCTGACGGGCCATATGAATGTGATTTGGGCCCAATGGGCCATACGGATGTGATTTGGGCCTAGTGAGCCATATGAATGAGATTGGGCCTAGTAGGCCATATACATGTATGTAGACTCGTTTGGGATTTGTAAGAGGTTTTGGGCCTAATATCTGATAACTGCTTAAACAGACATAAAACTTAAATAATTAATTAATTGTGACCATGGACAAGCCATAAGGTTAAGGTGTGGCAATGGGTATATACATGTCTAGGATTGGATCTAGGGAGAGCTTGGTACTTAAGCGGTCTTATTGACCCACCTCCTCTTCTCTGGATTCCTACCTGGTGCATAGTATCTGTTCGCTTTAGCCACCGAGGACTTGTTAATGGGGCAAGGTAAGTAATAACCCATAATAAAAAGAAATTACCGAAAAGCCCCTAAGGGAAAAAATGACTAAAATACCCCTATGTGTTGAATGTAAGGTTTATGGATGTTACTTGTATACCTGCTGCATTCATATGATATTTTGTTTAAGTTGCATATGGGTTAGGAATTACGGAACGGAGGAAGTATATAAGGATCGCATGGTTGCTTGACGAACGTGGATCCAGCGATGGCTTTTTATGCCCAATATATGATTAGCAGCTTTGCTGCAACGTTAGGTAGTACCGCAACCAGCCTACTATTGGAGTGTATCGGATGGGTGGGTCGATATTTATATCCTCACATGGTGTGAATCGAGGGATGGAGATGGTGTGTAGCAGTTGGATGGGTGGGATCCGTGCATATTTGATTGCCTTACATCTGTTCTGATATTAAATTGGGCTCAGGCCCGAAAAGACTTGCTATTGCATGCTTTTCTATTTTTCGAGGCTTGTACACACTAGGTTTTCGAAAACTCACCCCCTCTTTTATTTTTCTCAAGTGATCCTCAGTAGGTGATGCGACGGTTGGAGGGACTCCGAGGTGGCCAGCTAGCAAGAGGACTTGGACTTGTTTTCTTAAACATATAATTTCTAGTATTTTAAGTTATTTTAGTCCAGATTGTAATAAGGCCTATCTGCTAGATATTACTTCATTGTCATTTCTACGCTTGAAAATTTTGATACGGAACCTGAATTTATTTCTTTTAGACATATTCGAAGTTTTTTTGAAAATAATTATTTTAAAATCAAGCTTCCGCAGATAAAGAGAATTTTTACTAAGTAATAAAGAAATAGTTCATTTTGAATACACCTTATTCTAGAACTAAATACAAACTGAATGTTACTTAATTTTCTCTTTTGAAGGGTTTTCAATGAAAACAAGGTTTTTGATAAAACACTTCAATGTGACACGCTGGATCCGGCCATAACATTTGGGCTGGGTTTGGGGTGTTACAATTTCTCTCCCTTATTCGTGAGAGTGAAGAGAGAGGTGATTAAGTTGTTGGCATCGTTACCAAGGAGTCGGTGTGAGATTGAGCTACTTTTAGTTTTGTTGCATGTTCCTTAGAGTGATAGTTAGCGAAAACTAAATTTATAGATACAACCTTTCTTTGTGTTTGTTTTTGTTTTGTCTTAAGATTTTGTGAATTTGTTTTGCTTTCTTGTGCTTGTAGGAGTAGGGCATGACTCGGACAGGTAACAGTATCGTACCATTTGAACCAGAACTAGAATGAATACTAACGCACGCGAGAAGGGCTTAACATTCGAGGGATGCCCAACCTCCACCAAGGGACCAGCTAACTGACAACCTAGGAGAAGAGACTCAACCACCACACCTACACCCACCACTGATGGAGCAATGTATGTTGCGTGACTATGACATGAATTTAGAATTTGTTTGAGGGAGTATTAATCACCCGATCTGATGATTAATGCTAACAACTTTGAAATCAAACCGAGATGATCAGATTGTAACACCCTAACCCGGTCTGATCGTCAGACTTGACCTACAAGGTGTCACAATAGTTAATGAAACATATAACATTTGAAAACTCAATTAAACTTAAAAGATTTCAGGCAAAGATACAACTAATCATGTTTCATATCAATCGTAAACAAACTAGGTCTTAGATAAACTTACAAAAGCCCTTAAATCAAAAGGGAAACATATGAGGACTCAATTGGAAATTAAACAAAGAGTATAGAAATTTCAAAAATTAAGGGTCACACGGCCATGTGACTATGCCGTGTGACAGGTTGTGGTCGTGTGTGCCAGAGTAACGCGACCATGTTGCCAAGCTGTGTATCTAACTAGAGCCATGTGGGAGGGAGTCATACGGTTGTGTCGCTAGGTGGTGTAACAAGGTGAAGCCATGTATAGCATACCACACAGGCATATGCCGAATCCGTGCAACTCTTTGTGACCGTGTCAAACTGAAACCTTCCAATTTGTAAAAAGCACACGACTGTGTGTTAGCCTGTGTTCAACATAATGAACCTTTACAAGAAAGTTACCTAAACCAATCTTTCACTTAAGCCATGTATAAGAGACAACCAATTCTTAAACCTATTCCAAGTACACAAATCATACCTAAGACCTAACCAAATCCTATTTCTAACCAATACGCCTCAAGGCACCTCAATCACATTCAACACAAAGTGAAACATCTCAATTCATCTACACATTTAATACCAAATATTCATTCCATCTAATACCAATCATAAATCAATACTTATTCCATTCTCTACATTTAACAATTAGGTATTTAACCATTCGCAAACACAAACATTTATCAAAGCTTATAACATACCATAAAACATTGTTATAAGTTTACACATTTGGGCATTTTATACCCTTTCCATTGAAATTTGCCATCACTCAAAATGACTCAACCATTTAACAAGACTTATAAACATACCATATGATGATCAAATGTAATAATTTGACACACATATCATAATCATTATTATCCAACATGACATTATACATATGAAGCCTATATACATATCATATGCACATTCAAGCCAAGTATTATATATATGGATCATTACACTATCAATCCAAAATAAACTCATTCACATTAAAACCTAAACACATGCCACATAACTGATTCAAGTATGATTCAAAAGTTTACCGAGTCTGAAGGTGGATAGATTGAGCTCTAGAGTGATCCGACTGACACATTCCACAAAAATGTCAACTACAGACACAGAAAATGAAACATAGTAAACATTATGAATGCTTACTAAGTTCATAGGAATTAAAACAATAAACTCAACTTGTTTATTAATAATATAACAAATAAACTCACCTTGTTTACTAATAACATTACGAATGCTTACTAAGTTAATAGGAATTAAAACAATAAACTCACCTTGTTTCCACATTTAACTACAAGAAGGTAAGATCATCAGAGGCAAGTCTTAAAGTAATTCAATGCCACTAAATTAGTATCATTAATTATCTATATACTTACGTCATATTATTCAATCATCATATAACATATCAATTCAGAACACACACAATTTATTCAATCATATAACATTTTCAATTATAAAATTCAATTCATAATAATGTTATTCGATCAAAAACTTTGAGCAAAGACAACATTTACATCATTCCAATTTTATCGAATAACAAATTCCAATCCATCAGATCCTATTCATCATATATGAATTTTACAACAACCATATACCATTTTGGCATTTCCACATTCAATATTCATTTCACTCAATCTTTTAATCAAGTCTCGTGCATCAGTTCAAATCATTTATCTCTTTTACTTAAACAAATTAGCTCGATGAACAATAGTAAAATAATCTCGAATACACCAGATATAAATTGCTCACACGAGCTGTGAATATAATTGCTCACATGAGCTGTGAAAATGGGTCTGCTTACACAAGCTGCGGGTCGGGATGATAACTTTACATGATGCTGCTCACAAAAGCTGTGAAGGATCCGCAACAAATGCAGGACCTTAGTTATCAGTAAAAAATCTAAGACCAACACCTGAAACTATATAAAACCTAAGACATGTCATTCATATCCTAATTTTTTACTAAGTTCAAACAGTCATTTATAGAAAATTTAGAATCTTAACATTTCGATAGCATTTTCAATAGATCAAAACGTATATCATAATCATATCACAACTATTCAGCCTTTCATATGAGTTATCAAAAATACGTATACAAAAATTTACAATTAAATGTAAATATTCGTAATTCAAATAGACAACATTTAAAATATACATACATTGTATGAAATTCCCTAATATAATCAGCTAGCGAGTGAGTTATAGGCCTTAGGTAGTTTTAATCTATTTAATTGAGTGTGCAGGATGTGTATTTAGTAGCCTGACTGCCTTAGGAATGACAGTCAAGTGTAGCACAAGCTTCCCGAGATGCAACACGAGAAGTCGAAACTCTTAGCTTGGGAAATCGATATTGCGTGGCAACACAAGCATGGTGTGTTGCAACACAGGGCTGAACATGGGACACAAGCACCGTAAAGGCTAAAATCTTCTGCGCAATAAATTATTTCCAGGACTAGGGCTTCCAATTGACCTAGTTAGGGTTTTTAAACATTAGTATAAATAGTAAGGTTATTCCCAACATGTGGGTAAGCCATTAGGAGACATAGTTGGTAGATTTATGTTACAAGTTATTTAGGTTTCGAAACATTCTTGTTATTTTCGACTAGGTCCGGTTTGGACCTAAGTCTTTTCAATTGAAGTACTTAGTATTTTCTTTTAGTGTTCATTTGCAAACATCAAGATTAATTAAAAATTATGAGATTATGCCACTCTGATCACATCCAATTCATCGGTTGAGCAATTTCTCACTTGTAGCACCCTATATGTGGCCCAATTGTCAAGCTCGAATATTAGGATGCCACACCACCGTCTCATCATCAACGCAACCAAAACATCTCATCAACATGAAATTAATGACATATTATTAATCTTAAACATATATATAGAGTTCCTAAGTCATGAATACTCAAGCAGCATTAAATTAAGCTAAATATACATCAAATGAGCTTATTACACCTTTGCAAGATGCGTTTGATTCACTCAATGAAATTGAAAAAAAATCACGTAATTATTGATAAATCTCTTATATGGTATCGATACCACCTAGAAAATCAGTACCAAAACAACATTTTGTTTCTTGCTTAAAATTAAAACACAAGGATTTTATTAGTACATTTCAAAAAGAAGTTTTTTTACCCCGAGTATCGATACTAGGGGTATGGTATTGATACCAAATTACATTACTGACTTCCTGCACTTTTAAAGATCATAGAGGTATCATTTTTAAAATCTAAATATCGATACCTTTGCTCTAGACAACAAAAATACAAAATAAGGCATTTAATACATTCTAACTAATAACTACTCAACATACAACTTTCACCTCATCAAACAATTGCCAAAACGACTATAATAATAGTTCAAAATATCAAAAGTATGTCCAAGCAAGAATCAACATATCAAGGTCCGAGTCAAAATTCCAAGAACAAATAAGCTATGAAAACATGTAAAGCAACATGCCAATATTATGCAACAAGTCTACTATATTGCCTTTTTCCTACAATTCCAAAATAATAATCAATGAACACATACTCAAATGTTAAACGACTTGGATTAGTCCCTTAGAAAATATTCTGCACCACTCACACCACAACACTTAACAGTTTGCAAAGGTTTAAAAAGGAGTGGGTGAGCTTTACAACCTCAGTGAATGATCAGAATAACTGCCACGCAAATATGTCATCGTGTATTAACTAAACATCCATATAGTACATTTACAACATTTCCAACTTTAGTCTCATTCTACTTATTCATGCAATATTCATTGATTCATTTTAATAGTAATCACATACTTATTTAGGCATATATCATATTACACATAAACACATTTAATGGTAATTTGGCACTTGAGGCTATGAAACATAAAAGTGGGCTCTACCACCACACATCAGATACACGGATCTCCAACACACCAAATGACTTTTAGATTCGAACATATCCCAAAAGATTAGGATATAGATAGTAGTCTCCAACACACCAAACATATCCCGGTGAACAGAGCTTAGCTCAAATTCCCTTATCTCTCTAAAACTGTCCCAAGCATTAACGCTCCAAAGCAAAACACATATAGGTGAGTACTCACAATCCTATGGCATGCCAACTATATCCAACGATCTCATATGGCCATAATGCCAAAATATCCACAATATAACACACATTTACTTACCGATTTTTCGCTCACTTTTTTGACATATTTGTATTATTAGTACAACATTATCACTTCCATTTAGCATGTATAACATACCCACATTTACACTTTCACAACATTCATCATAAACATATAACACATATCTTAGCATCACATCTTACTTCTCACATTCACAATTACATAAGCACATTTTTCACAAATTAGACATGGGTATAAGAAACCTTACACTTGAAATTTAGAGTAGGGGTTTCAGCTACTTCTAAATTCCCAATTAACTTAGTGAATCGTTCTACAAGCAATGATTCTAAACACTCATAGTTCACACTTTCGCCTAGCTATCGAAACCTTAAACTAGTTTTTCCTTAACTTGTAAAAGGTTCTAACGAATCTGAAGCTTCAACAAGTAAATCACACAACAAGCACAGTCAACATCCAGCCAAAGACTCTCCTAAATCAATAAAAAACACAAGTCTAGGCTAGATTCTCTTGTAACCGAAACCTTTGACATAACAAACTTCAAACTCAATTATCTTAGTCCATACTTAATCTTTTTGCCTAAAACTGGTTCCATTCATCTAACTGTTCACCTATGACTGATTCTCAACCTTTAAAGTACTCAAAACTACCCAATTCATGGTATTAAAATTTTTTGACATGTTATGGCAATTTTCATGAAAATCTAATAAAACTTAAGAAATATTTAACGAAACTTTAAAATCAATTTGGAAACCTTCTATTCATATAAAAACTAATTGAAAAACACTTTAAAACCACGTTTTTACTCAAAATCCTGAAATCCACCATTAATGACTAAATTTTTGGCTTTTATTTAAAACATACGATTTAATGGCTAAAAACTCAGTTTAATGGATCAGATAACATCTAAAACTAATATAAAGATGAATTGTTACCTTCAATGGAAGAAAAAAAGAGGTTTACTAAAAATCCAGAAAACCCACAACTTGAGAGATGACAAAACCAATGGTGTTTTGTAACAACCCATTTTTAGTCAAATCAATATAGTGGTTTCGCGACCACAAATCTAAGGTTAAAATATTTATTTTATTATTATTTTAACATTTACTGTATGAATATATGATGGTGTGAAATTTTAGTTAAGAAATTTTAGCATTTGGTTGCTCAATTTGATAAAAAAGACTAAATCACGTAAAATGCAAAAGTGTTATTCTATTAGTTAAAGGTGTTAAATAGCTACAGAACCTTAAAGTTAAGGTCCTTATGTTTTAATTAGACCATTAATTAGATAAGTGGATGATAATGGCTTCGCATAATTGAAACTTTGAATTAATAATAAAGTTAATTTTGTCATTTAGTAATTAAAGGTTAATTAAATAAAACAAAAGCTTTTCATTTCATTCATATTTTTCCTTAGTCATTTGTAACATGAATAATAGCCATTTTTAGGGCTTGATATTTTCCCAAGCTTTGTATGCTCAATTAGGTACGATTTTCGTCCCGTTTTTAATGATTTTTGTGTTTTTGAGATCGTTGTAGCTAGGTCAAGCTAGCCCAGGGACTAATTTGCAAAGATGTTAAAGATTTTGCATGTTTCCATTGATGCATATGCATGATTTTTGATGATTTATGATAGATTTTGAATGTTATTTGATAGATATACAAGTTTTGTTAAGTGATTTTTAGTGAAAATGCAAAATAGGGATTAAATTGAGAAATGTGTAAAGTTAGTGGCTACAATGTGAAATAAATGAAAAATATGGGCTGATAGGAACATATTAGTAATTTTTCTAGCATGGGTATATTTGGAATTTCATTAATTGGTGATTTTATGAAATAAGGACCAAATTGTGAAAAATGTGAAAGTTTAGGGGCAATTGTGTAAAATAGCCCTAATGTATATTTTGGATTGAATTGAATAAATAGTTGATAAAATATGTTAATTTTGAATATATTTAGATCAAGAAAGGAGAAATACGGACTTGGATCGAGAAAAAGATAAAGTACTAGATTAATCGACAATTTCATCGTTTTTGAATCGAGGTAAGTTTGTATGTAATAAGCATTGTTATAATTATGTTTTAAATGCTTTGATATTGCATAAATTGTGTATACAAGACTACAGTCATATTTGACTACAATTTGGCTATGTATGGCACTTAGTGTGTGATTCGAGATAGGTTCGGCTATGTATGGCACTTAGTGTGCGAGATTAAAATAGATTCGGCTATGTATTGGCACTTAGTGTGCAAGAATTTGAGTTTTTGACTTTTTTCATTTGGGTATGATTTTGTTACAGATTGGTTCAGGTATGTATATGAATCATATGAGCTTTAAATTAAAGAAGTTATGAAGTTTGCATATAAATATAAAATTAAGCATGTGGAAGGTTTGTTAGTATTTATGAATTATGAATTAACAAGTTCAAATTGATGAATTGTGTATTTATGATTAGTTAAGTTTATTTCATATGAGCTTACTAAGCTATAAAGCTTACTTTGTTTATTTTTCCCATGTTTTATAGTGATTTCAAAGCTAGCTCAGATTCGAGGATCATCGGAGACTACGTCACACTATCCAACCATCACTTTGGTACTTTTGAGCTTATGG
The DNA here is from genome assembly GCA_025698475.1 of Gossypium anomalum. NCBI lineage: Eukaryota > Viridiplantae > Streptophyta > Magnoliopsida > Malvales > Malvaceae > Gossypium > Gossypium anomalum. The sequence continues at coordinate 54,828,195 of CM046968.1, read as the reverse complement.
TTTGGTCATATGGCTTGTATAGGATTAAGGTCATTTTGATATGTATCTTGGTTGCGAGTTTTTCCATTTGAGATGGCTTATGAGTGGTTATGTTTTAGTTTGTACATATAGCCATGAGACTTGGCTTAATTTGGCTAGTTTGGTTATGTATATATAAGTGTGCATATGGTTTATATTGAGTGATTGAGGTTGGTTTGCAATGTTATATATAGTTGGTATTATAGATGTCAAAGGATTGATAATTGAGAAGCTATGTGCTTGTGGATTGATGTATGATGATGCATGTTTGGAAAAAATGTTTAATTAGATGATTTGAATATGTAAAGTTGGTATAATTTGAATGAGTAAAACATGGGATAGTAAGCATGTTAGTAGTTGGAATTGAAATGGTATGTTTTAGTCTTGATTTTGGTGAATTGGATGACCATTTATGCTATGAGTGAGTACCATTTGAATTGTATAGGTATGCGTAAAAATTGAGTGGCAAAATGGCTTGGTAAATAGCCTATTTTTGTCCACATGGGCAGAGACACGGCCGTGTGTTTCAACCGTGTATAACACACGGTCATGTTACATGGCCTTGTGTCCCTTGGTGTTGAATTTTAAATGAAGCAAGTATGCTCCACACGGTCTCACACACGGGCGTGTGATCGGCCGTGTGGCATAAGTTAGTATACCCTCTAATTTGCACACGGCATTGCACATGTGCGTGTGACTTGGCCGTGTTGCATAAGTCAGTATAACCTAGAGGTTTGGCACGACCAAGCACATGGCCTGGCACACGGGCGTGTGGTTGGCCGTGCGACCCAAGTCAGTAAGCTCACTTGTTTAGACACAGGGTAGGACACGGGCTGGGACACGGCCATGTGCTTCCATTTCGAATGTTCACACAGCCTGTGATACAGACGTGTCTGGTGGCCGTGTGAGACACACGGCCTGGCCACACGGGCGTGTGTGCCCTGTTTTGAGAAAATTTTTCTAAGTGTTCTAAATGTTTTAAAAGTTATCGGTTTACTCCCGAACCAATCCCAGTGCATGTTTAGTGCCTCGTAGGCTTGTATTAGGGACATATTGAATGAGATTGAATGATGAATGTTTGAATTAAGAAAATGTATGCTAAAAGTATGTATAATTGTGTTGTAAGTCTGGTAATGCTCTTTAACCCTATTTCGGTGTTGAATAAGGGTAAGGGGTGTTACATGTTTTGGGTATTTGTCTTGAAATTCTATAGAGATTTATGGCTTGGGTGATGATAGAAATAAAAGGAATTAAGATTTTTAAAATAAAATTGAATGGGAGAAGCTTAGGAGAGCAAATGACGACAAAAACAAAACAATGGAAAAGTTATCTTGAGTTTGCTGTAGGTAGTGGAAATTTAGGTTGAATTTTAAAATTTGGTTTAACTGCCTTATAAACACTCAAAATTCAACCCCTTTTACAAATCAGTCCTTATTTCAAAATTCAAAATCTTTTCAATATTCTTTTCAAAAATTGATTTGATTTTCAAAAAGTCAGGCAAAAACATTTCCAGTTAGCATGCTACGAAATCCCCAAGTACACTAGAGCTGAAATTTTCAGTTTACCCTCAAAACTTCTAGGCCCTATTTTGGGGTGTGACATTACCCCTATTTTATTTATTTATTTTTTTCTCTTACATGTTTAAATTAAACATAAGAGTTATGGCATCTAGATCCATGAGAGGCTAATTCTTTAGGAATATTAACGAGCGGATGTGGGAGTAGTTAACGAAAGAATATGGGTTTCCCAAAAGGATTAACTGATTTTAAACCATGTATGCTTAGACCCTAGGATCAACAACCCTAGGAAGTAATTTAGGTTAAACAAGGTTGGGAGATAAGTTTGTCGAGTAAATCATGATTTATCCCGGTGGGGAAAGTAAGGTCATGAGATAAGCGAGTAACTGTCGATTAATTAATTAGTAGAGGTTAGGAGGTAATACTAGTTAGTTAATAGTTAATTCCAATCAAGCCCAAATTTAGTTGAATTATTTGTTTGTTTATTTTCTGTCACTTAATTTAGTTTATGATATTAATCTTTGTTATTAGTTATCGTAATATAAATTTTAATTGTAGAGGTAGATTTAGGATTTAATTCATCCTCCCTTGGGTACGATCCTCAGAATACTTCTCTGTGTTTTGTTTTAACATTTACTATATTACAATTTGACCCGTATACTTGCGGACACATTGTCTTATTTTCATATCTTTTGCCACAATAATTTTTTCCAAACGTTTGCACATTTGGCAGCAGTCACTTGCAACCCGAGGAGGCATGACCATCCCAACCTTAGCTGGGGAGGGAACTGACCGTGTTCGCATATGCACATAAAACAAACAATTTTATAAAATAATTTTAAAGCGCAGCTTTACTGCAAGCGTACAAGTCAGTTGTAATATGTGGTGTGTTACAATGGAACACTGAAGTTTTTTAAGGATCAAACCTAAGTGAGTTGGCAATTAAGTGATAAGTAACATACATTTTAGAGTCTAAATGGCTACTAATACAATTTTATAGTACGACAAATCATAATAAGAAAATTTTGCAAGAAAATTGAATAAGCTAATCTAAGGACTAAATTGCAAAGAGTATAAAACTAGGAAATTAACCAAATAAATGAATAGCGGTGGTTGGTTGATTTTGATGTGGTTTTTCGGTCCTCGAATGAGGGACTTAAATAGCTTAAACTACTAAGTGGATCAATTTTATCTTTTGATCTCAATTTTACCAACTTAGATGAAATAATCCAATTTTTCTCTCGATCTTACCAGTTAATCCAGGAGTAATGAATGGGTACGCAACAAGATTACCTTTCCGTCTCACTTTCCTAGATATTCCCTTAGGGGCATCACTTTTTAAGTTTTTATGTCTATTTGATTTAATCATTTGTCCAATAATTAATTTACCCACATCTCCATCAACTAACCCCCTTTTAGGTCTAACTACTCATGCTGAAAACAAAGAGAATAAACATAGAAATGAAAAGCAAAGAAGCCATTAAAGTAAAGCTTAGGAAAATATAAAAGTTTGGATTTTTATGCAAAAAAAAACTTAAAGAACATGAAACTAAAGACATCCAGCAAGAAAATCTAAAGCAATAAACATAAAAGGAACAAACTTTAGTTGATTTAAAGTAAAAGAAACTAAAATATATTGAACTAAAGTTAGAAAAGTCTTACAACCAAGGTACAAGGACTGGAAGTGTAAATAAACCTAAGATACAATGATAACTAACTTAACTAACACTAAGAACTTTAAGAATAAGAAGTAAATAAAGAAAATTAAACTAAAAAACTACAAAAGAAGAAAAGAAAATGAAAACCCTAAAAAAAGTGCAGAAAAACTAAGAGAAAACCTAGAGAAAACTAAGGCTAAAATTAAGCTAATGTGTGCCTCTCTCATACTCTGCCAAAATTTTCTATTTTAGGCTAAATTCTAATGAATTTTTATTGCCAAAATTACCAATACATAGGCCTTGGATGATTGGTGGATCGGGTGGACAAAGGTTATCATTTTTTTCAAATTTTTTACCCCTCATGATGTCTGTGTCGCAATACCCAAAAGAGGATATTGTGACACCTCAAGAAACTTCGAACCTTGGGTCTTCTTTGAAGGGTGGATATCATGATACCACTGAAGGGTGGTCTCCAATCTTTCGTACTGTTGGAGGTATCATGATTCCAAGGTGTGAATGTCGCGATACCCTTTTATTTGGTGTCGTTCACGCTCATTTTTAACCTTCAACACGTTCTTACACCACTTAATCACATGTTAGCCCCCCCAATGGCACTATTGGTCAAATTTGGTCATAAAATGAGTACAAATGATACATTTTCACTTATTAACTTAAAATCTAAAAATTACAAAAAAAAAAACTATGCAAAAGATGCTACTTTTCTCAAGAATAAGGCCCTTAAGTATACTGAGAAAGCCTAATTTGCCATATCAAATTATGGCAGATTAGGAACCAATGAGGTCTCTCTAATAAAGGAGTACTAAACTTTAATCCTCTAAGACCTAATGCACCATACCAACGTCCATAACCATTTAGGGAGCCTCAAGATTCAAGGAGAAAACCAATCTTTATTAGCGACTCACTAATGCCGATTAGAGTAAGTAAACTAGAAAAGGGCTTACATGTGGTGCAAGCTGATATGCGTCAAACTCGTGGTCAATTAGACCAAAACTTTCTTTTGTTGTAAAATAATGCAACCTCTAGTATATCAAATCCAAAATGGGAAGCAAAAGACTATGCAAAAGCCATCACCCTTAGATCAGGGTTTGTAGTAAAAGAACCTATTCGATCAGTTAGTGTAGAAAAGGAAGTAAGAGAGAAGGACGAAAGCACCCACACTCCTAGTGTTGGAGATAGGGTGAGAGAGAGAGATGAACCCAAGAGTAAACCCACACTAGCCAAGCTTTAGGATAGAACTATTTTACCTCCTAGTCTGGCACCCATACCTTTTCAATCGTGATTAGAAGAGAAGAAAAAGAAAGTAAGGAGCTTCTGAATTTCCTCAACATGTTCAAGGCCTTGAACATCAACCTTTCATTACTAAAACTCTTTGATAAAATTCCTAAATACGCCAAGTTCCTTATAGATGTTATGTCTCGAAGGAAAAAAATAGGAAGAGGAGAGTGAATAGCTCTCAATGTCGAATATAGTGCAGTAGTATCCAAAATAGTTCCCCCAAACTTAAAAGGCCCAAGTAGCTTCACTTTCCCTATAAAGGTAGGAGGAGTCAGCTTCGCGAAAGTTGTTTTTGATTTAGGGGCTAGCATTAACCTCATGCCATTTTCAATCTATAAGAGGTTAAGTTTAGGAGAGCTTAGGGAAGTAACAATAACTTTACAATTAGCCGATCGAACGCTGGTACGTCCTAAGGGAGTCCTTAAGGATGTTTAAGTTAGGGTTAGGAAATTCATTTTCCTTATGGATTTCATCGTGCTTGATTTTGAGGAGGACCTCAAGATCCCTATCCTCTTAGGGAGACCTTTCTTGGCCACGTCTAGAGCCACTATAGATGTAAGAAAAGGTGAGTTTACCATGGACATTGAGGGGGAGATAGAATTTTTCAATGTGTAGAGCTCGAGTTTAGGTCTAAGGAGGTGTTGTCGTCTCAAGGGTATGAGTGTTAGGTGGTTGAGATGAAATCTTTTCATGCTGATGCTTCTGCAACTTTTGTGGAGTGTTGTAATTTTACAACGGTTCGTTCGACATAAAAGAGGATCTAGAGACGAAAAAGGATCAAGAAAACATTGCAATTCTCAAGTGGCCTCAGCCATGTATTAAACAAAAGGTAAATCCAAATGTTGAGGACACTGGACAAGCATCATTTTAGGGGTGTAACCAAATGCCCTTAGTTACATTTTTAACTTGCCGTATGTGGCAATTGAACTTTAATTTGTATATATTTGAATGATTGGAGCATGGACTTCATTTATTTTTTATGCTTAGATTAGTATTTAAATTTGTCCTTGTTTAATTTTTGAACTTAGTAAGATAGATTTTGGATGTTGGGAGGAAAAATGACAAATTTGTGAGTGTTTGAGGCATCTTTATAGTGGAATCGCAATATCCAAGAGAGGATATTGCGATATCCTTAAAAGTTTTGAAGGGTGATAAAAAATCATTTGGGTAACGCAATACCAAGCCCTTGATATCGTGATACCCTTGGAATTTCTAAAGTCAAGTTTTGGAAAAATGCGTGGTGTCGGTATCACAATACCCAAAACAATTCAAAATAGGGGGTCCAAATATCATAGGGTATCGTGATATCCACCTCTGGATATCGCGATACCCATGTTGGATCTGGCCATACTTGGTTGTGGTATCACGATCCACCTGTTTTAGAAGCCCGTTCATTTCCTCATTCCAAATCTCTCAAACTCTAAACACCCTTTCCCTCATTTTTCCTCTTAAATCCTCTCAAATCTCTTTTCAACCTTTTTCTATTTTGCTTTGTTTTTGCTATTTTTCTTCTTCTTTGCAAGTATTGTTGCTTATTACTGTGGGAACATTGGAGACACACCAATGCAAACCACTTTTCCATCGCCATTGATGATATTTTTCGATTTAAAAGTTCTTTTTTTCTTTCATTTTTTAAAAGTTTTGTTGATTTTATTTTATTTTCATTGTGTTGTTATTGGCTTTGGTTAGTTGGTTAGTTTATTTGTTACATAGCTGGATTAAAAGTTTGAGGATAAGAATATATGCTGCCTCAAACGTTAAAGTGGGTGCGATCCCGACAGGAATCACCTCCATCGTTGGAGTATGTTCTGGGTAAGTTTAAATCAAAAGAGGCCATTGCATAACATTCCAATATATTGCCTATGTGTGAAGCTCGTGATAATGCTATACTTTGTTCTTTAGAAACCTTAAGATTCAAATTCTTTTGAAACATTTAGATTTGAATGCTGTAAACACGAAAATTTACACACTTTTTCATGCCTTTTTAACTTAAAATCATAAGTTTCGATAAAACCCTTGTCGAAAAATAATTAATTTTCATAAAATAATTAATGTGCACTTAAACTATGAACATGTTGAATTTTAGTTAATTTTATAATTAATTTTGATGAATTTTGGTTATTTTCGACAGATTTGCACAAATGGCGAAAAATGGCTTGGCAGACACTGCTAGAAGCACAAAATCGAGAAGAATTTGAAGTATCGAGGCGAACTAAATTTCAGCCTAAGACTGTCCAAAATTGTATGTTGATATCCAATTTAATTTAGGTTAATAAATTATTATTAATTAATTATGAAAAAGTGGTTCAGTTGAACCAAACCAAGTGAACTGAACCGCCTAGGAAATGGACAGCCCCAAAATCATCCCAAAAGCTGACCCAAATAAGCTTATTAGCTGATTATTTAAGCTTGCAAAGTGGCCCTTGAAAATTTGTTCAAATTGCAATTAAGCCCCTCCACAATTGGTGGCTTTGTAGACTTGCCCCAAGCCATATTTAGTAAAGTTGAAGCCATCAACTTTGCCACATAGATGGCCGGCCAAGGGGTGGCTCTTTGGCTTCTCTTTTTAGCAAATTTCAGCTGCCACATTCAGCTATAAAACACCCCCTTGGCTGATCATTCAACACATCCCCTCATTCACATCTCTTCTTTCACAATTCTCCTTTCCTCTCTCACTTTTTGTCTCATTTTCCCACTCAAAGTTCCTTGCTCTTTTGCCAATTTCGCCTGTTGGAAAAGGGGTATTCATCAGCCATTTGGAGCAGTAATTAAGTGTTCATAGCAGCCTTGGTCAACGAGGACAATGTAGAAGGAATAACGGAGCAAACTAGTCAAGCTACGAAAAAACACCAGATTTGATGCTTGTTCCCTATCTCTTTAATTTTTATTGTTTTTGTGATGAACATATCTATGAATATTTATGTTGTTGGAATGGTTAATTTAATCAGCTTAGCTTGAACTTAATTCGTGTTGGGTTGATTGCATTTCATCCTCTTAAATTATTAAAATTATATTTATGCTGTTATAGGCCTCGGTAAAATGCTTGATTAAGTAAAATCATGACTAAGTTATTCTTGCATTACAATTGTTAGGTAACTAATGAATTAATTATTTAAACGGATTGAAATTGTAATTAAAGGACACAGTACTTAATCAGTGCATGTTTATTCTTCTAAGGTAGCTGAAGGTTAAATTAGCATTGTATCTGGCGATATATTTGCCTTGCATAACTTGCAAGATTATTGTGATTAAATTGTTTCAAGGTAAGGATACCTTGTTACCTCACATAGTCTTTTATGTGCTCATTAGATTTAATTAATCGTTTGAATTGACATAGGAATATGCAAGAGATTAGTTCAATTTAATGAGTATGTATGTGATATAACATGTTTGCTTATTAGAATCTGTTTATCGATTGAATTGACATAGGGATATGTTAAGAGATGAATGGATTTGTGTAGGTGAGTATGTTCATAAGCTAGCAAATCACCGAGTTGTAGTGAATTTATTCGTAATAATATAAAAATGAGTTTAGTAATTCTAAGATAAGAAATGTAATTAATCTAACAGAATTATATCATCTTAATTAAAATAGTACTTTGAAATTGTGTATTTGAGATTTATTTATTTAATTTACTTAGTTTAATATCGTAGTTTTTAATCACCCTCTTCAAACAAAATATTTTTCCTCACAAAAGTGTTTTAAATAGCATTCATAAATAATTCTTTTCACAGTCCTTGTGGGTACGATAACTCGACATTTACTTGTCACTTTAATACTTGTTGCGATTTTGTACACTTGAACATTTCTGTCATTCCAAGTTTTTGGCACCGTTGCCGGGGACTGTTTTAAAAAGTCATTATTTGTGAATTTGTTAGTTTTGCATTTTGGTTAATTTTCTATTTAATTTTTAACTTAATTAATTCTTCTGTGATTATGTAACGCCCCAAAAATTTAGAGTCTTTAATTTTGTATTATCTGACACAATTACATGTTTGCTTTACTGGCTAAGTGATTTGAGTGGGTTCGGGAGTGTTTGAGAGGCCTGTTCAAGTCTTGGCTTTTGCAAAGTTTTTAGTATTGCTCTTAAATGAATCTGGACACTGTCATATAGTCCTTATAAATAATAGTGCTTGTTTTATGACACAAGGAGAGCGTGTGGTCTAGTGGTAAGGTGGCGTGTTGCTTCTGCTGGGGGACTTGAGTTCGGGTCCTGGGTTGCACAAAGGAGAATTTATTTTGCTGTTGAGTTGGGTAGGTAGTGGGGTTGGACTGAGACTCTGAGGTTGAATTGGTCATGAGAGTTTGAATAGAGTTTGAATGGGATGTTGGAGTATTTTGTGGAGAGAACCAGGGAGAGATATTAGGTGAAAATCAAGGATTTTGAGGGTGTGGACATGGTAGAGCCGAATTGGGTTTCTAGCTATTCAGAATTTCAGCTGTAACTTCTTTTGGGGAGTATTCTTTGTTTTTGATTCTCATTTTGGCTCTTTTCTTTTGCATTTCTTCTCTCTGGCCGAATGTTCTTGGTTCGAAAAAAAGTAAATCGCACTTTGGACAATTGCTGGTAAGCTGAGTGCTTCTTTGTACCTTTCGGGTTTGTGGTTTCTGTCCTTCAGTTTTCCCTCCTAGCCGAACCTCTCTTTTCCTCTATTCTCTGTGTTTTTTTTCCCTTTTCCCTCTTTTTCTCTCTTTTGCTGGTGAACCGTTTGCTCACTACCTTTTCTTCTCCTCTTTTTCATCCATTTCGGTTCGGGTCATTAGTTCATGACCGATCCTCTCCTCCTCATCTCTTCATCTTGTTGCGGCTTGACAACTATTGTAGGTACATTCGACTCTTGCTTGTTTTCTTTAATCTTTTCATGATACCTTTGCTTAAAGCTGGATGCTCCTCCCTTCTCTCATTCTCTTATAGCCAATTCTTGTCCTCTTCCTTTAGGTGTGCTATTCTTTTGAGTCTCAGAATTCTTTGATAAGTGAAAGAGTTTTTGGGTGATTTTTAGCCGTCGAAACCATTTTTTATCAGTCGATTTAAGGTAATGTGGGCTAACATGTGGGGTGTTGGTCGAATGCCCTATCTCTGGTTTTGGGTGTTATTTAGGCAATAGGTATCAATTCAAGTCTTTGGTTTATGCAAATGTTGTTAATGGGTTCCCTGGATAATGCAACTTTTCAGCAAAAAAGGGTGTGGCCAACCTTCGATTAACATTATTGACGGGTTAAACTACATTCGTGGATTAAGGTTCGTGTTCGAAGGATTTTTGCAAGTATTCACAATCAGGTGTGTAATCACACCCCCTTTCAACTGTAAAACGGCAAATGCCGAAAAGCCAAAAATACGACGTTTGAGGCCACACAAGCATTCGATAACTCGTGAGGTAAGCTAAGCCCACGAAACATGGCTGTTAGACGGTAGAGGTCGCCATGAGTATTCTCATAGGTTTGGGTCATTCTGGGTCGATGGGCCGTATGGGCCCAATTGGCTTGTGGGCTCCACACGGATAAATTCCAATATCTATGGTAATTACTGGACAGGGTTATGTAGTTCGTATGGTCGTGGTAATTTTTTTGGACTTGATAGGCCACATGGGCGTATGGGCCTACTTGGGTCACATAATGGGCCTTGGGCCCATTTAGACTGTTAGGACCGTTAAGGTTATACAAGTCGCTCGAGGTGACTGTAGACCTTCTGATGGGTCAATAAGAGTACCTAGACCCCAAAGCAAGTAAAACGACCAAAATACCCCTATAGGGTAAAATGACTATTTTACCCCTTGAGGGTAAATGACTGATTTGTGCTATGTTATAACTGTTCTTCCTGAGCATGACATTCTGTATTCATGTATGAGTTTATGACATGACATATTGCATGGGGTTGGGATACTGTTAAGGAGAAAGTGTTGTACTAGTGGCTTTGCTACATATACTGTTACTGGTGGCTTCGCCACACATACTATTACTGGCAACTTTGTTCCGATATTGTTACTGGTAGCCTTGCTGCGATATTGGCGTGTTGGCTAGGTGGGTTGACTTGGTCCCCACATGGTGTGTTGGTGGTACGGAGTGGTGTGTTGGCTGGATTGGGATGGGTTGCATTATTGTGCCACACTGTTTCTGTATTGGGCTAAAGCCCACTCTGTTCTCTTTCTGAGTAGGGCTCGGGCCTAGACTGTTTCTATATCATGTATACCGATCGACTGATAGGGGATTACACACTGAGTTTTCGTAAACTCACCCTTTCTTTTTGACTGTGCAGGTAATCCCTAGCCTTAGGCGATTTGGTGCTACGAGGGACTCGGAGATGGCCACACGACTGCAATTCATTTACATATGATTTTATTTATACTTAAAGTTTCATTTTGGGTTTATGTTTTTGCAATAATGACATTTATGGGATATAATTCTTAATTGGGCTTTTATTTATTTACTTAAAAACTGCTAGTCTTAAGAAGTCATATTTCCAAAATAATGACTATTTTTCAAAAACACATGTTTTAACTTCAAGGTTTTAAAAGCTTCTGCAAATCTTAAATAGTTTAGCATATCAAAAGCAAATTAATTTGGTAAAACATTTTGACAAGATGATTCAGTAATAGCAAAGAACGTAACTCACTAAAGTTTTCGTAAAGACACTTCGACGTGACAAGCCAGATTTGGCCATAACGTCTGGGTCGGGTTTGAGGTGTTACAGATTATTTTAGGTGTTTATGAGTATTGACCGAATTATTGACCTACTCCCTGTAGACCCTGAGATAGAAAGAAATTTTTGAAAGCGAAGAAGATAAGCAAATTAGAAAAGGACTGAAGAGATGAATCTTGAAATTTTGAATTAAGGAAATGGAGCAAACCCTGCTCAAAATCCTATCCTTATTGCTGATGATAAGGATAGAGCTTTAAGACAGTATGTCGTGCCAGTGTTTCATGATCTTAATCCACGTATTAGAAGACTTGATATTGAGGCATAATAGTTTGAGATGAAGCCAGTTATGTTCAAAATGCCTCAGACTGTGGGCCAATTCAGTGGAATGCCTATCGAAGATCCTCATCTTCATTTAAGATTATTTATGGAGGTGAGCGATTATTTCAAGTTAGCTGGAGTACCCAAAGATGCATTATGATTGAAGTTGTTCCCGTATTCACTAAGGGACAAAGCTCGAGCCTGGGTAAACTCATTGCCTCCAAATTTAATTTTCACATAGCAAGAGTTAGCAGAAAGATTCTTTATGAAGTATTTCTCACCTAGCAAGAATTCTAAGTTGAGGAACGAGATCACTGCTTTCCAACAAATGGATGATGAGTCCTTGTATGAGGCAAGGGAAAGGCACAAAGAGTTATTACGAAATTGACCTCATCATGGAATCCCACACTGCATCCAACTTGTGACATTTTATAATGGTCTCAATGCTCACACGAGGATGGTAGTGGACGCTTCTGCTAATGGTGCTCTCCTTTCTAAGTCTTATAATGAGGCTTATGAAATTATTGAGAGGATTGCTAGCAACAACTATCAATGGCCAACCAATTGAGCAGCATAAGGAACACGAGTTGTTGGAATACATGAAGTAGGCACTCTTACTTCACTCGCATCTTAGGTATCCTCAATATCCTCAATGCTTAAAAATCTTACTACTAATGGATCTAATAGTTTTGCAGCATAGCCACCAAATCAATTTGAAAGTATAGGCTATGTTTATTGTGGGGAAGGACATTTGTTCGAAGAATGTCCATCGAACCCAGAATCCATGTATTACATGGGTAACCAGAACCAAAATCGAGGAAGGCAAGGACTGCAATCCAGTTTCTATAACCTATCTTGGCAAAATCACCCCAATTTTTCCTGGTGTAACCAAGGGGCTGGAACCAGTAACACTTACGCCCAACCTAGACCAACCCAACCACCTAGTTTTCCCAAAAAAGTTTAGAAACTAGCTCAAGCTGAATCATCCAATAGCTTAGAGAATTTATTGAAGGAATACATGGCGAAAAACGACTCCACTCTAAGGAATTTGGAGAATCAAGTGGGCCAGCTTGCCACTAACTCAAGAACCAACGACAAGGTGCTTTACCTAGTGATACGGAGAATCTGAGGAATCCAGGGAAGGAGCATTGCAAAGCGTTGACATTGAGGAGTGGAAAGACAGTAGAGCCCAACACCATCAAAGCTGAAAAAGAGCAAGCTAACGCTCAAGATTCAGAGGAGGTTCAACCGAGTGCTGAAATTCCAGTTTAACAAAAACCAGAATCTGCAAAACCCGATAAGGTAATTTCAGAAACAATTAATTCTGATCAACTAATAACTCCATTAGATGCAAATTTGCTGTAGAAGATGAATCAGCTAGCTCCAGTAAAAAAACCACCACCACCCTACCCTTAAAGACTTCAAAAGCAGAAACAGGAGATTCAATATAAGAAGTTCCTGGACATACTCAAGCAACTTCATATCAACATTTTGTAGGTTGAAGCACTTGAAAAAATGCCGAACTACGTCAAATTTATGAAGGATATCTTGTCCAAAACACAAAGAATTGGAGGATTTGAGACGGTAGCTCTGACGAAGAAATGAAGTGGATATCTTCAAGACAAACTACCCCCAAAGTTGAAGGATCTTGGATGTTTTACCATACCTTGCAACATTGGAGCAACATATTGTGGTAAGGTATTATGTGACTTGGGTGCGAGTATCAACTTGATGCCTATGTCAATATTTAGAAAGTTGGGGATAGGTGAAGTTAGACCTACTACGGTTACACTTCAATTAGCAGATCGATCCTTAGCACATCTAGAAGGAAAGATCGATGATGTATTGGCACGTGTAGATAAATTTATCTTCCCTGCTAATTTTGTTATTCTAGACTTTGAAGCAGACAAAGAAGTGCCAATTATCTTAGAAAGACAGTTCTTAACAACCGGAAGGACCCTTATTGATGTGTAGAAGGGCGAGCTTACTATGCGTGTTCAGGATGATCAGGTAACATTTAAATTTTTTAAGTCTATGCGATTTCCTGACACAATTGATGATTATTCTATAGTATCCGATTTCGAGGATTTAATAGCGGAGAAAGAGCTCAACTATGTTGAGGATTCGTTGGAACAAATTTTGACATTAGATCCTCTAAATGATGAAGAAGAGGATGAATACTTAGCTTTGTTAGAAGCTGATCAAAGGGGATTTAATCCGCAATCTCATTTTGAATCTTTGGAATTAGAGAAAAGGGATTATGCCCAACCAAAAGTTTCAACCGAGGAGCCACTTAAATTAGAACTGAAGGTACTTCCATCACGTTTAAAATATGTTTATTTAGGTAATGCTTCTACTTTGCTTGTGATTGTTTCAGCAGAATTAACTACTGAGCAAGAAGAGAAACACATCCTGGTGTTGAAACAATTCTAGAAGGCTTTCAGATAGACCATAGCCAAAATTCACAGAATTAGTCCATCTGTATGCATACACAAGATTATCCTAGAAGATGGCAAAAAAGGGACAATTGATGGACAGCGAAGACTGAACCCCATCATGAAGGATGTAGTCAAGAAAGAAATCATCAAGTGGTTAGATACAGGCATAATCTACCCCATCTCTGACAGTTCATGGGTAAGTCCGGTCCAGTACGTGCAAAAAAAGGTATCACGGTCATTGAAAATGAGAATAATGAGTTGATACCAACTAGAACGGTTACGGGATGGAGAATTTGCATTGATTACTGGAAGCTGAACAAGGCGACTAGGAAAGATCACTTTCCTTTGTCATTTTTGGACCAAATGCTGGATAGACTTGTAGGGCGAGACTATTACTATTTTCTCGATGGATACTCGGGGTATAATCAGATTACAATAGCACCGGAAAATCAGCACAAGACAACATTCACCTACCTGTACGTTACATTTCTTTCATCAAAAGAAAAAGTTTCTTTGATTGTCACCCGTAATAAGTTTTAAAATTTATAATTGATCATACTTGAACTAACTATTATCACGATGAAGGCAAGCGCATCTATCGAACCGTAGTATAGTTTTAGCAAGACTGGATGTCGAACCCAAAGGAACTAAAAGTACTAGTATTAACTTTCTTCTTATTATCTAGCTTCAGAATAATGAAGGTTGTTTTATTTAACTAATTAACTAATCTAAGAATGCACAGAAAAATAACTTGGGGAAATACTTTTGGGAAAACTGATTGATTTTAGACAACACCCAAGGAAGAATCCACCTAGACTTCTCTTGTTAATTGACTCTGAACCAGACGATTTATTCACTTAACTTGATCCATAGAAATCCCTAATTTATGTTATTATCCCTATTCAAGACTAATAACGTCTAACCCTAGGTTAATTAATTGAAATCTCTTTCTAATTAAAACCCCTAGTTTTGCATTAACTCGATCTATGGATTCCCTTATTAGATCTATGGATTTGACTATAATCCAAAAAATTTATGTCGTCCTATCTCTAGGATTGTGTGCAACTCCGCTTAATTATGAATGATTACTCTTAGACAGGGACTATTCATCCTCCGAATAAGCACATCAATACTTGAATCAATATCTTGGAATATTCAAAAAAGAGTTAAAGTCATAATTAAGAACAAATCAAGTATTTATCATACAATTCAGAAAATATTAACAAGATCCATCTTAGGTTTCACACCTTAGGTATTTAGGAGATTTAGTTCATAACTATAAAAGAAAACATCTCAGAAGAAGAATAACAAAACATAAAGAAAACCTAAAAACCCCTGAAGGAATTGAAGGGAGATCTTCAGTCTTGGAGGTGAATCCAGCTTCCGAGATGGATCAATCAGCTTCCTTCGAGTAATTGCTTGCTTCTTACTCTCCGTCCTCTCTAATCCTCCTCTGGGGTATTTAAATAGGCTTTAGAATGCCTAAAAGCCCTCAAGAATGGCCTTTTCCGAATAGGACTATACTTGGGTTCGACAGGGACACGCCCATGTGGCACACCCGTGTACGGTTACTTCAGGTCATGGTCGATTCTTCCAAATGGACACGGCCGTGTGGTCTACCCGTGTGAGGAAGTCTAGGCCTTGTTGATTTCCCATGTTGGCCCATTTTCTCCGTTTTTGGCCTGTTTCTTGTTTTTTTTGCTCTCCTGTGCTTACCTAAGTATAAAACATGAAATTAAAGGATTAGGAGCATCAAATTCACCAAATCTAAGGAGAAATCATTCATAAATGTGTTAAGCATGGGATAATAATATGTATAAATTACGGTTTGTCATTCTTCATGATGTGAAGTACTATTTTTAGGAGGAACCATACCTATTTAAAAAGTGTGTAGATCAAATGATTAGAAGATGCGTGGCAGAAGATGAAGTGCATAAGATTTTATACCATTGTAACTCAGCTCCGAGTGGGGGACACTTTGGAGGTACACGTACTGTAGCCAAGGAATTGAAAGACGGATTCTTTTGGCCAACATTATTCAAAGATGCATATGCATACGTAAAGAGTTGTGATTGATGTCAAAGGGTTGGAAACGTCACCAGCAGAAATGAGATGCCTCGAACAAACATCATTGAGGTAGAATTATTTGATGTTTTGGGTATTGATTTTCTTGGTCCTTTCCCTCCATCTTTTGGTTACAATCACATCTCGGTAGCTGTAAACTATATGTCTAAGTGTGTTGAAGCAGAGGCATATCTGACAAACGATGCTAAGGTTGTGATGAGATTTTTGTAGAAACATGTGTTCACAATGTTTGGAACCCCAAGGGCCATGTTACACCCCTATCTCGTAACCGTAGCCGGAATAGGTAAGGGGCATCACCAGATGGACAGAACATTTCAGAACAATATAGAATCACAGATATTATATAACACTGATACATAGGCATTCATCAACAATTCATCCAATAAGATAGTCTACGAGACCTACAACATAGATTTAAGAAAAGTCAGAACTAACCGAACACATTCAAAATTTTTAGAACTTATTCAAATCTTTCAAAACTGTTAAAGTCACACACCCGTGTGACTAGCCTGTGTGACTCACGCGGGTACCAGACACACCCATATGATCCAACCGTGCCAAAAAAAGTTCCTACTCTAACTTTTTCACACGGCCAATAGACACGGCCGTGTGCCATGACCGTGTGATACTTAGTTAGCTACTGACTTAAGCCCACGGCCTTAAGGCACGCCCATGTTCCCTGACCGTGTGGCATAATACAAGCTTGGTTTAAGCCAATTTGCCACCCCTTTTTGGGTCCAATCCTACAAGCAATAATATATAACATTCATACCAAAATTTTCAACCAATTCCATGCTTAAAGATGACCAATTCACATTATAACATAGCACATTACAAACATACACCAAAACTATGCACAAACTTATCATTTGCTAGCCAATTTACATGGCATAACATATTTACATAACAAAGCTTATTTACATAGACATTCTAGCCTATACCTGCCATACTTATAAATATGTACACTTTCAAAAGTACCAAAATGAGTTTGATAGTGTGGTGACAATCCTCGATTATCCCCAAGCCTTCAGTAGCTATGATAACTGTAAAACAGACAGAAATCACATAGAGTAAGCTACAAATAGCTTAGTAACCCAAAAACAATTACCCAAACTAAAGCCAGAATTCACAACCGTCTTATGGAATATATCATTATTTCACAGAAACAAAGTCTTTTTTATTCAGAAGTCTAGTACGGTACAAACGTACCTGTATAAATTATACATTTCATATATTGATTTCCCTATCTCATACTTTATCATCAGACGATTTAGAAGTGAAATAGAGATTCACAAACAGGTACAATACTGACGTCCCAGACGTGGTCTTACATGTACTTCGGTATCGAGGCCTCTGTCCCAAACAGGGTCTTACACAAAATCTCAAATCGAGGTCTGTGTCCCAGACACAGTCTTACACGATATCTCAAATCAATGCCAACATTCTTTTAGGAAAATACAGAGCTTTTCAGACACCAACATGTTATCAGAGTTTATTCATCAGGCTCTCAAGGCCGTCCAATACAGATCACAGTTTATATATGCAGAATTTGGTCAATTTAACACGTAATTGTCATTCGACTTACCTCATATGAGTTTCAGATGAAACGAGTTGACTATCCAACTATTTTGGACTTCCCTCGATCTAAGTTTGATTTTCTTTGTTCTTGATCTAATACAATTCAAATTCAACCATTCAATCATTTATTTCATTCAAAATAATCCATGAACACATATTTAGGGCACTTTGCATTTTAGCCCTTATATTTTCACACTCTGACAATTTAGTCCATTTATCACAAAATCATAAATATGCAAAACTCACCAAGACTATAGTTTAGCCAAATATACATAGCTTCCACATAAGCCCAATTAACATATTAAATTCACAATTTAGTCCTTCAAAACCTTATTTTCACAAATTAGCCCAATAGCTCTATTTCATCAAAATTCAAAGACAAAACTTATAAGTTATCTACCAAGTCTTCATAATTCATCCAAGAACATCACAAAACTCATAATATCAACAATGGCATTTCATGAAATCTTTAACAAAAACAGAAATTCAAAAATGGGCTTTGAAGAACACGAAGCAACGATCACAGAAATGTAGAAATTATAAAAAACCAATCAGAAATACATACCTAATTGATGCTTGCAAGTGCCGAAACCCTAAAGCTCTATTTCTTTTATTTTTCCTTCGATTTTCATCAAACACCACCCATTATGAAGACATTTCATGTTTATTTTTATTTAATTATACATTATAAGCCATTTTCCAAATTTGCCCTTTAATTAACAAAGAAAAATTCCATCCAATAGTGTCCATACTTGTCCATGCATTAGTACAATGGTCCAATTGCATCATAAGGACCTCTCATTTACAAAGCCAAGCCAAATAGGCGCTTTAAAAATTAGCATGCAACTTTTGCATTTTACACGATTAAGTCCTTTTTCATAATTAAACATAGAAACAGACAAATTAAATCACAGAAACTTCACAGATATAAATTCATATATCACAGACACAGAAAATAATATTAAAATATTTTTTAGACTCAGATTTGTGATCTCAAAACCACTATTCTGACAAGGGTCTAAACCGGACTGTTACAATTCTCCCCCCTTAGGGATTTTCGTCCCCGAAAATCTTACCGTTAAACAGATTCAGATATTGCTGTTTCATTGCATCTTCAAGCTCCCACATAGCCTCTTCTACTCCATGTCTATGCCACAGCACTTTGACTAATGAAATTCTCTTATTACGTAATTCTTTAATCTCATGAGACAGAATACGAATTGGCTTTTCTTCATAATTCATATCAGAATGGATTTCAATATCAGACGGAGAAATTATATGCGAAGGATCAGATCTGTATCGTCTAAGCATGGATACGTGAAACACATTATGTATCTTTTTTAACTCAGATGGTAGCCTCAATCTATAGGCAACCGGCCTAACTCGCTCAATGATTTCATACGGTCTGATAAACCTCGGACTCAACTTGCCCTTTTTACCAAATTGGAACAATTTCTTCCACGGAGATACTTTCAAAAGTACTTTATCACTAATCTCATATTCGATATCCTTTCGTTTTAAATCTGCATAAGACTTCTGACAATCAGAGGCAGCTTTCAAACTATCTCGAATTACTTTCACTTTTTGTTCTGTTTCTTTTATCAGATCAATACCGTAAATCTTATTCTCATTAAGCTCAGACCAGTATAACGGAGCTCTACACTTTCTACCGTATAAGGCTTCGTACGGTGTCATTTTAATGCTCGATTGAAAACTATTATTATAAGCGAATTCAATCAAGGGTAGATATTGTTCCCACGTACCTTCAAACTCAAGAATGCAACATCTCAACATATCCTCGAGTATCTGAATAATCCGCTCAGATTGACCATCTATTTGTAGATGAAAAGCGGTGCTGAAATGCAATGTAGTACCCAGAGCATCTTGCAATTTCCTCCAGAATAGCGATGTAAATCTTGGATCTCTATCTGATACTATCGACAAGGGCACACCATGCAATCTCATGATATCAGAAATGTACAACTCAGCTAGTTACCTCAGACCATTGATTAATACGTAATCGATCGAACACTACTTGAAAATAATCAGATCGAATCGGAATAAAATGAGTTGATTTCGTCAACCAATCAACTATGACCTATATTGCATCTTTCTTTTTCAGAGACAAGGGCAGACCCTAGACAAAATCCATGGTGACCCGATCCCATTTCCACTCTGGAATCATAATCGGTTGCAACAAACCAGATGGCACCTGATGTTCAGCTTTAACTTGCTGACAAATTAAACATTTAGAAAAAAAATCAGAAATATCTCTTTTCATGCCCAGCGACTAGTATAATTGTTTCAAATCGTTATACATTTTCGTACTCCCAAGATGTACAGAAAATCTACTACAGTGAGCTTCACTCAAAATCATCTGAATTAACTCCGGGTTTCTTGGAACACAAATTCTATTTCTAAATCTCAAACAATCATCAACGTCAACTCGGAATTTAGAATCATACTGATCTCATTTTACTATCATTTCATTGTCAGATTTCTGAGCCTCACAGATATGTTGTATAAACAAGGGTTTTGCTTTCAGTTCGGTACAAACCAAGGTATCATCAGACAGTGCTAAATGAGCATTAATGTAGACAATGATTTTTGACTCATAGCATCTGCTACCATATTTCCTTTGCCCAGATGATAATCAATAACTAGCTAGTAGTCTTTTAACAATTCTAACTATCTTCTCTGTCGCAGATTCAAATCTTTTTGCGTCATTAAATACTTCAGACTTTTATGATCAGAAAACACGTGACATTTCTCACCAAACAGACAGTGACGCTAGATTTTCAAGGCAAACACAATAGCAGCTAACTCAAGATCGTGTTTCAGATAGTTCTTTTCATGTGACTTTAACTGTCTCGAACCATAAGCAATGATTACCTTATTGCATTAGAACACATCCCAAACCAATCAACGAAGCATCGCTGTAAATTACAAATTCTTTACCCGATTCAGGTTGTACTAATACCGAAGATTCAGTTAACAAAGCTTTCAACTGATCAAAACTGTTCTAACACTTTTCAGACCACTCAAACTTCACATCTTTTTGGAGCAACTTTGTCGATGGAGTCGCAATCATCGAAAAACCTTTTACAAATCTTCTATAGTAACCAGCAAGTCCCAGAAAACTACGGACTTTAGATACATTTCTCGGAGGTTTCCAATCCATAATAGCTAAAATTTTGCTCGGATCAACTAGGATTCCAGAGGATGATACAATATGACCCAGAAAACCAACTTCTCACAGCCAGAACTCACACTTACTGAGCTTCGCATACAACTGTTTATCTCGCAGTGTCTGTAGCACTATTTTCAAATGCTCGGCGTGTTCAAATTCATCACGTGAATAAATCAATATGTCATCAATGAATACCACAACAAATTGATCTAAATACGGTCTAAAAATTCTATTCATCAAATCCATAAAGATAGCAGGTGCATTCGTTAGTCCAAAAGGCATAACTAAAAATTCATAATGCCCATACCTCGTTCTAAAAGCAATTTTAGGAATATCAGAGTCCTTTACTCGCAACTGGTAATAACTTGATCTCGAATCTATCTTTGAAAATATAGCAGCACCTTTTAACTGATCGAATAAGTCATCAATCCTGGGCGGAGGATATTTGTTCTTTATAGTCACTTTGTTAAGTTGGTGGTAATCAATACACATTCTCATTGGGCATCTTTCTTTTTCACAAACAGAACAGGAGCACCCCAAGGTGAAAAGCTCGGTCTAGCAAATCCTCGATCTGTCAATTCTTGCAACTGAGATTTTAGTTCTTTTAGTTCAATCGGAGCCATTTTGTACGGAGCTATCGATATCGGAGTAGTACCAGGTGTAAATTCAATGCCAAACTCGACTTCTCGAATAGGAGGCAAACCAGGTAATTCTTCAGGAAACACATCAGAGAATTCACAGACAACAGGCACTTTTTCGACTTTCTTATCATTCACTTTTGAATCTAACACATAAGCTAAGTAGGCTTCACAACCTTTCTTTACATATTTACGTGCTTTCATTGCAGATATCGCAGCTGGTAGTCCATTCAGATCACTAGACTCAATTCAAATTATCTCATCATTCTTACACCATAAATCAATGACTTCTCGTTTGTAATTTACAATAGCATCGTGCAAAGTTAATGTAACGCCCCCGTACCCGAGACCGTCGCTGGAGTCGAGCACGAGGTGTTAACAGGCTTAATACATTAATTAAGCAGCTCAAACAATTTATTTTAGAAATTCCAGACAAGCTGGCTAATTGCATCACAGTCACTAAAAAATACATATCTCGAGTTACGAAACTCGAAATCCAATTCTGTAAATTTTCTCTAAAACTAGACTCATATATCTATTTACTAATTTTTTTCTAGAATTTTTTGTTGGGCCAATTAGTACAGTTTATTAGTTAAAGTTTCCCCTATTTCAGGGTTTAGCTACTCTGACCCTTGTGTATTACGAATCACACATCTCCCTGTACAGAGTTTCAATGACTATGCTATTTATTTCTTATAAAACTAGACTCAATAAGGATTCCATACATGTAAGATAAAACTCCTAATTGTTGTTTTAAAATTTATGGTGATTTTTTAAAGTCAGAATAGGGGATTCAGAGATTGCTCTGACCCTGTTCCACCAAAACTTAAATATCTCATAAAATATAACTCATTTACCTGTTTTGTTTCTTCCATATGAAAATAAACTCATCAAGATTAGATTCCATAACTTATTCGTCATTTAATTTCATTTCTACTATTTTTAGTAATTTTTCAAATTCATGTCACTGCTACTGTCTAATTTTGTTTTGTGGCCAATTTTACCTTTCCAAGGATTTTCATGGTTTAGTTAAGACATAAAGCATACATGTTATCATATATAAACTTGATTAGCCATTCCAATAGCTAATCATTCTCAAACATTTCCATTCCATCCATGGGCCATATTGTAAGATTATACACACAAAATGATTGGAATGCTATACATGCCATATTTCCAAAAATTACAAGTCGTTATACTGCGATTATCTAGTGATAGTGTGAGCGTATCTCCAACCGCCCCGATCTCCAAATTGACTTGTCAAAACTACAAAAAATGAAAAGGAGGGAGTAAGCATAGGTGCTTGGTAAGTCCACATGCAAATAACAAATATCTTAACAAAGCAATTATACCAACCAACATTAGCATAATATCACCAAAGCATATATCACATTTCTATTCATCATTCATAATCTTACCATATTATTGTTGTCGTATCAAGTCTCAACCCGAGGGTTAAGTACATACCTGTCCAAAGTTCCCATTCCACAACACTTATCAATACGTCACTTGCATCTTGAGTATTCTTCCGTTTCACTAAAATTTTACTCGTTGAACACATCGGAATATAACTCGGATACATGGAAAGTTTGCACATAAGTACCACATATGTAGCCAAGCTACCATGTAACCCGCCCATAAGTGAACTCGGACTCAACTCAACGAGCTCGAGTGTTCGCATCCATAAGTGAACTCGGACTCAACTCAACGAGCACAGATGCCTAGTCACATTTCACGAACTCGGACTCAACTCAACGAGCTCGGACATTCGCATCCATAAGTGAACTCAGACTCGACTCAACGAGCTCGGATGCCCAAATATCCTAATCTATTCCTAAGGTTCAATGGGACTTTCCTCGTTCGTACTCCTTTACCATTCTCCTTGGAATACCAATGACGATACTTCGGTAGTCTTTCACATTTTTCACATAATTCATAAAATTTTTGCACGTTGTCCAACAATGACCACAAAGCATAGAATTGCATGATAACAATCATAATATCGTATAAATAACATTAAATGATTTAAAATAACGGTTATATTACAATATTTACATATGAACTTACCTCGATACAAAATGAGAATAGTCGAGCCTATTCCTCGTAAACTTTATTTTTCCCCCGATCTCGACTTGAATCTCTTTTCTCTTTTTTCTATAATACCAAATTAATTCATTTAATACACACATTCATCAAAACAACCCCTAATATGAACTTTGGAAATGCCCCTTCACATATTTACACTTTTGCCCCAACGCTCGTAAATTAAACCTCATCCTATTTTATTATGTTTTATGACATGCTGATTATTTTTCCCTTCTATAGCAACATCAAATTCACACTATAACAAGTACTTATGAATATTAGGTATTTTTACTGATTATGTCATTTTACTCGTTTTTACGAAAAATCACTTAGCAAAAGTTGTTTAACACAATCTCAAACTTCATATTCTACCATAAAACATCAAAATTCATACATATCATCCATGGGTAAATTTTTAAATATAAACCCTAGCTCAAAATATTGGTAGAAATAGGTAAACTGAGCTACGAGGATTTCAAAAATGTAAAGAACATTAAAAACGGGCATAGAAATCACTTACAATCAAGGCTTAAAAGTGTTGAAACCCTAGCTATGGTGGAGAGAAAAAATTCAGCAGCAACTTATGGAGAAGATGATCATTTTTGTGTTATTTTTCCCATTTTATTTCATTTAATATCCAAATGACCAAAATGCCCTTTCTTACTAAACTTTTAAAAATTCTATCCATGTCCAATTTTTGTCCATAAACTTAGAAATTGGTCGAATTGCTATTTAATACCTTCTAATTAATATTTCACAGCAATTTCATACTAGAAACTTATAGAATGCAAGTTTTGCAACTTATTCAATTTAGTCCCTAACTTCAAATTAAGCACTTTATGCATAGAATTTCTTCACGAAATTTTCACACAATCATGCAATCATATCATAGACCTCAAAATAATCATAAAATAATTATTTCTATCTCGTATTTGTGGTCCTGAAACCACTATTCCGATTAGGCCCTAATTCGGGTTATCACAGTTAACCAGTCCATTCCCAGAATTATATCAAATTCGTCGAAAGGCAAAAGCATCAGATAAGGAGGAAAACAACTATCGCGAATCAATAACGGAAAATTCTTGCAGACTTTGTCAATTATCGTGATTTTCCTATGATAAGTTCTATAAATTTATAATGAATCGTTCTTGAAACTAACTATTATCACGACGTAGGCAAGTGTACCTATCGAACAGTAGTATAGCTTTAGCAAGACCGGATTGTCGAACCCAAGGGACTAGGAGTACTAGTAATGACTGTCTTCTTATTATCTAGCCGAAGAAAAGAGATTTATTTTAACTAACTAATTAATTAAACTAAGAACTTGCAGAAACTAGAATTTGGGAAATTACTTTTGGGGAAAGCGATTGATTGAGACAATACCTAAGGAAAAATCCACCTAGACTTTTACTTGTTATTCGCTCCGAACTGCATTTATTTATTCATTTAACTTGTTCCGTAGAAATCCGTAATGTATATTATTATCCCTCTCGAGACTAACAACGTCTAATCCCTAGGTTGAATAACCGAGAGTTATCTCTAATTAACACCCTAAGGTTTGATTAACTCGATCTATGGATTCCCTTATTAGGTTTCACCCTAATCCGGCAAAATCTTGTCACCCTATCTCTAGGCGCGCAATCAACTTCGCTTAATTATGACAAAGTTACTCTTAGCCAGGGTCTATTCCTCCTCCAACTAAGAATAGTAACTTGAAGTGATATCCTGAAATACCAAAACAGGAATTAAGAACACATAATTAAGAACAAGTCAAATATTTATCATATGATTCAGAAATAATAACAAGGTTTTGTCATAGGTTTCATCCCCCTTAGGTATTTAGGGGTTTAGTTCATAACTAAACAAGAAAACATCTCAGAATAATAATAATTACAAAACATAAAGAAAATTGAAAACTCCTAGAGGGGAAATTGAGGAGAGATATTAAGTCTTGATAGTAGATCCGGCTTCGAAGATGGATCAATCAGCTTCTTTGGAGTAATTACTTACTCCCTATTCTCCGTCTCACTTTTCTTCCTCTTTTAGGGTGTATTTATAGGCTTTGGAATGCCTTAGAACCCTCAAAAGTGGCCTTTTCCGAATTGGACTCAACTTGGGCTTGGCAGGAACACGCCCGCGTGTGATAACTTCAAGCCGTGTTCGAGGTACACGGGCGTGTGTTATACCCGTGTAAGTCGTGCTTCAATTCTGCCAAATTGACACGGCTGTGAAATCTGCCCGTGTGAAGAGGTCCAGGCCGTGTTGATTTCGTGCTTTGGCCCATTTTCTCTATTTTTGGCCCGTTTCTTGTTCCTTTCGTTCTCCTATGCTTACCTGAGAATAAAACATGAAATTAAGGCATTAGGAGCATCGAATTCACCAAACCTAAGGAGAAATCATTCATAAAATGCGTTAAGCATGGGTTATAAATATGTATAAATTACGGTTTATCAAATACCCCCACACTTAAGCGTTTACTTGTCCTCAAGCAAAATCCTCAGATCACAGTTAAAATTTCCTTTTTCTCAACTTATAATTCCGATCAGTATTATCTCAAATAATCTCATAAGTAATCATACATTGAGAATTCAACTAAGAACATTAGAGCTTCAAACATTCTAAATTGAGTATTTTAATTATGAAAAACTTAGGTATCTCCCCTCCTCTAAGTAGTTATCATTGATTCGGAATCTCACAAAGTTTAACATCCTTACTAAAGATCCACTCAAATCACACGAAGTGTTTAAGGACAATGAAATCAGCATTCATCAGTCAATATGAAAAGTTATTACTATAAGCTTGCATAAAAATCAAATCTCCACCACTATAAATCGAGATGATACATTAATCCAAAGGTCTTTAAAGGGTTGTAACGAGGCTTAGTTAGAGGGTGTGGTCACAAGCTGAAAGAAAAGGTTAGAATCGAGATTTGACTTGAAAATTTACTTAACTAGAAAAAAAAATATTAAATCATCACATGCGTACAACAAAGCTTTCTTCTTTGACTATGGAATGAGACTTACAAGCAAAAGATAACTATTGATTGTATACATGGGGTTTTTTTTTTTTTTAAGAACAAGTCAAATATCATAGATTACTATTAAGAACAAGACATAGTTAAGAAATCTATTCAAATCAATTCTTGACAAAAATTGGGGATCAAATTAATTTAAGGGGATTTCAATAGTATTGGGTTAATGGTTAATATCGAGGGTGGTACAAGGAATGGCTTGTTAGGCTCAAAGAGGTTTACTAAGGGCTAATCGTGGAGGTAGGCTTTTCATGGCATGAGTGGGTTAATCGTAAGTGCCTCTATCATCTTGAAATATCAAATCAAATAGTGTGGTCTTGACATGCATAATCAGGTAAGTTCTAGAATAACAGTTCGATATTGGCACACTCAAAGCAATAATAGAAGTGAACATGAAAGAATTAATAGATGCTCAAAAGGCTCAAAAATCTCACAAAAATTTATGGCTTTTTGATGTTTAAAGCTGTGGGATTCAATTCAAGATAATACCTAAATTTGGGGAAATAACCTAAAATTTTAAATTCTTAAAAATTAACTTATCATGCTTGATTTTCTAGTGTCTTAAAGTTTAATAATCAATGCATGAATGCCTATGTTTTAATTCAAGATATACCAATCAAAATTCGTAGTCAATCAAAATTTATCTTAAACATGATATGAGAGATTCACAAGAGAACAAAGCAATATTTAGAGATTTTCAGATAATGAAATAATTACCCCCCACACTTAAGATGCACATTGCCCTTAATGTACAAGGATAGATATATGGAAAAATATAAAATCATAAGAGAGGGAGAGAATTGAAACTTCCTGAGTGGTGAATGAATGTCCTAGTTCGGAGTTATAGAGGTGGAGGAGGATACTCCGGTGGTAGTAGAGGTTGGATACCACAGGTGCTGTGCCAAAAGAATATTATATCTCCTTATTGAGTAGGGCATGGTAACTATGGTAGACCTTTTCCATTGGAGTTTTAAGTTCCTAAATGATTGTGAGCTTTGGAGCTCTGTGATAACTGTGATAAAAGCAGGAATTGTTTAGGGAATATTAGGAAGAATGATTTACTCGTAAAAGATTAGCCGAGAGTAAAGATTGTTAGATAAATATTATAAATCCTAATAAAAATAAAATGAAAGAAAAATAAAAAGTTTTCTTAAATGAAAATAAAAGTAAAAACATAAAATAATAAATAAAAAAACAAAAATTTCTAAACATCGTCATCGCTAGATGGTTCGCGAGGTGGGACTGGCGATGAGATGTGGAGGTGCTGACAAATCTGCTGTAGAGTGGCATCAATGTTGTCGAATCTTTGGAAACACTATTGCTCAAATCTGTTAAGGTGCTCAGAGATGTCAGCGTATGAAGCCGCCGCATGAACTGGCCGAGAAGGTGGTGGTGGTGGGTGGGAAGGTGGGTCCTCGTGTTGGGTAGGGACATCATCAGTAATGTCCTCAGGAACCTCCTTCTCGGTAGATTGAGTGAGACGATATTGGGGAGGATAGGTTCCTCGGTGCCTCTCGATCATCCTCACGCTCATCATACTCATGATGCCTTGTGGAGACATCTGGCCAATAAGGGTCAAGAATGATGCTTGGGCCGCAGTATTGAGAAGTCTGAAGTGTCGCACCAGTGGAGTCATGTAAGGGCCAATGGAGATGACCCGTCTCTGATGTTGCTCCGTCCGGTGGCATATGGCAAGGGCGATGAAGTAGACGAGGTCGATGACGTACTCATTGGACATACACCATAAATAATAAACGTCGTGGGTACTGACGATACCGGTGCTCTCCCTCCGTCTTGTCAAAGTGTGAGATAAGAGAGAATGAAGGTACCTTAGGGACGGAGGGAGGGATGATGCCTTTGTGCGACTGGGGTCGTAGGTGACCGAACGTGGGACGAGGGCATCCCAACACCATGAGGGAGAATGATGGATGTGGCAGTCAAAAGCGTGTAAGTCATTCTCCTCTTTGAACTCCTTGGTATAAAGACCCAACGCAGTACAGAACTTAGGAACGCTTAGTTGGCAGACTAATCTGCCTAAGCGAAACTGGACTGTTCCGGGATCATCGTAGTTGGTCATGGCGGTTTGAAGATGGAATGTCGAGCACAGTTCCACTGTGAGCTCGAGGTACATCTGTTCGATGATCCCAAAGAATTACTCCCAAGGGTTGGTAGTAAGAAGAGCCCAGATTGCATCAGCCAACTGGACTTGTTTGGTAACAACCCAGTCTATGCAGCGGGCCGTTGCTAAGGGTCAGCCTCGTAGTAGTTGATATAGTTCCTCTTGGGGTCCATTGGGAAACTGGAGGAATGGGTGACGAATTTCTGGGGCAGGGCCCGCAGAAGATGATGCTCCCTTCCTTTTCTTCGAAGCGGGGACGGCGGTTTTCTTGCCTCGTGAGGACGACATTGTGAACCTATACAAATGAAGAAGAATAACAATAGGTATATGAATTTGAAAAGCCATAATTTTGAGTAAACGGTTTCAACCAAAATATGAACCAAGCACAACCAACCCAATTCCTTTTGACAGCATAATTTCGTGACATTATCAATGTGAGGACATGAGGATGGGCAAAGTAATGGCATGTAAATGACAAAAGAATGAAACTTTCCTCACAACTCATATAAATATAAAATGCATGAAAAATTTCAACTACTCTTTATCATGAAAGCTTTACTTCTAACTAAATGAATGGAGTAAAGAATGCATGCAATAACTCAAACCAAATGATGGGTATTCTAGATTACGATATTTAAATGATGCAAAATATAGAAATAAAGTCAAAAACTTGCATATTATCATGATAACTAGGCCTAAAAGTCAATAAAATAGGTAAGGAAGAGGAGAAAATGCGTCAAAAACAAAGTTGGAGGCGGCGTACGGGTATGGGGTAGAGGCCGTGTGGACTTGCAACGGCTAGGGTTAGGGTTTTTGAGTGGGGAAGACAATGAATAGTGTAGGGTATTTATAGATTTTGGGGCACACGGCCAGGGGACACGCTTGTGTGTCCCAATTTCAAGTCGTGTGTTTCACATTTTTCCTATTTTGGCGCTCTGAAATTCGACACATGCCCGTGTATCTCGGGCGTGTTGATGCACACAGCCGTGTCGCACGACCGTGTTTTGCCTTGTTCACTTCTCCCATGCCCGTGTATGTGATCCCCACGACCGTGTTAATTTGGCAAGTTTGCCCACGGGTGTTAGGCACGGGCATGTCGTACGCCCGTGCTAGCTTCTCGTTTCAACCATGGTCCTAAGGCAAGAGCGTGTCGCACGCCCGTGTTGTTTTGACAGGTTCACCCACGGCCATGTCCCATGGCCGTGGCGATTTATCGTCGCTCGTGTTTTGGGAAAATCTTGCCCTGTTTCCACACCGTCTAACACACACCCGTGTGCTTGGCCGTGTCCCTGTGGTAAACCTATTTTCAAGAGCTCTGTTAGTCATGGCAAGTGTTAAACACTAAATTTAAAGAAGTTAGTGCATTTAGTGCTCGGGTTGCCTCCCGAGAAGTGCTTATTTATAGTCTAAGCTCGACTTACCTCTCTGTTGAATGGTTAAGGTGGTTTAAGGAGTTCGTACTCCTCATTCCTACTATCATTCTTATCAAAATAAAGCTTTAGCCGGGAATTGTTTACCTTAAAAGTGTCAAACTTCGGATGACTTACCTCCACCGTACCGAATGGAAAAATACTAAGTACCGAATGGAAAAATACTAAGTACCGTAAGAGGGGTTTCTTCATCTGGGTTGGGATTGACAATGTGAGGGTCTGCAGCATCTAATAAGACTTGATCTCTAGCCTTAAGTTGATTTGGAGAGGTATCGAGCTTGTTTTGGCATAGTTTCAGTTTATCGGGTGTTCTCGGTTTATGTGCTCGCTATTCGTCTAGCTCCTCTATCTGTAGCCTTTGTTCTTCATGAATGGGTCCTCTATTGTTGTTGGAACATGGCTTGTGTACTTCTTTCAAACTTAATTCTACACAGTGGATTATGTCATATTATCAGTTTTAGTAGGATGGTGTGGATCATTACCTTCCATGTTCGATGTGATGCTAGAATTACGAGCTTGAAGGGTGATTGTTTCGTCTCCCACGCGAAGTGTAAGTTCACCTGTGCCAACATCAATAATTATTTTAGCAGTTGTTAAAAAGGGCCTCCCTAAAATCAAAAAGGTGTTGGTCTCCTCCTCTATGTCTAAAACAACAAAATTAACAGGAAATATGAATTTATCCACTTTCACTAGTACATCTTCAATGATACCCCTAGGAAATCTTATAGTTTTATCTGCCAATTGAATGTTCATCCTAGTTTGTTTAGGTTTCCCAAGACCTAGTTGCTTAAACATTTTGTAAAGCATGACATTGATACTTGCCCCTAAATCAACTAATGCATTATTCACATCTAAACTACCAATTAAGCAAGGAATTGTTAAACTCCCTAGATCTTTCAATTTGTTGGGTAGCTTATTCTATAGAATAGCTTAGCAAATTGCGTTTAGCTCCACATGCGATGCTTCGTCCAACTTTCGCTTGTTTGCTAAAAGCTCTCTTAAAAATTTCATTGCATTTGGCATCTATGACAGAGCTTCAATAAACAGTAAGTTGATATGTAATTTTTTCAAAAGTTTAAGGAATTTACCGAATTGTTCCTCTGAGCGGTCTTTCCTTGTCGCTTTAAGGTAGGGCACAAGAGGTTTATACTCTTCATTCACCATTTTGTTATGACTTACCTCACTTTTACCTTTGCTTACCACAGTTTCTTGCATCAATTCTGGCTCAGGCTCAACGAATCCTTCATTATCTTGAGTACTAATTGCGTTGAGCTGTTCCCTTAGGTTCGGTTAAGTATTAATTGGCAAGCTACCTTGTGGTCGTTCATAAATTAATTTGGATAGCTAACCTATTTGAGTTTTGAGTCTTTGAATTGATGCTTGTTGATTTTTGAGTGCTGTCTCGGTATTCTGGAAACAAGTTTCTGACACCGAGATAAATTTGGATAGCATCTCTCAAAGTTCGGCTTCTTTTCCTATTGATAAGGTGGCTGTTGAAAACCCTGAGGATTCTGTGGCCTTTGATTTTCTTGACCACCTCAAGAGAAATTTGGGTGGTTCTTCCAACTTGCATTATAATTATTACTATATGGGTTATTTTGAGATCTAAAATTATTGTTACCCATATAGTTGACTTGTTTCTCTTTGGTTGTATGATTGAATGGTGGGTATTCTGTATGCACACCTCCTCTAGTTGGATCACACCTCATCACTGGATGTACCTGTGTAGAACCAAGTAAACCATCAAATTTTTTATTCAGAAGTTCTACCTGATTTGTCAACATAGTGACCGAATCGACGTTATAAACGCTTGCTGTTTTTGTTGGCTTAGTCCTCATGACTTGCCACTGATAGTTATTCAGTGACATCTCTTCAATAAATTCAGAAGCCTCTTCGTGTTTTTGTTATTGATGGTTCCACCAAAGAATCGCATCAATCATTTGTCTTGTCGAAGGGTTCACACTGTTATAGAACGTTTGAACTTGCAGCCATAGAGGTAACCCATGGTGTGGGCACCTTCGCAAAAGGTCCTTGTATCTCTCCCATGCATCGTAAAGTGTTTCTAAGTCCATCTGTACAAAAGAAGAGATATCATTACACAGCTTAGCTATTTTCGCCTGTGGAAAATATTTTAATAGAAATTTTTCAGTCATTTGTTCCCAAGTGGTAATAGACCCTCGTGGTAGTGAGTTCAACCACTATTTAGCTTTGTTCCTTAGTGAAAAAGGGAATAACCGAAGGCGAATGACATCATCAGAAACGCCATTAATTTTGAAAGTGTTGCACAGTTCTAGGAAATTTGCCAAGTGAGCGTTGGGGTTCTCATCCTACAAACCATCAAACTGAACAAATTGCTGTATCATCTGAATCGTGTTAGGTTTCAGTTCAAAATTATTTGCAGTAATAGCAGGCCTAACTATATTTGACTCAGTTCCTAAAAAATTAGGTTTAGCATAATCATACATAGTACGATGAGCAGGATTCTAATTTGGTAATTCAGTGGGTATCATTGGAGGTAGCGGATTGTCTTGATTTTTAGCCATCTCCTCGGTTGTAGTTGAGATATCATCCTCTTGCTCTTCTTCTATGTATCTTATGCTGCGCCTGATTTCTCGACAGTTTCTACGAGCTGTACAATCAATTTTCTCGTCAAAAAACAATGGTCCCGACGGGTTTCTTGTAGTCATAAACTACAAGAACCTGCCAGGAGAAAAAGAAATAAAATTAGTAAAATAAAAATTAAAGTTAAATTGCAAGAAAATAAATGGCTAAAGTAATAAAAATGGGCGTTCCTAATATCTTAGTCCCCGGCAACGGCGCCAAAAACTTGATCGTGATTTTCCTGTGATAAGTTTTATAAATTTATAATGAATCGTTCTTGAAACTAACTATTATCACGACGTAGGCAAGTGTACCTATCAAACAGTAGTATAGCTTTAACAAAACCGGATTGTCGAACCCAAGGGACTAGGAGTACTAGTAATGACTATCTTCTTATTATCTAGCCGAAGAAAAGAGATTTGTTTTAACTAACTAATTAATTAAACTAAGAACTTGCAGAAACTAGAATTTGGGAAATTACTTTTGGGGAAAGCGATTGATTGAGACAATACCTAAGGAAAAATCCACCTAGACTTTTACTTGTTATTCTGGCTCCGAACCGGACAATTTATTCATTTAACTTGTTCCGTAGAAATCCCAAATGTATATTATTATCCCTCTCGAGACTAACAATGTCTAACCCCTAGGTTGAATAACCGAGAGTTATCTCTAATTAACACCCTAAGGTTAC
Source organism: Gossypium anomalum (assembly GCA_025698475.1). Lineage (NCBI taxonomy): Eukaryota > Viridiplantae > Streptophyta > Magnoliopsida > Malvales > Malvaceae > Gossypium > Gossypium anomalum. Next base: position 54,794,861 of record CM046968.1, on the reverse strand, counting down.
ATTAACTCGATCTATGGATTCCCTTATTAAGTTTCACTCTAATCCGATAAAATCTTGTCACCCTATCTCTAGGCACGCAATCAACTCTGCTTAATAACGACAAAGTTACTCTTAGCCAGGGTCTATTCCTCCTCCAACTAAAAGTAGTAACTTGAAGTGATATCCTGAAATATCATAACAAGAATTAAGAACACATAATTAAGAACAAGTCAAATATTTATCATACGATTCAGAAATAATAACAAGGTTTTGTCATAGGTTTCATCCCTCTTAGGTATTTAGGGGTTTAGTTCATAACTGAACAAGAAAACATCTCAGAATAATAATAATTACAAAACATAAAGAAAACCCAAAACTCCTAGAGGGGAAATTGAGGAGAGATCTTCAGTCTTGATAGTAGATCCAGCTTCTGAGATGGATCAATCGGCTTCCTTGGAGTAATTCCTTACTCCCTATTCCCCGTCTCGCTTTTCTTCCTCTTTTAGGGTGTATTTATAGGCTTTGGAATGCCTTAGAACCCACAAAAGTGGCCTTTTCCGAATTGGACTCAACTTGGGCTCGGTAGGGACACACCCGTTTGTGATAACTTCAGGCCGTGTTTGAGGTACACGGGCATGTGTTATACCCATGTAAGTCGTGCTGCCAAATTGACACGGCCGTGTGATCTACCCGTGTGAAAAGGTCCAGGCCATGTTGATTTCATGCTTTTGCCCATTTTCTCCATTTTTGGCCCATTTCTTGTTCCTTTCGTTCTCCTATGCTTACCTGAGAATAAAACATGAAATTAAGGCATTAGGAGCATCGAATTCACCAAATCTAAGGAGAAATCTTTCATAAAATGCGTTAAGCATGGGTTGTAAATATGTATAAATTACAGTTTATCAGTCAACCAAGACACTTTTGCCTAAGGGGTTCAATACTCTAATTACGAATTCAGTAAACTCTACAGGCAAAGTCTAATTATGTACTAAATTCATATAGATATAAGAATACGTTAATCCAGGGTCTATCAATGCAATCACAGAAGTATCATAAAGAGTAAAAGTACTCATAATCACGTATGGTGATGAAGCTTCATCACGAGCTCGGATAACATAGGCTCTGGCAGATGCTCTGGCCTCAGATCTAACAGTAGTATCTCCAGTAGCTCTTTGACCACCACTTGTATTTCTCGTATTTCTAGAAGGTCTACCTCTAGCTGAGGTGTTACTCACTCGAATTGCAGACATTCTCTTGCTCAAGCAGTTCGTAACAATCTCTTACAAAATGATCCAAAGATCCACATCGAAAACAGGCTCGGTCGTTCAATCTACAATTCTCCGGATGTCTTTTACCACAGTGTTTACATTCAGGTTTCTCATATCGGACATTTCCAACACTTGCAATAGAAGTAGCAGAAGCTCTGGAATTCGACTGCAATCTAGCTCGATCTCGTTTCTCGATTCGAATATCTTATATCAGTCTTTGAATAGTTTCGATCATCTCAGAATTTCTTTGACTCAGATTGAAATGCTCTACCCGAAGATCTATTTCTAACATCTCTAGCTTCAGAACCAGCTTTTCTTTTCTCTTTTCTTAATTCTCCGGCTTTACAAGCTCGCTCAATGAGCACTACCATTTCTTTAATCTCTAAAATCCCCACTAACAGACGGATATCTTTGTTTAGTCCAACTTCAAACCTTTTGCACATTATTGCTTCATTTGATACACATTCCCGAGAATACTGGCTCAATCTCATATATTCATGTTCGTATTCAGTAACAGACATACGACCTTGTTTAAGCTCGAGAAAGTCTTTACGTTTCTGATCAATGAATCTCTGACTAATGTATTTCTTCCAAAATTTAGCTTCAAAGAAATCCCAAGTAACCCATTAGCTCGGAACCACAGATATTAAAGTTTTCCACCAATGGTAAGCCGTATCTCTCAGGAGTGAAACGACACATTTTACACACTCCTCAAGATTCAGAGACATTTCATCAAACACTCGTATCGTATTTTCTAATCAGAATTCAGCTCTTTCAACATCATCATCCATTGTAGATCAGAACGCTTCAGCTCCATACTTTCTAGTCTTATCAACTGGTGGTCTACTAGACTGAACTAGATTCACGGAAGTCATAACAGAAATTTGAGAAGGATTAACCGGGGGTGGAGGTTGTTGTACAGCCGGATTGGTTCTAATATACTGAGTGAACCAATCATTCATCATCTGATAGAAGGCTTGTTTAGCCTCGCTATCACGGCTACTCGTATCCGATCGAGAATCATCTTGCACCGTCCCTTGCGCAGGAGCAGGCTTATTATTTTCAACATCGTCAGCTACGGCTCTATTGGGATCCATTGCTATATAAAAACACATTTCAATGTTAGGATTCATCATACTATCACAGTTTCAGATATATGGCATGTATAGCTAGACTCACATACGCTATGGTAGTCCTAGAACCTACTAAAACATAGCTCTGATACCAATAAAATGTAACACCCCTATCTTGTAACCGTAGCCGGAATAGGTAAGAGGCATCACTAGACGGACAGAACATTTCAGAACAATATAGAATCACAGATATTATATAACATTGATACATAGGCATTCATCAACAATTCATCCAATAAGATGGTCTACGAGACTTACAACATACATTTAAGAAAGGTCAGAACTAATCGAACACATTCAAAATTTTTAGAACTTATTCAAATCTTTCAAAACTGTTAAAGTCAATGTGATCCAACTATGCCAGAAAGAGTTCCTATACTGACTTTTTCACATGGCCAACAGACACAGCCGCGTGCCATGATCGTGTGATACTTAGCTAGCTACTGACTTAAGCCCACGGCCATAAGGCACGCCCGTGTTCCCTGACCGTGTGGCACAATGCAGACTTGGTTTAAGCCAATTTTCCACCCCTTTTTGGGTCCAATCCTACAAGCAATAATATATAACATTCATACCAAAATTTTCAACCAACTCCATGCTTAAAGTTGACCAATTCACATTGTAACATAGCATATTACAAACATACACCAAAACTATGCACAAACTTATCATTTGCTAGCCAATTTACATGGCATAACATATTTACATAACAAAGCTTATTTACATAGACATTCTAGCCTATACATGCCATACTTATAAATATGTACACTTTCAAAAGTACCAAAATGAGTTTGATAGTGTGGTGACAATCCTCGACTATCCCCAAGCTTTCAGTAGCTACGATAACTGTAAAATAGACAGAAATCACACAGAGTAAGGTACAAAGAGCTTAGTAAGCCAAAAACAATTACCCAAACTAATATAGCATATAAGTAAAAGTCAAAAGCCAGAATTCACAACTGTCTTATGGAATATATCATTTTTCATAGAAATAAAGTCTTTTCTATTCAGAAGTCTAGTACGATACAAACGTACCTGTATAAATTATACATTTCATATATTGATTTCCATATCTCATACTTTATCATCAGACGATTTAGAAACGGAATAGAGATTCACAGACAGGTACAATACCGACGTCCCAGACATGGTCTTACATGTATTTTGGTATCGAGGCCTGTATCCCAGATAGAGTCTTACACAAAATCTCAAATCGAGGCCTGTGTCCCAGACACGGTCTTACACAATATCTCAGATCAATGCCAACATTCTTTTAGGAACATATAGAGCTTTTCAGACACCAACATGTTATCAGAGTTTATTCATCAGGCTCTCAAGGCCGTCCAATACAGATCACAGTTTATATACCCAAAATTTAGTCAATTTAACACATAATTGTCATTCGACTTACCTCGTATGAGTTTCGGATGAAACGAGTCGACTATTCAACTATTTTGGACTTCCCTCGATCTAAGTCCAATTTTTTTTTTGTTCTTGATCTAATACAATTCAAATTCAACCATTCAATCATTTATTTCATTCAAAATAATCCATGAACACATATTTAGGGCACTTTGCATTTTAGCCCTTATATTTTCACACTCTGACAATTTAGTCCATTTATCACAAAATCACAAATATGCAAAATTCACCAAGACTATAGTTTAGCCAAATATACATAGCTTCCACACAAGCCCAATTAACATATTAAATTCACAATTTAGTCCTTCAAAACCTCATTTTCACAAATTAGCCTAATAGCTCTATTTCATCAAAATTTAAAGACAAAACTTATAATTTATCTACCAAGTCTTCATAATTCGTCCAAGAACATCACAAAACTCATAATATCAACAATGAAATTTCATGAAATCTTTAACAGAAATAGAAATTCAAACACGGGATTTGAAGAACACGAAGCAATGATCACAGAAGCGTAAAAATTATCAAAAACCGATCAAAACACATACCTAATTGATGCTTGCAAGTGCCAAAACCCTAAATCTCTTTTTCTTTTATTTTTCCTTTGATTTTCAGCAAACACCTCCCATTATTAACACATTTCATGTTTATTTTTATTTAATTATACATTATAAGGCAATTTCTAATTTTGCCCTTTAATTAACAAATAAAAATTCCATCCACTAGTGTCCATATTTGTCCATGCATTAGTAAAATGGTCCAATTTCAACATAAGGACCTCTCATTTACAAAGCCAAGCCAAATAGGCACTTTAACAATTAGTATGCAACTTTTGCATTTTACGCGATTAAGTCCTTTTTCATAATTAAACACAGAAATAGACCAATTAAATCATAGAAACTTCACAGATATAAATTCATATATCACAGACACAAAAAATAATATTAAAATATTTTTTGGACTCGAATTTGTGGTCCCGAAACTACTATTCTAACTAGGGTCTAAACTAGACTGTTACAGGCCATCATCAGTTATAAAGGGTCCCATTTTGTGAACAAGTGGTTGAAATGGCTATTAGATAAACATGGAGTGAAACACAAGGTTGCTACAGCTTACCATCCGCAGACGAATGGGCAAGCTGAACTGGCAAACAAGGAGATCAAAGGCATACTTGAGAAGGTAGTTTGCCCGAACCGACGAGATTGGTCCAAAAAACTGGATGATGCTTTACGGGCTTACATGACAGCATACAAGACACCTTTAGGGATGTCACCCTACAAGTTGGTCTTTGGGAAAGCCTGTCATCTGCCCTTGGAGTTAGAGCACAAAGCTTACTAGGCCCTTCGACGACTCAACTTAGATCTTAAGCTTGCTAAAGAAAAAACGAATTCTCGAACTCAATGAGCTAGAGGAATTATGAATGTTCTCATACGAAAATGCCAAATTACTCAAGGAGAGACTTAATAAATGGCATGACAAGCACATTCAAGTTCGAGTATTTGAAGCAAGTCAGCAAGTCTTGTTATTTAATTCCAGATTAAAGTTCTTTCCAGGTAAACTAAAATCACGTCGGCCCGGTCCATTTATGGTTTATCATGTCTATCCATGCGGAGTTGTTGAACTCCAAGGTAAGGGAGGTAATTTTCAAGTTAATACTCAGCATCTGAAACATTACTGGGGAGATAAGATTGAACAGAATGAAATTTTATTCATTTTATCGGATGTTTAAATTTTCTTATTTTCTTTTTTAATAAATGATTTAGGGTATATTTTTGGGATTAGTATGTTTAAATAAATTCTGTCTAGGAGATTAGAACTTAAGTGGGACCGCTTGTGACCTCTCCAATCTTTCCTGGGAATTGATTTTAACATAATTTTTTGAGAAATTATTCCCTAAATGACAAAATAAATTTTTAATTTTTCAAATAGAAGGGTCAACTTTGATCCAAGTTTTAAATTGGCAACTCAATTTTAAATTTTCATTAAGTCTAGGGACTTAATTAAACTATTTTTAAAATTTGGTTGCTCTTTTTGTAAATATTAAAAACTAGATTTTTTTTTGTAAATATTTTCAAAAGGCTTCTAGAATAAATGTTTTTAGTTTAATAAAAAAAGATGATAATTGTTAATATATAATTATATCTATTATAATACATATTAATTATTATCAACTTTATATAAAGTTAGGATTAGTTTTATTTTAATCATATTTTATTTGATAAGTTTTTTTCAAATAATAATAAGATGATAATCTTTAATATATAATTATATCTATTATAATTTATATATTATTTTTATCAATTTAGCATAGAATTAGGATTAGTTTTAATAATATTTTATTTTTGTTTTAATAAATTAATAACAATGATAATTTAATATGCATAAATTTAATTATTAATTGTTGTTAACTTTGAGTAGAATTAGAATTAGAATATTTTAATTACTAAATTACTCTAAGAATTCTACTCTACTACCTACTCCTTCCATTATAAATTCCACCCATCTATTCTTATTTTCATATATTCGCCATTCACTCCAAAGCACGCAAACCCTTAAGTGTCAAAACCTCCTAGCCGAACACGTAGCAGCAGTGCCCAACTGATCGGCCAGCACATGCCCAACAGCCGCAGTTTCATTGCACGCCGCATGCCCAAGCGCCCAGCAGCCCTAGCACATTGGCGCACCAGTAGCCTCCTCGTGCCGCTTCACTTGCTGCTCTAGTCCAACTACCCAGGCCGTGTCTCGCACCAGCACCCAGTGCTTGCGCGTTCACACCAGGCCTACTGGACAAGGCTCCGCACGTCGCTGCTTGCTCCTAGCCTAGCTCGCGTACTGCTCCCACACACACCAAACCCACACGCCCTAGCTGCCTTACACATCTGAACGGCACACGCCTTCACCCATCCTTAGCTAATCCTCCAACCTACCTTAAATCAACCTCTTTTGCTTTTAATTATTTTTTAGGAGTTCTTAAAAAAGGGTTGTAAAACCAAATTTTCTCTTAAATTTTAATTTTATTCTAATATTTAATTTTTCAATTTATTGAATCATTAATTGTAACGCCCCAAAATTTATATTTTTGATTCTGTTAGAATATGACACAAGTGTGTATCTACTTTAATGGTTAAGTGTTCTGGGTGTGTGTGTGAGGTCTCAAGTCCAAACCTTGGTTTGGGAAAATTTTGGGTTTTTTGTTGAATAAAGCCTTATCTTTGTCCAGTGGACTTTTATCTAGTTTTTGGTAGAATTACATCAGAATGGGCCTGCTGGTTTAGTGGTTAAGTGAAGTGTTAATATGATGATGGTCTTGAGCTCGAATCTCTGTGCGTGTAGGGAAGTTTATTTTTGCTCGTTTAACCGAGAGAGCTTCGGTCAAACCAAAAGTCTGAGAAGTGGTTTAGTGGGAGAATATTTTAGGATTTGGAAGTTATCTTAGTATCTCAGTAAAGTGTTTTGCTGTATCCCCCTCTCTGCCAAAATTCCTTTGCAAACCACCTTTGTTTTACGTTCTTCATCTTTTCTTTTCCTTTCTTATTTCGTCGCGCCTTTGTTCTATTAACTCTATTTTCCGTTATACGATTTGGTAAGTAAAGTTGTACTTTTCAGAATTTTATGTCATTCTAAGGATTGATTGGGATTTTTTTGTGGTTTGACAGCAACACACAGCGAGGATTAAGGCTCTTTTTATTCTGTCTCGTAACGAATCGATTCGAAGTTATTCGGTAAGTGTTCATTGCTTTAAGGATAAGTACTTTAGTTTTGGGATTGTTGATCAATCGTAGGTAAGACTGATTTTGGTCTTAGATTGGTCTATATTTAGGTTCTGGAGTACTCGGAGTGTAGTTTAGCTTCAATCGAAACCAAGTGTGTACCCAAAATGCACGAAACGGGGTTTGACAAAAAGTTGAAAAAGTTTGATCTTCCAAACTCCAATCCTATTGATTTCTTTCAAATCTCAAACATCAAATCCCTCCCAAATTCAAAGAGAAACACCAAAGACACCATTGATTTTGCCATCTCTCAAGCTTGTGGGTTTTCTGGATTTCCAACCAAATGTTCATTTTTCTCCTGTCGAAGGTAACAATTTGATTTCCTATTAGTTTTTAATGATATCTAGTCTTTTAAATAGAGTTTTTACCTATTGAATCGAATGTTTGGAATCTAAGCCAAAAATTGGGTCATTAATGGTGGAATTCGGGATTTCAAATGACAACGATGTTTCAAAGTGTTCTTCAACTTGTTTTCATGTAATTAGAAGATGTCTAAACTTTCCTTAAAGTTTCGTTAAGGAATTCTAAGGTTTTATTGAATTTTCATGAAAACTGTCATTGTTTGTAGAAATTTTGGATCCATGAGTCTGTATAGTTTTAAGTAGTTTGAAGGTTGGGAATTGTTCTTAAATGTATAATTAGATGATTGGAATTGATTATAGGCAATGGAAATGTGTAAAGATTAAGATATTTGAGTTTCCAGTTTGTTAGTTGAAATTTCATGAGGATCTAACTTAGGCTTGCATTTTGGTTAATTTAGGTGAGTCTATGGTTGAATGTTAATGGTGTTTATTGTGTGATTTACTATGGTGAAGCTTCAGAATCATTAGGACCTTCTTCGAGTAAAGTGAAAGGTAACGAGAAGCTAGTTTAAGCTTTTGGCAATTAGGCGAAAGCGTGATCGATGAGTGTTTGGAATCGTTGCTTGTAGACACGATTCATAGTGTTAATTGGGAACTTAGGAGTAGCTTAAACCCCTACTCTAATTTCTGAGTTTAAGTTTTCTTATACCCTTCGTTTAATTTGGAAAATTTGTGATTGTGTGTAACGCCCTAATTTTTGGGATTTTTGGGATTTCTATATTTTTTTTAGAATTTCTGTGTTTTGACTGTATAGTGTAGGTCTGAGTATATTAGTGGGCCTCTAGAAGGCCTAAGTCTAAGTTAAAACTTGGTAGATTTAACAAATTTTAATTTTAAAGGAGAAGGGGTTCTACTGTATTGGGCTTTCAAGTTTTAATGGGTGAAATAAGCCACAAGAAGACCTGTGGCAAAGTGGCATGTGACGCCACATAGGTGCTTGGGGAGTAGCGTGTAGATATTTAGGGGGAGCTAGGGTTCAAGTCACAAAGAAAGCAAATTGAGGTGTTAATTTTTTGTGAACAGAAAGGGGATGTGATGGAACTCAAGTGAAACTCTACCAGGAAGAGTTTGGGCTGTTCAGGAGATTAGGTAAGGAGGAGATAAGGGAGAAAATTTAGGAGCTGATCAAGGAGTGTGGTATTGGCCGAATGTTGGACTCTTGAGGAGGAGTTGGCCTACCAAGGGTCTCTGGTATAGGTAAGTTCGGCTAGGTCTCTGAAGTAGGAATTTCGGCATTAGGGAAGTGTTGTGCCGTTTCTATGTAAGTTCTCCATTGGGTTTCGGTTTAGTTTTCTTTTGGCTTGCCAAATTAGGGGTTGTGCTTAGGGTTTCTCTCTTTTTTTCCCTTTCATTCTTGTTAGTAGCCGAAACTTGGAAAACACCTAACTCTCTGTGCCGTTTTCCCTTGCCATAACCGAATACTACTTCCCCTTCTCACTTCTTCTTTTCTTTCAATCTTTTCTTTTCTCCATAGCCGAACCCAAACTCTTCTCTCTTCTGTTTCTTCCCTTATTTTTCTTTCTTCATTGTTTCTCAATAGGCCGAATCTTGCTATAGTCAAACCTCTTTCTTTTTCTTCTTTAAAAAGCTGAAACCTTCATACCTGTGGTATAGGAGGCCGAATCTTTGGCTACTTGAATCTGTCTCATCTCGTAATTACAGTGGATCAGAGTTAAGATCAAAGATAGGAGCACTCTTCTGGGCAGAACAATGATTGGTAAGTTTGTCGAATAGCTTTCGTTAGTAATTTATGATTTAAGGTAAAAGCCGAAACCCTTTAAGGGTGGCTAACGTTTGGACTAAGGGCATTGTTGCCTCTTTCTTTTTGGTTGTGTATGCGTTAGCGTGGACAAGTGGGCATATAACGAAGGGCTTGAAGACTAATTCGGTTGGATCTTTAGATCTAATCCATATTTCAGATAAAAGGTAAGAACTCGAGGGTCTATGGCAATGTTGGCCGAATATGGTAAGGGGATAAGTACGTAGTTTGTTTTCAATATTTAGACTGATGTGTTAGTAATCCAATTGTAGGCAGCTCATGTGTGGATCTCTCCAATGAATCGTTACAAATCAGGTGTGTAAACGACACCCACTCATAGACTAGATCGGCAAAAGTTGAAAAGTCGAAATGCTGAAAAGCTGGCATTTTGTGAACTTGCGAGGATGCGAACGTTTGTGGGATAGTTTGTTTATCAATCTCGGTAGTCTCCAATGGTAAGATTGTAGAGTGCACAATTTCATGCACTTCGTTATATTCAGGCTTAATGGGCCGAAATCAAGTTAATAGACCAACGGGCCCAATTCGGTAAGAACGCTCGGTAAGTTTTTCTGTTAATTCGTTAATGGCTGTAATATGCAAGAAAACCCTAAAATAGTTAATTTACTAAAATACCCCTAAGTATGAGAATTACCATTATACCCCTAGGTGCAAAATAACCGTTATACCCCTAGGGTTAGTTCTGACTGAAATGCATGATAATCTAATTCTGTATGTTGTATGGCATGACATGTATGTCTGTTGCATGGGATATGGGTTATGTTGATAGAGGAAGCGTTCTGGTGGCGATGCCATAAATATCTGTTCTAGTGGCTCTACCACGAATATCTATATCTGGTGACTCTGTCACACTATCTGTTTTGGCAGCCATGCTGCAAATTCTATGGCATGTAACGGATGGGTGAGTCGAGTTGTCTCCCCACATGGTGTAAGGTTGGTACGGAGGTGTATACGGTCGGATATGGGTTGGGTTTCTACATATATGAAATATATGTTCTGTCTCTGTTATGGGCCTATGGGCTTCACTCTGAACTCGGTTTTGGGCTAAGGCCCAACTTAATCTGTTTCTGTGGTTTGACCTGATTTAGACTATGGTTGGGTTATTTTACACACTGAGTTTCCCAAACTCACCCCTTATTTTCATCCATGCAGGTAATCCCCAACCATAGTGGGCTTGGAGCTGTGAGGGATTCGGAGTGGCCACACGTTCTGCAAATTCAGTTTTCTTCTGGTGATTCGGACAGCTTTTTATTTACTTCAATAGTTTGGGTTTTAAGTTGTAATAAGGCCGCTTTAATTATTTTTAATTATTTTAATATGTTTTGCTAGAATAGATATGATATTATTTTAATCGTTGAAATTGAATAGCTTTAGGGCGCGTTTTTAAAAAATAGTTACTTGATTTCAAAATATCACGATAACAAGGCAAAGCTTCTGCAACGAAAATGTTTTCAAAATTAATAACAACAAAACGATTTTCCATGAACAATCACTCAGTTAAAGTGTGACAATGGTGGTGTGCATGTCCAGAATTGGATCCGTGGAGAGCTTGGTACTTAAGCAGTCTAATTGACTCACCTCCTCTTTTTTGGCATCCTACCTGGTGCACACCTTCCATTCACTTTAATCTATAACGAAGATACTCTTAAAACTCTAAGGAAAGACTTTAGATAAAACATGGTTTTTCTAGCAACGTTTCAATGAGACACGCAGGATTCAGTAGTAACATTTCGGCCGAGTTTAGGGTGTTACATTTAGTGGTATCAGAGCTAAGTTGCAACAACTTGGCTGTGGAATGGGTTTAAAATAATAATGAAAATAATAAAGAATTTCAAAAATCGCTTTCGGAATTCATTTTTAAAATTTTTTTCTATAAAAAAATAATTTTAAAAGATTTCAAAATCCAGTTTTCAAAAATTTGAATTCTGAGAAGGTGGCACCTTGAATCTCCAGCCCAAGTCTGTAAGTATCATTTTAAACTTATCTGAATATTTTTGAATTGTCTGTCTGTATTGAAACCCTATTGGGATACTCTAGTTAGGATGGTACTGAAACTGTAGGAAATTTTGATAATAGACTGAGACTGTAGCTAGACCTCGATTCCACGAAAAACAAACTCTAAATTACTGTCTGTTCATAAAACATCTGTAATAAACACTAAAATATTTAATTAATGCATAAAATTCATAATTAGATAATACGAAATGAGTACGAGAGCCACTCGTGGAAGAGGCCGTGGGTGTGGCCGAGGTAGTGCACGGGCTGGATCTTCGTCTTCAGGACATATGCCAGTGGCAGATGCACCGGTACCACCGGTAATAGAAGTGGAGTCTCATAACCAAGGTGCCGGGGATGATGCTCCATCTCAAGCGATGCTTCGTATCTTTGAAAACGCTTCGGGCGGGCACGCAACAGCACTTTTGAGGATCTATCTCTGAGCGACTCCGGGCTAATGGAGTGGAGATATTTAAGGGCATATCTGGTGTAGCCCTGAATGCGGCAGAATATTGGTTAGAGGCCACGGAACGGATTATGGATAATTTGGACTGCTCCATGGAGCAAAAGCTGAAGGAAGCTGTATCGTTGCTACAAGACGAGACTTATCAGTGGTGGCTCACTGTGAGAGATGGGACCCCAACTGACAGGGTAACTTGAGAGCTATTTAAGACGCCCTTCAAGGGGAAATATGTTAGGCCGAGTTATGTGGACGCCCATAGGAAGGAATTCTTGAATCTGGTTTAAGGAGGTAAGACGGTCGCTGAGTACGAGGCTGAGTTTTTGAGGCTGAGCCGGTATGCTATGGGGATACAGAGTATGAACGTAGTGTGTGCTTCGAGGATGGTCTTAGGGATGAACTTAGGGTGCTGATTGCTCCGCAGAGGGAGCGTGACTTTGCTGCTTTAGTGGAGAAAGCTAAGATAGCTGAGGAGGTGAAGCGTACTGAAAGGTAAAATCGTGAGAATGATCGAAACCATTTTTGGAGGGATTCAGGACCTTCAGGTGGTGCAAACAGGAATGTCAAGAGAGCAAGAGTGGAGGAGCCAGTTCGAACAGTTTCGATGAACGTTGTTAGACCGCCAATCTGTGGGGATTATGGTAAGTACATCTGGGTGAGTGTAGGAAATGTTCTGGTGCTTGTTTCCAGCGTGGATCTATGGATCATAAAGTCAGAGACTGTCCTCAGAAAATAGATCAGGTTCAAGTTGCGGAACAGAGGGTTGCTCAACCAATGAGAGGTAGACCACAAACACCGAGGAGACATGGTCAAGGTAGGGGCGGTAATGGAAATGGTCAGGGTCAAGGAGCACCTGGTAGGGGTGTCGAAAATGTTGACGCTCGATAGCCAGTGTTGGTGTATGTAGCTTGGCGTCGAGAGGAGGGTGATGCACCCGACGTCATAACTGGTATGTTTTTTTATTTCTAGCATGCCATACACTGCCTTGATAGATATTGGATCTACTCATTCGTATATTGCATGTGCCATATCTAGGTCGTTGGGTATGCACCTTTAGGAGACTGTGAGTGGGGTATCGGTATTAAGTCCTTTGGGTCACTCGGTTAGGGTAGACAAACTGTATAGAGACGTGCCTTTAGAAACTCAAGGTAAGATTTTTTCTAGAGACTTGATGGAGTTACCGTTCGGAGAATTCGACCTCATTCTGGGTATGGACTGGCTTGTTAAGCATGGGGCAACTCTGGATTGTGCCGCTAAGCAGATGGTGTTAAAGACCACGAAGGGTGAGGAGGTTATGGTGATAGGTGAGCCAAGGGATTATTTGTCTAATGTAGTGTCGGCGTTGAGAGCCGAGAAGATTCATAAGGGTTGTGAGGCTTATTTGGCATTTGTAAGTCAGTCGGAGGCTGAGGGATTGACGGTGGATAAGATTAGAACTGTTAAGGAGTTCCAAGATGTTTTTCCAGAGGAGCTTCCGGGATTGCCTCCGAACTGAGAAATTGAGTTTGAAATCGACTTGTTGCCTGGAACGACACCAGTGTCCATCGCACCGTACAGGATGGCACCAAAGGAGTTAGTGGAGCTAAAAGCATAAATTCAAGAGTTGTTAGATAGAGGCTTTATTAGGCCGAGTGTGTCTCCATGAGGAGCACCGGTGCTGTTTGTGAAAAAGAAGGATGGGACGATGCGGATGTGTATCGATTATCGATAGTTGAACAAACTGACAATTAAGAACAAGTACCCTTTGCCAAGAATTTATGATCTGTTTGACCAACTTAAAGGAGCTTCGGTATTCTCCAAGATCAATCTTCGATCTGGATATCATCAGTTAAGGGTCAAAGAGGCAGATATTCATAAGACGCTATTCAAGACTCCGTATGGTCATTACGAGTTTCTGGTTATGCCATTTGGACTGACGAATGCTCCTGCAGCATTCATAGATTTGATGAATCATGTATTTCAACCATTTTTGGATCGATTCGTAGTCGTGTTTATTGACGATATTCTGATATATTTTGAAACTGAAGAGAAGCATGATGAGCATCTCTTCATTGTGCTACAAGTATTGAAAGAGAAGGAACTGTATGCGAAATTCAGCAAGTGTGAATTCTGGTTGAAGGAGGTAACCTTCTTAGGTCATGTAGTCTCTGATGAGGGGATCAAGGTGGACCCTCGAAAGATTGAAGCGATTATGGAATGGAAGCCACCTAGGTCGGTGTCAAAAATTCAGAGTTTCCTAGGTTCGGCAGGATATTACAGAAGGTTTGTGGAAGGCTTTTCTGTAATGGCAGCACCTTTGAAAAATCTTGTAAGGAAAGGAGCACCGTTTGTTTGGACTGAGAAGCAGCAGGAAGCTTTTGAGAAATTAAAAGAAGTTCTGACTGAGGTCCTGTATTAATTCAGCCAGAGTCTGGGAAGGATTTTACCGTGTACAGTGACGTATCACATATGGGTTTCGGCTGTGTGTTGATGCAAGAAGGTAAGGTGGTTGCTTATGCATCGCGATAGCTTAAGCCCCACCAAATAAACTATCCTGCTCATGACCTAGAATTGGCAGCAGTAATCTTCGCACTTAAGATATGGAGACACTACTTGCACGGAGAAAGGTGTGTCATATTCACAGACCATAAGAGTTTCAAGTACTTGCTGACTCAAAAGAAGTTAAACCTTAGGCAACGAAGATAGATAGAGTTGCTTAAAGATTATGACTGTTCGATTGAGTATCACCCAGGTAAGGCTAATATGGTAGCCGATGCCCTAAGCCGTCGAGCTGTATCTGATCTGAGAGCAATGTTTGCTCGTCTGAGTCTGCATGATGATGGTAGCCTGTTGGTTGAGTTACAAGTAAGGCCAACCTGGGTGAATTAGATTAAGGAAAAGAGTTGAGGGATGATTCTTTGGTTGCTCAATTCCAGCAAGTTAAGAAAGGGGAAACTTCTGAGTTTGGGTTGAATCGTGAAGAAGTTCTGTGTTTTCGAGGGAGAATTTACGTTCCGAAGGACTGTGACTTAAGGCAGTCAGTATTGGAAGAAGCTCATAGAGGACTTTGTACGATGCATCCTGGAAGGAATAAGTTCTATCACGACTTGCGAGAATTGCATTGGTGGCCTGGGCTTAAACGAGAAGTAACGGAGTTTGTGGGGAAATGTCTGACATGCCAGCAAGTGAAAACTGAGCATCAACTACCTTCTGGACTTTTGCAATCAGTGAAGATACCACTTTGGAAGTGGGAGACGGTAACCATGGACTTTTTGAGTGGGCTACCATTGACACCAACGAAGAAGGACTCGGTGTGGGTGATTGTGGATAGGTTGACCAAATCTGCTCATTTCATACCTATTCGCACTGATTATTCACTTCAAAAGTTAGCCAAATTGTATGTGGCAAAAATTGTTTGACTTCATGGTGTTCCAGTTTCAATTATCTCAGACCGGGATCCGAGGTTCACATCTCGGTTCTGGCAAAAGTTGCATGGGGCGTTGGGAACGCGATTGAACTTCAATACGACTTTTCATCCCCAGACTGATGGTCAGTCAAAAAGGGTTATTTAGAATTTGGAAGACATGTTGAGGGGATGCGTTATTGACTTCTGAGGTAGTTGGGAGGATTACTTACCGTTGGTAGGGTTTGCGTACAACAACAGTTATTAGGTGAGTATCTGAATTGCATCGTATAAAGCGCTGTATGGACAAAGGTGTCGTACACCTAGCTGTTGGACTGAATTGGGAGAGCGACAGGTTCTTGGACCTGAGTTGGTAGCTGATACTGAAGATAAAGTCAGAGTAATCAGAGATCAATTAAAAGAAGCATATGATAGGCAAAAGTCATATATAGATTTGAAGCGTAAGGAGATTGAGTATGCAGTGGGTGATATGGTCTTCTTGAAGGTTTCTCCTTGGAAGAAGATATTAAGGTTTGGTAAGAAGGGAAATTTGAGTCTGCGGTTTATTGGGCCTTATCGGGTTTTGAAGCGAGTAGGTCCAGTGGCTTATCAATTGGAATTACCTTCGGAGTTGGATAGGATTCACGATGTTTTTCACGTCTCCATGTTAAGGCGTTATCGTTCTGACCCTACTCATGTCGTGCCGGTTGCAGAGATTGAAGTACAGCCTAATTTGACTTTCGAGGAAAAGCCTGTGCAGATATTGAATCGGGATGTTAAGGTTCTAAAAAGTAGGTCAGTTCCCTTAGTAAAAGTGCTTTGGCATAATCATGGCAGAGAGGCAGCTATTTGGTAGTCAGAGGAGGCGATGCGACAATAATACCCTTATCTGTTTGGATCAGGTAAATTTCGAAGACGAAATTTCTTTAAGGAGGGTAGAGTTGTAACGCCCTAATTTTTGGGATTTTTGGGATTTCTGTAATTTTTTTTAGAATTTCTGTGTTTTGACTGTATAGTGTAGGTCTGAGTATATTAGTGGGCCTCTAGAAGGCCCAAGTCTAAGTTAAAACTGGTAGATTTAACAAATTTTAATTTTAAAGGAGAAGGGGTTCTGGTGTATTGGGCTTTTAAGTTTTAATGGGTGAAATAAGCCACAAGAAGACCTGTGGCAAAGTGGCATGTGACGCCACATAGGTGCATGGGGAGTGGCGTGTAGATGTTTAAAGGGAGCTAGGGTTCAAGTCATAAGGAAAGCAAATTGAGGTGTTAATTTTTTCTGAACAGAAAGGGGATGTGATGGAACTCAAGTGGAACTCTGCCAGGAAGAGTTTGAGCTATTCAGGAGATTGGGTAAGGAGGAGATAAGGGAGAAAATTTAGGAGCTGATCAAAGAGTGTGGTATTGGTCGAATGCTAGACTCTTGAGGAGCAAGAGTTGGCCGGCCAAGGGTCACTAGTATAGGTAAGTTCGGCTAGGTCTCTGAAGTAGGAATTTCAGTATTAGGGAAGTGCTGTGCCATTTCTGTGTAAGTTCTCCATTGGGTTTCGGTTTAGTTTTCTTTTGGCTTGCTGAATTAGGGGTTGTGCTTAGGGTTTCTCTCCTTTTTTCCCTTTCATTCTTGTTAGTAGCCGAAACTTGGAAACCACCTAACTCTCTGTGCCATTTTCCCTTGCCATAACCGAATACTACTTTCCCCTCTCACTTCTTCTTTTCTTTCATCTTTTCTTTTCTCCGTAGTCGAACCTAAACTCTTCTCTCTTCTATTTCTTCCCTTATTTTCCTTTCTTCATTGTTTCTCAATTGGCCGAATCTTGCTATAGCCGAACCTCTTTCTTTTTCTTCTTTAAAAAGCTGAAACCTTCATACCTGTGGTATAGGAGGCCGAATCTTTGGCTACTTGAATCTATTTCATCTCATAAGTACGGTGGATTAGAGTTAAGATCAAAGATAGGAGCACTCTCTTGGGCTGAACAACGATTGGTAAGTTTTTCGAATAGCTTTCGTTAGCAATTTATGATTTAAGGTAAAAGCTAAAACCCCTTAAGGGTGGCTAACATTTGGACTAAGGGCATTGTTGCCTCTTTCTTTTTGGCTGTGTATGCGTTAGCATAGACAAGGGGGCGTACAGCGAAGGGCTTGAAGACTAATTTGGTTTGATCTCTAGATCTAATCCATATTTCGGCAAAAAGGTAAGAACTCGAGGGTCTAAGGCAATGTTGGCCGAATATGGTAGGGGGATAAGTACGTAGTTTGTTTTCAATATTTAGACTGATGTGTTAGTAATCCAATTGTAGGCAGCTCGTGTGTAGGTCTCGCCAACAAATCGTTACAAATCAGGTGTGTAAACGACACCCACTTATAGACTAGATCGGCAAAAGCTGAAAAGCTGAAATGCTGAAAAGTCAACATTTTGTGAACTTGCGAGTGTGCGAACGTTCGTGGGATAGTTTGTTTATCAATCTCAGTAGTCTCCAGTGCTAAATGACAGTGATGATGTGGTGTTAGCGAAATAAATATGTAGTGAAAGTGTGCAAAAATCGGTGTTAAATTGCGAAATGTGATACTATTATGATAGGTAATATGTGAAAATACTTGTATGTGATATATGATGTACTAATTTTAGTGTAGACATGTCAGATTTGATAAATGATAGCTCAACAAGCGTTATTGTGGCACTTAAAGTGCAATTAAATGTGAATCTGATAAGTGCGTATTGTGTATGAGATTGTAATGTGAATTGATGAATATGAACAAAGATTATGTGCATTAAAACAGTAATTAAATGTGTGTATCTGTGAATATTTTTGCCCTGTGGTCTCTTGAAACTGTTGGATATAGTTGGCATGTCGTAGGATTATGAGTACTCACCTTTGTGTTTTGTGATTTTGGCATTGAAGCCATGGGACAGATTGGAGAGATAAGGGAATGTCGAGCTAACTCCATTCACCGGATATGTTGGTGTGTTGGAGAGTGTTTAGCTTTATGCTACACTTTTGGGATATAATAGACTATTTGAGTCATTAGTGTGATGGAGATCGGTGTATCCAATGTGTGGTGATAGAGCCCAGTTTTATGTTTCATATTTTCAAGTTTCCGAATTATCATAAAGTGATTAATATATGAAAATGTTTTGTGTAAATACATGTGAATATATAAGCTAGGCTTGTGAGCTAATAAAGCATGAATACGTTGTTTTATCTTAATGAATTATTGTTAAATGAATTATATATATACAGGTTTAGTGTAATTGCATGTGAGAGCATATGTTAGTTTTATAATTTAATGAAACGTGAATATGATATTTTGACTTGGATAGAATATGGTTATGAATGTGTTGTAGTATGCCCTTACATAACCGTTAATGTTGTGTATACTTTGTGGTAATTTTGACATTCATTGAGCTTGTTTAAGCTCACCCACTCTTTTTAAACCTTTACAGACTATTAGCATTGTAGTGTGAGCGGTGCGAACAGTTTCCAATGGGGTAATCCAAGCTAGGCTAGTTTTTGAGTAGGTGTTATTGTTATCATTATTTTGAACTGTGGGAATAAGGCAATGTGGTAGTTTAGCTTGTTGTTTATTGCCATGATGCTTAGATGATTACTTGTGAGTATTTCTCATATAGATTGTGGATGTTGTTTCTAGTTCATTAGGTGGTTTTCTTTAAATTATTGATGATGCATAATACTACAAAATTTGATATTTTTGATGTCAGATTTTAAGATTATATATGTGTGATGACTTAGTAAATGTATGATTGTGTTAAATGCTTTGTTTTGGTGATATTATTATTGTTTTGTGTAGAGGTATTGATAATCGGGTATTTAGCATTGATACCTCATGATATTTTGAATTTGCAGGAAGTCAGTAACTCAATTTGGTATCGATACCATATCTCAAGTATTGATACTCGGGGTAAAATTTCTGATACTTTTCAATAGGGTATTGATAGTTTGCTGGTTTGAATTTTTGCAGAGAAACAGTATGCTAATTTGTTACTTGTTCTTTAAGCGGTATCAATACCATCTATGAAGAATATCGATACCACTGAATGAGTATCGATACTTAAGTGATTTATTTTTAATTTTTGTTAAGTGGTCTTAAAGCATGCCTCTATTACGTTACAAGCTCATTTTGTAACACCCTTCACCTGTATTCGACGCCAAAATAGGGTTACGGAGCATTATCAGACTTACAACACATTTATATATACTTTCCACATGCATTTAATCAATTCATACAATCATCATTCAGCCTCAATCAATTTGTCCCTAATACGAGCCTACTAGGCCCTAAACATGCTTTGGGAGTGGTTCGGGACTAAACTAATAACTTAAGAAACTTTCATGAAAATTTGAAGATTTTTCTCAAGACAGGGGACACAAGCCCGTGTGGCCAGGCCGTGTGTCTCACACGGCCACCAGACACGCCCCTATCACAGGTCGTATGGACATTAGAAATGGGAGCACATGGCCTAGTCCCAGCCGTGTCTAACCCCGTGTAACTTTCTGACTTGGGTCACACTACCAACACACACGCCCATGTGGCTAGCCCATGTGCCCTAAAAATGGTCATACACGTCCGTGTGCCAGGCCGTATGCTAAGCCGTGCCAAACCTGTAGGGTATACTAACTTATGCCACATGGCCAAGTTACACGCCCGTGTGTAAGGCTGTATGGAGCATACTGACTTGATTTTAATTTGAACACCAGGGGATACACGGCTGTGTACTTGACCGTGTGTCACACACGGCTAAGACACACGCTCGTGTCTTTACCTGTGTGGACAAAAATAGCCTATTTACCAAGCCAATTTGCCACCCAAAATTTGCATGTACTTACACAACCCAATTGGTGCTGTAACACCCCAAATTTTGGGCCTAGAAGTATTATGTCTTAAGCATGGGAACAGTTAGGAGGCTGCACATAAATGTTTAATTGTGCAAGAAAGTGACACTAATACATGTCTACTTTAGTGGTTAAGTGTCCTGGGAAGTGTTTGAGAAGTCTTTGGTTCAAGCCTTGGCTTGTGCAAAAGTTTTATTTTTTAAAGAATAAACCCTGTCTCTAATCAGTAGGCTTTTAAAATAAATTTGGGTAAAGCATGACAGAGTAGTTCTGCTGGTCCAAGGGATAGGTGGCAGGTTGATGTTGCTTGGGGACTAAGGTTCAAGTCCTACTTTGAGCAGTAGAGCATTTTATTTTGCTGTTGTGCCATGGGAGTGTTGTGGGTTGGCTGAAACACTAAAGTAGTTGAGGGGAATTCAAATTGAGTAGTTGTAGGGAGGTGTGATCGGTTGGAGGAATTTGAGGAGGGATTTTAAGAGAGAATTAAGGGATTTTGAAGTGTGCGAATTTAGTGGCCGAATTTTAAGAGAGAATAATGGAAGAGTTATTTGATTTTTGTGAGCATAATCAAATTCAGTTTCTCTCATATTTTTCCCCAATTTTGTTTTTGACGATTTACTTTTCTCTCTCTGCCTCTCTAGTTGCTGTCCCTCTTTTTTCTTCTCCCTTTTTAGCTGAAATCTCTATGGTGTATGTTTCGGCTAGAACATTGTACTTTCGGCTTTACCGCTTTTCTACAGCTAACACTTCTTTCTCCTTCAATACCGAATATCTATTTGGTTTCTTCTGCTCTATCGGTGTAGTGAGCAAATGTTCTCCATTTTGGTTTCCCTTGGCCGAATCTTTCCCTATTTTCATCATTTCCTTTTATTTCTTTGACGTTGAACCTTCTCTTTCTCTTGTAGCCGGCAGTGGTTCCTTTTTTGTTTCTTGGTGAGCATCCTCTTCTTGTAATCAAGTCTTGCACCTCGTAATGGGTTCGCTTCTCGATTTGTTGGTAAGTGTAATAGTATAGGGGAATCTGGTTATTGATGAGTGAATGCTCACCTATCTTGGTTGGTGGTTAGTGACTATTCGAAGGGTGGAAGATCTTTAACTGGCGTTAGGGTGGACGAAACTCCCCTCTTTTTGTGATCAAAGGTAATGTGGTGTGTATTTAGTATTCTGGTTTGGGTGCACGTTTTGTTTAACTGACTAAGTGGCATTTTTGGCTAAGGATGGTTCCTGGGTGATCGTGGTTCCTGCTTAACGGCGTTAGGGAAGGGTGGTTTTAGAGGTAGGTCAAGTTAATTCTAGTAACGATTGTTAAGACTATGAGTTAATCTTCTAATCAGTTTTGAATGACCTTTGATAGGTATTCGGGCTTAAGGAGATTCGACATCGAAATCGGTTTAGGTGTGTACAAACACAACTCGATTATTGTAATCGGCAAAAACCGAAATAAGTGACGACGACACTACACGAGTGTGCGCTCGCTCGTGTGGTGGACCGTATGCCAAAACATGGGTGTATGAACGTTTAGGTCGGCCATGAGAGATTTCATGGGCTGAGGCCGTATTGGGCATTTCTGGCCAAACTGAGCCGTGTGGGTCCCAAGAGCTTGTGGGCCCCACACGAGTAAACCACACGGGCGTGTTGGCCCACATGGGCCGCATTGCGGGCTTTAGGTCCATTTTCACTATTTGACTGTTAAGGTTGCACAGGCCACCCGAGACGACTGTGGGCCTACTTTTGGGTCGGCAAGTATACCTAAACCCCCAAATTGATAAATGACTGTTATGCCCTGTGTGCTAAAATGACTAATATGCCCGTATGAGTTGTATAACTATAATCGAGCATGCCATTTTATATATATTGCATACATGTATGATATTATGATATGTTGCATGGGATGGGTTTATTATGATTGGAGGAAGTGTACTGCACTAGCAGCTCTGCTGCAAATACTGTTTAGTGCCACAACCGGTGCTACTTTGGAGTGTAGGGATGGGTGGGTTGATTTTATCCCCATATGAAGTGTAAGGCTGGACGGAGTAGAGTGTAAAGGCTGGTTGGGTAGGATTTCTAATTGCATATCTATACTTTTACTGTCACTAAAATTGCATATCTGTATTGTTACTGTTATTGAAATGGGCTAAGGCCCACACTGATACTGTTACTGTATTGGGCTAAGGCCCTAACTAAAACTGAACTGTTACTGATATGGGCTTAGGCCCAGACTGTAATTGCTCACTGAATGTTTGACTGTTTGTTTATTAAGGGATTTCACACTGAGTTTTCGTAAAGTCCCCCTTCTGCTTATTTGCGCAGGTAATCCTTAGGCGGATCGGTGCTGTAAGGGGCTCGAAAGTGGCCACACAATAGCTTACGCTTCCATATTTGACTCTTAATTTATAAGTAGTTTTATTTGGGTATTTTTATGTAATAAGGCCTATTTAAATTTTCAAATCTTTAATTTGGGGTTTTATTTATATTGATTTATATCTACTAGCTATAGGACACGAGTTTTCAAAAGATAAGTGCTTCTCAAAATATCACGGTTAGACAACATGTTTTTAAAAGCTTCTGCAAGAAACAACGTTTTAAAATAAATAAATGACAAGGCTTGAATTCATCTTTAAGGTCGTTCAAAAAGGTTTAATAGAGAATGGGTTTTTAACAATTTCACACTTTACAAAAAACACTTCAATGTGACATCGCGAGATTCGGCAATAATGTCCAGGCCGGGTTTGGGGTGTTACATTAATTGGTATCAGAGTCATGTTGCAAAACTTGGCTGTGGATTTGGGTTTCTTTTAAAGCTTGGAAATTTTAAAAAGAACTGTTTCAAATGATTTGAAGTATTTTGAAATGTTTTACTGAATGTGTGGTACACCGAGTCTCCGGTGCCAATTTTGTAAGTCTTCTAAAGCTGTTGTTTGTTTCAATTGAAATACTGAGACTACTGTAGGTAGTATACCATAATGCAAACTCTTTAGTAGTGTATACTGAAACTGTAGTAAACCGGTAGACACTGTTAGACACTACATTGTGCAGAAATAAAACTCTATACTTTTGATATTGTCTCCATAAAATATCTGTTAATAAACAACTGGAACTGTAAACTGATCTACAAAAAACTGTTAATTCAGATAAAACACGAACAGACAATGAGCACCTGATGTACTCGCAGAAGGGATACAAGAGGCCATTCAAGTTAAAGGTAGTAGTGTTTTGGAACTAGAGTGTGCAGCGGGAGTGTGGTGGTGTAGTCTGTGTTATGCGACTAATCTGATAGTTGGAAATTTTAGGGGCGAAATTTCTTTAAGGAGGGGTGAATTGTAACGCCCCAAATTTTGGGCCTAGAAGTATTATGTCTTGAGCATGGGAACAATTAGGAGGCTGCACATAAATGTTTAGTTGTGCAAGAAAGTGGCACTAATACATGTCTGCTTCAATGGTTAAGTGTCTTGAGAAGTGTTTGAGAAGTCTTGGGTTCAAGCCTTGGCTTGTGCAGAAGTTTTGTTTTTTAAAGAATAAACCCTGTCTCTAGTCAGTAGGCTTTTAAAATAAATTTGGGTAAAGCATGATAGAATAGGCCTGCTGGTCCAAGAGATAGGTGGTGTGTTGATGTTGCTTGGGGATTGAGGTTCAAGTCCTGCTTTGAGCAGTGGAGCATTTTATTTTGCTGTTGTGCTGTGGGAGTGTTGTGGTTTGGTTGAAACACTAAAGTGATTGAGGGGAATTTAAATTGAGTAGTTGTGGGGAGGTGTGATCGGTTGCAGGAATTTGAGAAGGGATTTTAGGAGAGAATTAAGGGATTTTGAAGTGTGCTTATTTAGTGGCCGAATTTTAGGAGAGAATAATGGAAGAGTTATTTGATTTTTGTGAGCATAATCAAATTCGGTTTCTCTCATATTTTTCCCCAATTTTGTTTTTGACGATTTTTTTCTCTCTCTACCTCTCTAGTTGCTGTCCCTCTTTTTGCTTCTCCCTTTTTGGCTGAAATCTCTGTGGTGTGTGTTTCGACTAGAACGTTGTTCTTTTACTTTCACCCCTTTTCTACAACTAACATTTCTTCCTCCCTCAATACCGAATATCTGTTTGGATTCTTCTGCTCTTTAGGTGTAGTGAGCAAACGTTCTCCACTTTGGTTTCCCTTGGCCGAATCTTTCCCTATTTTCATCCTTTCATTTTATTTCTTTGACATTGAACCTTCTCTTTATCTTGGAGCCAGTGATGGTTCCTTCTTTGTTTTCTAGTGAGCATCCTCTTCTTGTGATCAAGTCTTGCACTCGTAATTGGTTCGCTTCTCGCGTTGTTGGTAATTGTAATAGTATAGGGAAATCTGGTTATTGATGAGTGAATTCTCACCTATCTTAGTTGGTGCTTAGGGACTATTCGAAGGGTCAAAGATCTTTAACTAGCGTTAGGGTGGACGAAACTCCCCTCTTTTCGTGATCAAAGGTAATGTGGTGTGTATTTAGTATTCTAGTTTGGTTGCGCATTTTGTTTAACTAACTAAGTGGCATTTCTGGCTCAGGAAGGTTCTTGGGTGATCGTGGTTCCCGGCTTAATGGCGTTAGTGAAGGGTCGTTTTGGAGGTAGGTCAAGTTAATGTTAGTAACGATTGTTGAGACTATGAGTTAATCTTCTAATTGGTTTTGAATGACCTTTGATAAGTATTCGGGCTTAGGGAGTTTCGACATCAAAATTTGTTCAGGGGTATACAAACACAACTCGACTGTTGTAACCGACAAAAGCTGAAATAAGTAACGACGACACTACACGGGTGTGCGCTCGCTCGTGTGGTAGACCGTATGCCAAAACATGGGCATATGACCGTTGAGGTCAGCCATGAGCGATTTAATGGGTTGAGGCTATATTGGGCATTTCTGGGCCAAACTGAACTGTGTGGGCCCACGGGCCTGTGGGCCCCACACGTGTAAACCACATGGATGTGTGGAGAATGTTGAGCCAGGTTGTGTAGTCTACACAGCCAGGGTCATATCTGGGCCTTGTGGGCCACATAGGCGTGTGGGCCCACATGGGCCGCATTATGGGCTTTGGGCCCATTTTCATTGTTTGACTCATAAGGTTGCATAGTTGCCCTAGACAATTGTGGACCTACTGTTGGGCCGGTAAGTATACCTAGACCCCCAAATTGATAAATGACTGTTATGCCCTATGTCCTAAAATGACTAATATGCCCTTATGAGATGTATGACTATAATCGAGCATGCCATTTTATATATATTGCATACATGTATATTATGATATGTTGCATGGGGATGGGTTTATTATGATTGGAGGAAGTGTCTCAGACTTTGGCACTCTGCTTTGCAAATACTCATTAGTTAGTGCAACCGATGCCGATGCTATTTTGGAGTGTGGGGATGGGTGGGTTGATTTTATCCCCACATGGAGTGTAGGGCTAGACGGAGTGGAGTGTAGAGGCTGGTTGGGTAGGATTTCTAATTGCATATCTGTACTGTTATTGTCACTAAAATGGGCTAAGGCCCACACTGATACTGTTACTGTATTGGGCTAAAGCCCTAACTAAAACTGAACTATTACTGATGTGGGCTTAGGTCCAGACCGTAATTGCTCACTGAATGTTTGACTGTTTGTTTATTAAGGGATTACACACTGAGTTTTTGTAAACTCACCCTTCTGCTTATCTGCGCAGGTAATCCTTAGGCGGATCGGTGCTGCAAGGGACTCGAAGGTGGCCACATAATAGCTTACGCTTCCATATTTGACTTTTAATTTTTAAGTAGTTTTATTTGGATATTTTTATGGAATAAGGCCTCTTTAAATTTTCAAATCTTTAATTTGGGGTTTTATTTATATTGATTTATATCTATTAGCTGTAGGACAAGAGTTTTCAAAAGATAAATGCTTCTCAAAACATCACGATTATGCAGCATGTTTTTAAAAGCTTCCGCAAGAAACAACGTTTTAAAATAAATAAACAACAAGCCTTGAAATCATCTTTAAGGTCGTTCAAAAAGGTTTAATACAGAATGGGTTTTTAATAATTTTGCACTTTATGAAAAACACTTTAATGTGACATCGCCAGATTCGGCCATAACGTCCAAGCCGGGTTTGGGGTGTTACAGGTACCAATTCATAGCATAAATGAACATCTAACTTATCCACAATCAAGACTAAATCATTCCATTTCTAATAAAAACAACCAACATGCTTGTAAACTCATGTTTTACTCATTCAAAACATACCAAAAACACATATACAAAACAACTAACTAACCTTTACCAAACATACATCATTTTGCACCAATTTACAAGCATAACCATTTTCAGTTCATCAACTATTAGCTACCTTAAGAGTTGCATTAAACAAGTCATTTTCAAGCAAACATGGACCACATCACTAAGAGGCATTAACATATATATACACATCAAATAATTGCCAAAATAAGCCAACTTACATGGCTAACATACAACCAAACATTTAATATTTACAAGCCAACACAAATGGCCAAAATCATGCTACAATACAAAAATGGCTCAAAGTCCCTATACATGCCATATACTTAAAATACCAAAGTTTATAGGTACCAAGAGATAGGTAGATAGTGTGAAGCGATCTCCAACGATCCCTGAATCTGAGTTAGCTTTGATAATACTATAAAACACAAGAAAAATAAATGAAGTAAGCTATAAAGCTTAGTAAGCTCGTATGAAATAAACTCAATGAATCTCACAAATATAATTCAATAATTTGAATATACCAACATATAGCTTACATTAATTAACAAACCTTTCAAATACTCAATTATGAGAGTATACACTTCCTTCACAAGTTTCCTCGATTTGAAACTTATATAATTCATGTACGTACATGTATCATCTAGCAAAAATCTCATACTCATCAACATCTATCGTTTACCCATTAAACCATTTGGAATAGAGGTTGGATACTCAAAAGTCTCACAAACTAAGTACCTATATCATGGCCCGAAGCCAAATCAAGGTAACTTATATCCGAAATGCTTATATTATGGCCCAAAGCCAAATCAGTATAACTCACACCCGAAGCCAACTCAATGTATCCCCTAATGACATGTTACTAGAATCCTAAACTATTCCTAAGGTTCAATCGGGATTTCGAACGTCGAATTACCATCGAGTCATTGTCGAACTTATCCGAAGTCTCGTATTCACAATTTATACAATATCGATGCATTTAAATACATTTATAATAAAATTTATCACGTATGAACTTACCTCGAATGCTAAAAAGGAAAAACAAGTCAACTATTCTGTAACTTTGTTCTCTCCCCGATCTAAGTTTATATTTCTCCTTTCTTAATCTAAATAAATTCAAAATTAACTTATTTAATCATCTATCTATTCAATTCAATCCAAAATATACATTTGATCTATTTTACACATTAGCCCCTAAACTTTCACATTTTTACAAATTAGTTCTTATTTCATAAAATCACAAATTCATGCAAATTTCAAAACACCCATACTTATCCAAATTACCATTATACCCCTAAAAGCCCATATTTATCAAGTTTTCACACATTTAGCCATACATTTTCACATTTTCACAAATAAATCCCTATTTTGCATTTTTACTCAAAATCACTTAACAAAACTTATATATGTATCAACAAACATTCATAACCTATCAAGAAACTTCAAAAGTCATACTTATTCATCAATGGCATCATTCAAAATCTTTAAAATTTTTTCAAATTAGTCTCTGGGCTAGCTAGACTAAGCTGCAACGATCTCAAAAACAAAGAAATCATTAAAAACGGGACAAAAATCATACCTTAATAAGCTATTGAACCATGGCTGAATGGAAAACCTAAAAGAATGGATTTCTTCTCTTTAAAATCGGTTGAAGATGATGATATTAGGTAATGGTTTCATTTTGTTTTATTTATTTTAACTTAATTTACCAAATTATAATTATACCCTTAATAATAAACCATTCAAAACACCTTAATATATGTCCACTCACAAATAAAATGGTCTAATTACAACATAAGAACCTTAAATTTAAGGTTTTATAGCTATTAGACTCCTTTAGCTATTAGAACTCAAGTTTTATGCTTTACGCGATTTAGTTCTTTTTCTCAAATTGACCATTCAAACGATAAAATTTCTTAATGAAATTTTCACAAAATCACTCAATCATGCTGTAAACATTAGAATAATAATAAAATAAATATTTGGACTTTGGATTTGTGGTCCCGAAACTACTGTTCTGATTTGACTAAAAACTGGTTGTTACACATTTGATGTATGTTTAGCATGATTTCATGTCGCCTAGGGTATTCTTGACTTAGAATCTCTATAAATATTCAAAATTTGATGATGTTCGCACTATAATAAGACATTACGTAATGTGTGATGTTGACATAGTGGTGTAACGTCCTGTCACTTGGGCTCAGCGATCGAGCTGGGTGTAGGGTGTTACAATTTTTTAAAATTCTCAAGCTAGTATAGTCTTGGTAAACAAATCAACAGGTTTTATCCTCAAATGTGATCTTTGACAACATCCATTAATCCGTCAATCATTACTGTCTCCCTTATGATACTTTCTACCGATGAGTTTTTGTCCTCATGTGGTTTATTTGGTGTTTAGCTATATCCACGTTGTTTTATTGTAATAGCTTTTGCATACCTCATATTCGGCCACCATTGAAAAGTTAGTAGTGTAACCTTAGTTGACACTTATTCACACTATGGAACTACCATGTAGGATAAAGACACAGCTTGAGGTTAATTTTCTTGAATCCCAACACATTTGGAAGTTTGAATTAGTATATCCGATAGGAGTAAAATATCCTCTGAAATACAACAACATATAACCCCTAGTTCCCTGTAAATACTTGATTATATGCTTAACTACTTGCCAGTTTCTTGGACAGGGATTCGCTTGATATTGACCCACCATCCCTACTATGAAAGAGATATCCAGACATATGCATAACATAGCATGGCATACATGAGACTTCCTATTACAAAAGCAACAATTAATCAAGCATAAACATTAAATTAAACTAACACATAACTAATCAAACAACCATGAACAAATTTAGTACATACTCAAACTCAATTTTCAAACAATCATTTTATCAAACATATTGTAAGCATAAAATGAAAGTAAAGGGTTTAAGAAAATGCTTATTCAATTGATGAAGATCCATTGTACTCCAAAAGTTTTTTCATCTTTGTTTTCAAAATCTTTAACAATAAGAGAGAAAAAAAACACTAAAATCTAACCTAAAATAAAAGAGGGAACCTAAACTAAAAAAATAACAGAAAAGAAAAACCTAACCCTAAACTATGAAAACCTAATAAGAGTGTTTAACCACCAAAATTCTGAATTTAAAGGCTTATAAAGTGGTATTTATAGCCTACTAAAATTTAACCAAGCAATGACCTTTATGCTCTTAAATTAAACATAAACTTAACTTGTTAGACATAAAAATGCCCCTACAGTTTTTTTACTTGTCAAGTAGCGGCATCGCGATCCTCACAGCAGTCTTGAAATGGATAGTCTTAGGATGTCTCGGTATCGTTAAATCCATCACTTGATATCATGATATCACTATAGCTGGCCTTGATTCTTTTCATTTCAACATTGTCAGGGGAATCACAACTTTCATGCTTCGATACTGCAACACCCCCTTCTAGGTGATATTTTCTTCATGTCTGGGCTACCATCGACTCCCTACAACTCTCAATCAACTTGTTAGGTTCCCCATGACATGGTTGACCAATTTGGGTTTCAAAAATGGTTTAAAAATAATAATAATATTTTAATAAAGATAAAACTAAAAATCGACAAAAGTAACGAAAAGACATCTAAATTGCTCAAGAATAAGTTCTTTAAATATAATAGAGAGCCTAATTTGATGTATTAAATTACGAAAGATCAGTACCCGACCTGGTTAACTAGGATATAAGCTCATTCTCTGTGAGGTATCCTAAAAATTGATATGATAAATATTTTCCACCTTAATCAGACTAAAGTGTCTTAATGGGTAGACCTAACTGTTTCTCCACTTCCGCACAAAACTTTTGAAATTTATCAAAAGCTTCACGTCTGTGGTGTATTAGGTACATATACTTATACCTAAAATAATTATCTATGAAGGTTATGCAATAATCATAATCTCCTCACAACTAACATTCATGGGATTGCATACATTAGTGTTCACAAGTTCTAAGAGTTGAGTGACCCTTATACGTTTTGTAGTAAAAGATCTCTTGGTCATTTTACCTTGTAACATCTCGTTTTCAGTGAAATTGGAACAATAGTTTCTAAACCAAAAATCTGATGAGTAAATTAATATTTTATTATTAATTTAATGTTTATGGAATTTTAAAAAGGTTGTATAAAAATTTTGTTAAGAAATTTTGACGTTTGCATGCTTAATTATGTGAAAAGGACTAAATCGTGAAAAGTACAAAAGTAGAGTTCTATTAGTTAAAGATCCTTGTAGAAATCGATTAGCTTGGGAAAAGGATGAAAATGCTTAGATTTCAATTTATGAGCTTAATGACTAATTTGTAAAAAGTTAAAATACTAAGGGTAAAATAGTAATTTTTTAAAAATATGAAATATGGAGTGAGTTGAATAATAGAAGTATTAAATGGATTTAATTTGCCTTTTTACATCAAGATAGATCATGTATGGATCTAGATTAAGGAAAAGTTAAAGCCTCAGATTAGTTGATCTCGTTTCTACGTCTTTGTCATCGAAGTAAGTTCGTATGATTAAATATCGTTTTAATGATATATTGATCTATATGTTAATGTGTTATTTTCCATGTAATTGAATGATGAGTATCCAACGATGCCATGACAATTATTGAGCCCTGTTTCAACCTTAGGAATTCATAGGTACAAATGACATGTCATTAGGGTTTTCATGGTTCGGGTGTTGGTCTTGAATGTCCTACCGATGGCTGAGGTCCTGCATTTGTTGTGGATAATCCACAGCTCATGTTTGTAGCATCATGTAGCTTACATTTCGACCCACAGCTTGTGTGAGCAGGCCCATTTCACAACTCATATGAGCAATAATGTAAAGGAAAGGTTACGGTTATATGTTTAGCACACTTCA
Organism: Gossypium anomalum; assembly: GCA_025698475.1. NCBI lineage: Eukaryota > Viridiplantae > Streptophyta > Magnoliopsida > Malvales > Malvaceae > Gossypium > Gossypium anomalum. The sequence goes on along the minus strand of CM046968.1, from coordinate 54,763,366 downwards.
TGTGAGCTTTTTCGAGTATCAGATGATATTCTAATGGTTAAACAGGAATAAAAAGAAAAGGAACGGTAGTGTTCAACTGAACTAAACAATGTATTATGAACAAGATTGAAATGGTAAGCTTCAATGGAAGTGTATACTTATGTTTATCAAAATGATGAGTTCAAATGAAATATGTTCATGTATAATGACTTACCTTATGTTAATTCAAGTGAATTATGTTTGAATGCACTAACATGTGTTGCTAATGGTGCTTAGGCTTGTACCAAGCTTATGGTTGGATAATGTTATGCTTAATCTTAATGTTATGTATTGAAATGGTAAGTTATGTTCATGTTTCACGAACTTACTAAGCATTATGTGCTTACGTAGTTTTCTTGCCTATGTTTTATAGATAATCAAAAGCTTGATTGATTTGGAAGCTCGTCAGAGATCTATCACACTATCCAGTGTTTATATCGGTAATTTTTGATGTTTTGGCCAAGGTTATAATGGCATGTATAGGTGAACTTGTGTTTGATGTTTAGTTGAATGCCTAGATGTTGATTTTGGTATGTATGAGTTTGTTGTTTTCGTACCATTTTGATAATGGTTGAATTCTGTCAATTTGATACATATGTCGCATGAATGGTATGGCTCAAATGGTAAGTTTATCTTGAAGTCATATAGGTCAAGTTATGTTATGTTTTGAGATAGAAATGAACTAGATGTTTATGAATGATATGTGGTCAAGTATATGTATATGTTTAGGTAAATTTGTATGTTTGCATTTGAGGTGCCTTGTATGGCATATTGGTTGAATGGATTCGGTCTTTTGAATTGGTCATTTCATGCATGTTTTGGTAAGGTTTTGATGCTTTGGTCATGTGCACAAAATGCTTTTAGATACATGCTAGTTTTGGTGATGGAAATAGCTTGATTTTGACCAATATCATGTTCACACGGCTTGACACACGGCCAGGCGACACAGCCGTGTGTGACACAGGGCCCCCTATAGGTTTTAATGCATGCAAGTTAGGCTATTACACAACCTGGGACACGAGCGTGTAGACCCATTTCGAGAGTTACCCAACTTAGAGAGTTACATGGGTAAGAACACGAGCTGGGACACATTACACGACTTGAGACACGGGTATGTGTCTCAACTGTGTGAGGTACGCGGCCTAGCCACACGGCTATGTGACCCTTGCAGTTTAACTTTTCTAACTTTTTCCTAAACTTTCCAAATGTTTTTAATTTAGTCTCGGATTGTTTCTAAAGTATTTTTAGGGCCCCGAGGGCTCGATTAAAGGACGATAGGTATGCAAATGAATGGATTATATCATGTTTAATTCAATGGTTGAAATGTATGTTTAATGTTCAACTTGTATGGTAATGCTCTGTAACCCTATTCTAGCAACGGATATAGGTTAGGGGTGTTACATACCTTCTAAGAAAAATTCACATTAAGAAAAATGTTATAACACCCCTTACCCGGTCCGGTCACCGAATCCGAATAAAAGGATGCTACATGCAAAAATCACAACCATATCAGAAATTTATACAATATAACTCAAACACATTGCAACTAAATAGATTGAAGTACACAAGGACTTACTTGTGAAATTCAAGTAATATATAGGATTGATTTGGAAAATTTTCAAAGTTTTAAAGTTTCAAGATTTTGTATCAATATTTTATCGATGGTATCGATACTATATTGATACAATGTCTAAATAACAATAGCAAAGTTCAATTTTGTTTATTAGGAAAAATTAGGGTATCGGTGTTTATTACCTGATATAGATATTTTAAAAAAAGTATTGATACTCTCATAAAAATCGATACCATTTTAGCTATTTATATGGCCAAGTATCGATACCAAGTACAAAAATTTCGATACTTAAGTTTAGAAATGGTAAAATTCCATCTTTAAAATGTCTAATTCATCATTCATAGGGACCTTTAGAAACAAATAGGGACCTGAAATCATCATTCATTAACATACTAACTAATAATCAAGACTTCATGTATTCAACTAAATGTCATTAAAGAATACTCAAAACTAATATACCAAAGTTGATGACATTCACTATACCAATATGCCCTTAATGGCACCTCAAAGAATCAATCAAAAATGTATTCATTCAACCAATCAAACAATCTCCCGTTTGACTTCATATCAACCATATAACTTATGCACTAAGCCTTACCAAGATCAGAAATTTAAACAACTTAAAACGCATCAAACATTTTCCTATATAACACAAGTTCCTAGTTCTAACCAATATGCCACAAGGCACCATCACATCAAATCTAATTCAACAATTCATATCATCAACTAAATTATAAACCAAACATTACATTCCAATTTCATCTATATCATAATATAGATCACATGACATTTTAAAAATAACTTCATGACATCCATAATATTGGCATACCATAAGAACATTACATGCCAAGTTTAGACACATTAAAATTCCAACTAGAACATTAACCTCATTAACCCAAAATGTGTTGAGTATTCCCAAAGACAATCATGAAATGATTGAAATAACATACTTATTTTACCTGGTTTATTAATATAAGACATAGCCATTATTATTTCAATTTGTTTTTTGTGTATATAAACAAACTATTTTATAATAATGTCCTAAAAATAATATGATTATTCTTAAAAGGTCCTCAGTCGAGTATTATTGTGGGCTTGGACAACAATAATGCATTAAGACTAACGTGTACTTGATTGATGACAAAGTGTTGTCATTGACATGAGATGTCAAAATCAATACATGAGTATGTATGTTAGAGAACAACATATTGGACTGACCCGCTGTGAGTTTGTTTATTGGATTATTATGTAATAGTCACAGCATTACCCAGAGTGATTACTATGTATAGATCCTCGGACTTGAGATCATCATTATCCCAACATCGTGAGTCGTATATTTTGATATAGTCAAGTGTCCACCGTAACTAGTCGTTCTATAAAGGTTGATGTTGGATATACCACAATCTATGTAGTGGGATATGATTGATCAATATAGAATTTGTCCCTCTTACATAATGGGAGCAATATCCTAGGCCACTTGATTGAGTGAGATTAGAAATGCATGACCATGCTCAGATAAGTTGATATGAGATATCATACTTATTTTTTTTTTCATAGTCTACTCAAGATATCAAAAAACATTAGATGGATTATGCAAATGTGAGTATTCCATGACTTGTGTCTGTTCTAGATATAACGGACTAAATGATTTAATACATAAAGGGTTAATCACAGAGAGGTTATATCGAATCATGACTTTTTGTAACTTAGGCAGCAATGATGCATTGCTAGATGCCACTCATTGTTTGTAATATTTGAATCTTTCTAGTATTACTGCTAACATTACAATAACCTACAGGGTCACACCTTATGGTTGAAACGAACGGAATCCAAACATAGTTAGTATTGTGTTTAGCTGTCACATGAATTAAATTGATTATAGAATTAATTTAATTGGGCAATTAAATATTGAACGAATTATATGTACGAGTATGTTGTACACATAATGAAAAATATGGTTAAATTAATATATGAATTTGATTCGAATAAAATTTAACTAAAAATAATTTATCAAAATCCTTGTTATAATTATTGTAATTATAATTTAGGATCGAATATTATTATAATTACTATAATTGTATTTTTTGGTCAAACATTATTATAATTATGGTAATTATAATTAATATATTCGGTTAATTATTATGATTTGAGTTGTATCAAAAATATCAAATATTCCCGAATTAGGATATGTAGGGTTTTCAAGAAAAACCTAAGATACTAGAAATAAGGTGTGTGTGAGGTCTAGTGGTTGTCAAGAGATTTTTCTCTCTTAGAAAAAGTTTTAGAGAGTGCTTACCATTTGTTGCCACACCGGGTAGATTACGTAGAGGCTGAAACATTTCGTAGCGGCTTTGGAATCGACATACAATTGTGAAATCTATTTCTTAGATTTTTCAAACAATAAAAAGTTAATCGTTCATATCCTTTTCACCTTGATTCATTCCTTGCACATGGATCCCTGGATGTGATCGTCAGACTTAATTTTTCACTGTGCCATGGGGTGTACAGGTGATCATACAAAATTCCCTATATATATGCCACAAAAACAAAATAACGAGTCAAAATCTACTGGGATAGAAGCTTGGTAGTGTGAGCTTTGAAGTTGATCCGTTCGACTAGTTTCGCAAAATACTAACTACATAAAATAGAAAAAAATTAAACAAAGTAAGCTTATATAACTTAGTAAGTCCATAGCTAAACTAAACCAACTTACCTCAATCAAGTAATTGAATTTAACAACTTAACTTAAAGTCACCTGACATTCAATTTACAAAATAGGTGAGATTTGTATAAGATCAAATCATCATATTAATCATATTCTCTACAAATTCAATTAGTGTCATGTCATATATCTATACTTATTTACATTATGTCAAGATAAAATCATGTTTACTCAATCAAAAAACCATTTATATATATTCATTTAGTTCCATTCATCCTTTTGATAATTAATCTCATTTCTATATAACTCAGTGCACTATAGTAACATAACTCGGATACTCGAGTAACTACACCACACCAGAGAGCATATTTTCAAAAGCATTGAAGTGTAATCTTATACAAGCACACGTTCTAACCCTATTAGCATGCCAATCATATCCTAATCGTTTACTAAGTTCAAACGGACATCTTAACAAAATTTATAACATTTATAATTCAAAGGCACTTCTAGATATACAGTCGTGCACATGCTGCAATTCAATTATGTTCTTTCTGAAAACATATAACTCATGTATATATATTACATTACAAACAAGTCCTAATATGTACAACTAATGAACATAATTTGTAGGGACTAATCCGCGATCTTCCATTTTCCCTGATTATCCTCAGTTTGGTTCAATTCTTTATCTATATAATAATTAAATTCAATTTATAAATGTCAAATACACTAACATACTCATTTTCATGCATATGACCTATTATTTTTATTTTACAAATTTTCCTTAAAATTTTACATTTTGTTCAATTTAGTCCCTAAAATCGAGACTATTAAATCTTCACATTTAAGCCTCAGTAATCAAAACCAATTTAACAACACTCTAAAATAGTCCTTAAACATTTGAAAAATTGACAAATTTACATGCTAAATTTTATAAGTTTTCCTATTAATCCCTAGGTTCAAAATTATCAAAAATTTCTTTACATAAAGGTCCTATTTACCAAACAAATATACAAATTCATCATTTAGCACTAATAACATCAAATAATCATCAATGACAAGTTTCAAAACTCTTAATTGTTTTACAAAATAGTCCCCAAGTTAGCTAGATTAAATTACAACAATCTCAAAAAAATAAAATTTACGAGAAATGGATAAGAAATTCACTTACATGCAAAACTTGAGTGTTCGTCGAACCTTAGAACTCAAAAATGGAGATTTTTGTTTGGTTTTTTGGTGGAAGACTAAAGTGAAGAAGATGATATATATTTTATTTTATGTTTTTACTTATTATAATTATTTTAACTTTAAAATTAATGAATAAAATGTAAAGAAAATTTCCACTAGCGTCCCACTTGATAAATAATGGTGTATTTACCTTATAAACCCTTAAACAAACTTTAATTATGCATCCACTACATATCCCCCTTTTTTTTGTCAAATTATTTCTTCCACCAAGTGGGTCGCACTACAAGCTTGTCGAGCTGGATGAAAATGAAGAGCCCGAGTGTAGGTCAAAAAAGTAAAAGGGACTTTTAATGATTCACTTGAAAAACATTGGATAAAACACGTTGTATTTTGTTTGTTATGTCTGAAATGCATGGTGTTTGAAATGCATAGTTATAGCCCAATAATAATATAAAAAAGGTTGTAATTTTTATAAATACGACCTGCATGTCGTGGCTTACTATATTTCTCTTGTATTTCTCTTCTCATCTTACTCCCTCATATGTAAAATGAGTTTCTACAAATTGTAAATTGTATGATTGTTGTGGGCCAAACGAGAAGAAAGACGGACAAATTAAAGTGGACAAGAAGCTTGTGTAGTGGCTTACACCTTTAGGTTTCCTTTTGGTTCTCCCTTTGGCTTGGGAGGAACCACCTTAGTTTATAGGCTATAACTATTGCATTTATTTACTGCTTTATTTATTCATGTATGAGATGTTATGCATGTCTAAAACAAGCCAAATTTTAAGTATGTTAAAATTTGGTAATAATTAACAAAATTAATTAATAAGATCAATTAAAGGACTAAATGGACTAAAGTGGACCATAATTGTTGAGATCCCTTAATCAAAATATTAAGTCGACGTTGCCTTTCAATCATTGCCCTCATTAAGGCCTCGGTCAATACTATGTAGGTTATGCTAAAGCGAAGTACTAGTTTCTGTCTTGGTTAAAATGCTAAGAATAAGCAAGTGATATTCGCTGGTTAAAACATTAGTTAATAACTTAACTAGGTTACTCTAATAGGATTAGAAACCTAGAGGCAAGTAATTTGGATAAATCATAAGATGATTAGAATAAGAGTTTTTGGCCAAATATTTAGGAGTTACATGTATTAGCAAGTGCTGCTTAGCTAAATAACCATAATCTTGAAAGTAAAGCCAAAGCTGACTTAAGAGGAGGTGAAATATGGATCCTTACCTACTAGAAAAACTTTTGAGAAAGTTTTTCTAAAATTAAAATTTGAGGATTATTAATTTTGAATAAAATAGTGGGAGCATAAATTTAATAAAGTCCTTTTAATGATTACTGTAAACTTGGTAAATTTACTTACTCGCATATTTTATTGTTGTAGATATATTATGGCTAAAAACACAAATTCACTTTCATTGTGATCAGTCCTTGAGAAGACAAATTGAATGGTTTGAATTTCCTTGGTTGGTTTCGTAACTTGAGGATTGTCCTCAAACAAAAACAAAAATTATATGTCATTGAACAACCCCTTCCTAATGAACCACCTATTAATGCCTCGAGGGCTGATTGAGATGTTTACAAGAAGCATCTCAATGACATGGTAGACGTTGGATGTCTTATACTTGCCACTATGTTTTCTGAGCTTCAGAAGCAACCTGAGGACATGGTTGCTTATGATATGACCGAGTACCTAAAAGAAATTTATCAAGGGCAAGCACGAGAAGAGAGGTTCGATACCTCTGAGGCCTTTTTCCAGTGCAAGCTAATAGAAGGAAGCCCAGTAGGACCTCATGTTCTTAAGATGATTGGATATATTGAAAGCTTGTGTAATTTTGGATTTCCACTGAGCCAAGAGTTGGCCATTTATGTTATTTTGCAATTGTTGCCTGATAGCTATAGCCAGTTTATCCTTAATTTCAATATAAATGAAATTGACAAGACTCCACCACAGTTGCTTAGCATGTTGCGAACTGCTAAAGGTAACATGAAAAAGGCTAGACCCAAGCCCATTCTGGTGGTGCGTAATAACAAGGGCAAGGCTAAAGCTAAAGCTAAGGCAAAGCCCAAGGGAAAAGGTAGGCCCAAATCTGAAAACGGAAAGGCTGCACTGAAGCCTAAAGGAAACTGCTTTCGTTGTGGTATGACTTGACATTGGAAAAGGAACTGCCCTATCTATCTTGAGGAAGTCAAGAAGGCTAGAGCAAATGGAGCGTCTACTTCAGGTATTTATGTTATTGATATTAATTTATCAACCACTACTTCTTGGGTATTAGATATTTGTTGTGGTTCTCATATTTGTACGTTTGTATAGGGACTACAAAGGAGTAGGATTCTGGCTAGAGGAGATGTGGACCTACGAGTTGGAAATGGAGCAAGAGTTGCTGCATTAGCTGTAGGAACATATACTTTGTCTTTTCCTAGTGGACTTGTTTTATGTTCAGAGGATTGTTATTTTATGCCCAGTTTGACTAAAAACATTATTTCAATTTCTTGTTTAGACAAAATTGGTTTTGAGATAATAAGTAAGAATAGTTGTTGTTCCTTTTATCTCAATAATGCTTTCTATGGTTCGATACAATTGGTAAATGGCCTCTATATTTTTTATTAAGTTCATCCCATTTACAACATAAATACTAAAAGATCTAAAATAAATTACTCAAATCAAACTTATCTTTGGCATTGTCGTTTGGGCCACATAATTAAGAAACGTACATCTAAACTCCATAAAGATAGTCTATTGGATTCATTTGTTTTCGAACAAATTAAAATATATGAATCTTGCATATTATGAAAAATGACTAAAGCTCCTTTTACTGGTAAAAGTGAGCGAGCTACTGATTTATTGGGCCTAATACATACTAATGTATGTGGACAAATGAATACATAGGCAAGAGGTGGATTACAGTACTTCATTACTTTGATTGATGATTTCAGTAGATATGGGTATGTTTATCTCATGTGCCATAAGTTTGAAGCCCTTGAAAAGTTCAAAGAATTCAAAAATGAAGTACAAAATCAACTAGGAAAAATTATCAAGACACTTCGATCTGATCAAGGTGGAGAATATTTGAGCCTAGAGTTTGATGACCTTTTGAAGGAATATGGGATAGTCTCACAACTTACTCCTCCTGGCACTCCTCAATGGAATGGAGTTTCTGAGAGAAGAAATCGAACCCTGTTAGACATGGTTTGATCAATGATGAGTCATGCTAATCCACCAACTTCCATTTGGGGACATACACTTAAGACAGCTACTTTCACATTGAATCGTGTTCCATCTAAATCGATTCAAAATACGCCATATGAGATGTGGACTGTAACACCCCAAACCTGGCCTAGACGTCATGACCGGATCTGGTGATGTCACATTAAAGTGTTTCTCAAAATCTAAGACTCGTCATTTAAAACAAATCCTTTCTTTAACTAGCCTCTTTGTATAGGTTGAAAAGCCATTTTAAAGTCTTATTGCTCATTCGTAATGTGGGTTGTACTTTTAAAAGTTACTTTTAATAAATCGTTGTTAATTTTGAAAACGATTTGTTTTTCGTGGAAGCTTTGAAAACAAGTTATGTATCTGTGGTGGTTTTGAAAACGTTTGACTTTCTTAAAAACTCGCGTCTTTCCTACTACTAGCAGTTGTAAATCACAAATAGATATGAGTAAAATACCAAAATCAAAAATAAACTCGAGAGGCCTTATTACATAATGTAAAACCCAAAATAAACCTTAATTATAATATTAAAAGTTAACTAAGTCGAGTGGCCACCACTGAGTCCTCCGTCACATCGAACCGCCTAAGTTTGGGGATTTCCTGCACAGTTAACAGATGGGTGAGTTTACGAAAACTCAGCGTGTGAAATCCCATAATAGCAATCAATTAGAGTAAACACAATCTGGGCCTAAGCCCTTTTAGTTTCAATTAGGGCCTTATCCCTTATCAGTAGCAATAGCAGTCCCGGCCTGAGCCCATCTCAGTAATAGTATCAGTGGGGCCTAAGCCCATTACAGTTTCAATATAGTATGCAATCAGAAAATCTTACCCAATCCAACTTCTACACACCATCTCCGTACCAACCCTACACACCATGTGGGGATAAAATGGACCCACCCATCCTTACACTCCAAGTAGCACCGGTTGCGGCACTAAAACAGTATTTGTAGCAGAGCTGCCAGTAATAGGCTTATAGCATTTCAGTACACTTCCTCCAAAACCATATATCCCACCCCATGCAATGCAACATAATATAAATGTATATACAGTAAAAATGGCATGCTCAAACGGTCATACATCACATAGGGGTCTATCAGTCATTTACAAAAATAAGGGTTCAGGTACTCTTACCGGCCCAATAGTAGGTCCATAGTCGTCTTGGGCGACCTGTGCAACCTTAACAATCAATTGGTGATAATGGGCCCACAGCCCATATTGCAGGCCCATGTGGGCCCACATATTCGTATGGCCCACATAACCCAGAAATGGCCTTAACCGTGTGGTTCACACAGCCTGATCCAATATTTACCAAACTTTTGTGTGATTTTCCCGTGTGGGGCCCACAAGCCCATTAGGCCTACACGGCCCAATTCGGCCCAAAATGTCCCAATATCGTCTTGACCCATGAAAATGCTCATGGCCATCTCATCGACCACACGGCCATGTTTTGTTACACGGCCTACCACACGAGTGGCCACACACTTGTGTGGTGTCGACAGTCCACTTTTCAGCTTTTTGACTTTTTAGCTTTTTAGCTTTTGCCATTTCCCATCTAATGATAGTGTTACACACACCTGTTATGAAATTGTAGCCGAAACGCTTCCGAGATCAAAGCACCTATGATTAACAACAACCCCATCATTAGTCCATAGTTGTGGTTAATCCAAAACCATAGTATTGAAAGTACTTTAATCGATTTATCCCTACTTAAAACACTTACCACGAGTGAAAAGATTTCTTGTTGGGAAAGAATAATCGGCCTAACCCCTTGACTATTGAGATCAAGCCCCTAGCAACAATCGGTAGAACTACAGTGTTAAATGACAATCATTAAGGTGGAATAAAGAATGAGTGAGAAGGATACATTCGACCCACAAAAAAAGAAATCAAAATTTACTGAGAAGAAGACTAACCAATATTCAGCCCAGACCCAAGGCTATAAGTCGCCCGAACTGAAAAGGGGGTATTCGATTTTAGCAAGAGAAAAACAAAGGGGTATATGGGTTCAGTCAACACAATAGAAAAAGAAGAATCAAGGAAAGAGAAGTGATACTTAAGTAATTGACCAATTTGAGAAAGAGGAGAAGACAGAATCAAAAGAAAAGAAGCAGATAGGGGAAAGTAGTATTCAGCTAAGAACAAGGGGAAAACCGGCAGCACTTTTAGGGACCTTTGAGAGACTACCCGAGACCGAAAAGAAGAAAGAACACAAAACAAGCTGTTTGCAAACCTAAAAAACAAGGAGAGGATTCGGCACCCAGCTAGACTATGACCAAAATTTTGACAAAATGAATACCTCTATTCGGTCAGCAACCTAACACCTAACCCTCAACACACCGCTGCCAAAATAGAAACTCTGTGTGCCATCAGTTCAAATTCGGCACAAACACTTCCAAACCACTCAAATTCCCCGATTTCCTTATCAATTTCCTCCCCTCCATCTCCTTAGATTCGGCTAACAACACTTCATTCAAATTGTTCAAACTCTTGGTGTTTCGGTCAAACACAACTTCCTCCCATGGCCACCAGCAAAAATAATCTCTATTTGTACAAGTAGGGATTCGAACCTCAAACCACTAGCACATTCCACAAGCCACTATCCACTAGACCAGTAGGCCTATTCTGTCACGTTTTTACCAAAATAAACTTATAACTCTACTGTCCAAAGATAAGGATTTTATCTTTAAAAAATATTTTTTTTGTGGAAGCCAAGGCTTGAACCCTTGACTTCCCAGACACTTCCAGAGCACACAACCACTAAGCTAGACATACTTTCACGTCATAAACACACAAAAATAATTTTAACAGAGGTTTTCAAGATTTGGGGATTTGGGGCATTACATGGACTAAGAAATGTCCCAGTATGTCTTTTATGAAGATTTAGGGTTGTGAAGCTTATGTTAAATGTCAGACGTCTACTAAGCTTGAACCTAAATCTGAGAAATGCATCTTTGTGGGATATCCTAAGGAAACTAAAGGATATGTTTTCTTCAATCCTACTAAGAACAAAGTGTTTGTTGCTTGGACAGGTGTCTTCCTAAAAAGAGAATTTGTCTCTAAAAATGAAAGTGAGAGAAAGATTGAACTTGAATAAATTTGAGAACCACAAAATACTACTAAACCAAAGATAGAATAGTAGCAGGTTCCACAAGAAATTGAGGAACAAGTAATTGCTGTAAAAACACAAGCACTGCGCAAATCTTTAAGGGAATGCCAAGCACCTAAGAGATATAGATTTCTCATTACAATAAATGGTGATGTTCTGCTTATGGATCAAGATGAGCCTTGGGCTTACAAAGAAGTGGTGGTGAGCCCAGATTCTGAGAAATTGTTAGAGGCCATGAGGTCTAAGATGGATTCTATGTCAGAAAACCAAGTATGGATCTTGGTTGACCCACCTGAAGGGGTTAAACCCAAAGGGTTCAAGGGGGTTTTCAAAAAGGAAACTGACATGGATGGTAATATACAAACATACAAAGGGTGATTGGTTGCTAAAGGTTTTGCCAAGTTCATGGTATCGACTATGATGAAACCTGATAAATTGTAATTTATACATATTATTTTCCCATGCTTAACACATTTATGAATGATTTTTCCTTAGGTTTGGTAAATTTGATGCTTCTCATCCTTTAATTTCATGTTTTATACTTAGGTGAGCACAGGAGAGCAAAAAGAACAAGAAACGGGCCAAAAACGGTGAAAATAGGCTAATGTGGGAAAACAACACGGCCTGGACATCCTCACACGAGTAGCACACACACTCGTGCCATTCTAGCAGGCTCAAACACGGCCTAAAACAACCTCAACACGGGCATGTTTATCTCTCACCCTTGACCACGGCCTGAAGTAATTGCACACGGGTGTGTCCCTGTCGAGCCCAAGTTGAGTTCTATTCAGAAAAGGGCAATTTGGAGGGCTTTTAGGCATTCTAAAGCCTATTTAAACACCCTAAAGGAGGATTAAAATGGACACACAGAGTAGGAAGTAAGGAATTACTCGAAGAAAGCCGATTGATCCATCTCGGAAGCCGAATTCACCTTTAAGACTGAATATCTCCCTTCAATTTCCTTCAGGGGTTTTTGGGTTTTCTTTAAGTTTTGTTATCATTCTTCTGAGATGTTTTCTTTTATAGTTATGAACTAATACCCTAAATACCTAAGGGGTTGAAACTTAAGACGGATCTTCTTAATATTTTCTAAACTGTATGATAAATATTTGATTTGTTCTTAATTATGACTTTAACTCTTGTTTGAATATTCCATGATATTGATTTAAGTATTGATATGCTTATTTGGAGGATGAATAGTCCATGTCTAAGAGTAGATCACTCATAATTAAGTGGAGTTGCATGCAATCCTAGAGATAGGACGACATAAATCTCTTGGATTAGAGTCAAATCTAATAAGGGAATCCATAGATCGAGTTAATGCAAAACTAAGGGTTTTAATTAGAAAGAGATTTCAATTAATCAACCTAGGGTTAGACGTTATTAGTCTTAAATAGGGATAATAACATAACTTAGGGATTTCTACTGATCAAGTCAAGAGAATAAATCATCTGGTTCAGAGTCAATTAACAAGAGAAGTCTAGGTGGACTCTTCATTGGGTTTTGTCTAAAATCAATCAGTTTTCCACAAGTATTTTCCCCAATTTACTTTCTGTGCATTCTTAGATTAGTTAATTAGTTAGTTAAAACAACCTTCATTATTCTTAGGCTAAATAATAAAAAAAAAGTTAATACTAGTACTTTTAGTTCCTTTGGGTTCGACATCCGGTCTTGCTAAAACTATACTACCGTTCTATAGGTGTGCTTGCCTTCATCATGATAATAGTTAGTTCAAGTAATATCAATTATAAATTTTAAAACTTATCGCGAGTGACAATCAAGTTTTTGGCGTCGTTTCTGGGGAACTAAGATATTAGGAACACTCGATTTTTATTACTTTAGCCATTATTTTAACTTTGTTTTTATTTTTATTTACTAAACTTTCTTTTATTCTCTTGTGATAGGTTTTCATAGTTTATGACTAGAAGAAACCTGTCAGGACCATTGCTATTTGATAGTAAGATCGAGAACATAACTCGCAGAAACTGGAGAGAAATTAGGAGAAGCTTACAATACATAGAGGAAGGGCAAGAGGAAGATACTCCAACTACAAACGAGGAGATGGCTGAAAACTAGGAAAATCCGCTACCTCCTACGATTGCTGCTGATCCAGTAAATCAGAATCCTGCTCCTTTTACTATGTATGATTATGCTAAACCTACTTTAATAGGAACTAAATCGAGTATAGTTAGGCCTGCTATTGCTGCAAATAATTTTGAACTGAAACCTAACACAATTCAAATGATACAACAGTTTGTTCGGTTTGATGGTTTGCAAGACGAAAACCCAAATACTCATTTAGCAAATTTTTTGGAGCTTTGTGACACATTCAAGATTAATAGCATTTCTGATGATGCCATTCACCTTTGGCTATTCCCCTTTTCACTAAGAAATAAAGCTAAACAGTGGTTGAACTCGTTACCATGAGGATCAATCACTACTTGGGAACAAATGACTGAAAAGTTCTTACTTAAATACTTTTTACCTGCTAAAACAGCTAAACTAAGAAATGATATTTCTTCTTTTGTGTAGATGGATTTAGAAACACTTTACGATGCATGGAAGAGATACAAGGACCTACTGTGAAGGTGCCCTCACCATGGGTTACCTCTTTGGCTACAAGTTCAAACATTTTACAATGGTGTAAACCCCTCGACGAGGCAGATAATTGATGCAGCTACCTGTGGAACCATCAACAACAAAACACCTGAAGCAGCTTACGAATTTATTGAAGAGATGTCACTGAATAACTATCAGTGGCAAGTCATGAGGACTAAGCTAACCAAAACAGTAGGAGTTTACAATGTCGATGCGGTTAATATGTTATCAAATCAGGTGAAACTTCTAAATAAAAAGATTGATGGTTTACTTGGTTCTCCGCAGGTACATCCAGTGATGAGGTGTAATTCAAATGGAGGAGGCATACATATAGAATATCAACCCTTCAATCCTACAGCTGAGGAGGAACAAGTCCACTATATGGGTAATAATAACTCAAGATCTCAAAATAACCCATGCAATAATACTTATAATGCAGGTTGAAGGAACCACCCAAATTTCTCATGGGGTGGTCAAGGGAATCAAAGGCCACAAAATCCTCTGAGTTTTCAATAACCACCTTATCAACAGGAAAAGAAACCGAACCTTGAAGAGATTGTAACAAAATTCATCTCAGTGTCAGAAACTTGTTTCCAGAATACCGAGACAGCACTTAAAAATCAACAAGCGTCGATCCAAGGACTCAAAACTCAGATAGGCTAGTTGTCCAAATTAATTTTCAAACGACCACAAGGTAGCTTGCCAAGTAATATATAACCTAACCCAAGGGAACAGCTTAATGAGATTAACGTTAGAAATGAAGAAGGGTTAGTGGCATCTGAACTAGAACTAAAGCAAGAAACTGTGGAAAGCAAAAGTAAAGGTAAAATAGGCCACAATAAGCAAAAACCAGTAAGTGTAGAATATAAACCTCGTGTGCCATACCCCAACGCGACGAGGAAAGACCGCTCAGACGAATAATTTGGTAAATTCCTTAAACTTTTAATGAAACTACATATTAACTTACCATTTATTAAAGCTCTCTTGCAGATTCCGAACGCAATGAATTTTTAAAAGAGCTTTTAGCAAATAAGCAGTGCTGGATGAGGCGTCGCATGTGGAGTTAAACGTAGTTTGCTCAGCTATTTTAATAAATAAGCTACCCAATAAATTAAAAGATCCAGGGAGTTTTACATTTCTTGTTTAATTGGTAGTTTAGATGTGAGCAATACGTTGGCTAATTTAAGGGCTAGTATCAATGTCATGCCTCACAAAATGTTTAAGCAACTAGGTCTTGGGAAACCCAAAAAAACTAGGATGAGCATTCAATTAGCAGATAAAACTATTAGATTTCCTAAGGGTATTGTTGAAGATGTACTCGTTAAAATTGAAAATTTTATATTCCCAGTGGATTTCATTGTTCTAGACATAGAGGAGGATAGTAACGTTCCTGTAATTTTAGGAAGGCCCTTTTTAGCAACTGCTAGAACAATTATTGATGTTGGCACAGGTGAACTCACACTTCGTGTGGGAGACGAAACAATCACCCTTCAAGCTCGCAATTCAAGCAACACATCAAAAATTGAAGGTGGTTGTATAAAACATTCTACTAAGGCTGACCATATGTTGCAACCCACTTTGCAGGAAATAAGTTCGAAGGACATACATGAGCAATGTTCAAACAACAACAAAGGACCTATCCATGAAGAACGAAGGCTACAAATCGAGGAGCTAGATGAATGGCAAACAGATAAACTGAAAACACACTATGATGAGCTAATTTTTTTCCCAAATCAAATTAAGGTTGGAGACAAAGTACTATTAGATGCAATAGATCCTTGTATTACCACTTCTGAACCGAATAGAGCAATCCCTCTTACGGTACTTAACATCTTCACATACGGTACAGTCGAGGTAACTCATTCCAAATTTGGCACGTTTAAGGTAAATATAACTCATTTAAAACCTTATTTTGATAAAAATGATAGCAGGAATAAGGAGTGTAAACTCCTCGAACCACCATGACGCGTGAAACCTAGGTAAGTCGAGCTTAGACTATAAATAAGCACTTCTCGGGAGGCAACCCGAGCACTGATGATATTAACTTGTTTAAATTCTAGTGTCTAACACCTAACTTACTAACTGAGCTCTTGAATATAGGTTTTCCACACCCACACGGGCGTGCTTTAGACCGTGTGAAAATAGGGTAAACTTTTTATGCAACATGGGATACGACAAGTTGCCACGGCCGTGCGACATGGCCGTGGGCGATCCTACCAAAACAACACGGGCGTGCGACATACCCTTGTCTTAGAATCGTGGTTAAACCTGAGAAACTAGCACAGGCGTGCAACACACCCGTGCCTAGCACCCATGGTCGACACTGTCAAACTAACACGAGCGTGGGCCTACATACACGGGCATGGGAGAAGCGAACAAAGTAAGACACGGCTGTGCGACATGGCCTGTGCACCAATACATCCAAGGAACATGGGCGTGGGCTGAATGTCAGATGCACCAAAATTTGAAAAACGTGAAACAAACGGGCTAAAATTAGGGCACACGGGCATGTGCCACGGCCGTGTGCCTCAAAATCTATAAAAACCCCTTACTATTCATTATCCCCTTTCCCTAAAATTCGTAACCCTAGCCGCTGCAATTCCACACGCCCCCATTGCCACGCCCATGCACCGCTCTCAACCTCATTTTTGACGCCCAAGCTCATCCCTCTTGCATTTGTTTACTCTCTTCTTCTATTTTACTTACTTTTGATGCTCATTATCATAATAATCTTTACATTTTTACCATATTATTTTCATTTTTCTACTTATTACTCTATTATTTAAATTTCATTCTTAGGATAATTATCATCTATTTCATTTTGAATCAAGAGATTAAGAAGGCCTCATGCTATTGCCATGCTCATACCCATGCCATTACCATGCTCATACTCATGCTATTACCATGCTAATTGCCACAAAATTTATGTCATTGAATTGATTGTTTTTGGTTGAGTTTTGTTAGTGTTAGTAGTTTTGGTTGAATTTGTTAGTTTCAATTCATGGTTTATTCCTTTTTGAATTCATTTACATATTATCTTTTTCATTCATTAAGAAGAAATAATGATTCTTCTTGCAGGTATACAATGTCAACTTCACGTGGTAAAAATGCCGCCATCCCCGCTTTGAAGAAAAGGAAAGGAGCAATGTCATCCTCGGGTCCTACTGTAGAGATCTGCCACCCCTTCCTTCAGTTTCCTGTGGGACCCCAGAAAGAACTTTTCCAGATACTTCGGGCCCGACCTTTTGGTGCGGGCCGCTGCATTGACTGGGTCGTGCTTGAACAAGTCCAACTAGCTGACGCGGTCAGAGCTCTTCTGTAAACCGATCCATGGAACTCTTTTTTGCGATTATCGAGCTAACATACCTTGAGCTCACACTCGAACTTTGCTCGACCTTCCATCTTCAAGACGTCATAACCAACTTCGATGATCCCGGCATAGTTCAATTTTGCTTCGGCGGTTTAGTCTGCCAGTTGAGCGTCCCAAAGTTCTGTACTGCACTAGGCCTATACACGGAGGAGTTCATGGAGGAGAATGAACTCAACACTCTCAACCGTCACATCCATCGTTCTCCTTCACAATGCTAGAAAGCTTTAGTACCTGGCTCAGCCACCTATGACCCTAGCCATTCCAAGGCATCGGCTCTCGCTGTAACACCCCTAACCCATACCCGTCGCCGGAGGGTTAAAGAATATTACCATATACAAAAGAGACATATCAAGATAACTAGGTATAGTGATTTATTCTTCGGTTCAATTCACATCAAACATTGAAAACGTTAATTAAATCTCAACCACACATTCAGCTTAACCATTTGGCACACATACAGTAACTTATCAAGCCATTTTCGGATGGCTACATATATACATCATCAATAAGATAATTAGTTAACAACAAAAAGTCAAGCCTATAAATGCCATTATCAAATTTTAACTACTAGAGTACCAAAAAGTTTAGATAGTGTGGACGACTTCGACTTTGAGATCCCTGAGACCGTAGCTGACGAACAAAATCTACAAAACAGAGAATTAAGGCAACAAAGTAAGCATTACTATGCTTAGTAAGTTTTAAGCATTTCAAACCATTGAAATGTTATCATTAAAATCAAACATTAAGTATCACTAAGTTCATATTCAAATTATAAATTATTTAATCGATTGTACACAAGCAACTAGTTGTAAGACTTATTGGCCGAATATATACATATATACTCACAAGAATTTTAGCACATGTGTTACCATACTATTTAGCTCATACAATTAAATTTAGACATATATTTTCATATAACAATGAACATCAACCGAATAGGCCATTCTCATATTTGTAGATACGGTACTCATCCACACACATGCATATATATATATATACAAATTGATATATACATATGTACATATATATAATTATCATTCTTTGATAATAATGGTTTGCTAAAAAGAACATCAATCAACATATGAGTACGTAATATGTACCTGGCTATCTTAATGTATCATACAAAGTCAATAGTGGTTTCCTCGAATATTCAAATTCACAATCTTACTCAAATTGCTTACGTTAAGCCTGCTAGGCTTTAAAACCCGAGTTCAATTTCTAGCACAAGGCTTGCAGGACTATAAGTCCGGGTATGTTTCCAGCACATAGCCTGCGAACCTCAAGTCCGGATATATTTCCAGCACGTAGCCTGCGGACCTCAAGTCCGGATATATTTCCAGCTCGTAGCCTGCGGACCTCAAGTCTGGATATATTTCTAGCACGTAGCTTGCGGACCTCAAGTCTGGATATATTTCGAGTATTTAGAACATTTTACATTATTAGTAGTCATTAGCTACGTTCGGACATGAGCTTCATATAAACACCATTATTTATTTCTGTCTAAATTCATGCACAAATATCACATATATCTTTCATCAATCAACTTAACCCGAATTTACCATTCTACTTAATTCGAATACATATATAAGTCAAGGCATCATCAAATTTATATTAAAGGCGAATACTCAAAACTTACCTCGGATATTTTGGATGATTGTAGATAATTTACTCGTCTGCTTTCTCTTTTCCCTTATTTGATTTAGACTCCTTTTGTTCTTGATCTCCTTAAGTAAACAAATAGATTTATTAAAATTACTTACTCAACTTACTTCCTAGTAACCATATTAAACGATCAAATGAAACTCCAATACATATTCTATTATTTTTAAAATATGGCATGAATCAATTTCCTAAGTATCTAATTCGCAAACTCAACAATATTCATATAACTTATCATGCCTTCCTATGAATAGGTTTATTTAAGATCATTATACGACCCATTCAACCCCAATTACTCAAGATTAAACTTTCATACACAATTTCCCTCTCATGATCAAATGTAACAAATTACTTATAGGTTACACTATTGCCAAACAATGACCGAATATGCATATCAAATAATTAGGTTACTTACACTTAACTCACATAGACAAAATACATACAACTTAAGGGTTCAAATATGAATGCCACCCAAACTTCCTATGACTTAACCCTTAACCCCTTATTGCTGAATATTCATTTAATAATCAACTCACATACTCATACATGGACGATTTGAAATTTCCTTTAACCAATTATACAATCGGCAATGGCTACAATAACTTAACAAGCCTTAGAAACTTCTTTAACCTTTTAACTTCATCTTATTACCCCTAGAGTCCAATTGCACACATACTAAAATATAATGCCAAACGCCATTAACTAATAAAATCACACATACACAATTTATATACAAATTTCATCCTTACAATGCATATAATTCATTCTGCCATTCATCACTCATCTAACAAAACTTCATATCAAATTCCTATGACCGATCACACATATACTTACATTCCAATATTTGTAACATTCAAAATCACATTCTAAATAAAATAGTCATGAACAATGCCGAATCATTAAGTGTTCAAACATAAAATTTTTACTCAATTCAAAACATATAAACAACATTTGTTCAAGACATAAAACCTCTTTAATTTCTGCTATTACTAATATAAACATTCACAAATCATATTCTTAGGAAGACCAATTTCTTTCCACAACACATTCATCATCAATACTTAGATGAAACAACCAAAATTCCTTCCTTTATACCTTAGCCGAATGCTCCAATCATCCATCAATATTTCAAATTTTAGCATGGGCTAAGTAAGAACCATGATTATTTACCTAAAACAAGTTAAAATTTCACAATTTAACATAATATACTAACCTCCTTGATGACTCAAGTGACCAAAAATTTTTCCTTCCCTTTCTTTCTTTCATTCGGCCAAGATGAACAAAAATGGAGCTTTGTTTTTATCACCTTTTTCTTTTATTTTTTTATTAACCATATAAAATTATACAACCATTATAAGTAATCATTTATGTCTATTTTTAATATAAATTCCTCATCATGGCCGGCCACTAAAACCAAAAAGGAATATTTGACATGTAAGTACAAACATTTTATAACATGCATTAATAGGCCACTTTAACATTTACCTAGCACATTTCTAAATTTTCTCACACAAGTCCTATTTAATAAATTTCACATACTATTAACAAAATTTAAGCATGAAATTTTCACACATGCATATTCATATATAATAATTATCAAATATGACGGGTAATTATTTTTATGACTCGATTTTGTGGTCCCGAAACCACTTTCTAACTAGGGTCAAATTAGAGCTGTCACACTCGCCCCATCCTTGAGTTACCTACATGCCATTTTAGTTCAAACTTTGACAGGACGGTGAGAGAGCATCGGCGTTGTCAACACTCACGACGCCTACTATCTATGGTGTATGGCGCATGGGCACGTCTTCGACCTCGCCTATTTCATCATCCTCGGCATTTTCCATCAGACGGAGCGGCATCTGAAGGGGCTCATCTCTATTGGCCCCTATGTGACTCGACTGGCTCGGCACTTCGGGCTCCTCAGCACAGCAGCATAAGCATCCTCCCTTACTCTCATTGGCCAGATGTCTCCACAAGGCATCTCGAGCATGCTACACATGAGGATGATCAAAAAATGAAATGGAACTTACTTTCCTCAATACCGTCTTGCCCAATCAATGAGGAGGAGGCCCCCGAGGATATTACTGATGATGTCCCTCCACGACACGAGGACCCACCGTCTCAACACCACCCAACCATCGTCCAATTCATGCGGCGGCTTCATACTCTGACATCTCTGAGTGCCTCACTCGATTTGAGCAGTAGTGTTTTCAGTGCTTTGATGACATTGATGCTACTCTACAGCAGATTTGTCAGCATCTCCACATTTCATCGCCACCACCACCTCGCAAACCATCCGGCGATGATGATGTTTAAAGATTCTCTTTGTTATTTTTATTTTTATATTTCTTATTATTCTCATTTCCTTTTGATATTATTTTGTTTTTAGGTTTTATGAACAATTTTTAATTTCGGCTATTTCATTACAAGCAATTATTCTTCTTCATATTCCCTAAAGAATTCATGATTTTATCACAGTTATAAAGAGCTCCAAAGCTCACAATTACTTAAGAACTTGAAACTCCACTGGAAAAGGTTCTCTACGACTGCCATGCCTTGCTCAACCACGACCATATCCACTACGAGATATAATATTCTTTTGGCGCAGAACTTGTGGAACCCAATCTCTACCACCACCGGAGTAATCTCCTCCACTCTACATAACTCTAACCTAAGGAGTTCATTCATTTAACATTCAGGAAGTTTCACTTCTCTCCCTATCTTATAATCTTATATTTATATTTGCCACTAACTTTATCTTTGTACACTGAGGGCAATATACATCTTAAGTGTGGGGTGGTTAATTATATCACTATCAGAAAAATCCCTGAATTTTGTCTTGTACTCTTGTAAATCCCTAATATCATTATTAGAATGAATTTTGATTAATTTATGATTTTTTTTATATGACTTGAATTAAAACATAGGCATTCATGCATTGATTATTTAAACTTTAAGACATTAGAGAATCAAGCATGATAAGTTGATTTTTGAGAATTTAAAAAATTTAGGTTGTTTTCCCCAAGTTTAGGTATTATCTTGAATTGAAATCCACAAGTTTAAACATCAAAAAGCCATAATTTTTTTGAGATTTTGAGCCTTTAGAGCATCTATTATTTCTTTCATGCTCACTTTTATTGTTGCTTTGAGTGCTTCAATATCGAATTGTTATTCTAGAACTTACTTGATTATGCATGTCAAGACCACACCATTTGATTTGATATGTCAAGATGATAAAGGCACTTAGGTTTAACCCACTCACTCCATAAAAGCCTACCTTCACAATTAACCCCTAGTGAACCCCTTTCTCCCTAACATCTCATTCATTGATTTACCCCCTATATTAACCCATAACTCATTATTGTTGAAATCCCCTCAATTAATTTTATCCCTATGTTTGTCGAGATTAGATTTGAATAAATTGCTTAGCTATGTCTTATTCTTGATAGTTAGTCTATGTTACGTGACTTGTTCTTAAAAAAAAATACCTACATACATATCTATTTATTAGCAGTAAGTCGCATTTTTGAAGCTTGAGTGTTTAATTCCATATTCTAAGAAGAAGCTCTTTTGTACGCAATTGATGATTAAATATTTTTCTAGTTAAGTAATTCTTCAATTCAATCTCGATTCTAACCTTCTCTTTCAGCTTGTAACCACACCCCTTAACCAAAGCCTTGTTACAACCCTCTAAAGATCTTTTGATTGATGTATCATCTCAATTTATAGTGGTGGAGATTTGATTTTCATGCAAGCCTATGGTAATAACTTTTCATATTAACTGTTGAGTGCTAAATTAATTATCCTTAAACACTTCGAGTGATTTGAGTGAATCTTTAGTGAGGATGTTAAACTCTGTGAGATTTTGAATCAATGGTGATTACTTAGATGAGGGGAGATGCCTATGTTTTTCGTGATAAAATGCTCAACTTGGAATGTTTGAAACTTTAATATTCTTCTAGTTGAATTCTCAATGTATGATTACTTATGGATTAGTTTGAGATAATATTGATAGGAATTATAAGTTGAGAAAAAGGAATTCTTAATTGTGAATTGAGGATTTTGCTTGAGGACAAGCAAACACTTAAGTGTAGGGGTATTTGATAAACCGTAATTTATACATATTATTGTCCCATGCTTAAGACATTTATGAATGATTTTTCCTTACATTTGGTGAATTTGATGCTCCTGATCCTTTAACTTCATGTTTTATACTTAGGTGAGTATAAAAGAGCAAAAAGAACAAGAAACGGGCCAAAAATGGAGAAAATGGGCCGACGTGGGAAAACAACACAGCCTGAACTTCCTCATACAGGTAGCACACACGCCCGTGCCATTCTAGCAAGCTCGAACATGGCCTAAAACAACCTCAACACGGGCGTGTTTATCTCTCAGCCTTGACCACGGCCTGAAGTAATCGCACACGGGCGTGTCACACAGGCATGTCCCTGTTGAGCCCAAGTTGAGTTCTATTCGGAAAAGGGAAATTTGGAAGGCTTTTAGGCATTTTAAAGCCTATTTAAACACCCTATAGGAGGATTAAAAGGGACACACAAAATAGGCAGCAAGGAATTACTCGAAGAAAGCCGATTGATCCATCTCGGAAGCTGGATTCACCTCCAAGACTGAAGATCTCCCTTCAATTTCCTTCAAGTGTTTTTGGCTTTTTTTTATGTTTTGTTATCATTCTTTTGAGAAGTTTTCTTTTATAGTTATGAACTAATCCCATAAATACCTAAGGGGGATGAAACCTAAGACGGATCTTCTTAATATTTTCTGAACTGTATGATAAATACTTGATTTGTTCTTAATTATGACTTTAACTCTTGTTTGAATATTCCAGGATATTGATTCAAGTATTGATGTGCTTATTTGGAGGATGAATAGTCCCTATCTAAGAGTAGATCACTCATATTTAAGTGGAGTTGCATGCAATCCTACAGATATACCGACATAAATCTGCCGGATTAGAGTCAAATCTAATAAGGGAATCCATAGATCGAGTTAATGCAAAACTAGGGGTTTTAATTAGAAAGAGATTTCAATTAATCAACCTAGGGTTAGACGTTATTAGTCTTCAATAGGGATAATAACATAACTTAGGGATTTCTACGGATCAAGTCAAGTGAATAAATCATCTGGTTCAGAGTCAATTAACAAGAGAAGTCTAGGTGGATTCTTCCTTGGGTGTTATCTAAAATCAATCAGTTTTCCACAAGTATTTTCCCCAATTTGTTTTCTGTGCGTTTTTAGATTTGTAAGTTAGTTAGTTAAAACAACCTTCGTTATTCTTAGGCTAAATAATAAAAAGAAAGTTAATACTAGTACTTTTAGTTCCTTTGGGTTCGACATCCGATCTTGCTAAAACTATACTACTATTCGATAGGTGCGCTTGCCTTCATCGTGATAACTGTTAGTTCAAGTACGATCAATTATAAATATTAAAACTTATCGCGAGTGACAATCAAAACCTTTTCTCCTATTGCAATGTTTAAATCTATCCATGTAACAACCCAAACCTGGCCTAGACGTTATGGTGGAATCTGGAATTTCACATTGGAGTGAGTTTTGAAAAGCGTAATTTCATTGTAAAGTTCATTTTGTATTAAAAACCCCGTTGCGGTCCTTAAGAGTAGTTAAGATATCTTGCTTGTTGTTAGATCATAGGTTGGTTTAACAAAACATATGTCATATTAAATTTTTATTACATTTGAAAAAAAAATCGTTCATTGTGGTAGCTTTTAATGAGTTACGTAATGTGGTAGTTGAAAATCATTTATCTTTTGAAAACCTGAGTCCTATTGCTAACAGGTATAACCCAATTTAAATAAATCCCCAAGTAAAAATAAAACTAAAAGCGGCCTTATTACATAAAATTTACCCTAATAAAACTACTTTTACTAAAAGTCAAATACGAAAACATAATCAGTGGTGTGGCTATCTCCGAGTCCCTCGCAACACCGACCCGCCTAAGGGTTACCTGCGCAGATAAGCAGAAGAGTGAGTTTGTGAAAACTCAGTGTGTAATATCTATTTATCAAACAGTAAATCATGCAGTGTAAAATAGTCTGGGCCTCAGTCCTTATCAGTGGCAATATCAATATGGGCCTTAGCCCATTACAGTAACAGTATCAGTGTAGGCCTTAGCCCAATTTAGTATAGTATCAAAGATGCATACTCAGATCCCACCCATCCATCCTCCACACTCCACTCCGTTCAGCCCTACGCTTCTTGTGGGGATAAAATCGACCCACCTATCCCTACACTCCAGAATATAGTACCGATTTGCGGCACTAATAGTATTTGCAGCAGAGCTACCAATAATAGGCTTATAATACACTTCCTCCAATATCATATATCCCACCCCATGCAATGCAACATAATATAAATGTACAAACAATAAAAATGGCATGCTCAAATAGTCATACGTCACATAGGGGTATATCCATCATTTACCTCATAGGGGTATAATAGTCATTTCCAAGATTAGGGTTTAAATATACTTACCGACCCAACAGTAGGTCCATAGTTGTCTCGGGCGACCCGTGCAATCTTAACAGTTAAACAGCAAAAATAGGCTCAAGCCCATAATACGGCCCATGCGGGCCCACATGCCCGTGTGGCCCAATCAGCCAAAAATGTCCTTGGTCGTGTGAGCTACACAACTTGGCCCACTAATCTCTACACATTCGTGTGATTTACACGTGTGGGGCTCATGAGGCCGTAGGGCCCACACAGCCCATTTTTGGCCCAACGTGGCCCAAACTGGCCAAACCCATAAAATCGCTCATAGTGGCCCCTTACAGTCATACGCCCCCGTTTTGAGCGTTCAAAAGACATCACAAGCGTGGGCACTCTCGTATAACGTTAACAAGCACAATTTCTGGCTTTTTCCGATTCATGGTTGTAATAGTGTGGTTACACACCTGCTCGGATTCTAGATACGTAACCCCTCCTGAAACGAACTGCACCTAATCAATTGGCCATACAATAACTCATGTCAGATCCCCCTTATACATAAACCAAACCATTCCATTCACAAAAGAGTTGATTACCGTACCACTCTGAAACAGACGTAGTCTAATACTCTAGAGATAAATCCCTTCCGTTACGATTAGAAACTGTTAACCACAACTGATGAGACCAAAAGTTAAAACTTAAGGAAAATAAATACATCCAACCGATTGAGGCAAAACTTCTACCATTACCAACTGACTTACCATACTGACCCACGTAAGGTAGAACAAACAATCTCAAGAACAAAGAAATAGGTGGAAGAGAGAATTAATCTAGAATAGTAAATAACGGGGTAGTGATTATAAAATAAAGAAGAAGAAGGAAATGGTGTCCATACTAGTAAAACCAAAAAGGAAACAATAGGGCAGAAACTTACCAAACAATATTCGGCCAAAGGAGGAGCGTTTAAATGAAGAGAAGATGCAATATGCGGCCAAGATGCAAGAGGTCAAAAGCAAGGAATCGAGAGGAAAGAAATATTGAGAGGAAGAAGGAAGAGAGAATCGGCCAAAGTATGCTATCAACAAAGAGAAGTAATAGACTCAAAGAAACTCAGAGAAGGGTATAGAAGACATTCAGCCAAGAGAGTAAGAAGAAGAACCGGCTTAGCAAAAGAATAACCAAAATGCACTACAATCACAAAAGGCAGAAACCAGAATGGTCAATGAGACAACCGGCTAACAAAGGCACAACCAAGAAAGAAAAAAATGAAGAGAACCACTGAGCAATTGTTACCGAAAATGAAAACAAAACTAAGCAGTTTCGGCACTACATGCCTAAGACCGATTTCTGGCACAATGAGAGTCCCACTTTTGGCAGACAACTACCTCACCTCAACCTTCCTCATTCTTTTCTAAAATCTCTCCCCAAAACCCTCCTTGAATTCGGCTATACACTTCCCACTTCTCCCAACTCTCTCAACTGCCCATACACATTGGTATCCCACTATCACTCAACCTCTTACACAGCATAGCAGCAAAAAGAACACCCTTGTGCACAACAAGGCTCGAACTCTAGACCTACTAGCAGCAGTAACACGCATCTATCCTCTGAACCAACTAGCTTTTTATGACACATCCTTCCCATGTTTATTTAAGAGTCTTACTACCAGGAGACCGAGTTTACTCAAGCCAAAATCAAAATTTAGTACAAGCCAATGCTTGAACTCAGGACCTCTCCAACACTCCTCAGGATACTCAACCATTGAAGCAAGCATACATTTTATGCAATAATCATACAAAAATAAATACCTAAATTTTTAGGGCGCTACCATCCAGATCTTGCTCGCAATAATTGAATTTCATGATTATAAAATCTGACAGATGAATGTCAAAACCGCTTTCCTTAATGGAAAACTTGAAGAGGATGTGTACATGACACAACCTGAAGGTTTTGTAGATCCAAAATATGCTAAAAAAATATGTAAGCTACAAAGATCCATTTATGGATTAAAACAAGCTTCTTAAAGTTGGAATCTTTTTTTTAATGATGCAATCAAAGAGTTTGGTTTTATCAAAAATGAAAATGAACCTTGTGTTTACAAGAAAGTTAGTGGGAGCATTATCACATTCTTAGTATTGTATATGGATGACATACTTATCATAGGAAATGGCATACCTACCTTAAAGTCTATTAAGACTTGGTTAGGAAGTTATTTTTCTATGAAAGACTTGGGCGAAGCTACTTATGTAACACCCCTAGCCCGTATCCGACACCAGATTAGGGTTTAGAGCATTGCCAAACAAACAAAACATTTAAACATACATTTCATACATTATCATAAACATAGTATAAAATAATCATTCACATACATATCATCCATAAATCGAGCCCTCAAGACTTTAAAAATACCTTAGAAACGATTTGGGACTAAATCGAAAACATTTGGAAAGTTTAAGACATATTCACAAAATTCTAAAAATAGGGGTCACAGAGCTGTATGGCCAGGCCGTGCGCCTCACACGATTGAGACACATGCTAATGTCTCAAGCTATGTAACTTTCAAACTAGGAACACACGACCGTGTCCCAGCTCGTGTCCTCGCCCGTGTAACTCTTTGAGTAAGGTCACATGACCGTGTTACACGCTTGTGTGCCAGGCCGTGTGTTAGGCCATGTAACTGACTGACTTGCATGCATAGAGATCTTCAGATGACACACAATCATGTCACCAGGCCGTGTGTCACACACGGCTAAGTCACACGCCCGTGTCCCAGGCCATGTGAACCTAAAATTCACCTAAAACAAGCCATTTCAAACACCAAATCATGCATCCATCTTTAGGCATTTTGTACACACAATCAAGGCATGAAAACTCTATCAAAACATACATATAATGACCAATTCAAGAGTCCTAAAATCAACTAACCAATATGCCATTCAAGGTAGCTAAATTTCATTCATCAAGACTTACCTAAACATGCATACTTTACCACTTTTCATTCGTCAACTACTAGCTCCAATACTTACCAAACATGCCACAATTTGACTATTACCATTCCATAACAAAAAGATGACATTTGAGCCATTCAAAACATACACCATGATATAGTCACAATGACACAAACTAACAAGGTATCAAGTGACATCAACTAAGATAACTTATACATACCAAAACATCAAATAATCATTCAACTAACTACCATTACAAATCCACCTATACATGTAACCTCCCAAACTGACCTAGACGTTATGTGTAACACAAAATCCATTCAAAACATTCACAAAGTCCCTTAAGGTTCTACAAGACCTAAAACATGCTTAGAAGTGGTTCAAGACTAAACCAATAACATTTGAAAACTTTGGGAAACCTAGAAAAAATTTTAAACATTTAAGGGTCACACGCCCATGTGAACAGGCCGTGTGCCTCACACGGCTACCAGAAATGCCTGTGTCATAGTTCGTGTGAAAATAATGCATACATACTGACTTATACCACATGGCCCAGGACACGCTCGTATGCCATGGACGTGGGAGAATTAGGGAGGTTACTAACCTGGCCACACAGCCGGCCGCACGCTCGTGTACCAGCCCGTGTGCCACACACGACCAGTAGACCCGTCCGTGTGTCTCAGCCTTGTCAAACCTGTAGGGTATATTGACTTAATTCGAAATGGTACCCCAGGGGACACACGGCCATGCAGTATGACGTGTGTCGCGCACGGCTGAGACACGCGCCCGTGTCTCTGCCCGTGTGGACAAAAATATGCCATTTGTGAAGCAATTTGCCACCCTTTTCTCATGCACACAAAGTAACCAAATTGGTACCATTTCAACACATATATAGGCAGCCAAAACATGCCAATTCGTACACATATCATGTCATCTATATTTAACCATTTCAACTACTCAATTCCATATTCAAAACATACCAAATCATTACGCCAAAATCATCACAACTTACATAACTTTTGAATGCATTTCTATCACCTTTCCATCAACTAAGTCATGCTTCTCAAACGTATCAATTCATCATGTATCAATCATACCAAAATATACCATTCATTAAGCATTAATAAATCAATTTTATAACTAGTCAAATGAGCCACCATTTAACCATATTACCAACCATGGCAACATGCCAAAACACAAGGTAATTTATAATTCACATATACCACTTATCAAACACATAATTCAAGCCAACTTATATGGCCAAATACATACCAACATTTACAACAAAAGTAAGCCAAATCTCATGGCTATACCATATCTCAAAACATACTAAGATGATACTAGCCTATACACGCCATATACCATATATACAAAGCTTCCAAAAGTACCAACAAGATGATCGATAGTGTGATGACGTTTCCTAATGATCCCCGAGTTCGAGCTAGCTTCAATAATATAAAAAAAAAAGGGAAAGAACACACAAAGTAAGCTTCAAAAGCTTAGTAAGCCATATACAAATAAAGTCAACACATGGATATTTGCATATCAATTCAATTGTGCTAAACATAGCTAATCACATTCAATTTCACAAACCTTTCTCATTGAACATATATTCAATGTCTTAGTCAAGTACATCAAATTCTTTCCCTTTTCAATACTCGTATGAATTTCGTACGTACCTAGGTCACTTAGCTCATTCACATATTCTTTCTCAACTTGCCTTTGCCCATTGAACCGTTCGAAATCATTAAGGATACTCGGAAGTCACATAAGCTCATACAATGCCATATCCCAGATATGGTCTTACATGTTATTATATATCGATGCCACTATCCCAGACAGGGTCTTACACGAAATCGATTAACGATGCCAATGTCCCAGACATGGTCTTACGCGTAATCTCAATACAATGCCAAATTCCCAGACATGGTCTTACAAGTAATCACATCTCAATAACCTAATGTCATGACATTCGTATCCTATACTATTCCTAAGGTTCGTACGGGATTTTCAGATGTCGTAACTCTATCGATTCTTGCTCGTAATTATTCGTTCAGTATTTATAACATTTCAATGACAAGTAAACACATATAATTCAATTTAAAGGAATTTATTTGCATATGAACTTACCTCGTAGTCAGAATAGAGAAACTGGATCGATTATTCGATAACTTTCGATTTCCCTTGATTTAAATCTGATTTCTTTCGTTCTTGATCTATATATATTCAAAATTAACTCTTTTATTCATCAACACATTCAATTTAGTCCACAGACACATATTTAAGCCAATTTGCACTTTTTCCCTAAACTTTCTCATTTCTTTCAATTTAGTCCTTATTTCATAAAAACACAAATTACACAAAATTTGACAAAACCCATGCTTGGCGGAATTCTCTATAGGTCTCTAGCAGCCCATTTTTCACATTTATTCACACTTTTAACCCCACATTTTATACTTTTCACAAATTAATTCCTTTTATGCATTTTCACTAAAAATCATTTTACAAAACATGATAATCTATCATCAAAAATTCTTATTTCATCATCAAATACGAAAGAACACAATAACTCATCAATGGAAACTCTCACAATCTTAAACAATTTTGAAAATTAAGACACGGGCTAGCTAGTACTCAAAGCAACGATCACAAAAACGTAGAAATCATCAAAAACCTAACAAATTTCATACCTCAATCAGGCTATGCAAGTGTTGAAATTTCAAAAGCTTCAAAACCCTTTTTTTCCTTTGATATTCAATTGGAAGACGAAGGAAATAAAATGATTTTAGCTTTTGTTTTATGTAATATTAACATTAATAATAGTTTACCATTTTACCCTTGGTCAATAAACTATTTATTCATCAACTATAAGGCCATTAATGTCCATTAACCTTATCAATGGCATAATAACATCATAAGGACCTTTGGTTTAATGAACCATAGCAATTAAACACTTTTAACTTTTAGCATGCTACTTTTGTATTATATGCGATTTAGTCCTTTTCCTCAAATTGAGCTATTAAATGATAAAATTAACTCAAAAAATTTTCACACATATATATTCACATGCTATAAACACCAAAAATAATATTAAAATAATTTTTTAACCTCGGATTTGTGGTCTCAAAACCACTATTCTGATTTAGCTAAAATCGGGCTGTTACATTATGGCTAGATTGAGAAGGCTACATTAGCCACCGAAATGGCTAAGCTAATTTATGTTACTTTTGAAAAACTTAAGTAAACTTATTTTAAAGAAAATTGTAGTTGTACTTTGAAATAGCTTAAAAGCATTCATTCATTAAGCCGTGTATACTTAAGATTCATTTTATTGTTGATAGTGTCGTTTCAGAAAAACCGTTTGCTTATCTCTCTTCTTCAAATAAAAACTCGATGTTAAACTAATACAACAGAAAAACCATTTTTCAGGTCATTTTGGAAACTTAGTTGCCTTATGATTTGTTTTTCAAAAATAGTTCCTTTACAACGCCACAAGAACTAGGGAACAATATCATATTTTACTTAAGTCTGATATCGTGCATTATTCAATTATTATACTTGAGTAATCCATGCATGAAAAAATCCCAGAATTAAAGTTACCAAGCCACAAACCAAAATTCATTGAAAATTACCAATTGAAACCAATTGAGATTGATTAATACATCTAAAAAAATAATTTGAGGTCCAAGGTGATTCTCCAAATGCCGAGTCCGGTCCTAATTTCAAGATTTACCTGAAAAGTTAAACATGATTGTGGGGTGAGCTTATGAAAAGCTAAGTGTGAGTCGAACAATTATTTAAACAAACATAAATATTAAATACACTGAAACAGATTAGCTTTAATAGAAGAAAATAGAACCATCATAGGAATTTCATATCATTACATAGCCATTATCAAATTGATGTCAAATGGTGTATGAGCATGGGAAATCATTCGTTCGAGTAACAATCATTAATTTTGATACCATTCAATACAACACAATACAACACATATCATAAATCAATAACATTTGAATATGTCGTGAGCATGATGCAATGCAAAAAGGTTCCTACCCAAACCATCCGCTACAAACCATGAGTTCCCCAAAACCCGTCATCTGAACTCCACAACATTACGGGCTTAAGCCTATTGTGGTTAAAACCACTGATAACAATATTCAAAAAATTCTGCCAGTAAAAATGTAGACAAGCTGCTAGTAAAAATGCAAGAAATCGCCATTCCCCTTGGTACTCCAGGTGCAGTGCAGTGACTACGAATAATGTGGACTTAATATGCCACTAGTACTCCATGGAACTCTTCCGTCAACCATAAAATCCCAACCCAATGCATATGCAATAAGTCACACAATCTCATACATAATCATATCTCAATAGTTTTCACATTCATTTGACATGCTTAGCATGTCCTCAATAATCACATACTTTTAGTAAATGGAAACAGTGTTCCAAACT
This sequence comes from Gossypium anomalum, assembly GCA_025698475.1. NCBI lineage: Eukaryota > Viridiplantae > Streptophyta > Magnoliopsida > Malvales > Malvaceae > Gossypium > Gossypium anomalum. The sequence continues at coordinate 54,730,107 of CM046968.1, read as the reverse complement.
TTCAAATTACCATTGTGTTGATATTAATCAATATCGTTCAATTTCACATACTTTATGGATTTTCATTGTGCATAAATAACACTCTTTTCAGTATACAATATAACAAATATCTTATGCATTTAAATCATACATAAGCTTAATATCTCAACACATTATATCATTCAGTCAAACATTCTTATACTTTATGTAACAGCCTGTTTTTAGTCAAATCAGAGTTAATATTTACAGCATGATTAAATGATTGTGTGAAAATTTCGTTAAGAAATTTTATCGTTTAACTGGTCAATTTGATAAAAAGGACTAAATCGCATAAAGTGTAAAACATGAGTTCTAATAGCTATAGAACCTTAAATTTAAGGTCCTTATGTTGTAATTAGACCATGATAGTGTGATTGGACATAAATGGACACGAATAAATTAATTTAAATGATTTATAACAAAGGTTATTTTTGTAATTTGTAACATTATGTTAATAAAATTAATTTAACAAAACATTGTTATCATCTTTATGTTCTTCATCAATAGAAATTAGAGAGGAAGAAAAGCCAAAATCTAGGTTTTCTATTCGGTCACTTGTGTGCTTGATTGGTAAGTGATTTTTACTCAGTTTTTAATGATTTCTATATTTTTGTGATCATTGCAACTAGCTAGTACTAGCCTAGGGACCAATTTGCAAAACTGTTAAAGATATGGAATGATGTCATTGTTGAATACATGTGTTTTTTAAGTTCTTGATAGATTATGAATGCTTGTTGAAAGATATACAAGTTTTGTTAAGTGATTTTTAGTGAAAATGCAAAATAGAGATTAAATTGAGAAATGTTGAAACTTTGTGGTTGAAATATGAAATAAATGAAAAATATGGGCTTCTAAAGGTATAATGGTAATTCGGCTAAGCATGGGTGTTTTGAAATTTGCATTAATTTGTGATTTTATGAAATAAAGACTAAATTGTGAAAAATGTGAAATATGTAGGGCAAAAGTGTAAATGTGTTTTAAAGTGTGTTTTGGACTAAATTGAATAGAGATATGATTAAATAAGTTAATTCTAAATATATTTAAATCAAGAAAGGAGAAACACAGACTTGGATCGGGGAAAACATAAAGTTATCGACTAATCGACTCGATTCGTCATTTTAATATTCAAGGTAAGTTCGTATGTTATAATTTCATTTCAAATATATTTTATGTGCTTTGATATAGCATGAATATTGATTATGTGATTACGGACAAGTTTAGAAATGATTCGACGAAGATTCGATAGTTAGAATTCTGGTTAAACCTTAGGAATAGTTTAGGATGCTAGTGACATGTCATTAGGGATAACTTGAGTTGGCTTCGGGCCATGATTTAGCACTTCGAGTGTGAGATAAACCAATTTGGCTTTGGTCCATGCATATCAGCTGATTTGGCTTCAGGCCATGATATCATAATTTTGGATAAATTACCTTGATTTGGCTTCGGGCCATGGTATAGGTACTTATCGTGAAAGACCCTTGAGTATCTGACTTTTATTCCGAATGGTTCAATGGGTAAATGAAAGATGTAGTTGAATATGATATTGGTACGAGATGGTACAGGTACTTATGGTAATGAATTGAGTTTTGGAAACTATGGAATTGGCAAGTCTTTGGTAAGTTATGTGAATGATCATTTGATATCTTTGAGATTTAATAGAATTGTTGTATATTGTTTTATATTATTTGAATGATTAATGAATGGTGATAGTTGGTTATTGTTAACATACGAGCTTACTAAGCTATATAGCTTACTGTGTTGTTTTTCCATGTTTTATAGTGGTTTCAAAGCTAGCTCGAACTCGGGGATCGTCAGAGACTACATTTTGGAAACTAACACTTTGATACTTTTGGAAACTATGTTTTGGGTCATATGGCATGTATAGGGACTTTGAGTCATTTTGGTTATGTTTTGGTAAAGATATTGGTCATATGATTTGGTATTGTAAATGTTTATGTTTTGGCATTTTTATATAGCCATGTGTGATGGCTTATTTTGGTTTGTTTGGTATGTTGGAATAATGTACAAATAAGTATAGTTATGTCTTGAGAATTGAGTTGGTTGATAGTTATGTGATGATTGATGATAATAGTTAATATGAATGGTAAATAGATAATTTGTGGATATAGGTTTGCTTGTGAAATTAGGCCAAATAATGCATATTTGATAATGGTCATTTTAGTGAATTGAAGTGTCAAGGATTGGTATGAAATTAGGTGACTATATATGGCATTTATGTTTTGTTGTGATTGATGTTGGAAATGGTATAAATCGTGCTTGGTTTGGAAGTAAATTATATGTCTATTGATGTTGTGTTTGGTGCCATTTGGGTTGTTTAGGTATATGTAAAATTTAGGTGGCAAATTGGCTTGGTAAATAGCCTATTTTTGTCCACACAGGTAGAGACACAGGCGCGTGTGTCTCACCCGTGTGTGACACACGGTCTTGTTACACGGCCGTGTGTCCCCTGGTGTTGAAATTAATATCAAGTCAGTATACTCCACACGGCCTCACACACGGGCGTGTGACTTGGCCATTTGGCATAAGTCAGTATACCCTACAAGTTTGCCACGGCCTAGGACACGACCTAGCACACGGGCGTGTGTGGCCATTTTTAAGGGATACGGGCTAGCCACACAGGTGTGTGTGTTGGCTGTGTGACCCAAGTCAGAGAGTTACACGGGGTTGGACATGGTCTGGGACATGGCCATGTGCTCCCATTTCGAATGTCCACACGGCCTGGGACACGGGCGTGTCTGGTGGCCGTGTGAGACACATGGCCTAGCCACACGAGCGTGTGTCCCCTGTTTTGAGTAAAATTTTCAAAATTTTGTGGAATTTTTTTGAGATATCGGTTTAGTCCCGATATTTAGGGCCTCATAGGCTTGTATAAGGGACAAATTGATTGAGATTGAATGAAGATTATTTTTAATGATTGACTGTATGTGAAAAGTATGATTAAATGTATTGTAAGTCCGGTAATGCTCTGTAACCCAATTCTGGTGTTGAATATGGGTGAGGGGTGTTACACCTCATAACTCAAATATGCAATTACAAAATCAATCAAACATTCATACTATCAAACTAGCAATTTTTCCAATATATCAATCTTTTAATGCTCGAAACGTACCTAGCTCAGCCACTCACAAAATCAATAATTTGGCTACTAAGCCATTCCAATAAGCAAGATAATTTATTAAATATAACATTATATTTAACATTTTCAAACAATTTTATGAGTTTTGGACCCACACCTTATTTTTTGCTTCTTCGCAGCATACTAGCGAATCTTCCAATTTTCTTTAATAATTCCTTAAACGAAACAAAACCAAAATTTAGTATAAATTCATTCAATTACCATTAAACCAATCCCCAAACACCCACTTATGAGTTCAAACCAATCGTTGAAATTATAACTATTTTACGAATCCAAACTAGTTAGATTCTTTACACTATATCGATGTGAACAGTAGGTACAATTGTTCTTCGCCTTTACGGATGATTTGGGGCATTTGGGTCAGCACCTAATTCAATAATATTCTTGAAAATCAGTAGCTAATTATTTATTAAATTCCTTCATTTAATCAATTCATAACCTTTACCCAACAACTATGTCGAAATAACAAACTAGTTATCCTTAATTGCACTTACGCTTCACGATTTGTGGGATTCAATTGGCTAATTGATCAAGAAAGTCTCTCCCTAATTAACAAGTGATTAAAGTCTGATTAGGAGGATTTAAGAACAAAATTTAATTCTAGAAAAATATTGTCAAGACCCAAGAAACAAAACAGCCCCCTTCTTGCACATAGGTGCACACACCACCACACATGGTGGCCAAAATTGGGACTGAATTTTAAAATGGTTTGAGATCCTATTAAAATCTAGAAAAATAACTTTGAAATCATTTAAAATCCACCAAATTCAAGATCTTGAAATTTATGTTTTTAATTGACAAGATTAATCAAAAAATTGAAGAGAAAAGAGATCTTACCCAAGCTAGTTGAGAGAAACGACAATGACATTTTCTTTGCAATGTTTGGGATCGATCTTGGGGTTCAAGATTTCAGATTTGGGGATGATTTAGATGAGAATAAATGGAAGAAATAGAGTAAAGGATATGGTGCACAATCTTGATGCAAAAAGAAGAAGAGATGGTAAAACGTGATGTGTAGGCGATGACAACAATAGGAGAAAGAAAGAATATTGAAGAGAAAATAAGAGAGTAAGAGGGTGAACGGCTATGGTAGGGAAAAACTGAATTAAAGGCTGAAATATAAAATAAAAAGTTGTATTTATACTTAGGGTTCAAGGGTATGGATGACACATATATTAAAAAAATAAGGGATTTTACAAATTTTAATTATTTTGCAAGGGAAAGTGTTTAAACTTTCAACCTCATTAATTTTCCATGTTTTGTCATATTTCTTTTAACCATTAGACTTTTTTCTCGTTCTTGAAATAATTTTGTAATATTTATTTTAAAATCAAGGCATGTCACATATTTACAAAATAATAAAAATGGTGAGAGAAAAGGGATTTGAACTTATGTTTCAAGGAACGTTTCACTAACACTTAACCAAATGACTAATACCTCATTTATTTCCTAAAAATGCATAGATAATCTCAAAAATTAAGGCATGACCACTCTCTCTGTGTTCACAAACTTGATTCCACTAACCCACGATTTTTGGGATGTTATAATACATGCCATTATAACCTTGGTCAAAACATTCAAAAACTACTGATATTAATGTTGGATAGTGTGATAGATCCCCAACAAGCTTCAAAATCGGTCGAACTTCCGATAATCTATAAAACATAGGAAAGAAACTGTGTAAGCACATAATGCTTAGTAAGTTCGTAGAAAATGAAAGATACCTTACCATTTCATGTACATAACAATAAGTATAAGCATAATGTAATTCAACCACAAGCTTGGAACAAGCCTAAACATCATCATCAATACACAAGTTGGTGCATTTATACATAACTCATTTGGATTAACCACATGATAAGCCATTTTCATAAGAAAATACATCTTTTAAATCATACACCCTTTTCATGAGTATATGCATAATTTCATTTGGAAACTTACCACTTCAATCCCTTTTCTTACCCGTTGAACCAACTAGAATATCACCGAATACTTGGGAAAGGTCACACAAAGTGTTCTTAAACATATAACCATAACTTTCCTTTACATCATTACCCACACGAGCTGTGAAATGGGCCTATTCACATGAGCTGTAGGTCGAAATGTAAGCTACACAATGTTGCTTAAACGAGCTGTGGAGTTTTCGCAACAAATGCAAGACCTCAGCCTTCAGTTCAAGACCAGCACCCGAAACATGAAATAACTAATAACATGCCATTTGTATCCTACGAATTCCTAAGGTTCAATTGAGACTCGATAATCATCATCGCATTGCTTTGGATATACATTTTTCAATAGCGTTACAAATACATAATAACATACAATTAATTTACATGAATATAGTAATCCATACAAACGAACTTACCTCGACGACTAGGGCGTAGAAACGAATTCAAACTAATCCGGGGCTTTAGCTTTTCCCCGATCTAAATCCATGCGTGGTCTATCTTGATCTAAATAGACAGATTCAATGCATTTTATACCTCTAGTATTCAATTTAGTCCACATTTCGTATATATACAAAACTACTATTTTGCCCCTAATATTTTAACTTTTCACAATTTAGTCCTTAAGCTCATAAATTGAAATCCAAGCATTTTCATCCCCCATTCAAGCTAAAAAATTACATTAGGGACCTATATCAACCCATACAAACAATCATTTCATAAATTTAACTTGAACTTTTACTATTTTTACAAACAAGTCCCTAAATGCAAATTTCATCAAAAATCACTTTACAAAACTTGTTTATTTATCAACAATGACTCATAATCTATCATTAAACATCAAGAATCATACAATAGCATTCATGGAATGACCCTCAATCTTTGACAGTTTTACAAATTATGTACCATGCAAGTGAGACTAAGCTTGGTCGAACCCTAGCTATCCCAATGGTGATTTTCAGTTGAGTTATCAAATGAAGAAGATGATACCATCTTTTCTTTACTTTAATTTAACCTTAATTTACTTAATTACCATTTTAACCTTTAAAAAATTTAATAATTTCAACAAAACCAAGTCCATAAATATCCATTATAAACTCAATTGGTCTATTTATCATCCAAGTCCCTTAGATTAAAATTTCTTAGCCATTTGACACCTTTAACTAATAGAGCTCTACTTTTGTACTCTTTACAATTTAGTCATTTTTACTTAATTAATTATGCAAACATCAAAATTTTTCAACGAAATTTTAATATGACCTCACTAACATCCCATAGACATTAAATCAATAATAAAATAATAATTTACTCATCAAATTTGTGCTCTTGAAACTACTATTCTAATTTCACTGAAAACGGGTTGTTATAACTTATATCTTAGGAGTTAAAATCTATAGAGGTAGATCAAGACGACTCCTAGGTCTAAGCCAAAATACATACACAGATAAAGCACTGAAAAGGTTCATTATGGAAGAATCTAATAGAGGATTCCTACATATGAGACATGGTATTTCACTCATGAAGGAAATATGTCCTTCAACTCTACAAGAGAAAGAACGTATGAGTAAGATTCCACATGCTTCGGCTATAGGGTCTATCATGTATGCCATGCTATGTACTCGTCCAGACGTGTCATATGTTTTAAACATGACAAGTTGATACCAAGTAGATCTCAGTGAAGGTCATTGGGTGGAAGTTAAAAACATCTTTAAGTACTTGAGAAGGACTAAGGATACATTCCTTATGCATGGAGGTAAGGAAGAACTAAGTGTAAAAGATTACATTGATGCTAGCTTCCAAACCGATAAAGATGATTCTCGATCATAATTTGGTTTTGTGTTTTACCTTAATGGTGGTGCTGTGAGTTGGAAAACTTCAAAGCAAGATACAGTAGTTGATTCTACAATAGGGGCCGAGTATATTGCAGCCAGTGAGGTGGCAAAAGAAGGTGTTTGGATCAAGAAGTTCGTTACTGAACTAGGGGTAGTGCCTAGCATAACAGATGCTATAGAACTCCGTTGTGACGACAACGAAGCTGTTGCTCAAGCCAAGGAACCCAGATCTCACCAATGATACAAACATATAATTAGGCGATATCATCTTATTCGATAGATTATCGATCATGGGGATCTGGAGATATGCAGAGTACCTACAGATGATAACATTGCTGATCCACTAACCAAGCCTTTGACATAGCAAAAGCATGATCATCACACTAAGTAACTTGGTATTAGATATATGAGGATTGATCCTAGTGCTAGTGGGAGATTGTTAGAGTAAGCCCAAGAACCAATCATGAGATGATTGTAATAACATACTTATTTTACCTTGTTTATTAATATAAGGCATAGTCATTATTATTTCAGTTTGTTTTCTGTGTATATAAATAAACTATCTTATAATAATGTCTTGAAAATAATATGATTATTTTTAAAAGGTTCTTACTCGAGTATTGTTGTGGGCTTGGACAACAATAATTCATTAAGACTCACATGTACTTGATTGATGACAAAATGTTGTCATTGACATGAGATGTCAAAATCAATATATGAGTATGTATGTTAAAGAACTACATATTGGACTGACCCGCTATTAGTATGTTTCTTAGATTATTATGTAATAGTCACAACATTAGTCATAGTGATTACTATGTATACGATTCTCAGACTTGAGATCATCATTATCCCAACATTGTGAGTCGTACATTTTGAAATAGTCAAACATCCACCGTAACTGGTTGTTCTATAAAGGCTGATGTTGATATACCACAATCTATGTAGTGGGATATGGTTGATTAATATAGAATTTGTCCCTCCTACATAATGGAAGCAATATCCTAGGCCACTTGATGAGTGACACTAGAAATGCATGGTCATGCTCAAATAAGTTGATATGAGATACCATACTTATTTGTTTTTCATAGTCTACTCAGGATATCAAGAAACATTAGATGGACAATGCAAGTGTGAGTATTTCATGACTTGTGTACGTTCTAGATATAAAGGACAAAAGGATTTAATACATGAAGGGTTAATCACAGAGAGGTTATGTCGAATCGTGACCTCTTGTAACTTAGGTAGCAATGATGCATTACTAGATGCCACTCATTGTTTGTAAAATTTGAATTGTTCTAGTATTACTGCTAACGTTACAAGAACCTACAGGGTCACACCCTATGGTTGAAACAAATGGAATTTAAACATAGTTGGTATTGTGTTTAGCTATCACATGAATTAAATCAATTATAAAATTATTGAACGAATTTTATGTACAAGTGTGTTGTACACATAATGAAAAATATGGTTAAATTAATATATTAATTTGATTCGTATAAAATTTAACTAAAAATAATTTATCGAAATCCTTGTTATAATTATTGTAATTATAATTTATGATCGAATATTATTATAATTACTATAATTGTAACTTTTTGGTCAAACATTATTATAATTATGGTAATTATAATTATTATATTCGGTTAATTATTATAATTTGATTTATATCAAAAATATCAATTGCTCCTGAATTAGGATATATAGGGTTTTTAAGAAAAACCTAGGATACCCGAAATACACAGTGTTTGTGTGTGAAGTCTAATAACCGTCAAGAGATTTTTCTCTCTCTAAAATAGTTTTAGAGAGTGCTTACCATTCGTTGTCACACCGAATGGATTATGTAGAATTCGAAATGTTTCATAGCGGCTTGGAATCGACATACAATTGTGTAATCTATTTCTTCGATTTTCCAGATGATTAAAGGTTATCATTCATACCCTTTTCACCCCGATTAGTTCCTTGTACATGGATCCCTGGATGTGATCCTTGGTCTTAGCTTTTCGCTGCGCCATGGGTTGTACCGGTGATCATACAAAATCCCTTATATATATGCCACAAAACCAAAATAACAAGTCAAAATCTACCGAGACAAATGCTTGGAGCTTTGAAGTTGATTTGTCCGACTAGTTTCACAAAATATTAACTACAGAAAACAGAAAAAAAAAAACAAAGTAAATTTATATAGCTTAGTAAGTCCATAGCTAAACTAAACCAACTTACCTCAATCAAGTAATTGAATTTAACAACTTAACTTAAAGTAACCTAACATTCAATTTACAAAATAGGTGAGATTTGTATAAGATCAAATCATCCTATTAATCATATTCACTACAAATTTGATTAGTATAATGTCATATATATATACTTATTTACATTATGTCAAGATAAATCATGTTTACTCAATCAGAAAACCATTTATGTATATATTCATTTAGTTCCATTCATCCTTTTGATAATTAATCTATTTTTATATAGCCTAATGAACTATAATAACATAACTCGGATACTCGAGTAACTACACCACACTAGACAGCATCTTTTCAGAAGTACTGGAGTGCAATCTTGTACAAGCGCGCGTTCTAACCCTATTGGCATGCCAATCATATCCTAATCATTTACTAAGTTCAAAAGGGCATCTTAACAAAATTTATCGCATTTATAATTCAAAGGCACTTCTAGATATACATTTGTGCACATGCTGTAATTCAATTATGTTCTTTCCAAAAACATATAACTTATGTATATTTATTACATTACAAACAAGTCCTACTCACCTTACATTTAATCAAAACAATTAATAATCTAATCAAACATTAACAATGCAACACAATTTAATTAACTAATTCATATAAACATAAAACATAAATATATATACATATATTTATATTACGAACTTACCTAATATGTACAACTAATGAACAAAATTTGCAGGGACTAATCTGCGATCTTCCCTTTTCACTGATTATCCTCTGTAGAGTTCAATTTTTTATCTATATAATAATTAAATTCACTTTATAAATGTCAAATACATTAACATACTCATTTTTATGCATATCACCTATTATTTTTATTTTACAAATTTTTCCTAAACTTTTACATTTTGTTCAATTTAGTTCCTAAAATCGAGACTATTAAAATCTTCACATTTAAGCCCCAATACTCAAAAGCAATTTAACAATACTCTAAAATAGCCCTTAAACGTTTGAAAAATTTACAATTTTACATGCTAAATTTTATAAGTTTTCCTATTAATCCCTAGGTTCGAAAATATCAAAAATTTCTTTACACAAAGGTCCTATTTAACAAACAAATATATGAATTCATCATTTAACACTAATAACATCAAAGAATCATCAATGGCAAGTTTCAAAACTCTTAATTGTTTTACGAAATACTCCTCGGGTTAGCTAGATTAAATTACAACGGTCTCAAAAACATAAATTTTACGAGAAATGGATAAGAAAATCACTTACATGCAAATCTTGTGTGTTGGTTGAACCTTAGAACTCAAAATTGGAGATTTTTGTTCAGTTTTTTGGTGGAAGACTAAAGTGAAGAAGATGATATATATTTTATTTTATGTTTTTACTTGTTATAATTATTTTAACTTTAAAATTAATGAATAAAATGTAAAGTAAATTTCCACTAGTCGTCCCACTTAATAAATAATGGTGTATTTTCCTTATAAATCCTTAAACAAACTTTAATTATGCACATTAGCTAATAATAAACATTAGTGATGAAGTTTTATGTCTTTTATGATTTAGTCCTTTTTTTCTTTAATTGACTATTCAATCACTAGAATTACCATACCAGAATTTAGTTTAACTCTATATTAGGCTCATAAATATTATAAAATAATATTTACTAACTCGATCATAAAAATTTGGGGTTCTGAAACCACCATTTCTAATACTGCTGAAAAACAGGATGTTACAACTGTAACTTTTTAAGTGAACTCAAAGTCCCATCTTTCACAAGTCTAGCGATTCTATCTTTGGTCAATATGGCCATGTCTTAAATGCCACAAGATAGCCTCATTAGAGTTAGAATTGCAATCTCTTTATTAAAAGTCATGGTATAATCATCTTAAAATAAACATGTACTTGAAATCAAATTACTCCTAAAATTATATACATATAAAACGCCTTTCAAAATAATGTTCCTAAAACTATCAAAAGTAAATATGCACATCTTTCACTGCTTCTACTACCACATTTCTTCCATCTCTGGTTTGCAACGAGAGATTCCAATCACATATATTTCTCATTTCCTTAAACCCTTAGAAAGGAACATAAACGCGATCAGTGGCTTAAAAATCAATGACCTAGTGGTCTACTGAATCTTCCACTAATCAAGTTTCAATGACTAAATAAGGTAATCCTTCCACTCTTTACAACCAACCTTAAAGTTCCCTTTCTTACTACAGAAGGAGAATTTAAATTTAGACAGGCCCTTGGGCTTCCTAGGCTTCTTTCTTTCCCTTTTGGCGAACTTGATGTATTAGCCTTCCTTTTACCTTGGGTTTGCTTTCCCTTCCCTTTAGAAGATCTGAATCGGATTGATTATTTAAACTAAAATCAATAATCCAACCAATTGAGACACCCATACACACTTACATAGGTAAAAAAATATATAAACAATTATATCAATAATATAGGCATGGTGATGTCCACTAAACTAACTAATAAATTGACTAAGACAGTTGCACCGATAAATTAATAGTATAGCTATGGTGAGCACAGATATCGTTCCCTCGAGGACTACAATTAGTAGTAATTATCACCTTTGTGACACCCTAAACCCGGCCTAGACATTATGGATGGATCTGGCGGCGTCACATGAGAGTGCTTTTAGAAAACCTTAGCAAGTTAAAAATCGTACAGATCATTATCTTTGCTTAAATTGTGAAATCACTAAACCAATTATTAGGTGAACACATTGCATTATTGCGGAAGTTAAAACATCATTAATTCATAAATTAATAACTTAATAATTTGAAATCCCAAAATAACTTAAAAATACTTCAACTCTGTAACATTTCAATCCCAAAAATAAATATTAAAAATAAATCAGACGAAATAGAATGTTATGCAAAAATCCATAAATGTCCAACAGTGGTCACCATTGAGCCCTCCGTCGCACCGATCCATCTACTACTGAGGATTACCTGACAGACAAATAAACAAAAGGGGTGAGTTTTCGCAAACTCAGTGTGTACATCCCCACAAATAGCATGCATACAAACAGACAACAGAATACAGATATTCAGCCTTAGCCATACAGATATCGCATGCATAACAGATCAGATATCAAAAATCAGAAATCATGCCCACCAACCCTGCACACCATCTCCGTCCAGCCCAACTGTAACATCCCGAAATAGGGCCTAAACGGAACAGTGGTTGTGAAACCACAAATTCGAGGTAGAAAAATTTATTTTATTATTATTTTGAGGTCTATGATATGTTTGCATGATTGTGTGAAAAGTTCGTGAAAAAATTCTATGCATAAAGTACTTAATTTGAAATTAGGGACTAAATTGAATAAATTGCAAAACTTGTGTTCTAGAAGTATTTTGCATAAAATTGAATTAGAATATTAATTAGGAGGTCTTAAATAGCAATTTGACCAATTTTAAGTTCATGGACAAAATTAGAACATGGAAGGAATTTTTGAAAGTTTAGTAGTAAGGGCATTTTGGTCATTTAGGGGTAAAATGAATTAAAATACAAAATTAAAAGCCAATTTTGCTCATCTTCTTCATGGAGGCCGAAATTAGCATGGGGGAAGCCATGGCTAGGGTTTTCAAGCTTTCCAAGCTCAATAAGCAAGGAAAACTGAAATTCGGGCTAAAATGGAGAAAATACCAAGTTGTGGACGAAATGGTAAAAGTAGCTATTTTTGCATACGAGGTAAGTTTACAGTTAAATAAATGCAATGTTCTTTTATTTTACATTATTATTGTTAATTTCAGAATTTATATACTTATTTTATGAGGATATTTAAAGTCGAATTAAAGGCGAAGTGACAGAGAAAAAGCATTAGGAAGCCCCTGTTGAACCTTAGGAATATTAGGATATTGGGGTTGACAGACAGACAGACAGAGAAATGAGCCATGTAAGTCCATATCGCTTTATATGGCTTTGGAGACAGAATGAGCCATGCAAGTCCATATTATATATATATGGCATTGGAGACAGGGAATAACTCATGTAAGTCCATGTCGAAGACATGGCATTGGCGAGATATTGATAGAGCGAGAACGACCCAAAGATCCTTAGTATTCCGAGTGGTTCAATGGGTCATTGTACACGTTAAATTACAGTGAATTATCAGCAAAAGGAAAGGTAGATTATATTTATGAATAGTGAAAGGTCGTAAGAAAGAAGGTAAGTAAGTAAAGAAGAAGGTAGAAAATGAGAAGTAAAGAAAGTTTATGAGGCTAGGTGACATTATGTATAATCATTCATTATCTTTGAAATGTTGTAATTTATTTGCTTGTAAGCTTACTAAGCCTAGTGCTTACTCTCTTTATTTTCTTTTCTTATAGTTTTTATCAAGCCACTCGGATCGAAGGAAACGTCGGAGACCCGATCACACTATCGAAGAAATCACATTGGTATAGTTAGACGTTTAGTTTTGTGTATGGCATGTATAGGAACTTGGTTTCTTTTGATATGATATGATCAATGAATGATGTGTAAATACTTGCTAGTGATTAGCTAATAGAATGGCTGATGATATACATGTTTAATTGTATGTATGAATAAGTAGTAACTATCACATGAAAACTAAGAAAAATGTGAAAGTAACTTAAAAACAGATTCAAGTATCAGAAATAATGTGATTTTGAAAAATCACTAAAAATGGTAGAGACATGGTTTGATGGTGAATAATATATGAAATTAAAGCTTATTATGTCTATTTTCTTATGGAATAAGCAAAACAGGTAAAGGTATTATATTTTATGAGATATCTGAGTTTTAGTGAAATAGGGTCAGAGAAAATTCTAGATCCCCTGTTTCAACTTTGGAAATTCACCATAAATTGTAAAAATATAATTAGGTTAATGGTTAGAATCCTTATTGAATATAGTTTTAATAGAAACAAACAGTATAGTTATATTAATTTTGTATAGGGAGAAAAGTGGTTCGTAGTAAGTAGAGTCAAGTCGGTCAATGAATTCAAATAGGGTAACTTTAACTAATAAACTGTACTAATTGGATAAGTCAAAAATTCTAGAAAAAAATTTGTAGATAGATATATGAGTCTAGTTTCAGGAAAAATTTACGGATCTTAATTTTGAGTTTTGAAACTCGAGAAATGAATTTTTAAGTAGCTATGATGCAGAAAAATAGTTTATTTCGAAAATTAAAATAAGTGGTTTAGAGTTGTTTAAAAGGTAAGATAAGTTTAGTAACACCTCAAGCTTGACTCCGGTGACGATTTCGGGCGTGGGGGCGTTACACCAACACACCATGTGGGGATAAAATCAACCCACCCAGCCCTACACACCAAGTATGGGGATACAATCACTCATCCATCCCTACACACCAAATGGTACCGTAAAACAATACATAAAAGATATACGCAGCTTAGCTGCCAGATAACAGGCTAATCGCCTTTCAGACTTCCTTCTCTTCATAGCAATCCCAACCCTTTGCAATGCATCACAAATATCATGACATGCTTATATGCAGGTAACAGATTATATCAATATCATAGTAAAACAGATATATAGAATCAGACAGATACACTTGCTTATATTATCATGCTTAAGCATACAATTCATCAATCATTCAGAATATGGGGTCTAAATAACGCTTACCGCCCCTACAACTAGGTCACAGTCTACATAGGCGACCCGTACAACCTTACAGAATATTTTAGACAAATTGGACTCACACGCCCGTGTGAGTCACACGGCCCAAATTGGTCTTGCCCGTGTGGATCACACGGCCTGGCCCAGATTCCCACACGTCTGTGCGGTTCACCTGTATGGGCCCACACGCCCGTGTGGCCCACACGGCCCATTTGCCTGAGCCTGTGCCTCACACACGACCTACAAGCCATCACACGCACGTGTTTGTCGTGCTCGTGTGGCACACGCATGGCCTGGCTCGTCGATCACACGGCCATGTATAGCTATACGGCCTCTACACAGGCAGTCCACACGCCCGTGTGGCGTCGACAGTTTTGGTTTCGGCTTTCACCGAAAGCATTTTCTGTGCAACTGAAGTACACACCTAGTTCGCTTTCGTTGCTAATCCAACCAAGAGCGCTCCAAAGCCTAAGATTGACAAAACTGAGCCCAAATTACATAAGAATGGACAAATCCCAAAACACGAAATCTACTTAACTTTGATGAAGAACGGTGATTCCTTGCTGCTAATAACTCGATCAGCGATCCCCAGAACCTTGAATATCTCCTAAACAGTAAACAAATCGCTCTTAATAACCTCCAACAAAAATCACTTAAATTTATTAACAACCAAACTTACCGAACCGACGAAATCGCTAGCAACATGCCACAACTACTCGATGGAGAAGAAAAACGAAGAAGAAGGAAAAAGAAAGAAAATAATTTAGGTAACAAGGTTTTTGGGGAAAATAAAATACAAGACGGTAGAGAACAAAAAGAATGCCTTTTTCCAAAAAGAAGGGAATAAACCCTAATTTCCCTTAAAACCCCAACTCAGATTTCTGATAAGCCCAACTCTTAACTGAGACTTGCAGCAAAAATAATCCCATCGCCACTGTAGGGAATCGAACCCCTGACCCAAGCATATTCCCTTGCCACTTAACAACTAGACCGGTAGGCCCATTCTGTTAAGTTTTTACCCACAATTCCAAATAAACTCGCTGACCTCAAGTCAGGGTTTTTTCAAATAAAACCCAAGATTTAGCCCAAGTTAACGCTTAAACTTAGAACCTCCCAAACACACCCCAGAACATATAATCACATAACCCAACATATAATAAAGCCAAAATAACATGAATCACAAATTCAGACTGTAACAGTCTGGTTTTGGCCCTAGTCAGAATAGTGGTTTCAAGACCACAAATCTGAGTGCAAAAAATATTTTAATATTATTTTATGTATCTGTGATATGTGAATTTACATCTATGAAATTTCTGTGATTTAATTTGTTTGTTTCTGTGCTTAATTATGAAAAAGGATTAAATCGCGAAAAGTGTAAAAGTTGACTGCTAGATGATAAAGCACCTTTTTGGCTTGGATTTTATAATCAAGGTCCTTAAGATGCAAATAGACCATTTCTATATTAAATGGACAATGTTGGACATGTATTAGGTGAATGGATAATTATATAACAAAAGGAAAAATGGGAAAAATGATTATTTAAGTTATAATAACAAAATGAAAACATGAAAGTGGATGTACTTTCACCTTGTTCAGCTTAAATTGGGAGAAAGAAGAAGCCATTGAAGCTTCAAAACTTTCGGCCCTTGCATGAGTAATTAAGTTAGTCCATTTTGCTCAGTTTTTTATAATTTCTGCGTTTCTGTGATCGTTGCTTTGTGTTCTTCAAAACCCATGTCTAAATTTCTGTTTTTGTTGAAGATTATGAGATGTTTCGTTGATGATTACATGAGCTTGAAAGTGCTCTTATATGGGTTATGAAAGATATATGTTAGATTATCATGTTTTGTTCTTGAATTTTGATAAAATGAGTTTGGGCTAATTTCTGAAAATGGGGTTTTGAAGGATTAAATTGTGAATTTAATATGTTAATTGGACTTGTATGGAAGCCATGTAGACTTGGTCAAGCTATAGTTTTGGTGAATTTTGCATAATTGTGATTTGGTGAAAAATGGACTAAGTTGTCAAAGTGTAAAAATGTAAGGGCTAAAGTGAAAAGTGCCCGAAATATATGTTTATGGATTAACTTGAATGAAATGAATGATTGAATGGTTGAATTTGTATCGTATTAGATCAAGAACAAAGGAAATCAGACTTAGATAAGGGGAAGTCCAAAGTAGTTGAAAAGTCGACTTGTTTTATCCCAAATCCGTTCGAGGTAAGTCAAACTACACTTATGTGTTAAGTTGATTAACTTTTGTGTTTATAAACTGTTATTTGCATTGGATGGCCTTGAGAGCCTGATAAAAGAATGTTGGTATTGATCTGAATTATCGTGTAAGATCGTGTCTGGGACACAGGCCTCGATTTGAAATTTACGTGTAAGACCATGTCTGGGACATCGGCATCGTATCTGATTTCGTATAAGACCCCATCTGAAATAGAGGCATCGATACTGAATTACATGTAAGACCACGTCCGGGACATTGGCATTGTACTCGTTTATGAATATCTTTATCGTTTCTAAGCCATCTGATGACATGGTATGAGTTATGAAAATGAATATGTGAAATGCATAATCTATATAGGTACATTTGTATCGTGCTTCATTTCTGAATATGAAAGACTCAGTTCTACGAAATAGCGAATGCGAAGTAGGTTCAGAATCATGAAAATGAAAATGATATGCATATAAGCAAATGAGTATGGTTAAGTTTATGAACAACTTTGTGAAATGGCTATGAATTCTTATTGTTGTTCTGTACTAT
Source organism: Gossypium anomalum (assembly GCA_025698475.1). Classification (NCBI taxonomy): domain Eukaryota; kingdom Viridiplantae; phylum Streptophyta; class Magnoliopsida; order Malvales; family Malvaceae; genus Gossypium; species Gossypium anomalum. The sequence continues at coordinate 54,712,558 of CM046968.1, read as the reverse complement.
ATATATATGCTTTAGTAATTAGGCCAATTGTTTTTGGCTTACTAAACTCTTTGTACCTTACTCTGTATGATTTCTGCTTGTTTTACAGTTATCGTTGCTACTGAAGGCTCGGGATAGTCGAGGATTGTCATCACACTATCGAACTTTTTTTTGTACTTTTGGAAATGTACATATTCTTAAGTATGGCTTGTATAGGCTAGAATGGGTTAGTTGATATGTATGTAAAAGTTATGCCATTTGAATTTGGCTAACAAGTGATATGTTTGTGCATAGTTTTGATATATGTTTTGAAATGTGTTATATTCTAAGGTGTTTTGGTCATCTTTGAGCGTGGAATTGGCTAGAAATGTTGGTGTAATTGTTGCTTAATAATGCTTGTGAGATTGGACCCTTAATGGGTGGCAAATTGGTTTAAACCAAGCCTGGATTGTGCCACACGGTCAGGGAATACGGGCGTGCCTTGTGGCCGTTTGAAAAAGTTAGTAGCTAGCTAAATTTTGCACGGTCATGGCACACGGCCGTGTCTGTTGGCCGTGTTAAAAAGTTAGTATAAGACCTATTTTTGGCACGGTTGGACCACATGGGCGTGTCTTTTGCTCGTGTGTGACTAGGCCGTGTGACTTTGTCATTTTTGAAAAGTTTGTCTGAGTTCTGAAAATCTTGAATGGGTTTGGTTTATTTCTGACCTTCCCTAAATGTATTTTTAGGTCTCGTAGACTATCTTAATGGATGAATTGTAGATGAATGCAAATGTACTAATGTTATATGATATCAGTGAATCTATGTTGTTCTGTAATGCTTTGTCTGTCCGGTGACTCCCCTTACCTATTTCGACGTCGGTTACGGGATAGGAGTGTTACATTTAAATTGGTATCAGAGCTATGGTTTAGTCGGTTCTAGGACTACCATAGCGTGTGTGAGTCTAGCTATACATGCCATATGTCTGAAACTGTGATAGTGTGATGAATCCTGACATTTAAAATGGGAAACCGTAGCTGACGATGTTGAAAGTAATGCGCCTGCTCCCGCGCAAGGGACGGTGCAAGATGATTCTCGATCGGCTACGAGTAGCCGTGATAGCGAGGCTAATCAAGCCTTCCATCAGATGATGAATGATTGGTTCACCCAATATATTAGAACCAATCCGATTGTTCAACAACCTCCACCTCCGGTTAATCCTTCTCAAATTCCTGTCATGACTTCTATGAATCCAGTTCAGTTAAGCAGACCACTAGTTGATAAGATTAGAAAGTATGGGGCTGAAGAGTTCCGAGCTACAATGAATGATGATGCTGAAAGAGCCAAATTCTGGTTAGAAAATACGATACAGGTATTTGATGAAATGTCTCTGAATCCAGAAAAATGTGTTAAATACGCCATTTCACTTCTGAGAGATACGACGTACCATTGGTGGAAAACTTTAATATCTATGGTTCCGAGTGAACGGGTTACTTGGGATTTCTTTCAAGCTGAATTTCAGAAGAAATACATTAGTCATAGATTCATTTATGAGAAACGTAAAGAGTTTCTCGAGCTTAAACATGGTCGTATGTCTGTTACTAAATATGAACGAAAATTTGTAAGATTGAGTCAGTATGCTCGGGAATGTGCATCTAATTAAGCAATAATGTGTAAAAGGTTTGAGGATGGACTAAATGAAGATATTCGTCTTCTAGTCGAGATTTAGAGATTAAAGAAATGGTAGTGCTTGTTGAGCAAGCTTGTAAGGCTGAAGAATTAAGTAAAGAGAAAAGAAAAGCTAATTTTAAAGCGCGAGATGCTAGAAAGAGATCTTCGAGTAAATCATTTCAGTCTGGGTCAAAGAAATTCTGAGATGATCAGAACAGTTCAAATACTAATATGGGACATTTGAACCGAGATCGAGCTAGATCATATTCGAACACCAGAGCTCCTGTTACTTCTGTTGCAAGTGTTGAAAATATCCGATCTAAGAGACTTAAATGTAAACACTCTAGTAAAAGACATCCGAGAAATTGTAGATTGAATGATCGAGCCTATTTCAGATGTAGATCCCTGGATCATTTTATAAGAGATTGTTCTGAACCTGCTAAGCAAGAGAATATGCAGAATCCGAGACCGAGTAACACCTCGGCTATAGGTAGATCTTCCAGAAACACGAGAAATACAAGTGGTGATCAAAGAACTACTAGAGACACTACTGTTAGATTTGAGGCCAGAGCACCTGCCAGAGCCTACGCTATCCAAACTCGTGAGGAAGCTTCGTCTCTAGACGTGATTATTGGTATTTTTACTCTTTATGATACTTCTGTGATTGCATTGATAGACCGTGGATCAACGCATTCTTATATTTGTATAAATTTAGTGCACAGTAAGACTTTGCCTGTAAAGTCTACTGAATTTGTAGTTAAAGTATCGAACCCTTTAGGCAAAAGTGTTTTAGTTGATAAAGTCTGCAAGAACTGCCCGTTATTGATTCGAGATATTTGTTTTCCTGCTAATCTGATGCAATTGCCTTTCGAGGAATTTGATATAATTCTGGAAATGGACTGGTTAACTTTGCACGATGTTATTGTGAACTGCAAGCGAAAAGTCATTGACTTAAGGTGTAAGAATGATGAGATAATTCGAATTGATTCTAGTGATCTAAATGGACTACCAGCTGTGATATCTATAATGAAAGCACGGAACTATTTAAAGAAAGGTTGTGAAGCCTATTTAGCTTATGTGTTAGACTCGAAAATGGGTGATAAGAAAATTGAATTAGTGCTTGTTGCCTATGAATTTTCTGATGTGTTTCCTGAAGAACTACCTGGTTTGCCTCCGATTCAAAAAGTCGAGTTTGGTACTGAATTGGTACCTGGTACTACTCCGATATCAATAGCTCCGTACAGAATGGCTCCGACTGAACTAAAAGAATTAAAATCTCAGCTGTAAGAATTGATAGATAGGGGATTTGCTAGATCGAGTTTTTCACCATGGGGTGCTCCTGTTCTGTTTGTGAAAAAGAAAGATGGCACAATGAGAATGTGTATTGATTACCTCGAGCTCAACAAAGTAACAGTAAAGAACAAATACCCTCTGCCCAGGATCGATGACTTATTCGATCAGTTCAAAAGTGCTATTGTGTTTTCAAAGATAGATTTGAGATCGGGATACTATCAGTTGCGAGTAAAGGACTCTGACATTCCGAAAACTGCTTTTAGAACAAGGTACGGGCATTATGAATTTTTAGTTATGCCTTTTGTATTAACGAATGCACCTGCTATTTTTATGGATTTAATGAACAGAATTTTCAGACCATATTTAGATCAATTTGTCGTTGTATTTATTGATGACATATTGATTTATTCACGAGATGAATCTGAACATGCCGAGCATTTGACAATAGTGTTACAGATATTGTGAGATAAACAGTTGTATGCCAAGTTCAGTAAGTGTGAATTCCAGTTGCGAGAAGTTGGTTTTTTGGGCCATATTGTATCAGCCTCTAGAATCCGAGTTGATCCGAGCAAAATTTCAGCTATTATGGATTGAAAACCTCTGAGAAATGTATCTGAAGTCCGTAGTTTTCTAGGACTGCTGGGTACTATAGAAGGTTTGTAAAAGGTTTCTTGATTATTGCAACTCCGTTGACAAAGTTACTTCAGAAAGATGTGAAGTTTGAGTGGTCAGAAAAGTGTCAAAATAGTTTTAATCAGTTGAAAGCTTTGTTGACCGAAGCTTCGGTATTAGTACAACCTGAATCGGGGAAAGAATTTGTAATTTACAGCGATGCTTCGTTGATTGGTCTGGGATGTGTTCTGATGTAAGAAGGTAAATTCAATTCTTATGCTTCGAGACAGCTGAAGCTACATGAAAAGAACTATCCCACACACGATCTTGAGTTGGCTGCTATTGTGTTTGCCTTGAAAATCTGGCGTCACTACCTATTTGGTGAGAAATGTCATGTGTTTTCTGATCATAAAGTCTGAAGTTTTTAATGACACAAAAAGATTTGAATCTGAGGCAGAGAAGATGGTTAGAATTGTTAAAAAACTACGAGCTAGTTATTTGATTTTCATCCAGGCAAAGCAAAGCTAGTAGCGGATGCTTTGAGTCGAAAATCTTTGTCTGCATTACGTGAATGCTCATTTAGCATTGTCTGATAATACGCTGGTTTGTGCTGAACTGAAAGCAAAACCCTTGTTTATACAACAGATCTGCGAGGCTCAGAAATCTGACAATGAATTGATAGCAAAACGAGCTCTATATGATTCTGAATTTCGGGTTGATAATAATGATGGTTTGAGATTCAGGAATAGACTTTTTGTTCTGAGGAATCCAGAGTTAATTCAGATGATTTTGAGTGAGGCTCACAGTAGTAAATTTTTAGTACATCCGGGGAGCACGAAAATGTATAATGACTTGAAACAATTATACTGGTGGCCGGGAATGAAAAGAGATATTTCTGATTTTGTTTCTAAATGTTTGGTCTATCAGCAAATTAAAGCTGAACATCAAGTACCATCAGGTCTGTTGCAACCGATTATGATTCCGGAGTGGAAATGGGATCGTGTGACTATGGATTTTGTTTTGCGTTTGCCCTTGTCTCTTAGAAAGAAAGATTCGATTTGGGTTGTAGTTGACAGATTAACGAAATCAGCTCACTTTATTCCGGTACGATCTGATTTCTCACTTGATAAGTTAGCTTATATTTTTGATATTGTTAGACTACATGGTGTACCATTGTCGATTGTGTCAGACAGAGATTCGAGATTTACATCACGATTCTGGAAGAGTGTGCAAGATGCTTTAGGTACTAAAGTGCATTTCAGTACTGCTTTTCATATGCAAACAGATGGTCAATCTGAGCGGATTATTCAGATACTCGAGGATATGTTGAGATGTTGCATTCTTGAGTTCGAAGGTACGTGGGAACAATATCTACCTTTGATTGAATTTGCTTATAATAATAGCTTTCAATCCAGCACTAAAATGGCACCGTATGAAGCCTTATACAGTAGAAAGTGTAGAACTCTGTTATACTGGTCTGAGCTTAGTGAGAATAAGATTTACGGTGTTGATCTGATAAAAGAAACAGAATAGAAAGTGAGAATAATCTGAGATAGTTTGAAAGCTGCTTCTAATCGTCAGAAATCTTATGCGAATTTAAAATGAAAGGATATCGAATATGAGATCAGTGATTATTTTTGAAGGTATCTCCGTGGAAGAAACTATCCCAATTTGGTAAAAAGGGCAAGCTGAGCCTGAGATTCATCGGGCCGTATGAAATCATTGAATGAGTTGGGCCGGTTGCGTATAGATTGAGACTACCATCTGAGTTAGAAAAGATTCACAATGTATTTCATGTATCGATGTTTCGACGATACAAATCTGATCCTTCGCATGTAATTTCTCCGTCTGATATTGAAATTCATTCAGATATGACTTATGAAGAAAAGTCGATTCGAATTCTGTCTTGCGAGATTAAAGAATTACATAATAAGAGAATTCTGTTAGTTAAAGTACTGTGGCATAGACATGGAGTAGAAGAGGCTATGTGGGAGCCTAAGAATGCAATGAAACAATAATATCCAAATCTGTTTAATGGTAAGATTTTTCGAGACGAAAATCCCTAAGGAGGAGAATTGTAACAATTCGATTTTGACCCTAGCCGGAATAGTGGTTTCGAGACCACAAATTCGAGTGTGAAAAATATTTTAATATTATTTTCCATGTCTATGATATGTGAGTTTACATGTGTGAAATTTCTGTGATTTAATTTTTCTGTTTTTGTGCTTAATTATGAAAAATGATTAAATCGCGAAAAGTGTAAAAGTTAAGTGCTAGATGATAGAGCACCTTTTTGGCTTGGATTTTATAATCAAGGTCCTTAACATGCAAATAGACCATTGCTATATTAAATGGACAATGTTGGACATGTATTAGGTGAATGGATAATTATATAACAAAGGGCAAAATGGGAAAATGATTATTTAAGTTATAATAATAAAATGAAAACATGAAAGTGGATGTACTTTCACCTTGTTCAGCCAAACTTGGGAGAAAGAAGCCATTGAAACTTCAAAAATTTTGGCCCTTGCATGAGTAATTAGGTTAGTCTATTTTGCTTGATTTTTGATAATTTCTGCATTTTTGTGATCTTTACTTTGTGTTCTTCAAAACCCATGTCTAAATTTCTGTTTTTGTTGAAGGTTATGAAATGTTCCATTGATGATTACATGAGCTTGGTAGTGCTCTTATATGGGTTATGAAAGATATATGTTAGATTATCATGTTTTGTTCTTGAATTTTGATGAAATGAGCTATTTGGGCTAATTTCTGAAAATGGGGTTTTGAAGGACTAAATTGTGAATTTATTGTGTTAATTGGACTTGTATGGAAGCAATGTAGAATTGGTCAAGCTATAGTTTTGGTGAATTTTGCATAATTGTGATTTGGTGAAAAATGGACTAAGTTGCCAAAGTGTGAAAATGTAAGGGCTAAAGTGAAAAGTGCCCAAAATATATGTATATGGATTAACTTGAATGAAATGAATGATTGAATGGTTGAATTTTTATTGTATTAGATCAAGAACAAAGAAAATCAGACTTAGATCGGGGGAAGTCCAAAATAGTTGAATAGTCGACTCGTTTTATCTGAAATCCATCTTAGGTAAGTCAAACTACACTTATGTGTTAAGTTGATTAACTTCTGTGTTTATAAATTGTTATCTGCATTGGATGGCCTTGAGAATCTGATAAAAGAACGTTGGTATTGATCTGAATTATTGTGTAATTCAGTATCTGGCACACAGGCCTCGATTTGAAATTTACGTGTAAAACCATGTCCGGGACATCGGCATCGTATCTGATTTCGTATAAGACCCTGTCTGGGGCAGAGGCATCGATACTAAATTACATGTAAGACCACGTCTGAGACTTTGGCATTGTACTCGTTTATGAATATCTTTATCGTTTCTAAGCCATCTGATGACAAGGTATGAGTTATGAAAATGAATATGTGAAATGCATAATCTATATAGGTACGTTTGTATTGTACTTAATTTCTGAATATGAAAGACTCAGTTTTGCGAAATAGCGAATGCGAAGTAGGTTCAGAATCATGGAAATGAAAATGATATGCATACAAGCAAATGAGTATGGTTAAGTTTATGAACAACTTTGTGAAATGGCTATGAATTCTTATTGTTGTTTTGTACTATATATATATGCTTTAGTAATTAGGCCAATTGTGTTTGGCTTACTAAACTCTTTGTAGCTTACTCTGTATGATTTCTACTTGTTTTACAGTTATCGTTGCTATTGAAGGGTCGGGATAGTCGAGGATTGTCACCACACCATCGAACTTTTTTTGGTACTTTTGGAAATGTACATATTCTTAAGTATGGCATGTATAGGCTAGAATGGGTTAGTTGATATGTATGTAAAAGTTATGTCATTTGAATTTTGCTAACAAATGATATGTTTGTGCATAGTTTTGATATATGTTTTGAAATGTGTTATATTCTAAGGTGTTTTAGTCATCTTTGAGCATGGAATTGGCTAGAAATGTTGGTGTAATTGTTGCTTAATAATGCTTGTGAGATTGGACCCTTAATGGGTGGCAAATTGGCTTAAACCAAGCATAGATTGTGCCACACGGTCAGGGAATACGGGCGTGCCTTGTGGCCGTGTGAAAAAGTCAGTAGCTAGCTAAATTTTGCACGGTCATGGCACACGGCCGTGTCTATTGGCCGTGTTAGAAAGTCAGTATAGGACCTATTTTTGGCACGGTTAGACCACATAGGCGTGTCTTTTGCTCGTGTGAGTCACACGGCCTAGTCACACGAGCGTGTGACTTTGTCATTTTTGAAAAGTTTGTTTGAGTTCTGAAAATCTTGAATGGGTTCGGTTTAGTTCTGAGCTTCCCTAAATGTATGTTTTAGGTCTCGTAGAATATCTTAATGGATGAATTGTGGATGAATGCAAATGTACTAATGTTATATGATATCGGTGAACCTATGTTGTTTTGTAATACTTTGTCTGTCTGGTGACTCCCCTTACATATTTCGACGTCGGTTACGGGACAGGGGTGTTACACAGACACTTACAAGCCGAGTACTTACAAAAGTCGAATATCAAAAATTTAGGGCGTTACAACTCTACCCCCTTAAAGAAAATTCGTCCTCGAATTTTACCTGATCAGAAAAGGTGAGGATACTACTAACACATCGAATCCTCTAGCTCCCAAGTAGCTTCCTCAGTGCTATGATTCCAACATAGCACCTTCACTAAGGGAATGGACTTCCTACACAGAACCTTGACATTGCGATCCAAAATTTGAACTGGCTCCTCCTCGAACGTCAAATCCGACCTAACCTCAATCTCCTCTACAGGCACAATGTGAGTAGGATCAGAGCGATACCGTCTCAACATCGATACGTAGAATGCGTTATGTATACGATCCAACTCTGGAGGTAGCTCCAACTTATAGGTGACTGGCCCCACTCGCTTCAGAATTCGGTATGGCCCAATAAATCGAGGACTCAGCTTACCCTTACTACCAAATCTCAGAACCTTCTTCCATGGCGAGACCTTAAGGAAAACCATGTCTCCCATAGAATACTAGCTGTCCTTCCTTTTCAAATCTGCATAGGACTTCTATCTATGAGAAGCCGCTTTCAGTCGATCTCGAGTCAAGCGAACCTTATCCTCAGTCTCCAAAACCAACTCTGGACCCAGAACACGCCGCTCACCCAACTCAGTCCAGCACAAAAGAGTGCGACACTTACGACCATAAAGTGCCTCATATAGTGCCATCTGAATACTAGACTGATAGCTATTATTGTAAGCAAACTCTGTCAAAGGCAAGTAATCCTCCCGACTACCTCGAAAATCTATGACACAACCCCTCAAAATATCCTCCAATATTTGAATCACCCTCTCTGACTGACCATCTTTCTGAAGATGGAAAGCAGTATTGAAGTTAAGTTGAGAACCTAAAGCCTCATGAAGTTTCTGCCAGAATTGAGACGTCAAACGAGGATCCCTATCGGAGATGATTGAAGCAGGAACCCCATGCAACCTCATTATCTCGGAAATGTAAAGCTTAGCCAGCTTTTGTAAGGAAAAGTCTGTCCTAACCGGAATGAAATGTGCAGACTTGGTCAATCGATCCGCGACGACTCAAATAGAATTATTCTTAGTGGGTGTTAGAGGTAACCCACTAACGAAGTCCATCGTTTCTCGCTCCTATTTCCACATCGGTATCTTTATTGGTTGTAGCAAACCCGAAGGTAACTGATGCTCAGCCTTAACTTGCTGACAAGTCAAACAACGAGCAACAAAGTCGGTCACCTCACATTTCAACCCTGGCCACCAATACAACTCTCGAAGATCCTTATACATCTTGTTTCCACCAGGATGCATAACGTAAGGGTTACTATGCACCTCTTTCAGAATTGAAAGTCTTATATCCTCATCATTAGGTACACAAATCCTATCTCGGAAACACAATACTCCATCATTGTCAACCCCAAAATCAAAAGTAGTTCTAGCCTCAACCTGATGGAATCGCAACTCAAGAGACTTATCTCCCAACTGCTTATCCTTAATCCGGTCCAACCACGATGGTCTAACCTGCAACTCAGCCAAAAGACTCTCATTGTCATAAAGATTCAGTCTAGCAAACATCGTTCTCAAACCGGTTATAGCCCTACGGCTTAACACATCGGCTACCACATTAGCTTTACCTGGATGGTACTCGAGAACGCAGTCATAGTCCTTAAGCAGTTCAACCCAATGACGCTGCCTAAGATTTAACTCCTTCTGAGTGAGAAGATAGTTGATGCTCTTGTGATCAGTGTAGATGATACATTTCTCACCGTACAAATAATGCCTCCAGATCTTAAGAGCAAAAACCACCGCTGCCAACTCCAAATCATGCATTGAATAATTAACCTCGTGAGTCTTGAGCTGACGAGATACATACGCGACCACTTTACCATCTTGTATCAAGACGCAACCCAAACCCATGTGTGACGCATCACTATAAACCAAGAAATCCTTGCGAGACTCAGGTTGTATCAGAACTGGAGCCTGAGTCAGAACTTCTTAAGCTTCTCAAAGCTCTCCTATTGAGCATCAGTCCAAATGAAGGGGACTCCCTTACACAGCAACTTAGTCAATGGCGCTGCTATCAACGAGAACCCTTCTACGAATCGTCAGTAATATCTTGCCAGTCCTAGAAAACTGCGGACCTCTGACACACTCTTCGGCTATTTCCAATCCAATACAGCCTCAATCTTATGGGGATCAACATAAATTCCCCCAACAGACAGCACATGTCCCAAAAAGGTTACTTCCTTAAGCCAAAACTCACACTTAGAGAACTTTGCGTAAAGCTGTTTCTCACGGAGAATCTACAAAACAACCTTGAAATGCCTATCATGTTCATCCTCAGTCTTAGAATACACCAGAATGTCGTCGATAAACACCATAATAAACTGATCCAAGTAGGGCTGAAACACACGGTTCATCAGATCCATGAACGCCGTTGGTGCATTAGTCAACCCAAAACGCATAACTAGGAACTCATAATGTCTATATCGAGTCCTGAATGCCGTCTTACGCACATCGGCCTCCTTTACTCTCAACTAATGATAACCTGACCTCATATCAATCTTAGAGAACACTGAAGCTCCTCTGAACTAATCGAATAAATAGTCTATCCTCGGAAGTGGGTATTTATTCTTGATCGTCAACTTATTCAACTGACGATAATCGATGCACATCCTCATTGTACCGTCCTTCTTCTTCACAAATAGAACCGGTGCTCCCCATAGAGACACACTAGGACGAATAAACCCAGGATCTAACAGCTCTTAAACTTGAGCCTTCAGTTCTGCCAGCTCCTTTGGTGCCATTTGATAAGGGTCGATAGACACTGGAGCTGTACCAGGAATCAATTCTATCCCAAAATCCACCTCACAATTCGGAGGCAACCCTGGTAATTCCTCTGGAAAGACATCTGGAAAGTCCCTCATAGTACGGATGTCCTTAATGAAAGAGTCCACAGAATCAGAAACACTGATGTAGGCCAAGCACGCCTCACATCCTTTCCTCACAAGATTTTCTGCTACCAACGCAGATATCACATTACTCAGATAATTCCGTCGTTCCCCAATAACGACTACCTATTATCCTCTTCGGTCCTTAGAACCACCCTTTTTTCAGCACAATCTAGACTCATACGGTGCTTTACCAACCAGCCCATTCCTAGAATTAAGTCAAACTCCCCAAACAAAAGTTCTATCAGATCAGCCAGAAATATTATACCTTGGGCTTCCAAAGAAACGTCCCTGAATAGTTTACTAACCCTAATGGACTGCCCCAACAGACTCACCACAAAAATCTCACTAGAAGTGCTCTCATACGGAATCCCCAAAGTCTCAGACACAGAACAAGACGCATAAGAATACGTAGAGCCTATGTCTATCAGTGCAACAAAAGGTACATTAAGAATGAAAAACATACCCTTGATTACGTCTGGAGCATCTCCATCCTCACGACGACGTGCAGCATAAACAAATGTAGGCTGCCTCACCTCAGTCGGCCCAACACCCCTGCCAGGTGCTCTCTGACCTCGACCCATACCATTACCGCCCCTAGCCTGTCCTCAGACCCTAGGTGGTCGCTGCACTCTCTCCACGGCCGCACGCAGTCTCAAAGAATCGGAGCTTGCATCTGATTACCCCTCAGTGGGCAATCCTTAACTCGGTGCTCAGTCGATCCACACCTCAAACATGCCCCAGTAGACCTCCAACACTCTCTTGGATAGCGTCTATTACAAAGCTGATAGACCTCCACCCCAGTAGGCGCAACAGTAGGCCCAACTCTCACAGGCCCATCAGTCCTAGCATTTTTCTTAGGCCTCATCCCAGAACCAGAAGGCTCAGAATCCCTCTTAACCTTCCTTTTTTCATGATTTTGGCGCTCAGAGTGTTTTACCTCCTTAGCTATCTTGGCCTTCTCGACCAAGACCGAGAAATCCCACTCCCTCTGAGGAGCTACCAGAACTCGCAGACTATCACGAAGTCCATCCTCAAACTGAATACAGTGCTCATACTCAGTCGTCACTATGCCCCTCGCATAGCAACTCAGCCTCAGAAATTCAGCCTCATACTCGGCCACTAAACGGTCTCCCTAAGTAAGATTCAGAAACTCACATCGCCAAGCATTAGTATAGCTAGCTCCTACATGCTTACTCTGGTAGGTGGTCTTAAACAAATCCCAAGTCAACCTATCAGGCTGAGTACCCTCCTTAACGGTCAACCACCACTGATATGCCTCATCACGAAGCAAAGACACAGCTCCCTTAAGCTTCTGCTTATCAGAAAAGTCCAGATCCTCTATAATGCGCTCTGTGGCCTCTATCCAATACTCGGCCACACTCGGAGCAACTCCAGCGATGCCCCTAAATATCTTAGCCCCATTCGACCAGAGTAATTCTATAACCGACCCACGACCTCCAATCGTCCCTCACGCATGATCACGGACTCACTCGGTCTCGATGAGAGTGATACTGGTGTCCCACTAGAGTCCAAATTAGGGATCGTATTAGATACAAGAGACTCAGCTTGAATCCTTCCACGGCCTCTACCTCAGCCTCTAGTACCCCTTCCACGAGTACCACATGTGCTCATCATATCTATCGGATTAATCTGTATTTTAAAAGTTTTATGCATATCAGTTTACAATTTCGATAATTATTAGCAGATATTTTATGCAGAACAACATCAGAGTTTCAGAGTCAGTTTTCATGAGTAATACGTCTCACTACAGTTTTAGTTTACACTACCTAAGTGTTTCAAAAAATTACTACCTATAGTAGCCTCAATATACATACATAGCATTTTAGACAGATACAGATAAAATTTCATTATAGGCATACTTTCAGAAAATACATATCAGGGTTTTAAAAAACTTACAGGATCGACATCGGAGACTCGGTGAACCACTTATTTATCGAAAACATTTCAAATTACTCTACCACTGATTTTTAAAACTATTCTTTTCACCGCCCAAAACCACAGCCGAGTTTTTACAAACCTGGCTCTAATACCACTAAATGTAACACCCAAACCCAGCCTAAACGTTATGGCTGAATCTGGCGATGTCACATGAGAGTACTTTTAGAAAACCTTAGCAAGTTAAAAATCGTACAGTTCATTATCTTTACTTAAATCGTGAAATTACTAAACCAATTATTAGGTAAACACATTGCATTATCGCGAAAGTTAAAACATCATTAATTCATAAATTAATAACTTAATAATTTGAAATCCCAAAATAACTTAAAAATACTTCAAGTATGAAACATTTCAATCCCAAAAATAAATATTAAAAATAAATCAAATGAAATAGAATGTTACTCAAAAATCCATAAATGTCCAATAGTGGTCACCATCGAGCCCTCCGTAGCACCGATCTATCTACTGCAGAGGATTACCTGACAGACAAATAAACAAAAGTGATGAGTTTTCACAAACTCAGTGTGTACATCCCCACAAACAACATGCATACAAATAGATAATAGAATACAGATACTTGGCCTTAGCCATACAGATATCGCATGCATAACAGATCAAATATCAGAAATCATGCCCACCAACTCTGGACACCATCTCCGTCCAGCCCAGCACACCATGTGGAGATAAAATCAACCCACCCAGCCCTACACACCAAGTATGGGGATACAATCACTCATCCAGCCCTACACACCAAATGGTACCGTAAAACAGTACATAAAAGATATACGCAGCTTAGCTGCCAGATAACAGGCTAATCGCCTCTCGGACTTGCTTCTTTTCATAGCAATCCCAACCCTATGTAATGCATTTCAAATATCGTAGCAGGCTTATATGCAGATAACGGATCATATTAATATCAAGCCACAACAGATATACAGAATCAGACAGATACACTTGCTTATATTATCGTGCTTTAGCATACAATTCATCAATCATTCAAAATATGGGGTCTAAGTAACGCTTACCGCCCCTACAACTAGGTCACAGTCGACTTAGGTGGCCCATGCAACCTTACAAAATATTTCAGACAAATTGGACTCACACGCCTGTGTGCCTTGCCCGTGTGGGCCCACACACCGGTGTGGGTCACACGACCTAAATTGGCCTTGCCCGTGTGGATCACACGGCCTGGCCCAGATTCCCACACTCCCGTGTGATTCACCCGTATGGGCCCACACGCCTGTTTGCCTGAGCCCATGCCTCGTACACGGCCTACAAGTCATCATATGCCTGTGTCTGTTGTGCCCGTGTGGCACGCGCACGGCCTGGCTCGCTGATCACACAGCCGTGTATAGCCACACGGCTTCCACACGGGCAGTCCACAAGCCCATAAGGTGTCCACAGTTTCAGTTTCGACTTTCACCGAAACCGTTTTCTGTGCAACCGAAGTACACACCTGGTTCGCTTTTGCTGCTAATTCAACCAAGAGCACTCCAAAGCCTAATATTGACAAAATTGAGCCCAAATCAGTCACTTAAATCAACTTACATAAGAATGGACAAATCCCAAAAAACGAGATCTACTTACCTTCAACAAAAAACGGTGATTCCTCGCTACTAATAACTTGATCAACGATCCACAGAAGCTTTAATATCTCCTAAACAGTAAACAAATCACTCTTAATAACCTCAAATGAAAATCACTTAACTTTATTAACAATCAAACTTACCAGACCGACGAAATAGCTAGCAACACGCCACAACTACTCGAAGGAGAAGAAAAATGAAGAAGAAGGAAAAAGAAAGAAAATAATTTTGGCAACAAGGTGTTTGGGGAAAATAAAAGAAAAGACGGCAGAGAACAAAAAAAATGCCTTTTTTCAAAAAGAAGGGAATAAACCCTAATTTTACTTAAAACCCCAACTCAGATTTTTTATAAGCCCAACTCTTAACTGAGACTTGCAGCAAAAATAATCCCATCGCCACTCTAGGGAATCGAACCCCTGACCCTAAGAATATTTCCTTGCCACTTAACCACTAGACAGCAGGCCTATTCTATTAAGTTTTTACCCACAATTCCATATAAACCCGTTGACCTCACGTCAGGCTTTATTCAAATAAAACCTAAGATTTAGCCCAAGTTAACGCTTAAACTTGGAACCTCCCAAACACACCCCAGAGCATATAATCACTTAACCCAACATATAATTAAGCCAAAATAACACGAATCACAAATTTAGACACTTCCAAGCCCAATACTCACAAAAGCCGAAAACCAAAATTTTGGGGTATTACAACCTTTCTATTATTTAACCTAACAACTTAAAAGATCAATTAAACACTTTATAAGGCATTAAATTGATGTTAGCACCTAAATCAACTAAAGCTTTCTCAACAGATAAACTACCAAAAAGAAAGGGATAGTAAAACTACTTTGATCCTTAAGCTTGGCATATAGTTTGTTTTGAAGAATGGTTGAAAATTCCTTATTAAACTCTATAGTGGACAGTTCCTCTAACTTCCTTTTATTTGTCAAAAACTCCTTTAAGAATTTTGCATACTTGGGCATATGCGAAAGAGCTTCAACAAAAGGTAAGTTAATATGTAATTGTTTAAAATTTTAAGAAATTTACAAAAATGTTCATCTATACGGTGTTTTTTTAACTTTGCTAAGTATGGGATTGGTGGTTTGTATTCTCTAAGCACTGGATTTTTCTCTTTCTTTCTATCTTTAACCCCATCATATTTTTCAACAACTTCTTGTTTTAGATTCTCTTCAGCATCGATTAACACCTTTTCACTTCTCAAAGTAACTGCGTTGACTTGCTCTTTTAGGTTGGTTTCAATGTTACTAGGTAAACTGTCTTGAACTTTCTCTAAAACCAATTTAGCAAGCTGGCCAATATGATTCTTGAGACATTGAATAGATGCTTGCTGATTCCTCAAAGATGCTTCAGTGTTCTAAAATCTATTTTTAGAAACTAAAATGAATTTAACCAACATCTCTCTAAGATTTGGCTTCTTCTCTTGCTGTTGAGGTTGCTAAAAGCTTAGGGGGTTGTGATCTTTGATTCCCTTGACCACCCCAGGAAAAGCTTGGATGATTCCTCCATCCACGGTTATAGTGTTGGAGAAAATCGGGTTCAAAAATGGTTTTCTTACACAGCAAAAAATAAAAACTTCGAAACCAACCCGGTTTGTGATATTTATAACAATAAACCATAGATTGAAATTATATATTTATATTCGGATAAACGAATCCTTTTCATTCCTAAATTTCAACCAAATGATTTTCTCTGCTATTCTCATACCACGATTTGCTTCGAGTGTGGGCTCAAACAAATCAAATCAAACACAGAAACTAGAAATAGTTTTCTTTTCTTTTAGGTGAAAACAAAAGTTCTCTATTCAAAATAAAAAACCGATAGAATTGTCATTTGAAAAAAATATATTTAATAGTTGAGAATAAATTTTATCTATTTTTTGATAGAGTAACAATGTCTTTAAGTTGTGTAAATAGCTCTATCAGTGTCATCTATTTATAGGGAGAGAAGGTAGAACCCTTATTGAATTATAGAAGTTTATTTCAACTAAAAAAATGAAATCCTAGTTCAAATAGGATGTACAAGGCGACAACCCTAGTTAATTATACTAGGGTTTGTTACCCCGTTATAATATAGGGGCTTTTGGGCCTCTTCCATATCGGGTCCAATTACAAGTATTTCTTAGGCTCTTCACCCAATACTTTATAATTCAATCCAACCCAATCTTTGTTTCTCTATTTCCTAAAATTCAACTTCAATATATTTCCATTTAAATAATTTTCTCAACCCAATTCTAATTATGTTAAAATCATGACGACTTTACCATAAAAGAATCTATGAGAAATATATTTAATATTTCTACATTCATCAATTCATAATGTGTAACAGCCCGGTTTAGACCCTATTCGGAACAGTGGTTTTGGGACCACAAATCTGAGTCACAAAAATATTTTAAATTTTTTTTGTGTTATTAATGTGTGTGAAAATCTCATTTGAAAATTTTACTGTTTGGATGTCCGATTAAATAAAAGGGTTTAATCGCGTAAAATGAAAAAGTTGGTAGTTAAATGTGAAAGTGTCTAATTGTTGTTGTCTTTATAATATGAAGTATTTATGTTGCAATTAGACCATAATTATAAATGATGGATGGTTAAGGACATGAATATAATGTTTGTATAATTATTTCATTAAGGATATATTAGTAATTAAAGTAATAATATATGATAAATAAAGCATAAAATTTAAAAGCCATCCATTCATATTTTTACAAGGGCCGAATGTTGTGAGAAAAGAAAAGAAATAAAGCTTTAAAGTTTTGCCAAATGCATGTTTGATTAAGGTATGTAATTAGTTCGATTTTTTATAATTTTTACGTTTTTGAGATCATTGCAGTGAAATGTACAAAGCCCATGCTTTAATTTTTGATTTCAATGAATATTTTTAGTTATTCCATTGATGAATAATTGAGCTTTTTGATGTTAGATGATGAATTATGAAAGATATGTTTTGGATTAATATATTTTGTATTAGCATTTTTGATGAATTGGAGTAATTAGGGCTAAATTATAAAAATAATAAATTGAGGGACTAAAATGTGAAATAAATGAAATTTATGGACTTGTATGAGCATGGGTAACATTAGGCCTAAGCATGGTGTGTGCAAGTTTTGCATGTTTTGTGTTTTGTGCAATTTGGACTAAATTGTAAAAAGTGTCAAATGTCAGGGGCAAAATGTGGTAATTTGCCCATTTATGTGTTTTTGGACTAAATTGAATGAAATTATGTTTGAATGAGTTTAGTTTGAATATGTTTAGATCAAGAACCAAAGAAATCGGATTTGGATCAAGGGAAAACCAAAGTTGTCGAATAATCGTTCTGTTCTGATTATCGTTGTCCGAGGTAAATTTATAGGCAAATAGATGTTGTTAAATTTCAATACATGTGATTTATAAATAATTTTAATGATTATTAGTAAGTTATGAATCGGCATTAAGTAATGAAAAATGTGATTGAGGTATGCTTTGTGAGTTATATGATCTTATAATTCAGTTTTATAATGGTACATTTTTTAGTGGCATCGATATGTGTTCTCGTGTAAGACCACATCTGGGACGTTGGCATCAAAATGTGATTACGTGTAAGACCACGTCTGGGATGTTGGCATCGATATGTGATTACGTGTAAGATCACGTCTAGGACGTTGGCGTCGATATGTGATTACGTGTAAGACCACGTCTGGGACGTTGGCGTCGATATGTGATTACGTGTAAGACCACGTCTGAGACGTTGGCATCGATATGTAATTACATGTAAGACCACGTCTGGGACATTGGCATTGTACGATATGTGCAACTACCCGAGTATCCTATTTAATTCTGAATGATTCAACGGGCAATGTTAAGTAAAGATCGAATGTGAAATCAAATTAAAAGGTTCAGGTATGTGTTAGCTAATGTATTGAAATTAAGGTAAGTTTTGGTATTTGAAATGATGATACGAATCATGTTATAAAGTTGGTTATATGTGTATTGAATGCAAATCTATATTCGGCAAAATGATATAAATATGTAATATTAAAGTGTGAAACATATGTATAAATCTATGAATGTGTATATATATATTTGTCTATATGATGATATTATGACCTTGGAAGTAAATAATAACTTTGATAATGGATATATATATGTATATTCGGCCAAGATAAAGTTTATATATGAAAGTATATGTTGTATATGAAACTGTAAGCTTGAAATTAAATATGATTATGATAGCATAAATTGGTTTGGTTAAATTGAGTTGATTATGGCATTGAGTTGTTTATTTGCTTATGATTTAGTAAGCTGTGATAGCTTACTGTGTGTGCATGTTTACTCTCTGTTTTATAGATTTTGGAGCTAGTAACGGGCTCGGGGATCGTCAGAGAAATCTATCACACTATCGACTGTTTTTGGTACTTTACAAGTTTGAACTTGAACCTATGGCATGTATAGGCTAGATTATATTTGGTTAAGTTTGAAGTTGTGTATATATATTAAGCCATGAGAAAATGGCTAATATGTTATGTAAGCATATGAAATTTTAGTCAAGTTTATATGTGCCGTATGCATTGAAAATGGTTGATGATTTTGGATGTGGTTTGGTTGATTCGGTTAAAGTATATATATATATGTATATATATATGTATTATGTTTGGCTTGTTTTATTAAGGCTAGGTATGTGTTTCAATCATACGGTAAATTTGTATGTTAGTTGAGTTAGGTTATTTCATATGTTAGTTGAATGATACGCATATTATATGTATGTGAGGTGTTGGATATGTACATGGTGTTATGGTTAAATTATCTCTGCAAAGTGATATTATAAGTTAAAAATTTATAACCGTTTTTATCATGGATATTAGTTGTGATTAGTAATATGCTATAAGGCTTTACTGTATGTTTAGAAATGAAGGCGGAATATATACAAGTAGTTAAATTTATTTGTGTGGTTAGTTTTGGATATATGATTTAAGTGAAAGTTATCAACGGTCATTAATGTCCATAAATAAGTACTTTGGTTGATGTGTAATGAATTGTATATGATGAAAAATATAATAATATTATTCGGCTAATGATAGTGAAAATGAAAAGGAGTATATACTTGGAAAATGGTTGTATTTGATTTGGTTAATGGTTCTATTGATGTATATATTTATGCGCATAATTAGGATAGTGAACGAATAAAAATATTATGTCCTTGTATATTGATATATGTTTATATTGAAAACAGATGTATAGTTGAAAGTGATGTCATGATAATTTTGGCAAAAATTTAGATAAATTGAGAAGTATTTATATATGTGCTTATGTCATGGTTGTAGATGTTTGAATAGGATTTTGATTTCATGGTTTATTTGTTAGCCAAATTGATGATAGAGAAATGGTAATGTTCAGATATGCTTTAAATTTAGTCAGTTAACCATTTAGGCCATAAACCAACTTAATCATAGAATGAAAATGTATATTGTGTCGATTATGATATGCTCAAAATGATATCTGTTTTTATTTGTTTGATTTATATGATTCATGTATGAAATAATGGAATGAACTAATTATATTAGCTTGGATATGTGCACATGCTTATGTGGTAAAATGACATAATTGATATTTTTGCTTATAAATTATGTGACTATATATATGTTCGTTATATGATATAAAATGATTTGTAAAGAGATTATGTTAGCTATAAGATTTTAAAATTGAATGGCTTGAGTGATTTGATGGAAATAATAATATATTAAGTATGACATGAAATGCATGTAAATTTCAAGTTGTGTTTTGTCAAGTAATACCTCATAACCCCATTCTGACGACGGATACGGGTTAGGGGTGTTACATAATGGCTAAATGATTTATTTCCATTTTCGAACTTCATTTAATTCAAAAAACATAAATTCATTTTTCAGGTCATTTTCATTTTTCGTTTTTCATTTTTCATTTTTCATTTTTCATTTTTCATTTTTCATTTTTCATTTTTCATTTTTCATTTTTCATTTTTCATTTTTCATTTTTCATTTTTCAGTTTTCATTTTTCATTTTTCATTTTTCATTTTTCATTTTTCATTTTTCATTTTTCATTTTTCATTTTTCATTTTTCATTTTTCATTTTTCATTTTTCATTTTTCATTTTTCATTTTTCAATTTTCATTTTTCAATTTTCATTTTTTATTTTTCATTTTTCATTTTTCATTTGGGAGAAAATCACATTCATTTCCAAATTATTTCATTTATACATTTTCATTTTCATTTTGGAGAAAATCATAATCATTTCCAAATGTTTCATATTCTCCGTTCCACCATTTCTATGCATTTCTATTCATTTGATTCAACATGAAAATCATTTCTGGTTTCAATGAGCTAGTAGAGGGACCGATTGGACATATGCAACTATGGCTCAAATGATTTATAATTAAGCTCCAGCTTTTCGCCTATATGAACTCATTTAGTCAGAAGTCATTCGACTATAGTATCTTGATTGAGCTCCCCCCAATGGAGAGTTTGGTTGTGTGGGTTGAGCTATTCCCCACATGGAGAGCTTGGCTGGTACGGGTGGAGAGTAGCAGATGGTGGGTTGATTAGTCTCCCCAAATGGGCTTGCATACATTCATTGATATTACATGTGATGTTGAATTGGGCCTATTGGCCATACCGTTTACAGTAAAGGCTTCGGCCCAGTGATATAATTAATGAAAAGGCTTCGGCCCAGTAACCGATAAACGAAAGGCTTCGGCCCAGTATGCTGATATTAGTTGGGCTCCGAAAGGGGCTTGTTGCACACTGAGTTTCCAAACTCACCCCCTTTTTCTTAACCTTGCAGGTGAACCTTGATGTGGAGACTTGGAGCCGGAGGGGATTCAAAGTGGCCATGGTGATCGCTTCTGAACTTTGCAATATGTAACCAGTGTTTTTTCTTAAGTTTATCTTAACTATTAATATTGTTTGTTTTGGGGTTGTAATAAGGTCACTTTAACAATTTTTCTGGGATTATTTTATTTTTAGTAATTCAACACTTTTCTGATAATAAATCAAAATAGGTTAGAGCGCATTTTCAAAATGATACTTGTTTTCAAAATAACGCAATGTTACAATTAATCGGTTTATCAAAAATATCTACTTAAATGAATTTTAACTCGTTTACCAAAGTGTGGCAATGGTTGTGGGCATGTCTAAGATTGGTTCCAATCGAGAGCTTAGTACTGAAGCAGCCTTCATGGTTCACCTCCTCTGGTTCGGATACCTACTTGGTCCACAGCTTCCATTCACTTTGTTGACTTAGTAAAGACGATCTTTGAAAACGCTAAGAAGGACATAGATAGAGGCATGGGTTTATTTAAAACTCTAATGTGACTCGTCAGATTCGACCTTAATGTCTGGGCCGGGTTTAGGGTGTTACATTTAGTGGTATCAGAGCCAAGTTGTAACAATTCGGCTGTGGTTTAAAAATTGAGAATTTCAAAACAAGGGTATTTTAAATCAATTTTTAAGAATTTCTATTTTCTGTGACCAAATACATGTTTTTAAGTTTTAAATGGTTTGGAGAAAGACGTGGCACACTGAATCCTCGGCACCAGGTCTGTAAGTATACTTTCTTTTACACTATTTGATATTGATATGATGCTATAGATAGAACTGAGGCCCTACTATGATACTTTAGATAGGGTAGAGCTGTAAAACAGTAGGATTAAGATTGTAGCTAGGCTACGATGTTGCGAAAACAATTCCTAATAAACAACTGAAATATTAGGCTAATGTCATAACATTCGTAATCAGATAATTCGATATGAGTACAGGAGGAACTCGTGGACAAGGTCGCAGACGTGGTCCGGAAGGCTGCAAGCTGAATCTTCATCCTCAGGACATAGGCCAGCTGAGGAGGCATTTGTGCTACAGGCAACAGAGACTGGGTCACATGATCGGGCTGCGGGGGATGATGCTTTGTCCCAAGCGATGTTAAGGGTTACTGGAGCTAGCACTGGGACAATAAATAGGGGATCCATCTCTGAGCAACTCTGGGATAACGGAGCAAAGGTTTTTAGGGGCATATCTGAAGTAGCCCCAAACGTGGCTGAATATTGGCTAGAGGCAACAGAGCGGATTATGGATGACCTCGATTGCTCTATGAAGGAAAAGCTGAAGGGGCCGTGTCATTGCTAAGAGATGAGGCATATCAGTGGTGGATCACTGTAAGGGAGAGTACCCCGATCGAACGAGTAACCTGGGAGTTGTTCAAGTCTGCTTTTAAGGGGAGGTATGTTGGAGCTAATTATGTGGATGCCCGTCGAAAGGAATTTTTGAATCTGGCTTAGGGTAATAAGACTGTTGCAGAGTATGAGGCAGAATTCTTGAGGCTGAGTCAATATGCAAGCAGGATAGTTGCGACCGAATATGAGCGCAGTGTTCGATTCAAGGATGGCCTCCGCGATGAGCTTAGGGTGCTGATAGCTCCACAGAGGGAGCGTGATTTCGCTGCATTAGTGGAGAAGGCTAAGATAGCCGAGGAAGTAAAATGAACCGAATAGCAGAATCGTTAGAGGGATCGACCAGATTTAAGAGGGATTCTGGACCCTTGGGTGCTGCAAGTAGAAATGCTAAAAGAGCTAGAATGGAGGAACCAGTTCGACCAGCTCCGGTGAATACTTTTAGACCGCAAGCTTCCAAGGACTGTGGCAGAGCACATATGGGGGAGTGCTAGAAACGAACTGGGGCATGTTTTCGATGTGGGTCAAAGGAGCATAAGTTCAGAGAGTATCCTCGGAGAGCAGCTCAGGATCAAGTTGCGGAGCAAAGGGGTGTCCAACCGCAACAAGGAGGACCACCACGACAGAGAGGCCGTGGGCAAGGTAGAGGTGGCAATGGTAATGGACGAGGATGTGGGTCATCTGGCAGGGGTGCTGGACATGCTGAAGCTCGATAGCCGGTATTGGTTTATGCTGCACGGTGTCGTGAGGAGGGTGATGCTCCTGATGTTATAACCGGTACGTTCTTCATTCATAGCACGCCTTACACTACTTTGATTGATATGGGTTCCACTCACTCGTATGTTGCCTGTAATATATCTAGGGCATTGGGTGTGCTTCCTGAGGAGACTGTGAGTGGGGTATCAATGATGAGTCCTTTGGGATACTCGGTTAAGGTAGATAAACTCTTTAAGGAGGTGCCTTTAGAGACGCAAGGTAGGATGTTTGTAGGAGATTTGATGGAACTACCATTTAGGGAGTTTGACCTTATTTTGGGAATAGACTGGCTAACTAAGCATAGGGCGACGTTGGATTGTGCTGTTAAGAGAATGGTGCTAAGAACTGCCAAGGATGAGGAGATAATGGTCATAGGGGAGCGAAGGAACTATTTGTCTAATGTTGTCTTGGCTTTAAGGGCTGAGAAGTTGATTCAGAAAGGTTGTAAGGCATTTTTAGCATTTGTGAGTCAAGCTAAACCTGAGGGGATGACTGTGGAGTCAGTTAGGACCATCAAAGAATTTCAAGATGTATTTTCGGAGGAACTTCCTAGACTACCTCCGAATAGATAAGTTGAGTTCGGAATCGACTTGTTACCTGAAACAGCTCCAGTGTCCAGTGCACCTTATCGAATGGCACCAAAGGACTTGGTGGAACTGAAAGCTCAGATTCAAGAACTGTTAGATAGAGGGTTTATAAGACCAAGTATTTCTTCGTGGAGCGCACAATGTTGTTCGTAAAGAAGAAAGATGGGACCATGCGGATGTGTATTAATTATCGGCAGTTGAACAAACTGACGATCAAGAACAAGTATCCCTTGCCAAGAATCGACGATCTGTTCGACCAACTGAAAGGAGCTTCGGTATTTTCTAAGATCGACCTTCGGTCAGGATATCATCAGTTGAGAGTCAAGGAAAAGGATATTCATAAGATGGCATTCAGAACTCGATATGGTCATTACGAGTTTTTGGTTATGCCCTTTAGTTTAACTAACGCACCGGCAACATTCATGGATTTGATGAATCAAGTATTTCAACCGTACTTGGATCAGTTCGTAGTTGTTTTTATCGATGATATCTTGGTGTACTCGAAAACGGAAGAGAAGTATGATGAGCATCTTCGTATTGTGTTGCAAGTGCTAAGGGAAAAGTAACTCTACGCAAAGTTCAGTAAGTGTGAGTTTTGGTTGAGTGAAGTAACTTTCTTGGGGCATGTTGTGTCTGCTGAGGGGATCAAGGTAGACCCTCGGAAGATTGAGGCAATTCTGGAGTGGAAGCCACCGAGGTCAGTAACTGAAATCCAAAGTTTTCTGGGGTTGGCAGGTTATTATTTCAGATTTGTGGAAGGATTTTATGTGTTGGCAGCGCCGTTAACGAAACTTATAAGGAAGGGAGCACTGTTTGTTTGGACAAATAAGCAGCAAGAGACTTTTGAAAAGTTAAAGAAGGTTCTGACTAAGGCACCAATGTTGATTCAACCAGAGTCTAGTAATGATTTCACTGTGTACAGTGATGCGTCGCATGTAGATTTGGGCTGTGTGTTGATGCAAGAGGGTAAGGTGGTCGCTTATGCTTCACGACAGCTTAAGCCTCATGAGGTAAACTATCCTACTCATGATTTGGAGTTGGCAGCTGTAATTTTTGCACTTAAGATATAGAGGCACTACTTGTATGGGGAGAGATGCACTATCTATACGGACTATAAGAGTCTTAAGTACTTGCTGACTCAAAAGGAGCTGAATCTTAAACAGCAAAGGTGGATAGAGTTATTAAAGGACTATGACTATTCGATTGAGTACCATCCAGGTAAGGCAAATGTCGTGGCTGATGCGTTGAGTTGAGGACTGTGGCGGAATTGAAGGTAATGTTTTCCCATTTAAGCTTGTATGACGATGGAAGCTTATTGGCAGAGTTACAAGTGAGACCGACTTGGGTGGAGCAGATTAAGAAGCAGCAGTTGGTGGATGAGTCATTGGTTTCTCGGTTTCAGCAAGCTAAGAAGGGGGAGAATCTAGAGTTTGGATTAAATGGTGATGGGGTTCTTTGTTTTCGAGGAAGAATTTGTATGCTGAAAGACTCTGATTTGAGATTGATGATTTTAAGAGAGGCACATGGTGGACCTTGTGCTATGCATCCAGGAGAGAGTAAGATGTATCGAGACTTGCGAGAGCTATATTGGTGGCCTGGGCTTAAGCGAGAAGTGACCGAATTTGTGGGAAAATGTTTGACGTGTCAACAAGTAAAGGCCGAACATCAGCTGCCTTTAGGATTGTTACAGCCAGTGAAGATACCACTTTGGAAATAGAAAAGGGTGACTATGGATTTTGTAAGTGGTCTGCAATTGACACCTTCCAAGAAGGACTCAGTTTGGGTAATTGTGGATAGCCTGACAAAATCGGCCCATTTTATACCTGTCCGAACCGATTACTCACTTCAGAAGTTGGCCAAGTTGTATGTGGCAGAGATAGTGCGGTTGCATGGGGTGCCAGTATCGATAATTTTTGACCGAAACCCAAGGTTTACATCTCGATTTTGGCAGAAGTTGCATGAGGCGTTGGGAACGCGATTGGATTTTAGTACGACTTTTCACCCTCAGTCGGATGGATAGTCAGAGAGGGTCATTCAGATTTTGGAAGACATGTTGCAGGGTTGGGTTATCGACTTTAGGGGCAGTTGGGAGGATTACTTGTCGTTGGCGGAGTTCGCTTATAACAAGAGTTACCAAGCAAGTATCCAAATGGCTCCTTACGAGGCACTGTATGGGCGAAGGTGCCGTTCGCCTAGTTGTTGGGCTGAGTTGGGGGAAAGGCAAATAATTTGACCGAAGTTAGTAGCGGATACTAAAGACAAAGTTAAGGTGATCAGGAGTCGGTTAAAGGAGGCAGCGAATCGACAAAAGTCTTATGCTGATCTGAAGCGTAAAGATATTGAGTATGCTGTCGGGGACATGGTCTTTTTGAAGGTTTCACCTTGGAAGAAGATATTGAGGTTTGGTAAGAAGGGCAAGTTGAGTCCACGGTTCATTGGGCCTTATTGGATCCTTAAGCGGATAGGGCCGGTGGCTTATCAGCTAGAGTTACCTCCAGAGCTGGATCGTATTCACGATGTCTTTCATGTGTCCATGCTAAGGCGATATCGTTCTGACCCAACTCATATCGTGCCAGTTGCTGAAATTGAGGTAGAGTCGAATTTGACTTTCGAAGAAGAACCTGTGCAGATACTTGAATGTGACGTCAAGGTGTTAAGAAGAAAGTCAGTCCCACTGGTGAAGGTACTTTGGAGAAACCATGGCAAAGAGAAAGCTACTTGGGAGTCCGAGGAGGCGATGCGTCAATAATATCCTCAATTGTTAGGATCAGGTAAAATTTTGAGGCCGAAATTTCTTTAAGGAGGGTAGAGTTGTAACATCCTAATTTTCGGGTTCTTCGTAATTTTTGAGAATTTGGTAAAGTTTTTAAAATTTGGTATTTGGTAGTGAAATTCATAATTCGAATATGTAAATGAGCCTAAGGATAGTATTTTAGAGTTGGCCGAATAATGGGAATTGGAGAGGGGAATTCGGCTGAGGGGTTTTAGGATAGTATTTTCGGCATTAGGGACTTTAGTTGTGCCGTTCTTTTTTCCCTTTTTCTTCTCTAGCCGAAATTACCACCCTTTCCATCCATCTTTCTTTCTTTTCTTTTCCAAAACCAATCTATTATTCCCTTTTCTTTTCATCACCTTTACAGAATAGCCACAAGAGCCGGACCTTTTTTTCTCTTCACTTGTTGTGGTCGATTTCTTCCTCTGCTAAACTCTAAACAGTACAAAAAGGAAGACTGTGGTAAGTATTCGTACTCTAAATCCATTTAGTAGTATAAAAATTAAGAAAAGCCGGAACCCCCTATAGTTTAGGAAGGTTGTCGATTTGAGGTATAAGCCTTACTGGGCCTTTTTCATTTGATTTTTATGGTTTGTGTAGTAATAGAGGAGCAGCAAGGCTTGGGGTATCAGTATTGGACAAGCTTGAATCGTATCATCAGACCCTGTGAAGGTAAGTGATCTATGGCCATTAGGGGTTCTTTGGCCGAATATGGTAAGGTGGATTTTGGGTTTGATAAGCATGACTTGTACACTAAGATTGGTGATGATTAATTGTAGGTTTTCGTGGGAGACTTTGTTAGCAAACATCACAATTAGGTGTGTAATAACCCCGTTAAGATCTTAGACTAATATTCGCTGAAAAGCCGAAATGCCTGAAATCTGGCATTTTGGGGAACTTAAGATTCTGCATATGGTTTTAGATGCGATAAATATGAAATGATCGGTGTTGGATCGATGGTATAGGTAAGAGTGCAAATTTGTACACGATGGTAAGTTGGGCCTCAATGGGCTGGAATTGAGCCCAATGGGCTTCTGGGCCCATTTGGGCAAAATTGATAGAAAATGGAACTTGGACAAATTTCATGTTAACACAGTTAAAACTGTTGTAAAAATTGGGTTAAGTGGGCTTAAAGGACTAAATCGGCATTTGTAGGGCCCATTAGGGGTTTTGGGCCCAAAAAGCCCGAATTGGATAAAATGCGTTAAAATTATCGTTTAAACACTTGGAATATTGAAATTGTTAATGAACGTGGAAAACCCATAATATTTGGTAAATTTACTAAATTACCCTTAAATATGAAAAATGACTATTTTGCCCCTAGGTAAAAATGACCATTATACCCCTAGGGTTTAATTATGAATAAGATGCATGAAATATTGATATATATGATATGGCATGATATGCACATGATATGCTATGATATACTCACTATATGCATGGGCTGGGTTAGATATAAATGGAGGAAGTGCAAGAAGGGCTTTGCCCTTGCTATTTAAATGAGGCTAGTCCTCCAGTTATGTGATAAAGCAGCTATGCTGCCAGTGGAGAGTTTGGTTGGGTGGGTTGAGCTATTCCCTACATGGAGAGCTTGGCTGGTACGGGTGGAGAGTAGCGGATGGTGGGTTGAGTAGTCTCCCCAAATGGGCTTGCATACATTCATTGATATTACATGTGATGTTGAATTGGGCCTATGGGCCATACCGTTTACATTAAAGGCTTCGGCCCAGTGATATAATTAATGAAAAGGCTTCGGCCCAGTATGCTTATATTAGTTGGGCTCCGAGAGGGGCTTGTTGCACACTGAGTTTCCAAACTCACCCCCTTTTTCTTAACCTTGCAAGTTAGCCTTGATGTGGAGACTTGGAGCCAGAAGGGATTCAGAGTGGCCATGGTGATCGCTTCTGAACTTTGCAATAAGTAACCAGTGTTTTTTCTTAAGTTTATCTTAACTATTAATATTATTTGTTTTTGGGTTGTAATAAGGCCATTTTAACTATTTTTCTGGGATTATTTTATTTTTAGTAATTCAATACTTTTCTGATAATAAATCAAAATGGGTTAGAGCGCGTTTTCAAAATGATACTCGTTTTCAAAATAACGCAACGTTACAATTAATCGGTTTATCAAAAATATCTACTTAAATGAATTTCAACTCGTTTACAAAAGTGTGGCAATGGTTGTGGACATGTCTAGGATTGGTTCCAATCGAGAGCTTGGTACTTAAGCAGCCTTCATGGTTCACCTCCTCTGGTTCGGATACCTACCTGGTGCACAGCTTCCATTCACTTTGTTAACTTATTAAAGACGATCTTTTAAAACGTTAAGAAGGACGTAGATAGAGGCATGGGTTTTTTTAAAACTCCAATGTGACTCGTCGGATTCGGCCTTAACGTCTGGGCCGGGTTTAGGGTGTTACAGCATGCAACTCCATTCAATTATGTAAGATCTAATCACAAGAAGGGTCTTTTCAACCTTAGACTTATGCACATCAAACATGGATTAACACTCTAGAATTGTTAACCAAGAATAATTAAGCATTCATAATTGAAAACAAAGAACTAAGATTTATTGCATAAAACTAGAAATCAAACAATAGAATTCATCGTAGGGTTCATCTCCCTTAGATGTTAAGAGAATTAGTTCATTGCAAGAATAAACACCAAAAATACAATATGACCACTAAAATAAATGAAATCCATGATAACTCCCTTGGAAATAAGCTTGGACCCAGAATCTTGATGGAGAACTGCTTGGAAATCAATTTCAATGATGTTCTTTAGGTAATTTTTGTGCTATCCTTTGACGACTGCTTCTTTTCTCTTTTATTTACTTATTCATACCTTCTTAAAATGTCAAATAAACCTAAAAATTGTGACTTCTATCTGTTAGCGTACATGGTTCTCGAAATCGACATTCCCTAGACACATGACCATGTGGATTACATGGTGGTATGGATTGCCCATTTGAAACTCTGTTGCATGCGTACAACTTCTGTAATGCTCCAGTGTTCTAATTTCCATAAATTTTCACTCTTATTGCTTTCAAGTGTCCTATTAAGCATTAAAACATGGTTATAAAGGATTAGGAGTATATAATTCACCATTAATGTCACATAATCACCCAAAAATGTACTAAGAATAATGCTAAAATATGTTACTATTGACACTTATCACACAGTGTTACCACAAGCATGACAATATCAAATTGTAATTAGTAGCTACAATGGAACGCTTAGGTAACTACTCCAAGGATCATTCTTCCACAGTGACTGATAAGGGGAGAATGTGCTAATTGGTCATCCTACTAATGAGACAATTACTTGTCTAATTAGTTCAAGTATTATTAGTGCAATTCGATTAAGAATCATAAAAGAACTAATCTATTTTATCGATTAAAGAAACTAACCGAACCTCCCTCTTTCTTGTTTTAGACCATGCAAATACTCAAGGCGATAGTCAATTGGTCACAAACTACTTACGAAGCTCACATGCATAGAAAGATTACATTTCTTGTCACTCTTAAGTAGAAATCTCCTCTCAATCTCATCTAACATAAGAATTACCGCCTAAGATCACCTTTTGATTTCACTTAGTTCATAGATCACCTCTGGTCTTACTTGTAACACCCCTAACCCATATCCGTTGTCGGAACAAGGTTACAGAGCATCACCAGAGTTTATAGAACAATTACAGATAATTTATGTCATTTACTGTTCATATCTAAAACTATTCATATTGTCCCTTGAATGGACCCTCAAGGTCCAATTTAAGGATTAAAAACAAGTCGGGACTACATCGAAATCTCAAAAAAAATTCGCAAAATTTCAAAAAATTTTCTTAAATACAGTGGTCACACGCCCGTGTGAGTAGTCCATGTGGCTCACACGGCCAAGTGACATGCTTATGTCTCAAGCCGTGTGGGCATTCGATGTGAGGCACACAGCTGTGTCCTAGCCTGTGTCCTTACCTGTGTAACTCTCTAACTTGTTCCACACGGCCTGCCACACGCCCGTGTGCTAAGCCGTGTGTTTAATTTAATTTTCACAAATTAGGTGCAGGTTTCACACGGCCAAGACACACGCCCGTGTTCTAGGCTATGTGTCACACACGGCTGAGACACACACCCATGTCTCTACCCGTGTGCCTAATTCTGAGCATTCTGTTTCTAAATTTTAAGATGCAGGGGACATACAGTCAAATCACATGCCCATGTGCTAGGCCGTGTGTCACACACGGTCAAGACACACACCCATGTGTCTACCGTGTGGACAAAATAAAGCCATTTCCTAGCTTTATTTCTCACCCAAATTTTCCAACAACCTACACTAATACTTGCAAACATATCAACCAATTTAAGCAATATAACCAAGCTAACTCTAACATCTAACTAAATATATCATTACATGTATTCGTGTTTATAATCTTACCTTTTATAACATTCATGTTTAACTTAACTCACTCAAACCATACTAATCACATATGTAATTACCATGATATAACTTATAAATATACCAATTCAAATCATCACTAGCTATTCCGATGGCTAGATTACAAGTTATCATTTACAAGCCAACAATTGGCCAAGTTAACCTATACATGCCATTATACCAAAATAAGTTTACTGTTTATACCAAAACAAGCTAATAGATAGTGTGATGATGCTCTGACCGGTCTCCAACCTTTGCGAGCTTCCGAGCACTATAAAACAGAGAAAAGAAAACCTAGTAAGCATTTAATGCTTAGTAAGTTCGTATAACAAGAATTAAACTTACCAATAACATTCATTAAAATAAGCATTCAATAATATGCTTTCCAACAATTTGGCAATTTGCCTAATCACATACACTCAATTAAGCAAGTTAGTCACATAATTCACATGTAAACATAGATGGATGAGCTTATCATGTTTCACACTTTCAGGTATTTCAGAAGCATTAAAGACATAATTCTTTTAATCTCATAATTTCTCATATCAAGAATTTTATTCGTTGAGTTATTGAAATAACGATGGATACTTAGGTATTACACACAGGGTGTGCAAAACTGTAAACCGTCAATTCATAATCAGAGGTACCCATTAGGGCACATAATCAGGGAGCATACTCTCAAGCCATATATCAGGATGCTCAGATGAGTCATGTAACAAGACACTTATCCAGGCTAAATAGGAAACTCATAAGAGTTTTAATTAGAGAGATCATAGAGCTTTACAGGTAACTCCGAAGAGTTATTATCAGGGAGCACCGGATAAGGTAACAGAGAGTTAAAGTGAGCCATGTTAGGAAGCTCATAAGAGCCTATATCAGGACGCTCACGTAGAGCTGCGTTTGTGTCCGCATTATATGCTGGATCACAAACGATCGAATCATATAACAGGACGATCACAAAGAGCTGCGATAATGTGCAACATCTGTGAAAATCACAACCAATCAGGATGCTCGCAGGAACTATATAATAGGATGTTCGAGCTATTTATAGTTATGGTGTGTCTGCAACTTATTCAAGACCACAACCAATTAGGAAATCATGTATCAATCGAATTCCATCTATTTAAACGGGACTTATACTTATCGAGTAATATAAAGCATGTAATTAATTTTATACATTAAATATTTATACAATTCACACATATTCAACACTCAATTCCAAACATATTAATATACATAATCTAGTTACACGAACTTACCTCGACACTTGTTCATATTCAAAAGTCTACTAATCCGGATCTATATAAATGAATTTAAGTTATTCGGATCTATATAAATGAATTTAATCATCAATTTAATACAATTCATAATCGATTGGACTCAATTTACACCCTAAAAAAATTACCATTTTGCCCCTATACTTTCCATAAATTCCAATTTCGTCCATAGGCTCGGAAAATGAAATTCATGCAATTTAATACTTATTCCAAGCCTAATTGAAATTTTCATATAACATTTACAGCACATGTTTTTCACAAAATTCAGAATTTTTTCCATAACTTGTACATCTTTTCAATTTAGTCTCTATATCACAATTTCATGAAAAATCACTTTTAAAAAGTTGTTTATCTATCAACAACCTTTCATTTTCTACCATAAATTTCAAATTTTCAGAATATTCAGCCATGGTAAAATTTCTATACTTTGATAACTTTTCAAATTAATCCCCAAAATAGATAGATTAAGCTATCCTGATCTCAAAAATATAAAAATTACTAAAAACGGGATAAGTAAACATACCTAATTAAGCTTGATTGGTTTCCTTTCTCTTTCCTAGGGTTTCCAATAAAATTTCGGGGATAAAGATGACAATAATATGATGATATTTCTTTTTAATTATTTATCATCCTTTAATTTTTCTCATTTCCAATTTTATCCTTTTCCTTTTCTAATTTTCCATGGATGAATCACCAAAAATATCTACTAATTTTTATTTAATGGTCTAATTACCATATAAGGACCTCAATTTTTGAATTTCATAACTATTTGGTACTCATAGCTACTAGAACTCAACTTTTGCATTTTATGCAATTTGGTCCTTTCCTTAATTTAACACATAATCGGTAAAATTTCTTATTAGAATTTTTCATATAACATCCATATCATAATGCAGACCATGCAATAATATTAAAATAAATTTTCTTTCTGGCTCGAATTTGTGGTCCCAAAACTATTGTTCCGATTTCACTGAAAATGGGTTGTTACATTACTACTCAACATAATTATAATAAAATCTATGCAATAGAATCTTCTCTCAGTCTTATCTATCTAGATTATCCACTAGAGGCGTCAATTCTAGTGTATCTAGATTATCCACTAGAGGCGTCAATTCTAGTGTACTAAGCAATTTGATACAATTGAACAAGCAATTAACCAAGATCATGAATTTCAACCTAGATTAGCAATTAACATCACAACCAACCATTCTAACATTTAATCAATAAAAGATGAATAGGAACAAGAGTTAGAAATGCTCATACATGAAGAAAATTCCAATTCAAAGCTAAAGTTTGATTGATCTCCATTTACATAGCCTTCAACAAGAAAGAATGAAAAAGCTATAGCAAAGCTAACTCTCTTTACTTTATTCTATCTTAACTCTAATGTAAAAAGGTGTTTATCGTGTGTAATCTAAGTAGTGTATGTAAAAATCTGATAGAGATGGGGTTTATTACCAAAAGACCTTTGCGCCTTCACTAAAAGTCCACTTAACAAAGGTTGAAAACTCAAAATGACACAAAATTTCCCTTGATAATCGTTTTAGATTAGGATTTGTAGGGTTGATATCGCAACCTCTACTATAGCGACACTACAACGTTGATGAACGACTTCTCCCAGGATTTGCTTCAACGTCACGACTTAGCAACCCAACATCGCAGCTCTGAGGTGCCTCATGTCGCAATATGATTGACTGTTGAACCCTTCTTTAACATTCATATTGCATAATGTTGTGACCTCAAGAAGCTCCTCATTGCAACGTTACTTACTGTCAACCACATTGACTTTAATTTGGCCTCTCAATTCACCTACATAACCATTTAACACTTATTAAGCATCATTTTCTTCATAAAATCAAAATAGCATAAAAAATACTAGATTAAGAACGAAACTACGACAAAACCTAAAATTAACACACAAAGTATTAAGTACCTAAAGAGGCTTCACTCGAAAACACACTAAAGCATGAAAGAATCACATTTACTTGTACAATCAACAAACACCAAAAAATCGAATGAAGATTAAACCAATAAAAAAATCGATTGAACTAAATTTAAATGAGTTTAAATTCTTTATTTTATTTTTATAATTCATAAAATGAATGTTTATATTTGGCTTAATCCACAAATTGGTACCTAAACTATATCCCATTTTCCATCTTGGTATCTAAACTTTTTTTTTTGTCACAAGTAGTACCTAAGCTACTTTTATTTTCCAAAGTTGGCATCTCCATTAGTCAAACTATTAAGTCTATTTAAAAAGAAAGGATTAACCCATAAATTGGTACCTAAATTATATCATTTCCCCATTTTAGTACCTAAATTTTTTTTAACCATAAGTGGAACCTAAACTATCTTTTTTTCCTAAATTGGTACCTCTATTAGTTCAATTGCTAGTCAAACTATTAAGTCTCTTTAAAAAAATATATAACCAGTTAAAAATTGTTATGTAGCAAGAAAAGACAATGTATAATTTTCTTTATAGATATATTTAAAAATTATTAAAAATTCATTAAAAAATAAAAATATTTTTTAAAAAAAAGAAGGGGATTGGTTCAATTAATTTTTGGTCGGTTCAACTGATTTGTATTGGTTCGTGAGTCAACTAGCTCAACCTCTATCTCTAGATTAGAAAAAGAAAAAATAAAAAATAAAGAGAAATAATATAAAATATAATATAATATAATAATTAAAAGTTACTTTTAAAAGTTTATATTACATGACAATCTATTATTGGCTAATTTTTTTAACGAATATAACATTTTGATATAGAATGACTAACAGAAAAATAATTTAGATACCACTTGTCACAAAAAAATAGGTATCAACTTAGGTTGTATTGCTTAGGTACTGATTTGAGGGTTAAATTTATTAATTTGAGGAAAAAAGATCATTTAAAACCACTTGTGACAAAAAAAATTATATACTAAAATGAAAAAAAAACTTAATTTAAGTATTAATTTGTGAGTTAAACATTTATATTTCTGTGATAATTTATTTGTATTTATTAACTTTCCTTATTTTATAATTTTTTTCTAATTAAATTTGAAAAATTATAGAATTTTTAATTTTGAATCGGTTGAATTCTCGATCTAACCGGTTTGTTCATTAACTTGGTTCCTAAAACTGCTAAATTCCATCAAATAAACCGAAGTTAGTTTTCGACAAGGCCTTAACTACAGTCTAAGGCCTAACAGGCTCACTCTTAAGTCCATATCTGTTTCGTACATTTATAAAGATGATATTCTCACATCTTTCGAACAAATAAAAAATAAAAAATCCTCATATCCATGTCAAAATATTTAACATATTGTTAAATACAGGTACTTGAAGAAAAATGCAAAGTTGAAAAGTCACTAAAAGGTTTGAACAATGAATAACATCTGCAAAATCCAAATATGTTTCTTGATATGGCCATAACTACAGACTACAGAGTCTAATACCTGCATATATAATCAGCCTAACAGGCATTAATGATACCCAAACAACTTCAGCTGAAAGATAAATAACTCCATGGACTATATAGGATGTAAATTACTATAGCTGAAATGTTTTACAGGAAATAGGTTAATAGGCTCTGAATGAAGAAAGGTTCTAAATGCATGCCATGCTCTTCCGAAATGTTCTGGGACCAGAGCGGTACCTTTCTTAGGTCCCAAATGATAATTATCAAGGTATCTCTAGGTTTACAAACCGCAATCACAAATGGAAAGTTTGACCTTTGTGGCTAGCAAGCATTTATGTTGCTTCACTTCATTTTTCTTCAAGTACCCATGTCCGACACATATCAAGACGTGGGTATGAGCCTTCAAAGATGCTCGAAATACATGAATAAAGCTTATAAAGAAATGAATATACCGGGGTTAGACACTTACACCTGAGTCTAAGTAAAAAAAGGCAAGCATTGCATACTGGATGCATAAAACAGCCTCTGCTGTCAGCAACAAATCCGATATGAATTACATTTCATACAGATAACACTACAGTCTTTTTAAGCACTAACACAAGTTTGCATGAATTGCGACATGATTGAAAGCAGAAAGCATCAGAAATGATAAATACCTAGTTATCTCTATGTTCCCAAACCATAATTACGAAATGAAAAGTTAGATCGTTGAGGCTAGCAAGCATTTCATGCTAGATGCACAAAACAACCTTTGACCTCAGCAGTATATCCAATATGACTATTACATTTCATAGAGTCAACATTACAATCTTTTTTATCAAACCCTAAAACAAGTTTGCAAGAAATACTAGACGATAGAAAGCATAAGAAATGATACCAATAAATCACAAACCATTCTCATTAGAAGCAAATCATCATAGATAATTAGTTTTGAAGTTATAAAGAATAGACTGGCAGGTATGAAAATAAGATTATCCCAGTTCTAGTTTCCCTTCCATCCCACAAGTTTCAACCTATGCTGCTTGGACTCAAGGGTGAGTGTCAGATAAATGTATGACTTGAATATGAGTATGCTCAATCTTTTGCGTCTTTCTGTACACTTGGAAAATAAAACTCCTATTCGTCCAGATATGTGTCAGAAATGGATGCTCTTAAGGAAAATAAAGAATCGGAACAATGTAGATCTTCACACCACCACCAACATATCACAACAAGCTATCTGGTAAATTGAATTTCAACTCAAATATAACTTTTTAAAACAATGTAGTAAAATAGTAAACTGTTGTTGAATCCGTTCAACAAATTCTACAATGTTAGATCTTGCACATTTGCATTAAATGAACCATAACATCTGTCTTTTATTTCTAAGCAAGTCATCCCAACCCATGTATAAAAACCATATATACACAAATGAGAACAACTAGAACAAACTATTGATTCAAAGACTAAATAATTATAAATCATTATTCCGATAACTGTTCATTTCTATCAAATAAGCAAAGAAGAAAGAAAACCCAAAACCAAACTAAGAAAAACCAGTTACTCCCCTACACTATCAAGCTGATCCATCAATGAAAAGAAAAGAAACCCTTCACAGAAATAACTAATAAGCACCCGTACTCAGAAATCACCCTCCAATTGAACGAAGCTCCTCCAGAGCCACCTTAATCTGATCTTGCACCAACTCCAACCGCTTAGAATAAACTTCCAACTCCAATATTTGCTGCTTCCTCCACCTCTCATCCATGAACTCCACATTACCACCAACACCGCTGCCAAAATTCAAAGTTCCGCCAAAACTCAATGGCATAGCATTCATAGCCATTCCACTAATCCCTCTTCCCCCTCCTCCCCCTCCTCCAATTAAACTACCTAACAACTCCTTAAACACGGGTGTTAAACAACTCTTCACCGTCTCCTCTACTACTGCTGTCAGGTTTCCCCTTTCTCCTCCAGCACCACTGCCGCCGCCACCACCACCCAGTCCTTCCACATTACTCTGATCATGATCACTCCTATTATTAAAATTATTGTTAGAAATCACAAACCCATCATTTAAAACTCTTTTCTCCTCCAGTTTCCCTCCTTTACTCCTTGACCTTCTCTTATTGGCTGCGGATTTCGGAGTAAGATTCTTTTTCTCTCCACTTTCATCGAGTAAATTGATGTTAGTAGTAGTAGTAGTAGTAGCAGGAGTAATATTATTTTCATCATAATCTAAAACATTATCTTCTACTTTGCCAACACTACTACTCCAGATCTTTCTAGAGATTTCAAAAGTAGCTTGATCATGAGGGCTTTTGAAGGAAAATTCTTTACCTGAATTGATCTTATTCATCACGTTCCTATATTTCTTCTTCAATCTTCGAAGCTTCTCGACTAACTGATTCTTGTTGAAATCGAGCTGGAGTTTCGATTTGATTAGATCGTAAAACAACGCCGTATCGTGATGGTGATGATGAGAAGAATTAGAGTTGGTTTTCGAAGTCGTGTAATCGAGAAATCCTTTGAGAAGCTCGATCTCGTCTTCATCAGTCCATAAACGTTGAAATAACCGCCGCGATTCGTCGAATTGTTGCGGCGGAGGAGGTTTTTTCTCGGAGACGGCGGAATCAATCCGTTGGCGTTTAGAGTCGGGAGTCGAACCCGCGAGAGGAACGGAAGCGACGGTCACGACGGTGGATGAAGGAACGGCAAGAGGAACGGCGGGGATTGAGGCGGAGGGTACGACTGCGGCAATCGGTTGAGGTAGTAAAGAGGGGGAATTAAAATCTTCTTCCTCTTCTTCTTCTAACAACTCCTCGTCCTCTTCGTCGTTACCGTTGAGCACGTCGTCGTTACCGGAGGAAGAGGGTTCCTCGTCGTCGTCCTGAGATTCCTCAAAAACGGCACCGTACTGCTCGGAAGCCATGAGAGAGAGGTAAAAAACGAAAGAGGTTCACGAGGATTTTGTTGATTAAAAAAGCGTGTTAGACTTGGTGAAAGGAAAGAGGTTAGTTTGGTTAGAGTTAGGCCCGTGTGGGGTTCATACCCCATGTCAACGCGCTTCTTTGGTGCGTGTACCTGTTCAGTAAAAATAGATTTAGAATGGGCTAAATCAAATCCATTTCATTTTATTATTTCCATTAGTGGTATTGTAGTTGGGATAATAAGTTTTCGGTATCACGTGTGCATGAGTATACGTTTTAAAATATTTTTATTTTGTAATCCTTTTTAAATTTAATTAATATACATAATATTAAAATTTCTATCAGCAAGTCTGGTGGTTCAAAAAACTCTTTGATTAGGATGATTCAACAAATTCTAGACTTAGAAAAGAATTGGTCTTTGATTTATGTTCTCAGGGAGACTAATCGGATAGCTAATGCTTTGGCATAAATGGTTCTATCAAATGATGAATCTTTGAACATTTTCGAGGTTCCCCCTCTGGAGATATAAGAGATCTTGAAGGATGATAATTCCTTTGATAATTTGCTTATGATCTACTCTATGTAATTCCTTTGTTTATTTTATCAAAAACAATGTAAGACTTTTCAAATTAATTTTTAATTTAATAGTGCAATATATTTATTTTAAAAATTCATAAAATAATAGGTGCGCTCAAGCTCGATTTTAAAAAACCTTCTCGACTGTGTCAATTTATTCATTTCATTTTTAAAGATAAAATTATAGTTTTATAATTAATTTATAAATTTTAAATTTTATAATTAAAATTTAAATATACTTCAAAAATTATTTTAATTTAAATTCAGATAGTATTGAATCAACTCAAAATTTAAAAAATTTGTCCAAATCCAAATCAGACTTATCGAGTCAAGTAGACTCTCTAATAACTTTATTATTCAAAGAAACTTAGCTTCACTTTTATTAAATTTTGTTATAGTTGCTCCATATGTCCCTCCATGTGTCATCAATAGGTCAACTATATGCTAATGTATCCATTCTAGGCGAAGCTCTAACTAGGTGAACCAAGCCAACTTGGACCACAATCAACTAATGAACCATCACGAGATAGCCCTCATTGGGCGCACATGGGGTATTAGATCCATTGATCACTCAAGTATCCTAAAAAAATTTATCTTAGGACATCATATCATCGCCACTACAAGGGAATAAGGTATAACTCTACTATCAGTAAAACTCAGGACACGTGGACTTCCTTGTCTCCCATATACAAGTTCATCTCAACAGCCGAAGAAAAAATCAAGACAAAAAAATCTCTTCATCTCCTTCCTTTTTTTCTCTTTATCTAAACCTACTGCATCAAGCAATCTTCCAAATTCTTTATTCAATGGCTTTCTACCTTAACTAAAGGCAGGGATGGATCTAGGGGGCATGAGAGGGTAGTCGCCCCCTTAGAATTTTCAGATTGTTGAATTATATATATAAATTATCATGTATTTTAGGTTTGGTGTCCACATTGTATAACATTCGCCCCATTGGCCAAATAATAATTGTAACACCCCTAACCCATATTCGTCACTAGATTAGGGTTACGAGGCATTACCGATCAAATTACCACTCAATACGGTCATACAATTCAATCATGCACATAGTAATATTAACTCTTTTACAATAATTCTTTTTACTAAGTTTAACCAAATATAATCATGCATTGTATTTTATTCTAATACATACGCATATTATACTTAATATGCAATATCACATGGCAAATAAACCAAAACACATTCAGTAAAATCAACCTCACCAAATGGTCAAGTATAAAATTTTTAAACATCAATGTCATGTACTCATTTTACCTAATTAATATAAACCATTTTAAAACACATACTACTAATCAAAGTATAATCAATTTACAAATTTAATAATCAAGCCAATTCATATATATTTATTTATTCACCTTATGAATTATTCGGTTAACACAATAATCTAAATTAAACTATTTCCACGGCATAGTAAACACATATATTTTACACATAAATAATCTTTATAATAAGACCAATGCAACAAATTTAACATTAACATTTTACTAAACACTTGACTAAATGCTTTAAACTATCATTGCCAAATCACAAGGTTGATTATAATCATCATATATAATTTCATCACATAACCGAATACACAACACTTTATAAACAGTTTCCAAATTGATTCATATATCAAACACACCTCATATAAGTACCATGAAACCTAATTCCCCACATGAACATATATCATGATCAAATCTATATAATCATAAACATCATTTCTAGCCGTTTGGATCCGAACCTATAAAGCCAATTTACAACCAAATACATATCCATCATTTTACCTCATCACCAAGCCATATTATACAATCATTCAAAGCACATTATACCACATTTGATACTTCCAAAATAAGTTTAAGTCATAGCTGATATACACACTAACTTTAACATTATAATCAAGCCATTTTCGCATGGCTATATATATATATATATATATATATATACAAACTTCAAAACCAAATATATCAAAACAAGTCTATACATGCCACATAACCAAATCTCAAAGCATTAGTTACCGAAATGATAACCAGATAGTGTGATGACGTCTCCAACAACTTCCAACTCGAGCAATTCTCTGAAACTCTAAAGACATAGGAAAAAAC
Source organism: Gossypium anomalum (assembly GCA_025698475.1). Classification (NCBI taxonomy): domain Eukaryota; kingdom Viridiplantae; phylum Streptophyta; class Magnoliopsida; order Malvales; family Malvaceae; genus Gossypium; species Gossypium anomalum. Next base: position 54,670,967 of record CM046968.1, on the reverse strand, counting down.
ACACAGAGTAAGCTTCGAGAGCTTAGTAAGTCATAAGCAAATAAATAACTCAATATTAATATCAACTTAGTTTAATCAAACTAATTTATACTATCATGATCACATTTATTTTCAAGCTCACAATTTCATATATAACATATACTTCCATGTACAAATTTTACCTTAACCGAATATACATGTATCTATTATCAAAATAACATACCCTTTCAAAGCCATATTATCAATGTATATATAAAAGAATATTTAAACTCTTATATGCATATCTTCATAAATCAAACCATAATAACAGATATTTATACATAATATGTGGCCGAATATATTTTAAAATTGCCCAAATATGAAAACACATACATTTCATTTACAAAATCACATATACTTTTCATTTGGCAAATTATAGATTTTCATATACATATATACTATCATTTATGTCATGAATACATAAGTAAACCGACTATATACTTTCACATATGCATACATATAATTCACATTAACATGTAACATTTATATCATTAATTCGAACAGTCCACTTGTCATAATTTCATAATTTAGTATGAATACATACTTGAGCCTTTCAAATCGATTTTTCATGCGTCAGAAAATAGCATCACATAACATTTTTATCACATATCTTTCAGTCAATTTACCTTCATTTCAAATAAATAAACCACATTCACATACCTGATCACTTTAGCTCATCTAACACATTTGATTACTTAGCTCATCTAACACATTTGATTACTTTTACCGTTGTTCACATAAAATTTGCTAGGCATAAAGCCTAGTATAATACACCAGCACAAAGCCTGCTAGGCAATAAGCCTGATATAATACACCGGCATATAAAGCCCGCTAGGCAATAAGCCTGATACAATGCACCGGCACAAAGCCTGCTAGGCAATAAAGCCCGAATATCACTGATACAAAGTCGGTCTTACACATAATTCATATTTTGGAAATCCTAATTATTTTTTAATTTTCATATTAAGCTTTCCAAACATCATATCTCAATTGAATCGAACCTGTTCACAAATCTCATAAACATTTATACATTCGGCTATAACTAATAAAAATTCACACAATTAAGTTCAACATATAAAGATCATATGCATTCAAATTTTACAATGTTTATTGCTTATAGACTTACCTCGGACAGCGGTAATTGGAACGAGACGACTAATCAAGCACTTTGATTTCCTCCCGATCCAAATCTGAATTCCACTGTTGCCAATTTAATTAATATCAAAGTTAACTCACTTATTCAACATTTCATTAAATTTTATCTAAGGACACATAATTTGGGCATTTTGCATTTTATCCCTAACATTTCACATTTTCACAATTTAGTCCCTATTTCAAAATAACACAAATTACTCAAAATTTCATCAAACCCATGTTAGGCCGAATTTACCTTAGGTCTCTAGCAACCCATTTCTTTCATTTATTTCACATTTTGGCCCCTCAATTTACAAATTTCTCAATTTAGTCCTTAATACACATTTTTATCAAAAATCACTTAATTAAACATGAAAATCAAACATCAAAGATTTATTATTCATCATCAAACAATAATTTCATCACATAATAAACAATGGAAAGTCTTAAATTCTTCATTCAATCCAAAAATTAAGGCATGAGTTTACTAGTACTCGAAGCAACGATCTCAAAAACGTAAAAATTATCAAAAACCGAGTAGAACACATACCCGAATTAAGCTTCCAAAGGTGCCGAATATTCAAAGCTTCCAAACTCATATTTTTCTTTTCATATTCGGCTATGGAGAAAGATGATAGCATAAAAAGACAAAAAAACATGGCTTTTGATTTATTTAATTAGACTTTTTTTTAACATTTTACCATTTTACCATTAAAATAAATTCATATTTACACAAATGCCAAACCAAATATCATCCACTATCTCATAAATGGGCTATTTACTATTTAAGGTCATCATATTAAAAAGCCAAGGCCAATTGACACCTTTAACTAATAGCATGCAACTTTTACGTTTTATGCGATTTAGTCCTTTTTATTAAATCAAGCACACAACGATAAAATTTTCGTATAAAAATTCCACACATATCAGTTCACATACTTTAAAAATAGAAAATAATATTAAAATATTTTTCTGACTCATATTCGTGGTCCCGAAACTACTATTCCGACTAGGGTCTAAACCAGGCTGTTACAATAATAATCAAATATTAATGTTTGATGGGCCTTGAAAGACTAAATTTAGAGGCTCAATATGAACTTTAATGCCAAATTTCAGAATTAATTGATTTGGCTCATACCCATACATATTAGGTTAGTGACTTTCTTGTATTTTGATTTGTATGTCTTGCTAAGGAATTATCTTCCTTTGGTAAGGTGTTGACATTGTCGAGAGAAAAAAAAGGAGTTTGATGCCGAGATTGAGAGCATAGAGTAAAAAAATACAAATTATCTTCCTCTTAGTAAATATTTTTTCATAAATTATGTTTTTTATTTATTTGACTTACTATTTTTTTTCTTTTTTCCTAATTTTTTTGTTTAATATATTATTACAATCTTCAATTTTTTCGATTAAATTATGGTCAGCAAAAAGATCAAATCTTTTTCAAGAAAAGGGTGTCAGAAAGCAATAATGATCAATCGGTTTCTCAACCTTCTGTTATTAGTGGGAAAAAAATCAAATATCGTATCTTCCCAAGATCCTGAATGAGATATTAGGTTTTAACAATCTCAAGCTCTTGAATGTGATATCAAGGCTTTGGAAGCTCCTAAACGAGATATCATGTCTTCTCAATCCCAAGATCTTGAACAAGATATTAAGTCTTCCCAAGCTCCTAAACGAGATATTTGGTCTTTTCAAGTTCCTGAACGTCCTCATAAGTTGTCAAGAGTCGAAACAAAGGAGTTCGATGCTTTTTCTTTGGAGTGTGATTCGAGACTTCAAAAATCTATTTAGGATTACCCTCCAAATCAACAAGACCAAGTTCGTTGAGTTTACATTAATTTTGGGCCATATCAATTGATTCCTCCAAGTGAGGCTTCAACATCTCCCTAATATATTAACAAGAATGGACGTTGATTTCTCCTATCTCGGTACAAGTTATTCCCGGATTGGCTCAATTTTTACCAAGTAGGAATTTTATATATTATCTTTTTTGTTTTCTCTTCAACAAGTCATCTGGGCATCATGAAAATAATTTTACAAGCCAAGGACTTCAATCATGGAAGAAGGCCAATGAAGGATCTAAATGTCCTTTATTACTCATGTAGGTAAGGATGCAAATTCTTTACATAAGAATGTAATGAAAAGTTATCTCAATCTTCAAAATTTCTTTCAAAATACTGAAAGGCTTATTGAGAAATAAAATTTTGAACAAGTTGCAAGAGATCGACTACAATTCAAGGTGTCAATAGATGTTGTCAAGTAGCATGTATTTCAAGGTTGTGCCTTTAAGGGATGTAATAAAGCACAAGATTCAAGAAATCGAGCTAACTTTCTTAAACTAATAAAACTCTTAGCTTATTATAATGAAGATGTAGAGGTAATTGTCTTAGAAAATACTTTTCAAAATGCACAGTATGTCAGTCTGACTATTGAGAAGGTCATTATTTCTATTTTGGCAAGTAAAATCCAAGGATTCATTTGGGAAAAGGTTAGAGATTCAAATTTTTGCATTGTAGTGGATGAAACTCGTGATGAGTCAAAGAAAGAACAAATGGAAATTATATTTTGATTTGTTGATAAAGAAGGTTTTATACATGAATGATTCTTTGATTTGGTTCATTTGAAGGACACCGCATTGTTAGCTTTGGAGAAGGCAAACTGTGAAGTTCTTTTACATTATTGCCTTAATGTGGATGATTTTTGTGGTGAATGATGCAACACCCAGTACTGGCAAGCCCTAGATTAGGGTGTGTAGTCGAAGAATTTGAGTGGCGTGGTCCTACCTACCCAATGGACACTTTCGGTGTATAGTTAGAGCGCATAGTTAGTGTTAGAGTATGAAGTAAGTCTTATAATCTGAACGCGTGCATATGTACAAAAGAAGAAATTAGTGATAGTGATAAGGGTTTTTGTGTTAAAAATATTATTGCTTGGAGTAGGGTACGCCAAGTTTGACTAGTTACTGTAAAAGTTACATTCTAATGATATAGTCAGGACTATACGAAAGAATAAGTAAGAGATAAGTAAATATTTTGGATACTGGTATACATTTCTTTATAGCTATAAATGATAAAGAGAAAGGGAGTGTTGAAGGTTGGTGACACGTGTCAAGCTCCACCAGAGAAACTAAGTTTCTACTGTATATATAGTTATAGGAAATCACTAATTGGCTTTGGAATGGAGCAATGATCTTTTTTGCTAAGCTGAAACTAAAAGATCGAAATTCATACTAATAATTTTTTTGTACCTTAATAGCTGCTGTAAACTTCTAGATTTGATGCCGAGATCTAGAGATCAAGCTGCTGTTCAAGGTTGTCAGGTGAATCCCTAAGTTAACTCTTGCATGTGTGTTATGTATTCTAGAAACTTTGGTGAAAAGAGATAAAATCAAAAGATTCAGGTTAGGAAAGTATGATATGATGATTCTGATGAGAAATGTATGATTTATGGACTTGTGTGTATGGATTGCATAAAATCTTATGGTCTAAGTGTGTAATAGGAATCCAAGGTTAAAGGGCGGTTGTATTTGAAAGATTGAAATGTGTATATGTGTCCGGAAAAACATGAATATGTCTGTCATGAACAAGTTAATGTATGATGAGTCTATGTTTGTTTCTGGAGTCGTCTAAAGGAGTTCGTCAAGACTTTAAACACAACCCTCTAAAAAGAAAATTCTATGGCACCATATCATGTACGGCCGTAGTTGGTAGGCTATGGCTTCATATGGAAATACCAATCGTATAAGACCATAACTGGTGGGTTATGGCATCATATGGAAAGAACTAAAGGAAGGTTATTACCAAATGAGGTTTTTGCGTGACCCAAGACGATGAGGGGAAAACCTCACGTAATATGAGTCTAGGTGAATTCCTATCATGAACATGCCGATGAAATAGAAGCCTTTGTGGCAATCTATGAAATGGAAGCCTTTGTGGCAATTTATGACATAGAAGTCTTTGTGGCAATCTTTCAAATGAAAGCTTTTATGGCAATCTATGGAAAGGAACGCCTTTTTGGTGCATTCTAAAGGAAAGTCTTAAAGGCTATCATCTGAAGGGGACACTTTGTGGAGGACCCTGAAAGGGAAGAATGATAAATATGGTGAACTCTGAAGGAATATTACATATGGCGAACTCTGAAAAATTAGTGCGTATGGTGAACAGTAAGAGAAGCGGTTTCATAAGAAATATTTTGGCAAATCCTGTATAATATTGAAACATGAAAGAAGAGAAGATGGAAATCGCTAGAGTGTACGACAGATTCGAAGTATGAGAAAAGAAACTTGAAGAGAAAATCTAAATGAAGGCTACGACTATATGGGAATGGATAATAAATCACATAAGAGCTTATCGAAGAACATAAGCTATAGACCGATAGGGTGAAAAGTAATATATAATGACTATGGCATGAAGAATGGGAGTCTAATAAGGTACTCACCAGAGATTGAATGAAGAACTAGGAATAATAAGATAATGAATGTAGTTACCAGAAGTGTATATAGATGATAAAGGTATATGGAGTTTACTCACTAAGTTCTCATGAATTTACCTCTGTGTTTTATGTCATAGACTAGTCGATAATATTCTCTGACCATCCAACCCTATGTTGGACTCACTTCATCAAAATCCATTTGGGCTAAGTTCTTGAAGGTAGTATTAAAACACATTTCTAACTTAAACTAGTTCAACTAAGTCTAACACACACCCTTTTTTTAAACATTTAACTTGAACATCAGAAAGCTCAGAACCCTCTGGCTGAAATTAGTTACAAGTACCCTTTTTGGGAAGAGACCACCTTGTTGGAAAACTAAAATTAGGCCTAGAGTTACTAATGACTCATATGTATTTTCCTTTCCGTTAATAGAGGTTCAAAATGTTATTTTGAATGATTGGCTCGCACCCTAAGCTCACACTAAAATAGGCATTGTTGAGAGTAGCACCATGTCTAATCACCTTTAACTGGTAAAACTTTTGGAAAACCTCAGCATTGGTGGTTCATTGTGTATATAGCAATTGATTTAGTAAGCCACTAGAGTCCATTAAGATAGAGGTCATAATTGCCCCAGCGCGATGCCATATTCACTTAAGATGACACAAAAGAAAGGATTTAAATGTAGATGGAACCCAACTTCTCAAAGAATTAAAGGTAAGTTGAACCCTTTGGCATTACAACTCAAATGACTTTGTTCGGGTATCTGGAAGGTGTAAGTAAAGTTCGGGATTCGAATACTTTGGACTCTAAGAAAACGAGTCATCTCATCCTAGGTGGTGTTATAGGTAATTTAGCTGGGTGTCCCCCTAATTAGGCTAATCGTAAGATCTTAAAGTAAAGGTGGATTGGAACCAATTGGGGTAACAGTTTAACTAGCTTGGTTGTGACCTCTCCCTCAAGTGTTGGTTTGAACCATTTTTTATGACAAATGCAAGAAGAGGAAAAGAAGAAACAAGAAACAAGAAGAATGATAAGTACATTTGAATAGGCGAAGATGGAAAAAGCAAAGAATGAACAGAATAAACATGAGAGTATAGATTCAAATTATTGTTGGAAGGTAAAAGAAAATGGGATGTTGAAATGATAGGAATAAATGGAAAAAATCGTGCACAAGAAGTTAAGTTTTAAATGACTGCTTAATTTATTCAATACAAGGCTAACACTTGTCACAAAGTAAGTTGCGCAAAATTTGAATTTTTGACAAAGCAGTGAGCCTTGACCAATTTGTAGGAATTTTGAACAAGTATGGACTTCTACGATACACCACTGGATGGATAGTTTGCACTCGAACATCCGTGTTTACCACATTACAATAATTTTAGGGATGAAATTTCCTCAAAGAGGGAGAGTTGTAACACCTAGTATTGGCGGGCCCTGGGTTGGGGCGTGTAGTCGAAAGATTTGAGTGTCGCGGTCCTACCCGCCCAATGGATGCTTTCGGCATGTACTTAGGGCACATATTTAGTGTTAGGGTATAAAGTAAGAATTGTAATCTAAATGTGTGCATAGGTACAGGAAAAGAAATTAGTGATAGTGATAAGGGTTCTTGTGTTAAAAAAATTATTTCTTGGAGTAGGGTACGCCAAGTTTGACTAGTTACTATACAAGTTACATTCTAACGAGATAGCTAGGAATGAATGAAAGAGTAAGTAAGAGATAAGTAAAGATTTTGGATATTGGTATATGTTTCTTTATAGCTGTAAACCATAAAGAGAAAGAGAGTGTTGAAGGTTAGTGACACGTGTTAAGCTCCATTAAGAGAAAGTGAGTTTTCACTATATATATAGATATATTTATAGGAAGTCTGGAACATAAAGGAAGAGGGTTATCTTCTTCCTTTATTTGAAAGCACCATCACTGACTAGCTTTGGAATGGAGCAATGATATTTCTTGTTAAGCTGAAACTAAAAGATTGAAATTCATACCAATGATTGTTTCGTACCCTAGTGGCTGCTACAAACTTTTGGCTTTGATGCCAGGATTTGGAGATCAAGCTATTATTCAGGGTTGTTAGGTGAGTCCTTAAGCTGACTCTTGCATGTGTGTTATACATTTTAGAAACTTTATTGAAAATAGATAAAACCATGAGATTCAGGGTACGAAAGCATGATGTGATGATTCTAATGAGATATGCATGATTTATGGACTTGTGTGTGTGGATTGCATAAAATTTGATGACCTAAGAGTGTAATAGGAATATGAGATTAAAGGATGCTTGTATCTGAAATATTAAAATGTGTATAAGTGTTGAAAAAACATGAATATGTTTGTCATTAATGAGTTAATTTATGGTGAGTTTGTGTCTATCTCTGGAATTGTCTAAAGGAGTTCATTGGGACTTTAAACACGATCCTCTGAAAGGAAAAGTCCATGGCACCATATTGTGTAAGACTATACTTGGTGGACTGTAATATCCCGAATTAGGGCCTAATCAGAATAGTGGTTTCGTGACCACAAATTCGAGATAGAAATAATTATTTTATAATTATTTTGAGGTTTATGATATGATTACATGATTGTGTGAAAATTTCGTGAAGAAATTCTATGCATAAAATACTTAATTTGAAAGTAGGGACTAAATCGAATAAGTTGCAAAACTTGCATTCTAGAAGTTTTTAGTATGAAATTGCATTGAAATATTAATTAAAAGGTCTTAAATAGAAATTTGACCAATTTTAAGTTCATGGACAAAATTAGGACATGGAAGGAATTTTTGGAAAGTTTAGTAGTAAGGGCATTTTGGTCATTTAGTTATTAAAATGAATTAAAAACAAAATTAAAAGCCAATTTTTGTCCATCTTCTTCATTAGGCCGAAATTTCAAGGGTTCTCCATAGCTAGGGTTTGTTTCAAGCTTTCAAGCTCCATAGTAAGTGATTCCAAGCCCTGCTTTTAATGTTCTTTACGTTTTGAGTCCCTGTGAGCTCGATAAAGCTTATGCTAGCAATAATTTAAGTTAGGGTTCATATTTGGAAAAATAGCCATAGGTGAAATTTGTGTATTTTGGTGTTTTATGATAGAATATGAGGTTTTAAATTATGTTAGACAACTTGTGCTACTCGGTTTTAGGTAAAACGAGCAAAAGGACTTAATCTCCAGAAAATACCTAATAGTCATAAGTGCTTGTTAGAGTGAGAATTTGATGTTTCCATAGAAGAGAAAAGTGATCAGCATGTTGTAAAACATAAGAATAAGGAATAAAGTTTAATCCCGAGCCTAGGGGCAAAAATGTAAATATGTAAAAGTTTAGGGGTAAAATTGTAATTTTGCCAAAATTTGGGTTAAGGATTAATTTGATAATGTGAGTATTAAATAAGCTAAATGTGTTATTTTAGATCAAGAAAGACGTGGAATCGACCTCAATCGAGGAAAAGAAAAGATTGTGGACTAAATTGCAAAATCTTTGTATTTTGGTACCAAGGTAAGTTCATGTGTAAATAATGTAGTATAATTGTTATTTGTAAATTATTGATGTTAATTATATGATATGCTGATTTTTATTATGAGATATATGCTTTGTGGTTATTTTCGAATAAAATGCAAATTATTTGTATTATTTGTTAAATATAAAGTGCTACCGAGTATTGGTTTCGGTATTTTACGGAAGATGGCAAGGATATGTGTTCGAGGAAAATCCCGTTTGAACCTTAGGAATAGATTAGGATACAAGTGACATGTCACTAGGATGGTTGAGCATCCGAACTCGTTGAGTTGAGTCCGAGTTCACTTATGGATGCGAATGTTCGAACTCGTTGAGTTGAGTCCGAGTTCGAGAGATGTAACTAGGCATCCGAGCTCGTTGAGTTGAGTCCGAGTTCACTTATGGATGCGAATGTTCGAACTCGTTGAGTTGAGTCCGAGTTCGAGAGATGTAACTAGGCATCCGAGCTCGTTGAGTTGAGTCCGAGTTCGCTTATGGGCGGGTTACATGATTGCTTGATTGCATATATGGCACTTATGTGCAAGTTATCCATGTATCCGAATTATATTCCGATGTGTTCAACGGGTAAAGTTTTACTCAAATGGAGGAACATTCGAGATGTAAAGAGACGTATTGGTAAGTGATGTGAAATGGATATTTTGGACAGGTATGTATTTAACCCTCGGGTTGAGTATTGATACAATCACGATAAGGTAATAAGATGATGAAAAATGATTAGAAATGTGATATGTGTTTTAGTGATGCATGCTAATGTTGATTGGTATGACTGTTTGTTATGTTACTTATTATTTGCATATGAACTTACTAAGCATTTATGCTTACTCCCTCCTTCTTACTCATTGTAGTTTTGGACAAGCCACTTCAGAGTCTGGATAGGTCGAAGGCTCACCACACTATCTGGAAGACTTTTGGTAAATGGCTTGTAAATTTAAGTATGGCATGTATAGCAATATACCTATTTTGTGCAAATGATCTTATGATATGGTGATGGAATGGTTGAGAAAATGTTTGACAATGATAAATTATGAAAATGGTTAGTTTAGATTATGTTTGATGTTAAGGAAAATTATTAAGATACTTAGTGCATAAAAACTCATAAAAGGGATGAAATTTGCCATAAACAGAATACTGCAGCAACACTGACCCGAGTTTAAAAATTTACTAAAAATCATAGAAATTGAATCTGGTGATGGAATATATATCAAATTGAAGCTTATTATGTCTAGTTTCACATGAAACAAATGAAACAGGTAAAAGAATTATATGTTAAAAGATATTTGAATTTTAGTGAAACAGGGTCGTAACAGTTTCTAAATCCCCTGTTCCAACTTTAGAAATTCACTATAAATTTTAAAGATATAATTAGGTGGTGTATTTTATATCCTCAGAATCCTTATTGAGTCTAGTTTTAGTAGAAACAAATCTCATAGTCATATGAATTTTGTACAGAGAGAAATGTGGTTTGTAGTAAAAAGAGGTCAAACCAGTCAAGTCCTGAAACAGGGGTAACTTTAACTAATAAACTGTACTAATTGGCTCAACCAAAAATTCTAGAAAAAAATTAGTAGATAGGTATATGAGTCTAGATTCAAGGAAAATTTACGGATCTTAATTTCTAGTTTTGTAACTCGAGATATGATTTTTATTGTGACTGTGACGCAAGTAGTTTAAAAGCTGTGAATGTAGAAACAAATAATCCAAAGTTCTAAAAATGTTAAATTAAGCTTAGTAACACCTCATACTCGACTCCGGCGATGGTCTCGGGCGTGGGGGCGTTACATGGACTATGGCGTCATATGGAAATACCATATCGCATAAGACCATAATTGGTGGTTATTACATCATATGGAAGGAACTAAAGGAAGGTTATTACCAAATAAGGTTTTTGCGTGACCTAAGACAATAAGGGGCAAACCTCACGTAATGTGAGCCTAGATGAATCTGTATCGTGAACACATTGGTGAAAAAAAGCCTTTGTGACAATCTATGAAATGAAAGCCTTTGTGGCAACCTTTGACACGGAAGTCTTTGTGACAATCTATTAAATGGAAGCCTTTGTGGCGGTCTATGTAAAAGAACACCTTCGTGTCACATTCTAAAGGAAAATTCTAGAGGCTATCATCTAAGGGGAACACTTTGTGGAGGACCCTGAAAGGAAAGAATCATAAATATGGTAAACTCTAAAAGAATACTACATATGGCGAACTCTAAGGAAATAGTGCGTATAATGAACGCTGAGAGAAATGGTTTCGTAAGAAATATTATGGAAAATCCTAGATAATATTAAGGCATGAACAAGAGAAGATGGAACGAGCCAGAGTGTGCGACGAATTCAAAGTATGAGAAAAGGGACTTGAAGAGCAAATCTGAATGAAGGCTATGGCTGTGTGGTAATGGATAAGAAATCATAGAGGAGCTTAACGAAGAACGTAACCTATGGACCGATAGGGTGGAAATTAATATATAATGACTATGACATGAAGAATGAGAGTTTAGTGAGGTACTCACTGAGACTGAATGAACAACTAGGAATAATAAGATGAAAAATATAGTTACCACATGCGTGTATAGACGATAAAGGTAAATGGAGTTTAAATCACTAAGTTCTCTTGAACTTACCTCTGTGTTTTATGTCATAGGTTAGCCAATTGAGAACGCACCAGGAGGGACAATGCCAGGGCTACACCAATAGAGTGGCGAGGTTATGCACACAATGCGAGAGTAACGACGTGTTCGAGTTTGATAGAGATAGTAAGCTATGAGAGTTTTTATAAGCCTTATGGTGTATATAGTATATGTTGGTGGTGTAAATGTAGTTAGAAATATTATTGAAGGCAAAACAAGGAAAGCGATGTAGTTAAGTTTTGGTATTTACTAGTAAGTCCTCGTAATTATAAAGTCTACCATAATGATTGTTGTTGTCTGCGGTATAGTTAGTTGAAAAAATTGTATAAATGTATAAATATGAGTTTGTAATAGAAAGGTAATGCCCAAGATCCAGATCCGACGAATTGAATCAGGTTGAGGGCGTTACAAAGGATATGATAGTGCAAGTAATATGTGTGGCAAATGGAACGTCTTGCAAGAGTTATTTGCTAAAAAAGTTCTAATTTGCATACTATGTTCACTGCCTCACTCATTGTCTTCAATTAACTGTAGTTGTTGCATCCAAGGAGGTTATTCTTATCTGTCAAAATTTTCCATACTTGACTTGTAAAATTAAATTGGTTGCTTCTTCAAGCAATCAACATTATCAATTAAGAGACATTGAGACATCTAATATCGCGAAGTTGATTGATAGTGGTGAGCTTGAAATTAGCAAAGGGAAAAATCAAATCAGTACTCTCCAACGTCTAAGAGATACCCGATGGGAATCTCATTTAGCTTTTCTCAATAGCTCAGTGAGGATGTTCAGTTTAGTATGTGTTGTATTACAAGATATCATCAAGTCTGTCAACCTTACTCAAAGGAGTGAAGCGGATGGAATACATGGTGCAATGACATCCGTTGAATTTGTTTTCATCTTTCATTTCACAATTGAGATGCTTGGAGTCAATAATGATCTTTGTCAAGCATTGCAATATAAATCGCAATATATACAAAACGCGATGCAGCTGATGTCATAAACTAAAAAGCTTCTCCAGAAATTCAGAGAACATGGGTGGGATCCTTTGTTTGAGGAAGTGAAGTTATTTTGTAAAGATCATGAGATAGAAGTCCCTAATTTAAATGCCTTGTACAAAATTGGTCGAGGTCGGTCTCGCATCCAGAGAGATAACCTCACAATTGAGCATCACCATTGGTTTGATATATTCATTGTTGGTACCGATTCATTGCTAACAGAAATGAATTCTCGATTTAATGATGAGGTAGTAGAGTTAATTGTTCTTCGCTTTGCTTTAGATCCACGCGATAATTAGAAAGCTTTTTGGGTGGAAGATATCTGCAAGCTTATGAATGATTTTTATTCGGACGATTTTATAGAGAAAGAAAAGCTACACATGAAGATCCAATTGGAGCATTTTCAACTTGATACTCATCAAAGCACGGAGTTGTAGAAAGCTTCTACAGTTGCCAATTTGGGTCAAGTGCTAACTAAGACAAATAAGTCAAGTATATATCCTCTTCCTGATAGAATTATTCATCTTGTGCTAACTCTTCCCGTATCTACTGCAAAAACTGAACGAGCCTTTTCAGACATGAAAATTGTGAAGACAAGGCTTCGCCAAAGAATGGAGGATGATTTTCTTTTAACTTACTTGGTGGCATACATCGAAAAAGAGATAGCTCGAGAATTTTTAACAAATTCTATCATTGATGGGTTCGAGCTTACGAAAAAGCGAAAGGTGCAATTTAGGATACCTAGTATTGAGAAATAGGACTAAGGCTAAGTTTTATTAATTTAATTTTTGGAATTATAATGATATTTATGTAATTTTTAGTATAGTATTAGTTATTCTTTTTTTCGCATATTGGAAAGAAACATTTAATTTTATATAGTATGATTTTTAAAAAAATTCTTTATAGTTAACCTATTCATGCTTTTAAAAAATATATTAAATTAATTTGTTTGATAAAAAAATAAGATAAAAATTGACACATTTTTACATTTAAAAAGATATCGTTCGAATTTAAAAATTTCACCTTCTTAAAATAAAATCCTAAATCCATCCATGAGCTACAATTACAATCACAATCACCATCTCTTTCTCCTTTAATCCCACTGATTAACAAGGTTTTTTTTTTAAACTTTATAATACAATAAAAAATATTTGTTTCCAAGGGAAAAACATGAAAATACTATACAAATGGTATTTTTAATTCAAAAAAGAAAACAAATCAATGAAATATTATTCAAATTGGTTCATTTCTAATATTTTTTAAAACCAACATCAAAAGATAAAAATAATGTAACCTCTTTCTACGTTACATTTGCAATTCATTCTTTATGTAATATTATCAAAGATGATTTAGAATTTTGAACTTTAATATAAAACTTTATAAAAAAATGTTTTTATCTAAAGAAACCCAGAGATTATATTGTTTTTAATTTATAATATTCTTAACTCGTACAGTTTATATGTTGTTAAGCTCTCGTTTGTATACAAAACACCTTATCCGGTTTATAGATCCGAGGTAAGAAAAAACAGACACCGACTTACTTTTTATTATTTATCCATTTGTTCTAAAAAAAAATTATTTTCATCAACATAAAAAAGAAGTTCGATATATTATGAAATTTCTTAATTTCACAGATCATTTTCAATAATATATTTTTTTAAAAAAAAAGTAGTTGCTAGATGCTTTCTTAATTATAGATCCAACTATTTATGCCATTAAAAAAGCCCACTTGGAAGTTACTTACAAAATCTTCAATTAACTTTTTTCTTGCAGTAGTTGATTTATTGTGAGTAACATCATATTTTTAGTATTTACTTTACCTCTAGGACAAGGTAGAACATTGACCAATTTTTTCCCCTATAAATATTTGTTTCAACCCAACTTTTTGGTTCCTGTTGTGTCAAATGAGTGGGTTCAGGTGGACTTTTTAGATTTAGATTATTATGAGAGTACATTATTTGAATTTAAGTTTTTTTAAATTTATTTGAGTTTAAATATTTTTGTCTTAAGCTCTTTCAAATTCGATTTTTGAGGTTTGTATTATTCTAGATTAGAATCGATTTAAGGCAGACAGTTTTAGATAGGTTCAAATAGTTTTGATGGTATATAAGTTTTATTTTAAACATAATAGTTTATTTTACTTTTAAATAAGCATAAAAAAATGCAATTTTTCTTCATAAAAAGCAAAATATTTATACAGATGTTTTATTATAATATTTATTTTATATAACATAACCAAAAGCGCTTATTGTATGTAATATTTATGATTATGTAATATGTATAAAAAAATTATTAACATAATTAATAATATTATATATAATAATTTGGATATAATATTTGTTGTTTTTTATGTAATATTTAAGGTTCTATAAATTTTGTATATTTAAACTATTATCTAAGATATAAATAAAACATGAATTTGAAAAAATTGTAAACTGAAGAATACTTTTTATTATTTATGATATTACTAAATTAATATTTGAATAATTTTTATTTTTATTATTAAATTTTGAATATTAGAAAAGTATTTTATTAAATTTATAAATTTAATACTCATGTTCTAAAATTAACCTAAATCCATAATCTAAAATATTTATTCCCAAAATCAAATATATTATCCCAAAGTCCAAACTCAAATACGATATTCATTGTAATTTAAACTCAAAATAAACTTATTATATTTCAAATCTCAAACCCAAAATAAATAAATAATTTTAAATGTAATACCCAAATATAATATGTAAAAATTTAAAACCCAATAACAATTAATTTAATGAAAATAAAATAGTAAAATATTTTATATATTACTAATTATATTCATGTCTTGTAATGTACTTCTATAATAAATGATACATAACCATTAATGTTATAATTTATATTATATTGTATTATGGGTCTTATCATAATAAACAATTATAATGTGCTGAATAAAATGTATATGAACTTTATAATATATATGTGTGAAAAGTGATCATGAATATGATAAATAATTTAGAACTTAATAAGTTAGGCTCTTTTCATCCAATCATCTTGACTTCAGACACAAGTTTGACAGTAGAGTTTCAAGGGAATTGGGGTAATTGTCTTCCTAAAAAAAGATAATCATGATGATGGTAGGAAACTTTTCATATGTTAAACGAGTCGAAAGAAGTATCTTCCAAAACATGTGAAAGCCTTAATAACATCCAAGGTGGTCTCTCAATCAACCAAATCGACAAATCCTAGAGTGCCTCAAAGAAAAAAACTGTCAGTTAGGAATGCGAAGTTAAGGAAGCCGATAACATTGAATGAATTCATGCACGCATATTTGATCCAAGTAACTTGTTATCGTATTAGTGATTGTTAGAGTTTGTGTTACATGAATTCCATCACTTGTTAAAGAAATAAATACAGTGGTAAAATAAAGGGACCTGTGGGGGGATTGCTCGTTTTCAATGGTGTCGGAAATGGTGGTTTTAGGACCACAATTCTAACTAATGAGTCATTAAATATTATTTATTTAATTTTTACAAGGTTATTAGAGTGTCATATTAAAATTTGGCTTAGTAATTTTAACGTTTAGATAGTTTATTAAGGAAAAAAGATTAAATCGTAAAAAAACTACAAAAATTAATCACTATTAATTTAAAGATACTAAATAGGTATAATGACATGATTAAATGGTTTTAAATGAAAATTATGCCATGGATGTTTAAATTGGCAATAATGTATATACATTTGGTTTATAATATTTATTGAATAAGAGCAATATCATAATTAATTAATAATATAAACAAATTAGGCAAAGTTCATCATCTTCTTCTTTGTTTTTCTTTGTAGACCAAAATCACCATGGAAACTTAGGGGAGAATAAACTAAGCTTTAAATCATCTTTGTAATACCCCACACTCGTACCTTACGCTGAAATGAAATACGATGCGTTATCACACTTAAACACATGCATATGATCATTTCCGAGTTATAAGAACTAAGTCCAATTTAAAACCTTTCCTTTTTAATCTAAAAGCTCTTAATATGAGCCTATGAGGCCCAAATCACGCTTTGGACATATCCCGAGATTAATTCCAACATCTTTGAAAAGTATTGAAAAATACCACTTGAAGCAGGGCACACGCCTGCATGATAGGGCAACACACCCGTGTAGCCATTATGACATGGCCGTGCTAAAGGCCCGTGTGGTTCACACGGCCTAAGCATGAGGGGACACGTTCGTGTCCCGAGCTCGTGTGAAATAAATTCTAAGTTCAAGCCTATAGGGGTTTTCACACGGCCTGACACATGCCCGTGTCCCTCACACGGCCATGACACGCCCGTGTCCTGGCTCGTGTCTAAAAATCTTGACATTTTGTTTCTGACATCAGCATTCAATTAAGAGCACACAGCCGCCAAGGCACACGCCCGTGGCCAAAGGCCATGTCCTCCACACGGTTGAGACACATGGCCGTGTCACTGCCTGTGTGTTTACTACCATGCATACTGACTTGCAATTTTTACGTGCAGGGGACACACGGCCGGACAACACGCCCATGAGGCTGGCTGTGTGTGAGACACACACCCGTGTGTCTACCCGTGTGGACAAATTAAGGCTATTTACCAAGCCTCTTTGCCACCCTTACTTGCACCAACCTACATAAGATCAACCAAAACCAATACAAAAATGACTCATTTAACCAAATCAGCCATAATAGGCAATAATTCATACATGCAATTCACTCATCCATGGAAGTATCATCCTTTATATATATATATATATATATATATATATATATATATATCAATAAGGAATATTAGCCCTTATCCAAGGCTTTATACAAAATGAAGGAATTTATTCCAAGCCAACACATTTGGCGAATTTAACACTGACTCAAAACACAAAAGTCTAAGGCCCTATACATGCCATATTCAAAATAATAATTCTAACTACACAGAGTGATTCAGTTGATAGTGTGATTGATGCCTCCGACGTCTGTTGATCCTCGAACTAGTTAGGCGGCACTATAATAAAATGGAAAGGAGAGGGAGTAAGCATAAAGCTTAGTAAGTTGCATGCAAATAAATATAACAACAACTTTACTATTTATCAACATGCTCATAATACAAAAGTGGGCATAAGCACAGCTTACTCATCACTATCCAATACAATTCACATAGCATATATCGAGCTCACATCTCATACATTTTAAATAGGTACCTGTACCACTCACAATATGGTTATACTTTCTCGTTTAGCTTAAACTAAAATTCTCACCGTTGAACCATTCGAAATGCTATCAGATATTCATTAAGCATTAAACATAGGGTATGATGCCGATGTCATGTCCTAGACATGGTCTTACACTGGCTCACTTGTCAAGTCGATGCCATGTCCCAAACATGGTCTTACACTGACTATCATAATCGAGGCCGACGCCATGTCCCACACATGGTCTTACACTGGTTCTCACATATCCGTGTCGATGCCATGTCTCAGACATGGTCTTACACTAACATATCTTGTAGCCGATGCATGTCCCAGACATATCTTACACAGGCTTACATCTCGAGGCTAATGCATGTCCCAGACATGTCTTACACTAGCTCTCGTCTCAATGCCAATGCCATGTCCCAGACATGGTCTTACACTAGCGCAGAAATGACCTCAAATGTCATGGCATGAATATCCGATTTATTCCTAAGGTTCAACCGGGAGTTCTACTATCTCAATTATCATCATGCATTTTCATTTCCACAATCAAGCAATTAATGCTATAAAAATTCATACACAATTGATAACAATATATTTGCATTATTTACACACAACTTACCTCAGATTACAAAATGTAGGCGACTAGTCGATTTAATCTACTTGTTTGGCCTTCCCCCAGTCTAGGTTCAGATTTTGTATTTCTTGATCTAAAATAATAAAAATTTCATAAAATTCATCATTTTATCGGTCTAGGTACTCAAAAATTTATAATTGGGTAAAATAACCATTTTGCCCCTAGACTTTTACAAAATGACCATTTTACCCCTAGGCCTGAAAATCGATTTTTATCGAATTTCTTCTCATCTTAAGCCTAGCCGAACCCTTTTTACTCTTATAACAACCCAAAACTTCTATTATTTCTCACATTTATCATCTAATTTTCAACTTATGCAAAATGGTCCCTAGTTAGGGTTTCCATAATAACTACTTCACAAAAGTTGTTTATTACACAACCATAACTCATATTCTTCCATAAAATTTCAGTTAAAAACACATATGCTTTCATGGAAAAACCCTAAACACTCAACCATTTTGCAAAGTAGTCCCCTCAATAGCTAGATTAAGCTTTAGGGTTTCCAAAAACACAATAATTGTTAAAAATAACCATCTAAATCACTTACTTGTAGAGAGACTAAGTGGCTGAAATTTCAAGCTTCAAAAACTCCTCTAATGGCTGCTATTTTCGGTGGAAAAAAAATGAAGAAGAAAGATGACCCCTTTGATTTTATTTTAATATTCAATTTGCTAATGTCATCAATTACCAACCCTAGTCATCTTTTGACTTTTTAACTCCTTATGTCTCTATGGCTGGCTAGCTTGTCTTTTAAGGGTCTATTTGTCCTTTAAACACCCCCAATTTTGGTTCTCTAGCTATTTGACACCCTTAGCTATCAAAATAGGACTTTTGCACTTTGTGCGATTTTGTCCTTTTTCGTAATCAAGCTCACAAACGCTAAAATTATTTTATCAAAATTTTCATGCACTCATATAATCATGCCACAACATAAAAAATAATATAAAAATAATTTTCTCCAACCTCAGATTAGTGGTTTTGAAACCACTGTTCTGATTAGGCCTAAAATCGGGCTGTTACAGTCTTACATGGTAGGTGTTTTAAGTCCACTTTTAGTGATTTTTATGTTTTGAGATTGTTGTTGTAACACCTTGAATAAATTAATCTCGTTTCTATAAATCTTGACATAAATATGTATTTGTTTCAGTGGCTAAGTGGTTTGATTGTGTGTTTGAGGTCTTGGGTTCAAGTCTCACTTTTGACAATTTTTGTTAGTTTTTATCCTAGCCTTAACCCTACTGGGTAAGCTTATGTAATATTCTTTGTAAACCCATATTAAAATGGGTTTTCTGGTTCGAGTGATAAAGAGTTAGCTTGTTTAATGTTTTGTGTTTGAATCCTTATGCGAATGTGGATGTTAATTTTTGTCTCGATTGTCTGATAGAGTTTCAGTAGAGCTGGAATTCTGAAGTGGTTGGATTTGGTTAGTGCGGGGTAGTGGTGGGGAGTTAGAGAGATTTTAGGGATATGTTGCTAAAATAATATTAGTTAATTTTTATTTTCATTTTATTTTTCCAATTTTTTTCCTTGCCCAAAATTCACGTTCATTTTTCCCATCTTCCATATTGTGTTTTTTCTTTTTCCTTCTCTCCCTTTCATTTGGTCAAATGATGGTATGGTAAGTTCTTTGATTTTGTTTAACCGTTCGGGTGCTTGTAATTATCTGTTCTACAGTCAGAGTATTTCGTAAGTAGCTTTTTACCCTTTTCATTGCGTGTTAGGGATTTTCTGTTATGGGAATTAGTTTGCAATTTTCATGAATGTTGAGTTTGAATCCTTGGATTTGGTTGATTGTTTAGGAGAGGGATTGGAAACGTTTGATTCTTGGGCGATTTAGATTTGAGAAGCATTATTCGTCAAAGATTCTGGTTGTTTCGTGGGAGTGTTCGTGTCAAAACTGTACCAGCTGTGTACCCTAAACGCGAGAAAACAAGGTTTGACGAAAGTCGAAGGGGACTACCGACACCACACTAGCGTGTGGCTGGTTGTGTGCGAGACACAGCCATGTGACAGCAAGAATGTGTTCGTGTTGGCCACACGAGCTAGTCCAAATTAGGCGTGTGGGCCCACACAGGCAAGCCACACTGGCATGTGGGCCCAAAAATCTAAAATTTCCCTAGGGTCACATAGGTCAATCCGATCGACTGTGGGCCTACCGTAGGGTCGGTAAGGGCTAACCAAACCCTATTTCATATGATTTGATATTCTGATTATCTAATCTGAGTAGGAAATTGATATGTATGTCTGACTGTTCTTTTTGAGTATATATGTTATATGTATACGAGCATGTTAAGCATGATAATTATATAATCGGTATTTGTCTTTGGGGTGGGATTTGCATATGTGGAGGAAGTGATCTATACGATGACCTTTAGCCTATTATATGGCATCTCGGCTACATATTATTCTGTTATGTGTCGCATCGACACTATATGGTGTGCAGGGATGGGTGGGTGTTTTTAACCCTACATGGTGTGATGAGATGGTGGGAGATGGTGTGTAGAGGATGGGGGTAGGATTTCATATATTTGTTCTGTACATCTGATCCTGATATCTGTATTTGTTAAGAACTTAGGTCCGATTCTATTTTTGTCTGCATATGAGATTCTGTGAATATTGCATGACTATTTTGTTGGGTTACACACTGAGTTTACGAAAACTCACATCTGTTTGTCTGATCTTACAGGTAACCCTCAGTCATAGGTGGGTTAGTGCGATAGAGGCTCAGCAGTAACCACTCGTTGGAAATTGTTTCCCCATTACTATAAGTTTTGGTATTTTAAATTCTGAATTTATTTGAGAGTTTGTAATTTTTCAGACTCTATGGACTGTATGGTTTTAACTGTTGGTTTTGGTTTGGTTATGGTTAAGTTTTTAAAATAAGACCCATCATGTAATTTGGAATCTCCAGAATGCCATTTACCACAATGCTTACACTTGCACTCGACTTTATTCTGTCGAACATTGCCAACACTAACTATCGAAGTAGTTCGTAAACTTACAAGAGGTCAATCTCAGTCTCATCTAGAAAAGTCCGAAGTAGCTTTAAATCGACTAGAATCATCTCTGAAATTCTTTGATGCTGAGTGAAAAGTCTTACTCGTTGATCTCTTACAGGAATCTCTGGCTTCAAAATCAGCTTTTCTTTTCTCTTTCTCAAGTTCTTCGGTTTTGCAAGCTCGTTCAACAAGTACCACAAACTCTTTGATTTCAAGTATACCAACCAACAATTTAATGTCTTCATTCAAACCATCTTTGAATCTTTTACACATGATAGCTTCGGTTGAAACATTCACGAGCATAACGATTTAGTCTCACAAATTTCCATTCATACTCAGTTACGGTCATATGACCCTGTTTCAATTCCAGAAATTCTTTGCGTTTCTGGTCAATAAATCTCTGGCTGATGTATTTCTTACAGAACTCAGTCTGAAAGAATTCCCAGGTCACTCTCCCTTTCGGAACCATCGATACTAGTGTATTCCACTAGTGATATGCGGTGTTTCGTAATAAAGATATGGCAGACTTTAAACATTCATCCGGAGTACAAGATAGCTCGTCAAACACACAGATAGTATTATCAAGCCACAGCTCAGCCCGCTCAGCATCATCATTATCATTAGCTTTAAACTATTCGGCCCCATGTTTTCTGATTTTATCTACATGAGGCTTATTAAATCTGATTGGACTAATCATCGGAGGTACCACAGGTATCGGGGATGGATTATTTGGGGGTGGAGGTTGTTGTGTAGCTGGGTTAGTTCGAATATATTGAGTAAACCAATCATTCATCATTTGATAGAAGGCTTGTTTAGCCTCCCCCTCATGACTACTCGAGATCGGCTGAGATTCAACTGGCGCTATCCCATGCGCGGGAGTAGGCACTACAATCTCAACATCATCAGCTACAGCTCTGTTAGGATCCATTTACTATATGAAAGCACATTTTAAAATGTCAGAACTCATCACACTATCGCGGTATAAATTATGGCATGTATAGGTAGACTCATCCACGCTACGTTAGTCCTAGAATAGACTAAACCGTAGCTCTGATACCAATAAAATGTAACACCCCTAACTCGTATCCGTCACCGAAATAGGGTTACGAGGCATTACCAAATAAATACAAATTAAATTGACTTTTCTTGCATCTCATACCACCAAGAATATCATAACATCAAAAAAACTTATCAAACTCAAATAATCATGTTCCATAATTATCAAATTTGAACCAAACTTATATATATATATATATATATATATATATATATATGAAACAATGTTCACATTTTTAAAATTTTCAAAGTTTGTTTTTCTATATCAATCACCTTAGTGCCATTTTTTATAAATAAATCATGCTCCATCATAACACATCACTGCATGCATCAAATATATGCCAATATCTATTTCGCTAATTGTATATCAAGCAAATTAATTATCAACAGCTGTACGAACTCTCATTAAAACCATATGAAATCATATTGCATAATTTAATATACAACTACACATGCAATTTAAACATACTATAACATGACTGAATATATTAATATTTCATATATATATAGTATGTAACCTACCCTAAAGTTAAAAGCCAAACTTAACATTTGAATACAAACTAAAATAATCAACCGAAACAATCATGAAACACATTCATTACTTACCATTTAATAACCGAACTTATCAAACTAATAAACTACCATCCATCACTTTAATTAATTACATTTTACAATTCCATCATTAACATTTATTATACTAAATACAAATTATAATTATTATCTTTCATAACCAAATCATGTTACTTAAAACCACACATACATTCAAAACTCCCATCACCGAAATACCAAAACATAATTCATTAAACATTTTAACCAAGATCATATAAGACTAAATTTTAGCATAACAAGTAAACCATTTGCCTAGCACATGGTACCTAGCACAACATTACACATACCAGGCACACAAATACATAACCAGGGTGAACACGAACCAAACTTAACATGATTGAATTTAACATCAAGCCATTTTCGCATGGCTATTTTACAAACCAAAATCAAACATTTCCAAAACACTTTCTAGCCTATACATGCCATAGTTCGAGTTCAAATATTTAAATGCCAAAGCTATAGATAGTGTGATGAACTTTGTTGACGATCCCCGAGCTTGTAACATGAATCCAAAATTTATAAAACATAACAAACATAACATACAGAGAAAGCTAACTTAGCTTAGTAAGTCATAAGCAAATGAACATTTCAATAATATTATCAACTTAATTAAACCAAGCCAAATTATAGTATCATCACACATTAAGTCCAAACGTATGAAGTTCATATTATACATATATTTATATTTACATTCATTCTCATATAATCACCTTGGCCGAATGTTCATGTAGCCAAATTATCATTATTATCTTATAACTTCCACAGTCAATTAGTCACTGTAACCTAGTTCATATACTCATAAACATATAAGCTTGTATATTACAACATAATTTCATATTCATATCTATTAGATATGAAACTGAATACATATAATCATGCACGTTTATAACTAAATTTCTTATCAATAATAATCTTAAGGCCGAATACACATACCTTGTTTAAGTAAACAACAAGCTAACTCATACCTGTATGTTTAGCTCGTTTAATGTATTTAATTACCATATCAGCATAAAGTCATTTAAGCATAAACTTATAGTAGTTCATCGGCATAAAGCCTGCTAGGCATAAAGCCCGTATCACACACCGGCATCAGGCTTGCTAGACTCAAAGTCTGATTTTATACACCGGCAATAAGCCTGCTAGGCGTAAAGCCCGATTTAATTCACCAATACAAGGCTTGCTAGGTTCAAAGCCCGAATATCACCATTATAAAGCTGTCTCATAAACAATTCATATATCAAACATTTTAGATATTGCATATAATTCATACGAACTTTCAAATGTTATAACTCAATCGAGTTAAACTCAAATACGTTATTTCTATACGTTATCACATACGACTAACTCAACCATAAATCCATTAATTCCAAATCAGCATAAATTAAACTGAGTTACATTTAAAATTAACGATGTTTAATTGCTTAAAGACTTACCTCGAACGATGAAAAATCGGTATGGATCGGCTAGTCGACAACTTTACTTTTCCCTCGATCTAAATCCGATTTTCTCTTTTCTTGATCTAAATTAATATAAATTAAACTTATTAAATCAAATGTTCAACCAAATTTATCCAAAAACACACACATGGGCAAATTACACTTTTACCCCTAATATTTCACATTTTTCACAATTTAGTCCATATTGCATAAAACACAAAATATACACAATCTCATAACAACATAGTTAGGCCGAATATTCATTATACTCATAATAGTCCATATATTTCATTTATTTTATATTTTAGTCCCTCATTTTATTATTTTTATAATTTAGTCCTAATTACTCAAAATCATCAAAAACTCTAATACAAAATATATTAATCTAAAACATATTTTTAATATTTCATCATCAAACATCACAAAACACAAATATTCATCAATGGCATAACTCAAAACATTCATCAAAATTAGAAATTCTAGCATGGGTTGGGTAGTATTCGAAGCAACGATCTCAAAAACATAAAAATTATCAAAAATCGAAACCAAACTAACCTTGAATTAAGCTTCCAAAGTGCCGAAAGTTCAAAAGCTTTTAACTTCTTTTTGTTTTTTAAGATTCAACCAAAAACATGAATAAAATGCATGTCTTTTAAATTTTGTTTTATTATAATACATAATATTTCATAATTTACTTTAATAACCTTTATAAATTAATATAAAATATTTATATTAGTTGTCCCGTCCAAATAATTTAATAATGGCCTAATTGCATTATAAGTGCTTCATTTTAATAAGACAAATTCAATTAAGCACTTTCATATTTAACTATTAACTTTTCACTTTACGCGACCCTATAGGTTATTGTAACGTTAGCAGTAATATTAGAACGATTCTAATGTTACAAAAAATGAGTGGCATCTAGCAATGCATCATTGCTACCTAAGTTACGAGAAGTCATGATTCAACATAACCTTTTGTGATTAACCTTTCATGCATTAATCCTTAAGTCCTATATCTTTTGAATGGATACAAGTCATGGAATAGTCACACTTGCATAGTCCAACCCATGTTTCTTGACACCTTAAGTGAACTATGATACACAAATAAGTATAACATCTCATATCAACTTATTTGAGCATGGCCATGCATTTCTAGTCTCACTCAATCAAGTGGCCTAAGATATTACTCCCATTATGTAGGAGGGACTTATCCTATATTGATCAACCATATCCCTTTACATAGATTGTGGTATATCCAACATCAGTCTTTATAGAACAACCAGTTATGATGTTCGTTTGACTATATCAAAATATACAACTCAGGATGTTGGGATAATGATGATCTCAAGTATGAGGATCATATACATATTAATCACTATGAGTAATGTTGTGACAATTACATAATAATCCAAGAAACATACTCATAAAGCAGTCACCCAATATGTTGTTCTCTAACACACATATTCATGCATTGATTTTGACACTCCATATCAATGACAACTCTTTATCATCAATCAACTACATGTTAGTCTTAATGCATTATTGTTGTCCTAGCCAACAATAATACTTGACTAAGGATCTTTTAAGAATAATCATATTATTCTCAGGACATTATTATAAAACAGTTTATTTATGTACACAGAAAAGAAACTGAAATAATAATGGCAACGCCTTATATCAATAAACATGATAAATCAAGTATGTTATTACAACCATCTCGTGATTGATCTTTGGGCATACTTTTACAATCTCCCACTGGCACTAAGACCAATCACTCATATATCTAATACCAAGTGACTTAGTGTGACGATCATGCTTCTGCTGTGTCAGAGGCTTGGTCAAGGGATTAGCAATGTTATTATCTGTAGGTACTCTGTATATCTCTACATCCCCTCGATCGATAATCTCTCGAATAAGATGGTAGCGCCTAAGTATATGTTTGGATAGCTGGTGAGATCTGGGTTCTTTAGCTTGTGCAATAGCTCCATTGTTATCACATCGAAGTTCTATAGCGCATCTGATATGTTAGGCACAACCCCTAGTTCAGTAATGAACTTCTTGATCCAAACAACTTCTTTCGCTGCCTCACTAGCTGCAATATTCTCAGCCTCTATTGTAGAATCGGCTACTGTACTTTGCTTTAAACTCTTCCAGCTCATAGCACCACCATTAAGGCAAAACACAAAACCTGATTGCGATCGAGAATCATTCTTGTCGGTTTGGAAGCTGGCATCAATGTAACCTTTTACACTTAACTCTTTCTCACCTCCATATATTAGGAACGTATCCTTAGTTCTTCTCAAGTACTTAAGGATATTCTTGACTGTGGTCCAGTGACCTTCACCGGGATCTACTTGGTACCTACTCGTCATACTTAAGGCATATGAGACATCTGGACGGGTACATAACATGGCATACATGTAACACCCCTTACCCGTTACCGTCGCCGGAACAGGGTACAAGGTATTACTAGAACATAGCACATACCATTAAACAAAAAACCGAAATAGAAATATGTCATCCAATTTGATAGTGTATCGTTATAACATATGTCTTGAACAATATTAGCCAACTTTAATGGCTTATACAAAGTAGTTGATCGAATACTGTAACTAATATTTTAAACCTAGGCAATTATGACACGTAACAAAATAATTAAGTCTACTATACATGCCATAATTCAAAATGTTTAGTTCAATACCCTAAAGTATTGATAGTGCGGGCAGATCTTCGCGATCCTTAACTCCCCGAGCAAGCCAAGGACACTATAAAACAAAAGAGAGAAAACAAAGTAAGCTTATAGCTTAGTAAGTAAGTAAGTAAATATTAATGAAAGAATCTAATATGTTTATACAACAACTCAAGTATATCTACTTTAATTTCACTATTCACTCCAATTTGATTAAGTTGTCTCTGCTGCATCATGTTCGCTAAATAAATCATAACTAGAGTTACAAAACTCAAAATTCAAATCCGTAAAATTTCCCTGAATCTAGACTCATAAATATTTTTACTAATTTTTTTCTAGAATTTTTTGGTTCAGCAAATTAGTACAGTTTATTGGTTATATTTTCCCCTATTACACAGCTCAACTGATCTGAACTCTGTTCACTTCAAATTGAATTTCTCCCAGTACACAATTCAAATAACCATAAAATATGTTTAATTTAAAACTAGACTCAATGAGGAATTTAGGCATATAAACTATATTTCTTAATTTGTTTTGTACAATTTTTAATGATTTTTCAAAGTTGGAACAGGGGACCACATAGTCATTTTGAGCAAGTCACACACAATTGCAAATATCTCAAAATATAGAATTCTTTTGCTTGCTCTGTTTCTTTTATATGAAAATAGACTCATTAAGCTTTAATTCCACATCTCATTCAACCTCTAGTTAAATCCATTCTATTTTTGGTGATTTTTCAAAATCACGTCATTGTTACTATCCAAAACAGATTTAATGCTACTTTCACTCTTTCACCCATTCTTTGCACTAACCTCATTTTAACTTATATATATATATATACTACAAATCATTTTCATCACATTTCATACGTTACAAGTGTAGGTCCGTGACTACAATCTCACTACTAAACCATCCCGTTGAATAATTCGGATCAACCTCGATATTTAATGGCTTCACCCACACTCCACTATCATACTTCATTTAGTTCGGCTCTCTTGTACACATAGTGAACACTTAGTACCACTCATGTGACCTAGCCGATTTGTCTCGTAGCTCTCTTGTCTACATGGTGTCCTTCACTTGGAATCACGCATGCGACCTAGCTACATATATCCCGTAGCTCTCTTGTCTACATGGTGTACACATAGTATCACCCATGCGACCTAGCTACATTCATCTCTTACGTAGCTCTCTTGTCTACATGGGATACATCCCGTATCACACATGTGACCTAGCTACTACATTGTATCTCGTAGCTTTCTTGTACACATGATGTGCACTCAAAGATCATACATGTGACCTAGCTACGCTTCCTCTATTTTATTCGATCTCTCCAATGTTCAACCGGGATATCTCTCTATTGTTTATTTCCATTCTTCCAATGGTCTATTTATATTTTTAACATCCGCTAATATATTTACATAATAGGTCAAATATAAGAATGTACATAAAATTAATGTAATATTTACATACAAACTTACCTCGGTGGAAAATGTGGAATTTTTGCAATTTAGTCCAAAGCTTTTTCTTTCCCCCGTAAAATTAATGTAATATTTACATACAAACTTACCTCGGTGGAAAATGTGGAATTTTTGCAATTTAGTCCAAAGCTTTTTCTTTCCCCCGTTCAAGGTCAATTCCACGCCTTTCTTGATCTATAACAATACATTTAGCTCATTTAACACTCATACTATTTATTTCAATCCAAAAATCACATTATGGAAAAATTACATTTTTGCCCCCTAACTTTTACAAAATTACAATTTTTCCCCAAGGCTCGGAAATTTAATTTCAGCCCTTATTCCTATGTTTTATGACATGTTGAACATTTTTCTCTTCTACAACAACATCAAATTCTCACTCTAACATATAGTTATGAACAATAAGTATTTTTACCAATTATGCCGTTTTACTCGTTTTCACTTAAAACCGAGTAGCATAAGTTGTTTAACATAATTTAAAACCTCATATTCTATCATCAAACATCAAAATACATGCCTATCATTCATGGGTAAATTTTTAAACATAAACCCTAAGTCAAAATAATAGTAGAAATAGGTAAACCGAGCTATGAGGATTTCAAAAATGTAAAGAACATTAAAAACGGGGCTTGGAATTACTTACTATGGAGCTTGAAAGTTGAAGAAACCCTAGCTATGGAAGAGAGGAAAATTCGGCAGCAACTAGTGAAGAAGATGACCAATTTTGTGTTATTTTTCCCATTTTATTTCATTTAATATACAAATGACCAAAATGCCCTCCTTACTAAGCTTTCAAAATTCCTTCCATGTCCCAAATTTTGTCCATGAACTTAAAATTGGTCAAATTGCCATTTAAGACCTCCTAATTAATATTCCAAAGCAATTTCATACTAAAAACTTCTAGGATGCAAATTTTGCAACTTATTCAATTTAGTCCCTACTTTCAATTTAAGCATTTTAAGCATAGAATTTTATCACGAAATTTTCACACAATCACGTAATCATATCATAAAACCCAAAATAATTATAAAACAATTATTTCTATCTCGGATTTGTGGTCACAATACCACTATTCCGATTAGGCCCCTAATTCGGGTTGTCACAATTCTCCCCTTTAGAGATTTTCGTCCCCAAAATCTTACCGAAAAAAGTTTGGGTACTGCTTCTTCATAGCTTCCTCAGGTTCCCACGTAGCCTCTTCTATCCCATGTCTGTGCCACAATACTTTCACTAAGGCTATACTTTTATTTCTTAACTGTTTAACTTCTCGAGCCAAAATCTTTATTGGTTCCTCCTCATAGGTCATATCCGATCGAATCTCAATTTCTCTGCTGGGAAACCACATGTGAAGGATCGAACGATAACGTCTCAACATTGATACATGAAACACGTTATGAATTCTTTCTAACTCTGCCAGAAAGCCAACCGATATGCCATCGTCCAATTCTCTCGGTAATCTCATACGCCCAATAAAACGCGACTCAACTTGCCTTTTCGACTAAATCTCGAATCTTTTCCATGGTGACACCTTCAAGAACACTTTATCACCCACTTGAAATTCAATCTCTTTTCTTTTCAAATCAGATATGACTTTTGTCGATCCAAGCGACTTTCAAACAATCCCGAATTACTTTTACTTTCTCTTGATTTTCTTTAACTAAATCAACTCAGTGAATCTGCTTCTCACTAAGCTCGGTCCAATATAAAAGAGTCCGACACTTACGACCATACAAGGCTTCAGATGCGGTGCCATTTGTATACTTGATTGATAACTGTTATTGTAGGCAAACTCAATCAAAGATAGATATTTCTCCCAACTACCTCCAAATTCTAAAACACAACATCTAAGCATATCTTCAAGTACCTGGATTACTCTTTTCGATTGACCATCTATTTGTGGATGAAACGCGGTACTAAAGTTCAATTTTGTACCCAAAGCTTCTTGTAACTTTTTCCAAAATCTCGAGGTAAATCTCGGATCTCTATCTGATATTATAGACATAGGTACTCCGTGCAACCTCACAATTTCAGTAATATATAATTCGGCTAACTTATCAAGTGAGTAATCGATGCGTCTTGGTATAAAGTGGGCTGACTTTGTTAATCTATCAACCACTACCCAAACAAAGATCCTTCTTTTTAGAGTCAAAGGCAAACCGGTCACAAAATCCATGGTAATCTTGTCCCATTTCCACTCAGTGCACCATTACCGGTTGAAGTAGCCCTGAAGGCACTTGATGTTCACTTTTTACTTGTTGACAAATCAAACACTTGGTTACAAATTCGTAAATGTCCTTTTCATACCTAGCCACCAATACAACTTCTTTAAATCATTATACATTTTTGTGCTACCAGGTGAATCGATAAATGACCATTGTGCGCCTCATGTAATATTTTCTCAATCAATTTATCATTTTTCTAAGCACACATATCCTGTCTCGAAACATCAAACATGCGTGCTGTCCAACTCAAAAATCTGAGTCGTAATCGACTCACATTGAGTTCTCTTGGCCCGCAACTCACTATCATTCTTTTGAGCATCACAAATCAATCAAGAAATAACGGTTTAGCTCTCATCTCCGCTAAGATTGACCCATCATCGAGACAATGCTAGCCCCGTATTCATGGCTCTCAAAGTAAAAAGAAATTTTCTCGCTCAAGGCGTCAAGAACTTACATTTGCTTTTCCTGATGATAATCAATCACCGGATCATAATCCTTTAATAATTCAAGCCATCTTCATTGTCGCAAATTCAAATCCTTTTGATTCATCAAATACTTCAAACTTTTGTGATCGGTAAAAATTTGGCATTTTTCACCGCATAAATAATGTCGCCAAATCTTCAAGGCAAAAACAATAGCGCCAATTCCAAATAATGTGTAGGATAGTTTTTCTCATGCGGTTTTAACTGCCTCAAGCATAAGCTACCACTTTACCCTCTTGCATCAACACACATCCAAGGCACATCAACGATGCATCACTATAAATTACGAACTCTTTTCCCGTTCTGGCTGTACCAAAATTGGTGCTTCAAATAATCGTGCTTTCAACTTTTCAAACTCTGCGACATTTATCACCCATTCAAACTTAACATTCTTTTGCAAAGAACTTAGTCATAGGAGAGGCAATCATCGAAAATCCTTCAACAAAACGTCTATAATATCCGGCTAAGCCTAAAAAGCTTCTAACCTCGGATACATTCTTTGGCGGTCTCCAATCAACGATCGCAGAAATCTTACTTGGATCCACCAATACCATCACCGAAACTATATGTCCCAAAAATCCGACTTCACGGCCGAACTCACTTTTACTAAACTTGGCAAACGCTTTCTTTTCTCTCAAGATCTGCAATATGGTTATCAAGTGTTCGGCATGTTCGCACTCATCCCGAGAATAAATTAAAATGTCATCTATAAACACTACCACAAACTTATCCGGATATGGCCGAAAGATCCGATTCATTAAGTCCATAAATATAGCTGGAGCATTTGTTAAGTCGAAAGGCATCACAAGAAACTCATAATGTCCATACCTTGTCCTAAAGGCGGTTTTCGCACATCCGACTCTTTAACTCTCAACCGGTAGTAACTGCACCTTAAATCGATCTTTGAAAACACTGTGGCCCCTTTTAACCGATCGAATAAATCATCAATCCTCGGTAATGGGTATTTGTTCTTTATAGTCACCTTATTAAGTCGACGGTAATCAATGCAAAGTCTCATTGAACCATCATTCTTCTTTTACGAATAATCTTTGGAGCACCCGGGAGAGAAACTCGGTCTCACAAATCCCTTATCTGTTAATTCCGCAATTGAGCCTTCAATTCTTTTAATTCAATCGAGCCATTCTATACGAGCAATCGAGATCGGTGCGATGCCGGCAACAAATCAATGGCAAACTCTATCTCTCTGCTTGGAGGCAACCTGCAATTCAATTAAATCGGAAATACATCCGAAACTCACAAACTATCTGCATCGATTCAAGCTTCAATTGAGGCAACTCAAGATTCATTACATAAGCCGGATAAGCTTCACACCCTTTTCTCATGTATTTTTCATGCGCAGACATATGCGAAATCACCATAGGCAATTTATTTGATTCATCTGTTTCAACCCACGTAATTTCTCCATTTTCACATTTCAACTCTAGTATCTTTTGTTTGCAATCTACCTTAGCATCATACAATGTCAACCACCCATTCCCAAGATAACGCCAAACTCACCAAATGGTAACAAAAGATCAAATTGGCCGGAAAACAGTGACCTTGAATCATTAATGGACAATTCTTGCAAACCTTATCAACTAGTACATATTGGCCTAAAGGGTTCGACAATTTAATCATAAACTCAGTAAGCTCAACAGGCAACTTTTTATTAGATACTAAATTCATGCAAATATAGGAATGAGTGGATCCGGGATCAATCAATGCAATAACAATAGTATCATAGAGAGAAAATGTACCAGTAATGACATCGGGAGATGATGCATCTTTTCAGGCACGTATAGCATAAGTTCTAGCAGGTGCTCTAGCTTCTGATCTTTCCACTGAATCTTTCGTCGCAGTTTTACTTCTAGTTCCACCTCCAGTATTTCTCGGTGGTCTACCCCTACTAGCGGTGGTATTCTGTCTAGCACTCGGAAATCTTTCTTCTTTAACTTTTTCCGGACAATCTCTAATAAAATGTTCGCGAGAACCGCACCTGAAACAAGCTCGCTCGGTTCCCCAACACTCACCATAATGTTGCCTGCCACATTGCTGACATTCGGGCTTTCTAGGTCACATATTACCCACACTTGCCACCGAAGTAGCTTAAGCTTTAGACCTCGAATACGCTCTACCATGATCTCTATGTGAATCCCCAATTGAAACTGTCATTCGAGGGTTTGCCTCTTTGGACCTCTTTGATTGAGATTGAAATGGCTTGCTTATCGGCCTTTTTCTGGCATCTCGAGCCTCAATAGCGACTTTTCTTCTTTCTTTGTTCAATTCTTCACTTTAAGAGCTCGATCAACCAACACTACAAATTCTCATCAACTCCAAAATTCCTACCAAAGACTTTAATGTTCTCATTCACCCCATCTTCAAACCTTACGCACATAATGGCCTCGGTGGACACACATTCCTGAGCATACTTGCTAAGTCTCACAAATTCGCGTTCATATTCTGCCACAGACATCTTGCCTTGCTTTAATTCAAGGAACTCCTTCTTTTTTTGATCAAGAAATCGCTGACTTATGTATTTCTTTCTAAATTCCTCCTGGAAGAAATCCCAAGTAACTCTTTCTTTTGGCACCACTGTTACTCTAGTCTTCCACCAATGGTAGGCCGAATCTCTCAAAAGTGATACAGCACACTTTAAGCATTCCTCGGGTGTACATGAGAGCTCATCAAATACACGGGTAGAATTTTCAAGCCAGAATTTCGCTTTCTCATGATCATCATCAATCTTTGCTCTAAACTCTTCAGCCCCTTGTTTTCGAATCTTGTCAACTGGAGGCTTGTTCATCCTTACCAAATCTATGCCTTGAGCAGCTACAGGAATCGTCTGAGGTATAGGAGGGGGTGGAGGAGGTTGAGCATTTGGATTTGCTTGAATAAATTCAGTATACCAATTGTTCATCCTTTGGAGAAAGGCATCCCGAGCCTCATCTCCTTGTCTCAATGTCTCGGATCTACTTTCCACAAAGCGCGGTCCTTTGTGCGGGAGCCTACGCATTACTAGCAAAAGATCATCACCGCAGGTTCCTTCAGATCCATTACTATATTAAAACAAAACACAGTTTAGAACAATTAGGAGTCACCACACTATCACAATATTTTTATGGCATGTATAGCTAGACTTTTACACACTTTTTTTGTTCGAGAACTGACTAAACCATAGCTCTGATACCACTAAATGTAACACCCTTACCCGCTACTGTCGCGAATGTGGTACAAGGTATTACTAGAACATAGCACATACCATTAAACAAAAACCGAAATAGAAATATGTCATCCAATTTGATAGTGTATCGTTATAACATATGTCTTGAACAATATTAGCCAACTTTAATGGCTTATACAAAGTAGTTGATCGAATCATCAGAACTAATATTTTAAACCTAGGCAATTATGACACGTAACAAAATAATTAAGTCTACTATACATGCCATAATTCAAAATGTTTAGTTCAATACCCTAAAGTATTGATAGTGCGAAGTGAGATCTTCGCGATCCTTAACTCCCCGAGCAAGTCAAGGACACTATAAAACAAAAGAGAGAAAACAAAGTAAGCTTATAGCTTAGTAAGTAAGTAAGTAAATATTAATGAAAGAATCTAATATGTTTATACAACAACTCAAGTATATCTACTTTAATTTCACTATTCACTCCAATTTGATTAAAATGTCTCTGCTGCATCATGTTAAGCTAAATAAATCATAACTCGAGTTACAAAACTCAAAATTCAAATCCGTAAAATTTCCTGAATTTAGACTCATAAATATTTTTACTAATGTTTTTCTAGAATTTTTTGGTTCATCCAATTAGTACAGTTTTATTGGTTAAAGTTTCCACATTACACACTCAACCGATCGACCTCTGTTCACTACTTAATTGAATTTCTCCCAAGACACAATTCAAATAACCATAAAATCTGTTTCATTTAAAACTATACTCAATGAGGAATTTAGGCATATAAACTATATTTCTTAATTTTTTTTGTACAATTTTTAATGCTACTTTCACTCTTTCACCCATTCTTTGCACTAACCTCATTTTAACTTACATATATATATACTACAAATCATTTTCATCACATTTCATACGTTACAAGCGTAGGTCCGTGACTACAACCTCACTACTAAACCATCCCGTTGAACAATTCGGATCAACCCTCGATATTTAATGGCTTCAGCCCACAGCTCCACCATCATACTTCATTTAGTTCGGCTCTCTTGTACACATAGTGAACACTTAGTACCACTCATGTGACCTAGCCGATTTGTCTCGTAGCTCTCTTGTCTACATGGTGTCCTTCACTTGGAATCACGCATGCGACCTAGCTACATATATCCCGTAGCTCTCTTGTCTACATGGTGTACACATAGTATCACCCATGCGACCTAGCTACATTCATCTCTTACGTAGCTCTCTTGTCTACATGGGATACATCCCGTATCACACATGTGACCTAGCTACTACATTGTATCTCGTAGCTTTCTTGTACACATGATGTGCACTCAAAGATCATACATGTGACCTAGCTACGCTTCCTCTATTTTATTCGATCTCTCCGAATGTTCAACCGGATATCTCTCTATTGTTTATTTCCATTCTTCCAATGGTCTATTTATATTTTTAACATCCGCTAATATATTTACATAATAGGCTGAAATATAAGAATGTACATAAAATTAATGTAATATTTACATACAAACTTACCTCGGTGGAAAATGTGGAATTTTTGCAATTTAGTCCAAAGCTTTTTCTTTCCCCGCTCAAGGTCAATTCCACGCCTTTCTTGATCTATAACAATACATTTAGCTCATTTAACACTCATACTATTTATTTCAATCCAAAATCACATTATGGAAAAATTACATTTTGCCCCTAACTTTTACAAAAATTACAATTTTTCCCCAAGGCTCGGAAATTTAATTTCAGCCCTTATTCCTATGTTTTATGACATGTTGAACATTTTTCACTTCTACAACAACATCAAATTCTCACTCTAACATATAGTTATGAACAATAAGTATTTTTACCAATTATGCCGTTTTACTCGTTTTCACTTAAAACCGAGTAGCATAAGTTGTTTAACATAATTTAAAACCTCATATTCTATCATCAAACATCAAAATACATGCCTATCATTCATGGGTAAATTTTTAAACATAAACCCTAAGTCAAAATAATAGTAGAAATAGGTAAACCGAGCTATGAGGATTTCAAAAATGTAAAGAACATTAAAAACGGGGCTTGGAATTACTTACTATGGAGCTTGAAAGTTGAAGAAACCCTAGCTATGGAAGAGAGGAAAATTCGGCAGCAACTAGTGAAGAAGATGACCAATTTTGTGTTATTTTTCCCATTTTATTTCATTTAATATACAAATGACCAAAATGCCCCTCCTTACTAAGCTTTCAAAAATTCCTTCCATGTCCCAAATTTTGTCCATGAACTTAAAATTGGTCAAATTGCCATTTAAGACCTCCTAATTAATATTCCAAAGCAATTTCATACTAAAAACTTCTAGGATGCAAATTTTGCAACTTATTCAATTTAGTCCCTACTTTCAATTTAAGCATTTTAAGCATAGAATTTTATCACGAAATTTTCACACAATCACGTAATCATATCATAAAACCCAAAATAATTATAAAAAAATTATTTCTATCTCAGATTTGTGGTCACAATACCACTATTCTGATTAGGCCCTAATTCGGGTTGTCATAATACATGATAGATCCAATATGCGTTCTCTCTCTTGTGGATTTGAAGGACACATTGCCTTCGAGAGTAAAATACCATGTCTCATAGGTAGTAATCCTCTCTTAGATTCTTCCATATTGAACCTTTTCAATACTTTATCTATATATGTACCTTGACTTAGACCTAGTAGTCGTCTTGATCTATCTCTATAAAACTTGACTCTTAAGATGTAAGTGGCTTCGCCCAAGTCCTTCATAGAAAAATAACTTCCTAACCAAGTCTTAATAGACTGTAAGGTAGGTATGTCATTGCCCATGATAAGTACG
This sequence comes from Gossypium anomalum, assembly GCA_025698475.1. Taxonomy (NCBI): domain Eukaryota; kingdom Viridiplantae; phylum Streptophyta; class Magnoliopsida; order Malvales; family Malvaceae; genus Gossypium; species Gossypium anomalum. Next base: position 54,633,429 of record CM046968.1, on the reverse strand, counting down.
TCATTCACATACAGTACCAAGAATGTGATTGTGCTCCCACTAACTTTCTTATAAACACATGGCTCATCTTCATTTTTGATCAAACCAAACTCTTTCATTGCATAGTTAAAACAAAGATTCCAACTTCGAGAAGCTTGCTTTAATCCATAAATGGATCTTTGTAACTTACATATCTTTTCAGCATCCTTTGGATTAAAAAAACCTTCAGGTTGTGTCATGTACACATCCTCTTCAAGTTTCCCGTTAAGGAAAGCTATTTTGACATCCATCTGCCAGATTTCATAATTATGAAATACAGCTATGGCGAGTAAGATCCTGATGGATTTAAACATAGCTACAGGAGAAAAAGTTTCATCATAGTCAACACCATAAATTTGACGAAAACCTTTAGCGACTAATCGCCCCTTGTATGTTTGTACATTACCATCCATGTCCATTTTCTTTTTGAAAACCCACTTGCACCCTATAGGTTTAACCCCTTCGGGTGGGTCAACCAAAGTCCATACTTGGTTTTCATACATGGAATCCATCTCGGATCTCATGGCCTCGAGCCATTTCTCGTAGTCCGGCTCACCACCGCTTCTTGATAAGTCCTAGGCTCATCTTGATCTATAAGAAGAATGTCACCATGCGTTGTAACGAGAAATCCATATCTCTCAGGTGCATGGCATTCTCTTAAAGATCTACGCGGTGGTTGTGTTTCTCAAAGATTACTTGTTCCTCAATTTCTTGTGGAATTTGTCGTTGTTCTATCTATCTCAGTTCATGGTATCTTGTGATTCTTGAATTTCTTCAAGTTCAATCTTTCTCCCACTTCCTTTTCTAGAAACAAATTCTCTCTCTAGGAAGACACCAGTCTGGGCAACAAACACTTTGCTCTCAATGGGATTAAAGAAGTAATATCCTTTGGTTTCTTTTGGATACCCCACAAAGATACACCTTTTAGATTTGGGTTCAAGCTTAGTAGATGTCTGACGTTTAACATAAGCTTCGCAACCCTAAATTTTCATAAAAGACATATTGGGATGTTTCCCAGTCCACATCTCATATGGCGTCTTTTGAACCGATTTAGATGGAACACGATTTAGTGTGAAAATAACTATTTCAAATGCATGTCCCCAAAAGGAAGTCGGTAGATCAGCATGACTCATCATGGATCGAACCATGTCTAATAGAGTTTGATTTCTTCTCTCAGAAACTCCATTCCATTGAGGAGTACCAGGAGGAGTAAGTTGTGAGACAATCCCACATTCTTTCAAAAGATCATCAAACTCTAGGCTCAAATACTCTCCACCTCGATCAGATCGAAGTGTCTTAATAGTTTAGCCCAGTTGATTTTATACTTCATTTTTGAATTCTTTGAACTTTTCAAGGGCCTCAGATTTATGGCGCATGAGATAAACATACCCATATCTACTGAAATCATCAGTGAAAGTAATGAAGTAGTGAAATCCACCTCTGGCTTGTGTATTTATTGGTCTACATACATCTGAATGTATTAAGCCCAATAAATCACTAGCTCATTCACTTTTACCAGTAAAAGAAGATTTAGTCATTTTTCCTAATAAGCAAGATTCACATACTTCAAATTGTTCAAAAACAAATGAATCCAAGAGACCATCTTGATGGAGTTTGGATATGTGTTTCTCACTTTTGTGGCCCAAACGACAATGCCAAAGATAAGTTTGATTTGAGTCATTTATTTTAGATCTTTTAGTATTTATGTTGTAAATGGGATTCATTTGATCTAAAATATAGAGGCTATGAATCAATTGTGCCGAACCATAGAGAACATTATTGAGATAAAAGAAACAATAATTATTCTTAATTATTATCTCAAAACCAATTTTGTCTAAACAAGAAATTGAAATAATGTTTTTAGTCAAACTGGGCACAAAATAATAATCCTCTAAAATTAAACCAAGTCCACTAGGCAAAGATAAAGTATATGTTCCCACAGCTAATGCAGTAACTCTTGCTCCATTTCCAGCTCGCAGGTCCACATCTCCTCTAGCCAAAGTCCTACTCTTTTGTAGTCCCTAAAGTAGATGTTTTGCTTTCTTTGGCCTTCTTGATTTTCTCAAGATAGACAGGGCAGTTCCGCTTCCAATGTCCAGTCACACCACAATAAAAACAGTTTCCTTCCTTAGACACCCCACATTTAGGTTTCAGTGCAGCCTTCTCTTTTCCAAGATTTGGCTTACCTTTGCCGTTAGGCTTTGTCAGTATTTTGGCCTTTCCCTTGCCCTTATTGTTACGGACCATCAATATGGGCTTGGGTCCAACCTTTTTCATGTTGCCTTCAGCAGTTCGTAACATGCTAAGTAATTGTGGCAAAGTCTTGTCAATTTCATTCATATTGAAATTGAGGACAAACTAGCTGTAGCTATCCGACAACGATTGCAAAATAACATCAGTGGCCAACTTCTTGTAAGCATCTTTATCAGCCCTCGAGGCATTAGCAGGTGGTTCATCAGGAAGTGATTTTTCAATGAAATATAATTTTCGTTCTTGTTTGAGGACAATCCTCAAGCTACGGACCTAGTCAAGAAAGTTCAAACCATTCAATTTGTCTTTCTCAAGGACCAATCACAATGAGAGTGTATTAGTGTTTGCAGCCATAATATATCTACAACAATAAAATATGCGTGTGAATAAATTACCAAGTTTATATCAATCATTAAAAGGACTTTATTATATGATGTTTCCCACTATTCTATTTCAAAATTAATAACCCTCATATATTAATTTCGGAAAGACTTTCTTGAAAGTATTTCTAGTGGGTCAAGGATCCATATTTCACCTCCTCTTAAGTCAGGTTTGGCTTTACTCTCAGGATTATGGTAGTAAGCAACACTTACTAATTACATCATATGTAACTCCTACAATTTGGTGAACAACTCTTGTTCTAATCATCTTATGATTTATCCAAATTACTTGCCTCTAGGTTTGTAATCCTATTAGAATAACCTAGTTAAGTCATTAACCAATTTTTAACCACCGAATATCACTTATTTATTCTTCGCGTTTAACCAAGATAAATACTAGTATTTCGCTTTGGGAAAACCTATATAGTATTGATCGAGGCCTTAACAAGGGCATAAATTGGAAGGCCATGTTGACTTAATATTTTATTAGAGGGATTTTATTAGAGTGTTACATATCACCAATTATGGTCTACTTTAGTCCATTTAATCTTTTAATTGATCTCATCAATTAATGGGGTTTATTATTACCAAATTTGCATGCTTTAGACATCCATAGCATTTCATACATGAATAAGTAAAGTAATAAATAAATGCAATAGTTATAGCCCATAAACTATAGTGGTTCAACCCAAGCCAATGGGAAAACCAAAAGGGACCCTAAAGGTGTAAGCCGTTTCACAAGCTGTCGATCCACACTAGTCGGCCCATCTTTCTTCTCGTCTAGTCCACAGCAACTTTTACAAATTACAAAATTTAAAAACTCGTTTTACATACGAGGGAGTAAGATGAGAAGAGAAATACAAAAGAATAGTAGTAAGGCACGACACGTAGGCCGTATTTATAAAATTACAACCTTTTATCAAATGGGTCATCAGGCTATAACTATGCATTTCAAACACCGTACATTTCAAAAATAGCATATATCATTCAACGTTTTGTCAAGTGAAATATTAAAATATCCTTTCAACCTTTTTATGGCCCATTAAGTTTTATTTATTACAAAACATACTGGAAGATGATGGGGATCTGAGGCGGTCGAAGAGAGCGGCCGAAGGCCCGCGGTCGAAGCCGCCTGATCCCCATCCCCGGGGGTGCGGGGGCAGTACGAGCCGCATACTCTAGTCGAATGAAACCTCACGATTTGATAACTTTTATCAATAGAATCGTGTTTTTAGGATTTTAATCCTTGAGGTTTCATATCGGAATAACCCTTTGTTCCACTGGCCAGTAAACTTTTACTGGAAATTGTAAAATCACCGCTACATCATAAAAGATTTATTAAGGTTTACAGCAATAACATAAAACCGAATAGGCCATAATACAATGATTAACATTTTATCACTTATCGAAAGGAACAGTTATCAGATTCTGCTTAAACGATTTAAATAGAAAAACATAATAAAATTAAAACATGCATCTCATACAATTACATCACCTAAGTATTTAAACCCGAGTCCGTATCACACAAGTGGCTCTGATACCATTGTTGGAACGCCGGTGCCTCCAAGACGCAGTGGAAAAATAAAATAATTAAAAACATTCCGGCGATCCAAACCATGGATCCATGTGTAAGGAACGTATCGGGGTGATAAAAGGTTTCGAAATTATCGAAACTTCAATCTGAGTAGACAGCGACACCTAGGCAACGGGGATCCTGAACCACTATCGAACCAAGCCGCAACCTTTCTGATGTCGGCCTCTACGTAGTCCACCCGGTTGACAATGAACGGTAGAAAAATCTCAGAAACTATTTCAGTGATTTTTATGCTTGACGGCTACTAGACCCTTTAGCATAGTTTCGGGCTTATTTATATATTCTCTCTTTAGGGTTTTTACCCTTGCCATATATAACACCCTTTTAATTGGTATATCTTTTTAACGAATATTAATTCATTAAAATTAATCTGAACATAATAGTCATCATTAAAATAAATATAATAATATTTAACCGAAAATTATAATTACATTAATTATAATAAAGATTTCGGTAAACTATATTTATTTAAACTTATATACGAACCAAATTCATATACTATTGAAATTATGTTCTGATTATGTGTACAACATCCTTGTACATATAGTATGTTCAACAATTTGATTGCCCAATTAAATTAATTCTGTAATTAATTTAATTCATCTGACAATCAGAATACAATACCAACTATGTTTTACTCCGTTCATTTCAACCATAGGGTGTGACCCTATAGGTTCTTGTAATGTTAGTGGTAATATTAGAACGATTCTAATGTTACAAACAATGAGTGGCATCTAGCAATGCATCATTGCTACCTAAGTTACGAAAAGTCATGATTCGACATAACCTTTTGTGATTAACCTTTCATGCATTAATCCTTAAGTCCTATATCTTTTGAATGGACACAAGTCATGGAATAGTCACACTTGCATAGTCCATCCCATGTTTCTTGATACCTTAAGTGAACTATGATACACAAATAAGTATGACATCTCATATCAACTTATTTGAGCATGGCCATGCATTTCTAGTCTCACTCAATCAAGTGGCCTAAGATATTACTCCCATTATGTAGGAGGGACTTATCCTATATTGATCAACCATATCCCTCTACATAAATTGTGGTATATCTAACATCAGTCTTTATAGAACAACTAGTTACGATGTTCATTTGACTATATCAAAATATACAACTCACGATGTTGGGATAATGATGATCTCAAGTATGAGGATCATATACATATTAATCACTATGAGTAATGTTGTGACAATTACATAATAATCCAAGAAACATACTCATAGTAGGTCAGTCTAATATGTTGTTCTCTAACACACATATTCATGCATTGATTTTGACACTCCATATCAATGACAACTCTTTATCATCAATCAACTACATGTTAGTCTTAATGCATTATTGTTGTCCTAGCCAACAATAATACTTGACTAAGGATCTTTTAAGAATAATCATATTATTCTCAGGATATTATTATAAAATAGTTTATTTATGTACACAGAAAAGAAATTAAAATAATAATGGCAACGCCTTATATCAATAAACATGATAAATCAAGTATGTTATTACAACCATCTCGTGATTGATCTTTGGGCATACTCTTACAGATGATTGTAGGCGTGAGTTCATGAATCTCACGTAAGGTGATAAGTTTGTGGTTGAGTATGAGGCCAAATTTCTGAGACTAAACCACTACGCTCGAGGCATGGTGGCATCTGAGTATGAGAAATGTGTTTGTTTTAAGGATGACTTGAGGGATAGTCTGAGGGTATTGATTGTTTCGCAGAGGGAGCGAGAGTTTCAGTTCTTGTGGATAAGGCGAAGATCGTTGAGGAGATTAAGTGCATGGAACGCTAGATCAGAGATCGAGATAGAGGCAATAATAATAGGGATTCAGAGCCCTCTAGTTCTTCGTAGAGGCCTAAGAAACGAGCCAGACCTGTTGGGCCTATTAGAGTAGTGGTTCTAGTTGCTCCTATTGGAATTTAGCCTTGTAGTGATTATGGTAAGCACTATCCGGGTGAGTGTTGGAGGAGATTAGGGGCTTGTCTACGATGTGGGTCATTGAAGCATTGGATTGGAGAGTGTCTACATTATTCTGATTAGATGCAAGCTTCAGGATCGGGTTTTGTTTAACCTCAGAGGGCAGTACAACAGCCACCTAGGGGCTGTGGACCGGTTAAAGGTGGTAATGGTATGGGCCAAGAATAGAGAGCACTGGGCAGATGTGCTAATCAGACTGAGGTAAGGCAGCCTGTATTGGTTTATGTTGCTCAACGCCGAGAGGACAGAGACGCCCCTAATATGATCTCGGGTACATTTTTTATTTTTGATGCTCCACATACGACTTTGTTAGACATAGGATCCACACACTCCTACGTAGCTAGTTCGGTTTCTGAAAACTTAGGGATTACTATTGAGTGTACTTCTGGTGAGATCTTTATGCTGAGCCCGTTTGGACAATTTGTTCGGGTAAATAGACTTTATAGGAATGTTCTATTAGAAGTACAAGGGGTTTTTTTTTAGCCAATCAGATGGAGCTACCGTTTTGGGAGTTTGACTTAATTCTGGGTATGGACTGGTTAGTAGAGCACCGAGTTAGTCTGGACTGCGCGACCAAGAGGGTTATTTTGAGAACTGAAGACGATAATGAGGTGGTTGTGATCAGCGAGCATCGAGATTACCTGTTTAATGTAATCTTCGCTTCAGTGTTCTTGAAAATAGATATCCGTCTGGGTATCATCAGCTTAGAGTTAAGGAAGCTGGTATTTATAAGACAACTTTTAGGACTCGTTATGGACACTACAAGTTCCTAGTTGTGCCTTTTGGTTTGACGAATGCTCTAAATACATTCATGGATCTGATAAACTAAATTTTTCAGTCGTATTTAGATCAGTTCATCGTAGTATTCATTGATGATATTCTGGTGTACTCTAAGAATAAGGATGAGCATGATGAGCATCTTAGAGTAGTGCTTTAGATACTTTGAGAGAAACAGCTCTATGCTAAGTTGAGTAAATGTGAGTTTTGGTTGCGAGAGGTAACATTTTTGGGGCACGTGGTTTATACGAAGGGAATCCAAGTTGATCCTAGGAAGATTGAGGCTGCACTTGATTGGAGACAGGCTAAGAACATTTTAGAGATCCGTAGTTTTCTAGGTCTGGCGGGTTATTATTGGAGGTTTGTTGAGGGGTTTTATCTGATTGTAGCTCCTCTGACTAAGCTTCTATGCAAGAATGTTCTATTCATCTACACTGATGTGCAACAATTGAGCTTTGAGAAGCTCAAGTCTATTTTGACTTAGGCTTCTGTTTTGATACAGCCTGAATCTGATAAGAAGTTTGTGGTGTATAGTGATGCGTCACACGACAGTTTGGGATGTGTTCTGATGCAAGATGATAAGGTTGTGGCTTATGCATCCCAATAACTTAAGTGCACGAGGGGAATTATTTGACGCATAATCTCGAGTTAGCTGCCATGGTGTTTGCGTTAAAGATCTATAGGCACTCTTTGTATGGTGAGAGGTGTATAATCTACACTGATCATAAGAGCCTCAAGTACCTCCTTACTCCAATTGAATAAGAGATAGTGATACTCATTGGATCCTTCAGCTTCAGAGGTAGTTTATTCATCAATATTGTTGTGTACCCTTCAGTGAGAGCAACAGTCTCAAACTATCTTAATTTATGCTTTTTTGACAGTATGTCTTTCATAAATTTCACATAATTGGGCATATGCTCTAAATCTTCAACTAACGGTATGTTGATATAGAGTTACTTCAAAACATCTAAAAACCTTTTAAACTGAATATCCTGTTTAGAATTTTGAAATCGCTGAGGAAAAGGTAAATGTGATCGTCCTTTAGGTTGTTGATATTGTTTTGCTGTGGCATTTTGTGGTAACATGATTTGATTCTGTCATAACATTTCTCTATGTACCTTTTTCAGGTGTTGTCTTTCATTCAGTAGGTTCTGAGATCTTTTCTTGATTGCGGCTGAATTTGTCTTCTCTACCATGGCATCTTGAACAACTTCATCCAACTAAGTCCCACTTCTAAGAGTGATGGTCTTGCATTGCTCCTTCTCTTGGGTTCTCGAATTTTCAGTATCACATGGCAATGCTCCTTCTAGCCTTGAATTTAAAGCGTTTGCTATTTGCCCTACTTGATTTTCAAGAGCTCAAAGAGAAGCAGTGTCATAGCTTGATTTTTAGTGGTGACTAAATAGTGGTTTTAGGACCAGAACTTTCTAGTGTATTGACTCGTAAATATTATTTTTATAATTTTTATAGAGTCATTAGAGTTCTATTAAAATTTGAATAAGAAATTTTAACGTTTAGATAGTTAATTAAGGAAAAAAGGACTAAATTGTAAAAGGCGCAAGGGTTAGTAATTAGTTCAATTAAATGATTAAATAGTTATTAAGTACACAAGGAGGACCAATATAACAATTAGTCCCTAATAGTTAGTGTTGGATGGCAATGATATTAAAATGATAAAAATATTAAGTTTTTAATGGCAAAATGATAATTATAATTAAATTAAATAACAAATAGTAAAACAATACCTTTCTTCTTCATTTTCACTTCTTCCATAACCGAAATTGTCTTGAAATAGTGGCTTGAGAATTGACTAAGCATAGAAACCTTGCATGTAAGTGAAATTCTTGCTCGTTTGTTGTAATTTTTATGTTTTTAAGATCGTTGCAACTACGTCTAGCTAGTTTGTACCTTTTTTTTTTATTCTGTTAAAAATTTTAAAAGTTTCTATTGATGAATCATGAATGTTTTTGATAAATACCATGTTTTTGGAGCTTTGATTATGTTGTTTGATGACTTTGTAAAGTAATTTTTGTTAGATTTTAGTTTTAGGATTAAATTGTGAAAATGTCAAAATTTTAGGGTTTGATACATTCATTAGGGACTGTTTAAGGGCCTAGTATATTTTAATGGAATTTTAACTTGAGAAAAATGGTTAATTTGATGAATTTTGGACTAAGGGACTAAATTGCAAAAATTATAAAAGTTTGGGTTAATTGTGTAAATTTAAAACGTAAAAGGGTATTAATTGTAAAATAGATTGAAATGTGAAATGTTAGTTGATAATTGAGAAATTTCACATTTTAGATCAAGATCCCGTAGATACTAGTGGAAAAGAAAAAATTGTGAAATAGTCCCTACATTCCTACAACTACTACAATTTAGTTTAGGTAAGTTCGTACGGTTTAAGAATTTAAATTCTATATGAATTGTTGAATCGTATAACATGATATAATAGATATATTCGATTATTGATGATAAAAGGTTAATTGTGAAATGTTATTGAATTGATGTTTGGATCAGTTTGAACGTGGGATAAAGTACAATTGAGATAGGGTGTGTTATGGGGGATTGGAGTGGAAATGGTTATGGAGTAATGTATATATGTTTCCCGAGTAAATTGAGGTTCAACATTTGTTGCAAACTCTAGTGTTATACTCTTTGTTTTGGTGTGTTTCGGTTGGATTAGCTCTTACGAGCATTGGTGTGTTTTGGAGAGATTAGCTCTTATGAGAATTGGTTTGTTTTAGAGGGATTAGCTCTTACGAGCATTGGTGTGTTTCACATGGGTTGGCTCTTAAGAGCATCTGGTGTGTTTTGTTGGATTGTCGATGTACTTTTATCCGTAAGACGTTCATTGAATTGAAAATCTCGGTAAGGTATCTTGTTTCATGATTTTGATAGAATTGTTATAATATACATTAAGTATTGAATTGATTGTTAGTAATTTATTGGTTGAGGTTGTGAATGATAGGAAATATTCATGGTTGGCTTATTATTATTATTTCAATTGTTGTACTTACTTCTGTAAGCTTTATCGTGTTTATACGTCAAACTTAATAAGCTTCATTTAGCTTACTTGTGTTATTTACAGTTCTTGTAGGTACTTGGAAGGTTGGAGGATCAGATTGGCACTAAAGTCACACTATCTAGCTTAATTCAGTAGTTTTTGAAACATTTATTTTAGATTATATAGCATGTAATAGACTTGAATGTTGATATTAATGTTTTGGATATGTAAATAGTTAAGTATGATCTTGAATGTATTAGTTGTCTTGGTTGATATCCCTTTTGGTACTTTTGGTTTCATATTAGTATGTGTTATTGTGGCTACGTTATAATGCTTTTTTGGATGGCCATAGTGGTATGTGATGAATTGGTTTCAATATGACCAAGATGGGGTATGTTTTTGAGATGGTATTTGTAAAGCCCCAAAAACCCTTAATGTTTATTTTCGTTTGTTTGTGTTGCACAAATGCATGATTGCTTCAGTGGTTAAGTATTTTGGGAAGAGTCTGAGAACTCTTAGGTTCAAGCTTTGGCTTGTGCAAAAGTTTTGTTTTTCTGAGTAAACCCTTATCTCTAGTCAGTAAGCTTTTAAATAAATGTGGGTATTACATGGTAGAAAGGGCTTGCTGGTCTAAGGGAAAAGTGGCGTGTTGTGGTTACCTGAGGTCTAAAGTTCAAGTCCTGGTACGCGCGGTAGAGTGTTTTATTTTACTGAAAGGACTGGGTAGGAGTTTTAGTCAACCTGAACTACTGAAGAGTTGTAGTGGAATTCAAATTGGGTGGTTGAGGGAGGAGTGGACGGTTTTGAGTGATTTGGGGAGGAAATTATGAGAATTTGAAAGTAGTGGGAGAGTTGGTGCCGAATTTGAACTCTTGCCTCTCACATTTTCGGCTTTAGTTAATATTTTCTATCCATTTCTGTTTCTGTCAACATTATTTTTCACCTTTTACCATTGTGCCAAATTTTAGTAGGGACTGTGGGTATTTTTCAGGTTTTGCTTTGTCTTCGATTTTGCTCTTCCCTTTAATCCCCTTGCCTACCGATTCTCTTTTCCTCTCTCCCTCTCCCAATCAATTTTGCTTTGGCTGATTCTCTTTTCTTCTGCCCCTCTCAAATTCTTTTGGTTTTAACAACCCTCTCTCTTTACCTTGTTGTTTTGGCATATTACTCCATCTCTCCTTCTATTCTTTCGGTTTTGGCAATTGTTCTTTGACCAATCAGGTTTGAGTGCTCACGGTTGTTTCTTTTCCTCTCTCTATCGTAATAGTCGTTAACCTAACATCTTCCTTTGTTGTCGATTATTGCTAGGGTTGTGGTTGTGCTAGCCTTTGCCTCTATCGTATCGTGTGGCCATTTTGGGGGTAGGCCGATTGCTTTTTTTCTCTATAATTATTTTTGAGTTTTCGGTAGGTGGTATACGTTGGTTCAAACTATTTGTGTAAACAATAATGGTTAAGGTTAATAAGATTCGGTTGGAATGCAGGTGATCTCTTAGGGCTAGTAATCAGTCCTCTACAACGGTTTAAGTGTATAAGTCTCAATCGTTCAATCAAGGCAAGTGATAATTAATATTTTGGATAAGTGTTATAAGAGGGGTGGTTTAATCTTATTGTTAAAAGATTAATGGAGTGTGTTGATTGAATATAGGTTTAGAGTGCTCACGGGCTGTTTACGTACGTTCGCAAACAAGGTGTGTACAAACACAACTCCGACTATAGGAAATGGAAAAAGCCAGAATAAGTGAACGTCGATGCCACACGGTCGTGGTCGCAGCCATGTAGGTAGGCCACGTGAGTAAGCATGGGCGTATATTCGACATGGCCGCCTATGAGCGATTTCATGGGCTGAGGCCATATTAGGCCATTTTAGGCTGAACTGGACCGTGTGAGCCCCACACAGACGTGTGAAAATTATTGGGCCAGGTTCTGTAATACACACGGGTCGCCCGAGACGACTGTGGACATATTGATGGGTCCGTAAGTTGACCTAGACCCCTATTTGATAAAATGACTATTTTTCCCCTAAGTGATGTATGACTATATTTTAGCATGATATTTTAACTGCATTGAGTACATGTGTAATATTAGGATATGACATGATATGTTGCATGATGCGTTGCATGGGGATGGGTTTATTATGATTGGAGGAAGTGTACTGTACTGGCAGCTCTGCTGCAAATACTGTTTAGTGTGCATCCGGTACTACTTGGAGTGTAGGGATGGGTGGGTTGATTATATCCCCACATGGAGTGTAGGGTTGGACAGAGATGGAGTGTAAAGGCTGGTTGGGTAGGATTTATTGGTTGCATATCTGTACCGTTATTGCCATTGTGTTGGGCTCAAACCCAAACTGATACTGATATTGTATTGGGCTAAGGCCCTAGCTAAAACTGAACCACTATTGGAATGGGCTTAGGCCCAGACTATATTTTCTTACTGTATGGTTGTTTGATATGGGATTACACACTAAGTTTCCGTAAACTCACCCTTTTGTTTATCTGCGCAGGTAATCCCTAGACTTAGGTGGATCGGAGTAGCAGGGGACTCAGAGGTAGCCACATAATTGCTATTAGTTTCGGATTTAATTTTGATTATAAGTATTATTAGTTGGGGTATTTTTGTTGTAATAACGCCTCTTGGATTTTTATTTTTAATTTGGGATTTTTAGTTAATTTGACTTATAACTGCTAACAGTAGGAAAAGATGCGGGTTTTCAAAAGAATAAATGTTTTTCAAGAATACCACAAATATACAACCTATTTTAAGAGCTTCTGCAAGAAATAACGTTTTAGAAATTAATGACGTTTTAATATGATTAACTTTTTGACAAACGACTCACAATTTAAAATGAATAACACATCTTAAAATCATTAAGATCACACAAAGAGGTTAAAGAGAGAATGGGTTTTTTCAACGATATCACACTTTACAAAAAACACTTCCATCTGACATCGCCAGATTCGACCATAACGTCTAGGCCGAGTTTGGGGTGTTACATTTAGTGGTATCAGAGTCAGGTTGCAAAACTCAGCTTTGGATTTTGGTTTCTTTTAAAACTTGGAATTTTGTAAAGAACTTTAAAGTATTTTTAAATGTTTTATCGAATGTGTGGTACACCGAGTCTCTGGTGCCAGTTCTGTAAGTCTTCTGAAACTGTTGTTTGTTTAAACTGAAATTCTAAGACTACCATAGGTAGTAGACTGTACTAAAATAGTCTAGTTAGGGTAAACTAAAAACTGTAGTAAGACTGTGATCTGCGAAAGCGAAGTCTGAAATACTAATACTATTTTCCATAAAATATCTATTAGTAAACACTGGAATTGTAGACTGATGCATAAAATTGTTAATACAAATAAAACACAATTCGATAATGAGCACTAGAGGTACTCGCGGAAGGGGTACAAGAGGCCGTGGAGGTGCTTGAGCTGGGTCGTCATCAGCTGGCTACATGCTTAATGTAGAAACTATGGAGGCATCAGCTTCACCTGTTTCTAAGACTGGGTCTGATGATTGTGCGGCTAGGGAGGACGCACTGTCCCAAGCCATGTTGCAGATTCTAGAGAGGGTCGTTGGGCCCAATACTGGTGCTGTAGGCCGTAGGTCGATTACAGAACGACTCCAATCTAATAGAACTGAGATTTTTAGGGGTATTGCTGGAGTTTCCCCTAATGTGGCTGAGTATTGGATTGAGGCCACAGAGAGAATCGTGGACGATCTCGACTGTACCCCTGAGCAGAAACTAAAGGGTACAGTGTCACTATTGAGGGATGAGGCTTATCAATGGTGGCTTACTGTTAAAGAGGACACTCATCTTGATCGATTGTCGTAGGAATTTTTCAATACTGCTTTTTAGGGAAAGTATGTAGGTGCTGGTTATGTGGATGCCCGGAGGAGAGAGTTTCTGAATCTGACTCAAGAGAATAAATCAGTGGCTGAATATGAGGCTGAATTTTTATGACTAAGCAGCTATGCGCGTGGGATGGTGGCAACTGAATACGAGTGTTGTGTTTATTTTGAGGATGACTTTAGGGATAGTTTACAGGTTTTGATAGCTCCTCAGAGGGAGTGAGATTTTTCTACATTGGTTGAAAAGGCAAAGATCATCAAGGAAGTGAAGTGCGCTGAGCGACAGAACCATGGAGAAAGAGAGAGGTAGGACAAGGAAGGATTCGGAGCCCTCAAGTTCCTTTCTGAGGCCTAAGAAAAAGGTTAGAGTTGATGGGCCGATTAGAGTTGGGGCCCCTGTTGCTGCTACTAGACTGCAGCCCTATGCTGATTGTGGGAGACGCTATCAGGGCGAGTGCTGGAAAAGGATTAGGGCTTGCTTGAGGTTTGGATCATTTGAGCACTGTATCAGAGAGTGTCCACGGAGGCCTGATCAGGTGCAAGCTATAGGTTTGGGTGCTACACAGCCACCGAGGGGTGTTTAGCAGCCACCAAGAGGCCGTGGTCAGGCTAGAGGTGGTAATGGTTTGGGTCAGGTCGAGCGCACCGGCAGAGGTCTTTGGGCATATTGAGGAGGAGACAACCTCCGGTTTTATCTTTGCGTCATTTGAAAAGATAGAGATGCTCTGAATGTTATTATAGGTATGTTCTTTATCTATGATATACCTTATATTGCACTGATAAATATAGGATCTACGCACTCCTATATAGCTTGTACTGTGTCTAATACTCTAGGTATCTTAGTGGAGAGCACTACGAGTGAAGGTACTGTGTTGAGTCCATTGGAGCAGTTAGTAAGGGTAAATAAATGCTTCAGAGATATACCTTTGGAGGTTCAAGGGGTTATCTTTTTGGCAGATTTGATGGAACTTCCTTTTGGAGAATTTGATTTAATACTGGGAATGGACTGGCTGGTTAAACATCGAGTGAGCCTGGATTGTACTGCTAAGTGGATGGTACTGAAAACTGCGGAGGATGATGAGGTAGTTGTAGTTGGGGAACGTTAGAACTACTTGTCAAATGTGATCTCTGCACTGAGGGTAGAAAAGTTGGTTCGTAAGGGATGTGAGGTGTTTCTAGTCTGCATCAGTGTTTCACATTCTAGGGTTTCTTCTGTTAAAGATATCAGAACAGATAAAGATTTTCTAGATGTTTTTCCTGATGAGCTACCTGGGTTACCTCCAAACCACGAAGTTGAGTTTGGGATTGAGCTCCTGCCTGGTACAGCTCTGGTGTCCATCGCCCCTTATAAAATGGCACCGAAGGAGCTTGTGGAGCTTAAAGCCCATATTCAAGAGTTGTTAGATCGTGGGTTCATCCGCCCTAGTGTGTCTTCGTGGGGAGCACCAGTTTTTTTTGTAAAAAAGGATGGATCTATGCGTATGTGTATTGATTACCAATAATTAAATAAATTGACCATTAAGAATAAGTACCCCCTACTGAGGATAGATGATATGTTCGACCAATTTCGAGGAGCTTTGATTTTTTCTAAAATTAATCTTCGATCAGGGTACCATCAATTGAGGGTAGTGATGCCGTTTGGACTGACGAATGCACCAGCGACTTTTATGGACCTGATGAACAGAGTGTTCCAGCCCTATCTGGATCGATTCGTAGTGGTTTTTATTGACGACAACCTGGTGTATGCGAGGATTGAAGATGAACACGATAAACATCTTCGAGTGGGTCTGCAAATTCTGAAGGAGAAACAATTGTAAACTAAATTCAGTAAATGTGAGTTCTGGTTACGAGAGGTAACATTTCTGGGTCATGTGGTATCTGCTAAAGGGATTAGGGTTGATCCTAAAAAAATTGAGGCCGTTGTGGATTGGAAGCTGCCTAAGGTTGTATCTGAGATCCGCAGTTTTCTGGGATTAGCAGGGTATTATCGATGATTTGTAGAGGGATTTTCTCTGATCACAACACCTTTGACTAAGCTGTTACGTAAGGGGGTGCCGTTTAACTGGACTGATATGCAGCAAGAGAGCTTTGAGAAGCTCAAGAAGGTACTGACTGAGGCCCCTGTCTTGATATAACCAAAGTCTAGAAAAGAGTTCACTGTCTACAGCAATGCATCACATATTGGTTTGGGATGTGTGTTGATGCAAGATGGTAAGGTCGTAGCATATGCGTCTCGTCAACTTAAGACTCATGAAGCGAATTATCTGAAGCATGACTTGGAGTTGGCTACGATGGTATTTGCACTGAATATTTGGAGGCATTATCTGTACGGTGAGAAGTGTATCATCTACACTAATCACAAGAGCCTCAAATATCTGTTCACTTAGAAGAAGATGAATCTTAGGCAGCGTAGATGGATTGAGCTGCTTAATGACTATGACTGTACGATCGAATACCATCTTGGGAAGGCCAATGTGGTGGTGGACGCACTGAGTCGTAGAGCTATGACTGATCTGAGGGCGATGTTTGCTCACCTCAGTTTATTTGATGATGGTAGTTTGTTGGCTAAGCTCTAAGTTAAACTGACATGGATTGAGCAGATTAAGGATAAACAATTAGAGGACGAGTCACTGGGTCTTCATTTCCAACAGATTGAAAGTGGTAATACTGTGGATTTTGGGCTGAATAGTGAAGGGGTGCTCTGTTTTTGAGGAAGGATCTCTGTACCGAAGGATACTAATTTGAGGCAGTCTATACTGTGAGAGGCGCATAGTAGCCCTTATGCTATGCACCCTAGTGGAAATAAGATGTACCGAGACCTTCGTGAGTTATATTGGTGGCCAGGTCTTAAGCGTGAAGTTATCGATTTCGTGGGTAAATGTCTGACTTGCCAGCAGGTTAAGGCTGAACATCAGCTACCTTCAGGGTTGCTTCAGCCAGTTAAAATTCCACTTTGGAAGTGAGAGAGAGTGACTGTGGACTTCGTTAGTGGGCTGCCCTTAACGCCTACTAAGAAGGATTCAGTGTGGGTCATTATGGATCAATTGACCAAATCTGCCCATTTCATACCAGTTCGTACAGATTACTCTTTGGAAAACCTGGCTAAACTGTATATGTCTGAGATAGTGAGACTGTATGGGGTACTGGTTTCAATAATATCTGATAGGGATCCTTGCTTCACGTCTTGGTTCTGGAAGAAATTACATAAAGCTCTAGGTACAAGGTTGGACTTCAGTACTGCATTCCATCCTCAAATAAATGGTCAGTCAGAGAGGGTGATTCAGATACTGGAGGACATGTTAAGTAGTTGCATGATTGATTTCTGAGGCAGTTGGGAGGATTACTTGCTGCTAGCAGAGTTTGCTTATAACAACAGCTACCGGTCTAGCATACAGATGGCACCTTACGAGGCATTATATAGACATAGGTGTCGTACGCCTTCATGTTGGACTAAGTTGGGCGAGTGGCGAGTTTTGGGCCTTAAGCTAGTTTCTAATACCTAGGATAAAGTTAGACTAATTTGGGATCGACTGAAGGCGGCATTAGACAGACAAAAGTTGTATGCAGATCTGAAGTGTAAAGAGATTGAGTATTCTGTGGGGGACTTCATTTTTCTCAAGGTCTCGCCATGGAAGAAAGTACTGAGGTTTAGACGTAAGGGCAAGTTGAACCCTAGATTTATTAGGCTTTATCGCATACTGAAATGTGTGGGACCAGTTTCCTATAAGTTAGAGTTACCTCTAAAGTTGGATCGGATTCACGATGTGTTCCACGTCTCTATGTTAAGGTGCTACCGCTCTGATCCCACGCATGTTAGTTCTGTTGAGGAGGTTGATGTTAGGCTAGATCTGAATTTTGAGGAGGAGTCGGTTTAGATATTAGACCATGATGTAAAGGTTTTAAGGAGGAAGTTTATCCTACTGGTTAAGGTTCTTTGGCTTAATCACAGCTCTGAAGAGGCCACGTGGGAACCTGAGGAGGCGATGTGACAACAATACCCTCATCTATTCTGATCAGGTAAAATTTTGAGGTCGAAATTTTCTTTTAGGGGGTAGAGTTGTAATGCCCCAAAAATCTTTAATGTGTATTTTCGTATGTTTGTGTTGCACAAATACATGTTTGCTTCAGTGGTTAAGTGTTCTGGGTAGAGTCTGAGAAGTCTTGGGTGCAAGTCTTGGTTTGTGCAAAAGTTTTGTTTTTCTGAGTAAACCCCTGTCTTTAGTCAGTAGGCTTTTAAATAAATGTGGGTATTACATGACAGAAAGGGCTTGCTGGTCTAAGGGATAAGTGGTGTGTTGTGGTTACCTGAGATCTAAAGTTTGAGTCCTGGTACGCGTGGTAGAGTGTTTTATTTTGCTGATAGGGTTGTGTAGGAGTTTTAGTCAACCTGAACTACTGAAGAGTTGTAGTGGAATTTGAATTGGGTGGTTGAGGGAGGAGTGGACGGTTTTGAGTGATTTGGGGAGGAAATTATCAGAATTTAAAAGTAGTGGGAGAGTTGGTGCCGAATTTAAACACTTCCCTCTCATATTTTCGGCTTTGGTTAGTATTTTCTCTCCATTTCGATTTCTGTCAACATTCTTTTTCACCTTTTGCCATTGTGTCGAATATTGCTAGGGACTACGGGGATTTTTTGGGTTTTGCTTGGTCTTCAATTTTGCTATTCCCTTCAATCCCCTTGCTTACAGGTTCTCTTTTCATCCCTCCCTCTTCCAATTAATTTTGCTTTGACTGATTCTCTTTACTTCTCCCCCTTTCTTAATTCTTTTGGTTTTAACAACCCTCTCTCTTCACCTTGTTGTTTTGGCTGATTACTCCATCTCTCCTTCTTCTATTCTTTCGATTTTGGCAATTGTTCATTGACCAATCAAATTTGAGTGCTCACGGTTGTTTCTTTTCCTCTCTGTTGCAATAGTCTTTCACCTAACATCTTCCTGTGCTGCCGATTATTGCTAGGGGTGTGGTTGTGCTATCCTTTGCCATTGTCGTATCGTGTGATTATTTTGGGGGTAGGTCGATTACTTCTTTTCTCTATAATTGGTTTTGCATTTTCGGTAAGTGGTATACGTTGGTTCAAACCATTTGTTTGAACAATAATGGTTAAGGTTAATAAGATTCAGCTGGAATGTAGGTGATCTCTAAGGGCTAGTAATCAGTCTTCTGCAATGGTTGAAGTGTGCAAGTCTCAATCGTTCAATCAAGGTAAGGGATAATTATATTTTGGATAAGTGTTATAAGAGGGGTGGTTTAATCTTATTGTTAAATGATTAATGGAGTGTCTTGATTGAATATAGGTTTGGAGTTCTCGTGGGCTATTTACGCACGTTCACAAACAAGGTGTGTACAAACATAACTCCGATTATAGAAAATGACAAAAGTCGGAATAAGTGAACGTCGACGCCACACGGTCGTGCTCACGGCCGTGTAGGTAGGCCACGTGAGTAAGCATGGGCATATAGTCGACATGGCTGCCCATGAGCGATTTCATGGGCTGAAGCCGTATTGGGCCATTTTGGGCTGAACTGGGCCATGTGGGCCCCACATGGGTAAACCACATGGACGTGTGAAAATTATTGGGCCAGGTTGTATAATACACACGACCAAGGTCATTCTAGGCTGTGTAGGCCACACGGGCATGTGGGCCTACATGGGCCCGTAACATGGGCCGTGCGCCCATTTTCACTATTTGACTGTTAAGGTTGCACGGGTCACCCGAGACGATTGTGGACCTACCGATGGTCAGTAAGTTGACCTAGACCCCTATTTGATAAAATGACTGTTTGGCCCTTAAGTGATGTATGACTATGTTTTAGCATGATATTTTAACTGCATTGAGTACATGTGTAATATTATGATATGACATGATATGTTGCATGATGCGTTGCGTTGGGATGGGTTTATTATGATTGGAGGAAGTGTACTGTGCTGGCAGCTCTGCTGCAAATACTGTTTAGTGCCGCAACCGGTACTACTTGGAGTGTAGGGATGGGTGGGTTGATTATATCCCCACATGGAGTGTAGGGTTGGATAGAGATGGAGTGTAGAGGCTGGTTGGGTAGGATTTCTTGTTTTCATATATGTACCGTTACTGCCATTGTGTTGGGCTCAGACCCAAACTGATACTGATATTGTATTGGGCTATGGCCCTAATCAAATCAACCACTCTTCGGAATGGGCTTAGGCCCAGTCATATTTGCTTCTTCAGATAGTTGTTTGATATGGGGTTACACACTGAGTTTTCATAAACTCACCCTTCTGTTTATCTGCGCAGGTAATCCCCAAACTTAGGTGGATCAATGCAGCGGGGGACTCAGAGGTGGCCACACAATTGCTATTAGTTTCGCGTTTAATTTTGATTATAAGTATTATTAGTTGGGGTATTTTTGTTGCAATAAGGCCTCTTGAATTTTTATTTTTAATTTGGGATTTTTATTTGATTTGACTTATAGCTGCCAGCAGTAGGAAAAGACGCGAGTTTTCAAAAGAACAAATGTTCTTCAAGAATACCACGAATATGCAACCTATTTTAAGAGCTTCTATAAGAAATAAGATTTTAGAAATTAATGACATTTTAATATGATTAAATTTCGACAAACGACTCACATTTTGAAAATGAACGACACGTCTTAAAATTATCTTTAAGATCACACAAATAGGTTAAATAGAGAATGGGTTGTTTCAACGATATCACACTTTACGAAAAACACTTCAATGTGACATCGCCAGATTTGGCCATAATGTCCAGGCCGGGTTTGGGGTGTTACAGATGATTTTAGCCGATCAAAGAATACTGTGGGTTTTTCTAGGCGTGATCGAGATAGACCACATGTGAGTTCACGAGCCATTTCAATTGTGAATGTTGGTAATGTCCAGTCGAATCGATCTAAGTGCAGGCATTGTGGTAGACGACATCCTGGAAACTGTAGATTGCTTGATCGGTCCTGTTTTAAATGTGGGTCGATGGATCATTTCATTCGTGAGTGCCCCATGTTGGCCGAGCAAAATATCATACACAGTGCAAGACCGAGGAATGTGTCAGTTCGAGGAAGATCACCCAGACATACGGGTAATGTGAGTAACAGTTAGAGAGGAACTAAAGACACAACAGTAGGATCTGAGGCTCGTGCACCAACAAAAGCTTATGCTATTCTTGCTCGCGAGGAGGCTTTATCCTAGATGTTATTACTGCTATATTCTGTAACAACCCGATTTAGACCCTATTCAGAACGGTGGTTTCAGGACCACGAATCCGAGTCAAAAATATTTAAAAATTATTTTCTGTGTTTATTATGTGTGAAATTTTTGTGATTTAATTTTGTCGTTTGAGTGTCTGATTAAATAAAAGGGCTTAAACGCGTAAAATGAAAACTTGATAGTTTAATGTGTGAGGACCAAGTTGTTGTTGTCTTTATAATATGAAGCATTTATGACGTAATTAAGCCATTATTAATATAGGTGCACGGCAATGGACAAAATACATATGAAAGTGTAATATTTTAACTAAGGTTAAATTAGTAAAGTAGAAATATAAGTTAATATAATAAAACATAAAAGAAAAAAGATGGTTTCATAATTGTTGTTCATGACCAAAACATAAATAAGAAAGAAAAGGAAAAGAAAGCTAGGGTACGGCCTTGGTCAAGCTTGATTAAGGTATGTGTTTAGCTCGGTTTTTGATAATTTTTACGTTTTTGAGATCATTGCTAAGTTATCTACAAGACCCATGCTTGAATTTTTGATTTTGGTGAATATTTTGAATTATGTCATTGTTGAAATCTTGTGATTTTTGTTGTTTGATGGTAGAAAATAAAAGATATGTGATAGATTAACATGTTTCGTATTGGAATTTTTGATGATTTTGAGTAATTAGGACAAAATTGCAAAAATAATAATTTGAAGGACTAAAATATGAAAAAAATGAAATATATGGACTTGTATGAACACTAGGAACATTCGGCCAAACATGGGTGTATTGAAATTTTGCATATTTTGTGTTTTGTGCAATAGGGACTAAATTGTGAAAAATGTGAAATGTCAGGGGCAAAAGTATAATTTGACCATTTATTTGTTTTTGGATGAATTTGATTTAATATTTGATTAAATAAGTTTAATTTATATTAATTTAGATCAAGAAAAGAGAAAATCAAATTTGGATCAGAGGAAAACTAAAGTTGTCGACTAGCCGTTCCGTTCCGGTTTTTCATCATCCAAGGTAAGTTTATAAGCAAACAGACATACTTAATTTTAATTAAATGTGAATTATATATGCTGAATTGAAACATGTAAATATATATATGTATTAGTCGAATGTGGATAAGATTTACAGAAATATTTATGAATTCATTTCGACCGAGTTACGACGCCCGAAAGCCCTGTATGAACCTTAGGAATAGCCAGGATACATATGTCATGACATAGGATTCCGATATGTGATGTGCGAGTAAGACTATGGCATCGATATATGTGTGCGGTAAGACCACGTTTTATACGTTGGCATCGATATGTGACTTCGATATATGTGTGTGAGTGGACAGTGACATCGATATGTGATTACATGTAAGACCACGTCTGGGACGTTCGCATTGTACAATATATGTGATTATCCGAGTGTCCTATCCAATTCTGAATGGTTCATCGGGCAACTATAGGTTGTGATTGAATGTGAAAAATGAACTAAAATGATCAGGGATGAATTGGTTTATTACCTACTTGAAATAAGGTAAGTAGGTTACTAATATGAACATGTGTGCTTTGTGAAGTATATTCAGCCATTGCTATGTATAAGTATACAAGATCACATTTTGATTCAAGAGTATATATGTACGTGTTCATATAACGATATTTAGCTTTGTAATTGAAAGATAGTTTGTAAACATTTATATATGTGTATTCGGCTATAAGTAAATTTCTATGCAAAAGCATATGTTATTTGTGAAATCTTAAGATTTTGGTTTAATATGAATATGTAAGTATGATTAGATTTACTTTAAATGAATTATTCATGACATTGAATAGTTTATTTGCTTGTGACTTACTAAGCTATAAAAGCTTACTCTGTGTGTGTATGTTTGTTTCTGTTTATAGATTTTGGATCAAGTTACAAGCTCGGGGATCGTCAGTAAAGCCTATCACACTATCGACTATCTTCGGTAATTTATAAGTTGAAATTTTCAAACCTATGGCATGTATAGGCTAGATTATACTTTTAAAATGTTTAATTTTGGTTGATGTAACCATGAGCCATGCGAAAATGGCTTAGTGCTTTGTTATGCTTGGATTTAATGTTTTGTTTGCTGATGGTTATGCATGGTTGTGACTTTGATGTTTCGGCCCTTATATATATTCATGTGAATCATGGTTGATTATAAAGTTCATGGTGGTATATACATTTGATTATGTTTGATTTTGGAGTTTGATTATTGCTTTTATGTGTTATATGCTTTGGAAATTAATGGGTGATTTTGGATGTGTATGTTTGGTGGATTTGGCTTTAGTATATGCATAGACAAATATAAATATAAGATTGGGTGTTAAGTTTGATTAGGGTATATTTCGATATGCATGATATATGGTATGTTATGTCTTAACAAATGAAACATTGATTTGATTATTAATGGATTAAAAGTGATAATGATGTATGTGTACATTCGAATGTGCATTAGTTATATTGGTTCGGTTTGCAAGGAAAATGTATGTGTACATAAAGTGTTTGAATGGTTGGCTAATTAAGTATGGTTGATGAAGATAGATAATGAATATTTTATAAGATTATTTTGTTTAATATGGCTTGTACGAGGTATGGTAATAAAAGATCAAATGTTAGGTTTATTGAATTAGGATGTGCTATATTTATGAATCGGCAAGTATAATTATAATGTATTATTATGTCTTATTTAAAATGTCTATGTTATATTTATGCTATTGAATATTTGTGGATAAAGTTGGACAATGAAAGCTGATTTATGAATGTGGTACTTAAGTTAGATTAAAATGGCAAACTGTTTGGAAATTTTGATTAGTTTATTTGAGTAGTTAAATTGTTTGAGTTGATGACATATTTATATTCATTTATGATATGCAAGTGTTGTTTTTAGGTAAACAAATGCTATTATGGAATATTTCATTTTTTTATGAAATTAAATGATGTATGTTTACTTTTATTAAGTATGTGTATAACATTTGTAAGATAATAAGAAATTTTACTTTTAAATTATTTGAACGTCATAAATGTTAAAGTATATATAGATAGACATTCGGTAGAAATGTTAAATGGAATTCACTTGGTTATGAGTTTAATCATTAAATTTTAATGATTTCTTGTTAGCATTGTTTGAATACAAATTTTGGGAATACTATGAACTGTTGAATTGATGCATATTAGTTTTTTTTTAAATTTTACTGGATAGTTAATTTTGAAATGAAAGTCTGTTCTGAATTTTTTTATGATCAGTAATGCCTCGTAACCCATTCCGGCGACAGATATGGGTTAGGGGTGTTACATTTGATTGGTATCATAGCTACAGTTTAGTCGTAACTAGGACTAACGTAGCGCGTGTGAGTCTAGCTATACATGCCATATTATATACTGCGATAGTGTGATGACTTCTAACATTTGAAAATGTGTTTTCGTATAGTAATGGTCCCGACAGAGCTGTAGCTGGTTATGTCGAGCGTATAGCGCCTGCTCCCCGTAAGGGACAACGCCAGTTGATTCTTGACTGACTTTGAGTAACCAAGAGGGTGAGCCTAAGCAAGCCTTTTACCAAATGATGAACGACTAGTTTACTCAATATATTCGGACTAATCTGGTTGCATAACAACCTCCACCCCGACTAATCCATCTTTGATATTTGCAATACCTCAAGTGAGTGATCTGTTGAGATTGCTTAAGCCTCCTATTGTTAAAATTTAAAAACACGGGGTTGAAGAGTTCAAAGCTATTGATGGTGATGATGCTGAGCGAGCTAAATTTTAGCTTGATAATACTATCCGTGTGTTTGATGAGCTGTCCTGTACCCCAGATGAATGTTTGAAATGTGCTATATCTTTGTTGCGAGACACCGTATACCACTGGTGGAATACACTAGTGACAGTGGTTTCGAAAGAACGGGTGACCTGAGACTTTTTTCAGACTGAGTTCCATAAGAAATACATCAGCTAGAGATTTATCGACCAGAAGCGCAAAGAATTTCTAGAATTGAAACAGGGTCGCATGACTGTGACAGAATATGAGTGGAAATTTGTAAGACTCAGTCGATATGCCTGAGAGTGTGTTTCGACCGAAGCTATAATGTGTAAAAGATTTGAAGATGGGCTGAACGAAGATATTAAATTGTTAGTTGGCATACTTGAGATAAAAAAGTTCATAGTACTGGTTGAGCGAGCCTGCAAAGCCGAAGAGCTCGAGCAAGAGAAAAAAAAAGTTAACTTTGAAACTAGAGATTCACGTAAGAGATCATCGAATAAGTCTTTTCAGTAGGCATCAAAGAGATTTCGAGATGATTCTAGCCGTTTAAGGGCTAATACGGGTTATACTAAACGTGATCGGGATAGACCACCTGTGAGCTCGAGAGCTACCTCAGTAGCTAGTGTGGGTAATGCCAGATCAAATTAACCCAAGTGTAAACATTACAGTAAACGACATCTCGGCAGTTGCAGATTGCATGATCAGGCCTATTTTAAATATGGATCGATGGATCATTATATTCGTGAATGCCCAGAGTTAGCTGAAGAAAATCCAGTATAGAATACGAGATCAGGTAACACTACAGCTTTAGATAGACCACCTAGAAATGTGGGTAATGTGAGTAGCAATTAGAGAGGGACTAAAGATACGGCTGTTAGATCTGAGGCTCGTACACCCGCAAGAGCCTATGCTATAAGCACACGCGAGGAGGCTTCATCCCCAGATGTTATTACTGGTACATTCACTCTTTATGATACTAGTGTAATTGTATTGATTGATCTTGGTTCGACTCATTCTTATGTGTGTAAGACTTTAGTATCAAGTAAGACTTTGCCTTTTGAGTCTACTGAGTTTATGATTAGAGTATCAAACCCTTTGGGCCGGTGTGTTATGGTTGAAAAAGTGTATAAGAATTGTCCCTTAATGATTCGAGATTCGTGTTTTCATGCTGATTTGATGTTGTTACCGTTCGACGAGTTCGATATAATTCTAGGTATGGACTGGTTGACTTTGCGTGATGTTGTTGTAACAATAGCAAAAGAAAGACTATTGATTTACGGTGCTAGAATGATGAGATTATTCGGGTTGAATCTAATGATCTGAACGGTTTACCGGCAGTGATTTCCTTGATGTTAGCTCAGAAATATGTAAGAAAAGGTTGCAAAGCTTACTTTGCATATCTGCTTGATAGTAAAGTAATCGAAAGAAAGATTGAATCAGTACCAGTTGTGTGCAAGTATTCGGATGTGTTTCCTGAAGAATTGACGGGGTTGCCCCCTATTCGAGAAGTTGAATTTGGTATTGAATTAGTGCCGGGAACGACTCCGATATCGATAGCTTTGTACAAAATGGCACCTACTGAATTAAAAGAATTAAAAGCTCAGTTGCAAGATTTGACAGATAGGGGTTTTGCACGACCGAGTTTCTCTCCCTGGGGTGCACCAGTGTTATTTGTGAAAAAGAAAGACGGAACTATGAGAATGTGTATCGACTATAGATAGCTCAATAAGGTGACTATAAAGAATAAATATCCGTTGCCACGTATAGATGACCTGTTCAATCAGTTGAAAGGAGCTACAGTGTTTCTGAAGATGGATTTGAGATCAGGCTATTACCAGTTGCGAGTTAAAAACTCCGATGTGCCGAAAATTGCATTCCCAATGAGGTATGGACATTATGAGTTTCTGGTTATGCCTTTCAGACTTACTAATGCACCTGCTATTTTCATGGATTTGATGAATTAGATCTTCAGACAGTATTTAGATCGATTTATGGTTGTGTTTATAGATGACATATTGATCTATTCCCAGGATGAAACTGAGCATGCCGAACATTTGAGACTTGTGTTACAGACTTTACGAGATAAATAGTTGCATGTGAAGTTTAGTAAATGCGAGTTCTGGTTACGTGATGTTAGTTTTCTGGGTCATGTTGTATCAGCATCGGGTATTCGGGTTGATCCGAGTAAAATTTTAGTTATACTTGATTGGAAATCCCCGAGAAATGTTTCTGAAGTTCGAAGTTTTTTGGGACTTGCTGGTTACTATAGACGATTTGTGAAAGGTTTCTCTATGAGTGCAATATCAATGACGAAGCTATTACAGAAAGATGTTAAGTTTGCGTGGTCAGAAAAGTGCCAGAAAAGTTTTGATCAGTTGAAAGCCCTTTTGACCGAAGCTCCAGTATCAGTTCAACCATAATCGGGTAAAGAATTTGTTATCTATAGTGATGCATCTTTAAATGGTTTGGGCTATGTGTTAATGCAGGAAGGCAAAGTCATAGCTTATGCCTCGAGACAGTTAAAGCCACATGAAAAGAACTATCCAACACACGACCTAGAGTTAGTAGCTATTGTGTTTGCATTGAAGATATGGTGTCACTACCTGTTCAGTGAAAAATGTCATGTTTATTCTGATCACAAAAGCTTGAAATATTTGATGACACAAAAAGATTTGAATTTGAGACAGCGTAAATGGTTAAAGCTGTTAAAAGACTACAAACTTGTGATTGACTACCATCCGAGAAAGGCTAATGTTGTTGCTGATGCTCTAAGCCAAAAATCACTGTTTGCTTTGCGTGCAATGAATACGCATATGGCTGTGTCTAATGATGGTACGATTATAACTAATTAGAAGCAAGACTATTATTTGTTCAACAAATTTGTGATGCTCAGAAAGTTGATAATGAATTGTTAGCAAAGCGGAGTCAATGTGATTCGAATGTTGAATACGAGTTTCCAGTTGATGCTGAGGGTTGTTTGAGGTTCAAAAACCGAATATGTTTTTCGAGGAATTTAGAGTTGATTCAGATGATTTTGAACGAAGCTCACAGCAGTTGGTTATCTGTTTTACTGGTGGCATGGTATGAAACAAGACATTTTTTACTTTGTTTTGAATGTTTGATCTATTAGCAAGTAAAAGTCGAGCATCAGGTAACTTCTAGATTGCTTCAGCCAATCATGATACCGGAGTGCAAATGGGACAGAATCACAATGGATTTTGTATTCGGTTTACCGTTGACACCGAGTAGGAAAGATGCAATCTGGGTTATTATGGATAGATTAACTAAATCTGCTTACTTTATTCCAGTTCATACAGATTATTCGCTCGATAAGCTATCTCAATTGTATGTTTATCAGATTGTACGATTACACGGTGTGCCTATTTCTATTGTTTTGGATAGAGATCCGAGATTTACATCGTGGTTTTGGAATAAACTACAAGATGCCTTAGGTACGAAATTACATTTCAGCACTACTTTCCATCCGCAAACAGAATGTCAGTCCGAATGAATCATTCAAATACTTGAAGATATGTTGAGATGTTGTATTCTTGAGTTTGAAGGTACGTGGGAACGATATTTACCTTTAATTGAATTTGCGTATAATAATAACTTTCCATCGAGTATCAAAATGGCACCTTACAAGGCTTTGTACGGTCGTAAATGTCTTACACCATTGTATTGGATTGAGCTCAGTGAAAATAAGATACATGGGGTCGATTTGATTAAAGAGACTGAACAGAAAGTGAAAGTGGTTCATGAAAGTCTAAAAAATAGCATCAGATCATCAGAAATCGTATGCGGACTTGAAACGAAAAGATATAGAGTTTTAGATCAGGGACAAAGTATATTTGAAAGTCTCACCATGGAAGAAAATACTCAGATTCTGCCGTAAAGGAAAATTGAGTTTGAGATTTATTGGGCCGTATGAGATTATAGAACGTATCAGACCGGTTGCTTATAGACTATTGTTGCCACCTAAGCTAGAAAAGATCCATAATGTATTCCATGTTTCGATGCTTCATAGATATCGATCTGATCCCTCACATGTGATTAGTCCGTCAAATACTGAGGTTAAGCCCAATATGACATATGAAGAAGAACCTATTCACATTCTGGCTTGCGAGGTTAAAAAATTACGAAATAAGAAAATTCCATTAGTTAAAGTACTGTGGCATAAACATGGAGTTGAGGAAGCAATGTGGGAGCTAGAGGATACAATAGAAGAGCGTTATCTGAACCTATTCACCTGTAAAATTTTTGGGGATGAAATCCTTAAGGGGGAGAGTTGTAACAGCCCGATTTAGACCCTATTCAAAATAGTGGTTTCTGGACCACGAATCCGAGTCAGAAAAATATTTAAAAATTATTTTCTGTGTTTATTATGTGTGAATTTGTGTGTGTGAAATTTTCGTGATTTAATTTTGTCGCTTGAGTGTCTGATTAAATAAAAGGGCTTAAACGCGTAAAATGAAAACTTGATAGTTTAATGTGTGAGGACCAAATTGTTGTTGTATTTATAATATGAAGCATTTATGATGTAATTAGGCCATTATTAATATTGGTGGGCGGCAATGGACATAATATTTGTGAAAGTGTAATATTTTAACTAAGGTTAAATTAGTAAATTAGAAATATAAGTTAATATAATAAAACATAAAAGATAAAACATGGTTTCATAATTTTTGTTCATGACCGAAACATAAATAAGAAAGAAAAGGAAAAGAAAGCTAGGGTACGGCCTTGTTCAAGCTTGATTAAGGTATGTCTTTAGCTTGATTTTTGATAATTTTTACGTTTTTGAGATCGTTGCTAAGTTATTTACAAGACCCATGTTTGAATTTTTTTATTTTGGTGAATATTTTGAATTATGCCATTGTTGAAATCTTGTGATTTTTGTTGTTTGATGGTAGAAAATAAAAGATATGTGATAGATTAACATGTTTCGTATTAGAATTTTTGATGATTTTGAGTAATTAGGACTAAATTGCAAAAATAATATTTTGAAGGACTAAAATGTGAAAAAAATGAAATATATAGACTTGTATGAACACTAGGAACATTTGGCCAAACATGGGTGTATTGAAATTTTGCATATTTTGTGTTTTGTGCAATAGGGACTAAATTGTGAAAAATGTGAAATGTCAGGGGCAAAAGTGTAATTTGCCTATTTATGTTTTTTGGATGAATTCAATTGAATATTTGATTAAATAAGTTTAATTTATATTAATTTAGATCAAGAAAAGAGAAAATTGATTTGGATCAGGGGAAAACTAAAGTCGTCGACTAGCCGTTCCGTTCTGATTTTTCATCGTCCGAGGTAAGTTTATAAGCAAATAGACATAATTAATTTTAATTAAATGTGAATTATATATGCTGAATTGAAACATGTAAATATATATATATGTATTAGTCGAATGTGAATAAGATTTGCAGAAATATTTATGAACTCATTTCGACCGAGTTACGACGTCCGAAAGCCCCGTATGAACCTTCGGAATAGCTAGGATACATATGTCATGACATAGGATTCCGATATGTGATGTACGAGTAAGACCATGGCATCGATATATGTGTGCGAGTAAGATCACGTTTTATACATTGGCATCAATATGTGACTTCGATATATGTGTGCGAGTAAGACCCTATTTGGGACAGTGACATCGATATGTGATTACATGTAAGACCACGTCTGGGACGTTGGCATTGTACAATATATGTGATTATCTGAGTGTCCTATCCAATTCTGAATGGTTCATCAGGAAACTATAGGTTGTGATTGAATGTGCAAAATGAACTAAAATGATCAGGTATGAATTGGTTTATTACCTACTCGAAATAAGGTAAGTAAGTTACTAATATGAACATGCGTGCTTTGTGAAGTATATTCAGCCGTTGCTATGTATAAGTATATAAGATCACATTTTGATTCAAGAGTATATGTGTATGTGTTCATATAATTATATTTAGCTTTGTAATTGAAAGATATTTTGTAAACATTTATATATTTGTATTCGGCTATAAGTAAATTTATATGCAAAAGTATATGTTATATGTGAAATCTTAAGATTTTGGTTTAATATGATTATGTAAGTATAATTAGATTTACTTTAAATGAATTATTCATGACATTGAATAGTTTATTTGCTTTTGAGTTACTAAGCTATAAAAGCTTACTCTGTGTGTGTATGTTTGTCTCTATTTATAGATTTTAGATCAAGTTAGAGCTCGGAGATCGTCAGTAAAGCCTATCACACTATTGACTGTCTTCGGTAATTTATAAGTTAAAATTTTCAAACCTATGGCATGTATAGGCTGGATTATACTTTTAAAATGTTTAATTTTGGTTGATGTAACCATGAGCCATGTGAAAGTGGCTTAGTATTTTGTTATGCTTGGATTTAATGTTTCGTTTGATGATGGTTATGCTTGGTTGAGAATTTGATGTTTCGGCCCTTATATATATTCATGTGAATCATGGTTGATTATAAAGTTCATGGTGGTATATACATTTGATCATGTTTGATTTTGGAGTTTGATTATTGCTTTTATGTGTTATATGCTTTGGAAATTGATGAGTGATTTTGGATGTGTATGTTTGGTGGATTCGGCTTTAGTATATGCATAGACAAATATAAATATAAGATTGGGTGTTAAGTTTGATTAGGGTGTATTTCAAAGTGCATGATATATGGTATGTTATGTCTTTACGAATGAAATATTGATTTGATTATTAATGGATTAAAAATGATAATGATGTATGTATATATTCGAATGTGCATTAGTTATGTTGGTTCGGTTTGCAAGGAAAATGTATGTGTACATAAAGTGTTTGAATGGTTGGCTAATTAAGTATGGTTGATGAAGATAGATAATGAATATTTTATAAGATTATTTTGTTTAATATGGCTTGTACGAGGTATGGTAATAAAAGATCAAATGTTAGGTTTATTGAACTAGGATGTGCCATATTTATGAATTGGCAAGTATAATTATAATGTATCATTATGTCTTATTTAAAATGTCAATGTTATATTTGTGCTATTGAATATTAGTGGATAAAGTTGGACAATGAAAGCTGATTTATGAATGTGGTACTTGAGTTGGATTAAAATGGCAAACTGTTTGTAAATTTTGATTAGTTCATTTGAGTAGTTAAATTGTTTGAGTTGATGACATATTTATATTCATTCATGATATGTAAATGTTGTTTTTAGATAAACAAATGTTATTATGGAATATTTTATTTTTTTATGAAATTAAATGATGTATGTTTACTTTTATTAAGTATGTGTATAACATTTGTAAGATAATAAGTAATTTTACTTTTAAATTATTTGAATGTCATAAATGTTAAAGTATATATATATACATTCAGTAGAAATGTGAAATGAAATTCACTTGGTTATGAGTTTCATCATTAAATTTTAATGATTTCTTGTTAGCATTGTTTGAATACAAATTTTGGGAATAATATGAATTGTTGAATTGATGAATATTAGTTTTTTTTAAATTTTACTGGATAATTAATTTTGAAATGAAAGTCTGTTCTAAATTGTTTTATGATCAGTAATGCCTTATAACCCATTTCGGCGATGGATACGGGTTAGGGGGTGTTACATATTCACTCTCTATGATACTAGTGTTATTGCATTGATTGTTCCTGGTTCGACTCATTCTTATGTATGTGAAACTTTAGTATCCAGTAAGACTTTGCCTGTAGAGTCTGCTGAGTTTGTGATTAGAGTATCGAACCCTTTAGGCTGGTGTGTTCTGGTTGACAAAATATGTAAGAATTGTCCATTGATGGTTCTAGATTCATGTTTTCCAGCTGATTTGATGTTGTTTCCATTCGACGAGTTCGATATAATTTTGGGAACGGATTGGTTGACTTTGCACGATGCTGCTGTAAACTGCAAACGAAAGACTATTGATTTGAGATGCTAAAATGATGAGATTAATCGGATTAAGTCAAATGATCTGAATGGTTTAGCGGTAGTGATATCTTCGATGTTAGCTCAGAAATATGTGAGAAAGAGTTGTGAAGCTTACTTTGCTTATGTGCTTGATTCTAAAGTGATTAAAAAGAAAATTGAATCAGATCCGGATGTGTCACCTGAAGAATTACCATGTCTGCCACTGATCTGAGAGGTAGTGTTTATTGAGTTAGTGCCTGGGATGACTCCAGTATCGATAGTTCCGTATAGAATGGCACTGATCGAATTAAAAGAATTGAAAGCTCTGTTGACCGAAGCTCTAGTGCTAGTTCAGCCAGAATCAGGTAAAGAATTTGTTATCTATACTGATGCATCTTTGAATGGTTTGGGTTGTGTTTTGATGCAGGAAGGTAAAGTCATAGCTTATGCCTTGAGACAGTTAAAACTGCACGAAAAGAACTATTCGACACACAATCTGGAATAGGCAGCTATCGTGTTTGTATTGAAAATATGACGTCACTATCTGTTTGGTGAGAAATGTCACGTTTATTCCGATCACAAAAGCTTGAAATATTTGATGACTTAGAAAGATCTAAATATGAGACAATGATGATGGTTAGAGTTGCTAAAAGATTATGAGCTTGTGATTGACTACCATATGGGAAAGGCTAATGTTGTTGCGGATGCTTTAAGCCGAAAATCTTTGTTTGCTCTGCGTGCAGTGAACGCGCATATGATGTCTGATGGTGATTTGATAATAGCTAAGTTAAAAGCAAGACCTTCATTTATTCAGAAGATTTGCGAAGCTCAAAAAGTCGATAATAATTTGTTAGCAAAGCGGGCCTAATGTGATTTGAATACTGATTCAGAATTCCAATTGGATACTAAGAGCTGTCTGAGATTCAAAAAATTTGAATATGTGTTACGAGAAATTCAGATTGATTCATATGATTTTGAATGAAGCTCATAGCAGTCGATTATCTGTTCACCCAGGTAGTATGAAAATGTATAATGATCTGAAACAACATTATTGGTGGTCTAAGATGAAAAGAGATATTTTTGACTTTGTTTTGAATTGGTTGATCTGTCAACAAGATAAACTTGAACATCAGGTGCCATCTGGTTTGTTATAATCTATTATGATTATCGAGTGGAAATGGGATAGTGTGACAATGGATTTTGTATCGGGTTTAACTTTGTCACCGAGCAAGAAAGTTACTGTAAGAGAATGTTATCCAAACCTATTCGCCGGTAAGATTTTCAGGGACGAAAATCCCTAAGAGGGGAGAGTTGTAACAGCCTGATTTAGATCCTATTGGAACGGTGGTTTTGGGACCACGAATCTGAGTTAAATTTTTTTTTTAAAAAAATGATTTTCTGTGTTTATTATGTGTGAATTTATATCTGTGAAATTTTCGTGTTTTAATTTTTTCGTTTGAGTGCACGATTTAAAAAAGGGCTTAATCGCGTAAAATGGAAATTTTATGGTTTAATTTGTAAGGGCTGAATTGTTGTTGTCTTTATTGCATGAGGTATTTAAGTTGCAATATTACCATATGAATTACTGATGGATAGTTGTGGCCCTAATGGATAAGTTTTAGTTATTAAATATCAAAGGTTAAATTAGTAAAATATGTAATAATATGTATTAAATAAAACATAAAATTTAAAATCCATTTTGTTCATCTTTCTTCCCATGACCGAAATATCAAAGAAAGAAAAGAAATAAAGCTTTTAAGGGTTCGGCCAAAGACTAGCTTGATTAAGGTATTAAATTAGCTCGATTTTTGATAATTTTTACGTTTTTCAGATAGTTGCAGTGTAATGTACAAAGCCCATGCTTTAATTTTTGATATTGATGAATATTTTGAGTTATGACATTGATGAATAATTGAGCTTAGTGATGTTAGATGATGAATTATGAAAGATATGT
The DNA here is from genome assembly GCA_025698475.1 of Gossypium anomalum. Taxonomy (NCBI): domain Eukaryota; kingdom Viridiplantae; phylum Streptophyta; class Magnoliopsida; order Malvales; family Malvaceae; genus Gossypium; species Gossypium anomalum. The sequence goes on along the minus strand of CM046968.1, from coordinate 54,598,723 downwards.
TTTGGATTAATATATTTTGTATTGGAATTTTTGAAAAAATTGAGTAATTAGGGCTAAATTGCAAAAAAAATAAATTGAGGGACTAAAATGTAAAATAAATGAAATGTATGGACTTGTATGAGCATGGGTAACAATTGGCCTAAGCATGGTGTGTGTAAATTTTGCATGTTTTTGTTAATTTGGACTAAATTGTAAAAAGTGTATAATTTTAGGGGAAAAATGGTAATTTGCCCATTTATGTGTTTTTGGACTAAATTGGATGGAATTATGTTTGAATGAGTTTAATTTGAATATGTCTAGATCAAGAACTAAAGAAATCAGATTTGGATCAGGGGAAAACCAAAGTTGTCAAATAATCGTCCCGTTCTAATTATCGTTGTTCGAGGTAAGTTTATAAGCAAATAGATGTTGTTAAGTTTCAATATATGTGATCTGTAAATAATTGTAATGATTATTAGTAAGTTATGAATCGGCATTGAGTAATGAAAAATGTGATTGTGGTATGATTTGTGAGTTATATGATCTTACAATTCGGTTTTATAATGGTACATTTTTGGTTGGCATCGATATGTGATTACGTGTAAGACCACGTCGGGATGTTGGCATCGATATGTGATTACGTGTAAGACCACGTCTGGGACGTTGGCATTGATATGTGATTACATGTAAGACCACGTTTAATATGTTGGCATCGGTATGTGATTTGAATATGTGTGTGCGAGTAAGACCATGTTTAATACGTTGGCATCGATATGTGATTTCGATATGTGTGTACGAGTAAGACCACATTTAATACGTTGGCATCGATATGTGATTCCAATATGTGTGTGCAAGTAAGACCACGTTTAATACGTTGGCATTGATATGTAATTTCGATTGTGTGTGCGAGTAAGACCACGTTTAATACGTTTACATTAATATGTGATTCTGATATGTGTTTACGAGTAAGACCCTATCTGGGACAGTGGCATCGATATGTAATTACATGTAAGGCCACGTCTGGGACGTTGGCATTGTACGATATGTGCGACTATCCAATTATCCTATTTAATTCAGAATGATTCAACATGCAATGTTAAGTAAAGACCGAATGCGAAATCGAATTAAAAGGTTTAGGTATGTGTTAGCTAATGTATTGAAATTAAGGTAAGTTTTGGTATTTGAAGTGATGATATGAATCATGTTATAAAGTTGGTTATATGTATATTGAATGCAAATCTATATTCGGAAAATGATATAAGTATGTGATATTAAAGTGTGAAACATGTGTATACATATATGAATGTGTATATATATATTCATCTATATGATGATATTATGACCTTGGAAGTAAATGATAACTTTGGTAATGAATATATATATTTCGGCCAAGTTAAAGTTGATACATGAATGTATATGTTGTATATGAATTTGCAAGTTTGAGATTAAATATGATTATGGTAGCATGAATTGGATTAGTCAAGTTGAGCTATTGATGTTAATGAATGTTTTATTTGCTTATGACTTGCTAAGCTGTGAAAGCTTACTGTATGTATGTTTACTCTCTGTCTTATAGATTTTTGAAGCTAGTTACGGGCTCAGGGATCATCAAAGAAGTCCATCACACTATCAACTGTTTCGGTATTTTTTATAAAGTTGAACTTAAATCTATGGCATGTATAGGCTAGCTTATGTTTATGTTTGTTTTGGGAAATGTAAATATGAGCCATGCGAAAATGGCTTGTTTATTATGTTAAGTTTGGTTTCTATGCTTTTGATTATATGATGGATATATTTTGTTTTGATGATTCGATCATGGCATATAAATGATGTGTGCTTGGTATGGTTTATTAATGTTTGAGATTGATTATGGATCATTATGGTTGAAGTTTATTTTGGTAAAATGCTAAAAGATTTATGTGGATAAAATGTGTGATAAGCTTGGAAATAATTCATATATCATTGTTAATATTAGGTCATTATGTTCAGCTATAAGAGATAAGAAATAAATGTGCTTCTTGGATGGTTACATAAATGTTTTAAGTGTAGTTATAATGATTATGTATGGTTATTTATTTAATAGATTAGATTTGACTATAATGATATGAAGGTATTTGCTAAGTGGGTTGGATTTGTCTATGTGCAAATTTAGGCAGGTAATGTTTTAGTAATGTTGTTCTAAGATGGCTTAAGATGTATGGTCATAGATGTATAAATAGTGAATGACCAAAGATGTGTGTTTGGTTTAGTTTTATGGTTATTTTAGGTATAATATATGTGTATAAGTGAATATGTCTTATATGCCGCGTATGTGTTAATAATATCCTAGTAAACTAGTTTATCATGAACCTATTAATTATAGCAGAAAATGATGCTTGGTATAATTGTAAAATATTAATTAAGATATTGGTTGTTTCGGTAATTAGTAAACGGATAATGAAAAACATGATTTGCGCCTAAGTTGATTGATGTTATGGTTTGTGTTTGCATTTTAAATATGGTAAATTTAGGCATATGAAATGGTGCATTATTTTGTGACTTAAATAAATGTGTATATCATGTTCGGTCATGATGTATTAATAATTCGGCATATCTTTTTGGTCATAAACTTTGATATATGATTTGTTTGGTTTAGCAAGTGCCTATATTATTATGGAATAAAGTGTTTGGTTTTTTTTTTTTTATGTTTAATAGTTAAATAACCATATGTGTTATATATATATATATATATATATATATATATATATACATTCAAATATGACTTAGGTGAATATGTGAATGTCCAGAATTTGTATCTTCTTCAGTAATTCCTCGTAACTCATTCCGGCGACAAATACGGGTTAGGGGTGTTACACTTTAGGGCTCGTACCGAAGGATCAATTTCTTCTGGAAATCTTCATTATCCTCCAAGGCATCTCATATATATTTTTTCTTTTTGTTTTTTTTAAATCTCTCTAGATTGCTCATTTTTGAGTTTTCACCCTAGAGTTCATCTCCTTCTTTTATGCTATTGAAGATGTCACAATTTCCCAAGGATTAACTTCTTGATTTGAACAAACATATTCGATCAAAATGGTCTTTTAAGGGTTGTAACGTGGTTTGAGGCTTAAGGGTCAATCAGAGAAAGGTTTTCCAGGCTAAAATATATATTATGTGAAACGATATAAAAAACATGAGGAGTTATTTTGAATTTTTGATTGGTCCTTTCATCTCTTAATCACTTATCTTTGTTCTTACTCCTTCCTATTTCCATTTTTTTTTCTTGTTTCTTATTCGCTTTCCCTATTTCTTCTTTTTTATTTTTTTAGAATGAGATCAAGAATTTAGAATTTTTCTTTCAGTTTTCATGATCTTTCTTGTCAATCCATGATGTTCGATGGATGGCTTTAATTAGGGTTCAGAAAGAAGATACATTAGGCTCAAAATGGGGTAGCAAGGGATATAATTTTCTCTAAGTGATGGGGAGAACAAAAGAATGCCATTTATCATTTCAAAATATGGTTAATCTCATCACAATGTCATTCTTAGGAATGCACCCATCTTTTCAATTTGAATTGCGCATAAGCTTTTGTTTGTCTCATAATGTTGTAAAATCATTGATCCGTACCCAAAACCTCACAAAATGCCCTCCAACATGGAGGGTGATCTTTCTGCGAGGGTCAAATTTGAACAAACAATATGACCCAAAGTGGTTAAAAGATGATGAAATTTTCTTCATGTGAAGGATATTTCAAAAATGCCATTTGTTACTTTGAACATGGCCAACTTATTAAGTAATTAACCTTAAGGAGAATGAAAGATTCCAAGGTAGAACGTAAACTCAAACATGACAAATAAAGAAAAGCAAAACAAAAAAAAGCCAATATTACTCAATGCTAATAACTCTTTAAGAATAATCAAGCTTAGTTTTTAAGCGAAGTATTTTTTTCATTGTATCAAAATTTACAGGGTTCGGCATCTTGTCTCCGTCTATTTTAGCAAGAATCAATGCTCCACTAAAGAAAGCTTTCTTCACCACATACGGTCCCTCCCATTTTGGCCTATATTTTCCCCGATGATCATGAGCATATGACAAAATATTCTTCAGTACCAGATCCTCTTCTCTAAATTGCCTTGGTCGCACCTTGTTGTTATAGGCTTTCATCATTCTTTGTTGATACAACCGGTCATGACAAAATTCTACTAATCTCTTTTCCTCAATTAAATTCAACTACTCATATCTCTCTTGCATCCATTCAGCCTCCTCTAGTTACACCTCTTTCAACACTCGTATAGATGGGATTTGAACCTCGATAGGTAAAACGGCAAAATAGAGTAGCTCCAGTCGAAGTTCTCACTAATGTGCGGTATGCGTGAAGAGCACAAATGAGTTTCTCATGCCAATCCCTATACATTTTTGTTGTCTTGGAAATGATCTTCTTGATATTCTTGTTTACAGCCTCGACTGCCCCATTCATTTTTGGATGATATGGCCTATAATTGTGATGCTGATCTTAAATTGTGCGCACACCTCTTCTATCAAGGCATTGTTCAAGTTCTTGGAATTGTATGAGATGATTCTTTCTGGTGAACCATACTGACAAAGGACCTCTTTCTTCAGAAATTTGCAGATCACTAATTGAGTTACATTGACATATGAACCAGCTTCAACCCACTTGGTGAAATAATCAATCACTACAAATATGAAGTGATGCCTGTTTGATGCTTTCAGTGATATAGGGCCAATGACTCCATGCCCCACATTGAAAACAGCCATGGATGAGCTAAGACATGAAGATTAGTAGAAGGAGCATTAATATTGTCTGCATAAATCTGACATTTATGACATTCCTGAGCATAATTTAAACAATCTTGTTCCAATGTCAACAAAAAATATCCTGCCCTCATGATTTGCCTTGCTAGCATATGTCTGTTACTATGTGCTCCACATACTCCATCATGAATTTCCTTCATTATTTGATTCACCTCTTCTTTGTCGACAATCTCAATAGGGTTCGGTCACGTCCTTTTTTGTACAAAAACTTATCGTCCAAGAAGAAACCCATAGCCAGCCTTCTAATTATTCGTTTATCATTTTCTGAGGTGCAATCCGGGTATTGCTGGTATTGCAAATACCGCTTAATGTCAACATACCATAGTTTCCCATTTGTTCCCGATTCTACTCTCGTGCACTGGGCTGGCAAGTCCTTGACCCTTAACTTTATAGGTTGCACTTTTGTTTTAGGTCCTACTTTAAACATGGCAGCTAGAGTCGCTAATGCATCTACTAACTAGTTTTCTTCTATTGGCAAATGATAAAATTGAATATCATCAAACTCTTTGATCAGTCCCTGCACATATGTTTGATAGTGAATAAACTTGGAATCCCTTGTTTCCCATTCTCCTCTTAATTGGTAAACAACTAAGGTTGAGTCACCAAAAACTTTTAAAACCCTAGTCTTTTTATCAATGGAGATCTGAAGTGCCAAAATGCATGCCTCGTATTAAGCTACATTGTTCGTACAGGTGAACATTAGTTTAGCTGTAGCAGGAAAGTACTGGCCACTTGGCAAGATTAGTACTGCCCCAATCCCATGCTCGATCATGTTGGATGCTCCATCAAAATACATCCTCCATATTTCTTCTTCGCACTTTGAAATGGACATGATCTTTTCATTTGGGAAATCAAAACTCATGGGCTCGTATTTCTCTTTTGCGTGATCCATTAGAAATTCAGCAATAATGCTTCCTTTTATAGCCTTTTGGGACACATAGATGATGCCATACTCGGACAAAACCACTTGCCAATGAGCAACTCTCCCTAAAAATGATGGCTTCTCAAAAATTTATTTCAAAGGGTCTAACTTTATGATGAGGAAGGTTGTGTGATACAACATGTATTGCCTTAGTCGACGCGCGGTCCATGCTAAAGTGCAATACATCTTTTCTAGAGGGAATACGTGGCTTCATATTCAGTGAACTTCTTACTTAGATAATAGATTGCGTGCTCTTTCCTTTTTGAACCATCTCATTGCCCAAGAACACAACCTATTGAATTATCCAGCACTACCAAATAAGAAATCAAAAGTCTTCTTGGCATTGGGGGAATCAAAATTGGTGGCTCAGCCAAATACTCTTTTACTATCCTTACGTAAGAGCTTGAAGATGGGATCACATTTATCTGTCAACTGTGAGATAAAACGAGACACGTAATTTAGCTGTCCCAAAAAACTCTTACGTCCTTTTAAATTTTAGGGGGTGTCAAATCTTGAATTGCTTGAACCTTGTCCGGATCTATTTCAATTTCCCGTTCGCTCACTAAAAAACCTAATAGCTTCCCCTACTTTACCTTGAAAGTACATTTTTCTGGATTCAATCTCAATTTGTATTTCCTCAATCTTTCAAAGAGTTTGCAAAGGTTTTCCACATGACTTTCATCCCTAGTGGACTTTGCTATATATAGTCAACATAAACTTCAATCTCTTTATGCATCATGTCATGAAACAGTGTCGCCACTGCTCGTTGATACGTGGCCCTAGCATTTTTTAGACCAAATGACATGACCCTGTAACAAAAAGTTCCCTAGGTCGTGATGAACGTGGCCTTTTCCATGTCCTCCCTCGTCATTTTGATTTTATAATACCCAAAGAATCCATCCATGAAAGAGAAAACACAATGTTTAGCAGTGTTATCCACTAGTGTATCTATATGAGGTAACGAAAAATTATCCTTAAGGCTAGCTCAGTTTAAATCTCTATAATCTACCCATCCTTTTTAGGCACTGGTACAATATTTCTCACCCACTCTGGGTATTTAGCTACTTCTAGAAATCTCGCATTGAATTGTTTCTTGACCTCTTCTTTAATCTTCAACAGCATTTCAGGTTTCATCTTTCTCAACTTCTGGTATACGGGCTTGCAATCTAATTTCAAAGGTAGCCTGTGTTCCACGATATTGGTTGTAACACCCCAAACCTGGCCCAGAAGTTATGGCCGAATCTGGCGTGTCACATTGCACTGCTTTTTGAAAATATGAAATCTATTGGTAAAGACTTGTTTGAACGGTTTAAATTCCTTGTTATTATCCAATCAGCTAGTCAAAACATTAGTCATATTAAATTGCCATTATTTTATTACACTGTTTTAAACACGGAAGCTTTTCAAAACTTTGAAGGTTAAATCGTGTGTCTTTGCAAATAATCGATATTTTGAAAAACTCGTCTTCCCCTAGACTAGCAGTTTAAAGTAAGCAAGCAAATGCCCAAAACCCAAAACGAAAACTCAGATAAAAGTAAAATCATGCATAGCATAACTACGGTCATATGGCCACCTCCGAGTCCCTTACAGCACCAAATCTTCTAAAGTTAGGGATTACCTGCACAGTTAAAAAGAAGGGTGAGTTTACGAAAAACTCAGTGTGTAATCCCCTATCTAACGATCGAATATCGATGCTGCATAACGGTCTAGGCTTGAGCCCATTACGATAATAATAATAAATGCGATAATGCAACAGTACAACCCACCCCAATCCAGCCAGACACACCACTCTGTACCACCAATCACACCATGTGAGGACAAAATTGACCCACCTAGCTAAACACACCAATATTAGCACTGGTTGCGACACTAATCAGTATCGTAGAAGAGCTACCAATATGCGATATCGCAAAGAAAGTCACAAGAATCGAGATAAAGGCTAACAACCAACAGTACAGTATACTTCCTCCATAAACAATATCCCAAACCCATGCAACATGTCATGTCATAACCTCATACGTGAATGCAGAACGTCATGCTCAGAAAGAAAAGTCAAATCATAGCACAAATCAGTCATTTACCCTCGCGGGGTAAATTAGTCATTTTACCCTATAGGGTTATTTTGGTCATTTTACCCTATAGGGGTATTTTGGTCATTTTATCCTATAGGGGTATTTTGGTCATTTTATCCTATAGGGGTATTTTGGTCATTTTACCTACCTTGGGGTCTAGGTACTCTTATCGACCCATCAAAAGGTCTACAGTCACCTCGAGCAACTTGTGTAACGTTAACGGTCCTAACAATGTAAGTGGGCCCAAGGCCCATTATGCGGCCCAAATAGGCTCACACGCCTGTGTGGCCCATCAAGCCCAAAAATTACCACGGCCATGCGTACTACACAACCCAGTTCAGTAATTACCCTATATTGTGGAATTTATCTGTGTGGAGTCCACAAACCCATTGGGCCCGCATAGCCCATTGTGGCCCAGAACGGCCCAAACCTATGAGAATGCTCATGGAGGCCTTTATAGTCTAACACCCATGTTTCATGGACTCGGTTCACCACGCGAGCGATCGCATGCCCATGCGACCTCAGTTGCCGTATTTCTTGGCTTTTCGGCTTTTACCGATTTACAGTATAGCTGGTGAGATTACACACCTGATTGCGAAATTGAGTGAACAGCCCACCACGCCAAAGCCTACATTCATTCAAGATTTACCATCAATTTTCCAATCGTTAGAGTTCTTAATACTAAAACCCAAATCGTCACTCACTAGTCACCTTGAACGAACAAAAATAGCTTATTGCCCTTAGATCGCTGATTAAGAATTGATCTCACGTCCTTACCGATTATTTGCTTTAGCAATGAAACTTATTAGACAGGATTGTTTACCAAAAATAAGACTTAAAACCCTCAACACTTAAAAACCATAGAAATATTCAGCCAAATAAGCCAACTTACCCCCAAATATTAGATTGAATGTTGAAAGGAGGATCCTGAATCACTTGAGAACCCTTCACTCCAAAATCAACCGATAGATATGGAAGGATGATAGAACAGTCGGTCAGTTGTTAGAGAGTAGTTAAGGGATGTAGTATTTGGCTTGATACCTGAGAGGCCTATAGCATAGGACCAGAATTGGAAAAGAGTTGGAAGCAAAGATTCGGCCAAACAAGAAACAAAATGCCCGGAAGAAATAATAGCGAGAACCAGATGGGTAAAGAAATCATTTCAAGAGAAGGCACTTGAAAAGAAGCAGAAAAGTAAAGAGCCAACACAAAACTACCCAAATGGACTCAAGTGAATTTGACTACAATTGCTAAAGAGAAAAATAAAGAATGAGTTGCACAAGAAATCGGCTAATAATTATTGACCAAAAAGGGACCCAAAGTAGCACAAAAAGTAGATAAAATAGAAAGAAAATGAGAACAAAACAAATCCTGAAAGCTCCAAAAATGCTCTCAATTGCCGAAATGAAAACACACCCCTCTAAAGTTGAAACCATGAGTTTCCCCTTAGTAAATTTGACACAAACCCACATACCCTCAAACTCCCCTTTTTCCTCCTTAAATCTCTCCATAATCCTCTCCTTGATTTTCTCCCCAATCCTCTCCTTGATTCCCTCCACATAACACTCCCTGACCAAGTCAAACTCCACTCAACAGAGTTTCAAACAACATCTGCTTCTTACACGACAAGAGTAGCAAAATAAATACTCTTTTACATTGTCTTGACTTAAACCTCAGACCTCCAGCAACTACCACAGGACCACAAGCTCATTTGTGTCATTTTTCAACCACAATTATTTATAAGGTCTACATGCTAATGTCTAGATTCATTCAAGGGAAAAACCAAAAATTTTGCAAAAGCCCAGACTTGAACCCAGGCTTCTCTAATTCTCCCAAACACACCTAAAAACACTTTTAGCCATTAAAGTAAACATGCAACTTATGTCATAACATGTGTAATTACAAGATTTATATTTTTGGGGCATTACGTTGGTGTCCAAACCTGACATATCTTAGTATGATCATGCAAACACATCTGAGAACTCAATGAGTAGATCCTTCAAAAAATTGACTTTGCTTTGGCATGAAAGTGGTTCTAATACTAATTTCCTTTCTTACCTCATTATCGCCCAGATTGATCAAATATGTTCCCTCCAAGTGGGGTTCTATAAACTTTTTTTCTTGTTCAACTAACCTCAAAAACACATCTGGTACAACTTTATCCTCTTATGTCCCATAATTGTTATAGTGAACATAATTATGAGAATTTGATTCAAAGATGTCATTTGGATCATTTATCAATTCATGAGGTATATCCCTGAAATAATTATGAGTATGTATATTGGTATATGATTGAAAACAATTGAATGAATAAAAGTGACTAGGGGCATGATTCAAATCCAATTTCATTAAAGATAAAACAATTTTACATGGATTTTTTAAGGAAATTAAATTAACTGAACGATAATAAACTTTGATATAAAGTCTCTTAAAAATGATTACATCTCGGAGGACTCAAGGATAGTAGGTAACGATATGAGCTGCCAGTTGTCTAAGGTAGAAGGGTTGTAGCAAACACAATCTCTTGACATCAACACCCTATCACCAATCATGTTTAGATCCACTACATCTCCATTAATCATTAACTTGATCAAGGTCCTTTCCTAGTGCTCAAATCCCACCAAGTAAAAGGTCTCAGATAGTGGAGGACAAATCAAAGGAGGTTTCACCACCTTCTTTCTAGCCATGCGGACCAACCTCTTTGCTCTCCACTCTTTACAATCCTCTCGACATCCTCCCTTGTAGGCTTATATCCCAACCCTTTTGTATCCTTCTAAGTGGGAACAAAAATGGGTTTTAAGATACCTTGTAGGTCATTTCCCAAACCCAAGTGGATTTGCCAACCCCTCCCTCTGTCTGGCAAATAACATGTTCTCTGTTCATGGCACATGAAGTTTAGGGGCTCGCATTCCCTTTGCCATATAAGATATAGTGGCCACCTCAAAGGTCTAGAAAGAACTTTCTATTGTATCATCATCCATTTTTATGAAAGGAGAATTTGGAAAGATAGCTACCAATAGGTCCTCTTCACCTCACACGATGCAAAAATTCTGATCGACTACAAATTTCAATCTTTGGTGCAAGGACAATGGTACCACCCTAGTCGAATAAATCCAGAGGCGTCCCAATAGCATACTGTAAGAAGGCGTTATATCCATCACCTCAAAATGAATAAGAAAATTAATGACTCCTACTAACAAAGGAATCTTTATTTCGCCAATCACGCTTCTTTTGGTGCCACCAAAAGCTCAAACCACTAAAGAGCTTGATACTATGTACGATGTGTCCATGGCCAGCTTAGATAATGTCGACAAAGGTAGGATGTTGGTTGATGACCCATTTTTGATTAGAACCCTAGCCATGGAAAAGGCCTTACACTTTACTGAGATATGTAGTGCCTTGGTACTTCCTCTTCCATCCAAGGGTATTTCATCATCATTGAAAGATATGTAATTTGGGGCCAAAATACTCCCTGCTAAGTGATTGACATTATCTATTGACACGTTGTGAGTGACATAAGCTTGTTTTAGAACTTGTACAAGAGCCTTTATGGGTGGCTTCGAGTTCAAAAGTAGTGATAGTAAAGAAATTCTTGCTGGTGTTTTGTTCAACTGCTCGACCACGCTATACTCTTTGTGCTTTATCAGATGCAAAAATTTGTTAGCTTCATCATTCTCAAATTTTCCGTTTTGGTCCTCCCTTGTTTCCTTATTGGCTTCTTGATCGTCAATTTCTGGTTGATTTTCTAAAATCACTTCCTTACCGCGAGGTTCATTCCCCACTGTGTTTGGCTTGTAACAATGCCCACTTTGAGTTATGCCATTGAGTCCTGAAACATTGGAGGTATCAGGTCCAACCACCTTGTAATCATATCTCTAAGAAACTTGTTGGTCATCTCTATATTTAAAAGGGCCGGGAACCCTGATGACCAACACGTCATTCTGTACGGCGTTTAAGGTAGACTCTTTTTCAATAGGGATTTTCTTTCCATATAAAATGGTGACAGGTTTCACATCTAATGTGTTTATCTCATTAGTCTTAACACCCTACCATATCTCTACCTAGAAAGAATCTAAGAGACACTATATATGTTCCCTAAACATTAGGCAAACTTGGATAGAGTGTCCTTGAGCTCTTTGGTGGAATTTATAGATTTGATCCATATCAATTCCTATTACAGGCATAGGTGGCTCAGTGTGAATTAGATTTGACTTCCTTAAGATGTTGAAGAGTCGTTCGAGCTGGGTTGTGATTTCTTTCACTCCTCTTCTTTGAATGCTCTTTTTTTCAGTTATAACATTAACTGTTCGATTGTGGTTTGGTAACGGATTTGTGTTAACATCCGATGTATTCTCTCGCTGAAAATTTATCTTTCATTCCCTTATAAGATCTTGCACCTTGTATTTTAGCACTAAGCAGTTCTCGGTGGTATGACTTGGATTGCAAGAGTGATACTCACATCGAGCATTGGCATCATACCACTTTAGAAATGACAGTTGCATTGGTTCCTTGTGTGTAGGTACAAGGAGGTGTTTCTCCACTAGAATTGGAAAAAGTTTAATGTAGAAGATGAGAATTAGATCTAGTGGCGGCCTTACTGGAGCTTGGGTCTATGGGGATCAGGTTGGAATAGTTAACATAGGGGATTTGTAACGGGTACAGGTGGACGATACATAAATAGTGAAGTATTGGTAGCATTTACAGCTGGGTATTAGGGGTGTGGAGGTATTGAGATTGGGTATGGAAAGTAAGAGTATGTGTATTCGCCCGGTACGATTATTTGCATTTCTGCTTTCTTTTTCTTACCAATGACACCTCTCTTCCTTTCAAAGGGTCATCTATTTTTCCTGACTTTAATGCATTCTCTATCATTTCTCCAGATAATACCATATCCACGAAGGTCTTAGAGGCATTTCCTACCATCCTATTGTAGTATATGCCTTTTAGCATACCAACGGACAAAATAGTGGTCTTCTTTTCCATCTGTGGGGGTTGTACTTGCGATGCCAGGTCCCTCCACTATTGTGCATATTCCTTAAAACTCTCATTTGACTTCTTTTCCATGTTCTGTAGAGTTAGGCAGTTTTGAGCCATATCTACAATATGTTTGTATTAAGCAATAAATGCTCGTGCGAGCTTTCCCTAAGTGTGAATCTGGCTCCTGTCCAACTTTACATACCAACGAGCCGTAGATCCGGTTAGGCTATCTTGAAATATGTGCATTAGCTGTTTCTCATCTTTGGAGTAAGCAACCATTTTCCTATAGTACATGGCGATGTGAGTAATGGGGCAACTGCTACGGTTGAAATTTTTAAAGTTAGGAACTTTGAATTTTGGTGGGATGATCACATCTAGTACTAGACACAGGCCTTTTGCTTCTATAGATCCAAAGGTATCTAATACTTCGATGGATTTCAAACATTCCTCAATTAGGAAAAATTTATGAGCTTCTTCATCCATAATCGACTTTCCCTTGTCACACTTGGTGCTTAAAGAAATAAATCTTCGCGATATAGCCCTGTATCACTGTAAAAAGGGATTGGATTGTCCAAAGTGCCATTTCCTTCTCCTACCTTGGCCTTGCATTTGACCATTATAGTTATCATTTCCATCATCCTTTCCATCTGTTCCTCTAGTCTGGCCATGTGTGCTAATTATTTTTCTGTCATCTTTTTGGCTTTTGAGCGGGTGTTATATCAGTGAGCTATCCTTGGTCCTTTTTCAAATGACATTTAATTCCAAAGTTAGAAAATCATTTAGATTTGTCACAAAAAATATTCTTCTTTTATTTTTATTTTTTAAAATGATGTTTCTAAATAAACAGATGAATGAATAAGTGAGCGAACGAATGAATGAATAAGTGAGCGAACGAATGAATGAATGAAATTGGGGCATATACTCAAATATAAACATTTTCTTTCATAGAAGGTTAAAAACCTGTTCGGCTTACAACATTTTTTTTTCATTTTTCATTCATACATAAAGAAAATCCTAATCGATCCTATTGCAATAAGGCAAATCTCTACTCGTCGTTCTTCTTCTTCCTCTTTATGAGCTTGATGAACTTTTGGTAATGTGCTTGAGCCACCTTTAGAAGTTTCATTGCAGGCTCGTCCTTAGTCGCAAAAGGGATAGATTTTCTTTTGAGTTCTTCAATCTGTTCACATATGTCTTCGGCTTGCTGAGGGAAAACCTGACCCTCCCTGTGTATTGTTGCAAACACCTCTTGTCAGCTTACTGCCATTTGTTCCACTGGGATAAAACGCGTCACAAGATCTGTATATTCTTCCGTGACCTCTTTGTTTTGCTCTTCTTCTTTCTTTAATTCTTTAGTCAGATGAAAAATTTCCTCCTTCAACACCTCAAATTTACCAGTTTTCCCATTAGACACCCTCCTCCAAGTTTGCTCTTGTTCTCACGCTTTTTGAAGTTCATTAGCTCGTAAACTTGGATCTGTCTCCAACCTCTAAATTTGAGCAAACGTCAATCTTTCTCATTGACATCGTTCTAATTGTATTTTTAGTTCTTCCTCTCTTCCATTCATGTCTAACCTGTGTTACTGTTGTTGTCTCATGATTTCTTCCTCCTTTTCCTTTACATATGCTTGATGTTGCTCTCGTTGCCTTATGACCTCTACATCTTTACCCCTCAGATGCATCTCTAAATCGCGTATCTTTTTTGTTAGCTTGGCTACGTCATTCGTGACCTTCTTCTTTCCCTTGAATTATGCTAACACAGAGATCTTGCTTCTTTTTAGGTGCCACTGGATATACGTTTTCGAGGGGGAATGGTTGAAAAAGGTTCCTGATTGCAAGCTCAAGGTTTGACCCCACTTAATTTGTATCTCTTCCAATTTCTTCCAAAATCTTGGGTTCTGAAATGAAACTTCCACCCTGTTTAAGCTAGCTATAGCAGGTACACATTGATTATACCCATATTAGCTCAGAACTATCAATGATGAATAACTGATGGCTCCCCATATGACAATTAAGGGAACCCATAAATGACCACTGCACCCATTGAGTATCGTGCTCTGAATCATCCATGGAGCCCTCCATTCTATTTCTTGGTATGTCAATGTACAAAGGTTCTGAACCCACTCCTTAATCGATTGATTTAGAGGCCACTCACTTTCCAGAAATTCCTCTATAGTCCTAGTTGAAGGAACAAACACCTGACGTAAGCGCTTATAAAGGTACCTAAAATGGCTTTTCATCCATACGAACAACAACTGTGTGCATCCTAAGAAATGCCCGTCTCTTTTTCTTATGATGAAATTGAGTAAAATGGTGGTTTCAGCTAAGACTAGTGGAGCAAGATTCACCCCTTTTTCAATCTAAAACAGAAAATCAGCTAGCTCCACACTCACATATCCCACAGCATTTGGGAACACAACTAACCCATATACGGCAAACACGAACAATGCCAAATGTCTATCACTGCTGGCCTTTCCCATAGCATCCCTAATGTCAGACTAGAAAATGCAGAGACCATTTTTATCTTTTAATCTTGCTTTCACCGTATCTACAGGTAATCTCATCAGATTGGCTAAGGGTTCCCAAAAATCGACGTTCTGCTTCTGTAACACCCCAAACCCAGCCTAGACGTTATGGCCAAATCTGGCGATGTCACATGGAAAGTGTTCTTAAAAAAACAAAAAAAGAAAAAGAAAAAAAATGAGTTGTCAAGTAAAAACCATTCTAGTTATTAACTTTTATCTAGTCCGAAAAATGCAAATTCATCATTAGTTTTAAAGGGGCCTTCTTATTTAGTGAAAGCTTTGGAAAATATCTTATTTTAGAAACCTATCTCTGATTCCGAAAATCTTTCATTTTTAGTGAAAAATCAAGTTTTGCTGAGTTTGTAGTTTAAATATCCATAAATTATAAAATAGTTAAATTCCCAAATTAAAAACAAAAAGTCCAGCGTCCCAAAAATTACAACCAAAATCATGAACTAAAAACCAAAACAGAAAACCAGCTGAAGCATTTCAAAAGTTTTATGTGTGGCCACCATCGAGTCCTCCGTTACACCAATCCACCTAGTACTGGGGATTACCTGGATAGATTAAATATAAAAGAGTGAGTTTCACAACTCAGTATGTAATCCCCACAGACATCATACATATCAAACACTCATTAAAAGTCAGAAATATTAGTCTGGGGCAGAACCCATTACCGAATCAGTTCGGGCCTTAGCCTATTTAGATGCAAAATCAGATATAGATTAGGGCCTTACCCCAATCAGATGCAGAATCAAACATATATACAAGGGCCTTAGCCCAATCAGATACAGAATGCAGATCAGAATATCAGAATCCTACCCACTAGCCTCTACACACCATCTCCGTCCAACCCTACACACCACGTGGGAATAAAGTCAACTATACTGTACCGAAATGCGGCACATAAACAGAATAATGCAGCTGAGCTGTCAGATAACAGGCTTTAAGCCTTTCAGACACTTCCTCCAAAATATCATCAACCCACCCCGATGCAATGCAACATACCATATGTGACATCCAACATGCAAATAACAGATCATACAATCAGTTCAGTACAAATATCGTACTCAGTCAGACACCATATAATCAGATCACATAAATAGGGGTCTAAGTAACGCTTACCAACCCCACAGTAGGTCCACAACTGACTTGGGTAACTCATGCAACCTTACGAATCATTTCAGAAAAATGGGCTCACATGCCCATGTGGCCTACCTGTGTGGCCCACACGACCCAAATTGGCCTCGGTCGTGTGGATGCAATGGCCTGGCCCAGAATCCCACATGCCCGTGTGGCTTACCCGTGTGGGCCTACATGGCCTTCTCTGGCCATGACATGGCCGTGTCATTCACGCACGGCCTAGCCTCGTCGATCACACGCCCGTGTATTGTCACACGGCCTACCACACGGGTGACCACCGCCCGTGTGGCATCGACAGAATCATTTTTTGGCTTTCACCGACTCTCATTTTTTGTGTTTTCGGCTACAAACCTGATATGCTTGTGATTCCAAAGTAACTCCAAGTAATCTCGAGCCTAAAATTAATCAGTATACACTCGATTAATCACTTTAACAGCTAAACAAAACCCGAATGCAAAATAGAGTATTCATCACACAAACGAACTTAACTTCGATCGAAAAACAAAAACACCGAACCCTTAAAACATTAATGGCTACTCTGCAGCCCCTTGATCAACTCCTAACAACCAAAAGAAAGTCCCCTTAAATCCCTAATCCAGAAAACGTTAAGAGAAAGCAAGAACAAAACTTACCAACACACGCCCAACTCTTTATTTGCTGCAAAGTAGAAAGGTGAGATAAGGAAACAAAAAGAAAAGGAAAGATTTACTGAGCAAACAAGATGAAAATGGCAGGGGAAAGATGGTAGCAAAACTCATGTTAGAAGTTTGGAAGAGGGGGGAGAAACAAAATTGAGAAAAAGAATAGAAATTAAAAAATAAAAACCCAATGATCACCCTCTAATCCCTAAATTTGCTCCCCAAAACCGTCCACTAACCCCCAGCCTCATTAGAATTCTGACTCCATTCAAACACTTCCAGTCAACCAAGATAAAAATTAAATCCCATTGCTTACCCAAAGAATTAAACACAAGACCTCTAGTACAACCAACACTCCACCCAACCACAAGACCAGCAGGCCCATTCTGATATAATTTTACCAACATTTAAACTTAAGCCTACTGACTAGAAACTGAGCTTTATTCATAAAAATACCAAAATTTACCCAAGTTGTGGCTTGAACTTGGGACCTCACACACACACCTAGAACACTTAACCACTGAAGCAAATACACACTTGTGTCATAGTTTAACAGGAACAATAATACAAATTTTAGGGCGTTACAACTTCCTATATATCTTGAGCAGATCTCTAAAGTCATAGTGGAGAAGGGTAGAATATTCCTCGATAGTTGGTACCATATCCACTTCATTGAATACAAAACAACTATAAGTGGGATCCCAAAAACGTACCATGGCCTTCAACAAGGCATCATCTGGTTTAACGAACAGAAGCTATGCTACATCGCTATAATTGTCCAGGAAGTGCGTTTTCTTAGCATCGTTCCATTATTTCCATATTCCCTTTAACTCATCTTCGCGATTCCTCCTAAAATCCATGCAAACTATCTGAGGTAGGATTGAGTCAAAACAAGCGATCTAATAATTGACTTCTCTGCTCTAAGTATCCTCTAACATTATCACTATCATCCCTATATTTACTACCCCATGCCGAACAACTTAATCTTCTCGAAGTGTTTCATGTCGAATATAGATGCGACACTGTGCCCCATGTATTTAAATGATGCATGAATTATTCCATGGAGAGACACAAACACAAGAAAAACAAAGTTAGTAAAAAAAATAAAGTCAAATGAAAAAAATGTGAAGCTAAATCATAAAGCATTGCGAAGAAAAAAATTTCAAACACAAAACATACGAATAAATGCTCATGAAGTCCTATAGGGTATTATTTCGAGGGGTAAAGTACGACTCTTATGTCTAGGTTTCACATTTAAAATGGTCATTACATGCTGGCTTACGATTGACTCTAATGCACAGGGAACCGAAGGCTTAAATATGACATCCATAGGGATGTGTTCCCCTTTTAAAAAAGGTTGGCCCTTGGGTGGTAAGACTTCCATAGCGTACATGGTAGCATTTGCTACACGAACATCTATGTCCATCTTAACCATGGAGTAGTCCTTAAACTTATGCGGTGACATATTGTCACACGAAAGCCTAAGGGTACTCCTCCTAAACGGGATGGGCCTGGGCGTAGGATTGAAAGTAAGATGCAACATGAATGACAATTATAGCCTCCCCACGACAGTAGAGTCGACATACAAATTAATTGATTTCATCAATAAAAGAATAAACAAACACATTGACATACAAATCAAAATAGGATAAGTGAATGAAATGAACAAATAAATCAATATTTAACACATATTCAACAATTTAAAATGACATTAGACAATTAAATAAATTAATGCATGAATAAATAAATCTAATATGCACAAATACTAAAAAACCTAACTCTTAAACCTAAGTAAGTCAACTCACTAACGTCCCCAGCAGAGTCACCAAGCTGTCAAAATGTTGCCTACATAAGAGTATGGGGGCCTAGTAAGTAAAGCTAGATGGGGGCCTAGTAAGTAAAGCTAGACACGGAAGGACTAAATTACGTAGAGTCGCCACTAACCAATTAGGGCTAGGTTGGTTAGCCACCTATTGTCTAAAAATCTAGAATTAATAATACGAAAAAATCCTAAAAATCTAGACTTGATATCATCACCAAATTTCGGGTTCGAGAGTACGGTTACGTGTGGGGAAGGTTATAGCACCCCCACAATGCCTATCCAAGGATAGTCCTACGGGGTCTTAAGAGCTAGATTTTTTTATTTAAGCATATTAACGTATTAATCTAAGCTAAAATCTTATGGAAATCTTAAGTAAAAACTCTAGAGGAAACGCCTCTGGTTTACTTGTAGTTCGATTTAGATGTGTTCACCAAACTTATCTAATTTGATACTTAAATTAGAGATTTTTACTTTTAACGGGAGCCCTAAAGGATACCTAAATAATTCTAGTAAAATGCCTTCAATTCCTAAAATTAATTCTATTTAGAATTCTAAAAAAAAAACATAGAAATTACCAATGAATTAAGAGAAATATTAAAATACATCTACAACTTATTTGATCTTTTATTATTAATATTTTTAAAAGATTTAATTAATAAAGTTGAATCTATCAAGATCTTACGAAAGTATCCTATGTTGAGTTTATGATTTATCTTACTTTAAAATTCTTAATCTAAGATTTAAATTCGTCAAAATCCTAAAATAATAAATCTTAAATAACATTTATTAGCTTTCTTAAAAAAGTTTCTAAAATAAAATACTTAGAAAGACCTACTCATGATTTACAATTCACCTACAAAAATCTTTAGTTTTAATCTTGAATAAAGTCCTAAAAAATATTTAAATATCAACTTAAGATTCTAATCCTATACGATATTTAAAACTAACTTAAAACCCTAAAAAATTATCTTATGTATTATTTATAATTTTTCTAAGGTAAATGGTGGGTAAGATCTTAAGGACTAACCTAAAACTAAATGTAAAAACCTTATGGTTTCATTAAAATATAACACTTTCTTAACTAACTTCATGTCAACAATTATAGGATGAAAAAATAACTTAAAGTTCCCTATTTTAAAACGAATAGTAATAAAATAGGAAAATTAATTAAACTGACTAAAATTAATGAAAAGTTAAAACTTTTTCAAAATGACAATAATAAAAAGAAAATTGAAATAAATGAAATAAGTAAGACATTAACATGATGATAATAATATTAACAATAATACACCTTATTCATAATATAATACAAGAATCAAAGTAACATAAATAAATAATATTAAAATGTATATAAGGGGAATGTGTAATATATATAAATAGACATGAAAATAAATAAAACAAAATAAGCATAAATAAAAATTACACAAGTGCGAATAAATATAAAACATTAAAATAAAGTACATAATTGACATTAAATATATAATGTATAAATGCATGTGAAATGGAAGATATAAGTTGATTTTAGGACTAAAAGATAAAAAATATGGAAGACAGAGGACTGATGTAGCAATTAATTTACTTTTAATTTTTAAATTTCAGATTAAACCGAATGGTTAAATAAATAAAAGGGTCACGGGTGTAAATAGGTCAGAGACTGAGGGCAATGCTGCACAAAAGGTGTATTTTTGTAAATTTAAAAAGTAAGGGGGTGGGAATAAATTACCCATTTTTGGTACCTATAAATGAAAAAAAAAAACTATTCATTTTTTCATTTTAACCTCATTGTTTTCAAAAAAAAAAAAAAAAAACTCTTCCTCTTTCTCTTCCAACTTCTGTGTTGGCATGGCTCCACCACCGGAGAGCCCAACGGCTCTCTGGCCTCCGGTGGTGGAGCCACCGCATACGATCGTCAAAATTTTTTTTTTTTTTTTGCAAAATCAAAGTTTTCTTTAGAAAATATCATTAATTTTCTTAAAAATCAAAATTTTTACTTCGAAATAGTTAAAAAAAATTAAAGCTTTTATTTTGGAGTAGTTGAAAAAAATCAAAATTTTGTTTTAAAAATTTAAAATTTCCTTTAAAATGACTAAAAAATATTTAAATTTTTAAAACTAAACTTTCTCCTTTAAAAAAAAAAAATACAATTTTTCTAAATATTAAAGCTTTTACTTTGACATGGTTGAAAAAAATCAAAAATTTGTTTTAAAAAATTAAACTTTCCTTCAAAATAATTAAAATAAATAGATTTTTATTTGTTAAAATCTAAACTTTCTCTTTTTAAAAAAAAAATCAAAACTTTTCCCAAAATCAAGTCATTTTTTAAAAAAGGAACCTTTATTTTAGAAAGGGGAGGAAAAAAAGGGGATTTTTTGGGGCTCTTAGGGGAGGAGGACCAACGGTCCGATGACGTCCCCTTCATTGGAACCGAAAATCCGATCCCTCATGACATGCCTATGACAAAAAAAAAAAGTAGAAGAAAAAAAAGAAATAGAATGCTTGTAGTTATTTTTTTCTTACCTTTTTTTAAGAACAAAAATAATGAAAAGGCTCCCCCCTTTTTTTCTTTTCCTTTCATGTTTATATATTGTTTTTATAATCTTTCTTATTTGTAAAAAATGATAATAATAATATTTACTACTAATAATAGTAATAGTAGTGATGATAATAATAATAATTTGGGCCTTTGATAGGCCCAAAAATTAAAGAAGAAGAAGAAAAAGAAAAGTAAAGGTCTAAAATCCAAAACCGGGTGGGCTTCGAATGGCCCAAGAGAGAACAAAAATTTAAATGGGCCCCCAATCGAACAAAAAAAAGGTGTCTATAGAGTTATGTATATATGTTTCCCAAGTAAACCTAGGTTTAACATTTATTGTGAACTCTAGTGTTATACTCTTTGTTTTGGTGTGTTTCGGTTGGATTAACTCTTACGAGCATTGGTGTGTTTCGGAGGGATTAGCTCTTATGAGCATTGGTGTGTTTCGGAGGAATTAGCTCTTACGAGCATTGGTGTGTTTTGGATGGATTGGATCGTAGGAGCAGCTGGTGTGTTTGGTTGGATTGTCGATGTACTCCTATGTAGCGCCCCATACACACATTCTGCACCAAAATAGTTACGAGGTATTACCAGAACATAACACATACCATATACCATTAAATAAAACCGAAACAAAAATATGGCATCCAATTGGATCATGAAACATTATAACATATACCTTTAACAATATTAGCCAACTTCAATGGCTTTGTACAAAATACTCGATCACATACTGTAGCCAATATTTTTAGCCTAGGCAATTATGACACGTAACAAAATAACTAAGCCTACTATACATGCCATAATTCAAAATGTTTAGTTCAAATACCCAAAAATATTGATAGTGTAGGCAGATGTTCAACGATCCTTGACTCCTGTGCAAGCTGGACGACACTATAAGACAAAAGAGAGAAAAGAAAGTAAGCTTATAGCTTAGAAAGCAAGTATATAAATAATGAATAAAGAATTTAATATGATTACATAATAACTCAAGTGTATCTACTTTTAATTTTACTATTTACTCCACTTTGGTCAAGCTGTCTCTCCTGCATCATGTTCACTAAATAAATCATAACTCGAGTTACGAAACTCGAAATCCAATTCTGTAAAATTTCCTTGAAACTAGACTCATATATCTACTTACTAATTTTTGGTCAAGCCAATTAGTACAGTTTATTAGTTAAAGTCTTCCCTGTTTCAGGGTTCGGCCACTCTGACCCCTATATATTACGATTCATATATCTCTCTATTTAGAGTTTTAATGACTATGCTGTTTGTTTCTTATAAAACTAGACTCAATAAGTATTTCATAAATGTAAGATACAACTCCTAATTGTTTCTTTACAATTTATGGTAAATTTTTAAATTCTGAACAGGATCATGCAGGTCATTCTCAGCAGTCTCACGAAAATATAAATTTCTTAAGATATAAGATTCATTTACTTGCTCTGTTTCTTTTACATGAAAATAGACTCATTAAGTTTAAATTCATATCTCATTTAGCCTCTAATTAAATTCCCATTATTTTTTGTGATTTTTTCAAATTCACGACACTGCGTCTGTCCAAAACTGTATTATTGCTAATTCACTCTTTCACACTTTCTTTATATTAATCTCATTTTAACTTGCATATCACAGTTCATTTTCACCACATTTCATACATCACAAGTATAGGTCCATGATTACAATGTCACCATAGAGCCATCCCGTTGAACAATTCAGATCAATTCCCGATACTTGATGGTTTCAGCACACAGCTCCACCATCATATTTCATATAATTCGGCTCTGTTGTACACATGGTGAACACTTAGTACTACCCATGTGACCTAGCCAATTTATCTCGTAGCTCTCTTATCTACATGGTGTCCTTCACTTGGAATCACACATGCGACCTAGCCACATTTATCTCTCCCGTAGCTCTTTTGTCTACATGGGATACTTCCCCTATCACACATTTGACCTAGCTACTACATAGTATCGCGTAGCTTTCTTCTACACATGATGTGCACTCGGCATCATACATGTGACCTAGCTACACTCCATATATATTATTCAATCTTTCTGAATGTTCAACCGGGATTTCTCTCTCTATTACTTATTTCCATTCTTCAAATAGTCAATTTATGCTTCAAAATCGGCTAATATATATATATAATAGGCTGAAATATAAAAATGTAAATGAAGTTAATGTATTATTTACATACAAACTTACCTCGGTGCAAAATATGGAAATTTCGCAATTTAGTTCAAAACCTTTTCCTTCCCCCGTTCGAGATTGATTCCACGCCTTTCTTGATCTATAACAACACATTTAGCTCATTTAACACTCATACTATTTATTTCAATCCAAAAATCACATCATGGAAAAATTACATTTTTGCCCCCTAACTTTTACGAAATTACGATTTTGCCCCTAGGCTCAAAAATTTAATTTCAGCCCTTATTCTTATGTTTAATGACATGCTGATCATTTTTATCTTCTATGGCAACATCAAATTCTCATTCTAACACATAGTTATGAACAATACGTATTTTTACCGATTATGCTGTTTTGCTCGTTTTCGCTAAAAATCACTTAGAAAAGATCGTTCTCCTAACTTCAAACATTCATATTCTACCATCAAACATCAAAATAGATGCATATCATTCATGGGTAATTTTTTAAACATAAACCCTAACTCGAAATAATGGTAGAAATAGGTAGACTGAGTTACGAGGATTTCAAAAATGTAAAGAACATTAAAAACGGGGCTTGAATGCACTTACTATTGAGCTTGAAAGCTTGGGAAAAACCCTAGCTATGGAGAACATGCAAATTTTGGCAAGCTTAATGAAGATGAACACATTTTTGTGTTATTTTTCCCATTTTATTTCATTTTATATACAAATGACCAAAATGCCCTTACTACTAAACTTTCTAAAAATTCCATCTATGTCCTAATTTTTGTCCATATAAAAGATAATGGTCT
The DNA here is from genome assembly GCA_025698475.1 of Gossypium anomalum. Classification (NCBI taxonomy): domain Eukaryota; kingdom Viridiplantae; phylum Streptophyta; class Magnoliopsida; order Malvales; family Malvaceae; genus Gossypium; species Gossypium anomalum. The sequence goes on along the minus strand of CM046968.1, from coordinate 54,574,329 downwards.
AATTGCCATTTAAGGACCTCTACTTAAAACCCCCATTTCAATCTAGTACTTTATGAGTTAGACACACATTTTTCACCTATTTCAATTTAGTCCTAAACGTCAAATTAAACATCCAATCGATAAAATTTCGTAACGAAATTTTCACACAATTATGAAATCATAATATAAACGCTAAAACTTAATCAAAATAAAATTTTTTATTTTAAATCTTGAATTCGTGGTTTCAAAACCACTATTTCATTTTGGCCCTAAATCGGGCTGTTATAACTCTTCCCCCCTTTAGGGATTTTCGTTCTTAAAAATCTTACAGGTAAAGAGATTTGGGTACTGTTTTCTCATTGCTTCCTCCGGTTCCCACGTAGCTTCTTTTACTCCATGTCTTTGCCATAACACTTTTACTAAAGCTATACTTTTCTTTCTCAACTGTTTTACTTCTCAAGCCAAAATCTTAATCGGTTCCTCATCATAGGTCAAGTCCGATCGAATCTCAATTTCTATTGGAGAAATCACATGTGAAGGATCAGAACGATAACCTCACAATATTGATACATGAAACACATTATGAATTCTTTCTAACTCTGTCGGTAAGGCCAACCGATATGCCACTGGTCCAATCCTCTCAGTAATCTCGTATGGCCCAATAAAACGCGGACTCAACTTGCCTTTCCGGCCAAATCTTATAATCTTTTTCCATGGTGATACCTTCAAGAACACTTTATCACCCACCTGAAATTCAATCTCTTTTATTTTTAAATCTACATATGACTTTTGTCGATCTGAAGCAGCTTTTAGGCAATCACGAATTACTTTTACTTTCTCTTCGGTTTCTTTAACTAGATCAACCCTATGAATCTGTTTCTCACTAAGTTCAGTCCAATATAAAGGAGTCCGACACTTGCGACCATACAAGGCTTTGTACGGTGCCATCTGTATACTTGACTTAAAACTGTTATTGTAGGCAAATTCAACCAAAGATAGATATTTCTCCCAACTGCCTTCAAATTCTAAACACAGCATCTAAGCATATCTTCGAGTACCTGGATTACTCTTTCTGACTGACCATCTGTTTGTGGATGAAACGCGGTACTAAAGTTGAATTTTGTGCCCAAAGCTTCTTGTAACTTTTTCCAAAATCTCGAGGTACATCTCAGATCTCTATCTGATATTATAGACATAAGTACCCCGTGCAAACTCACAATTTCAGCAATATATAATTTAGTTAATTTATCAAGTGATTAATCGGTACATACCGGTATAAATTGAGCTGACTTTGTTAACCTATCAACCACTACCCAGACAATATCTTTCTTTTTAGGAGTCAGAGGCAACCCGGTTACAAAATCCATAGTAATTCTATCCCATTTCCATTCAGGCACCATTACCGGTTAGAGTAATCCTGAAGGCACCTGATGCTCAGTTTTTACTTGTTGACAGATCAAACACTTGGTTACAAATTCAGAAATGTCCCTTTTCATGCCTGGCCACCAATATAACTTCTTTAAATCATTATGCATTTTTGTGCTACCAGGGTGAACTGACAAATAGCCACTATGTGCCTCATGTAGTATTTTCTGAATCAATTCATCATTTTTTGGTATACAAATCCTATCTCAAAACATCAAACAGTCATCTGGTCCACTCGAAAATCTGAGTCGTAACCCGATTCGCACTGAGTTCTCTTGGTTCGTAACTCACTATCGTTCTTTTGAGCATCACAAATTAGCTGGAGAAATAATGACTTAACCCTCATCTCTGCCAAGATTGACCCATCATCAGACAATGCTAACCTCGTATTCATGGCTCTCAAAGTAAAAAGAGATTTCCTGCTCAAGGCGTTAGCAACTACATTCGCTTTTCCCGGATGATAATCAATCACTAGCTCATAATCCTTCAATAATTCAAGCCATCTCCGTTGTCGCAGATTCAAATCCTTTTGATTCATCAAATACTTCAAAATTTTGTGATCAGTAAAAATTTAACATTTTTCACCATACAAATAATGTCGCCAGATCTTCAAGGCAAAGACAATAGCGGCCAATTCCAAATCATGCGTAGGATAGTTTTTCTCGTGCGGTTTTAACTGTCTCGAGGCATAAGCTACCACTTTACCCTCTTGTATTAGTACACATCCAAGGCCTGTCAATGATGCATCACTATAAATTACGAACTCCTTCCTGCTCAAAATTTTGTACTAAAATTGGTGCTTCACTCAATCGTGCTTTCGACTTTTCAAAACTCTGCGACATTTATCACTCCATTCAAACTTAACATTCTTTTGCAGCAACTTAGTCATAGGAGAGGCAATCATCGAAAATCCCTCGACAAAACGTCTATAATACCCGGTTAAGCCTAAAAAGCTTCTAACCTCGGATACATTCTTTGGTGGTTTCCAATCAACGATCGCGAAAATTTTTCTCGGATCCACCCGAATACCATCACCTGAGACAATATGTCCCAAAAATCTGACTTCATGAAGCCAAAACTCACTTTTGCTAAACTTAGCAAACAATTTCTTTTCTCTTAAGATCTGCAATATGGTTCTCAAGTGTTCGTTGTGCTCAGACTCATCTCGAGAATAGATTAGGATGTCATCTATAAACACTACCACAAACTTATCCAAATATGGTCAAAAAATTCTGTTCATCAAGTCCATAAATATAGCTGGAGCATTTGTTAAGCCGAAAGGCATCACAAGGAACTCATAACGTTCATACCTTGTCCGAAAGCGGTTTCTTTTGTCCGACTCCTTAACTCTCAACTGGTAGTAACCGGACCTCAAATCGATCTTTGAAAACACTGTTGCCCCCTTCAACTGATCGAATAAATTGTCAATCCTTGGTAACGAGTGCTTGTTCTTTATAGTCACCTTATTGAGCTGACGGTAATCAATGCAAAGCCTCATTGAGCCATCTTTCTTCTTTGCGAACAATACAGGAGCACCCCAGGGAGAGAAACTCAGTCTCACAAACCCCTTGTCTGTTAACTCTTGCAACTGAGCCTTCAATTCTCTTAATTTGGTCAGAGCCATTCTATATGGAGCAATCGAGATTGGTGCAGTCCCCGGAAACAAATCAATGGCAAACTCTATCTCTCTGTTCGGAGGTAACCCAGGTAATTCCTCTGGAAACACATCTGGAAATTCACAGACTATCGACACTACTTCAAGCTTCAATTCAGACATTTTAGTATTCATTACATAGGCAAGATAAGCTTCGCACCCTTTCCTTATGTATTTCTGTGCAGACATGCGCGAAATCACCATAGGCAATTTATTTGATTCATCTGTTTCAACCCACAGAATTTCACCGTTTTCACATTTCAACTCTAATGTTTTCTGTTTACAATTAATGTCAACCAATCCATTCCCAAAATAACATCAAACTCATCAAATGGTAACAGCATCAAATTAGCCGGAAAGCAGTGACCTTGAATCATTAATGGGCAATTCTTGCAAACCTTATCAACTAGCATATATTGGCCTAAGGGGTTCGACACTTTAATCGCATACTCAGTAAACTCAATAGGCAACTTCTTATTAGACACTAAATTCACACAAATCTAGGAATGAGTAGACCCGGGATCAATCAATGCAACAACAATAGTATCATAAAGAAAAAATGCACCAGTGATCACATCGGGAGATGATGCATCCTCTCGGGCACGTATGGTATAAGCTCTAGCAGGCGCTCTAGGCTCTGATCTCGCCGTTGAATCTTTCATTACAGTTTTACTGCTAGCTCCACTTTTGGTATTTCTCAGTGGTCTACCTCTGCTAGCGGTAGTACTCTGTCTAGCACTCTGAAATTTTTCTTCTTTAACTTTCTCCGGACAGTCCCTAATAAAATGCTCGCGAGAACTGCACCTGAAACAAGCTCGCTCATTTACCCAACACTCACTATAATGTTGCCTGCCATATTTTTGACATTCGGGCTTTCTAGATCGCACATTACCCATACTTGCCACTGAAGTAGCTTGAGCTTTAGGCCCCGAATATGCCCTACCACGATCTCTGTGTGAATCCCCAGCTGAAATTGTCATTTGAGGGTTTGTCTCTTTGGACCTCTTTGATTGAGATTGGAATGACTAGCTTATCGGCCTCTTTTTGGCATCTCGAGCCTCAATAGCAGCTTTTCTTCTTTCTTTGTTCAATTCTTTGGCTTTAAGAGCTTGATCAACCAATATTACAAATTCTTTCAGCTCCAAAATTCCCAAAAGCACTTTAATGTCATTTAGCCCATCCTCAAGCCTTTTGCATATAATGGCCTCGATGGACACACATTCCTGGGCATACTTGCTGAGTCTTACAAATTTGCGTTCATACTCTGCCACAGACATCTTGCCCTGATTCAATTCAAGGAACTCCTACCATTTTTGATCAATAAATCGCTGACTTATGTATTTCTTTCTGAATTCTTCCTGGAAGAAATCCCAAGTAACCCTTTCTTTTGGCACCACTGCTACCAAAGTCTTCCACAAGTGGTAGGCTGAATCTCTCAAAAGTGATACAGCACACTTTAAGCACTCCTCGGGTGTACATGAGAGCTCATCAAATACATGGGTAGAATTTTCAAGCCGGAACCCCGCTTTCTCGAGATCATCATTGATATTTGCTCTAAACTCTTCGGCCCCTTGTTTTCGAATCTTGTTAACCAGAGGCTTGTTCATTCTTACCAAATCTATGTCTTGAGCAGCTACAGGAACCGTCTGAGGTATGGGAGGGGGTGGAGGAGGTTGAGCATTTGGGTTTGCTCAAATAAACTCAGTATACCAATTGTTCATCATTTGGAGAAAGGCATTTCGAGACTCATCTCCCTGTCTCAATTTCTCAGGTCTACTTTCTACAGATGCGGTCCCTTGTGCAGGAGCCGGTGCATTACTAGCAGCATCATTAGCCGCAGTTTCGTCAGGATCCATTACTATATTAAAACAAAACATAGTTTAAAATAATCAGGAGTCACCACACTATCATAATATATTTATGGCATGTATAGCTAGACTTTTACACAACCATATTAGTCCGAGAACCGACTAAACCTTAGCTTTGATACACTAAATGTAACGCCCCATACACGTATTCCACACTGAAATAGTGTAGAGGTATTACCAGAACATAACACATACCATTAAATAAAACCGAAACAAAAATATGGCATCCAATTGGATCATGAAACATTATAACATATGCCTTTAACAATATTAGTCAACTTCAATGGCTTTGGACAAAATACTCGATCACATACTGTAGCCAATATTTTTAGCCTAGGCAATTATGACACGTAACAAAATAACTAAGCCTACTATACATGCCATAATTCAAAATGTTTAGTTCAAATACCCAAAAATATTGATAATGTAGGCAGATCTTCAACGATCCTTGACTCCTACACAAGCTGGACGACACTATAAGACAAAAGAGAGAAAGGAAAGTAAGCTTATAGCTTAGTAAGCAAGTATATAATTAATGAATAAAGAATTTAATATGATTACATAATAACTCAAGTTTATATACTTTTAATTTTATTATTTACTCCACTTTGGTCAAGCTGTCTCTCCTGCATCATGTTAACTAAATAAATCATAACTTGAGTTACAAAACTCAAAACCCAATTCCGTGAATTTTCCTTGAAACTAGACTCATATATATACTTACTAATTATTTTTCTAGAACTTTTGGTAAAGCCAATTAGTACAGTTATTAGTTAAAGTCTTCCTATTTCAGGGTTCAGCCACTCTGACCCCTGTATATTACGATTCATATATCTCTCTATTCAGAGTTTTAATGACTATACCGTTTGTTTCTTATAAAATTAGACTCAATAAGGATTTCATACATGTAAGATAAAACTCCTAATTGTTTCTTTACAATTTATGGTAAATTTTTAAAATCTAAACAGGGGATCATGCAGTCATTCTAAAAAGGTCTCACGAAAATATAAATTTCTCAAAATATGAGATTCCTTTACTTGCTCTGTTTATTTTACATGAAAATATACTCATTAAGCTTTAAATTCATATATCATTCACCTCTAATTAAATTCCCATTATTTTTGGTGATTTTTCAAATTCACGACACTGCGTCTGTCCAAAACAGTATTATTGCCAATTCACTCTTTCACACTTTCTTTATATTAATCTCATTTTAACCTACATATCACAATTCATTCTCACCACATTTCATACATCACAAGTATAGGTCCATGATTACAATGTCACCATAAAGCCATTCTGTTGAACAATTCAGATCAATTCCCGATACTTGACGGTTTCAGCACACAGCTCCACCATTATATTTCATATAATTCGGCTCTCTTGTACACATGGTGAACACTTAGTTCTACCCATGTGACCTAGCCAAGTTATCTTGTAGCTCTCTTGTCTACATGGTGTCCTTCACTTAGAATCACACATGCGACCTAGCTACATTTATCTCTCCTGTAGCTCTCTTGACTACATGGGATACTTCCCGTATCACACATGTGACCTAGCTACTACATAGTATCGCGTAGCTTTCTTGTACGCATGATGTGCACTCGGCATTAGACATGTGACCTAGCTACACTTCATCTTATTCAATCTTTCCGAATGTTCAACTGGGATTTCTTTCTCTATTACTTATTTCCATTCTTCCAATAGTCAATTTATGCTTCAAAATCGGCTAAAATATATATAATAGGCTGAAATATAAAATGTAAATGAAGTTAATGTATTATTTACATACAAACTTACCTCGGTGCAAAATATGGAAATTTTGCAATTTAGTCCAAAACCTTTTCCTTCCCCCGTTCGAGATCGATTCCACGCCTTTCTTGATCTATAACAACACATTTAGCTCATTTAACACTCATACTATTTATTTCAATCCAAAAATCACATTATGGAAAAATTACATTTTTGCCCCCAACTTTTACAAAATTACGATTTTGCCCCTAGGCTCAGAAATTTAATTTCAGCCCTTATTCTTATGTTTAATGACATGCTGATCATTTTTATCTTCTATGGCAACATCAAATTCTCATTCTAACACATAGTTATGAACAATAGGTATTTTTACCAATTATGCCGTTTTGCTCGTTTTCGCTAAAAATCACTTAGAAAAGATCGTTCTCCTAACTTCAAACATTCATATTCTACCATCAAACATCAAAATAGATGCATATCATTCATAGGTAAATTTTTAAACATAAACCCTAACTCGAAATAATGGTAGAAATAGGTAGACCGACTTACGAGGATTTCAAAAATGTAAAGAACATTAAAAACGGGGCTTGAATGCACTTACTATTGAGCTTGAAAGCTTGGGCAAAACCCTAGCTATGGAGAACATGCAAGTTTCGGCCAAGCTTAATGAAGATGAACACATTTTTGTGTTATTTTTCCCATTTTATTTCATTTTATATATAAATGACCAAAATGCCCTTACTATTAAACTTTATAAAAATTCCATCCATGTCCTAATTTTTGTCCATATAAAAGATAATGGTCTAATTGCCATTTAAGGACCTCTACTTAAAACCCCCATTTCAATCTAGTACTTTATGAAGTAGACACACACATTTTTCACCTATTTCAATTTAGTCCTAAACGTCAAATTAAACATCCAATCGATAAAATTTCGCAACGAAATTTTCACACAATTATGAAATCATAATATAAACACTAAACCTTAATCATAATAAATTTTTTTATTTTAAATCTTGGATTCGTGGTTTCAAAACCACTGTTCCGTTTTGGCCCTAAATCAGGCCGTTACATCCTATCCGTAAGACGTTCATCGAATTGAAAATCTTGGTAAGGTATCTTGTTTCATGATTTTAATAGAATTGCTATATATATATTGAGTATTGAATTGATTGTTGGTGATTTATCAGTTGAGGTTGTGAATGAAAGGAAATATTCATGTTGGCTTATTATTATTTAAATTGTTATACTTACTTTTGTAAGCTTTATCGTGTTTATACGTCAAACTGACTAAGTTTCATTTAGCTTACTTGTGTTATTTACTGTTCTTGCCGATACTTGGAAGGTTGGACGATCGGATCGGCACTCAAGTCACAGTATCCAGCTTAATTCAGTAGTTTTTGGAATGTTTATATTAGATTATATGGCATGTAATAGACTTAAATGTTGATGTTAATGTTTTGGATATATAAATAGTTAAGTATGATCTTTAATGTATTAGTTGTCTTTGTTGATACCCCTTTTGGTACTTTTGGTGTCATATTAGTATGTGTTAATGTGGCTATGTTATAATGCTTGCTTGGATGGCTGTAATGGTATGTGATGAATTGGTTTCAATATGACCAAGATGTGGTATGTTTTTGAGATGGTATTGAAGTAGATATGTATGATTGAAATGTGGTAAGTATACATGTTTAGGTATGTTTGAATTTTTACAATTGAGATGCCTTGTGTGGCATATTGGTTAAATGATTTTAGACTATTGAATTGGTCATTTCATGTAGGTTTTGGTTATGTTTTGATGACTTGATGATATTTACAAAAGGTCTTTAGGTGGTTGCATGATTCGGTGTTGAGAATGGCTTAATTATGGGCAAATTCGTGTCCACATAGCCTGAGACACAGACTTGTGACTCAGTCATGTGTGACACGTGACCATGTGTCCCTTGTAGGTTCCATTGTATGCAAGTCAGGCTATTACATGGCTTGACACACGGGCATGTGAGGCTATTTTGAGAGTTACACGGCCTGGCACACTAACGTGTAGCTTGTCCGTGTGATTTAACTCAGAGAGTTACACGGGTAAGGACACGGGCTGGGACACGGTCGTGTGTCCCTATTTTGATTGTTACACGGCCTGAGACACGGGCACGTGTTTCAGGCGTGTGAGTCACATAGCCTGGCCACATGCCAAGTGACCCCTGCAGTCAAAATTTTTTTACTTTTTCTTGATCTTTTCAAATGTTTCCAATTTAGTCCCAGATTGTTTTTAAAGTATTTTTAGGGCCTCAAGGGATTGATTAAGGGACATTATGAATATAATCAAATTTGATTAGATTATGTTTGCATTGATGTATGAATTCAATGATTTAATGTTTTGTTTATATAATAATGCTATGTAAACTTATTCCGGCGACGAATATAGGTTAGGGGTATTTCAAGCAGCTTGACTCTGAATCGCAGCATCATTTTTGGCCATATACTCCTTCAACAAAGATTCAATATAATTAGAAGATGATACCTGAGCTTGTTAAGCATTTTGGCTCAGCATAGGATGATTATAACTAGGCAGTGCATTGTCGATATTTTGTCTTGCAAGATTGTGTGAACTCCTCGTACCTTGATTATTCTAACTAAAATTCGGATGCTACTTCCACACCGGATTATAAGTGTTGGAATAGGGATTATTATTTCGATTAAAATTACCCATGTAGTATACCAATGCTGAGTTTGATAGGCATTCATCAAACACATGATCTTTGCCACAATAAATGTATGATTCCTGTACTGTAGTTGGCCTCTTAATTGTTTTAATAATATTAGTTAAAAATGATTTTTGGGCAGTTAATGAAGTGATTGCATCAAGTTTCATAGTACCATCAGCTTTCTTACCTGTTCAAACTCTCGTGGTAGGATATTGATAATCATTGTTGGCAATCTTTTTCGAAATCTCATATGCTTCATTATAAGATTTATCCAATAAAGTACCATTGGCAGAGGCATCAACTACCATCATTGTATGCACATTCATTCCATTATAAAATATCTCCATCTGAGTCCAGTTCTGGAATCCATGCATCAGAATTTCCAAAGTAAGTTTTTAAATTGTTTCAAAGCTTTATATAGTGTTTCATCCTCTGATTGCCGAAAAGATGTGATGTCATTTTTAAGCTTGGCATTCATATTTGGTGGATTATACCGTAGCAAAAACCTCTAAAAAAATCATTCCATAATGCCATTATTCTCGACGCCAAAGCATTCAGCCATGCTCTCGTATGATCTCTTAAATAATATGGAAACAGTTTAAGTCGTAGAGTGTCTTTAGGAACACCCTGTTGTCTAAACAAGTCATAGATCTCTAGGAAAAAGTCTTAAATGCAGTTTTGGATCTTCAGTTGGTAATCCACTGAACTATCCTACTGCTTGCAACATCTGAAACATTATTGGTTTCAAATCAAATTACTGAGCTTGTATTTGTGGCCTGACTATCCTTGGATTCAAATCATCCAAAATTGGAACAACATGCTCTCAAATGGGTTTGTCTTGATCATCTATGACCTGACAAATAAGAGGATTAACATCCTGACCATTTCGATTATTATTGAGATCAGGATCATTTGGATTATCATTAAGACTGAGATCATTCTCTTTTCTAGCCATTTTTCTCAATTCCTTTCGCCTTCTTTGCAAAGTTCTCTCGATCTCTAGGTCAAAAGGATACTCTTTATTAGCAAGAATGCCTCTTCTTATACGCTGTTGGAAAACCTATAGGAATTAAATTAAACTAAGTTAAATTAAACTAATGGAATTAAGTAAAATAACCAAACCAAATTACACCAAATTGCTAATCCTCGGCAACAGCGCCAAAAACTTGTCGCATGTGGAATGATATGCGAATTATGTAAGTATACATGTCTGATCAAGTAATAAAGTGATGAGTGAGTATCATTCCCATGAGGATCTGATTGAGGCACAAAAGTGGTCAAGTTATTATAATAGAGTGTTATTAATGCTATGGCAAAAACAATGATAAAAATGTAGTGACAATTAAAGGAATAATGATGTATGCAATATGTGAAATTAATGAATACATGGAAATGCTATGGCAAAACAAGAGTAGAAATGTAATGTCAATTATGAGATTTACTACGAGAATATTATGTAAATGAATAAATAAATAACTAATAATGATGTGGCAAAGATACTATGGCAAAGAATAAAGGATATACGATGTTGATTTGGAAGGTTGAGATTACTAAGAATCTACCCTTCTTGCCAATAATGCCTCAGCAAAATCATACTTAGTTTTCTACTTAGAAGAGTTCTAAAATGGTCTACTTCTTTTGAGAGAAAAAACCTCAAGTTACCTTGCCTGTGTCTATAGGTCTTAATATGGTACCCTGCATTGTTTCCTTTTGTATGAATGATGCTTTATGTCTAGAGTCTACTACAAGTATTTGTCAAGTACTTGCTCATATCATTAAATTTTGATCCAACTAATCCAACCTTTTTAGAATTAGATTAATTTAAGGACATGTTGCATAGTCATCTATGTCTAGGGATTGCAAACATACAATTGGAAAAAAAATTGAATGAAACAGTAAATTAATTCAGATCTATGTTTGAACCATTAAAAAAATAAAGGTTTCATCAAGTAATCCTAACCCTTATGAGATTTAGCTCATGGGTTGGCAAATAGAATTCAAAACCAAAATATCATTCATCATCATTTCAATCAAATCAATTCACGGAGGAATGAAGTAAGAAATACGGAAGAACTTTGGGAAGACAACTTTCACATGTCTAGTTCACACTCTCTTGGCACAATGTCCTGTAGTGGCTGAGAGAGACTGCCTTCATCTTCTTTTTTTTGTCTCTACTCAACCGCTACCCTCTAGTTTCACTTAGGGATCTCCACCTTTGTTTGCCATTAAGGGTTTCCTCTTTTGGCTTTTTTAAGCTTTTTCCCTAGGGTAAATCAAACAACCCAAAATATATTCTTCCTTTTTTTTAGATTTTCTTTTTGGTTTAAAATTCCTTCCTTTAGGGTAGGTGGTTATCAGCCGATGATCTCATGATTTTTTTCCTTTTTTTTAGGTTGATTTTTATAGTACGAGTAAAGTTGGGCTGAGACTTGGTATGCATTGAATGTTGACTCAGTCATCTTTCTAGAATTGCCACGGCATACAAGTTGGCAAACTATCTAACCTTTTGCCCTGGCAAACCTTCACTCTTTTATTTCTTTCTCCGCATCCTGCACCTGCCAATTACTACCAAAAAAATCCTTCTCATAAACAAGTACAAGTAACATATAATAACATTTAAGCACATGCCAATCTTCTTAATGTAATGCAATGAAAATTACGAATGGAGTGTCCTAAAATGCAACTAAATTTACTTAAGTATAGACAATTAGCTAGGTCTAAAGGCATGAAATATAACTATTTTTAAGAGTTATTAGGTGCCAATGTTGGCATATTATTTAGGCACTTAGGTTGGATGTTTCATGTTGTGATTTGGTATATTTATGATGTTTTTGAACATGTTAATCAATGGTCAATTACTTTTTTATGGCATAAGTGAACCTAGGTGTGATTGCTTGTTTTAGAAGACATGTTTAGGTGTACATGGTCTTTGACATGGTCTACCACACGATCGTGTTCTATATACGGGTGCAAGACATGACCATGTTGTCTATTGAATTTAGGTGCAGGTTGGTCTACACGATTACATTTTGTTACACGACCTGGGGACATGGCCGTGTGACCCTAGATTACATGACATCAGTTTGTTACATGGTTTGGAAGCACGACCATGTTATAGCACCAGACGGCCTTAGCCTTGTCACATATCTTGGCCACACGACTATGTGACCCCTATTTTTACTTGTTACCTATCTTTTTGTAAAAATTTTAAATTAGTTTGGATTTGATTCTGAGTTGGTTTAAGAGTTATGTAAGCTCGATTAAGGCTCGATTTTTGTTGTAAGTCATAGTATAATAATGCTATTGAATGCTTGATGTTTTAAGTTGCTTTTAATTGGAAATTAATGTTGATAAGTGTTATTAGTTGTTGTAATACCTTATAGATCGAGTCTGACGATTGGACCGGGTATAGGGTGTTACAACATGGAAGTCTTCTTTCTCATTAATACAAGGTTTTGATCCCCATACATATAAACTTTTGATCAATTCTAGATACAAACAATAGGAGGTTGTGAAATTGGAACATGATTTGTCATACTTTGAAATAAAAAATTAATTTTTTTTTTACATTGAAAGAGCTTGTAATTAAGCATTTCTAGGTCTTCTTTTAATTATTTCCAATTTCTATGTGATTTATATTTTTTTAAGAAAATTAGGTTTTTAATGTGTTTAATGACCAATGAGTTCTAATAATTGGTTGTAGCTGGTGTAGGAAATGACTTGGGGAAAATGGTAAAGCAACAATGCGACTGTCTGGAATGTTGCAACACCATATTGGTGAGGTCGCGACATCAAAGCTAAACCGGAACACCTCTCACCTGATCCGATCTTCGAGTCCAAGCTACGGAATGCTACAGTTGTTGCTGAAGCAACTACAAACAATTAACGTTCAAATTAAAACTTAAATCATACAAACATAACCACTTTAGTTCATAATCATATTAAACAACCTTCCTCGGGCCTTATATGAGCCTGTGTATGATCTAAAATTAACTCAGAATCGAACAAGGATCAAATTACAACATTTTCAAAATTTCAAAACGACGTCGCGACATGAGGGGGCCCATCATCACAATGAGGCAAGTCAGTACGTCACATCATGACGAGGAACCCCTTCACAATTTTAACGTTAATTGTTTATAATTGCTTCGGTAATGACTATAGCATTCTGTAGCTTAGACCCGACAATCGGGTCAGACGATGGGTGTTACATAAACAATCACCTGTGAGGAATTTTGAGCAACAACAACCTTGCAAGTGAACTATTACCAAATTTGCAACACCGAAGACTGAACATCACGGCAAGAAGGGCTTAACTTGTAACATCATGCTAGAAAAGTCGTGACATCGAAGATAGTTACTAGAGTTAAAGGTTCACCATAATGTTGCAGCAAAGTCGCGACACCCAAATCTCCATATAAAGACTCGAGAAAACTATTAGGAAAGCACGAAACTGGACTTGTGGTGTCACGATATTGAGGCTTGATAGGCTTAATTCTAAATGGGCATTTCAGTTAGCATAACTTAAAAGGGTGTGTGAACTCAGGGCACAATTGTCTAATTTAGGTTAAACCCAAAAGTAGTATAAATACTACTGTAGAACATGTTTAAAGGATCAAAATTTAATTATCTTTCATTTTATAATTATTTTTAGGTTTTAGATTAGAGATTTCTAAACACTGGCTATAGTAGTTTTTAGAAGGTTTTGATAATTTTTTACAATTTCAACCTTTTGTTCTTTCTTTAGATAGTTTTCTTATTACAAGTAGTGTTCATTGCGGCTTTTTCTTCATCAAAAGTGATCAATTGAATAACCTAATAGGAATTTTTCTTTCTTACCATTGCGATCCACATAAACAGGATTTTTTCGATTACACATTGAGCATCTCTGAACCCTCACTTTTTATTTGTTTAATTATTTAATTAGATTATGAATTGAGTGGGTATTGTGGAATTATGATGGGTCGAAACTAAATCTGTTGGAAAATTGGTTAATTGATGTGCAAACAATTAGTTTAGGGTTTATGATTTAAATTAAATAATTAGACTAAGTTGAATAAAAATCAAAACCTAGAATTGACAACTTTAGGTGAAAATCTAAATAAGGGAGACTAAGAGGAGACCTTATAAGGAATAAATTCAATTGTGCTATTTAGTTTAAATTAAATTGAAAGATAAATTGGACTAAATTAGAAATTGGAAAAATTATAGGCTGAAAGGTATTAGTTAGACCAGTCAAGAGATTATTTGTTAAATCCATTAATCTGAAAACTAATTGTGACCACAGATATTAACCAATTCTCATTTGTTTGTTTAGTTTAATTTGTTTGCAACTTTTGACATTGTTACAATTTGGCCTTTTTACTTAGTTAGCACTGAATTGCTACTTTATTATTTTTCGTACTATAGTTATTAGATAAGTAACTATTTAGACTTATTTGTTGCATGTTTTCCTTTGTTCAATTCAACTTTAGCTCATACCTCCCTTGGATTTGATCCTTGGAGTACTCTATAGGTATTCCATTGTATATCTTTAGAAATATTACAATTTGACCTATTACACTTGTAGTATTATGCATTTCTCTATATTCGTTTGCATTATTTATCTGCCTTAGTGTACGTACAAGTTGTTGGTGTCGTTACCGGGGAGGTTTTTGCTACATAGGTTTGAATTGTTTAGTGGTAGTTGGATGTTCTTAGGAAGATAAGTAGTGAATTCTACAATTATAGATATATTGCATTAGTTATTGATTATTTTTTATGCATGGGTTTGAATTGTTTAACTTGTTTAATAGTTAAATCAAAGCATCTTAGTATATATTTTGGTTTTCATGCCTGAAGTAGTAATTTATACTTTTTAGTAGTTTTTATTATAGCTTAGATATCTAAATAAAGTTACATGGTCTTGTATGACAAATTGGGAGCTAAAGATGCATATTCGGGTCAAAACTGCTATCTATGTCGTGGTACTAAGACACCTATGTTGCAACACCAAAGGCAAAAGCAAAAACAAGTCCTGGAATGAAACTGCCTGCTTTGTCATGACACACCCCTATTGTGTCGCGACACGCCCCCATGTTGCAACCCTGCTTCTGTGTGGTCCAAAAATCCCTACACATGACAACTACATTGTTTTAAGGTAATTAGGAGTAATTTTTCCTAATCAAACTTTAAGTACTTCAATGATAGTTTAGACACTTTTATATTCTGAGTTTAGCCTATATAAAGGCCACTGTAATCAAATTAAAGGCACAATTTGGAGGGAGACAAAAATTATTCTTAGGTTTTAATTTCGTTCTTAGTTTTTATTTTGTTTATGTTATGTTCTTTTACTCGAAAGATCCTATTCTGAAATGAGACTTTCGCAAGCAAAGATTGTTTGGGAGCCATGCTTTCATCGATAAATCTATGAGCATCTCTTTCCTTTATTTTATTCTTTGTATTTCTTTCTTTAAGATTTACAATTGAATGTTTGTGTAAATATTAGAATCAATTTATGCATTATACATATTCCGTGTATTTAAACTATATTAACCTAATTAATTGATTGGACGGTAGAGTTTCATTTGAATTGGTTGGATCTGATTGAGTGCAATTAAAACCTAGGATTAACGACCCTAGGAAGTCATCTAGGCAGGAATTAACTTGAAATCGGTATTGTCTATCCATGAAAACCTTACCCTACCTTGGTCTGAATTGTGTCATTGAGAGGTGAGTAGTTCTTGCCGACTAGTTAGGTTAGTAGAAGGCTGAGAAGCCCTTCTAGGTTAATTAGTAACAAACTATTTAGAACCCTACATCGATAATTAATCAGGTAAAACAATTGGATCTAGGCTAAAGGAACTCAGATAGTCGAAATAAGAGATGGGAGAAGCTGATACATGAACTTAGGAGTAGATTTAGGTTTAGTTCAATTAATTTAGTTTATTATTACTATTATTATCATCCTATTTTTAGGTTAACACTACTACTTCGCGACTCAACTACACTAGTAGTTATTTTTGTTAATTGGCTTAATAACAGTTTTCCCCAAACTATAATCCCTAGGGTATGATCCTCGGAATACTTATCAAGTGTTTCATTGTAAAAAAACTATATTACAACCTAACCCATATACTTGCAAACACTGCCTTAGTTCATATATTTAGTTGCAATATTCTCACTTCTGACATTCGTACATCGGGAGGTAGTCAAGTTGTTGGCCCCATTGCCGGGGATTGCGATGGTGATAATTGTTATTAAATAAATTATTTTGCAGAATAATATTAGTAAAAAGATGAACGAGTTAGATAGTATGCTAATTTTATTAATTTATTATTCCTATTTTACTTTCATTTTTATTATTTTTATTATTTCATTATTTTCCTTGTTAATTAAGAAAATTTAATCATGAGTGCAATTAATGATGATTACAGTTGGTAAGAAGACAAGACATAGGATGATTTATATAATGATGAAGCTTTGATGGACCAATGGAGTTCAGATAGTGAATGTGAAAAAGAAGGGTATACATATGCCTCTTTGTATGAGTTAGACGATAAAAAGACTAATATGCCCGAGAACCCAATTGAGTCTCTTTGTAATCCATAAGAGATATCTTCATATGAACCAATTGAGCCCAAAAAGCCTTCAGCCTAGAACATAGACGCAGACATGGATAAATTTGATGATTATGATAGCTGGTCTGATTCAAATGAGTTGTCATTTTGGTATTACGATTGGCACAATAGCGAAGGACATATTTAGTTGAACAAAGCTTTGAAAAATCAGTAGAGTGATAACAATGAATACAATAACATCTGGACAAGCTACCTTACAATGCGTATAGGAGTTATGACCATGACGACAAAAGTAAGTATTCGATGGAACCCTTATGTGAACCGAACAAACATCAATCTGAGCATGGTTAAATCTACTGAGCCAATAAAGAAACATCCAAGGTGTTATCAAACATGTCAGATATGATGACACAAATGGTGACATGCTTCGAGAGATATTAGAGGCGCTACCTCCACGGGAAGAGATCGTACATGATGTTCTCAACTCTGACCATGATGACCATTATATTTTTGACAATCTTTTGGACTCAGATGATGGAAATCAGTAAGAGTTTGGTATCGGGGACCGTGATGATGAATTAAAGATAACCCAAGGTGTCCCAAATCCAATTGACATTGAATCTGACATAATAGTAGATGTAGCCATTGATGTAAAGTACAAGTAATCACTAATATGAAGCTTAAATCGATTCTGAATGAAAGTGTATAAGAGCCAATACACTTTCTGGCGATAGTAGAGAAGGTACCATCTGAATAGATCGATAAGTTTGATTCATTCTCACCCTAAAAGGGAAATAAAGCTGGAGTGACCAAAACTTCACGTGACATAGAGGGGAGGAAGATCGAGGCAATAATACCCCGAAAAATGATTTAGGGTTGGCTCGAATTTTGTACCAAATGGCTTGTAATGTAGATGTCACGTCGATCAAAAATAATGCAACATCATTGGAATCAATCGAAGGGGCTAGTTCATATATATCAATAGCGGAACATACGTCGAATCAAAGTGTTGAGGACCAACTGGAAGTTCTTCTATGGTAGCGACACAAATTGCCCCGGTTTTTAAAGAACTTCTATTTTCTATTTTGTTTTGTTTATTTATTCATTTGTTTTATTTTTACTTTTTAATATTAATTTTATTTTATTTTAGTTTTTTTTTCTAGAGCAGGTGTAGATACCATGGAGTGGTAGAACTGAAAAATCGAAGAAGCCAAAAACTGGGCATGATGTCTCGACATTGTACCCTAATGTCACAGCATCCAAGATAAAATGCCACATCGCAACATTGAAAGGCCAAGTTTATCCAAATTTTTTTATTTAGACGTTCTACTATCCATTATCAACAGTTCTTCGTCTTCTTATATTTATTTCTATTTTCTTTACATTATAATTCATATTTTTTGTCGTAAATTATTTTAGGTATTTTTCCGTCCTCTTAGAGCACACAAATCCTGAGATTATCATAACAATATGGACTTAGCCTACTTAGGGAAGTTTTCTAGTTTGCACTTTAATTGTTTTACATTAAGGGAAATGTATGTTCTAAAGTGTAGGGGAAAGTACATAAGATTAGTTTTTTTTGTGTGTTTACTTCGATTTAATTGATTACTTATTTTCCAAAAAAATTATTTTTTTATTGCATGGTGCCTGGATTATATTAATACTGTGAATAGTGGTTGACAATAATAAAGCATGAAAATTTTTTTACTGATATGAGATAATTTGATTATTTTTAAGGGAAATTGATTAGTTTACTTAGTTAAATTGCATAGTAAATTAGAAGTACCTAGGTAAGAATGTTAAATGATACCATATGAGATATAAGTCTTATAGATAGTCGTAGAGACATGATGCTTGAATTGATTATTATTTATTCAGTTTAATTCGAAGCATGAAAGAAATTGCATATAGTGGGATGCTTAGGGATGACCTAAGGCATTGTTTTAATAGTAGTTCTCAAATGACCATACCTTAATGCTATGAATCTTATTCTCCTTATTTGAGCCTGATAACTCCTTTTTGATGAACCAATGGAATTGAAACCCAAAAGCCAAACAAAAATTGAAAACTTGAAATTTTATCCTTAGTCCTTTAATACATTACGAAATAGACATCAAGCCATAAATATTAAGGGTTTAGGTAGATACACCACGATGGTTTCAAAAGATTAGAGCGAAAAAGGAAGAAACAATATGATATAGTAATTATAGGTCAGGAAAAAATGTGAGAAAAAGAAAATTATAGAAAAAGTGAAAAGTAAAAACAAGAAGAAAAAGTATAGAACAGAAACAAAAGCATTATGAGTGAGAAAAGAGTAAAAAGTCAAGTGACAAATCAAGAAGTCACAAAAGTGAGAAAAAATAACTTAGTCATCAGTGCACCAAAACTTGTTAAGCTGACCATAGTTGCTAGTACTGTATTGTATCTTCCTACATGGAAAGAAAAGGAAGGTGAGAGAAAGCCATAAAATGCAGTGAGCTTGGAAGGGACACTTAGGGGGAAAAGAGGGAACAATGTCATATGCCTAACTATTTCTAGTGTTTGAATCATTTTGAGCCATATCTTCCTTTGAACTCGTACCGTCCTAAGCCTCAGAACGTTACAAGCCTAGAAGACCAATATGATTTAAGAAAAAGTTAAGTGTGGGGTAGTTTGATCTACCACGAGTTACACTATTATTTACATCCCTTTTCACACACAACTTTAGCTTGTTTAATAGTTAAATCAAAGCATCTTAGTAAATATTTAGGTTTTTATTCTTGAAGTAGTAATTTATACTTTTTAGTAATTTTTATTACATCTTAGATATTTAAATAAAGTTACATGGTCTTGTAGGACAAATCAGGAGCTAAAGATGCATAGTTGAGCCAAAATTACTGCCTATGTCACAACACCAATGTTGTAACATTGAAAATAGAAGAAAAAACAAGTTCTTGAATGATAACTCTTGTAAAGAGTTATATTTTGAACATCTAAGCTTGATAAAATGCCTTTACTTAAGTAGATATATTTGCATTTTTAGGTTATTTTTATAACATCACATAATAATGCTTGGATTGTGCCTTAAATGTCATTTCATGTTACTTTTACTGTTGGGAAGAAGGGAATTGGTTGTTGTATGTAGCAGGTGCAGGAAAGATAAAGAAAAGGAGAAAAATGAGGAAGAGAATGAATGGAGTGAAATATTGCCATGGAAAAAGTTTGGATGGATTGCTTACACAAATGCCATGGTAGTTCCAGGAAAATGCTAACGCAGCTCTTAGTCCTTGTCACTCTAAAATAGCTGGACATGTACCAGATAAATCCAACTAAAAAAGAGGGAGAAAACTATGTGTTGAGAGAGGGGGACCTATCCTGTAAAAGACAAAAGAGAAAAAAAAAAGAAGACAAAGGATTTTGGAGAGCAATTTTCTCTCCGAAGAAACTCGTGAAAAATTCCAGAGAAAAAGGAGAGGGTAGTAACTTAAGAGGAGACCATAGATGGAAGGAAAGGGATGAGCAATCAGCCTTGGGTTCTACACGATTTAACAACGTCAAAGTAAAAGCTAAAGTGGAAAAAGCTTTCTGCAGTTCTACCTTCATTCTGTTAATTAATTTCTATGGTTTCTAAACTATTAATGATGATGTTGAATGTAATTCTAATTTTGGATTTTAAATCCCAACCCATGAGCTAATTTCATGTGGGTTGGAATTAATATATTTAATGGTCATGATGATATTTTGAGTAGATCTACTATTTTATTCGATTTGGAGTGTTTTAAATTAATGCATGCACGCTCTAGACATAGATGAATGCATGGTATATCCGTAGACTTGATTTAATTCTGAAAAGGTTAAATAAGTTGGATCGTAATCAAATTATACGAGTGAATACTCGTAGCACTCTAGACATAGAGTTGTGATATGTATAAATTAAAGAAGAATATTGTTAGGTATTGTTCTTGAGGCTTGTAGACATACAAAGACTTAGAATGATAGCTTTAATTCTAGCTTTCAGAAGAAGCAGAATGCATTAGTTATACCCTGAATAGTAATTTGGTCAGGATTTTGCCATGACATTATTATGTTACTAAGATATAATCCAAGTAATTCCAACCTTCCCATTCAATAGCATCAATCCTCTCAACTTTGTCTTGTAGATATTTACTTGATTTTTATATTTTATACATAAATACTTCACTTCAAATCATTATTTTGTTTACTTTGCCATAAGTCTAATTAGTACAGTTTATAGTAATAACTCAACCATATTTTTACCTATTCCAACCCTATAGAGACAATCTCACTTATCACTTTATTACTTGATTCGACGTGTATATTTGCACATTCACATTACATATTCACACGTGACAAATTTTTGGTGCCGTTGCTAGGGATTTGCAATTTGGTGAAATTTGGTTGTTATTATCTATTTAATTTTGTTAGTTTTAGCTTACTTAGTTGATTTTTATTCTTTTTCAGGTTTGTTGCTAGTTTATGTGTAGAGGTATTCTCGAGAACAAAGAGTATTCTTTAGACCTAGAAATTGAGAGAACTTTGAGGAGTAGGAGAAAAGAATTTCAAGAAATGACAAAGATTGGAAATGATCCAGGTAGAGAAGATCCATTACATCGGAATGGTAGGGACAATGATATTTCTCATGTGATAAATGATAGAGATAGTCCCATTAGAAAACATATAGTGCCAATCTTGGATGATTTGAATCCAAGGATTGTCAAGCTGCATATTCAAGCTCAACATTTTGAGTTGAAACCTGTGATGTTTTAAATGCTACAAAACGTAGGATAGTTCACTGGATTACCTATTGAAGATCCACAACTGCATTTAAGACACTTATTGGAGGTCTGTGATTCATCAGGCAACAGGGTGTTCCTAAAGATGCCTTAAGACTTAAGCTATTTCCTTATATATTGCAAGATCGTGCCAGAGCATGGTTGAATGTTTTGCTGTCAAGAACAGTGGTATCTTGGAATGAAATTTGTCAATGGTTTTTGTTACGATATAACCCTTCAAACATGAAAGCCAAATTGAGGAATGATATTACATCTTTTCGACAATCTGAGGATGAGACATTGTATGAAGTTTAGAAGTAATTCAAAGAATTAATTAGAAAATGCCCGATGCATGGTTTCCAACACTAGACGCAGATGGAAATGTTTTTCAATGGATTAAATACACATACAAGAATGGTAGTTGATACATCTGCTAACAGGACTTTGCTAGATAAATCATATAATGGGGCATATAAGATTCTGGAGAGAATAGCTAATAATGATTATCAATATCCAACTACAAGAGTGGATACTAACAAAAGAGTTACTGGAGCTATGAACCTTGATGTTATCACTTCATTAACAGCTCAGGTATCATCCCTAACTAATATGATTAAAATATTAAAGAGACCAACTATAGTGCAGGAAATGAAAGCAGCAGAATTAACATGTGTTTATTGTGGAGAAGATCATGGTTTTGATGAATGCCCATCGAACCCATCCTCAGTATGTTACATGGGAAATTTCAATAGAAACAATAACCCATATTCCAATACATACAATCCAAGATGGAAACATCCTAATTTCAGTTGGAGTAATCAAGGAGTGGGAAATACTGTTGTTCAATAAAATGTCACAATTGAACCACCTGGATACAATCAACCTATGCGACGACAAAATGTTCAACAAATTTCATCATCATCTTCATCTATGGAGGCTATATTGAAGGAATACTTGACCAAGAATGATGCTGTAATACAAAGTCAAGCTACATCTTTAAGGGCTTTAGAAACCAAGTTGGGCAAATTTCTAGTGCATTAAGCTCAAGACAGCAAGGAGCATTATTGAATGATACTAAAAATTCAATATCACAAGGGAAGGAGTATTGCAAAGCCATTACACTCAAAAGTGGTACTCAGCTACCTGGAGTTGTTAATGATGTCGTTCTTGAAGAAGATAGCTCAGATTTCACACATAAAGCAAATTTAAAACCAGTAGTAGAGCAATCTATAATTGAGAAGAGCAAACAAAAAAATGTTGAAGCAGAATCAACTTTTTTTGCCAATAAGAATGCCATGGCAAAACATCCTCAACAAGTTGAAGGAAGGACATTGCCACCTTTTCCTCAGCAATTTTAGAAGTCGAAGCAAGATTTTGCAATTTAAAAAATTCTTGGATGTCCTGAAGCAACTTCATATCAAACATGCCATCGAAATTGAGGGACCTAGGGAGTTTTACTATTCCTTGCTCAATTGGAAATAATTATGTAGTCAAGCATTATATGATATAGGTCCAAGAATAAATTTAATGCCTATGTATGTCTTCAGGAAGTTGAGAAATTGGGAAGGTGATACTACAACTATCACGCTACAGTTAGCTGGTCGTTCTTATGCACATCCAGAAGGTAAAATTGAAGATACGTTGGTAAGAGTTGATAAACTTATTTTTCCAACAGATTTTATTATTCTAGAATGTGAATATAATAAAGAGGTACCAATTAGTCTTGGGAAACCTTTTCTAGCCACATTAATTGATGTACAGAAAGGTGAATTAACAATGAGAGTTAATGACCAGGAGATAATCTTTAATGCTTTTGATGCCATGAAGTGTACAGATACAGATGAAAATTGTCATGCCATTGGAATTATTGACACAATGGTGAAAGAAGAATTGGCAGAATTTTGTTACAATAATTTTGATAATGAAGCAGACTAAGTTGAGTTGAATGAAGAATAACTAAATGTAGAACTTAGTAAACTAATGGAGGCTAAGCAACTTCAAAATAGAGCAATGAAAAGTTTTGAGTTTTTAAATTTATTAGAGCATTCTTTTAAACCTTCTCGAGCTTCTATAGAGGACCTTCTTACTTTGGAGTTGAAGCCTTTGCCACTATATTTAAAGTATGCCTACTTGGGAGACAATAACATTTTGCCAGTAGTTATCTCTGTAGAATTAACATCTGATCAAGAGGCTCAATTGTTATAAGTTTTAAAAAAATCTAAGAAAGCGTTGGGGTGGACAATCACGGATATTAGGGGAATCAATTTGGCCATCTGCATGAATAAGATTTTATTGGAGGACTGTCATGGCAATTCTATTGAGCAGCAGAGAAGACTGAACCCCATTATGAAGGAACTCATTAAAAAGGAGATTATCAAATGTCTTGATGTTGGAATAATCTATCCTATTTTTGATATTTTGTGGGTAAGCCCTGTTCAATATGTACCCAAGAAAGGGGTGTTATTGTGGTTAGCAATGATAACAACGAACTCATTCCAGCTCATACTGTCATGGAATGGAGAATTTGCATGGATTATCAAAAGCTCAACAAAGCAACCAAGAATGATAATTTCCTTTGCCATTCATTGATTAAATGTTAGTGCGAGAAAAGCCTTTTACTGCTTTTAGGATGGTTATTCGAGTTATAATTAGATTGCCATAGCTCCTACTGACCAAGAAAAAACCACTTTCAATTACCCTTACGGAACCTTTTCTTTTAGACAAATGCTATTTTGATTGTGCAATGCCCCTACAACATTTCAGCGTTGCATGATGGCAATATTTTTGGACATGGTGGAGAAATTTTTGAAAGTTTTTATGGATGACTTCTCGGTGTTTAGCGATACTTTTAAAGGTTGTTTAAAAAAACCTGGAGCTAGTTCTTTGCTGGTGTGAAGAGACTAATCTTGTTTTGAATTGGGAAAAATGCCATTTCATGGTCTATGAAGGCATTGTTCTAGGACATAAAATTTTACAGCAAGGGATTGCCGTGGACAAAGAGAACATTGAGGTTATTGAGAAATTGCCACCACCCATTATAGTTAAAGGTATTTGAAGTTTCCTTGGCCATGTAGCATTTTATCGACAATTTATTAAGGATTTTTTGAAGATATCCAAACCTCTATGTGCATTGTTAGATCACAATAGATCTTTCTAGTTTGATAAGCCTTGTGTGCAAGCATTTGAGGAATAGAAAAAGCAACTGGTAACAACACCGATTGTCATAGCATCGGACCGGACATTACCTTTTGAACTTATATGCGATGCAAGTGATTTTGATGTAGGAGCAGTGCTTGGGAAAATGAATAATAAAGTGTTTCATTCCATTTACTATGCAAGCCAGACGCTGACAAATATGCAGTTAAACTACACTACTACTGAGAAGAAACTATTGGTTGTGGTATTTGCATTTGAGAAATTTAGATCTTATTTAAATGGCACCAAAATTATAGTTTATACAAATCATTCTGCGATTAAGTATTTTGTGACAAAGAAAGATGCCAACCCAAGATTAATTCAGTGGATATTGCTACTATGAGAATTTAATCTAGAAATTCGAGATAGGAAAGGCACAAAGATCAAGTGGCTTGTCACTTGTTGTGACTTAAAGTAGGAAATGAAGACGACGATATTCAACTCATTAAGGAGGATTTTCCAGATGAGCAATTACTGGTTGCCACGACATTACCTTGGTATGACAATATTGTCAATTTCATAGTAAGCGGATTGCTACCACTTGAGCTCAACAGTCAAAGAGGAAGGAAAATTCTTCATGATGCCAAGAAATATTATTGGAATAAGTTGTTTTTATTTAAACATTTTGTATATCAAATAATTTGGATATGTGTTCCATATGACGAGATTCATAGTATTTTGCACCACTGCCATTCAGCACCATATGGAGGACATTTTAAGGGAATGCGAACTGCTGTAAAAGTTCTCCAATCTAGATTTTATTGGCCAAGCATGTTTAAAGACACACATAAATTTTTCCAAGCTTGCAATCATTGTCAACGTATTGGGAACTTATAAAGAGGTATGAAATGCCATTGCAAAGTATTCTAGAAGTTGAATTATTTGATGTGTGGGGAATTGACTTTATGGCTCCATTTCCACCCTTTTGGGGCAATATATACATATTTGTGGTTGTAGATTATGTCTCCAATTTGGTTGAAGTTGTCGCTCTCCTTACGAATGATGCCAAATCGGGACTAAAGTTCCTGCATAAGAATATTTTCACCTGGTTTGGTACTCCTCGTGCTTTGATTAGTAATGAAGGTTCTCATTTTGACTGTAAATTAGTTGCTACTACCTTGAATACATATGGGGTTAAACATAAAATTGCCATGGCATATCATCCCTAGAAAAATGGACAACCTGAGGTCTCGAATATAGAAATTAAGTAGATTTTTGAGAAAGTGGTCAATCTCACTCGCAAAGAGTGGTCATCCAGATTGGATGAAGCTTTGTGGGCATATCGTACTACATTCAAGACACCATTGGGAATGTCGGCTTTCAAGCTCATCTATAGTAAGCCTTTCCAATTTCCTGTTGAGCTTGAATATAAGGCATTTTAGGCAATTAAGAAATTGAACATGGATTGGATTAATGCTGGCAATAACCGACTACTGGAGCTAAATGAGATGGAGGAATTTAGAGCTCAAGCTTATGAGAATGCCAAAATGTACAAAGAGAAGACAAAGCGATGGCATGATAAAAAGATTTTTCCACGGAAATTTGAACTTGGACAACAAGTGTTGTTGTTCAATTCCAGGCTGAAATCCTTTCCTAGCAAATTGAAGTCTTGTTGGTCTGGCCCATTCGAGATAGTGCATGTTTACCCTCATAGAGTTGTAGAAGCCAAATATGGTAAGAGACTGCCTTTAATTTCAAAGTCAATGGCCAAAGTTTGAAGCATTATTAGGGAGCTCCCATACTTCATGATAAACATTCCATTACTCTTCAAACTATGTAGATTTTGGCCCAGGCTTTGTAATAGTTAGCCCAGTTAGCATACTTGCAAATTTTTACCATATTTTTTATATTATTTTCCCTAGTTGTTATCGAATCCAGAGGATGAAGTTGAAACCGCTGGGATGGTCACTACCAAGCATCTAGCCATTGCAAAAAAGAATAACAAAGAAATAGAGGGAGAGGAAGAGAAAACATAATCGGTGAACATTGAATCAGATAAGGAATGAGATAACGTGAATCAAACTTTTGCACCACAGGAACTTACTACTGCTCCTCAAACCACTGCACCCATATCAGATCAAGATAGTGACATTAATCAACTGATTGATAATCTCACAAAATCAAATGATGATGATGATAAGGTGCCAATTAATCTACTCAAACAGAAGCAATGCTACAAGTACGTTGCCAATAAATACACTCGACCCAACTAAAGTGACACAAATCATTTCCAAGCTTTTGTTTTTACTTTTCATTTGTATTTTTTTTTTTCATCTTTACATGTGTTTTTCATGCATTCATAATTTTTTTGTTGCATTTTCTATGTATCTATTTGTTTTTGCATAAGTGAAATTTTATGTCTGATCATGTATTGAGGACAATTCATCCCTGCATGCATGAGATATTTTGTTTGAACATTAGATCATTTTGTCACTCATTTTTCCATGACATTGTGATAGTTGATTAGGTATGTTTAGCTTAGGATAGTCGTGTAAAAATTGATGCTTAAAATTAGAATGACCTAAGTATAATCACAATTAGTTTACAGTAGGTTTCTTTTAATACACTTAGAAGTCTTGAAACTAAGATCAGTAAATTAGCATTGTGTAATAATAAATACCACAGCAAAGCTGAGAGTAAATGAATAAATAAAAAATTTTAAAAAGACACTGTAAAACACTCCAATGTTTGAAATTGTTGAGTAGGCCAGTAATAATCCGTTTGCTCCATTTTGTTATTGGTTACATAAGTAAGATCAAATAAGAATGAGTAAAAAAAGAAAAACAGTTTAAGGGCACTCCATTGTAGTAGTAGACTAAGTAGCTAAGGGAGTAGTTGTTTACTCCATCCATCTTTTTAGTCAAAAGCCTTAGCTTCATGAGTGAATTACATTCAAATTGTGGTGCGATGTAATACTTGGAAATCTAGTGTATGCTTCATTGAGATTTTCAAGTAAAGAAATCATGTGACAAGATGAATTCCCTAGAGAAAATTTTATTTATTGCAATGACAGAATAAGCATGAGAAGAAAATTTGAGTTTAGTGGAAAGATAAACTAAGAACATTAGGAGGTGCTTGCTATGGTTAGAATTACATGAATATTTAGGAAATTTTTTTGGGTAACATTTTCTGCACTTCGTATGCTAAACAAACGTATAAAATTTGACTAGTTATTTTAGAAAGAAGACTACTAAGAATGAATGTATAAAATATGTTTCGTTTGGTTTAACAGTACAAGAGACAATTGTAGTTATGGAAAATTAATGCATTCATGCATTCATACATATTCTGCTTAAGGACAAGCAAGAACTCCGGTTTGGGGGTGTGATAACTCTTGAAAGAGTTATATTTCGAACCTCTAAGCTTAATTAAATTCCTGTACTCAAATAGATATATTTGCATTTTTAGGTTATTTTTAGAATATTGCATAATAACACTTGGATTGTGCCTTAAATTTCATTTCATGTTACTTTTACTGTTGGAAAGAAGAGAATTGTTTGTTGTATGCAACAGGTGCAAGAATGATGAATAAAAGGAGAAAAAGGAAGAAGAGAATGAAGTGAAATATTGCCATGGAAAAAGGTTGTATGGATTTCCAACACAAATGCCATGAAAATTCCATGAAAATGCTGATGCAGCACTTAGTCCTTGTTACTCTCAGCCAGCTAGACATACACTAGATGAATCCACCTAAAAAAAGAGGGAGAAAAGTGTGTGCTGAGAGAGGGGGACCTACCCTATAAAAGAGGAAAGATAAAAGAAATAGGACACAAGGATTTTGGAGGGGGAATTTGGAGAGCAATTTTCTCTCTAGAGAAACACGTAAAAAATTCCAGAGAAAAGGGAGAGTGTAGCATATTAAGAAAAGAGTAGAGACGCAAGGAAAGGGATGAGCAATCAACCTTGGGTTCTACATGGTTCAGCAGTGTCAAAGTGAAAGCTAAAGTGGAGAAAGCTTTCTGCAGTTCTACCTTCATTCTATTAATTAATTTCTGTAATTCCTAAACTGTTAATGATGATGTTGAATGTTATTCTGATTTTGGATTTTAAATCCCAACCCATAAGCTAATTTCATTTGGGTTGGAATTACTAGATTTGTTTTGATATATTTAATGATCATGGTGATATTTTAAGTAGATCTACTATTTTATTCGATTTGGATTATTTTAAATATATGCATGCAAGCTCTAGACATAGATGAATGCAAGGTATATCCTTAGACTTGATTTAACTCTAAAAAGGTTAAATAAGTTGGATCGTAATTGAATGATACAAGTGAGTACTCAAGCGAATACTCGTAGTACTCTAGACATAGAATTGTGATCTGTACAGAGTAAGGAAGAATCTCGTTAGGTATTGTTCTTAAGACTTGTAGACATACAAAGACTTGAATGATAGGTTTAATTCTAGCTCTTGAAAGAAGCAGAATACAGTAGTCATACTCTAAACAGTAATTTGGTCAGGATTTTGTCGTGACATTATTATGTTATTAAGATGTAATCCAAGTAATTCCATCTTCCCATTCAACAACATCAATCCTCTCAACTTTGTCTCATAGAATTGCCACAACATTTTATTTATTATTTGATTTTTATATTTCATACATCAATACATCACTTCAAATCATTATTCTGTTTACTTTGTCATAAGCCTAATTAGTATATTTTACGGTAATAACTCAACCATATTTTTACCTATTCTAATCCCTATGGAGATGAACTCACTTATCAGTTTATTACTTGATTCGACGTATATACTTGCACATTCACATTACATATTCACACGCGACAGTGAACCAAACTTAGTCCTTTGTGAATTTTAGTTAATTAATTAGTATATTTAAAACTCTTGAATGGATTATCGTACTGTAGTATATAACAAGTAGTTGTTTAGACTCTTTAATTGCATGTTTGCAGCTAGAGTTCACTTAATCGCCAATTCCTTTGGGTTCAATTCTCAGAGAACTCCTGTACCAAATATATTACAATTGACCTATCACTTGCATACACTGCACTTAGTATTTGATTGATTTTTTTAGTGTTGATTTCTCTCATGGTTCATGAGGACAGTGAGAGGCAGTTGACATTCTAGGTAATCTCATCATGCCTTTTTCCATTTTGCCCAAGTCATTTCCTACACCAACTACATTACTAGTTATGTAACGCCCCAAATTTTAGGCCTAGAAGAAATGGGATTCGAGTATCAGAACAATTGGAATTTAGTTGTGCAAGAAAATTTTCACAAATGGATTGTCTGTTGTAATGGCTAAGTGTATGGGCTTATTTAAGAGTGTTAAAGAAGCCTGGGTTCAAGTTCTTACTTTTGCAAAAGTTTTAGTTTTTGCTCTTAAGTGAATCTGGATGTTAGCATTTAGGCCTTATATTTAAATGTGAGGGGTTTTTGTCACAAAAAGCTTTGTGGCTTGGTGGCTAGTGGCGTGACTTGATAACTGGGAGAACTTGGGTTCGAATCCCATGGCATACAAGGTGTATATATTTTATTGCCATGAGGTGAGAGAGGTAGAGTTGGATTGAAATTCTGCTGAGGTAGTTGTGGACTTGGTCAAAGGGAGAGAACCAAGGGCTCGGATGATGGTTGTTATGGATATGGAGGAGATTTTGGTGGAGAAAATCATGAAGTTTGAGAAAGGGTTGAGTTGGCTGAATTTGGGAGTCTATGGGTGCCTATTCGGTTTTGACTTAGTACCGTTTTGGTAAGGGGGAAAACATAGGAATTTGGCTAGATGGGTGCTCTTTCACTTTTGGTCATTTTCTTTATTTATAAATTTCTAAGTTTCTAATCTCCTTTTCTCTCTATTGTCAAAATTGCAAGTAACCATTCGTGCCTTTTCTTTTCGTTTCATTGAGATTCTATTGTACCGCAACAATTCAGCAAATGTATCGAACCTTTAATTGTCAAATATCGAAGCCTTGTGTTGTTTTGCCCAAGTCTCTTTCTTTTCTATTTCAATCCCTGCCGAATCACTCAATTGTGAGTTGTCTCTTCTACCTTTTCTTGCTTTGGCCAAATAGTGTTAGGACTCTAACTTGTTTTTTTTCAAATTTTCTCATAGTCGAATTCCCCATCTTTCTTTCTTTAATTTATTTTCCATTCTTCTTTCTTCAGTCGATTCTCCTCTTGACTAAGTACTTTGTTCTCCGTT
Organism: Gossypium anomalum; assembly: GCA_025698475.1. Taxonomy (NCBI): domain Eukaryota; kingdom Viridiplantae; phylum Streptophyta; class Magnoliopsida; order Malvales; family Malvaceae; genus Gossypium; species Gossypium anomalum. The sequence goes on along the minus strand of CM046968.1, from coordinate 54,543,257 downwards.
TTTTATCAGTTGATTTTTGTTGGCCGAATATTACTGGTAAGTGTTGCTTCGATATCGAGTTCTTCTCTTTTTCTCTTTACCGATGTTCATTTTTCTTTTCTCTTCGATAGGGTCTTATTCCGTTAACACCTTCTTGTTTTGTCGTTGCTCGAATAGGGATACCCTCAGTGCGTGTTGTCTTTACTATTTCTAATACATTTGGTTTAAGCTTGTGAAGGGGTGTAGGCCAACTCCTCCTTTCATCAAATCTTGGACAATTGCGTTGTCTGTAAGTGTTGAGCCAAGTGGTATTTTCTTTTTGGAGAAGGGTTTTCATGTTCTTTCGTTAGACTATTATCTGTTTAACTATGATTATTGTCAATAACAAATGGATGGATTGCACTTGTGATTCAGTTAATCGGCAAGGGACGTGTGGGCAGTTATAGTTAGTGACCTAAGGCAAACAAACCGATTTTTAGCCGATCAAGGTGAGTAGGAACTGGCGTTTTGGGCTCAATTAGTTTTTAAATTGATTGGTGATAGTATATCTTGTTTGTATCAGGGTTCAGAGCTCGTAGGTCTTAGCTCAAGTTCGTATACAGGTGTGTAATCGTACACCACTCAATTACTATCAAAGCCAAAAGAGGTGTGTAATTACACCCTTGTTAAACTGTGATTCGAAAAAAGTCGAAAAGCCGAAATGCCAAAACTTTGGCATTTGAGGCTTCATGAGCGTGCGATCGCTCGTGGGGTAAATGGAGCCCACAAATCATTGGTGATAGACTGTAAAGGCCACCACTAGCGTTTCCATAGACTTGGACTGTTATGGGCTACGTTGGGCCAAAATAGGCCGTGTGGGCCTAATAAGCTTGTGGGCCCCACACAAATTAAATCCACGGTAAGTGATAAATATTGGACTGGGCTATGTAGGTCACATAGCCGTAACTGAATTTGGGCTAAATGGGCCACACGAGCGTGTGGGCCCATTTACACCGTTATGATCATTCAGGTTATCTATGTTGCTCGAGGCGACTGTAGACCTTCAGAGAGGTCGTTATCTGAGCTGAAACCCTAAACTAGATAAAATGACTAAAATACCCCTATATGGTAAAATGACGATTATGCCCTTATGTTCTGAATGACTGATGTGCTTGTGATTTACATATATGATTTTACTAAGTATGACTTTGCATACACATAATATTTATGACATGGCATACTGCATGGGGTTGGGATTTTGATATGGAGGAAGTATCATATCGTGGCTATGCTACAATTATCGATCATCGCGGCTTTGCCACATTTATCGCTTTCGCGGCTATCTTTGCATTATTATTACGGGCAGCTTTGCTACAATATTAGTGTGCTGGGTGGGTGGGTCGATTTATATCCCCACATGGTGTGTTGGTTGGTACGGGTGGTGTGGTGGCTGGTTTGGGTGGGATGCATAATTGCATTACATTTTATTGATCTCAGACAGGCTTAGGCCCACTCTGCATCTTGTATAGGGCTAAAGCCGCATCGCTCATATCAATAAGGCTACGCCCGCATCGCTTTTGCATATTCTCGATTTACATTGTTTGTTAGGGGATTACACACTGAGTTTTCGTAAACTCACCCTTTCCTTTTTAACTGTATAGGTAATCCCCATCCTTAGACGATTTGGTGCTGCGAGGGACTTGGAGGTGGCCACACGACTGCTGTGTCTTGTATTTGACTTTATTTAATTTAAATTTTACTTTTAGGTTTTTAATTTTGTAATAAGGCCGTTTGTGGGTTTTAATTTTTAATTGGGCTTTGGACTATATATTTTTAAACTACTAGTCTAGGTAAAGATGAGTTTTTAAAACAATTACTGTTTTCTAAAACACGCGTTTAAAACTTCATCGACTTAAAAAACTTCCGCTTTTTTAAATCAATTTAATATAACACTGATGGTTAAGAAGGTAAATGTTTTGACGAGGACTTTTGTTGAATAATAATAAAAGAATTTAAACTCAGTAACGGATTTTTACCGAAAAGATAAATTTTTGAAAAACACTTCGATGCGACACGCCAGATTCGACCATAACGTCTAGGCTGGATTTGGGGTGTTACAAGTTAGAACTCATTAGGCAAGATTTTGCCTAATTGGTCAATAAATCATACCAAAAAAGCATACTTTATGTAACAAAAGCATAAATCACACATAAATCATAGAATTATTAAAATGATATCTAAATGCTTGATTACGAGCTTATTAAGTGTCTAAAAGAATTAGTTCACCATATCAGCTCGTGGTAGATCAAAACATTGGGTTGGATAAATTATAATTTTTGGATAAAAAGTCCAGGAAACACATATAATTGGACCCAATACATGAAAGACGCAACAAGGCCTTGTATACTACATAGGACTAGAAACCCTAGTGAAAAATAGGGTATATCATCGCCCCTTTTACTCTACTCAGAGTAGGATTGTATTTTCCATTAAAATAATATTATTTATTCATGACTTATTCAGCTAAAACTCCTGTACTTTTCTCTATAAATAGAGACCACTGATTAAGGTATTTATACATCTGTCGTACGTTGTTATTCAGTTAGAAAGTAAAGGTAATTTATTTACAAAAAATAAATTCTATTTTCTAGGAATATCGAATAATTATCGATTTAAAGAAAGAATTTATTTTCCTACTAAAAGTAAATAAATCATTTTATTTTGTGACTTAGTTCATGTTGCTCGTGTAACACCCCAAACCCGACCGAAAAGGTTCGACCAGAATTTGGTGAGTTAGAGTAGCCACCGGAGTGACTCTCCATTAACTCTCAACCTAACCTCCAGCACACAACTTACTTACAATGTATATTATGATAAGTTATAGCATAGTAGTTGAATAAATTCATACATAGAATGTAAACATGTGAGCTTATCAAACAAATAAATGAAGGGTTTGCATGTCACCTAAACAATAAAACTTAAGGGTTCGCATGAAAGAAGTAGACATGATAGTTTAGGGTACACATTTTTAAACATAGATGCAAATACATAAAAAATATTATTAAGGTTCGAAAAACGTAGGTTTGCATATCTAAGTATCACATTAGTTTGCATAACAATAATAAGCATGAATTCATACAATAACTCGAGTTTGTAACATAACAACAGTTCACATACTTTCTAAGTTCACATTTAAAACAAAAACATCATATGTTCGCATACAAATGGTCTTCGCAAAAAAAAAAGGGACGTTCATACAAGGGTTTTCAGACTTAGGTAGGGTTCTCTAAGTAGTAAGGTTATCGCTCCTAAGGGTTCGCATGTATATAAGGGGTTGGAATCATATAAGGGTCACAGAAAGTAATACATCGTAACAAAACTGGCTTGTATATGATATTAATACATATTTTAGCAAAACTGAAAGAACACAACATGGTACGAATGCAAGGAGAAATAAAGAAGTATAAAACTTTATTCATGCTGAGAAAAAATTAGTAACAAGGTTTTACTTTAGGGTTTGAAAAATAAAAATAAACTTAATCTTTAAGGAAATTGTTTCTGTAACAGTCCATTTTCAATAAAATCAGAACAGTGGTTTCGGGACCACAAAATCGAACCAAAAAAATTATTTTAATATTATTGCATGGTTTGTATTATGATAGGAACGTTATATGAAAATTCTAATAAGAAAATTTTACCGATTATGTGCTTAATTACGGAAATGACTAAATTGCATAAAATGTAAAAGTTAAATTCTAGTAGCTAGAAGGATTAAATAGCTATGGAATTCAAAAAGGGAAGGATTACTTGAGGTCCTTATATGGTAATTAGACCATTAAAGAAAAGTTAGTAGATATTTGATGATTCATCCTTGGAAATTTAGAAAAGGGCGAGGATTAAATTGGAAATGAGAAAAATTAATGGATGATAAGCAATTAATAAGAAATAAAAATAATTTTATATCATCTTCTTCCCTAAACATTCCATGGAAAGCCTAGGAAAGAGAAAACAAGCTTTCTTGGCTTAAATGGGTAAGTATTCAAGCCCCGTTTTTAGTAATTTTTATATTTTTGAGATCAGGATAGTCTAATCTATCCATTTTAGGGATTAATTTGAAAAGTTAACAAAGTATAGAAATTTTTTCATTAATGAATATGCTAGAAATTTAAAATTTATGGTAGAATATGAAAGGTTGTTGATAGATAAACAACTTTTACAAAGTGAACTTTAATGAAAACATGATTTAAGGACTAAATTGAAAAGTTTTAAAAGTTGTAGAAAAATTCTAAATTTTGTGAAATAAGTGTGTTGTAAAAGTTATACTAAAATTTTGGTTAGGCTTGGAATAAGGATTAAATTTCATGAATTTCATTTTTCGAGCCTAGAGATGAAATTAGAATTTATGAAATGTTTAGAGGTCAATTGTTAATTTTTCCTAAAGTGTAAATTGAATATAATTGAATATGAATTGTATTAAATTGATGATTCTATTCATTTATATAGATTCGAATAACTCAAATTCGAAGCTAGATCGAGGAAAAGAGAAAGTTTCGGATTAGAAGATTTTCTTATATGAACTATCATCGAGGTAAGTTCGGGTAACTTAATTATGCATGCTAGTATGTTTCAATTAAATGTTGTATATAATTTGAATGTGGTGTAAATTTTTGTGGATTTTATGAATGTTTTAAATACATGAAATGATCATATGATTGGAAATGTATTTAAAATGATAAGTTCCATTGGAATAATGAAAATCAATGGATACGTGTCATTTCCTGTATGGACGAGTAATTCTAATAAAGCCCTCTCGAGCATCCTGATGATAGTTCTTGTGAGCATCTTGATTGGTTGTGATTTAGCATGTGTTGCGCACTATCGTAGCTCTTTGTGAGCATCCTGATATGAACTCTTAAGATTTTCTTGACATGGCTCGCTTGAACTCCCTGTTACCTTATCTAGTGCTCCCTGATATTATCTCTTCGGAGATATCTGATAAGCTTTATGATCTCCTTGAATAAAAATCTTATGATTTTACTAATCAGCCCAGATTAGTGTCCTCTTACATGATTACATGGCTCATTTGAGCATCCTGATATATGGCTTGAGAGTGTGCTTCTTGAATAATCCCTACTGGGTATTATGATTTGATGAATTACAGATCTGTACACCTTGAGTTTCCTATTTGAGTATCCATTGATATTTCAATAATTCAACGAATAAAACTCTCGACATGAGAAAAATAATAAGATAAATAGAAATATGCCTTGAATGCTTTTGAATTATTTGATGAGCTCATCTATGCTTATTTGATGTACAAATGTATTATATGACTAACTTGCTTGATTGAGTATATGTGTTTAGGTAAACTTGTCAAATTGATAAAAAGCATGTTTATTGTATGCTTAACATTAATAAATGTAATTGATAAGTTTTAACTCCTGTTATACGAACTTACTAAGCATTAAATGCTTACTAGGGTTTATTTTTCTCTGTATTATAGTGCTCGAAAGCTCTCGAAGGTTAGAGATCGATTAGAGCATCATCAAATTATCCACTAGCTTGTTTTGGTGTAAATAGTAAACTTATTTTGGTATAATGGCATGTATAGGTAACTTGGCCATTGTTGGCATACATATGTGGTTTGTAAACTAGCCATTGGAACGGCTAGTAATGATTTGTTTTGGTATATTTATAAGGTTATATTATGAAAATTACCTATGCATTAAGTATATTAAGTATGGTTGATCAAGTTATGCTTAACATATAAGTTAAACAAGGGTAAGGATATAAACATGAATGCATATGATAAAATATTATATTAGATGTTAGAATTGGCTTGGAATTAATGCTTGAATTGGCTAGTATATACTTGTAAGTTTTGGTGTAGGTTATTGGCAAATTTAGGTGTGAAATAATGCTAGGATATGGCTTTATTTCGTCCACACGGGTAGACACACGGGCATGTGTCTTGACCGTGTGTGGCACATGGCCTAGCATATGGGCATGTGATTCGGCCGTGTGTCCCCTGCATCTTAAATTTGAAAAATAGAATGCTCAGATTTGAGCAGACGGCCCAGAACACGGGCATGTGTCTTGGTCGTGTGAAACCTGCACTTAAATTTGGAAAATTAAATTAACCAGACAACCTAGCACACGGACGTGTAGCTGGCTGCATGGCACAAGTCAGAGAGTTACACTGGGTCAAACATGGCATGCATCACAGGTGTGTCCTATGGTCATATGGGCGTATCCCTTGACTACACGAGCATGTGTGCCTTGCATCTAGGAAAAATTTTAGAAATTTTGCAAAAAATTCTTAGAATTCCCAATTTAGTCTCGACTCGATTTCAATATTTATATCGGGCCTTGAAGGTTCATTCAAGGGACAATATGATTAGTTTTAGATATAAATAGTAAATGACATAAATTACGTGAAATTATTCTATAAACTCTAGTAATGCTCTGTAACCCTGTTTTGACGATGAATATGGGTTAGGGGTGTTACAGTTTCAATAAAGCCATCAAATTTTAATAAATCTAAACCCACATAACTACAAATCCATTGCCTATTTCCCAGGTTTGTCGATATCTATTCAGGGATAAACCTTGCCAAGTCATCTACCTTGCTACTACCATTTACGACCTATTTACCGAGGTAGTAAGAGAGGAGTGGGTGAGTTCATTGCGAAATCAGTGAATAATCAGGAATCATCAGAGCATGCTTTAAAATAAAGAGTTTTGAAATAGAAATAAGACTTAGTCTTAAAAATAGTATCACGTGTTGGGTTCGTATTGATGGTGCAAGACCTAGTTTGAAGAACCTGCTTGCCAGAAAACATAAGTTTGTAAAAAATAGTTTCAGTTGTACTTTTTGAAAATCATGCTTAAAAACTTAGTTTTTTGTTATTTGAAAACGAATCTTATATAGAATGAAACATGTCTACAAACTTGTCTTGCCGGAATGACTGAGGAACATAAAATATGTTATCGTACTTATCTTAACTTACTTATTTAATCTTATCTGTTGGATATACGAAGCTCCTTATAACGCATCAGAATGACTCAAACAGTTCGTAACATGTCCCATTAGTATATCATAAGCTAAACACTCTCTTGCATGCCAACATGTCCCACTAAATGGAGCATAGCTCGAGATTCCCTTATCTCTTCGCATGTCCCAAGGCCTCAATGCCCAAATCATAGACCTTATAGGTGAGTGCTCACAATCCTTTGGTATACCAATATATCCAACATATAAACTTGTGAAGGAGGTTACACAGAAACTTATCACATAGAACTTGCATAAACAGCTTGCAAAAACATAGCTTATAAAACTGTACTTTTAAAACATACTTTAAAATATAGGCTCGCATAAGAGCATGCGTGAAACATATTTTTAAAACATAGCTTAAAAACATAACTTGGAAACATATTTTGAAACAGAGTATCAGAACTTTATAAACAAAGTTTTATAGGAAAAGCTTACTCTTGGAACTTAGATTAAATACAAGGTCTTTTTTTTTTTGGAAAACATAACACTTCGCACACAAGCTACGAACCCTAAGCATTCATACTGAGTAACATGGCAGTTAGCACACTTATGGCAATTCTTAACCACTCACCGATAAAGCTGAGAATTTCAACGAGTTTTTCTTTGCCTTTATCCTTGTTGGTAGATTATCCTACTGGTTCGCCACATACATTACCACACATAGATTACTTAAACAGCAGAATTCGCACATGAAAGTAAACCTAGCTTTCTGAACAATCAACCTAACAAGATAGAGGCATACCTTGGTTGCTACGAACTTGGTTCAGAATAGAGACTTGTCAACAGAATATCAATGAGATAATTTTCATGGAACAAGAGTTATATTTATAGGCACTAAGTGACTTAGTGATCTTAGGATACCTTACTTGACTTAGGAACCCTAGTAGATTTAAAAAAAGCTTACGTGTATGAAATGTATCCTAGATACATAATATCTTTATTTCCTAATTTGAGTATGACTCAATTTTGACTGGTGAACCCCCAGTTTGCAAGTCAACTGGCGAACCCTAGCTTATCAAACAGACTGGAGAACACTCTTTCAACAAATCTGGCAAACCCAGTTACCACATCTTTTGGTGTACTGCTTCACTAATTTTCGAGCAAACTTCTTACTGAAACTTTTTTGACAAACCCCCAATTTACCAAAATATTGGTGAACCCTTACTTATAAGGCCAAAAATTGTAGGCCCTATCTTGGGATGTTACAACTCTTCTCCATTTAAGGCATTTCGTCCTCGAAATGTTCACCTTCAAACAGTTGAGGGTATTGTTTCTTCGTTGCTTCTTCTGCTTCCCAAGTAGCTTTTCTGGTCTTACGATTTTACCATAACACTTTGACTAAAGGAATCCTCCTGTTTCATAAAACTTTCTCCTTGCGAGCCTCAATTTTTACTAGTTCTTCCTAATAAGTCAAATCAGGTCACACTTCAATGTCATCTACTGACACTACATGGGATGGGTCTACTTTATATTTCCTCAACGTGGATACATGAAACACATCATGAATTCAATCAAGTTCATGGGGAAAATTGAGTTGATCTGCTACAGGACCATTTCTCTCTATTCCATAAAGACCAATGAACCTTGGACTTAGCTTTCCTTTATGCCCAATCCTTAGGACTTTCTTCCATGGTGATACCTTAATAAACACATGCTCTCCCACTTGGTACTCAACATCTCACTGTTTCAAGTCAATATAGGACTTTTGTCTATCTGAAATAGGTTTTAACCTCTCACATATCATCTTTATCTTATCTTCAGTCTCGTGAACCAATTCAAGGCCAACTATTCTCTTTTCATCCAACTCAGCACAACATAGGGGTGTTTGACACCTCCTTCCACACAATGCTTCAAAATGTGCCATTTGAATATTTGCTTGGTAATTTTTGTTATAGGCGAACTTTGCCAGAGGTAAATAACATTCCCAGATTCCTGCAAACTCCAAAACATAACTTTTCAGCATGTCTTCTAGTACTTGTATCACTCTATCTAATTGGTCATATGTTTGAGCATGAAAAGCAATACTGAAGTTCAGCTTCGAACCCAAAAATTCTTGCAAACTATTCAAAAATCTCGATGTGAATTGTAGCTCTGATCTGAAGTAATGGAAACTGGCATGCCATGCAGCTTTATTATCATAGTGACGTAAATCTCTGTGAGCCATTATAGAGTATAGCTCGTGTGAAAAACTAAGAAATGTGAACTCTTCGTAAGGCGATCTACAATTACACAAATAGTATCCTTCTTGGTCATAGTCAATGGCAACCCTGACATAAAATCCATGGTGATTCTTTCCCACTTCTATTCTGGAATCTTAAGTGGTTGTAGCAGTCCTGAAGGATACTGATGCTCTGCTTTGACTTTATGGAAAATTAGACATTTCACCATAAGATCTGTAACAACTTGCTTCAATCTAGGCCACCAATACAATTCATGAAGGTCACGACACATTTTGTTATTGTCAAGGTGTATTGCATATAAACTATTGTGTGCCTTTTTAAGAATCATCTATTCAATCTCTTCATATCTAAGTATGCAAACTCTTCCACAAAAACAAAATATCCCTTCTACATTTAGAACGAAGTCCCCCCATACTCTTTGCTCTGCTTGGCGAATCCTCTTTGCCAATTCTTCATCTGAAGCTTGCTTCTCCTTGATTTGTTGTGACAAGGTTGGTCTCACTTGCAATTCTGTGAGTAATCCCCCACCACTTGTTACACTCAGTTGTGCGAATAGAGCTTGCAGCTCACTTATTGACTTTTTTCTTAGTGAATTTGCTTCCACATTTGTCTTGCGAGGGTGATACTCTATCATATAGTCGCAATCCTTTAGCAACTCTATCCACCTTCTCTGTCGAAGGTTTAACTCTTTCTCTGTGGGTAAGTACTTGAGACTCTAATGGTCTATATAAATGGTACACTTCTCACTATACAGGTAGTGTCGCTAAATCTTAAGTGTGAACATAACTACCGCTAACTCTAAATCATGGGTTGGGTAGTTAGGTTCATAAACCTTCAGTTGCATAGAAGCATAAGATACCACTTTTTCTTCCTGCATCAGCACACATCCTAGACCCATGTGTGAGCATCGTTGTAAACCACAAACTCATTTCCTAGTTCTAGTTTAATCAATATAGGTGCTTTGGTGAGGGTTTCTTTAAGCTTTCCGAAGCTCTACTACCTTTCTTCTGTTTATGTGAACTCTTCTTTCTTCTGAAGCAATTTTGTTAAGGGAGTTGGTATAATGGCGAATCCCTCAAAAGACTTGTGATAATATCCTGCGAGCCTTAAGAAGCTTTGCACTTCAGTAACACTTTTTGGCCATCTCCACTTCACAATGGCATCGATCTTCTTTGGGTCTGCACGAACCTCTTCAACTAAAACTATATGCCCCAAAAACGCAACTTCCTTAAGCCCAAACTCATACTTGTTGAACTTTGAAAATAATTGCTTCTCTCATAGAATTTGCACCACTGTTCGTAGATGAGTGTCGTGTTCTTCTTCAGTTCGCAAATACACAAAAGATGTCATCGATGAACACCACCACACAGTGGTCTAAGTATTCACGGAATACCCAATTCATCAAGTCCATGAAAGCAGCAGGTGCATTTGTTAACTCAAATGGCAACACCAAAAACTTATAGTGCCCATACCTTATTTTAAATGTTGTCTTCAACATATCAGATTCCTTCACCTTAAGTTGGTGGTAACCAAACAGCAAATTGATCTTTGAAAACACTGTGACACTTGACACCTGGTCAAACAAATCATCAATTCTTGGCAATAGGTACTTGTTTTTTATAGTTAATTTATTCAACTGCCTGTAGTCGATACACATCCTCATGCTACCATCTTTCTTCTCACAAATAACACTAGCAAACCTCAAGGCAAAGTCCTTGGTTGAATGAAGCCTCTATCAAGCAACTATTGAAGTTATATCTTTAACTCCTTAAGCTCTTTAGGTGCCATGCGATCCGACGCAATGGACACTAGTGAACTACCAGGGTACAACTCAATAGTGAACTCCACTTTACGATCCAAAGGTAATCCAAGTAACTCGTCAAGAAACACATCAGGAAAGTCCTTCACAATTCGTATCTCGTGAATCCCTTTTGCTAAATCCTGTGAACCCATCACAAAAGCAACATAGGCTTCACAGCCTTTACCCAATATCTTTTCTACCTTCATCCTTGAGACCACACTAGACATAAACTGAGTTCGCTTACCAACCACCACAACTTCTCTACCTTCACTACTTCGCAAGGTGACTCTTTTCAGCTCAAAGTCTATCTTGGCTTTATGCTCAGTTAGCCAATCCATCCCCAAAATCATGTCAAACCCATAAAATGACAATTCCATTAAGCTCGCGTAGAAGACTTAACCTTAGAGCATCAGTAGACATCTACTGTACACTCTATTGATCAACACAATATCCCCAAATGAACTAGTGACAGTCACAAACTTATCTATGATTTCTACTGGGATTCCTAACTCACTATCTAGTTCACTCAAAACATATGAGTAGGTGGATCTAGAGTCAATCATGGAAAATAAAGGAATGGGTCGTAGAGTGAAGGCACCTTTAATAACATTGGTGGCACCTTTCTCATGAAGTTCTCTTACAACATAGACTCATGAGGCCTTCTAATTCATCTTGGGTCACAATAGTGTTAGCTAATGTTTGCTGTCCAACTTTTCTTATTTTGCCACCTCTACCTCTTACTCGATCATGAGCACCAGGTTGCACTTGAGTAGGGGTCGCAATCTATGCTTGCGATCCCTCCCAACGTTCTAGGAAGTCTCTTATCAGGTGATATTTGGAGCCATACTTGAATAGCACTCATTCTACGACATTCACCATGATGTTTTCGCTTATAGTATTCATAAAGTGGCCAATTTACTGACTTGTGCAAACCCTCTTTTCCATCCTAAAAGTTGTTTTATTTCCGTGAGTGGTCTGATCTAAAGCTTTTCTTGACATTCCTGCTTGAATTTCGCAAGTTGTCATCCCTTTTGGACACTCGTCCAGACACTTTCTTTCCAACTCCAATTTTAGTTCACGAAGCCATAATCTCCTCATTGGCTTTGGCTTTATTCAATATATCGTTGAAGTTTGTAGTATCATGAGTCACTAGGTAGAGATGGATAACATGATGCACACCAAAATGAAACCTCTGAAAATAGTCCTTCTCTTGCAAGACCATCTCTGTTGTGTATTGGCATAGTCACACAAATTCCACTTCTTACTTAACCATAGAGAACTCACTTTACACAAGGTTGATGAACTCACGCTTGCAAGCTTCCATTTATTGATTACCCATGAGCTTTCTCTTAAAAGTTCCCAAGAAAAACTCCCATGTCAACTTATTCACAGCAATTCCTTGCTTCATGGTGTTCCACCAATGATGGACTTCGCTGATAAGTAAGGACACGGTGCATCTTAGCTCCTTATTATTAGATTTGCTTAAGGATTTCTCAACACCCTCAAGCAAATATTCAACTTTAGTATGATCGAATCCTCTAACACCACCAAATTACCTTCCACCCAGAGCTTGTAGATGGTTCAATGGAAATCCTCAGCTCACAGGTGTAATGTTGGCACTAGCAGCTTGTTGAAAAGCCTCAATCATGGCTTGTACTAGTGGCTCTATGCCATCTTTCAAGATGTTTACCCTGTGAGCTCCTGCAAAAGATATAATTGAACCAAGGCGATGTTGTTCCCAGTCCAAGTAAATCAAAAAATTTCATATACACACTGCTTCAAATCTTATTCATAATATGACAAAGTTACCTTATTTTCTCTAGCGAGCTTAGTTTACCAATCTGGCAAACACCCCTTACCATTCTGGAAAACTCACATGTCGTCTAGTCAGTCTGGCGAACTCATCCTGGTTCACTCTGGCTAGGCGCACTCTAGCTTGGTGAGCCTTAACCTGGCTAGCTCTGGTACCAACAAATGTAACACCCCAAACCCAGCCGAGAAGGTTCGACCTAAATTTGGTGAGTTACATTAGCCACTGAAGTCACTCTCTATTAATTCCTAACCTAACCTCTAACACACCACTGCTCTGTCGTAATTCGATGTAGCAGATTAAACTAGTTTTTGCATTTTAAGAGCTTGAACATAAACATTTTAGTGAAGTTTTAATTACATTTCCATAAGTTAGGTTAAGTTTAATAAAATGTGTAATTTGAGTCTTTTATTGACCTTAAAAGCTGAATGAGGCCTAAAGGTGAGCTAATATACTTTGTGAGTGTGCAGAAGGCCATTAGAAGGTGTACTAACTCAATATTGGTCACTAGGTTGCAACACAAAGCATTCGAAGTCGCAACATAAGGAGCAGAATAGAAGAATTCTAATACTGCCTTCAAAGTCGCGACATACCCCTAAATACACCCTAAAGTTGAGCATACTACCCATGATTTCGTGACAAAGGACCTGGTGTGTCATGACATCACCTTCGTACGGGGAATAATTATGAGACAGGGGTGTTTTGGCCCGTGCAATCAAATGTTAAGCACGAGAGTGACAACTGACCTAGGGTTAAGGACAACGGTCACCCTAAATTCTATAAATAGGATCATTTAGCACATGTTAGACACACCTTTCAGATTGTAGAATTTTTTCTTTAGATTCAATCTTTAGTTTTTCTCTTTTCTTAAGTTTCATATTTTATTTCTATTCTTTTTATTTACTTTTGTGAAGAAATTAGATTTTGGAATTATTGTCAAACTCTGTGAGGATTCTATGCTTAACTTCAATACAAATCAAGCTTTTTCTAAACTCTATTCTTCAATTATTCTTTATGTTCATTCTTTCCATCAAGTTTATATCGTTTATTAAATCTATGAGGAACTAATCCTCCTGTAGGGGATTAGCAAGTGGAGTTATGAATAATTAATTATTTTGTAGGGATTTCTTAACAGATCAATTGTTCAGGAAAGGAAGAATCTAAATCCTGGGCCTGGCTACCCTAGGAAGTCATCAAGGTGAGAATTAACCCAAATTTGGTATGGCTTATCCGTGAACATCTTAACCTTGAACTGGTTTGGACTGTAAGGTCAGAAGATAAGTGGTTCTTGCCAACTCAGAACTTCAGTGGAAGAATAAAAAAATCCTGCTGGGGTATTGACTAGTTGATTGAATAAGAAAACCTGAGACGATGGTTGATTATGATTACCAAAGCAAGCTAATCACCCATGCCTAGATTTGATACATATTTGATTATTTGATTTCTCAATTTTCATTTATTTACTTTTCTTTTATTTTCGTTCATATTATTTTGAGTATAGTTTATGAAAATCGTTCTTTTAAATCTTCGTACTATAATTAAATTAAAGTACTAATTAGATCTATTTATGTTTAGATTAGAACTAATTTAGTGCTCACCTTCCTTGGGTACGATCCTTGGAGTACTTGCATCGCTTGTCACTTCTTTTCTGTAATATTTCTACTCTAGACGTTGGTACGTCCGAAGGCGGTCAAGTTGTTGGTGCCATTGCTGGAGAGGCAACGTCACTATATTAGTTTTAATTTTTGCATGTTAATAGAATAATTAGAAAATTTTTAGGTTATAGTTACAAATTTAATTTTCTTATTTTCTACAAATTTTATCGTTTTGGGTTTAGTGTTAGGGAACACCTATACAGCCAGTCACAAACCCAGAAAGAATAATATGAGGAAATCATTGACAACAACAACATTAGCAGCAGTAGATGCAGAATCCACCACCTGTTGTAGGCAACGTACCACATGAGAATCCATTGTTCAACAAGGCTAACAATAACAATCTAGAGATCCACCACCACCACAACAACAACCCGTAAATAAAAATATGGCATGTAACGAGAGGGCTCTAAAAGAGTATGCACTATTGAATTTGGATATCGTTCAGCCAGTCATCATGTCCAATAATTTCAAGAGGAAGCCAACTATCCAGATGATTTAGAATAATTTGCAGTTTTGAAGAACAATGACAGAGGATCCAAATCAACATTTAAAATAGTTCCTCTAGCTTTGTGATACCTTCAAATATAATGAGGTCACTAATGAAGCTATTAGTCTTTTGTTGTTTCCCTTTTAATTAATTTATAACGTCTTCTCTTAGCTAGATTCGCAGGCACCAGGATCAATCACAACATGTGATGAATTCACAGGGAAATTCCTACAAAATTTCTTTCCCATTACTAAGACAATCCAGCTAAGAATGGAAATTTCAATGTTCAAACAGTTCAAAGAGGAAAGCTTTCATAAAGCATGGGAGGAATTTAAGACACTAATTCAAAAATGCCAACACCATGAATTACCTGAGTGGTTACGACTACAAATTTTCTACAATGGGTTGGATGTGCATTCAAGGCCAAGATTAGATAGAGCAACATGAGGAGCCTTAATGAATACAACGTATGAGGGTGTGTACGAATTAATAGAAAGTATGGCGATGAATATCTTCCAGTGGCCAAATGAACAATACACATATGGCTAAGGACAATCTACGGTGAAGGTTGTCTAAGAGGATGATAGATATCAACAGTTAGTGGACAGAATCAACCAAATAGAGGCTAAGAAGAATGCACCATCTGTCTATGGAGGAGACAAATCGCTCTTCCACTATATTAACAATCCCATCGAGGATGTGATCTACATTGAAAATAGGGGAGGAAATCTCTATTCAAATACATATAATCCCAGATGGAGAGATCACCCTAACCTGAGATGGGGAGGAAACCAAGAAGGAGGTAATGGCTCAAACCAAGTTAAAAATTCTAACTATCAGCCTCCTTATGAAAAAAACCCTAGGAAAGGTCCAAGGTGAATGACCATACTACATGTGGTCAACGTTTGGATAGAATCTAGGGGGAGATGTAGTCAATGAGAACAGACATGAAATAGATGTAGTCTGAGTGCACCAATTCAACAAGAACATTGACTAAACTTAAAGATCAGATGAGCCAATTGATGAGCATGATAGGGGATATAAAAAGACAAATTGGCACAGGTATTCTTAGTAATACCAAAAATAATCCTACTAGAGAAGGCAAGGAGCATGTAAAAGTAATAGCGCTCCACTCGGGTAAAATACTAAGTAGCCCAGGGACCCCAACTCAAGATATGCATAAAGGGAATACTGATAATCTTTAGAAAGAATCCTTAGAAGCTAATAATGAACTTGAACAAAAGGAAGTAGTTGCACCGACAGTTCAGCCAGAGATAGAAATGATAAAAGATTTTGCCATTGCAAAAATATAGTTCCCTTCAAAGCTAGAAAAGAAGGAAAAATTGGATAAAGATGAGTTTGAGAGTTTTCTATACTTATTCAAAACATTAAATGTCAACCTGTCGTTGATTGAATTAATTGAGAAAGTTTCTAAGTATGCCAAGTTTTTAAAAGAAACTATGTTTAGGCATAGAAAAATTAAGGTAGGTGAACAAGTTAATATAAGAGCTTCCTATAGTACTATTATTTTGACACATGTTCCCTAAAATTTGAAAGACCTATAAAGTTTTACGATTCCCATACAGATAGGGAACATTCATTTTAATAGAGCTCTATGTGACCTAGAAGCTAGCATTAATTTAATGCCTTTACCTATTTATGAAAAACTCAGGTTAGGGGACCTCAAAAATACCCAGATAACACTGTAGTTGGCTAGCAAATCCTTAATAGATTTAAAATGAGTACCGGAAGATATGGTACTCAAAGTGATCAGCTTTATCATCCCAACAGACTTTGTAGTTCTAGACTTTAAAGGAAATCATGAGATACCAATTCTATTAGCGAGACCTTTCCTAGCCACTTCAAGGTCCACTATTGATCTAGAAAATAATGAATTAATAATGAGGATTAATGGTGAAACCGAAATCTTTAAATGTGGTCACCAACAAAGGGGGGAAATAAAAGTGAATTAAGTGAGCATTGTAATGAATTATCTATTTGTAATCCTAATAATCTTGAATCAAGGGACATACTCCTTTTAATCCATGCAGGATGAAAAAATAGGTTCAAGGAAAGAGATAAGTAGAAAAAGGTGGAATAGCATGACGGGCGATGGACTAATATTGAAAGAACTAGAAAATTGTCCATATGTGAATTGATTGTACTATAGGATGAATCCAACAGTAAAACATGATTATTTAAATTAAATTTTAAAATCTTTGTAAATTATTGTATATTTAACTAACAGATTAGTCTAGATTTTAATTTTTAATTTATGTTTTATAGAAATCATAACACTCTAGAAATTGGAATTTAGGGTGAAAATATAGTTGGTGTCAGAAACAAGGTGACCTCGTGTCACAACACCAAGGATAGAATTGATGAAAATTGAAAAAATCATTTCTATGTTGCGACATGGACTTTGTGTGTCGCGATACACAAAGTTAGGATACCCTAAAATCCAAAATTCTAGACTATGTCACGATATCGAACCCTGATGTCACAACAATGGTTAATTGCCAGGGGTGTCGTGACACCGAACCCTTGTGTCACGATATCGCTGTAATTTTCTACAGGGTTGACCTAATCCATTTGTGCAACTTGGTGCACTAACCCTATTTTCTACCTAGTTTTTAACCCAAAAACTATTGGTTTTTAACCTAAAAACACCCTAATCTCACATTCTAACCTTTCTTAATCTCAAACCCAAAACCCCTTTTGCATTAAAACCCTAAATGTACAACTCTTCTTTCCTATTAGTTAAAACGCAAGATTGTCACAACCAGTGGAAAACGAAATACTAAAAGGAGCAACCATAAATGAATATTATGAGGACTTCATCATATCTTATTAAAAGGTTAAGGGTTCCTAAACTCTTTTTTTTAATGTTCCATTGGAAACTTTCCTTGCTAGTTCATTAGTTGTTGAAATTAAACAAATATTCAAAATGCTTCCATGAAAGGTTAGAAGAACTAATGAACCAAAACCTTCAGCGGTCTTGAACACCTCTAATTTTCCATATCCAAACGTTGAAAAATATTTTGTTGAACTTCAAGAAAAAAAGTTTATTCAATGGTTCTCTGTCAAGAGATATGACTGTAACAGCCCTTTTTCAATAGTAGCAGAACAATGAATTCGGGACAACAAATTTTTATCATGTCAACTCATAAATATATAGAATATTTACAGAGTCATTAGAGTCGTATTAAAATTTGGATAGGAAATTTTATCATTTAGGTAGTTAATTTAAGAAAAAGGACTAAATTGAAAAAGATTCAAAACTTAGTGATTACTACATTTAAGTAATTAAAAATCTTACTTATTAAATTAGGAAGGACCTATGTAGCAATTATCCCCTAGTATTAATATTGGATGACATTATGGATGAAAATCATAAAATAGTACATGTTTTAATGGTAAAATGGTAAACATTATAAAATTAAAACAAAATTAAATGAAGTAAAAGACATTTTCTTCTTATTTTCTCTTCATCTTTGCTGAGAACACAATGGAAGCATAGTTTGGAGGTACAGTTAGTTCATCCCTTTGCGTAAGTAAGTTTTTTAGCCCCGTTCTTAATGAATTTTATGTTTTTAAGATCGTTGCAACTAGGTCCAGCTAGTCCGTACCTTCATTTTTGAATCTATTAAAAATTTTAGAAGTTGACATTGATGAATCTTGGTTTTTTGTGATGATAATTATGTGTTTGAATTTTTCATTGTGATTTTTGGTCCTTTTGTAAAGTGATTTTAGTTAGTTTTTTTTTATTAAATGATTATATTGTTAAAATGTTAAAATTGCATGGTTTATTTGTGAATAAGAGATGTTTTGTGGACTGTTTGAAGGCCTAGAATATTCGACTATAATCTGATTTCTAGAAAATAGTCAAATTGATGATTTTCAGGTTAAGGCACTAAATTGCATAAATTGTAAAAGTTTGGGGCAATTGTGTAAATTTCAAAAATGAAAAGGTATAAAATGTAGAATAAATTGGAATATGAAATGTAAGCTAGAAACTGGGAAATTTTACATTTTAGATCAAGATCCTATAGATTTACGTGGAAAAAAAAAATTACAGAATAGTCCCTAAACTTTTACAACTATTACAACTCAGTCCAGATAAGTTCGTTTGTTTTATAATTCCATTTTATATGAATTTTATGATGATATAATATGAAATAGTTTATATCGATTCTTTAATTGATGTTATAAAGTTGTTGGAAAAATGTTATTGAATTTCGGTACTTGGGCCGAATGAATGTGAGATAGAGTACAATTGAATGACGGCGAGTTATGGGGGCCTAGAGTGGAGATGGATGTGGTGTGTTATATATATATTCCTGAGTATACCGAGGTTCAACATTTGTTTTGAACCCTCGTGTTACACTTCTTGATGTGGGGTGTTATCAGGTGGATTAGCTCTTATGAGCAGTTGGCGTGTTATCGGGTGGATTAGCTCTTATGAGCATTTGGCATGTTATCGGGTGGATTAGCTCTTACAAGCGATTGGTGTGTTTCACTTGGATTACTTGCATACTCATATCCGTAAGTTGTTCATCAGGTCGATAATGGTTGTATTATAACTTGTTTAAATGATTTTGAAAGGCATGACATGTATTTAAGCTTTGAATTGAATTATGCAATTCACCGGTTTGAGTTTGTGGATGACAGGAAACACTTATAGTTTAGTTATTATTGATTGAATTGTTTTATTTACTTTGATAAGATTTATTGTTTCTGTACATCGAACTTACTCTTACATGAGTTAATTTCTGTTTTTGTAGATACTTTTGAAGGTTGGGCGATCAGATCAGCGCTCAAGTCACACTATCCATCCATTTTTCGATAGTTTTTGGAAAATTTGTTTTTGGATTAAATGGCATGTAATAGGCTTGTTTTTTCATTACTTTTGTTTTGATATGTAAATCTATAAAGAATGAGCTTAAGTGCAAGTAGAAAACTTATGGTGATATATGTGAGTGATGGAAGATGTTTTGGTACAAGTTTATAGCATATGGTAGATTAATATGTTATCTTGCATTGTGGTGAATTGCGGTGCCTATAATAGGCATATTGGTTAGAAGTTTTAGTTCTGTAAATTGGCATGTTTGGGTGATGATTTATATTATTGTATAAGTGTCTACTTGTGGTACCATTGAGGATACATTGGTTAGGCACTTAGGATGGTTGATTTATCATGATTTGAGCTTGTTTAATGTCACTTTGAATAGGTCTAATGGCTGGTAAATGGTTTACTTAAGGTCCAAGAAATCTTGAAATGGTAAACTTCACATTTAAGGTTTATTTAGGTGCACATGGCCTAGGACACGCCCGTGCCATTTGGCCGTGTACCACATACGGCCTGCGACACGGTCGGGTGTATTAAGTCAGTGTGTTACATGGCCTAGCACACGGCCTACGACATGGTAGTGTGTCACAAGTCAGAGAGTCACACAGCCTAGCACATAGCCTGCGACACGACCATGTGTCACAAATGAGAGAGTTACACGGTCTAGCACACGGCCTGCGACATGGCCGTGTGGCCCAACTCAGTGAGTTATATATGTAGGGATACGAGCTGAGACACGGTCATGTGTCACAAGTTAGAGAGCTACACGGTCTAGCACATAGACTATGACATGGCCTTGTGGCCCAACTCAGTGAGTTACATATGTAGGGACCGGGCTGAGACACGATCGTGTGTCCCTATATTGAAAGTTACATGGCCTGGGGCATTCCACACGGCCTGGCCACACGACCGTGTGTCCCCTATTTTATTTGAAAATTTTCAGATTTTCTTGAAATTTTTTGATTTGTTTCAAATTAGTATCGAATTGTTTCTAAGCTATTTTAAGGCCTCGAAGGCTCAATTTAGGGACAAAATACATGTGATTGGATGGCTTTTATAAAGGTTAATCTATTTAATATTATGATGTTAAATGTGTTACAATTGATTGGTAATTCTCTATAACCTTAATTCGGTGATGGAGACAGGTTAGGGGTGTTACAATGGCCTTTAGTTAGATATTATAGATGGTTTTTTGTGTAGGATTTCTACTCTTGACATTGGCATGTTTAGAGGCGGTCAACCACTTACTTACAACCTATATTATGATAATTTATACCATAGTAGTGGAATAAATTCATATAAAAAATGTAAACATGCGAGCTTATGAAACAAATAAAGAAAGGGTTTGCATGTCACCTCAACCGTAAAACTTAAGGGTTCGCATGAAAGAAGTAGACATGGTAGTTTAGGGTATGCATTTTCAAACATAGATTCAAGTATACAGAAATTATTATTAAGGTTCGCACAACAACGTAGGTTCGTATATCTAAGTATCACATAAGTTTGCATAACAACAATAAACATGAATTCACATAACAACATAGGTTTGCATATCTAAGTAACACATGAGTTCACATAACAATAATAAGCATGAATTCACACAAAAACACAAGTTCACAAAATAAAAGCAGTTCACATACCTTCTAAGTTTGCACTTAAAACAAAACATCATAGGTTTGCATAGAAACAAGCTTCGCAACAAAAAAAGGCGTTAATGTAAGGGTTTTCAGACATATGTATGGTTCTCTAAATAGTAAGGTTATCGCTCCTAAGGGTTTGCATGCATATAACGGTTTGCAATCATACAAGGGTTGCAAAAAATAATACTTTTCAATAACACTAGCTCGCATATGGAAACACAAAAATTTATACACCTTTTCATACCCTTTTTAACTTAAATTCATACGAATTCGGTTAAATTCTTGTAGAAAAATAATTAATTTTTATAAAATAATTAAAGTGCACTTAAAATATGAACATATTAAATTTTAGTTAATTTTATAATTATTTTTGATGAATTTATGTTATTTTCGACAGGTATGCACAAAGGGCGAAAAATGGCTCGGCAGACACTGCTAGAAGCACAAAATCAAGAAGCAATTTGAAGTATAGAGGCAAACTAAATTTCAGACTAAGACGGTCCAAAATTATATGTATTTATTCATAATTTAATTAATTTTAATTTATATCCAATTCAATTTGGGTTAATAAATTATTATTAATTAATTATGAAAAAATGGTCCGATTGAACCGAACCGATTGAACCGAGCCGACCAAGAAAAGGACAGCCCAAAACCGTCCAAGTGCTGACCCAATTCAGCTCATTCGATGATTATTTAAGTTGCAAAGAAGCCATTGGAGACTTGTTCAAATTGCAATTCAACCCCTCCACAATTGATGGCTCTGAAGATTGGCCCTTAGCATATTTAGCAAAGTTGAAGCCATCAACTTTGCCACATAGATGGCCAGCCAAGGAGTGGCTCTTTGGCTGCTATTTTTAGCAAATTTTAGCTGCCACACTCAGCTATAAAAACCCCCTTGGCTGATCGTTCAAGGCATCCCTCATTCATTTACATCTCTCCTCTCTTATCTCATTTTTTCCTCTCATTTTTCTATTCAAAGTCCATTGCTCTCTTGTCGATTTCTCCCCTTGATAAAGTGTTATTCTACAGCCATTTTGGAGTAGCAATTGAGTGTTCATAGCAGCCTTGATCAGCGAGGACAACAAAGAAAAGGTCGAACGGAGCAACCTAGTCAAGCCACGGAAAAACACCAGATTTGATTCTTATTCCCTATCGCTTTAGTTTTTGTTGTTTTTGTGATGAAAATATCTATGAATATTTATGTTGTCGGAATGGTTAATTTAATTAGCTTACATTGAATTTAATCCATGTTGGGTTGATTGTATTTCATCCTCTTAAATTATTAAAATTGTGTTTATGCTGTTATAGGCCTCGATAAAATGCTTGATTAAGTAAAATCATGCCTAAGTTATTCTTGTATTATAATTGTTAGGTAACTAATGAATTAATTATTTAAACGGATTGAAATTGTAATTAATTGACACACTACTTAATCAGTGCATGTTTATTCTTCTAAGGTAGCTGAAGGTTAAATTAGCAATGTATCAGGTGATACACTTGCCTTGCATAACTTGCAAGATTATTGTGATTAAACTGTTTCAAGGTAAGGAAACGTTGTTACCTCACATAGTCTTTTATGTTCTTATTAGATTTATTTAATCGTTTGAATTGACATAGGAATATGCAAGAGATTAGTTCAATTTAATGAGAATTTATGTGCAATAACATGGTTGCTTATTAAAATCTATTTAATCGTTTGAATTGACATAGGGTTATGTTAAGAGATGAATGGATTTGTATAGGTGAGTATGTTCATAAGTTAGCATATTACTGAGTTACCGTGAATTTATTCGTAACAACATAAAATGAGTTTGATAATTCTAAGTTAAAGAAATGTAATTAATCCAACACAATTATGTCATCTTGATTAAATCATATTTTGAAATCGTGCATTAGAACTTTTATTTTTATTTAGTTTAAATTTATATTTCTTAATCACCCTTTTCAAAACAAAATATTTTTCCTTACCAAAGTGTTTTAAATAGCATTCATAAATAATTCTTTTTATAGTCCCTGTGGGTACGACAACTCGACATTTACTTGCCACTTTATTACTTGTTGTGATTGTGTACACTTGCGCATTTCTGCCGATCCAAGTTTTTTGGCGCCGTTGCTAGGGACTGTTTTAAAAAGTCATTATTTGTGAATTTGTTAGTTTTGCATTTTGTTTTATTATTTTTTTAAATTTTAACTTAATTAATATTTCAGTGATAATTTCAGGTGTTTATGAGTATTAACTGAATCATGATTTACTCCCTATAGACCCTGAGATAGAAAAAACTTTTTGAGACCGAAGAAGACAAGTGAATCAGAGAAGGATCGAAGAGATGAACTTTGAAAATCTAAATCAAGGAAATGGAGCAAATCCTGCTCAAAATCCTATCCTTATTGCTGATGATAGGGATAGAGCTTTAAGATAGTATGTCATGCCAGTGTTTAATGATCTTAATCCAGGTATTAGGAGACCCAAAATCGAGGCACAACAGTTCAAACTGAAGCCAGTCATGTTCCAGATGCTTCAGACAGTGGGCCAATTTAGTGGAATGCCTACCGAAGATCCTCACCTATATTTAAGACTATTTATGGAGGTGATCTATTCTTTCAAGTTAGCCGGAGTACCCGAAGATGCATTACGATTGAAGTTGTTCCCATATTCAGTAAGGGACAGAGCTTGAGCCTGGTTGAACTCCTTGCCACCAAATTCAATTTCCACATGGGAAGAGTTAGCAGAAAGATTCCTTATGAAGTATTTCCCGCCAGGAAAGAATGCTAAGTTGAGGAACAGGATCACTACCTTCCAACAAATGGATGATGAGTCCTTGTATGAGGCATGGGAAAGGTACAAAGAGTTATTACGAAAGTGCCCTCATCGTGGAATCCCACATTGCATCCAACTTGAGACATTTTATAATGGTCTCACTGCTTACACGAGGATGGTAGTGGACGCTTCTGCTAATGGTGCTCTCATTTCTATGTCTTATAATGAGGCTTATGAAATCATTGAGAGGATTGCCAGCAACAATTACCAATGGCCAACCAATCAAGCAGCGTGAGGAAGGAAAGTTGCTAGAATACATGAAGTAGACGCTCTTGCTTCACTCGCATCTCAAGTATCATCAATACCCTCGATGTTAAAAACTCTTATTACTAATGGGTCTAACAGTTTTGCAGCACAGCCACCTAACCAATTTGAAAATATAGCCTGTGTTTATTGTGGGGAAGGAAATTTGTTCAAAGAATGTCCATCGAACCCAGAATCCATGTACTACATAGGTAACCAGAACCAAAATCAATGATAAACTGTAATTTATACATATTATTGTCCCATGCTTAACACAGTTGATGCTCCTATGTAACAGTTCGGTTTTGACCCTAGTCAGAATAGTGGTTTCAGGACCACAAATCTGGGTCTAAAAAATATTTTAATATTATTATTTGTGTCTGTGATGTGTGAATTTACATCTATGAAATTTCTGTGATTTAATTTGTCCGTTTCTGTGCTCGATTTGCAAAAAGGACCAAATGGCGTAAGTTGTAAAAGTTGCCTACTAGTTGCTGAAGTGCCTAGGTGCTATAGTTGGTTAAAGTTGAAGCCCTTGCATGTCAATAATACCATTATGGGATAGTGGGAGACATGGTTTGGCGATATAGTAAATAGATAAATTTTTAAATGATAGTTAGGTAATTAGGTAAATATGTTAATATAATAAAAGAAATCATGAAAATGAAGCCATTTTCATGCATGCTCAGCTGAATTGGGAAAAGAAGAAGCCATTGAAGCTCCAAAACTTTTAGCCCTTGCATGAGTAAATAGGTTAGTCTATTCTGTTCGGTTTTTGACAATTTCTACGTTTCTGTGATCGTTGCTTTGTGTTCTTCAAAACCCTTGTTTAAATTTCTTTTTTTGTTGAAGATTATGAAATGCGCAATTGATGATTATATGATCTTGGTAGTGCTCTTATATGGATTATGAAAGATATATATTAGATTATCATGTTTTGTTCTTGAATTTTGATGAAATGAGCTATTTGGACTAATTTGTGAAAATGAGATTTTGAAGGACTAAATTGTGAATTAAACATGTTGTATGAGCTTATATAGAAGCCATGAAAATTCGGTTAGCCTTTGTTGCAAAGAAATTTTACATATTGATGATTTTGTGAAAAATAGACTAAATTGTCAAAGTGTGAAAATGTAAGGGTTAAAGTGAAAAGTGCCCAAAATATGTGAATATGGATTAAATTGAATGAAATGAATGATTGAATGGCTGAATTTGTATTGTATTAGATCAAGAACAGAGAAAATCGAATTTAGATCGAGGGAAGTCTAAAGTAGTTGAATAGTTGACTCGGTTCATCCGAAATCTGTACGAGGTAAGTCAAACTATACTTATGAGTTGAGTTGATTATATTCTGTGTTTATAAACTGTTATCTAAATTGGACGGTCTTAAGAGCCTGATAAAAGAATGCTGGTATTGATCTGAATTATCATGTAAGATCGTGTATGGGACACAGGCCTTAATTTGAAATTTACGTGTAAGACCGTGTCTGGGGCATCAGCATCGTATCTGATTTCGTATAAGACCCTGTCTGGGGCAAAGGAATCGATATTGAATTACATGTAAGACCATGTCTGGGACATTGGCATTATACTCGTTTATGAATATCTATATCGTTTCTGAACCGTCTGATGACAAAGTATGAGATATGAAAATGAATATGTGAAATATATAATCTATACAGATACGTTTGTATCGTACTTAATTTTTGAATATGAAAGACTCTGTTTCTGCAAAATAGCGAATGCGAAGTAAGTTTGAAATTATGGAAATGAATATGATATACATATAAGCAAAAGAGCATGGTTAAGTTTATGAACTACTATGAGAAATAGCTATGAATTCTTATGGTTGTTTTGTACTATATATGCTTTAGTAATTAGACCAATTATATTTGGCTTACTAAGCTTTTTGTAGCTTACTCTATGTAATTTTTACCTTTTTTACAGTTATCGTAGCTAATGAATGCTCGGGATAGTCGAGGATAGTCATCACACTGTCAAACTCTTTTTGGTACTTTTGAAATGTACATATTTATAAGTATGGCATGTATAGGCTAGAATGTTTAAGTTTGTAAGCTTTTTATGTATATAAGTTATGCCATTTGAATTTGGCTAACAAATGATGAGTTTGAGCGTAGTTTTGATGTATGTTTTGAAATGTGTTATATTCTAAGGTGTTTTGGTCATCTTTGAGCATGGAATTGGCTAGAAATGTTGGTATAATTTTTTCTTACTAATGCTTGTAGGATTGGACCCTTAATGGGTGGCAAATTAGCTTAAACCAAGCTGTATTGTGCCACACGTCATGGAACATGGGCGTGTCCTGTGGCCATGTGAAAAAGTCAATAGCTAGCTAAATTTTACACGACCATGGCACACGGCCGTGTCTGTTGGCCTTGTTAAAAAGTCAGTATAGGACCTCTTTTTGGCATGGTTGGACCACATGGGCTTGCCTTGTGCTCGTGTGAGTCACACGGCCTAGCCACACGGGCGTGTGATTTTGTCAATTTTGAAAAGTTTGATTAAGTTCTAAAAATCTTGAACAGGTTCGGTTTAGTCCCGACCCTCCCCTAAATGTATGTTTTAGGTATCGTAGATCATCTTAATGGATAAATTGAGGATGAATGCAAATGTATTAATGTTGTATGATATCTGTGAATCTTTGTTGTTCTGTAATGTTTTGTCTGTTCAGTGACTCCCCTTACCTATTTCGACGACAGTTACGGGATAGGGGTGTTACATTTTATTGGTATCAGAGCTATGGTTTAGTCGGTTCTAGGACTACCATAGCGTGTGTGAGTCTAGTTATACATGCCATATGTCTAAAACTATGATAGTGTGATGAATCCTGACATTTGAAATATGCTTTTATATAGCAATAGATCCCAATAGAGCCGTAGTTGATGATGTTGAGAGTAATGCGCCTACTCACGCGCAAGGGACGGTGCAAGATGATTCTCGACCAGCTACGAGTAGCCATGATAACGAGGCTAAGCAAGCCTTCTATCAGATGATGAATGATTGGTTCACCCAATATATTAGAACCAATCCTGCTGTTCAACAACCTCCACCCCTGGTTAATCCTTTTCAAGTTCCTGTCATGACTTCTGCGAATCCAATTCAGTTTAGTAGACCACCAGTTGATAAGATTAGAAAGTATGGGGCTGAAGAGTTCTGAGCTACAACGAATGATGATGCTAAAAGAGCCAAATTTTGGTTAGAAAATACGATACGGGTATTTGATGAAATGTCTTTGAACCCAGAAGAATGTGTTAAATGTGCTGTTTCACTTTTGAGAGATGCGGCGTACCATTAGTGGAAACCCTTAATATCTGTGGTTCCGAGTAAACGGGTTACTTGGGATTTCTTCCAAGTTGAATTTCGAAAGAAATACATTAGTCAAAGATTCATTGATCAGAAATGTAAAGAGTTTCTCGAGCTTAAATAGAGCCGTATGTCTGTTATTGAATATGAACGAGAATTTGTGAGATTGAACCAGTATGCTCGGAAATGTGTATCTAATGAAGCAATAATATGTAAAAGGTTTGAGGATGGACTAAATGAAGATATTCGTCTGCTAGTCAGGATTTTAGAGATTAAAAAAATGGTGGTGCTCATTGAGTGAGCTTGTAAGGCTGAAGAATTAAGTAAGGAGAAAAGAAAAGCTAATTTTGAAGCGCGAGATGCTAAAAAAAGATCTTCGAGTAAATCATTTCAGTTTGGTTCAAAGAAATTTCGAGATGATCAGAATAGTTCAAATACTATTGTGGGACATTCGAATCAAGATCGAGCTAGATCGTATTCAAACACTAGAGCTCCTGTTACTTCTGTTGCAAGTGCTAAAAATGTCTGATCTGAGAAACCTGAATGTAAACACTGTGGTAAAAGACATCCGGGAAATTGTAGATTGAATGGTCGAGCTTGTTTTCGATGTAGATCTCTAAATCATTTTGTAAGAGATTGTTTTAAACTTGCTGAGCAAGAGAATGTACAGAATCCAAGATCGGGTAATACCTCAGCTAGAGGTAGACCTTCCAGAAATCCAAGAAATACAAGTGGTGGTTAAGGAGCTACTAGAGATACTGCTATTAGATCTGAGGCAAGAGCACCTGCCAGAGCCTATGCTATCCGAGCTCGTGAGGAAGCTTCATCACCAGACGTGATTACTGGTACTTTCACTCTTTATGATACTTCTTTGATTGCATTGATAAACCGTGGATCAACGCATTCTTATATCTGTATGAATTTAGTACATAATAAGACTTTGCCTGTAGAGTCTACTAAATTTGTAGTTAGAGTATCAAACCCCATAGGCAAAAGTGTTTTGGTTGATAAAGTCTGCAAGAACTGTCTATTAATGATTCGAGATATCTGTTTTTCTGCTAATTTGATGTTATTGCCTTTCGAAGAATTTGATATAATTCTGGGAATGGACTGGTTAACTTTGCACGATGCTATTGTAAACTACAAGCGAAAAGTCATTGACTTAAGGTGTAAGAATGATAAGATAATTTGAATTGAGTCTAGTGATTTGAATGGACTACCGGCTGTGATATCTGTAATGAAAGCACGGAGTTATGTAAAGAAAGGTTGTGAAGCCTATTTAGCTTATGTGTTAGACTCGAAAGTGGATGATAAGAAAATTGAATTATTGCCTGTTGTCTGTGAATTTTCTGATGTGTTTCCTGAAGAACTACCTGGTTTGCCTCCAATTCGAGAAGTCGAGTTTGGTATTGAATTGGTACGTAGTACTACTCCGATATCGATAGCTCCGTATCAAATGGCTCTGACTGAACTAAAAGAATTGAAATCTAAATTGCAAGAATTGACTGATAGGGGATTTACTAGACCGAGTTTTTCACCATGGGGTACTCCTGTTCTATTTGTGAAAAAGAAAGATGGCATAATGAGAATGTGTATTGATTACCGCCAGCTTAACAAAGTGACCGTAAAGAACAAATACCCTCTGCCCAGGATTGATGAATTATTCGATCAGTTGAAAGGTGCTACTGTGTTTTCAAAGATAGATTGGAGATCGGGTAACTATTAGTTGAGAGTAAAGGACTCTGACATTTCGAAAACTGCTTTTAGAACAAGGTACGGGCATTATGAATTTTTAGTTATGCCTTTTGGACTAACAAATGCACCTGCTATTTTTAGGGATTTAATGAATAGAATTTTTAGACCGTATTTAGATCAATTTGTTGTTGTATTTATTGATGGCATATTGATTTATTCACGAGATGAATTTGAACATGCCGAGCATTTGAGAATAGTGTTACAGACATTGCGAGATAAACAGTTGTATGCCAAGTTCAGTAAGTGTGAATTCTGGTTGCGAGAAGTTAGTTTTCTGGGCCATATTGTGTCAGCCTCTGAAATCTGAGTTGATCCGAGCAAAATTTTAGCTATTATGGATTGGAAACTCCGAGAAATGTATCTGAAGCCCGTAGTTTTCTGGGACTTGCTGGTTACTATAGAAGGTTTGTAAAATGTTTCTCGATGATTGCGACTCCGTTGACAAAGTTACTTCAGAAATATGTGAAGTTTGAGTGGTCAGAAGAGTGTCAGAACAATTTCGATTAGTTGAAAGCTTTGTTGATCGAAGCTTCGGTATTAGTACAACCTGAATTAGGAAAAGAATTTGTAATTTACAGTGATGCTTCGTTGATTGGTCTGGGATGTGTTCTAATGCAAGAAGGTAAATCATTGCTTATGCTTCGAGACAGTTGAAGCCACAAGAAAAGAACTATCCGACACACGATCTTGAGTTGGCTGCTATTGCGTTTGCCTTGAAAATTTGGTGTCACTACCTGTTTGGTGAGAAATGCCATGTGTTTTCTGATCATAAAAGTCTGAAGTATTTGATGACGCAAAAATATTTGACTCTGAGACAGAGAAGATGGTTAGAATTGTTAAAAGACTACGAGCTAGTTATTGATTATCATCCGGGCAAAGCAAATATAGTAGCGGATGCTTTGAGTCGAAAATCTTTGTCTTCATTACGTACGATGAATGCTCATTTAGCATTGTCTGATAATACTCTGGTTTATGCCGAACTGAAAGTAAAACCCTTGTTTATACAACAGATCTACGAGGCTCAGAAATCTGACAATGAATTGATAGCAAAACGATCTCTATATGATTCTGAATTTCAGGTTGATAATAATGATTGTTTGAGATTCAGAAATAGACTTTGTGTTCCGAAGAATCTAGAGTTAATTCAGATGATTTTGAGTGAGGATCACAGTAGTAAATTTTCAAAGACATCCGGGGAGCACGAAAATGTATAACGACTTGAAACAACTATACTGGTGGCCAGGAATGAAAAGAGATAATTCTGATTATGTTTCTAAATGTTTGGTCTGTCAGCAAATTAAAGCTGAACATCAAGTACCATCAGGTCTGTTGCAACCGATTATGATTCTGGAGTGGAAATGGGATCGTGTGACTATAGATGTGACTATGGATTTTGTTTCGGGTTTGCCCCTGTCTCTAAGAAAGAAAGATTCGATCTAGGTTGTAGTTGACAAATTAATGAAATCAGCTTACTTTATTCCGGTACGATCTAATTTCTCACTTGATAAGTTAGCTAAGGTTTAGACTACATGGTGTACCACTATCGATTGTGTCAGACAGAGATCCGAGATTTACATCACGATTCTAGAAGAGTTTGCAAGATGCTCTAGGTACTAAATTGCATTTCAGCACTGCTTTCCATCCGCAAACAGATGGTCAATCTGAGTGGATTATTCAGATACTCAAGGATATGTTGAGATGTTGCATTCTCGAGTTCGAAGGTACGTGGGAACAATATCTACCTTTGATTGAATTTGCTTATAATAATAGTTTCCAGTCGAGCATTAAAATGGCACCGTATGAAGCCTTATAGGTAGAAAGTGTAAAACTCCGTTATACTGGTCTGAGCTCAGTGAGAATAAGATTTACGGTGTTGATCTGATAAAAGAAACAGAACAGAAAGTGAGAATAATCCGAGATAGTTTAAAAGCTGCCTCTAATCGTCAGAAATCTTATGCGAATTTAAAAAGAAAGGATATCGAATGTGAGATCAGTGATAAAGTATTTTTGAAGGTATCCCCGTCGAAGAAACTGTTTCGATTTGGTAAAAAGGGCAAGTTGAGCCCGAGGTTCATCGGACCTTATGAAATCATTGAGCAAGTTGGGCCGGTTTCCTATAGATTGAGACTACCATCTGAGTTAGAAAAGCTTCACAATGTATTTCACGTATCGATGCTTCGACGATACAGATCTGATCCTTTGCATGTAATTTCTCCGTCCGATATTGAAATCCATTCTGATATGACATATGAAGAAAAGCCGATTCGTATTTTGTCACGTGAGACTAAAGAATTGCGTAATAACAGAATTTTGTTAGTCAAAGTACTGTGGCATAGACACGGAGTAGAAGAGGCTACGTGGGAGCCTGAGGATGCAATGAAACAGCAATATCCGAATCTATTTAACGGTAAGATTTTTGGGGACAAAAATCCCTAAAGGGGGAGAATTGTAATAGTCTGGTTTTGACCCTAGTGGGAATAGTGGTTTTGGGACCACAAATCTGAGTCTGAAAAATATTTTAATATTATTATCTGTGTTTGTGATGTGTGAATTTACATCTATGAAATTTCTGTGATTTAATTTGTCTGTTTCTGTGCTCGATTTGCAAAAAAGACCAAATCGCGTAAGTTGTAAAAGTTGCCTACTAGTTGCTAAAGTGCCTAAGTGCTATAGTTGGTTAAAGTTGAAGCCCTTGCATGTCAATAAGACCATTATGTGATAGTGGGAGACATGGTTTGGAAATATAGTAAATAGATAAATTTTTAAAGGATGGTTAGGTAATTAGGTAAAATATGTTAATTATAATAAAAGAAATCATGAAAATGAAGCCATTTTCATGCATGTTCAGCTGAATTGAGAGAAAGAAGAAGCCATTGAAGCTTCAAAACTTTTGACCCTTGCATGAGTAAATAGGTTAGTCCATTTTGTTCGATTTTTGCCAATTTTTACGTTTCTGTGATCGTTGTTTTGTGCTCTTCAAAACCCATGTTTAAATTTATGTTTTTGTTGAAGATTATGAAATGCGCCATTGATGATTACATGAGCTTGGTAGTGCTCTTATATGGATTATGAAAGATATATGTTAGATTATCATGTTTTGTTCTTGAATTTTGATTAAATGAGCTATTTGGGCTAATTTGTGAAAATGAGATTTTGAAGGACTAATTATGAATTAAACATGTTGTATGAGCTTATATAGAAGCCATGAAAATTCGGTTAGCCTTTGCTGCAAAGAAATTTTACATATTGATGATTTTGTGAAAAATGGACTAAATTGTCAAAGTGTGAAAATCTAAGGGTTAAAGTGAAAAATGCCCAAAATATGTGAATATGGGTTAAATTGAATAAAATGAATGATTGAATGGTTGAATTTGTACTGTATTAGATCAAGAACAAAGAAAATCAGATTTATATCGAGGGAAGTCTAAAGTAGTTGAATAGTTGACTCGGTTCGTCCGAAATCTATACGAAGTAAGTCAAACTATACTTATAAGGTAAGTTCGAAATTATGGAAATGAATATGATATGCATATAAGCAAAAAAGCATGGTTAAGTTTATGAACTACTATGAGAAATAGCTATGAATTCTTATGGTTGTTTTGTACTATATATGCTTTAGTAATTAGACCAATTGTATTTGGCTTACTAAGCTCTTTGTAGCTTACTCTGTAATAATTTCATCTGCTTTACTGCTATCGTAGCTACCAAGGGCTCGGGATAGTCGAGGATAGTCACCACAATCTCAAACTCTTTTTGGTACTTTTGAAATGTACATATTTATAAGTATGGCATGTATAGGCTAGAATGTTTAAGTTTGTAAGCTTTATATGTATATAAGTTATGCCATTTGAACTTGGCTAACAAATGATGTGTTTGAGCATAATTTTGATGTATGTTTTGAAATGTGTTATATTCTAAGGTGTTTTGGTCATCTTTGAGCATGGAATTAGCTAGAAATGTTGGTATAATTGTTGCTTATTAATGCTTGTAGGATTGGACCCTTAATGGGTGGCAAATTGGCTTAAACCAAGCCTGCATTGTGCCATACGGTCATAGAACACGGGCGTGTCCTGTGGCCGTGTGAAAAAGTCAACAGCTCGCTAAATTTTACACGGTCATGTCTATTGGCCGTGTTAAAAAGTCAGTATAGGACCTCTTTTTGGCACGGTTGGACCACATGGGCATGCCTTGTACTCGTGTGAGTCACATGGCCTAGCCATATGGGCGTGTGATTTTGTTAGTTTTGAAAAGTTTGATTAAGTTCTGAAAATCTTGAACGGGTTCGGTTTAGTCCCGACCCTCCCCTAAATGTATGTTTTAGTTATCATAGATCATCTTAATGGATGAATTGAGGATGAATGCAAATGTATTAATGTTATATGATATATGTGAATCTTTATTGTTCTATAATGTTTTGTATGTTCGGTGACTCCCCTTACCTATTCCAACGACGGTTACGGGATAGGGGTGTTACATCCTAATCCTTTAATTTCATATTTTACACTTAGGTGAGCACAGGAGAGCAAAAAGAATAAGAAACGGGCCAAAAACGGAGAAAATGGGCCGACGTGGGAAATCAACACGGCCTGGACTTCCTCACACAGGTAGCACACACGCCCATGCCATTCTAGCAAGCTCGAATACGGCCTAAAACAACCTCAACACAGGCATGTTTATCTCTCAGCCTTGACCACGGCCTGAAGCAATCGTACACAGGCGTGTCCCTGTCGAGCCCAAGTTAAGTTTTATTCGAAAAAGGGCGATTTTGAGGGCTTTTAGGCATTCTAAAGCCTATTTAAACACCCTAGAGGAGAATTAAAGGACACACAGAGTAGGAAGAATGGAATTACTAGAAGAAAGCTGATTAATCCATCTCGAAAGTCGGATTCACCTCCAAGACTGAAGATCTCCCTTCAATTTCCTTCAGGGGTTTTTGGGTTTTCTTTATGTTTTGTTATCATTCTTCTGAGAAGTTTTCTTTTATAGTTATGAACTAATCCCCTAAATACCTAAGGGGGATGAAACCTAAGACGGATCTTGTTAATATTTGCTAAACTGTGTGATAAATACTTGATTTGTTCTTAATTATGACTTTAAACCTTGTTTGAATATTCCAGGATATTGGTTCAAGTATTGATGTGCTTATTCGGAGGATGAGTAGTCCCTGTCTAAGAGTAGATCACTCATAATTAAGCGGAGTTGCATGCAATCCTACAGATAGAACGACATAAATCTACCGGATTAGAGTAAAATCTAATAAGGGAATCCATAGATGGAGTTAATGCAAAACTAGGGGTTAATTAGAAAGAGATTTCAATTAATCAACCTAGGGTTAGACGTTATTAGTCTTAATAGAGATAATAACATAACTTAGGTATTTCTACGAATCAAGTCAAGTGAATAAATCATCTGGTTCAGAGTCAATTAACAAGAGAAGTCTAGGTGATTCTTCCTTGGGTGTTGTCTAAAATCAATCAATTTTCCACAAGTATTTTCCCTAATTTACTTTCTGTGTGTTCTTAGATTAGTTAACTAGTTAGTTAAAACAACCTTCATTATTTTTAGGCTAAATAATAAAAAGAAAGTTAATACTAGTATTTTTAGTTCCTTTGGGCTCGACATCTGGTCTTGCTAAAACTATACTACTGTTCGATAGGTGCGCTTGCCTTCATCGTGATAATAGTTAGTTCAAGTACGATCAATTATAAATTTTAAAACTTATCGCAAGTGACAATCAAGTTTTTGGCGCTGTTGCCGGGGAACTAAAATATTAGGAACACTCAATTTTTATTACTTTAGCCATTATTTTCTTATTTTATTTAATTTTGTTTTATTTTTAGTTTTACTAAATTTTCTTTTATTTTCTTCTGACAAGTTTTCATAGTTTATGACTAGAAGAAACTCGTCAGGACCATTAGTATTTGATAGTGAAATAGAAAACACAGCTCGCGAAACCAGAGAGAAATTAGGAGAAGCTTATAATACATAGAGGAAGGGCAAGAGGAAGATACTCCAACTACAAATGAGAAGATGGCCGAAAATCAGGAAAATCTGGTACCTCCTGCGATTGCTGCTGACCTAGTAAATCAGAATCCTGCTCCTCGTACTATGTATGATTATGCTAAACCTACTTTAACAGGAACTGAATCGAGTATAGTTAGGCCTGTTATTGCTGCAAATAATTTTGAACTGAAACCTAACACAATTCAAATGATACAACAGTTTGTTCAGTTTGATGGTTTGCAGGATGAAAACCCAAATACTCATTTAGCAAATTTTTTGGAGCTTTGTGACACATTCAAGATTAATGACGTTTCTGACGATGCCATTCGCCTTCGTCTATACCGAAAAGTTCTTACTTAAATACTTTGCACTCGCTAAAACAGCTAAACAAAGGAATGATATTCTTCTTTTGTGAAGATGGATTTAGAAACACTTTACGATGCATGGGAGAGATACAAAGACCTACTGTGAAGGTGCCCTCACCATGGATTACCTCTATGGCTGTAAGTTCAAATGTTTTACAATGGTGTGAACCCCTCGACAAGACAGATGATCGATGCAGCAGCTGGTGGAACCATCAACAACAAAACACCTGAAGCAGCTTACGAATTTATTGAGGAGATGTCACTGAATAACTATCAGTAGCAAGTCATGAGGACTAAGCCAACAAAAACAGCAGGCTTTTATAACGTCGATGCGGTTAATATGTTATCAAATCAGGTGGAACTACTAAATAAAAAGATTAATGAATTACTTGGTTCTATGCAGGTACATTTAGTGATGAGGTGTGATTCAAGTGGAGGAGGCATACATACAGAATATCAACCCTTCAATCCTACAACCGAGGAGGAACAAGTTCACTATATGGGTAATAATAACTCTAGATCTCAAAATAACCCATATAGTAATACTTATAATACAGGTTGGAGAAACCACCCAAATTTCTCATGGGGTGGTCAAGGAAGTCAAAGGCCACAAAATTCCCCGGGTTTTCAACAGCCCCTTTATCAATAGGAGAAGAAACTGAACCTTAAGGAGATGCTAACAAAATACATCTCGGTGCCAGAAACTCAATTCCAGAATATCGAGACAACACTTAAAAATCAACAAGCATCGATCCAAGGACTCGAAACTCAGATAGGCCAACTGTCTAAATTAATTTCTAAACGACCACAAGGTAGCTTGCCAAGTAATACTGAACCTAACCCAAGGGAACAGCTCAATGCGATTAATGTTAGAAATGAGGAAGGGTTAGTTACATCTGAATTAGAACCAAAACAAGAAACTGTGGAAAGCAAAGGTAAAGGTGATGTAGGCCATAATAAGTAGAAACCGGTAAGTGTAGAGTATAAACCTCATGTGCCATACCCCAATACGACGAGGAAAGACCGCTCAGACAAAAAATTTAGTAAATTCCTTAAACTTTTAAAGAAACTACATATTAACTTACAGTTTATTAAAGCCCTCTCGTAGATGACGAACGCAATGAAGTTTTTAAAGGAGCTTTTAGCAAATAAGCGGAAGTTGGACGAGGCGTTGCATGTGGAGTTAAACGCAGTTTGCTCAACTATTTTACAAAATAAACTGCCCAATAAATTAAAAGATCCAGGGAGTTTTACAATTCCTTGTTTAATTGGTAGTTTAGATGTGAACAATGCGTTGGCCGATTTAGGGGCTAGTATCAATGTCATGCCTCACAAAATGTTTAAGCAACTAGGTCTTGGGAAACCCAAAAAAACTAAGATGAGCATTCAATTAGCAGATAAAACTATCAGATTTCCTAGGGGTATTGTTGAAGATGTACTTGTTAAAATTGACAAATTTATATTCCCAGTGGATTTTGTTGTTCTAGACATAGAGGAGGATAGTAACGTCCCTTTAATTTTAGGAAGGCCCTTTTTAGCAACTGCTAGAACAATTATTGATGTTGGCACAGGCCAACTCACACTTTGTGTAAGGGACAAAACAATCACCCTTCAAGCTCGCAATTCGAGCAACACATCAAAAATTGAAGGGGGTTTTTGAAATCATTCTACTAAAACTAACCATATGTTGCAACCTACTTTGCAGGAAATAAGTTCGAAGGAAATACATGAGTCATGTTCAAGCAACAACAAAGGACCTATCCATGAAGAACGAAAACTACAAATCGATGAGCTAGATGAATGGCGGACAGATAAATCGAAAACACGCCATGATGAGCTAATTTTTTCCCTAAATCAAATTAAGGTTGGAGACAAAGTACTATTAGATACAACAGATCCTCGTATTACCACTTCTGAACTGAATGGAGCAATTCCTCTCATGATACTTAACATCTTTCCATACGATACAGTCGAGGTAACTCATTCCAAATTTAGCACGTTTAAGGTAAATATTACTCGTTTAAAACCTTATTTTGATAAAACTGATAGCAGGAATAAGGAGTGTAAACTCTTCGAACCACCATGGCACGTAAAACTTAGGTAAGTCGAGCTTAAACTATAAATAAGCGCTTCTTGGGAGGCAACCCGAGCACAAACAGTATTAACTTCTTTAAATTCTAGTATTTAACACCTAACTTACAAACTGAGTTCATGAATATAGGTTTTTGACAACCACACGGCCAGGCACATGGGCGTGCTTTAGACCGTGTGAAAACAGGGCAAAGATTTTTCCCCAACACGGGATGCGACAAGTTGCCACGGCCATGCGACATGGCTGTGGGCAATCCTGCCAAAACAACATGGACGTGCGACACGCCTGTGGCCTAGAACCGTGGATGAACCTGAGAAAGTGACATGGGCGTGCGACACTCCTGTGCCTCGCACCCGTGGTCGACACTAACAAACTAACACAGGCGTGGGCATACATAACACGGGCGTGGGAGAAGCGAACAAATCAGGACACGGCCATGCGACACGGCCGTGTGCACCAACACGCCCAAGGAACACGAGCGTGGACTGAATGTCAGAAGCGCCGAAATTTGAAAAAACACGAAACACACGGGCTAAAATTAGGGCACACAGGCGTGTCCCACAGTCGTGTGCCCAAAAATCTATAAAAACCCCTCACTATTCATCATCATCTTCCCCCAAAATCCCTAACCCTAGCCACTGCAATTCCACATGCCCTCTCTGCCACACTCGTGCACTGCTTTCAACTTCATTTTCGACGCCCAAGCTTTTCCCTCTTGCGTTTGTTTACTCTTTTCTCTTCTATTTTACTTACTTTTGATGCTTATTATCATAATAATCTTTATTTTTCTCATATTATTTCCATTTTGCTCATTATTCTATCATTTAAATTTCATTCTTAGAATATTTATCATATATTTCATGTTGAATCAAGTTATTAAGGAAGCCTCATGCATTTTCATTCTCATACCCATGCCATTACTATGCTTACGCTCATGCTATTATCATACTAGTTGCCAAAAAATTTATATCATCAAACTGATTGTTTTGGTTGAGTTTTGTTAGTGTTAGTAGTTTTGGCTGAATTTGTTAGTTTAAA
This sequence comes from Gossypium anomalum, assembly GCA_025698475.1. Taxonomy (NCBI): domain Eukaryota; kingdom Viridiplantae; phylum Streptophyta; class Magnoliopsida; order Malvales; family Malvaceae; genus Gossypium; species Gossypium anomalum. Next base: position 54,504,179 of record CM046968.1, on the reverse strand, counting down.
TTCATGGCTTATTGCTTTTCAAATTCGTTTACCTATTATTTCTTCCATTTATTAAGACAAAATAGTAATTCTTCTTGCAGGTCTACAATGTCGACCTTAAGTGGTAAAAAGGCCACCGTCCCCGCTTTGAAGAAAAGGAAAGGAGCAACGTCATCCTCAGGTCTTACTGCAGAGATTCGCCACCCCTTCCTTCAGTTTCTCGTTGGTCCCTAGGAAGAACCCTTCCAGATACTTCGGGCCCGACCTTTAGTTGGGGGCCACTGTATTGACTGGGCCGCACTCGAACAAGTCCAATTGGCTAACGCGGTCAGAGCTATTCTAGCAACCGATCCATGGGAACTCTTCTTTGCGATCATCGAGCTAACGTACTTTGAGCTTACACTCAAACTTTGCTCGACCTCACATCTTCAAGATGTCATGACTAACTTCGATGATCCCAGCACGGTTCAATTTCACCTCGACAGTTTAGTCTGCCAGTTGAGCATCCTAGAGTTTGGTACTGCACTGGGCCTATACACGGAGGAGTTCATGGAAGAGAATGAACTCAACACTCTCAACCGTCACATCCATCGTTCTCCTTCACGATGCTGGAACGCTTTAGTACTTGTCTCGTCCACCTATGACCCTAGCAGTTCCAAGGCATCGGTTCTCACCCTATCCTTGAGGTACCTACATGCCATTTTAGCTCACACTTTGATAGAACGGTGGGAGAGTACCGGCGTCGTCAACACTCACGACGCCTACTATCTATGGTGTATGGCGCATGGGCACGTCTTCTACCTTGCCTATTTCATCGCCCTCGCCATTTGCCATCAGATGGAGCGGCATCGGAAGGGGGTCATCTCCATTGGCCTCTATGTGCCTCGACTGGCTTTGTAACACCCCTATCCTGTAACCTACGTTGGAATAGGTGAGGGGAGTCACCGGACAAACAAAGCATTACAGAACAACACAGATTCACCGATATCATATAACATTAATACATTTGCATTCATCCACAATTCATCCATTAAGATAGTTTATGAGACCTAAAACATACATTTAGGGAAGGTCAGAACTAAACCGAACCCATTCAAGATTTTCAGAACTCAAACAAACTTTTCAAAACTGACAAAGTCACACACCCATGTGACTCACACGAGCAAAAGACACGCCCATGTGGTCCAATCATGCCAAAAATAGGTCCTATACTTACTTTTTAACACGACCGTGTGCCATGACCGTGCAAAATTTAGCTAGTTACTAAATTTTTCATACGGCCACAAGGCACGCCCATGTTCCCTGACCGTGTGGCACAATGCAGGCTTGGTTTAAGCCAATTTGCCACCCATTAAGGGTCCAATCTCACAAGCATTATTAAGCAACAATTACACCAACATTTCTAGCCAATTCCATGCTCAAAGATGACCAAAACACCTTAGAATATAACACATTTCAAAACATACATCAAAACTATGCACAAACATATCATTTGTTAGCCAAATTCAAATGGCATAACTTTTACATACATATCAACTAACCCATTCTAGCCTATACATGGCATACTTAAGAATATGTACATTTCCAAAAGTACCAAAAAGAGTTCGATTGTGTGATAACAATCCTCGACTATCCTGAGCCTTCAGTAGCAATGATAACTGTAAACAGACAGAAATCATACAAGGTAAGCTACAAAGAGCTTAGTAAGCCAAACACAATTGGTCTAATTACTAAAGCATATATATATATAGTACAGAACAATAATAAGAATTCATAGTCATTTCATAAAGTTGTTCATAAACTTAACCATACTCATTTGCTTGTATGCATATCATTTTCATTTCCATGATTCCGAACCTACTTTGCATTCACTATTTCGCAAAACTGAGTCTTTCATATTCAGAAATTAATTACGATACAAACGTACCTATATAGATTATGTATTTCACATATTCATTTTCATAACTCATACCTTGTCATCAGATGGTTTAGAAACGATACTGTAACACCCCTCGCCCACATCTGACACCAGGATGGGGTTCGAGGTGCTACCTAACTTTAACTCAATCAACTATGTAAAACAAGGCCATGAAATTTCAAACAATTTAAAACTTTTCCTTTCCCATGTAATATATCCCTTATGCGGGCTTACGAGGCCCTAAACATACATTCAGGGTGGTTCGGGACCCAACCGGGAACACATTTAAAACTTAGAAAAATCTCTTGCATCAAAGCTCTACACGCCCGTGTGGGTATAGAGCACACGCCCGTGCGCTAGGGACACGCCCGTGTCCCGAGCCTATGTCTAAAAACCTGGGCATTCTGTCAAAACAACACGGCCCAAGCACACACCCGTGCCCGGCAATTGTGTCCTTCACACGGTCGAGACACATGGCCGTGTCTCTTGCCCGTGTGCTACTAGCTTACATACTGACTTCATGGCGCGGGATGGACACAAGCCTGTGTGCTAGAATGACTTTAAAGTTTTAGGTGCAGGGGACACACGGCCATAACACATACCCGTTGGCGTGAATAGTGTGTCACACACGGCCTAGACACACGCCCGTGTGGACAAATTAGGCTATTTACCAAGCCCTTTGTCACCCATCTTACACAATCTACACAAGATCATTTCAATATACCCATCTCATCATAATGAACATTAATTCAATCATAGAAAGAACATTGTATGCATTCATCAAAATGAATAATAGCCATTATTCTAGGCTTAATACAAAATAAAGGGCTTTTGACTTAGGCCAAAATACATAAACAATTCTCATGATGACTATACTAGTCTAGCCCTATACATGCCACCTTCAAAAATATGAATCAAACTATACCGAATGTTGCGGGTGATAGTGTGATCGATATCTCTGACTTTAAGGGATCCTCGAGCTAGCTAGATAACGTTGAAAGAAGAGGGAAAGGAAAGAGGGTAAGCACAAAGCTTAGTAAGTTGCATATAAATAAATATACAACAACAATCTTACCACTAGATATCATGCTCAAATGTAAACATAATTCAACTTACTCTTTGTCATCTACTCGAGTCACATTTTCTAAATTAAGCTCATTACTCATGCTTACCATATAGGTACCTGTAACACTCACAACATGATTATTCCTTCGTTATCAAGATTGATCTATAACTCTCACCATTGAAACATTTGGAGTACTACTGGATATTTTTTGAACCTTTAACATGGGATCTATTACCGATGCGTGTCCCAGACACGTCTTACACTGGCTATCTTTATCGAGGCCGATGCATGTCCCAGACATGTCTTACACTGACACTCGTATGTGCGTGTTGATGCATGTCCCAGACATGTCTTACACTAGCACAACTCTTAGCCGATGCGTGTCCCAGACACGTCTTACACTGGCTATCTCTGTGTCGATGCCATGTCCCAGACATGGTCTTACACTGGCTCTCATAGTATGGCTGATGCATGTTCCAGACATGTCTTACACTAACCCTCGCCTTGATGCCGATGCCATGTCCCAGACATGTCTTACACTGGCGCACAAACCACCCAATGCCTTGGCACGAATATCTAGTTCGTATCCTAATGTTTCAACGGGATACTTCTATTATCTCAAATATTACTATGCATTCTCAATTCCTAACTCAACAATTCATACAATATCAATACAATGGCGATATGAATACAAGTATTAACAGTGTAGTTGTATTATTTACATACAACTTACCTCAGTTTACAAAAAGTACTCGACTACTTGGTTTAGTCGGTTTGCTTGGCCTTCCCCCGTTCTAGGTTCAGATTTGGTAAATCTTGATCTATAAGGACAATATGCACTCATTTAGTCACTAATTAGGATTAAACAATCATAAATTCACACATTTGGTAAAATGGCCATTTTGCCCTTAAACTTTGACAAAATTACCATTTTGCCCCTATGCTCGAAAATCGATTTTTATCGAATTTCTTTGTATTTCAAGCCTATTTAAACTCTTTTTACTACTATAGCTTCCCAAATTCTCAACATTTCACACACTTATCATCTATTTTGCAACTTATGCAAAATAGTCCCTTTAGGTGTTTTCATGTCAACACCTTTCACAAAAGTTGTTCATAACCCATCTAGGACTCATATTCTTCCATAAAAACTCAATAAACATAAAAAATGCATCCATGGCAAAACTCTAAACTCTTAACCATTTTGCAACATATTACTCACATTTTAAAGCCCATGCTTCAAGGGTCTCAAAAATGCAAAAATCATCAACAAAGGGTGTGAGAATCAGTTACTTGTGAGAGGAACAAGTTGCTGAAAATTTAATCTTTCAAACCCCTTTTCATGGTTGATATTTTCGGTGGAAAGAGATGAGAAGAAAATAAATTGACAACCTTTTTCTATTTTATTCCTTTTTTGGTCAAAATAGTCACCAAATTCTACCTACTCTTAAAAATTTGTCTCCTCTATGTCTCATGACCGGCTATGCTATCAATTAGGGGCATAATTGCCCATTAAAGACCTCCAATTTAAGTTCTCTAGCTATTTAACACATTTGGATACTAAAATACAACTTTTGCCTTTTATGCGATTTAGTCCTTTTTCGCAATCGGGCTTGAAAACATTAAAATTAACTCACCAAATTTTTCACGCACCAATAAAATCATACTATAACCTAATTAAAAATTATAAAAATAATAAAATAATCTTCTAACTTCAGATTTGTGGTTCCGAGACCACTGTTCTGACTAGACCCTAAATCGGGCTATTACAGATACAAATATTCATAAACGAGTACAATGCCAATGTTTCGGACGTGGTCTTACATGTAATTCAATATCAATGCCTCTGTCCTAGACTAGGTCTTATCGAAATCAAATACGATGCCGATGTCCCGGACATGGTCTTACATTTAAATTTCAAATCGAGGCCTGTGTCCCAGACACGGTCTTACACGATAATTTAGATCAATACCAACATTCTTTTATTAGGCTCTCAAGGCCGTCCAATGCAGATAACAATTTATAAACACAGAAGTTAATCAACTTAACACATAAGTGTAGTTTGACTTACCTCGGACAGATTTCGGATAAAACGAGTCGACTATTCAACTATTTTGGACTTCCCCCGATCTAAGTCCAATTTTCTTTGTTCTTGATCTAATACAATACAAATTCAACCATTCAATCATTCATTTCATTCAAGTTAATCCATATACATATATTTTGGGCACTTTTCACTTTAGCCCTTACATTTTCACACTTTGACAATTTAATCCATTTTTCGTAAAATCATCAATATGTAAAATTTCTTTGCAACAAAGGCTAGCTGAATTTTCATGGCTTCTATATAAGCCCATACAACATGTTTAATTCATAATTTAGTCCTTCAAAACCTCATTTTCACAAATTAGCCCAAATAGCTCATTTCATCAAATATTCAAGAACAAAACATAATAATCTAACATATATCTTTCTTAATCCATATAAGAGCACTACAAAGCTCATATAATCATCAATGACACAATTTATAATCTTCAACAAAAACAAAAATTTAAACACGGGTTTTGAAGAACATGAAGCAACGATCATAGAAACGTAGAAATTATCAAAAACCGACGAAAAATCATACATTAATCAAGGATCAAAGTGTCGAAACCCTAAGATGGCTTTCTTATTTTCTTTTTCTTATGTTTTTCGGCAAGAAAAACCACATAAAAACCAATTTGATGTTTTATTTTACCTAACCATCCTTTAAAATTTTATTTATTTGCCAAAATGCCAAGCCATGTCTCCCACTATCACATAATGGTATTATTGACATGCAAGGACTTCAACTTTAACAAACCATAGCAATTAAGCATTTTAGCAACCAATAGGCAACTTTTACAACTTACTCGATTTGGTCCTTTTTTGTAATTAAACATAAAAACAGACAAATTAAATCACAAAAATTTCACAGATGTAAATTCACATATCACAGACACAGAAAATAATATTAAAATATGTTTTACACTCGAATTTGTGGTCCCGAAACCACTATTTCGACTAGGGTTAAAACCAGACTGTTACAGGCTCGGCACTTCGGGCTCCTTAACACGCAGCACAAGCATCATCCCTTACTCTCATTGGCCAGATGTCTCCACAAGGCATCTCGAGCATGCTAAGTATGAGGATGTTCAAAAAATGACGTGGAACTTACCCTCCTCAATATTGTCTTGCCCAATCAACCGAGGAGGAGGCCCCCGAGGACATTACTAATAATGTCCCTCCACGACGCGAGGACCCACTGTCTCAGCAACCACCTACCCATCGTCCAGTTCATGCGGCGGCTTCATTTTCTGACATCTCTGAGCGCCTCACTCGATTTGAGCAGCAGTGTTTTCAGTGCTTTGATAACATTGATGCTACTCTACAGCAGTTTTGTTAGCACCTCCACATTTCATCGCCACCCTCACCTCGCGAACCATCCGGCAATGATGATGTTTAAAGATTTTCTTTGTTATTTTTTATTTTTATTTATTATCTTTCTTATTATTATCATTTCCTTTTGATACTATTTTATTTTTAGGTTTAATAAACAAATTTTAATTTCGGCTATTTCATTACGAGTAATTATTCTTCTTTATATTCCCTAAAGAGTTCTTGATTTCATCACAGTTATAAAGAGCTCCAAAGCTCACTATCACTTAGGAACTTGAAACTCCACTAGAAAAGGTTCTCCACGACTGCCATGCCCTGCTCGACCACGACCATAGCCACCACGAGATATAATATTCTTTTGGTGCAGCACTTGTGGAACCCAACCTCTACCACCACCGAAGTATTCTCCTCCACTCTACATAACTCCAACCTAAGGAGTTCATTCATTTAACATTTAGGAAGTTTCACTTCTCTCCCTATCTTATGATCTTATATCTATATTTGCCACTAAATTTATCTTTGTAGATTAAGGGCAATGTACATCTTAAGTGTGGGGGGGTCAGTTATATCAATATTAGAAAAATCCTTGAACTTTGTCTTGTCTCTTGTAAATCCATCATATCATTATTAGAATAAATTTTGATTAATTTATGATTTTTATTGATATGACTCAAATTAAAACATAGGCATTTATGCATTGATTATTTAAACTTTAAGACATTAGAGAATCAAGCATGATAAGTTGATTTTTGAGAATTTAAAAATTTTAGGTTGTCTTCCCCAAGTTTAGGTATTATCTTGAATTGAAATCCACAGGTTTAAACATCAAAAAGCCATAATTTTTGTGAGATTTTGAGCCTTTAAGAGCATCTATTATTTCTTTCATGCTCACTTTTACTGTTGCTTTGAGTGCGTCAATATCGAATTGTTATTCTAGAACTTGCTTGATTATGCATGTCAAAACCACACCATTTGATTTGATATGTCAAGATGATAAAGGTACTTAGGTTTAACTCACTCACTCCATAAAAGCCTACCTTCACAATTAACCCCTAATGAACCCCTTTGAGCCTAACATCTCATTCATTGATTTACCCCCTATATTAACCCATAACTCATTATTGTTGAAATCTCCTCAATTAATTTTATCCCTATTTTTGTCGAGATTTGATTCAAATAAATTGCTTAGCTATGTCTTATTCTTGATAGTTAGTCTATGTTACTTGATTTGTTCTTAAGTATATATATATATACATGCATATCTATTTATTAGCAGTAAGTCATATTTTTGAAGCTTGAGTGTTTAATTCCATATTCTAAGAAGAAGCTCTTTTGTACGTAATTGATGATTAAATATTTTTTTAGTTAAGTAATTCTTCAATTCAATCTCGATTCTAACTTTTTCTTTTAGCTTGTGACCACACCCCCTAACTAAAGCCTCGTTACAATCCTCTAAAGACCTTTTGATTGATGTATCATCTCAATTTATAGTGGTGGAGATTTGATTTTCATGCAAGCCTATGGTAATAACTTTTCATATTGACTGTTGAGTGCTAAATTCATTATCCTTAAACACTTCGAGTGATTTGAGTGAATCTTTAGTGAGGATGTTAAACTCTATGAGATTTTGAATCAATGGTGATTACTTATATGAGGGGAGATACCTATGTTTTTCATGATAAAATCCTCAACTTGGACTGTTTGGAACATCTTCTAGTTGAATTCTCAATGTATGATTACTTATGAATTAGTTTGAGATATTATTGATAGGAATTATAAGTTGAGAAAAAAGAATTCTTAACTTAAATTGACAATTTTGCTTGAGGACAAGCAAACGCTTGAGTGTGGGGATATTTGATAAACTGTAATTTATACATATTATTGTCCCATGCTTAACACATTTATGAATGATTTTTCTTTAGATTTGGTGAATTTAATGCTCCTAATCCTTTAATTTCATGTTTTATACTTAGGTGAGCACATGAGAGCAAAAAGAACAAGAAACGGGCCAAAAACAGAGAAAATAGGCCGACATGGGGAAAAAACACGGCCTGGACTTCCTCACATGGGTAGCACACACGCTCGTGCCATTCTAGCAGGCTCGAACATGGCCTAAAACAACCTCAACACAGGCGTGTTTATCTTTCAGCCTTTACCACGGCCTGAAGCAATCGCACATGGGCGTGTCCCTGTTGAGCCCAAGTTAAGTTCTATTCGGAAAAGGGCGATTTTGAGGGCTTTTAGGCATTCTAAAGCCTATTTAAACACCCTAGAGGAGAATTAAAGGACACACAGAGTAGGAAGAAAATAATTACTAGAAGAAAGCCGATTAATCTATCTCGGAAGCCGGATTCACCTTTAAGACTGAAGATCTCCCTTCAATTTCCTTCAAGGGTTTTTAGGTTTTCTTTATGTTTTGTTATCATTCTTCTGAGATGTTTTCTTTTATAGTTATGAACTAATCCCCTAAATACCTAAGGGGGATGAAACCTAAGACGGATCTTGTTAATATTTTCTGAACTGTATGATAAATACTTGATTTGTTCTTAATTATGACTTTAACCCATGTTTGAATATTCCAGGATATTGATTCAAGTATTGATATGCTTATTCGGAGGATGAATAGTCTCTGTCTAAAAGTAGATCACTCATAATTAACAGGACTTGCATGCAATCCTAGAGATAGGATGACATAAATCTGCCGAATTAGAGTCAAATCTAATAAGGGAAACCATAGATCAAGTTAACGCAAAACTAAAGGTTTTAATTAGAAAAAGATTTCAATTAATCAACCTAGGGTTAGATGTTACTATTCTTGAATAGGGATAATAACATAACTTAGGGATTTCTACCGATCAAGTCAAGTGAATAAATCGTCTGGATCAAAGTCAATGAACAAGAGAAGTCTAGGTGGATTCTTCCTTGGGTGTTGTCTAAAATCAATCAGTTTTCCACAAGTATTTTCCCCAATTTACTTTCTGTGTGTTCTTAGATTAGTTAATTAGTTAGTTAAAACAACCTTCATTATTTTTAGGCTAAATAATAAAAAGAAATTTAATACTAGTACTTTTAGTTCATTTAGGTTCGATATCCGGTCATGCTAAAACTATACTTCTATTCGATAGGTGCACTTGCCTTCATCGTGATAATAGTTAGTTCAAGTACGACCAATTATAAATTTTAAAATTAACCATTTGAGTAACATAAATATTCATAGATATGTTCATCACAGAAAAACACCAAAAATTAAAGAGATAGGGAACAAGAATCAAATCCGATGTTTTTTCGTGGCTTGATAAGGTTGCTCCATTCTTCCTTTTTTGTTGTCCTCGCTGATCAAGGCTGCTATGAACACTCAATTTTTGCCCAAAAATTGATGAAGAACACCCCTTTTCCAAGGGAAGAAATCAGCAAAAGAGCAAGGAACTTTGAGTGGGAAAAAAAATAAGAGAGGAGAGGAGAGTTGTGAGAGAAGAGATGAGAGATGTGAATGAATGAGGGATACCTTGAATGATCAGCCAAAAGGGGTTTTTATAGCTAAATGTGGCAGCTAAAATTTACTAAAATAGCAGCCAAAGAGCCACCCCTTCACCGGCCATCTATGTGGCAAAGTTGATGGCTTCAACTTTGCTAAATATGGCTTGGGGCAAATCTTCAAAGCCAACAATTGTGTAGCGGCTGAATTGCAATTTGAACAAGTCTTCAAGGGCTTCTTTGCAGCTTAAATAATCAGCTAATGAGTTGAATTGGGTCAGCGCTTGGACAGTTTTGGGCTGTCCTTTTCTTGGCTGACTCGGTTTAATTGGTTCGGTTCAATCGGACCATTTTTTCATAATTAATTAATAATAATTTATTAACCCAAATTAAAATGGATATAAATTAAAATTAATTAAATTATGAATAAATACATATAATTTTGGACCGTCTTAGGCTAAAATTTAGTTCACCTCGATACTTCAAATTGCTTCTCGATTTTGTGCTTCTAGTAGTGTTTGCCAAGCCATTTTTCGCCCTTTGTGTAAATCTATCAAAAATAACCAAAATTCATCAAAAATAATTATAAAATTAACTAAATTTCCACATGTTCATATTTTAATTTCACTTTAATTATTTTAAAAAAATTAATTATTTTTCGACAAGAATTTAACCGAATTTGAATGAATTTAAGTTAAAAAAGGTATGAAAAAGTGTGTAAATTTTTATGTTTCCACCGGTGCACCCCACGGAGAATGACTAGGTCTCGCAAAACCTTTGTCCGTTAACTCTTGTAACTGAACTTTCAATTCCTTTAATTTCGTATAAGCCATCCTATACGAAGCAATCGAATTAGGTGTAGTACCAGGAATTAACTCAATACCAAACTCAACTTCCCCAATTGGAGGCAATCCAGACAACTCTTCCGGAAACACATCTGGATACTCACATACCACCGACACTGTCTTAATTTTCAACTCAGACTCTTTTGTATTCAACACGAAGGCAAGATAAGCTTCACAACCCTTTCTCATACATTTCTGAGCAGTCATAGAAGAAATCACCACAGGCAAGCTATCTGATTCATCTGATTCAACTCGAAGAATATCACCACTTTCACATTTCAATTCAATGATTTTCCTTCCACAATTTACTACTACATCATGCATGGTCAACCAATCCATACCAAGTATTATATCAAATTCATCAAACAGTAAAAGTATAAGATTAGCCGAAAAACAATGACCTCTAATCATTAAAGGGCAATTCTTACATACTTTGTCAACTAACACATACTTGCCTATAGGGTTTGTCACTTTTATCACAAAATCTGTAGGTTCAACAAGAATATTCATACTAGACACCAATTTCACACAAACATACGAATGGGTAGATCCCGGATCAATCAAAGCAACAACAAAAGTATCACAAAGAGAAAAAGTACCCGTAATCACATCAGAAGATGAAGCCTCTTAGCGAGCGCGAATGGCATAAGTCCTCACAGGCGCTCTACCTTTGGGCCTTACAGCTGGATCCCTGGGTGCACTCTTGCTACTTGCTCCATTTCCCGGATTTCTCTGTAACCTTCCTTTAGAGTAGTATTATCATATCTTGCACTCTGAAATTTCTTTTTTTCAACCATTTTGGGGCAATCCTTGATAAAATGATCATGTGATCCACACTTGAAACATGCTCGGTTATTCATCTAGCACTCACCGAGGTGACATCTTCCACAATGTTGACACTCAAGTCTATTAGGTCGAGCGTTACCCACACTCACTATCGAAGTAGTCTGAGCCTTATGACCCTAATACTGTTTCTCATGGTTTCTGTTTGAAAACCCAACTGAAGCACTTGATCGAGTATTAAACTTTCTTGGTTTCTTAGAAGATTGAAATGACTTACCCATCTGTCTCTTCTTCAAATCTCAAGACTGTAACTCAACTTTCCTTTTCTCTTTAGCCAATTCCTCGGCCTTACAAACTCTCTCTACGAGCACAACAAATTCTTTCAGTTCAAGAACACACACCAACAATCTGATGTCTTTGTTTAGCCCATCTTCAAATCTTTTATACATGATGGCCTCAGTAGATACACATTCTCGGGCGTATTTGCCCAGTCTCACAAACCCACCCTCATATTTCGTTACCGTCACTCGACCCTATTTTAACTTGAGGAATTCCTTTCTTTTCTGATCAATAACCCTTTGGTTAATGTACTTCTTATGGAACTTTTCTTGGAAAAATTCCCAATTAACTGATAAGCCGAGTCTCTCAGAAGTGATGCAACACATTTCATGCATTCCTCAGATGTGTACGATAACTCATCAAATACCCTAATGGTATTCTCGAGCCAAAACACTGCCTTTTCAGGATCATCATCATACTAGCTCGGAAATCTTTGGCTCCTTGTTTTCAAATTTTATCCAGTGGAGGTCTATTCAATCTCATAAAATCCATACCTTGGGGTGCTAAAGAAACATGTTGAGGAATAGGTGGGGGTGGAGGGGCTTGAGCGTTCAGATTCGTTCGAATGAACTCCGTATACCAGGCATCCATCATATGGAGAACAGCTTCACTGCCTCCTTCTCCTTGACTAACTGTAGGGGGTCTACTTTCAACATCATCCGCCATTGCTCTGTCGGGATCCATTTACTATATGAAAACACATTTTAAAATTGTCAGGAGTCATCACACTATCATAATATATATATAGCACGTATAGCTAAACTCGTACACATGCTACGTTAGTCCGAGAATCGACTAAACTGTAGCTCTGATACCACTAAATGTAACACCTCTTACCCGTGTCTGACGCCAGGATAGGATACGAGGCATTACCGGACTTAAAACGTAAACAACATACAAAATCAGCCATAAAATTTCGTTCAATTTAAAATCATTCATTCATATTCATATTGTCCCTTATATGGGCCCACGAGGCCCAAAACATACATTGGGCATGGTTCGGGAGTAAATCGAGAACTTTCAGAACTTTTACAACACTTAGAAAAATTTCTTGTTTTGGAAGGCCACACGCTCGTGTGGGTAGGTCGTGTGGTCACACACGCCCTGGCGGCTTGGGACACGCCCGTGTCCTCAGCCGTGTAACTCTCTGTTTATGGCGTCATCACAAAATAGGGTCACATGGCCAAGTCACGTTCCCATGTCCTAAGGCCATGTCCTTCACACGACGGAGACATGTGGCCTTATCTCTGCCAGTGTATTTACTACTGGGCATTCTGTTTTACCTAATTAGGGTGCAGGGGACACAGGCCAGATCACATGCCCATGGGGCACAGTGTATGTCACACACGGCCTAGACACATACCCGTGTGTCTACCCGTGTGAACAACTTTGAGGCTATTTTCGAAGCCAATTGCCACCCTTATTTACACCAACATATACATGACTTCAAAGGCACTTAGCATGGCATAAGTGAGCACTTAAACATACATAAACAAGACATGATCATGATCATTTCATCTTTACTAATACATGCATAAGACTTCATATTTTGTCAAGCCAAATATATAAATTTGCATGCACTAAGGGTTCTAGATTACTTCTATTTAACATACTCATGTGTTAGTTGTCATCATGCCATTCACTCACAATTCCATCATGAAACATCCATAGCCACAACACATCTCATCACATACACACAACAACCAACCATATCACAATTGCCTAGGCACAAGAATGCATATATGAATAGGTTTACAACCCAATAATCAATATGGGCCACATCTCATGGCTTTATACAAAATGAATCAAATATCATCATAAGCCAACACATTTGGCTAAACCAATATGACATATAACTAAAAGACCAAGTCCTTATATATGCCATACTCAAAATGTTGAGACTAACTATACCCAAATATCCAATTAATAGTGTGATTGAGTCTCCGACGTCCTTCAATCCCCGAGCTAGCTAGGCGATACTATAAGAAAATGGAAAAGAGAGGGGAGTAAGCATAAATCTTAGTAAGTTCACATGCAAATAAATAGCAACATAATCATAAATACCATACAATTAACATAACATAATTTACATACGTGTCATCATAGTTTCATAGGCATAACCTACTCATTCTCAATCTTACCAAAAGTTCATCACATACCGAGCTCATTCATATGAGATTTTCGTACATACTTGTACTAACTCGTAACACATCCTCATATTTCCCCATCAATGACTTACTTGTCAAATAACCCACTAATTTACCCTTTGAACATTTGGAATACTATCGAATACACGAAAAGCTTACACATAGTGCTTTATACGTAGCCACATGCTACCTCATATCACATGTCACACGTCACTCGCTCTCGAGCTAATCACGGGCCTGCTCACACAAGCTAACAGTCAAGACATAGCTACACGGGCTACTGACACAAGATGATAGGTACCCGCAACACATGTCGAGCTACCCAGCCACCAGTAGACAAACAAAACCAGCACCCGGATCACATTACATACATCACATAATCTCATGAGCCCATAAACATATAGTTCCTAGTGACATGTCACGCTGACAGGTACCCGCAACACATGCCGAGCTACCCAGCTACCGGTAGATATACAAAACTAGCACCTGGATCATATTACATACATCACATAATCTCATGAGCTCATAATCACATAGTTCCTAGTGACATGTCACTGTATCCTAATCTATTCCTAAGGTTCAAATGGGATTTTCTCAATGTCACATCTTTGTCGAAACCATTCATAATGTCATTCTCACAGACCATAACGTCGTTCATACACTCATCATAACAATTAAGCATAGAAACTCATACATTAATAAAGCATTAAAACGTGATACATCATTGCATTATTTACACATGAACTTACCTCGATACAAAAATAGTAAAAATGGATCTAATTATCGTACACCTTGTTTTTCCCCCGATCAAGGTCTGTTCCTCGTTTTTCTTGCTCTACAATACCAAATTTAGCTTATTTAATACACACATTATTCAATTCAGCCCATAACTCATACTTTGACAAAATTACCTTTTTACCCTTACACTTTCACACATTTACAAATTAGTCTCTAGGCTCGTAAAATGAAATGTACTCATTTTGTTTGTTACCCAAGCCTAGCTAAACCTAATAAATACTCATATCAGCCCACATTTCTCATTAAAACATACATCTCACTACTCATTTTACATCTTTTATAAATAAGTCATTTTTATGCATTTCCATCAAAAATCACTTAGTAAAAGATGTTAAACACACATCAAACTTTCATAATCTACCATGAAACATGAAAGTACATGCATGTCACACATGGGTAAATTTTTGAACATGAACCCTAGCTCAAACAAATGGTAGAAATAGCTAGATCGGTTGATGACAACTTCAAAAATACAAAGAACATTAAAAACGGGGCTAGGATGTACTTACTATTGAGCTTGAAAGGATGAACAAAACCCTAGCTATGGCTCCTTGGAAATTTCAGCAATGAGGGAGGAAGATGGACACAAGTTTTTATTATTTTCCCTTTTTATTCTTTTACTAACCCAATGATAAAAATGCCCTTAAAGCCTTTCTTTCAAATTTTTCCTATTCATGCCCCTTTTTGTCCAAAAATATGAAAATTGGTCAAATTTCCATTTAAGGCCCTCTAATTAATAATTCAAAGCTATTTCATACTTAAAGCTTCTAGAATCTCATATTTTGCAACTTTTGCAATTTAGTCCTAAAAGTTAAGTTAGACACTTATTCACAAAATTTCTTCATAAAACTTTCACACAATCACGCAAACATGTCATGAACCTCAAAGCAATCATAAAACAAATATTTATACTTTGGATTTGTGGTCTCGAAACCACTATCTTACTAGGCCCAAAATCAGGATGTTACAAGTATTTCTATGATTCAAATAACAAAATTGCATGTTAAGAAAATTGTAACATCCCACTAATATGTTGTTCATATCAAGTGGAAAACCAATTCATTTAGCATTGCAATAAAAGTGATCAACTCCATTTACATGCCAACGCCTATCATAAAGCCTTTTTAAAATTCAATATCAATCATAAATCACACATTTATATTATTAAAATTATAACAATCAATTACATGTTCATTCTACAACAATAGACCATTTAAGAATCATTGAAGTTTCTTTCTAGAGTTGGTTGACTCATTCATATTCATTTTAGGCTCCCCCAAGGCTCATTTCCAATTTATTCACACATAATTACATGTATTTTCTTTATCATGGTCCACATATATATGCACAATTGATTCAATATAACTCATTTCATTATCATATTTTATTTTCAATCTATTTCATTACATTTTCAAGTTTCCAATTCCAATTATAATATCACACCCGATTGAACGATTCATTTTTCACATATCATATCCTATAATTATTTTGAAATACATATCATACCCTGAATTCAGTCATATTTGCATACTCGTACCCTGTACACTACTCTTATTGTACGATAATGATTTCATTATAATTAAATCCAATATATAGTCACATTTAATTTTAGAATCACAATTCAATTACTTATCAACACACAATATCTCATGATAAATGTGTTGTAACACCCCTAACCCGTATCCGTCACCGAATTAGGGTTACAGAGTATTATCGATTAACCAAAAACCATGCAACATAATATCGATCAATAACTTTAATATATCATAAACCATCCATATACAATAATATTGTCCCTAAATAAAGCCCTTGAGGCTCTAAAAATATCTTAGAAGTAAATCGGGACCAATTTGAAATAATTTGGAAAGCTTAGGAAAAACATGCAAAATTTGTAAAGCAGGGATCACACGGCCGTGTGGCCAAGCCATGTGCCTCACACGGCTGAGACATATGCCCGTGTCTTAGGCCGTGTGACCTTCGAACTAGGGACACACGGGTCATGTCCCAGCCTGTATCCTCACCCTTGTAACTCTCTGAGTAAGGTCACACGGCCGTGTTACATGCTTATGTGTCAGGCCGTGTAACTCTCTGAGCTGCCCAACACGCCTGCGTGCCAAGTTATGTGTTAGGCCGTGTAACTCACTGATTTGCAACCTAAGGAAATCATTAGATGAAACATGGCCATGTTGCCAGGTCGTGTGTCTAATATGGCTGAGTCACACGCCTGTCTCTCAGGCCCTGTGGACCTAAATCTACCTAAAATCAAGCCATATCCAAGACCAAATCATACACAAATATTTAAACCAAATATGCATACTTCCATAGCACCAAAACATCATCTAAACACACACAATTTTATCATTTCAAGATCCTAACCAATATGCCATTCAAAGGCACCATAATCAACAACCAACATTACCTACCTAGCCATGTCCATATTCCTAATTCCATGCATACAATTCTAGGCCATTTAGGTATTTAAACATTACTCACTTAGCCATTTCCAAAACATACAAAACATACCACAACAAATCATTATCAAGCCATTATAAACTTACCAAAAGAACCATATATATATATATATATATATGCACTTATAAGCGACCAAAATGACTTACTTAAGCAAGCATAATAAGTCCTTCACCAATCCATAAACATCCAAGCACAAACATACCTAGTTACCAATTTACATGTTCATAGAAAACACCATTATAAACCAACCTATACATGCCATTATGAACCTTGGCCAAAATGTACAATAACTACCAAATTGACTTTTAGATAGTGTGATAGATCTCCGACGAGCTTCCAACCAAATCAAGCTTCCGAAAATCTATAAAACATAAGAAACAAACTACGCAAGCAATGAATGCTTAGTAAGCTCGTATAAACTAAACTTAACTTACCATGTCAATTTCATAATATAAGCATAAGCATAAAATCAACCATAACCATAAGCTTGACATAAGCCTAACAACAACATCAAGTTCACAAGTTAGTACCCTTGTTCATATATATATATGAGATCATGTATGGGATATGTGATTCATTATGTATAAACATAACATTTTGCACCCTTAATGTTCCATAATGTCATGATTCAATCTAATTTCATACTTACATTTTCGTTCCCTTTTCTTGCCCATTGAACCATCTAGAATTACATCAGATATACGGGAAAGCTCGCACAAAGTGTGCCTGTACATATAACCGTAACCTTTCCTTTACATCATTGCTCACACGAGCTATAAAATGGGCCCACTCACATGAGCAGTGGGTCAGAATGTAAGCTACACAATGCTACTCACACGAGCTGTGGAGTATCCACAACAAATGTAGGACCTCATCCATCAGTCGAACATTCAAGACTAGCACCCAAAACATGAAATCCCTAATGACATGTCATTTGTATCCTACAAACTCCTATGGTTCAACTGGGACTCGATAACCGTCAATTCATCATTACATTGACGCATTTATATATCGATCCATTTACAATACAAATAACATAATAACAATCAATTTAAATAACATTACGCGATAACTGTTCATACAAACTTACCTCGATAACTAGGGACGTAGTAGTTTGGTTGAACTAATCTGAAGCTTTTGCTTTACCTTGATCTAAGTCCGTACATGATTTATCTTGATCTAAATAGATAATTATATTCTATTAAGTACTTCAATTAATCTCAAACATTCAATTCAACCCATAATTCACATTTATGTAAAATTACCAATTTACCCCTAATATTTTAACTTTTTTACAATTTAGTCCTTATGCTAATAACTTAAAATATAACTATTTTAACCTAAATCCATGTCAATCTAACATGCAAGGGACCTTGAAACAACTCATATTTACCATAATTGCACAATAAAACCTTAGAATTTATACCTTTAACAAATTAGTCCCTATATGCCATTTTCATCAAATATCACTTTACAAAACTTGTTTATTTTTCAACAAAGGTTCATAATCTATCATTTAGCATCACAACCTATTCAAAAACATCAATGGCATAACCCTCAACCTTTAACAATTTTACAAAATAATCCTTAAGCTAGCTAGATTAAGCTGCAACAAACTCAAAAATATAAAAAAATCATAAAAAACGGAGTAAAACCACATACCATGCACTATAAAGAGCCTAGCCGAATGAAGCATTCAACCATAGACATTTTCTTCCTTAGAATCGATTTAGGGATAACAAAATAAAAGATGATACATTGTTTATTTTGTTTTAGTTTTAAGTTTAATTACCTAATGACCATATTAACCTTTAAAAACAAACAAAATTTCAATAAAACGATGCCATGCACATCCACTAACCTTATGAATTGTATAATTACCATTTACGTCCATTTACTTCCATTTCCATAGTCATTTATCCCTTTTAACTAATAGAATTCAACTTTTACACTTTTTACGATTCAGTCCTTTTCACTTAATTAACTATGTAAACTTTAAAATTTCTTAACGAATTTCTAATACGACCTTATTTTAATCTCGATGACTTTAAAATAATAATAATATAATAATTTACTCGTCCGAAACCACTGTTTCGATATCACTGAAAATGGGTTGTTACATGTGTCTTATGAATCATTTTAAATATAAACAAATAACTAGTTAGGAATATATCATATTAACATGTCATTTCCCAAACTGAATCATTGAATTCATCACAATTTTCTACCAATATTTCAAACTTATAAGTCCAGTTTACAAATTTATTTTACATTAACAATCCTTTTTATTATCATTATAAATTTTTACATATTAAATCCTTATTAACTTGACTCAAATACGAACGGATACAAAAATCCAACCAACACCCCAGTTTGGCAATTGGTGCCTTATCGGACAATATTCCAAAGAAAATAGATTACGCTCAGTGGTTATCAGTATGACCCAAGTAAAAATTGTGTCCATCACTCGTCAACACGTAATCGAAGTAATCATTTGGCACCCAGTAACTCAGCGGAACATCCGAAGTAATTAGTTTGCACCCAGCGCTCATTGGTATAATTGAAATAAAGGTTGTGCCCAACATTCATCGGAACATCTGAAGTAAAATGCACCCAACGCTCATTGATATTTCGTCAAAATAAGTCTGCTCGAGCAGTTAATAGGGTAATCATTTATCCAATTCCTGTATAAGTTTAATTCTCATCCTATCAATCTCAATATCATCATTTCATCATTAATGGTATCATTTCATACATAACTTAGTATACCGTTTAAATTCCAAACCAATTTCACCATTTCATTTAGTTTTAATATTTTTACTTTAATTCAATTTAATCCTCTATCTTAATAATCAATTAAGTTCACACCAATATGATTCAACCAGTCATAATCAACTATTAACTCATTCTATACTCTTCTATTATTTTTTCTCTTCCTCCTCTCCATTTCACTTCCTTTATTTACAAGTACTTATACAAGAATCTTTAGCCTTAGTATGACATGCTTTTATGTAACATGAATTATCCTTTCACTATTTATACATATACTTAACATAGTTGTCTTCTTGATTAGTGGTCGTTAAATTATTTATATTTAGACCTATAGAATTCAAAATTAAGATTCGCTTCTCTTTTTTTTTTTTTAAAACTAGACTCAATGAAATTTTTACCATAAAAATTTTAGAATTTATTTCAAAGTAGATTCATATTAGTTTTTTTAAACCTCTTATATTCTACTGCTAGGCAGCTTCAACTCTTTTTCACTTAAAATTAAATATCTTTGTAACACCCATAACCGCTTCCATCGCCAAAATAGGGTTACGAAGTACCCCTGTACATTTCAGATCATTCAGTAACAATAGCAACCAGTCCACTGGAATAATTAAAAATATTTTTTAAAGTAATAATTTAGATCGAAATAAACACACACTTATGGATCTTTAATCGGGCCTACAAGGCCTTAAAATTAGTTTGGGTACAATCAAGGACCAATTTGAAACAAATCAAAATATTCAGGGAAAATTTTGTAAATTTTCAAAGAGTCACACGACCGTGTGGCCAGGCCGTGTGGTGTAGGAGCATGCCTGTGTGGCCAACCGTGTGATAGACTATGTATTATTCGAATTAAATCCACACGGTCATGTCGCAAGCTATGTGCTAGCCCGTGTACCATTTGAAATACCCTCACACGGTGATGTCGCAGACCATGTGTTAGACCATATACAATTCAATGTTGGGTCACATGGCCGTATTGCATGCCATGGCTCAAACCGTATGGATACTACACTTTAACACGTTCAAGGCACACACCCATGTGGGTTGTCGTGTGTCAGCCTGTGTGTACCTAAAAATGACTCAAATCATGCTTATTTTTCACCCAAAACTTAGGTACTTAAAACACATTCAAAAATGCCATTTTCAAGCCATCAAACACCTTTAATAACCTTCAAATCATGTAAACACAATCAATCCTAAGTGCCTAACCAATGTGCCATCATTGACACTACAATACATTTCATAACAATTCATTTCAATGATTGTATATATATAAGTTACAATTTTCACTTCAAAGTTTTACATTCATTTTATTATGTACCATAACCCAACATGGTATCTTTTTATCTCATACTTAACCATCAAAATACAACTAAAGGTATAACATGCATACTTCAACAAATCATTCAACAAAACATCACAAATTCAATGTAACAACTTGCACAAGACTTAGTACTAGTATAACATATCTAAAAGGATCGTATTACATGCCATATATACCAAACCAAAATCAAAGTCTACCAATGATTCCCAGATAGTGTGATTTATCATGTTGAGTAAAGCTTGAATAAATCTTCATGTAATGTACAAAAAAGAACCAAGTACATGTAAGCTTAAATAAAGCTTAGTAAGTTCGTTTAATAAATAGGTAAGCTTTTCCAACTAAACATAGTAATAAATTAAAAATTAAATAATAAAATTCTCTTAAATCACAACTTTCATCTGGGAAGTAACAATCTGTACAATATTTCAATATATTCAGTGATTAATGCTCGTTTGAGCAACTTTTAGTAGAATCAATAGGTATGGCTCGGTAAGGCATACTTTCAGTAGAATCAGTAGGTATGGTTCAAAAGCGCATACATTTCAATAGATTCAGTAGGTATGGCTCAAAAGTGCATACTTTTCGATAGATTCAGTAGGTATGGCTCAAAAGCACATACATTCGATAGATTCAGTAGGTATGGCTCGAAAGCGCATACATTTTGGTAGATCCAATAGGTATGGCTTGAAAATGCATACATTTCAGTAGATTCAACAGGTATTTAGGTAAGGCTCGAAAGTGCATACATTTCAATATATTATATAACATTCAATAATAGTATATTAATAAAGAATATAAGGATTATTAGAAGCATAAATAAATGCACGAACTTACAGGATTAATTTGCAGTAACAACTTACAGTATCTCAATCAGTGATCGAAGTCTTTTCAATTCATTATTTCCATTTCTAGTTACACACATATAATCTAATATTATGTAATTAAGTTCATATAATAAATATAGAAATGTACTAAAATTAACCCAAACGAACTTACATGACTAAATTGCAACAACGAAAAAGGTACAGAGACTATTCGATAATTTTCTATTTTCCTCGGTCTTCCACTCGTTCTTGATCTATCATGAAATCAAAGCTTGGCTGAAGGTCTCCCAACTCTAACCACGACTATTTGGTTTCCTCTAAAGAAATTTGAAGATGATAGGTTTTAATTCTTTTATTTTATGTTTTAATTTAACTTATAATTTGATATTTACAACTTTACCCTTATCCATAACTAAATAATTAATTTAATTTGGTCCAAAATTGTCCACTATAAATCTATATGGTTTAATTATCACTTAAGGAGGGTTTAATTACACATTGGTCCTTCAATTATTTTAAATGTTAACTAAACAAGCTTATTTTCAATTTAATCCTAAACTAATTAAGACTAAATGAGAAAATAGCCCAAAAGTTAGTGGACTTAATCATATCCACCACCGTTTGGACTTTTAAACCGTGGTGTAATTACCATATTGGTCTTTTTACTATTTTAAATCTATTGCTATTAACTTTTACCTATTTTACAATTTAATCATTTTACCTTAATTAACTAATAAATCATCAAAATTACTGAACCAAAGTTCAATTCATATATAATACGACTCTGTAAATATTTAACAAAAGTATTTACAGCTCTAAATTACAGAATTGAGGTCCTAATACCTCGTTATCAATAACCACTTGCCTTTTGAACCGAACCACTTATACTAAATATTAATTCAATTAGTTAAAGTTCCTCAAGTCAAAATTCAATATAAAATTATTATTGACTCGTATTGTAACAGTCTGATTTAGACCCTAGTCAGAATAGTGGTTTTGAGACCACAAATCTGAGTCAAAAAATAATTAAATATTATTTTTCGTGCTTATGATATATGAATTAGCATGTTCATATGAAAATTTAATTGTTTGTGTGCTTAATTTGATAAAAGGACCTAATCGCATAAAATGTAAAAGTTGCTTGCTATTTGTTAAAAGTTTCTATTTGATTTTTCTTATTAATTGTGAGGTTCTTATGAAGCAATTTGACCATTGAACATATGAGTGGAGAGTAATGGCCTTAATGTAATGGTTTGTTTATGTTTTAATGTAAGGGCAAAATGGTAAAATAATTATTAAATGAAATAAAATAAAACAAAGGCATGAAAATCAAGCCATTTGTTTTCATCCTTTACTGAAAGTACAAAGAAAATAAAAGAAAAAGACTACCTAGAGTTTGGCCATTGAAGAACTTGATTGAGGTATGTGTTTCGATCGGTTTTTGATAATTTCTATGTTTTGTAATCGTTGCTTTGTGTTTTACTAAGCCCATGCCTCAATTTCTAAATTTGATTATGATTTTAAGTTATGCCATTGATGAAATTATGAGTTTTGTGAAGTTAGTTGTTGATAAATGTAAGATATGTTTTGTGTTAACATGTTTTGTCCTTGGATTTTTGATGAATTTGAGTAAAATGGACTGAATTGTGAAATTTGTAAATTGAAGGACTAAAATATGAAATAAGTAAAATGTGTGGACTAGTATGAGTACTAGGAGAATTTGGCCAAGCATGAGTATATGCAAATTATGTATATTTTGTGATTTTGTGAATTAGGGACTAAAGTGTCAAAATGTGAAAATGTGAGGGCTAGTTTGCAAATTTCCCTAAATATATATTTGTAGATTGATTTGAATGATTTGGTAAATAGAAGAGTTAAATTTGAATTTATATAGATCAAGTGTTAAAGAAAACAGAATTAGATCGGGGAAAGTCGAAAGTCGTCAAGTAGCTGATTCTGTCCATTCGAATCTGTACGAGGTAAGTCAATATACAATAAACGTGTTTGAATTGAATCATTATTGTTCATATGATATTGAATTGTGATGAATGAATATTTAAGCTCAATATGAGTTAACCAAGAAAGTATTTACAAAGTTCTGACGTTCGAAAAGCCCCGTACGAACCTTAGGAATAGTTAGGATACATATGCCACGACATAGGATTTTTGATATGTGTTATCGTGTAAGACCACATCTGAGACATTGGCATCGACATCTGTTTTATGTGTAAGACCATGTCTGGGACATTGGCATCCTATCTAATTTCATGTAAGACCTTGTCTGGGACTTTGGCATCGATATTTGATTACACGTGAGACAAGTCTGGGACGTTGGCATTGTATATGCTTTCCAAGCTATCCACGTATCCTTATTTTTTCGAACGATTCAAACAGGCATTCTGAGAAAATGAATAACTTTGTGAAATTGTATTCGATTCAGGTACATTTGAATTGTATATTATGTTTGAGAATGAAAGGTAAGTATACAAGAAAATGATGATATATGATCTAAGTATGTGAACATATGTTATATGTGTAATTGAATTGAGATTATGTAACATGTTTATGAGCAAGAGGTTTGTGTTAGTTTTTGGCAACAAAGTATATGTAAATTGACGATGCTTATATGTTTTGAATGATAAGTTTATTTGTATATGGCTTACTAAGCTTTTGAAAGCTTACTTTATGTGTGTTTGCATTGTTTTATAGATATCGTAGCTATCAGGAGCTCGGGGATCGTCGAGGATTATCACCACACTATTGAATCTTATTTTGGTACCATTTTAATATGTATATATTGAAATATGCCATGTATAGGCTAGAAGTGTTTTGATATGTTTTGTAATGTATATATCATGCCATATGATATGGCTACATTGTGTTTGAAATTATGGTTGGATAATGATATATGATATGTGATGCAATGTGGTATGTATGATGTGGTTAATTTAGCCAAGGGAGTTGGTCAAATTGGTAAGTTTTGTTATGTATTTGTTTGAGAATTTGGTAAGTTCATAGCATGAGATTGAATGATATGTATTAAGGTTTATAAACCATATGATTTTGTCTTATGTTTTGGCATAAATTAGTAAGGTTTATGAGCATGTAAATGGATGATAATGCTATGGCATGAATGATGTATAGCTTGGTTTGGTGCTTGTAGGTTTGACCCAAATGGGGTGGCAAATTGGCTATTCAAATGGCCAATTTTTGTCCACACGGGCGTGTGTCTCAGCCGTGTACGACATACGGCTATGTTGCATGGCCATGTGTCCCCTAGAGTACCATACAATTGTAAGTCAGGCTCGACCACGGCCAAGGCACATGGGCGAGTGGCTAGACGTATGACCCAAGTCAGTGTCGACCACGGCCAAGTACACGGGCGTGTCTTGTTGCCGTGTGAACAAGTCAGTATGTTTGCCTTGTTTTGACATGGTGTAGACACACGGGTGTGTCTAATGTTGTGTGAGGCACACGGCCTGTTCATACGAGCATGTGACCGTATAACTTTGAAAATTGTTTAAGTTTTGAAAAAATTTTGTATGTGTTTGGTTTAGTCCCGACCCCTTTCTAATGCATGTTTAAGGTCTTGATGACCTATATAAGGGACTCTATATTGATATTTGATCTCTAATGTTAAAATGTTTATGAAATGAATGTTAAATGTTTCGATTTCTCCGGCAATGCCTTTAACCGTAGTCTAGTGACGGATACAAGTTAGGGGTGTTACGCGTATAATTTAAAAATTAATTATATGAATTTACTCATCGGATTTGTGGTCTTGAAAACACTATTTTCGACACCACTGAAAAATGGGTTGCTACAATCTTTCAGTATAAGTCTCATATTATGTTTTCATTTGTTTCCTTTAAATATAGATTCATTAAGGTTTTAGGCATATAAAGTTCATCTCTTAAACATATTTTTTTTACAATTTATAATGTGTAACACCCCAAACTCGGCCTGGACGTTACGGCTGAATCTGGCGATGTCACATTGAAGTGCTTTTCAACAAATGTACTTTTGTTGAAAAACCCATTTCATGGTAAAACTCTTTGTGATCTTAACGAAGATTTAGAAAGTCTCGTTCATTGTTAAAAACTCAAGTCATTTAGAAAATAAGATAATCCTATTAATTTGTTATTCTATCATAAAACATTGTTCGTTGCGGAAGCTTTTGAAAACATGTTGCGTAAACGTGATATTTTGAAAAGCATTTATCTTTTGAAAACCCGTGTCCTACAGCTAGCAGATATAAATCATTACAAATAAAACCCCAAATTAAAAGTTAAAACTTTAAAGAGGCCTTATTACAAAATAAAATACGCAAACTAAACTATTTATAAATTATAAGTCAAATATGTAAGTGCAAGCTATTGTGTGGCCACCTTTGAGTCCCTGCAGCACCAATCTGCCAAAGGATTACCTGTGCAGATACGCATAAGGGTGAGTTTATGAAAAATCAGTGTGTAATCCCTTAATAAACAAACAATCATACATTCAGTGAGTAAATACAGTCTGGGCCTAAGCCCATATTAGTAGTAGTGACAATATCAGTTTGGGCTTTAGCCCAACTCAATACAGAAACAGTCATATGCTTGGGGCTTGGCCCATTGCAGTAATAGTAAATAGTGCAGTAGCAGTAAACAGTGCAGAAATAGTAAATAGTATTCAAGTCCTACCCATCCAGCCTCTACACTCCATTTCCATCCAACCCTACACTCCGTGTGGGGATATAATCAACCCACCCATCCTTACACTCCAAAATTAGCACCGGTTGCAGCACTAAACAGTAATATACAGCTGAGCTGCCAGTATAATAGGCTTAAAGCCATCAGTGATTTGCAGTAGAGCTGCCAGAACAGTACACTTCCTCCAATCATAATAAACCCATCCCCATGCAATGCATCATACAGTCATGTCATGTCATATCATAAAATCATACATGTATCCATTACAATTTAAATAGCGAGTTAAAATATAGTCATACATGTACACATATATATAAATACCTCACATAGGGGCAAAACAGTCAATTTACCATGTAGGGACATTTCAGTCATTTCACCATATAAGGGCAAAACAGTCATTTTACCTCATAAGGAAAAACAATCATTTTACCCTACAGGGGTATTACAGTCATTTTATCTTATAGGGGTATTTTAGTCATTTTACCCTATGGGGGTATTTCGGTCATTATAGTCATTTTACCCTCTAGGGGTATTTCGGTCATTTTACCCTATAGAGGTATTTTGGTCATTTTACCCTATTGGGGTATTTCGGCCATTTTACCCTATGAGGGTATTTCAGACATTTTACCCTATTAGGGTATTTCGGTCATTTTACCTTATGAGGGTATTTCGATCATTTTACCTTATGGGGGTATTTTAGTCATTACAGTCATTTTTCCCTATGGGGGTATTTCGGTCATTTTACCCTACAGGGGTATTTCGGTCATCATTTCGGCCCAACATGGCCCTAAACAGCCTAAGCCCATGAGATCGCCCATGGTGGCCTCTCGTAATCCAATACCCGTGTTTATGCGTTTAGGGTTACATTGCACGCCCATGTGGCATCAACGGTCCTATTTTTTAGCTTTTGTCGATTTACGGTTAAGACAGTGATTACACACCTGTTTGGATTCCTGGTATGAATGATCCTGGAATGATTCACACCTAAAACACAAGACAAGTTCATGACCAATGTTAGTTATGTTTAATACAAAAACAGTTCCCAAGCGAATTTGTTACTGCCACTTCCACTACTTCAATTGATATAGTCTTACAAATCCATAGATAAACCGAGTTCAATACGATTAGATGCTACCAAAACAATGTGACATGATCACATGTTAAGAACCTTAATCGATTACTAAATAACACACTACTTACACGTTTGCAACGTTACATTTGTCCTTACCGAAATACCTATCAACCAGAAGCAACTCGCGTTGGGCAGAAACAACCACTAGGAGGAGGAAAGTCGACAGAAGTGGGAGGATGGCTGGACTAAATATTCAGTCGAGGAACAAAGGAACATCAGCAAGTTTTCCCCCCTTCTTAGAGAGAAACCGAAAGCAAAAGAGGGAATGAGAAGAAGGTATTCGGTTAAATAATGAAAAAGGGACACTCGATCAAAGCTGAAGGAATAGAGGGAGAAGAGAAGGCATTCAGCCACAGAACAAAAAGGTAGACCAATACCCGAATGGTCTTTTGCTATATTCAGCCCCAAGAAGAGAAGGAGTAATCAATCAAACTGAAAATGTAGAGAAGAAAACTAACCCCAATCACCTTGCCACTAATCGGTTTTCAGAGAACAATAGAAAAAGAGCCAAAAATGCTCACAAACCCAAAAATGAGAACTTCAACTTGCTAAAGTGGAAAGTCTAGAGTGCCATAGTCAAATTCGGTAGCAAAACCCCCACCAAATTCGAATTCCCTCTTCTTTCCTAAAATTCCTCATGTTCACAAACCTTAACAACCGAAAATCCCCCTTTTCACTCTCCAAATTCGGCTAACAACAACCCCATTCAAATCTGTTCAAACTTTTGGTGTTTTGGTCAAACAAAACTTCCTCCCATGGCCATCAGTCAAAATAATCTCCATTTGCACAAGCAGGGATTCGAACCTTAGACCGCTAGCACACTCCACACGCCACTATCCACTAAACCAGTAGGCCCATTCTGTCATGTTTTTACCAAAATAAACTTATAACCCTACTAGCCAAAGATAGGAGTTTTATCCTTAAAAAGTAAAAATTTTAAGGAACGCAAGGCTTAAACCCATGACTTACCAAACACTTCTAGAGCACACAACCACTAAACCAAATACTCAATTGTGTCACTTCCTTGCGCAATAAAATATTTATGTGCCACCTCCAAACTGTACCCCTGCTCAAAACCTAATACTTCTAGGCCCAAAATTCGGGGCGTTACATAATGCTTTTTCAAAGTTAAAACTAGAGAACTCAAAATCATTCTGACACTGCCTCTTAAAAATATTATATCTCATAATCTACAATTTCATCGTTGCTTTTACGTAAAACTAGACTTAGTAAGATTTAATTTCATGTTTGCTTCAAGCTCTAACTCGATTCCTACAATTTTTGGTGAATTTTCAAAGTTGTACTACCACTGCTGTCCATAAATTATTTAGCGAAACATTTTGCTCTTCCATGATTTGATTAAGTAAGTTTTTCTAGTTTCATTATATAATATACTACATTAAAACCAAATTAAATGTCAAAATATATAGTCACTAAGTTACACAAATTTTCATTTCTGTTCAAATTAATCCTCTAGTTCAATAATCAATCTCAAACATAACATTTTAAACTCAAATAATCATTTTCAATTTACACCTGTGTCATACTTTGTAAAGCAAAATAAATATGTAACGAATATAATGATTCAATTTATAGAAATACAAACATAACATGAATTAACTTAGTAAGTTCCCATATGAACTTACCTAGCAAAACAACAACCAAATGAGCTTTTAAGGACTATTCGACAATTTTTTTTTCACTACTTGCCTTGATTTGGTTCAATTATTGATCTATAAAATAATTTAGTTCAATTTATCAATTCCAACCATCTCATATCATTCTATTATAAGCATGTATCAGTTCAATTTCATTTTTTAATTTCCCCTAATCTTTTTTCATTTTATTCAATTTAGTCTCTAAAGTCTCATAACAGCTTTACAAATAAATCACTTTAGTCATGATATGGAACAACTAACAACTAAACTCTCTAATCTGGTCTTTTTTTTTCACATCTAAACTTAAAATCTATCAATTTAACACTAAAAAATTCAAGAAATCATCAATGGAAACTTTTTAAAACCTTGACAATTTTACAAATTAACACATTGGTCAACTAGATTTAACTTCTACAATATCAAAAACATAAAAATTATAAGAAAATGAGTAAATTGCACTAACCAATTTGTTGATTAAAGCTTGACATGCTAAGTTGATTTTCACATGTTTCTTCTCTTCTAAAATCGGGTGTGGAAAGATGGATAAGATGGTCTTCTCTTTATTTCCACTAAAATATGTTTTTTAATACTATAAAAACTTTATTATGGTTGTAAATACATTAAATGGATGTCTATAACCTTTAAAAATTTATGAAAGTAATGAGTTAAAACCCCCTATTCATTATTAAAGATGATTAATGTACGTGTTAAAAAAGCTGTTAAATAAGTTGCATTCATTTATGTTGCAATGAATGTCAATGGCATATATATAGCTCTTTTATAAATGAAAAGAGGAGACAAGAAAATTCTCTATTTACTTTAATTGTTCTTTTATTTAATTATTTTATAACACGTTACCAACACGAGTTTCTTCGAGTTCATAGTGAAGTTCACGTCATTTCACTTTATATAATTTGCCTGTATAAGTCTCGTTAAACTATATACGGTATACGTATTGTCATAATACTTTTATTTTATTTTCTAGATGAAATATTTTCTTTGGGTAACATTTGCACATTTATTTTTGCAACTCAAATCTAATAATGATAATTATATATACATGTTTTTTTATTAAAAGAAATTTCAGTTAATGTAATTTGTGTTAAGTTATTATTATGACTATTCATCTCTATGCAAATATTTGACATACGTATTATTATTTAGCAAATTTGGTATATATAATTGAATTATTTTACAATTGAGAATGTTTATTATTTTACTTTTTTTTATTCAAGTGATTATAATGTAAAATCTTGCCAAACTTGAATTTGTAGCCTTAGACATCTCAGGCAAGAATTATTTGTCATGGGTGTTAGATGTTGAAATTCACCTAGATGCTAAAGGTCTAGGAAATACTATATTAGCAAATAAAGAAGCATCTAATTAAGATAAGGCAAAAGCAATGATTTTCATTTGTCATCATCTACATGAAGGATTAAAAGTGAAATATCTCACTATGAAAGACCCTCCTAAGTTGTGAAAAAATTTGAAAGATTGATTTGACCATCAGAAAACGGTGATACTCACTAAAGCTCATTATGATTGGATGCACTTTTGATTACAAGATTTTAAAATTGTAAGTGAATACAATTCATAACTTTTCAAAATTAGTTCTCAACTAAAATTATTTGGAGAAAACATAACTGATAAGGACTTGTTAGAGAAAACATTTTCAACCTTTCATGCTACTAATGTGCTCCTGCAGCACCGATACCGTGAAAAAGGTTTTAAAAAATATTTTGAATTGATTTCATGTCTTTTGGTGGCTGAACAAAATAATGAGCTGTTGATGAAAAATCATGGAATTCGTCCCACTGGTTCTGCACCATTCCTTGAAGTGAATGTAGCAGTACACAATAATTACGAAAATAGAAAATATAGAGGTCGCGGCCGTGGCCGTAGACGTAATGGGGGACGTGGTCGAGGACATACTAGTAATTGTTATCATGGTGGTCATAACAAGGATACTTCTAACCACCAGAAAAAGAATAACAATGAAAGACAAGAAAGAAGTGGTCAAAATAATCCTTCAAAGATTATTGAGAATATATGCTACCGATGTGGTATGAAGCGGCATTGGTCACGTACCTGTCATACGTCTGAGCATTTAGTGAAACTTTATCAAGCATCCATTAAAAAGAAGGGAAAGCATATGGAAACAAATTTTATATCCCAAAATGATGAAAAGGAGGAAAAGATGAAGATATTCACTATAATGCTAAAATTGACCATGCCTACGAGGGTGATAAATTTAATAACCTTAATAATATAACTCACCTAGATGTGGCAAATTTCTTTGAAAATCATTAGAAAAATTAAAGTTATTTTGACATTTTTATGTTTTTTTAAGTATGTTTTATTTTCTTGCATAAAGAATAATTTATACATTTAATAAATATTTGCAATGTTTCTCATATTATATTTTGTTTATTTTTATGAAGAATATGAATATTCAATAAAATTTCGATGGACCCAAAATCAATGGAGACATGTGTCTTGCAGATAGTGATACAACACATACGATACTAAAAGATAAAAAATATTTTTCTCATTTAACAATGAGTAATGCCCATGTTAATACAATATCGAGTAGTTCAAAACTTATTTAAGGTTCTGGAAGAGCTATTATATTATTACCTAAAGGTACAAAATTTGTCATTGATAATGCTTTATATTCCACTATGTCTCAAAGAAATTTATTGAGTTTTAAAGATATTCGTCTTAATGGATATCATATTGAGACTATGAATGAGAAAAATATTGAATATCTATATATAACAAATGGTGAATGTGGAAAGAAATATATTTTGGAAAGGCTACCTACTTTTTTATCATGTTTATATTATATTCATATTAGTGCAATTAAGTCACATGTTAATACAAACTAGAAATTTGTAGAACCACATACTTTTACTATTTGGCATGACCGATTAGGCCATCTCGGATCTATTATGATGCGAATAATCATCGAGAATTCAATCGAACACCTATTAAATAACCAAAAGATTCTTGAATTCAAGGATTTATCTTGTGTTGCTTGTTCGCAAGGAAAATTGATTATTAGACTATCACTATCTAAAGTTGGGATTGAATCTCCTGCATTTTTAGAACGTATTCAAGGTGATATATGTCGGCCCATTCATCCACCATGTGGACCATTCAGTTATTTTATTGTATTAATGGATGCATCTAGTAGGTGGTCACATGTGTGTTTATTATCGACTCGCAACCTGGGATTTGCAAGACTACTTGCTCAAATAATTCAATTAAGAGCATAATTTCCAGATTATGCAATCAAAACTATTCGTCTTGATAATGCTGGTGAGTTTACATCCCAAGCTTTTTGTATGTCAATTGGGATAAAAGTTGAACATCCTATAGCTCATGTTCACACACAAAACGATTTAACTGAATCCTTTATCAAATCCCTCCAACTAATAGCTCGGCCATTGCTTATGAGAACAAAACAACCTATTGCAGCTTGGGTGTAACACCCCAAACCCGGCCTAGACGTTATGGCCAAATCTGATGATGTCATAAGATAGTGCTTTTGCAATCATATCGATGCTAAAAGAATAAACCCTTTCTCCATTTAAAACAACTTTTCAGTATCTTATGTCAATTTCCAAATCGTGTTATCTATTTCCAAACTGTTAACCGTTTTCCAAAAACACCATACTTTGCGGAAGCTTTAGAACCATTTTCGTATACGTGTAGTTTAGTAAAAGATTCAATCCTTTTTTTAAAAAACCCGAGTTTTCCTACCACCAGTAGTAAAAACCGTAAAATATTACAAAATCCCAAATTAATCAAAAATCCTTAATGGCCTTAATTACATTAAATTTTCCCAAATAAAAATTATTCATAAGTAAACAGAAATTGTCCAAGTGGAAAACAGTGTGGCCACCGCTGAGTCCTCCGCTACTCTGATCCGTCTAATGTTGGGGATTACCTGAACAAATAAAACAGAAAAGGGGTGAGTTTTTGTAAACTCAGTGTGTAATCCCTACAGATAAAACATGCATCAGAATACAGTCTGGGGCCGGAGCCCATTACAGAATCGGTGTGAGCCTTAGCCCACTCAAATACCATGCAGAATAGAATAGATTAACAGGATCTTACCCACCAGCCTCTACACACCAACTCCGTCCAACCCTACACACCATGTGGTGATAAAATCAACCGACTCATCCCTACACACCATGCTGTACCGCGGTGCGGCACATAATCAAATAATTGCAGCTGAGCTGCCAGATAATCAGGCTTAATAGCCTTTCAGATACTTCCTCCAATATCAACAACCTACCCCAATGTAATGCAACATACCATACATGTCATGCAAATATACAATTAACAAATTAGGCATTCAGTTCAGTACATATTTCATATCAAATAATCGAATCACACAAATAAGGGTCTAAGTAATGCTTACCGACCTTACGGTAGGTTACAGTCGACTTGGGCCACCCGTGCAACCTTACAGATTATTCCAGAAAAATGGGCTCACACTCCCATGTGGCCTACCTGTGTGGGCCCAAACATCTGTGTGGCCCACATGGCCTAAATTAGCCTTGGTCGTGTGTGTCACACAGCCTGGCCCAGAATCCCACATGCCCGTGTGGGCCTACACGCCTGTGTGGCCCACATGGTCCAATTGGTCGATCCTGTGTGTCGCACACACCTTACCCGGCCTTCACATGGCCTAGCTCGTTGATCACAAGACCGTGTTGCGGCTCACAGCCTTGCACGTGGCCTACCACATGGCCGTGTGGTGTCAACAAACTTGTTTTCTCAACTTTTACCGATTCTCGTTTTCTGTGTTTTTAGGTACACACCTAATATCAATTCACCGAAGAAACACGCTTGAGACTTCTGCAACCTAAAACCACAATATCCATTACCGGTTTAGTGGATTAACAAGCGAATTCAAAAATGATAACTTAACAGAAACGTGACTTACTAGAAACACAAAAATTTATATACTTTTTCATACCCATTTTTACTTAAATTCATGCAAATCTGGTTAAATTCTTGTCGAAAAATAATTAAACTTTATAAAATAATTAAATTTTGTTAAAAATATAAACATGGTGAATTTAGTTAATTTTATACTTAATTTTTATTAATTTTGACTATTTTCGATAGATTTGCGCAAAGGGCGAAAATTGGCTCGGCTGACACTACTGAAAGCACAAAACCGAGAAGCAATTTGAAGTTTTGAGGCACATTAATTTCCAGCATAAGACGGTCCAAAAATGTGTATTAACTCATAATTTAATTAATTTTAATTTATTCCCCATTTAATTTGGTATAAATAAATTATTTTTAATTAATTATGGAGAAAGGGTCCAGTTGAACCGCACTGGTCGAACCAGCCACTAAATGGGCAGCCCAGAACCGTCCAATGCTGACCCAAATCAGAATTTTAGCTGATTAAATATGCTTGCAAAAAGGCCCTTGAAGAACTTTTAAAATGCATTCAAACCCCTCCTTTAATTGTGGCATTATGAAACTGCCCCAAGCTTAAAATAGCAAAGTTGAAATTCTCAACTTTACCATGTGTGTGGCCGGCCAAGGGAGGTCTCTTAGTCTGATTCTTTCTGCTATTTTTAGCTGCCATATTCAGCTATAAAAGCCACCCCTTGCTGATCATTTAATGCATCTCTCATTCCACAACATTCTCTCATTCTCTCTTCTCCTCTCTCACTTTTCTCTCATTTTTTCCATCCCATTTCCCTTATTGTTCAAGTGTCGATTCTTCTCTTGAGAAAGAGGCTCTCATCAGCCATTTTGGAGCAGCAATTAGGTGTTCATAATCCACCTTGATAGCCGAGGGCAACAAAGAACGAAGAACGGAGCAACTAGTCAAGCCACGGAGAAACACCAGATTTGCTTCTTGTTCCCTATCTCTTTAATTTTTGTTGTTGTTTTGACGAACATGTTTATGAATATTTATGCTATTGAAATGGTTATTTTAATCAATTTAGCTTAAACTTAAGTTTGTGTTGGGTTGATTATATTCTGCCTACTTGAATTGTTAAAATGATATTTATTTTGTTATAGGCCTCGGTAAATTGCTTGGTTAAGTAAAATCATGCCTAAGTTATTTTTGAATTATAATTGTTAAATAGCTAATGAATTAATTATTTAAAAGGATTGAAATTATAATTAATTGACACAATACTTAATCAGTACATGTTTATTCTTCTAAGGTAGCTGAAGGTTAAATTAGCAATGTATCTGGCGATATTATTGCCTTGCATAACTTGCAAGATTATTGTGATTAAACTGTTTCAAGGTAGGAATGCCTTGTTACCTCACATAGTCTTTTATATGCTTATTAGATTTAATTAATCATTTGAACTGATATAGGGATATGCAAGAGATTAGTTCAATTTAATGAGTATGTATGTGCAATAACATGTTTGCTTATTAGAATCTATTTAGTTGATTGAATTAACATAGGGATATGTCAAGAGATGAATGGATTTTTGTATGTAAGTATGTTCATAAGTTAGCCAATTACCGAGTTACCGTGAATTTATTCGTAGCAATGTAAACATGAGTTTAATTATTCTAAGATAAAGAAATATAATTAATCCAACACAAGTATGTTACCTTGATTAAATCTTATTTGAAATAGTGCATTAGAACTCCTTTGTTTTATTTTAATTATTTATTTAGTTTTTAAATAATTTTTTACCATCTTTTAAAACCCAATTTTTTTTACCTCACCAAAGTGTTTTACAATTAATTTCATAAATAATTCTTTTTACAATCCCTGTGGGTACGATAACTCAACATTTACTTGTCACTTTATTACTTGTTGCGATTGTGTACACTTGCACATTTTTCCGTCGTTCCAAGTTTTTGGCGCCGTTGCCATGGACTGTTTTAAAAAAGCCATTATTTGTGAATTTGTTAGTTTTACATTTTGTTTTATTTTCCTGTTTAAATTTTTACTTACTTAATTTTCTTTTCATGATTATTTCAGGTGTTTATGAGTATTGGCCAGATTATTGACTTACTCCCTGTAGACCCTTAGATAGAACAAACCTTTCGACAGCGAAGAAGACAAGCAAATCAGAGAAGGGCTGAAGGAATGAATTTCGAGAATATGAATCAAGGAAATGGAGCAAATCTTGCTCAAAATCCTATCCTTATTGCTGACGATAGGGATAGAGCCTTAAGATAATATGTTGTGCCAGTATTTAATGATCTTAATCCGGGCATTAGGAGACCTGAAATTGAGGCACAATAATTCGATCTGAAGCCAGTCATGTTCCAGATGTTTCAGACTGTGGGCCAATTCAGTGGAATGCCTACTGAAGATCCTCATCTTCACCTAAGACTTTTTATAGAGGTGAACGACTCTTTCAAATTAGCTGGAGTACCCGGAGATGCATTACGATTGAAGCTATTCTTGCACTCACTAAGGGACAGAGCTCGAGCCTGGTTGAATTCATTGCTGCCAAACTCAATTTCTACAAGGCAAGAATTAGCCGAAAGATTCCTTATGAAGTATTTCCCGCCTAGCAAGAATGCTAAGTTGAGGAAAGAGATCATTACCTTCCAACAAATGGATGATGAGTCCTTGTATGAGGCATGGGAATGATACAAAGAACTATTACAGAAATGCCCTCATCACGGAATCCCACATTGCATCCAACTTGAGACATTTTATAACGGTCTCAATGCTCACACGAGGATGGTAGTGGACGCTTCTGCTAACTGTGCTCTCCTTTCTAAGTCTTATAATAAGGCTTACGAAATCATCGAGAGGATCGCCAGTAACAATTATCAATGGCCGACCAATCAAGCCGCATCAGAAAGATGAGTCGCTGGAATACATGAAGTGGACGCTCTCACTTCACTCGCATCTCAGGAATCTTCAATATCCTCAACGCTTAAGAATCTTACCAGTAATGGGTCTAATAGTTTTGCAGCCCAACCACCTCACCAATTTGAGAGTATGGCCTGTGTTTATTGTGGGGAGGGACATTTGTTCAAAGAATGTCCATCAAACCCTAAATTTGTATATTACATGGGTAACCAGAACCAAAATCGAGGAAGGCAAGGACTGCAATCAAACTTCTACAACCCATCATGGCGAAACCACCTGAATTTTTCCTAGAGTTACCAAGGGGCTGGAACTAGTAACAACTACGCTCAACCTAGATCGACTCAGCCGCCTAGTTTTTCCCAACAAGCTCAGAAACCAGCTCAGGTTGAATCATCCAATAGCTTAGAGAATTTATTAAAGGCACACATGGAAAAAAATGATGCCACACTAAGGAATTTAGAGAATCAAGTGGGCCAACTTGCTACTAAACTTAGGAACCGACCACAAGGTGCTTTACCTAGTGATACAGAGAATCCAAGAAATCTGGGGAAGGAACATTGCAAAGCGTTAACACTGAGGAGCGAAAAGACAGTAGAGCCCAACACTATCGAAGCTGAAAAGGAGCCAGCTAATGCTTAATACTCAGAAGAAGTTCAACCGAGTGTTGAAATTCTAGTTTCATAAGAACCAGAATCTGCAAAACCTGACAAGTTAATTCTAGAACCAGCTAATTCTGATCAACTAACAACTCCGTTAGATGCAGAATTGCTACAGAAGACGAATCAACCAGTTTCAGTAAAGAAACCTCCACCCCTTACCCTCAAAGACTTCAGATGCAGAAATAGGAAATTCAATTCAAGAAATTCCTAGACGTACTCAAGCAACTTCACATCAACATCCCGTTGGTTGAAGCACTTGAACAAATGCCGAACTACGTCAAGTTTATGAAGGATATCCTATCCAAAAACTGAAGACTTGGAGAATTTGAGACGGTAGCTCTGACGAAGGAATGCAGCGCATATCTTCAAGACAAACTACCTTCAAAGTTTAAGAATCCTGGATGTTTTACCATTCCTTGCAACATTGGAGCAATGTATTGTTGTAAGGCACTTGTGACTTGGATGCAAGTATAAACTTGATACCTATGTCAATATTTAGAAAGTTGGGGATAGGTGAAGTTAGACCTACTACGGTTACACTTCAACTAGTAGATCGATCCTTAGCACATTCAGAAGGAAAAATCAAGGATGTATTGGTACGAGTAGATAAATTTATCTTCCCTGTTGATTTTGTTATCCTAGAATTCGAAGCAGACAAAGAAGTGTCAATTATCCTAGGAAGACCGTTCTTAGCAACCAGAAGGACCCTTATTGATATGCAGAAGGGCGAGCTTACGATGCATGTTCAGGATGATCAGGTAACATTTAATGTCTTTAAGTCTATGCGATTCCCTGATGCGATTGATGATTGTTCTGTAGTATCTAACTTAGAGGATTTAATAGTAGAGAAGGAACTCAATTCTGTTGAGGATCCACTGGAAAGAATTTTAACACCGGACCCTCCAAATGATGAAGAGGAGGATGAGTACTTAGCTTTGTTAGAGGCTAATCAAAGGGGATTTAATCCATAATCCCACTTTGAATCTTTGGAGTTAGAGAAAAGGATTATACCTAACCAAAAGCGTCAATCGAGTAGCCACCTAAATTAAAACTGAAGGTACTTCCCTCACATTTGAAATATGTTTATTTAGGTAACTCTTTACTCTGGCTGTGATTGTTTCAGCAAAATTAACTACTGAGCACGAAGAGAAACTCATCTTGGTATTGGAACAATTCAAGAAGGCTATTGGATGGACTATAGCCGAGATCTGCAGTATTAGTCCATTTGTATGCATGCATAAGATTATCCTGGAAGATGGCAAAAAAGGGACGATGGATGGACAACGAAGACTGAACCCCATCATGAAGGACGTGGTGAAAAAAGAGATTATCAAGTGGTTAGATGCAGGTATAATTTATCCCATCTCAGACAGTTCGTGGGTAAGTATGGTCCAGTGCATGCCAAAGAAGAGAGGTATCACAGTCATAGAAAACGAGAATAACGAGTTGATACTAACTAGAATAGTTACGGGATGGAGGATTTGCATCGATTACCGGAAGTTGAACAAGGCGACTAGGAAAGATCACTTTCCTTGGCTGTTTTTGGACCAGATGCTGGATAGACTCGCAGGGCGAGATTATTACTATTTTCTCGATGGATACTCGGGGTATAATCAGATTATAGTAGCGCCAAAAAATCAACACAAAATAACGTTCACCTACCCGTACGGTACATTAAAATTAAGACGCATGCCATTTGGTTTATGTAATGCACCTGCTACATTTCAAAGATGTATGATGTCTATTTTTACTAACATGGTTGAGAAGTACTTGGAAGTTTTTATGGATGACTTTTTAGTATTTGGAGATACTTACGATGATTG
Organism: Gossypium anomalum; assembly: GCA_025698475.1. Lineage (NCBI taxonomy): Eukaryota > Viridiplantae > Streptophyta > Magnoliopsida > Malvales > Malvaceae > Gossypium > Gossypium anomalum. Next base: position 54,464,209 of record CM046968.1, on the reverse strand, counting down.
CTTAGGCAATCTAGCTAAGGTACTAAGATGATGCAAAGAAACAAACCTCGTACTTAACTGGGAGAAGTGTTATTTCATGGTAAGAGAAGGAATTATTCTAGGGCATCGGATAACGAGACATGGGATCGAGGTAGATAAAGCAAAGGTAGGTGTTATCGAGAAACTCCCACCTCCAACACCTGTAAAGGGTGTTAAGAGCTTTTTGGGCCACGCCGGGTTCTATCGAAGATTTATCAAGGACTTCTCCAAAATTACTAAACCTTATGCAAATTATTGGAGAAGGACGCGACGTTCAAGTTTGATGAGGAATGCTTAAAGGCATTCAAAGATTTAAAGATTCGATTAGTTACGACACCCATAATCGTCACACCAGACTGGGATTTTCCATTTGAATTAATGTGTGACGTAAGCAATTTCGCGATAAGAGCTGTCATGGGCCAGCGAAGGAACAAAGTTTTTCATCCCATCTACTATGCAAGCCGGACTCTTACAGGAGCTCAACTGAACTATACGGTAACAAAAAAAGAGTTACTTGTTATTGTATTTGCTTTTGACAAGTTTCAATCTTATCTTGTAGGTACCAAAGTAACTGTTTATACAGACCACTCGGTGATTAAGTACTTACTTGCCAAGAAAGATGCTAAGTCGAGACTGATCTGATAGGTCAAGAGTTTGATCTAGAAATTCAAGATCGAAAGGGAGTAGAAAACCAAGTAGCAGATCACTTGTCCAGATTGGAGCCGCAAGAAGGGAATTCTCATATTATACCAATTTAGGAAACGTTTCTAGATGAACACATACTGAAGGTAAGTCATGTCCATAATACCCCTTGGTTTGCTGATATTGCTAACTATTTAGCTTGTGGTTTGATGCCAATTGATAAGACTTATCAATAAAGGAGAAAGTTTCTTCACGATGTGAAGTATTATTTTTGGGAAGAGCCATATTTGTTTAAAAGGTGTGTAGATCAGATGATTAGGAGATGCGTGGCAGAAGATGAAGTACAAAAGATTTTATACCATTGTCACTCAGCTCTGAGTGGGGGACACTTTGGAGGTACTCGTACGGCAGCCAAAGTATTGCAAGTCAGATTCTTTTGGCCAACACTATTCAAGGATACAAATGCGTACGTAAAGAGCTGTGACCGATGTCAAAGGGTCGAAAATGTCACCAACAGAAATGAGATGCCTCGAACAAACATCATTAAGGTAGAATTGTTTGATGTATGGGGTATTGACTTCCTTGGTCCTTTCCCTTTGTCTTTTGGTCACAAGTATATATTGGTAGCAGTAGACTATGTGTCCAAGTGGGTTGAGGCTGAAGCTTATCTGACAAACAATGTTAGGGTTGTAATTAAGTTCTTACAGAAACACGTGTTCACAAGGTTTGGAACCCCAAGTGTTATCATTAGTGATGAAGGGTCCCACTTCATGAACAAGTGGTTAAAATGGTTATTAGACAAGCACGGACTGCAACACAAGGTTGCAACAGCTTACCATTCGTAGACGAATGAGCAAGCTGAACTAGAAAATAAGGAAATCAAAGGCATACTTGAGAAGGTAGTTTGCCCAAACAACGAGATTGGTCCAAAAGGCTGAATGATGCTTTATGGGCTTATAGAACAACATACAAGACACCTTTAAGGATGTAACCCTACAAGTTGGTCTTTGGGAAAGCATGTCATCTACCCTTAGAGTTAGAGCACAAGGCTTACTGGGCTCTTCGACAACTGAACCTAGATCCTAAGCTTGCTAAAGAGAAACGGATTCTCCAACTCAATAAGCTAGAGGAACTCCGGATGTTCTCCTACAAAAATGCCAAATTACTCAAGGAGAGACTTAAGAAATGGCATGACAAGCACATTCAAATTTGAGGATTTGAAGCAGGTCAGCAAGTCTTGTTATTTAATTCCAGACTAAAGTTCTTTCCAGGTAAGCTAAAATCACGTTGGTCCGGTCCATTTACGATTCGTCAAGTCTATCCATACGGAGTTGTCGAGCTCCAAGGTAAGGGAGGTAACTTTCAAGTTAATGCTCAGCGCCTGAAACACTATTGGGGAGATAAGATTGAACGGAATAAAATTTCGTTCATTTTATTGGATATTTAAAATTTTCTTATTTTCCTTTTTAATAAATGATTTATGGTATATTTTCGAGATTAGTCTGTTTAAATAAATTTTTTCTAGGAGATTGGAACTTAAGCGGGACCGCTTGTGACCCCTTTAATCTTTCCTGGGAATTGATTTTAACATAATTTTTTGAGAAATTATTCCCTAAATGGCAAAAAATTAATTTTTTTTTAGTTTTTCAAATAAAAAGGGCAATTTTGACCCAAGTTTTAAATTGCAACTCAAGTTCAAATTTTCATTAAGTCTAGGGACTTAATTGAAGTATTTTAAAATTTGGTTGCTCTTTTCGTAAATAATAAAAATTAGATGCCTCTTTTTGTAAATATTTGCAAGAAATTCTTGAGGAACTTACAGTTCCAGGTTCTAAGTGGACTATGTCAAAGCAAGGAATCCACACTTGTCGAAGAGAATCTTTGACACCACTTGCAAAGGTATGGTTCTATTTTATCTATTTCAGCCTTATGCCTAGTTCACATGGGACTACAATCTCATTAGAGCGAATGGTATTATTGTACTCGATCCTAACTGGAAAGACCATTGATGTAGGGAAGATCATCTTGAGGGAAATACGGAATTGTGCCGTTAAACGCTCTGGCCCTGCTCACTTCCCCTTTAAAATAACAATTTTATGCTTGAAAGCTGAAATTCTTGCGAATGTAAGGAAGACGGGGTATAGCCAAGGCACAATCACGGATTGGGACCTTTACCGAGTAGCTAGATACTCAGTTCTACAGAAGCAAGTTGAAGCAAGTGAGGAACAAGAAGACCCTGATGAAAAAGAAGATTCCACGTTGCAATCATTTGAAATCCCTGATAAGGTAGAATCAATGGAGCCAGAAGCTGAACCTGATGCTAAAACTTCAATGTTTAAAGCTCAATCGCTGAGCCCAGACCTTCGAGATGAGCTATCAAAATTGATGGACTTAATGCAACATATGCAATGGCAGCAACAATGTAATATCCTGATTTTGGGCCTAGTCGAAATAGTGGTTTCGTGACCACAAAATCCAAGATAGAAATAATTATTTTATGATTATTTTGAGGTCTATGATATGATTGCATGATTGTGTGAAAATTTCGTGAAGAAATTTTATGCATAAAGTGCTTAACTTGAAATTAAGGACTAAATCAAATAATTTGCAAAACTTGCATTCTAGAAGTTTCTAGTATGAAATTGTTTTGAAATATTAATTAGGAGGTCTAAAATAGCATTTTACCAATTTCTAAATCTATGGACAAAAATTGGACATGGATGGAATTTTTGGAAAGTTTAGTAGTAAGGGCATCTTGGTCATTTAGGGGTAAAATGAATTAAAATACAAAATTAAAAGCCAATTTTGCTCATCTTCAACCCCATGGCTGAATATAGCAAGGAGAAACCATGGCTAGGGTTTTTCAAGCTTCCAAGCTAGATTGTAAGTCCGTTCTAGCCCCGTTTTTCAAGTTCTTTACGTTTTTGGAATCCTAGTAACTTGATTAAGCTTATTCTAGCAATAATTTAAGCTAGGGTTCATATTTGGAAAAATATCCATAGGTGAAATGTGTTTATTTTGATGTTTTATGGTAGAATATGAAGGCTGAAATTATGTTAAACAACTTTTGCTAAGCGATTTTAAGCAAAAACGACCAAAACGGCTTAATCGGTAAAAATTGTTATTGTTCATAACTATGTGTTAGAGTGAGAATTTGATGTTGTCATAGAAGGGAAAAATTTTCAGCATTTCATAAAACATAAGAAAATATGTTGAAGTTTAATTTACGAGCTTTGAGACAAAAGTGTAAATATGTGAAAGTTTAGTGGCAAAACAGTAATTTTACCAAAATATGATTTTAGGTTAATTTGAATAATATGAGCCCTAATTAGACTATATTTTAAATGATAGAGAAAGGAAAACTAAAATTCAGGCTAAAATGGGGAAAATTCCAAGTTGTGGACGAAATGGTAAAAGTAGCCATTTTCACATACGAGGTAAGTTCATATGTAAATGGTGGTAACATAGTTATTATTTTAAATGTTTTTATGTTATTTAAATGATATGATAATTATTATGAAATATTACACTCGTGATAATTGTTTGATAATATGTCAAATTATGTGATATACTTGGAAAATGTGAAATAATATCGAGTATCGGTATCGGCATTCCGTAGAAGATGGTTGAGACACATGATTAGGAAAAAGGTCCCGTTAAACCTTAGGAATGGATTAGGATACAAGTGACATGTCACTGGAATATTTGGGCATCCGAACTCGTTGAGTTGAGTCCGAGTTCACTTATGGATGCGAATGTCCGAACTCGTTGAGTAGAGTCCGAGTTCGAGAGATGTAACTAGGCATCCGAGCTCGTTGAGTTGAGTCCGAGTTCACTTATGGATGCGGACGCCCGAGCTCGTTGAGTTGAGTCCGAGTTCACTTATGGGCGGGTTACATGGTAGCTTGGCTACATATGTGGCACTTATGTGCAAACTTTTCGTGTATCCGAATTATATTCCGATGTGTTCAACGGGTAAAATTCTACTCAAATGGAGGAATACTCGAGATGAAAGGGATGTATTGGTAAGTGTTCTGAAATGGATACTTTGAACAGGTATGTACTTAACCCTCAGGTTGAAAACTCGATATAACAACAATATGGTAAGATGATAAATGAAAATGTGATATGAATGTCTCGGTGATGATCATGAAAATGATGTTTATGTTTGCTTATATAGTTGTGTTACTTGCTATTTGCATGTGAACTTACTAAGCATTTGTGCTTACTCCCTCCTTTTCATTCCTTGTAGTGTTGACAAGCCAGCTCGAAAATCGGAAACGGTCGAGGCACGCTCACACTATCCGTATACCATCTTGGCATAATGGCTTGTATATTTTGAGTATGGCATGTATAGCATTATAATCATTTTGTATATATGGTCTTATGATATGGTTATTGAGTGGTATGGAAATGCTTGGTAATGATTAGCCATTGGAATGGTAATCATGATCATATTTGGTGTTATGTATGCTAAATTGCTAGCTAATCCATGGGAACCATGAAATGGGTAAAATTTACCATAAAATAGATCCAGACAGCAGTAGTGATGTGAATTTGAAAAATCACTAAAAATAGTAGAAATGTAATTAAATAATGAATAAGTTATGGAACTGAAGCTTGATGAGTCTATTTTCATATGGATGGAACAAAACAGGTATATGAGTTATATTTTATGAGATGTTTAAATTTTTGTGAAATAGGGCCAGAGCAATTTTTGGATCCCCTGTTCTGACTTTGGAAATTCACCATAAATTTTTCAAAGATAATTAGAAGTCATGATTTATACGTACAGATTCCTTATTGAGTCTAGTTTTATTAGAAATAAATGGAATAGTATTGAAACTCTGTACAGGGAGATATCTGATTCGTAATACACAGAGGTCAGAGCAGTCAAACCCTAAAATAGGGGAGACTTTAACTAATAAACTGTACTAATTTGATTGACAAAAAATTCTATAAAAAAATTAATAAATATATATATGAGTCTAGTTTCAGGGAAAATTTACAGAATTGGATTTTGAGTTTCAGAACTCGAGATATGAATTTTTAAACGACTATGACACAGATTGCTAGCTTAACTGAAAATTTTAAAAATAAATTGTTTGAGCTGTTTAAAGTAATGAATTAAGTCTGTTAACACCTCGTGTTCGACTCCGACGACGGTCTCGGGCACGGGGCGTTACATTTGGTGGTATCAGAGCAAGTTTAGTCAGTTCTCGGACTAACTTAGCATGCGTAAAAATTTAGCTATACATGCCACTGATCTGTGATAGTGTGATGTCTTCCGACGCAAATGAGTACCGTCTTATTTAGACAGGGTACTCTCCAACCGAGCTGCGCCAACCATGTTCAATGTTATGTGAAGGTATTTGAGTAAAATTATGATTATGATAAGTCTCGGTTCAGAAAAGTATGAATAAAAGTTTATGATACATATGTGATAAATATCCATATTTGCATAATGCTCATATGATGTAGTGTATATGGCTTAGTTGATAAGATGAACGGAATAAATAGAAAGTTGTAGAGGTATGAATAAAAGTCATAATATTATGATATGAATGAAAATGTCCTTGTCTTGATTTGGACGTCGAATGTTGATGAATGCTAATGATATATAATTTTTATGAGATAAAGGATTATAATGAAATGAACTTATCTATGTTAAATTGTTGGACTGAATTATATGATTGTAATGACATGTACATGATGCACGGAATGAAAGTTGTGATTGTGATGCAAATATCTATGTTTGTTTGGCCCTATATGATGTCATGAGCATGAATTAATTTAATTAAATGAATGGATAAGTAAAGCTATCTAGAAAACATAGAATGTATGCATAAGTATATTGTCTAAATGGGACAGTAGGAAAATTTGTGTAAGCCAACATGAATGTTGCATTGCCTGAATGAATAACATGATTTTGATGATGTTGCTATGATGATGGAAGTTGTGTCATATGTGTATGTATAAGAAAGTCGAGTCAGAGGTCTTACAACCCCTCCCCATACCAAGTGGTACTTATAATGGAATTTCATGAGATTTGTATTGAATAAGTTTTCGGTTGAGAACCCAAAGAGTTCAAATGATAGAATAATTATAAGTATGATCGAGATTGAAAATGAGCTGATAAGTAAAGTTAGAGCCAGAAAAGTATCGGATTGACGTAAAGATTATTGGAGTTATGCATCGTCCCAATTAGAGAAGGAATTCTCTTTGGTAAATCGAATTACTCAGTGCAAGGTCGAGAAAAGTGTAAATCGAAATTTATTCATAACCGGCCTTCTTTAGTGAATGGTTTAATATGAAATTTGTGACTACAGAAACTAGTTGGGGAAGTGATATTTGAAATGTGAACTATCCGAGTGTGACAGATTATGACTCGGACAGATTTAGCGATCTCTTTTGAGATGTTCTATGTGTTTACCCGTTCTCGAAATATTTCTATGGCTATTGATCTTCTAAAGAAATTCTTGTTATATGGGAATGTCTTCTAATTCAGTGTTGGATGAAAGCATTGGTAGTCCTGACTGGTTTATAATTTATATTGCTCTATTTCATCGGGTATTCTATTTCATTTCGTCTGATAAGAATTGATGAGAGAATACATATGATATTATAATTCTGTTTCTTCTACTTGATGCTTCATCTGATATATATGTATGGGAAGATAAATTGATCTTGTTATATTTGATTTTAGTGGGATTAAATGATGTTTTCTTTTGGACTTTCTTTCTTTGAAGAATTATCGGGGTATTCTATATTTTCTCTATGAGTTTGGTTTTCGATTCTCCGGCATAGTATTATATCTTAGGTTTCTTTATCCTGGATCTTTTTATTCTAGATTTCTTTATTCCGGGTTTCACTATCTTGGGTTTCTTTATTCGGTTTTCTTGTTATCTTTGTTCCATAATTTGTCAATTACGACTCATGTTCGAAGTGCGTTCTTCAGCTCGTGATAATCATGTCAAATATGACTATACTTCTAATTTGATCTTGGTAATATGGTGATTTTAGTATTGGGATTTTTTTTCTAATTTCTGTGTAAGGATTTGACATCAGTAAAGGCATAGGTGATAAAAGCGCGAGTTTCAGTCGGTATGGTGAATTATTTATTTGAAAGATTTAATTTGACAATTATGTCAGGATTATTTTTCTCAAGTCTGATAATAGAATTTCATTTTTGTACTGATAAAAGAGTAAATAGTTTGAACGAGAAGTGTATATTTATTAGAAAAAGTTGGATATTAGTTAAAGCCACTACGAATGATAAGGTTTTCATCTTATGAAAGCTGAAAAGTTTATTACATGTTGACAGAGTTCGTATAGATGAGAATATTGGTAACCGAAGCGTCTGAACTAGACTAGTCTACATTGAGCAAAGACTTCCTGACTTTCAGTAATGTACTGTTGTATGAATTGTGATGTGTTTCAAGACAGTGAGGTAATGTGATAGTTTAGAGCATTCGATGTTACATAAAATCTGAGTTGTTAAAGAGGTTAAAGCTGAGCATTGGGATCTATCAAAATTATCCTTGTCAATGTTGATATTGGGATGCAAATGAGAAGGATTATTCTTGAGGCCATATCAGAATTATTTTTATGGCAGAAAGAGGAAAATGTGATGTATCCTATTCTTAAATGTTTGGAGAAATCTATAAATCATATCGGTATTGAATGAATTCCTACTCATCGATTCATGGAATTTCAGTCTCTCTTTGATTGTTGGATTTCTTGGAATTCCGTCTCCATTAATCAAGTTAAGATCCTGGTTTTATGTCATGATATCATGGAAACCGAGAAGGGTTGAAAATTTAAGAACAGTTGAGAGTTGAGACTGTAAGCTTTTAGACCATATGAGAAATTAAAGAGATGTATTGGAGGTACAGCCTAAGTGAAAGTTCTTCAGCGCCAAATATGAGATTAAAAGTGAAGACCACTTTTCCGGTAAGATTTTTGGGGACGAAAATCCCTAAAAGGGGGGCAGAGTTGTAATATCCTGATTTTGGGCCTAGTCGAAATAGTGGTTTTGTGACCACAAAATCCAAGATAGAAATAATTATTTTATGATTATTTTGAGGTCTATGATATGATTGCATGATTGTGTGAAAATTTCGTGAAGAAATTTTATGCATAAAGTGCTTAACTTGAAATTAGGGACTAAATCGAATAATTTCCAAAACTTTCATTCTAGAAGTTTCTAGTATGAAATTGTTTTGAAATATTAATTAGGAGGTCTAAAATATGAATTTTACCAATTTTTAAGTTTATGGACAAAAATTGGACATGGATGGAATTTTTGGAAAGTTTAGTAGTAAGGGCATCTTGGTCATTTAGGGGTAAAATGAATTAAAATACAAAATTAAAAGCCAATTTTGCTCATCTCCAACCCCATGGCCGAATATAGCAAGGAGAAACCATGGCTAGGGTTTTTCAAGCTTCCAAGCTCGATTGTAAGTCCGTTCTAGCCCCGTTTTTCAAGTTCTTTACGTTTTTGGAATCCCGGTAACTTGATTAAGCTTATTCTAGCAATAATTTAAGCTAGGGTTCATATTTGGAAAAATACCCATAGGTGAAATATGTTTATTTTGATGTTTTATGGTAGAATATGAAGGCTTAAATTATGTAAAACAACTTTTGCTAAGCGATTTTAAGCAAAAATGAGTAAAACGGCTTAATCGGTAAAAATTGTTATTGTTCATAACTATGTGTTAGAGTGAGAATTTGATGTTGTCATAGAAGGGAAAAATGTCCACCATGTCATAAAACATAAGAAAATATGCTGAAGTTTAATTTACGAGCTTTGGGGCAAAAGTGTAAATATGCAAAAGTTTAGGGGCAAAACTCTAATTTTGCCAAAATATGATTTTAGGTTAATTTGAATAATGTGAGCCCTAATTAGACTATATTTTAAATGATAGAGAAAGGAAAACTAAAATTCGGGCTAAAATGGGGAAAATACCAAGTTGTGGACGAAATGGTAAAAGTAGCCATTTTCACATGCGAGGTAAGTTCATATGTAAATGGTGGTAACATAGTTATTATTTTAAATGTTTTTATGTTATTTAAATGATATGATAATTATTATGAAATATTATACTCGTGATAATTGTTTGATAATATGTCAAATTATGTGATATACTTGGAAAATGTGAAATACTATCAAGTATCGGTATCGACATTCCGTAGAAGATGGTTGAGACATATGATTGAGAAAAAGGTCCCGTTAAACCTTAGGAATGGATTAGGATACAAGTGACATGTCACTGGGATATTTGGGCATCCGAAATCGTTGAGTTGAGTCCGAGTTCACTTATGAATGCGAATGTCCGAACTCGTTGAGTTGAGTCCGAGTTCGAGAGATGTAACTAGGCATCCGAGCTCGTTGAGTTGAGTCCGAGTTCACTTATGGATACGAACGCCCAAGCTCATTGAGTTGAGTCCGAGTTCACTTATGGGCGGGTTACATGGTAGCTTGGCTACATATGTGGCACTTATGTGCAAACTTTTCGTGTATCCGAATTATATTCTGATGTGATCAACGGGTAAAATTCTACTCAAATGGAGGAATACTCGAGATGAAAGGGATGTATTGGTAAGTGCTGTGAAATGGATACTTTGAACAGGTATGTACTTAACCCTCGGGTTGAAAACTCGATATAACAACAATATGGTAAGATGATAAATGAAAATGTGATATGAATGTCTCGGTGATGATCATGCAAATGATGTTTATGTTTGCTTATATAGTTGTGTTACTTGCTATTTGCATGTGAACTTACTAAGCATTTGTGCTTACTCCCTCCTTTTCATTCCTTGTAGTGTTGACAAGCCAGCTCGGAAATCAGAAACGGTCGGAGGCACGCTCACACTATCCGTATACCATCTTGGCATAATGGCTTGTATATTTTGAGTATGGCATGTATAAGCATTATAATCATTTTGTATATATGGTCTTATGATATGGTTATTGAGTGGTATGGAAATGCTTGGTAATGATTAGCCATTGGAATGGCTAATCATGATCATATTTGGTGTTATGTATGCTAAATTGCTAGCTAATCCATGGGAACCATGCAATGGGTAAAATTTACCATAAAATAGATTCAGACAGCAGTAGTGATGTGAATTTGAAAAATCACTAAAAATAGTAGAAATGGAATTAAATAATGAATAAGTTATGGAATTGAAGCTCGATGAGTCTATTTTCATATGGATGGAACAAAATAGGTATATGAGTTATATTTTATGAGATGTTTAAATTTTTGTGAAACAGGGCTTGAGCAATTTCTGGATCCCCTGTTCTGACTTTCGAAATTCACCATAAATTTTTCAAAGATAATTAGAAGTCATGATTTATATGTACAGATTCCTTATTGAGTCTAGTTTTATTATAAATAAACGGAATAGTCATTGAAACTCTGTACAGGGAGATATCTGATTCGTAATACACAGAGGTCAGAGCAGTCAAACCCTGAAATAGGGGAGACTTTAACTAATAAACTGTACTAATTTGCTTGACCAAAAATTCTATAAAAAAATTAGTAAATATATATATATGAGTCTAGTTTCAGGGAAAATTTACAGAATTGGATTTCAAGTTTTGGAACTCGAGATATGAATTTTTAACCGACTGTGACGCAGATTGCTAGCTTGACTGAAAATTTTAAAAATAAATTGTTTGAGCTGTTTAAAGTAATGAATTAAGTCTGTTAACACCTCGTGTTCGACTCCGGCGACGATCTCGGGTACGGGGCGTTACAAACAAGCCTACTGGAGATATTCAAAAATAAGGGATGAATCGATGAAAGTGCTTTTAAGAAAATATACAATGACCCATTTATTTTTGTGCCTGAGTTTCCAGATTTCACATTTGAACCATAGAGTCCATTATCAAAGAAGGAGCGAAGCGATTCATGCAAAGGCGATAGTGATGAAGCAAAAGATGAGTCAAATTCGGAAGGGTCTGCAAATAAATAAAGGGGGGATCTTATCTTTACTTTATTTTTGTTCTTAGGAATAAGTTTAATTAGGATTTTTTATTTTTTATTTTTGCATAATAAAACAAGAGAGGAAAATCATTAATAAAATGTGAGCAAGTCACAAAGTATAAAATGTGGCAATAGATATATACATGTTTAGGATTGGATTTAGAAAGAGCTTGGTACTTAAGCAGTCAAATTGACTCACCTCCTCTTTTTTAAAATTCTACCTGGTGTATAGTATCTATTCACTTTAAACAATGAGGACATTATTCATTTTAAGTTGGGGGGACCGAAAAATTAAATTATTCTCACTCAGAATAAAATTTTTCTTTTAATTATGATTAGGATATTTTGTTCAAAAATTTGAATTTTGTTAGGTATGCTCAATTTGAGGATGAATAAAGTTCTATTATTTTAATAAATTATTATGTTAGCTTAATAATGACATGAATGTATTTTTAATAAAGCATGCAAATTTATACCATAAAATTTTAGTTATTTAGGAAAGTTAGGTATGCATGAAAGTTTAAGTCTTTAGAATTGACTTAGTAGTTTCTTGAGGCAAAATCCTAAGGAGCATGGAACGTTGGAAATGATTTAGGCAACTATTGTTTGGACCGTTTGAGCCTTTCCAGCCCACCATGGTCAAATTTTATCTTTTGGAACCCAACTTTGAGACTATATGGCCTAATTTTATTTCGACCCTTGCAATAATTAGCCATTACTTTTTGCTTAATGATCTTAAAATTGTCCCAAACACTAGACTCAGTAATATTCAAAATGTACTTCGAAAATAAGTTTGGGGGAGTTGAAAAGAAATATCAATTGCTTGAGAATTGCAATACACAAAGTAAGTGCTCGTGTTAGCTTAAAAAAAAAACGAGAGAGAGCACATGTATTTGAAAGAGATGTACAAAAGAGCATATGAAAGTCAAGTTGGTGTATCGAAGGTAAAAATTCTGAAGGTTTGATTGACGTTGAGTCTAGGGTTTTAAAACCAAAATTTATCCATCTTTCACCTACCCTTAGCCTAGCCACGTTACAACCTTGATAAAGACCTATTGATTCAAAGTCCTAATGCTACCTACATTAGTGGAGAGAAATTGTTACGATCAACATATGAAGACATAAGTTAAGCTTAATGATTACAGCTTAGTCTTGAATAAAGGAATAAAAATCAAATTGGTAAGGGTTAACATGTCTTTGTTACAAAAGCATTTAGTCTAAATTTTGCTATTATAATAAGTTGTTGAATTTAATTTGAACAATATGTATACTTAAGTAGCATAACTATCAGATTTCTTGTCTTTAAGCATAAGTATTATAAATTCATAATTTTGGGAAACATATTATTCTGAAGGAATTTTTCAAATGTGTTTCCGAGAAATTCTTTTCAAAATTTGTGCATTACTCGGGACGAGCAATGAATTAAGTTTGGGGGTGTGAAAACACAAAAATTTATATACTTTTTCATACCCATTTTTACTTCAAATCATGCAAATCCGATTAAATTCTTGTCGAAAAATAATTAAATTTTATAAAATAATTAAATTGTGTTAAAAATATAAACATGGTGAATTTAGTTAATTTTATATTTAATTTTTATTAATTTTGACTATTTTTGGCAGATTCGCGCAAAGGGAGAAAATTGGCTCGGCTGACACTGCTGAAAGCACAAAACCGAGAAGCAATTTGAAGTTTCGAGGCACATTAATTTCCAGCCTAAGACGGTCCAGAAATGTGTATTAACTCATAATTTAATTAATTTTAATTTATTCCCCATTTAATTTGGGTTAAATAAATTATTTTTAATTAATTATGGAGAAAGGGTCTAGTTGAACTGCACTGGTCGAACCATACTGAGTGAACCGAACCAGCCACTAAATGGGCAGCCCAGAACCGTCCATATGCTGACCCAAATCAGCATTTTAGCTGCTTAAATATGCTTGCAAAAATGCCCTTGAGGAACTTTCAAAATGCATTCAAACCCCTCCTTTAATTGTGGCATTATGAAACTGCCCCAAGCTTAAAATAGCAAAGTTGAAACTCTCAACTTTGCCATGTGTGTGGCCGGCCAAAGGAGGTCTTTTAGGCTGATTATTTTTTCTATTTTTAACTGCCATATTCAGCTATAAAAGCCACCCCTTGCTGATTATTTAAAGCATCCCTCATTCCATAACATTCTCTCATTCTCTCTTCTCCTCTCTCACTTTTCTCTCATTTTTTCCATCCCATTTCCTTTATTGTTCAAGTGTTGATTCTTCTCTTGGGAAAGAGGCTCTCATCAGCCATTTTGGAGCAGTAATTAGATGTTCATAAGCCACCTTGATAGCCGAGGGCAATGAAGAACGAAGAACAGAGCAACTAGTCAAGCCACGGAGAAACACTGGATTTGCTTCTTGTTCCCTATCTCTTTAATTTTTGTTGTTGTTTTGACGAACATGTTTATGAATATTTATGCTATTGAAATGGTTATTTTAATCAATATAGCTTAAACTTAAGTTTGTGTTTGGTTGATTATATTTTGCCTACTTGAATTGTTAAAATGATGTTTATGCTGTTATAGGCCTCGGTAAATTGCTTGGTTAAGTAAAATCATGCCTAAGTTATTTTTGCATTATAATTGTTAAATAGCTAATGAATTAATTATTTAAACGGATTGAAATTATAATTAACTGACACAATACTTAATCAGTGCATGTTTATTCTTCTAAGGTAGCTAAAGGTTAAATTAGAAATGTATCTGGCGATATTTTTGCCTTGCATAACTTGCAAGATTATTGTGATTAAACTGTTTCAAGGTAGGAATGCCTTGTTACCTCACATAGTCTTTTATATGCTTATTAGATTTAATTAATCGTTTGAATTAACATAGGGATATGCAAGAGATTAGTTCAATTTAATGAGTATGTATGTGCAATAACATGTTTGCTTATTAGAATCTGTTTAGTCGATTAAATTGACATAGGGATATGTCAAGAGATGAGTGGATTTTTGTATGTGAGTATGTTCATAAGTTAGCCAATTACCGAGTTGCCGTGAATTTATTCGTAGTAATGTAAACATGAGTTTAATTATTCTAAGTTAAAGAAATATAATTAATCCAACACAAGTATGTTACCTTGATTAAATCTTATTTGAAATCGTGCATTAGAACTCATTTATTTAATTTTAATTATTTATTTAGTTTTTAAATAGTTTTTGACCATCTTTTAAAACCCAATTATTTTTACCTCACCAAAGTGTTTTACAATTAATTTCATAAATAATTCTTTTTACGGTCTCTGTGGGTATGATAACTCGACATTTACTTGTCACTTTATTACTTGTTGCGATTGTGTACACTTGCACTTTTTTCCGTCGTTCCACTTACCGCCCACGAAAACCTACGTTACTACTGCTAAAAACAACCAGAACGAAACTTACTGCCCAAAGTCTTCTCCTACACCATCAATTGCAGAAAATTAGATCCCTGCTCAATTGTTACACAATTACAACGGAAAAGAAAAGAGGGCTTACATTAACCCGTACTAGTGCAAATCACTTGCAAGAAAAACAAGATGGATGGAAAGACAAAAGAAGGGAAAAGAGGGAAAAATACAATTGAAATTTTGACAGGGTGTTGGGGAGAGCAAAACGTTAGGAAAGGAAGAGATTTTCGGGAAAAAGAAAAAGAAAAAATAAAATAAAAGCTTGATGTGCAGATAATCTCCAAATCCCCTAGATTACTCCTCAATCCCACAAAACACTCCCACTACCACTCAATCTCCTAAAACCGCCCACTACTTCCACCATCATCAGAATTTCAACTCCACCCAAACACTCCTAGTCAACCGAGGTAAAAATAAATTCCCTTGCTTACACAGTGACTTGAACTCCAAACCTCCCACACTCCAACACACACCTTAACCACCAAACCAGCAGGCCCATTCTGATATGAAATTACAAATAATTTAATATAAGCCTACTGACTAGAAGTTAAGGCCTAATTTAGGAAAATAACCAAAATTGCCAAAGCTAGGGCTTGAACTTGGGACCTCACACACGCACCCAAAACACTTAACCACTGAAGCAGATACACAATTATGTTAATTGTTTACAAAAACATACTTAAAAACTTGAGGCGTTACATTAGGGATATGCTATTTTGCATGCAGCATCACTTGTGCTCTTAAGACCATCAAGTTATAATAAGTACTCCCCATGGTCAAGAGCCAAATACTTCTCATCTTAGAATTTTTGGATATACAGTATATGTTCTAATTGTTCCACCACAACGCACAAAGATGGATCCTCAAAGGAGGTTGGGAATATATGTTGGTTATGAATCTCGTTCTATAAATAAATATGTTGAACCATTAACTAGAGATTTATTTACTGCATGATTTATTGATTGTCATTTTGATGAAACAACATTCCCAACATTAGGGGGAGAGAAAATACAATTGGTAACAAAAATTACATGGAATGGATCATCATTATCTCAATTAGATCCTCGCACAAGTCATCAATTAGATCCTCACACAAGTCAATGTGAACAAAAAGTTCAAAGGATCATACATTCGCAAAACATCGCCAATTAACTACCAGATTCATTTACTGACATAAAAAGAATTACAAAATCTCACATACCAGCTGAAAATGCTCCAATACGAATTGATATCCTAATAGGGCAAATTGTTAGCCTGAAGCGTGGAAGGCCAATCGGTTCTAAAGATAAAAATCCTCGTAAAAGGAAAGAACAATTATTCAATATAGTAATATTGTGGAGGCAAGTGCCCAAGAAAAGGCCAAAGATACAACTAATCAAAAAACCCCCAAAAGAGGTTCAGGTACATGAAAATGGTGATAATGAAGAAATCTCAATAAGTTATGTTACTTTAAGAAAAAGATGAAACCGAAAAAATATAGTTGTCGACAACAATTTTGCTTATAATGTTGCTATTGAAATAGCAAATGAAAATGAGGATCCTGGGCCTAAATATATTGAGTAATGTAGAAATAGAAAAGATTAGCCAAAATAGAAAGACATAATTCAAGCAGAATTAAATTCACTTTCTATGTAACACCCCTAACCCGTAACCGCTGCCGGAATAGGTTAAGAGGCATTACCGAACTTGTAACTCAATTCAGAACCATCGTGTAACTAAAAGCATCCTATTTCAGTTAATATCATTCATTCACATTCAATATGTACTTAACTCAAGCATATAAAGCTTAAATCATGCATTTAGGACTAAATCGGTAACATATTAAAATTTTGGGAACTTAGAAAAATTTTAACATTTCAAGTGTAACACGCCCGTGTGAACAGGCCGTGTGCCTCACACGGCCAGTAGACACACCTGTGTCTTAGACCGTGTGAAAATAGGGCATACATACTGACTTGTGTCAAATGGCCAATGACACGCCTATGTGCCAGCCGTGTGAAAACTGGAGAGGATACTAACTTGGGTAACAAGGCCAACCACACAATCGTGTGTCTAGCCTATGTGCCCTTCGAAATGGCCACACATGCCTGTGTATCAGGCCATGCCAAAACTATAGGGTATACTGATTTATCAACACGGCCAAGTCACACGCCCGAGTGCTAGGCCGTGTGCCATTTAGAGGGGTATATTGACTTGTACCACACGGACGGTCACACGCCCATGTGTGAGGCCGTGTGGAGTATATTGACTTCAATTTCATTTCAACACCAGGGGACACACGGCCGTGCAACATGATCGTGTGTCATACACGGCTAAGACACACACCCATGTCCCTGCCCATGTAGACAAAAATAGGCTATTTGCAAAGCCATTTTGTCACCGTATAACACAAGCATAAATGACCATATTTCATAACCTAATTAGCAAACATTTCATAACCATTCCATATATAATATGTACCAATTCAACTTGATATTCAATCACCTATTTAATACCATACATAATCCATTCATCTAACAAAATATATATCAATACCTCAATTGCATATTTTCATTCCATCATTTCTTACCAAAACATGCCATAATTGAACACTGAAAATTCAACCAAAACATAGTACCAAAATAAGCCAAATCACATGGCTTGACTTATACACAAAATATACCAAGAGCATAACTTTCAAGTGACTATAACTAATAACATTTAAATTAGCCTATACATGCCATATTTACAAATCCACAAATTCAAAAGTACCAATCGAAAAATTTGATTGTGTGATGTGCAACTCTGACTTGTCCGAAACGAGCGAGCTAACGAACCTCTATAAAACATAGAAAAAGAAACAGAGTAAGCTTATAGCTTAATAAGCCCTTACAATTCAGAATTAAACTTACCATTTATACATAATCAAAGCAATACATAAAGTGAAACCAATTCAATTAACAAATACCTAATCACAAGTATTTATCACATGTTAGTCATTTAAAAATACATGAAACCATCCATTAATACAAAACTTTACATCATTCCAAATTCATATATCATATATAACATTAGTAACATTTATAAATCGTAACTCATCTATATAAACAGTATTTGTGCCCGTTGAACCTATTAGAAATTAAAAGGATACTCGGGTGAAAAACATCAGTAATCCGTCAATTCATATCATTTATACTCTTTTGAGCCATGATCGGTAAGCTCCTCTTGAGCTGATGAATAGTAAGCTCGTACGAGCTGAAACGGTAAGCTCCAATGAGCTAAAAACAGTAAGCTCTTACGAGGTGATATATCGATAAGCTCATACAAGCTATGGTGAGTCTGAAACAAATGCAAAAGCTCGACCAAATCAGTAACCCTAGTGACAAGTCACTTGTATCCTATGAATTCATACAGTTCAAACGGGGCTCGATAACAAATATATATATATTATATCAATAAAACCTTCATATCTCATGTATATCAATCATTCAATTATACACATTCATTTCAATAATTACAAGTATTTAAAGTTTGATTCTAATTATACGAACTTACCTCGTATTGCTCGGATAAAATTATCGGCTAATCGTCGATCTTTCCTTTTCCCCAATCTAAACTCAATCTCGGCTTATCCTGATCTATATATTATCAAAATCAATACATTTAGCATTCAATATATTCAATTTAGTCCATAATTCATATTTTTGAAAATTTACACATTTACCCATATACTTTTCAATTTTTACAATTTAGTTCTTATCACATAAAATTGCAAATTCATGCAATTTAGTACCTTCCCATGCCTAGCTGAATTTCATAGGGACTCCTAGCAGCCCATATCTTTCATTATTTTACACTTTTAACCACCACATTTTATATTTTTACAAATTAATCCCTTTTTGACATTTTTGTCAAAAATCACTTTACAAAACTAGTTTAACTACTAAAAAATATTCCAAATCCATCCTTAAACATCCAATTACTCAAACATTCAACAATGGGAACATGAAAAATCTTCAAAAATTACGAAATCTAGGGTACGGGCTAGCTAGAATATAAAACAACGATCTCATAAATGTAGAAATGATTAAAACCTGAGCAAAAACTGCAACTTAATTGAAGAATTTATCAATGCCGAATGAGGAACCCTATTTGGGCTTCTTCTACTTCAAATTTTTGGCTAAATACCAAAAGAACCTTAATTAAAAACCACCAAAATCATGATATTATGCCCATTAATGTCCATTCAATTTAATTATGGTCTAATTACAACATAAGGACTTATAATTTAATGATTCATAGCTATTTAATATCTTTAACTATTAGAAATCAAGTTTTACGCTTTATGCGATTTAGTCTTTTTTACCGAATTAAGCATTCAAACAGTAAAATTTTTGTACGAAACTTTCACATAATAATTCTATCATGCTGTAAACCTTATTAAAATAATAAAATAAATATTTTTACTTCGGATTTGTGGTCCCAAAACCACTGTTCTAGTTTGACTCAAAAATGGGCTTTTACATTTTAAAAGTAAGGTTTTTAGACCTATAGTCCAAACACCTAAATATGTAAAGTCGATAGGATATAAATGGATATTTGTGTGAAAAAAATGAGAAACATGAATTCATAACATATAAAGCACGACTTGTAGCATAAGGATTTTCGCAAGGGCCCGGTATTGATTATGAAGAGACATATTTTTCTATGGTGGATGCAATCATGTTTAGATACCTTATTAGTCTGGCAGTATGTGAAAAACTTGACATGCGTCTAATGGATGTTGTTATAGCCTATTTGTATGGTACACTTGATAGTGAAATTTATATGAAAATCCCAGAAGGATTTAAAATCCCTAAAGGATGTAGAGTTTCCAAGGAAAATTGCTCAATCAGATTAAATAAAAGTTTATATGGATGAAAATAATCTGGACGTATGTGGTGCAATTGTCTTAGTGAATATTTGTTAAAAGAAGATTATAAAAACTATTCAATTTGCCTATGTGTTTTTATAAAAAGATATGGATCAAACTTTGTGATAATTGCTATTTATGTTGATGATCTAAATATTAGGAACTCCTGAAGAGCTTCAAAATGCAGTAAATTATTTAAAGAAAGAATTTGAGATGCAATATCTTAAAAAAACAAATTTTTGTCTTGGTCTGTAGATTGAGCATTTAAAATATGAAATTCATGTCCATCAGTCAACTTATACAAAAAAGATCTTAAAGAAATTTTATATGGATAAAGCACATCCATTGAGCACCCCAATGGTTGTACGATCGTTAAATGTGAATAAAGATCAATTTCGTCCTTGTGAGAATGATGAAGAGTTTCTTGGTCATGAAGTATCATATCTAAATGCCATAGGAGCATTGATGTATCTTGCAAACAACACAAGACCTAATATAGCTTTTGCTATAAACTTGTTAGCAAGATTTAGTTCTTCTCCAACACGTAGACATTAGAATCGAATTAAACATGTATTTAGATATCTCAGAAGGACCATTGATATGGGGTTATTTTATTCAAATGACTCAAAATTCTTATTAGTTAGTTATGCTGATGTTGGATATTTATCGGATCCACATAAAGGTCGATCTCAAACGAGATATTTATTTACATGTGGAGGTATTGCCATATTATGGTGTTCAACAAAGCAAACATTAGCTGCTGCCTCTTCAAATCATATTGATATAATTGCAATGCATGAGCCAAGCCGAGAGTGTGTTTGGCTAAGGTTATTAACCCAACATATCCAAAAGATATGTAATTTGCCTTTACAAGAAAATATGCCCACTATCTTATACGAAGATAATGCAACATGTATAGCTCAGTTAAAGGGTGGTTATATCAAAGATGACAGAGCGAAACATATTTCACCAAAATTATTCTTCACTCATGATCTTGAGAAGAAAGGTGACATAGAAGTTCAACAAATTCGTTTTAGTGATAATTTAGCAGATCTTTTTACCAAGGCATTGTCAACTTCAACATTTGAAAGAATACGGAGCAAGATTAGAATACGTCGACTCAAAGACATAATGTGATGTTGCCATTAGGGATGGTCTAAAACACCTTGTACTCTTTTCCTTTAACCAAGGTTTTGTCCCACTGGGTTTTCTTGGTAAAGGTTTTTAACGAGGCAACTTGTAACAGGAGATTGTGTACACTTTTTCCTTCATTAGGTTTTTATCCCATAGGATTTTTCCTAGTAAAGGTTGTAATAAGGCACATTTTTGTTTAAAAGACATCTAAGGGGGAGTGTTGTAAATACATTAAATGGATGTCTATAACCTTTTAACATTTATGAAAGTAACGAGTTAAAACGCCCCATTCATTATTAAAGATGCGTAATGTACGTGTTAATGAAGCTGTTAAATAAGCTTCATCTGTTTATATTGCATTGAATGTCAAAGGCTAATATATAGCTCTTTTATAAATGAAAAGAGGAAACGAGGAAATTCTCTATTTACTTTAAGTGTTCTTTTATTTAATTATTTTAAAACAATTACTTATTATATATTTTATATTTCTTTCTTTTTCTTTTCTTTTTTCTTTTATTTTAAAGTAACAACCCACTTATCTTCCACTAGATTATATTTAGAAATGTCTAACTGCCATTCTAGGCCTTTTGATTTAATTATAATTCTATACCAATTAAACGTTTATAATTATTTTTTATAATTTAATCCTTATACCATAATTAACTATTAATTTAGCAAAATTATTAAACCAAATTTTAATATATTTTTATACTAGACTCATAAATATTAAATATTAAATATTAAATATTAATATTTACAGACTCAGTTTACGGAAATGAGATTCGGAAACCGCATTTTCCGACACTACTAACTTTCGAGTCGTTACAAAATTAATCGAATCAAATTATTTGGTCTTTACGAGTCAACATGAATAAGTAGTTCGAGTTTCTAGTTCAAGTCAAGTTGAATTTTACAATTAAAATAAGTCGAATAATTTGAATAACTCAAATAATGAATTGGTTTAAATACCCATTTGGTCCATGTCAATTTTGAAAATGAAGAAATTGGTCTCTCTCAACAAAAATTACAAAATAATTCAAAATAATTTTTAAAATTCAAAATATTTATAAAAATTCTAAAATTTATATTTTAAAAATTTTAAAAATTAAAAATTCTAAAAAAAATTAAAGAATATTAAAAAAGTTAAAAATTTTCTAGAATAATAATTTCGGAGGTCTAAATAGGTAAATTAACGATTCAAGTTTATCATACTAAAATATTTTATTTTTTCTCTTATTTTTCTTTGAAACAATTTTCAAATATATATGGTTCCAAATTATGTGCTCTAATATGGAATTAGTTATATTGTAACAAGATTTTAATTTGATATATTTAATTTTTTTATTTTAACTCGAATAATTTCACTCGACTCGAATTTTATTTTACTCGACTCGATTCAAAAAAAATTCAAATCGAGTTACTATGATAAAATGAGACTTGTCAACTTAATTAACTTGATTTTTTTTAATTTGACAAAATACTCACCCCTAACCTACGTCACTTTGGACCACTGCTAATGTCCCTACCGGAGACTGGAGTAGGTGGTTCATGTTCAGTTTTTTTTTCCTCCTCTAGACCCAAGAGTAATCCTTCCAACACATACCTTAATAACTTCATATTATTTCAAACCCTTTCCTCAAAACCAATTATTTCTTATGTGTTTTGCTCTATATTTTGATAACTCATGATACATACTTGGATGGCAAGCAAGGAACTTAAAGACAAAGTCAAGTTCGTGGATATGAAGTGGATTATCAAAAGACTTCGACAATGTGTTTGGTTGGTATAGACAATCAATTCATGCTTTATTCAACCATTCCTTAGTATTAAATTGTTGTTGCGAATGTCGTCCCCGTGTTGCGGTTAAGAATGCTATGAAGGTGATTCTTTTCAAAAATCATAATTTTTTTAAAACATTATATTTATAATTTTTTTTAATTATATTCTCTTTTATGATTTTTTTATTTACAACGATAAATCCTATAAATAAAAATTCCTTTAAAACAAAAATAATAATTAAACTTATAAAGATAAATATATTAAGTCATGAAAAGTAATTTTATTAATAAATGGAATCTAAATAGTGTCATACATAAAAGTCAATTTTACATCGGTTTAAAAAAAATACAGACATACAAATATAAAAATTCCATTTTTTATAAAGGAATTTCTTATAAATTACCACCAAAATGAATGGTAGGTGGATCTAAAACATTTCTATTTTCATTACTCTCTTGATTCTAATTACATCTCCTTCCATGTGAAAAAATCAAAGTAGAGTTTATTTTTGTATCTCTTGAAAGAGATGGAAGAATCAGATTATATGCAAAATGTGGAGGGATAGAACCATAAGATGTTTCATTGGTAGGTAGGATGTATGTGATGTGGTAAATGGTAACTGAACGGTTCATAAATTGAATTTTATCCAAAGTAAGATTAATAGAATGCATTTGGATTGTAAGCAAGTACGAAGTTAGGAATTTGTTACTGAAGGCCAAAATAAAGTTTTAAAAGTTTGGGGGTTAAAGGTAAAAACAATTTTTTTTAAAAAAGCTTAAATTTAATATTTTATAACTAAAAGGAACTAAAAATAGTATTGTACTAATTATTTAAGGGGGCCAATGTCGTTATCTGGCCCTAATTACGTGTCTAGTTGTAAGAATGAAAACTTTGGAAGGATGACTCACTAAATTTATTTCATTTGTAGTTACTATAACTGAATCTTAATTGACAGTGTGCTCCCATCCTCCCATGAGTTTTGTCATCTGTATCTCTTACGTGTTATACAAGTTTATACAAGTTTGAGTCAAATTCACACTTGATATCAGCTTGTTTTAGGTGAAATTGTTAAAATTATTTGTAGTTTTTAGTATTTTAAGAGTTTTGTTAGTTAGTGCTAGGTTTGTGCAATTTTAGTTAAATTATGCTTATTATGTTTAGTAGTGATTATCGTCGTTGGTGTTTAGAAGTGTAATTGAAAATAATTAATTACTTAAGTAAACTTATATTACATTTTATCAGAATTTGACTTAAACTTTATAAAAAAAAAAAACAATTAGATGAATAATTTGTTTGGTGAGTATGAAACACTAACAAGGAGTCGCTATCAAATTCTGAATCTCTCAACAAATTTATATTATATTTTATCAAAATTTGACTTAAATCTTCTTTTAAAACTTCACTCCTATCCTATCCTATCCTATCCTATCCTATCCTATTCATAAAATATCAGAAACTTTAATTTAATATATTTTTTCTTTCCAACTAAACCCTCATGGAATTTAAAGTAACTTCCCATATGTTGTTTCCATTAATATTATTGATAAAAAGAAAATTAATTATATATTTAGTTTTTACTAAAGTAGAAAAAGATTTATTAAGAAATTAAAATCAAATAAATAACTGACATTTAATGAAAAAGATTTAGATCAATTTTTAATTATTTTAAAATTTATCAAATTATACTTACTTTATCTTTTATTATTTTAAACGTGACGCCCCAAGGTGTGGATAAAACTTTTCAAGGATTAAATTGTTAAATATCAAATTTGTTCAATTTTTTGTCTAATCTTGTAATTGGGCATCTTTTTAAAAATTGCCTGTTAGGAGCTTCTGAAAGCCCAAATTTCCTCATATTTTTGCCCATGTGTCACATATGCTAGGGATAAAACCCTAGGGTGTCACCAACCCTAGGTATAAATATATACTTATGCTTGGCCGGCGACCCTTTTTCTTTTCTTCCCTTGTTTTGTGCCGCCCAAACCCTAAGAATTTTGGCTCATCTCCTCTTTTATTTTTTCTATTTTTTTCTCCCTAAGTAACGCCACTCCTTCACCACCTTTGAGTCACCATTTCCATTCTTTTCCCTTCTCCTCCTCTTCTTTCCTCTTTTTATTTCTCCTAGCCACTGTACTAGGCACCTTGAACCGCCGAATCCCCTTTGGATTTTCCCTTTCCACCATTCCTAACACCTATTGGGATTGTCGTTTCACTCTTTTGTCAAACTACCCTCATACATTCGGATTTTCTTTTTCCCACTGTCACACTACATCATTCTTTGTTGTCGGGTTCCTTTTCTTTTAATGTTGATTTATTTCTATTCATGTGAATCACCTTTGGCGTAAGACTGTTGTAACACCCCTAACCTGTGTTCGTCGCCAAAATAGGGTTACGAGGTATTACTGATCAAATCACATTAATAATACATACTTTAAACATTCACAGTTATAATTATGAAGAACACAATCATAATGTCCCTTACGAGGATCTTCAAGGCCTTAAAACATGCTCAAAAGTGGTTCAGGACTAAACCGATAACATTTGCAAAGTTTGGGAAACTTATAAAAATTTTCAAGCATTCAGGGGTCACATGCCCGTGTGAACAGGCCGTGTACCTCACACAGCCACCAGACACGCCCGTGTCACAGACAGAGTAAAAACAAGACATACATACTGACTTGCACCACACGGCAGAGGACACGCCCGTGTGCCAGGCCGTGTAAAATCTAGAGAGGTTACTGACTTGGCCACACGGCCGGCCACACACCCATGTACCAGTCCATGTGCCACACATGGCCAGTAAACACGCCTGTGTGTCTAGGCCGTGCCAAACCTATAGGGTATACTGACTTAATTTCGAAGGGTTACCCTATCGGACACACAGCCGTGTACCAAGGCCATGTGTCACACACGGTAGAGCCACACGCCTGTGTGCTCAGCCGTGTGGAGTGAAAATAGGCTTGGTTTAAGCCACAATTCTCACCCTTCTCATGCATGCCTAAAACACAACATTTTGCACCATTTCAATACATTAATAGTCAACCAAAACATTTTATTTTATGCACCAAACATGTCATACCAATTCCATCCATTTCATCAATTCAAACCATAACCATTTCCTGTACAAAACACATACCAAAACTAGTATGATTCATTTCTCATTTCACACCTATTCCATCACATACCAAAATACATATCACATTCATTAATTCAACCTATTTCAAATATGTATTTTATCATTATCAATCACACACAAAGCTTGACTTATAAATCTTCTATTAACCATTCATTTATTAAGTCCAAATTCATGCTTTTCATAAGTAAATACTCAACATATACCAAATGACCAAATGTTCATCTTGAACCATCACCAACCATACCATATTATGCCATTACACAAGGCAAATTACACATCAAACATAAGTCAATTACACATTTTATACCAACCATGCCAAAACATAAGGCCACATTATAACTATAAAACCAAAATTATTAATAAGCCATTTCAAATGACCATATACATTTCTAACAACCATATCAAAAAGACCATAGCCTATACATGCCATATAACCAAGCCATAAAGTGTAAAAATACCGAAAATCAATATTCAGATAATGTGATGCGATCTCTGTTGACTACCAACCTGAGAGAACTTTCGAAACACTATAAAACATAGAAAAAATAACACAAAGTAAGCTTCACAGCTTAGTAAGTTCGTATGTGAGCCTAAATGATCACAACATTCATATAGCAATTCAAAATAGATAAATCATTAACATTTAAAGCATCAATTCATGAGCTAGCATCAAATTATTTATGTCCTCATTTGCAAGTTATCAACTACAAATAACTCGATACTTGAGTAGTTTTCCGTACATGTCTGTACTGATACCTTTCTATTTATCACCCATACTCTTATCAAACCTCTTTGGTTTATAAGTACTTATGATACAAATTCATCAATTTTGCAATGCCATAGTCCAACTATGGTCTTACACATACATTACCAAGGCCCTGTCGTAGTCTTTCTTTCACATGCCATAACCCGATTATGGTCTTAATAGTCGATTGCCATATGTATATTTAGTTAAAGCAATTATAATTCATATCTCACATAACATGCAATACATACTTCATTATAGTCAAATAAACATATTTTGACATGAAACATATTTATACACAACTCTTTCTTATTTAATATACATAATATAATATGAACTCACAAATTTAGTTTCATTCAATTCTCCCATAGGTTCTGTACGTACCTGTATTATTTATTCCGACCGTACTTTAATTCTCATCTTGACTATGCCTGTTACACCCTTCGAAATCGCTAAGAATACTCGGATATCACATAAAGATCATATGAAGCCATATCCCGGATATGGTCTTACATGTTTTCACATATAGATGCCACTGTCCCAAACAAGGTCTTACACGAAATCATATAGCGATGCTAATGTCCCAGACATGGTCTTACATGTAATCACAATACAATGGCAATGTCCTGGACATGGTCTTACATGTAATCACATCTCAAAAATTCTAATGTCATGACGTACGTATCCTATACTATTCTTAAGGTTCGTACAGGACTTTCAGATATTGTAACTTCGGCGATTCTTGCTCGTATTTGCTTGTTCAACATTTGTAACAATTCAATGATAATGAAACATATATAATTCAATTTAATTCAATAATAAATAAGCATTTATAACACAATTTACATACGTTTATTAGCATACGAACTTACCTCATTCGTTGTAACGACGAATTTGGTCGACTAATTCGATACTTTGTTTTCCTCCTTTCTAGATCCGAATCTCAGTTTTCTCAATCTATATAATAACAAAATTTACTTATTTAATCATTAATCCATTCAATTTAACACAATTTACACATTTTGGCAAAATTATACTTTTGCCCCTATTATTTCACATTTTTACAATTTAGTCCTTATAACATAAAATTTCAAATTCATGCAATTAAGGACAAGGGCATGCTAGCTAAATTCTTCTCACAGCCTTAGCAGCCCATATTTTTAAAAAAATCACACTTTTAACCACATAATTTTAATATTTTACAATTTAATCCCTAATTGGCATTTTCATCAAAAATCACTTTATAAAATAAGAAAATCTAACATCAAATATTCATATTTCACCATTAAACATCAAATAACACATAAGCTCATCAATGGAAATGATCAAAATATTTAATAGTTTTGAAATCGAAGACACGGGCTAGCTAGATTAAGCTACAACGATCTTAGAAGTGTAGAAATTATTAAAAACGGATCAAAATCTATACCTAAATGAGCAAAACAATGTTGGCTGAAACTAGCTTCTCCCATGGCTACCATTCTTTCTAATTTTTGGTGGAGAAATGGTGAAAGGATGATGATTTTAAATTTATTTTTATTAAACATTAACTTTATTAACTAATTACTAAAATATCCTTTAAAAACATTAGTAATTACACCATATGTCACTCCACTATCATCCACTAACTCATAAATGAACTATTTACCACATAAGGACATTCACTTTTAACTTCTATAGCTATTTGACACCTTTAGCTTATAGAACGCAACTTTTATGCTTTACGCGATTTAGTCTTTTTTACTGAATTAAACCCTTAAAACGGTAAATTTTCTTTATGAAATTTTCACACAATAATTCTATCATGTTGTAAGCCATAATAAAATATTAGAATAAATATTTTGACTTTGGATTGTGGTCTCGAACCACTGTTTCGATTAACCTTAAAAAATGGTTGTTACAACTCTCTCCCCTTAGGGATTTTCGTCCTCGAAAATCTTATCAGAGAATAGATTAGTGATTTGCTTTCACTAGACTCATCAATCTCTCACATAGCCTCAGGTTTCTCAACTTTTCAATCTCACGAGCTAAGATTCTGATCTGTTCTTTGCTATATGTCAAAACAAGCTGAGTTTCTACTTCTGAAAGAGATACTATAGATAAAGGAACTTATCTATATCATCATGTCATATATATAGAAGAGACACATTATGGATCTTTTCAAGTTCTGACGGTAATCTCATGTGGTATCATTCTCTTTATAATTTCATACAACCTGATAAATCACGAACTCAACTTCTCTTTATAGCTAAATCGAGAAATTATATTCCCACTATAATACTTTCACAAATACTCAGTTTTCTAACTGTAATTCAATGTTTTTACTTATCAAATCCACATATGTTTTCTGTCAATCTAAAACTGCTTTTAGACTGTCGCGAATTACATTTACCTTCTTTTCAGTCTCTCTAATCACATCAACCCCGTAATTCTTTTTATCACTGATCTCATATAAAACTTCGTATGGTGCCATCTTTATGCTCATTTGATAAATTATTATTATACGCAACTCAAACAACGGTAAGTATTTTTCTTATTTGCTTTTAAATTTTAAAACACAATAATGAAACATTACCTTGTGAATCTGAATCTCTCCCTCAAATTAGCCATCTGTTGAAGAATGTCATGCAATGCTAAATTGAAACCGTTTATCTAAAGCTTACTGTAGTTTTCTACCAAATCACATTATAGAATTTAGATCTTTACTCGAAATAATGAAGTCTGGTACGTTGTGTGATCTAAAAATCTCTTATACGTATAACTTAGCTAATCTGTTAAAAGAGAACTTCATACGTATGGAGATAAAATATGCAAACTTCTTCAAACAGTCAATAATAGTTCAGATAACATTTATCTTTTACAAAATTCATCGAAATTCTATTTCATTATTACTCAGATAACAACACATGTTGTAACAGTCTTGAAAACACCTGATGATCAGCATTAACTTGTTGATAGATCAGACATTTGGATACAAAGTCAGAAGTATTTCATTTTATACTCATTTACCAGTACAACTGTCGCAGATTATTGAACATCTTAGCACTCCCCAATTTAACAAATAATTACTACTGTGAGCCATTTGTAACAATTGTTACATAATTTTTGGATTTCTCGATACACAAACTCTATCTCGAAAAAACAAACAATAATCGATTCCCGACAGAAATTCTGAGTCATGAGTCAATTTATGTTGAACCCCTTTTTAACTTGCAATTCACTGATACATTTTCGAACTTTACAAATTCGCTAAATGCTTTTTAACTCAGCTAATATCTATCTATCATTCGATAAGATCAATAGCATATTCACCGATCGTAAAGCACACATAGGTTTCCTACTCAGAACATCCGTGACTATAATCGTTTTCCCTAGATGATAATCAATTTCTAACTTGTAGTCTTTCATCAATTCAAGTCATCTTCATTGTCGTAAATTCAGATATTTCTGAGTCATTCAATACTTTTAACTCAAGTAATCATTAAAGTTGTCCCATTATCCACTGAATAATCAATGTCATTGATTATTCAACTCGAATACATTGTCAATCATCTCTAATTCACATGTCGTACAATTCTTTTCATGCAGCTTTAACTGCATACAACATAAACAATCTCTATCCCTTCTTGTACTAGAACCTATTTCAAACCATTCAATGATGCATGACTGAAAATCATAAACTATTTACCTGGCATAGACTAAACCAGAATTGATGCTTCAGTTGACAATGTCTTCAACTGATTACCACTTTATTAATAATTGTATATCATGCAGACTTCACAATCACGATGATTTTCTCAATCAAAACAACTTTAGTTTACAAAAATATTTCTCAATAAAACCATTTCGATAAATATAATTCAGTAACACATCTTCTGGAATATGAATTCTTCATTCGGATTATTTATCAATTAATTCATGAACATACAAAAATTTATTTATGGATCTGAGGATAAACTCAAACACATATAACTCATTTAACCTTTCAAACAAGTAACTCAAATTAGACTAAACCACTAAATTGGTCTCGACTACCAAACAATAACTTTTCAATTATTAATCAATGGAGCTTTGAACTATACTGAAGCCACTTCCATCAAATAGATTAAAATCTTAGTGCCATAATAAGGCCGACCTCTCAACCATATAAATAGATAATATCCCGGCTACTAATAATGCATTTTAAACACCAAAGAAAATCAAATATGGTTTCAACATCAACCAATGCAAAAACACAACCTCTATAAATCTGATAACGGTATCACTGTACTCCTCCATTCAAACCAAAAATTACAATCATAAGAAAACCGAGATAGCGAAATTTCAACATATGGAACTATACAAAATTTCTGAAAATTACAACCTATATAGAACGATAAAAATCTCGATGATATCCCAGAAAATTTCCATAAGGAACAACGTCACGCATAAACACTGAAATCCACAGTAATAGAAGCAATATAATCTTCATGTGTAATTGGCAAAAATATAACAGTAGAAACAGAATATTAGCATCATACAGATTTTACCGTTGACTTTCCTATCAACACAAGAGAATAGAATACCAGAGAAAGATAAAGCAATGCCGATCATAAACCATATAGACCACAATGCTTTCATCTAATAGTATGTTTAGCTAATGTTCTCATATGATAAGAATTCCGTGTGAAATTAAACAGTCACATATACTTCTGAGAATAAATGTACACATAGAATGCCTAGAAGAAACCATAGTAACTGCTCGACTATAACCACTGCACTCATCTATCATTTCAATTCAAATATTATTCCACTGTCTAATTCTATCATCACTGATTTCATGTTATCTCACCACTATCAATTCAGAAGAACTTCCAGTTAATATGTTCTTTAAACATCATACCTGAATACTTTCGTCTCATCGAATTCAACTTCTTATTTAACAGTGACTTTACATATTACGAATGGCCTTCAACACGATTTTATATCTTTTCTGTTACTGTCTTTACTTGCGGACTCATTCTCTTATTTGATCACAGTACTATTCCTTCAATCATAAAACTTTGTAATTCCACACTTGTAAGCTTATTTAATCTATATAATACAGATTTCATTACAATACTTTACCGACGAGGGGGTGAGGGTTGTAAAGCCTAAAATTTTAACTCACACATCAACATGCACATCACACATACTATTATGAATGAACAGTTCATTAGTAATTCACATTCTCAAAACACTTAACAATCATTTACTTATAATCACTTTTGTACTTAATATATAGCTTATACACTAAATCAAATCATTAATTCACAATCAAAATATTCACATAGAAATCATAAACCAAACATCACAACTCATATACTCATATAATTATAACATTTTCAATAGCAGAATATCATGCACTCCGATTCATACCTTTAGGAGTTTCAACTTATCACCAACGCATTTTCACTCAAATGTTTGAGTATAACATTCTGTACTATCAGAATTAGCTTAGTTGGAAAGCATCTCTGTCTAATTAAAATAATTCTCATCAGAATCAGGAGATATCAAACTATCACGGGTTAAACATGGCATGTAAAGCTAGACTCTCACTTGCTACATTAGTCCTAGAATTGACAAACCATAGCTCTGATACCAATAAAATATAACATCCCTAACCCGTGTCTGTCCTCGGAGTAGCGTTACAAGGTATTACTGATCAAATCACATTAATAGTACATACTTAAAACATTCACAGTCATAATTATGAATAACACAATCATAATGTCCCTTACGAGGCTTTTCAAGGCCTTAAAACATGCTTAGAGTTCGGGACTAAATTGATAACATTTGCAAAGTTTGGGAAACTTATAAAAAAGTTTCAAGCATTCAGGGGTCACACGCCCGTGTGAACAGGCCGTATGCCTCACACGGCCACCAGACATGCCCGTGTCATAGACTGTGTAAAAACAGGGCATACATATTGATTTGAACCACACGGCCAAGGACACGTCCGTGTGGCAGGCCTTGTAAAATCTAGAGAGGTTACTGACTTGGCCACATAGCCAGCCACACGCCCATATACCAGTCCATGTGCCACATACAGCCAGTAGACACGCCTGTGTGTCTAGGCAGTGCCAAACCTGTAAGGTATACTGAATTAATTTCGAACGGCTACCCCAAGGGACACACGGCCTTGTACCAAGGCCATGTGTCACACATGGTCAAGCCACACACCTGTGTGCTTAGCTGTGTGGAGTAAAAATAGGCTTGGTTTAAGCCACATTTCTCACCCTTCTCATGCATACCTAAAACACAACATTTTGCACCATTTCAATACATTAATAGTCAGCCAAAACATTTTATTTTATGTACCAAACATGTCATACCAATTCCATCCATTTCATCAATTCAAATCATAATCATTTCCTGTACAAAATAGATACAAAAACTAGTATGATTCATTTCCCATTTCACACCTATGCCATCACATACCAAAATACATATCATATTTATTAATTCAACCTATTTCAGATATGTATTTTGTCATCATCAATCAGACACAAAGCTTGACTTATAAGTCATCTATTAACCATTCATTTATTAAGTCCAAATTCATGTTTTTCATAAGTAAATACTAAACATATACCAAATAACCAAATGTTCATCTTGAACCATCACCAACCATACCATATTATGCCATTACACAAGGCAAATTTCACATCAAACATAAGTCAATTACACATTTTATACCAACCAAGCCAAAACATAAGGTCACATTATAACTATCAACCAAAATCATTAATAAGCCATTTCAAATGACCATATACATTTCTAAAAACCATATCAAAAAGACCATAGCCTATACAGGCCATATAACCAAACCACAAAGTGTAAAAATATAGAAAATTAATAGCCGGATAGTGTGATGCGATCTCCGTTGACTTCCAACCCGAGAGAACTTTTAAAACACTATAAAACATAGAAAAAAATAATACAAAGTAAGTTTCAGAACTCAGTAAGTTCATATGTGAGCCTAAATGATCACAACATTCATATAGCAATTCAAAATAGATAAATCATTAACATTTAAAGCATCAATTCATGAGCTAACATCAAATTATTCATGTCCTCATTCGCAAGTTATCAACTACATATAACTCGATACTTGAGTAGTTTTCCATACATGCCTGTACTGATACCTTTCTACTTATCACCCATACTCTTAGCAAACCTCACCGGTTTATAAGTGCTTATGATACAAATTCATCAATTTTTCGATGCTAGAGTCCAACTATGGTCTTACACATACATTACCAAGTCCTTGCCGTAGTCTTCTTTCACATGCCACAACCCGGTTATGGTCTTAATAGTCGATTGCCATATGTATATTTTGTTAAAGTAACTAGAATTGATATCTCACATAACATGCAATACATACTTCATTATAGTCAAATAAACACATTTTGACATGAAACATATTTATACACAACTCTTTCTTATTTAATATACATAATATAATGTGAACTCACCAATTTACTTTCATTCGATTCTCACATAGGTTCTGTACATACCTGTATTACTTATTCCGACCGTACTTTTATTCTTGTATTGACTATGCCTGTTGAACCCTTTGGAATCACTAAGGATACTTAGATATCACATAAAGCTTATACAAAGCCATATCTCGGATGTGGTCTTACATGTTATCACATATCGATTCCACTTCCCAGACAGGGTCTTACACAAAATCATATAACGACGCCAATGTCCCAGACATGTTCTTACATGTAATCACAATACAATGCCAATGTCCCAGATATGTAATCACATCTCAAAAATCCTAATGTCATGACATACGTATACTATACTATTCCTAAGGTTCATACAGGACTTTTAGATATTGTAACTTCGTCGATTCTTGCTCGTATTTGTTCGTTCAACATTTGTAGCAATTCAATGATAATGAAATATATATAATTCAATTCAATTCAATGATAAATAAGCATTTATAACACAATTTACATATGTTTATTAGCATACGAACTTACCTCATTCGTTGTAACGACGAATTAGGTCGACTAATTCGATACTTTGTTTTCTCCCATTCTGGATTCAAATCTCAATTTTCTCAATCTATATAATAACAAAATTTACCTATTTAATCATTAATTCATTCAATTTAACACAATTTACACATTTTGGCAATTTTGTAATTTAGTCCTTATCACATAAAATTTCAAATTCATGCAATTAAGGACAAGCCCATGCTAGCTGAATTCTTCTCATTGCTTTAGCAGCCCACATTTTCAAATAACCACATAATTTTAATATTTTACAATTTAATCCCTAATTGACATTTTCATCAAAAATCACTTTATAAAATAAGAAAATCTAACATCAAATATTCATATTTTAGCATTAAACATCAAAGAAATCATAAGCTCATCAATGGAAACTATCAAAATCTTTAACAGTTTTGAAATTGAAGACATGGGCTAGCTAGATTAAGCTGCAACGATCTCAGAAACGTAGAAATTATTAAAAATGGATCAAAATCCATACCTAAATGAGCAAAACAATGTTGGCCAAACCTAGCTTCTCCTATTACTGCCATTCTTTCTAATTTTTGGTGGAGAAATTATGAAAAGATGATGATTTTAAATTTATTTTTATTAAACATTAACTTTATTAACTAATTACCAAAATATCCTTTAAAAATATTAGTAATTACATCATATGCCACTCCACTATCATCAACTAACTCATAAATGGACTATTTACCACATAAGGACTTTTACACTTTAATCGAATTAAGCCTTTAAATGGTAAAATTTCTTTATGAAATTTTCACACAATAATTCTATCATGCTGTAAACCATAATAAAGTATTAAATGAATATTTTGACTTTGGGTTGTGGTCCCGAAACCACTGTTTTGATTAACCCTAAAAATAAGCTGTTACAACTGTAGTCGTTAGATCCATATTCATTGCAACAATTGGTAAGCCATCCCCTTGTATCGATTGAACATCGATTTTGAAAATCCAACCGAATTACAATTCTTTCTTCTTTTTGGTTTAAGTGATTCCTTTTAGATCTTGCCAAAGTTTTAATAATTGATTCTAGCATAAAGGATTTCCGTACGTATAATGTTTAAAGGGCGAGATCTGGGAGAGTCGAATCAGATCTGATCAAGGGGTGTACCGCACGGCCTAGTAGCGAAAGTGTGTGTCTTGACTAGTGTTAACGTGTCTATGTATTGGCATTTAGTTGCTGATTTTTTATTATGTTAATGATTAAATTAATCTAATGGTTTCAGTTTTGCTAAGTAATCTCATGTCTGATCTAAAAATAAACTCTGTTATAGTATTTAAAAATTGATGATTCAATTCAGTCGGTAACTAAACCATGTATGGTAGATCTGATTTTAGTATATTGCTATTTACTGAATTGATTATGTGATTATGTTTGTGACACGTTCACTGTGTTAATCCTATAATTACCATCGATGCATGCTTATTGTTACTATTAAAACTATGAACCACTACCAATAGTACGATTGGTAGATAATTTCATGTTAATACTGTTACCATTACTATTTTTTTATTTATGAAGTGTCATGTCCCAAAATTAGTCCTAGAAGAAATGGGAATAAAATTTAGATTTTTATTTCTTTGAAGCATAGAGTAAGAGAATTTAGAATATCTTAAAAATTATTTCTGTTAAGGAATTAACAAGAAAAAGACTGTTGGTTTAGTGGTTAAGCCTTAACTTCCCCTTGGGTCCCAAGTTCAAAACTCATTATGCATCTTTTAGCTAAAATATTTTATTTTCTTATTTTTACCCCATAAAAGTGTCAATTTTTCAAATTAACCCAACCCAAAAAAAATTTAAATTTAATCTTTAATTTAAATTAGTCCTAATTCTATATGAATTCCTAAACCTATTTTAGTTAGGGAAAAAGAGTTCTATGAACAAAAAATTTAATTCAAACCTTAGAATTTTTACCTAGAGAATTTTTCAAGAGAAAAACTCCCAAAGTTCGTCCTTTCCCCCTCAATTGCTGAATCAATTTTCAACTGAGGATTTCAAATATTTTCAAAACCGTCCCTCTTGTCCCAATAGATCATCGGTTTTCTCATCCAAAATAAGGTTAATTAAAGTATTAGAAAGTAAGTAATATGTATAGGCAAACCCTTGTATGCGAACCCCCATATGTGCGAACCCTTATGAATAAGAACCCTAGGTGTGAACCCTTATATAAACTGTTATATATGCGAACTCCACTAGGTGAATTGTAACAAATATGAGTGAACCGCTATATGTGAACCCATATTCAGAACTCTATAGGTTCAATATGCGATCTATTAATACATCCATGTGAACCCTAAGAAGAATATACATGTAAACTTTATTTGTTTTTCCATGCAAGCTCTATCCATTTAGACATGCAAACCTTATTTTTTTTTGCCATGCGAGATCTATCTATTTAGATATGCAAACCCTATCTGTGTAAGATACGAACCCTGTATGTACTAATATGCAAACCCTATAATTTATTTATACAAACCCTACATATGGTAATATGTGAACCCTAATTGCCTATTATGTGAACTCTATATACGAGCCCTGATATGTATGAACCCTGATGCATGCGAACCCTAATGTATGCAAACACTTATAATGCAAACCTTAGGAATGCAAACACCTATGAATTTATTATGTGAACCCCTGTATAATTTAGAATGCAAATCCTATATATGCAAACCCTATATGTGTGAACCCTATATATGTGAACCTTGCATGAGCGAACCCTACTTGTGAACATGTATGTATGTGTTAGTCGAACTAGGCATGTTAATTCGCATGAAGATACTGTATATGTGAAATTGTTTTTAGTTCGTATAAATTAATTGTATATGTGAAAATTGATGTGAATGAATGCTTGAATACATGCCATTAAATGATAGTATGAAATACTAAATTTAGCACCGATTGATGATAAATAGCATTACATGCTAAGTATTTGTGTATAAATACATGGAATTGGGTATGGAGGCCGGAGAAGTTTCGTAGGAGAAATTGACAAAATAAGTCCACATGAAAAGTCAGTACTACACGAAATAGGTGGCAATGTAATCAAAATCAAAAAAATTGAGATGATATTTTAAAAAGCCATAAAAAATGGGCAACCGAGATAGTAAGTTATTGTAGTAAAAGTCATCATCACAGATGACAAGTAAACGACCATCGTCTCCAAAAATAAACAAATTCAAGATGCTCAGTTATTGATATGTGTTTTGGAGTGTCGAGTGATGCTCGAGGGAAGATAGGACGGACGGGTGGGAATATAAAATTATAATTACATTGTACCATGAATTTATTTTGTACATGCATTGATTTACTAAATGATCCCGACATTAGGCTTAATTTACTATGTGTTATAAATTGAATGTTTTACTGTTTGTACGATTATATATAATGGTTTATAAAATAGACTCACATTAAGCTTTCATAAGTTGACTCCCCCTTTTTCATACCTCTCACGCAACACAGAAAACTAGGACACAGAATGGCATGGGAGGAACCCCGGACTAGCAGCTCGTTTTTCTTTTAATATTATTTTAAAGCTTCCATTAAAGTTTCCCTTAATCATTTTTGGGTTTGTAATTATTAATTATTTCTTGCTTTTTATATCTTAGGCTAGAAATTATTTAGCTTATTAATTCTAAGCATGATACTTAGTTAATACTCTGATAATGCATGTTATTTGGTTTAGAAAACTATTATTTTTAATAATGTTTTCCACTATACAAAATACTTAAAAGTTTTGAAAAGTCCTTCTAAACCTTAATCGTCTTCTTCAAAACTTCACAATAATAATATTGTATTTGAATTGCTAAGTAAAGTCAGTTTAATTAATGAATATTTTTCTTAAAAACAAGAAGAGCGATTTTCATACAATCCAACTCAAACAAAAAAAATAGCTTTACAGGATTACTTCAGTTATCAACGTCACCTTTGACTTAGCCAAAACCCCTAGGTCAGTTCAGTAGTGTTACATTAAGTGGTATCGGAGTCTAGATTTTCTAAACACGATTTTGAACTTTTCAAGTATGCATAGGAAAAAAATATTTTTATGGAATCTATTGAAAAACCTAGTCTGAGGAGTCCGATGCTAGGCATTGTAGAAAACTTTCTAGTAGCAGAAAAATTGGAAATAGAAATGTAGTACAAACTGAAAACTTGAAAAATGTACTAATTGTTTGAAATTGTATATTTTCATAAAAGACCTTTATAAACACTCAAGGCAAATGTGGTAAGGGTAGACCGTGTAGGGCTACACCTATTGAATCACCCATTATTCAGGGTGAAAACCCAACTCAAGATTACGTAAGAGATTTTACAGCGAATGACGGCAGAGGTTACGAGAACAAAGATATGGGAATGGGAAATCAAAATTATGGAACCGTTGGAGAAGATGCAATGACTCAAGCTATGCTGAGAACTCTTCAAAGGGTCGATGAATTGAGTAATGGAAACAGAAAAATAGTTTCTAAAAAACTTAAGTCTAACAAGGCAGAATTGTTCAAAGGAGTTGTCGAAATAACTCCCACTGTAGCAGAATACTGGATGGAAATGACAAAAAGAATCCTGAAGGACCGAGACTACACTTTAGAGCAAAAGTTAAAAGGAGTCGTGTCCCTGTTAAGAGACAAGCCTATAAGTTGTGGTAAGCTATTGTTAGGGGAACGCTTGCAGCACAAATAACTTGGAACTATTTCCATGATTCTTTATAGAAAAAGTATGTAGGTCCCTGATATGTTGAAGCCTATAGACATGAATTTATCTAACTAAAACAATGAAATATGTCATTTTAAGAGTACGAAGATGAATTTTTAAGACTGAGTCGTTATACTTCCGAAATGGTAGCGACAAAGGAAGATAAAAACATAAGGTTCGAAGAGGGATTGTGTGTAACACCCTGATTTTGGGCCTAGTCAGAATAGTGGTTTTGGGACCACAAATACGAGATATAAATAATTATTTTATGATTATTTTGGGGTCTATGATATGATTTCATGATTGTGTGAAAATTTCGTGAAGAAATTCTATGCATAAAGTGCTTAATTTGAAGTTAGGACTAAATTGAATAAGTTGCAAAACTTGCATTCTAGAAGTTTCTAGTATGAAATTGCTTTGAAATATTAATTAGGAGGTCTTAAATAGCAATTTGACCAATTTCTAAGTTTATGGACAAAAAATTGGACATGGATGGAATTTTTGAAAGTTTAGTAAGTAAGGGCATTTTGGTCTTTGGATATTAAATGAAATAAAAAGGGAAAAATAACACAAAAATGATCATCTTCTCCATAAGTTGCTGCCAAATTTTTCTCTCCACCATAGCTAGGGTTTCAACACTTTTCAGCCTTGATTGTAAGTGATTTCTATGCCCGTTTTTAATGTTCTTTACATTTTTGAAATCCTCGTAGCTAGGTTTACCTATTTCTACCAATATTTTGAGCTAGGGTTTATATTTAAAAATTTACCCATGGATGATATGTATGAATTTTGATGTTTAATGGTAGAATATGAAGTTTGAGATTCTGTTAAACAACTTTTGCTAAGTGATTTTTCGTAAAAACGAGTAAAACGGCATAATCGGTAAAAATACCTAATGTTTATAAATACATGTTAGAGTGAGATTTTGATGTTTCCATAGAAGGGAAAAATGATCAGTATGTCATAAAACACAAGAAATAAGGATGAAGTTTAATTTTCGAGTCTTGGGGCAAAAGTGCAAATATGCAAAAGTTTAGGGGTCAAAATGAAAATTTGTAAAAATATGATTTTTAGACCCATATGGATAGTGTGATTAATTATTAGGCTAAATGTGATATTATAGATCAAGGAAATTGAGATTCGGGCTTAAATCGAAAAAATACAAGGTTATGGACTAAAATGATAAATTACCGTTTTTTTTGGATTGAGGTAAGCTCGTGTGATTTAATAAGCCTATTATTCATGTTATTATTGTTATACATGAAATATATCTTGCTATGAAATGCATTGAATTATCATGCATAAATGTGATTTCTATTATTATGGATATTATGAGCAATTGTAAGCTCATATGATTTTTAATAATGCAATGTGTAATTTAATGTTATTGCCTTGAGAAGTAAGTTTATATGTAAGTAATAAATCAATTTTACTTGTATTATGAGATTTTATAATAAAATTGGAAATATGTTTGTTGATAATTACTTGATTGGTGAAATTGTTGGAAAAGAGAGAGAAATCCCGGTTGAACCTTCGGAAAGATTGGATGATACAGATGGTATGTTGCTAGGTCACATGTATGGTGCTGAGTGCACATCATGTGTACAAGAGAGCTACGAGACATTATGATGTATCTAGGTCGCATGGGTGATACTATGCATACACCATGTAGACAAGAGAGCTACGGGATATATGTAGCTAGGTCGCATGCGTGGTTCCAGGTGAAGGACACCATGTAGACAAGAGAGCTACGCAATAAACTAGCTAGGTCACATGGGTGGTAGTAAGTGTTCACCATGGAGCCGAACTATATGATGGGTGGAGCTATGTGCTGAAGCCACCAAGTATCGAGGATTGATCCGAAGTGTTCAACGGGAGACTTACTACGTACTGCTTTGTGAGTTTTGTGATGAATAAATTCAGGAACTTGGTTATGTGATTGATGTGTTCATTAAGTGACCGGGATGTGGTAAGGTTATAAACAAGTAAGTTATACATGAGGATGGTTTTATGGTGACCTTGTAATCATGGGCCTATACTTGTGATGTATGAAATGTGGTGAAAATGATTTGTGATATGTATGTTAAATGAGGTTAATACAAAGAAAGTGTGAAAGAGTGAATTAGCAATAAAACTGTTTTAGACAGTAGCAGTGACGTGACTTTGAAAAATAACCAAAAAATAGTAGGAATTTAATTATAGGCTGAATAAGATATGAAATTAAAGCTTAATGAGTATATTTTCATATAAAAGAAACAGAGCAAGCAAATGAATTCTATATTTTGAGATATTTATATTTTTGTGAGACTTGTTCAGAATGATTACGTGATCCCCTATTCTGACTTTGAAAAATCCTTACAAATTGTACAAAAATAATGAAGAAATATAGTTTATATTTCTAGATTCATTATTGAGTCTAGTTGTAAATGAAACAAATTTCATAGTTATTTGACTCTTTTACAGGGAGAAAATCAATTCGTAGTGAACAGAGGTCAGATCAGTCAAGCTGTATAATAGGGGAAACTTTAACTAATAAACTGTACTAATTGGCTGGACTAAAAATTCTAGAAAAATATTAGTAAGAATTGATATGATTCTAGTTTCTGGGAAAATTTACGGATCTTAAATTGGAGTTCTGTAGCTCTAAATATAAATAATTTAAAGAATGTGACTCGGGAAAACAGCTTAGCTGGAATTTGAATAAATAGAAAGAATATTAAAATAGCATGTTATCGCATTGCTTATTATTTTCATGCGAGCTTACTAAGCGTAAAGCTTACTTCCTCCTTTTCATTTTTTTTTAGTTTGTCAGGTCAGCTCAGGGGTTGGAGATCGTCGGATGCAGCATCACACTATCAAGCCATTATCCTTGGAGTATTGGCAAGTATATGTTAAATATTTTCATGTGAGTGGCATGTATAGGAAGTTTGTTTCATGTCATGTATTATTATTATGATTTGGCTTATGTATTGGCCTACATCGAGCTATTGTATATGGCCATGAGATGTGGCCTTTATTCATTGTGGTTTGTAAGTTTTAATTTTGGGCAAAAACTTGGTGACTCGATTTTATATGTTTGTGAATGTTTAAGTCTGGTAACGCCTCGAACCCTGTCCTGGAGTTGGATACGGGTGAAGGGTGTTACATTATGACTCCTGAAAATTTGGTTGAAAATACCAAAATCTTAGAAGAAATCCAACACAAAGAGCGAGAAAAGATGCAGAAGGTTTTGAACAAAAGGGATTCGATTTCAAATAAATCGAACCATAGGCCTACAAAAAGGGCTAAGCCACAGTCCAAGCCCATATATAAATGCATTCCAAGGTGCCAATATTGTGAGAAACACCACACAAGGGAATGCTAAAAAAAGATTGGTGCTTGTCTTAAGTTTGGGTCAAAAGAACATTAAATAAAGGATTGTCCTCATTGGAATAAACCCACCAATCATAGAGTCAGAGCCAAAACATGACCCAAAGACAAGGAAATCGAGTCCCAACCGAAACGACAGAAGTCAATGCTAGAGAGCACCAACACAGGGTGCAAACCAAGTAGAAATGAGGCAACCAGCCTTAGTTTTTGTAGTAAGAGGACAAGAGGATAAGGATGTCGCCGATGTCATCATAGGTGTATTCCTTAGCCATTATGTGCCCTTCTTTCCTTTAATCGATGTGGGATCTACTCATCCGTATGTAGCATTGAATATGGTTGAAAAATTGAATCAAAAAGTAGGAAAAAACAAGTAGTATTATGGCAGTTATAAGCCCATTAGACAAACAATTAAGATAGATAGAATTTAGA
The DNA here is from genome assembly GCA_025698475.1 of Gossypium anomalum. Classification (NCBI taxonomy): domain Eukaryota; kingdom Viridiplantae; phylum Streptophyta; class Magnoliopsida; order Malvales; family Malvaceae; genus Gossypium; species Gossypium anomalum. The sequence goes on along the minus strand of CM046968.1, from coordinate 54,420,895 downwards.
AAAGTTGTCTATTGGAGTTGCAAGAGGAAATTTTTTCTACTGATCTCATGAAATTTCCATTTGAAGAATTTGATCTAATTCTAGGGATAGATTGGTTGGTGGAGCACCAAGTAAATCTAGATTGTGCCTTGAAAAGGGCAACCTTAAAAACCAAAGATGGCAAAGAAATTGTTATGGCAATAAACACAAGAAATTACTTGTCAAAGGTTATCTTAGCAATGGTCATAAAAAAGATGGTTCAAAAGGGATGCGAATTTTTTTTAGCCTATGTCGAGGATGTTAAAATCATCAAACCCAAAGTAAACGACACCCAAACCATTAGTGAATTTCTTGATGTATTTCCTGAAGAGTTGTCAGGGTTACCTTCGAACTGCAAGGTAGAGTTTGGAATTGAGGTGATGCCAGGAACCACACTGGTGTTACTAGCTCATTACCGTATGGCAACAAAGGATCGTAAAGTTTGTCCAAGTTGCGAATTTGACTTAGGGCTCTAAACATTCAAAAATAAACTTGGATTTTGACACAACCTGAAACGCATACGAATCTAAGTCAGATGAAAAAATTGAAGAAAAAAATTGAAATAAATAACTAAGGTAAATGAAATAGAACAATAAAAAAGAAAATAAAAAAAATAGATGGAAAAGATGAAACATGGCGTGTAGAAGTCCTAAGAAGCCTTGAAAACAAGAATAATCCACAAACCCTTTCAAGCAGTTCTAATTTCTCTTCTAAGAAAGAAAACTTGGCAAGAAAAAGTTTGAAAATGATCCCACAATCTGAAAAGATTATTAAAACTATTCTAGAAGAAAACTTAAGAAAAATTTCTTGAATAGAAAACTCAAAGAGAATTTTATAAACACAAAGTGAATAATCAATGAATTGATTTTTATGTACAATGTAAAGGCCTTTATATAGGCTAACTAAATAAATCCAAATGAAACTCTTAAGTATACTAGAGTTCTGATTAATCTAAACAAGAAGTAGTTTTAAACTAAACTTTTTTGTTAACATAAAACTCTTAAATAACTTAAAATTGTTAATAATTATAAAAAATTCAAAACTAAAATATAATAAAATAATAAGAGCTGATAAGTACAATATTTGACTCATATATAATAAGAATTAAGCCTAAAACTCGAAACCAATATGATTTAAACTTGAATTAAAAACCCAAAACTCATAATTCCCGTCATAATCTTGTCCAGAAATTCTACTAGCGCAGTCTTCACTAAAACAGTCATATCTTGAGCTCTCAAACTCAAAATCGAGCGATTCAAAGTGCGTTTCAAAGCTAAGAGACAGATCTTTGAACACAATAAGACATATTAACTAAGAAATTCTTGGATCCTATCCAAAATGCCATCACAAGTCTATTGATTCCCTAAACTTAAAAATTGGCAGCTTTGGTGACTGGAATTTAATAAATTTCACCCATTTTGTGCATGTATCATTCCTCACTTCCTCAAAAATATTCATATTCACATATTACCTTTGACCGAATCTTGATTTGATTTAGTTGGCCTTTAATCTTATTGTTGGGCCTTGAGGTAGTGTAAGCCCATTACATCCATGGGTCTGAAATTGGACCTTAAGACTCGTATAATATATTTAATGGCTAAAAACTGAGAATGATATTTTTCCTATTTTCCTAGAGTTCAGTTAATGAGAATATTTCAGATTGAATTTTTTTATAAAGGATTAAATATAAAATTTGTACGTGAACTTGTCCACTTCTCCTAGATTGTTACTTATGATTTTTTTTATATCCCAGATTGGTACCCGAACTTTTTTTCGTCAACTAAATTGGTATCTCAATCTAACACTGTTAACTTTTTGCTTACGTGGTAGCACTGGCCAATCACGCACCACTACGTGGCTTCCTCTTGTAGATCTTTTTCTTTTCTTTTTAATTTTCCCTCCTTTTCTTCTCTTTTCTTTTCCTTTCTTATTTTTTTTCTTCTTTCTTTCTTCTGTCAAAACCCCCCAAAAATTTTTCCTCCCACCTTTTCACCAAAATCACATCTCTTAAACCCTTTTCGTTTGCCTCCTCATTTTCCAGTCACTATCAACCAATCCCCACTAAACAGGGTTTTCTCTTAAGCTTGTTTGGCTTCCTAGAAAATCTGGGTTTTCTTCCATCCCCATTTTTTTTCTTTTTTTGTTCTTGGTTTTTTTTTTCTCACTAGCCAAACAAGCTGTCACCGTCCTCTTTTCCTTTTTTTTATGCATCACCGTATTTTTTAGTTCTTTGGGAAAGAAAAGAAATCCTCTTCATCAATTGAAAATTCAAAAGAAACCATGAATGAGATAGAAAAAAGTAGGCTCTTTTGGGAAGCTTGTTTGGCTTCTTAGAAAATTAGGGTTTTCTTCCTTCCCTCTTTTTTTTATTTTTTGGTTCTTATTTATTTTCTTGCTAGCCAAACAAGCGTTCACCAATCCTATTTTTCATTTTGTTATGCATCACTTATTTTTTTTAGTTCTTCCTTCCATCTGCATTCGTTTAGTCCTTTTTTACTTAGACTTCACAATGCAGGATCGAGACGAGAGTAGAGAAAGCCTCCGTAAAGGATTATCTATTGTCTCTATGTTAATTGGTGGTTCTGTTGAATTCTTATATGGGGATGAGAGAGAAGTTGATCAAGCCTCGAAAGTGTTGCTAGAATTAGGTGATATGCTATTATTTGGTGCTGAATCTCGAATGGTGTTTCATGGGGTTCTATCCATCGTTCCATTTTCTACTCCAGAGCTTCTTAAATAAAAAAATTGGCTTCGACATGGTAATCTTAATCTTACCTTCAAACAATTTTGAAAATCGTCAACTATAAACATAACTACCATTTATATATATTCAACATTAGCATTAAAATTTTCATTGCTTTAGGACTAATCTGCATTATCTTGTCAGAATTATAATACAAGAGCAAAAATATTTATACTATTTCGAAAAGTTCAAACTATTTGGTCCTCTAAATCTTAAGTTGGTTCTACTTGTGCTTACTTGCTAAAACATTTATGTTGTAAGTGTCATTGTGGGTTAGTTTGAAAAGGGGAAGGGAAGTGGTGGGAGTTGGTTGATGGTGGCTGGAAAATGGGGAGGAAAACGAAAGGGGTTCAAGAGATTGATTTTGGTGGTGATTGGATGGTGAAAAAGTGAGGGAAATTTTGGGGGGAGGGGTTGACAGAGGAAAGAAAGAAGAAAGATGAAGCGTAGAAGCAGGCCAGAAAAAGGAAAAAGGAAAAGAAAAGAGAAGAAGGGGGGAAATTTGAGGGAAAAGAAAAAAGAAAAAGAGCTACAAGAGGACGCCACATTGCAATGTGTGATCGGCCAAAGCTACCACATCAGCAAAAATTTAACGGGTTTAGACTTGCATACCAATTTAGTTGACGGAAAAAATGTTCGGGTACAAATCTGAGACAAAAAAAAACGTAAGTACCAATTTGAGAGAAGTAGACAAATTCGAGTACCAATTTTATATTTAACCTTATGTATTTAACTAAATATGTATTATTTTAAAATTTTAAGTGCACAAGAAACGTCCAACAATTTTATTTAAGTACTGCTAAAATTCTTCATGGAAAAGTTAGAAATGACACAGGTAGACAACTCTATTGTAACTAATAAGTTGACTTTTTTTTTTGTTGATACTATTAAGTTGATTTTATATATGGGTCAAAAGGACTTATTGTTATTTTAAAACAAATTGGACTAAAATATTAAGTTGAAAAAATGATTTTGGGTAAAAACTTACGCTCACTTAAAATATATGTACGTGTTGAGCTCGATTTAATTTTTATTTTCAATTTTATTAATTTTTTATGCCAACATAAATATATGCATTTAATTATTTTAATTTTATATAATTAATCTATATAATTATTATTAAATATAATTAACATATATAAAAATTATATTTGTATAATGTTTAAAAAATAAAATTATATTAAGACAAATTTAAAAAAAATCAACTTTCACAAAACCATAAAAATAAATACTAATAGTATACAAAAACATGTTAATGTTCTCTACCTTGGTTTTTTTTTTTTTTTTCAATTTATCATCATCTTTTTTTAATTATAATTTGTCATCTTGTTTAATTTCAAATGCAATTAATTGCATTTTAACATCTGATCCTTGACAAGAAAAAATTTTTTAATATCAAATATTAAATAATAAAACAATAAAAATTAAACATATTAAAATAATAATTGAAACCAATTTTTTTGTGATTAAAAAAACTTTTTGAATAATAATAAAATTTTATTTTTCGATAATTCTTGAAATGTTACTTGAGTGAATATGGTTTGTTAATGTCTCTATATATAGTGAATAAATATTAATTTTAAATTATATATAATTATAATATCAATTAAGTGGTCATCAAATTAAAATAATGAGTATAATTTATTATAGATTCAAAGTATAATTAATGATAATAACTGTAAGAGGAAAATTTTTTTAATAAAATAAAGATGATTAAATTTATTTTATATAAAATACTATTTTCATAATAATAATAATATGTTATTATATTTATTTGAAAAGAAGCATGTAAGTAAAAACTGCTTGCAGTGGTTTTATTATTTTTAAGTTATCCAATAGATTAGCGGTTAATTACTATTATATTTATTTTTATCACATTATAATTATTAATGTACTAAACAATTATTATTTTAATTTTAATTTTAATTTTAATATAAACAACAATGAAGGTATTTTTATCAGTTCAAATGTTTTCTCAAACACGTGTTTTATATAATATATAGATGCATAATATAATTTCTTTTTCCATGTAGTGTAAATATTTAAAAATTTTAGGTTATTTATATTTATAAATTTCATAATTTCAAATTCATTTTAGACCGGACTAAATTTAAACCATATGTATACTATTAATTTCAAACGCAATTAATTCATTACCATTTCTAATCACAATGCTAACAAAATTTAAAAAATAAAAAATTAAAGATTATACGTGAAAATCAGTTTCAATTTTAGATAAATTATAAAAAGCAAAAGTAATGAGATATTAAGATAATTTGTTCATTTTCATAGCCTAAACTATATCCCAATGATTTAAAGAACCTTAATTTTGAAAAGTGCTTAGTAGACTATTGGTGACAACTTGTACCATAAAACCTGCACGTAAAAACTAGATTCAACATTAGAGGTTGGTGTCCCTCAAAAACAAACATTAGGGATTGTCAACTTCTAAAGTAAACCATATGTACAACATAGTTAATTCAAATATATATTATATAGCCAACATGTCTTTGTAATTCACACTATAAAATCCCATAAGGGACATTGATTGAATGTAAAGGAGAAAGAGAAAAGAAATTTCTATCGTATTTAGCACATGGCATTATTACCATCCAAATCTCTAGTGTTTACAGTCCGTAGGCAAGAAGCTGAGCTCGTCGTCCCATGTGAGCCAACTCCTTATGAGTGTAAACCACTCTCAGACATTGATGATCAAGAGGGCCACCGGTTCCATGTCCGAGGGTTCCATTTTCACCGGAGCAACCTTTCCATGAAAGGGAAGGACCCTGCTAAGGTCATTAAGGAGGCACTGGCTAAAGCTTTGGTGTTTTATTATCCATTTGCTGGTAGATTAAGGGAAGGACCTAACCGCAAGCTCATAGTTGATTGCACTGGTGAAGGTGTCTTGTTTATTGAGGCTGATGCTGATGTTTCGTTGGTGGACTTTGGTGACGAGCTTTACCCACCATTTCCTTGTGCAGAGGAGCTTCTTTACGATGTCCCTGGTTCCAACGGTTTGCTAAATTCTCCATTGCTGCTAATCCAGGTATTTGTTTTTTTAAACTTTATTCTTCTCTAATTTATACACAACATGTAAGGAGTAATCCACTTTACTAACATCAAACTATATTAACTTTTTACATATCATATAGTTTTTTTTTTACTTGTGGGATGTACGGATTGACTATGTATATCAATTAAAATGTATTAAATATTATTTATTATTTATAATTTTTATGAATATATGAAAAAAATACAAATTGATTATTCAAAAAAATATTGTTAAAACCAAATGAAACAATAATTAAAAAACTATAAATTCAATGCGTTTAAGAATTATAAAACATTATCTAAATACTATTTAACAAAAAATTTTAATTTAATGATTATAAATTATGCTATTCTAAAAATTTTAACAGTTATTATTATAAAATATGAAATTTAAAAATTATATTATTTTAAAAATTTTAAAAGTAATTTTAAATGTGATTTTAAAGCTATTTATAAAAATGTTGTTATAAAACTCTTTAAACATTTTAACATTTTTTATATTATAAAATATGTTGGTAAATATATTTTTAAAATTAAGTTTTAGAAATAATAGATTTCTTAAAATTTTTCTAAAATAAATAATTTATATATTCAATTAAATTTTAATTAATATGTTTAAAACCGGATGAAAGACCAAATTTAAGGAATGGATAAACCTATAACTGCAATCCAAGGGCTGAATTAAACAAATAAAAAGAAAATATTATAAGACTGAATTGTATAAATTATAAGATGGTGCTAAAGATTAAAACCTAAAGTTATGGGTTAAATTGAAAAATAAAACTTTGAGGTGTTTAAGTCTCTAATTTAATTGATGCCATGAATTAATCCACACCAACTTAATTTAGAATAAACTAAAAAGTATTTTATATATTAAAAATAAATATTATTATGGGGTTTTTTTAATCTTTTTATAATTTTTTATAAGATTTACAAAAAAATAATTTAAACCTAAAATTAATTTACAAATTATAGGATTTGAGCTTAAGAACCCTCAATTTTTTTGTTTCAAGCAAAACTTCATTTATTTTTTACATATCTTTTTTTTATAAATACATTTTTATTTTTTATCTAGGTCGTGAGTATGACATACTCTAGCTTATATATATTTGAGTAGGTAACACGGTTGAAATGCGGTGGCTTCATCTTTGCACACCGGTTTAACCACACAATGGGCGACGGAATTGGCCTCTCCCAATTCATGACTGCAGTAGGAGAGATAGCATGTGGTGCACTTGTTCCCTCAACGCCACCAGTTTGGGAAAGGCATCTATTGAGTGCTCGAGATTCACCAGTCATAACATATCAGCACGAGGAGTACTCTCATAATACTTCAGGTCCAGAAAACGGAACAATTATTCCGACAGACAACTTGGTTTGTCGTTCATTTTTATTTAGACAATCTCATATTTCATCACTCCATAGATTTGTCCCCCACAACCTCCGTTGTTCAACATTTGATATCTTATCTGCATGTTTATGGCGCTGTCGTACGAAAGCTTTGGAACTCGATCCAAACGAAAATGTTCGCCTTGTTTGCATTGTTAATGCTCGTTTCAAGTTCAATCCTCCTTTGCCATTGGGATATTATGGGAATGCACTTGGCTTCCCTACGGCTTCATCAAGTGTTGGAAAGCTAACCCAAAACCCACTAGAATATGCATTAAAGCTAGTGAAACAAGCCAAGACAAAGGTAACAGATGAGTACATGAAATCAACAATGGATTTATTGGTCACTAGAGGTCGACCAAATGTTAAATTGGTGGGATCCTACATCGTGTCGGATTTAACGCGAGCAAAGTTCAAAGAGGTTGATTTTGGATGGGGTGAAGCAGTCTTTATGGGACCAGAAACTTGTTGGGAGCTAATAAGCTTTTATATACCATCCAAGAATAAGAAAGGAGAGGATGAAATCATAGTTCCAGTTTGTCTGCCAGCCTCCACTATGAAAAGTTTTGTTAAGGAGTTAGAAGACATGTTGAAGGATGAACCAATAGTTCATGCTGATATATAATAACATACTCTAAATCCTTTTTTTTATTAAATTTGAATTTCTACAAATAAATGTGTAATCCTATTATGCAATGATTGGTATTTCTCAAAAGATTCAGAATATTTCATATTACGTAAGCCGTGTATTGTGTAGAGTTGAAGATCTTTTAGCTTGGTTAATTGCATTATCAGCTTGTAAGCGTTTCTATTTTTTATCCTCTAATTGTTTCTTTAATGTGTAATATACCAATTAAAATTTACATGCAATAAAATTATTTGTTTGTTGCCACAAATATTAGTTACTGGGTAAGGATATGGAGTTTAATTTAATTGAGTAAAATATAACAATACGAATAGATAGGGGTGAGCCTTTGATCGAATCGAATCAAATCAAATGAAAAAATTTCGAATTAATCGAGTTGACGAATCATATTTTATCATCCTAATTTGATTTGAAATTTTCTCGAATCAAGTTGAGTGAGATGGAATTCGAATCGAATCGAACATATTTGTTCGAGTTAAATTAAAAAATATATTTTAGGTCCTCTTAAAGATAAAATGTGAAATTGATACTAACATAAAATTTTAACACAAATATTTTATGGCATCATCAATAATTCAATTTTAGCAAAATTTTATAAAGATTCAATATGATAAAACAATTCAACAATATAAATAGTACAAGATGTGAAATTTAATTTAATAATATAAATAGTAGATATAAATAAAATTATTATTTAGGTTTAGGATTTTTTTGGAAGATTTTAATTTTTTATTTGGGGGTAAAGGGTGAGAAGTAAAAGCTTAGGGGGGAAAATAAAAAATTTTGGAGGTTGAGGGAGTAAAATTTCGGGAGGAAAATATTCAAAAAAAAAATAGTGTGTGGGATGGGAGAGGAGCAATAGTTACGAGGGGAAAGTGGGAGGGGGTAAAAATTTTGGGAGGAAAGTGAAGAGGTTTAGGAGTTTGGGGTAATAATGTAAATTATTATAGTTTGATATTCGGTTTATTCAAATTATTCGAATTCGAAAATCAAACTCGATTCCAACTTGAAATTTGAAAAAAAATTTGAGTTGACTTGAATAACTCGATTCGTTTAACTCGAAATTCAAAAAAAAATTCGATTTTTTCGAGTCAAATCAAGTTTTGCTCACCCTTACAAACAGCAACGAGAACAGGCTTTGTCTGTTGATCCCTATTCTGCAATTAAGTTTTATAACAACAACATCTGGAATTATTTCATTATTAAATCCATCCAAAATAGTTTACTATCATTAAGCAAAAGGTCGTAATGATGTGAGCTATTATTAAGCACCTAGACAATTTGATTAGATGAAACACATGACACATATTATACCTGCAAAATAAACCAAGAAATCCAAAAGGCAGAGAGAAGCAATGTTAGAATTACACCAATATCAACTACAAACAACTCCTTTTGAAACTCTACACATACTTTGCCAAAAGACACCTTTTGTTAGTGTCTCAAAGGCTACAAAGCCTTTTTTGTCATTAAGATAGTCTTAGTTAAAGTACTACTTTTTAGGGAGATTGTTAGTTTGATAGTAGGAGTAGGCAGCTAAGTTTGTTAGCTTGATTGTAGGAGTAGGAAGTTGAATTTGTTAAGAAATTTTTAGCTTGAGTCATGTATATAAGAATTGCGTGGTTAATGAATTTTTATCATCTTTCTCCATTTTTAGTTTATGAGCATTCAGTTAGCTCTCTACTAAAACAACATTGGTACTAGAGCCTCTTTTTCCTTAAGGGACCTATGAGATTCATGTGAGAAAAATTGAGAGATACACTTGTAAGGAATTAAGAAAAATAGAAGAATCGGGATCAAAAAAACATATTTGTTTCAACCTCACTTATGTTTGATAGAGAGAATTTTCAAGCATGGACTATAAGAATATAAGCATACATGGAGGGTTGGGATTATTTAGAAGCTATCGAGCAAGACTATGAGGTTGTTCCACTTCCCAACAATCCAACTATGAACCAGATCAAACTACAAAAGAAGAGAACCACCAAGAAGGAAAAAATAAAGGCTGGCATTTATGCTGCTATTTCACCAGCCATATTCAATAGAATTATGGTTTTTGGATCAACAAAGGAGATATAAGACTACCTCAAACTGAGTATCAAGGAGATGAAAGGATCAAGAGCATGAATGTGTTAAACTTGATTAGGGAATTCAAGAGGCTGTAGATGAAGTAGTTTGATCCAATAAAAATTACTCAGACAAGTTGATAGAGACTGCTAACAAGATAAGGGTTCTTGATACTGATCTCTATGGCAGTAGGCTGGTGTAAAAAATTACTAGTTTCTCTACTTAAGAAGTATAAAGCAACAATTTCTTCTTTGGAGAACACCAAGGACTTGACTTAGTTGAGAGAAGTGGAGTTGATCGGTGCTTTACAAGCATAACAGAAAAAGAGGCTAATGAGGAAAGAAGGAAGCATATAAAGAGCACTAAAGGCTAAGATGTAGCAGGGTGAAGGAGGAAATGACAAGAAGTGAAAAGAGAAGAAAAGTGGTGGCAGCAATGGTTCAAAAGCTGCTGTAAAGGGTAGTTGTGTTGGAAAATCCAACAAGTACTCTTCATGTAAGTACTATGGAAAGCAAAACCATCCCCATTTCAAGTGTTGGAACAAGCTAGATGTGAAGTGTTAGATAGTGTAACTTGATGGGGCACATTGAGAGATTCTGCAAAGAAATAAGAAATCAACAACTAGGTGGAGCATATGCTACAATTAAAGAAGATGAGGACCAATTGTTTGTTGCATTTTGCTTCTCATTAAACACTCTGTGTGACAGTTGGTTGTTGATAGTGGTTGTACCAATCGCATGACATGTGATGAGAAGTTTTCTAAAGACCTTGATAGGTCATTGAAGTCAAAATTGAGGAGAGGAAATGGAGAGTACCTAAAAGTGAAGGGAAAAGGGACAGTGACAATAGAGAGTTGTGTTGGTACTAAGTTGATTTCAGATGTTCTGTTTGTACCTAAGATTGATCAAAACTTGTCAAGTGTGAGGCGATTGGTAGAAAAGGGATTCAAAGAGATGTTTGAATAGAGAAGGTGTCTGATCATTAACTCTAGTAGTAATGAATTGTTTAGAATCAAGATGCAGAAGAAGAGTTTCTCATTGAATCCATTCAAGGATAAGCGAGTGGCATTCAAGTGCCAGGTCAGTGACTCTTAATTATCACATAAGAGGTTAGGGAACTTTGATCATAAAAGTTTGCAGTTCATGCAAAAGAATGAGATGGTGTAATGACTTGATCTTCAGTGGTACTGGAAAATATAGTTTTAGAACCTATTTCCATAAACCTAGTCCAGAAATATAAAATAAGAATATTTACATGGGCTATGTAAAAATATATTGAAGTTTGGTCATGTAGCACCCTATACCCGAACAAATCGTCGGATCTGAGCTACAGTGTGTCACATTCATTGTCGAAGCAACTAAAATCAATTCACAAGTAATATATACACTACGTATGATAAAATTAAACTATGAAAATTGAAATTTTCATATACCTTTATATGTATGCATATCCACCGTATATATATTACTAGCATATAAAATATAGCATTTGATTATAACATTATTCAACTACTACAAAACCTAACCTATTAGATACATGCCAAATATAAGTAATATTGAAAACTAAAAAATATGGCCAAGGCTGGGATTGTGGATAGGATGTTGAAGCCGATGTACAAAAATCTTGATTTAGATTTAACCTGTGCATAGAGAAAACAATCCATATGCTGAGTAAAGTATTCAGTGGTATTTTTTTTTAATAATCTCATTATAGATTCTAATCTTATCTGCTCTATTTGACACAATTCCTAGAACTACCCATAACCCCTCCCCAACCCATAAATAGGAGGATAATGCCCTTCAGCGCATTCGACCTCACGTCTTCCTACATTGGCAATAATGCCCATGCCAACTGAGTTAAGACTTAATAAGCTATTCAGTGGTTTTTTTATAATTTAAATAAATAATATTAATATTAACAATTCTACCAAAATAAATGTGTATAACTATATGTCCATATCTATCATGTACTTATTCTTATAACATGAAGTTACCAAGCTTAATATTCTTGATAGTAAACTTGTTTTATGAACAAAATCACACTTCTTGTTCCTACTTCAATACAATTCATTGAGATAATTCATTATACTCATAATAATAATTCTAAACTAATTTGTAACACCTCGTAATCCAATTGCGATTGTCGTGTCCAATGACTACACCCAAACTATGGAATATTGCTGCAGATATTAGAATATAAAACTTAAAATTTATAGTAATTAATTTCATTTAATCATCAAATCATGTCATAATTCTATGTATAAAATGAAATATAACCAAATCCAAGTCTAAAACGAGCTTACAAAAAGCTCTAAGGTTAATATGGGATCAAACAAAGACTAACTTGAAACTTTTACAAAATGAATGACAAAAGTGCAAAACAGGGGTCGCATGGTCATGTCTCCAGGACATGTAACTCACTGTGGTTGTGTGGGTTAAAAGCCCAATTTTTCCAAAAGTCACATAGCCGTGTAGTTAGGCCGTCTAACAAACTGAGGTCGTGTGGATCAAATTTTTACCATATCTACAATACTCACACAGGTGTGTGGCCAATCCGTGTGACAATCGAGAACCGTGTGGCAAACAGACTCCTAAATTCCAATGGTCATACAATCGTGTCACCAGCCCATGTGTGACACACAGCTGTGTCAGTCCAGGAGGTGCAAGAATGTGCCATTAAGTATCAAATTTCATGCCAAATCAAAATAATAGCTTAGTTGGTGCATATTTGGTCATTTAAAGCTGCATAAAACCAATTTAAACACAAACTAATACATCTATTTAACCAACCATAATACCATAAAAGCTATTCCACATAAAAAGAACATTTTGCTAAGCTTAACAACTTATGTAATCATCAACCAGTCAACAAGACATACCAATCATCTTAGGACTTCAAACTTAACTAAAACATGTCATGTATTAACTTCCTAATCATCTAACTAATATGCGTTATCGGCACTATTACAAAACAAGGTTATATAAGCACTACAAGCCATTGAAGATCAAACACCATCTTATGCACAAGACATACAAGACTTATAACAATTCATGTACCAAAGACATCATTCATTTATACTAATTAACACATTTACCTAGTCTACTAAATGCAATCAATATTGTAACTCTTCAAACCATATTCAAGCCTATTTATAATTTACTTATACTTAACCAAATACGTACATCATCATCATAGTATATAAAAGTATGTAGACAAATGTTATACCAAGATAACACAACATTTAAGTCATGTCCTAAGATCACTAATTTTCTATACAAGTAATACATGTTCTAACGCCCCGTAATTTATGTTTTTGATTCTGTTTGAATATGACACAAATCTGTATTTGCTTCAGTAGTTATGGGTTCTGGGTGTGTGTGTGAGGTCCTAAGTTCAAGCCTTAGGTTTGGCAAAATTTTGGTTTTTGATGAATAAAGTCTTACTCCTGTTTGGTGGGCTTAAGTTTAAATGCTAGTAAGACTATATCAGAATGGGCCTGCTGGTCTAGTGGTTAGGTGGAGTGTTAAGTGCCTGGAAATTTGGAGTTTGAATCCCTATGCAAGCAAGGGATTTATCTTGCTACTATTGCCATGTGAGAGTTTGAGATGAACTATAATGCTGATAGTGAAGAGGTTTATGAAGAAAATTAAGGGTTTGGGATAGAAAAGTTATCAAGATTTTAGTCTTTTCCATTTACCAAAATTTCTCTGTAATTTTTCCCCTTCTCCATATTTTTTTCTTTTTTTTCCTCTCCCAGCCGAATACCCCTTGTTGCTGCTATTTTTACTCCTTTTTAATATTGGTTTTTGGGCGTTTTCCTTCATCATTACCTATCTCTGCGGTTGGTGCAAATTCAGTAAGTGTAGGGATACTTTTGGGTCTCGTTATTGATTATGGGGTTGTTAAGAGACTGTTCTTTTGTTTAGGAGACAACCAAGGTGCTGTGGGTTGCTAAAACGGTGTTCTAATCAACAAGGAACTGTGGTTTTTCATTAAAGGTAAGATCGTCGGTAACTTTCAGGATTTGCCTGTTTCTTGGTAACTTGGATTAAGTGATTAAAAGGGTAAAATACTGTTCAATAATAGGTTCTGGAGGGTTCGAGATTGCGTTAGCTTCGAATCGATACCAGGTGTGTACTCCAATCGATTTGAAATCGCGTTTTGGTGAAAGCCAAAAATGCTACTGTCGACATCACATGGGCGTGTGGACTACCCGTGTGGAGGCCGTAGGGGATACACGGCCGTGTGATTAACAAGGCAGGCCGTGCGCGTGCCACATGGGTACGACAGACACAGACGTGTGATGGCTTGTAGGTCGTGCGTGGCACAGGCAAGGCCAATTTAATGAAATGAAGGGAGTATCTGAAGGGCTTCACAAGCCCGTTATCTGGCAGCTAAGCTGCATACTTATGATATGTGCTGCTATGCAATATCTTATGGTGTGTAGGGATGGATGGGTCGATTTTATCCCCACATGGTGTATTAGGATGGACGGAGATGGTGTGCAGGGCTAAAGGGCATATTCTGTTGATCTGATCTATTATGCATACTATATCTGAAATGGGCTGAAGCCCTAAGATTGTATCTGATAATGATTTTGTAAGGGCCCAGGCCCGAATTATGACTGTATTCTGTTATCTGTTTGTATGCATCCTATACTGTGGGGATGTACACATTGAGCTGCGAAAACTCACCCCTTTATTTATTTTTTTGTTCAGGAAATTCCCAGCAGTAGGGGGATTGGTGCAGTGGAGGACTCGACGGTGACCACGACCGCGTACATTTTGGTTATGACTTTTACTTTGGTTTATTCTTTTTTGTTTAGGGGTTTGATGTGGCTTTGGATTTGAAATTATGGATTTTAATTTGGGTTTTGAACTGTGGATGTGGTTTATAAATTACAATATCAATATTATAGTTTTCCTGAAATAAACTAAGAATTTTCGTAAATAAAAATGGGTTCTCAAAATAATAACCAACAATTAAGTCACAAACACTTTCGCGATAAAGAAACATTTTCAAAATAATACGACTCTTTCATATTTTTTTTGACTAAGTAAAAGATACCAAGTGATATATTTTATGAATCAAAATGGTTTAATTAAAAACATTCTCATGTGACATCGCCAAATTCGACTATAACCTCTAGGCCGAGTTTGGGGTATTACATTCAGTGGTATCAGAGTCAGGTTCAAAACTCAGCTTTGAATTTTGGGTTCCAAAATTGATTTTAAAGAAATACCTTCGAATATTTTAAATACTCCGATTAAGTATGTGGTTCACCGAGTCTCCGGCGCCGATCGTGTAATTTTCTAAAACTTTGTATAGAATTATCTGAAAGCATGCTTAGAATATATTGAATTTTTTATTAGAAAATACTAATGTTTCCTATGAAACTACTGTAGGTAGTAAACCTATTGAAACACTCTAGGTAGTGTAAATAGAAAATCGTAGTAAACTGCGAGTTGCGATAACAGACTCTGAATACTCTGACAACTTTACGGCATAAAATATCTTTTAACAAATATCAAAACTATAAACTGATTTGCATAAAATTTTTAATATAGATTAATTTGAAATTACGATGAGCACACGTGGTATTCGTGGACGGGGTACTAGAGGCCGAGTTAAAGGTCGTAGAGGGGCTCAAGCTGAGTCCTTCACATCTGATACGATTTTGAATCTGGATACTAATGAGACTCTGGTTTCACCTGTTACTGATACCGGGTCGGAGTCTCATGATTATGCAGCTAGGGATTATGCACTGTCCCAAGCAATGCTATAGATTTTGGAGAGGGTCGCTGGATCCAACACTGGTTCTTAGGGTCATGGGTCGGTTGGGGAATGACTCCGGTCTAATGGGGCTGAGGTATTTAGGGGCATCGCTGGAGTTGCTCCTAATGTGGCCGAGTACTAGATGGAGGCCACAGAGCGTATTATGGATGACCTGGATTTTATTACTAAATAGAAGCTCAAGGAGGCTGTTTCATTGCTTCGCGATGAAGCATATCAGTGGTAGCTGACAGTTAGGGATGGCACTCATCCTGACAGTCTGACATGAGAGCTGTTTAAGATGGCTTTCTAGGGCAAGTATGTGGAAGCTAGTTATATCGACGCTAGGAGGCGTGAGTTCTTGAATCTTAGTTAGGGAGACCATTCGGTGGCCGAGTATGAGGCCGACTTTTTGAGGATGAGCAGTTATGCGTGAGGCATGGTGGCGACTGAGTATGAGCACTGTATCCATTTTGAGGTTGACCTTAGGGATAACTTGAGGGTTCTAATAGCTCCGTAGAAGGAGCGTGAGTTTGCTGTGTTGGTCGAGAAGGCCAAGATTGTGGATGACGTCAAGAGCGTTGTGCGCCAGAACCGTGACAGAGGGAAGGCTAAGAGGGATATAGAGTCTTCGAATGATAGGGTGATACCTAGGAAAAAGGCAAGATCTGATGGGCCCGTGAGAGCTGGGCCTACTATTACACCTGCTTGGGTGGTGATTTGTCAGCTTTGTAATAGAAGTCATCCGGGCGACTGTTAGAGGTTTACTGGAGCTTGCCTTAGATGTGGGTCTCCTGAGCATAGTGTTAAGGATTGTCCATTAAGGACTAATCAGATGCAAGCTCCGGCTACTGAGACTGTACAGCCGTCGAGGGTAGGTCAACAGCAACCTAAGGGCCGAGGTCATCCTAGGAGTGGTAACGGTATGGGCTGAGAACAGAGAGCACCGGGCAAAGGTGTTGGGCCGACTGAGGCGAGGTAGGCTGCACTAGTTTATGTTGCTCGTCGCCGAGAGGATTGAGATACTCTGGACGTCGGTACATTCTTAATTTTTAATGTACCTTACTATGCATTGATAGATATAGGCTCTACATACTCTTACGTAGCTAGTACAGTGTTTGAGACCTTGGTGTTACCATTTGAGAGCACTTCTAGCGAGATAACAGTGGTGAGTCTATTGGGATAGTCTGTAAAGGTTAATAAACTAGTTAGCGACGTACCGTTAGAGGTTCAGGGAACTGTATTTCTGGCTGATTTGATGGAGCTTCCTTTTGGGGAGTTCGATTTTATTTTGGGTATGGACTGGCTAGTTAAACACCGGGTGAGTCTGGATTGCGCTGAAAAGAGGATTATTCTGAGAACCGAAGAGGATATCAAGGTAGTCATATTAGGGAACGATGAGATTATCTGACCAATATGATATCTGATTTAGTGGAAGAAAAGTTAGTAAGAAACTGGTGCGAGGCGTACTTGACGTATATTAGTGTTGCTGATTCTGAGAACTCTTCAGTTAAGGACATCCGAACGGTGAGGGACTTTTTAGATGTCTTTCCAGAGGAACTACCAGGATTACCTCTGAAATGTGAGATAGAATTCGGGAGTGAATTGTTTCCGGGTACAGCTCTGGTGTCTATCGCCCCTTATCGAATGGCAACAAAGAAGCTGACGAAACTTAAGGCTCAGATTCAGGAGTTGTTGGATCGTGGGTTTATTTGTCCCAGTGTGTCTATATGGGGAGCACCTGTTCTATTCGTAAAGAAGAAGGACGGTATGATGAGGATGTGTATCAATTACCATCTATTGAATAAGTTGATGATTAAGAATAAATACCTACTTCGAGGATAGACGACTTATTCAATCAGTTCAGAGGGGCTTCAGTGTTTTCTAAAAATGATCTGCAGTTAGGTTATCATCAGTTGAGGGTAAAGGAGGCCGATGTGCATAAGACGACATTTAGGACTCGTTATGGGCATTACAAGTTCCTAGTTATGCCCTTTGGGTTGACTAATGCACCAGCAGCATTTATGGACTTGATGAACCGGGTGTTTCAGCCCTACCTAGATCAGTTTGTGGTGGTGTTCATCGATGAAATTTTGGTGTATTCTAAGTCTGAGGACGAGTACGATAAGCATTTAAGAGTGGTTCTACAGATTATTCGTGAGAAACAGTCGTATGCGAAGTTCACGAAGTGTAAGTTCTGGCTTAGGGAGGTAACCTTTTTGGGGCATGTGGTTTCTACTGAGGGGATTCGAGTGGATCCTCGAAAGATTGAGGCTGTGTTGGATTGGAAACAGTCGAAGAATGTGTCAAAAATCTGTAGTTTTCTAAGGCTGGCAGGATATTATCGTCAATTCATAGAGGGGTTCTCTTTGATTACTACTCCGATGACTAAGTTACTATATAAGGGAGTTACTTTCTTGTAGACTGATGCACAGCAGGAGAGCTTTGAGAAACCCAAGATCATATTAACTCAGGCACCTATTCTGATTCAGTGATGCGTCCCATGTGGGTTTGGGTTGTGTGTTGATGCAGGACGGTAAGGTTGTTGCGTATGCGTATCGACAGCTTAAGATTCACGAGGTGAATTATCTGACACACAATTTAGAACTGGCTGCAGTGGTCTTTGCTTTTTAGATCTGGAGGCATTATTTGTACGATGAGAAGTGTACCATCAACACTGCTTAAGGATTATGACTGCAGTATTAAGTATCATCCTGGTAAGGCCAATGTGGTGGCTGATGTATTAAGCCGTAAGGCTATAACTGATTTGAGAGCGATTTACGCTCGACTGAGTCTCTTTGATGATGGGAGTCTACTAGCAGAACTTCAAGTTAAACCAACCTGGGTTAGTCAGATTAATGATAAGCATATGGGGGATAAGTCTTTAGAGTTACGTTACCGTCAGGTAGAGGACGGTGCTACGACTGATTTTGGAATTAATAGTGATGGGGTACTGCGTTTCTGAGGTCAGATTTGTGCACCGAATGATGAAGATTTGAGACTATTAATTTTGAGGGAGGCGCATGGTAGCCCTTATGCTATGCATCCCGGTGGGAACAAGATGTATCGAGATCTCTGAGAGTTGTACTAGTGGCCAGGATTGAAACGTGAGGTTACCAATTTTGCTGCTTGCTGTTTGACTTGTCAGTAGGTTAAGGCTGAGCATCAGTTACCTTCGGGTTTGCTACAGCAGGTTAAGATACCGATGTGGAAATAAGAGCGAGTAACGATGGACTTCGTTAGTAGGTTGCCGCTAACACCTACTAAGAGGGATTCTGTTTGGGTCATCGTGGACCGATTGACCAAGACTGCACATTTCATTCCTGTTACGACAGACTTCTCCCTACAAAAGTTGGCCAAGCTTTACATTTCTGAGGTAGTGAGGCTGCATGGGGTACCTGTCTCGATCATTTCTGATAGGGATCTTCATTTTACGTCTCAGTTTTGGGGAAAACTTTATGAGGCTCTGGGTTCGAGATTGGACTTCAAAGATTACTTTCCATCCTCGCATGGATGGTCACGATCGAAAGGGTGATCCAGAATCATCGGAGGACATGTTGAGGGGCTGTATTATCGACTTCCGAGGCAGTTGGGAGGAGTACTTGCCATTAGCAGAGTTCATTTACAACAACAACTATCAGTCTAGTATACAGATGGCACCTTATGAGGCACTGTATGGACGTAAGTGTCGCACTTCCTTATGCTGGATTAAGTTGGGTGAGCGACAAGTTCTGGGTCCGGAGTTGGTATCAAACACTGAGGATAAAGTTTGTTTGATTCGAGAGCGTCTAAAAGCGGCTTCTGATAGACAGAAGTCCTATACTGATCTAAAGAGGAAGGACATCGAGTATTCTTTGGAGGACATGGTTTTTCTTAGGGTCTCGCAATGGAAGAAGGTTCTGAGGTTCGGTCGCAAGGGTAAGCTGAGCCCTCGGTTTATTGGGCCGTACTGGATTCTGAAGTGAGTAAGACCAGTCGCATATCAGTTGGGGCTACCTCTAGAGTTAGATCGCATACACGATGTGTTTCACA
The DNA here is from genome assembly GCA_025698475.1 of Gossypium anomalum. NCBI lineage: Eukaryota > Viridiplantae > Streptophyta > Magnoliopsida > Malvales > Malvaceae > Gossypium > Gossypium anomalum. Next base: position 54,401,177 of record CM046968.1, on the reverse strand, counting down.
TCTCGATGTTGAGATGCTATCGCTCTAATCCCTCACACATTGTGCCTGTAGAGGAGATTGAGGTTAGACCAGATTTAACTTTCGAGGAGGAGCTAGTTCAGATCCTAGATCACGATGTTAAGGTTCTACGAAGGAAATCTACTCTTTTAGTGAAGGTGTTATGGCAGAATCACAACACTGAGGAGGCTACTTGGGAGCCGGAGGATTCGATGTGCCAACAGTGTCCTCACCTTTTCTGATTAAGTAAATTTCAATGACGAAATTTTCTTTTAGGGGGTAGAGTTGTAACGCCCCAAATTTAGGTTTTTGATTCTGCTTGAATATGACACAAATCTGTATTTGCTTCAATGGTTATGGATTCTGGGTGTGTGTGAGAGGTCCCAAGTTCAAGCCTTAGGATTTTCAAAATTTTGGTTTTTGATGAATAAAGCCTTACTCTTGCTCGGTGGGCTTAAGTTTAAATGCTAGTAAGACTATATCAGAATGGGCCTACTGGTCTAGTGGTTAGGTGGAGTGTTAAGTACCTAGAGGTTTGGAGTTCGAATCCCTACGCGAGCAAGGGATTTATTTTGCTGCTATTGTCATGTGAGAGTTTGAGATGAATATAATGCTGATAGTAAAAAGGTTTATGGAGAAAATTAAGGGTTTGGGATAGGGAAGTTATCAAGATTTTAGTCATTTCCATTTACCAAAATTTCTCTACAATTTTTCCCATTCTCCATATTCTTTTTCTTTCTTTTCCTCTCCCAGCTGAAAATCCCTTGTTGCTACTGTGTTTACTCCTTTTTAGTATTGGTTTTTGGGCATTTTCCATCATCATTACCCATCTCTACAGTTGGTGCGAATTCGGTCAGTGTAGGGATACTTTTGGGTCTCGTTATTGATTATGGGGTTGTTAAGAGACTGTTCTTTTGTTTAGAAGACAACCAAGGTGTTGTTGGTTGCTAAAACGGTGTTCTAATCAGTAAGGAACTGTGGTTGTTCGTTAAAGGTAAGGTCATCGGTAACTTTCAGGATTTACCTGTTTCTTGGTAACTCGGATTAAGTGATTAAAGGATGAAATACTGTTCAATAATAGGTTCTAGAGTGTTCGAGATTGCGTTAGCTTCGAATCGATACCAGGTGTGTACCCCAATTGATCTGAAATCGCGTTTTGGTGAAAGCCAAAAATGCTACTGTGGATGTCACACGGGCGTGTGGGCTACCCGTGTGGAGGCCGTGCATCGCCGTGTGACGATACACGGCCGTCTGGTTGACGAGCCAGGCCATGCGTGTGCCACACGAGCACGACAGACACGGGCGTATGATGGCTTATAGGCTGTGCGAGGTACGGGCAAGGCCAATTTGGGCCATGTGACCCACATGGGCGTATGGGCCCACACGGGCAGGGCCACGGGCGTGTGAGCCTCTTTAATCTGAAATGTTATGTAAGGTTGCACGGGTCACCCAAGTCGACTGTGACCTGTCATAAGGTTGGTATTCCTTATCTAGACTCTTAATTCTGTGATGTTTGTGTTAGCATGTTATACCTGGCATGATTACCTGATCTGTTCTGAAAATAAATGTATGATCTGTTTGTCTGCATTATAGCATGCCATACTTGTATGATACATTGCATCGGGGTGGGTTTGATGAAGTGAAGGGAGTATCTAAAGGGCTTTATAAGCCCTTTATCTAGCAGCTAAGCTGCACACTTATGATATGTGCTGCTATGCAGTACCTTATGGTATGTAGGGATGGATGGGTTGATTTTATCCCCATATATGGTGTGCAGGGATAGGTGGGTCGATTTTATCCCCACATGGTGTGTTGGGATGGACGGGGATGGTGTACAGGGCTGGAGGGCATATTCTGTTGATCTGATCTGTTATGCATGCTATATCTAAAATGGGCTGAAGCCCTAAGACTGTATCTGATAATGATTTTGAAAGGGTCCAAACCCAAATTATGACTGTATTCTGTTATCTATTTGTATGCATCCTATACTGTAAGGATGTACACACTGAGTCGCGAAAACTCACCCCTTTATTTATTTTTTTGTTTAGAAAATTCCCAACAGTAGGCAGATCAGCACAGTGGAGGACTCGACGGTGACCACGACCGCATACATTTTGGTTATGACTTTTACTTTGGTTTATTCGTTTTTTGTTTGGGGGTTTGATGTGGCTTTGGAATTGAAATTGTGGATTTTTGTCGAAACCTCTTTTTAAAAGGGGAGGGTATTTTGAAAACGGAAGTTGCCACCAACTTTTTAAAGTGTGATTGGGTCACCTTATAAAATATTTTGGTCTACGAAATTATGAGAAAACGTCTTGGGAGTCGGTTACGTACGAGGAAGGGTTAGCACCCTTGCAACGCCCAAAATTGGTACCAAATTGAATAGTTTTGTCTTAATGTCAAAAATTTGAAAGAATCTAGAAATAAGACCTCTTTTTAAAAGACCGTAATAATTTGAGTTAAAAAATCAAGATTCTTTCACTTCGAAAGAATATAGACATCACATCCAGCATGATTGGACACGATATTCTTAAACTTCCGTAACTAAAATCATCTTGTGATTTTCAAAACTTATTTAGAAGGATATTTTAGACATTTAGACAAATGGGAAATCGCAACCCAGCATGTTAGGGCACTACTTCCCGATGTTCTAAGTAAAAAAAAACATTGCCTTATTTTTTTTATTCTTTTGGATTGAATGAAATATAAAAGTTCTTTAAAGTGATGATGCATTCAACTTATTACAAAGGATAAATATTAAATAAATTAACCTACATGGTACCTATTCTATCATTCTGTGCAGATATAATATAAAAAATGATAAATAATGACATAAATTACACAATATACATTATCATTTTATGCATATATGATCATAATTAACATAAATATACATGCATTATCGTTACATGCAAAATACAACATAGAGCATAACGAATATAACAATATTAATTGCATAATATATATATACAATAATATTTCATGCAAATGTAACTTAAATCAACATAAATAATTAATTTTCATGCGAATATGTAAAAACAATAACATAAAATAACAAATAATCTATAAAAATTTAACCTACTAAAACAATACTAAAAAAAAAAACAAAAATAAATAAGAAAATTATAAACATATAAAATATAAGTCAAATAAAATAAAGATATTTAAAAATATTTAGAATAATATAAGAATGATAAAGGAGAACTTTTTTAAAATAATTAATATATATAAACCATATTATAGGATATAATAACTTAATATATTAAAAAAAATAATGTGCTAAATAGAAACATAATTTTATAATAATTTTAAGAATGTTAAGTGCTAAATATTGATATTACACATATTTATTTAATAATAAAAATTTAAAAAACATATGTAATTAATGAGTAATAAAATAATAATAAAATAAAAGTAATGTAAGGAATAATATATGGTAAAATATATAACATATAAAATTTATAAACAAAATATATAATGATATAAACAATATGATAGATAATATATAAAATAATATATATACTATTTACATGTGACTAATGTTTATAGAAATGAATAATACATATAGTTTTTAAAATAAATTAAATATATATAAAAAGGGAATTAAAATTGAATTTAATTAAAAAATCTTAGGGTTAATTCACAAATAAATAAAATTTTGAGCCTAATTGAAATGCTCACTAAAATATGAGGGACTCACTGGGCAATTAGCCCTAATCCCAAAACCGACACCATTTCCAAAATAAGCCTTATTATACCAACTAGGACTAAATTAAAACAGGAATAAAAAGTCAGGGCAAAATTATAATAAAAATAAAATGAAATTATAAATATTAAAAATATGGAAGGACCAATTGGGTAATTTGGCCATTTCCCAAAAACACGCGGATCCTCCCCGGGTCATGGGTCAACGCTCGGATCTTCTATTTGAACGGTGCCATTTTAATACTTATTAAACTAAGTAAAATGACGCCGTTTTTGTAATACTATATAGGTCAAATTTTGACCCTAAAATCATTTGCAACTAGTTTTTTTTTAAAAAAAAAACTTAAAAATCCTCTGAAAGAGGGAAAGAGAAGGGCCCTCCGAGCTCTGGCCTCCGTCAGGCCGAACCCCGGTCACCGGGCTCAAACGCCGTCGTTGGCCCCGCCGGATATAGTGGCTAGAAGCTGAAAAAGCTTTAATTTTTAGCACGAATCCGACGGTAAGCCTCCCTTTGTTTTATCTTTTAGTGATATTTATGTGTATTCTGGAGATTTCATAACGAAAAAAAAAAGAAAAGTAAAAAGGTAAAGTGAATCACCTCTGTTTCTTGATTTTTTGTTGTATATATGCCTCCAAAAAAAACCCCCCTTTACATTGCTTCTATTCGGGCTTTTATAGCCTCATAAAATATATTTACAGATTTTGATTTTATTTCTTGCTATGTTTGTTTCGTCTCTGCTGTTTTTCTTTCCCTTTTTGCAGGTACCAGCGAGGAATCCGTCGGTGAATACGCTGGCGTCAATTCATGCGCTGATTACGGCGTGATATGAAGCCGAAGTCACGACGCCGATGAAGCCCACTGGAACGGCGCAAGACGAAAGGGCGTGACACTTGGGGTACTTACGGCGTGGAGTTTCTGGAAACCCTAGGGTTTCTGGATTTGGTTTAGGCGCTAGGCCTTGCTAGTTTGGGTCTGGTTTGGGTATTTGGGCTGTTGGGTTTTAGGTATTTGGGCTAAGGTTTTTGGGTGTAACCGGGTATAGGGTTAATGGGCATTCTAGTTCAAACCAGTTGGGCTGCAAATGTAACCGGGTTTTTGGGCTATCAGGCTTTTAGGCCTGTTTATTGTAAATGGACATTACAGACATCAAATTTATTTTATTATTTATTGTTTTATTCTATTTCACGGGCCCGGGAAAATTTAGGCAATTACAATTTTAATTTGGGTCTTGAATTGTGGATGTGGTTTATAAATTACAATATCAATATTATAGTTTTCCTGAAATAAACTAAGAATTTTCGTAAATAAAAATGGGTTCTCAAAATAATAACCAACAATTGAGTCTCAAACACTTCCGCGATAAAGAAACGTTTTCAAAACAATACGACTCTTTCATGTTTTTTTTGCCTAAGCAAAAGATAACATGTGATATGGTTTATGAAGCAAAATGGTTTAATTAAAAACACTCTCATGTGGCATCGCCAAATTCGGCTATAACGTCTAGGCCGAGTTTGGGGTGTTACACATGTATTATCTAAAAATTCCCCATCAAGTTCATACTTCATATAAGTGTCACCCGTCCCCAAAATTTCACATATATTAGTCCTATATACATACCATTTCTAACTTGTAACATTCTTAATCATTCTCATTTATATAATCATTCCAAAACAACCAACTCAATAAGGCATAATTTAGCATTTACCATACCATTTTAAATTCATTCACTCAATTATTCATTCAACCTATCACCAAATTCATATCATAATTTCTTACCTTGCATATGCATACTTATTTAAGCTACTTAATTATTTAATTTCTCCTATCACATAAAACATGTCTAAAACATATACAAATAACAATATACATCATATCTTTCAACTTTAACATTCAATCCTAAAATTCCTTATTAAGAATGCATGTAATACTTTAATCAATTACTAATTAGTCTCATACCAATTCATTTCTCCTATTCTTTTTTCTTTTTTTCATTCTTAGTTTTTTTTTCTCACTAGCCAAACAAGTTTTCACCGTCCTTTTTTTCTTTTTGTTATGCGTCACCATATTTTTTTAATTCTTTGGGAAATAAAAGAAACCCTCTTCATCAACTGAAAATTCAAGAGAAACTATGATTGAGATGGAAAAGAATAGGCTCTTCTTAGCTTCCTAGAAAATTAGGGTTTTCTTCCTTCCCGTTTTAATTTTTTTTTTTTGGTTCCTACTTATTTTTTCGCTAGCCAAATAGGTTTTCACCAATCTTGTTTTTCTTTTTGTAATGCATCACTTATTTTTTTAGTTCTTCCTTCCTTCTTTATTCTTTTAGTCCTCTTTTACTGAGATTTCACAATGCAGGATCGAGACAAGAGCAGAGAAAGCCTCCATAAGGGATTATCTGTTGTCTCTGTGTCAATTGGTGATTCTGTTGAATTCCTATATAGGAATGAGAGGGAAGTTGATTAGGCCTTGAAAGTGTTACTAGAATTAAGGGATGTGCTATTATTCAGTGGTGAATCTCGAATGGTGTTTCATGGGGTTCCATCCATCATTCCATTTTCTACTCCAAAGCCTCTTAAATAAAAAACTACGCTTCGACATGGTCGTCTCAATCTTACCTTCTGACAATTTTGAAAATCGTGAACTATAAACGTAACTGCCACTTATACATATTCAACATTAGCATTAAAATCTTCATTGCTCTAGGACTAATCAGCGTTATCTTGTCAGAATTGTAATACAGGAGCAAAAATATTTATATTATTTCGAAAAGTTCAAACTGTTTGGTCCTCTAAATCTTAATTTGGTTCTGCCTGTGCTTACTTGCAAAAAAAATTAAGTTGTAAGTGTAGTTTGTAATAACCCGTTTCTGCCTGGGCCCATAATTAAATAAATAAAACCAAAAATAATAAAATAATAAAAAATATAAATAAATGTTTATTTATTTAAACAGTCCATTTACAATAAATAGGCCTCAAGGCCTGATAAGACCCTATGCCCGGATACAACCCACTAGGCCCTATACCTGTTACACCCTTAACCCAAAACTCAACGGTCCAAATGGCCCATTTTGTTAACAAAGGATGGAAGACCTAGGGTTTCTGGAACCTTAGGCGCCGCAAACGGAAGGTTCCAAAAGCTAAACACCGCAAGCACGTCCGTTCGTTTCTCGTCGTTCCAGCTACCCACTAACAATGCCGGGATTTCGGGCCATGATTCTAGGCCTCGAATCATGCCGTGGTCTATAGTCGAATCAACGCCGGTGTTCGTTTGTTGCTAACTCTCCTCGATCACCTGCAAAAATGGAAAGAAACGACAGAAACGAAACAAATATGGCAGAGAATAATTTTAAACATGTAAAAAAATACTATGTACAATGGCTATAAAAGCCTGAATCAGAGCAATGTAAAAGGGGAAATTTTTACAGAATAGAAAGGATACATAGATTCAATAAAAAAGCACAGTTTTACACAAACTTACAATACCAACAGTCGATGGAAAGTAAAGATGATTCATTTTATCTTTTTTTTTTTCTATTCCAAGTATATACAAATAAAGTACTAAAAGAAAATACAAGAAGGTTACCTTTTTTTCGTCGTAAAACGAAACGTTTTACATTCAGACCATCGTACAGGGCGGAGTCAGCAGTGGCACGTGAACGGGTGAGTCCGGTGACTGGGGCCTTGCCCGACGGAGGCTGGACCCCGGAGGACTGCTCTTTTCTCTCTTTCAGAGAGTTTTCAAACTTTTTTTTTTTTAAAACAGTTCCTAAAATGAATTTTTGGGGCTGAAAACTAACTTAAATAGTGTAGTTAGAATGGTGTCGTTTTGCTTAGTCTAATAAGCACTAAAACGACACCGTTTGGGCTAGGATCCGCGTGTTAACCCGTGACCCGAGGAGGATCCGCGTGTTTTTAGAAAATGGGCAAATTGTCCGATTGATCCTTCCGTGTTTTCAGTATTTTCAATTTAATTTAATTTTATTTCTCAATTTAGCCCCAACATTCTAATTTTGTTTTAATTTGGTCCTCACAGCAGCTTTAAAACCAAATTCATGGAAACGGTGTCATTTTGGGATTAGGGCTAATTGCCTAGTGAGTCCCTCTGGTTTAGCGAGTCTTTTAATTTGGCCCAAAATTTTAAATTTATTTATAATTGACCCTGAAATTTTAAAATTAAATTAAATTTAAGTTTTGTTTTATAAATTCAATATATTTTAAATACTATATATATATTCTTTATATTATTTTTTTACATTATTTATAATATTATTTACATTTTCTTATAAATTTTTATTATATGTTATATTTTTATTATATGTTATTTATTCCATTTATATTTTATTATATATTTTTCTATTATATATATTATAATTATTTTATTATATTTTTGTATGTAAATTTACTTAATATATCATTCTTATTATTTTATATTTCATTTATTATATAGTTTATATCATTATATATGTATTTTGGTTTACAAATTTATTATATTTTATAAATTTTACCATATTTCCTTACATTACCTTTATTTTATTATAAATTAGGTATCACTTTATTACTCATTAAATATCCAAAATTTTAAATATTTTTTAAAAAAATCATTATTAAATAATAGTATGTATACATTATCCTTATAATATTTGTTGTATTATTCATATTTCATTGTATTTTATTTATATATTTTTTATTACATATCATATATTATTATATATAATTTTCTATATATATTATTCCTTTATTATTATTTATTTGTGTATAAATTTAAATTTATAAATATTTATAAGATAATACATATATTATTATTATATTTTTAATGTTTAGTATTTTAAAATTTACTACAAATAACATATATTTTTAGGAGTATATTAAGTTATTATATCATGTAATGTGTTTTATATATTAATCATCTCTGAGAAAACTTACCTTCATCATTTATACTTAATTTTAATATTTTATTAAATACTTCATTTTTTTTAAAAAAAATTTGTATTCATTTTCTTATTTTCATTTTTGGTTTGTATGTTCACAATTTTATTTATTTATTTTACGTATCTTATTATATTTATTTAATATTATTTTAAAATAGTAATAATATCTCATCACATATTTGTTATTTTTATGTCTATTAAGAATTGATTATTTATATTGTTTTAAGTAGTGTTTTCATAAAATATTGTTATGTGATAACTAGTTTCATTGCTTTCTATGTTATATTTTGTATGAAATATTATTATGTATGTATTCTGTAATCCATATTGGTATTCTCGTTGTTTTCTATGATTATAATTGCATGAAATGATAATGTATACTATAATTTATGTCGTCATTCATCATTTACTTTATTATATTTGTATGAAAAATTAAAGTATGTAGTTTATATTGTTAGTATTAATGTCATAATACGTTAAATGCATCATTATTTTAAAGAACCTTTATATTTCATTCAATCCAAAAGATTTTAAAAAAAAAAAAATAAGGCAATGTTTTTGATAGTTAGGAATCCGGGAAATAGTGCCCTAACATGCTGGGTGGCGATTTCCCATTTGTCTAAATAACTAAAATGTCCTTCTAAATAAGTTTTGAAAATTACAAGATGATTCTGGTTAGAAAGTTAAAAAATATCGTGTTCAATCATGCTGAACATGATGTTTATATTCTTTCAAAGCAAAAGAATCTTTTTTTAATTCAAATTATTACGGTTTTAAAAGAGATCTTATTTCTAAATCCTTTCAAACTTTTGACATTAAGACAAAATTATTCAATTTGGTACCAATTTTGGGCGTTACAAGGGTGCTAATCCTTCATCGTACGTAACCTATTCCCGAACCCGTTTTCTCATAATTTCGTAGAGTAAAACATTTTATAAAGTCATCCAATCACACTTTAAAAGATTGGTGGCGACTCCCATTTTCTTTTTTTAAAAACTCGTTTTTAAAAGAGGTTTCGACAGCTTGGCGACTCCGCTGGGGACTTAAGAGAGTCAAGCCAAGAAATTGAGTATTTTTTGTCTTAATGTTGGAAGTTTGGAAAATTTAAAATTTGATCCTTTTTACATGTGTTTGCTACATATGTTTGTTACCTTATTACTGTACATTGCATTTGCATGACCGTTGTGGTTACACCCTTAAGTGGGAGTGAGAAGCTACACTTTCGTAAGGTTTTCACCTTCGTATGAGCAGTGGATTGCTTCCGGGATACTGTACTTATGTCTTCGTGAGATTTTCATCTCCATATGGCCATAGGGAAATGTGTCCCCCTGAACTGAACTTGGTCTATATGAGCCTGTAATAGGTGAAGACCAAGGAATCTGCTGGTTCAGGTACCCTTGCTTTAGAACTAAAACTCATATATTGAGCTTTAAGTGCTTACCCTAGGGAAATAGTGATAACCTTTAAAAAGATGCCCTTATTATTTTTATATGATACTGACCTATTTTGTTTTGCTTTTATTGCATGTCACTCAACATTCAAAGGTATCGATTCAAGGTTTGATTTCTAGATTAGAAATTTTTGTAATGAGGAACGAATATCTTAATAAAGTGGAGGACAACGCCTCTGTCTGTACCTGGTCAGAGAAAACCCAGCTAGAAAAAGGAGATAGTGTCACCGAGGGGTATACATTAGAGTTACGGGACTTTACTCGTATTAATTCAACACAGAATGACTTTCAGGAGCTGAGACATTTGGGCCCAATGAGATGAAGAGGCTAAGCAGCTTTTCTGTCAGAATTATGGAGACCTTCCCTATTTGCTAGATGTCAAGATAGATAGACATTTGTTGCGAGCTATGGTACAGTTCTGGAACCCTACTTATAGTTGTTTTACATTTGGTAATGTTGATCTTGTACCTATTTTGGAGGAGTATAAGACTTTACTGCGTTGCTCGAGGATTCAGGGTCACAAGGCTTATGTTAGGCCTGCTAGCCTCTCAAATTTTACGAAGAAGTTGGTAATGATTACTGGGATGAGTGAGTAGTGGGCTGTAGCTCGTGTGCAGCAAAAGGGTGATAGTAAGTGCGTTCCATGGGCCATTTCGAGGGATTTGATATCGACACATCCAGACGTAAAGAAAAGGGTAGATGTCCTGGATTTAAGTATTTATGGTTTAGTGATTTTCCCAAAGGTGTTGGGGTACATAGATTAGGCGGTTACGAATTTATTCAATTGACTTGGTAAACAGAATACACCTGTGCCCGCAATCCTAGCTGAGACGGTAAGATCCTTGAGCGCATGTCGAAGAACTGGTGAAGGAAGGTTCATTGGATGTGCACAGTTGCTATTGGTTTGGTTTCAAAGCCACTTCTAAAAACTTGATAGGGTTCCTTGCCGAGTATTCTTTGAGGGTTATTCTCCCTTAAAGGAAGCAGTGGACATGCCCAGGAGAGATGACATTTCAAAAGAGAGGTGGATAGATATTCTTCAGAATCTTCGAGAGGAAGATGTTATATGGAAGGCTCCTTGGTTGGTTCCTGGTGAAGTCCTTTACCAATGTGGCAGTTTTGATTGGGTCCCTTTGCCAGGAATTTGGGGAGTTGTTGGATATACACCATTGTTTATTCTAAGGCAGTATCGAGTGAGGCAGTTCATACCGGCTACACAGGGTTTAGCTCAGAGGGATTTCTCTTATAAAGAAGATCACTATAAGAAGAGGATGCGAGAGATTTTTGAGGCTTGGAAGAAGCCTTTCTGTATGAAGATCTTGACTGAAGGCTCGACATCAACCCTTGAGTATAAAGGGTGGTTTAGCAGGAGAGTCAACGATAATGTCCCTAGGCCAATTTTGGGAATGGCTCGATCATTAGAGGAGAGCTTATGAGTGATTCCATCAGAGTTAGAGGTTATGAAATAAGAGTTCAAGAGAAAGAATTTGGAGCTTGAAAAGAGGATTGAGAAGCTCGAAGAGGAAAAAATATGCTTAAGTCTCGACGTCGATGGTCAAAAAATAGAAGTCGAGAAGGTGAAAAAGGAAAAGAGAAAGATCGAGATGATTTAAAGATGCACTACAAGAAGGCCCAGGTAACATTGAAAAGGTCGGATTAGGGAGATCTTCAGAGTAGTGGCAACAAGAGATTCAAGAGGAAATAGCCAAAGTCGAGTATTGGGAGAAAAGGTTCCAAGAGATGCAGTTACGTAATCAGGCCCTAGAAAAGGAAAACCAAGGATTAAAAGTTAAGGTGACAGAGCTTACACGATCTCTTCATCATCATCGAAGTCGTAATTTCACAGCCGAGTTAAAAGCAAGTCTAAACAAGATCGAGGAAATGAAGCACAATATTAGAGGGTTGGAAGCAGCACTTCAGGACTGTGAGCTATGGATTGAGCAGCTTGAGGCAAGAGAAGAACAATGGAAGGGAGAACTTTACCATCTTCGGGACCAAGTGAGAGATAGAGATCATGTTATGGAAGAGGCCATAGTGTAGATTCGAGAGGTTACTGAACAAGCTAGAACACTAAATATAATGTATGAGTCATCGTCAGACAGAAGACGAGAGTTAGCATTGTTATTAAGTAGGGTTAAGACTCTAGGCCTACGGGTGGAAGTGTATTTGTAATCTATTTTATGAAAAGATTTTTATTCCTTAAATAACGTTTTCTAAAATGAAACTGAATTAGAATCGACATCTTCTTGCATTCATTCATTTACATCTCATTACATCATATGCATTCAAGTTTATAGAAAGACCCTAATTAGTTAAAATTATAGGGAGAAAGAGAGTAAGAGAAAGAAAATCTGGAAGCAACACATCCTTACGGTATACGCGCTAAGTCAAAGAATATGGACCAAAGATTTAAGCAACTACAGAAGGACATGCAGGACCAATTGCAAGAGCAATTGGCAAAAATGCAAAATGACATGAGCGAGCAAATGTTAGAGGCTCAAAGGAACATGATGGCTGAGATGGCTCAACTACTGAGAGTCACTGATAAGGGAAAGGCTCCCATGGCAATCACTGAAGAGGAGAACGAGGTTCATCCTCCTGGTTTCACTTCACCTCACACACAAACCTAACCTGAGGCATATCCCCGAGGGCCGTCTGTCACAATAAGGCCTCAACAGGGTTAAGTCGATGCTGGGATCCCCATAAATTTCCCAACTAGTTCAGGATTCAATTTGGGTGACAATCCTGCAAATCTTGTCATTCCTGACTTAGACATGGTTGAAAAAGATGATTTAAGGACTGAGGCTACAAGACAATTAGAAGAACACTGCAAATGGTTGGAGGAAAAATTCAAGGCTTTAGAGAATGCTGATCGCATCATAGAATTGATGCCAAAGATCTAAGCTTGGTCCCAGACTTGGTGCTTCCTCAAAAATTCAAGATGCCAAAATTTGAGAAGTACAACGGGACTACTTGCCCAGAAGCCCACATTACGATGTTCTGTAGGAGGATGACTGGGTATGTGAATAACGATCAACTGTTGATCCACTGTTTCCAAGACAGTTTAATTGGAGCAGCAGCCAAGTGGTATAATCAACTGAGCCAAGCCAGAATAAGTTCATGGAGGGATCTTGCACAAGCCTTCATGCAGCAATACAATCATGTGACTAACATGAATTCGGATAGGACCACGCTGCAAAACATGGAGAAACAGCCTAATGATAATTTTAGGCAACATGCACAAAGATGGAGAGAGGTGGCAATGCAAGTTCAACCATCGTTGTTAGATAAGGAGACCACCATGTTGTTCATTAACACTCTGAAGCCTCCATTTATCACTCACATAAATGGGTGGTACTACTAAAAGTTTTGCGGATATAGTCATGGCGGGGGAGATGTTCGAGAATGCCATAAGAGGTGGCAAAATTGAGGGGGAAACAACCAAAAGATCGGCCCCAAGGAGAAAGGATGGTGAAGTGAATAACACAAGCACCTACAATACAAGGGCAATCACAGTTGGTCAACCTAAAACAGCTGCGGTTGAGCAAAAAAGTTCTCAAAATAAGGAGTCGGGTACAAGGCAGAATTCTGAAAGGATGCAATTCACACCTATTCTCGTTACGTATTATGAGCTTTATCAAAGCTTATACGATGCATATGTTATTTCTCCTTTTCATCTGAAACCGTTGCAGCCCTCATATCCTAAATGGTATGATGCAAACGGCAGATGCGAATACCATGCTGGAATACCAGGGCATTCAATCGAAAACTGTACTGGTTTTAAGAAGTTCGTAGAGAGGCTTATTAAGATGGGGGTAGTGAAGTTCGACAATACCCCTAACACTAAAAACCCGTTGCCAAATCATAGCGATCAAGGACTGAATGCCATTAGCGAAGTCAGTGAAAAGAAAATGAATGAAGATGTTGCCGAGGTAAGGATGCCTATGAAGGTGATTTGGGAGGAGATGATGAAGAGAGGTATGTTAACTTCTAAAGACAAGAGAGGAGAAATAGGGAACTATGGTGAGTTCCAGGAGAAAGAAGGACATGAAGTTCAAGATTGTAAAGAATTCAAGGCCTTGGTGCAAGGCTTTATAGACAACAAAGAACTACAAATTTTTGAAGGTAGTTCTTGTGAAAAACAAGTATGTGTGCTGGAAGGTGAATAAAAAGGAACTAGCCGGCCAAGGATTATTATTTCCCTGCTAAAGAATAAAGAAGTGGGAACACAAATGGTGCCTAAGGTCATTATTCATAAGCCTACGCCTTTCCCTTATAAGGATAGCAAGAGGGTACCATGGAGTTATGACTACAGTGTGACAGTGCCGGAAGAGGAGAGTATAGTTAGTACGTAGAAGGATGTACAAGTTGAATGTTCCCATACACGGAGTGGGAATCAGTATGATGCAGTGAGCGTTAGAAAAGAGCCCACAAAAACAAAGAATGTTAGTTCGAAGAAGGAAAAAGAGGCTGAAGTGTCTGTCAAGGAGCCACTAAAGGAAGAGGAGGCTAAGGAATTTTTAAAGTTCCTTAAGCATAGTGAGTATAGCATGGTCGAGCAGTTGTGTAAGTAGCCGGCTCGCATATCAGTATTGGCTCTACTTTTGAGTTCTGAGGTGCATCGGGATGCATTGATGAAGGTGCTCAACGAAACATATGTCACCCATGACATATCTATTAACAAACTGGATCAGTTGGTGTGTATAACATAAGTTTGGATAATTTCATCTACTTTAATGATGATGAAATCCCACCGGGGGGCAGGGGGTCCACTAAGGCCTTGCACATTACCACTCGATGTAAAGGGTACACACTCCCAAGCGTGCTCGTCGATAATGGATCGGCCTTGAATGTTCTACCGTTGTCTACATTGAACAGATTACCCATTGACGGTTCTCACATGATAACATGTCAAAATGTGGTACGACCTTTGACGGTACAGAAAGGAAGGTGATGGGAAGGATTAACATCCCCTTGGAAATTGGGCCAAGTATATATGAAGTAGACTTCTTGGTGATGGATATCAAGCCCTCCTACAATTACTTATTAGGGAGGCCGTGGATACATTCAGCAAGAGCGGTGCCCTCATCGTTGCACTAGAAATTAAAGTTAGTGACGGATGGACGATTAGTAACTATCAATGCGGAGGAGGACATTATAGCCACAGTCACTAGCAAGGCCCCTTATGTCGAGACGGACGAAGAATCTATTGAGTGTTCCTTTCGCTCTTTAGAATTTGTGAATGCAACATTCATTTCAGAAGGGAGTGAGTTACCGGTGCCAAAAATAGCAAGAGCTATGAGGATGGCTCTACAAATAATGGTGGGAAAATGAGCCTTACCAGGAAGAGGGTTAGGAAAATACCTGCAAGGAGGGGCTCAAATCCTAGAATTGAAAGAGAAGAGAGATCGCTTTGGTCTGGGTTTCAAGCCAAACTATAAGCAAAGGAGGAAGGAAGTTTAGCGCCAAGAGGGAAGAAAGGCGAGCCTTAATAGAAGAGAAGTGGAGTAGGAGCCGATGACATTCCCTCCAATATCCCAAACCTTCATATCGAGAGGGTTACTCATAGAAGAAAGTCATTAGATCAATGCTATACAAGACGAAGGATTGGAGTGAGAAAACTTTGAGGGCGTTCGCCTTTACGAACTGGGAAGCTCTCTGAACAATTAGACTGTAGAGGAACTTCCTGTAGTCTTTAGGAATTTTTCAGAGTAATTTTCGAAAAATTTTTGTTACTCTAGGGCCTAGGAGTAATAGGGTTACATTTGTGAAATAGGCTTACGATCATCTATTATTTTTAATAAAACATAACTTTTTATCAATTTGAACGAGTATTGTTTCATTTTTATCAACCAATATTTCGTTAAAATTTTGCAATTCTTATTCTTTCATTCATAGCACATAAATAATCATTCTTAAATTCATTCATTCTTTGTATATTCTTTATACTTCACAGATCCCTAGATATCAATGACATGAGCACTGATATATCAAATCTTGATTTCTCTCGTGAGCAAGACATGTGTTTAGAAGAATCTCAGGATTTTGAAGATGTCCAGGATTGTGATGTGTCTCTGGATCTTTTGAGGATGGTAAAACAGGAGGAGAAACAAATCGTGCCCCATGAGAAAGAGGCAATAAAGGATGTAGCCCTAGAGGAAGGGAAAGAGGTGAAAATTGGTACACATATTGCCAAGGACACAAGGCAAGGACTGATTGAGTTGCTACGTGAGTTTAAGGATATATTCGCATGGTCCTATCAAGATATGCCAGGGTTAAATACCAATATTATGGTGCATCATCTTCTAATAAGACAGGATTGAAAGCCAGTCCAACAGAAGTTGCGAAGAATGAGGCCAGATATCGTATTGAAGATAAAGGACGAAGTCAAAAAGCAGTTTGATGCAGGATTCTTACAAGAGGTAAAGTACTCTGAATGGGTAGCTAACATTGTACTAGTCTCTAAGAAGGATGGAAAGGTACGAATGTGCGTTGATTATAGAGATCTGAACAAAGCTAGCCCAAAAGATAATTTCCCTTTACCGCATATCGACACTTTGGTAGACAACACAGGGGATATTCGTTTTTTTCCTTCAGGGATGGTTTCTCAGGGTACAATAAGATAAAGATGCATCCTGAGGACATGGATAAGACTACATTCATAACATTGTGGGGTATTTTCTATTACAAGGTAATGCCCTTTACGTTGAAGAATGCAGGGCCAACATACCAAAAGGCTATGATGATCTTATTCCACGATATGATGCACAAGGAAATTGAGGTGTATGTTGATGATATGATTGCTAAATCTCAAACGGAGGAGGAACATATTGAAGTTTTGAGGAAACTGTTCTTGAGATTAAGGAAGTTTCAGTTAAAACTTGATCCGGCAAAGTGCACTTTCGGAGCTAGGTCGGGGAAATTACTAGGCTTTGTGGTTAGCAAAAAGGGAATAGAAGTTGACTCAGACAAATTTAAGGCCATACGAGATTTGCCTCCACCACGTACTCAGAAGGAAGTTTGAGGTTTTCTTGGAAGATTGAAATATATTGCTCGGTTTATTTCACAATTAATAGAGAAATGTGATCCTATATTCCACTTCCTTAGAAAACATAACCAAGATACCTGGGATGAAGAATGCCAGAATGCTTTCGATAAGGTTAAGCAATACTTGTTAAATGCTCCAGTGTTATCTCCGCCTAGTCCAAATAGACCATTAATTCTGTACTTATCAATGTTTAGTAATTCTATGGGATGTGTGCTTGGCCAACATGACGAGTCGGGAAGAAGGGAGAAGGCGATATACTACCTCAGCAAGAAATTCACAAAATGAAAAATTATGTTGTGCTTTGATCTGAACAACTCGAAGGTTGAGGCAATATATGCTATATCATATGACTTGGCTAATTTCAAAACTTGATCCTTTGAAGTATATGATGGAGTCAACAGCGTTGAATGAAAAAATGGCAAGGTGGCAGATACTATTTTCAGAGTTCAACATAGTCTATGTGAGCCAGAAGGCTATAAAAGGTAGCGTGATAGCGGAATTTCTGGCCAGTAGAGCTTTAGAAGACTATGAGCTATTAAATTTTGATTTCCGAATGAGGAGTTGATGTGTGTAGCAACTACAGAGGATTACACTTGGAAGTTGAGCTTTGATGGGGCATCAATGCAGTAGGAAATTGAATTGGGGCAGTCCTGGTATCCCCAAATGGCGATTATTATCCATTCACATGCAAGTTGGATTTTGATTGTACAACAAGATGGCCGAGTATAAAGCATGCATCATGGGACTCTGAGCGGCTATAGAGCGAGGAATAAGAACCTTAGAAGTATATGGAGACTCTGCGTTGGTAATTTACTAGCTTAGAGGTGAATGGGAGATAAGGGATCCTAAATTGATCAATTATCGAAAAGTAGTTTTAGGGTTACTTGAGGAGTTCGATAACATCACTTTCAATTATATCCCACGAGATGAAAACCAGATGGCAGATGCTCTAGCAACCTTGGCTTAAATGATTAGAGTGAATAAAGAGGAAGAGATGAGACCCATTCAGATAAGTATCTTTGAGGCTCCAGCTCGCTGTTGTAATATTGAGGAAGAAGAGAAGGATGATAACCCTTGGTATCAGGATATATTACGGTATGTAAGAGATTGTAAATACCCAGAATAGGCAACTGAAAATGATAAGTGAACTTTAAGGAGAATATCCTGTGATTACGTTTTGGATGGGGACATCTTGTACAAAAGAAGAAAAGACCAAGTACTCTTGAGATGTGTTGATGCCGTGGAGGCTAAGTTAATCTTGAAAGAAATTCACGAGGGTGTTTGTGGGACGCATGCTAATGGTTTTACAATGGCTAGACAGATCATAAAGTTTGGATACTATTAGTCTACTATGGAAGGGGATTGTATCAGCTACGCCAAGAAGTGCATAAATGTCAGATTTATGGAGACAATATTCATGTACCACCTTCACCTCTACATGTTATGACTTCTCCATGGCCTTTTTCCATGTGGGGCATAGATGTCATTGGGCCAATATCAACAAAAGCTTCAAATGGACATCGCTTTATTTTTGTGGTCATTGATTACTTCACAAAGTGGGTGGAGGCTGCTTCTTATGCAAATGTTACCAAGTCGGCTGTAAGTCGATTCTTGAAGAAAGAGATCATTTGTCGGTATAGAATGCCTGAAAGGATCATATCAGACAATGCATTGAACTTAAATAACAAAACGATAGCCGAAGTTTGTAGTCAGTTCAAGATTAAGCATCATAATTCATCTTCATATCGCCCAAAAATGAATAGGGCAGTGGAAGCTGCTAACAAAAACATCAAGAAGATAGTGGGGAAAATGACTGAAACATACAGGGATTGGCATGAGAAGTTACCGTTTGTACTCTTAACCTATAGAATGTCTGTCAGAACCTCTACTGGGGCAACTCCTTTCTCGCTAGTTTATAGGATGGAGGCAGTGTTACCCATTGAAGTTGAAATACCTTCTCTTCAAATTTTATCGGAGATAAAGTTGGATGAAGCAGAATGGATTAAATCTCGGTATGACCAGTTGAACTTGATCGAAGAAAAGAGGCTAAAAGCTATTTGCCATGGGCAGATGTATCAGAAGTGAATGATGCGAGCTTATGACAAGAAAGTGCGACCAAGAGAATTCCACAAGGGAGATCTTATGCCAAAAAAGATCCTTCCCATTCAGAAAGACTTCAGAGGAAAATGGATGCCGAATTGGGAAGGGTCGTATGTTGTGAAGAAAGCCTTCTCTGGGGGTGCATTGATCTTAACAGAAATCGATGGGAAGAGTTTACCCAATTTAGTAAATTCAGACTCAGTTAAAAAGTACTTTGTCTAAAGGAGAGGAGAATCCAAGGTGAAAACCCGCAAAGGGCGCCTTGAGTTTTCAAAAAAAAATGGAAAAAATGGAGAGGCCAAGGTGAAAACCCGCAAAGGGCACTTTGTGACCAAAGGGGTTTTGAGTTGAAAACCCGAAAGGGCAGCTCAAATTTTGAAGAGCACGTGGTAATCTGGCTATATCTGATTCAATAAAGAGCGAAGTACGTTGCATATCGGGACATCAACAAAGTACTTTGGATCTTTTAAACACATGTTGAACTCAAGAAAGTCTTCATGGAGCTAGTGTATAGACGCTCAAGCAGTGATATCTAGGGCATCTAACTTTTGTCCTGTTTGCTATCTTTAGATTCTCTTTCTTCTTAAAGATAGGTTATCAGATTAATTTCCTTTGTATTTTTGACAAATTCATTCCAATCTAATTATTCTCAAGATTAAATTCATCCTCCATTATTCTTAAAGTATGTTGTATTAAAATAATGATAGATGAACTAAATAATTTTCACAAATGAAGTTTTGCTCATTACTCTGGAAATTTCTAGATAATACAAGAAACTGAAACGGAACAATTGTTCAAGGAATTCACGTAAGTGAGGTTCGAAAGAACTCAAGGGAATTCATTCTTTAGTCTAAAATGATGATTGGACAAATCAAACGATTCGATCCTAAGAGAGAATCATCTTACAAACATTTTGATGGGTTATAGCATTTGAAGAATGGTCCAAACCCACAAGCTGAGTAAGAATGATATTTTGAGAGGAATAAGGATGAGCTTTGACGAAGGAATGAGTAGTGACGTCTGGAATAGGGGTCATATTCATAAACATTTTGCATTATAACAGGTTTAATTAGGAGCATTTGACTCATTTTGATCACAGCATCCTAATCGTTAGACATGAACTCATACACATTATACAGGTCATGTCCTTCAAGGGACAATGAAGATTGATGCACCTTAACCCCCTAAGCAGTAGAGTAATAGGCTAAAGCATAGCAGATCTAACGTTCGGATGTTTTTGCATTGAAGAAAATTCAAGATGATTTGGTATCCTTGTGTTTACAAGGAGCATATCGAAGACATAGCAGATTTAGCTTTCACGCGTTTACGTTGAAGCAAATCTAAGATGATTTGGCATCTCTGTATTGTCAGAGAGCAGATTGAGGATAACAGATTTGGCGTCTCTGTATTGTCAAAAAGCATATCGAAGATAACAGATTTGGCATCTCTGTATTGTCAGAGAACAAATCGAAGAAACAGATTTGGCATCTCTGTATTCGACGGAGAGTAGATCGAAGACATAGCAGATTTGACTTTCACGTGTTTAGTTGAAGCAAATCGAAGATGATTTGGCATCTCTGTATTGTCAGAGAGCAGATCGAGGATAACAGATTTGGCATCTCTGTATTGTCAGAGAGCAGATCGAGGCATCTCGTATTGTCAGAGAGCAGATCGAAGATAGCAGATTTGGCATCTCTGTATTGTCAGAGAGCAGATCGAAGATATCAAACTTGGCGTCTCTGTATTGACAGAGAGTGGGTCGAGGATATCAACATGGCGTCTCTGAGGTTGCAGGGAGCAAGTTGAATATAGCAAATATTGCCTTCTTGAAGTTACAAGTGAAGCAAATTGAAGCTATCATATTTATGGTCCAATACCTCTGAAGTTGCAGATAAGTTGAAGACCATTTGAAGAAAAGATCTCAAAGACTGGGCCAGACCGGGCAAAATGAGTTCTTTTATAATCTTTGCTCTATTATCATTACATGACAATGAGCAAAGAGGGGCAGCTGTAATAACCCGTTTCTGCCCGGGCCCATAATTAAATAAATAAAACCAAAAATAATAAAAATAATAAAAAATATAAATAAATGTTTATTTATTTAAACAGTCCATTTACAATAAACAGGCCTCAAGGCCTGATAAGAACCTATGCCCGAATACAACCCAGTAAGCCCTATACTCGTTACACCCTTAACCCAAAACTCAACGGCCCAAATGGCCCATTTTGTTAACAAAGGATGGAAGACCAAGGGTTTCTAGAACCTTAGGCGCCGCAAACGGAAGGTTCCAGAAGCTAAACGCCGCAAGCACGTCCGTTCGTTTCTTGTCGTTCCAGCTACCCACTATCAATGCTGGGATTCCGGGCCATGATTCCAGGCCTCGAATCATGCCGTAGTCTACGGCCAAATCAACGCTAGTGTTCGTTTGTTGCTAACTCTCCTCGATCACCTGCAAAAATGGAAAGAAACGATAGAAACGAAACAAATATGGCAGAGAATAATTTTAAACATGTAAAAAAATACTATGTACAGTGGCTATAAAAGCCTGAATCAGAGCGATGTAAAAGGAGGAATTTTTATAGAATAGAAAGGATACATAGATTCAATAAAAAAGCACAGTTTTACACAAACTTACAATACCAACAGTCGATTGAAAGTAAAGGTGATTCATTTTATCTTTTTTTTTTTTTCTATTCCAAGTATATACAAGTAAAGTACTAAAAGAAAATACAAGAAGGTTACCTTTTTTTCGTCATAAAAAGAAACGTTTCGCATTCAGACCGTCGTACAGGGCGGAGTCAGCGGTGGCGCGTGAGCGCGTGAGTCCGGTGACCGGGGCCTTGCCCGACAGAGGCCGGAGCCCGGAGGACTGCTCTCTTCTCTCTTTCAGAGAGTTTTCAAACTTTTTTTTAAAACAGTTCCTAAAATGAATTTTTGGGGCTAAAAACTAACTTAAATAGTGTAGTTAGAACGGTGTCGTTTTGCTTAGTCTAATAAGCACTAAAACGGCACGGTTTGGGCTAGGATCCGCGTGTTGACCCGTGACCCAGGGAGGATCCGCGTGTTTTTAGAAAATGGGCAAATTGCCCGATTGATCCTTCCGTGTTTTCAGTATTTTCAATTTAATTTAATTTTATTTCTTAATTTAGCCCCAACATTCTAATTTTTTTTCAATTTGGTCCTCACAGCGGCTTTAAAACCGAATTCATGGAAATGGTGTCATTTTGGGATTAGGGCTAATTGCCCAGTGAGTCCCTCTGGTTTAGCGAGTCTTTTAATTTGGCCCAAAATTTTAAATTTATTTATAATTAACGCTGAAATTTTAAAATTAAATTAAATTAAAGTTTTGTTTTATAAATTCAATATATTTTAAATACTATATATATATTCTTTATATTATTTTTTTACATTATTTATAATATTATATACATTTTCTTATAAATTTTTATTATATGTTATATTTTTATTATATGTTATTTATTCCATTTATATTTTATTATATTTTTGTATGTAAATTTACTTAATATATCATTCTTATTATTTTATATTTCATTTATTATATAGTTTATATCATTATATATGTATTTTGGTTTACAATTTTATTATATTTTATAAATTTTACCATATTTCCTTACATTACCTTTATTTTATTATAAATTAGGTATCACTTTATTACTCATTAAATGTCTAAAATTTTAAATATTTAAAAAAAAATCATTATTAAATAATAGTATGTATACATTATCCTTATAATATTTATTGTATTATTCATATTTCATTATATTTTATTTATATATTTTTTATTACATATCATATATTATTATATATAATTTTCTATATATATTATTCCTTTATTATTATTTATTTGTGTATAAATTTAAATTTATAAATATTTATAAGATAATACATATATTATTATTATATTTTTAATGTTTAGTATTTTAAAATTTACTACAAATAACATATATTTTTAAGAGTATATTAAGTTATTATATCATGTAATGTGTTTTATATATTAATCATCTCTAAGAAAACTTACCTTCATCATTTATACTTAATTTTAATATTTTATTAAGTACTTCATTTTAAAAAAAAAATTGTATTCATTTTCTTATTTTCATTTTTGGTTTGTATGTTCATAATTTTATTTATTTATTTTACGTATCTCATTATATTTATTTAATATTATTTTAAAATAATAGTAATATCTCATCACCTATTTGTTATTTTTATGTCTATTAAGAATTGATTATTTATATTGTTTTAAGTAGTATTTTCATAGAATATTGTTATGTGATAACTAAATTCATTGCTTTCTATGTTATATTTTATATGAAATATTATTATGTATGTATTCTGTAATCCATATTGGTATTCTCGTTGTTCTCTATGATTATAATTGCATGAAATAATAATGTATACTATAATTTATGTCGTCATTCATCATTTACTTTATTATATTTGTATGAAGTATTAAAGTATGTAGTTTATATTGTTAGTATTGATGTCATAATATGTTAAATGCATCATTATTTTAAAGAACCTTTATATTTCATTCAATCCAAAAGATTTTTTTAAAAAAATAAGGCAATGTTTACGATAGTTAGGAATCCAGAAATAGTGCCCTAACATGTCGGGTGGCGATTTCTGTTTGTCTAAATATCTAAAATATCCTTCTAAATAAGTTTTGAAAATTACAAGATGATTTTGGTTACGGAAGTTAAAAAATATCGTGTTCAATCATGCTGAACATGATGTTTATATTCTTTCAAAGCAAAAGAATCTTTTTTTAATTCAAATTATTACGGTTTTAAAAGAGATCTTATTTCTAAATCCTTTCAAACTTTTGACATTAAGACAAAATTATTCAATTTGGTACCAATTTTGGGCGTTACGAGGGTGCTAATCCTTCCTCGTATGTAACCGATTCTCGAACCCGTTTTCTCATAATTTCGTAGAGCAAAACATTTTATAAAGTGATCCAATCACAGTTTAAAAGATTGGTGGCGACTCCCGTTTTCTTTTTTTAAAAACTCGTTTTTAAAAGAGGTTTCGACATCGTTGTGGTTTAGTTTGAAAAGGGGAGGGAAAGTGGTGGGGGTTGATTGCTGGTGGCTAGAAATGGGGAGGAAAAAAAACGGGTTTAAGAGATTGATTTTGGGGGTGATTGGATGGTGAGAAAGTGAGGGAAATTTGGGGGGTTGACAAAAGAAAGAAAGACGAAAGATGAAGTGTAGAAGCAGGCTAGAGAAAGAAAAAGAAAAACAGAAGAAAAGGGGAAAAAATGAGGGAAAATAAAAAAGAAAAGGAAAAAAAAGCTGCAAGAGGATGCCACGTGGCAATGCATGATTGGCCAGAGCTGCCACATCAGCAAAAATTTAATGGCGTTAGACTCAGGTATTAATTTAGTTGACAGAAAAAAAAGTTCGATTATCAATCTGGGACAAAAAAAACCATAAGTACCAAATTAAGAGAAGTGGACAAGTTCGAGTACCAATTTTATATTTAACCCTTTATAAATATACATGTATCATATTTATGTATTTAACTAAATATGTATTATTTTAAAAGTTTAAGTGCACAAGACACGTCCAACAATTTTATTTAAGTTCTATGAAATTCTTCATGGAAAAGTTAGAAATGACTTAGGTAGACAACTCTATTTTAACTAATAAGTTGACATTTTTTTGTTGGTATTGATTTTATATATGGGTCATATTTTAAAACAAATTGGACTAAAATATTAAGTTGAACAAATGATTTTGGGTAAAAACTTATGCTCACTTAAAATATATGTCCGTGTTGAGCTCGATTTAATTTTTTTTTCAATTTTGTTTTTTTTTATGTCAACATAAATATATGCATTTAATTATTTTAGTTTTATATAATTAATTTAAGTAATTATTATTAAATATAAATAAAATATATAAAAATTATATTTGTATAATGTTTAAAAAATAAAATAAAAAACTAATTAAAATAAAATTATATTATGACAAATTAAAAAAATTCAACTTTCACAAAACCATAAAAATAAATGCTAATAGTACTACAAAACATTTTAATGTTCTTTACCTTGGTTTTTTTTTTTCAATCTATCATCATCTTTTTTTTTTAATTATAATTTGTCATCTTGTTTAAATCCTAATGCAATTAAATTCATTTTAACATCTGATCCGTTATTTAACTTGACAAGAAAAAATGTTTTTAATATCAAATAAGAGAAGCCTTTTATATATCAAATATTAAATAATAAAATAATAAAAATTAAACATATTAAAATAATAATTGAAACCAAAATTTTTGTGATTAAAAATAATTTTTTGAATAATACTAAAAGTTTATTTTTCCATGATTCTCTAAATGTTACTTGAATGAATTTGCTTTGTTAATGTCTCTATATATAGTGATTAAATATTAATTTTAATTCATATATAATTATAATATCAATTAAGTGGTCATCAAATTAAAATAATGAGTATAATTTATTATAGATTCAAAGTATAATTAGTGGTTGGTGGCTAAGTTTAGAAAGATTCCGGCTGCCTAGTGATTGTCAACTTCTAAAATAAACCATATGTACAACAGAGTTAATTCAAATATATATTATATAGCCAACATGTCTTTATAATTCACACTATAAAATCTCATAAGGAACATTGATTGAATGTAAAGGAGAAAGAGAAAAGAAATTTCTATCGTATTCAGCACATGGCATTGTTACCATCCAAATCTCTAGTGTTTACAGTCCGTAGGCAAGAAGCTGAGCTCGTCGTCCCATGTGAGCCAACTCCTTATGAGTGTAAACCACTCTCAGACATTGATGATCAAGAGGGCCACCGATTCCATGTCCGAGGGTTCCATTTTCACCGGAGCAACCTTTCCATGAAAGGGAAGGACCCTGCTAAGGTCATTAAGGAGGCACTGGCTAAAGCTTTGGTGTTTTATTATCCATTTGCTGGTAGATTAAGGGAAGGACCTAACCGCAAGCTCATAGTTGATTGCACTGGTGAAGGTGTCTTGTTTATTGAGGCTGATGCTGATGTTTCGTTGGTGGACTTTGATGACGAGCTTTACCCACCATTTCCTTGTGCAGAGGAGCTTCTTTACGATGTCCCTGGTTCCAACGGCTTGCTAAATTCTCCATTGCTGCTAATCCAGGTATTTGGTTTTTTTTAAACTTTATTCTTCTCTAATTTATACACAACATGTAAGGAGTAATCCACTTTACTAACATCAAACTATATTAACTTTTTACATATCATATAGTTTTTTTTTTTTACTTGTGGGATGTACGGATTGACTATGTATATCAATTAAAATGTATTAAATATTATTTATTATTTATAATTTTTATGAATATATGAAAAAAATACAAATTGATTATTCAAAAAAATATTGTTAAAACCAAGTGAAACAATAATTAAAAAACTATAAATTCAATGCGTTTAAGAATTATAAAACATTATCTAAATACTATTTAACAAAAAAATTTAATTTAATGATTATAAATTATGCTATTCTAAAAATTTTAACAGTTATTATTATAAAATATAAAATTTAAAAATTATGTTATTTTAAAACTTTTAAAAGTAATTTTAAATGTGATTTTAAAGCTATTTATAAAAATGTTGTTATAAAACTCTTTAAACATTTTAACATTTTTTATATTATAAAATATGTTGGTAAATATATTTTTAAAATTAATTTTTAGAAATAATAGATTTCTTAAAATTTTTCTAAAATAAATAATTTATATATTCAATTAAATTTTAATTAATATGTTTAAAACCGGATGAAAGACCAAATTTAAGGAATGGATAAACCTATAACTGCAATCCAAGGGCTGAATTAAACAAATAAAACGAAAATATTATAAGACTGAATTGTACATATTATAATATTGTGCTAAAGATTAAAACCTAAAGTTATGGGTTAAATTGAAAAATAGAACTTTGAAGTGTTTAAGTCTTGCCATGAATTAATCCACACCAACTTAATTTAGAATAGACTAAAAAGTATTTTATATATTAATAATAAATATTATTATGGGTTTTTTTTATCTTTTTATAATTTTTTTATAAGATTTACAAAAAACTAATTTAAACCTAAAATTAATTTACAAATTATAGGATTTGAGCTTAAGAAATCAAGATCTCTATACCCTCAATTTTTTTGTTTCAAGCAAAACTTCATTTATTTTTTACATATCTTTTTTTATAAATACATTTTTATTTTTTATCTAGGTCGTGAGTATGACATACTCTAGCTTATATATATTTGAGTAGGTAACACGGTTGAAATGCGGTGGCTTCATCTTTGCACACCGGTTTAACCACACAATGGGCGATGGAACTGGCCTCTCGCAATTCATGACTGCAGTAGGAGAGATAGCACGTGGTGCACTTGTTCCCTCAACGCCACCAGTTTGGGAAAGGCATCTCTTGAGTGCTCGAGATTCACCACTCATAACACATCAGCACGAGGAGTACTCTCACAATACTTCAAGTCCAGAAAATGGAACAATTATTCCGACAGACAACTTGGTCTGTCGTTCATTTTTATTTAGACAATCTCATATTTCATCACTCCGTAGATTTGTCCCCCACAACCTCCGTTGTTCAACATTTGATATCTTATCTGCATGCTTATGGTGCTGTCGTACGAAAGCTTTGGAACTCGATCCAAACGAAAATGTTCGCCTTCTTTGCATCGTTAATGCTCGTTTCAAGTTCAATCCTCCTTTGCCATTGGGATATTACGGGAATGCACTTGGCTTCCCTATGGCTTCATCAAGCGTTGGAAAGCTAACCCAAAACCCACTAGAATATGCATTAAAGCTAGTGAAACAAGCCAAGACAAAGGTAACAGATGAGTACATGAAATCAACAATGGATTTATTGGTCACTAGAGGTCGACCAAATGTTAAATTGGTGGGATCCTACATCGTGTCGGATTTAACGCGAGCAAAGTTCAAAGAGGTTGATTTTGGATGGGGTGAAGCGGTCTTTGTGGGACCAGAAACTTGTTGGGAGCTAATAAGCTTTTATATACCATCCAAGAATAAGAAAGGAGAGGATGAAATCATAGTTCCAGTTTGTCTACCAGCCTCCACTATGAAAAGTTTTGTTATGGAGTTAGATGACATGTTGAAGGATGAACCAACAGTTCATGCTGATATATAATAACATACTCTAAATCCCTTTTTTTATTATTAAATTTGAATTTCTACAAATAAATGTGTAATCCTATTATGCAATGATTGGTATTTCTCAAAAGATTCAGAATATTTCATATTACGTAAGCCGGCTTGTAAGCGTTTCTATTTTTTATCCTCTAATTGTTTCTTTGATGTGTAATATACCAATTAAAATTTACATGCAATAAAATTATTTGTTTGTTGCCACAAATATTAGTTATTGGGTAAGGATATGGAGTTTAATTTAATTGAGTAAAATATAACAATACGAATAGATAGGGGCGAGCCTTTAATCGAATCGAATCGAATTAAATGAAAAAATTTTGAATTAATCGAGTTGACGAATCATATTTTATCATCCTAACTTGATTTGAAATTTTCTCGAATCAAGTTGAGTGAGATGGAATTCGAATCGAATCGAATATATTTGTTCGAGTTAAATTAAAAAAATATTTTAGGTCCTTGTAATCACTGTCACCCACCGTAATCAAATTTGTTATTAACTTTCATCCCCTTATAATTTATTTATTAATCTTTTATATATGGGTTAACTTCTTTGCTTGCTTAGTTGCTTCAATTATCTTCTAATTCTTGTCACTATGCATTTTGAAATTAAAAAATATATTAAATGTAAAAAATGTGATTTTTTAATAAAATTTATCTTGAAGATAAAATGTGAAATTGATACCAACATAAAATTTTAACACAAATATTTTATGGCATCATCAATAATTCAATTTTAGCAAAATTTTATAAAGATTCAATATGATAAAACAATTCAATAATATAAATAGTACAAAATGTGAAATTTAATTTAATAATATAAATAGTAGATATAAATAAAATTATTATTTAGGTTTAGGATTTTTTTGGAAGATTTTAATTTTTTATTTGGGGGTAAAGGGTGAGAAGTAAAAGCTTAGAGGGAAAATAAAAAAATTTGGAGGTCGAGGGAGTAAAATTTCGGGAGGAAAATATTCAAAAAAAAAAATAGTGGGTGGGGATGGGATGGGAGCAACAGTTATGAGGGGAAAATGGGAGGGAGTAAAATTTTTGGAAAGAAAGTGAAGAGGTTTAGGAGCTTGGGGTAATAATGTAAATTATTATAGTTTGATATTCGGTTTATTCGAATTATTCGAATTCTAAAATCAAACTCGATTCCAACTTGAAATTCGAAAAAAAATTCGAGTTGACTCGAATAACTCGATTCCTTTAACTCGAAATTTAAATTTTTTTTCGATTTTTTCGAGTCAAATCAAATTTTGCTCACCCTTACGAACAACAACAAGAACAGGCTTTGTCTGTTGATCCTTATTCTGTAATTAAGTTTTATAGCAACAACATCCGTAATTATTTCATTATTAAATCCATCCAAAATAGTTTACTATCATTAAGCAAAAGGTCATAATGATGTGAGCTATCATTAAGCACCTAGACAATTTGATTAGATGAAACACATGACACATATTATACCTGCAAAATAAACTAAGAAATCCAAGAGGTAGAGAGAAGCAGTGTCAGAATTACACCAACATCAATTACAAACAACTCCTTTTGAAACTCTACACATACTTTGCCAAAAGACACCCATTGTTAGTGTCTCAAAGGTTGCAAAATCTTTTTTGTCATTAAGATAGTCTTAGTTAAAGTACTACTTTTTAGGGAGATTGTTAATTTGATAGTAGGAGTAGGCAGCTAAGTTTGTTAGCTTGATTGTAGGAGTAGGAAGTTGAATTTGTTAAGAAATTTTTAGCTTGAGTCATGTATATAAGAATTGCGTGGTTAATGAATTTTTATCATTTTTCTCCATTTTTAGTTTATGAGCATTTGGTTAGCTCCCTACTGAAACAACATTGGTACTAGAGCCTCTTTTTTCTTAAGGGATCTGTGAGATTCATGTGAGAAAAATTGAGAGATACACTTGTAAGGAATTAAGAAAAATAGAAGAATCGGGATAAAAAAAAAACATATTTGTTTTAACCCCACTTGTGTTTGATAGAGAGAACTATCAAGCATGGACTATGAGAATATAAGCATACTTGGAGGGTTGGGATTATTTAGAAGCTATCAAGCAAGACTATGAGGTTGTTCCACTTCCCAACAATCCAACTATGAACCAGATCAAACTACAAAAGAAGAGAACCACCAAGAAGGAAAAAACAAAGGCTGGCATTTATGCTGCTATTTCACCAGCCATATTTAATAGAATTATGGTTTTTGGATCAACAAAGGAGATATAGGACTACCTCAAGGCTGAGTATCAAGGAGATGAAAGGATCAAGAGCATGAATGTGTTGAACTTGATTAGGGAATTCGAGAGGCTGTAGATGAAGTAGTTTGATCCAATAAAAAATACTTAGACAAGTTGATAGAGATTGCTAACAAGATAAGGATTCTTGATACTGATCTCTATGGCAATAGGCTAGTGTAAAAAAATACTAGTTTCTCTACCTAAGAAGTATGAAGCAACAATTTCTTCTTTGGAGAACACCAAGGACATGACTTAGTTGAGAGTAGTGAAGTTGATCAGTGCTTTACAAGCATAACAGAAAAAAAGGCCAATGAGAAAGGAAGGAAGCATATAAAGAGCACTAAAGGCTAAGATGTAGCAGGGTGAAGGAGGAAATGACAAGAAGTGAAGAGAGAAGAAAAGTGGTGGCAACAATGGTTCAGAAGTTGCTGTAAAGGGTAGTTGTGTTGGAAACTCCAACAAGTACTCTTCATGTAACTACTATGGAAAGCAAAACCATCCCATTTCAGGTGTTGGAACAGGCTAGATGTGAAATGTTAGATAGTGTAACTTGATGGGGCACATTGAGAGGTTCTGCAAAAGAATAAGAAGCTAAGCTCGTCGTCCCATGTGAGCCAACTCCTCATGAGTGTAAACCACTCTCAGACATTGATGATCAAGAGGGCTACCGATTCCATGTCCGAGGGTTCCATTTTCACCAAAGCAACCTTTCCATGAAAGGGAAGGACCCTGCTAAGGTCATTAAGGAGGCACTGGCTAAAGCTTTGGTGTTTTATTATCCATTTGCTAGTAGATTAAGGGAAGGGCCTAACCGCAAGCTCATAGTTGATTGCACTGGTGAAGGTGTTTTTTTTATTGAGGCTGATGCTGATGTTTCGTTGGTGGACTTTGGTGACGAGCTTTACCTACCATTTCCTTGTGCAGAGGAGCTTCTTTACGATGTCCTTGGTTCCAACGGTTTGCTAAATTCTCCATTGTTGCTAATCCAGGTATTTGGTTTTTTTAAACTTTATTCTTCTCTAATTTATACACAACATGTAAGGAGTAATCCACTTTACTAACATCAAACTATATTAATTTTTTACCTATCATATATATTAGTGTTTTTACTTGTGGGATGTAGGGATTGACTATGTATATAAATTAAAATGTATTAAATATTGTTTATTTTTTTATAATTTTTATGAATATATGAAAAAAATACAAATTGATTATTCAAAAAAATATTGTTAAAACCAATAAGTGAAATAATAATTAAATAAAAAAACTATAAATTCAAAGCTTTTAAGAATTATAAAACATTATCTAAATACTATTTAACAAAAAAATTAATTTAATGATTATAAATTATGTTATTCTAAAACTTTTAACAGATATTTTAAATTATAAAATTTAAAAATTATATTATTTTAAAACTTTTAAAAGTAAATTTAAATGTGATTTTTAATCTATTTATAAAAATGTTGTTATAAAACTCTTTAAACTTTTTAACATTATTTATATTGTAGTAACCTATTGCTGCCCGGGCACGTAAAATAAATAAACAAAATTTGTTGAAATTAAAAAACAGTCCAATAAAGTCCTTTAAAAAGTCCATCTACAATAAACAGGCCTCAAGGCCTGATAAGCCCCACTGCCTAAGACCCAGCAGACCGGTCCTACCCCTGATACACTAAACTAGCCCATTAACCCGTAGGCCCAAAATTAAAATGCTTAACCCAATAACCCGTTACACCCATAACCCGGCTAAACTACCCATTAGCCCGTTTACACCCAACCCACAAACAGATACGGCCCAAATGGCTCAATTTGTTAACAGATGAAGGAAGACCTAGGGTTTCTGGAACCCTAGGCGCCGCAAACAGAAGGTTCCAAAAGCTAAACCAAGCATCACGTCCCTTTGACTCATGTCGTTCCAGTTACCCTCCATCGATGCCGTTGCTTCGGCCTCGAATCACTTCATGATCGACGCCATCGGTAGATCTACGTTATCAGCACGATCATCGCCGGATTTTCCTCGATCACCTGCAAAAAGAGAAAGAAACGACAGAGACGAAACATATATGGCAAGGAAATATGTAAATATGCTGTAAACAGTGGCTATAAAGCCCGAATGCTATCATTGTAAAAAGGGCCGATTTAGAGAGAATATAAAAAAAATACAGAGATTCAATAAAAAACACAGTTTTACACAAACTTACGATACCAACAGTCGATTGAAAGTAAAGGTGATTCATTTTGTTTTTTTTTCTCTTCTATTCCAAATATATATATATAAATAGATACTAAAAAATACAGGAAGGTTACCTTTTTCGTCGTAAAACGAAACGTTTCGCATTCGTGACCACACCGTGCATGTATGAAGTCGTGGAGGCTCGTAGGCGCGTGAATTCGGTGACCGAGGTTGGCAGACGGCCCTGAGCCCGAGGATCGCCTCTCTCTTTCAGAGAGTTTCCAAACTTTTTTTTTTAAAATAGACTCTAAAATGATTTTTTTGGGCCGAAATTAGCTTAAATAGTGAAACCAGAATGGTGTCGTTTTTACTTAATCAGATAAGTACCAAAACGGCACCGTTTAGGCCAAGATCCGCGTGTTGACCCGAAGACCCGGGGAGGATCCGCGTGTTTTTGATAAATGGATAAATTACTCAATCGATCCTCCCGTTTTATTAAATTTTATAATTTCATTTTATTTTATTTTCAAATTGGCCCTAACTTCTTATATTTAATTCAATTTAATCCCAATGGTCATTAGAATTTATTCTGGGGAACGACATAGTTTTTAAGATTAGGGCTAATTGCCCAGTGAGTCCCTCGGCTTTAGTCCATGTTCCAATTTAGCCCAATTTTCTTTCTTTATTTGTAATTAACCCTAAATTCCTTAATTAAATTCAATTTTAATCCTTTTATATATTTAATTTAATTTATTTAAAATACCTTATATATATATATTTATAAACATTAGTTATATATATAATAATATATTATTTTATTTATATTATTTATAATATTATATACATTTTTTATAAATTTTATTATATATTTTTTATTCTGTTATATTTATATTTTACTATATGTTATATATTTATATTATATATTATTTATTTTACTATATTTTAAATACTTATTATATTATTATTATTTTATATATTCTTTATTATATTATATTTCATTAATTTTATTTATGTATTTTTATTACATACTATATTTTATTATATATTATTCTTTATAATATCTATCTTTCTTATATATATTTTATATTATACACTTTATTATATATATTATTTATTATATGATTTATATAATTATATATTTATTTGTAAATTATATTATACACTCTATTTTACCATATTTCCTTACAAACCTTTATTTTATTATAAAGCATACATTATTTTATTACTTATATACATTCTTAAATTATTTTTTTTGTATAAGCATAATATCAATATTTAGTACATTTTTTTAGTTATTATACCATATAATATAACCTATATATGTATATATATCATTTTAAAAAAGGGGTTCTCTTTTATCATTCTTATATTATTCAATATATTTCTAAATATCTTGTTTTTATTTGATTTATATTTTATACATTTTAATTTATTTTTAGTTTTCTCTTATTTTGATATAGTAGGTTAAATTTTACATATCATTTGTTTTTGTATATTTGCATGAAATTATTTATTTATGGTGATTTGCATAAGATATTATCATATATGTATATAGCAATTTATATTTGTTGTATTCATTATGCATTACATTATGTTTTGCATGTAACAATAATGCATGAACATTTATGTTATTTATGATGATATATGCATAAAGTGATAATGTATATTGTGTAATTTATGCCATTATTATTATTTTGTATACTATATTTGCATGAAATGATAAAGCATATATATTGTAATTAGGTTTATTCAATTTCTTGTAATATGAAAAACATATCATTACTTTTAAAACCAAAAGTTATATCTCATTTAATTTAAAAGGAATTTTTAAAAAATGAGGCAATGTTTTGATATTTAGGAATTCGGGAAATAGTGCCCTAACATGCTGGGTTGCGATTTCTCGTTTGTCTAAATATCTAAAATATCCTTTTAAACGAGTTTTATAAATCATGAGATGATTTTGGTTACGAAAGTTTAAAAATATCATGTCCAATCATGCTGGATGTGATGTTTGTACTCTTTTAAAACGAATGAATCTTGATTCTTTTCTCAAAACATTACGGTTTTAAGGAAATCTCAATTCTAAATTCTTTCAAACTTCTGATGCTAAGGCAAAATTATTCAATTTGGTACCAATTTTGGGCGTTACAAGGGTGCTAATCCTTCCTCGTACGTAACCGACTCCCGAACCTATTTTCTCATAATTTCGTAGACCAAAACGTTCTATAAAGTGATCCAATCACACTTTAAAAGATTGGTGGCGACTCCCGTTTTCATTTTTTTAAAACTCGTTTTAAAAGAGGTTTCGACAGCTTGGCAACTCCATTGGGGAGCTAAGCGAGTTAAGCCAAGAATTTGAGTATTTTCTGTCTTAATGTCGGAAGTTTGGAAAATTTAAAATTTGATCCTTTTTACATGTGTTTGCTGCATATGTTTGTTACCTTATTGCTGTACATTGCATTTGCATGACCGTTATGGTCACACCTTTAAGTGGGAGTGAGAGGCTACACTTTCGTGAGGTTTTCACCTTCGTATGAGCTAGTGGGTTACTTCCGGGATACTGTACCTATGTCTTTGTGAGATTTTCATCTTCGTATGGCCATAGGGAAATGTGTCCCCCTGAACTAAACTCGGTCTATATGAGCCTATAATGGGTGAAGACTGAGGAATCTGTTGGATCAGGTACCCTGGCTTTAGAACTAAAACTCATATAGTGAACTTTAAAAAGCTTGCCCTAAGAAAGATAGTGATAACCTTTAGTAAGCTACCCTTGTAAGTATTTGTTTATCATTTTTTTATATATGATACTTGTACGGGCCCAATTTTGCCCGGCCCGTTTAAGTAAAAAACCCAAAAATAAGCAGTTCATTTACAAAAGTTTTAACCCAAATACAAGCCTAATATTTTAATGGCCCAATAGGCCCAAAACCCAAGCCAATTTCGGCAAATCACAAAATCCTAGTTTTTCCCAGTGCCGCGCACCCCACGTGCCTCGTCGGCACGTCCAATGCCCGAGACTTGGCCCCCCCTGACGCCGCTTGCACCAAAACGGCAAGCTTCTGCCTTGTTGACTTTGCCTGCAAAAAAGGAAGGAACAAAAACAACAACAAAAGCAGAAAAAGAAACAGTCGCAGAGAAACAGTAAATTAGAGCAGTATGAATAGTGACTAAACAATAGTAAAGTAATGGCTTGAAAATCGGCTATATAAGCCTAGAAATCAGATATTGTAGACACAGAGAACACTAGCAATCAAAAACCAAAAAAATACAAAAGTTTGATTTCCGATTTTATTCATTTTATTCATTTCGTTTTTTGATTTCTTTAATATTTTTTCTTTAAATCTTAATACAAATCTGTTAAACTAAGTAGGCAAAAAAATAAAAGGAAAGAGGAGGGATTCTTACCAGATCCTCCCCGCGGCTGCGTCGTCGGAGCTCTCCTCTCCGTTCGGCATGGTCGAGTCCAAAAAAGGGGGGTGAACCCACGTCTTTCGATCTTTGGGGAGCAAGCCTCCAACAAGTAAAAAGGAAGGGCTAAAGGAGCTCATTTGGGTGTATCGCCGACCACCGAATGCGGTGGTGGTACGGTGGTCATACGACAGCAATGACGGGTTATTTCCTAGCCCTAGCAGCTAAGGAGAATGGGGAAGGGAGAGAGAGCCAAAGAATTCTCTATTTTTCTTTTCAAAATGGGGGCTGGAAACACAAAATAAAAAAGGGATTTTAAATTATTTGAAAAAAAGGAAGGCCTGCACTTTAACGTGTTTAACAGGCCTAATATGTGCCTTTTAATTGAAAATGGAGGAATTGTGCATTAGGTCCTTCCCACTTGCGCAAACATTCAATCATGCCTCATTTAGTTCATTTCTTTTTAATTTGGCTTTGAAACTTATGTATATTAGCAATTCGGTCCCATTTCTTTTTTTATTTTATTATTTTCACCTCGAATTTCTGTCTAGAGTTCAAATTAGCCCCTTTTCGTCCTTTTCTTTTATATTTTATTATTTAATATTATGGTATTATAATTGTATTTTATTTTCTTGTGTATTATTTGCTATTATTATTATTACCTTCATTCCATTATTATTATTGCTATAGCTTTTTTTTGTTGTTTATATTTTTATTTATATTATCATTAGTATCATCGTTATCCCTTAGTTTATTATTATTATTTTATCATTCTTTATGTATTTATCTACATTATTATTATTATTATTATTATTATTATTATTATTATTATTATTATTGCCTTTATTTTGAGCATATAATGCATTTTAAATTATTACCAATTTTAAATATTATATATATATCATTTCTTTTAATCATCATATGTAGTATTTATTTTAAGATTCTTGTACGTATCTTGATATTTTAGATTATTACATGTATACATATATATATTTTTTTATTTTTTTCTATGTATTATCTTACATCAAATGTCTCTATTCACATCATTCTTTCTAAATATTTTGTATGTCATTTGAGTTAAACCCTATTTTAAATTTTTATATATTATTTAGTTACACTATAAAAACTATTTTAAATCCCTTTATTATGTATTGTAAACCTTTTATCATTTTTAAGACTATATAGGTACTTATCTTAAACCTTTTATATATATTATTTTGGATTTATATATATATATTTATTTAAATTATTTTTGAACAATATTTATTTTAAATTTCTTTTTTACACACTATTCATTTTGAATTCTTTTGTAAGTTATTTTAAAGTGTCCTTTTATTTTTTTGTGTATTATTCATCTTGATCCATTTAACATATTGTTTATTTGAAGTTTGCTATATATATATATATATATATATATATATATATATATATATTATTTTATTTTATGCCAAAAATATTAAATATGTTAATTGTTATAAATTGTTTTATATTCTTTACTTTAAAGTGCCTTTTCATTTTAAAATTGTTTTGTGTATTATTTATTTAAAAATGTTTTATTGTTTTAAATTGTTTTATGTCCCCTTTTAGAACTCAATTTATTTATTTTAAATATTTTATTTATTGTTCATTATAAGTTACTTCCTCATATTATTACCTATTTCATACTTATATATACATATATATATATATATATATATATATATATATATATATATATATATGTATATACGCATCATTTGATCTAAAATTTTTGTAAATAAATGTATCATCTTTTCTAAAGTTATTTTATATATTTTAAAGATTCATTTTTCACTTTATTTACTCTTAAAACTTAGTTGTTATCATATTGAATAGTTTTTATGTTTTATTCGTTTTAATTTGCCTTATACTATTTATTTTTAGATTGTCATATATGTTATTCATTCATTTATTTCTTATTGTTCCTTGATTACTAATGTTAATATTTAAATAATGCATGTTGAGTGCTTATTGTCATTATGTGTACCTTAATTCGTCCACTCGCATCTTTATATTTGTCATACACTTGTGATGTTATTCTTGTACTATTATTACATGCTTTGTACTCTCTTTTATTTTATTTCATTTAAATCATATCGCGCATCGACCTCCAATGTATTTGTCCAAACATGGACCGTTTTAATCCAAACAAATAATACACGTCGTTTAAGTATTGTACTTGCTATGGTTTAAAAACAAAATTTTTCTAAATAAGGCAATGTTTTGCGTTTTGGAACATTGAAGAATTGTGCCCTAACTTACGGGGTTTCAGTTTTCTCGTTGATTCTAAATAGCCAAACATCCTTTTGAGTTTTAAAACACACGGAATTCCAATTAAAATTAAAATTTGTGTTCGGGAGTTCATGGTATCATGTCCTAACTTACGGGATGTGATACTCCGATATCTCGAGACAAGGAAATCTTTAGCAAATGTCTTGATTAAATTCAATCATTTTTGAAATCGACGTTAATAAAAAGGATCGTATTTTAACTTCGTTCTCGATTTTCAACTTTCGACATTAAGATGCTAATTAATTAATTCGGTACCAATTTTTGGGCTTGTCGAGGGTGCTAGTCCTTCCTCACACGTAACCGACTCCTGAACTTGTTCTCTTGAGTTTCGTAGACCAAAAACACTGTTTTAATAAACTAAAACGTTCTATTAAAGCAAAGGTGGTCTGATCACACCTAATAAAGATCGGTGGCGACTCCCGTTTTAATTTTAATTCTCAAACAAAGTCGATTCCCATTTTCAAAAAAATGGTTTCGACAGCTTGACGACTCCACTGGGGACTTCGAGAGTCGAGCCATAAATTGATTAATTTTTTTCCTTTGTCGAAAATTGAAAATTCGTTTTCGCTCTAAATTTACGATCCCTCCATTACATTTCATTCATTTTTCTTACGGTTTTTATTATTTTATTCCTATTTTCTTTATTGCTTTGAGTTTTCCTTATGCACATGTCCTCCCACATTGCATTGCATGACCACTGTGGTCACACCCTTAAGTGGAAGTGAGAAACTACTCCTTCGTGAGGCCTTCACCTCTGTATAGGATAATGGATCGTTTTCAGGAGACATCCGTACCTGGTCTTCGTGAGATTTTCATCTCCGTATAGCCGTAGGGAAATGTATTCCCCTGAATCAAACTCAGTCTATATGAGCCTATAATGGGTGAGGATCGAGGAATCTGCTGGTTCAGGTACTTTTGCTTTAGAACCAAACCACATGTAATGAGCCCTAAGAGCCTACCCTAGGTAAAACCACACCAAACCCTAGTGGTTACCTGAATAGGTGCTTAATTATTTCTTGTTTGCTTTGAGTTATATTCTTTGTTTTAATACTGACTTGTTGTGTTTTGTTGTTATTGCATGACATCCTATCATAAAAGGGTGTTGATTCGCATTCGGTTACTAGATAGGAGAGTTTAGCGTGGAAAAAAGATTTCTTGATAGAGTGGAGGATAATATGGCCGTCCGAGTGTGGTCTGAGAGAACGCAACAAGAGAAAGGAGATAGTTTGATTGAGGGATATGAATCGGAGTTGTGGGATTTCACTCGCATCAGTGTGACTCAAAATAACCCGTAAGAATTAAGGGATATATGGAATAGTTGGAATAGCGAGGTCAAGCAACTCTTCTACTGTAACTACAGTGACCTACCCTATTTGCTCGATGTAAAGGTGGACAAGTACTTGTTTCGAGCACTCGCGCAGTTTTGGAATCCCGCCTACAGTTGCTTCACTTTCGGGGGAGTTGATTTAGTGCCTACTGTAGAAGAATACATGGCGTTACTTAATTACCCGAAGATTCAAGTCGACAAGGCTTATTCAAGACCTGTTAATGTTCTGACTTTTTTGAAGAAATTGATGAAGACCACGGGGATGAGTGAACAATGGGTTTCAGCCCGTATCAAGCAAAAAGGGGACAGTAAGTGTATTCCTTGCAGGAATTTGAGGGACTTAATTCTAGCACACCCGGATATGAAGAAGAGGGTTGATGTTTTTGCCTTGAGCCTCTACGGTCTGATCATCTTTCTTAAGGCGCTAGGACACATAGATGAAGCCGTCTCAAATTTATTCGATCGACTTGATAAAGGTACCACACCCGTCCCAGCAATCCTAGCAGAAACTTTCAGATCCTTGAATGCAAGTCGGAGAGCGGGCGAAGGAAGATTTATTGGTTGCACACAGCTTCTATTAGCTTGGTTCCATAGCCATTTTTGGAAGGTGGAGAAGGTCTCCTATCGGGTTTTCTCCAAAGACTATTCCCCATTAAGAGAATTAGTGGCTACATCGAGACGAGACGACATCTTGAAAGAGAAATGGATAACTATTCTCTAGAATTTACGAGCCGAAGATGTTGAATGGAGGGCTCCGTGGTTGATCCCTGATGAGATCTTATATCGGTGCGGTGATTTTGATTGGGTCCCTCTGGCTGAAATATGGGGAGCTGTGGGATACGCTCCACTGATGGTGTTAAGGCAGTTTATACTGGTGACACAACGGTTGGCACAATGTGAGTTCCCCTATAAAGATAACAATTATAAGAGGAAAGTTCGTGAGATATCAGATGCTTGGAACCAAACTCGAAGAATGAAAGGATTCACCACGGGTCCGACGATGACCCCTGAGTATGAATGGTGGTGGGGTAAAAGGGTTAATGACAACACCCTAATGCCGAGTCAGGAAAATGCCCGACCAATAGAAGAACATTTACAAGTGGTCCCATCCGAGTTAGAAATCATCAAGCAAGACTTTGAGAAAAAGAGCTCGGAATTGGGAAAGAAGATAGAACAATTAGAGGAGGAAAAGATGCGGCTAGGATTAGATGTCGACATCCACAAGCTAGAGGCTGAGAAGCTAAGAAAAGGGAAGAATAAAGCTGAAGAGGGCTTGGATAGTCTAAAGACTGATTATAAGAAGCTGCGTACATCAATAAGAATTGTCAGTTTGGGTAAGACGTCGGATCAGTGGCGTCAAGAAATTGAAAAGGAAAAGACTAGAGCCAATCACTGGGAGAAGAAGTTCTAAGATGCTCGAGTACGGGAAGATGTTTTGAAAAAGAGCTTGTTGGAAAGCCAGAGCGAAAAAGAGAAACTACAAGCTCGAATAGCCGAGTTGGAAAAATCGCTACATCTGCATCAAAGCAGTAACTCCGTATTTGAGTTGAAGGCCAGCTTAAGTAAAATCGAAGAGTTGAAAGGAAGAATAGAGGAACTCGAAAAGGCACTACAAGATAGCAAAAATCAAGTGGAATTCCTTGTGGCAAACAACGAATAGTGTAAAGAACAACTTCACCACTCTCAAGATCAAATCATAAATAGAGATTATGTCATGGGGGAAGCTATGGCTCAAGTTTGGGAGATAGCCGATCATTTGCAAACCTTGGCAGTTCAGGCTGATGTATTAAGCCTAAGATACGAGTCAGAATCAGATCGAGGCCGAAACTTATCTTGGCTTCTTAGGAAAATTAAGGCTTTGGGCATTAGGGCAAAGCCGTATATGTAATCATCTGTTCTATGTAAAGAAATTTTTCTTCTAGTAAAGTTCTTCTAATGAAATTGAATTAGGATCAACGCCTCTTTTTGCATTCATGCATTAGTATCACATTACATCATATGCATTAAAGGCCATAAAAAGATTCTAATTAATTAAAAATGTTTCATAAACCTGGAAACCGACGAAAATATCCTGAATACACATCCCTACGGTACAAGGAGGAAAACTGAACCAATGGATAAAACACTAGAGAGATTGCAGCAAATGCAGAAAGAGATGCAGGAGCAGATGCAAGTACAAGTATAGGAACAGTTAGCAAAAATCCAGCAGGAAATGAGGGACCAGATGCTGGAATCCCAAAGAAATATGATACAAGAGCTAACTCGACTACTGACCAATAGGCCGGATAAAGGAAAGGGCCCTATGGCCGACATGGGAAATAACAATGGAGATTCCCTCTACCCCCTAGCTTTAACCCGACAAACACTCAAGCGCAGCATGAGACACATATGTAGAGGCCATCCATTACTGAAGATCCCCTCTACCCCCCTGGTTTCACCCCGATGAATGCTCAAAAATAGCCTGAGCTACACATGCGAAGACCGTCCGTTACGATCAGGCCTCAACAATTCCAGGCCGATACCTCGATGCCAATCAATTATCAAACGGGCTCAGGCTCTAACCCTGGGGATAATCCCATTAACCCTACAATCCCTAATCTGGATAATATTACAGAGGAAGAAAGAGTGAGAACGGGGCTCTCGAAAGAATTGAAAGACCGATGTAAGTGGTTGGAGGAAAAGTTCAGAATGATGGAGAGCGCTGACTATCATTGTGGGATAGACGCTAAAGATTTAAGCTTAGTCCCAAACCTAGTCTTCCCCCCTAAGTTCAAAATCCCAGATTTTGAAAAATACAATGGAACAAGCTGCCCAGAGGCTCATATCACCATGTTTTGTTGAAGAATGGCAAGGTATGCTCATAACGATCAGTTATTAATCTATTGCTTCCAAGATAGTTTGGTCGGGTCTGCAGCCAAATGGTATAACCAACTAAGTCGCACGTAAATCTACTCGTGGAAAGACTTGGCACAAGCTTTCATAAAGCAATACGGCCACGTGACAAACATAGCACCCGATTGAATCACGTTACAAAACATGAAAAAGAAACAAAATGAGAGCTTCAGGAAGTATGCCTAGAGATGGAGAGAGGTGGCGACGCAAGTCCAACCACCTCTATTGGAGAAAGAAACGACTATGCTCTTTTTCAACACTCTAAAAGCTCCATTTATCAACCACATGTTGGGAAGTGCTACTAAGAGCTTCTCAGACATAGTAATGTTAGGAGAGATGATAGAAAACGCGATAAGATGCGAAAAGATAGAAACAGGGGAAAATGCCAAGAAATCAGCCCCGAGAAGGAAAGAAAATGATGTGAACAATGCGAGCGTATATAATAAGAGTTATTCCAAGCCAGTCACAGTAGTCAACCAAAGACTACCAACCATCAGGGCTCTGCAAGGCAAGATTGAAACCCGAGGCCTAACACAGAAAGAGTCCAGTTTACGCCTATCCCAATGTCATACAGGGAGTTGTACCAGAGCTTATTCGATGCCCATGTGGTGTCACCATACTACTTGAAACCCCTGCAGCCTCTATTCCCTAAGTGGTATGACGCAAACGCTCAATGCGAATATCATGCAAGAATCTCGGGGCACACGATTGAGAACTGCACTGCCTTCAAAAAGGTAGCCGAAAGGCCCATAGGCATGGGCGTTGTGAAGTTCGATGAGCCCACTAGGCCTAATGTGGCTGAGAACCCTCTGCCTAGTCATTCAGACAAAGGGATAAATGCGATAGTTGAGAATGGGGGCAAAAAGATCAAGGCCGATATAGCAGAAGTAAAAACCCCATTGAGATGGGTTTGGAAACAAATGATCGACAGAGCTTTAATCACACAAGATTCAAGAGAAAGGCCCAGAGAAGCAAGAAGATACTGCGAGTTTCATGCTGATGAAGGCCATGACATCCAAGAGTGTAATGAATTCAGGTCCATAGTGCAAAATCTGATTGACAATA
This sequence comes from Gossypium anomalum, assembly GCA_025698475.1. NCBI lineage: Eukaryota > Viridiplantae > Streptophyta > Magnoliopsida > Malvales > Malvaceae > Gossypium > Gossypium anomalum. The sequence continues at coordinate 54,357,326 of CM046968.1, read as the reverse complement.
AGGAGATAGAATTTTACGAAGAAATCGAAGGGTCAGAAGAAGGAGGGGTTTAAGCCTCAGAGGAAGGAATAACAGAAGGGGTCCAAAAATTCAATCATCCAGTGGTGATCATTTCGTGACCCAGAAATAATGAAGCAGGAGTACAAATGACGCCGAGAGTCATAATCCAGAAACCGGTATCCTTCCCTTACAAAGATAGTAAAACGGTTCCCTGGAATTATGACTGCAACGTGACGATACCAGGTGGGGAGAACCCGACTAGCACTTCAAGGGAGAACTAAGGTGTTGGTTTCTATACGCGTAGCGGAAGATGTTATGATCCTATGGGTATAGAAACTAAAACTGTTAAAGGAAAAACCCCAATAGTCGAGCAAAGGAAGAAAAAGACGGTCAGGCCTGAATCGCCAATCAAAGAGCCAGTAATCGAGAAGGAAGCTAGAGAATTTCTAAAATTCTTAAAGCATAGTGAGTACAGCGTGGTTGAACAATTACACAAGCAACCGGCTCGCATCTCAGTGCTAGCTTTGCTCTTTTGTTCGCAGACGCATCGAAGCGCGTTAATGAAGGTACTGAATAAAACTTATGTCGCGAATGTTATCTCCGTCAACAAGCTGGACCGTCTCATCAATAATATAAGCACCGATAATTTCATATTTTTCAATGATGATAAAATACCGTCGGGGGGAATGGGGTCAACAAAGGCGTTACACATCACCACCTACTGTAAAGGATATACACTACCAGGAGTATTGATCGACAACTAAATGTCTTACCCCTATCCACACTGAATAGGTTGCCAGTGGATAGTTCCCACATGAAGACGTGCCACAATATAGTAAGGGCATTCGACGGCACTGAGAGAAAAGTAATAGGAAGGATTGAAATACCCCTTTTGATCGGTCTAAGCATGTACGAGGTAGATTTCCTAGTTATGGACATTAAACCTTCTTACAACTATTTATTGGGGAGGTCCTGGATTCACTTAGCAGGGGCAGTGCCGTCATCGCTGCATCAAAAGCTCAAATTGGTAACGGAAGGTCGGTTGGTGACCATAAACGTGGAAGAAAATATTATTGTGTCCGTTACCAGTAATGCGTCATATGTGGGAACAGATGATAAAGCAATAGAATGTTCTTTCCGATCATTAGAATTTGTAAACGCAACCTTCATCGTTGAAGGGAACAAAGTCCCGGTGCCCAAAATCTCTAAAACTACAAGGATGGGCTTACAATTGACAATTAGGAAAGGAGATTTGCCTGGGAAGGGACTTGGAAGAAGCCTACAAGGAAGGATCGAGGCACCCATGCTCATGGACAAACGAGACCGTTTTGGCTTAGGGTACAAACCAGACGCAAGGCAAAAGAGAAAAGAGATAGAGAAGAAACAAGAGAGGAGAAGAGCGCGCTTAAATAGAGAAGAGGTCAAATGGAAGCCAATGACCTTTCCTCATATATCCAGGACATTCATATCGGGAGTACTCTAAAGGAAAATCAACAAGGAAAGGGTCTGCTAAAAGAATGTTGGAGAATTTGAGCATTAATTCCATATCCGAGGAAGAGACGAGAGAAGAAAATCAAGTAGGCATTTGCCCACACGCGCCTGGGAGCATCTTAAACAATTGGACTGCGGAGGAGATCCCTGTAACTTTTAAAATTATTTTAGAGTAATGTCCAAAACAAGCTTATTTCCCTAAGCCTAGGGGCAATAAGAATTCTTTTCCTTTTATGAAATAGGCATATGTCCAAATATCGTTATTTCAATAAAAATGCACTTTTGTGTATCATCTTGAGCAGACATTTTTTTATTCTTTCCTTTTCATTCATAATCATACCACACAAATAAATATTCTTAGATTATTTTGTTCTTTGGATTTTTCTTCATTCCTATAATAGGTCTCTAGATATCAATGATATGAGTAACGTTGCTATTGACTCAGAGCCTCCTTTTGAGCAAGATATGTGTGCGAAGGATTCTCAGGATTTTGAAGATGATCGAAGCTGTAACCTATATTCAGATTTGTTAAGGATGGTAGAATAAGATGAAAAACAAATTCTGCCTCACAAGGAATCAGTGGAAATCGTGAGTTTAGGAGTTGGAAAAGAGGTGAAGATTGGAGCCTGTATCACTGTGGAGATGAAACGAGATCTCATTGAGCTACTATAAGAATTCAAAGATGTCTTTGCGTGGTCATATCAAGACATACCCTGGTTAAATACCGATATTGTGGTACACCGACTCCCCATAAAGGAGGGGTGTAAGCCAATCCAACAGAAACTCTGAAGAATGAGACTTGATGTTTTATTGAATATAAAAGAGGAGGTCAAAAAGCAATTCGATGCCGATTTCTTACAAGTGGTCAAATACTCAGAATGGGTAGCTAATATAGTCCTAGTTCCTAAGAAAGATGGAAAAGTACGAATGTGCGTGGACTATCGAGATCTGAACAAAGCCAGCCCAAAAGATAATTTCTTGTTACTCACATTGATACATTAGTGGATAACACGGTAGGTTACTCACTTTTATCCTTCATGGACGGTTTCTTGGGATACAACCAAATAAAGATGTATCCCGAGGACATGGAAAAGACAACATTCGTGACCATGTAGGGAACGTTTTGTTATAAAGTGATGCCATTTAGACTGAAAAACGCAGGAGCGACATATCAGAGAGCAATGGTAACTCTATTCCATGACATGATGCACAAGGAGATCGAAGTTTACGTCGACGATATGATTGCGAAATCCAGGACAGAAAATGAGCACATACAAGTCTTGAAGAAACTGTTTTTAAGGTTAAGAAAGTTTCAACTGAAGCTCAATCCTGCAAAATGTACCCTCGGAGCCAGGTCAGGAAAGTTGTTGGGATTCATAGTCAATGAAAAGGAGATCGAGATCGACCCAGATAAAGTCAAGGCCATATAACAATTACCTCCACCACGCACTCAAAAAGAAGTTCGAGGTTTCCTAGGAAGGCTAAATTACATCGCCCGATTCATTTCACAACTAATAGAGAATGTGACCCGATATTCCGCCTCCTTAGGAAACACAATCCAAGTGTATGGGATAAGGAGTGCCAAATAACTTTTGATAAAGTTAAGCGTTACCTATCTAATGCCTCGGTGCTGATACCACATTGCCCAGATAAACCACTGATACTATATTTGGCGGTGTTCGAGAACTCCATGGGGTGTGTGTTAGGCCAACATGATGAGTCAGGAAGAAAAGAAAAGGCGATATACTATCTTAGCAAGAAGTTCACTGAATGCGAGACAAGATATTCATCGATAGAGAAATTATGCTGTGCTTTAATCTAGACAACCCGAAGATTAAGACAGTACATGTTGTACCATACAACTTGGCTCATCTCAAGACTAGACCCTCTGAAGTACATGATGGAGTCAAATGCTTTGAATGGAAGAATGGCTCGTTGGCAAATTCTACTTTCTAAATTTGACATAGTCTACGTGAACCAGAAGGCTATAAAAGGAAGTGCGATAGTAGATTTTCTGGCCAGTAGGGCTCTAAAAGATTATGAGCCTTTGAGTTTTGATTTCCCAAATAAAGACTTAATGTACGTTGCGACCACAGAAGAAGACTCTCAAAAAGATTACCCTTGGAGACTGAATTTTGACGGAGCCTCAAAAGCTATGGGTAATAGAATTGGGGCAGTTCTGGTATCCCCAAATGGAGATCATTATCTTTTTACTAGTAAATTGGATTTTGATTGCACAAATAACATGGCGGAGTACGAAGCATGCATCATGGGTATCCGTGCGGCTATTGAACGCAAAATCAAGGTGCCAGAAATATATGGAGATTCTGCACTAGTGATCTATCAGCTCAAGGGTGAATGGGAGACGAGAGACCCTAAATTAATCAACTACCGAAGGCTGGTTCTGGAACTAATTGAGGAGTTCGACAATGTCACTTTTTACTATCTCCCACGAGATGAAAACCAGATGGCTGAAGCCTTGGCAACTCTAGCTTCTATGATCAAAGTAAACAAGCAAGAGGATGTAAAGCCTATCCAAATGAGTATCCAAATGGCTCATTGCTACAACATTGACGAAGAAGAGGAAAAAGATGATCACCCTTGGTATCAAAATATACTATGATATGTGAGGAGTCATGAATATCCAGACCAGGCGACTGAAAATGATAAAAGACGTTGAGAAGGCTAGCAAATGATTATGTCATAGATGGAGAGATCCTATATAAAATAAGAAAGAATCAAGTGCTCCTAAGATGTGTGGACACTGTCGAGGCTAAGCAAATCTTGGAAGAGGTCCATGAGGGCTTCTGCGGAACACATGCTAATGGTTTCACAATAGCCAGACAAATCATGAGATTCGGATATTTTTGGTCCACTATGGAAGGGGATTGCATCAACTATGCAAAAAAGTGCCATAAGTGCCAAATCTATGGGGATAAGATTCATGTACCTCCTTTACCTCTTCATGTCATGACTTCACCGTGGCCTTTCTCCATATGGGGGATGGATGTTATCGAGCTAATCTCGCCGAGCATCTAACGGGCATCGATTCATTTGTGGTCATTGATTACTTCACCAAATAGGTAGAGGCCACTTCTTACGCCAATGTCACAAAATCGACAGTCAGCAAATTTTAAAAAGAAGGAGATTATATGTCGATATGGGATGCCTGAGAGGATCATATCTGACAATGTACTGAACTTGAATAGCAGCATGATAGCAGAAGTCTGTAGCCAATTCAAGATCAAACACCATAACTCGTCACCGTATCGCCCAAAGATGAATGGTGCGGTAGAAGCAGCAAATAAGAACATCAAGAAGATTGTGGGAAATGACTGAGACTTACAAAGATTGGCATGAGAAATTACCATTTGCCCTCTATGCCTACCGAACGTTAGTCAGAACCTCCATCGGGGCAACGTCTTTCTCTTTGGTTTATGGAATGGAGGCAGTTCTGCCTATTGAGGTTGAGATTCCTTCTCTACGAGTGCTGTCGGAACTAAAGTTAGATGAAGCAGAATGGATCCTATCAAGGTACGACCAGCTGAACTTAATTGAAGAAAAGAGGCTAAAAGCTATTCACCACAGTCAAATGTACCAAAAGTGAATGATGCGGGCTTATAATAAGAAGGTTCACCCTAGATAATTCTGTGAAGGAGACATTGCCTTGGTACTTTACCTAAAAAAAACAGAGAGGCCAAAGCGAAAACCCGTAAGAGGGCACTTTGAGACCAAAGGGATTTTGAGTTGAAAACCCAGGAATGGGCAATTCAAATTGAGAGTGGGGCATACATTGGTCTTGCCTTCTTTGAATTAACAAGAAGGAGGGATGCTACATCTTAGGGCATCAACAGAAGACTCGTGGTCTTCTAAACGCGTATCAAGTTCAAAAGGGTCCTCGAGAAGCTCTGTGCAGAGAAGCTCATGCTACGATATCTAGGGCACCTATTTTCAGTTTGTACCCTAGCAAAATTTGCTATCTTGATCACTTGTTCATTTCAATATTTTTCTCAATAAAGTTCTGTCTTGCCCATTGCGATAATCTTTTTCAAGCACTTTTCATTGAAATAATGATTAATGGACTAATGACATTCAAAAGGATTTCTGCACATTACTCTGAAATGATTTTAAATAATACAAGGACCTGAAACGGGACTAATTAGTTTAAATTACCTAAATTCAAAGAAACATTGGAAAAAAACAACCCAAATTGTGATTATTCCTCAAGAGATACCAAACTGAGAGAAAGGCTGAATAATACATCAATGATAAAACCTCGATAGACAACAAGTAAAATCAAATTAAGTATTAAGAATAATATTTTGCATTCACACCAACATCATTCATACGCATTTAGTTAGGAGCATTTGACTCATTCATGACATCCTAATCATTTGGCATATGCATAGGCTTGGGAAATCAATTCCACAGGTCATGTCCCTCAGAGGACGATGTGGCAAGATCGATTATAAAATCTTATCTTTCAAAAGTTGCAGTAAAACGAATGAAAGCCGCTAACCTTATCTCCCTGAAGATATAGTAGAGTAGGTCGAAGTTGCAAGCCTTATCTCCCTGAAGTTGCAGTGGAGCAGACTGAAAATAGCGAATCTTATCTTCCGGAAGTTACGGTGAAGTAGATCGAAGCCACTAACCTTATCTTCCTGAAGTTGTAGTGAAGCAAATTAAGGCCATCAATCTTATCTCCCTAAGGTCGCAGCGGAGTAGCGGAACAGATTGAAGCTATAAGTTACAGATCTTATTTCTCTGAAGTTGCAGTAGAATAGATCAAAAAAAGTCTTATCTCCTAGAAGTTGCAATAGAGCAGACTGAAAATAGCGGATTTTATCTCTCTGAGGTTGCAGTAGAGCAGATTGAAGCTACAAATCCTGTACCTCTTAAGTTGCAGTAGGTCGGATCAAATCTACCATGGTGGATCTTATCTCCCTGAAGTTTGTAATGGAATGGATTGAAGTCACAAACCTTATCCCCCTGAAGTTGCAGTGGGGCAGGTCAAAGTTACAAGTCTTATCTCCCTGAAGTTACAGTAGAGCAGACTAAAGATTACAAGTTTTATCTCTCTGAAGTCGCAGTGTAGCAGACTGAAGATAGCAAGTCTCATCTCCCTGAAGTTGCAGTGGAGCGGACTAGAGTGAGGCATATTGAAGCTACCCAAAGAAAAGAAGTGCCAAAATAAGTCGAAAATCAACAGGTCCAGGCAAAATAGGCCTCCTCTTAGTCTTTGCTCCATTCCCGTTGCACGACAATGAGCAAAGAGGGGCAGCTGTATGGGCCCAATTTTGCTCGGCCCGTTTAAGTAAAAAACCCAAAAATAAGCAGTTCATTTACAAAAGTTTTAACCCAAATACAAGCCCAATGTTTTAATGGCCCAATAGGCCCAAAACCCAAGCCAATTTCGGCAGATCACAAAATCCTAGTTTTTCCCAGCACCGCACACCCCACGTGCCTCGTCGAAACTTCCAACGCCCGAGACTTGGCCCCTCCTGAAGCCGCTTGCACCAAAACGGCAAGCTTCTGCCTTGTTGGCTTTGCCTGCAAAAAAGGAAGGAACAAAAACAACAACAAAAGCAAAAAAAGTAACAGTCGCAGAGAAACAGTAAACTAGAGCAGTATGAATAGTGACTAAACAATAGTAAAGTAATGGCTTGAAAATCGGCTATATAAGCCTAGAAATCAGATATTGTAGACACAGAGAACACTAGCAATCAAAAGGCAAAAAAAAAACAAAAGGTTGATTTCCGATTTTATTCATTTTATTCATTTCGTTTTTTGATTTCTTTAATATTTCTTTTTTTAAATCTTAATACAAATCTGTTAAACTAAGTAGGCAAAAAAATAAAAGGAAAGAGGAGGGATTCTTACCAGATCCTCCCTGCAGCTGCGTCGTCGAAGCTCTCCTCTCCGTTCGGCATGGTCGAGTCCAAAAAAGGGGGGTAAACCCACATCTTTCGATCTTTGGGGAGCAAGCCTCCAACAAGTAAAAAGGAAGGGCTAAAGGAGCTCATTTGGGTGTATCGCCGACCACCGAATGCGGTGGTGGCGCGGTGGTCATACGGCGGCAATGATGGGTTATTTCCTAACCCTAGCAGCCAAGGAGAAAGGGGAAGGGAGAGAGAGCCAAGGAATTCTCTATTTTGCTTTTCAAAATGGGGGCTGGAAACACAAAATAAAAAAGGGGTTTTAAATTATTTGAAAAAAAGGAAGGCATGCACTTTAACGCGTTTAACAGGCCTAATATGTGCCTTTTAATTGAAAATGGGGGAATTGTGCATTAGCTCCTTCCCAGTGCGCAAACATTCAATCATGCCTCATTTATTTCATTTCTTTTTAATTTGGCTTTGAAACTTATGTATATTAGCAATTCGGTCCCATTTTTTTTATTTTATTATTTTCACCCCGAATTTCTGTTTAGAGTTCAAATTAGCCCCTTTTCGTCATTTTCTTTTATATTTTATTATTTAATATTATGGTATTATAATTGTATTTTATTTTCTTGCGTATTATTTGCTATTATTATTATTACCTTCATTCCATTATTATTATTGCTATTGCTTTTTTTTGTTGTTTATATTTTTATTTATACTATCATTAGTATCATTGTTATCCCTTAGTTTATTATTATTATTTTATCATTCTTTATGTATTTATCTACATTATTATTATTATTGCATTTATTTTGAACGTATCATGCATTTTAAATTATTACCAATTTTAAATATTTTATATATATATATATATATATATATATATATCATTTCTTTTAATCATCATATGTAGTATTTATTTTAAGATTCTTGTACGTATCTTGATATTTTAGATTATTACATGTATACATATATATATTTTTATTTTTTTCTATGTATTATCTTACATCAAATGTCTCTATTCATATCATTCTTTCTAAATATTTTGTGTCATTTGAGTTAAACCCTATTTTAAATTTTTATATATTATTTAGTTACACTATAAAAAACTATTTTAAATCCCTTTATTATGTATTGTAAACCTTTTATCATTTTTAAGACTATATAGGTACTTATCTTAAACCTTTTATATATATTATTTTGGATTTATATATATATATTTATTTATTTATTTAAATTATTTTTGAACAATATTTATTTTAAATTTCTTTTTTACACACTATTCATTCTGAATTCTTTTGTAAGTTATTTTAAAGTGTCCTTTTATTTTTTTTGTGTATTATTCATCTTGATCCATTTAACATATTGTTTATTTGAAGTTTGTTATATATATATATTTTTTTTTTTATTTTATTTTATGCCAAAAATATTAAATATGTTAATTATTATAAATTGTTTTATATTCTTTACTTTAAATTGCTTTTTCATTTTAAAATTGTTTTGTGTATTATTTATTTAAAAATATTTTATTGTTTTAAATTGTTTTATGTCCCCTTTTAGAACTCAATTTATTTATTTTAAATATTTTATTTATTATTCATTATAAGTTACTTCCTCATTTTATTACCTATTTCATACTTATATATACATATATATATATGTGTACGCATCATTTGATCTAAAATTTTTGTAAATAAATGTATCATCTTTTCTAAAGTTATTTTATATATTTTAAACATTTATTTTTCACTTTATTTACTCTTAAAACTTAATTGTTATCATATTGAATAGTTTTTATGTTTTATTCGTTTTAATTTGCCTTATAATATTTATTTTTAGATTGTCATATATGTTATTCATTCATTTATTTCTTATTGTTCCTTGATTACTAATGTTAATATTTAAATAATGCATGTTGAGTGCTTATTGTCATTATGTGTACCTTAATTCATCCACTCGCATCTTTATATTTGTCGTACACTTGTGATGTTATTCTTGTATTATTATTACATGCTCTATACTCCCTTTTATTTTATTTCATTTAAATCATATTGCGCATCGACCTCGAATGTATTTGTCCAAACATGGACCGTTTTAATCCAAATAAATAATACACGTCGTTTAAGTATTGTACTTGCTATGGTTTAAAAACAAAATTTTTCTAAATAAGGCAATGTTTTGCGTTTTGGAACATTGAAGAATTGTGCCCTAACTTACGGGGTTTCAGTTTTCTTGTTGATTCTAAATAGCCAAACATCCTTTTGAGTTTTAAAACGCACAGAATTCCAATTAAAATTAAAATTTGCGTTCGGGAGTTCATGGTATCGTGTCCTAACTTACGGGATGTGATACTCCGATATCTCGAGACAAGGAAATCTTTAGCAAACGTCTTGATTAAATTCAAGCATTTTTGAAATTGACGTTAATAAAAAGGATCGTATTTTAACTTCGTTCTCGATTTTCAACTTTCGACATTAAGACGCTAATTAATAATTCGGTACCAATTTTTGGGCGTGTCGAGGGTGCTAGTCCTTGTACGTAACCTACTCCCAAACTTGTTCTCTTGAGTTTCGTAGACCAAAAACACTATTTTAATAAACTAAAACGTTCTATTAAAGCAAAGGTGGTCCGATCACACCTAATAAAGATCAGTGGCGACTCCATTTTAATTTTAATTCTCAAACAAAGTCGATTCCCATTTTCAAAAAAATGGTTTCAACAATACTGACCTATTTTTATTTTGCTGTCATTGCATGTCATTTGGCATTTAAAGGTTTCGATTCACGGCTCGATTTCTAGATTAGAAAGTTTTGTAATGAGGAACGAATACCTTAATAAAGTGGAGGACAACGCTTCTGTCTGTACCTGGTCAGAGAAAACCCAGTTAGAGAAAGGAGATAGTTTCACCGAGGGGTTTACGTCAGAGTTTTGGGACTTCACCCGTATTCATTCGACGCAGAATGAGTTGCAGGAGCTGAGAAACATTTGGGCCCAATGGGATGACGAGGCTAAGCAGCTTTTCTATCAGAATTACGGAGACCTTCCCTATTTGCTAGACGTCAAAGTAGATAGGCACTTGTTTCGAGCTATGGTATAGTTCTAGAACCCTGCTTATAGCTGTTTTACATTTGGTGATGTTGATCTTGTACCTATTTTAGAGGAGTATACGACTTTACTACGTTGCCCGAGGATTCAGGGTTACAAGGCTTATGTTAGGCCTGCTAGCCTTCCAACTTTTACGAAGAAGTTGGTAATGATTATTGGGATGAGTGAGCAGTGGGCTGTAGCTCGTGTGCAGCAAAAGGGTGATAGTAAGTGCATTCCATAGGCCATTTTGAGGGATTTGATATCGACGCATCCAGATGTGAAGAAAAGGGTCGACGTCCTGGCTTTGAGTATTTACGGCATGGTGATTTTCCCAAAGGCGCTGGGCATATAGATGAGGCGATTGCAGATTTATTCGATCGACTTGGTAAACAAAACACACTTGTGCCCGCAATCTTAGCTGAGACAATAAGATCCTTGAGCGCACGTCGAAGGGCTGGTGAAGGAAGGTTCGTTGGATGTGCACAGTTGCTGTTGGTTTGGTTTTATAGCCACTTTTGGAAGCTTGATAAGGTTCCTTGCCAAGTATTCTTTGAAGGTTATTCTCCCTTAAAGGAAGCAGTGGACATTCCTAGAAGAGATGACATTTCAGAGGAGAGGTGGATAGATATTCTTCAGAATCTTTGAGAGGAAGATGTTATGTGGAAGGCTCCTTGGTTGGTTCCTAGAGAAGTCCTTTATCGATGTGGCGGTTTTGATTGGGTCTCTTTGCCAGAAATTTAGGGAGTTGTTGGATATACACCATTTCTTTTTTTAAGGTAATATCGAGAGAGGCAGTTCATACCGGCTACACAGGGTTTAGCTCAGAGTGATTTCTCTTATAAAGGAGATCATTACAAGAAGAAGATGCCGAAGATTTCTGAGGCTTGGAAGAAGCCTTTCTGCATGAAGATTTTGACTGAAGGCTCGACGTCAACCATTGAGTATAAAGGGTGGTTTTGTAGGAGAGCCAACGATAATGTCCCTAGGCTAATTTCGGGAATGGCTCGATCATTAAAGAAAAGCTTAAGAGTGATTCCATCAGAGTTGAAAGTTATGAAGCAGGAGTTCAAGAGAAAGAATTCAGAGTTTGAAAAGAGGATGGAGAAGCTCGAAGAGGAAAAAATGTGTTTAAGTCGATGTTCAAAAGATGGAAGTCGAGAAGGTGAAAAAGGAAAAGAAAAAGATCAAGGAAGAACAAGATGATTTAAAGACGCACTACAAGAAAGCCCAAGTAACATTGAAAAGGGTCAAATTAGGGAGATCTTCAGAACAGTGGCAACAAGAGATTCAAGAGGAAAGAACCAAAGCCGAGTATTAGGAGAAGAAGTTTCAAGAGATGCAGTCACGTAATCAGGCCCTAGAAAAGGAAAATCAAGGATTAAAAGTTAATGTGACAGAGCTTGGACGATCTCTTCATCATCATCGAAGTCGCAATTCTGCAGCTGAGTTAAAAGCAAGTCTAAACAAGATCGAGGAAATGAAGCACAATATTGGAGGGTTGGAAGTAGCACTACAGGACTGTGAGCTACGAATTGAGCAGCTCGAGGCAAGAGAAGAATAGTGGAAGGGAGAACTTCACCATCTTCGGGATGAAGTGGGGGATAGAGATCATGTCATGGAACAGGCCTTAATTTAGACACGAGAAGTTGTTGAACACTTGCAGGATTTGGCAATACAAGCTAGAACTCTATGTATAATGTATGAGTCATCGTCAGACAGAGGACGAGAGTTAGCATTATTATTGGATAGGGTTAAAACTCTAGGCCTACGGGCAAAAGTGTATTTGTAGTCTGTTTTATGAAAAAAATTTTATTCCTTAAATAACGTTTTCTAAAATGAAACTGAATCAGAATCGACATCCTTTTTGTATTCATGCATTTGCTTCTCATCACATCATATGCATTTAAGTTTATAGAAAAACCCTAATTAGTTAAATTATTAGGGAGAAAGAGAGTAAGAGAAAGAAAATCTGGAAGCAGCACATCCTTACGGTACACGCACTAAGTCGAAAAATATGGACCAAAGATTCGAATAGCTACAGAAGGACATGCAGGACCAATTACAGGAGCAATTGGTAAAAATGCAAAATGGCATGAGGGAGCAAATGTTGGAGGCTCAAAGGAACATGATGGCTGAGATGGCTCAACTATTGAGAGCCACTGATAAGGGAAAGGCTCCCATGGCAATCACTGAAGAGGAGAACGAGGGTCATCCTCCTGGTTTCACTCCACCTCACATACAAACCCAACCTGAGGCATATCCCCGAGAGCCGTCTATCACAATAAGGCCTCAACAGGGTCAAGTCGATGCTGGGATCCCTATAAATTTCCCTATTAGCTCAGGATTCAATTTGGGCAACAATCCTGCAAATCTTGTCATTCCTGACTTAGACATGGCTGAAAAAGAGGATTTAAGAACTGAGGCTGCAAGACAGTTGGAAGATCGCTGCAAATGGTTGGAGGAAAAATTTAAGGCTTTAGAGAATGCTGATGGGTATCATAGAGTTGATGCCAAAGATCTAAGCTTGGTCTCGGACTTGGTGCTTCCTTACAAATTCAAGATGCTAGAATTTGAGAAATACAATGGGACTACTTGCGCAGAAGCCCATATTACTATGTTCTGTAGGAGAATGACAGGGTATGTGAATAATGATCAATTGTGGATCCATTGTTTCCAAGAAAGTTTAATTGGAGCAGCAGCCAAGTGGTACAATCAATTGAGCTGGGCCAGAATAAGTTCATAGAGGGATCTTGCACAAGCCTTCATGCAGCAGTACAATCATGTGACTGACATGACTCCAGATAGGATCACACTGCAAAACATGGAGAAAAAGCCTAATGAGAATTTTAGGCAATATGCACAAAGATGGAGAGAGGTGGCAATGCAAGTCCAACCACCGTTGTTGGAGAAGGAGACTACCATGTTGTTCATCAACACTCTAAAGGCTCCATTCATCACTCACATGATTGGGAGTACTACTAAAAGTTTTGCGGATATAGTCATGGCGGGTGAGATGATCGAGAATGCCATAAGAGGTGGCAAAATAGATAAGGAAGCAACCAAAAGATTAACCTCAAGGAGAAAGGATGGTGAAGTGAATAATACAAGCACCTACAATACGAGGGCAATTACAGTTGGTCAACCTAAAATAGCTGCGGTTGAGCAACAAAGTTCTCAAAAGAAGGAGTCGGGTACAAGGCAAGATTCTGAAAGGATGCAATTCACACTTATCCTCGTGACGTATCGTGAGCTCTATCAAAGCTTATATGATGCACATGCTATTTTTCCTTTTCACCTGAAACCATTGCAGCCCCCATATCCCAAATGGTATGATGCAAACGCCAGATGCGAATGCCATGCTGGAATACCGGGGCATTCAATCAAAAATTATACTGGTTTTAAGAAGGTCGTAGAGAGGCTTATTAAGGTGGGGGTAGTGAAGTTCGACAATACCCCTAATACAGAAAACCCGTTGCCAAATCATAGTGACTAAGGAGTGAATGCCATTTGTGAAGCCAGTGAGGGGAGAATGAAGGAATACGTTGCTGAGGTGAGGATACCTATGAAGGTAATTTAGGAAGAAATGGTGAAAAGAGATATGATAATCTCCAAAGAGGGAAATAAAGGAGCAGGGGACTATTGTGAGTTCCATACTGAAAAGGGGCACAAGATTCAGGAATGCGACGAGTTTAAGGCTTTGGTGCAAGGCTTTATAGACAATAAAGAGCTACAAATTTTTGAAGATAGTTTTTGTGAAAAATAAGTATATGCACTGGAGGATGAACAGAAAGGAACTAGCCGGCCAAGGATTATTATTTCCTTGTTAGGGAACAAGGAGGTAGGGACACAAATGGTGCCAAAGGTCATTATCCATAAACCTATTTTCTTTCCTTATAAGGATAACAAAAGGGTACCTTGGAGTTACAACTGCCAGGTATCAATACCGAAAAAGGAGATATAGTCGGTACGTCTAAAGATGTACAAGTTGAAGGCTCCCATACATGGAGTGGGAAGTGGTATGAAACGGTGGGCGTCAGAGAAGAGTCCACAAAAATAAAGAAAGTAAGTACGGAGAAGGAGAAAAAGGCTGAAGTACCTGTCAAGGAGCCAGTAAAAGAGGAGGAGGCTAAGGAATTCCTAAAGTTCCTTAAGCATAGCGAGTATAGCGTGGTCGAGCAGTTGCGTAAGCAGCCGGCTCGCATATCAGTATTGGCTTTACTTCTGAGTTCTGAGGTGCATCGGGAGGCATTGATGAAGGTGCTCAACGAAACATATGTTACCCATGACATATCTATTAACAAGCTGGATCGGTTGGTGAATAACATAAGTGTGGACAATTTCATCTACTTTAATGATGATGAAATCCCACCGGGGGGCAGAGGGTCAACTAAGGCTCTGCATATTACCACTCGATGCAAGGGGTACACACCTAAGCGTGCTCGTCGATAATGGATCGGGCTTGAATGTTCTACCATTGTCTACATTGAACAGATTATCCATTGACGATTCTCACATGAAAACATGTCAAAATGTGGTAAGAACCTTTGATGGTACAGAAAGGAAGGTAATGGGAAGGATTGACATCCCCTTGGAAATTAGGCCAAATATATGCGAAGTAGATTTCTCGGTGATGGATATCAAGCTTTTCTACAACTGTTTATTAGGCACGCCATGGATACATTCAGTGGGAGTGGTGCCCTCATCGTTGCAGTAGAAATTAAAGTTGGTGAAAGATGGACAGTTAGTAACCATCAATGCGGAGGAGGACATTATAGCCGCAGTCACTAGCAAGGCCCCTTATGTCGAGAAAAACGAAGAGTCTATTGAGTGTTCCTTTCGCCCTTTGGAATTTGTAAATGCAACCTTCATTTCAGAAGGGAGTGAGCTACTGGTGCCAAAGATGGCAAGAGCTACGAAGATGGCTCTACAAATGATGGCGAGAAAGGGGGCCTTGCTAGGAAGGGGGTTAGGAAAATACCTACAAGGAAGGACTCAAATCCCAGAACTGAAAGAGAAGAGAGATTGTCAAACCAGACTATAAGCAAAGGAGGAAGGAAATTGAGAAGCGCCAAGAGAGAAGAAGGGTACGCCTTAATAGAAGAGAAGTTGAATGGGAGCCGATGACATTCCCTCCAATATCCCAAACCTCCATATTGAGAGGTTTACTCATAGAAGGAAGCCATCAAATTAATGCTATACAAGATGAAGAATCAAAGGAAGAAAACCTTGAGGGCATTCGCCCTTACGAACCGGGAAGCTCTTTAAACAATTGGACTGTGGAGGAACTTCCTGTAGTCTTTAGGAATTCTTTAGAGTAATTCTCGAAACATTCTTGTTACTCTAGAGCCTAGGAGTAATAGAATTACATTTTTGAAAAAGGCTTATGATCATCTATTATTTTTAATAAAACATAACTTTTATCAATTTGAACGAGTATTGTTTCATTTTTATCAACCAATATTCCGTTTTTATTCTTTCATTCATAGCACATAAATAATCATTCTTAAATTCATTCATTCTTTGTATATTCTTTATACTTTACAGATCCCTAGATATCAATGACATGAGCACTAATATATCAAATCCTGATTTCTCTCGCGAGCCAGACATGTGTTTAGAGGAATCTCAGGATTTTGAAGATGTCCAGGATTGTGATGTGTCTCTGGATCTTTTGAGAATGGTAAAATAGGAGGAGAAACAAATCATGCCACATGAGGGAGAGGCAATAGAGAATGTAGCCCTAGAGGAAGGGAAAGAGGTGAAAATTGGCACGCCGAAGACACAAGGCAAGGACTGATTGAGTTGCTACGTGAGTTCAATGATATCTTTGTATGGTCCTATCAAGATATGCCAGGGTTAAATACCGATATTGTGGTGCATCGTCTTCCAATAAGACAGGATTGTAAGCCAGTCCAACAGAAGTTACGAAGAATGAGGCCAGATATTGTATTGAAAACAAAGGATGAAGTTAAGAAGCAGTTTGATGCGGGATTCTTACAAGAGGTGAAGTACTCTGAATGGGTAGCTAACATTGTACCGGTTCCTAAGAAGGATGGGAAGGTATGAATGCATTGATTACAGAGATCTGAACAAGGCTAGACCAAAAGATAATTTCCCTTTGCCACACATAGACACTTTAGTAGACAATACAGCAGGATATTTGTTGTTCTCCTTCATGGACGGTTTCTTAGGGTACAATCAGATAAAGATGCATCCTGAAGACATGGATAAAACCACCTTCATAACATTATGGGGTACCTTCTGTTACAAGGTAATGCCCTTTGGGTCGAAGAATGCAGGGGCAACATACCAGAGGGTTATGGTGACCTTATTTCACGATATGATGCACAAGGAAATTGAGGTGTATGTTGATGATATGATTGCCAAATCTCGAATGGAGGAGGAACATATTGAAGTTTTAAGGAAACTATTCTTGAGATTAAGGAAGTTTCAGTTAAAACTTAATCCAGCAAAGTGTAGTTTTAGAGCTAGGTCAGGGAAATTATTAGGCTTCGTGGTTAGCGAAAAGGGAATAGAAGTTTATTCAGACAAAGTTAAAGCCATACGAGATTTGCCTCCACCACGTACTCAGAAGGAAGTTTGGGGTTTTCTTGGAAGGTTGAATTATATTGCTCGGTTTATTTCACAATTAACTGAGAAGTGTGACCTTATATTTCGCCTCCTTAGAAAACACAGCCAAGGTACTTGGAATGAAGAATGCCAGAACGCCTTTAATAAAGTCAAGCAATACTTGTTAAATGCTCTAGTACTATCTCTACCTAGTCCAGATAAACCATTAATTCTGTACTTATCGGTGTTTAGTAATTTCATAGGATGTGTGCTTGGTTAACATGATGAGTCAGGAAGAAAAGAGAAGGCGATATACTACCTCAGTAAGAAATTTACAGAGTGTGAGATGAGATATTTGCCAATAGAGAAATTATGTTGTGCTTTAATTTGGATGACTCGAAGGTTAAGACAGTACATGCTATATCATACCACTTGGCTTATTTCAAAACTTGATCCCTTGAAGTATATGATGGAGTCAACAACGTTGAATGGGAGAATGGCGAGATGGTAAATTCTACTTTTAGAGTTTAACATAGTCCATGTGAGCCAGAAGGCTATAAAAGGAAGCGCGATAGCGGAATTTCTGGCTAGTAGAGCTCTAGAGGACAATGAGCCGTTGAATTTCGATTTTCCAAATGAGGAGTTGATGTGTGTAGCAACTACAGAAGATTATCCTTGGAAGATGAGCTTCAACGGGGCATCCAATGCGGTTGGGAATGGAATTGGGGCAGTCCTGGTATCCCCAAATGACGATTATTATCCATTCACGTGCAAGTTGGATTTTGATTGCACAAACAATATGGCCGAGTGTGAAGCATGCATCATGGGACTCCGAGCGGCTATAGAGCGAGGAATAAGAACCATGGAAGTGTATGAAGACTCTGCATTGGTAATTTACTAGCGTAGAGGTGAATGGGAGACAAGGGATCCTAAATTGATCAATTATCGTAAGGTATTTTTGGGGTTACTTGAGGAGTTCGATGACGTCACTTTTAATTATATCTCGCGAGGCGAAAACCAGATGACAGATGCTCTAGCAACCTTGGCTTCAATGATTAGAGCAAATAAAGAGGAGGAGATGAGACCAATTCAGATGAGTATCTTTGAGGCTCTAACTTGCTGTTGTAACATTGAGGAAGAAGGAAAGGATGATAATCCTTGGTATCAGGATATATTGTGATACGTGAGAGATCGTAAATACCCAGAACAGGCAACTGAAAATGAAAAGTGAACTTTAAGGATATTAGCTTGTGATTTTGTTTTAGATGAGGACATCTTGTACAAGAGAAGAAAGGACCAAGTACTGTTGAGATGTGTTGACGCCGTGGAGGCTAAGTTAATCTTGGAAGAAGTTCACAAGGGTGTTTGTAGGACGCACGCTAATGGTTTCACGATGGCTAGACAAATCATGAGGTTTGGATATTATTGGTCTATTATGGAAGGGGATTGTATCAACTACGCCAAGAGATGCCATAAATGTCAGATTTACGGAGACAAAATTCATGTACCACATTCACCTCTACATGTTATGACTTCTCCATGGCCTTTTTCCATGTGGGGCATAGATGTCATTGGGCCAATATCACCAAAAGCTTCAAATGGACATCATTTTATTTTCGTGGTCATTGATTACTTCATGAAGTGGGTAGAGGCTGCTTCTTATGCAAATGTTACTAAGTCGGTTGTAAGTCGATTCTTGAAGAAAGAAATCATTTGTCGATATGGGATGCCTGAGAGGATCATATCAGACAATGCATTGAACTTGAACAACAAAACGATAGTAGAAGTTTGTAGTCAGTTCAAGATTAAGCATCATAATTCATATCCATATCACCCAAAGATGAATGGGGCAGTGGAAGTTGCTAACAAAAACATCAAAAAGATAGTGGGGAAAATGACTGGAACCTACAGAGATTGGCATGAGAAGTTACCATTTGCACTCTTAGCCTACCGAACGTCTGTCAGAACCTCTACTGGGGCAAATCCTTTCTCGTTGGTTTATGAGATAGAAGCGGTGTTACCCATTGAAGTTAAAATACCTTCTCTTCGAATTTTGTTAGGGATAAAGCTGGATGAGGCAAAGTGGATTCAATCGCGGTAGAACCAATTGAACTTGATTAAAGAGAAAAGGCTAAAAGCTATTCGCCATGGTCAGATGTATCAGAAGCGAATGATGCAAGCTTATGATAAGAAAGTACGTCCAAGAGAATTCCATGAAGGGGATCTTGTATTAAAAAAGATCCTCCCTATTCAGAAAGACTTTAGAGGAAAATGGATGCCAAATTGGGAAGGGCCGTATGTCGTGAAGAAAGCTTTCTCTGGAGGTGCATTGATCTTAACAGAAATGGATGGAAAGAGTTTACCCAATCCAGCAAATTTAGACTTAATAAAAAAGTACTTTGTCTAAGGGAAAAATTCAGGGTGAAAACCCACAAAGGGCGCCTTGAGTTTTCAAAAAAAAAAAAAATGGAGAGGCCAAGGTGAAAACTCGCAAAGGGCACCTTGTCACCAAAGGGTTTTTGATTTGAAAACCCGAAAGGGCAACTCAAATTTTGAAGAGCACACGGTAATCTGGTTATATCTGATTCAACAAAGAGCGAAGTCTGTTACATATCGGGGCATCAACGAAGTACTTTGGATCTTTTAAACACATGTTAAACTCAAGAAAGTCTTCATGGAGTTGGTGTATGGACGCTCAAGCGGTGGTATCTAGGGTATCTAACTTTTGTCCTGTTTCTATCTTTAGATTCTTTTTCTTCTCAAAGATAAGCTACCAAATTAATTTCCTTTGTATTTTTGATAAGTTCATTCAAATCTAATTAAATCTATCTTCCATTATTCTTAAAGTATGTTGCATTAAAATAATGATAGATGAACTAAATAATTTTCACAAATGAAGTTTTGCTCATTACTCTGGAAGTTTCTAGATAATACAAGAAACTAAAACAGAACATTTGTTTGAGGAATTCACGTAAGTAAGGTTTGAAAGAACTCAAGGGAATTCATTCTTTAGTCTAAAATGATGATTGGACAAATCAAACGATCAAATCCTAAGAGAGAATCATTTTACAAACATTTTGATGGGTTATAGCATTTGTAGAATGGTACAAACCCCCAGGCTGAGTAAGAATGATATTTCGAGAGAAATAAGGATGAGCTTTGACGAAGGAATGAGTAGTGACGTCTAGAATAGGGGTCATATTTATAAACATTTTGCATTATAACGGGTTTAATTAAGAGCATTTGACTCATTTTGATCATAGCATCCTAATCATTAGACATGAACTCATACACATTATACAGGTCATGTCCTTCAAGGGAAAATGAAGATTGATGTGCCTTAACCCCCTAAGCAGTAGGGTAATAGGCTAAAGCTTAGCAGATCTAATGTTCAGATGTTTTTGCATTGAAGAAGATTCAAGATGATTTGGCATCCTTGTGTTTACAAGGAGCAGATCGAAGACATAGCAGATCTAACCTTCGGATGTTTCCATATCGAAGTAGATCCAAGATGATTTGGCGTATCTGTATTATCAGAGGGCAAATCAAAGAAACAGATTTGGCATCTCTGTATTGTCAGAGAAAAAATCAAACAAATAGATTTGGCATCTCTGTATTGACAGAGAGCAGATTGAAGATAGTACATTTGGCATCTCTGTATTGTCAGAGAGCAGATCAAAGATAAGGTGATTTGGCGTCTCTGTATTGTCAAAGAGCAGATCGAAGATGAGATGATTTGGCGTCTCTGTATTGTCAGAGAGCAGATCAAAGATAGCAGATTTGACATCTCTGTATTGTCAGAGAGCAGATCGAAGATAGCAGATTTAGCATCTCTGTATTTTCAAAGAGCAGATCGAAGATAGCAGATTTGGCATCTCTGTATTGTCAGAGAGCAGATCGAAGATAGCAGATTTGGCATCTCTGTATTGTCAGAGAGTAGACGAAGATAGCAGATTTGGCATCTCTGTATTGTCAGAGAGAAGATTGAAGATAGCAGACTTGGCGTCTCTGTATTGACAGCGAGCGGGTCGAAGGTATCAACATAGCGTCCCTAAGGTTGCAGGAGTAGGTTGAAGATAGCAGATATTGCCTTCCTGAAGTTACAATGAAGCAAATTGAAGCTGTCATATTTATAGTCCAATACCTCTAAAGTTGCAGATAGGTTGAAGGCCATTTGAAGAAAGATCTCAAGATTGAACTAGACCGGGCAAAATTGGCCCTTTTATAGTCTTTGCTCTATCGTCGTTACACAACCATGAGCAAAGAAGGGCAGCTGTAGTAACCCATTTCTGCCCGGGCCCGTAAAATAAATAAACAAAATTTGTTGAAATTAAAAAAGCAGTCCAATAAAGTCCTATAAACAGTCCATCTACAATAAACAGGCCTCAAGGCCTGATAAGCCCAACTGCCTAAGACCCAGCAGACCGATCCTACCCCTGATACACTAAACTAACCCATTAACCCGTAGGCCCAAAATTAAAAATGCTTAACCCAATAACCCGTTACACCCATAACCCAGCTAAACTACCCATTAGCCCGTTTACACCAAACCCACAAACAGGTACGGCCCAAATGGCCCAATTTGTTAACAGATGAAGGAAGACCTAGGGTTTCTAGAACCCAAGGCGCCGCAAACGGAAGGTTCCAGAAGCTAAACCAAGCATCATGTCCCTTCGACTCGTGCCGTTCCAGTGACCCTCCATCGATCCCGTGGCTTCGACCTCGAATCACCCTGTGATCGATGTCACCGGTAGATCTACATCATCAGCACGATCATCGCCGAATTTTCCTCGATCACCTGCAAAAAGAGAAAGAAACGACAGAGACGAAACATATATGGCAAGGAAATATGTAAATATACTGTAAACAGTGGCTATAAAACCCGAATGCTATCATTGTAAAAAGGGCTGATTTAGAGAGAATATAAAAAAAAATACAGAGATTCAATAAAAAACACAGTTTTACACAAACTTACGATACCAACAGTTGATTGAAAGTAAAGGTGAATCATTTTGTTTTTTTTTTCTCTTCTATTCCAAATATATATATATATATATATAAATAGGTACTAAAAAATACAGGAAGGTTACCTTTTTCGTCGTAAAACGAACGTTTCGCATTCAGACCGCCGTACAGGGAGGAGTCAGCGGAGGCGCATGGGCGCGTGAATCCGGTGACCAGGGCTTGGCTCGACGGAGGCCGGAGCTCGGAGGACTGCCCTCTCCTCTCTTTCAGAGAGTTTCCAAACTTTTTTTTTTAAAAAACAGACTCTAAAATGATTTTTTTGGGCCGAAATTAACTTAAATAGTGAAACCAGAACGGTGTCGTTTTTACTTAATCAGATAAGTACCAAAACGGCACCGTTTACGCCAAGATCCGCGTGTTGACCCGAAGACCCGGGGAGGATCCGTATGTTTTTGATAAATGGATAAATTACCTAATCGATCCTCCCATTTTATTAAATTTTATAATTTCATTTTATTTTATTTTCAAATTGGCCCTAACTTCTTACATTTAATTCAATTTAATCCCAATGGTCATTAGAATTTATTCTGGGGAACGACGTCGTTTTTAGGATTAGGGCTAATTGCCCAGTGAGTCCCTCGGCTTTAGTCCGTGTTCCAATTTAGCCCAGTTTTCTTTATTTATTTGTAACTAACCCTAAATTCCTTAATTAAATTCAATTTTAATCCTTTTATATATTTAATTTAATTTATTTAAAATACCTTATATATATATATTTATAAACATTAGTTATATATATAATAATCTATTATTTTATTTATATTATTTATAATATTATATACATTTTTTATAAATTTTATTATAAATTTTTTATTCTGTTATATTTATATTTTACTATATGTTATATATTTTTATTATATATTATTTATTTTACTATATTTTAAATACTTATTATTTTATTATTTTATATATTCTTTATTATATTATATTTTATTAATTTTATTTATGTATTTTTATTACATACTATATTTTATTATATATTATTCTTTATAATATCTATCTTTCTTATATATATTTTCTATTATACACTTTATTATATATATATTATTTATTATAGGATTTATATAATTATATATTTTATTTGTAAATTATATTATACACTCTATTTTACCATATTTCCTTACAAACCTTTATTTTATTATAAAGCATACATTATTTTATTACTTATATACATTCTTAAATTATTTTTTTTTGTATAAGCATAATATCAATATTTAGTACATTTTTTTAGTTATTATACCCTATAATATACCCTATATATGTATATATATCATTTTAAAAAAGGGGTTCTCTTTTATCATTCTTATATTATTCAATATATTTCTAAATATCTTGTTTTTATTTGATTTATATTTTATACATTTTAATTTATTTTTAGTTTTCTCTTATTTTGATATAGTAGGTTAAATTTTACATATCATTTGTTTTTGTATATTTGCATGAAATTAATTATTTATTGTGATTTGCATAAGATATTATCATATATGTATATAGCAATTTATATTTGTTGTATTTATTATGCATTACATTATGTTTTTCATGTAACAATAATGCATGAATATTTATGTTATTTATGATGATATATGCATAAAGTGATAATGTATATTGTGTAATTTATGCCATTATTATTATTTTCTATACTATATTTGCATGAAATGATAAAGCATATATATTGTAATTAGGTTTATTCAATTTCTTGTAATATGAAAAACATATCATTACTTTTAAAACCAAAAGTTATATCTCATTTAATTTAAAAGGAACTTTTAAAAAGTGAGGCAATGTTTTGATATTTAGGAATTCGAGAAATAGTGCCCTAACATGCTGGGTTGCGATTTCTCGTTTGTCTAAATATCTAAAATATCATTTTAAACGAGTTTTACAAATCACGAGATGATTTTGGTTACGAAAGTTTAAAAATATCATGTCCAATCATGCTGGATGTGATGTTTGTACTCTTTTAAAATGAATGAATCTTGATTCTTTTCTCAAAACATTACGGTTTTAAGAAAATCTCAATTCTAAATTCTTTCAAACTTCTGACGCTAAGGCAAAATTATTCAATTTGGTACCAATTTTGGGCGTTACGAGGGTGCTAATCCTTCCTCGTACGTAACTGATTCCTGAACCTATTTTCTCATAATTTTGTAGACCAAAACGTTTTATAAAGTGATTCAATCACACTTTAAAAGATTGGTGGCGACTCCCGTTTTTGTTTTTTTAAAACCCATTTTAAAAGAGGTTTCGACATATATTATAAAATATGTTGGTAAATATATTTTTAAAATTAAGTTTTAGAAATAATAGAATTCTTAAAATTGTTCCAAAACATGTTGCTAAATATATTTCCAATGATACATGTCTTGCAAATAGTTTTACGTGCTTTTTTTTTAATTGACTAAATAATATGATTTTATAATATTAAAAAAAATATATTTTTTACTAATTATATGAGGACCTGTTTAATTTTTCTAAAATAGTTTAGAAAACAAATTATTATTTTAAAAGTAATAAAAATAAAATAAATGAAACAATCGATACTAAAATAATAAGTAGTTAGTTTAAATAATATAAAATCAATATTTAACTAAAACACAATTAAACTTTTTTGAACTTAAAAAATTCACAAAGGTTTACTTGCTTTTTAAAATATGTTTGCAATCATATAATAAAATTTTAATTTAAAATGTTAAAAAATATACTAAAATTTTTAAAATTAAAAATGAAATACGACTTTGCCAATAATATTAAAAATAAACTGTTTTCAAAACAGTTTGTAAAAAAAGTTCTCTATACATTTTCTTAAACTTTCAAAAATTTTCTCCATGCATTTTAATTAATACACATCAAGGATTAAAAAACTATTTTTTATAATATTTAAGTATTTCTAGCTCTATGCAAGTAAAATTATTGGTACCTATACATATTGTATTTAAGTATCCAATTTAATTGATGTCATGAATTAATCCACACCAACTTAATTTAGAATTTACTAAAAAGCATTTTATATATTAAAGATAAATATTATTATTCGGGTATTTTTATCGTTCTATAACTTTTTTATAAAATTTGTAAAAAAATAATATAAACCTAAAATTAATTTACGACTTCAACTTAAGAAATCAAGATCTCCAAACCTTCATTTTTTTTCCTTTCAAGCAAAACCTCCTTTATTTCTTACATATCTTTTTTTATAAATACATTTTTATTTTTTACCTAGATCGTGAGTATGACATACTCTAGCTTATATATATTTGAGTAGGTAACACGGTTGAAATGCGGTGGCTTCATCTTTGCACATCTGTTTAACCACACAATGGGTGACGAAACTGGCCTGTCCTAATTCATGACTACCGTGGGAGAGATAGCACGTGGTGCACTTGTTCCCTCAACGCCACCAGTTTGGGAAAGGCATCTCTTAAGTGCTCGAGATTCACCACTCATAACATATCAACACGAGGAGTACTCTCACAATACTTCAGGTCCAAAAAACAGAACAATTATTCCAACAAACAACTTGGTTTGTCGTTCATTTTTATTTAGACAATCTCATATTTCATCACTCCGTAGATTTGTCCCCCACAACCTCCGTTGTTCAACATTTGATATCTTATCTGCATACTTATGGCGTTGTCGTACGAAAGCTTTGGAACTTGATCCAAATGAAGATGTTCGCCTTATTTGCATCGTTAATGCTCGTTTCAAGTTCAATCCTCCTTTTCCATTGGGATATTATGGGAACGCACTTGGCTTCCCTGCAGCTTCATCAAGCATTGGAAAGCTAACCTAAAACCCACTAGAATATACATTAGAGCTAGTGAAACAAGCCAAGACAAAGGTAACGGATGAGTACATGAAATCAATAATGGATTTATTGGTCACTAGAGGTCGACCAAATGTTAAATTGGCGGGATCCTACATAGTGTCGGATTTAACGCGAGCAAAGTTCAAAGAGATTGATTTTGGATGGGGTGAAGCGGTCCTTGTAGGACCAGAAACTTGTTGGGAGCTAATAAGCTTTTATATACCATCCAAGAATAAGAAAGGAGAGGATGAAATGATAGTTCCAGTTTGTCTACCAGCCTCTGCTATGAAAAATTTTGTTAAGGAGTTAGAAGACATGTTGAAGGATGAACCAACAGTTCATGCTGATATATAATAACATACTCTAAACCTTTTATTATTATTATTAAATTTGAATTTCTACAAATAAATATGTAACCGTTTCATGCAATGATTGGTATTTCTCAAAAGATTCAGAATATTTCACGTAAGCCAAGCAGTGAATTGTGTAGAGTTGAAGATCTTTTAGCTTGGTTAATTGCATTATCAGCTTATAAGTGTTTCTATTTTTTATCCTCTAATTGTTTCTTTGATGTGTAATATACCGATTAAAATTTACATGCAATAAAATTATTTTTTTGTTGCCACAAATATTAGTTATTAGGTCAAGATATAGAGATTAATTTAATTGAGTAAAATATAACAATACTAACAGCAACAAGAACAGGCTTTGTCTATTGATCCCTATTTTGCAATTAAGTTTTATAGCAACAACATCCACAATTAGTTTATTATTAAATCCATCAAATATAGTTTACTATCATTAAGCAAAACGTCATAATGATGTGAGCTATCATCAAGCACTTAGAGAATGCGATTAGATGAAACACATGACACATATTATACCCACAAAATAAACCAAGAAATCTAAATAGAGGTAGAGAGAAGCAATGTCAGAATTACAGCAACATCAACTACAAACAAATCCTTTTGAAACTCCACACATACTTTGCCAAAAGATGCCCTTTGTTAGTGTCTCAAGGGCTATAAAGTCTTTTTTGTCATTAAGATAGTCTTAGTCAAAGTATTACTTTTTAGGGAGATTGTTAGCTTGATAGTAGGAGTTGGAAGCTAAGTTTGTTAGCTTGTTTGTAGGACTAGGAAGTTGAATTTGTAAAGATTTTTTTAGCTTGAATCATGTATATAAACATTATGTGATTAATGATTTTTTATCAAGTTTCTCCATTTTTAGTTTATGTGCCTTCAGTTAGCTCTCTATTGGAACAACATTAGTACCAAAACCTCTTTTTTATTGAGGGACTTGTGAGAATCATGTGAGAAAAATTAAGAGATACAATTGTAAGGAATTATGAAAAATAGGAGAATTAGGATCAAACAACCTATTTGCTTTTGCCTCACTGGTGTTTGATAGAGAGAACTATCAAGCATCGGCTATGAGAATACAAGTATACATGGAGGGTTGTGATTATTAGGAAGCTATCAATCAAGACTATGAGGTTGTTCCATTTCCCAACAATCCAACTATGAACCAGATCAAACTAAAAAAAGGAGAGAACAACCAAGAATGTAACTCCCCTTACCCGTGTTTAATGCCGGAACAGGGTACGAGGCATTACTGGACTTAATCACTAATCATCGTATAAAAACCGATTCATAATTTCACTCTAATTTAAAACTTCTTCAAACACATTCAAGCTGTCCCTTAAAAAGAACTTACAAGGTCCATATCATGCTTTAATTCAACCGCACACATAGGCAAACATGCACATTTATAAATTGCATCATTTAATTAATAACATAATTAAGACTATCTTCATTAAATGACTTTATACAATAGAGACCTTCAATTAACATAGGTCAGTATTTTAGGCCAACTCCTAGCAACTTAATAACAATTAAACGAGTCCCCATACATGCCAAAGACTTAAAAATACTTTAAAACCTTTATATATCGATCAATAGTTTGATAGTGTGATTTAACCTCCGGCGACCTCTAACTCGAGCTAACATCTGTGACACTATAGGAAAACGAAAAGGAAGGGAGAAAGCATTATAGCTTAGTAAGTAAATATGTAAATATTAATAAACAGTACATTATCATACTTTAAACAAAGTCATAATATGTTCCTGGAATATTATCATCACAAACACACATACTTTCACTATTAATCATCATAAAAAGTTTAAAATAAGTCATCCTAGCAAAGTACCAGTAGCTAAATTATTTATTTCTAGAGCTACAAAACTCCAAATTACAAACTGTTAATTTTCCTTGAACCTAAATTCACGTATATTATTACCATAAAAGTTTCAGAATTTTTGGTCTAGCCAATTAATAAAATTAATTCATTGACGTTACCCCTGTTTCACTGCTCAACTGCCCTGACCATTCTTCACTATCAATCAATTTTCTCCTTGTAAAGAATTCAAAGGATGTTCTTGTTTATTTCATTTCAAACTAGACTCATTAAGGATTTCAAGAATATAAATTATATCACCTAATTAGTTTTGTACAATTTTTAATGATTTTTCCAAGTCAGAATAGGGGATCATGTAGTCATTCTGAACCAATCTCTCAAAAACTTAAATATCTCATAATATAGAATTCCTTTGCTTGCTCTGTTTCCGTTATATGAAAATATATTCATTAAGATCTAATTTGATATCTCATTCAGTCTCTAATTAAATTTCTACTATTTTTGGTAAATTTTTAGATTCCCATTACTGCAACTATCCCGAATAGTTTTATTGTCAATTTTGATCTTTCACACTTCAATTGTATTCATCACTTACCCATAACAATTTCTCTAATTTCCAATCACATATCGAGCATATTTCTCATAAGTTACACACGTATATACTTACACTTATCATCAAAAAGTCATACACAATTTCATTTAACCAATTTCCCAGTTGAACGCTTCGGAATAATAACAGATACGCGATAATATCACACACAGCCCACCTTTAAAATCGAAGCTCTCTTGTACACATAGTGGCCTTCACTTAGCACCACTCATGTGACCTAGCTCGATTGTACACATAATTTTGGCTCTCTTGTACACATAGTGAACACTTAGTACTACCAATATGACCTAGCCAGTTTATCTCGTAGCTCTCTTGTCTACATGATGTCCTTCACCTGGAACCACGCATGCGACCTAGCTACATATATCCCGTAGCTCTCTTGTACACATGGTATACATCCCGTATTACACACGTGACCTAGCTACATACCATCCATATCTTTCGATTCCGAAGGTTCAAACGGGAAGTATCTCACTATCTAATACTTTATTCCATTCTTCCAATAGTCAATTATAATTCAAAAATCAGCTACAATACATAAAATATGCTGAAATATAAAAACGTAAATAAAGATAATGTAGTATTTACATACAAACTTACATACTTTCTCATTTCCATGCCGAATTAATATTGAACATTTAAATCATCATAATTATACTTAGTTTCAACACCTCGGCAATCATAGTAAATATATCAATATTACATTGAAACATGCATAAATTAGTGCTTATTATACATATGAACTTACATCGATACTAAAATGACCATTTTACCAACTTTCTCGATTTTCGATTTTTCTCCCATTCTAGGTTCAAATATAATTTTTTGAGATCTAAAACATCATATTTTACTTATTTAATTAATGTACTATTCAAAACAGTCCTTAACTCAAACTTTGGATAAATTACAATTTTGCCACTAAACTTTTGCATATTTAAACTTTTGCCCCTAGGCTCGGGAATTAAACTTCACCCCTTATTCTTATGTTTTATGGGGTGCTGATCATTTTTCCCTTCTATGGCAATAACAAATTCTCGCTCTAACACATAGTTATGAACAGTAACAACTTTTATCGATTAAGCCGTTTTACTCATTTTTGCTTAAAATCGCTTAGCAAAAGTTGTTCAACATAATTTCAGCCTTCATATTCTACCATAAAACATAAAAATAAACACATTTCACCTGTGGGTATTTTTCCAAATATGAACCCTAGCTTAAATTATTGCTAGAATAAGCTTAATCAAGTTACCGAGATTCCAAAAACGTAAAGAACTTGAAAAACGGGGCTAGAACGGACTTACTATTGAGCTTGGAAAGCTTGAAAACCCTAGCCATGGCTTCCCCCATGTAATTTTGGCCTCCATGAAAAAGATGAGTCAATTTTGGATTTATTTTCCCTTTTTATTTCTTTTAATTACCAAATGACTAAAATGCCCTTAGGGCCTTTCTGTAAAATTTTCTCCTATTCATGCCCATTTTTGTCCAAACGAAATATAATGGTCTAATTACCGTTTAAGGACCTCCTCTTTAAACTCCCATTTCAATCAAGTACTTATGAATTAGAACATATATTTTGCAACTTTTGCAATTTAGTCCTAAAAGTCTAATTAAGCACTTTATCAGTAAAATTTCTTAACGATATTTTTACACAATATTTTAATCAATAAATAAACCTTAAAAGTTAATCGGAATAAATTTTTTGACTTTGAATTCGTGGTTCTAAAACCATCGTTCCGTTCAGGCCCTAAATCAGGCTGTTACAGCAACTTCTGCAAATAAGCCCTAATAGGCAAATTAAACATGCAATCTATAAAATTTCTTATCAATACTCTAACACATGCATCTAATCACTCGGTAAATCATAAAAATTAATCGAAATAAACTTTTCTATCTCAAATTTATGGTTTCGCAACCACTATTCTATTTAGGCCTTATTTCGAGATGTTACATTTCTCCCCCCTTTAGGGATTTTCGCCCATGAAAATCTTACCGGTAAAAAGATTCAATATCTTTTCTCAAAATTTCTTAAATATCTCCAAACAAATTTTCTTCAAAGCAGCACTTTCAAAATCACCCCACTATCAAATTGAAATCCAATGTAACTAAGTTTCAACTCTATATGACCTCTATATTAATCGAAAACTATTTCCAATTCTAACATTTGCTTTCACTTTTTTTTAACCAAAAACTTTGCATTCAACTATTAATTCAACTCAATCATTATTCTTCTATCTAATTCTATCATTACTAAATCCACATTATCTTATTCACAATCATTATACTTTAAACATCATACCTGGATGAGTTAATTAACTAAGTCTAATATTTCTTTAACTTAACATTTTAGAATTCAGAAAGTCTTCATATTAACCTTACATCTTTTCTGCAACTGAGTTCATTTATTAAACCATTCTCAAATGCTATGACATTGTCAATTAATCTTATTGGAAGGGAGTGAGGCTGTAACACTTCTAACTTGCCTTTTATATATTCATGCATAAAACTTAACACTCATCAATATATATATAATTTGCTTCAAATAACTCAACATGCATATTCATTTTACACAACCCTCCTATCATCTTATACAAACAAATACACTTATACATGCGTTCATAATTCTTAAATAGAATTACTCATAACATTTATTTAATTTCACAAGTTACACTCATAGCATCACACAATTGCCAATCAACATGAACACTTATCATAATATAAACTTTCCCTTCATCTCATCTTTCATATTCCAAGAGAAATTCTTATTCACAACTCATTCATTATCACATAAACATCATGAACTAGTACTCTTACCTTTTACGAGTCTCATTTCATCTTAATATTATCACAGTTATATAGTTCATTTTAGACAGACTTACACACATATTCATATTTTAAAATAAATGCACTCAAACATACATTCCACGAATTTGAGTAAATCTATTTATCACATTCACTTAGTCAAATAAGTTAGACACATAATATCATGTCAATGTCAAACGAACATGGATGAGTTTACAACAAGATAAACTTTCGTTTCTTTTCACTTTTCTATATTTCTCCACTTATGTCTATTTCATTTTACACTTGATCTCACACATATCATCACAAGTCACCAACATCAATTTAAGTACACCAATATATCCATCAAATTATACGAACTTACTTAACACCTTTTTACACTGTCGATGGTAGTTCGGTTGGAAAACACTTCTGTCTCAACAAAACTATTTCATCGAGATAGGGAGGCATCACACTATCATAAGTCGTAATATGGCATGTATAGCTTAACTCTTACACATACTAGGTAAGTCCAAGAACTGACTAAACTATAGCTCTGATACCACCAAATGTAACACCCCTTACCTGTGTTCGACGCCGGAACAGGGTACGAGGCATTACTGGACTTAATCACTAATCATCGTATAAAAATCGATTCATAATTTCACTCTAATTGAAAACTTTTTCAAACACATTCAAGTTGTCCCTTAAAAGAACTTACAAGGCCCATATCATGCTTTAATTCAACCGCACACATAGGCAACCATGCACATTCATAAATTGCACCATTTAATTAATAACATAATCAAGACTATCTTCATTAAATGACTTTATACAATAGAGACCTTCAATTAACATAGGTCAGTATTTTAGGCCAATTCCTAGCAACTTAATAACAATTAAACGAGTCCCCATACATGCCAAAGACTTAAAAATACTTTCAAACCTTTATATATCGATCAATAGTTTGATAGTGTGATTTAACCTCTGGAGACCTCCAACTCGAGCTAACATCTGTGACACTATAGGAAAAAGAAAAGGAAGGGAGTAAGCATTATAGCTTAGTAAGTAAATATGTAAATATTAATAAACAATATATTATCATACTTTAAACAAAGTCACAATATGTTACCAGAATATTACCATCACAAACACACATACTTTCACTATTACAATCATAAACAAATTCAAAATAAGCTGTCTAGCAGAGTACCAGCAGCTAAATTATTTATTTCTGGAGCTACAGAACTCCAAATTACAAACCGTTAATTTTCCTTGAAACTATATTCACTTATATTATTATAAAATTTTCAGAATATTTGGTCCAGCCAATTAGTACAGTTAATTCATTGAAGTTACCCCTGTTTCACTGCTCAACTGCCCTGACCATTCTTCACTTCGAATCAATTTTCTCCTAGTACAGAATTCAAAGGATGTTCTAGTTTATTTTATTTGAAACTAGACTCATTAAGGATTTCAAGAATATAAATTATACCCCCTAATTAGTTTTTTACAATTTTTAATGATTTTTCCAAGTCAGAATAGGGGATCACGTAGTCATTCTGAACCAGTCTCTCAAAAACTTAAATATCTCATAATATAGAATTCCTTTGCTTGCTCTGTTTTCGTTATATGAAAATAGATTCATTAAGATCTAATTTGATATCTTATTCAGTCTCTAATTCAATTTCTACTATTTTTGGTAAATTTTTAGATTCCCATCACTGCAACTATCCCGAACAGTTTTATTGTCAATTTTGATCTTTCACACTTCAATTGTATTCATCACTTACCCATAACAATCTTTCTACTTTCCAATCACATATCGAGCATATTACTCATAAGTTACACACATATATACTTACACTTATCATCAAAAAGTCATACACAATTTCATTTAACCAATTTCCCAGTTGAACGCTTTGGAATAATAACAGATACGCGATAATATCGCACACAGCCCACCTTTAAAATCGAAGCTCTCTTGTACACATAGTGGCCTTCTCTTAGCACCACTCATGTGACCTAGCTCGATTGTACACATAATTTTGGCTCTCTTGTACACATAGTGAACACTTAGTATTACCCATGTGACCTAGCCAGTTTATCTCGTAGCTCTCTTGTCTACATGGTGTCCTTCACCTAGAACCACGCATGCGACCTAGCTACATATATCCCGTAGCTCTCTTGTACACATGGTATACATCCCGTATTACACACGTGACCTAACTACATACCATCCGTATCTTTCGATTCCGAAGGTTCAAACGGGAAGGATCTCACTATCTAATACTTTATTCCATTCTTCCAATAGTCAATTATAATTCAAAAATCAGCTACAATACATAAAATATGCTGAAATATAAAAACGTAAATAAAGATAATGTAATATTTACATACAAACTTACATACTTTCTCATTTCCATGTCGAATTAATATTGAACATTTAAATCATCATAATTATACTTACTTTCAACACCTCGACAATCATAGTAAATATATCAATATTACATTGAAACATGCATAAATTAATGCTTATTATACATATGAACTTACCTCGATACTAAAATGACCATTTTACCAACTTTCCCGATTTTTGATTTTTCTCCCATTCTAGGTTCAAATCTCATTTTTCAGGATCTAAAACATTATATTTTACTTATTTAATTAATTTACTATTCAAAACAGTCCTTAACTCAAACTTTGGAAAAATTACAATTTTGCCCCTAAACTTTTGCATATTTACACTTTTGCCCCTAGGCTCGTGAATTAAACTTCATCCCTTATTATTATGTTTTATGGGATGCTGATCATTTTTCCCTTCTATGGCAACATCAAATTCTCGCTCTAACACATAGTTATGAACAATAACAACTTTTACCGATTAAGCCATTTTACTCATTTTTGCTTAAAACCGCTTAGCAAAAGTTGTTTAACATAATTTCAGCCTTCATATTCTACCATAAAACATAAAAATAAACACATCTCACCTATGGGTATTTTTCCAAATATGAACCCTAGCTTAAATTATTGCTAGAATAAGCTTAATCAAGTTACCGAGATTCCAAAAACGTAAAGAACTTGAAAAACGAGACTAGAACGGACTTACTATTGAGCTTGGAAAGCTTGAAAACCCTATCCATGGCTTCCCCCATGCTAATTTCGGCCTCCATGAAAAAGATGAGTCAATTTTGGCTTTATTTTCCTTTTTTATTTCTTTTAATTACCAAATGACTAAAATGCCCTTAAGACCTTTATTTAAAATTTTCTCCTATTCATGGCCATTTTTGTCCAAACGAAATATAATGGTCTAATTACCATTTAAGGACCTCCTCTTTAAACTCCCATTTCAATCAAGTACTTATGAATTAGAAC
The DNA here is from genome assembly GCA_025698475.1 of Gossypium anomalum. Classification (NCBI taxonomy): domain Eukaryota; kingdom Viridiplantae; phylum Streptophyta; class Magnoliopsida; order Malvales; family Malvaceae; genus Gossypium; species Gossypium anomalum. The sequence goes on along the minus strand of CM046968.1, from coordinate 54,322,506 downwards.
ATATATTTTGCAACTTTTGCAATTTAGTCCTAAAAGTCTAATTAAGCACTTTATCAGTAAAATTTCTTAACGATATTTTTACACAATATTTTAATCAATAAATAAAACTTAAAACTTAATCAGAATAAATTTTTTGACTTCAAATTTGTGGTTCTAAAACCATCGTTCTGTTTAGGCCCTAAATCGGGCTGTTACAGCAACTTCTGCAAATAAGCCCTAATAGGCAATTAAACATGCAATCTATAAAATTTCTTATCAATACTCTAACATATGCATCTAATCACTCGGTAAATCATAAAAATTAATCGAAATAAACTTTTCTATCTCAGATTTATGGTTTCGCAACCACTATTCCATTTAGGCCTTATTTCGAGATGTTACAAAGAAGGCAAGAACAAAGGTTGGCCTTTATGATACTATTTCACCAGCCATATTCAATAGAATTATGGTTTTTGGATCAACAAAGGAGATATGGGACTATAACATCCTGAAATAAGGCCTAGTCGAAACAGTGGTTTCGGGACCACAAATTTGACATCAAAATATTTTTTTTTATGATTATTATGAGGTCTAAAATATGAGAATATGCATGTGTTAAAGTTTCATGAAGAAATTCTATGAGTAAGGTGTCCAATTAGAAAGTAAGGACCAAATCAAATAAATTTCAAAACTTGGATTCTAGAAGCAATTTGTATGAAATTGCTTTAGATTATTAATTAGAAGGTCTTAAAGAGCAATTTGCCCAATTTTTAAGTTTTTGGACAAAAATGGGCATGTATGGATGCAATTTAAAAGAAAGGGCTTGAGGGCATTTTGGTCATTTAGCTAATCAATGAAATAAAATGGGAAAAATAAGCCAAAAATCAACCATTCTTCTCCCTCATCCAGCCGAAATTCTCAAGCTCTCTATAGCTAGGGTTTTCAACATTTTCAAGCTCAATACCATTTTTAATGTTCTTCGTATTTTTGAAATCTCGGTAACTTACTCTCTCTATTTCTACCCATATTTCATGCTAGGGTTCATGTTTAGAAATTTACCCATGCATGAGTTACTTGTATTTTGATGGTTTATGAAGGAATATGAAAGTTTAAAAGATGGTAAACAACTTTTACTAAGTAATTTTTCATGGAAATGACTTTAGGGACCATTTTGTAAAAGTTGTAAAAAAGAGTAGAAAGATGAGAAATAATGGAGAAATGTGGGCTGCCATAAGAGGGAAAAACATTGCTAGGCTTGGGTGATGTAGGAATTACATGCATTTCATTATACGAGCCTAGGGACCAAATCGTGAAAACGTGAAAGGTTAGGGGCAAAATGGTCATTTTCTTCGGGGGTGAAATTTAGACTCGAAAGGATTAATGTGAGGTATTAATGATTCATTTTTATTGTTATAGACCCCGAGGAACAAATTTAGGAGATCGATCGAGGAAAATGAAAGGTTTCGGAATAACCGAAACACGATACCGGAACGAGTACCAGGTAAGTCCAAATAACTTAAAGTAAACTCATAATATGCCTAATTGCATGATTTATGAATGTATGATAATTGCATTTGATGATGGCATAAAAATCCATGGAATGTATCATTAATAATGACATGTTGGTAAATGTCCCGATTAAGGTTAAAAAGGAAGTTCGATGGATGAACCATGTTTTACATGTGACTTGAGATCATGCATGTGTTGCAGAAAGGATTTAGCCCGGACGGGTAATCTGTTGATCTCAAATATAGGAAGGATCTAGCCCAGACGGGTGTTCCTTGAGTGATGAGCCTCCCGAAGAATATGTGTGCATTATGGATTTAGCCCGGACTGGTAATTCAGATTCGAGCTCATTAAGAGTGTTTGTCATTACAAGGGATTTAACTTGGACTGGTAATCCCGACATCACTCTATTAGTTTATATTACGGGGGATTTAGCTTGGATTGGTAATCCCGCCGTAAGATGTGAGGTTCGCGGGAGTGCATACATGAGATGATCGCTCTTATGACTTGGCGGTAAATGGATAATCCATCAAGATTTCCAAGAAACTCAATGGGATTAATATGAGATATATATATATATATGAAGATGTTGAATGATGAGCTCATCTAAGACAAATTCAATGGTGTATTGTTATGTGACTAACTTGTTGATTGAGTGCATGTGATAGGGAAACCATTCTATGCTTGTTGATTTTATTACCTAATATGGTTGCATGCTAATTAATCAGTAAGTTTACTTTCCAGTTATTCAGGCTTACTAAGCATGTAAATGCTTACCCCTCTCTTTTCCCTATCTTACAGAGCTCGAGGACTCGTAGAGATTGGAAGACGGTCGGAGATTCAACACACTATCATCTTGTCTAGCTTTGGTAAATAGATACTTTTATTTTGTTCAATGGCATGTATAGGGCTTTTGTTTATTTTGTTATATGTGTCATTTGATTTGTCAAAATGAAGGCATGTAAAGATATATATATTCATTTGTGTATGGTTATGGGAATTGGCTCATTTTGATGTTGGTTATGGCTTACAAATTTATGCATATTTGCGTCTAAATGTTCTCGTGATTTTTAAATGTGGCATATCATAATTAGGCTTAAGTAATGTGACCAAACTACTTGGGATGGCTTGGATATAATTGGTAATGAGTTATAATAATGAGCCAATCTTAAAAGTGTCACAAGGCATAGAAATCCTTAATACAAGGGAAATAACCTAGCATGTGTAAAATCGATGAAATGAGGTTTACATGCAATGAGGTTTATCGAGGTCATTTAAGTGTATAAGAAGGCCTTGTTATGCATTATGGAAACCTTTAAGTGAGAGTGGATGATAGAAGGTAACCAAAGGCTTGGAAAATAGCCTAACAAGGTCCACATGGGTAAACACACGGTGTGTGTTTAGACTGTGTGTGACACACGGATCACCCTATGGGCATGTGGTATGGCCGTGTGTCCCCTACACCTAAAAATTTTAGTCAAAATGCATGGTAGTAAATACACGGGTAGAGACACGATCATGTGTCTCAGCCGTGTGGAGGGCACAGCCTAACACACGGGCGTGTGTCTTGGCCGTGTGCCCCTAAATGCATGCTGACATCATAAACAGAATGCTCAAGTTTTTAAACATGGGCGACCACACGGGCGTGTCTAGGCCGTGTGAAGGACACGGGCCAGGGACACGGGCGTGTGCTTGGCCGTGCAAAAACCCCTATAGGTTCAAAATAGAAAATAAATTCAATTAATTCCACATGGGTTAGGGACACGGGCGTGTCCCGAAGCACACGGGCGTGTACATTGCCTCCACACGGGCCTGTGAGGCATTAACCTAGAAATTTTCTTAAAATTTTCCTAAGTTCTCGTTTTACTCCTGAGCTATAATCAACGTATGTTTAAGGCCTCGCAGGCCCATAATAGGGACATTAAGATGTCATTCGACTGGTTTTAAATTAGAACGAAATTTTATAACCTGTATTTCCCAGAAATGTTCGAGTGCATGTCTGGTAACGCTTCGTACCTGGTCCTAGTCTTGGGTACGAGTAAGGGGTGTTACAGGGACTACCTCCAGGCTGAGTATCAATGAGATGAGAGGATCAAAAGCATAGAGGTGTTGAACTTGATTAGGGAATTCGAGATGCTGTAGATGAAGTAGTTTGATCCAATGAAAAATACTCAGACATGTTGATTAAGATTGCTAACAAGGTAAGGGTTCTCGAGACTGATCTCTATGGTAGTAGACTGGTGCAAAAGATACTAGTTTCTCTGCCTAAGAAGTAGGAAGCAACAATTTCTTCTTTGGAGAATACCAAGGACTTGACTTAGTTGAGAGTAGTGGAGTTGATTGATGCTTTACAAGCATTACAGCAAATGAGGCTAATGAGGTAAGAAGGAAGCATATAAGGAGTACTAAAGGCTAAGATGCAATAGGTGAAGACAAAAATGACAAGTGAAAAGAGGAGAAAAGTGATGGCACCAGTGGTTCAGAAGCTGCTATAAAGGGTAGTTGTGTTGGAAACTCCAACAAGTACTCTTCATGTAAGTATTTTGGAAAACAAAACCATCCCCTTTTTAAGTGTTGGAGAAGGCTAGATGTGAAGTGTAGATGGTGTAACTTGATGGGGCACATTGAGAGGTTCTTCAAAGAAACAAGAAATTAACAACTAGGTGGAGCATATGCTACAATTAAAGAAGAAGAGGACCAATTGTTTGTTGCCTCTTGTTTCTCATTAAGCACTCCATGTAATAGTTGATTAGGTGATAGTGGTTGCACCAATCACATGACTTGTGATGAGAAGTTTCTTAAAGACCTTGATAGGTCATTAAATACCTTGAATAGTACCTAAAAGTGATGGGAAAAGGTACAATGACAATAGAAAGTTGTGTTGGTACTAAGTTGATTTCAAATATTTTGTTTGTACCTAAGATTGATCAAAACTTGTCGAGTGTGGGGTAATTGGTAGAGAAGGAATTCGAGGAGATGTTTGAATAGGGAAGGTGTCTGATCATTGACTCTAGTGGCAATGAATTGTTTAGAGTCAAGATGCAGAAGAAGAGTTTCTCATTGAATCCATTCGAGGAGGAGCAAGTGGCATTCAAGTGCTAGGTCAGTGACTCTGAATTGTCACATAAGAGGTTAGAGAACTTTCAACACAAAGGTTTGCAGTTCATGCAGAAGAATGACATGGTGTAACGACTTGGTCTTCGCTGGTACTGGAAAATACAATTTTAGAACCCTATTTCCATAAACTTAGTCCAGAAATATAAAATAAGAATATTTACATAGGTTAGTGTAAAAATATATTGAAGTTTGGTAATGTAGCACCCTATACCCGAACAAATTGTCAGATCTGAGCTACTGTGTGTCACATTCATTGTCGAAGCAACTACAATCAATTCAAAAGTAATATATACACTAAGTATGATAAAATCAAACTATGAAAATTTTAATTTGCATATACCTTTATATGTATGCATATCCACCGTATATAAATTATTAGCATATAAAATATAGCATTTGATTATAACATCATTCAACTACTACAAAACCTAACCTATTAGATACATGCCAAATATATCTAATATTGAAAACTAAGAAATATGGCCAAGGTTGGGATTGTGGATAGGATGCTGAAGCTGAAGCATGAAAATTTTGATTTAGATCTAACCTGCACATAGAGAAAACAATTAGTCTGCTGAGTAAAGTATTCAGTGGTTTTTTTTTAAAATAATCTCATTATAGATTCTAATCCTATCTGTTCTTTTTGACACAATGCCTAGAACTACCCATAACTCCTCCCTAACACATAAATAGGAGGATAATGCTCTTCAGAGCACTCGAACCCACGTCTTCATGCATTGGCAACAATGCCCATGCCAATTGAGCTAAGACTCAATAAACTATTTAGTGGTTTTTTTTATAATTTAAATAAATAATATTAACATTAACAATTATACCAAAATAAATATGTATATCTATATGTCCATATCTATCATGTACTTATTCTTATAACATAAAGCTACCAAACTTAATATTCTTGATAGTAAACTTGTTTTGTGAACAAAATCACACTTCTTCTTCATGCTTCAATACAATTCATAAAGACAATTCATTATACTCATAATAATAATTCTAAACTAATTTGTAAGACATCGTCGAGTCCGATCTCTATACCCAAACTATGGAATATTACCATAGTTATTGGAAAATAAAACTTACAATTTATAATAATTAATTTCATTTAATCATCAACTCATGTCATAATTCCATGTATAATATGAAATACAACCAAATCCAAGTCTAAAACAAGCCTACGAAAAGCTCTAAGGTTAATCCGGGATCAAACAAGGACTAATTTGAAACTTTTACAAAATGATGGATAAAAGTGCAAAACAAGGGTCACGTGGTCGTGTGTCCAGGTTGTGTAACTCACTGTAGTTGTGTAGGTTAAAAGCCCAATTTTTCCAAAAGTCATACGGCCGTGTAGTTAGGTCGTGTAACAAATTGAGGTCGCGTGGATCAAATTTTTACCATATCTACAGTACTCACACGGGTGTGTGGCCAGCCCATGTGACAATCAGAAACCATGTGGCTGAAAGAATCCTACATTTTAGTGGTCATATAGTCATGTCATTAGCCCATGTGTGACACAGGGTTGTGTGCCAGCCTAAGTGGTGTAGGAATGTGCCATTAAGTATCAAATTTCATGCCAAATCAAAATAATAGCTTATTTGGTCATTCAAACCTGCATAAAACCAATCTAAACATATACTAATACATCCATTTAACCAACCATAATACCATAAAAGCTATTCTACATAAAAAGAACATTTTACTAAGCTTAACAACTGATGTAATCATTAACCAGTCAACATGACATACCAATCATCTTAACACTTCAAACTCAACTAAAACATGTCATATATTAACCTCCTAATCATCTAACCAATATACCTTATCAGCACCTTTTCACAATAAGGTTATATAAGCATTACAAGCCATTCAAGATCAAACACCATTCTTATATGCTTCAAATTATGCATAAGGCATACAAGACTTATAACAATTCATGTACCAAAGGTATCATTCATTGTACTAATTAACATATTTACTTAGACTACTAAATTCAATCAGTATTGTAACTCTTCATACCATATTCAAGCCTATTTATAATTTACTTATACTTAACCAAATACATACACCATCATCATAGTATATAAAAGCATGTAGACAAATGTTACACCAAGATAACACAACATTTAAGTCATGTCCTAAGATCACTGCTTTTCCATACAAATAATACATGTATTATCTAACAATTCCCCATCAAGTTCATACTTTATATAAGTGTCACCCATCCCCAAAATTTCACATATATTAGTCCTATCTACATACCATTTCTAACTTGTGTCATTCTTAACCATTCTCATTTATATAATCATTCCAAAACAGCTAACTCAATAAGGCATAATTTAGCATTTACCATACCATTTTCAATTCATCCACTCAATTACTCATTCAACCTATCATCAATTCATACCATAATTGCTTACCTTGCCTATGCATACTTATTTAAGCTACTTAATTATTTAATTTCTCCTATCACATAAAACATGTCTAAAACATATACGAATAGCGATATACATCTTATCTTTCAACTTTAACATTCAATCCTACAATTCCTTATTAAGAATACATGTAATACTTTAATCAATTACTAATTAGTCCCATACCAATTCACTTATCCTATTTACCAATTCACCTAGATAAGTATTTTAAACATGGTCAAAACATACTTATACCAACAAGGCATTAATCATTTATGCCACATTACCATTCCAACTTATATAATTTTAGAATATCATCTATCAACCATAAAACATATAATCAAATCATACTAACTTCTAAGTATTTATTTATATCTATCACACAATTCATAGTTTACAATTCAATTCTTTTAATTTCATCTAAATTATAATTAATCTAAACTAATAAACATTAAATATAATCAGACATATCATAAAATTTGTATAGTAAGTTCCATATGAACTTACCAGGTAAAATCAGTGATAATTAAGGTATCAGGGACTTATTTGCAATTTTTCCTTTTTCCTCGAGTATCTACCGATTGATTCAAATCTTGATCATGCAAAGTTCGAAAGATTGAAACTCAATGGAAATTTTATTCTTTTATTTCCATGGACTTTTTGGTGGTGGAAAAGGATTAGAAAAAAATATGGCTTTGTTTCTTTTCATTTCTTTTTATTTTATAAGTATTATAATAATAACATTATTTACACACAAATAATCACCTAACCATCCTCCATCTTTTAAAATTGTCAAATTTTCATTTAAATCATTACTTTAAATTAATTAGCCCTCTTAACAAATAAAAATCAATAGCGATTAATTTTTACCATTTTAATGATTTAGTTTTGTACTATAATAAATCACTAATTCAGCAAAATTACTTATCCTAAATTCAATTCACCTATATAGTAATTTCATAAATATTTATTAAAAATAATTTTAGGCTTGGTTTACGAAAATAAGGTCCTGATATCTCGTTTTCCAACACCACTAACTTTAAAGTTGATACACTTGTACCTTAATAAACTACCCAATTAACAAAAAATAAATGACCAAATATTAATTAAATTTCATACTAACCTCGTAAATATTAAATAATAATATTTACAGGCTCAAATATCATAATTAGGGTTTCAAAACCACCGCTTCCAACACCCTGACTTCTGGGTTGTTACAGGTCAAGTGATTTCATTGATAAAATAAATTAAAACTTAGGGACTAAATTATAAAAGTTTAATCACTATTGAGCTTTAATTAAAAAAGCTTGATAACTTAAATAACAATTAACCAAAGGTCCAAAAGTGAGGGTTAGTAAGTTAAGATGTAACACCCTCAACCCAATTCGATTTGTCAGATCCAGATCTCGGGTATTACGACGTGAATAAAGGCAAAGCTTATTTTACTTATACAAATTACAATTAGTTCATAAGTTAACTTCATACAGATTCAAACTAAAGTACACAAAAATATATATACAATAGGTAGGTACAACTGCAGCACATGACAATTTAATTATAAGGATATCTAATTTGAAATCCTTATCTATTACAGTTACCACAAGATTTGATTTTCTAAGTAACATTTCAAACTTTGAACATGTCACCAAACTTGCTTTGTATGCATAATAACCTGATACACCATGTAACACCCCTATAACCAGTATCCGTCGCCGGAATGGGTTATGAAATATTACCAACCCAAATACCACATTTGTACAATCACACAGATATATGAACATTAACTTTTATATGCATTCAAAAACTTTATACAAACATTCAAAAGATGCCATATTCGCATGGCCCATATATAACAACGTTTCAAAAATACCATTCACTTAAGTCTATTCTATACATGCCATACTAGCTTCAAAATATAGTAATACCAAAATGATAGATAGTGTGACGAGTTGCTGACGATTCCTTTCCGAGCAGGTGACTAGAGTCAACAATCTATAAAACAGAGAAACGTAACAAACAAAGTAAGCTTTCAAAAACTTAGTAAGTTTTAAGCAATGCAACAAATAAACTCAATTATACATCGATTATTCAATTTCTCAAGAGGCCATTTTCTAGATATACTGTCACTTGGCTGAATATACACAAGCACATAATACACATTTAGCATTCTTATCTCACTTAATCTAAATTCATATAACATACATAAATCAATTACTTTCACATACTTTTACACCTTGACCGAATGAATCATGATCATAGATATAGTTATAACATTTATTCACATATATATATCACATTATGCACTTATGATTCAATTCAAATCAAACTCACATTTAAGTACGTAATACGTACCTGGCCAACTTAACGTATTGAATGTATTCATTTGTCATTCTAACACGAGGTATCTTAGTTTTTGACTTTTATCAAATCACCGGCATTCAGCCTGCTAGGTTTAAAACCCGAATTCAATCACCGGCATTTTGCCTGCTAGGCTCGAAGCTCGATATCATTTCACCGGCATTATAGCTTGCTAGGTTTAAAACCCGAATTCATTCACTGGCATTTTGCCTGCTAGGCTCAAAGCCCGATATCATTTCCCCGGCATTATAACCTGCTAGGCTCAAAGGCCCGAATAGTATCTGTACAATATTCAAATCAACAAGTTTCATATAACACAATCACACCAAATTAGGTACCAGCATCATTCGAACATATTATCCCACATATTATTCACTTTTATTTCATTTCATCACTCACATTTATCATTTGATAGTTTACACGTAATATCTTACTCATATTCATCTAACACTATCATCTGATCATAGAAGCATATCACATTTTACTTCCTTTATAAATGCCATTCGGCCATATACATATATGACAAGTAATACTTAATTGTCATAATCTGTCCTGTCATTATCGAATATTATATATATTTAACTACTTAAAACTTACCTCGAATATATTCGAACAGTCTCGGATCGCTATTCAACTACTTTCTCTTTTCTCCTGTCCAACCTTGGTTCTCTATGCTCTTGAGCTAATTCAAACAAAATTTAACTTATTAAAGTCCCATCATGCTAGCTTATGGCCGAATATGAAAAGAAATTTAATAGGCCATATAGCTACTTTTAGTTCAAATACAAAATGGTCATACACATTTTTAATCACATAAAGCAATTTAAAACAATTAATTTAACATTTCCTCATGTACACCTTTAGTACATATACAAAGTTTATATTGATTTATACACACACCATTAATCTAGTATCAATTAACTAAATACTTTAAAAATTTTCTTTAACTAAGTAACTTATCCAGAATTATTAAGAGCAAATTTAACAAGCTTAACTAAGTAACTTATCCGGAATTATTAAGAGCAAATTTAACAAGCTTAACTTTAACTTATAACATTATACTCAAAATTCAAAGCATTTAACATCACTTCATCATAATATTTCATCATGGCCAAATGCTCCTTTTAAACCATTTAAAACATCCAACACTAAACTTTCTTTGCATTACACTCTAATAGCTGATTGCCATCTATCTATCTAACCACAACTAATACCAAAAACATCAAACACCTTCAAAGACACCCAAACAATTCATAGCCACCCAAACAACTCATAGCCGAATGCATCATTTCAAACCAATAACAAAAATTAAGTCATGGGCTATGAAAGGAGCTTAGCAATTAACTCAATTCCATATAAATTATCAAGAAATAAAATCAAACATACCTCAAATTAGAAACACCAAGGCCTAATATCCAAGAACCTTTTGTTTTACTTGTTCTTTAAATTTCGGCAAAATGAAAGTGAGAATGGATGAAAACTTTGTTTTTCTCACCTATTTACTTTTAATAATTTATAAATTTCCTCTTATAAAATCATTAAATATTATAATACTAATATGGAATGCATATAATATTCATTAGGTTATTATTTTACAATACAAAATACATATTTTTCTTATCATCTAACATCATTTCCATCCACTAATTCAATAGTGGTCCATTTGACATGCAAGTCCTCCTTATAATATACCATGCATTATTCGGCCTTCTAAATTCTACTAGTCACATTTTTAAGTTTTATCACACATGTCCTTTTTAGCAAATTCCACATTCAAATGACAAAGTTAAGACACGATACTTTCACACATGCACTTTCACATATAATAAGCATAGAATATAACATTTAATTATTATCGTGACTCGATTTTGTGGTCCCCAAACCACTTCCCGACTAGGGTCAAATTAGGGCTGTCACAACTCTCCCCCCTTTAGGAATTTTCGTCCTAGAAAATCTTACCAGTGAATAAATTAGGGTATCGTTCTTTCATGGAGTCTTCAAGCTCCCAAGTAGCTTCTTCAGCCCCGTGTTTGACCCACAACACTTTCACTAACGAAATTGTCTTATTCCGCAATTCTTTCACCTCATGAGCCAAAATACGAACCGGTTCCTTTTTATAACTCAAATCAGACCGAATTTCTATCTCTAATGGACTAATCACATGAGAAGGATCGGATCTGTACCGATGGAGCATCGAAACATGAAAAACGTCGTGAATCCTTTCAAGTTCAGGTGGCAAAAGTAGTCTATAAGCAACCAGCCCAATCCGTTCTGTAATTTCGTATGGTCTGATAAATATCGGGCTCAATTTGCCTTTACGGCCAAATCTGAGTACCTTTTTCCACGGTGAAACTTTAAAAAACACTTTGTCTCTGACTTGGTACTCTATATCTTTCCGTTTCAAGTCTGTATACGATTTCTGACGATCTGATGCTGCTTTTAGACTTTCACGAATCACTCTTACTTTCTGTTCGGCATCTTTAATTAAATCAACTCTGAAGATTTTATTTTCATTGAGCTCGGTCCAAAATAACGGTGTACGGCATTTACGACCGTATAAAGCCTCGTAAGGTGCCATCTTGATGCTCGATTGAAAACTATTGTTGTAAGTGAATTCCACCAAAGGCAAGTATCGTTCCCATGAGGCACTAAACTCAAGGATGCAACATCTCAACATATCCTCGAGTATCTGAATAATTCGCTCGGACTGACCATCGGTCTGGGGATGAAAAGCGGTACTAAAATGCAACTTAGTACCCAATGCTTCTTGCAATTTCTTCCAAAATCGTGAAGTGAATCTCGAATCTCTATCCGACACAATAGAAGTAGGTACCCCGTGTAACCTTACAATCTGAAAAACATACAGTTCAGCTAACTTATCAAGTGAATAATCCGTACGTACGGGAATAAAGTGAGCCGACTTTGTCAATCTATCAACAATAACCCAGATCGCATCTTTCTTGCTTGGTGACAATGACAACCCAGATACAAAATCCATCGTGATTCAATCCCACTTCCATTCGGGTATCATGGTCGGCTTAAGTAATCCCGAAGGCACTTGATGTTCCACTTTCACTTGTTGACATATCAAACACTTCGAAACAAAGTCAGAAATGTCTTGTTTCATACCATGCCACCAATACTGACATTTTAGATCGTTGTACATTTTCGTACTACCCGAGTGAACTGACATTTGGCTGTCATGAGCCTCGTTCAAAATCATCGAAATAAGCTCTGAATTTCTCGAAACACATAATCGATTTCTGAACCTTAAACAATCATTGCTATCAATCAGAAACTCTGAATCCTCTTTCAAAACACATAATGTTCGCTTTGCAACTAATCCATCATCAACTTTTTGAGCTTCACGGATTTGTTGCATCAATAATGGTTTTGCTTTTAACTCTGCTACTAACACATCATCAGCGGACACAGACAGGTGCACATTCATTGCTCACAAAACAAATAGTGGTTTACAGCTTAAAGCATCAGCAACCACGTTAGCCTTTCCCGGATGGTAATTAATGACAAGCTCGTAATCTTTCAATAATTCTAGCCAACGTCTTTGTCTCAAATTCAAATCTCTCTGAGTCATCAAGTACTTGAGACTTTTGTGATCGGAATACACATGGCATTTTTCCCCGAACAAGTAGTGGCGCCAAATTTTCAAAGCGAAAACGATTGCATCTAACTCGAGATCATGAGTCGGATAGTTTTTCTCGTGTGGCTTCAACTGTCTCGAAGCGTACCTACTAGTCTACACTCTTGCATCAATACACAGCCCAAACCATTCAGAGACACATCACTGTATATCACAAATTCTTTACCGAATTCTAGCTGAACTAATACTGGAGCTTCGACCAAAAGAGTTTGATCAAAACTTTCTGGCACTTTTTTGACCATTCAAATTTGATATCTTTCTGGAGCAACTTTGTCATCGGTGTTGCTATCATCGAGAAAACTTTTACAAACCGTCTGTATTACCCGACAAGTCCCAAAAAACTTCGAACTTCTGAAACATTTCTCGGAGGCTTCCAATCGAGTATAGCTGAAATTTTACTAGGATCAACTCGGATACCCGATGCGGATACAACATGCCCCAAACAGCTGACTTCCCTCAACCAGAACTCACATTTACTGAACTTCGCATATAACTGCTTGTCTTAAGTGTTCGGCATACTCAATTTCGTCATGTGAATAGATCAAAATGTCATCTATAAACACGACTACAAACCGATCCAAATACTGTCTAAAAATTCTATTCATTAGATCCATAAAAACAGCAGGGGCATTAGTGAGCCCAAACGGCATCACTAGAAACTCATAGTGTCCGTACCTTGTTCTGAAAGCAGTTTTAGGCACGTCAGAGTCTCTAACTCGCAACTGATAATAACCCGATCTCAAGTCTATCTTTGAAAATACTGAGGCTCCTTTCAGTTGATCAAACAAATCGTCGATTTGTGGCAACGAATATTTATTCTTTATCGTTACCTTATTTAGCTGACGATAATCAATGCACATTCTCATGGTTCTATCTTTCTTTTTCACAAACAGTACTGGTGCACCTCAGGGATAAAAACTCGGTCGAGCAAAACCTCTATCTGTCAACTTTTGTAACTAAGATTTCAATTCTTTTAGTTCAGTTGGTGCCATACGATACGGAGCTATCGAAATAGGTGTAGTCCCTGGCACTAGTTCAATACCAAACTCTACCTCCCAAACAGGTGGTAATCTAGGTAATTCTTCAGGGAATACATCTGGAAACTCACAAACCACTAGCACTGACTCAAGTTTCTTTTCTGACTCTTTATTATCCAGTACATACGCAAGATAGGCTTCACACCCCTTTTTTACATATTTTTGAGCTAACATCGAAGATATTACTGCCGGTAATCCGTTTAAATCTGTAGACTCAACTCAGATTATCACGTCATTCGAACATCTCAAGTCAATTGTCTTTCGCTTGCAGTTCACTACCGCATCATGAACAGTTAACCAATCCATACCGAGAATGATGTCAAACTCGTCAAATGGTAATAGCATTAGATCAGCCGAAAAGTAAGAATCTTTGATCATCAGGGGACATTTCTTACACACTTTATCAACTAGCACATAACGACCCAAAGGATTCGACACCCGAATCACAAACTCAGTAGACTCAACAGGTAGAGTCTTGCTGGATGCCAAAGTTTTACACACATACGAATGAGTAGAACCAGGATCAATCAAAGCAATAACATCTGTATTAAAAAGAGTGAAAGTACCGGTAATAATATCAGGTGAAGAAGCATCCTCGCGCGCTCGTATAGCATAGGCTCTGGAAGGAGCACGAGCCTCAGAACATACAGCAGTATCTTGAGTCCGTCTCTGATTTCCACTAGCATTACCCGCATGTCTAGGTGGTCTACCTCGTGTTGTAGTGTTACTAGGTCTCCTACTCGGATCAGTATTCTGTTCATCTAATTCGGATAGTCTCTGATAAAGTGATCAGCTGATCCACACTTGAAACAAGAGCGGTCATGAAATCTATAGCTTCCTGAATGCTATTTACCACAATGCTTGCACTCAGATCTGTCCTGACGATCATTGCCAACACTGCAATGCAGGTGGCTCACAGATACTCACGGGGTCGATCACGGTCACATCTGGAAAAACCCAAAGTATTCTTAGATCGGCCTGAGTCATCTCTAAATTTCTTCGATGACTGATGAAAGGATTCCCGAAGATCTTTTACGGAACTCTCTAGCTCCATCATCAACTTTTCTTTTCTCTTTACTAAGCTCTTCGGCTTTACAAGCTCGCTCAACAAGCACTACAAACTCTTTGATTTCCAGAATACCCACCAACAGTTTGATGTCTTCATTCAAACCGTCCTCGAAGCATTTACACATGATAGCCTCAGACGAGACACATTCCCGAGCATATTAAACTTTCGCTCGTAGTCAGTAACTGTCATAGAACCCTGTTTGAGCTTAAGAAATTCTTTCCGTTTCCGATCGATGAATCTTTGACTAATATATTTCTTACAAAATTCGGTTTGAAATAATTCCCAAGTAACCCATTCTCTCGGCACCACTGAAACCAAAGTATTCCACCAATAGTAGGCAAAATCACGTAACAGAGATATAACACATTTTAAGCACTCATCGGGTGTGCACGATAATTCATCAAACACACGAATGGTATTATCGAGCCAAAACTCAGCTTGCTCTCGAACTCAGTAGCCTCGTGCTTTCGAATTCTATCAACCGGGGGCTTGCTCAATCTCAACGGGTCGACTACCGGAGGTACCACAGGTGTAGGGGTTGTATTAGTCGGGGGTGGGGGATATGAAATAGCCGGATTAGTTCGAACATATTGAGTAAACCAATCGTTCATCATAGCATAGAAGGCTTGTTTAGCCTTATCATTTTGATTACTAGCATCCGATTGAGAGTCCAACGGCGCTGTCCCGTGCGCGGGAGCAGGTGCTATGCTCTCTACATCATCAGCTACCGCTCGATTGGGATCGAAATTCATTACTATACGAAAAACACATTTTAGCTGTTAGAAATCATCACACTATCGTACTAACACATCATGGCATGTATAGCTAGACTCACATGCGCTACGTTAGTCCTAGAATCGACTAAACCGTAGCTCTGATACCAATAAAATGTAACACCCTATAACCCCTATCAGTCGCCGGAATGGGTTATGAAGTATTACCAACCCGAATACCACATTTGTACAATCACACAGATATATGACCATTAACTTTTATGTGCATTCAAAAACTTTATACAAACATTCAAAAGATGCCATATTCGCATGGCCCATATATAACAACGTTTCAAAAATACCATTCACTTAAGTCTATTCTATACATGCCATACTAGCTTCAAAATATAGTAATACCAAAATGATAGATAGTGTGACGAGTTGCTGACGATCCCTTTCTGAGCAGGTGACTGGAGTCAGCAATCTATAAAACAGAGAAACATAACAAATGAAGTAAGCTTTCAAAAGCTTAGTAAGTTTTAATCAATGCAACAAATAAACTCAATTATACATCGATTATTCAATTTCTCAAGAGGCCATTTTCTAGATATACTATCACTTGGCCGAATATACATAAGCACATAATACACATTTAGCATTCTTATCTCACTTAATCTAAATTCATATAACATACATAAATCAATTACTTTCACATACTTTTACACCTTGACCGAATGAATCATGATCATAGATATAGTTATAACATTTATTCACATATATATATATCACATTATACACTTATGATTCAATTCAAATCAAACTCACATTTAAGTACGTAATACGTACCTGGCTAACTTAACGTATTGAATGTATTCATTTGTCATTCTAACACGAGGTATCTTAGTTTTAGACTTTTATCAAATCATCGGCATTCAACCTGCTAGGTTTAAAACCCGAATTCAATCACCGGCTATTCAACTACTTTCTCTTTTCCCCTGTCCAACCTTGGTTCTATATGCTCTTGAGCTAATTCAAACAAAATTTAACTTATTAAAGTCCCATCATGCTAGCTTATGGCCGAATATGACAAGAAATTTAATAGGCCATATAGCTACTTTTAGTTCAAATACAAAATCGTCATACACATTTTTAATCACATAAATCAATTTAATACAATTAATTTAACATTTCCTCATGTACACCTTTAGTACATATACAAAGTTTATATTGATTTATACACACACCATTAACCTAGTATCAATTAACTAAATACTTTAAAAATTTTCTTTAACTAAGTAACTTATCCAGAATTATTAAGAGCAAATTTAACAAGCTTAACTAAGTAACTTATCCGAAATTATTAAGAGCAAATTTAACAAGCTTAACTTCAACTTATAACATTATACTCAAAATTCAAAGTATTTAACATCTCTTCATCATAATATTTCATCATGGCCGAATGCTCCTTTTAAACCATTTAAAACATCCAACACTAAACTTTCTTTGCATTACACTCTAATAGCCGATTACCATCTATCTATCTAACCACAATTAATACCAAAAACATCAAACACCTTCAAAGACACCCAAACAACTCATAGCCGAATGCATCATTTCAAACCAATAACAAAAATTAAGTCATAGGCTATGAAAGGAGCTTAGCAATTAACTCAATTCCACATAAGTTATCAAGAAATAAAATCAAACATACCTCAAATTAGAAACACCAAGGCCGAATATCCAAGATCCTTTTGTTTTACTTGTTCTTTAAATTTCAGCAAAATGAAAGAGAGAATGGATGAAAACTTTATTTTTCTCACCTATTTACTTTTAATAATTTATAAATTTCCTCTTATAAAATCATTAAATATTATAATACTAATATGGAATACATATAATATTCATTAGGTTATTATTTTACAATACAAAATACATATTTTTCTTATCATCTAATATCATTGCCGTCCACTAATTCAATAGTGGTCCATTTGACATGCAAGTCCTCCTTATAATATACCATGCATTATTCGGCCCTCTAAATTCTACCAATCACATTTTTAGGTTTTATCACACAAGTCCTTTTAGCAAATTCCACATTCAAATGACAAAGTTAAGACACGATACTTTCACACATGCACTTTCAACTGTAATAAGCATAGAATATAACATTTAATTATTATTGTGACTCGATTTTGTGGTCGCGAAACCACTTCTCGACTAGGGTCAAATTAGGGCTGTCACACACCAATTCGTTCGGTGTAGTCCTGGCATCGTCCCTATTGGCGCATAGTCATATTCAACCTGAAACATAAAGTGTAACACATGTAAGTTCATAAGAACTTAGTGAGAAATAATTTTTTATGCCTTAGTCATCGCTTCCCTAAAGTTTCAGGTAGTTCATCATTGGTAGCTTCTCTTCTTCCATCTCCACTATCTATCACAGTGAGTGTCACACAAATTGCAAAAATTTTCATTCATTCTATCTGTTATATCCTAGTCTAAATCTATTACCATCATATATCAATAACTTTATTCTCTTAGGAATTTCTTTCACTCATTTTAATCATGGATCCTTACTCGTATTCTTAGCAAACTATTGCTGAAAATTACTTTTCATACTTAACCTTACCTTCTACTATTCTTTTCTATTACTGTTTACAGACAGATGCCCCTCTTTGAATTATCAGACACGTCTATTATTCAGACTTGTTCTTTCAATGAAAGCCCATCCATCTCGTTATCTCTTCAAACAATCATCTTCAGTCATTTCTTGAATTTACTTAGTCCTTACCTTGAAATCATTAAACACTCTAGCTCATTCTAGTATTTCTAGTCGTTTTTAAAAGTCATGCAGGATACACTATATCGCTTCATACGGAGTCCACCACAAAAGCTAATCTTTCATAGCTCATCACAAAGGTTTATTCCTTTAATCATGATTTTTCGTGATAAGTTTTATAAATTTATAATGAATCGTTCTTGAAACTAACTATTATCACGACGAGGCAAGTGTACTTATCGAACAGTAGTATAGCTTTAGCAAGACCGGATTGTCGAACCCAAAGGACTAGGAGTACTAGTAATGGGACTAGGAGTACTAGTAATGACTGTCTTTTTATTATCTAGCCGAAGAAAAGAGGTTTGTTTCTAAAAACTTGCAGAAAATAGAATTAGGAAATTACTTTTGGGGAAAACGATTGATTGAGACAATACCTAAGGAAAGTTCCACCTAGACTTGTACTTGTTATTCTGGCTCCGAACCAGACGATTTATTCATTTAACTTGTTCCGTAGAAATCCCTAAGTTATGTTATTATCCCTATTTAAGACTAATAACGTCTAATCCCTAGGTTGAATAACTGAGACTTTTTTCTAATTAACACCCTAGGGTTGCATTAACTCGATCTATAGATTCCCTTATTAGGTTTCACCCTAATCCGGCAAAATCTTGTCACCCTATCTTTAGGCGCGTAATCAACTCTGCTTAATTATGACAAAGTTACTATTAGTCAGGGTCTATTCCTCTTCCAACTAAGAGTAGTAACTTGAAGTGATATCCTGAAATACCAAAACAAGAATTAAGAACACATAATTAAGAACAAGTCAAATATTTATCATACGATTCAGAAATAATAACAAGATTTAATCATAGGTTTCATCCCCTTTAGGTATTTAGGGGTTTAGTTCATAACTAAACAAGAAAACATCTCAGAATAATAATAAATACAAAACATAAAGAAAACCCAAAACTCCTGAAGGGAAATTGAGGAGAGATCTTCAGTCTTGATAGTGGATCCGGTTTCTGAGATGGATCAATCGACTTCCTTGGAGTAATTCCTTACTCCCTATTCTCTGTCCCCTTCTCTTCCTCTTCTAGGGTGTATTTATAGCTTTGGAATGCCTAAGAACCCTCAAAAGTGGCCTTTTCCGAATTGGACTCAACTTAAGCTCGGCAGGGACACGCCCGTGTGACACGCCCGTGTGCGATAACTTTAGGCCGTGTACAAGCTTGTTCAATTGGCATGAGTGTGTGTTCTACTCGTGTGAGTCGTGCTTCAATTCTTCCAGATTGACACGACTGTGTGAGATGCCCGTGTGAGGAGGTCTAGGCCGTGTTGATTTCGTGCTTTGTCCTATTTTTTCCATTTTTGGCCCGTTTCTCGTTCCTTTCGCTCTCCTATGCTTACCTAAGGATAAAACATGAAATTAAGGTATTAGGAGCATCGAATTCACTAATTCTAAGGAAAAATCATTCATAAAACGTGTTAAGCGAGGGGTAAAAATATGTATAAATTACGGTTTATCATCCTTTATAGTTCGCCACAAAGGCTTACTCTTTCTTGATGTGTTTACGACATGGATTTGCCTAAACTCAAAATACGTGAGGTTTGCCCATCATCATCCTAGGACACGCAGAAAACCCCATTGGGTAATCATCATCCTTTAATTCCTTTCAAGGGGGCCATGGCCATAAACTCAACCTAACAATTACCCATGCACCAATCATCATACATTCAAACTCATCTAATTCTTTTTTCAAATGCACAAACAATCTTCATCACCAATAACCTATATATTTCAATTAGATTACCAGATCATAACTTATAAGACACTTACCTAGTAGAATTATAAATGTTTGTCTTAAGCATTCGCCTAAAAGGCTTATCTTTCTGCACTCAGACTTTACTTGCATACTCATCAATCCACTTTTAAGTCATGAAAGTTTTGCATATACTATCCTTGCTCTTGTATCATTTTTCCTAATTTTACTCGTCCACTAAAAACTCTAAATTTATCATTGTTCAATAAATCTTACGCATACAATTCATAAATAGGAACAAAAGTGGAGACTCACCTGACACCCTCTTACAGCAGCTTGAACGTCAGATCTAAACATCTAACTTGAAATGACCAACCATCACTACTCAAAGAATATAGAAACATCATCAAAACCTATTCATATACATTTTACCATCTTCTCAAACATTGACAACCCCAATACAAAGCCCATTTTTCCTTTAATCTTACTGTTCACCAAAGTTAATAGACTTACTCTTCAGGATTCCACATGCAGAACTGAAATGCTCATCCAATTTATGATGAAAGCCCATTTCTTTTTTTTCTTTTCTTCTATCCCCTTCTTTTTTTTTTTTTTTTTTTTTCCATAGGCATTTCATGAGGGATCAGATTTTGGGTTTCAATGAAGGGGACGTCACTGGACCGTCGGCCATCTGCCCTTAGGAGCCCCCAAAATTCCCTTTTTCCCTCTCCTTTCTAAAATAAAGGTTTTTTTTTTTTTAAAAAAAAGAAAGGCTTGATTTAGGAAAAGTTTTGATTTTTTTTTTTACAAAAAAGAGAGTTTAGATTTTGACAAATAAAAATATATATTTTTTAGTTATTTTAAAAGAAAGTTTAAAATTTTAAAACAAATTTTTTATTTTTTTAACCATTTCAAAGTAAAAGCTTTAATCTTTAAGAAAAATAGTGCTTTTTTAAATAACAAAAAAGGAGAAAGTTTAGATTTTAAAAAATAAAAATCTGTTTTTTTTTTAGTCATTTTAAAGGAAAGTTTAAAATTTTAAAACAAAGTTTTGATTTTTTTCAACTATTTCAAAATAAAAACTTCAACCTTTAAGAAAAATAGTGTTTTTTTTTAAAAAAAAGGAGAAAGTCTAGATTTTAAAAAACAAAAAATTGTTTTTTAAAGTCATTTTAAAGGAAAGTTTAAATTTTTAAAACAAAATGTTGATTTTTTTTAACTATTTCGAAATAAGGTTTTGACTTTTAAGAAAACTAATGATTTTTTTCTAAAGAAAATTTTAATTTTGCAAAAAAAAAAAATTCTGCCACCGTACACAGCGGCTCTACCACCGGAGGCTGGAGAGCCATTGGGCTCTCCGATGGTGGAGCCATTACCAACATAGAAGCTAGAAGAGAAAGAGGAAGAGGTTTTTTTTTAAAAAAAAAATCAATGAGTGTAAAATGAAAGAATGAATAGTTTTTTTTTTTTTCATTTATAGATGCCAAAAATAGGTAAATTATTCTCACTCCTCTTACTTTTTAAATTTACAAAAAAATATCTTGTTTTTTGCAGCACCGCTCTCCCTCTTTGACCTATTTATAGTTGTAACACTTTTATTTATTTAAACATTCAATTTAATCTAAAATTTAAAAATTAAAACCAAATTAATTGCTACATTAATCCTCTGTCTTCCACATTTTTTTATCTTTTAGTCCTAAAATCAAGTTATGTCATTTTTTTTCATCTTTAATAATTAATTTGCACTTATATCTTCCATTTCACTTGTATAATTTTTAATGTTAATTATGTACTTTATTTTAATGTTTTATATTTATTGACACTTGTATAATTTTTATTTATTCTTATTTCGTTTTTATTTATTTTCATGTCTATTTATATATATTTTTTTTACACATTCCCCTTACATACATTTTAATATTATTTATTTATGTTACTTTAATTCTTTTATTGTATTATGAATAAGGCGTATTATTGTTATTATTATTATCATCATGTTAAGGTCTTATTTATTTTATTTATTTAATTTTTCTTTTTATTATTTCTATTTTGAAAGAGTTTTAACTTTTCATTTACTTTAGCCAATTTAATTAATTTTCCTATTTTATTACTATTCATTTTAAAAGAGGTAACATTAGGTCATTTTTCCATCCTATAATTGTTGACATGAAGTTAGTTAAGTAGTTGTTATATTTTAATGCAACCATAAAGTTTTTACATTTGGATTTAGGTTAGTCCTTAAGATCTTACCTACCATTTACTTAGAAAAATTATAAATAATATGTACGATATTTTTTTAGGGTTTTAAATTAGTTTTAAATATAGTATAGGATTAGAATCTAAAGTTAATATGTAAATATTTTTTAGGACTTTATTCAAGATTCAAACTAAAGATTTTTGTAAGTGAATTGTAAATCATGAGTAGGTCTTTCTAAGTATTTTATTTTAGAAACTTTTTTAAGAAAGATAAATAAATTTTTTTGAAGATTTATTATTTTAGGATTTTGATGAATTTAAATCTTAGATCAAGAATTTTAAAGTAAGATAAATCGTAAACCCGACATAGGATACTTTCGTAAGATCTTGATAGGTTCAACGTTATTAACTAAATCTTTTAATAATAATAATAATAATAAAAGATCGAATAAGTTGTAGATGTATTTTAATATTTCTCTTAATTCATTGGTAATTTTCAGGTTTTTTTAGAATTCTAAAATATAATTAATTTTAGGAATTGAAGGTATTTTACTAGAATTATTTAGGTATCCTTTAGGGCTCCCGTTAAAAGTAAAAATCTCTAATTTAAGTTTCAAATTTATAAGTTTGGTGAACACATCTTAATCTGTAACCTCCCAAACCCGGCCTAGATGTTATTGTTAGATTGAGAAGGCTACATTAGCCACCAAAATGGCTAAGCTAACTTACATTACTTTTTAAGGCTTTAAATAAACTCATTTTAGAGAAAACCATAGTTGTACTTTGAGTTAGTTTAAAAGCATTCGTTCATTAGGTCGTGTATGCTTAGGATTCATTTTATTGTTAAGAGTGTTGTTTTAGTAAAATCGGTTGCTTGTCGCTCTTCTTTAAAAAAAAAGACTCGAAGTTAAACTAATGCAGTGGAAAAACCATTTTTCAAGTCATTTTGGAAAATTAGTTGCCTTATCGATTTGTTTTTCAAAAACAGTTCCTTTGCAATGTAGTGGAAACTAGGTTACAATATCAAATTTTACTTAAGTTAGATATCATACATTATCCGGTTATTTTGTTTGAGTAATCCATGCATGCAAAAATCCCTAAAAGAAAAGTTACCAAGCCACAGACTAAAAATAATTAAAAATTACGAGCCAAAACCAATAAAGACTTAATAATACTTAATTAAATAATAATTCGAGGTCCAAGTTGATTCTCTGAATGCCAGGTCTTGTCCTAATTTTGTGGTTTACCTGAAAAGTTAAACACTATTGGGGGGTGAGCTTATGAAAAGCTCAATATGAGTCAAATAATCATTTAAAAGGGCAAAAACATCAAATACAGTGAAACATATTAGCATCAATAGAAGAAAACAAAACCATCATAGGGATTTCATATCATGACATAACCGTTATCAAATTGATGTCAAACGGTGTATAAGCATAGGTCATCATTCATTCGAGTAACAATTATTAGTTTCGATACCATTCAATACAACAAAATACAATGTGTAGCATAAATCAATAACATTCGAATATGTCATGCACATGATGCAATGAAAAAAGGTTCCTACCCATACCATCCGCTACACACCACGTGTTCCCTAGAACCCGTCTGCCAAACTCCAAAACATTATGAGCATAGCTCGATGTGGTAAAACCACTGAATAATCAATAATACAGAAAATCTGTCTAATATTAAATAGTGTGTTACAACCGCCAATAATATATAATATGTGATAAAATCGTCAATCCCCTCGATACTCTAGGTGCAATGCACTGGCTACGAATAATACGGACTTAATATGCCACCGGTACTCCACGGAACTCCTCCGTCAACCATAAAATCCCAACTCAATGCATATGCAATATGTCACACAATCTCATACATAATCATGTCTCAATACTTTTCACATTCATTTGACATTCTCAGCATGTCCTCAATAATCACGTACTTTCAGTAAATGGAAACAGTGTTCCAATCTTTCAAATTACCATTGTCCTGGTATCAATCAATATCGTTCAATTTCACATACTTTATGAATTTTCATTGTGTATAAATAACACCCTTTTCAGTACACAATATAACAAATATCTCATGTATTTAAATCATACATAAGCTTAATATCTCAACACATTGTATCATTGAGTCAAACATTGTCATATCTCTTAACTCAAATATGCAATTACAAACTCAATCAAACATTCATACTATCAAACTAGCAATTTTGCGAACATGTTAGTCTTTTAAGGCTCGAAACATACCTTGTTCGGCCACTCACAAAATCAATAATTTGGATATTAAGCCAATCCAATCAGCAAGCTAATTTATCAAATATAATATGATATTTAACATTTTCAAAAACTTTTATGAGTTTGGGACCCACACCTTATTTTTCGCTTCTTCGCAACACACTAGCGAATCTTCCAATTTTCCTTAATAATTCCTTAAACGAACCTAAACCAAAATTCAGTATAAATACAATAAATTTACCATTAAACCATCCCCTCAAACACCCAATTATGAGTTCAAACCAATTATTGGAATTATAACTATTTTATGAATCCAAACTAGTTAGATTCCTTACATTGTATCGATGCAAATAGTACGTACAATTGTTCTTCACCTTTACAGATGGTTTGGGGCGTTTGGGTCAGCACCTAATTCAATAATATACTAGAAAATCAGTAGGTAATTAATAATTAAATTCCTTCATTTAATAAAATCATAACCTTTACCCAACAACTATGTCGAAATAACAAACTAGTTACCCTTAATTGCATTTACGCTTCACGATTTGTGGGATCCGAATGGCTAATCGATCAAGAAGGTTTTTCCCTAATTGAAATGGGTTTAAAAGCTTATTAGGAGGGTTCAAGAACTCAAATTAATTCTGGAAAAATATAGGCAAGAACCAAGAAACAAAACAACCCCCTTTCTTGCACATAGGTGCACGCACCACCACCCATGGTGGCCAAAATTGGGGCTGAATTTTAAAATGGTTTGAGATCTCATTAAATTCTGGAAAAATACCTTTGGAATCATTTAAAATCCCCCAAATTGAAGATCTATAAATTTAGGTTTTGAATGGAAAAGATTAATTAAGAAATTGAAGAGAGAAAAGACCTTACCCAAGCTAGTCGAGAGAAACGGCAATGACACTTTCTTAGCAATGTTCTAGATCGATCTTGGAGTTCAAGATTTCAGATTTGGGGCTGATTTTAATGAGGAAAAAATAACAGCAATATGGTGGAGAATATGTTAACAAATATTGTGGCAAAAAGAAAAAGAAGAAAGAGATGGTAAAACTAGGTGTAGGCGATGACAATAATGGGAGAAAGAAAGAAAATTGAAGAGAAAAGAGGAGAGGAAGAGGGTGAACGGCTTGGGTAGGTAAAATTTGAACTAAAGGCTAAAAAATACAATAAAAATTTATATTTATACTTAGGGTTCAAGGATATGGATGGAACACACATTAAAAAAACAAGGGATTTTGCAAAATTTAATTATTTCACAAGAGAAGGGATTCAAACTTGGGACCTCATTTAATTTCCATGCTTTATCATATTTCTTTTAATCATTAGGATTTTTCCTCATTCTTGAAATAATTTTTCAATATTTATTTTAAAAACAAGGCATGTCACATACTAGACTTTAAGGCAAAATTTGCAAGATAATAAAAATGGTGAGAGAGAAGGGATTTGAACTTGGGTTTCAAGGAACATTTCACTAATACTTAACCAACAAAAAAATACCTCATTTATTTCCTAAGAATGCATAGATAATTTAAAAATTAAGGCATGATCACTCTCTCTCAATTCACAAACCCGATTTTACTAACCCCCGATTTTTGGGATGGTATATAATTGAACTATAAGTAAATTGGAGGTGTTTCCTTTAGAGTTTTTATTTAAAATTACCATAAGATTTTAGCTTAGATTAAGAAATTAATATGCTTAAATAAAAAAATCAGCTCTTAATACCCTGTAGGACTATCCTGGGATAGGCATTGTGGGGGTGCTATAACCTTCCCTACACGTAATCGTACTCCCGAACCTAAAATTTGGTGATGAGTTCGAGTTTAAATTTTTAGGATTTTTTTGTAGTATTAATTTTAGATTTTTCGACAATAGGTGGCTAACCAACCTAGCCCTAATTGGTTAGTGGCGTCTCTACGTAATTTAGTCCCTCCATGTCTACCTTTTCTTACTAGGCCCCAGTACTCTTATGTAGGCAATGTTATGAAAACTTGGCGACTCCATTGGAGACGTTAATGAGTCGACTTACTTAGGTTTAAGAGCTAGGTTTTTTAGTACTTGTGCATATTAGATTTATTTATTCGTGCATTAATTTTTTTAACTATCTAATGTCATTTTAAATTGTTGAATATATGTTAAATATTGATTTATTTGTTCAGTTCATTTACTTATCCTTTTTTAATATGAATGCCAATACGTCTATTTATTCTTTTATTGATAAAATTGATTAATGTGTATGTCAACTCTACCATCGTAGGGCGGCTATAATTGTCATTCATGTTGCATTTTGCTTTCGATCCTACGTTCGGGCCCATCCCGTTTAGGAGGAGTAGCCTTAGGCTTTCGTGTGACAAGATGTCATCGCATAAGTTTAAGGACTACTCCATGGTTAAGATGGACATAGATGTTCATGTAGCGAATGCTACCGTGTACGCTATGAAAGTCTTACCACCAAAAGGGCCAACCCTTTTTAAAAGGGAAATGTATCCCTATGGATGTCATATTTAAGCCTTGGGTTCCCTATGCATTAGAGTCATCCATAAGCCAGCATGTAATGACCATTTTAAATGTGAAACCAGAATAAAGCCATATCTTACCCTTCGAAATAATACTCTATAAGACTTCATGAGCATTTATTTGTATTTTTTGTGTTGGAATTTCTTTTCTTCGTAATGCTTTATGATTTAATTTCGCATTTTTTTCATTTGACTTTATTGTTTTTTTACTAACTTTGTTTTTCTTGTGTTTGTCTCTCCATGGCATAATTCATGCATCATTTAAATACCTGGGGCACAGTTTCGCATCTATATTCAACATGAACACACTTCAAGGAGATTCAGTTGTTTGGCACGGGTAAAAAATATAGGGATAATAGCGAGAATGTTAAAGGATACTCAGAACAAAGAAGGCAATTTCCAGATAGCTTGTTTTGACTCAAGCCTGCCTCATATAGTTCACATGGACTATACGAGGAATCGTGAAGATGAGTTAAAAGGAATATGGCAATCATGGGATGCTACTAAGAAAATGCACTTCTGGGACAAGTATGGCGATATAACACAGCTTCTGTTTGTTAAACTGGATGATGCCTTGTTGAAGGCCATGGTACATTTTTGGGACCCACTTATAGGTGTCTGACGTTCAATGAAGTGGATATAGTACCGACTATCGAAGAATATTCTACCCTTCTCCATTATGACTTTAGAGATACACTCAGGATATATTGGAAGCAGAATGTCAATTTTCAGGGACACTTAGCCAATCTGATGGGATTACCTGTAGATACGGTGAAAGCAAGATTAAAAGATAAAAATGGTCCCTGTATTTCTTGATCTGACATTAGAGATGCTATGGGAAAGGCTAGCTGTGATAGACATTTGGCACTGTTTGCATTTGCCGTATACAGGCTGATTATGTTCCCAAAAGCTCTGGGATATGTGAGTCTGGAGCTAGCTAATTTTCTGTTTCAGATTGAAAAAGGGTTGAATCCTGCTCCAGCAGTCTTAGCTGAAACCATCATTTCACTCAATTTCATTAGAAAGAAATGAGACGGGTGTTTCTTAGGATGCGCATAGTTGTTGGCCGTATAGATGAAAAGCCATGTTAGGTTCCTCTATAAGCAGTTTTGTCAGGTGTTTATTCCTTCGAGTAGGTCTATAGAGGAATTTTTGAAAAGTGAGTGGCCTCCAAATCAATTGATTAAAGAGTGGGTTCAAAACCTTAGTACATTGACATACCAAGAAATAGAATGGAGGGCTCCATGGATGATTCGGAGCACGGTACTCATCGAGTGTCGTCGTCATTTTTGGGTTCCCTTAATTGGCATATAGGGAGCCATCAGTTATTCATCGTTGATGGTTTTAAGCAAATACAAGTATGACCAATGTGTACCTGCTATAGCTGGTTTAAACATGGTGGAAGTTTCAATTCAGGACCTAGGATTTTGGAAGAAATTGGAAGAGATACGAATTAAGTTGGGTCAAACCTTGAGCTTCCAATCAGTAACCTTTTTCAACCATTCCCTTTTGAAAATGTATATCTAATGGTGCCTAAAAAGAAGCAAAATCTCTGTGTCAGTATAATTCAAGGGAAAGAGAAAAGTCCCAGATGACGTAGGCGAGCTAAGAGAAAAGATATACGATTTATAGATGCGTCTGAGGGGTAGAGATGAAGAGGCTAGACAGCAACAAGAGCAGCATCAAACATGTGTAAAGGAAAAGAAGGAAGAAATCATAAGACAACAATAACAACACCGGTTAAACATGAAGGGAAAAAAGAAAGAACTAAGAATATAGTTAGAACGATGTCAACGAGAAAGATCTGACTTGCTCGCTTAGATTCAGAGGTTGGAGGCGGATCCAAGTTTATGGCCTAATGAACTCCAAAAAGCACGAAAACAAGAGTGAACTTGGAGGAGGGTGTCTAATGAGAAAACTACTAAAATTGAGGTGCTGAAGGAGGAATTTTGTCATCTGAGTAAAGAATTAAAGACAAAAGAAGAGTAAAACAAAGAAATCATGGAAGAATATATGAAGCTGGTAGAACGTTTTATTGTGGTGGAACAAATGGCAGTAAGTTGACAAAAGGTGTTTGGAACAATGTACAGGGAAGGTCAGGTTCTCGCTCAGCAAACTGAAGACATATTTGAACATATTGAAGAACTCAAAAAAGAATCTACCCCTTTTGCGACTAGGAACGAGCTTGCAATGAAACTTTTAGAGGTGGCTCAAGCAAATTACCAAAAGTTCATCAAGCTCATGAGGAGGAAGAAGAAGAATGACATGTACATATTTGCCCTATGGCAATAGGATTGATTAGGATTTTCTTTTAGTATGAATGAAAAATGAAAAAAAAATCTTTGTAAGCCGAACAAGTTTTTGAACCTTCTATGAAAGAAAATGTTTATATTTGAGTATATTTACGACAATGCGCCCTAATTTCAATCATTCATTTATTCATCCATCCATTCGTTCACTCATTCGCTCATTTGTTTATTTAGAAACATTATTTTTTTAAAAAAAGGAACATTTTTTATGACAAACCCAAATAATTTTATAACTTTGGAAATAAATGTCATTTGAAAAAGGACCAAGGATAGCTCACCGGTATAACACCAGCTCAAAAGCCAAGAAGATGATGGAAGAAGAATTAGCATGCATAGCCAAATTGGAGGAACAGATAGAAAGGATGATGGAAATAATGACTACAATGGTCAAAGGAAAGGCTAAGGTAGGAGAAGGAGGCAGCACTTTGGACAATCCAATTCCTTTTTACAATGATACAGGGGTATATTATGAAGATTTACCGCTTCAAATGCCAAGTGTGACTATTCAAATCCTAAGAGTAAACGAGTTGCCTACAAGCGAGGAGCTGAGAGAAGTGGATAAGGGAAAGTCGATTATGGATGAAAAAGCTCATAAATTCAGCTTAATTGAAGAACACTTGAAAGCTATCGAAAGATTAGACACCTTCGGATCTGTAGAAGTAGAAGGCCTGTGTCTGGTACCTGATGTGGTTGTCTCACCAAAATTCAAAGTTCTTGGCTTTGAAAAATTCAATGGTAGCAGTTGCCCCACTACTCACATCGCCATGTACTGTAGGAAATTAGTTGCTTACTCCAAATATGAGAAACTACTAATGCACATATTTCAAGACAGTCTAACCGGATCCGTGGGTTCTTGGTATGTAAAGTTGGACAGGAGCCGGATTCGAACTTGGGGAGAGCTCGCATAGGCATTTATTTCTCAATACAGGCATATTGTAGACATGGCCCCAGACCGTCTAACTCTATAGAATATGGAAAAGAAGTCAAATAAGAGTTTAAAGGAATACACACAATGGTGGAGGGACCTGGCATCGCAAGTACAAGCCCCGCTTACAGAAAATGAGACCACTGTTCTGTTCGTTGGTACGCTAAAAGGCAGATACTACAACAGGATGATAGGAAAGGCCTCTAAAACCTTCGCAGATATGGTATTATCTGGAGAAATGATAGAGAATGCATTTAAGTGGAGCAAAATAGATGATCCTCTAAGCGCGAAGAGAGTTATCCCTGGGAAAAAAAAGAAGCAGAAACGCAAACAATTGCACCAGGCGGATACCCATAGTCTTACTTTCTATACCCGAGCCCAATACCTCTACGCCCCCAATACCCGACTGTAAATGCTACCAATTTTTCATCATTTATGTATCATCCACTTGTACCCGTTACAAATCCCCCCATGTTAACTATGCCAACACGGTCCCCACAGACCCAAGCTGTAACAACCCATTTTTAGTGAAGTCTAAATAGCGGTTTTGGGACCACAAATCTAAGTCAGTAGGAAAATTTATTTTAATATTATTGCATGGTCTAAATTATGATAGGAAAGACATAAGAAAATTTCAATAAGAAAATTTTACCAATTTCATGCTTAATTATAGAAAGGATCAAATTGTATAAAATGCAAAAGTTGAATTATAGTAGCTATAAGGATTAATTAGCTATGGAATTCGAAAATTCAGGTCCTTAAATGGCAATTAGAACATTAAATGGAGTTAGTAGATATTTTTGATGAATCGTCCATGGAAAATTGGAAAAAGAAAAGGACTAAATTGGAATTTAGATAAATAAAGTTGATAATAGTTTAATATCATCTTATTTCATATTTATCCCCAAATTAAAATACATGGAAACCCTAAGAAAGAGAAAAACATTCAAGCAAGCTTTCTTGGCTTAATTGGGTAAGCATTCTTGTCCCGTTTTTACGTAATAGCTTAATCTATCTATTTTGGGGATTAATTTGTAAAGATATCAAAGTATAGAAATTTTTCCATGGATGTAAATGCTGAAATTTTGAAATTTATGTTAGAAAATGAAAGGTTTTTGATAGATAAACAACTTTTACAAATAGAATTTTGATGAAATTATGATTTCGGGACTAAATTGAAAAATGGTAAAACCTTTGGAAAAATCTGATTTTTGTGAAATACATGAGCTGCAAATGTTATATGTAAAGGATTAAATTGTATGAATTTCAATTTCCAAGCCTAGGGATGAAATTAGAATTAATTAAAAGTATAGGGCAAAATGGTACTTTTGCCTAAAATATGAATTTAATTAATTTGAATTGGAATTTCATTAAATTAAGTTAAATTTACTCATATAGATCCTGAAAGACCAAATACAGAATTGGATCAATGAAAACAAAAATTTATTAGATTAGTAGATTTTCGTATACGAACGATTATCGAGGTAAGTTCGTGTAACTTAATCATGTATCTTAATATGTTTAAATTGAATGTTGTATTTGTGTGAATTGCATAAATGTTTAATGTATGAAATTAATCATATGCTCGTTATTACTCGATAAATGATAAGTCCCGTTTGAATAATGAAATGCGATGGATACAATATTTTCCCATATTGATTATAGTCCTATATATGTTGCGGACATTGTAGCTTAGATGAGCATCGTATTAAAAGCCTTCTCGAGCATTCCTGTTATACGGTTCCTGCGAGCATCCTAATCGGTAGTGATTCTGCATGTGTTGGGAACTATTGCAGCTCTTTGTGAGCGTCCTATTTTATGATCGGTTGTGATCCTGTATATGATGTGGACACAAACACAGCTCTTAATGAGTGTCCTGTTATAGCTTGCTTGAACTTCTTGTTAAATGGCTATCCAGAGCTCCCTGATAATAGCTCTTCAAAGTTACATGTTAAGCTCAATAAGTTTCCTGATTAAAACTCTTATGAGTTTCCTGTTTAGCTCGGATAAGCTTCCTGATACATGGCTCACATGAGCATCCTATTACATGGCTCAAGAGAGTGCTTCCGGATTATGTGCCCTAATTGGGTACCCCTGAATATGAATTGACGAATTTACAGTTTTGTACACTTTGAGTGTACTATTGATGTATCCATCGATATTTCAAATAAATTTAATGGGTAAAGTTTTAACATGTCTATACTGAACTTGAGATGACTTGTTAAGGAAATGTATGAGTTATGTAAAAATACGATATGAAAGGATTATGTATATGAAAGTTATCACCTGATGAGCTCATCATCATAATTATTCGAAAAGTATTTAGAAAATTTATGACTAACTTGCCTGATTGAGTGTATGTGGTTAGGCAATTGGCCAAATTGATGAGATGCATGTTATTGATATGCTTATTAATATGAACATTATTGGTAAGTGAAATTCCTGTTATACGAACTTACTAAGCATTAAATGCTTACTAGGTTTTCTTTTCTCTGATTTATAGTACTCAGAAGCTCGTAAAGGTTGGAGAGCGGTCGAAGCATCATCACACTGTCCTTTAGCTTGTTTTGGTATAAATAGGAAACTTATTTTGATATAATGGCATGCATAGGCTAATCGTGACAAGTGAGGGTATGTAAATGTTTTAGTTGTAACTAGCCATTTGGAATGACTAGTGATAATATGTTTAATATATATATGAGGTTATATCATTTTTGGTATGTGAGTATGCTTGGATTAGTATTTTAGTTATAAACATACTTGGATAAGTTTATGATTAAAAAGGGGTAAGATGAATACTTGAAAGTATGAGCAAACATGTCATGTATAAAACTTGCATATTAGCTTGATTTATATGTCTTGGATTGGTTGGTAAATATATATAAATGTTGTTGTAGGTTGAAGGCAAATTTGGGAGATAAATAAGGCTAGGAAATGGCCTTATTTTGTCCACACGGGTAGACACACGGGATTGTGTCTTGACCGTGTGTGACGCATGGCCTGGCACATGGGCGTGTGGTTTGGCTGCGTGTCCCCTGCATCCTTAAAATTTAGAAACAGAATGCTC
Source organism: Gossypium anomalum (assembly GCA_025698475.1). NCBI lineage: Eukaryota > Viridiplantae > Streptophyta > Magnoliopsida > Malvales > Malvaceae > Gossypium > Gossypium anomalum. The sequence goes on along the minus strand of CM046968.1, from coordinate 54,288,836 downwards.
AGAATTTGTAACACCCTTTACCCATTTTCAACACCAGAATAGGGTTACAGAGCATTACCGAACTTATTTCATAAATAAACATACATTTCACATACATTTTCCATTTCCAAACAAACATTAGTTATAGTCAATCACATTGTCCCTAATACGAGCCTACGAGACCCAAAAAATGCACTAGGAGTGGTTCGAGACTAAATCAATAACTCAGGAAATTTTTAGACAACTTAGAAAATTTTTCAAAATACAGGGGACAAATGCTTGTGTGGCCCAACCGTGTGTCTTACACGGCCAAAGACATGCCCGTGTCATAGGCCGTGTGAAAATTTGAAATGGGATAACATGGCCATGTCCTAGCCCGTGTCCGACCCTGTGTAACTCTCTGAATTGGGTCACATGGCCAACCACACGCCCCGTGTGACCAGTCCGTGTGCCCTTCAAAATGGCCTCACACGCCCGTGTGCCAAGCCGTGTGCTAGTGTCACTGGGCTAGATCTTTCGTCTCGCGATCCGTGCGTCCTTAGGTGATCCGTTCTTCCAAACTCGCCTAAGTCAACCTTTACTCAAGTGAGGATTCCTTAAGAACTCCTCCAAGGCACCAATTATAGAGCGGAAGCGATTTGTACCAAAAAAAAGCAACCAAAAGAACAATAGAAAGGACGCACACAAAGTGTTTGAGTAAATGCTCTCTATTCTCTTATTCACAAAGAATAATGAAACAATGAATGGAGTGAGTACAAATGAGGGGGAGGCTCTCTATTTATAGTTGAGCTTCCCCAAAATTGACGGTCAAGATACATTTACATCGACGGACGAGATTAACCATATCCCTTGATTTTAAGGATTTACGAGATATGCCATATCAAATCCTATCTAATCTTTACAAGATATGATTCCCTCTATCTTCTAAGATTCGTTACCAAATTAGCCTAAGTTGTCATATCTTCATTATCGGGCCAACCAGGCTTCTCCAATAGTTGCTTGAATCGGGTCAGCTCTCGTGGGCCAAATGATCCCCATCTAAACAATAGACCTCCATCGGATGCATTTGGTGCGATGGTAACGGCCTTTGAGCTGCGGCCCGTGACACTAGGCCGTGCCAAACCTGTAAGGTATACTGACTTATGCCACAAGGCAAGTCACACGCCCATGTGCTTGGCCGTGTGGAGCATACTGACTTGACTTCTAATTAAACACCAGGAGACACACGGCATGTCACCTGACCGTGTGTCACACACGGCTGAGACACACGCCTATGTCTCTGTCTGTGTGGACAAAAAATAGGCTATTTACCAAACCATCTTTCTCACCCAAACTTCATTCGCCTATGGCTAACCAAATGGCACAAAACATGGCATAAATAGGCATTCAAACCAACCTCAACCAAGCATAATTCATACCATTTCCATACCAAAAACAACAAGGCACACAAGTACCACATTATGCTATTCAATTTTATACCAAATTAACATTCTCAATTCATTTAACTAGTTAATTTCATATATGCACTTTCATTTATCTATCACTATACCTAACTCAGAAGCATGCCAATTCTCAAATTCCAACCATTTAGTATCCCTAATTTCCAAATCTCATCAGCATCACTTATCAATTATCAAACACAAAAAAAAAGCCATATATAATATATATATACATGACTAAATAAACTAAAATAAGCCAACTCACATGGCTATACACAAAATCAAACACTTAACATTTACAAGCCAATTTAAATGGCTAAATTCACTATCAACATAAAGGTCATATTGACCACAATTCCTATACATGCCATATAACCAAAACATAAGCTTAAAAGTACCTAAGTAGAAGCTCAATAGTGTGATGCAATCTCGGACGACTCCCAATCTGAGCTAGATTTGAAATTCACTATAAAACATGAAAAAAATAAACAAAGTAAGCTATAAAGCTTCGTAAGCTCGTATGCTGAATAAGTAAAACTTACCAACCAACAATTCAATAACATAAACATCATATATTACAATTCAAATTTGAAGCATACCTTAACATATATATTCAATCAGAAGATTAAACACAATTTCCATCGACTTCTTCGATTCGATGATTGTATAGTTCATGTACATACCTGTACAAGCTCGTATCAACCTCATACTCATCCATATCTTTGATATACCTGTTGAACCATTTGGAATACTATCGGATACTCAGGAATCTCGCAACCTAAGTGCCAATACATAGCCAAAGCTATCTGAATCTCATATCACATATAATGCTCACTCTTGAGCTATCAATGGGTCTGTTCACACAAGCTGATAGTCATGACGTAGCTACACGGTGCTCCTCGCACAAGCTGACAAGAATCTACAGTACATGTCGGATAACCCAACCATCGGTAGGACGTACGAACCAGCACCCAAATCACATAACCCCTAATGACATGTTATTTGTATCCTAATCTATTCCTAAGGTTTAACAAGGATTTGTCAATGCCGAATCTTCGTCAAACATATCCGCAAGGTCGTAACCATAAATAATTCAATAATAAAGCATTTAAAACACAATTATACTAATGTTTATTAACATACGAACTTACCTCAACGGCAAAAACGATGAAATGAGTTGATTAGTCCAACACTTTGTTTTTCCCCCCGATCTAGATCCAAATTTCACTTTTCTTGATCTATATGTAATCAAATTTAACTTATTTAATTATTATTCTATTCAATTTTGTCCAAAATGCATATTATGACAACTTTACACTTTTGCCCCTAATATTTTAACATTTTTACAATTTAGTCTTTACTTCATAAAAATACAAATTCATGCAATTAGGTCCCTGCCCATGCTAGCCGAATTCCATATAGACCCATATCAGCCTATATTTTTCATTTATTTTACAATTTAACCACAAAATTTACACATTTCATAATTAAATCCCTAATTGACAATTTTACTAAAAATCACTTTAAAAATGTTGTTGATCTAACAACAAGCATACATTTTCTATCATCAAACATCAAAATACACCTATATTCATCAACGACCCTAAAACTTTAATATTTTTGCAAATTAGCCCCTGGGTTAGCTAGATTAAGCTGCAACGATCTCAAAAACGTAGAAATCACTAAAAAGGGGACAAAAACCATGCCTAAATGGAGAATGGAAGCTTGGCCGAAAGTTGAATGTTCAAAAATAGAGTTTGCCCTATTAAAATTTTCACTTATACCAAGCCATGAACATCCACTATCAACATAAATGGTCCAATTACCACATAAGAACCTCCAATTTAAAGTTATATAGCTATTAGACACCTTTGGTTAATAGAACTCAAGTTTTACACTTTACGTGATTTAGTCCTTATTATCAAATTAAGCAGTCAAATGATACAATTTCTTAACAAAATTTTCACACATTCATACTGTCATACTGTAGACCTCAAAATAATAACAAAATAATTATTTTAACCTCAGATTTGTGGTCTCAAAACCACTATTTTGATTTGACTAAAAATGGGCTGTTACAGAATTGATCACACGGGCAGAGACACGGGCATGTGTCTCAGTCGTGTGAGACACACGGCCTAAAACATGGGCGTGTGTCTTGGCCGTGTGAAACCTACACCTAATTTTTGAAAATTAAATTGACCACACGGCCTAGCACACAGGTGTGTGGTAGGCCGTGTGACACAAGTTAGAGATTTACATGGGTATGCACACGGGCTGGGACATGGCCGTTTGCCTCACATCGAATGCCCACATGGCCTAGGACACGGGCGTGTCATTTGACTGTGTCAGCCATACGACCTACTCACACGGCCATGTAACCCCTATACATAAGAAAAAATTTTGAGTTCTCGATTTAGTCCCGACTTGTTTCTAATGCTTAGTTTGGGCCTCGAAGGTCTATTTAAGTGACATAGTGATTGGATATAATTGGTTTCAGATATGAATAGTATTTGACACAAATTTACTGTAATTATTCTGTAAACTCTAGTAATGCTCTGTAACCCTATTTTTGTGACACATACAGGTTAAGAGTGTTACATTTATTGGTATCAGAGCTACGATTTAGCCGATTCTCTAACTAAAGTAGTAAGTACGAGTTTAGCTATACATGCCATTATATAATTTGTGATAGTGTGATATTTCCTAACCATTTTAAATGTGTTTTTCATATAGTAATGTCATCCAACTAGGCTAAAGCTGAATCCGAGGAAGCTGAGAGTAATGCTCTAGCTTAAGTTCAAAGAGCTGCATCTAGTAGTAGAAGGCCCGTATCCGAGGGCTAAAGTGAGGATGCTAAAGAAGCCTTCTTTCAAATGATGAATGAGTGGTTCATAGAATTCATAAGAACAAATCCTATTGTACAAAAACCTCCCCATCGTGCTCCTCAATCGGTTCCTGAGATGCCACAGGGTGCTAAACTTGTTAGAATAGGAAAGCCTCCAGTAGATAAAATTCGTAAGTATGGGGTAGAAGAATTTAGGGCTACTGTTGAATTTGATCCGGAGAGGGCTAAATTTTGGCCGAAAAATACCATCAGGGTTTTAGATGAATTATTATGCACACCAGCTGAATATTTGAAATGCGCAGTATCTTTTTTGAAAGACATAGCCTATCAATGGTGGAATACCATAACTTCTGTTGTACCGAGGGAAAGTGTTACATGGGAATTCTTCCAGATGGAATATAGAAAGAAGTATATTAGTCAGAGATTTCTGGATTAGAAAAAGAAAGAATTCTTAAAGCTCAAACAGGGAAATATGATAGTATGCTAGAGAATGGGTTCCGATTGAGGCTAACATGTATAAACTTTTTGAAGAAGGATAAATGAAGAAATCAAGCTATTGATTGGAATTCCTGAATTAAGTGAATTTGTGGTATTGGCCGATCAAGCACACAAAGCCAAGGAATTAAGTAAAGAAAAGAAAAAGCTGACACAGAAGCCTGGATTTCTTGTAAAAGATTTATGGGCAAGTCACAATCATCTTCGCCAAAAAAATCAAAGAAATACCATGATCGTTCTGCCACCTTTACGGGATATTCTGGGAAAGAACGAGGCTCTCAACGCTCTAATTTGAGACCTTCGTCTCCATCTGTAACAAGTGTTGGAAGTGTTGGAAACCCCAAAACTATATGTAAATATTATAATAAATTTCATTTTAGGGAGTGCCATATGAGAAGTGGAGCCTGTTATAGCTGTGGTTCTCTTGACCATTTTCTCAAAGATTGTCCAAAAAAGACTGAAAAAGATACTAATCACACTTCGAAGCTAAGTAACCCCTTCTCGGGAAGTAGACCACCCTGACACCTTGGCAATGTTAGTGGTAGTCGAAGTGCTACAAAAAGATTCAATAGTCAAATCTGAAGCGCGAGCATCAGCAAGAACATATGCTATTCGTGCAAGAGAGGATGCCTCTACACCAGACGTCATTACTAGTACATTTTCTTTTCATGATACTGATATTATTGCTTTTATTGATCCTGGTTTAACTCATTCATACATAGGCACGAATTTAGAATCTATTAAAAACTTATCTATTGAATCCACTGAATTTGTGGTTAAAGTTTCTAAATTTAACACCCATACCATATCCAATGCTGGAACATGGTACGAGGCATTATAAGACTTAAACGTAAGCAAACATAAACCGAGACATAAAATTTCCATTCAAATTTAAAACTTTTCACACACATTCAAATCGTCCCTATAACGAGCCTACGAGGCCCAAAACATGCTTTGGAAGTGGTTCGGGATAAAACCGAGAACTTTAGAAAAATTACACAACACTTAGAAAATTTTTCATCAAACAGGGGTCACACGTCCGTGTGGTTTGGGACACGTCCGTGTGGGCAGGTCGTGTGGTCACACACGCCCGTGTCCAAACCCCGTGTAACTCTCTATTTTTCATCCATGAACAAAAAGAAGTCAAACGGCCAAGGCACACTCCCGTGTGTAGGTCGTGTGGTCGTTTTAATTTTCCTAATTTTTCGTAAAATAGGTGCAGACTTCACACGCCCAGGGCACATGCCCGTGCTTGAGGTCGTGTCATCCATACGGCTAACACACACGCCCGTGTCTCTCCCGTGTTCTTGATACTGAGCATTCTGTTTTTCAAAAATTAAGGTGCATGACACACACAGCCAGATCACACGCCCATGGGGCAAGCCGTGTGTCACATACGGCCTAGACACACGCCCGTGTGACTACCCGTAGGGAAAAAAATAAGGCTATTTACAAAGCCCTATTGCCACTATTCCATGCACAGCCTACACAACAACACATAATACCAATCCAAGCATATACATTCAACCCAATCAGCCACAAACAAGGCATCCACACATCATTCACATACTATCATATATCACATACAACCATCACAAGCTATTCAACTCAAATCATACAAATTTTCACATCCATGAAAGGCATCATCATATGCATATACTTAAACCAATATTATCCAATTTCAATGACCATTTATGAAATGAATTTTCAACCAACATAAGCCAACACATTTGGCCAAATCAATTCGACACATTTAAAAGACCAAGTCCCTATACATGCCATAACTTAAAACATTAAAATCATTGGTACCAAAATGTTAAGTTGATAGTGTGAATGGATCTCCGATAGTCTTCGATCCCTGAGTTAGCCTAGTGACACTATAAAACAAGGGAAAAAAAAGGTAGTAAGCTTTAAAGCTTAGTAAGTTCCTATGCAAATAATAAGCATCATAAACACATATTTATCATGCAATTAACATGAAGTGAATTAACATATATGTCATTATAAATCTCATATCCACTTGGCATGGATATTATTATAACCTTAGTATCATGACTTGCACAATCATAACCATACCGAGGGATTCATCACATATCAAGCTCATTAAGCATAAGTTTTACATACATACCTGTACCATCTTGCAACATACCATGGTCTTTCGCAACATTAACATTTTTGTTACAATTCCCGTTGAACTACTTGGAATACTAAAGGATACTCAAGAAATCTCACACTCATAGCACCATACCAATGCCATATCCCAGATATGGTCTTACGTGGGATCTCATATCGATGCCAATAGCCCAGCTATGGTCTTACATGAAGTCTCATATCGATGCCATATCACAGATATGGTCTTACACGTAATCTCAAATAACCCTAATGTCATGACATTTGTCGATTACATCCAAGGAGTCAATCACAATTCATAAAATATTAAAGCAATAAAAGCATAAGTAATAATGCATTATTTACATACCAACTTACCTAGGTACAAAAATAGTGGAAATAGACCTAATTGCCAAAGACTTTATTTTTCCCCCGATCTAGGTCCGAACCTCTTTTCTGTTGATCTATAATAGCAAATTTAACTTATTTATTAACCACATTACTCAATTTAGTCCAAAAATCACACTATGGAAAAATTACATTTTTGCCCTTAAACTTTATCATATTTACATTTTGGTCCCTAGGCTCGTAAAATGAAATATATTCAATTTCATCCAAACCCAAGCCTAGACGAACCCTATATATGCTTATAACAGCTCACATTTTTCATTAAATCACACTTTTACACACATTTTGTAATCTTTTTACAAATAGGTCATTTTGACATTTTCATCAAAAATTACTTGGTAAAAGTTGTTAATCTAACATGAAACTTGCATAATCTACCATTAGACATCAAAATGCAAAAATATCTAACATGTGTCAAATCCTATACCTCAATCATAGCTCAAATTAATGGTAAAAATAGCTAGATCGGATGATAACGACTTCAAAAATGTAAAGAGCATTAAAAACGAGGCTAGGATGTACTTACAATCAAGCTTGGAAGTTGAACAAACCCTAGCTATGGTGACCTTCTAATTTTCGGAACATGGAGAAGAAGAAGGACAAAATTTTTGGCTTTATTTTCCCTTTTTATTCATTTATTTACCAAATGACTAAAATACCCTTAATGCATAACTTTGAAATTTTATCTATTCATGTCCATTTTTGTCCACTAACTTATCCAATGGTCTAATTACCAACTAAGTACCTCTAACTTAAAATCTCATAGCGATTGGACACCTTTAACAAGTAGAACTCAACTTTTATACTTTTTACAATTTAGTCCTTTTTACTAAATTAAGTGCCCAGACGCCAAAATTTTCGAACGAAATTTTCACGAAATCATTCTCTAAGATTGTAGACCATGAAAATATAATAAAAATAAGTTTTCCTACGTCTGATTCGTGGTCCCGAAACCACTGTTCCGACTAGCCCCAAAATCGGGTTGTTACAACTCTCCCCCATTTAGGGATTTTCATCCCCGAAAATCTTACCAAAAAATAGGTTCGGGTACTGTTTTCTCATAGCCTCCTCAGGTTTCCACGTAGCCTCTTCAACACCGTGTCTTTGCCATAAAACTTTCACTACAGTTATACTTTTATTTCTCAACTATTTAGCCTCTCGAGTTAATATCTTAATCGGTTTTTCACCGTACGTAATATCCGGTCAAATCTCAATCTTTGCCGGAGAAATCACATGTGAAGGATCAGAATGATATCGTTGCAACATCGACACATGAAACACATTATGAATCCTTTCTAACTCTGTCGGTAAAGCTAACCGATATGCCACTGGCCCTATTCTTTCGAAAACCTCATACGGCCTTTACGGCCAAATCTGAGAACTTTCTTCCACGGAGATACTTCCAAAAATACTTTATCACTAACCTGATATTCGATCTCTTTTCTTTTCAAATCTGCGTACGACTTTTGTCGATCTGAAGCTACTTTCAAGCAATCACGGATTACTTTTACTTTTTCTTCGGTTTCCCTAACCATGTCAACCCCGTGTGTATGTTTCTCACTAAGCTCGATCCAATACAAAGGTGTTCGTCACTTGTGGCCATACAATGCCTCATAAGGTGCCATCTTTATACTCGATTGAAAATTGTTGTTATAGGCAAATTCGACCGATGGTAGATATTTTTCCCAACTACCCTCAAATTCTAGAACACAACACCGGAGCATATCTTCGAGTACCTGAATCGTTCTTTCGAACTGACCATCATTTTGTGGATGAAAAGTGGTGCTAAAGTTTAGTTTCGTACCCAAAGCTTCTTGCAACTTCTTCCAAAATCGTAGAGTAAACCTCGGATCTCTATCCGAAATAATAGAAATAGGCACCCCGTGCAATCTCACAATCTCAGCAATGTATAGCTCAGCTAGTTTATCAAGTGAGTAATCAGTACGTACCAGTATAAAATGGGCCAATTTTGTCAATCTATCAACCACAACCCATACGGTATCTTTCTTTTTCAGAGGAAAAGGCAAGCCCGTTACAAAGTCCATCGTAATCCTATCCCATTTCCACTCGGGTACCATCACTGGCTGAAGCAAACGTGAAGGCACTTGGTGTTTTCCTTTCACTTGTTGACAAATCAAAATTTTCGAAACAAACTCTGAAATATTTCGTTTCATACCAGACCACTAATACAATTTCTTCAAATCATTATACATTTTCGTACTACTCGGATGCACAGATAGACAACCATTATATGCTTAATGAAGAACTTTTTGAATAAGTTCATCATTTTTTGGCACACAAATTCTACCTCAGAACATCAAACAATCGTCAGATCCGATATGAAAATCTGAATCACTAACCGATTCATAATAAACTCTCTTGGCTTGCAAATCATTGTCACATTTTTGAGCTTCACAAATTTGTTGGAGAAACAACAGTCTAGCCCTCAACTCAGCTAGAATCGAACCATTTTTGGACAAAGTCAACTGTGTATTCATTGCTCTCAAAGCAAACTAAGATTTTCTACTCAACGCATCTGCAACTACATTGGCCTTACCAGGGTGATAGTCAATCACTAGCTCAAAATCTTTCAGTAACTCGAGCCATTTTTGTTGTCGCAAGTTTAAATCTTTTTGAGTCATCAAATACTTTAAACTCTTATGATCGGAAAAGACATGACATTTCTCACTCTACAAATTATGTCTTCAAAGTTTTAAAGTAAACACAATGGTAGCTAACTCCAAATCATGCGTCGAATAATTTTTCTCGTGCGATTTCAACTGTCTTGAGGCATAGGCTATCACTTTGCCCTCTTACATCAACACACATCCTAATCCATTCAGTGACATGTTGCTATAAATCACAAACTCTTTTCCCGGTTTGGGTTGCACTAAAATCAGTGCCTCAATCAATAGTGCCTTCAAGTTCTCAAAACTTTGCTGACAATTTTTGGACCATTCAAACTTAACATCTTTTTGTGTCAACTTGGTCATAGACGCAGCAATCATCAAAAATCCTTTAACAAAATGTTGGTAATAACTAGCTAATCCCAAAAAGCTTTTGACTTCAGATACATTCCTTGGCGGCTTCCAATCAATAATTACTAAAATTTTACTCGGATCAACACGAATACCATCACCTGAAGCGATATGTCCCAAAAATTAGACCTCTTAGAGCCAAAACTCACTTTTATTGAATTTAGCAAACAATTTATTATCTCTCAAAGTCTGCAAAATAGTTCTCAAGTGCTCGGCATGCTCGAACTCATCTCGAGAATAAATCAAAATATCATCAATAAATACAACTACAAACTTGTCCAAATACAGTCAAAAAATTCTATTCATCAAATCCATAAAAGCAGTAGGTGCATTAGTTAATCTGAAAGGCATAACAAGAAATTCATAGTGCCCATACCTTATTCTGAAAGCAGTATTCGGCATGTCTGACTCTTTGACTCTCAACTAATAGTAGCCAGATCTTTAATCAATCTTTGAAAATACTATTGCTCCTCTCAACTAATCAAACAAGTTATCAATCCTCGGTATAGGATACTTATTCTTTATCATCACCTTGTTGAGCTACCGGTAGTCGATACAAAGTCTCATAAATCCATCTTTCTTCTTTACAAATAACATTGGAGCACCCTAGGGAGAATAACTCGGTCTTGCAAAACCCTTATCCGTTAACTCTTGCAACTGAGCTTTTAATTCTTTCAATTCAGTCAGAGCCATTCTATACAAAGCAATAGCTATCGGTGAGGTTTCTGGTACTAAATCAATACCAAACTCAAGTTCTCTAACCGGTTGTAACCCAGCCAACTCTTTCGGAAACACATTCGAATATTCACAACTATCAGCACTGATTCAATTTTCAATTAAGACTCTTTTGTATTCAACACATAATCAAGATATGCTTCACACCCTTTTCTTACATATCTTTGGTAGACATCGAAGAACTCACAATAGGTAACTCACCCGACTCATCTGAATCAATCCGAAGAATTTCACCATTTTCACATTTCAGTTCAATAATCTTTCTTTTACAGTTCACAATGGCATCATGCAATGTCAACCAATCCATACCCAAAATAACATCGAATTCATCAAATGGCAACAACATTAAATCAGCCAAAAAACAGTGACCTCGAATCATCAAGGGACTGTAACAGCCCGTTTTTAGGGTTAATTAGAACAGTGGCTTTGGGACCACAATCCAAAGTCAAAATATTTATTATACTATTTTAATAAGGTTTACAGTATGATATAATGTTCATGTACAAATTTTGTAAAGAAATTTTACTGTTGGAGTGGTTAATTCGGTAAAAAGGACTAAATCGCGTAAAGTGTAAAAGTTACGTTCTATAAGATAAAGGGGTCAAATAACTATAAAACTTAAATATAGAGGTCCTTATGTGCCAAATATCCCATTTATGAGATAGGATGATAGTGGAGTGGCAATTGGTGTAATTACTAATGTTTTTAAAGGTTAATTAAGTAAATAGTTAATAAAGGTTAATATTAATAAAACAAAAGCCAAATATCATCATCATTCATCCATTTACAACTGAATATAGGGTTTATAACAGCCATGGATGAGCTTGATATTCGGCCACTGTGTTTTTACTCAAATAGGTACGGTTTTAGCTCCGTTTTTAATAATTTCTACGTTTTTGAGATCGTTACTTCGCGTTCTAGCTAGCCCGCACCCTAATTTTTGAATTTGTTGATGAATTTGTGAGTTTCCATTGATGATAGCTTGATTTTTTTTAGTGTTGATGATGGAAAATGAATAATTATTGATAGATTAATATGTTTTTTTAAGTGATTTTTGGTAAAAATGTCAAATAAGGATTAAATTGTGAAAAGTGTAAATTGATTGGTTGAAATGTGAAATAAATTAAAAATATGGTTTGAAAGTAATATATGGAAAATTCAGCTAGCTTGGGTTTGTGTTTAATTTCATGAAATTATGATTTTATGAGATAAGGACTAAATCGCAAAAATATGGAATAATAGGGGCAAAAGTGTAATTTTGCCAAAATATGTTAAATTAAATGAATTAATGATTAAATAAGTAAATTTTTTATTATATAGATTGAGAAAAATGAGATTCAGATCTAGAACGGGAGAAAACAAAGTATCGGACTAGTCGATCTGTTCTGTCATTTTAACGATCGAGGTAAGTTCGTATGCAATAAGCATTGTTATATTTATGCTTTTAATGCTTTGATATCGCATAAATTGTATATATTATGTTTGATGACATATCGGCTAAATATGGCACTTAGTGTGCGGTTCGATATAGCTTCGACTAAATTTGGCACTTAGTGTGCGATTTGAGATAGCTTCAGCTATGTACAGCACTTAGTGTGTGGGACATCAAATATGACACTTAGTGTATGAAATATTGAGGATGGCACTTAGTGTGTGAGATATTGAGAATGGCACTTAGTGTGCGAAATATCGAATAATTCAAAGGGCAAAGTCAAGAGGAGAATGAAAGTACAAATGGATTAAGTGATACAGGTACATACAGAACCTATATGATAATCAAATGAAGGTAATTTCGTAAGTTCTTAGTGTATCATGTATATGAAAGGAGAAAGATTTATGTATAAGCATGTTTCATTCCAACATATGTTTAATTGGCTATAATGAGGTTTGAAATAATTGATATGTGAGCTATGAGTTATAGTTGTTTTGACTAAACATATATATGACACATAGTGTGTGAAATACCATTATTTGATGATATTTCTCATAAATCACTTGGCTAAAGAAAAGGTAATGAATATAGAACTGAATAAAGTTTATATTTATAATTGCTTATGCATAAAAAAAGTGAGTGAATTGATAAAAAGTACTCAATCCATACATGTTTTCAATGAATAAACTTATGAAGATCTTGATTAACTATGTGCAAGAATTCAAGATAAAATGGTGAAATCATATGAATTATATCATGTATTGAATAATTATTTTAAATATGGTTAGTTAATAATACGAGTTTATTACCATACGAGCTTACTAAGCTTTATAGCTTACTTTGTGTTATTTTTCTATGTTTTATAGTGATTCAGACGTTTACTCGGTTGAAAGTCAGAGAAGATCACATCACACTATCTGGATTTTTAATTTTGATATTTATACACTTGTGATTTGGTTATATGGCATGTATAGTCTTGAGTTATGTGGAAATGTGTTTGTAATGTTGAATGTAAATTTGGCTTGTATATTATGTAATTGTTGGTGTGTATTTGGCCATTTTATATGGCTTATTAATGACTTATGTTTGATGTGTAATTTGCCTTGTGAAGTGGCATAATTTTGGTATGGTTGTGATGGTTCAAGTTGATCATTTGGTCATTTGGCATATGATGAGTATATACTTATGAAAAGTATGATTTTGGACATGAGAAGTGAATGGCTAATAGATGTTTTATGAGTCAAGTTTTGTGTGTGATTGATCGTAGTAAAAATACATAATGAAATAGGTTGACTTGATGAGTATGATATGTGCTTTGGTATATGATTGAATAGGTGAGTAATGGGGAATGAATCATGCTAGTTTGGTATGTGTTTGAATGTACAAATGGTATTGAATTGAGCTGATGAAATGGATAGAATTGGTATTGTAAGTTTGGTGCATGAAATAGCATGGTTTGGCTGCTTATTAATGTATTGAAATGGCATGAAATGTGGTGTTTTAGGTATGCTTGAGAAGGGTAAGAAATATGGCTTCAACCAAACCTGTTTTCACTCCACACGGCTGAGCACATGGGCGCGTGGCTTGACTGTATGCGACACATAGCCTTAGGACATGGTCGTATGTCCCCTAGGATAGCCCTTCGAATTAATTCAGTATACCCTATAGGTTTGGCAGAGCCTAGACACACAGGCGTGTCTACTGGCCGTGTGAGGCACACGAGCTGGCACATGGGCATGTGGCCGGTCGTGTGACCCAAGTCAGTAAACCCTCCAGATTTCCCACGGCCAAGGCACACGGGCATGTCTCCGGCCGTGTGGTGCAAGTCAGTATATATGCCCCGTTTTCACACGGCCTGTGACACGGGCGTGTCTGGTGGCATGTGCCTTCACACGGCCTATTCACACAGGTGTGTGACCCCTAAATGCTTGAAAATTTTTAAATGCTTCCTAAAGTTTGCAAATGTTATCAGTTTACTCCCGAACCTCTTCCAAGCATTTTTTAAGGTCTCATAGAGCCTTATAGGGCACATTGTGTTTATATTTGATTCATGTTTATGTGAAGATGGATTTATGTGTGAGAAATGGATGATTTATGTTGTGTTTGATTGGTAATGCCTTGTAACCCTATTCCGGTGACGGATGCGGGTTAGGGGTGTTATAGGGACAATTCTTGCAAACTCTATCAACTAACACATGTTTACTTAAAAGGTTTGACACTCTAATCACAAACTCGATAGACTCAACAGACAAGCTCTTACTAGCTACCAATTTCACACAAACATAAGAATGAGTCAATCCAGGATCAATCAATGCAACTACATTAGTATTATAGAGAGAAAAAGTACCAGTGATAACATCAGGAGGTGTTGTTTCTTCGCGAGCACAGATGGCATAGGCTCTAGTAGGTGCTCGAGCTTTGGATCTCACAGCGGTGTCTTTTGTCACACCTTTACTACTAGCTCTATTTTTGGTATTCCTTGGTGGCCTACCCCTATTAGCTATATTACTTGGCCTCGCACTCTGAAATTTTTCTTTCTCAACCCTTTCAGGGCAATCTCGGATAAAATGCTCTTGAGAGCCACACTTGAACCAAGCTCAGTCATTCATCCCACACTTGTCAGGATGTCTCCTCCCACAATGCTGACATTCGAGTCTGTTTGACTTTACATTACCCTCACTTTCCATGGAAGTGGCTTGAGATTTAAAACTCGAATGTTGCTTCTCATGATCTTTGCGTGAATACCCCGTTGAAACATTCGAACTAGAATACATTTCTTTAGATTTCTTAGACTGAAATGGAAATGACTTACTCATCGGTCTTTTCCTTAGATCTCTAGCTTCAAGATTAGTTTTCTTCTTCTCCTTATTCAACTCTTCGGCCTTACCAGTCCATTCAACCAATACCACAAATTCTTTAAGCTCTAAGATCCCAACTAACACACGAATATCCTCATTCAATCCATCGTCAAATCTCTTGCACATAATAACTTCGGTGGAAACACACTCTCGAGTGTATTTACTAAGTCTGACGAATCTCGCTCATACTTAGTCACTATCATACGACCCTGTTTCAGCTCAAGAAATTTCTTACGTTTCTGATCGATGAACCGTTGGCTAATACACTTCTTTCAAAACTCCTCTTGAAAGAATTCCAATGTAACCTTTTCTCTTGGTACCACTGATACCAATGTATTCCACCAATGATACGCAAAATCTCTTAGAAGCGAGATAGCACACTTTAAACATAGCACACTTTAAACACTCATCTGGTGTGCAGGACAGCTCATCAAATACCCTGATGGAGTTTTCGAGCCAAAACTCAACTCTTTCGGGATCATCATCCATATTAGCTCTAAATTTTTTCTGTCCCATGCTTTCGAATTTTATCAACCGGAGGTTTGTTCATTCTTACAAACTCGATACCTTGTGGGGCTATGGGAATCGGTCAAGGAATAGGCGCGGGTGGAGGAGGTTGGGCATTCAGATTTGTTTGAACAAATTTCATTTACCACACATTCATCATGTGGAGAAAGGCTTCTCTGCCCCCTTCTCCTTGACTAACCGTAGGAGGCCTACTATCAGACGGCATTGCCCCTTAAGTGGGAGCCGGGGCACTACTTTCGACCTCATCAGCCTCAGCTCGATTGGGATCCATTACTATATGAAAACACAATTTAAAGTTTACAGGAGTCTTGTAGTAGCCTAATTTTCAGTGGTATCAGGAATAAAGATTGGAGATCAGTAAATTCGACGGGTGAGTTGAAAATTTAATAAATTAATATTTATGAGTCAAATGTGAATATAAAAGCATTTTTGAATTAGTGAATTTAGTTATTTAAAAGAATTAATTAGGTAAATTGGGTCGAGAATGAGGTATCGAGACCTCGACTTCATAAACTGAGCCATAAATAGTTTTAGAAATATTTATGGAGTGTTGGTGAGGTAGTATTAAAATTTAGTCAGAAAATTTTGACGTTTGGGTGGTTAATTAAATAAAAAGGACTAAATTGAAAAAGGTGTAAAAGTTGCTAAAATGATTAAATAGCTCCATTGTCAATTGAGGAAGGACCTAAAGTGCAAATAAGCCCAAAAGAGATATTTTGGGCGGCAATAATGAGAAAAAATCGAAAAATGGGTGAAATAAGGGCAAAATTGGAAAATTGCCAAAATTAACTAAATAAAAATGGGACTAAATTGGAATATCTAGAATTCTCTTCATTTCTCTTCATATTCATCAGCTGAAAAACAACCATGGAGGAGGGTTCAAGCTGGTTTTCATACTCTAGCTTCATGTAAGTTTAATTCTTACTTTCTCTTTGAAATTTTTATGTTTTTGGACTTTTACAATTGGGTCCAACTTACTATTTCATTAGTTTTTGATTCCATGGCTAATTTTTGAAGTTTTTATAGATGAGTACTGGAAGCATATGATGAATAAACATAGAATTGAAGCTTTAATTTTGATATATGGTGATTTTATCAAGTAAAATTGATGAAAATTGGTTTAGGAGCTAATTGTGAAAGAGTTTGGAATTAAGGTCTAGTGTTAAAGTTCTGGTTTTCAAGGGTTATGAAGTAGTTTAAAATGATGGAATAAAGTATTAATTGAGAAAAATTAGCTCAATTGAGAGGCTAATTGAATAGGGACGAAATTGTTATTTATTAAAAGCTTAGGGGGAATATGGTAATAAACAGCTTGCACTAAAACAATTTTGGACAGCAGCAGTAGGCTAACTTTGAAAAATCATCATAAATTTTAGAAATCAAATTAGAAGGTAAAAAAATATGAAATTAAATATTATTGAGTCTAGTTTCTCATAGAAGAAACGGTGTAAGCAATAGATTTTTAAATCATGAGATATAATGAATTTTGTGAGACAAGGTCAGAATGAATTTGGGTTCCCCTGTTCTAGATTTGAAAAATCATAAAAAATTGAATAAAAATAATTATGGGCTTAATTTTATATGTATAGAATTCTGAATGAGTATATTTTCAATAGAAACAAACGATAACATCATTCGAATTCTGTATGAATAGATAATTAATTTTTAGTGAAGAAGGGTCAGAACTATCAGATAGCAGAATAGGGGTGACTTTAAAGAATAAACTGTACCTATTGGATAAAACAAAAATTCTGAAAATTTTATAGTAAAAATATATGTAAGTCTAGTTTCAGGAAAAATTAGCGGATCTTAATTTGGAGTTTCGTACCTCCATATATAAACAATTTAGTGACTATGACACGAGTGGATAGCTTGAATATTCACATAAGTAAATAGTGAAAATTATGGATAATGTTACTTACAAATGTGTTATTTATACTAAGGATGTGGATGGAGAGGAGGAGGAGGAAAAGTAAATATACATATATGTATGAATGACTTGTGTATAAATTGATCACGTGCCCAATTATAATCGATAAATGTTGAATTAGAAATGATATAAGGTTTTATTTCGAATATTTATTATGAAATTATGATTATCGCTATAATGCAAAAATCGAACTTGTGATTTTATATAACTAAATTTTAGTGACCATTTGTTAATATTATTAAATTTCAATATTATTTTATGAATGGTGATTAATATTTATGTATGTTAATTGTTGAAAATAAGTAAATTATGTACAAAAGTTATGAAATTGATCTGAGTATTTCGGAGGAACGGAACGCAGGAAATGAGTACGATCTTTCAGTGAAAAAGATGGATTGACAGTAAATTACCCAAGTAAACTGAGTTCAACATTTGTGGTGAATTCTCGTGTTTGCTTTCCGTTTAGCTTCTACGAGCTTTCGTTAACTCATATGAGTTTCAGTTAACCCTTTTGGGGTTTCAGTTCAACTCTGATGAGCTTCAGTTAGCCTTCGGGCTTCCATTTAGCACTTATGTGCTTCAGCTAGACTTCGGGCTTCAGATCACGATGTACTCAAATCCGTAAGCCGTTCCTTGAATGGACAAGTTGGTAAGTCGTAAATGTAACGTGTGGAAAAAGAAATGTAAGTAATGTTATCATTATTAGTATTGAGCTCAATTAGGTGAATTTGTTATTTGAAATTGTGATTGACAGAAGAAACAGTGAATTGCATGCTTATGAATGGTTACACATAATTATCTAAAAAAAGAAGAAAAATGATGGTTATTGATATATGGAGACACGAGACAAGTTGTTATGAAGATATATTTAAATTATTTGTAAGTGTTTCGTACTTCTTGGTAATGCCTCGTACCCTATTACGGTAATGGATACGGGTTAAATTATTTGTAAGTGTTTCGTACTTCTTGGTAATGCCTCGTACCCTATTCCGGCAATAGATACGGGTAGGGGGTGTTACAAGTCTTCACACTATCACTGTTCATTTATGGCATGTATAGCTAGACTTTTACACATGCTACATTAGTCAGAGAATTGACTAAACCGTAGCTCTGATACCACTAAATAGAACACATCTTACCGTATCCGACGCCAGAACAGGATATGAGGCATTACCAAACTTAAATGTAAGCAAACATATAAACCGAGACATAAAAGTTCCATTCAAATTTAAAACTTTCCACATACATTGAAATCGTCCCTATAACGAGCCTACGAGGCCCAAAACATGCTTTGGAAGTGGTTCGGGACTAAATTGAGAACTTTAAAAAAATTTCACAACACTTAGAAAATTTTTCATCAAACAGGGGTCACACGCCCGTGTGGCTTGGAACACGCCCGTGTGGGCAGGCCCTGTGGTCACACACGCCCGTGTCTAGACCCCGTGTAACTCTCTGTTTGTCATCCATGAACAAAAAGAAGTCACACGGCCAAGGCACATGCCTGTGTGCTTAGGCCGTGTGGTCGATTTAATTTTCCTAATTTTTCATAAAATAGGTGTAGACTTCACACGCCCAGGGCAAATGCTCGTGCCTAAGGTCGTGTCATCCACACGGCTAAGACACACCCCCGTGTCTCTGCCCGTGTGCTCGATACTGAGCATTCTGTTTTGCAACAATTAAGGTGCAGGGGACACACGGCCGGATCACATACCCATAGGGCAAGCTATGTGTCACACACGGCCTAGACACATGACCGTGTGTCTACAAGTGGGGAAAAAAATAAGGCTATTTACCAAGCTTTTTTGCCACCCTTCCATTCACAACCTACACAACAACATATAATACCAATCCAAGCATATACATTCAACCTAATCAGCCACAAACAAGGCATCCACACATCATTCACATACTATCATCTATCACATACAACCATCACATGCTCTTCAACTCAAACCATACAAATTTTCACATCCATGAAAGGCATTATCATATGCATATACTTAAACCAATATTAGCCAATTTCAATGGTCGTTTACAAAATGAATTTTCAACCAACATAAGCCAACACATTTGGCCAAATCAATTATGACACATAATAAAAGACCAAGTCCCTATACATCCCATAACTCAAAACATTAAAATCATTGGTACCCAAAATGTTAAGTTGATAGTGTGAATGGATCTCCGACAGTCTTTGATCCTCGAGCTGGCTTGGTGACACTATAAAATAAGAGAAAAGAAAGGGAGTAAGCTTTAAAGCTTAGTAAGTTCCTATGCAAATAATAAGCATCATAAACACATATTTATCATGCAATTAACATGAAATGAATTAACATATATGCTATTACAAATCTCATAGTCCACTTGGCATGGATATTATTATAACCTTAGTATCATGACTTGCACAAACATAACCTTAGTATCATGACTTGCACAATCGTAACCTTAGTATAATGACTTGTACAGTCATAACCTTAGTATCATGACTTGCACAATCATTACCTTGGTATCATGACTTGCACAATCATAACCTTACCGAGGGATTCATCACATATCGAGCGCATTAAGCATAAGTTTTACGTACATACCTATACCATCTTACAACATACCATGGTCTTTCGCAACATTAACATTTCCGTTATGATTCTCGTTGAACCATTTGGAAACTAAAGGATACTCGAGAAATTTCACACTCATAGCACCATACCAATGCCATATCCTAGATATGGTCTTACATGGGATCTCAAATCGATGCTAATAGCCCAGCTATGGTCTTAAACAAAGTCTCATATTGATGCCATATCGCAGATATGGTCTTACACGTAACCTCAAATAACCCTAATGTCATGAAATTTGTATCCTATCTATTCCTAAGGTTCAATCAGGATTTCTCTCTTGTCGAACATCCAAGGAGTCAATCACAATTCATAAAATACTAAAGCAATTAAAGCATAAATAATAATGCATTATTTACATACGTACTGACATCGGTAAAAAAAAGTAGAAATGGACCTAATCGCTAAAGACTTTATTTTTCCCCCAATCTAGGTCCGAACCTCTTTTCTCTTGATTTATAATAGAAAATTTAACTCATTTATTAACCACATTACTCAATTCAATCCAAAAATCACACTATGAAAAAATTACATTTTTGCCCTTAAACTTTTTCATATTTACATTTTGGTCTCTAGGCTCGTAAAATGAAATCTATTCAATTTCATTTAGACCCAAGCCTAGTCAAACCCTATACATGCTTATAACAACCCACATTTTTCATTAAATCACACTTTTACACACATTTTGAAATCTTTTTACAATAGGTCCTTTTGACATTTTCATCAAAAATCACCTGGTAAAAGCTGTTTATCTAATATTAAACTTGTATAATCTACCATTAGACATCAAAATGCACAAATATCTAACATGGGTCAAACCCTAGACCTCAATCATAGCTCAAATTAATGGTAGAAATAGCTAGATCGGGTGATAACAACTTAAAAAATGTAAAGAGCATTAAAAACAAGGCTAGGATGTACTTACAATCAAGGTTGAAAGTTGAAAAAACCCTAGCTATGGTGACCTTCTAATTTTTGGTACATGGAGAAGAAGTTGGACAAAAATTTTGGCTTTATTTTCCCTTTTTATTCATTTATTTACTAAATGACTAAAATACCCTTAATGTATAACTTTGAAATTTCATCTATTCATGTCCATTTTTGTCCACTAACTTATCCAATGATCTAATAACCAACTTAGGACCTCTAATTTAAAATCTCATAGCAATTGAACACCTTTAGCAAGTAGAACTCAACTTTTGCACTTTTTACAATTTAGTCCTTTTTACTAAATTGAATGCCCAAACGTCAAAACTTTCGAAAGGAATTTTCACGAAATCATTCCATAAAACTGTAAACCATGAAAATATAATAAAAATAAGTTTTCTTATGTCAGATTCGTGGTCCCTAAACCACTGTTCTGACTAGCCCCAAAATTGGGCTGTTACACAAACCCCCTAGGGCAGTATATTATGGTGGTTAAAGTTTGTAAAAACTGTCCATTGATGGTAAAGGTTTATTATTTCTCAGCTGATTTGATGCTACTGCCTTTTGATAAATTTGATGTAATTTTGGGAATGGACTGGCTAACTCAACATGATGCAGTGGTGAATTGTAAAC
The DNA here is from genome assembly GCA_025698475.1 of Gossypium anomalum. NCBI lineage: Eukaryota > Viridiplantae > Streptophyta > Magnoliopsida > Malvales > Malvaceae > Gossypium > Gossypium anomalum. Next base: position 54,266,862 of record CM046968.1, on the reverse strand, counting down.
AAAAATACATTGTGTTGAAATGTTAGAATGGTGAATTACTTCATGTTGAATCTGATAAACTGGATGGGTTATCTAATGTGATCTCAGCTATATCAGCACAGAAATATGTCAGAAAAAGCTATGATGCTTATCTTGCATATGTGTTGGACACTAAAGTATCTGAATCGAAGATTAAGTCAGGGCCAGTTGTTTGTGAGTTTCCTGATGTGTTTTAGGAAGAATTATCTGGATTACTGCCAGTCAGAGACGTGGAATTTTATGTAGGTCTTATTCCAGAAACAACTCCTATATCTATAGCCCCTTATCAAATGGCCCCAATGATGTTAAAAGAGTTGAAAGCGCATTTACAATAATTGAATGATAGAGGATTTGCTCGGCCTAGTTTTTCACCTTGGGGTGCACCGGTTCTATTTGTAAAGAAGAAAGATGGATTGTTGAGGCTGTGTATTGATTACAGGCAGCTCAACAAGGTTACAATCAAGAACAAGTATCCATTGCCTCGAATTGATGACCTATTTGATCAGTTGAAAGGTGCCACAGTGTTCTCTAAAATAGATCTTCATTCTGGATACTATCAGTTGCGAGTGAAAGACTTAGATGTATCGAAGACAACTTTCAGAACTAGGTATGGACATTATGAGTTTCTTGTGATATTGTTTGGCTTGACTAATGCACCTGCAGTATTTATGGATCTGATGAACAGAATTTTTAGACCATACTTTGACAGATTTATAGTGGTATTTATTGATGATATTTTGGCATATTCTCAGGATGAAAATGAACATGCTAACCATTTAAGAATTGTGTTGCAAACTCTACGTGAGAAGCAACAATATGCCAAATTCAGTAAATGTGAATTTTGGCTTTGGGAAGTCGGTTTCTTTAGGCGTATAGTGTTTGCAGAAGGTATCAGGGTGGATCTGAATAAAATTTCAACTATTATTAATTGGAAACCACCAAAGAATGTGTTTGAAGTTAGAAGTTTTCTGGGACTAGCTAGATATTATCGGAGGTTTGTGAAAGGGATTTCAATGATAACTTCTTCAATGATTCATTTATTGCAGAAAGATGTGAAATTTGAGTGGTCTGATAAGTGCCAGCAGAGTTTTGACATATTGAAAGCTTTGCTGACTGAAGCACCTGTACTAGTTCAGCCTGAATTAGGTAAAGAATTTGTAATTTACAGTAATGCGTCATTAAATGGTTTAGGCTGTGTTTTGATGCAAGAAGGCAAAGTAATAGCTTATGCTTCTAGACTGCTAAAACCACATGAAAGAAATTACCCGATACATGATTTCGAGTTAGCAGCTATTGTGTTTGCATTGAAAATCTGGCGGCATTACTTGTTTGGTGAAAAGTTTCACATATTCACCGATCATAAAAGTTTGAAGTATTTGATGTCACAAAAAGACATGAATTTGAGACAGCGCAGGTGGCTTGAGTTATTAAAAGATTATGATTTGGTTATTGATTGCCATCCGGGAATTGCTGATCTCTAAGCAGAAAATCTTTGTTTTCTTTGTGAGCAATGAACAGTTCGTTATCTTTTTCTGATGATAGTTTGATTGTAGCTGAGTTAAAAGCTTGACCAATATTCTTGCAACAGATTTGTGAAGCTCAGAAGAGTGATGATGAATTACAAGTTAAATGCGTACAGTGTGAGTTAGATTCTTATTCAAAATTTCAGATTGGGTCTGATGGTTATCTATTATTCAGAGGTAGAATATGTGTACTAAGGAATTCAGAACTGGTATAGAATATTCTACATGAAGCTCATAATGGTATTATGTTTGTACACCCAGGAAGTAATAAAATGTATAATGATTTGAAAAAGATATACTGGTGGCTGGGAATGAAACGAGATATTTCTGAATTTGTATCTAAATGTTTGATATGTCAGCAAGTAGAAGCTAAACATCAGGTGCCTTCGGGATTACTATAGATAGTTACAATACTAGAATGGAAATGGGAAAGAATTACCATGGGCTTTGTATCAGGATTACACCTATCTTCGAAAAAGAAAGATACTATATGGGTAATTATTGACCGGTTGACAAAGTCTGCACACTTTATTCTGGTACGTATGGATTTCTCTTTGGATAGATTGGCTGAATTATATGTTTCTGAGTTTGTTAGACTACATGGGGTACCAGTCTCCACTATTTCAGACAGAGATCCTCAATTGACATCCCGATTCTGGAATAAGTTGTAAGAAGCTCTCGATACACAGTTACATTTTAGTACCACCTTTCATCCTCAGACTGATGGACAATCTGAACGTGTTATACAGATTTTGGAAGATATGCTTCGGTGTTGTATTTTAGAATTCGAAGGTAACAGGAAAAATATTTGCCTTTAGTTGAATTTGCCTACAATAACAGTTATCAATCCAACATTTCTGTATGGTCGAAAATGTAGAACTCTATTGTATTGGACAGAGTTCAGTGAGAAAAAAATACACAGAGTTGACTTAGTCTGAGACACTTAAGAAAACATAAAGGTGACTCATGATAGTTTGAAAGCAACCTCTGATCGTCAAAAGTCTTATGCCAATCTTAAATGAAAAGAAATAGAATTTCAAATCGGTGACAAGGTATTCTTGAAAGTATCACCTTGGAAGAAAGTTTTTTGGTTTGGTCGTAAAGGAAAATTGTAACACCCCTAACCCGTATCTGTCGTCGAAACAGGGTTTCAGAGAGTTACTAGAACTTTCAGAACATTTTTCTGACAAATTATGTAGATTACAATTCATTAGCCAAAAACATTCAAAACATCCCTTGATTGGACCTTCGAGGCCCAATACGAGCATTAGAATCAAGTCGGGACTTAATCGGGAACTCTAAGAATTTTTCGCGACATTTCAAAATTTTTCCAAGGTGTAGGGCTCACATGCCCTGTGGTCTAGGGACACGCCCATGTGGACAGGCTGTGTACTACACACGCCCGTGTTCCTAACCCATTAACTCTCTGAATTTTAAGGCATTAAGAAATTAAAGTCAGATGGCCAAGTCACACGCCCGTGTGCTAGGCCATCTGGTGAATTTAGTTTCCAGAATTTAGGTGCAGTTTTTACACGGCCGTGTAACACGCCTGTGTCCAAGGCCGTGTCAACCACACAGCTGAGACACACGCCCGTGTCTCTGCCCGTGTGCCCAATTTTGAGCATTTTGATTCTAAAAATTAAGGTGCAGGGGACACATGGCCTAACCACATGCCCATGTTACCAGGTCGTGTGTCACACACGATCTAGACACACGCCTGTGTGTCTGCTCGTGTGGAAAAAATAAAGCCATTTATAGCTTCATTTCTCAACCAAAATTTCACCCAAGACCTGCACTTGAAACATTCAACCAATACCAACCATTCCAAGCATTCAAATTGAACAAACTTCATCATTCAACAAGGCGTATCATTACATGCATAGGTAGTTATAAACTTACCTTGGATTAATTTAGGCAATAACAACCTTTGGTAACATATACTCAACTTATCGCATGTGTATATATATATATATATCAAAATAACCTACTTAATCATAACAAAATAAGCCATTACTAGCCATTCCAATGGCTAGATTACAAAACATTATTTTCAAGCCATTACTAGTTGATAGTATGACGATGCTCCAGTGATCTCCAACCTTCGCAAGCTTCCGAGCACTATAAAATAGGGGAAAAAAAGCAGAGTAAGCATTACATGCTTAGTAAGTTCGTATGAAAGAAACTAAACTTACCAGTCCCGTTTATTAAATCTAAGCATACAATAACAAGTTTTCCTTCCATTTGGCTAAATTACCTAAACACATGCATACAATCAAACATGTTAGTCGCAAAGTTTACATATATATCAAGTAAGAATAGATGAGCTCATCATGCAATACATTTTAAAGACATTATCATTTCATCTCATAATTCTCATGCCATGTCTAGAGTTATATGTCCATTAAATCATTGAAATTCTGATGGATGCTTAAGTAGTACACCCAAGGTGTACAATTCCATAATCTGTCAATTCTTATTCGATGGTACCCATTAGGGCACTTAATCAAGGAACACACTCTTGAGTCATATATTGTATAACAAGATTACCAGTCCAGGCTAAATCCTTTATATAACGTATGCTCAAAGAGCTCAATTAGGATTACCAGTCCAGGCTAAACCTAATCGTAACGTATGCTCGAGAGTTATTATATCAAGATTACCCATCTAGGCTAAATCCTTTCTATAGCAAGGTTAATGGGATTGCTCGTCTGAGCTAAATCCCATTCGCAACAAATGCAGGACCTTATTAGTTTCGGGAAAGCACATACAACTATTGAAATCTAATATTCAATTGGGACTTAACCCTTTTTAACCATTTCAAGCATGTACTGAATTTCTCATGATAGCAATTCAAGTAATGTACATCAATATAAATCACATTCCGTACAACACAACATTCAATTAACATATTTACATGTCGGATTAAGTTACACGAACATACCTCAACACTCATTCGCGTTAGAAATCTACCAATCCGAAACCTTTTCTTTTCCTCAATCTAACCTCGAACTAGTGTTGTTTGGATCTATATAAATGAATTTAACCATCAATTTCACACATTTCATATTTAAACGGACTTAATTTATGTCCTAGGAAAAATTACCATTTTGCCCCTAACTTTTCCATAAATTTTAATTTTGTCCCTAGGCTCGGAAAATGAAACTAGTGCAATTTACTCCCTATTCCAAGCCTAACCAAAATCCCATTACAAATTTTACAGCACATGTATTCATAAAAATTCAGAATTTTTCATCAAATTTCACAAGTTTACATTTAGTCCCTAAATCATGTTTTCATCAAAAATCACTTTGTAAAAGTTATTTATCTATCAACAACCTATCATTTTCTACCATAAATTTCTAATTTCCAGCATATACATCCTTCACCCATTTTCCATACTTTAATAACTTTTCAAATTAATTCCTCAAATAGAGAGATTAAGCTATTAGGGTTTCAAAAATATAAAAATTACTAAAAATAGGACAAGAAAACTTACCAAATTAGGCCTTGAAAGTCTCTTCTGTCTCTCCTAGGGATTCCATGTGTTTTTAGGTTGAAGATGTTGAGAAAATAAGATGATATTTTCTTTTCACCTTTTAATTAATTAATGATTTTGCAATTTTTAATTTAGTCCTTGCCATTTTTCTACATTTCCATGGATGAGTCACCAAAAATCTACATACTTTTCTTTAATGGTCTAATTACCATATAAGGACCTCTAGATTTGAATTCCATAGCTATTTAATCCTTATAGCTACTAGAATTCAACTTTCGCATTTTATGCAATTTAGTATCAAAATTTTATGCACTTCAACTTAATCGATAAAATTTTCGTACCAAAATTTTCACACGACATGCCTATTATAATACGGACCATATAATGAAATAAAAATAAACCTTATTTTCGGGTCAAATTTGCGGTCCCAAAATCACTGTTTCGATTTCACTAAAAAATAGGTTGTTACAACTCTCCCCCCTTTATGGATTTTCGTCCTCGAAAATCTTACCAGTAAAAAGATTCGGGTATTGCTTCTTCATAGTATCCTCCGGCTTTCAGGTAGCCTCTTCGATACTGTGTCATTGCCAAAGAACTTTCACTAAAGCTACCTTTTTATTTCTTAACTCTTTTGTTTCCCAAGCTAAGGTTTTGATTGGTTCTTCACTATATGTCATATCAGGCTAAATCTCTACCTCTGTCGGAGAAATAATATGTGAAGGATTAGACCGGTACAATCGTAACATAGACACATGAAAATCATTATGAATCTGATCAAGTTCTGATGGTAAAGCTAACCGATAAGCAACCAGTCCAATTCTTTCTGTAATCTCATATGGTCCAATGAATCGGGGACTCAATTTTCCTTTTCGACCAAACCGGAGAACTTTCTTCCAGGGCAACACTTTCAAGAATACTTTGTCACCGACTTGAAATTCTATTTCCTTTCATTTAAGATCGGCATAGGACTTTTAACGACTAGAGGCTGCTTTCAAACTGTCTCTAATTACTTTCACTTTTTTCTCAGTCTCTTGGACCAAGTCAACTCTGTGTAACTTTTTCTCAATGAGTTCTGTCCAATACAATGGATTTCTACATTTGTGACCATACAGAGCTTCATACGGTGCCATTTTAATGCTAGACTGATAACTATTATTATAAGCAAATTCAACCAAAGACAAATACTTTTCGCAGTTACCTTCAAACTAAAGTATACAACATCGAAGCATATTTTCCAAGATCTGTATTACCCGCTCAGATTGACCATCTTTCTGGGGATGAAAGGCAGTATTAAAGTATAACTGGGTACCTAGAGCTTCTTACAATTTGCTCTAGAATCGAGACGTAAATCGAGGGTCTCTATCTGAAATAATAGAGATAGGCACTCTATGCAATCTGGCAATCTCAGAAACACATAATTCAGCCAATCTATCCAAGGAATAATCTATACGCACTAGAATAAAGTGTGCAGACTTTGTCAACCAATCAACAATTACCTAAATGGCATTTTTCTTCCTTATAGATAGGGGTAATCCTATTACAAAGTCTATAGTAATTCTTTCCCATTTCCATTCCGGTATCGTAACCGGCTGTAATAGTCCTGAAGGCAACTGATGTTCAACTTTTACTTGCTGACATATCAAACACTTAGATACGAACTCAAAAATATCTCATTTCATTCTCGGCCACCAGTACATTTTTTTCAGATCATTATAAATTTTATTACTACCAGGATGAATAGACATGTTACCATTGTGAGATTCATTCAAAATTTTCTATACTAGTTCTAAACTTTTCAGTACACATACTCTACCTCTGAATAATAAACAACCATCAATCCCGATCTAAAATCCTGAGTCAAGAGTCAATATACTTTGTACCCGTTTTGCTTGCAACTTACTATCATTTTTCTGAGCTTCAGAGATCTATTGCAAAAACATTGGTCTAGCATTTAACTCCGCTATGATTAAACCATTATCAGACAATGATAACCGAGTATTCATTGGTCACAAGGTATACAAGGATTTTCTGCTCAAAGCATCTGCCACTACATTGGCGTTTCCCAGATGGTAGTCAATAACAAGATCATAATCTTTTAGCAATTCAAGCCATCTGCGCTGTCTCAAATTCAAATCTTTCTGTGACATCAAATATTTAAGACTTTTATGATTGGTGAATATGTGACATGTTTCCCCAAACAAGTAATGCCACTAGATTTTCAATGCAAACACTATGGCTGCCAATACAAGATCATGTGTCGGGTAGTTCTTTTTATGTGGCTTTAGCTGTAATGAAGCATAGGCTACTACTTTACCATCTTGCATCAAGACACAACCTAAGCCATTCAACGACGCATCACTATAAACTGTAAATTCCTTACTGATTCTAGTTGAACTAACACTGGTGCTCCTGTCAATAAAGATTTTAATCCATCAAAATTCTGCTGGCATTTATTAGTCCACTCGAACTTTACATCTTTCTGTAGCAAATGAGTCATCAGAGAAGCTATCATTGAAAAACTTTTTACAAACCTCTGATAATAACCAGCTAGTCCCAGAAAACTTCAGACTTCAGACACATTCTTTAGTGGCTTCCAATTAACAATGGCTAAAATTTTATTCAGGTCTACCCTAACACATTCAGCAGATACTATATGCTAGAGGAAACTAACTTCCCATAGCCAAAATTCACATTTACTGAATTTGGCGTACAGTTGTTTCTCTCGCAGAGTTTACAACACTATTCTCAAATACTCAGCATGTTTATTTTCATCTCGGGAATAAACCAAAATATCATCTATAAATACCACCACAAACTTGTCCAAATATGGGCTAAAAATTTGTTCATCAGATCCATAAACATTGCAGGTCCATTTGTCAAGCCGAATGGCATCACAAGAAACTTATAGTGTCCATACCTGGTTTTAAAAGTTGTCTTAGGTACATCCAATTCTTTTACCTATATTTGATAGTAACCAGAATGGAGATCAATCTTTGAAAATACAGTGGCACATTTTAACTGGTCAAACAAGTCATCAATTTGAGGAAATGGATACTTGTTCTTTATTGTAACTTTGTTGAGCTATCTATAATCAATACACAGCCTCAACGATCCATCCTTCTTCTTTATAAGTAGAACCGGTGCACCCCAAGGTGAGAAACTAGGTCGAGCAAAACCTCTGTCAATCAATTCTTGCAACTGTACTTTCAGCTCTTTCAATTCAGTAGGAGCCATTCTGTAAAGGGCTATAGTTATAGGTGTTGTTTCCGGAACAAGAGCTATAGAGAATTCCACTTCTTTGTCCAGTGGTAAGCCAGGTAATTCTTCTAGGAATACATTAGGAAATTCACATACAACCAGTACTGACTGAATCTTTGACTCAGATACTTTAGTATCCAACACATATGCAAGATCAGCATCATAACCTTTTCTGACATATTCTATGCAGATATTGCTGAAATCACATTAGGTAGTCCATCCAGTTTATCAGATTCAACATGAAGCAATTTACCATTCTCACATTTCAATACAATATATTTCTTCTTACAATTCACCACAACATCATATCAGGTTAACCAATCTATTCCCAAAATCACATCAAATTTATCAAATGGCAATAACATCAAGTAAACCAAAAAGCAATAACCTTTTACCATCAACGGACAGTTTTTACAAACTTTATCCACCATAACACACTGGCCCAATGGGTTTGAAACTTTAACCACAAATTTAGTGAATTCAATAGGTAAAATTTTAACAGACTGTAGGTTCGTGCTTATGTATGAATGTGTGGAACCAGGATCAATCAAAGCAATAATATCAGTATCAAGTAGAGAAAATGTACCAGTAATGACGTTTAGTGCGGAGACATCTTCTCTAGCATGAATAGCATATGTTCTTGCAGGTGCTCGTGCCTCAGATCTAACTATTGTATTGTTGGTAGTACCTCGACTACCACCAACAATTTCCAGGATGGCGGGGTGGTCTGCCCCTTGAGACAGGATTACTAGGCTTTGGAGCTAGTTCTATTTCTTTTTCAATTCTTTTAGGATGATCTCTAAGAAAATGGTCAAGTGAACCACATCCAAAACAAGCTCCACTTCTAGACCGACATTCCCTATGATGAAATTTGTTACAGTGTTTACATTTCGGTTTGGGATTACCAACACTATAACAGCTCGTTTTTAGGTCAAATAAGAATAATGGTTTCGGGACCACAAATTCGAAGTTAAAATATTTATTTGAATATTTTAATAAGGTTTACAGCATGATATAATTATCATGTGAAAGTTTCGTTAAGAAATTTTACTTTTTAAATGCTTAATTCGGTAAAAAGGACTAAATCGCGTAACGCGTAAAAGTTGAGTTCTATTGTTTAAAAGTATCAAATGGATAAGGCTTATTAATATGGAAGTCCTTATTATGTAAATAGTCCATTTATAATGTAAGTGGACATTCTTGGACATTGTTTAAGTGATTTATAAGTTATAATTATAAGGTTAATATAGTAATTTATGTATTAATTAATAATAATAAAACAAAATCAAAATCATGTTAATTCATTCATCATCTTGCCGAAATTGAGAAAGAAAATAAGGGTTTGAAGCTTCCATGGTTTCGGCACACTCTTAGTTAGATTAAGGTATGATTTTAGCTCGATTTTTAATTATTTTTATGTTTTTGAGCTAGTTGTAGCTTAATCTAGCTAGCCCGTACCTTCGTTTTTGAATCTGTTATAGATTTTGAATGATGCCATTGTTGAATGCTTGAGTATTTAAATGTTTAATGATAGATTATGAAGGTTTAATGATAGATATACAAATTTTGTTAAGTGATTTTTTGATAAAAATGTCAAATAGGGATTGAATTGTGAAAATGTAAAATGTGGCAGTTAAAAGTGTGAAATAATGAAAGATATGGGTTGTTAGTGGTATATAGTTAATTCGGCTATCATGGGTTATGGCCTAATTGTGCAATTTTGCATTTTTATGTGTTAAGGATTGTTTTAGGCTAAATTAAATTGAATGAAAGTTTGAATGAGTTAATTTGATATTATATAGATCAAGATAAGCAAATACCAAAACTAGACCAGGGAAAAGGAAAAGTGGGCGATTAGCCGATAGTTTTATCTGAGGATGCGAGGTAAGTTCGTAAATTAGAATTGAACTTTTATATAATTGAAAATATTTGAAATGAATATTTGTGATTGAGTAATTGATGACTTGAAGTAAAAATGCTTCATTGATATATTATATTATTACCGAGCCTCATTTGAATTGTTCGAATTCATTGGATACGAGTGAATTGTCACTAGGGTTACCGATTTGGTTGAGCTCCTGCATTTGTTGCAAACTCACTACAGCTCATATGAGCTTACCGATATATCAGCTCGTAAGAGCTTACTGTTTTTCGCTCATTGGAGCTTACCGTTTCAGCTCATATGAGCTTACTGTTCAGCTCGATAGAGCTTACCGTTTTAGCTCAATAGAGCTTACTATTCATCAGCTCGGGAGGAGCTTAACGATCATGGCTCGAAAGAGCATAAGTGATAATGAATTGACGGATTACTAATGTTATTCACCCGAGCTCCCACTCAAGGGACATCGCCTTCTTTATCTAGACTCGTAACAAGTAGTCACGGGGGTGAGGCTAAAGAAGCCTTCTTTCAGATATTGAACGAGTGGTTCACATAGTATATTCATACAAACCTAGCTATTCCGCAACCTCCACCCCCACCTGTTCCCCAATCTATCCTTGTTGTTCCTCAAGGTATTGATCCTCTGTGATTAAATAAAACCACATGTTGACAAGATACGAAAACACGAAGTTGAGGAATTTAGAGCTACTGTTAATGATGACCTTTAGAGAGCTGAGTTTTGGCTTGAGAACCCAATTCGAGTATTTGACGAATTATCTTACACACTTGAAGAAGGTTTAAAGTGTAATGTATCCTTGTTGAGAGACACTACGTATCAGTGGTGGAATAACTTGATATCTGTAGTTCCATAAGAACAAGTCACTTGGGATTTCTTTCAAGTTAAATTTAGAAAGAAATACATCAGTCAAAGGTTCATCGATCAGAAGAGAAAAGAATTCCTTAAATTGAAGTAGGGCCGTATGTCAGTTACTGAATATGGAAGAAAATTTGTACGACTCAGCAAATATGCCCATGAATGTGTATCTTCTGAAGCTATAATGTGTAAAAGATTTGAGGATGGATTAAATGAAGAAATCAGAGTGTTAGTTGGAATTCTTGAGTTGAAAGAGTTTGTTGTTTTGTTTGACCAAGCTTGTAAAGCCGAAGAGCTTTGCAAAGAGAAAAGAAAAGCTGATTCTGAGGCTAGAATTCTAGAAATAGATTTGCGGGTAAATCACATCAGTCGACATCAAATAAATTTAGAGAATATCATCCTCGTTCTACTTCTTTTACGAAAATTTCGATTAGAGATAGAGATGTGAGACAATTCAGTTCTAAACATCAGGCGACATCCGTTGCTAGTATGGGACGCGTTAGAAATGCTGGACCTGAATGTAAACATTGTAATAAGAAGCATTATGGTAAATGTAGATTAGTGAGTGGAGCTTGCTTTAAATGTAGATCACCTGATCATTGTCTCCGAGATTGTCCAGAAAAGTTTACAACTGAAAGAGAAAAACCAGTGAAAGTAAGTAACACGGCTACTAGAGGGAGACCATACCGAAATACTGGAAATGTGAGTGGTAACTGAGGTGCTACGAGAGATTCGACTGTTAGATCTGAGGCATAAGCACCTACCAGAGCTTATGCTATACGTGCACGTGAGGAGGCCTCATCGCCAGACGTTATTACTGGTACTTTTTCTCTTTTCATACTGATATAGTTGCGTTGATAGATCCTGGATCAACCTATTCTTATATCTATATGAATTTAGTGTTTAAAAAAAGTTTACATGTTGAGTCTATAGAATTTGTAATTAAAGTATCGAATCCTTTAGGCAAATCTATTTTAGTTGATAAAATTTGTAAGAATTGTCCTCTGATGATTTAGGGTTACTATTTTTGGGCTGACTTGATGCTTCTAGCATTTGATGAGTTTAATGTGATTTTCGTATGGACTGGTTAACTATGCACGATGCGGTTGTGAATTGTAGACAAAAGATTATCAAATTGAAATGTCAAAATGGTGAGATTCTTCGGATTAAGTCTGATGATTCGAATGAATTACCTATTTTAATATCGTCTGTGTTAGCTCTGAAGTATTTGAAAAAGGGTTATGATACATATCTTGCATACGTACTGGATACAAAGATTGAATCCGTACCGTTATTTGTGGGTTTTTGGATGTATTTCCAGAAGAATTACCAGGTTTACCTCTGATCAGAGAAGTTGAATTTGGTATTGAATTAGTACCGAGAACAATACCAATATTGATATCTCCATACAGAATGACTCCAATAAAACTAAAAGAATTGAAAGCTCAGTTGCAAGAATTGATAGACAGAGGTTTTGTAAGACCGAGTTATTCTCTTTGAGGTGTACCAGTATTGTTCGTGAAAAAGAAAGATGGCACGATGAGCATGTGTATCGACTATAGATAGTTGAATAAAGTGACTATAAAGAATAAATTCCCTCTACCGTGGATTGATGATTTATTTGATCAGTTGAAAAGGGTTACAGTATTTTCAAAGATTGATTTGAGATTAGGTTATTATTAGTTGCGAGTCAAAGAGTCAAATGTGCCAAAAATTACGTTTAGAACAAGGTATGGACATTATGAATTACTTGTTATGCCTTTCGATTTAACTAATGCTCTTGCCATTTTTATGGACTTGATGAATTGAATATTCATACCGTATTTGGACAGATTTTTTGTTGTATTCATTGATGACATTCTGATCTATTCATGAGATAAAGCTGAGCATATCGAGCACTCAAGAGTTGAGTTACAAACTCTACATGATAAGTAGTTATTTGAGAAGTTCAGTAAATGTGAGCTTTGGCTCAAAGAGGTTGGATTTTTGGGGCATATTGTTTCAGCTGACGGTATTAGAGTTGATCTGAACAAGATTTCTGCTATTGTTGACTGGAAACCTTCGAGAAACGTGTCTGAAGTCTATAGTTTTCTGGGCTTAGTGGGATATTACTGAAGATTTGTGAAAGGATTCTCGATGATTGCGACACTAATGATATGACTTCTACAAAAAGATGTGAAGTTTGAATGGTCAGAAAAATGTCAGCAGAGTTTTGAACAATTGAAAGTACTGTTAACTAAAGCACCAGTTTTAGTACAACCTGAATCGGGTAAAGAGTTTGTGATCTATAGTAATGTGTCGTTAAATGGCCTGGGATGTGTTTTGATGCAAGAAGGGAAGGTTATAGCTTATGCTTCTCGACAGTTGAAACCGCATGAAAAGAACTATTCGACGCATGATTTAGAGCTGACTGCGATTGTATTCACATTGAAGATTTGGCGAGACTACTTATATGGTGAAAAATTCCACATTTATACGGATCATAAAAGCTTGAAATATCCGATGTCACAGAAGGATTTGAATTTGCGACAACGAAGATGGCTCGAGTTATTGAAAGATTATGACTTTGTGATTGATTATCATCCGGGAAAAGCTAATGTTGTTGCTGATGCCTTGAGCCGAAAATATTTGTTTGCATTACGAGCAATGAATACACAGTTGATGATTTGTGATGATGGATCAATATTAGCTGAGTTAAGAGCTAAACTAGTATTTCTTCAACAAATCTGTGCAATTTAGAAGGATGACCGTGAATTGCAAGCTAAATGAGTTCGAGTCTAAATATGATTCAGAATTTCACATTGGAACTGATGACTGTTTAATGTTCCGAAATAGAATTTTTGTACCAAAAAATTCCGAGCTTATTCAGAAAATCCTACATGAAGCACATAGTAGTCACTTTTCTGTTCATCCGAGTAATACCAAGATGTATAATGATCTGAAACAACTGTACTGGTGGTCGGGAATGAAACGGGATATATCAGAGTTTGTATCGAAATGTCTTATTTGTTAGCAAGTCAAAGCTGAACATCAAGTACCACCGGGTTTACTACAGCCTGTGATGATTCCTGAATGGAAATGGGATAGAGTTACAATGGACTTTGTGTCGGGATTGCCACTAACTCTGAAAAAGAAAGACGCTATCTGGGTTGTTGCTAATCGACTAACGAAATCTTCTCATTTCATATTGGTACGTATAGATTACTCACTTGATAGATTAGCAGAATTGTACATTTCTGAGATTTTTCGGTTACACGGAGTGCCATTATCTATTATTTCTGATAGAGACCCAAGATTTACATCGCGATTCTGGAAGAAACTACAAGAGGCTTTGGGAACAAAGTTGAATTTCAGTACTGGTTTTCATCCTCAGACTGACGGTCAGACTGAAAGAGTTATTCAGATTCTCGAAGATATGTTGAGATGTTGTATTTTAGAGTTTGAGGGTAGTTTGGAAAAATACTTACCGTTGATTGAATTCACACATAACAACAGTTTCCAAATGAGTATAAAAATGGCACCGTACGAAGCTTTATATGGTCGCAAATGTCAAACTCCGTTATACTAGACTGAACTGAGTGAGAAAAAGATTCACGGGGTTGAATTGATCAGAGAAACTGAAGAAAAAGTGAAAACGATTCGTGACAGTTTAAAACTAGCTTCATATTGACAAAAATCCTATGCAGATTTAAAACATAAAGAGATTGAATTTCAAGTCGGAAACAGAGTATTTCTAAAGGTGTCACCGTGGAAAAAGATTCTCCACTTCGGACGTAAAGGAAAGTTAAGTCCGAGATTCATCGAGCCGTATGAGATCGTTAAAAGAATAGGACCAGTAGCATATCGACTTGCTTTACCATTAGAACTTGAAAAGATCCATAACATCTTTCACGTTTCTATGCTACGTATACAGATCCGATCTGTAACACCCCTAACCCATATCCGTCGCCAGACTAGGGTTAAAAGCATTACCGGACAAATCGGAACATTTAACATTCATTTTATAAACATAACAGCATCAAAGATCAAACATCAATATAGAATCCCTTATATAAGTCATCGAGACTTTAAACATGCATTAGAAATGGGTCAGGACTAAACCGAACACATACAAAATTTTTTAAAACTTAAACATTTTTCAAAATGATACAGGTCACACACCCATGTGTCAAGGCCGTGTCAAAACAGGGCATACATTCTGAACTTGCACATACGGCCACAAGACACGCCTGTGTGCATTGGCCGTGGTCGAGACTGACTTGGGTCACACGGCTAGCCATACGCCCGTGTGCCTTGGTCGTGCTCGAGCCTGACTTAAAACCATAGGGTACCCCAGGGGACACATGGCCGTGCAACATGACCGTGTGTTGCACACGGCTGAGACACACGCCCGTGTCTCTGCCCGTGTGGACAAAAATAGGCCATTTGAAAAACCAATTTTCCACCCAATTTGGTTCAAACCTACAAGCACCAAAGCAAGCATGTTTACACTATAATTTTAGCCAATTTCATTACCAAAACATACACCAATCATGCCATAATATTATTAACCAATTTCATGTTCATATCACTTACGAATCATGTTATTCCATAAATCAAAAACATTCCAAAACATATGTTTCATAACCTTCAAACATACAATCACATCTCATGCCAAAACCTTACCAATTTCATTGATAGACACATTTCAAAAACTTACCAAATTGACCATTTCCTTTGGCCAACCAAGAGTATATCACGATGGCACATTTGCATCACATATCACATATCAATATCAAGCCATAAGTTCAAACACAAATTTAGCCTTATCACATGGCATGATAAAGACATTACAAAACATATCCAAATCACTTCTAGCCTATACATGCCATACTTCAATATATACATTTTCAAAAGTACCAAAATAAGGTTCGATAGTGTGCTGACAATCCTTGATGATCCCCGAGCCCTTTGTAGCTTTGATGTCTATAAAACAGTTGAAAAACAAACAGAGTAAGCTTTCAAAAGCTTAGTAAGCCATATACAAATAAACTTATCAATTAAAGCATATAAACATCATCTAAAAACATATACTTTGTATCAAAATACTAACTCAAACCTCTAGATCATATATGATTCATATAATCTCAATTCATTTGCACATATAACATATATTCACAATTACTCATATATTTACCTTTCATTTTCAAATATAGTATACAATTCAAACGTACCTGAATTGGATACAATTTTACAAAGTCATTAATTTTCTCAAAATGCCCGTTTGAATCGTTTAGAAACATAAGGATACGCGGATAGCTCAGAAAGCACATACAATGCCAATGTCCCAGACGTGGTCTTACATGTAATCAAATATCGATGCCATTGTCCCAGACAAGGTCTTATATGAAATCAAATATCGATGCCACTATTGTAGACAAGGTCTTATACGAAATCAAATACGGTGCCAATGTCCCAGACATGGTCTTACACATAAATTAAAAGTCGATGCCAACATCCCAGATGTAGTCTTACACAATAACACATATCAGAAATCCCATGTCATGATATATGTATCCTAACTATTCTTAGGGTTTGTACGGGGCTTTTCAGACGTCGGAACTTTGTCGATACTTTCTCGGATAGCACATATATATCTATTTCGAATAATCATTCATCACAATTCAAAATCATATGAATAATAATTCAATTCAAACATGTTTATTTGTGTATAAACTTACCTCGTATGGATTCAGATAGATGGAATCAGCTACTCAACGGCTTTCAACTTTCCTCGATCTAAGTTCGCTTTCTTTAATTCTTGATCCAAATAATTTCAAATTTGACTTATTCAATTACATATTCATTCAAAACAATCCATAAACACACATTTAGGGCATTTTACAAATTAGCCCTCACATTTTCACATTTTGACAATTTAGTCCTTATTTCACAAAATCACAAAATACACATAATTTCCATATACTCATGCTTGGTAGAATTCTCCTAGTACTCATACGAGTCCACACATTTCATTTATTTTACATTTTAGTCCCTCAATTTACAATTTCACAATTTAGCCCATTTTACTCAAATTCACCAAAAATTCAAAAACAAAACATGTTAACCCAACACATATCTTTTATTTACTATCATCAAACTTCATAAAGCTCACATTTTCATCAATGGAATATTTCAAAATCATCATCAAAATCAGAAATTGAGACATGGACTTGATTGTATTCAAAGCAACGATTACAAAAAAGTAGAAATTATCAAAAATCGAAACAAAACCTAAATCAAAGCTTAATAATGCCGAACCCTAGGAAGCTTTTCTCTTTTCCTTTTTTCTTTGATACAATCGGCCAAGTGATGAAAATATGAAGCAAATTTTATGTTTTCTTTAATTAATAAGATTAATTCATCTTTTACCATTTTAACCTTAATATAATAAACATTTAAACATATAATGGATGTCCAACAATGTCCATTTAGCATACCAATGGTCTAATAACAAAATAACGACCTTACTTTTATTAAGACATAACACTTAAGCACTTTTAACAAATAGCTATTCACATTTCCATTTTACGCAATTAGGTTCTTTTATCAAATTTAACACACAAATGATCAAATTTTCATACGAAACTTTCACACATGCTAATTCATATATCATAAACATAGAAAATAATATTTAAATATTTTTCTGACTCAGATTTTGTGCTCCCAAAACCACTATTCCTACTAGGGTCTAAACCGAACTGTTACAATTCTCCCCTTAGGGATTTTCGTCCTCGAAAATCTTACCGTTGAACAGATTCGGATATTGTTGTCTCATAATATCTTCAGCCTCCTACGTAGCCTCTTCAACACTATGATGATGCCACACCACTTTTACTAATGGAATTTTCTTATTTCGCAGTTCTTTAATCTCACGATCTAAAATACAGATCGGTTCTTTTTTGTAAGTCATATCAGACTGAATTTCAATCTCAGACGGAGGAATCACATATGAAGGTCAGATCTGTATCGTCGAAGCATCGATACGTGAAACACATCATGAATCTTTTCTAGTTCTAGTGGCAATAACTATCTATCAGTTATCGGCCCAATACGCTCGGTAATCTTATATGGCCCGATGAACCTCAGACTCAATTTGCCTTTTCTACCGAACCGAAGTACTTTCTTCCATGGAGATACTTTGAAAAACCCTCTGTCGCCAATTACAAATTCATTGTCTTTTCTTTTTAAATCTGCATAAGATTTTTGGATTGAAAGTTACTTTCAAACTATCTCGGATCACTTTTATTTTTTGTTCAGTTTCTTTTATCAAATCAATCCCGTGAATCTTATTCTCGCTGAGCTCAATCCAATACAAAGGTGTACGACATTTGTCACAATATAAGGCTTCGTACGGTGCCATTTTAATGCTCAATTGAAAGCTGTTATTATAAGAAAATTCAGTCAAAGACAGGTACTGTTCCCATGTACCTTCAAACTCAAGAATGCAACATCTCAACATATCCTCGAGTATCTGGATAATCTGTTCAGATTGACCATCCATTTGCGGGTGAAAAGCAATACTGAAATGCAATTTCGTACCCAGAGCATCTTGTAATTTATTCCAGAATCGTGAAGTAAATCTCGAATCTCTATCTGACACGATAGATAATGGCACACCATGTAGCCGCACTATATCAGAAATGTATAACTCAACTAACTTATCAAGTGAGTAATCCGATCGTACCAGAATAAAATAAGTTGATTTCATCAATCGATCAATTACAGCCCAGATAGCATCTTTCTTTCTCGAAGATAAGGGTAAACCCGAAACAAAGTCCATTGTCACTCTATCCCATTTCCATTCTGGAATCATAATCGGTTGTAACAAACCAGATGGCACCTGATGTTCTGCTTTAACTTGCTGAAAGATTAAGCATTTCACAACAAATTCAGAAATATCACGCTTCATAGTAGGCCACTAATAAAGTTGTTTCAGATCATTATACATTTTCATACTATCCGGATAAACAGATAACCAACTATTGTAAGCTTCACTCAAAATCATCGGAATTAACTCTGGATTTCTCGAAACATAAATTCTATCTCAAAATCTCAGACAATCATCTTTATCAACTCTGAATTCTAAATCAGAATCTAAATCACACTGTGCTCATTTTATTAAAATCTCATTATCAATCTTCTGAGCTTCGCATGCAAAAATAACGGTCTTGTTTTCAATTCAGCTAAAACCGAACCATCAACAGACATACATAACTGAAAATTCAAAGCACGTAATGCAAATAATGATTTCTGACTCAATGCATCAGCAACAACATTTGCTTTTCCTGGATGATAATCAATTAGAAGCTCATAGTCTTTTAGAATTTCTAACCACCTTCTATTCAAATCTTTCTGAGTCATCAGATATTTCAAACTCTTATGATCAGAATAAACGTGACATTTCCCACCAAACAGATAGTGAGGCCAGATTTTCAAAGCAAATACAATTGCAGCCAACTCAAGATCGTGTGTCGAATAGTTCTTTTCAATTGATCAAACAAATCATCAATTCTGGGCAAAGGATATTTGTTCTTGATAGTCACCTTGTTCAACTAACGATAATCAATGCACATTCTCATCGTACCATATTTCTTTTTCACAAACAAAACAGGAGTACCCCAAGGTGAGAAACTCGGCCTAGCAAACCCTCTATCGGTTAACTCTTGCAACTGAGAATTTAATTCTTTTAGTTTAGTCGGAGCCATTCTATACAGAGCTATCAAAATCGGAGTAGCTCCTAGTACTAACTCAATGCCAAATCCAACTTCTCGTATTAGAGGTAATCCAGGAAGTTTTTCAGGAAACACATTAGGGAATTCACATACACCTTGCACTGATTCAACTTTTCATTTTTGAATCAATCACATAGGAAAAATAAACTTCACACCCTTTTCTCACAGTACTCAGAGCTTTCATTGAAGATATCACAGCAGGCAATCCATTCAAATCACTAGATACAATTCAGACCATTTCATCATTCTTGCATCTCAAATCAATAATTTTTCGTTTGCAGTTCACAACAGCATCGTGCTACGTTAACCAATCCAATCCCAGAATTATATCAAACTCATCAAAGGGCAATAACATTATATTAGCCAAAAAACAAATGTCTCAAAACATTAACGGACAGTTCTTGCAAACTTTATCAATCAAAACAGATATGCCTAGGGGGTTCGAAACTCTAATTACAAATTCAGTAGTCTCTACAGGCAAAGTCTTACTGTTCACTAAGTTCATGCATATATTAGAATGTGTTGATCCAGGATCTATCAAAGCAATCACAGAAGTATCATAAAGAGTAAATGTACCCGTAATCACATCTGGTGGCGAAGCTTCCTCACGAGCTCGGATAGCATAGGCTCTGGTAGGTGCACGAGCCTCATATCTAACAGCTGTGTCTTTTGTTCCCCTCTGACTACCACTCACATTTCTCGTATTTCTGGGAGGTCTACCATGAGATGCATTACCACTTGGCTTCAAATTTTGCACAATTTCTTACTCGACAAATTCGGGGCAATCACGGATAAAATGATCTAATAATCCACATTTAAAACAAGCCCGATCATACAGTCTACAATTACCGAGATGTCTTTTACCATAATGTTTGCACTCAGGGTAATCGGATTTAGCATTTCCAACACTGGCAACAGATGTAGCTGGAGCTTTGAAATTCGAATGCAATCTAGCACGATCTCTATTCGAATGTCCCACATTAGCCTTTGAACGACTATTATCATCTCTAAACTTCTTGGATGCAAATTAAAATGACTTGCTCGATTATCTCTTTCGCACTTCTATAGCTTCTGAATCAGCTTTTCTTTTCTCTTTCCCGAGATATTCAGCTTTACATGCTCGTTCAACAAGTACAATGAATTCTTTGATCTTAATAATCCCAACTAACAAACGGATATCTTCGTTCAATCCATCCTCAAATCTTTTACACATTATCGCCTCAGTAGATACACATTCTCTAACGTACTGACTCAGTCTTACAAATTCTCGCTCGTATTCTGTAACAGACATATGACCTTGTTTAAGCTTAAGAAACTCTTTACGTTTTAGACCTATGAATCTCTGATTGATGTATTTTTTTCGAAATTCAGCTTGGAAGAAATCTCAGGTGGCTCTCTCACTCGGAGCCACTAATATTAAAGTCTTCCACCAGTGGTACGCCGTATCTCTCAGAAGTGAAATGACACATTTTATGCATTCTTTAAGATTCAAAGACAATTCATCGAACACTCGTATAGTGTTCTCTAACCAAAACTCGACTCTTTCAGCATCACCGCTCGTTGTAGCTCAAAACTCTTCGGCCCCATATTTTCTAATCTTATCAACTGGAGGCTTGATCAACTGATTCGGATTCACTTGTGGGATAGAAAGAGCTTGGGGTGGAGGTTGATAAGCAGCTGGATTAGCTCTAATGTATTGGGTGAACCAATCATTCATCATCTGATAAAAGGCTTGTCTAGCCTCTCCATCATGGCTACTCGTTGCCGGTCTAGAATCAGATGTCGCTATCCCTTGCACGGAAGAAGGTGTATTACTCTCGACATCGTTCGCTACGGCTCGTTCGGGATCTATTTGCTATATAAAAGCACAGTTTCATAGTCATGATTCATCACACTATCGTAGTTCATAATTATGGCATGTATAGCTAGACTCACATACACTATGGTTGTCCTAAAACTGACTAAACCATAGCTTTGATACCAATAAAATGTAACACCACTAACCCACATGTAATATCCTGATTTTGGGCCTAGTCGATATAGTGGTTTCGTGACCACAAAATCCAAGATAGAAATAATTATTTTATGATTATTTTGAGGTCTATGATATGATTGCATGATTGTGTGAAAATTTTGTAAAGAAATTTTATGCATAAAGTGCTTAAATTGAAATTAGGGACTAAATTGAATAATTTGCAAAACTTGCATTCTAGAAGTTTCTAGTATGAAATTGTTTTGAAATATTAATTAGGTCTAAAATAGAAATTTTACCAATTTCTAAGTCTATGGACAAAAATTGGACATGGATGGAATTTTTGGAAAGTTTAGTAGTAAGGGCATTTTGGTCATTTAGGGGTAAAATAAATTAAAATACAAAATTAAAAGCCAATTTTGCTCATCTTCAACCCTATGGCCGAATATAGCAAGGGGAAACCATGGCTAGGGTTTTTCAAGCTTCCAAGCTCGATTGTAAGTCCGTTCTAGCCACGTTTTTCAAGTTCTTTACGTTTTTGGAATCCCGGTAACTTGATTAAGCTTATTCTAGCAATAATTTAAGCTAGGGTTCATATTTGGAAAAATACCCATAGGTGAAATGTGTTTATTTTGATTTTTTATGGTAGAATATGAAGGCTGAAATTATGTTAAACAACTTTTGCTAAGCGATTTTAAGCAAAAATGAGTAAAACGGCTTAATCGGTAAAAATTGTTATTGTTCATAACTATATGTTAGAGTGAGAATTTGATGTTGTCATAGAAGGGAAAAATGTTCAGCATGTCATAAAACATAAGAAAATATGCTGAAGTTTAATTTACGAGCTTTGGGACAAAAGTGTAAATATGCGAAAGTTTAGGGGTAAAACTGTAATTTTGCCAAAATATGATTTTGGGTTAATTTGAATAATGTGAGCCCTAATTAGACTATATTTTAAATGATAGAGCAAGGAAAACTAAAATTTGGGCTAAAATGGGGAAAATACCAAGTTGTGGACGAAATGGTAAAAGTAGCCATTTTCACATACGAGGTAAGTTCATATGTAAATGTTGGTAACATAGTTATTATTTTAAATGTTTTTATGTTATTTAAATGATATGATAATTATTATGAAATATTATACTCTTGATAATTGTTTGATAATATGTCAAATTATGTGATATACTTGGAAAATGTGAAATACTATCGAGTATCGGTATCGGTATCGGCATTCCGTAGAAGATGGTTGAGACACATGATTGGGAAAAAGGTCCCGTTGAACCTTAGGAATGGATTAGGATACAAGTGACATGTCACTGGGATATTTGGGCATCCGAACTCGTTGAGTTGAGTCTGAGTTCACTAATGGATGCGAATGTCTGAACTCGTTGAGTTGAGTCCGAGTTCGAGAGATGTAACTAGGCATCCGAGCTCGTTGAGTTGAGTCCGAGTTCACTTATGGATGCGAATGTCCGAACTCGTTGAGTTGAGTCCGAGTTCGAGAGATGTAACTAGGCATCTGAGCTCGTTGAGTTGAGTCCGAGTTCACTTATGGATTCGAACGCCCGAGCTCGTTGAGTTGAGTCCGAGTTCACTTATGGGCGGGTTACATGGTAGCTTGGCTACATATGTGGCACTTATGTGCAAACTTTCCATGTATCCGAAATATATTCCGATGTGTTCAACGGGTAAAATTCTACTCAAATGGAGGAATACTCGAGATGAAAGGGACGTATTGGTAAGTGTTGTGAAATGGATACTTTGAACAGGTATGTACTTAACCCTCGAGTTGAAAACTCGATATAACAACAATATGGTAAGATGATAAATGAAAATGTGATATGAATATCTAGGTGATGATCATGCAAATGATGTTTATGTTTGCTTATATAGTTGTGTTACTTGCTATTTGCATGTGAACTTACTAAGCATTTGTGCTTACTCGCTCCTTTTCATTCCTTGTAGTGTTGACAAGCCAGCTCGGAAATCGGAAACGGTCAGAGGCACGCTCACACTATCTGTATACCATCTTGGCATAATGGCTTGTATATTTTGAGTATGGCATGTATAGCATTATAATCATTTTGTATATATCGTCTTATGATATGGTTATTGAGTGGTATGGAAATGCTTGGTAATGATTAGCCATTGGAATGGCTAATCATGATCATATTTGGGGTTATGTATGCTAAATTGCTAGCTAATCCATGGGAACCATGTAATGGGTAAATTTACCATAAAATAGATTCAGACGGCAGTAGTGATGTGAATTTGAAAAATCACTAAAAATATTAGAAATGGAATTAAATAATGAATAAGTTATGGAATTGAAGCTCGATGAGTCTATTTTCATATGGATGGAACAAAATAGGTATATGAGTTATATTTTATGAGATGTTTAAATTTTTGTAAAACAGGGCTAGAGCAATTTCTGGATCCCCTATTCTGAATTTGGAAATTCACCATAAATTTTTAAAAGATAATTAGAAGTACTGATTTATATGTACAGATTCCTTATTGAGTCTAGTTTTATTATAAATAAACAGCATAGTCATTGAAACTCTGTACAGGGAGATATCTGATTTGCAATACACAGAGGTTAGAGCAGTCAAACCCTGAAACAGGGGAGACTTTAACTAATAAACTGTACTAATTTACTTGACCAAAAATTCTATAAAAAAAATTAGTAAATAGATATATGAGTCTAGTTTCAGGGAAAATTTACAGAATTGGATTTTGAGTTTTGGAACTCGAGATATGAATTTTTAAACGACTATGACGCAGATTGCTAGCTTGACTAAAAATTTTAAAAATAAATTGTTTGAGCTGTTTAAAGTAATGAATTAAGTCTGTTAACACCTCGTGTTCGACTCCGGCGACAGTCTCGGGTACAGGGCGTTACACCACATCTGTCGCTGGACTAGGGTTAAAGTCATTACCGGACAAATTGAAACATTTAACATTCATTTTATAAACATCATAGCATCAAAGATCAAACATCAATATAGAGTCCCTTGTACAGGTCATTGAGACCTTAAACATGCATTAGAAATGGGACGGGACTAAACCGAACATATACAAAATTTTTCAAAATGATACAGGCCACACTCCCGTGTGAACAGGTCGTGTGCCTTACACAGCTTTAGACAATCCCGTGTGTCTAGGTCGTGTCAAAATAGGGCATACATACTGACTTGCACACACGGCCACAAGACATGCCCGTGTGCATTGGCCACGGTCGAGACTGACTTGGCTCACACGGCTAGCCACATGCCCGTGTGCCTTGGCCATCCTCGAGCCTGACTTAAAACCATAGGGTACCCTAGTGGACACACGGACGTGCAACATGACCGTATGTCGCACATGGCTGAGACACACGCCCATGTCTCTACCCGTATGGACAAAAATAGGCCATTTGAAAAGCCAATTTGCCACTCAATTTGGGTCAAACCTACAAGCACCAAAACAAGGATATTTACACTATAATTTCAGCCAATTTTACTACCAAAATATACTCCAATCATGCCATAATATTATTAACCAATTTCATGTTCATATCACTTACAAATCATGTCATTCCATAAATCAAAAACATTCTAAAACATATGTTTCATAACCTTCAAACATATAATCACAGCTCATGCCAAAACCTTACCAATTTCATTGATAGACAGATTTCAAAAACTTACCAAATTGACCATTTCCTTTGGCCAACCAAGAGCATATCACAATGGCACATTTGCATCATATATCACATATCAATATCAAGCCATAAGTTCAAACACAAATTTAACCATATCACATGGCATGATAAAGACATTACCAAACATATCCAAATCACTTCTAGCCTATACATGCTATACTTCAATATATACATTTCCAAAAGTACCAAAATAAGGTTCGATAGTGTGGTGACAATCCTTGATGATCCTCGTGCCCTCTGTAGCTTCGATATCTATAAAACAGTTGAAAAACAAATAGAGTAAGCTTTCAAAAGCTTAGTAAGCCATATACAAATAAACTTATCAATTAAAGCATATAAACATCATCTAAAAACATATACTTTGTATCCAAATACTAACTCAAACCTCTAGCTCATAAATAATTCATATAATCTCAATTCATTTGCACATATAACATATATTTACAATTACTCATATACTTACCTTTCATTTTCAAATATAGTATACAATTCAAACGTACCTGAATCGGATACAATTTCACAAAGTCATTCATTTTCTCAAACTGCCCGTTTGAACCATTTGGAAACATAAGGATACACGGATAGCTCAAAAAGCACATACAATGCCAACGTCCCAGACGTGGTCTTACATGTAATCAAATATCAATGCCACTGTCCCAGACAAGGTCTTATACGAAATCAAATATCGATGCAACTATCTTAGACAGGGTCTTATACAAAATCAAATACGATGCCAATGTCCCAGACATGGTCTTACACGTAAATTAGAATTCGATGCCAATGTCCCAGACGTAGTCTTACATAATAACACATATCGAAAATCCTATGTCATGACATATGTATCCTAACTATTCCTAGGGTTCGTATGGGGCTTTTGAAATGTTGAAACTTTGTCGATACTTTCTTGGATATCACATATATATAGTTTGAATATTCATTTTGTAACACCCCAAACTCAGCCCAAACATTACGGCCTGATCCGGTGTGTCACATCGAAGTGTTTTAGTGAAAACCGTGTTTTCATTGAAAACCCTTCTTAAAATAAGAGAGAATCTTAACTATATAAAAAAAAAAAAACTTGTTCAAACTTAAGATTGGATAAAAATAAAGCACTTAGAAATTTAGTTGTGGAAGCGTAGAAAACATACTATAATTTAAGAAATCCATGTTCAACTTCTCGTAGTTACAATGAAAATAATAATAATTCAAGTAATAATAACATAATGAAAACCTTATTACAGTCTGGTCTGAGCATACTTAAAAAGAAATAAATGCTTAAATGCTTAAAAAAACCAAGTCTGAATTATCTTACTAGCCAGCCACCCAGAATCCCTCCTGACATCGAACCTTCTACTGAGAATCACCTGAAAATAAAATAAAAGAGGGGGTGAGTTTTCGTAAACTCAGTGTGTACAACCCTCGATGGAAAACAAGCATTCAAAGAAGAATCATTACACATGCAATGCAATCCCATCCAAATTATCCATCTGCTACACACCAGCTCTGTCCCTCGTCACACTATGTGGGGATATGAATATCGACCCACCCAGCCCACACACCAATGGTAGCCCAGTTGTGGAACTACCTTCATTTACATATTGGGCTTTAAAAGCCGTTGGTGGATCCACGATTGTCAGGCAACCATGCGATCCTCATATACTTCCTCCGCTCCATAGTTCCCACCCTATATACAACCTAAGCAGAACATCATATGTATGCATGCCACATCCATAAAACTTACATTCAACACCTAGGGGTATTTTGGTCATTTTCGCCCTTAGAGGCATTTCGGTAATTTTTCCTTAAGTATGGTTTCCACTTACCTTGGCCCATTAACAAGTCCCACGAGCTAAGATGAACGAATACTATGCACCAGGTAGGATTCCAGAGAAGAGGAGGTGGGTCATTAAGACCTCTTAATACCAAGCTCTCCCTAGATCCAATCCTAGACATGCATATACCCGTTGCCACACCTTAACCCTTTAACCTGTCCACGGTCGCAAAATATTAATTAAGTCTTATGTAGTTATCATATGCTAGGCCTAAAACCCCTTACAAAGCCTAAACAAAGTCATATACCTGTATCTGGCCCATTAAGCCCAATCATATTTATATGGCCCATTAGGCCTAAATCACCTGTATATGGCCCATTAGGCCCAGTCACATTCATATTCATGCTCACATAAAGATTCCTATCATATAGCATCAATATTCGGTCTTTTCCTATTATGCGCCCAATAGCCCATCGGGCCCATTCAGCCCATTCCGGCCCGTATGGCCAAATCACAACCCAAGTCCATAGAATTGTCCGTGGGTCTCAGGCAACCTATCGGTCTCTCCTTTACAAGTGTTCGCGCACTCGGAAAACTACCATAGCCACACTTTCAGCTTTTTGGCACTTCGGCATTTCTATATTTTAGCATTTCGACTTTTCAGCTTTTGCCGATTCATAGTGTGTGTGCAGTGTATGTACACACCTGGTAAGCAAGCGTGATGCGATCTTTTTAGCCCCAAACCTATAATCAATATCACCATTCGATTAATCGAAATTTTAATGCATAACTTTTCCAAAAATCGAAGTCTCACCTTAACCTTACCTTGAACACCAATCCCTAATAGTTTTTTCCCTGATCACGTACTCCTTAGATCTGTATTAAACTTATTTATTAAAACCAAAATAGTAGGTGACTCGTGTCCAACACAAGTCCCCTTACCCTAACTATGAACATTCGGCCACCTTAGCCAATGGGAGAGGAATACTTACCAAAATCGTAAACACCTAAAGAGCAATTTTGGCAGAGAGCTAAGATCCAAGATCCAATACTAATTCCCTACCACAGTTGATTAGAAAGAGTGAGAAAAGAACAGCGTAATAGATTCTTAGAAAAATCGATTGGGAGAACAACACTTACAATAGATTTGACCGAAGTAGAAGGAGTAGTGATTGCACCAAGGGTATTCGGCCAAAGAAGTTCGGCCTTTTCGATTTTGTATGGCAAAAGAGAGTTATTTGGCTCCAAGGAAAAAGAAGGAAAAGTCAGCAATGAGGTAGAGGAAGAATAGAATTCGGCACAAGGAAGAAGGAAAAAGAAAAGAAAAGCAGAGGGTTTTTGACTATTAGAGAAAAGGGTTTTTGGTAATAGGGTAAAGAAAATTCGGCACTAGCCTGGCAACCCTGCATTCGTTACTTATTTATAGCCCTTATAGCTGAATTGCTTGGCTCTCAATTACCCATTCGGCTCCATCACTTCCCCCTTCTCATCTTCTCGTTTTTCTCTCTGATAACCCCTTGATCCTTTCCTTAATTCTCTCTCCTAAACACTCCCCTTAGAGTCCATCTTCATGCCACTTCCAACCTTCTAGAAGGCAAAATTAAACTCCTAAAAATACTAAGCTAGGATTCAAACCTAGGATCTCCTTGCTAGCCACTAATGCCACCTCCCTACACTCTAAGTGGCGTTCTTTAGCCACTCCATCACAAGGCTTTTTGATGTCATTTTCCCCTATCTTTATTTAAAAGCCCAACTACTGGCCAGCAAGGCCCTTTTAATTATTAAACTATAATTTCTTCTACCCCTGGATTTGAACTCAAACCTTGACCAAGACCTACCAATGCGTAATTAACACTTAATCGGGATTGCTAAGCACAAAAAGAAAAATTCAAGATTTTGAGATTTTTGGGTTTTGGGATTTTTGGGTTTCAGGATTTTTAGGGTGTTACACATTCATCACAATTCAATATCATATGAATAATAATAATTCAATTCAAACATGTTTATTTGTATATAAACTTACCTCGTATGGATTCAGATAGATGGAATCAGCTACTCGACGACTTTTGACTTTCCCCGATCTAATTTCGTTTTCTTTAATTCTTGATCTAAATAAATTCAAATTTGACTTATTCAATTACATATTCATTCAAAACAATCCATAAACACACATTTAGGGCATTTTACAAATTAGCCCTCACATTTTCACATTTTGACAATTTAGTTCTTATTTCACAAAATCACAAAATACACATAATTTCCATATACTCATGCTTGACCGAATTCTCCTAGTACTCATACAAGTCCACACATTTCATTTATTTCACATTTTATTCCCACAATTTATAAATTTCATAATTTAGCCCATTTTACTCAAATTCATCAAAAATTCAAAGACAAAACATGTTAACCCCACAAATATCTTTTATTCACTATCATCAAACTTCATAAACCTCACATTTTCATCAATGGAATATTTCAAATTCATCATCAAAATCAAAAATTGAGACATGGGCTTGATTCTATTCAAAGCAATGATTACAAAAACATAGAAATCATCAAAAACCAAAACAAAAACATAACTAAATTAAAGCTTAATAGTGAAGAACCCTAGCAAGCTTTTCTCTTTTCTTTTTTTCTTTGATACAATCGGCCAAGTGATGAAAATATGAAGCAAATTTTATGTTTTCTTTAATTAATAACATTAATTCATCTTTTACTATTTTAACCTTAATATAATAAAAATTTAAACATATAATGGATGTCTAACAATGTCCATTTAACATACCAATGGTCTAATAACATAATAAGGACCTTACTTTTATTAAGACATAACACTTAAGCACTTTTAACAAATAGTTATTCACTTTTACATTTTACGCAATTAGGTTCTTTTATCAAATTTAAACACACAAATGATCAAATTTTCATACAAAACTTTTACACATACTAATTCATATATCATAAACACAAAACATAATATTTAAATATTTTTTTGACTCAGATTTTGTGGCCCGAAACCACTATTCTGACTAGGGTCGAAACCAGACTGTTATAGGATTTGTCACATGTGATCTCTGTAACGCCCCAAATTTGGGGCCAATAGGAATTGGGCTTTGGGCTTTAGGTCTCATAAAATTTTTAAGTGAGCAAGAAAATGACAAATGATATGTTGGCTTTAAGGATTTAATGAATTTGGAGTGTCTAGGTGTGTTGGAGAAGTTCTAGGTTTGAGTTTTATGGTGGAGGAATTTTAATTTAATTATTAAAAGAACTAGGGTTGTGAGTAGTTGGGCTTTTAAATAAAAATAGGGGAAAAATGGCATCAAAAAGCCTGGTGGTGGAGTGGCTAAGTGACGCCACTTAGGGTGTAAGGAGGTAGCGTTAGTGGCAAACAAAGAGATCCTAGGTTCGAATCCTAGCTTAGTATTTTTAGGACTTTAATTTTAGCCTTCTAGAAGGTTGGAAGTGGTGTGAAGATGGACTCTAAGGGGAGTGTTCAGGAGAGAAAATTTAGGAAATAGATTGGGGAGTTATCAGGGAGAAAAACGAGGAGATGAGAAGGGGGAAGTGACGGAGCTGAATTGGGAATTGAGGGTCAGGCAATTTGGCCATAGGCTATAAATATGTGCTAAGTTTGGGATCCTAGGCTAATGCCAAATTCTTCATTCTTTTTTAAGTGACGATTGGCTCTTCCATCTTTGCTAGCTGATTCTTTTTCCATTCTTTCTCTCCTCAATTCTCTTTTGATTTACCCTTTAGGTTAGCTGGTTCGTTCTTCTACTCTTCTTCTTTAATTTGTGCCGAATAAACCTTATTCACCATATTAGTTTAAAAGCTGAAAAGCTGAATCTCTCTTGGGCCGATTGCTCTTTTGGTGTAAGTACCTTATCTCTTTTTCAGCTAGTATTATTAATACCGATTACTCCTCTCCCTCACTCTTTCTAATCGACTTTTGTAGGGAATTAGTATTGGATCTTGAATTTTAGCTCTTTTCTGAATTGCTCCTTAAGTGTTTGCGGTGTTGGTAAGTATTCTTCTCCCATTGGCTAAGGTGGTCAAATGTTCATAGTTAAGGTAAGGGGACTTGTGTTGGATACGAATCATCTATTATTCTGGTTTTAATAAATAATTTTAATACAGATCTAAGGAGTACGTGATTAGAGAAAAACTATTAGGGATTGGTGCTCAAGGTAAGGTTAAGGTGAGGCTTCAGTTTTTGGAAAAGTTATGTATTAAGCATGTGATTAATTGAAGGGTGAAATTGTTTGTAGGTTGGTGACTAAGGGGATTGCAGCACGCTTGCTTACCAGGTGTGTACATACACTGCACACACACTATGAATCAGTAAAAGCCGAAATGCCGAAATGCCAAAATGTCGAAATGCCAAAATACCAAAATGTCGAAATGCTGAAATGCCAAAAGTGTGGCTACGGTAGTCTTGCGAGTGTGTGAACACTCATAAGGGAGAGACCAATAGGTTGCCTAAGACCTACGGGCGATTCTGTGGACTTGGGTTGTGATTTGGCTATACGGGCTGAAATAGGCTAAATGGGCCCGGTAGGCTATTGGGCCCATAATAGGAAAAGACTAAATACTAATGCTATGTGATAGGAATCTGTATGTGAGCATGAATATGAATGTGACTGGGCCTAATCGGCCATATATAGGTGATTTGGGCCTAATGGGCCATATGAATATGATTGGGCTTAATGGGCCAGATACAGGTGTGTGACTTTGTTTGGGCTTTGTAAGGGGTTTTGGGCCTAATATATGATAACTACATAAGACTTAATTAATATTTTGTGACCGTGGACAGGTCAAAGGGTTAAGGTATGGCAACGGGTATATGCATGTCTAGGATTGGATCTAAAGAGAGCTTGGTACTTAAGCGATCTTAATGACCCACCTCCTCTTCTCTGGAATCCTACCTGGTGCATAGTATTCGTTCATCTTAGCACGCAATACTTGTTAACAAGCCAAGGTAAGTGGAAACCATAATTAAAGGAAAATTACCGAAATGCCCCTAAGGGCAAAAATGACCAAAATACCCCTAGGTGTTGAATGTAAGTTTTATGGATGTAACATGCATATATATGATGTTCTGCTTAGCTAGCATATGGGGTGGGAACTATGGAACGGAGGAAGTATATGAGGATCGCATGGTTGCCTGACAATCGTGGATCCACCGACGGCTTTTAAAGCCCAATATGTAAATGAAGGTAGTTCTGCAACCGGGCTACCACTGGTGTGTGGGCTGGGTGGGTCGATAGTTATATCCCCACATGGTGTGACGGGGGGTGGAGCTGGTGTGTAGCGGATGGATAATTTGGATGGGATTGCATTGCATGTTTAATAATTTTTTTTTGAATGCTTGTTTTTCATCGAGGGTTGTACACACCGAGTTTACGAAAACTCACCCCCTCTTTTATTTTATTTTTAGGTGATGCTCAGTAGAAGATTAAATGTTTGGAGGGACTCTAGGTGGCCGGCTAGCAAGATAAAGTTTTTATTTCTTTTTAAGTATGTTCAGACCAGATTGTAATAAGGTTTTCATTATGTTATTATTACTTGAATTCTTATTATTATTTTCATTGTAACTACAAGAAGTTGAACATGGATTTCTTAAATTATAGTATGTTTTCTACGCTTCCGCAACTAAATTTCTAAGTGCTTTTTTTCTTCAAATCTTATGTTTGAACAAGTTTTTTTTTATATAGTTAAGATTCTCTCTTATTTTAAGAAGGGTTTTCGATGAAAATATAGTTTTCGCTAAAACACTTCAATGTGACACGCCGGATCAGGCCATAATGTCCGGGTCAGGTTTGGGGTGTTACAATCTCTCTGATAAATGTTGAAATTCAGCCCGATATGTCACATAACGAAGAACCAATCAAGATTCTGGCTCATGAAATCAACGAGTTGAAAAATAAACGCATAGCTCTAGTAAAAGTTCTCTGGAGTAAACACGGGATAGAGGAAGCTATGTGGGAACTTGGCGAAGCTATGCAAAAATAGTACCCTAACCTATTTACCGATAAGATTTTCGGGGACGAAAATCCCTAAGGGGAGAGAGTTGTAATAGCTCGTTTTTAGGTCAAATCAAAATAGTGGTTTTGGGACCACAAATCCAAAGTCAAAATATTTATTCTAAAATTTTAATAAGGTTTACAGCATGATAGAATTATTATGTGAAAGTTTCGTTAAGAAATTTTACTGTTTAAATGCTTAATTCGGTAAAAAGGACTAAATCGCGTAACGCGTAAAAGTTGAGTTCTATTGTTTAAAACTATCAAATAGCTGTGGATTTTTAATATGGAAGTCCTTATTATGTAAATAGTCCATTTATAATGTAATTGGACATCCTTAGACATTGTTTAAGTGATTTATTAGTTATAATTATAAGGTTAATATAGTAATTTATGTATTAAGTTAATAATAATAAAACAAAATCAAAATCATGTTAATTCATTCATCGTCTTGCCAAAATTGAGAAAGAAAATAAGGGTTTGAAGCTTCCATGGATTCGGCACACTCTTAGTTAGATTAAGGTATGGTTTTAGCTCAATTTTTAATGGTTTTTATGTTTTTAAGCTCGTTGCAGCTTAATCTAGTTAGCCCGCACCTTCGTTTTTGAAACTGTTATAGATTTGAATGATGCCATTATTGAATGCTTGAGTATTTAAATGTTTAATGGTAGATTATGCAGGTTTAATGATAGAAATACAAGTTTTATTAAGTGATTTTTTGATAAAAATGTCAAATAGGGATTGAATTATGAAAATGTAAAATGTGGTAGTTAAAAGTGTGAAATAATGAAAGATATAGGCTGTTAGTGGTATATAGTAAATTCAGCTATCATGGGTTATGGCCTAATTGTACAATTTTGCATTTTTATGTGTTAAGGACTAAATTGCAAAGTAGTCAAAAATCTAAGGGTAAAATTGTAAATTAGCCAAAATGAATGTTTTAGGCTAAATTGAATTGAATGAAAGTTTGAATGAGTTAATTTGATATTATATTGATCAAGATAAGCAAATACCGGAACTAGATCGGGGAAAATGAAAAGTGGACGATTAGCCGATAGTTTTATCCGAGGATACGAGGTAAGTTTGTATAATTAAAATTGAACTTTTGTACAATTGAAAATGTTTGAAATGAATATTTGTGATTGAGTAATTAATGACTTGAAATAAAAATGCTTCATTAATATATTATATTGTTACGAAGCCTCATTTGAATTGTTCAAATTCATTGGATACAAGTGACTTGTCAATAGGGTTACCGATTTGGTTGAGCTCCTGCATTTGTTGTAGACTCGCCACAGCTCGTGTGAGCTTACTGATATATCAACTCGTAAGAGCTTACTATTTTCAGCTCATTGGAGCTTACCGTGTTAGCTCGTATGAGCATACTATTCAGCTCGATAAAGCTTACCGTTTTAGCTCAATAGAGCTTATTGTTCATCAACTTAGGAGGAGCTTACCGATCATGGCTCGAAAGAGCATAAGTGATAATGAATTGACAGATTACTAATGTTATTCACCTGAGCATCCTTTGAATTTCTAATAAGTTCAACGGGCACAAATACTGATTATACGAATGAGTTACAGTTTATAGATGTTACTAATGTTATATATGATATATGAATTTGGAATTATGCAAAGTATTGTATTAATGGATGGTTTCATGTATTTTTAAATGACTAACATGTGATGAATACTTGTGACTAGGTATTTGTTAATTGAATTGGTTGTACTTTATTTATTACTTTGATTATGTATAAATGGTAAGTTCAATTCTGAATTATACGGCTTACTAAGCTTTAAAGCTTACTCTGTCTCTTTTTCTATGTTTTATAGAGGTTTGTTAGCTCGCTCATTTTGAACAAGTCGGAGTTACACATCACACTATCTAATTTCCAATTGGTACTTTTGAGCTTGTGGATATTTGTAAATATGGCATGTATAGGCTAGTTTAAGATATGATAGTTATGTTGCTTAATATCATGACTTTGGTGTGTTTTGTGTATAAGTTAAGCCATGTGATTTGGCTTATTTTGGTACTATGTTTTGGTTGAATTCAATGTTAAATTATGGTATGTTTTGGCAAGGTATTGATGAAATGAAATTATGCAAATGAAGTCTTGATATGTAGTTGTTAAATGAATGGCTTATGCACGATGTTAAATAGGTATTTGGGTATGAAATTGTTAGGTTTTGATATGGCAAATGATGTGTATTGAAATGGTTATTTTGGCTGCCTATTGAGTTGCAAAAATGTGGTTATTTATGCTTGTGAAAGCTTGTGTTGTAAGGTGACAAAATGGCTTTGTAAATAGCCTATTTTTGTCCACACGGGCAGAGACACAGGCGTGTGTCTCAGTCGTGTGCGACACACGGTCATGCAGCACGGTCGTGTGTCCCTTGGGGTACCCTTTTAAATTAAGTCAGTTTACCCTATAATTTTGACACAGCCTGATACACGGGCATGTGTGGCCATTTCAAATGGCACGCGGGCTAGACACACGGGCGTGTGATTGGCCGTGTGACCCAAGTCAATATACTCTCCAGTTTTCAAATGGCCTGGTACACGGGCGTGTCCTTGGCCGTGTGACACAAGTCAGTATGTATGTCTTACTTTCACACGATTTAAGACATAGGCGTGTCTACTAGCCGTGTGAGGCACACGGCCTGTTCACACAGACATGTGACATTTGAAATGTTTAAATTTTTCTAACTTTCCAAAATATTAATATGTTATTGATTTAGTCCCGAATGCATGTTTAAAGCTTTGTCTGCTTGATTTAAGTACATATTGAATGTGAATGAATGTTATTGACTGAATTAAGATGTTTTTGGGATAAATGGTTGTTTTGAATTTAGTTACAAGTCCAATAATGCCTCTTAACTTATTCCGGTGATGGTTATAGGTTAGGGGTGTTACAAACACTGCCTACACTGGTCATAGATGGAGATGAAGACCTTGGGTTAGAACGTTGAGAGCCCCGCTCTCTTCTAGAATATCCCGTAGAGGTGGTCACCTGATCATAATACTTCTTTAATTTCTTAGAAGCAAATGATTGTGACTTACTCATAGTTCTTTTTCCAGAAACCCGAGCCTCTCTTTCAGCTTGTTTCTTTTCTTTTCTCAATTCCTCAGCTTTGTGGGCTCGACCGGCTAACAAAGTAAATTCCCTTATTTTGAGAATTCCAATCAATAAGTTGATATCTTCATTTAAACCCTCCTCAAAGCATTTACACATCTTAGGCTCGATTAGAACCCATTCTCTGGCATATTTTCTCTATCGAACAAATTCTCATTCATATTCAGAAACGGTTATATTCCCTTGTTTGAGCTCTAGAAATTCTTTCTTTTTCTGATCTATGAATCTTTGACTAACATATTTCTTTCTGAATCCATCCTAGAAGAATTCCTATGTAATCCTAGAAGAATTCCTATGTAACATTCTCTCTTGGTACCACTGAAGTTATGGTATTCCACCAATGATAAGCTATATCCTTTAGTAGAGATACTGCATATTTTAAACATTCAGCAGGCGTACAAGACAATTCATCAAAAACCCAGATAGTATTTTCTAGCCAAAACTCAGCCCTTTCCAGATCATCATCTGCGGTAGCTCTAAATTCTTTCGCCCCATGTCTACAGGTTTAATCTATAGGACGTTTACCAATTCTAACAGGTTCAGCACCCTGTGGTACCTTAGGAATCAGTTGGGGAGCAGGTGGGGGAGGTCGTTGTACAGCAGGGTTTGTTCTTAGATACTGGGTAAACCATTTATTCATCATTTGAAAGAAGGCTTGTTTTGCCTCTTCACTTTGGCCCTTAGACACAGGCCTTTCACTACCAGACGCAGACGTAACTCTTTGAATTGAAGCTGAAGCATTGCTCTCAGCTTCCTCGAATTCAACTCTAGCTCGGTTGGATGACATTACTATAAGAAAAACATATTTAAAATGATCAGGAGTCATCACATTATCACTATTTATATAACGGCATGTATAGCTAAACTCGTGTTGACTACATCAAATCCAAGAACCGGCTAAACCTGGCTCTAATACCACTAAATGTAATACCCTTAACCCATATCTATCTTCAAAACAGGGTTTCAGAGCTTTACTAGAACCTTCAGAACATTTTTCAAACAAATTATGTAAATTACTATTCATTAGCCAAAAGCATTCAAAATGTTTCTTGATTAGACCTTCGAGGCCCGATACGAGCATTATAATTGAGTCGAGACTTAATCAGAAACTCTAAGAATTTTTTACGACATTTTAAAATTTTTCCAAGGTGCAAGGCTCTCACTCCCGTGTTGTCTAGGGACACGCCCGTGTGGTCAGGCCGTGTACTACACACGCCTGTGTCCCTAACCCGTTTAACTCTCTGACTTTTAAGGCATGAAGAAATTGAAGTCACACGGCCAAGCCACACGCCTGTGTGCTAGGCTGTGTGGCGAATTTAACTTTTGAAATTTAGGTGCAATTTTCACACAGTCATGTAACACGCTTGTGTCCAAGGCCGTGTCAACCACACGGTTGAGACACACGCCCGTGTCTCTGCCCGTGTACCCAATTTTGAGCATTTTGTTTCTAAAATTTAAGGTGCAGAGGACACACGGCCTAACCACATGCCCATGTTACCATGCCATGTGTCACACACGGTCTAGACACACGCCCGTGTATCTGCTCGTGTGGAAAAATAAAGCCATTTATAGCTTCATTTCTTACCCAAAATTTCACCCAAGACCTGCCCTTGAAACATTCAACCAATACTAGCCATTCCAAGCATTCAAATTGAACAAACTTCATCATTCAACAAGGCATATCATTTCATGCATAGGTGGTTATAAACTTACCTTGGATTAATTTAGGCAATAACAACCTTTGATAACATATACTCAACTTAACGCATGTGTATATATATATATCAAAATAACCTACTTAATCATAACAAAATAAGCCATTACTAGCCATTCCAATGGCTAGGTTACAAAACATCATTTTCAAGCCATTAATGGCCAAGTTGTCCTATACATGCCATTATACCAAAATGATTTCACTAAGTATACCCAAAATGACTAATTGATAGTGTGACGATGCTCCAGTGATCTTCAACCTTCGCCAGCTTCCGAGCACTATAAAACAGGGGAAAAATAAAATGGAGTAAGCATTACATGCTTAGTTAGTTCGTATAACGGAAACTAAACTTACCATTACCCTTTATTAAATCTAAGCATACAATAACAAGTTTTCCATCCATTTGGCTAAATTGCCTAAACACATGCATCCAATCAAACATGTTAGTCTTAAAGTTTACATATATATCAAGTAAGAATAGATGAGCTCATCATGCAATACACTTTCAAGACATTATCATTTCATCTCATAATTCTCATGCCATCTCTAGAGTTATATGTCCATTGAATCATTGAAATTCTGATGGATGCTCAACTAGTACACCTAAGGTGTACGATTCCATAATTCATCAATTCTTATTTGATGGTACCCATTCGGGCACTTAATCAAGGAACACACTCTCGAGTCACATATTGTATAACAGGATTACCAGTCCAAGCTAAATCCTTTATATAACGTATGCTTAAAGAGCTCAATTAGGATTAACAGTCCAGGCTAAACCCTAATCATAATGTATACTCGAGAGGTATTATATCAGGATTACCCGTCCAGGCTAAATTCTTTTTATAACAAGGTTAACGGGATTGCTCGTTGTAACGCTCGGGTTTGTGCAAGTGTACACAGTCATTATCAAGTAATAAGTAAGTATCGAGTTATCGTCTCCACAGGGATTGTATTCGTGCTAAGTCACTCAATTATAAAAATTTTATTAACAACTTGGTAAATAGAAACACAACTTGATTTGGAAGTGTTGATTAAAATTATGTAAAATTAATCTAGATGCAATGATCCCTAATGTGATTTATCGTAACATGCAACTATATGAATGAAATAGATTTTAGCAGAATTAACACAATAAGCAAAAACTATAACATAAATAATCTAGGACAATTACTTTAATTAAACTCAAATTATTATCAACATGCTTATCAATATTCGAAAAAACATTCCATGGCAATTCAATCTTTCATGAGTTTGGAAATCACATTAGGTTCTTTCAGAATCCTTTACTTAGTAAATACGCATTTTACTGATCCTTATTTAGTAAGGGTTTCTTAGTATTTGTGTGAGGTAACAGGGACGTGTTAGGTTTGAAATAGTTTAATCACACAAATAAAAAAACTATGCAGATAACAGAGCCTAGTTAGGGTTGTTATGCAACCTGCAATTCAATCGGGTTAGGATCTAAATTGAGCATGCATATTTCAATTATGTCTCCATTAGCCGTCGTCTGGTTAGGATCGTTCAGCTGATTCAGGTGCATTTCAATCATGTATGAACAAAATACAAACTTGATTTTAATTGAAAACATGATCGATTGAGGCACAAACATTATAAGCATGAATCAAATAATTATTATTCAATCAAAGCAATCATCCTAGCTTAAATAAAATTAAGCTATCATTGTTGTAAACAAGAACAGTAAACACATAGCAAACATTCTTGAATTAAATTAAAGTAAAGAAAGATTAAACCTAAATCAAAGTGGCTGTCACCCAAGACTCTGACTGATGAGGGCTCTTTCGTTCCTTCGCTTTGCTCCTTTGCTGATGGCTCTCCTAGGTGGCCAACCAAGGGTTATTTAAGAGGCTAATTTGCTAAAAATATTTATGCAAAGATGATGATAGGTGTGAAGGAGAAAGAAATCTAAAGGTGTTGAGAGAGGAGAGAATGATGAATGAGTAAGGGATGAGGGATGATTAAAAAGTGAGAAATAGGGTCTTATTTATAGGTGAGGCAAGGGAGCTAGTTTGCTAAAAGTAGGAGTGGCCATCTTCTGAAAATTCCTCCAAGGGCGGCCGGTCATGATTTGTGGAAATGCGGCTGATTTTTGCTTGATTTAAGTGCCACAACATCATCAGGATTAGGAGTCGATCAATTGTAAATCTCCAGGTAAATCTCCGATTTCTTCAACTCTTCAAGGGCCTAGTGTAATTAAATCAAATTTTGATTTATGAACATCCACATGCAGCCGAATTTTGGGTTGACTTGGTCCTCTATTTGGATGGTTTTGTAATCAACATAAAGCTCTTAGATCTGTCCAACAATAGTACATAATTTAGAGGACCAAAGAAAATAATTTAACCACTTTAATTTATCAATTTACTTAATTAATTAAAACCCAATTTATTAATGAAATATATTAAAATAAATTATTAAATATAACTTTATATTTTATTATTTAATTTAATCATGCATGGCCTACTTTATAGCTTGAAAATACAATATGCTCAAATTAATATAAAAGAAGCCATTTTCTACATGAAAACTATATAATAAGCACAAAATCACATTTTTTATAATTTCTATGTCTCAAATTCATATTTTCATATATTTCATTAATTTATTAAACAATTACTTGGTTTTAACAACAAATTTAAGTAAAAAGGTGACGAATTATATAGAAAAAATCCTATATATTTTTCAGTTTACACTCGTAGGAGCTAAATCCCGTCCGCAACAAATGCAGGACCTTATTAGTTTCGGGAAAGCACATACAATCATTGAAATCCAATATTTAATCAGGACTTAACCCTTTTTCACCATTTCAAGCATGTATTGAATTTCTCATGATAGCAATCCAATTAATGTACATCAATACAAATCACATTTCATACAACACAACATTCAATTAAACATATTTACATGCCAAATTAAGTTACACGAACTTGCCTCAACACTTATTCGTGTTAGAAATCTACTAATCCGAAACATTTTCTTTTTCTCGATCTAACCATGAACTAGTATTGTTCGGATATATATAAAAGAATTTAACCATCAATTTCACACATTTCATATTTAAATGGACTCAATTTAAGTCCTAGGAAAAATTACCATTTTGCCCCTAACTTTTCCATAAATTTTGATTTCGTCCTTAGGCTCGAAAAATGAAACTTGGGCAATTTACTCCTTATTCCAAGCCTAACCAAAATCCCATTACAAATTTTACAGCACATGTATTCATAAAAATTTAAAATTTTTCATCAAATTTCACAAGTTTATATTTTAGTCCCTAAATCATCTTTTCATCAAAAATCATTTTGTAAAAGTTGTTTACCTATCAACAACCTTTCATTTTCTACCATAAATTTCTAATTTTCAGCATATACATCCTTAACCCCTTTTCCATACTTTGACAACTTTTCAAATTAATCCTTCAAATAGAAAGATTAAGCTATCTTGGTTTCAAAAATATCAAAATTACTAAAAAAGCGACAAGAAAACTTACCCATTTAGGCCTTGAAAGTATCTTCTCTCTCTCCCAGGGTTTCCATGTGTTTTTAGGTTGAAGATGATGAGAAAATAAGATCATATTTTGCAATTTTCAATTTAGTCCTTGCCCTTTTTCTATATTTCCATGGATGAGTCACCAAAAATCTACATACTTTTCTTTAATGGTCTAATTGCCAATAAGGACCTCTAGATTTGAATTCTATAGCTATTTAATCCTTATAGCTACTAGAATTCAACTTTTGCATTTTATGCGATTTAGTCTTTCTCGTAATCAAACACTTAATCGATAATATTTTTGTATCAAAATTTGCAAACAACATGCCTATTATAATATGGACCATATAATGAAATAAAAATAAACATTATTTTCGGGTCAGATTTGTGGTCCCGAAACCACTATTCCGATTTCACTAAAAAATGGGCTGTTACAAAAATTACAGAAAGAATTGGACCTGTTGCATACCGATTGGCATTACCACCAGAGCTTGATAAAATTCATAATGTTTTCCATGTGTCTATGTTGCGACAGTATCGATCAGATCCTTCACATGTTATTTCTCTAACAGAAGTTGAGATTCAGCCTTATATGACTTACAGTGAGGAACTGATCAAAATTTTAGCGCGTGAGACGAAAAAGTTAAGAAATAAAAATGTGGCTCTAGTAAAAGTTCTTTGGCAACGACATGGTATAGAAGAGGCTACCTAGGAACTGGAGGAAACAATGAGAAAACAATACCCAAACCTCTTTACTGGTAAGATTTTCGAGGACAAAAATTCTTTAAGAAGGGAAACTTGGAATAGCCTGTTTTCAGTGAAGTCAGAATAGCGGTCTCGGGACCACAAATCTGAGCCAGTAGGAAAATTTATTTTAATATTATTGCATGGTCTAAATTATGATAGGAAAAACGTATGAAAATTTTGATAAGAAAATTTTACCAATTTCATGCTTAATTATAGAAAGGACCAAATTGCATAAAATGCAAAAGTTGAATTCTAGTAGCTATAAGGATTAATTAGCTATGGAATTTAAAACTTGAGGTCCTTATATGGCAATTGGACCATTAAATGGAGTTAGTAGATATTTTTGATTAATCATCCATGGAAAATTGGAAAAAGAAAAGGATTAAATTGGAATTTAGAATAAATAAAGATGATAATAGGTTAATATCATCTTATTTCATCTTCATCCCCAAATTAAAATACATGGAAACCTTAGGAGAGAGAAAAACATTCAAGCAAGCTTTCTTGGCTTAATTGGGTAAGCATTCTTGTCTCGTTTTTAGTAATTTTTATATTTTTGAGTTCATAACAGCTTAATCTATCTATTTTGTGGATTAATTTGTAAAGATATCAGAGTATAGAAATTTTAAAA
Source organism: Gossypium anomalum (assembly GCA_025698475.1). Lineage (NCBI taxonomy): Eukaryota > Viridiplantae > Streptophyta > Magnoliopsida > Malvales > Malvaceae > Gossypium > Gossypium anomalum. The sequence goes on along the minus strand of CM046968.1, from coordinate 54,223,828 downwards.
TTTTAAAATTTTAAAATTTCCATATATGTAAATGCTGAAATTTTAAAATTTATGGTAGAAAATGGAAGGTTGTTGATATATAAACAAATTTTATAAAGAGAGTTTTGATGAAATTATGATTTACGGACTAAATTGAAAATGGTAAAACCCATGGAAAAATTTTGATTTTTGTGAAATACATGGGCTACAAATGTTATATGTACAAGTTGATTAGGCTTGAAAAAAGGATTAAATTGTATGGATTTCAATTTCCAAGCCTAGGGACGAAATTAGAATTAATTAAAAGTATAGGGCAAAATGGTACTTTTGCATAAAATGTGAATTTAATTAATTTGAATTGGAATTTTATTAAATTGAGTTAAATTTACTCGTATAGATCCTGAAAGACCAAATATGGAATTGGATCAAGGAAAACAAAAAGTATCAGATTAATAGATTTTCGTATACGAAAGATTATCGAGGTAAGTTCGTGTAACTTAACTATGTATGTTAATATGTTTAAATTGAATGTTGTATTTGTGTGAATTGCATAAATGTTTAATGTATGAAATTAACCATATGCTTGTTATTGCTCGATAAATGATAAATCTCGTTTGAACAATGAAATGCGATGGATACAGTATTTTCCCGTATTGATTATAGTCCTACATATGTTGCGAACATTATAGCTTAGACGAGCATCCTGTTAAAAGCCTTCTCGAGCATTCCTGTTATATGATTCCTGTGAGCATCCTAATCGGTAGTGATTCTACATGTGTTGTGAACTACCGTAGCTCTTTGTAAGTGTCCTATTTTATGATCGATTGTGATCCTGTATATGAGCAGACACAAACGCAGCTCTTAACTAGTGTCCTATTATAGCTCGCTTGAACTTCCTGTTAAATGGCTATCTGGAGCTCCCTGATAATAACTCTCTAGAGCTCCCTGATAATAACTCTTTGGAGTTACCTGTTAAGCTCAATGAGCTTCCTGATTAAAACTCTTATGATTTTCTTCTTTAACCCAGACAAGCTTCTTGATACATGGCTCACATGAGCATCCTGTTACATGGCTCGAGAGAGTGCTTCCTGATTATGTGCCCTAATTAGGTACCCCTGAATACGAATTGACAGATTTATAGTTTTGTACACTTTAAGTGTACTACTAATGTATCCATCGATATTTCAAATACATTCAATGGGTAAAGTTTTAACATGTCTAAACTGAACTTGGGATGACTTGTTAAGGAAGTGTATAAGTTATGTGAAAATACTATATGAAAGGATTATGTATATGAAAGTTATTACCTGATGAGCTTATCATCATTATTATTAGAAAAGTATTTAAAAAAAGTTATGACTAACTTGCCGGATTGAGTGTATGTGGTTAGGCAATTGGCCAAATTGATGGGATGCATGTTATTGATATGCTTATTAATATGAACATTATTGGTAAGTGAAATTCCTGTTATACGAACTTACAAAGCATTAAATGCTTACTAGGTTTTCTTTTTTCTGTTTTATAGTACTCGGAAGCTCGTAAAGGTTGGAGAGCAGTTGGAGCATCATCACACTATCCTTCAGCTTGTTTTGGTATAAATAAGAAACTTACTATAGTATAATGGCATATATAGGCTAATGGTGGCAAGTAAGGGTATGTAAATGTTTTGTTTGTAACTAGTCATTTGGAATGGCTAGTGATAATATGCTTAATATATATATGAGGTTATATCATTTTTGGTATGTGAGTATGCTTGGATTAGTAATTTAGTTATAAACATACTTGGATAAGTTTATGATTAAAAAAGGGTAAAATGAATACTTGAAAGTATGAGCAAACATGTCATGTATAAAACTTGAATATTAGGTTGATTTATATGTCTTGGATTGGTTGGTAAACACATATAAATGATGTTGTAGGTTGAAGGAAAATTTGGGTGATAAATATGGCTAGGAAATGGCCTTATTGTGTCCACACGGGCGTGTGTCTTGACCGTGGGTGACACATGGCTTGGCAAATGGGCATGTAGTTTGGCCGTGTGTCCCTTGCATCCTTAAAATTTAGAAACAGAATGCTCAGAATTGATCACAAGGGAAGAGACACGGGCGTGTGTCTCAGCCATGTGAGACACACGGCCTAGAACACAGGCGTGTGTCTTGGCCGTGTGAAACCTGCACCTAATTTTTGAAAATTAAATTGACCACACGGCCTAGCACACGAGCGTGTGGTAGGCCGTGTGACACAAGTCATAAAGTTACACGGGTATAGACATGAGCTATGTAACAGTCAAGTTTAGACCCTAATCAAAATAGTGGTTTTGGGACCATAAATCTAAGTCAGAAAAATATTTCAATATTATTTTTTTTGCTTATGATATGTGAATTAGTATGTGTGAAAATTTCGTATGAAAATTCGATCATTTGTGTGCTCAATTTGAGAAAAAAACCTAATCGCGTAAAATGTAAAAGATTTGTTCTATTTGCTAAAAGTGCCTATTTTTTATGGCTTATTATCTGTGAGGTCCTTATGTGGTTATTTGACCATGGCATGCATTAAATGACATAAATGGCATTATGTTTAATGAATAAATGGTTTTATAACAAAGAGCAAAATGGTAAAAGGTGAATTTATGTTATATTAAAAAAAACAAAGGTTAAAATTCATTTAGTTCATCCATCTTCCACCAAAAATAGAAATAAAAGATAGGGTTTAAGTGTTTGAAGCATCCGGCCATGGTCCAAGCTTGATTCAAGGTTCGTTTTTGTTCGATTTTTGATAATTTCTACGTTTTTGTAATTGTTACTTTGTGTTTTACTAAGCCCATGCCTAAATTTCTGATTTTGATGATGATTTTGAAATATGCCATTGATGAAATTGTAAGTTTTGTGAAGTTAGTTGTTAGTAAATGAAAGATATGTTTTGGGTTAGCATATTTTGTCTTTGAATTTTTGATGAATTTGAGTAATTTGGACTAAATTGAAAAATTTGTAAATTGAGGACTAAAATGTGAAATAAATGAAATATGTTGGCTTGTATGAGCTATATGAAAATTCAACTAGACATGTGTATAAATAAATTATGTGCATTTTGTGATTTTGTGAAATAAGGACTAAAGTGTCAAATTGTGAAAATATAAGGACTAGTTTGTAAAATGCCCTAAATAGGTGTATATGGATTGATTTGAATGATTTTTGAATCAAATGGTTAATTTGAATATGTTTAGATCAAGAACTAAAGAAAATAGAATTAGATCGGGGAAAGTCAAAAGTCGTTGAATAGTCGACTCTGTTCGTCCGAATCCGTATGAGGTAAGTCGATATACAAATAAATGTATTTGAATTGATTTATTCATGTATATATGACATTGTATTATGATGAATGATATTATGAGAGTTGAATATGAGATATCCGAGAAAGTATCGATAAAGTTTCGAAGTCTGAAAAGCCTCGTACGAACCTTAGGAATAGTTAGGATACATATGTCATGACATAGGATCCGATATGTGTTATCGTGTAGGACCACGTCTAGGCCATTGGCATCGACTTATGATTTACGTGTAAGACCATGTCTGGGACATCGGCATCATATTTGATTTTGTGTAAGACCTTGTCTGGGACAGTGGCATCGATATTTGATTACATGTAAGACCACGTCTGGGACATTGGCATTGTACAAACTTTCCGAGTTATCCGCGTATCCTTATGATTCCGAATGGTTCAACATGCATTTCGAGAAAATGAATGATTATATGATATGTGTATCCGATTCAGGTATGTTTGAATTGTATAGTATGTTTGAGAATGAAAGGTAAGTATATATACAAATGATGATATATAATCTAAGCATGTGAATATATGTTATATGTGCAAATGATTTGAGAATATGTGATATGTATATGAACAAGAGGTTTGTTTTGGTTATTGGCTAAAGTATATGTAATTTGATAATGTTTACATGTTTTGAATGATTAGTTTATTTTTATATGGCTTACTAAGCTTGTTTTTTAACTATTTCTTAGATATCGAAGCTACTGGGAGCTCGGGGATTGTCGAGAATTGTCACCACACTATCGAACTATATTTTGGCACCTTTTGGAAATTTATTTATTGAAATATGGCATGTATAGGCTAGAAGTATGCGATTATGTTTTGTAATGTCTATATCATGCCATGTGATATGGCTAGTTTGAGGTTGAACTTATGGTTTGATTTTAGTATATGTTATGTGATGCAAATTATTCTTATGTGATGTGTTTATCGATGGCCAAGAGAGTCGGTCAATTTGGTAAGTTTTGGAATTTTCCTAGTATTAAATTTAGTAAGGTTTTGGCATGAGATTTGATCATATGATTAGAGATTATGAAACCATATGTTTTGGTATGTTTTTGATTATGGAATGATATGAATTGGTAGGTGATATGAACATGAAATTGGTTGATAATGTTATGGCATGAATGGTGTATGTTTTGGTTTTGAACTTGGCTAAAATTATAATGCAAATATGCTTGGTTTGATGCTTGTAGGTTTGACCCAAATTGGGTGGCAAATTGGCTTTTCAAATGGCCTATTTTTGTCCACACGAGTGTGTATCTTAGCCGTGTGCGACACACAGTCATGTTGCACGGCCGTCTATCCCCTTGGTACCCTACAATTTTAAGTCAAGCTTGATCACAGTCAAGGCACACGATCGTGTGACTAGCCGTGTTGCCCAAGTCAGTTTCGACCACGGCCAAGGCACACGGACGTGTCTTGTGGCCTTGTGAGCAAGTCAGTATGTATGCCCTATTTTGACACGGCCTAGACAGACGGCCGTGTCTAATGCCGTGTAAGGCACGCGGCCTGTTCACACGGGCATGTGACCTATACAACTTTTAAATATGTTTAAGTTTCAAAAAATTTTGTATGAGCTCGGTTTAGTCCCGACCCTTTTCAAATGCATGTTTAAGGTCTCAATGACCTATATAAGGGACTTTATGATAATGTTCAATTATGATTGTGGATGATGTATATGAATTATGTACAAAGTGTTTCAGTTGTCTGGTAATGCCTTTAACCCTAATTCGACAACGGATACGGGTTAGGGGTGTTACATTTTATTGGTATCAAAGCTAGGTTTAGTCGGTTCTAGGACTACCTTAGCGTATGTGAGTCTAGCTATACATTCCATATTTATGAGCTGCGATAGTGTGATGAATCCTGACAATGAAAATGTTGTTCTATATAGCAAATGGATCCCGAATGAGCCATAGCTGACGATGTCAAGAGTAATGCGCCTACTCTCACGTAAGGGACAGCGCCATCCGACTCTAGACTGGCTACGAGTAGCCATGATGGAGAGGCTAGACAAGCCTTCTATCAAATTATGAATGATTGGTTTACCCAATACATTAAAACTAATTCGGATGTTCAACAACCTCCACCCCCAGTAAATCCTCTGCAAGTCCCTATCATGCCACAAGCTAATTCGAATTAGTTGATTAAGCCTCTGATTGATAAGATTAGAAAATATAGAGCTGAAGAATTTTGTGCTACTACGAATAATGATGCTAAAAGAGCCGAATTTTGGTTAGAGAATATGATACGAGTGTTCAATGAATTGTCTTTGAATCCGAATGAATGTGTAAAATGTGATGTCTCACTCCTAAGAGATACAGCGTATCACTGGTGGGAGACTTTAATATCTGTGGTTCCAAGAGAGCGAGTCACTTAGGATTTCTTTCCAAGCTGAATTTGGAAAGAAATATATCAGTCAGAGATTTATTGATCAGAAACGTAAAGAGTTTTTTGAGCTTAAACAAGGCCGTATGTCTGTTATAGAATACGAGCGAGAATTTGTAAGACTGAGTCAGTATGCTCAAGAATGTGTATCTACTGAGGCAATAATGTGCAAAAGATTTGAGGATGGTTTCAACGAGGATATTCGTTTGTTAGTCAGGATTCTTAAGATCAAAGAATTCGTTGTACTTGTTGAACGAGCATGTAAAGTGAAAGAGCTTGGGAAAGAGAAAAGAAAAGTTAATTCAAAAGCTAGAGAAGTGCAAAAAAGATCATCGAGTAAGTCATTTCATTCGGCAACAAAGAAATTTCGTGATGATAATATCCATTCAAAGGCTAATGTAGGACATTCGAGTAGAGATTGTGCTAGATCACATCCGAGCTTTAGAGCTCCAGCTACTTCTGTTGTTAGTGTTGGAAATGCTAGATCTGATCGAACCGAGTGTAAACACTGTGGTAAAAGACATCCTAGTAATTCTAGACTGTATGATCGGGCCTGTTTCAAATGTAGATCATTAGACCATTTTATCCGCGATTGCCCCGAATCTGTCGAGCAATAGATTGTGCAAAATTCGAGGCCAAGTGGTAATGCATCTCATGCTAGACCTCCCAAAAATACGGGAAATGTGAGTGGCAGTTAGAGGGGAACAAAAGACACTGCTATTAGATTGGAGGCTCGTGCACTTGTCAGAGCCTTTGCTATTTGAGCTCGTGAGGAAGCTTCGTCTCCAGATGTGATTACGGGTACTTTCACACTTTATGATAGTTCTGTGATTATTTTGATAGATCCTGGATCAACGCATTCTTATATATGCATTAACATAGTAAACAGTAAGACTTTACCTGTAAAATCTATTGAATTCGTAATTAAAGTTTTGAACCCCTTAAGCAGATCTGTTTTGGTTGATAAAGTTTGCAAGAACTGTCTGTTAAAGTTTCGAGACATTTGTTTTTCGGATGATCTGATGTTATTTCCCTTTGATGAGTTTGATATAAATTTGGGTATGGATTGGCTAATTTTGCACGATGCTATTGTGAATTGCAAAAGGAAAACTGTTGATTTGAGATGCAAGAATGATGAAATAGTTTGAATTGAATCTAGTGATTTGAATGGATTGCCTGCTGTGATATCTTCGATGAAAGCTCTAAGTATTGTGAGAAAAGGTGGTGAAGCTTACTTTGCCTATGTGATTGATTCTAAAGTTTCAGAAAAGAGAGTTAAATCAGTGCCTGTTGTTTGTGAATTCTCTGGTGTGCTTCCTGAAGAACTTTCGGGATTACCTCTGATACGAGAAGTTGAATTTGGCATTGAGTTAGTACTGGAAACTACTCCAATTTCGATAGCTCCGTATAGAATGGCTCCAACCGAACTAAAAGAATTAAAGTTCAGTTACAAGATTTGACTGACAGAGGGTTTGTTAGACTAAGTTTCTCACCTTGGGGTGCTCCTATTCTGTTTGTGAAAAAGAAAGATGGTACGATGAGAATGTGCATTGATTATCGTTAGTTGAAAAAAGTGACTATCAAGAACAAATATCATTTGCCACGAATTGACGATTTGTTTGATCAGTTGAAAGGAGCAACCGTATTTTCAAAGATAGATCTCGGATCGAGTTATTATCAATTCAGAGTAAAAGATTCATACATTCCAAAAACTACTTTCAGAACAAGGTACGGCCACTATGAATTCTTAGTTATACCTTTCGGATTAACGAATGCACTTGCTATCTTTATGGATTTGATGAACAGAATTTTTATATTTAGATCGATTTGTCGCTGTATTCATTGATGACATATTGATTTATTCACACGATGAATCTGAGCATGCTAAGCATCTGAGAATACTGTTACAGACTTTGAGAGATAAGCAATTATATGCAAATTTTAGCAAATGTGAATTCTAGTTACGAGAAATTAGTTTTCTGGGCCATAATGTATCAGCATCAGGTATCTGATTCGATCCAAGTAAAATTTTAGCTATTTTGGATTGGAAGCCTCCGAGAAATGTTTCTGAAGTCTATACTTTTCTGGGACTTGCTGGTTAGTATAGACGCTTTGTAAAAGGATTTTCGATGATTGTGACTCCGTTAACGAAACTACTTCAAAAAGATTTGAAGTTTGAATGGTCCTAAAAGTGTCAGAAACGCTTTGATCAATTGAAAGTTCTATTGACTGAAGCTCCAGTGTTAATACAACCCGAATTGGGTAAAGACTTTGTGATCTATAGTGATGCTTCATTGAATGGTATGGGATGCGTTTTGATGCAGGAAGGCAAAGTCATTGCTTATGCTTCAAGACAGTTAAAGTCACATGAAAAGAATTATCTGACACATGACCTTGAGTTAGTTGCGATTGTATTTGCTTTGAAAATTTGGCACCACTATCTGTTTGGTGAGAAATGTCATGTATATTTTGATCATAAAAGTTTGAAATATCTGAGGACACAGAAAGATTTGAACCTGCGACAAAGAAGATGGCTAGAACTACTAAAAGACTACGAGTTTGTATTTTATTATCATCTGGGAAAGCAAATGTTGTTGCTGATGCTTTGAGTCGAAAATCACTGTTTGCTCTACTTGCGATGAATGCTCATTTGGTTCTGTCCAATAATGGTTCAGTATTAGCTGAATTGAAAGCAAGACCGTTGTTCTTACAACAAATTATTGAAGTTCAGAAGGTTGAAAATGAAATTTTAGCAAAACGAGCTCAGTGTAATTTAGATTTTGATTCAGAATTTAGAGTTGATAAAGATGATTGTTTGAGATTTAAAGATCGAATTTGTATACCAAGAAATCCAGAGTTAATTCAGATGATTTTGAATGAAGCTCACAATAGTCGTTTATCTGTTCATCCGGGTAGTACGAAAATGTATAATGATTTGAAGCACCATTACTAGTGGTCTAGAATGAAAAGAGATATCTCTGACTTTGTTTCGAAATGCTTAATCTGTTAGGAAGTTAAAGCTGAACATCAAGTGCCTTCTGGTTTGTTATAACCAATTATGATTCCAGAATGGAAATGGGATAGAGTGATGATGGACTTTGTTTCGGGTTTTCCCTTATCTCTGAGAAAGAAAGATGCGATCTGGGTTGTGGTTGATTGATTGACAAAATCAGCTTATTTTATTCCGGTATGATCTAGTTACTCGCTTGATAAATTAGTTGAGTTGTACATTTCTGATATTGTGAGATTGCACGGAGTGTCATGTCTATTGTGTCAGATAGAGATCCGAGATTCACTTCGCGGTTTTGGAATAAACTACAAGAGGTATTAGGTACGAAATTTCATTTTAGTACAGCTTTTCACCCACAAACAGATGGTCAATCCGAAAGGATTATTCACATTCTCGAGCATATGTTGAGATGTTGCATTCTTGAGTTTGAAGGTTCGTGGGAAAAATATTTACCTTTGATTGAATTCGCTTCCAATAATAGTTTTCAATCGAGCATTAAAATGGCACCATACGAAGCCTTATATGGTCGCAAATGTTGTACACCTTTGTATTAGGCTGAGCTCAATGAAAAAAAGATACATGGGGTCGATTTGATAAAAAAACTGAATAGAAAGTAAAAGTGATTCGAGATAGTCTGAAAACAGCTTCCGATCATCAGAAATCATACGCGGATTTGAAATGAAAAGACATTGAATTTGATATCAGCGACAAAATGTTCCTGAAAGTATCTCCGTGGAAGAAAGTACTCCGATTTGGCAAAAAAGGCAAATTGAGTCTGAGGTTCATCAGTCGTATGAGATCATCGAGCGTATCGAACCCATTGCTTACAGATTATTGTTGCCACTAGAACTAGAAAAGATTCATAATGTGTTTCACGTATCGATGCTTCGACGATACAGATCTAATCCTTCACATGTGATTCCTCTGTCTGAGATTGAGATTCAGTCTGATATGACTTACGAAGAAGAACCGATCCGTATTTTATCTTGCGCGGCTAAGGAACTGTGAAATAAGAAAATTCCATTAGTAAAAGTGATGTGGCATCGACATGGTATTGAAGAGTCTATGCCGAAGCCCAAAGAGGCTATGAGATAGCAATATTCGAATCTGTTCAATGGTAATATTTTCAGGGACGAAAATCCCTAAGAGGGGAGAATTGTAACAATCCGGTTTAGACCCTAGTCAAAATAGTGATTTTGGGACAACAAATCTGAGTCAGAAAAATATTTAAATATTATTTTCTGTGCTTATGATATGTGAATTAGTATGTGTGAAAGTTTCGTATGAGAATTCGATCATTTGTGTGCTCAATTTGAGAAAAGGACCTAATCGCGTAAAATGTAAAAGATGTGTTCTATTTGTTAAAAGTGCCTATTTGTCATGGCTTATTATTTTTGAGGTCCTTATGTGGTTATTTGACCATGGCATGCATTAAATGACATAAATGGAATTATGTTTAATGAATAAATAGTTTTATAACAAAGGGCAAAATGGTAAAAGGTGAATTTATGTTATATTAAATAAAAACAAAGGTTAAAATTCATTTAGTTCATCCATCTTCCACTGAAAATAGAAACAAAATATAGGGTTTAAGCGTTTGAAGCATTCGGCCATGGTCCAAGCTTGATTTAAGGTTCATTTTTGTTCGATTTTTGATAATTTCTACGTTTTGTAATTGTTGCTTTGTGTTTTACTAAGCCCATGCCTAAATTTCTAATTTTGATGATGATTTTGAAATATTTCATTGATGAAATTGTAAGTTTTGTGAATTTAGTTGTTAGTAAACGAAAGATATGTTTTGGGTTAACATATTTTGTCTTTGAATTTTTGATGAATTTGAGTAATTTGGACTAAATTGAGAAATTCGTAAATTAAGGGACTAAAATGTGAAATAAATGAAATATGTGGACTTGTATGAGCTATATGAAAATTCGGCTAGACATGTATATAAAGAAATTATGTGTATTTTGTGATTTTGTGAAATAAGGACTAAAGTGTCAAATTGTGAAAATCTAAGGGCTAGTTTGTAAAATGCCCTAAATATGTATATGGCTTGATTTGAATGATTTGGTGAATAAAACGGTTAATTTGAATGTATTAAGATCAAGAACCAAAGAAAACGGAATTAGATCGGGAAAAGTCAAAAGTCGTTGAATAGTCGACTCTGTTCGTCCGAATCCGTACGAGGTAAGTCAATATACAAATAAATGTATTTGAATTGATTTATTCATTTATATATGACATTGTATTATGATGAATGATATTATGAGAGTTGAATATGAGATATCCGAGAAAGTATCGACAAAGTTCCGAAGCCCGAAAAGCCTTGTACGAACCTTAGGAATAGTTAGGATACATATGTCATGACATAGGATTCGATATGTCATATCGTGTACGACCACGTCTGGGACGTTGGCATCGACTTATGATTTACGTGTAAGACAATGTTTGGGACATCAGCATCGTATTTGATTCCGTGTAAGACCCTGTCTGGGATAGTGGCATCGATATTTGATTACATGTAAGACCACATCCGGGACGTTGGCATTGTACAAGGTTTCCGAGTTATCCTCGTATCATTATGATTCCGAGCTGTTCAACAAGCATTTCGAGGAAATGAATGATTATATGATATGTGTATACGATTCAAGTATGTTTGAATTGTATACTATGTTTGAGAATGAAAGGTAAGTATATATGCAAATGATGATATATAATCTAAGCATGTGAATATATGCTATATGTGCAAATCATTTGAGAATATGTGATATGTATATGAACAAGAGGTTTGTTTTGGTTATTGGCTAAAGTATATGTAATTTGATAATGTTTACATGTTTTGAATGATCAGTTTATTTGTATATGGCTTACTAAGCTTTTGAAAGCTTACTCTGTGTGTTTTTTAACTATTTTTTATATATCAAAGCTACTGGGAGCTTGGGGATTGTCGAGGATTGTCACCACACTATCAAACTATATTTTGGCACCTTTTGGAAATGTATTTATTGAAATATGGCATGTATAGGCTAGAAGTATGCGATTATGTTTTGTAATGTCTATATCATGCCATGTGATATGGCTTGTTTGAGGTTGAACTTATGGTTTGATTTTAGTATATGTTATGTGATGCAAATTATGCTTATGTGATGTGTTTATCGATGGCCAAGAGAGTCGGTCAATTTGGTAAGTTTTGGAATTTGTCTAGTATTAAATCTAGTAAGGTTTTGGCATGAGATTTGATCATATGATTAGAGATTATGAAACCATATGTTTTGGTATGTTTTTGATTTATGGAATGATATGAATTGGTAGGTGATATGAACATGAAATTGCTTGATAATGTTATGACATGAATGGTGTATGTTTTGGTTTTGAACTTGGCTGAAATTATAGTGCAAATATGCTTGGTTTGATGCTTGTAGGTTTGACCAAAATTGGGTGGCAAATTGGCTATTTAAATGGCCTATTTTTGTCCACACGGGCAGAGACACGGGCGTGTGTCTCAGCCGTGTGTGACACACGGTCATGTTGCATAGCCATGTGTCCCCTGGTGTACCCTATGATTTTAAGTCAGGCTTGACTACGGTCAAGGCACACGATCATGTGACTTGCAGTGTGGCCCAAGTCAGTTTCGACCACGGCCAAGGCACACAGGTGTGTCTTGTGGTTGTGTGAGCAAGTCAGTATGTATGCCCTGTTTTGACACGGCCTAGACACACAGGCATGTCTAATGCCGTGTAAGGCACACGGCCTATTCACACAGGCGTGTGACCTGTACAACTTTGTTTCAAAAATTTTTGTATGAGCTCGGTTTAGTCCCGACCCTTTTCAAATGCATATTTTTGGTCTCAATGACCTATATAATGGACTTTATGATAATGTTTGATTATGATTGTGGATGATGTATATGAATTATGTACAAAATGGTCCGATTGTCTGGTAATGCCTTTAACCCTAATCCGGCGATACGGGTTAGGGTTGTTATAGGCTAGGACACAGTCGTGTGCCTAACATCAAATGCCCACACGGCCTAGGACACGGGTGTGTCATTTAGCCGTGTGAGCCACACGACCTACTCATACGGGCATGTGAACCCCCTGTACATAAGAAAAATTTTGGAATTTTACGAAAAAAATTTTGAGCTCCCGATTTAGTCCTGACTTGTTCCTAATGCTTAGTTTGGGCTTCGAAGGTCCATTTAAAGGACATTGTGATTAGATATAATTAGTTTCAGATATGAATAGTATTTTACACGAATTTACTGTAATTATTCTGTAAACTCTAGTAATGTTCTGTAACCCTATTTTGATGACAGATACGAGTTAGGAGTGTTACACAAACTCCATTAAGGCCACCACAGGAGAGGCCTGTGTTTGATCTAATTCCCATCCCTTATGCAAAACTGTTTCCAATTCTAGTGGAGAAGCACGTCCTTATACCTACACACAAGGAACCAATGCAACCGCCATTTCCAAAGTGGTATGATTCCAATGCTCAATGTAAGTATTACTCTGGCAATCCAGGTCATACCATCGAGAACTTCTTAGCGTTGAAATATAAGGTGCAAAATCTCATAAGGGCAGGAAAGATAAATTTTCAGTGAGAGAATATATCGGATGTTAACACGAATCCGTTACCAAACCACAATCAAACAGTTAATGCTATAACTGAAGAAACATGCCTTCAAAGGAGAAGAGTGAAAGAAATCACTACCTCGCTCGAACAACTCTTCGACATCTTGAGAAAGTCAAATCTAATTCACGCCGAGCCACCTAGGTCTATAATGGGAATTGATATGAATCAAATCTGCAAATTCCACCAAGGAGCTCGAGGATACTCTATCCAAGTTTATACATATTCGTGTCAGGTTACCAATTCAGGCTAAACCTTTAATGACACATACAATTTCTTAGTCAAGCTAAAAATATACATTTAAGGTTACCAATCTAGGTTAAACCTTTAAAACGACATCAAGTTACCAGTCTAAGCTAAACATGTGTCACATGTATCTTTGAGTTCGCAAAAAATGCTGGATCTCTATAATATTCGACAATCAATCCGTACAAGTGTGCACAAAACCTTTACTAAGTTCACCCAAACATTTCCAACACCTATATATATATATATATATATATATATATATACACACATTTCTTTACAATTTAGTCTAAATGTAACACCCCTAACCCGTACCCGTCGTCGGAGGGTTAAGGAGTACTACCATACAAGCACGAAATTCCATTTAACTTTATTCGAATAACTCCCGTTGGCACACTTATAAAACCGAATTCCAACTTGTTTTTTTTTTCAATTATACAATATACAAAGAGTCATCTTCAAGTTAATGGGTACATTGATTCATTCTTAAGTTCAATTCACATCAAAACATTAAAAACATTAATCGAATATCAACCACACATTCACCTTAACTATGTGGAACACATATAGTAACTTAACAATCCATTTTCGCATGGCTATACATATATACATCATCAAAAAGATACTTATTTAATATCAAAAAGTCAAGCCCATACGTGCCATTATCAAAGTCCAGCTACTAGAGTACCGAATGGGCTTAGATAGTGTGGACAACTTCGACTTTGAGATTCTCGAGACTGTAGCTAACGAATGAGATCTATAAAATAGAGAATTAAGGGCAACAGAGTAAGCATTTCTATGCTTAGTAAGTTTTAAGCAATGAAATCATTTAAAATTACAGCATAGTATTCATAAGACTTATCATCTTTTCTAACCGAATGTAACAATGACTAAATATACCACTATTGTTCATGCATGTGATTTTAAATTTTTCCTTAAACACAAATTCATATCACGTAGATAACTTCTTTTTATCCAACCAACTTCATCATTTGGCCGAATACATCTAATTCAATTACAAGGCTAAATAAATATATATATATATATATATGCATAATCACATATTCATGTTACTTCACACTTCAACCAATATACTCACATGCTCAGAGCCAATCTTAACATATTTCCACTTGAATCAAAATTCATGTATCCTAAATAAGCTATGGACTTCATACAACCCTAAGGAATGGCCGGAAGAGCACTATCCAAATGAATAATCACAATTTAAACCGAATCAAATTTTACAACGTATATACGGTACATACCTAACCATCTTAAGGTTGTAATGCACATTAATTGGAATTATTACAGCAAGATCACACATTTCCAACACAAATGCCTTCGGGACTCAGCCCGGATATAACACCAGCACGAATGCCTTTGGGACTTAGCCCGGATATAACACCAGCACAAATGCCTTTGGGACTTAGCCAGGATATAAATCTCACACAAGGCCTGCGGGTCTTAGCCCAGTTATAATCCTCAATTATCATGCACATATATATATATCATAACATATTAGCATTTCATTTACATTACTAGAACACAAGCACAACATGCTTAACAACCATTCCACTTTCGGCTCAATAGCCACATACAAAGAACACGATTTCGTTTCGCTATCCAACATGATTTCTATAACCATTCGGCTACAAGTCCTATGCACAAATTATTTATCTCACTACGTAATTCAAGTAGAACCATTAGGTTACAATTTATTTATTATGCTTATCTATCATGATTTTATCAAATCATAAGCTAAGTTCCATTACTCAAAGACTTACCTTGTATCTTTCTGAACAAATTTCGGGTTGGCTATTCAGTGACTTTAGCTTTTCCCTTATCTGATGTTGCCCCTCTATGCTCTTGAGCTATGTTAAACAAGTTTAATTATATTAAACCTTATTCATACCTCTCATTCAATAATTACACTTTCATTCCAATATGACACACACACACACACAATTTTCCTTTACATACACATTCGGCCAAATACAACTATGTTACAATTCACAACTAAATTATTGATTAGATCAAGTTTACATAACCTTTAAATCAAACTCATTATTCATGACATAATAATCATCAAGAGCCGAATATGTGATCACTTAGTAAGCTGAAATTCATGTGAAGTTAAGTGTCAAAAATGTCTATGAAATATTTACTCACTATCTTCTATCTTTAACTCAATTTCCTAGCTCCCAATCGGCACACTAGGACCATCTTAATTCATTTCTCATCTTGTTAACATAAACATGGCAAAGCTAATTCCCATAAACAATTATCATCAATTCATTCATTCTCTAGGGACAAAGCCGAATGTTCAATAAGCAAATAAGGCACACAAAGCATGACTTCTCCAATTAAACCTACCATTCTCTATTCCATTGATTTTAACATCAATTTTACTTAGCAACTTCTCACTTTACGATTCGGCAACCATGAAAGCTTCTTTTTAAGCATATTGACTAAATTCTCAATTATCCAAATCTTAACAAAATCTAGCTAATGGCCGAATATAAATACTTTGCCCCATACCCACGAACTCACCTATTCTAAGCTCAATTTGCCAATTAAGTAAATAACACTAATGTTGAGCATTATTTGACAATTTGTCTTAAGTAGCCGACTAAATTCATGTTCCTAATTCATAATTTCAAGTATTTCATTCACAAGTTACACAAATTATGTTCAAAACCTCAACTTCAATTTCGGTAAGCACAAACATGTTAGCCAAAATTCCCCAAAGCACCTAAACCACTACTATGCATATCTAACAAGTTTAAACCTCACTTATCCACCTTTACTCATAAGAGCATAAAACAACCACCATTTCTTTCCATCCATATCATGGCCGAATACCCAAATCACCATAGAATTCAAATTTTCAAAATGGGCTAAGTCAAATACTTAGCTATCAACCACACTTAAAAAAAATTCAAAGGAAATAACATGAAATTTTTACCTTAGTCAAGCAAAAAATCAAAGAGTGACCGAAAGCCTAGCTTTCCCTCCTATATTCGGCAAATGAAGAGCAAAAGATGGACTAAGCCTTGTTCTTTTCACCTTTCACAATTTTATTTATTTTATTATAACACCAATAACATATATAATTATAATTATATTAAAATACAAATATATGTATAAAATACATACATTTCAATGATTATTCCACATAGCCGGTCACTATATAAAAAAATGTCAATTTGACATGCAAGTCCTTATGTTTTAAAGTCACATAATACAAGGCCATTTCAAAATTTACCTAACACATTCTCAAAATTTTCACACAAGTCCATTTTCAATTAATTTCACATCAATTTGCAACAATTAAAGCATTTAAAAATTCACACAGGCATAAACACATATTTTAGACATAAAATATTATATTCAAATATTTCGGTGACTTGGTTTAGCAGTCCCGAATCCACTTCCTGACTAGGGTCAAAATAGGGCTGTCACACTAAATCTCACCTTTTGTATCAAATCGTAAACAATCCAAATTTCAACCTAACATACACATATTCATAATTTAAATACGTAACAATTAAAAACAATCATACCATATGAACTTACCTAACAAAAACAACAAATGAGATGAACTTTAAACACCACTCAGCAATTTTAGCTTTTCCCTGATTATCCCCGATTTGATCAAATTATCGATCTATACAATTATTCAATTCAATTTATCAATACCAAACATTTTAATATCACCCCATAATATGCATGAACTAGTTTAATTTCATTTTTTGAATACCCCTAAAGTTTTGCATTTTATTCAATTTACTCCCTAAAATCGAAATACCAATTCTTTCAATTTTGAGCTTCGATTTCGAAACTAATCTCAATCACATCCTTCTAAGACCCTTTACTATCTAACATTATAGAAATTTCACTTCAATTTTTCAGAAGATGAAGATGAAGTTAATGGCCTAAGTTGTGACCCATGGTTCAGAAATTCACACAACTTGTGCTCATTATAATGACTATTAGTAAATGGCAAGTGATATTTTGAGAAACATTAAAATAAAAATTTCTTGAAAAGGAAAAAAAAATTGTAGAAAAGAGGAACTAAATTAAAGAAATATAAGTTAACAACACAGGTCTCATAGTTGGAGGTCCATTGGCCTCGGCCTTAATACAAGATATGATGGCCTCAAGGCGCTCATCGCAATCATTCCTACAATTATTAGAATTGGAATTAAATTAATAATAGATCCTTATATTAGTACAAGGGCAAATCTAGGGGGCTGGCTGAGGCCCCGGCCCGCACTAAAATGGAAAAATGTTCATTTTAGCCCTTTAAATTTTTAAAAATTTTAAATTAGTAAAGGTAAAATTATACTTTAGCCCCACTAAAAAAAATTTTTTAATTTAATATTTTAAAAATTATAATTTAATTTCGACCCCCTAAAAAAATTTTTGACTTCACCCCTGTATTACCACTATGATTTCCCTCTTTGAAATTGTATTAAACTTTAAAGTTCGAGGTACATATCTCCAATCATCCACCAACGTAACAAATAAAACCTTAGAAAATGAAGAATTTGTAGTGAAATTAATACAATAGTTGCATTGACAAATCTGAAGGAAATATCATTAACTTAAAAAAGAAAAAAAAAACAATTAGATGAATAATTTGTTTGATGAGTATGAAACACTAACAAGGAGTCACTGTCAAATTCTCAATCTCCCAACAAACTTATATTATATTTTATCAAAATTTGACTTAATCTTCTTTTAAATCTTCACTCCTATCCTATCCTATCCTATTCATAAAATATCACAGACTTTAATCTAAAATATTTTTTCTTTCCAACTAAACCCTCATGGAATTTATTTTACTTAACAGATTAAATATATTTTTAGTTCTTGGACTTCCATATTGGTGTTTAATTTTTTTATAAAATAATTCTAAAAAACTTTTTTATCAATTAGTTGGATACTTTTATATTACACCATTTCATCTAACACTCTAAAAATTATAGCACATGATAATGTTAACATCACAATAATATCATCATTTAAACAATTTAAATATATGTGAATTTAATATATATAATTATAAAAAATCAATAAAATGAACTTAGGACGATCACCTAATCCAAACCCATATATATAAAAAAACTTTAAAAAAATATATACATATCATCATTATTGTTCATCATTTTTTTCTATTTACCTTCTACTGCAACCATTGAACCAAAGCTTAAACAAACTCAAATGGGATGGGAACGAATCAAAACACATGGCTGAAAAGTAACGGTGGATCCTCCACCACCTAAAACCCAAACGCATCTCTTCAAAGAGAAACCACTCAAGGCCACCGCCACACACCCAAATCAAACCTATTGTTGAGTAGAAATCTTTATATTTCCCTAAACTTTTTAAAGGTTTTCAAAATACAAAGGATTAAAGGTTTAACTTAAAAACAAATTCTTTGTTTACTAGATTGATTTGGCTTTTTTGGAAACGAAATGAAGAAATGAAACTAATACTTTAGATTAATTTAGGTGAAATTATAATTTTTTTAATTATATATTAATTTTTATATTTTATATCTTTTTTAAAGTTTTTTATATTTTTATATTTTTAAATATTTTTTAGTTTTTTTTTTATTTTACAATTTTCAAATGTTATCATAACATTATCGTTGCTCCATGTCACAAATTCATAGTGTCACATGTCCAAAACTCAATGGTGTTACAAAAAAAATATTAAACTAATTGATGGGGAAATTGTTCTGGTACAAATCATGGATAAAAAAAATTTTAAGTATTAATTTGAAAAAATAAATTGGTAATTTAAGGACTAAATATATATTAAACTCTTAATTAATTTTTTGATAAAATATTTAAAATTATCTATAAACATTTTTTAACCTTTAAATAGGAAAAAATTACTTTTGAACACCGACAACAACTGAAACCTACCAAACGACTTAGTCAAATTATTTCAATATTTATGCGCTTCATGGCTGTCGTACAAAAGCTTTACTTTTTGCTGGAGTTATTTGAGATATTTAATGGCTAAAAAATGAGAATGATAGAGTTGAGTTAATGAGAATATATCAAACTGAATTTTTTTATAAATTTATCTGTACCATATTTATGTATTTAACTAAATATGTATTATTTTAAAATTTTAAATGCACGACAAACGTCCAACAATTTAAGTAGACAACTCTGTTGTAACTAAAAAGTTGACTCTTTTTTTGTTGGTACTAATAAGTTGATTTTATATATGGATGAAAACGACTTATTGTTATTTTAAAACAAATTGGATTAAAATATTAAGTTGAAAAAATGATTTTGGGCAAAAACTTATGCTCACTTAAATTATATGTCTGTGTTGAGCTCGATTTAAATTTTTTTCAATTTTATTACTGTTTTTATGTCAAAATAAATATATGCATTTAATTATTTTAATTTTATATAATTAATCTAAGTAATTATTATTAAATATAATTAAAATATAAAAAAATTATATTTGTATAATGTTTAAAAAATAAACAATGTTACTTGAATGAACATGCTTTGTTAATGCCTTTATATATAGTGATAATGTAACATCTAAAAATTTAGGGGTTAGAATTCTTAGAATTTTTAGGAATTAAAAATTAGCATTATTGGTTAGAACTGGAAAAATAATAATGTTATTCTCAGTGCAAACCGAACCGAGGCTAGACAGCCTGTCTTAGTTTATGTTGTTAGAGGACAAGAAAATAGTGATAGGCCCGATGATGACACAGGTATTTTACCTCAGTAAATTTTAGGACTCGGTCATCTATAAAGTTTGTTAAAATAAATAATAAAATATATATAGCGCAGTGGAAGCATGGTGGCTGAATAATGGATTCTGTGACTAAGTGATTAGTAAACTAGTAGGAAAAAAAGTTCCGGGGACAAAGAGTTGTAACATCCCAAAAATTAGGGGTTAGAATTCTTAGCATCTTTTAGAATTAAAAATTAACATTATTGGTTAGAAGCCTAGTAGGAAGTCTTGAGAACTTAGGTTCAAATCTTATAAATTTGATTTTATCTCTTTAATTTTTTCTGCGCATATAGAACCTAGGTAACATGGTTTATGAATTTGATTGTGTGTGTTTTGAGCATGAATGTGGGCACTAGCCCAATGGTGAAGGCTTTTCTAAACTTCCCTTACATCCTAGATTCTATCCACGCCACTCTTACCTATTTTTTGAAGATTTTTAGCCCAATGGGCTATTTACCCATTAGCCCTCAAATTCTTCCTCAACTCAACTCTCTAAGTCATTCCCTAATTTTACTAAAATTCTCTATTTGTTATTTTATCAAATTGAAACCCTAACTCTCTCTATTTATGCCTTAGTTTTCTCTCAAAATTCTCTACTTAAGAACTCTTCTAAGCCCTTAAGTTTTGCTGAAAAATATTCTTTAAAGTTTTGAAAATTCAATCCAGTCTTCATTTATTTTTCTTCCCCAAACTGTTAAAACCCGTGTCATTAGATTGTTTAATTTCTATCAAGATCGGTAAGTACCTCTTCCTCTGTCAACTAGGACATTTCAACTCTAGCAGACATCGTGTTTTGATAAATCTTTCAATCCAACTAAAAAACTTTAACGTTTTTGCCAAAAACCTCCACAAATATTGAACATATGTTTTTGATTCTTCAATTTTGTCAATTGAAAGACCCTTGTAGGTGTTTGGATCAAAATTGAACGTGGGGTAGTCACCTAAGGTTACGAGAAAGTTAGATGTGTGTTCTTTTACGAAAAATCAGGTCAAAATTTGAAACTGCCGAGTCGCACACGGCCTACCACATAGGCGTGCAGCTTGCTCGTGTGGATCACACGGTCATGTCCCACTATTTTCCACTGCATCCATATTACGCATATGGCCTGGACACACGGTCGTGTGGCTCATGCACCTCACCCCTTCACATTATTCACGGCCATGCGGATCGATTGCACATGGCTTGGAGCCTTGCACACAGTCTGGACACACGGTCGTGTGGCTCCTACACTTTCACCCCTTCGCATCACACATGGCTTAGGGCTTCATGTAACGCCCCCACGCCCGAGACCGTCGCCAGAGTCGAGTATGAGGTGTTACTAAGCTTAATTTAATATTTTTAGAACTTTGGATTATTTGTTTCTACATTCACAGCTTTTAAGCTACTTGCATCACAGTCACAAGAAAAATCATATCTCGAGTTACGAAACTCAAAATCAAGATCTGTAAATTTTCCTTGAATCTAGGCTCATATACCTATCTACTAATTTTTTTCTAGAATTTTTGGTTGAGCCAATTAGTACAGTTTATTAGTTAAAGTTACCCCTGTTTCAGGACTTGACTGGTTTGACCTCTGTTTACTACAAACCACATTTCTCTCTGTAAAAAATTCATATGACTATGAGGTTTATTTCTACTAAAACTAGACTCAATAAGGATTCTGAGGATATAAAATAAACCACCTAATTATATCTTTACAATTTATGGTGAATTTCTAAATTTGGAACAGGGGATTCAGAAACTGCTATGACCCTGTTTCACTAAAATTAAAATATCTTTTAACATATAATTCCTTTACCTGTTTCATTTATTTCATGTGAAACTAGACATAATAAGATTTAATTTGATATGTACTCCATCACCAAATTCAATTTCTATGATTTTTAGTAAATTTTCAAACTCGTATCAGTGTTGCTGCAGTATTCTGTTTATGGCAAATTTCATCCCTTTTATGAGTTTTTATGCACTAAGTATCTTAATAATTTTCCTTAACATCAAACATAATCTAAACTAACCATTTTCATAATTTATCATTATCAAACATTTTCTCAACCATTCCATCACCATATCATAAGATCATTTACACAAAATAGGTATATTGCTATACATGCCATACTTAAATTTACAAGCCATTTACCAAAAGTCTTCCGGATAGTGTGATTGAGCCTTCGACCTATCCCGACTCTCGAAATGGCTTGTCCAAAACTACAATGAGTAAGAAGGAGGAGTAAGCATTAATGCTTAGTAAGTTCATATGCAAATAATAAGTAACATAACAAACAGTCATACCAATCAACATTAGCATGCATCACTAAAACACATATCACGTTTCTAATCATTTTTCATCATCTTATTACCTTATCGTGATTGTATCAATACTCAACCCGAGGGTTAAATACATACCTGTCCAAAATATCCATTTCACATCACTTACCAATACGTCTCTTTACATCTCGAATATTCCTCCATTTGAGTATAACTTTACCCGTTGAACACATCGGAATATAATTCGGATACATGGATAACTTGCACATAAGTGCCATATATGCAATCAAGCAATCATGTAACCCGCCCATAAGCGAACTCGGACTCAACTCAACGAGCTCGGGCGTTCGCATCCATAAGTGAACTCGGACTCAACTCAACGAGCTCGGATGCCTAGTTACATCTCACGAACTCGGACTCAACTCAACGAGTTCGGACATTCGCATCCATAAGTGAACTCGGACTCAACTCAATGAGTTCGGATGCTCAACCATCCTAGTGACATGTCACTTGTATCCTAATCTATTCCTAAGGTTCAAACGGGATTTTCCTCGAACACATATCCTTGCCATCTTCCGTAAAATACCGAAACCAATACTCGGTAACACTTTATACTTAACAAATAATACAAATAATTTGCATTTTATTCGAAAATAACCACAAAGCATATATTTCATGATAAAAAAAATCAGCATATCATATAATTAACATCAATAATTTAAAAAAAAACAATTATACTACATTATTTACACATGAACTTACCTTAGTACCAAAATACAAAGATTTTGCAATTTAGTCCACAATCTTTTCTTTTCCTCGATTGAGGTCGATTCCACGTCTTTCTTGATCTAAAATAACACATTTAGCTTATTTAATACTCACATTATCAAATTAATCCTTAACTCAAATTTTGGCAAAATTACAATTTTACCCCTAAACTTTTACATATTTACATTTTTGTCCCTAGGCTCGGGATTAAACTTTATTCCTTATTCTTATGTTTTACAACATGCTGATCACTTTTCTCTTCTATGGAAACATCAAATTCTCACTCTAACATGTACTTGTGACTATTAGGTATTTTTACTGATTAAGCCCTTTTACTCGTTTTTGCTTAAAATCGAGTAGTACAAGTTGTCTAACATAATTTAAAACTTCATATTCTATCATAAAACATCAAAATACACAAATTTCACCTATGGCTATTTTTCCAAATATAAACCCTAGGTTAAATTATTGCTAGCATAAGCTTAATCGAGTTATCGGGATCTCAAAAATGTAAAGAACATTAAAAACAGGGCTTGGAATCACTTACTATGGATCTTGGAAGCTTGAAACAAACCCTAGCTATGGAGAACCCTTGAAATTTCGGCCTAATGAAGAAGATGGACAAAAATTGGCTTTTAATTTTGTTTTTAATTCATTTTAATAACTAAATGACCAAAATGCCCTTACTACTAAACTTTCCAAAAATTCCTTCCATGTCCTAATTTTTTCCATGAACTTAAATAAGTCAAATTGCTATTTAAGACCTCCTAATTAATATTTCAATGCAATTTCATACTAAAAACTTCTAGAATGCAAATTTTGCAACTTATTCGATTTAGTCCCTACTTTTAATTTAAACACTTTAGGTATAGAATTTCTTCACGAAATTTTCACACAATCATGTAATCATATCATAAACCTCAAAATAATTATAAAATAATTATTTCTATCTCGGATTTGTGGTCACGAAACCACTATTCCGATTAGGCCCTAATTTGGGATATTACACTTCACACACAAGCTGGTCACACGGCCGTGTGGTCCTTGAAACTTAAAATTTGTAGTTTTACCTTGTCTGTAATTATTTTATGCAATTTAGACCCTGATTAAGTTTTAATTGCATCTAGAGAACTAGATTATGCAATTAGGTCCTGGACTAAATTTAGAATGATTGAATATATGCATGAATGAATTTATGATTTTAATTGCTATTGATTGATTGTTTGATTCATGAAAGACTTCATCTCTATCAACGTTATAAATGTCGAATGAACATCTCGTAAGCCTAAATGATTGAGTTATTGACTGTTGGATATAATTGTGAATGATGTTGTTTGGCAACAGAATAGAATGTTGAAAGTATTAATGATTAAGTGAATGGACGCATTAAAAAATGATTGTATGGTATATGCATTGGAGGGATGATATGAAAAGAGGGAGAATGGCAGCTCATATTGACTGCATAAATGAATGACTAACTGTGTACCCGCAGAACAACAGATTCCAACTGCAAACTCACTGTGATGCATGATCCCTCCAACAACTTTCTGTTGGAGTGGTCATAACTCCATAGTTAAACAAATGTTCGTTGTGTATTCACAATCATAGTAGATTCCAACTGTGACAGTCTTACTATGTACCCCCAGTTACAGTAGATATTAAACTACGACATTTTTGCACAGTGCTCTCATGGTCTCTCCAACAACTTTCTAATATGAGCGGCAGTGTTTTCGCAGTTACCAACAGCTCTTATCTGCACTTACAATACCTAAACAAATGTAGTGGTAACATCCACGAGTGGAGTAAAAATGTAGAGAGGTTCTAGGGAACTCCCTATTTGGAGCGTTAGTGGTCGGGGGTAAGATTAACAAATGTTGAACTAATCGTTAAACGAGCATTGCATGACATGCTATGCATACTTATTGAAAAGTACATATTGAAACATTTGAACTATTAAATGTGCATATGGTTATTATGAAATGTTTAATGATTTGATAATAAAATTTGTCTGACTGATTGAATATTAATTATTGCTTGCTTAAGTAGCAAACCCGAATTACTGTACTGAATTGATTGATATCTGAAATTCATTGCTATTCATAACATTTATGATCGAATATTAAATTGATTTATTGTAAAGGGACTCACATTGAGCTTCTATAGCTCACTCCCCCTTAATTTCCATCTTTTCAGATTAACCAATGGACTAGGACGTGGACTTGACATACGGAGGATTTGGGCTTTCTCGCCTATAATTTATTATTCTTATTTATTAATACGATTATCGCTTTATTTTACTAAAAACTATGATATGGGACAATTATTTAGAATTATATCAATTAGGATGCTTGTTTTTAATATGTATTTATATAGATATAAAGGTTTATACTTATTATTTCTCATTGATACTGATTTTATAATGATGTTTGTTTATTAAGTGTTTTAACCAGGTAGATTTGTTATACAAAGACTATTGATTTATTTTTCGCTACTAAACTAATGTTAATTTTTAATTGATTAATATGATATATTCTCTATAATGAGCCAAGTCTAGAATTGAGGATAAATTTGAAAATATGAAAAGATCACTTCGGTGATTAATATGACCTCTTCAGCTCGGTGTACCGTCTATGCCAAATTGGATAGGTTATATTTAATGGTATCAGAGTTTAAGATTTCTAAAAACTCAAACCATAAAGATATAGAAAAGATGCATGCATATTAAATAGGAACTCTTTTAAAAGCTAAATTTTACAGGAAAACAAGCTTGAGACTCCAATGTCAATTCTGCAATAGTTTTATTATTTTATTGTTTGATTATTCATAAGATGAATGAATGAATTAAAATTCCTTATTGTTCGTACCATGTGAATTATGGAAATTTTAAACTATATACCCTAATTAATGTTTGACTTCTGAATGGAACTCTAGATAAACCTAAAATTGTTTAGACTATCGTGTCTAGAATGAGTACCAAAGGTAGACGTGGTAGGGGTAGGCCTCGTAGGGTTACACCTATTGAGCCGGCCATTGTTTTGGGTGAGGATTCGATCTATGAGAATGATTACATTGAAAATTCTAATACTAACAAAGGAAAAGGTATGGAAAATGGCTAGGAAGACAACGATGATGTTGTAACTCAGCTAATACTGAGGGTTTTCAAACGAGTTACTGGTGCCCGAAGTGGATCGAGGAGTCGCGGTACCATAGCAAAAAGACTCTAGTCGAATGGGGCTAAAACATTTAAGGGAATTTTTGGTACGACCCCTATTGTAGTTGAGTATTGGTTGGAGTCGACTGAACGGATCTTAGACGATCTAGAATGTACCACGGAGCAGAAACTAAAGGGGACAGTGTCCTTATTAATAGAGGAAGCCTATCATTGGTGGCAGGCTATTGAAAAAGGTACTCAGGCTGAACGTATCACATGGGAATATTTTTTGGAAGCTTTCTAGAGAAATTTTGTGGGCGCGAGATATGTGGAGGCTCGCAAACTTGAATTTATTGAATTGAAATAAGGTGATAAGTTAGTAGCTAAATATGAGGTTGAGTTTTTAAGACTTAGCCGTTATGCCTATGAAATGATAACCACTGAACAGGTTAAGAGTGTGTGGTTTGAAAATGGGTTGCGAAATGATATTCATATGCAAGTTGCCATTCATCAGGAAAGGGCATTTGAAAATCTAGTGGAAAAGGATAGAATCGTAGAAGAAGTAAAATAGGCTACTCGTGCCAATGATAATCAAAATAGGAACACAAAGAAAAGAGATTCAGATAACTCTGACTCGAACATCGCCCTGTCAAACAAGTCAGACAGGTTGAACCACGACAAATAAATACAGTAAAGAATGTTGGGGAACCCACTTGTGAGCACTGTGGAAGGCGTTATTCGGGTGAATGTTGGAAAACGATGCGCACATGTTTGATCTGTGAATCAATGGATCACGTAGCAGCTTGTTCTTTAGTGGTGTCAAAAATAGTGGTTTCGAGCCACAAATCCAATGAGTAAGCTTGTAAATATTATTATTTAACATTTACGAGCAAATATGGTTTTAAAAAGATTTTTGATTTGATAATTTATGTTATATGAATGATTAATTAAGTTCAAGTAGTAAGACCCTAAGGTCAAGTGGTTTTAAAAAATAAGGTATCGGAACCTCATTTCTATAAACTGAGTCGTAAATATTTTTATAAATATTTACGGAGCGTTATTAAGGTTGTATTAAAATTTCGTTAAGAAATTTTATTGTTTCAATAGTTAATTAAGCAAAAAGGACTAAATCGTAAAAGTTAAAAAAGTTAATCGCTATTAATTTAATGGTGTTAATTGATTAAAGAATTATAATTGGAAGGACTTAATGGATAAATAAACCATCCTTAAAATAGTGGGACGGTGGATGCTTTAATTTCTTTTAATTTTAAGGTTTTATATGTTATTTTATTAAATTAAATAAAGGAAAAGGTTAATAAAATAAAGAAAAAAATAATGTTTTCTTCCCCATTTGCTTGGTTCATCATCGAACCTCCATGAAAGCATGATTAAGCTTTAGCTTCATTGGATACATATGAGTCTATTTTTCACCTGTTTCTTTTAATTTTTATGTTTTTGATATCGTTGTAACTAGGTCCAGCTAGCACGTACCTTTAATTTTGAAACTGTTAAAGATATTGAATGTTTCCATTAATAAATATTTGTGATTTTAGATGTTAAATGATGAATTTGAAATGTTGGCTGATTTCAAAAATATTTTGTTAAGTAATTTTGATGAATTTACCAATTAGGGACTAAATTGTTGAAATAGTAAAAATATAAGGGTTTGATGTGAAACTATTACAAATTTGGGCTGTATTGGGTGCCATGGATATTTTTCTGAAATTAATTTTCAATAAAAATGGTTAAATTGCATGTTTTAAGCTCAGGGACTAAATTGAATAAAAGTAAAATGTTAGGGGTAATTTTGTAAAAATGTCCAAAATGAATAAATTGCATAAAATAATTTTTTTTACTATCTAAATTAATAAATTGAATGAAATTATTAATTTAGATCAAGATCGAGTGGAAAATCGAGGAGAATGAAAAATTACCAAAAAGTCCTTGTATTTTGACATTTTTGCATTTTAGCCATGTAAGTTCGTATGAACTGTATTCTATATAATATTGATTAAATTGAATGTTAATATGTGGTTTTATTGTGATTGGATCAATATATATATATATATATATATATATATATATTTTTTATTATGCAATTTATCTTGTAATGAAACAATGGAAATCCAATGATGTTTCGACGACTATCGAGACCCATCTGAACCTTAAGAATTCATAGGATGCAAATGGCATGTCATTAGGATTTCCTATTTTGGGTGCTTGTCTTAAATGTCCTACCGATGGCTGAGGTCTGGCATGTATTGCGGATACTCCACAGCTCGTGTGAGCAGCATCGTGTAGCTTACATTCCGACCCACATCTCATGTGAGCAGACCCATTTCACAGCTCATATGAACAGATCCATTTCACCACTCGTGTGAGCAACGATATAAAAGAAAGGAAAGGTTATGATTATATGTTTAGCACACTTCATGTGAGCTATCCCTCATATCTGATGATATTCTAAATGATTCAACAGGCATGAAAAAGGAAAGGAAAGGTATGTGTTCAATATAAACCAAGACATGTATTTATAAAGTACATTGAAATGATGAGATACATGAAAAGTGTTCTATGTTATGATGGATGATAAATCCAATGGAATCATGCTCAAGTATAATGGTTATCCATGTTAAATTAATATGAGTTATGTTTAAATGAACTAACATGTGTTATTGATGTGCTTAGGCTTGTGCCAAGCTTGTGGATATGATTGATGTTTATGCTTATGCTTGGACCATGCATATGAAAAGGGTAAGAAAAGGGATTGAAATGGTATGTTCATAATTAGGATGTATAATGATGTTATAAAAGGTTTGATGTGGTAAATGATGTACTTATGTGTGAGAAGTTTATTTATGCTATGGAAGAATTTACCTATATTATGGATAAATACATTAATTCGTGAAATGATAATGTTGATTTGGCTTATGCTAAGCATTCGGATTGGAAGGGAAAGTAAGTAAATAGAATGATTCATAATCTATTGAAAAGGTTGATGATTATGTATTATGACCAATAAATCCCATTATGTTATATATGAAAAGTATATGCGACATTACTAAACTTATACTCATTTGTGAGTTGATGATTATATAGATCTATGAATCTTATGGCATTGGTATAGGTTTATGTTTATTCTATAAAGTTTATTATTGAAATGGAATACTATGCTTGTAACACCCCAAACCCGGCCTAGACGTTATGGCCGAATCTGACAATGTCACATGATAGGGTGCTTGAAAAATCGTGTTGTCGCGATAAAACCATTTTCGTTTGTTTACTATTATTCACCTCTTATTAGTTCCAAAAACCTTTTACTTATTTAATCAGTTGATTCAAAACGTAACTTGTTGCAGAAGCTTTTAAAAAAAATAGTTTAAGTAATCGTGCATTTTAGAGAAACCATTTGTTCTTTTGAAAACTGAGATTTCCTACGACTAGCAGTTACTAATCCATGAAGTAAGGAAAATAAAAACCAAAACAAATCTAAAAGTTCGTAAGTCCAAATTACTACCAAAAATAAAAATAACATAAAACCAATACTCATAGATTAAAACCATGAAAGTCCAAAATCGTGGTCACCGTCGAGTCCTCCGCCGCTCCGATCCATCTAGGTCTAGGGATTACCTATGCACATTAAGCAGAGGGGGTGAGTTTACGTAAACTCAGTGTGTAATCCCACAGAAAATAAACAACAGTAAACACAGTGCATAGTTAAAAGCAGTCTGGGCCTAAGCCCCTTTCAGTATTAGTAGCAATTTGGCCTTAGCCCAATTCAGTATCAGTAATAGGTATACAGTATACAAAATCAAAGTCCTACCCAACCAGCCTCTACACACCATCTCCGTCCATCTCTACACTCCATGTGGGGTTCAAAACACTCACCCATCCCTACACTCCAAATAGCACCGAATGCGGCACATAAGCAGTAGTTTGCAGCTGAGCTGCCAGATATTAGGCTTACAAGCCTTTCAGTACACTTCCTCCAAATATCCATATCCCAACCCGATGTAATGCAACATGCAGTAAATGACATGCTTATATGCAACTAACAATAATCATACATAAATATATTAGTAAACAGGCATACATTATACATTTAGTTCACACATTTAGGGGTCTAAGTAGTGCTTATCGACCCTACAGTAGGTTCACAGTCGTCTTCGGCGACCTGTGCAACCTTAAAACACATTTCAGTAAAATGGGCTCACACGCCCATGTGGCCTGCCCGTTTGGGCCCACACGCCTGTGTGGCCCACACGGCCCAATTTGGCCTTGGTCGTGTGATCCATTTTTAATGTGACCCATGCTAGGTAAATATTGATATATCTTTTCCTCCTCCTCCTCTCCATTCTACATTCTTAATAAAAATATATTTTCACTATTTACTTATATGTTCATTCAAAGTTGTCTACTTGAGTCATTGTCACTCAATTATTTATATCTTGAGCTACAGAATTCCAAATTAAGATCTGCTTGATGTTTTTGAAACTAGACTCAAATACCTTTCTACCATAAAATTTTTAGAATTTATAGTTTATCAAATAAGTATAGTAAAGTCTTAAAATTTATCCTCATTCTGTTGTTTGACAGCTTCAATCTTTCCTTACTAAAAATTATTTATCTCTTAGTACAGAATTTGGATGATGTTTCCATTTTTTTCTCTTGAAAATAGACTCATTAAGGATTTAAACATATAAATTAAGCCTTAATTATTTTTTTACAATTTTTGATGATTTTCAAAAGTCAGAATAGGGTAACCCGAAATCATTCTGACCTTTTCTCACAAAATTTATTATATCTCATAATTTACAATTTCATTGCTACACTATTTCTTCCATGAAAAACTAAACTCGATAAAATTTAATTTCATATTTTATTCAACCTTTAACTCAATTTCCACTATTTTTGATGATTTTGAAAAGTTAGACTGCTGCTGTTGTCCAAAACTATTTTAGTGCAAAATTTTGATTTCCAAGTTTATAACACCCTTATTTCCTTTCTCTACAATTTTTCACATCATTTTCTCTCATTTCTCTTATTTCTTGACAGTAAGCAATTTTGGCTTTTCGTCGAATCCCATTTTCTGCATTTTGGGTGCACAGCTGTTATTGATTTGCTGTAAAAGCCCCTCCGATTGTTCCAAGACCCTCGATCGAGAACAGGAATTCCACACGCTTAAGACATCAATGGACTATCAGCAACCCCTTGATTAACTCCTAAACACCAAGCGTAAAACCCCTCTTTAACCACTTAGCCAGAAACGTTAAGATTTAACAGAGACGAAAACTTATCGAACGTGCACCCAACATTACACAGAAGAGACGTTTGAAAAAAAGAACGACCAGTAAACAAAAGAAAATGAAAGGAAACAATAAGAGAAGGTGAAGAAAGAGCAAAAATTAGGCAACAGAGGGAAAAGAAAAGCAAACGCCAATATTTTTTTGCAAGAAAGAGAAACCCAAAATTTGGAAGAAAAACAAATAATATCAAGATAATTTGATAACCCACTAAAATCCCTTAATCCGCTCCCTACACTTCCCACTACACATCCACTACTCGGCATTTTAGTTTAGTGCAAACTCCTACATGGCACCAATAGCAAAAATAACTCCCTTGCACGCACAGGGATTCGAACTTGAGACCACCAGCATATTAACACTCCACTTAACCACCAGACCAGCAGGCTCATTTTGATATATTTTTGCCAACCATTAAACTTAAGCCTACTGAGCAGGGTTAGGGCTTTATTCAAAAAAATTTCAAAATTTGCCAAAGGCATGGCTTGAACTTGGGACCTCCCACACACATCCAGAACACTTAACCACTGAAGTAGATACATATTTTATGTCAAATTTATCAAAAGTCAAAATTAAAATTTTAGGGTGTTACAATGCTTATGGTTTATACGAGCTTACTAAGCATTCATTACTTACGTAGTTATATTTCTCTCACTTTACAGATTATCGGAAGCTCCACCAGTTTGAAAGCTCATCAAAGACTTATCACACTATCTAGAGATTAAATTGGTTGATTCTGATGTTTTGGTCAAGGTTATAATGACTTGTATAAGTGGACTTGTAGTTTATAATATTTGATGAGTTTGGCATGTATATGTCATTTAGGTTTATGTAACCTTGGTATTTTTGATGCCTTATTGATGTGTGTCATTTTGACAATATGTTAATGCATGTTTGAGTGGCCAAAATGGTAGGTAATGAATTGACCTCAACATGGTCAAGTTATGGTATACTTTGGAAAGGTTTTGAATATATGTGCATGATTGAAATATGGTTTGTATATGTAACACCCCTTACCCGTGTCCTATGCAGGCACAGGGTACAATGCATTATTAGACTTAAATACAATCAATCATGTAAAAACCAGCCATAAAATTTTGTTCTATTTAAAAACTTTCATACATATTCTTACCATCCCTTATATGGGCCTACGGGGCCCAAAATATACATTCGGGGTGGTTAGGGAACAAACCGTAAACATATGAAACTTTTGCAACACTTAGAAAATTTTCACACTTTAGAGAGTCACACGCCCGTGTGGGTTGGCCGTGTGGGTTTCACACGTCCGTGTGGCTTGGACACGCCCGTGTCTTCAGCCCATATAACTCTCTGTTTATAACGTCAGCAAACACTTAGAGTTACATGGCCAAGTCACACACCCGTGTGCTAAGGCCGTGTCCCCCACACGGCTGAGACACACTGCCGTGTCTCTGCCTGTGTGGTCAACACTTAGGCTATTTTTCAAGCCTTTATGTTACCCTTAATCCTTCACATCTTTATACACACTAAGGACACATATCATGACATCATTTTAATAATTTAGCATCTCATTTTAAGACACATTCATAAGGTTAACGACAACCATATATGGCCAACAAGCATAATCACACCACCTCATCACAAGCCTTAGAATATAGCATAGATAGATAGGTTCACAAACCATAATCAAAATAAGACACACCTCTTGGCCATATATGAATAACTCAATATAAGCCAATACATTTGGCTAATCATAATAACACATAACATAAAGATGAGTCCTTATACATGCCACTCACTTAAAAACGGTTAACATATATCAATATTACAAAGGTGATAGCTTGATAGTATGATGCTGCCTCCGACGATCTCCAATCCCGAGCTAACCTGACAACACTAAAGGAAAGGAGTAAGCTTTATATCTTAGTAAGACCGTATGAAAATAATAAGCAATTTATCAACTTGCTTCTCAAGGTAATAAAACCATATTTGCACTTTTACTTATGTTCAGGTTAAGTTTTTTTCTCGAGTCATAGTCACTAAATTATTTATATCTTAAGATACAGAACTCCAAATTAAGATCCGCTAATTTTCTTTGAAACCAGACTCATATATATTATTACCATAAAATTTTCAGAATTTTTGGTCTAGCCAATAAGTACAGTTTATTCTTTAAAGTCACCCTATTTTGTTGTCTGATGGTTCTGACCTCTCTTCACTAAAATTTAATTATCTACTCATATGAAATTTTAATGATGCTCCCATTTGTTTCTTTTGAAAATAAAATCATTAAAGAATCTAAGCATATAAATTATAACCCATAATTATTTTTTTACAATTTTTAATGATTTTCCCAAATTGGAATAGAGGATTTCGAAATCATTCTGACTCTATCTCACACAAATCTAAATATCTCATAATATGAAATTCTTTTGCTTACACCGTTTCCTTTATAAGAAACTAGACTTGATAAGATTCAATTCCATATTTTATTTAGTCTCTAACTCACTTCCTACTATTTTTGGTGTATTTTAAAAGTTGGACTGCTTCTGCTGTCCAAAACTGTTTAGTGTAAAATAATTGTAACTAAACTTATAACACATTTACAAACCATTTTAAACATCATGGTAAAAATACATACTGGTACATCATAAGCATAGAACCATAATTACAAGGTCATCAATATTTCATTCTCATAGGCATAGCTTACTTATTTGTATCCTTACCAAAGATGTGTCATTTCATAATCATAATAGTATTTGAGCTTCGAGTACATACCTGTACCTTTTCAACATGCTCATATACTTACCTTCTCGCTTTCCCGTTGAACCACTTGGAATACTACCGGATATTTAATAAGCCTCAAACATTGGGTAAGATCCCGACACCATGTCCCAGACATTATCTTACACTGGCTCACACATCAAAGTCGATGCCATGTCCCAGACATGGTCTTACATTGACTCTCATATATCGAGGCCGATGCCATGTCCCAAACATGGTCTTACACTGGCTCTCATCTGTCGGTGCCGATGCCATGTCCTAGACATGGTCTTACACTAGCTTTTATATCTCGAGGCCGATGCCAAGTCCCAGACATGGTCTTACAATAGCTCTCATCTCAGTGCCGATGTTATGTCCCAGACATGGTTTTACACTGGCTCTCATAATGTGGTCGATGCATGTCCCAGACATGTCTTACACTAGCAACATGTCACCCAAATGTCATGGCATGAATATCCAATCTATTCTTAAGGTTCAACCAGGAGTTTATCACGTTAAGTCTCATCATACATTTCTCATAGACACATTCAAACTTTTTATGCAAAATTAACCATCCAATGCATAATACCAATAATGCTGTAATATTTACGCACAACTTACTCGTTTCAATGGAATATCATATTCCATCAAATTTCCAATGTATTCAATCATCACATAAATGTTATTAACATTTGGCATCACTTTCTCATATACAATATCATCAACATATAATTCAATACAAATCATAGCAAGATAGATTTCAAGTATATTAACAATAACATGGATATCATGCTTATTTAATCATACGGACTTACCTCGAATGCAATTTCGGCTAATTACTTTATTTTAATCTATAACCTTGTACTTTCTGATTTAAGCCCGAATGTCGATTTTATTAATCTATAATGATAAAATTCACTACTTTAATCATCATATTAATCAATACATTCCATAATTAATAGTTTGGCAAAATGACCATTTTGCCCCTAGACTTTCACAAAAATTACGATTTTACCCTTAGGCTCGTAAATCGATTTTAATCAAATTTTCTTATTACCCAAGCCTAGCTGAATTCTTTTTATACCTATAGCATCTCTCAATTTTGAAATATTTCAGACAATTACCATCCATTTAACAATTTTACAAAAGGGTCTATTTTAGAAGTCTTTCATGAAAATCCTTTCACACAAGTTGTTTATTACACAACCAAGACTCTTTTTTTTTCATAAAAATTCAGTAAAAAAACATACATTCTCTCATGGAAAAACCCTAGACTTTCAACCATTTTGCAAAATAGTCACCCCATTAGCTAGCTCATGTCCTAAAAATACAAAAATCATCAAGAAAGGTCATCAAAATCACTTACTTGCAAGGGAACTAAGTGGCTGAAAGTTTAAGCTCTCAAGACCCCCATGTTTGCTGCCATTGTTGGTGGAAGAAGAAGAAGAAATGAAAAAGATGACAACTTTTTCTTTATTTTATTTTATTACCAAAAAAGTCACCTAAGTCCACCAAATTTGACTTGTCAACTTTCTTGTCCCCTATGGCCAGCCATCACTCCCCAAATGGCCTATTTGCACTTTAAAGACCTCCAATTTTGGTTCTCTATCTATTTAATATATTTGGGTAGTAAAACAAAACTTTTGCCCTCTATACGATTTAGTCTTTTTTTGCAATCAAGCTCACAAACGCTAAAATTAATTCACTAAATTTTTCATGCACTCATATAATCATGCTATAACACATAAAATAATATTAAAATAATTTATCGACCTCGAATTTGTGGTTTTGAAATCACTGTTCTGACTAAGCCCTATTTTAGGATGTTATAGTATATATGTTGGATGTTGGAACTATTTGGAAATGGCCAGATTTGTGTTATATAATGGTTTTGATGCATGTGAGAAATGGTCCATATGGTAAGTTTATTTTGATATGGCATGATTCTAATATGGTATGCTTAAACATGCACATGTTTAGGTATGTTTGCAATGTCCATATTTGTATGTTTGTATGAGACTAAGTGGAGTTATGCTTTGAGGTAGATATGAACTATTTGTAATGGTATAAATGTGGCCAATTTATGATGAGTTTTGAAATGGAAAATGAATTAAGTGTTGATGAATGAAATGTGTTAAGTACATGTATATGTTTAGATAAATTGTATGTTTGTATTTGAGGTACCTATATGGCATATTGGTTGAAAGGAATTTGGTA
This sequence comes from Gossypium anomalum, assembly GCA_025698475.1. Lineage (NCBI taxonomy): Eukaryota > Viridiplantae > Streptophyta > Magnoliopsida > Malvales > Malvaceae > Gossypium > Gossypium anomalum. The sequence continues at coordinate 54,187,020 of CM046968.1, read as the reverse complement.
TTTGATTTGGTCTTATTATGCATGTTTTAGATATGTTTTAAGGCTTGATTATATGTGCAAATGGCTTGTAGGTGTGTGCTTGAATTGAGTGAAAGAAATGGCTTGAATTTGGCCTATTTCTTGTCCACACGGCCTAAGACACGGGCATGTGTCTTAGCCGTGTGTGACGCACAGCCATATGACACAGCCGTGTGTCCCCTGTAAGTTTTAAAGGTCACATTTTGAGTGTTACACGGTCTGGCACACAGGCGTGTAGCTTGGCCATGTGACCCAAGTCAGTAAGTTACACGGGTTGGAACACAGCCGTGTGTCCCTACTTCGAATGCCCACATGGCCATGTAACCCCTGCAATGTGAACTTTTCTAACTTTTTCCTCAATGTTTCAAACATTTCCAATTTAGTCCCAAATCGTTTCTAAAGTGTTTCTAAGGCCTCGAGAGCTCGAATAAGGGACGATATGCATGTGTTTGAATGGATTATGTTATGATTTATGAAATTCTCAAAAATGAATGATTTGAGTTACATTTTCACGGTAATGCTTCGTAACCCTATTTTAGTGATAGATACGAGTTAGGGGTGTTACAGATCACTTAACTAGAAATTGTCTGCAACGAACAAGCTTGAACCAAGCTTCGGCCCAAAAGTAGACCTAAAACCAAAGAACTACTCAACTACCTCTGAGGGGCCGAGGCTAGAACCGAAATGATAACAATATTGCTACGGGTACAAACCAAACCGAGGCTAGACTACATGCCTTAGTTTATGTCGTTAGAGGACAAGAAAATAGTGATAGGCCCGACGATGACATAAGTATTTTACCTTATTAAATTTTAGAATTCGGTCATCTATAAAGTTTTTTAAAATAATATATTGCGCAGTGGAAGCATGGAGGTTGAATAATGGATTATGTGACTGAGTGATTAGTAAACCTGTAGGAAAAAAACTTCAAGGACGAAATTTCTTTAAAAGAGGGGAGAGTTGTAACATCCCAAAAATTAGGGGTTAGAATTCTTAGAATTTTAAAGAATTAAAGATTAGCATTATTAGTTAGAAGCCCAGTAGAAAATCTTGAGATCTGGTTAGGGTAACTAGGTATTGTCCATATTGGATTATTATTTATATTTGCATTTACAGTTGTAGACCATTAACGAATATATTTTGAAAGGGTGAGACATGTGTCAAGTTTCTATGGGAATATGGGTTCTATCTGTAAATAAATTTTAGTTAAATGGGATGGAGAGAGGGAGACCTTTTATCTTCTTCGTTCCTTTGAAAATGCTATAGTGGCTTTCTTTGGAAGTCGTCTAGGGTTTGCTGCCCTTACGTTGAAACTAAAGATCGGATCTAAAGTAGAAGATTACTTCATATTCTGGTGAGTATTTTAGTTATACAAATGGAACTTTGAAGAGTAAGTTGTTAATTTTGGTTGAACGTTAAGATTAAAGAAAAAAAGGGCTTTGTATGGGGTTGTCCATGTTTGAGAAATGGTTAAAGGTATGTGAATGAGTTTTGATGATGTTTATATATTCCTTTAGCAATGATTTCTAGTTAGATGGTTGGATCTAGAGTTTTGATCGGCAATAGGTAAGGATCAGGTGAGCTTCTACAGTGACCCTTTTGTATATTTTTTGTTCATACTGAAATATATCTATATGAAATTAATTAAACTATGAATTTAAAATCATGGATAGTATGGAAATCATACTTCTACAAATAATGGGATGAAGGTATGTGTGTGGAATATGAATTCTGGCAATTTCAAATTTGTGAATAAATGGGGATTGAGTTAAAATTAAGTTAAAGAATAAGTAGTCTAGTCAAATGTGATTTCTCTCATAAAGACTCTTGTAAATATTTTAGATAAGTCATTTATAATTTAAGTTCCAGAAGAAATGAAGAAGTGCATATGATCATTAAGGATAGCATGAACATTTGATAGGAATCTGTGGAGTCTAAGTATGTGATCAATTTTGCATGAGTGTTGTGATATTTAATCATGACTACATATGTGTTCATTTGGAATGTATACTGTGAAATGTGATCTTGTTGATATGGTTGAAATATGCATCGAAGTATAGTTTGATTAAAGAATTGAGTTAGTTAACTTGAATGTGAGTCTCTACTCTGACTTTTACATGTAAACTGTGGGTATAGACAATTAAATAATGATAAAACTTGAGTATCGACTAAATGAGTAAAACATAAGAGAATTGTGCAAAGTAAAGTTATTATGTGAAAAGTTACATGAATGAAAAGTAGAATGATGTGTATGTAGGTAAGGTCGAATCAAGAAAAAGGTATAAATTAGACTTGTAATTTGATGAAAGGTTAGACGAGCTTGAGTGCATGGGTAATTGTGATGATGAATTATATCTATCAATAAATGAATCTTTTTTTAGTATAATATGTGTTTCTAATAGTGAATCTAATAAGTTTAGGTATACATCAATTGTTGTTTTAGTATTAAAATATTGAAGTATAGTTGTAACAGTATGTTCGAAATGTATGATGTGAGATGTGTGTTATGTTGATTGTTTGTTGGTAACCTAAGATGATTGTCCTAATTTGTTTCGTTGCATGATACGACTCTGGTTAGAAACTGAGCTCTCACATTTGTTGCAGACTTGAAGATACATGTGACATAGATTTAGCCTGGATTGGTAGTCTGTTGGTGTTTTAAAGGTTAGCCTAGACTAGTCACCTTAAAAGTATGGTACCCTCTGAAAAGGAATTATGAGTCGATTACCTAAGGGGGTTCTCTGCATGCCCTAGGACAATGATAGGCAAACCTCACAAAATGTGAGTCTAGGCAAATGCATACCGTAAACACGCTAGGAAAGGAATGCCATGGTAGTAATATACGAAAGGAATGCTTTCATGGCTGACTCTGAAGGGAATGCCTTGATGGCATACTCTATACAATGGCCCATGTGGTGAGTTTTGTGTGACCTTTGTGGTACGTTCTACCAAGAATTTCTAGTAAAATGTGCTTATCCACCCTTATGGTAAGCTCTGAATAAATTCCGATAGTTCTGTAATAATTACTGATGAGAGAAGGTTATGATATGTCCAAGGTTAGGGGTTGAATAAGATCCAAGACATAATTGAATAAGCCTTAAAGGGGATTTCTTAAAAAGAAATGTATATTTGTATGGTAATAAGGGTATCTGCCATGATAATCTACTAATGTTGAATATGAACGTGTTCGTAACTATGAGTGACCTAGGAAGTAGTCAATGCGAGTTTGTTTGTGTTATGTAATGTTGAATTAGATTTACTTGGAATCTACCATATCTGGTTGTATAATGATTTCTACTGCATTCATATGGAATCTGAGTTTTGGTTATCCTAAGTATTTGGGGTCCTGAAATAGAGTGATGTGAAATTTCTGAAGGATCTATGTAGTACAACATTAGTATAGGTTTGTGTGGTATTGAACCAATGTATGAATCAATCAGTTGTTGATGGTATTATTTCTACATAAGTACTCACCAACATGTATGAGTATATGCATGTGATAAATGTCAATGAATAACTATTTGGAATAAGAATATGAGTTGAGACATGGATAGTTGGAAGGGTTTTCTGAGGGAAAGTTCTGTGAATAAAGTATTATGGGATGAAAAATTTATGAAACAATGGAAGGGATTTCCTTAGTTTACTAAATATGAAAGATTGAGCATAGCAAAAGTTGATGACTAGCATATATAAGAGTGATAAAATTGTAATGGTATCAACTGAAGTAAATGATGCAAAGTAATAATGACTCATAGAAATTCATAAAAGATTTGCAAAGTATCATTCAAATGTATGGTTATAGAGCCCACCAAGTACTCTTTTACTCACAAGGTTTTTTATTCCATTTCAGGTATTTGAACGCGTAGAGGGACAACGCCAGGAGTTCGCCAAGATAGTGGCGAAGTGGGCTATTATGCATATAGTGGAAATTTTGGCATGGTCTAGGAATACACCCCTTTTAGTTTGTTTTGTAAACTTCTTTTTCTAAATATTTGTATCTAGATTCACATGATAAACTATTGTATGGCATTTTTTTTTGCCCCTATATATTAAGCATTTCAATTGGAATGCCACAGGAAATGTTTTAAAGAAGTAAGAAATTGTGAACTAACTTTTTTAAACGTTTAAGTTTTATGTGGTAACACCCGAAATTCAGATCCAGTGAATCGGGTCAGGTTTAGGGCATTACACAAGTATTATGTGCTAAGGGAAGTGCAGAAGACAAGTGAAGTGAACCCGGTTTAGTGCAAATTTGAGGACCAGATGGCATATACTTTTACTAAGTCTTTCCATGTTAGTCGATTTGAGTTTCTTAGTAACAAACTTAGTGCCTACAGCACTTGAGTCAGGAGGAGAATGTTAGTGTCTTAAGGGCTGCAAAGTCTTTTTTTGTCATTAAAATAGTCTTAGTCAAAGTCCTAGTTTCTAAGGAGATTGTTAGCTTGTTAGTAGGAGTTGGAAGCTGAATTTGTTAGAGTTTGTTAGCTTAAGTCATGTGTATAAGCATTGCTTGGTTAATGAATTTTTATCATCCTTTTTAATTTCTATATCTTTAGTTAACTCTCTATTGAAACTACACCCTTAACAATCCTCAATGAGATGGATTTCATGATCAACCAAATCAACATTGTCCAAAAATATGTGGCAACTTTAACCCATCATCAAGATAAAATTTCATCGAAGAATTATTAAAAAGCACGCTTCAAATCCATAGTCAAATATAATAAACGAATCCCCTAGATAAGCTTTGAATAGACCCGACCACGTCTCAAGCCTCAATGTTTTTTCAAAAAAAAATTTCAAATAGTTTGCTCAGCACCACGTTTTCATCACCTAAATCTACCAGGCCCAACTCCTTTCCAAGAGTTCACATGCTTCCCCTTCAGCTAGTAGAGCCGCTTCCTCTTGCTACCGTAACAAAATCTTATTTTGATTAACAATAACTCCTTTATAAATCGACCTTCCATCTATCTTTGAGCTTGAATCTTCAACCAATAAACCCTTTCCCTTCATCCTACTCAAGGGTGATGTAACACGCCAAACCCGGCCTGATAATTGGATCCAAGTATAATGTGTCACACTTAAAATCAGACTAACTTTCAATTATTTGGCAAAAGCTTTATAATATTTTACAAAGTTGTAAATATAAAACATGTCAAGGTTAATACATTACAAAGATTTAAATGAAATCATTGGCAGTTAAAATCATCTGGCATAGAAGCTTTAAATAAGTAAACTTCATTAAATGGAATATGATAACTCAAATCCAGAAATTGAAATTTGATAAGGTTCTTATAAAATAAGTGTCTTATCAAAATGATATTTCTTTATATAGATCATGATACAAGCAGCTCGATCTAATTCAAAGGCCATAATAAAGATGGGATTAGTTTCCCTTAAGGCCCAATCACTAGATCTAAATCCAAGCAACTAAAACCAAAACTCAACTTTCGTTTAAGATTTTATCACAAAAAAAAATTGAGAAAAAGAGTTGAAGCTTCAAGACGATGGATTTTAGAGACAGGATGAATTAGAAGGGATTAATTTTGTTTGCGAGCCTAAACTCTCAATCTATGATGACAAGCCTATATGGAGAATATTTTTCAAAGAACCTAATTAATCCCACAAGATTAAGCATTTCATATTGGGTTTAGGTCCTAGGCTTAATTTTTATTATACATGAGCCCGATATTGTATTTATTATCTCTTTTTATTTTTTACTTTTTTTATTACTAATTTTTTATAAGTATTAAGTATTTTAAGTTATTTAGGAGTTTTATGTTAACAAAAAAGTTTTGTTTAAAACTATTTCTTGTTTAGATTAATTAGAATTTTAGTATAGTTTAGATTTTTATTTGGATATACTTAGCTAGCCTATATAAAAGTTTCTTCGTTGTTCATTAAGCAGACAATTGTTTTCATTAATAAAGTTTACAACTCTGGGAGTTTGTTTCTTGTGCAAGATTTCTTTCTTGTGAGTTTTTAGTAGTTTTCTTCTCGATTTTTTCAAGGATTCATGATAATTCATTCTTCACCATTCAATTTGCCAAGGATTATTTCTTAGAGGGTTAATTAGAGTCATTAGTTGAGTTTGTTTGGATTTATATCTCAAAGGGTTCAATTGGACATTTATCATTGTATCCATCATATCTATCGATTTATCGCTTCATCTTCCACTTTGCTTTAATCTATATTTTTGCTATTTAGTTATTGTTTTGAATATTTATCCTTTATTGTTTTTTTATTTTTTCTTACTTTTGTTATTTCCTTTGTTATTTTTTAAATATATTTGGTTTCTTCCTTTCAGGTCACATCCAAATCTTTCCTTCTTGAGTCAAAAAACTTGAATTCAATCTTTCTACTACTTCCTCCACCCCAATTCTATATCAGATCATTTTAAAAATACAATTATACATTGCCCCCAAGAATCATGCATGATATAGAACAAAACAGTCAGCTCACAATAGCTGCACTCTAGCGTAGCCCTTCCAACAATCAGTCTTCCTTCAATCAGCAAGCTTGAGAATGAAAAGATACAGAGTAAGTTCATACGAATTTAGTTAGTTCCAAAAATACATTATACATATCTTTACTTACAATACAACTGAACTTTTCAGATGGACTTACACACAATAGTCATAGTACCCCAATGGCATACACAAAACACAGACAGACTTAGTACGCCAACTTACTTAACACATGGGTGTATACTGTATGCTAACCTAACACAATTCAAACAACCCATCTTCATGCCAGCCACGTACCTAGAATTTAGAACCAGAAGCATATCATAGAGTCTCATTCACATTCATACTCCCCTATGACGTGGTTTGTGCAAGTGTACACAGTCGTTCAAGTAATAAGTAAGTAAAAATGAGTTACCGTCTCTATAAGGACTGTGTATGTTAATCAATTATTTGTAAAATTATAAATTCAAAATTTGATGTAGAAACTTAATGATTTTGACGGTGATGGTTAAACTAAGTAAATTAATTAGATGCAAAGATTGATCCCTATGCAATTCTAATCTAGATACAATTTACCTAAATGTATGCATGAATGGCTTTAGCAACAAAAACAATCAACATTAAATGGGCTAGGATAATTATATTAATCAATTCAATTTACTTTATCATGCTTAACAATGTTCAGAAATACTTCCATGGCAACTCGATCTTTCATGAGTTTCGAAACCAAATTAAGTCCTCTAGGATCTTTTACTTAGTGAAATATGCATTTTACTAATCATATTAGACTACGAGATTCTTAGTATTTATGCAAATTCACAAGGACATTTACTTTGCAATAGTTTAATCACATAAATGCAAAAACTATACAAGATAATAAAGCTAACTAAAGATATTATGAACCTCAACTTAGTTGGGTTTAAGGATCTAAATTGAGCATTGCACTTTTCAATTATGTGTCTACTAGTATTTATGCAAAGTCACAAGGACATTTACGTTTGCAACAGTTTAATCACATAAACGCAAAAACTATACAAGATAATAAAGCTAACTAAAGATATTACAAACCTCAAATTAGTCAGGTTTAAGGATCTAAATTTAGCATTGCAGTTTTCAATTATATGTCTACTAGTCGTCGTTTGGTTAGGACCGCTCAGCTAATCTGAGTGCACCCAGTCATGTATGAATGAAATGCATCATGATATTAATTGAAAACATGACTGACTGAGGCCTAAACATGTTAAACATGAATAAAATAGATCTTATTGAATTAACATACTCATCCTAGCAAATAGGATTTAAAATATCATCATTGATGTCAAAAATAATAAAATCAAAGTAAACATGACTAAAATAAATAACAAGAGGAAAGAGTAAACTCTATTCAGTTCAGTAGCCTTTCAGGATCTATTCTGGCTAATTCAGTTCAGCAGTCTTTTGGATCTATTCTGACTGATGTGCTCCTCCGTTCTACTCTATGCTTCTTTTGCTAAGGAGTTCCCAAGGTGGCTGGTTAAAGGATGCTTTTGAAAAAGCTTTTGTGGCTAAAGGATGGAAAGGAGATGGGCGACTATAAAAGGAAAGGAAAAGGGAAATAAAATGTAGATAAAATGCTAATGAGAGAAGAGAAATGAGTGTTGAAGGATGAGGGATTAAGGGTTTGGTGCATGGTATTTATAGGTGAAGGTAATGGGTAGAGTTAGCTAAAAATAGATTTCAAATCCCTTCTTTTTCTATCACACATGGCCAGCCACATTTCAAGGAGAAGAGGATGACTAAGTCTTCTCATTTTTAATTCAAATCAAGGCTATTAATAGTCATAGGGTGGACAGTTTCAACAGTGAAGTAGTTGGGTTGATTTTTTATTATTTTCCAACTGTGAGAGCCTTCAATTAAATACCCCAAATCTTGGTTTTGGGCTACCATCTACTTGTTCCGAAATTGAGCTTTAGTTCCCCTTTGTTGGACGGTTTCTCAATCCAATAATGTAGCAGACATGTTCATCTTTTAGCACCTCTTTTACATCCACATAAATTAATTTATGCATGTCCATGTTTCATTCATGTTAATCATATTTTCAATGGTCCTCCTACATAGTGAAAAACCACATATTAATAAATTAACATGAAATAAAATAAAATATGTACAAAAATAATGTAATTAAGCACAATTTCACATACTTTATAAATTCATGCCCAATATTACTAATTAAGTAAAATTCACTTATTTTAATAACAATTATTGAAGATTAACATAGCTATTAAGTAAAAAGGTGGTAAAAATATATAGAAAAACCCTATATAATTTTGAGTTTGCATCCCCCTTAACTCATCATATTGTTTTCATTCAAATTAGCATATTTTATCGTGATCTGTCAATCCAGTTTGCAAAATGTTACCCTACCGGAGGCTACACAAACATATCTCCTCTTCTCTATCACCACAGATCAAATTATATTTCTTATATCAAAAGTAGATGGTAATGGCATAGGCATGAAGGATGGTGCTCACTTCATATCACAAACATACTGAACTCAAATTGATGACACTGAATAATCATTAACCACACATAATGATCATTAACCACACATACACCATTCATACATTACAAAGGTGGGTTACTTACCATACATGAATTATATAACAAAGTATTTTACAATACATGGAAGTAAGAAGGAACTCACCAGAAATTCTAACACAAGCCAACAAAGCAGATCATTTGCCTTTATATTTAGACTCTCGTTAGCTTCTTGAGCTAAAAGAAAGATAATTGTACACATCAGATCATCAATCTATCTATTGAGTATGACTCCTATTTCAGTCAAATTTGAGAAATAATCTTTCAGTTAAACTCTGTTTATTTGTTTCAATTAAACTCTAATAAGTCTAGATTATTTTATTATTATTTGACCTATGAATTTAGCCTATAAATATGCTCTTTTACAACCTTAGAAAATACACCCATTAGAGATTAGAACTTATAACACATTTAGAGAATTTTGTGTTTACGTTTTGAGGGTTCTTTGTTTTTGGGTTTTCGGGGTTTAGTTTTTATCTTCATCTTTTGTACTATTCATTCTTTTGACATTATAGTAAAATTATCTTTGCCCGTGGTTTTTTATACTCTTTGGAGGGGTTTTTTCACGTTAAATTTGTGTGTTCAATTTATCAATTTATTCAGCTATTTGTTTACTTGTTGCTTAATCAGGTCGATCCCAACAAGTGGTATCAGAGCTAGTTTAATTTTCATATATCAACTCGTTCAGACATGGCAGCAACAAGGTTTGAAATTGAGAAGTTCGATGGTGAGACAAATTTCAATCTGTGGCAAGTTCGAATGATGGCAATTCTAGTTCAAACTGGCTTGAAAAGATTGTTACTGGGAAAACACCTGAAAATCTAAATCAAACAGAATGGGAAGAGCTTAATGAAAAGGCCTTATTTGCAATCCAGTTTTGCCTCACGAGTACGGTATTGTAGGAGGTATTGATGGAGAAGACCACATCCGCCTTGTGGAAAAATTTAGAAACTCTTTATGCGACTAAGTCTTTGGCTAACCGTTTAGTGTTGAAACAACGTCTATTTACGTTTCGCAATGAACGAAGATAAGCTTCTTAGAGATCACATCAGTCAATTCATTACTCTTTTAAATGATTTAAAAAACGTTGAGGTTCATATTGACGAAGAAGATTAGGCTGTACTATTATTGTGCTCTTTACCCCATTTATACAAGTCATTCAGGGAGACCCTGATTTATGATAGACACAAACTCTCATTCGAAGATGTGAAAGGTAATTTGTTGAGTAAAGACAAAGTCGACAATGAGTTTGGTTTGGATAGCAAGGCAGATAGGCAAGCTTCTGTTTTGGTAGCATCAAAGAAACGAGATAAAATGTATCGTTATTGTAAAAAGTTAGGTCACATCAAAATAGATTGTTATAAACTATGAAATAAAAAGAGTTGATGAGAGTAACGAGGAAGTGTAGCTAGTGCTAATTTGGCCGATGAAAGCGGTGATGATTTCTTGTTAGTGTCAACAAGCGATAACTCCAAGCTCGCATCTGAGTGGATCCTAGATTCGGGATATTCTTTCCACATGTATCCCAATAGAGGATGGTTCTTCACATATAGTTCGGTTGAAGGTGGAGTTGTGCGCATGGGAAACGATTCATTTTGTAAGGTAATTGGTATTGGTACTGTTAAAATTAGGATACATAATGAGAAGATTAGGACACTTTCATATGTCAGGTATGTACTTGATTTACGAAAAAATTTCATCTCCTTGAGGATTTTAGGCTTGAAAGGATGCAGAATCAACAACGAGTCGAGCAACATTAAAGTATCTTGTAACATCCCAAAATAGGGCCTAGTCGGAATAGTGGTTTTGGGACCACAAATCTGACGTTAAAATATTTATTTTCTGAATTTTATGAGGTTTAGAATATGAGGATATGTTTACATTAGAGTTTCATGAAGAAATTTTAAGTGTAAGATATTCAATTGGGAATTAGGGACCAAATTAAATAAATTTCAATACATGGGTTTTAGAAGCAATTTATATGAAATTGCTTTGGATTATGAATTAGAGGTCTTTAAATAGTAATTTGACCAAGTTCTAGAAATTTAGACAAAAATGGGCTTGCATGGATGAATTTTTAAAGAAAGGGGTTTAAGGGCATTTTGGTCATTTGCCATTTTAATGAATTAAAAAGGGGAAAAAAAAGCAAAATCAGCCATCTTCTTCCCCCATAGCTATCGAAATTTTAAGTCCTCCATAATTAGGGTTTCTTCAATTTTCAAGCTCAATAGTAAGTGCTCTCAAGCCCCGTTTTTAATGTTCTTTATATTTTTAAGATCCCGATAACTTGTTCTTTCCATTTCTACCCATATTTCATGCTAGGGTTCATGTTTAAAACTTTACCCATGCATTACATGCTTGTATTTAGATGGTTTATGGAGGAATATTAAAGGATGATGTGTGTTAAACATCTTTTTCTAGGTAATTTTCATGAGAAACCCTTATATGGACCATTTTGTGAAAGTTTAAAATGTGTGGTAGAAATGTGAAAAAAATGGGAGATGTGAGTTACCATAGGAGAGAAAAATGTTTGGCTAGGCTTGGGTAAGGTAGAAATTGCATGAGTTTCATTATACGAGCCTAGGGACTAAATCGTAAAAACATGAAAGGCTAGGGCAAAATGGTTATTTTGACCTGGGGTGGAATTTAGATCTGAAATGGATAAAATGAATGGTTGATAATCTATTCTTATCATTATAGACCCCGAGGAACAAATTTTGGAGGTGATTGAGGGAAACGTAAGGTTTCGGAGTGATCGAAACATTAAACAAAACAAATACCAGGTAAGTTTGGATAACTTAAACTAAACACATAATATGCTCAATTATATATTTTAGTAAATGTATGATAAATTGTATTTGATTAAAATATGTAAATGTATGAAATACTATTAGATAATGATATGTTGATAAATGTCTCGGTTGAAGTTGAATGGGGAATCCGATGGATGAACCATGATTCACATGAATAATGAGATCCTGCATGTGTTGCCGTAAGGATTTGGCCCGGATGGGTAATCCGTTGATCTCATTTATAAAAAGGATCTAGCCCGGACGGCTGTTCCTTCTGAATGATTGAGCCTCCCGAAAAATAAGTGTGCATAGTGGATTTAGCCCTAACGGGTAATCAAGGGTCTGAAGTTAGCCTGGACTGGTAATTTAGATCCTAGCTCAATAAGGATGTTTGCCATGAATGGGATTTAGCCTGGACTGGTAATCCCGGCATTACCTTATGAGTTCCTGAATGGGGGATTTAGCCTGGACTTGTAATCCCGCCATAAAAGTGTAAGGTTCACGGGAGTGCATACCTGATATGATCATTCATATGAATTGACGGTTAATGGGCACTCCATTGAGATTTCCTATATTCTCAACGAGACTAATATGATATACATGTATAAGATGAAATGTGAGATGATAAGCTCATCTAAGTTAAATTCCATGGTATTATTGACATATATATATCTAACTCATCGATTGAGTGTATGACTAAGAAAAGCATTTTATGCTAATTAAGTTTACTAACCAAATATGGTTGAATGCTAAATTACCTAGTAAGTTTACTTTCCGGTTATTCAAGCCTACTAAGCATGTAAATGCTTACTCCTCTCCTTTCCCTACTTTTTCAGAGCTCGAGGACTCATAAGGCTTGAAGGACAGTTGGAGATTTCAACACACTATCAACTAGGTCTGCTTTGGTATATGAATACTTTCATTTTGTTAATTGGCATGTATAGGTGTTTTTGAGTTATTTTGTTAAATTCCAGTTGGCTAACCAATGTAAAGGCTTGGATATCTTGTTTATACATCTTGTAATGGCCTTGATATATGGTCTTTTGGGGTGTGGTATGTTATCCCACCAATCATGCTAAATGAATTGTTGAATGCTTATGTATATGTCATAATATAGACATATTTGTGAAATGTGGCCAATTCATCGGAATTGGGAGGATCATAATTGGCAATGAGTAAACATCGAGCCAAATCCAATGTCGAGGCAAATATTGCTATCATTTCTCGAACTACTAAGGAACATTATGGCATGTGCAAACCAATGATATGAGGTTTCCATGCAATAAGGTTTTATGAAGTCAATTCATAAGTATTAAGTGACTATTGCTTGTTAATTGATATCTAATAGGTATGAGGGTGTAATAAGGGTGACCAAGGGTTTGGAAAATAGCTTAATAGGGTCCATATGGTGGGACACACGGGCGTGTGTCTTGGCCGTGTGTGACACACGGGCCACTTACATGGGTGTGTGGTATGGCCGTGTGTCCCCTGCACCTAAAATTTTAAGTTAGCATCAAGCACGGGCTAGAGACACGAGCGTGTGTCTTGGCCGTGTTATTTTAACAGATTGCTCAAGTCATGGGCACGGGGAACCCACGGGCGTGTGCCATGGCCGTGTCTATAAGTTAGTGTTGCCTACGGTTTAGGGGCATGGGCGTGTTTCCTCTACCCACGGGCGTGTGTAAACCCCTACGCGGGCGTGTGGGGTATTATTCAAAGAGTTCATGCCGAATGTCTGATATTGTTTCGAATTATTCTTAGTATCAAATAAAGGCCTCGTAGGCCTATGCAAGTAAATCGATTTAAGGTTGAAAGAAAATTTTATGGCCCGTATTTTCTGATTCTGCTTACATGTCTGTCTGGTAATGCCTCGCACTTGTCCCCGGGCATGGGTATGGGTAAGGGGTGTTACATTTAGTGGTATCAGAGTTACGGTTTAGTCAATTCTAGGACTACCGTAAAGGATGTTAAAGTTTGCTATACATGCCAATATTCGAATGTTGATAGTGTGATATCTCTTAATTTTCTATATTGTTTTAAAATATAGTAAATGTCCCCCAACCAAGCACAAGATGAGTCCGAGGGAGCCGAGAGCCATGCTCCAGCTTTCGTACGCCAAACTACTTCTGGTAGTAGTAGAAGGCCTATACCTGAAGGTCGAGAAGAGGCTCGGGCTGCCTTCTTTGATATGATGGATGAGTGGTTTGGGGATTATTTGAGAAATTGCCCCAATATACTGTGACCTCCCCCACCCCCTAACCAACCTGATACCGATGTGCCATGAGGTGTGGTACCAGTAAGAACTGTTAAGGCCTCCGTAGATAAGCTTAGAAAGTATAGAGCTGAGGAATTCAGAGCTAAAGTAGATGATGACGCTGAAAGAGCCGAGTTCTGGCTCAAAAATACTACGCTAGTACTAGATGAATTGTCGTACACACCCGAGGAATGTTTAAAGTGTGTTGTATCTCTCCTGAAGGAGACTGCATACCATTGGTGGAAAACAGTGTCCTCGATAGTGCCAAAAGAGGCTATCACTTGGGATTTCTTCCAGGCAGAGTTTAGGAAGAAATATATTAGCCAAAGGTTTTTAGACTCAAAGCGAAAGGAGTTCTTGGAGCTCAAACAAGGGAACAAGTCGGTAGCAGAATATGAGAGGGAGTTCGTACAGCTAAGTCAGTACGCATCTGAATGGGTCCAAACTGAGCAGAAATGTGTAAACACTTCTAGGAAGGCTTAAGCGAGGATATCAGGCTGTTGATTGGAATTCTCGAAATACAGGAATTTACTGCATTGGCTGATCGAGCTAAGAAGGCCGAGGAACTTAGTAATGAAAGAAATAAATCAAAAAGAGAAGCTCGAGTTGCGAGCAAGAGGTCCAGTAGCAAGACGCTTTCATTTTCCATGAAGACGAAAAGGAGTCAGCAAGAACGCTTCACTTCATCGGTGGGATATTCGAGTAGAGCGAGAGGTTCTAAACGACAGAGTCAAAAGTCCTCCTCCCCAAAGGCGACTAGTGTGAAGTGTAAGAGCTATAACAAATTTCACTTTGGAGAGTGTCGAATGAAGAGCGGCGCTTGTTTTTGATGCGGTTCTTTTGACCACTTTCTCAGAGACTACCCAGAAAGAAATGAATGGGAAGTGGGATCAACCCCGAAATCAAGTACTCCTGTTTCACGTGATAAACCTCCGAGACATCCAGGGAATGTTAGTGGTAGTCAAGCTGCGCTAAAAATGCTACAAAATCTGAGGCTCGAGCTCCGGTAAGGACGTATGTGATACGCGTTCGAGATGAAGCCTCTGCTCTCGATGTCATCACGGGTATTCCCTTTTCAATACATGTGTTATTGCTTTAATTACCTTAAGGTCGACACATTCATGCATATGTATGAGATTGATATCTAGGATGAATTTACCGGTTGAATCTACGGAGTTTAGTATTAAAGTGTCGAACCCACTAGGTAGATCTGTGATGGTTGATAAGATCTGTAAGAATTGTCCTTTGACGATTCACGGTCATTGTTTTCCGGCTAACCTTATGTTATTACCATTTGACGAATGTAATACTTGGTATGGATTGGTTATCCTTGCATGATGTAATAGTAAACTGTAGTAATAAGTATATTGAGTTGAAGTACTCGAATGGTGAGATTTTACTGGTTGATTCAAGAGATTTGAGTACGCCACCAGTGGTAATCACGGCAATGGTTGCCCGAAGATATATGAGGAAAGGGTATGAAGCTTATCTTGCATTCGTGCTGAACACAAAGGAAACAGAGTTGAAGATTGAGTCTGTGCCAATAGTAAGCGAATATCCAGACGTATTCCTGGAAGAATTACCCGGATTACCCCCTGAAAGGGAAATATAATTTAGTATTGAATTGGTGCCAAGGACAACTCCTATTTCTATTGCTCCGTATAGAATGGCGCCAACCGAGCTGAAAGAGTTACAAGCACAGTTACAAGAGTTAATGGATAAAGGCTTTACAAGGCCGAGTTTTTCACCTTAGGGTGCCCCCGTACTTTTTGTAAAAAAAAAGATGGTTCGATGAGATTATGTAGTGATTATCGACAACTTAATAAGTTAACTGTTAAAATTAAGTATCCTTTGCCAAGGATTGATGATTTATTTGACCAGTTGAGAGGAGCCACCATATTCTCCAAGATAGACTTGAGGTCTGGTTATTATCAGCTGCGGGTTAAAGAGTCGGATGTACCTAAGACAGCTTTCAGAACGAGGTACGGACATTATGAGTTCCTTGTCATGCCATTTGGGCTGACTAATGCACTAACCGTATTCATAGATCTTATGAATAGGATCTTTTGGCCAAATTTGGATAAGTTTGTTGTTGTGTTTATTGATGACATTTTAATTTACTCTAAAGATGAGACCGAGCACGCAAAGCACTTGAAGATTGTATTGCAAACTTTGCGAGAAAAACAGCTATATGCTAAGTTTAGCAAGAGTGAGTTTTGGCTCTAAGAAGTTGGATTTTTGGGTCACATTGTTTCGGGTAAAGGTATCCAAGTTGATCCAAGTAAGATCTCTACTATTACAGAATGGAATCCTCCTAGAAATGTAACTGAGGTTAGAAGCTTTTGGGGGGTAAGCCGATTATTATCGAAGGTTTGTGAAAGGATTCTTCGTAATAGTGACCCCAATGACGAGATTGCTACAGAAAGATGTTAAGTTCAAATGGACAGAGAAATGTCAGCAGAGTTTCGAAAAGTTGAAGAAAATACTGACTGAAACTCCGGTCTTAGTATTGCCTGAACCGAGAAAGGAATTTGTGGTCTACAGTGATGCATCCTTGAATGGATTAGGTTGTGTGCTTATGCAAGATGGCAAGGTGATAGCATATGCTTCACGACAGTTAAAGCCGCGCGAGAAGAATTATCCGACACACGACCTAGAGCTTGTCGCCATCGTTTTTACTTTGAAGATTTGGAGGCATTACTTATATGATGAGACTTGCCATATTTTCACAGACCACAAAAGTTTGAAATACTTGATGACTCAAAAAGAATTAAATTTGAGACAGCGGAGATGGTTAGAACTGATTAAAGACTACGATTTGGTTATTGATTATCATCCGAGAAAGGCGAATGTAGTCGCTGATGCGTTGAGCAGGAAATCCTTGTTTACACTAAAGGCTATAGATGCTCGACTGGCATTGCTTGATGATGGTTCGGTCTTGGTAGAGATAGAAGCTACACAGACATTCCTTCAGGAAATTCATAGTGCTCAGTACAATGACAATGAATTGCAGGCAAAAAGGACTCAATGTGAGTCAGGTATTGATTCTGATTTCTGAATTGGTTCTGATGGATGTTTGATGTTCAGAAATAGGGTACAAGAGTAGAGAGCTTATTTAGAGAATTTTGCAAGAAGCGCATAGTAGCTATTTTTCAATTCACCTGGGAAGTACTAAGATATACAACGATTTGAAAAAGATGTTCTGGTAGAGCGGCATGAAAAAGGATATTTCTGAATTCGTATCGAAATGCCTAGTATGTCAGTAAGTTAAAGCTGAACATCAAGTACCTTCAGGTTTGTTACAGCCTATAATGGTCCCCGAATGGAAATGGGACAGAATCACCATGGATTTTGTAACAGGGTTGCCATTGACTCCGAAAAAGAAAGATGACATATAGGTCGTAGTGGATAAATTGACGAAGTCGGCTCATTTTATTCCAGTAAGAACAGATTTCTCCCTTGATAAGTTAGCTAACTTGTACATTTCTGGGATAGTGAGACTACATGGAGTACCACTGTCGATCATTTTAGATAGAGACCCGAGGTTTACATCGAGATTCTGGAAAAAGTTACAAAAAGCCTTGGGTACGAAGTTGAGTTTTAGTACAGCTTTTCATCCTCAAACAGATGGTCAGTCTGAGAGAATGATTCATATTCTCGAGGATATGTTGCATTGTTACATCCTCGAATTTCAAGGTAGCTGGGAAAAATATTTGTCGTTGGTAGAATTTGCCTATAACAACAGCTTTTAAACGAGTTTGAAAATGCACCTTATGAGGCCTTGTATGGCAGAAGGTGTAGAACTCCGGTGTACTGGAAAGAATTCAAGGAAAACCAGATTCAGGGAGTTGATGTGATTAAAGAGACCGAAGAGAAGGTTAAAGCGATACGTGACTGTCTAAGAGTGGCATCGGATAGGCAAAAGTCATATGCTGATCGGAAGAGAAAAGAAATCGAGTTTCAAGTTGGAGATAAAGTATTCTTGAAAGTGTCCCCATGGAAAAAGGTGTTAAGATTTGGTCGAAAAGGAAAACTGAGTCCGCGATTTATCGGACCGTACCAGATCACCAAAAGAGTTGGACCTTTAGCTTATCGTTTAGCATTGCCTCCTGAGTTAGAGAAGATTCATGACGTATTTCATGTATCTATGCTAAGGAGGTACCGATCAGACCCCTCCCATGTAATTTCATCGATGGAGATTGAGATTAGACTGGACATGACCTATGGTGAGGAACCGGTTAAGATATTAGCTCGTGAAGTTAAACAATTGAGAAATAAAAATGTGGCTCTAGTAAAAGTTCTATGGCATCGACATAGTGTAGAAAAAGCTACATGGGAGTCGGAAGAAACCATGAGAATTCAATATCCGAACTTGTTTGCTGGTAAGACTTTCGAGGACGAAAGTCCCTAAGGGGGGAGAAATGTAACATTCCAAAATAGAGCCTAGTCTGAATAGTGGTTTCAGGACCACAAATCTGACGTTAAAATATTTATTTTATGAATGTTATGAGGTTTAGAATATGAGGATATGTTTACATTAGAGTTTCATGAAGAAATTTTAAGTGTAAGATGTTCAATTGGGAATTAGGGACCAAATTGAATAAATTTCAATACATGGGTTTTAGAAGCAATTTATATGAAATTTCTTTGGATTATGAATTAGAGGTCCTTAAATAGTAATTTGACTAAGTTCTAGAAATTTGGACAAAAATGGGCTTGCATGGATGAATTTTTAAAGAAAGGGGTTTAAGGGCATTTTGGTCATTTGCCATTTTAATGAATTAAAAAGGGCAAAAGAAGCAAAAATCAGCCATCTTCTTCCCCCATACTTGCCGAAATTTTGAGCCCTCCATAGTTAGGGTTTTTTCAATTTTCAAGCTCAATAGTAAGTATTCTCAAGCCTCGTTTTTAATGTTCTTTGTATTTTTGATATCCCAATAGCTTGTTCTTTCCATTTCTACCCATATTTCATGCTAGGGTTCATGTTTAAAAGTTTACCCATGCATGACATGCTTGTATTTTGATGGTTCATGGAGGAATATTAAAGGATGATGTGTGTTAAACATCTTTTTCTAGGTAATTTTCATGAGAAACCCTTATAGGGACCATTTTGTGAAAGTTTAAAATGTGTGGTAGAAATGTGAAACCAATGGGAGATGTGAGTTACCATAGGAGAGAAAAATGTTTGGCTAGGCTTGGGTAAGGTAGAAATTGCATGAGTTTCATTATACGAGCCTAGGGACTAAATCGTAAAAACGTGAAAGGCTAGGGGAAAATGGTCATTTTGATCGGGGGTGGAATTTAGATCTGAAATGGATAAAATGAGTGGTTGATAATCTATTCTTATTGTTATAGACCCCAAGGAACAAATTTCGGAGGTCGATCGAGGGAAACGTAAGGTTTCGGAGTGATCGAAACATTAAACAAAACAAATACCAGGTAAGTTCGGATAACTTAAACTAAACACATAATATGCTCAATTATATATTTTAGTAAATGTATGATAAATTGTACTTGATTAAAATATGTAAATGTATGAAATGCCATTGGATAATGATATGTTGATAAATGTCTCGGTTGAAGTTGAGTGGGGAATCCAATGGATGAACCATGATTCACATGAATAATGAGATCCTACATGTGTTGCAGTAAGGATTTAGCCTGGACAGGTAATTCATTGATCTCATTTATAAAAAGGATCTAGCCTGGACGGGTGTTCCTTCTGAATGATTGAGCCTCCCGAAGAATAAGTGTGCATAGTAGATTTAGCCCGGACGGGTAATCCAAATAGGGTCTGAAGTTAGCCTAGACTGGTAATTTAGATCCTAGCACAATAAGGATGTTTGCCATGAATGGGATTTAGCCTAGACTGGTAATCCCGACATTACCTTATGAGTTCCTGAATGAGGGATTTAGCCTGGACTGGTAATCCTGCCATAAAAATGTGAGGTTCGCGGGAGTGCATACCTGATATGATCATTCATACGAATTGACGGTTAATGGGCACTCCATCGAGATTTCCTATATTCTCAACGAGACAAATATGATATACATGTATAAGATGAAATGTGAAATGATGAGCTCATCTAAGTTAAATTCCATGGTATTATTGACATATATATATCTAACTCATCGATTGAGTGTATGACTAGGAAAAGCATTTTATGCTAATTGAGTTTACTAACCAAATATGGTTGAATGCTAAATTACCTAGTAAGTTTACTTTCCGGTTATTCGAGCTTACTAAGCATGTAAATGCTTACTCCTCTCATTTCCCTACTTTTTCAGAGCTCGAGGACTCATAAGGCTTGAAAGACGGTTGGAGATTTCAACATACTATCAACTAGGTCCGCTTTGGTATATGAATACTTTCATTTTGTTAATTGGCATGTATAGGTGTTTTTGAGTTATTTTGTTAAATGCCAGTTGGCTAACCAATGTAAAGGCTTGGATATCTTGTTTATACATTTTGTAATGGCCTTGATATATGGTCTTTTGGGGTGTGGTATGTTATCCCACCAATCATGCTAAATGAATTGTTGAATGCTTATGTATATGTCATAATATAGACATATTTGTGAAATGTGACCAATTCATCGGAATTGGGAGGATCATAATTGGCAATGAGTAAACATCGAGCCAAATCCAATGTTGAGGAAAATATTGCTATCATTTCTCGAATTACTAAGGAACATTATGGCATGTGCAAACCAATGATATGAGGTTTCCATGCAATACGATTTTATGAAGTCAATTCATAAGTATTAAGTGAATATTGCTTGTTAATTGATATCTAATAGGCATGAGGGTGTAATAAGGGTGACCAAGGGTTTGGAAAATAGCCTAATAGGGTCCATATGGTGGGACACACGGGCGTGTGTCTTGGCTGTGTGTGACACACGGGCCATTCACATGGGTGTGTGGTATGGCCGTGCGTCCCCTGCACCTAAAATTTTAAGTTAGCATCAAGCACGGGCTAGAGACACTGGCGTGTGTCTTGGCCATGTTATTTTAACAGATTGCTCAAGTCATGGGCACGGGGTGAACCCACAGGCGTGTGCCATGGCCGTGTCTATAAGTCAGTGTTGCCCACAGTTTAGGGGCATGGGCGTGTTTCCTCTACCCACAGGCGTGTGTAAACCACTACACGGGCGTGTGGGGTATTATTCAAAGAATTCATGTCGAATGTCCGATATTGTTCCGAATTTTTCTTGGTATCAAATAAGGGCCTCGTAGGCCCATGCAAGTAAATCGATTTAAGGTTGAAACAAAATTTTATGGCCCGTATTTTCTGCTTCTGCTTACATGTCTGTCTGGTAACGCCTCATACTTGTCCCCGGGCATGGGTACGGGTAAGGGGTGTTACATATCTCGTAGAGCTCTCACTTTGTTAAAGGTAAAAGAACCGGCAGTCTTTATATTCTAGAAGGTTCTATAGTGACCGGTGAAATCGGACGTCTCTCGTCCATTTCGGAGTCGAAGTCAACTCGTTTGGAGCGGAGACAACTTGGTCATAGGAGGGAAAAGGTATGATAATTTCGTTGAAGAGAGGTTCTCTTTTGGATGCAGGTTTTGAAAAATTAGGGCATTGTGTTGGTGAAAATCAGACTCGGGTTAGTTTTAATTTGGCAGTGTGCAAGTCGAAGGCTAGAAGTCTTCGAGTTTCTAAGCACAGATTCGACTCAATTAATTCCCTATATAATTCAAGATAGGCCCATGGCAAGCTTTGGCAAATATGGCATTTTGGAAATATGAGTCAAGGTGGAGATTTGTTGAGTATGACTCATATTTCAGTCAAATTTGAGAAATAATCTTTCAGTTAAACTCTGTTTATTTGTTTCAATCAAACTCTGATTAGTCTAGATTATTTTATTATTATTTGACCTATAAATTTAGCCTATAAATAGGCTCTTTTACAACCTTAGAAAATACACACATTAAAGATTAGAACTCATAACACATTTAGAAAATTTTGTGTTTACGTTTTGAGGGTTCTTTGTTTTCGGGTTTTCGAGGTTTAGTTTTTATCTCAATCTTTTGTACTCTTCGTTCTTTTGCCATTATAGTAAAATTATCTTTACCCGTGGTTTTTTATCCTCTTTGAAGGGGGTTTTCCACGTTAAATTTGTGTGTTCAATTTCTCAATTTATTCCGCTATTTTTTTTACTTGTTGCTTAATCGAGTCTATCCTAACACTATCAAATCTTAACATGCATGTAAGAATTGATAACACAAAATCTAGAAACATTAAGTTTCTTTCCTTTCACACCAATATGTATTTTTTTTTAAATACTCAAAAAAATACGGGTATACTAGGTACAAAAAATATTGGTGCCGCTGGCATGTCAGGCGGCACCGGTGAGAATTTTTTTTACTGGAAATGAAAAAAATAAAAAATAAAAAGTTGAATCCACGTTAAATTTATGTGTTTAATTTCTCAATTTATTCTGCTATTTTTTTACTTGTTGCTTAATCGAGTCGATCCTAACACTGTCAAATCTTAACATGCATGTAAGAATTGATAACACAAAATCTAGAAACATTAAGTTTCCTTCCTTTCACACCAATATGTACTTTTTTTAAAATACTCAAAAAAAAAGGGGTATACTAGGTACAAAAAATATTGGTGCCGTTGACATGTCAGGCGAAACCGGTGAGAATTTTTTTTACTGAAAATGAAAAAAATAAAAAATAAAAAGTTAAAAGAAATAGCCTTAGAAAAAGAAAAGTAAAAACTCCAAATCCACCAGCAAAACAGTTTCCTTCAACCTAAAACTAAAAGCTTTGGGTCTTCACTTTTTGTTGTCGAAAATTTCAGATGTTGAGAAAATTAAATATCCTCAAAATGCCGATAAAGATTAAATGTTTTCAAAGATATAAAGAAGAAAGGTTGATAAAAATATAAACTAGTACAGTTGCTTTTAAAACTTTTTAAATTAAAAGTTGTTTCTTTTTTCTTTAATCCAAAAATTACAAGTAGTTTCAGTTCCCTTAGATGAGAAGCTAATTAATTTGAAGTTGCCTTGGAAACAAACAGGAAAAAAAAGTTGAAAAAATGGTTTCTTTTTCTTTGAATAAAAAATTAAAAGTAGTTTTGGTTCCAAGATGAGGAGCCAATTAATTTGAAGCTGCATTAGGAATAAACGGAAAAAATAACTGAAAAAATTGTTTTTTTTATTTGATCAAAATATTAAAAGTAGCTTCGGTTTTCTAATAGATGAGGAGGGGATTAGTTTGAATTTTCCTGAAAATTAATAAATAAAACTGAAATAAGAAAAGAACTAGAAATAAAAAAAGCTAAGCATTTGATTGGAGACTTATTTTTTCAAAAAAAGTGCTAAGCATTTGATTGGAGAGTTATGTTTTTCAGTTTTCTGTTCTTTTATTCCCAAGGCAACTTCAAATTAATTGATTCCTCATCTCTTGGAAACTATTTTTAATTTTTTTGATCAAATAAAAAAAACTTGTAATTTAAAAGTTTTAGAAGTTACTATATTATTTTATATTGTTATCAATATTTCTTCTTTGTATCTTTGAAAAGGTTTTATCTTTCTCAATATTTGAGGATATTTAATTTTCTCAACATTTGAAATTTAGAAAAGAAAACCATAAGAACGACAACAAAAAGTAAAGACCCAAAGCCTTTAGTGTTCTTTTTTTCTTTTAGAAGAAATTCCTCAAAAAGAACAGCAAGATATTAAATTAGGGAATTTAATTGGAGAAGAAAAAGACTTTTTCGATGAAATGATAGAAAAATTAATAAAAATCATATTTCTAAAGAAGAAATATATAAAATATCTAAGTTTAAAATTTGGAGTCAAAGGCATATAGAAAAATTAGTGGCAATATCTGATGCTAAAGATACTAGAGGAGGATTAACAAAATCCATTATTTACTAAAGAAAAATCATGAGGATTAAAAAGAAATACCCTCAGGTTAGATATATACATTTAGGAATAATTATGATAACAATTAGAGCTTTATTTAGAAGAGGTCATGATATACCTATAATAGCGGTGTTATTAGATAAAAGATTTGAAAATCCAATAAAAGCACTTATTGGAGGTATTCATCTAATTTACATAATGGAGTAATAGGATTTAAAGTAAAACCAAATTATTTTATATCCATTACGGATCCTCTAATAGAAGAATGTTTATGTTTAAGAATTCGGACAAAAATTCTGAAATTAAGGATTTAGCAGAAGATCTAGCAATAAGTTGGACTTCTATTAATGAATATACCAACACTACAGTAGTAGAAATTAAAGAAATTAATAATAAAATAATAGAGCTATTTGAGCCTAATAAATTTACTACAGAAAATTCAGCCTAAATTATTACATTTAAAAGATCTATCAATACCAAGAGATTGGATAATAGATAGAATAAGTGGAGCCAGTGATTCAAAACCAGTAAAGTACAATAGAATATGTGTCATCGGAGATAGACTATATTTTAAAAATAATGCTATAACAAATACGAATGACAATTTAGTTTTACCTCTAATTCTCAAGCAGAAGAAGATGAGGATAATATAAGTACAAATTCAACACCAATAGGTATGAAAGCAGTTCAAATACCTATTTTCCCCACAGAACCTAGTAGAAATTCTAGAAACACTAGAATGGAAGAAATACAATCTGCCACCATTATTCAACAAATGAAAATGGGAAAAAATGATATTATTACATTTTCAAACTTTCAACCTAGAAAGTATTATACATATATAGAAATTACATTTCAATTTAGAGAATATAAAACATATTCTTTACATGCTTTGTTAGATACAGAGCTACCACCAGTAGTTCTGCAGAGAAAATGCAATACACAGTAGAAAAATGAGAATTAATGAAAAACCCAATTAGAGCTATAGGAATAGATGGTAAAGAAACCATAATTCAATTCAAAGCTAGAAATATACCAATCTACATAAATAATGTTAGATTTGTAATTCCTAAAATATTATGTTTCCCAGAAATGCATGGAGATATATTATTAGGAAATAATTTTATATATCATCATTTACCATTTTCCATAGATAGAAATTTAGTTATATTATCAACAGAAAAAACTTACAGTAGAAATACCTTTGATAGAAAATCATAAATTTATATGTGATAAAGGTTTTAGACCAACAAGAAAAGAACAAATTAAACAACTAGAAACAAATCATTGGTTGTTTAAAATCTTAGAAAATAATTTTAGTGAAGAACCACTAAAACTATGGGAAAACAGATCCAAGATATTGCGAGATAAAATTAAAAATCCTAATAAAATTATTAGAATCAAACCCATGATCTATACTAAACAAGATATAGATGAATTTGATATACAAATTAAGGAATTATTAGAAAAGGATTAATAGAAAAAACTAATAGTCCACACTCAAGTCCAAATTTTTGGTGGTAAGAAACCATGCCAAATAAAAAGAGGAAAAGCTAGAATGGTAATTAATTATAAAAGACTAAACCAAAATACTATTTTTGATGGATACTTTATACCAAGAAAAGATGTTCGATAAATCAAGCTAAACAAGCAAAATATTTTAGTAAATTTGATCAGAAATCGAGATTTTGGCAAATAATGCTAATCGATGAATCTAAACCATTAACACTTTTAGTGCACCTAATGGTCATTATCAATGGAGAGTAATGCCATTTGGGTTATGTAATGCACCTCAAATCTTCCAAAGATGGATGGATTCTATATTTAATAAATATAAAAAATTTTGTGTAGTTTATATAGATGATATCTTAATATTTTCAGAAACACTGGAAAAACATAGAAAACATTTAAATATTATCTCTCAAGAATTCATAAAACATGGAATTATTTTGAGTCCTAAGAAAATAGAATTAGAAAAAACAGAAATAGAATTTTTAGGTTTAAATCTATCGGCAGATGGTCTTAAACTACAAGATCATATTATAGTAAAAATAAAAGAATTTCCTGAAGAAATTAAAGATAAAAAACAACTTCAACAATTTCTAGGAATAGTTAATTATGGAAGAAACTTCTTTCCTAATTTGTCCCAAAAATAGGTGACTTATATGAAAAATTAAAAAAGGAAAACCTTTTAAATTGGTCTAAAGAAGACTCGAAAATTATTAAAAATATAAAAGCAGAAATAAATTATACTCCAAAAGTTTATTTACCTAAACAAGGTGATAAATTAATTTTAGAAACTGATGCATCACAAAATTATTGGGGATGTATTTTAAAAGCTAAAACAAAAAAAAATAAAGAAGAACTAATATGCGGATATAGTTACGGAAAAATTTAAACCAAACGAAATTAATTATGCTATATATGAAAAAGAATTATTGGCCATTAAAAAGCAATAAAAACCTTTTTATATATCTAGCATCTGAAAATTTTATTATCAAAACTGACAACCAGGCAGTTAAACAATTTCTTACTAATAATAGTTTAGAAATCTTTACTTTTAGTTTTCTCTCTTGTAAACGATCGAAAAATAGTTTAGAAATCTTTACTTTTAGTTTTCTCTCTTATAAACGATCGAAAAATAGTTTAGAAATCTTTACTTTTAGTTTTCTCTTTTATGCTTGATCGAAAAAAGAATTAGAAATCTTTTCTCTTTACTTTTAGTTTTCTCATTGTAAACAATCTTTCCTTGTAAAAACCTTTCCTTTACTTTTAATAAAATAACGATCTTCCGCACCCATACTAAACTTAGATATGCTTTTGACTCCAAATTTTAAACTTAGATATTTTATATATTTCTTCTTTAGAAATATGATTTTTATTAATTTTTCTATCATTTCATCGTAAAAGTCTTTTTCTTCTCCAATTAAATTCCCTAATTTAATATCTTGCTTTATTCTTTTGAGGAATTTCTTCTAATTGGTTTTTAGAACTACTTCCTACATTAAACATAAATATATATTCTTCTTCATCGAATCTGCTTTACGATATTAGCTCATATAATATTTCTTCAGGATTTATTTCCTCTTCAAAACATATTTCTAAATCTTGTTCTTCAAGACTTTTAATTACCTTTTTAGCACTTTTGCCTTTATTAGGACAATTTGTTGCTATGTGACCTTCTTCATCACATATAAAACATTTACATATTTGTTTTTAGATTTTTAGAAGTTTTTCTTCTAATAAATTTTTCTTTTTCTTATTATTATTATTACATTATATCTTTTATTTCTGGCTTCCATTTAACAAATTTATATTTTCTATTTTTCTTTCTATGTTTTTTATAAGTACTAGGACGTATTGTTTTACATCCAAATTCCCATTCGTTTTCTAGAATTTTTGTACAATGACTATAACTTAATTTATTTTTTACTTGTTTAGCAGCTTTAGTTTGTAAGCAATGTAAAGTTATTCTTTCTTTTGCAAAATTTATCCTATTACCTATAGAATCTATATTTTCTTTTGCTATTCCTGCTTCTTTACTATGTTTATCTAAATAAGATACATATTTCTTTATACATATCTCATCCCATGGTGGAGGTAATTTATGAAAATATTAGTTTTTCCAAAATTGTATATTTTCGTTTTTTAACTTTTGATATTCATGAAGAAATTTTTTAGAAAATTCTTCTAAATATCTTATATCACATAATTTTATTTTTGACAAAACATAACTAGCTATACTATCTTGATCTTTTTTATCAAAATAGCCACAAAATTCTGCTTTTAGAATATTTGTTAATCCTTTTAAAAGATCTTTAGGGGTACCTATCTCGATTAATTAGTTGTCCTTTTGGAATTTTCCTACATCGATTCTTCCCATCTTCTTAAAAATTGTAAAACATCTCCTTGAAATGTTCCAACAAAATAGTTTAAAAATTTTCTTTTGACCATGTCTTTGTTGTTGTTTACAACAATTGTCATTGATCGTGCCCAATCATCTATGGTTTTTTCATAGTCTGCTATTTGAATATTAGTCAAGTCTAAATATATTCCTCCTTGGGCCACATTTCTTTTGTTTAAGTCATCTATCCTATGTGGTATAGGTATAGTTTGACTAGGTTGTTGATTAGAAGATTCTCCCATATATTCGGTTTTAATTTCATTGGTAGCTATATCTTCTGGTTTGATTACCAAAAATCCTAATTGTATTATCTATTGTTTCAAACTCTTTGTTTAGCGTTCTCGGATAATCATCTTTTGAATATCCGAATCTATTTTTCTTTTACCATATGGATCTGTAGTTTCAATATCCATAGGTTCCGGTTTTTCTTCCTCATCTGTTGAAGTGTCTTCTTCATCGATTTATAACTAGTAACTTTTAAATCTTCTTGATTATCGAATTACTAGAACTACTACTTTACGTAGTGTCATAATTTAACATATAATGGTAATTAAACTTAGCAAATAGGTCTTTTTGTTTTTCATAAAGTTCTTCTATTAATTTTAAATATTCTACTCTTTCATTTTTATCTTTCTTGTTTGTAAATCTTCTTTTCAATGTTCTATAAGTTCTTTATAGGATTGGAAATCATATTTTTGTTGAGTTAAGGATTTTCTTTTTCTTGATTTTTACCTTTACTAGTAGAAGATGATTCTTCTGCAGAGGTTTCTTCCTCTTCATCCGATAAAGTTAAAATTATATTACTATTACCATAATATAAAGGACCTAGATCTATGTCCGACTCTATGTTATTATTTATAACTTGTTCTAATTTGTTATTTACTTCGACAATATTTCTTTAGATTTGTTGTTCAAATCTAATTCCTTAATATTTCTAGATTATTTACCTTTTCTTCTATATTATTGACCTTATTATATATTTTATTAAAATATATAGAGGTTATATCTATTAAACTATTAAATCCTTTACTAAGGGCAAATATTATTTTCTTGTTTAGAATCTATATGCATAATATGATCTGCATGTTTTATCTTTATATAAACAATCTGTTTCTTCCATGTTATTCATCTTGGTACCTAAAACCTTCATTATTATCTTGTCTTAAACACCGTGGCCTAACGTCTCTCTCTCCTAGACTTAAACAGGCAAAGTTAAGACAAAATAACAGATGTATGGGTTTTAAGATAAATAACTTGGAGAATTAACAAAATTGTAGATTAAAGATAAGAACTTACAGTGGATATTTGATATAGATTCTCCAAGAATCGTTACTCCGGGGGCCTCTGATACCAGTTACGGGGGGGAGTATGGGTGCGGAAGATCGTTATTTTATTAAAAGTAAAGGAAAGGTTTTTACAAGGAAAGATTGTTTACAATGAGAAAACTAAAAGTAAAGAGAAAAGATTTCTAATTCTTTTTTCGATCGTTTACAAAAGAGAAAACTAAAAGTAAAGATTTCTAAACTATTTTTCGATCGTTTACAAGAGAGAAAACTAAAAGTAAAGATTTCTAAACTATTTTTCGATCGTTTACAAGAGAGAAAACTAAAAGTAAAGATTTCTAAACTATTTTTCGATCGTTTACAAAAGAGAAAACTAAAAGTAAAGATTTCTAAACTATTTTTCGATCGTTTACAAGAGAGAAAACTAAAAGTAAAGATTTCTAAACTATTTTTCGATGCCCCTTCTAGGCCCTTTACATGCTTATTTATAGTAGAATTTACAAATTCTATTTAATTTCTTCTTCAATCCCGACAGTGTTTTACGATAAGGATGAATTTATTGTTGCTTCCACGTATGTTGTCAGATGTCACTTCATCTCTTTGTCCATACTTGGATGCCTTGAATGTTTATTTACTGCCAATCTTGAAAATCTTCTTTGAAAATCTTGTTGTCTTTCCACGTGGTTTTTGTTTTGTCTTTTACCCTTCTTGGATGTTGTCAAGATTTAATGTCTCGATTTCATCCGGATGTAAAGAATCGGTGATGGCTCGTGAGTTCCAAGCCTTCCACGTGTCTTTGATTTCTTCATTATGTCGGAAGGAAAATCATCGAGTTCCATATCTGCTATTTTCTTTAGCAGTTGTAAGGATTCTTCATCTCTCGATTTTTGCATTAGACTATTTTTGTCAGCTACTATTCTTCTTCCATCAGTATGTAGTGTATATGTCTGATCTTGAAGTACGTGTCGAGCTGTTGACATTAAATCAATTCCTGCTTGGATTTGAAGATATTTTGGATTATTATAACACTTGTCAATGGTTTTTGTCAAGTGTTCTTTGTTTTCTTTAGCTGCTGATAAATAAGGACTATCAATCATCTTTTGAATAATCCATATTTGATAAGGCTGATAAAAACGTTCTTTTTCAGCAATACCAATTAGACTACTTATTTGGATATAAAAATAGTAGAAAAAATCGTCTCTATATACTAATAGTGATAATATAGCTTTTATAATAGCAGGAAAATCTTTTAGATGATGAAAAGAAAAATTTTGTACTACTATTTCTCTAACAAAACCCCATTCAATACTGCTTATATCAAATGGTTCATGGTCTAGTCTAAATTTTATAGAAGGAAATTCTTCTCCTATTTCATTTATATAAATAAAAGATTGTAAAAGTATTGAGAAAAACTTTTTTAAATTGAGCTTCTTTGGTTGCAAATGACTCTATTAATTTTTTCAAAAACTTCAAATGGTAATATATTTTTAGCTTTATTATATAAGCATATTCTAAACATTTTATTCATAACGGGACTATTTGTTCCTTTATGAATAAAATATTGAAATATATCAATAAGATTATTTATCTCATTGATATTTTTGAATTCTATTTCGAATTCTTCCCAATCTCTATATAAAATAGATTTTAATAATAAATCATGAGCTTCATTATCTTTAGTTGTTTTTTCAACTAAAAATTGGGAAAGTTTTGTAAGAGCTCTTACGAAAATTTGCTCTTTGATCTGTAATATGGGTTTTCCATATTTCATTAATAAAGTTATATAAATCATTTGGTAAACTCGGATTATAAAAATCTTTTACTTGAGGAAAAAGTTGTTGTTGTTTCAACAAATCTTACCGCCCTTTTATAACTTCGTAATAACTAGCTTGAAAAGTGAGTTTGGATCCTGAGACCAAGGAATTGGCTTGTTTGGCTTATTCTTCTTGGTGGGTATTGGCTTGCCATTTTGGTGCATAAGATGGAGAAGATCCAATTGGTTGTCTTACCATTGGATAAGGAACATAATATCCTTGATTGGCATAATATGATGTTAATATCGGAGTAAATCCTTGATTAGGATTTGTTTGCTTCCCTTTGTTGGGTTTTTATGAACCGTAGTCCATTCTCCGACTTGTTCTAGAGGTTTTTACCTCTATCCATAAGGCCTGCTAAGATAATCAAAGAATAACATTGTCAGCGCCTTTAACATATAAAACTTCAAAATTAAAACTACATAATTCATTGTACCATCTAATTCTTCTAGGTACATTTTCTAAACTATTATTAGTAAGAAATTGTTTAACTTGCTCGGTTGTCGGTTTGATAATAAAATTTTCAGATGCTAGATATATAAAAAGGTTTTATTGCTTTTTAATGGCCAATAATTCTTTTCATATATAGCATAATTAATTTCGTTTGGTTTAAATTTTCCAGAACTATATCCGCATATTAGTTCTTCTTTATTTTTTTTTGTTTTAGCTTTTAAAATACATCCCCAATAATTTTGTGATGCATCGGTTTCTAAAATTAATTTATCACCTTGTTTAGGTAAATAAACTTTTGGAGTATAATTTATTTCTGTTTTTATATTTTTAATAATTTCGAGTCTTCTTTAGACCAAATAAAAGGTTTTCCTTTTTTAATTTTTCATATAAGTCACCTATTTTTTGGGACAAATTAGGAAAGAAGTTTCTTCCATAATTAACTATTCCTAGAAATTGTTGAAGTTGTTTTTATCTTTAATTTCTTCAGAAATTCTTTTATTTTACTATAATATGATCTTGTAGTTTAAGACCATCTGCCGATAGATTTAAACCTAAAAATTCTATTTCTGTTTTTTCTAATTCTATTTTCTTAGGACTCAAAATAATTCCATGTTTTATGAATTCTTGAGAGATAATATTTAAATGTTTTCTATGTTTTTCCAGTGTTTACGAAAATATTAAGATATCATCTATATAAACTACACAAAATTTTTATATTTATTAAATATAGAATCCATCCATCTTTGGAAGATTTGAGGTGCATTACATAACCCAAATGGCATTACTCTCCATTGATAATGACCATTAGGTGCACTAAAAGTCATGTTAATGGTTTAGATTCATCGATTAGCATTATTTGCCAAAATCTGATTTACATCAAATTTACTAAAATATTTTGCTTGTTTAGCTTGATTTATCGTAACATCTTTTCTTGGTATAAAGTATCCATCAAAAATAGTATTTTGGTTTAGTCTTTTATAATTAATTACCATTCTAGCTTTTCCTCTTTTATTTCTTTTGCATGGTTTCTTACCATAAAGGTTTGGACTTGAGTGTGGACTATTAGTTTTCTATTAATCCTTTTTCTAATAATTCCTTAATTTGTATATCAAATTCATCTATATCTTGTTTAGTATAGATCATGGGTTTGATTCTAATAATTTTATTAGGATTTTTAATTTTATCTCGCAATATCTTGGATCATTTTCCCATAATTTTAGTGGTTCTTCACTAAAATTATTTTCTAAGATTTTAAACAACCAATGATTTGTTTCTAGTTGTTTAATTTGTTCTTTTCTTGTTGGTCTAAAACCTTTATCACATATAAATTTATGATTTTCTATCAAAGGTATTTCTCTGAAGTTTTTACATTGATAATATAACTAAATTTCTATCTATGGAAAATGGTAAATGATGATATATAAAATTATTTCCTAATAATATATCTCCATGCATTTCTGGAAACATAATATTTTAGGAATTACAAATCTAACATTATTTATGTAGATTGGTATATTTCTAGCTTTGAATTGAATTATGGTTTCTTTACCATCTATTCCTATAGCTCTAATTGGGTTTTTCATTAATTCCCATTTTTCTGCAGTGTATTGCATTTTCTCTTGCAACTCACGGTGGTAGCTCTGTATCTAACAAAGCATGTAAAGAATATGTTTTATATTCTCTAAATTGAAATGTAATTTCTATATATGTATAATACTTTCTAGGTTGAAAGTTTGAAAATGTAATAATATCATTTTTCCCATTTTCATTTGTTGAATAATGGTGGCAGATTGTATTTTTCCATTCTAGTGTTTCTAGAATTTCTACTAGGTTCTCATGTGGGAAAATAGGTATTTGAACTGTTTTCATACCTATTGGTGTTGAATTTGTACTTATATTATCCTCATCTTCTTACTGTTTGAGAATTAGAGGTAAAACTAAATTGTCATTCGTATTTGTTATAGCATTATTTTTAAAATATAGTCTATCTCCGATGACACATATTCTATTGTACTTCTTGGTTTTGAAGCACTGGCTCCACTTATTCTATCTATTATCCAATCTCTTGGTATTGATAGATCTTTTAAATGTAATAATTTAGGCTGAATTTCTCAGTAGTAAATTTATTAGGCTCAAATAGCTCTATTATTTTATTATTAATTTCTTTAATTTCTACTACAGCGTGTTGGTATATTCATTAATAGAAGTCCAACTTATTGCTAGATCTTCTGCTAAATCCTTAATTTGAAATTTTTTGTGCGAATTCTTAAACATAAACATTCTTCTATTAGAGGATCTGTAATGGATATAAAATAATTTGGTTTTACTTTAAATCCTATTACTCCATTATGTAAATTAGATGAATACCTCCAATAAGTGCTTTTATTGGATTTTCAAATCTTTTATCTAATAACACTTTGCTATTATAGGTATATCATGACCTCTTCTAAATAAAGCTCTAATTGTTATCATAATTATTCCTAAATGTATATATCTAACTTTGAGGGTATTTCTTTTTAATCCTCATGATTTTTTCTTTAGTAAATAATGGGATTTCTGTTAATCCTCCTCTAGTATCTTTAGCATTTTGTATTGCCACTAATTTTTTTCTATGCCTTTGACTCCAAATTTTAAACTTAGATATTTTATATATTTCTTCTTTAGAAATATGATTTTTATTAATTTTTCTATCATTTCATCGAAAAAGTCTTTTTCTTCTCCAATTAAATTCCCTAATTTAATATCTTGTCGTTTTCTTTTGAGGAATTTCTTCTAATTGGTTTTTAGAACTACTTCCTACATTAAACATAAATATATATTCTTCTTCATCAGAATCTGTTTCTGATATTAGCTCATATAATATTTCTTCAGGATTTATTTCCTCTTCAAAACATATTTCTAAATCTTGTTCTTCAAGACTTTTAATTACCTTTTAGCACTTTTGCCTTTATTAGGACAATTTGTTGCTATGTGACCTTCTTCATCACATATAAAACATTTACATATTTGTTTTTTAGATTTTTTAGAAGTTTTTCTTCTAATAAATTTTTTCTTTTTCTTATTATTATTATTACCAGTATATCTTTTATTTCCTGGCTTCCATTTAACAAATTTATATTTTCTATTTTTCTTTCTATGTTTTTTATAAGTACTAGGACGTATTGTTTTACATCCAAATTCCCATTCGTTTTCTAGAATTTTTGTACAATGACTATAACTTAATTTATTTTTACTTGTTTAGCACTTTTAGTTTGTAAGCAATGTAAAGTTATTCTTTCTTTTGCAAAATTTATCCTATTACCTATAGAATCTATATTTTCTTTTGCTATTCCTGCTTCTTTACTATGTTTATCTAAATAAGATACATATTTCTTTATACATATCTCATCCCATGGTGGAGGTAATTTATGAAAATATTAGTTTTTCCAAAATTGTATATTTTCGTTTTTAACTTTTGATATTCATGAAGAAATTTTTAGAAAATTCTTCTAAATATCTTATATCACATAATTTTATTTTTGACAAAACATAACTAGCTATACTATCTTGATCTTTTTATCAAAATAGCCACAAAATTCTGCTTTTAGAATATTTGTTAATCCTTTTAAAAGATCTTTAGGGGTACCTATCGATTAATTAGTTGTCCTTTTTGGAATTTTCCTACATCGATTCTTCCCATCTTCTTAAAAATTGTAAAACATCTCCTTGAAATGTTCCAACAAAATAGTTTAAAAATTTTCTTTTGACCATGTAATTTGTTGTTGTTTACAACAATTGTCATTGATCGTGCCCAATCATCTATGGTTTTTCATAGTCGCTATTTGAATATTAGTCAAGTCTAAATATATTCCTCCTTGGGCCACATTTCTTTTGTTTAAGTCATCTATCCTATGTGGTATAGGTATAGTTTGACTAGGTTGTTGATTAGAAGATTCTCCCATATATTCGGTTTTAATTTCATTGGTAGCTATATCTTCGGTTTGATTACCAAAATCCTAATTGTATTATCTATTGTTTCAAACTCTTTGTTTAGCGTTCTCGGATAATCATCTTTTTGAATATCCGAATCTATTTTTCTTTTACCATATGGATCTGTAGTTTCAATATCCATAGGTTCCGGTTTTTCTTCCTCATCCATTTGAAGTGTCTTCTTCATCGATTTATAACTAGTAACTTTTAAATCTTCTTGATTATCGAATTACTAGAACTACTACTTTCTCAGAGTGTCATAATTTAACATATAATGGTAATTAAACTTAGCAAATAGGTCTTTTTGTTTTTCATAAAGTTCTTCTATTAATTTTAAATATTCTACTCTTTCATTTTTATCTTTCTTTGTTTGTAAATCTTCTTTTCCAATGTTCTATAAGTTCTTTATAGGATTGGAAATCATATTTTGTTGAGTTAAAGATTTTCTTTTTCAGATTTTTACCTTTACTAGTAGAAGATGATTCTTCTGCAGAGGTTTCTTCCTCTTCATCCGATAAAGTTAAAATTATATTACTATTACCATAATATAAAGGACCTAGATCTATGTCCGACTCTATGTTATTATTTATAACTTGTTCTAATTTGTTATTTACCTCGACAATATTTCTTTAGATTTGTTGTTCAAATCTAATTCCTTAATATTTCCTAGATTATTTACCTTTTCTTCTATATTATTGACCTTATTATATATTTTATTAAAATATATAGAGGTTATATCTATTAAACTATTAAATCCTTTACTAAGGGCCAAATATTATTTTTTTTTGTTTAGAATCTATATGCATAATATGATC
Source organism: Gossypium anomalum (assembly GCA_025698475.1). Lineage (NCBI taxonomy): Eukaryota > Viridiplantae > Streptophyta > Magnoliopsida > Malvales > Malvaceae > Gossypium > Gossypium anomalum. The sequence goes on along the minus strand of CM046968.1, from coordinate 54,150,787 downwards.
GCATGTTTTATCTTTATATAAACAATCTGTTTCTTCCATGTTATTCATCTTCGGTACCTAAAACCTTCTGTTATTATCTTGTCTTAAACACCAGGGCCTAACGTCTCTCTCCTAGACTTAAACAGGCAAAGTTAAGACAAAATAACAGATGTATGGGTTTTAAGATAAATAACTGGAGAATTAACAAAATTGTAGATTAAAGATAAGAACTTACAGTGGATATTTGATATAGATTCTCCAAGAATCGTTACTCCGGGGGGGGGAGGAGTATGGGTGCGGAAGATCGTTATTTTATTAAAAGTAAAGGAAAGGTTTTTACAAGGAAAGATTGTTTACAATGAGAGAATACTGAAAGTAAAAAGAAAAGATTTCTAACTATTTTTCGATCGTTTACAAGAGAGAAAACTAAAAGTAGAGATTTCTAAACTATTTTTCGATGCCCCTTCTAGGCTCTTTACATGCTTATTTATAGTAGAATTTACAAATTCTATTTAATTTCTTCTTCAATCCCGAACAGTGTTTCTGATAAGGATGAATTTATTGTTGCTTCCACGTATGTTGTCAGATGTCACTTCATCTCTTTGTCCATACTTGGATGCCTTGAATGTTTATTTACTGCCAATCTTGAAAATCTTCTTTGAAAATCTTGTTGTCTTTCGACGTGGTTTTTGTTTTGTCTTTTACCCTTCTTGGATGTTGTCAAGATTTAATGTCTCGATTTCATCCAGATGTAAAGAATCTGGTGATGGCTCTGGTGAGTTCCAAGCCTTCCACGTGTCTTTGATTTCTTCTGTTATGTCAGAAGGAAAATCATCGAGTTCCATATCTGCTATTTTCTTTAGCAGTTGTAAGGATTCTTCATCTCTCGATTTTTGCATTAGACTATTTTTGTCAGCTACTATTCTTCTTCCATCAGTATGCAGTGTATATGTCTGATCTTGAAGTACGTGTCGAGCTGTTGACATTAAATCAATTCCTGCTTGGATTTGAAGATATTTTGGATTATTATAACACTTGTCAATGGTTTTTGTCAAGTGTTCTTTGTTTTCTTTAGCTGCTGATAAATAAGGACTATCAATCATCTTTTGAATAATCCATATTTGATAAAAATTTGATAAAAACGTTCTTTTCAAATAATACCAATTAGACTACTTATTTGGATATAAAAATAGTAGAAAAAATCGTCTCTATATACTAATAGTGATAATATAGCTTTTATAATAGCAGGAAAATCTTTTAAATGATGAAAAGAAAAATTTTGTACTACTATTTCTCTAACAAAACCCCATTCAATACTGCTTATATCAAATGGTTCATGGTCTAGTCTAAATTTTATAGAAGGAAATTCTTCTCCTATTTCATTTATATAAATAAAAGATTGTAAAAGTATTCAAAAAACTTTTTTAAATTGAGCTTCTTTGGTTGCAAATGACTCTATTAATTTTTTCAAAAACTTCAAATGGTAATATATTTTTAGCTTTATTATATAAGCATATTCTAAACATTTTATTCATAACGGACTATTTGTTCCTTTATGAATAAAATATTGAAATATATCAATAAGATTATTTATCTCATTGATATTTTTGAATTCTATTTCAATTCTTCCCAATCTCTATATAAAATAGATTTTAATAATAAATCATGAGCTTCATTATCTTTAGTTGTTTTTCAACTAAAAATTGGGAAAGTTTTGTAAGAGCTCTTACAGAAATTTGCTCTTTGATACATAATATGGGTTTTCCATATTTCATTAATAAAGTTATATAAATCATTGGTAAACTTTGGATTATAAAAATCTTTTACTTGAGGAAAAAGTTGTTGTTGTTTCAACAAATCTTACGCCCCTTTTATAACTTCGAATAACTAGCTTGAAAAGCTGAGTTTGGATCCTGAGACCAAGGGAATTGGCTTGTTTGGCTTATTCTTCTTGGTGGGTATTGGCTTGCCATTTTTGGTGCATAAGATGGAGAAGATCCAATTGGTTGTCTTACCATTGGATAAGGAACATAATATCCTTGATTGGCATAATATGATGTTAATATCGGAGTAAATCCTTGATTAGGATTTGTTTGCTTCCCTTTGTTGGGTTTTTATGAACCGTAGTCCATTCTCCGACTTGTTCTAGAGGTTTTTACCTCTATCCATAAGGCTGCTAAGATAATCAAAGCAATAACATTATCAGCGCCTTTAACATATAAAACTTCAAAATTAAAACTACATAATTCATTGTACCATCTAATTCTTCTAGGTACATTTTCTAAACTATTATTAGTAAGAAATTGTTTAACTGCCTGGTTGTCAGTTTTGATAATAAAATTTTCAGATGCTAGATATATAAAAAAGGTTTTATTGCTTTTTAATGGCCAATAATTCTTTTTCATATATAGCATAATTAATTTCGTTTAGTTTAAATTTTCCAGAACTATATCCGCATATTAGTTCTTCTTTATTTTTTTTTTGTTTTAGCTTTTAAAATACATCCCCAATAATTTTGTGATGCATCGCTTTCTAAAATTAATTTATCACCTTGTTTAGGTAAATAAACTTTTGGAGTATAATTTATTTCTATTTTTATATTTTTAATAATTTACGAGTCTTCTTTAGACCAAATTAAAAGGTTTTCCTTTTTTTAATTTTTCATATAAGTCACCTATTTTTTGGGACAAATTAGGAAAGAAGTTTCTTCCATAATTAACTATTCCTAGAAATTGTTGAAGTTGTTTTTATCTTTAATTTCTTGAGAAATTCTTTTATTTTTACTATAATATGATCTTGTAGTTTAAGACCATCTGCTTGATAGATTTAAACCTAAAAATTCTATTTCTGTTTTTCTAATTCTATTTTCTTAGGACTCAAAATAATTCCATGTTTTATGAATTCTTGAGAGATAATATTTAAATGTTTTCTATGTTTTTCCAGTGTTTCAAAAATATTAAGATATCATCTATATAAACTACACAAAATTTTTATATTTATTAAATATAGAATCCATCCATCTTTGGAAGATTTGAGGTGCATTACATAACCCAAATGGCATTACTCTCCATTGATAATGACCATTAGGTGCACTAAAAAGTCATTAATGGTTTAGATTCATCGATTAGCATTATTTGCCAAAATCCTGATTCTGATCAAATTTACTAAAATATTTTGCTTGTTTAGCTTGATTTATCGAAACATCTTTTCTTGGTATAAAGTATCCATCAAAAATAGTATTTTGGTTTAGTCTTTTATAATTAATTACCATTCTAGCTTTTCCTCTTTTTATTTCGGCATGGTTTCTTACCATAAAGGCCGGACTTGAGTGTGGACTATTAGTTTTTCTATTAATCCTTTTTCTAATAATTCCTTAATTTGTATATCAAATTCATCTATATCTTGTTTAGTATAGATCATGGGTTTAATTCTAATAATTTTATTAGGATTTTTAATTTTATCTCGCAATATCTTGGATCTTGTTTTCCCATAGTTTTAGTGGTTCTTCACTAAAATTATTTTCTAAGATTTTAAACAACCAATGATTTGTTTCTAGTTGTTTAATTTGTTCTTTTCTTGTTGGTCTAAAACCTTTATCACATATAAATTTATGATTTTCTATCAAAGGTATTTCTCTGAAGTTTTTTCATTGATAATATAACTAAATTTCTATCTATGGAAAATGGTAAATGATGATATATAAAATTATTTCCTAATAATATATCTCCATGCATTTACTGGAAACATAATATTTTAGGAATTACAAATCTAACATTATTTATGTAGATTGGTATATTTCTAGCTTTGAATTGAATTATGGTTTCTTTACCATCTATTCCTATAGCTCTAATTGGGTTTTTCATTAATTCCCATTTTCTACAGTATTGCATTTTCTCTGCAACTACCGTGGTAGCTCTGTATCTAACAAAGCATGTAAAGAATATGTTTTATATTCTCTAAATTGAAATGTAATTTCTATATATGTATAATACTTTCTAGGTTGAAAGTTTGAAAATGTAATAATATCATTTTTTCCCATTTTCATTTGTTGAATAATGGTGGCAGATTGTATTTCTTCCATTCTAGTGTTTCTAGAATTTCTACTAGGTTACTGTGGGGAAAATAGGTATTTGAACTGTTTTCATACCTATTGGTGTTGAATTTGTACTTATATTATCCTCATCTTCTTCTGTTTGAGAATTAGAGGTAAAACTAAATTGTCATTCGTATTTGTTATAGCATTATTTTTAAAATATAGTCTATCTCCACGATGACACATATTCTATTGTACTTCTTCGGTTTTGAAATCTGGCTCCACTTATTCTATCTATTATCCAATCTCTTGGTATTGATAGATCTTTTAAATGTAATAATTTAGGCTGAATTTACGTAGTAAATTTATTAGGCTCAAATAGCTCTATTATTTTATTATTAATTTCTTTAATTTCTACTTACTGTAGTGTTGGTATATTCATTAATAGAAGTCCAACTTATTGCTAGATCTTCTGCTAAATCCTTAATTTCAGAATTTTTTGTCCAATTCTTAAACATAAACATTCTTCTATTAGAGGATCTGTAATGGATATAAAATAATTTGGTTTTACTTTAAATCCTATTACTCCATTATGTAAATTAGACTGAATACCTCCAATAAGTGCTTTTATTGGATTTTCAAATCTTTTATCTAATAACACCTGCTATTATAGGTATATCATGACCTCTTCTAAATAAAGCTCTAATTGTTATCATAATTATTCCTAAATGTATATATCTAACTTTGAGGTATTTCTTTTTAATCCTCATGATTTTTCTTTAGTAAATAATGGGATTTACATTAATCCTCCTCTAGTATCTTTAGCGACTGTATTGCCACTAATTTTTTCTATATGCCTTTGACTCCAAATTTTAAACTTAGATATTTTATATATTTCTTCTTTAGAAATATGATTTTTATTAATTTTTTCTATCATTTCATCAGAAAAGTCTTTTTCTTCTCAATTAAATTCCTAATTTAATATCTTGCTGTTCTTTTTGAGGAATTTCTTCTAATTGGTTTTTAGAACTACTTCCTACATTAAACATAAATATATATTCTTCTTCATCAGAATCTGTTTCTGATATTAGCTCATATAATATTTCTTCAGGATTTATTTCCTCTTCAAAACATATTTCTAAATCTTGTTCTTCAAGACTTTTAATTACCTTTTTAGCACTTTTGCCTTTATTAGGACAATTTGTTGCTATGTGACCTTCTTCATCACATATAAAACATTTACATATTTGTTTTTAGATTTTTAGAAGTTTTTCTTCTAATAAATTTTTCTTTTTATTATTATTATTATTACAATTATATCTTTTATTTCCTGGCTTCCATTTAACAAATTTATATTTTCTATTTTTCTTTCTATGTTTTTTATAAGTACTAGGACGTATTGTTTTACATCCAAATTCCCATTCGTTTTCTAGAATTTTTGTACAATGACTATAACTTAATTTATTTTTACTTGTTTAGCGACTTTAGTTTGTAAGCAATGTAAAGTTATTCTTTCTTTTGCAAAATTTATCCTATTACCTATAGAATCTATATTTTCTTTTGCTATTCCTGCTTCTTTACTATGTTTATCTAAATAAGATACATATTTCTTTATACATATCTCATCCCATGGTGGAGGTAATTTATGAAAATATTGGTTTTTCCAAAATTGTATATTTTCGTTTTTTAACTTTTGATATTCATGAAGAAATTTTTTAGAAAATTCTTCTAAATATCTTATATCACATAATTTTATTTTTGACAAAACATAACTAGCTATACTATCTTGATCTTTTTTATCAAAATAGCCACAAAATTCTGTTTTTAGAATATTTGTTAATCCTTTTAAAAGATCTTTAGGGGTACCTATCTGATTAATTAGTTGTCCTTTTTGGAATTTTCCTACATCAGATTCTTCCCATCTTCTTAAAAATTGTAAAACATCTCCTTGAAATGTTCCAACAAAATAGTTTAAAAATTTTTCTTTTGACCATGTAATTTTGTTGTTTACAACAATTGTCATTATTCGTGCCCAATCATCTATGGTTTTTCATAGTCTGCTATTTGAATATTAGTCAAATCTAAATATATTCCTCCTTGGGCCACATTTCTTTTGTTTAAGTCATCTATCCTATGTGGTATAGGTATAGTTTGACTAGGTTGTTGATTAGAAGATTCTCCCATATATTCGGTTTTAATTTCATTGGTAGCTATATCTTCGGTTTGATTACCAAAATCCTAATTGTATTATCTATTGTTTCAAACTCTTTGTTTAGCGTTCTCGAGATAATCATCTTTTTGAATATCCGATCTATTTTTCTTTTACCATATGGATCTGTAGTTTCAATATCCATAGGTTCTGGTTTTCTTCCTCATCTGTTGAAGTGTCTTCTTCATCGATTTATAACTAGTAACTTTTAAATCTTCTTGATTATCGAATTACTAGAACTACTACTTTCTGTAGTGTCATAATTTAACATATAATGGTAATTAAACTTAGCAAATAGGTCTTTTGTTTTTCATAAAGTTCTTCTATTAATTTTAAATATTCTACTCTTTCATTTTTATCTTTCTTTGTTTGTAAATCTTCTTTTCCAATGTTCTATAAGTTCTTTATAGGATTGGAAATCATATTTTGTTGAGTTAAGGATTTTCTTTTTCAGATTTTTACCTTTACTAGTAGAAGATGATTCTTCTGCGAGAGGTTTCTTCCTCTTCATCCGATAAAGTTAAAATTATATTACTATTACCATAATATAAAGGACCTAGATCTATGTCCACTCTATGTTATTATTTATAACTTGTTCTAATTTGTTATTTACTTGACAATATTTCTTTAGATTTGTTGTTCAAATCTAATTCCTTAATATTTCCTAGATTATTTACCTTTTCTTCTATATTATTGACCTTATTATATATTTTATTAAAATATATAGAGGTTATATCTATTAAACTATTAAATCCTTTACTAAGGGTCAAATATTATTATTTTTGTTTAGAATCTATATGCATAATATGATTGCATGTTTTATCTTTATATAAACAATCTGTTTCTTCCATGTTATTCATCTTGGTACCTAAAACCTTCATTATTATCTTGTCTTAAACACTGGGGCCTAACGTCTCTCTCCTAGACTTAAACAGGCAAAGTTAAGACAAAATAACAGATGTATGGGTTTTAAGATAAATAACCAGAGAATTAACAAAATTGTAGATTAAAGATAAGAACTTACAGTGGATATTTGATATAGATTCTCCAAGAATCACACTCAGGGGCCTCGATACGATTCTGAGATGTATGGGTTTTCAGCAATACCAGTTACGGGGGGGGAGTTTAGTATGGGTGCGGAAGATCGTTATTTTATTAAAAGTAAAGGAAAGGTTTTTACAAGGAAAGATTGTTTACAATGAGAAAACTAAAAGTAAAGAGAAAAGATTTCTAACTATTTTTTCGATCGTTTACAAAAGAGAAAACTAAAAGTAAAGATTTCTAAACTATTTTTCGATCGTTTACAAGAGAGAAAACTAAAAGTAAAGATTTCTAAACTATTTTTCGATGCCCCTTCTAGGCCCTTTACATGCTTATTTATAGTAGAATTTACAAATTCTATTTAATTTCTTCTTCAATCCCGAACAGTGGTTTACGATAAGGATGAATTTATTGTTGCTTCCACGTATGTTGTCAGATGTCACTTCATCTCTTTGTCCATACTTGGATGCCTTGAATGTTTATTTACTGCCAATCTTGAAAATCTTCTTTGAAAATCTTGTTGTCTTTCCACGTGGTTTTTGTTTTGTCTTTTACCCTTCTTGGATGTTGTCAAGATTTAATGTCTCGATTTCATCCAGGATGTAAAGAATCGTGATGGCTCTCGTGAGTTCCAAGCCTTCCACGTGTCTTTGATTTCTTCATTATGTCGGAAGGAAAATCATCGAGTTCCATATCTGCTATTTTCTTTAGCGATTGTAAGGATTCTTCATCTCTCGATTTTTGCATTAGACTATTTTTGTCGACTACTATTCTTCTTCCATCGCATGTAGTGTATATGTCCGATCTTGAAGTACGTGTCGAGTCGTTGACATTAAATCAATTCTGCTTGGATTTGAAGATATTTTGGATTATTATAACACTTGTCAATGGTTTTGTCAAGTGTTCTTTGTTTTCTTTAGTTTGGCGATAAATAAGGACTATCAATCATCTTTTGAATAATCCATATTTGATAAGGTGATAAAAACGTTCTTTTTCAAAGAATACCAATTAGACTACTTATTTGGATATAAAAATAGTAGAAAAAATCGTCTCTATATACTAATAGTGATAATATAGCTTTTATAATAGCAGAAAATCTTTTAGATGATGAAAAGAAAAATTTTGTACTACTATTTCTCTAACAAAACCCCATTCAATACTGCTTATATCAAATGGTTCATGGTCTAGTCTAAATTTTATAGAAGGAAATTCTTCTCCTATTTCATTTATATAAATAAAAGATTGTAAAAAGTATTCAGAAAAAACTTTTTTAAATTGAGCTTGCTGGTTGCAAATGACTCTATTAATTTTTTCAAAAACTTCAAATGGTAATATATTTTTAGCTTTATTATATAAGCATATTCTAAACATTTTATTCATAACGGACTATTTGTTCCTTTATGAATAAAATATTGAAATATATCAATAAGATTATTTATCTCATTGATATTTTTGAATTCTATTTAAATTCTTCCCAATCTCTATATAAAATAGATTTTAATAATAAATCATGAGCTTCATTATCTTTAGTTGTTTTTTCAACTAAAAATTGGGAAAGTTTTGTAAGAGCTCTTCCAAATTTGCTCTTTGATCTGTAATATGGGTTTTCCATATTTCATTAATAAAGTTATATAAATCATTGGTAAACTTTGGATTATAAAAATCTTTTACTTGAGAAAAAGTTGTTGTTGTTTCAACAAATCTTCTCGCCCCTTTTATAACTTCGAATAACTAGCTTGAAAAGTGAGTTTGGATCCCGAGACCAAGGAATTGGCTTGTTTGGCTTATTCTTCTTGGTGGGTATTGGCTTGCCATTTTGGTGCATAAGATGGAGAAGATCCAATTGGTTGTCTTACCATTGGATAAGGAACATAATATCCTTGATTGGCATAATATGATGTTAATATCGGAGTAAATCCTTGATTAGGATTTGTTTGCTTCCCTTTGTTGGGTTTTTTATGAACCGTAGTCCATTCTCCGACTTGTTCTAGAGGTTTTTACCTCTATCCATAAGGCTGCTAAGATAATCAACAATAACATTATCAGCGCCTTTAACATATAAAACTTCAAAATTAAAACTACATAATTCATTGTACCATCTAATTCTTCTAGGTACATTTTCTAAACTATTATTAGTAAGAAATTGTTTAACCGCTCAGTTGTCGATTTTGATAATAAAATTTTCAGATGCTAGATATATAAAAAAGGTTTTTATTGCTTTTTTAATGGCCAATAATTCTTTTTCATATATAGCATAATTAATTTCGTTTGGTTTAAATTTTCCAGAACTATATCCGCATATTAGTTCTTCTTTATTTTTTTTGTTTTAGCTTTTAAAATACATCCCCAATAATTTTGTGATGCATCAGTTTCTAAAATTAATTTATCACCTTGTTTAGGTAAATAAACTTTTGGAGTATAATTTATTTCTGTTTTTATATTTTTAATAATTTCTGAGTCTTCTTTAGACCAGCTAAAAGGTTTTCCTTTTTTTAATTTTTCATATAAGTCACCTATTTTTTGGGACAAATTAGGAAAGAAGTTTCTTCCATAATTAACTATTCCTAGAAATTGTTGAAGTTGTTTTTTATCTTTAATTTCTTCAGGAAATTCTTTTATTTTTACTATAATATGATCTTGTAGTTTAAGACCATCTGCCGATAGATTTAAACCTAAAAATTCTATTTCTGTTTTTTCTAATTCTATTTTCTTAGGACTCAAAATAATTCCATGTTTTATGAATTCTTGAGAGATAATATTTAAATGTTTTCTATGTTTTTCCAGTGTTTCTGAAAATATTAAGATATCATCTATATAAACTACACAAAATTTTTTATATTTATTAAATATAGAATCCATCCATCTTTGGAAGATTTGAGGTGCATTACATAACTCAAATGGCATTACTCTCCATTGATAATGACCATTAGGTGCACTAAAAGCCGTTAATGGTTTAGATTCATCAGTTAGCATTATTTGCCAAAATCCTGATTTACAGTCAAATTTACTAAAATATTTTGCTTGTTTAGCTTGATTTATCGAACATCTCTTTCTTGGTATAAAGTATCCATCAAAAATAGTATTTTGGTTTAGTCTTTTATAATTAATTACCATTCTAGCTTTTCCTCTTTTTATTTCGGCATGGTTTCTTACCATAAAGGCTTTGGACTTGAGTGTGGACTATTAGTTTTTCTATTAATCCTTTTTCTAATAATTCCTTAATTTGTATATCAAATTCATCTATATCTTGTTTATATATAGATCATGGGTTTGATTCTAATAATTTTATTAGGATTTTTAATTTTATCTCGCAATATCTTGGACTGTTTTCCCATAGTTTTAGTGGTTCTTCACTAAAATTATTTTCTAAGATTTTAAACAACCAATGATTTGTTTCTAGTTGTTTAATTTGTTCTTTTCTTGTTGGTCTAAAACCTTTATCACATATAAATTTATGATTTTCTATCAAAGGTATTTCTACTGTAAGTTTTTACTGTTGATAATATAACTAAATTTCTATCTATGGAAAATGGTAAATGATGATATATAAAATTATTTCCTAATAATATATCTCCATGCATTTCTGGAAACATAATATTTTAGGAATTACAAATCTAACATTATTTATGTAGATTGGTATATTTCTAGCTTTGAATTGAATTATGGTTTCTTTACCATCTATTCCTATAGCTCTAATTGGGTTTTCATTAATTCCCATTTTCTCACAGTATTGCATTTTCTCTGCAACTCTTTGGTGGTAGCTCTGTATCTAACAAAGCATGTAAAGAATATGTTTTATATTCTCTAAATTGAAATGTAATTTCTATATATGTATAATACTTTCTAGGTTGAAAGTTTGAAAATGTAATAATATCATTTTTTCCCATTTTCATTTGTTGAATAATGGTGGCAGATTGTATTTCTTCCATTCTAGTGTTTCTAGAATTTCTACTAGGTTCATGGGGAAAATAGGTATTTGAACTGTTTTCATACCTATTGGTGTTGAATTTGTACTTATATTATCCTCATCTTCTTCTGTTTGAGAATTAGAGGGTAAAACTAAATTGTCATTCGTATTTGTTATAGCATTATTTTTAAAATATAGTCTATCTCCGATGACACATATTCTATTGTACTTACTGGTTTTGAAGTACTGGCTCCACTTATTCTATCTATTATCCAATCTCTTGGTATTGATAAATCTTTTAAATGTAATAATTTAGGCTGAATTTACGTAGTAAATTTATTAGGCTCAAATAGCTCTATTATTTTATTATTAATTTCTTTAATTTCTACTTCTGTAGTGTTGGTATATTCATTAATAGAAGTCCAACTTATTGCTAGATCTTCTGCTAAATCCTTAATTTGAATTTTTGTCCAATTCTTAAACATAAACATTCTTCTATTAGAGGATCTGTAATGGATATAAAATAATTTGGTTTTACTTTAAATCCTATTACTCCATTATGTAAATTAGATGAATACCTCCAATAAGTGCTTTTATTGGATTTTCAAATCTTTTATCTAATAACACTTTGCTATTATAGGTATATCATGACCTCTTCTAAATAAAGCTCTAATTGTTATCATAATTATTCCTAAATGTATATATCTAACTTTGAGGGTATTTCTTTTTAATCCTCATGATTTTTCTTTAGTAAATAATGGGATTTACATTAATCCTCCTCTAGTATCTTTAGCTGCATTTGTATTGCCACTAATTTTTCTATATGCCTTTGACTCCAAATTTTAAACTTAGATATTTTATATATTTCTTCTTTAGAAATATGATTTTTATTAATTTTTTCTATCATTTCATCGAAAAAGTCTTTTTCTTCTCAATTAAATTCCCTAATTTAATATCTTGTTTGTTCTTTTGAGGAATTTCTTCTAATTGGTTTTAGAACTACTTCCTACATTAAACATAAATATATATTCTTCTTCATCGAATCTGCTTCGATATTAGCTCATATAATATTTCTTGAGATTTATTTCCTCTTCAAAACATATTTCTAAATCTTGTTCTTCAAGACTTTTAATTACCTTTTTAGCACTTTTGCCTTTATTAGGACAATTTGTTGCTATGTGACCTTCTTCATCACATATAAAACATTTACATATTTGTTTTTTAGATTTTTTAGAAGTTTTTCTTCTAATAAATTTTTTCTTTTTCTTATTATTATTATTACCAGTATATCTTTTATTTCCTGGCTTCCATTTAACAAATTTATATTTTCTATTTTTCTTTCTATGTTTTTTATAAGTACTAGGACGTATTGTTTTACATCCAAATTCCCATTCGTTTTCTAGAATTTTTGTACAATGACTATAACTTAATTTATTTTTTACTTGTTTAGCAGCTTTAGTTTGTAAGCAATGTAAAGTTATTCTTTCTTTTGCAAAATTTATCCTATTACCTATAGAATCTATATTTTCTTTTGCTATTCCTGCTTCTTTACTATGTTTATCTAAATAAGATACATATTTCTTTATACATATCTCATCCCATGGTGGAGGTAATTTATGAAAATATTGGTTTTTCCAAAATTGTATATTTTCGTTTTTAACTTTTGATATTCATGAAGAAATTTTTAGAAAATTCTTCTAAATATCTTATATCACATAATTTTATTTTTGACAAAACATAACTAGCTATACTATCTTGATCTTTTTTATCAAAATAGCCACAAAATTCTGTTTTTAGAATATTTGTTAATCCTTTTAAAAGATCTTTAGGGGTACCTATCTGATTAATTAGTTGTCCTTTTTGGATTTTTCCTACATCAGATTCTTCCCATCTTCTTAAAAATTGTAAAACATCTCCTTGAAATGTTCCAACAAAATAGTTTAAAAATTTTTCTTTTGACCATGTACTCTTGTTGTTTACAACAATTGTCATTGGATCGTGCCCAATCATCTATGGTTTTTCATAGTCTGCTATTTGAATATTAGTCAAGTCTAAATATATTCCTCCTTGGGCCACATTTCTTTTGTTTAAGTCATCTATCCTATGTGGTATAGGTATAGTTTGACTAGGTTGTTGATTAGAAGATTCTCCCATATATTCGGTTTTAATTTCATTGGTAGCTATATCTTCTGGTTTGATTACAAAAATCCTAATTGTATTATCTATTGTTTCAAACTCTTTGTTTAGCGTTCTCGGATAATCATCTTTTTGAATATCCGAATCTATTTTTCTTTTACCATATGGATCTGTAGTTTCAATATCCATAGGTTACGGTTTTTCTTCCTCATCTGTTGAAGTGTCTTCTTCATCGATTTATAACTAGTAACTTTTAAATCTTCTTGATTATCGAATTACTAGAACTACTACTTTACAGTAGTGTCATAATTTAACATATAATGGTAATTAAACTTAGCAAATAGGTCTTTTTGTTTTTCATAAAGTTCTTCTATTAATTTTAAATATTCTACTCTTTCATTTTTATCTTTCTTTGTTTGTAAATCTTCTTTTCCAATGTTCTATAAGTTCTTTATAGGATTGGAAATCATATTTTGTTGAGTTAAAGATTTTCTTTTTTGATTTTTTACCTTTACTAGTAGAAGATGATTCTTCTGCAGAGGTTTCTTCCTCTTCATCTGATAAAGTTAAAATTATATTACTATTACCATAATATAAAGGACCTAGATCTATGTCTGACTCTATGTTATTATTTATAACTTGTTCTAATTTGTTATTTACCTCTGACAATATTTCTTTAGATTTGTTGTTCAAATCTAATTCCTTAATATTTCCTAGATTATTTACCTTTTCTTCTATATTATTGACCTTATTATATATTTTATTAAAATATATAGAGGTTATATCTATTAAACTATTAAATCCTTTACTAAGGGTAAAATATTATTTTCTTGTTTAGAATCTATATGCATAATATGATCGCATGTTTTATCTTTATATAAACAATCTGTTTCTTCCATGTTATTCATCTTGGTTTCCTAAAACCTTCATTATTATCTTGTCTTAAACACTGTGGCCTAACGTCTCTCTCCTAGACTTAAACAGGCAAAGTTAAGACAAAATAATGAGATGTATGGGTTTTAAGATAAATAACCGAGAGAATTAACAAAATTGTAGATTAAAGATAAGAACTTACAGTGGATATTTGATATAGATTCTCCAAGAATCGTTACTCCGGGGGCCTCTGATACCAGTTAAGGGGGAGTATGGGTGCGGAAGATCGTTATTTTATTAAAAGTAAAGGAAAGGTTTTTACAAGGAAAGATTGTTTACAATGAGAAAACTAAAAGTAAAGAGAAAAGATTTCTAATTCTTTTTTCGATCGTTTACAAAAGAGAAAACTAAAAGTAAAGATTTCTAAACTATTTTTCGATCGTTTACAAGAGAGAAAACTAAAAGTAAAGATTTCTAAACTATTTTTCGATGCCCCTTCTAGGCTCTTTACATGCTTATTTATAGTAGAATTTACAAATTCTATTTAATTTCTTCTTCAATCCCGAACAGTGTTTCTGATAAGGATGAATTTATTGTTGCTTCCACGTATGTTGTCAGATGTCACTTCATCTCTTTGTCCATACTTGGATGCCTTGAATGTTTATTTACTGCCAATCTTGAAAATCTTCTTTGAAAATCTTGTTGTCTTTCCACGTGGTTTTTGTTTTGTCTTTTACCCTTCTTGGATGTTGTCAAGATTTAATGTCTCGATTTCATCCAGATGTAAAGAATCTGGTGATGGCTCTGGTGAGTTCCAAGCCTTCCACGTGTCTTTGATTTTTCTAATTCTATTTTCTTTAGCTTATTTTTTCCATTTCCAGTCAAAAAAAATTATATTCTCACCGGTGTCAACGGCATCAATAATTTATTTTTTAAATCGATATACCCATATATTTCAGGTATTTTTAAAAAGTTACATACCGAACACAGTGACGGCACCAAAAATAATTTCTTTTAAAAATTAATCATGACATAATGATTAAGAAAAAGTCAGATGGTACCACCTATGTGTCAAGTGACACCGACAATACACTATAACAAAATATTTATTTTAGTAAATAATTTTTTGCCTGCCTTATTCTGATAAATAATTGTTTTTTCTTACATTATTTTGGTAAAAAACCCAAAACCCAATGATGGCATAAAATTAGACGTGAGTAAAACACTTTCGGCCTTTTTGAAAAGGATAAAGAGTCTTGATCCTAAAAGAGCATATCTAAAATGAAGTATCATACAAACAACACACAATTTGATTTGTTGTACCCTAATAAGCAAGATTTAACCGTTCTCCAAATAGACATTGGAATATAACTAAACATTTTAAATGAATCAAAATCTCAATTAATTTATTATACTTTTATCGAAACCACATAAAAGATGATCTCAAACGAAAACTATTAATCTAACATATCCGGAAAATATATATAATAATTACACATGAATTTTACCTTTAAAAATCTTTACACATGAAAAAAGTCGTTTAACAAATTCATTCGCACACATTAGTAAATCTATTCATGGGAGGAAATCCAAAAAAGAGTGTTGCATATCTATTCATAAAGTGTCCTAAGAATAAAGTGCATTTAAGATTTTCAGGCATCAACTACCCCTTTTTTCTTTTTCTTTTTTTGATTCAAGATTTGGTAGGAAGAGAGCAAGTACTGCCTGAAAATATCAATGGCAAAACATGGGATATTTCAAAATCTGCCATGAAAGAATTCTCAAAATAAGAAAAATCAGACAGTAATAATATAACTAAACATCAGATAACAACACCAAAAATCTGGTTTCCAAAACAAAAGATTCAAGAACCCTAAAAAACACTGTTGAAAAGCATTGGCTCTGTGATAAGCACAAGTTTTGCCTTTTAGCTCTCATTTCTTCTTTGCTGCTTCACTGGCCTTGGTCTATTTGAAACAAGCAAAAACAGTTTGTCAGACGTTTACAAAATGACAGCAGTTCAAGTAAGGTAAGTAAAAATGTCGATTAATCATACCTTCTTTACTCCACGGATCTTCTTAGCCCTGTTCTTCCTTTCCTTCATTTGTTTCCTTGATTTCTCTACCTTGGTATCGAGTCCATTCTGAAACAGCAGCATAAATAATTAGTGTCTTACATTAGATAGCGACCTTTTCAAAGAGACACCGATATAGTACAACTCAGAACAACCACTAGGAATACAAAAGGCATGCAATAGGGAAGAGGCCTTCAGAGTCAATAACGAAAACTGGCTCAAGCTTTCTTCATTAGCAGGCAGTCCTCAAGCACAAATTAGAGCACCAAACTCTAGGTCCAAATACAACACTTTAAGTGCTAGGTTGACTCCATGCACTATAGCCTATGTTACTTGGACTTAGCTAAGAGTGTCAGATATGAATATGTTTTAATCTTTTCTATGTCCAAACATGGGTCAGATTCAACTACTACAACAAAAACAAAGAGAGGGAGTATAACATAGAATTGAGCAATGCTTAAAGTGTGAAAAGAAAATTCTGCAGATAAAGTCCATAGGAGAAATAGAATTAAACATGTTAAAGCATATGCAGCTCATACAAATAACAAATCCAGAGAAAATATAGAATAGAGCCATCAACAATTACCCTGATCAGCCTGTACTTGGGCTCATACTTCTTGGCGTTCTCGACAGAATCATAAATCAAACCAAATCCAGTAGATTTTCCACCTCCAAAATGAGTCCTAAACTTGAACAAAAAGATTGAATTGGGGTCCTTCACCTCATACATTCTAGAGAGCTTTTCCTTCAACTCTGCCTAAAGACAATAAATCAACAGTCAAAAAGCAGTTAATACAATCAATGGTACACGACCAGTTAAGATAAGATTCTGATATTATTGAAAAACATTAAAGATTTACCTTGGAAACATTGGGTCTTCCAGGATGTAAAACGTCAATGATCTAAAAAAAGGGGGGGAAAGTCATGTTAACAATAAACTCAAACAAATATTTTTAAGCAAAGAACATATTTTACTATAATCAAATTTTTTTAAGCAAAGAGGTGTATTGTATTCAAATATAAATTCAAACAATGTTCTAAATTAAGCATCTTATCAGCAATGCAATAAAATCGCAAATTTAGCAACTATATCCTGTAAGTCCCTTATTTAAGCAGATCTATAAATTGAACATTGAACATTGACCCATGCTTGGCTAACGAGAGAAAAGAAAAGGGCACTCACAAATTGCTTCCTGGAAAGAAGCCTGTTGGTCATGAACTTCCTGGTCCTAATAGTTACTGCCTTGTCCGCCATGGTCAAGCAAAATTCTTCTTATTTCCTTTCCGGCACAGGTCAATGGTAAATGCTCTGAAGGCTTTCAAAAGACGACAGTAGCAACTCAAGCAAGAAAACGGAAATGGCGAGAATTTATACCACTGATAATTAGGGTTTTGCCTCTTTTTTGGGGCTAAGCGAACTTTCTATGAGTAATGACACTTGGATTGGGCTATCAATTTTAGAATTTGATTGTTTTAGGCCTGACCCAACTTTCTAGTTTTGTTGGGCTATGCCAGAATTCGGGTATTGAAATTTCATCAAAGTTTGATAATCAATATTTTGTTTTGTAATTAATAATTATGGTGGTGTTTAATTTTTTCTTTCTTTGGAATAATACGTTCAATGAAGTATAACTACGGATGGAAAATCTTCAACTATCCGATTAATTTTGAATTTTTAGTATAGATTTACAATTAAAAAAGGTAATGTTATCCAAACTCTTAATTTTTTTTTTTTGGTAAATATGCATGAAGGAATCTTTCAAATACACGAAAAAGTTAAGGAAAAAAATTAAATATTTCCATACAGAGTACGTACACGAATCATTTGGAGAAAAGGAAAGAAAGATTTATGGTGCAAAATGGGTTTTCATTGTTTGATTTTCCAACATAAAATAATGCTTAGGATCTTCCTTTACAGATACTTGATTATCAACTGGTTGTATGTTGTCATCTGTTTGTTAGAGATTGAATGATTTGCTCCAAAATAGGATTAGGAGAGGGAAAAGGTGAAAAATATAATGTTTTATCAAAAAGGGTGGATTTTCATTGTTCAAACACTCTTGCACATTTTATATATACCAACAGCATCAACTAATACTCTGGGAGGGGTGTTGTTTTGCGAAGATAGTTTGTGAAAGAAATTATCTGGTAGAGACTCCCAAGCCCTTTGAGTATTTGATCGGAGTTAAAATGAATATCATTGACAGAGTTTTGAGTATCCGGATTGGAGTAGCTTCACTACAGCAAAATAGATTTTTCGCGACGTTTTTAGCAGTGAAAAACACCGCTATAGATCGAGCATTAGCGGCGTTTTTAGAAAATCACCTCTATAGATCGAGCATTAGCAGCGCTTCTCTAAAAACGCTGCTAATGCTCGATCTATAGAGGCATTTTGCAAAAAAATAAAGCAAACCACTGTCGTTTTATGTTGAGCTTCACTGTCATTAGTAGCGCTTTTTGAAAAACGCAGCTATAGGTCGACCATAGTGGATTCTTTCCACCTAAAGATACAGAAAGGTGTTAAGACCAATGATGTAACAGCCCGATTTTGGGCCTAGTCAGAATAGTGATTTCAAGACCACTAATTCGAGGTCAAAGAAATTATTTTATTATTATTTTAGAGTTATAACATGTTTATATTAGTGCATGAAAAAAATGGTGAAGTAATTTTAACGTTTGTGAGCCCAATTGCGAAAAAAGGACTAAATCGCATAAAGTACAAAAGTCCTATTTTAATAACTAAAAGTGTCAAATAGCTAGATAACCTAAATTGGGGGTCTTTAAAAGGCAATTAACCCTAAATTAGTGCTTGGCTAGCCATATGATAAAGAAAACTTGATGGTCAAAGTATTAGGTATGGATGACATAATGTGTACTAAAATAATGCCCTAAGCCTAGCTATCATCTTTTTCTTTCATTCTTTCTCTTCCACCGAAAATTTCAGCAAGAATAGATGTTTGAGAGCTTTAAAATTTCAGTCATTTAGTCTCTCTACAAGTAAGTGATTATGATAGTTTTTCTTGATGATTTTTACATTTTTGGACCCCTTGAAGCATGAGCTCTCAAACGAGGGGACTATTTTGCAAAATGGTTGAAATTATAGGGTTTTACCATGAGTTTTCGTGTAGTTTTCTGAAATTTTATGGAAGAATATGAGTTTTGGGTGTGTAATAAACAACTTTTGTAAAGGGATTTCTCATGAAAACCCTAATAGGGACTATTTTGCATAAGTTGAAAATTTGATGCTAAATGTGTGAAATAGTAGAAATTTTGGATTGCCATAAGAGTAGAAAGGGTTCGGCTAGGCTTATGATATGAGGAAATTCGATAAAATTCAATTTTCAGACCTAGGGGTAAAATGGTCATTTTGTAAAAGTCTAAGGGCAAAATTATCATTTTGCCCAATTATAGATTATTGAGTGCCTAGATCAATAAAATGACTAAAATTGTGAATTTTTATTATCTTAGATCAAGAAATACCAAATCCGAACCTAGATTAGGGGAAGGCCAAGCAAGTTGATTAAACTGACCAACCTCTTACATTTTGTAATTCGAGGTAAGTTGTATGTAAATAATACAACTATATTGTCATTATATGTGTTGAATTAATTTTGCATGAATTGTTTGATTTTGAAAATGAGAATGCATGATGATAATTGAGATAGTAGAATTCTCGTTTGAACCATAAGGAATAAATCGGATATTCATGCCATGATGTACGGGGTTATTGTGAGCTAGTGTAAGACATGTCTGGGACATGCATCGACCACATTATGAGAGCCAGTGTAAGACCATGTCTGGGACATGGCATCGACATTGAGACGAGAGCTAGTGTAAGACATGTCTGGTACATGCATCGGCCTCGAGGTGTAAGCTAGTGTAAGACATGTCTGGGACATGCATCGACTACATGTTGTGTCAGTGTAAGACCATGTGTAACAGTCCGGTTTAGACCCTAGTCAGAATAGTGGTTTTGGGACCACATATCCGAGTCAAAAAATACTTAAATATTATTTTTTGTGCTTAATATGTGTGAATTAGTAGGTGTGAAAGTTTCATGTGAAAATTTAATCGTTTGTGTGCTGATTTAATGAAAAGGACCTAATCGCATAAAATGTAAAAGTTGTGTGCTAGATGTTAAAAGTGCCTATTTGACTTGCCTTTATAATTGTGAGGTCCTTATGTGGTTATTTGACCAAATTTATGATTAAATGACATTAGTGGACATTAGTTGATAGCATATTAATGTTTTAATGCAAGGGTAATATGGTAAAATGCATATTAAAGTAGTTAAAATATAACAAAAATATGAAAACATGTCATTTTTGGTCTTCATCTTGCCGAAAATCACAAGACAAAAGAAAAGAAAAAGAGTTCTAGGGTTCGGCTAGTTTAAAGCTTAATTGAGGTATGTTTTTGTTTCAATTTTTGATGATTTCTACGTTCTTGTGATCGTTGTTAAGTGCTCTAGCTAGCCCATGCTTAAATTCATGAAATTGTTGATGATTTGATGAGATGCCATTGATGAATTCATGAGTTTTGTGATGTTAAATGATTAATTATGAAAGCTCAGTGCTTGATATACATGTTTTGTAAAGTGATTTTGAGTAAAAATGCATAATAGGGATTAAATTGTAAAAATGTTATTTTGAGGGACTAAAATGTGAAATAACTAAAATGTATAGACTTGTATGAGAGCTGTGAAAATTCAACTAAGCTTGTGTGCAAAGAAATTTTGTGTATTTGTGATTTTGTGAATTAGGGACTAAAGTGTCGAAATGTGAAAATGTGAGGGCTATTTTGCAAAATACCCTAATTGTGTGTAAATGGATTGGTTTGAATTATTTAGTGAATAAAAGGGTTAATTTTGAATACATATAGATCAAGAAAAGAGGAATCCAGACTTAGACCGAGGGAAGTCGAAGATTATAGTGTAAACAGTCTGAGTCGACAATTCTGAGTACGAGGTAAGTTCGTACGTAAAATATGATGTTAAAAGTATGTTTTGATGCTTTGTTTATACATAGATTTTATATATATTTGGTTTGGATGAATACGATGATAAATCAATGGTATTATCACTAAGTGTGCGATTTAAACTAGCTTCGGCTATATGAGGCACTAAGTGTGCGATACCGAGATAGCTTCGGTTAATTGAGATGGCACTAAGTGTGCAGAATTATTATAGCTTAGGCTAACCCCTAAGGCACTAAGTGTGCGGATGGTTATAGCACGAATAATCTTCAGAAAGTTTTAAAATATCCTAACGAGAGGTGAGAATGAAAATGAATGAATATGGGAAGGTTCAGGTATGTATAATACCTATGTGGTAAATGGTATTATGTATATAAAGTTCATTGAATTGGTATAAACATATGGATGGTGTTGGTATAAAATTGATAGATGAATTGAGAATTTATAATACTTATGTGTTGATGTTTTATATTTTATACACTATTGATGATTTTTAGTACGAGCTTACTAAGCTTTTGAAAGCTTACTTTGTATGTGTTTCCATTGTTTTATAGATATCGAAGCTACTGTGAGCTCGGGGATCATCAAGGATCGTCACCACACTATCGAACCTTATTTTGGTACTTTTGAAAATGTACATTTTGAAGTATGGCATGTATAGGCTAGTAGTTGTGGGATTATGTTTTGTGATGTATATATTGAGCCATGTGATTTGGCTAGTTCATGTTTGAACTTATTGTTTGATAATGGTATATGATATGTGATGCCAATGTTCAATTGTGTTATGTTTTGTTCGGTTAAAAGAGATGGTAGGATTGGTAAGTTTTGGTAAGTTTGAGCATGATGTTAAAGGATGTATTGAAAGAAATGTTTTGACAAGCTTTTGTCTTATGTTTTAATATAGATTAGTAAGGCTTATGAGTATGTATTTGGTTGGAATTGATATGTCATGAGTGGCTTATATTTTGATTATGAATTGGCTAAAATGGTTGTGTATATATGTTTATTTTGGTGCCTATAGGTTAACCCAAATTGGGGTGGCAAATTGGCTATTCAAATGGCCTATTTTTGTCCACAAGGGCAGAGACACGGGCGTGTATCTCAGCTGTGTGCGACACGTAATCACGTTACACGGCTGTGTGTCCTCTGGGGTACCCTACGAATTAAAGGCAGTATACCCTCCAGTTTTGACACGGCCTAGACACATGGGCGTGTCTATTGGTCGTGTGTGGTACACGGGTTGGCACACGGGCGTGTGATCAGCCATGTGGCCAAGTCAGTAGCCTCCCTAATTTTTACACGACCTGGCACAAGGGCGTGTCTAAGGCTGTGTAAGACACACGGCCTATTCACGCGGGCGTGTGACCTTTGAAAAGTTGAAAATTTTTATAAGTTCTGAAAAGTTCACATGTTATCGATTTAGTCCTAGATGCATGAATTAGACCTTGTATGCTCCATTTAAGTTTGTATTGAACATGAATGATTAGTATTTATGGAATTGAGATGATATTTGATATTCGATTGTTCTGAACTGTGTTACGAGTCTGGTAATGCCGTTTAACCTATTCCGAGACGGTTACGAGTTAGGGGTGTTACACCATTTCTGGGACATGGCATTGGCATTCTACCCTATGTTCGAGGCTTATTGAATATCCGGTAATGTTCCGAATGGTTCAACAGTGAGAGTTACGATTTAAGTTAATGAGAAAGATATAAACGTGTTGTAAGTGATACAAGTACCTATTTGGTATGTATGAGATGTGAGCTCAATATATGCTATATGATATGATATGCATTGGATAATAATGAGTAAGTAGTACTTATGCCTATGTTTGTAATAAGAGCATGTTAATGAATGGTAAAGTTGTTGTTATGTATTTGCATTTTACTTACTAAGTTTTATGCTTACTTCCTCTCCTTTCCATTGTCTTATAGTGCCGCCTAAATAGCTTGAGGACCATCGGACGTTGAAAGCAACGATTGCACTATCATCCGAAGCACTCTGTATTGTTAGATTACTTGTTTTTTAGTATGGCATGTATAGGGCTTAGACTGTAATGTTTTGTGTCCTTGAGAAATTAGCCAAATGTGTGGCTTGGGATAAATCCTTTCATTTTGTATAAGGCAATGGATAATGGTCAATATTCATTTTGTTATTGTATAGAAGATTCTACTTTTCATGGATGAGTAAAATTGCACAATTGAAATGTTGTCTATTGTGGTTGTTCTGGTCATATGATGTGCCATTATATTGGTATAGAGTGATCTTATGCAGGTTATGTAAGTAAGGGTGGCAAAGACGCTTGGTAAATAGCCTTATTTTGTCCACACAGGTAGGCACATGGGCGTGTGTCTAGGCCGTGTGTGACACACGGCCAGCCCCATGGGTGTGTTGTCCAGCCGTGTGTCCCCTGCACGTAATATATGCAAGTCAGTATGCATGGTAATAAACACACGGGCAGAGACACGGCCATATGTCTCAGCCATGTGAAGGACACCGCCTAGCACACGAACGTGTGCCTTGGCCATGTGGCCCTTAAAAATTGTTGACGTCAGAAACAGAATGCTCAGGTTTTTGCAGACAGGCTAGGACACGGGTGTGTTATGGCCGTGTGACGGACACAGGCGTGTTCCAGGCCGTGTAAAAACCCCTGTAGGTGTGAATTTAGAATTAATTCCACACGGGTGGAGGACACAGGCGTGTCCCTAGGTGCTTAGGCCGTGTGGACCACACAGGCCAACAGTACTACCATGTCGAATTGATGACACGGGCGTGTTGCCCCTCCCACACGGACGTGTGCCCCTACGTCTAGTAATATTTTTTAGGGCTTGTGGAAGGACCCGAATTGGTCCTGATTGATTTTTAAATGAATGTTTGGAGTTTTGTAGGTCCATATTGAAGAAGTTGAAAAAGTTTTAAATTTGACCTAATCTTGGTGACTCGGAAAGGTGTGAATGTATGTGTTCAAGTTAGGTAATGCCTCGTATTCCGTCCCGGCGTAGGGTACTAGTGCGGGGTGTTACAAATGAGATAAACACCTTAATGCGAAACTTGTTACCATCGTATATGGAAAGAAAACCTCTATTGAAAAAGAGTCTACCTTAAAGATCGTACAAGATGATGTGTTGGTCATCAGGGTTCCCGACCCTTTTAACTATGGAGATGACCAACGAGTTCTTTGGAGATATGATTATGAGGTGGTTGGATCTAATGCTTCCAACGTCTCAGGACTCAGTGGCATAACTCAAAGCAGGCATTATTACAAGCCAAACATAGTAGGGAAGGAACCTCGCGGTAAGGAAGTGATTTCAGAAAATCAACCAGAAATTGACAATAAAGAAGCCAATAAGTAAATAAGGGAGGACCAAAAGGGAGAAGTCAAGAATGATGAAGTTAATGAATTTTTGCATCTGATAAAGCACAATGAGTATAGCGTGGTCCAGCAGTTGAACAAAACACTAGCAAGAATTTCTCTGCTGTCACTACTTTGAACTCGAAGCCACACAATGAGGCTCTTGTACGAGGTGTACGAGTTCAAAAACAAGCTTATGTTGCTCACAACGTGTCAATAGATAATGTCAGTCACTTAGCAAGGAGCATTTGGGCCCCAAATTACATATCTTTCAATGATGATGAAATACCCCGGATGGAAGAGGAAGTACCAAGGCACTACACATCTCAGTAAAGTGTAAAGCCTATTCTATGGCTAGGGTCCTAATCGACAATGGGTCATCGATCAACATCTTGCCTTTGTCAACATTATCTGAGCTACCCGTAGACACCTCGTACATGATATCGAGCCCTTTAATGGTTCGAGCTTTTGATGGCACCAAAAAAAAACGTGATTGGCAAAATAAAGATTCCCTTGTTGGTAAGAGTTGTTAATTTCCTTATTCACTTTCAAGTGATGGATATAATGCCTTCTTATAGAATGCTATTGGGACACCCCTAGATTCAATCAGCTGAGGTGGTACCATCGTCCTTGCACCAAATATTAAAATTTGTAGTTGATCAAAATTTGTGCATCGTGCGAGGCGAAGAAGACTTGTTGGTAGCTAGCTTTCCAAATTCTCCTTTCATAGAAGTGGATGACTATGCAATAGAGAGTTCTTTCCAGACCTTTGAGATGGCCACTACATCTTACAGGGTAGAAGGAATGTGAGCCCCTAAGCCTAATGTGCCACGAATAGTGAACATGTTATTTGTCCAGACAGTAGAGAAGGGTTGGCAAATCCACTTGGGTTTGGAAAAGATCTACAAGGTATCTCAAAACCCATTTTTGTTCCCAGTTAGAAGGATATAAGAGGGTTGGGATATAAGCCCACAAGGGAGGATGTCGAGAGGATAAGTAAAGTGTGGAAAGCAAAGATGTTGGCCCTCATGGTTGGAAAGAGGGTGGTCGAATTTACTCAATGGGATTCGAGCACCAGAAAAAGACCTCGGTCAAGTTAATGATTAATGGAGATGTAATGGATCTAAACATGATAGGTGATACGGTGCCGATGTCAAGAGACTAGGTTCACTACAACCCTTCCGCCTTGGACAACTGGCAGCTCATACCGTTACCTGCTATCCTTGAGTCCTTTGAGATGTAATCATTTTAAAGAATTTTTATATCAAAGTTCAATATCATTCAGTTAATTTAATTTCCTTCAAAAATCTAATTTCCTTCAAAAATCTATGTAAAACTATTTTATCTTTAATGAAATCAAATCTGGATCATGTCCCTATTCACTTTTATTTATTCAATTGTTTTCATTCATATACTAATATACATACTCATAATTATTTTAGGGATATACCTCATGAATTGATAAATGATCCAAATGACATCTTTGAATCAAATTCTCATAGTTATGTTCACTATAACAATCATGGGACGAAAGAGGAGGAAGTTGTACGATATGAGTTTTTTAGGCTAGTTGAACAAGAAAAGAAGCTTATAGAACCCCACTTAGAGGGAACATATTTGATCAATCTGGGTGATGATGAGGTAAGAAAGTAAATTAGGATTGGAACGACTCTCATGCTAGAGCAAAGTCAATTGTTGAAGGATTTACTCATTAAGTTCTCAGATGTGTTTGCATGGTCATATCAAGATATGTCGAGTTTTGACACCAATATCGTAGAACACATGCTACCTTTGAAATCAGATTGCAAGCCTGTATACTAGAAGTTGATAAGGATAAAACCTGAAATGTTGTTGAAGATTAAAGAAGAGGACAAGAAGCAATTCGATGTAGGATTTCTAGAAGTACCTAAATAGCCAAAGTGGGTGGCGAATATTGTACTAGTGCCTAAAAAGGATTGGAAAGTCAGAATATGCGTCGATTATAGAGATTTGAATCGAGCCAGCCCCAAGGATAATTTTTTGTTACCTCATATAGACACACTGGTGGATAACACTGCTAAACATTGTGTTTTCTCTTTTATGGATGGATTCTCAGGGTATAATCAATCAAAATGGCAATAGAGGACATGGAAAAAACCACGTTCATTACGACCTGGGGAACTTTTTGTTACAGGGTCATGCCGTTTGGTCTAAAAAACATTAGGGCCACATATCAACGAGCAATGGTGACACTATTTCATGACATGATGCATAAAGAGATTGAAGTTTATGTTGACGATATGATAGCAAAGTCCTCTAGAGAGGGAAGCCATATGGAAAACCTTCACAAACTATTTAAAAGATTGAGAAAATACAAATTGAGATTGAATCCAGCAAAATGTACTTTCAGAGTAAAATCAGGGAAGCTATTGGGTTTCGTAGTGAGTGAACAAGGAATTGAAATAGATCCGAAAAAGGTTCGAGTAATTCAGATTTGACACCCCCTAAAACTCAAAAGGAGGTAAGAGGTTTTTTGGGACAGTTAAATTACATGTCTCATTTTATCTCACAATTGATGGATAAATGTGATCCCATCTTCAAGCTCTTATGCAAGGACAGTGATGGTGAATGGACTGAAGATTGTCAAAAAGCGTTCGAGAAAGTAAAACAATATTTGGCTAAGCCACCAATTTTGATTCCCCCGGTGCCAAGAAGACTTTTGATTTTCTATTTGGTAGTGCTAGATAATTCCATAAGTTGTGTTCTGGGGCAACTAGATGGTTCAAACAAGAAAGAGCACGCAATCTATTATCTGAGCAAGAAGTTCACGGAATATGAAGCTAAGTATTCCCATCTAGAAAAGATGTGTTGTGCTTTAGCATAGACCACGCGTCGAATAAGGCAATACATGTTGTATCACACCACCTTCCTCATCGCAAAGTTGGACCCTCTGAAGTACATTTTTGAGAAGCCATCATTGTCAGGGAGAGTTGCTCGTTGGCAAGTGGTTTTGTCCAAGTATGACATCATTTACGTGTCCTAAAAGGCTATATAATGAAGCATTGTCGTGGAATTTCTAGCGGATCGCGCGAAATAAGAACATGAGCCCATGAGTTTTGATTTCCCAGACGAAGAGATCATGTCAATTTTGAAGTGCGAAGAAGAAATTTAGAGGGTGTATTTCGATGGAGCATCCAACATGATCGGGCATGGGATTGGGGTAGCACTAATCTCCCCAAGTGGCTAGTACTTTCCCGTTACAACTAAACTAATGTTCACCTATAAGAATAATGTAGTTGAATATGAGGCATGCATTTTGGCACTTCAAATCTCATTAAAAAAAAGATTAGGGTTTTTAAATTTTTTGGTGACTCAGCGTTAGTTGTTTACCAATTAAGAGGAGAACAGGAAACAAGGGATTCCAAGCTGATTCACCATCCAACATATGTGCCTGGACTGATCAAAGAGTTTGATGATGTTTAATTTTTCTATTTTCAAGAGAAGAAAACCAGTTAGTAGATGCATTATCTACTCTAGCTGCCATGTTCAAAGTAGGATCCGAAACAGAAGTGCAACCCATACAGCTAAGGGTCAAGGACTCGTTGACCTACTGCGCGGGAGTAGAATCGAGAATAGATGGGAAACTGTGGTATGTTCACATTAAGTGATATTTGTAGTACCAGCAATACCTAGATTGCGCCTCAAAAAATGATAAATGAATAATTAGGAGGCTGGCTATGGATTTCTTCTTAGACGGTGACTTTTTGTACAAAAGAGGATGTGACCAAACCCTATTGAAATGTGTCGACACAGAAGAGGTGAATCAGATAATGAAGGAAATCCATGATGGAGCATGTGGATCACATAGTAATGGACATATGCTAGCAAGGCAAATCATGAGGATAGGATATTTTTGGTTGACTTTGGAATGAGACTGTTTAGGTTATGCTCAGAAATGTCATAAATGTCATATTTATGCAGACAGTATTAACACTCCTTCTACCAATCTTCATGTCTTGGCACCTCCTTGGTCATTCTCAATGTACGGCATGGATGTCATTGGTCCCATCACATCAAAACATCAAACAGGCATTGCTTCATCTTTGTAGTGATTGATTATTTCACCAAGTGGGTCGAAGCCGCTACATATGTCAATGTAACTCGATCAGTGATCTGTAATTTTTGAAAAAAAGAGGTCATTTGTCGGTGCGATTTACCAGAAAGACATCCCAAATAATGCCAAAAACTTGAAATATTCATTGATAGAAGAGGTTTGCATATAATTTCAAATCAAGCATCACACTTCTACGCCATGTCGTCCAAAAATGAATGGGTCAGTCGAGGTCGCAAACAATAATATCAAGAAGATCATTTCCTAGACAATAGAAATGTATAGGGATTGGCATGAGAAAATCACTTTTGCTCTCCACGCATACCGTACATCAGTGAGAACTTTGACTAGAGCTACTCCATTTTCATTAGTGTATGGCATGGAGGCCATTTTACCTATCGAGGTTCAAATCCCATCTCTACGAGTGTTAAGGGAGGTGCGACTAAGAAGGCTGAATGGATGCAAGAGAGATATGAGCAGTTGAATTTAATTGAGGAAAAAAGATTAGTAGCTTTATGTCATGGCCAGTTGTATCAACAAAGAATGATGAAGGCCTAGAATAAGAAGGTGTGACCAAGGTAGTTCAGAGAAGGGGATCTGGTACTGAAGAAGATTCGGCCATATGTTCGTGATCATCGGGGAAAATAGACACCAAAATGGGAGGAATCGTATGTGGTGAAGAAAGCTTTCCCTGGTGGAGCATTGATTCTCACTGAAATGGACGGAGACGAGATGTCGAACCTTGTAAATTCTGATGCAATGGAAAAATATTTACTTAAAAACTAAGCTTGATTGTTCTTAAAGAGTTATTCGTATTGAGTAATATTGGCTTTTATTGTTTTGCTTTTCTTTGTTTGTCATGTTTAAGGTTACGTTTTACCTTGGAATCTTGCATTCTCCTTAAAGTTAATTACTTAATAAGTTGGTCATGTTCAAAGTGACGAATGGCATTTTTGAAATATCCTTCACTTGAAGAAAATTGACCACTTTGGGTCATATTGTTTGTGCAAAATTGACCCCTGCCGAAGGATCACCCTCCACGTTGGAATACATTTTGTGAGGTTTTGGGTATGGATCGATGATTTTGAAACATTGTGAGACAAACATGAGATTATGCGCAATTCAAATTGAAAGGATAGACACATTCCCAAGAATGACCTTGTGATGAGATTAACCATATTTTGAAATGATAAATGGTATCCTTTTGTTCTCCCCGTCACTTAGAGAAAATTATATTCCTTGCTTCCCCATTTTGAGCCTAATGTATCTTCTTTCTAAACCTTAATTAAAGTCATCTATCGAACATCATAGATTGACAAGAAAGATCATGAAAAATGAAAGGAAATTTTTAAATTCTTGATCTCATTCTGAAAAAAAGAAAAAAAAGAAATAGCGAAAGCGAATAAGAAACAAAAAAAGAAAGGAAATAAGAAGGAGCAAGAGTGAAGAAAAATGATTGAGAGATAGAAGGAGCAATCAAAAATTCAAAATAACTCCTCATGGTTTTTATACTCTTTCACATAATATATATTTTAGCCTGGAAAACCTTTCTCTGATTGACCCTTAACCCTTAGACCACTTTACAACCCTTAAAAGACCATTTTGATCGAATATGTTTGTTCAAATCAAAAAGTTAATCCTTGAGAAATTATGAACGTCTTCAAGAACATAAAAGAGGGAGATGAACTCTAGGGTGAAAACTCAGAAATGAGCAGTCTAGAGAGATTTCTAAAAAAGGAAAAAGACAAAAAAAATATGAGATGCCTTGGAGGATAATGAAGATTTCTGGACGAAATTGATCATTTGGTATGAGCCCTGAAGTCATCTATTTCAACCTATTTTAGCCCTTTCTTTGGCACCCAAACTTGAGCAGACACTATAACCTTGGAACAAGTCCATCTCTGATTGCTTATGACCGGTTTAAATTATGGAATTAATCTACTTAGAGAATGTAAGAGCCTATAGAAAGAAGATTTTGCTTAAATCAAGAAAAAAATAAAAAATAAAAAAAGAAACCAAAAAAATAAAGAGAGAGCAAGAGAAAGGAACTATATTGAAGAATATCTACTTTAAGACACAATTTTGCAAAAGAGCATGGTACAGGGTTCGTAGTTGGCGCAGTCCAAAGTCAGGAAAAGGAAATTCGGCTTCATGAGAATTAACAAGTTGACTCTTGATGCAAGAAATTTATGTTTCAATGGTGGATTTATGAAATCCACAGTATTAAGTTTGTTAAGTGAATTATTATTTGAGAATTTAATTTACGAGTCATAAAATCATTTTGAAATTTGTTAAGACGATATCCCATGAAATTTGATTTTCATGATCTGTTGTGTGTGGATAGGGATTTGATCTTTTTCAACCTAAAATCATGATTCTCAAAATGATTACCTTTTATGAAAAATTTAAAAAATGAAGAAAGGAAAACATTCATTACATCTAGAGACCCAGGTGTGAGGGTCCATTCACATTTCATTGCATTTGAAGACCCAGGTGTAGAGGTCCATTCACTTTTTATTGCATCTAGAGACGTGGGTGTAGAGGTCCTTTCACTTTTCATTGCATTTAGAGACTCAAGTGTGGAGGTCCTGTAACACCCCTAACCCGTATCTTTCATCGGAATAGAGTTATGGAGCATTACTAAAGTTTACAGTTCAATTACAGTTAACTCATGTCATTTACTATTCGTTTCTGAAAATCAATCACAATCAATCATAATGTCCCTAATATGGGTCCTCATGGCCCAAAATACATATTAGAATCGAGTTGGGACTAAACCGAGATCACAAAAAAAATTTCGCAAAATCCCAAAATTTTTCTTAGTTGCAGGGGACACACACCCGTTTGGCTAGGCCATGTGGATCACACAGCCAATGACACGCCTGTGTCCCAGGCCATGTGGGCATTCGATGTGAGGTACACGACCGTGTTCCAGTTCGTGTCCTCACCCGTGTAATTCTCTAACTTGGGTCACATGGCCAGCCACGCGCCAGTGTGCTAGACTGTGTGGACAATTTAATTTTTTAAAATTAGGTGCAGGGGTTACACAGCCAGGACACACGCCCATGTGCTGGGCCATGTGTCTCACATGGATGATACACATGCCCGTGTCTCTGTCCGTGTGCTCAATTTTGAGTATTCTGTTTCTTAATTTTTAACATGCAGGGGACACATGGTCAAACCACATGCCCGTGCGCATGGCCGTGTGTCACACATGGTTAAGACACACGTCCGTGTGCTTACTCGTGTGGACAAAAAAAGGCCATTTTTCGAGCCTTATTTCTCACCCTTTTTACCTTGCACCTACATCAACAACCAAACACACTTCCAAACCAATTTGGTACATATAAACCAAGCCAAATTTAAGTATTGTAAATGACATTTTAGCACATATGTTTAAGTATTTAACTTACCATATTTGCATTTATGTTAATTTGCAAATATTATCAATTATACCAACTCAATTTCATTCATCAATTGATTCATATAACTTCTACCATTTTACCATTCCAACACACAAAAAACATGTTACGGCCTTTTATAATTACATCAAAATATAATTTACACTAGCCATTCCAATGGCACGTTACAACCAAAGATTTCATCATTTTGTCTAACTTAGACTATACATGTCATTACACAAACATAAGTTTACTATTTGTACCAAAACGGGCTGAAGGATAGTGTGATGATGCTCCAACCAATTTCCAACCCTAATGAGTTTTCGAGCACTTAAAATAGAGAAAATTAAATAGAGTAAGCATTCAATGCTTAGTAAGTTCGTATAATAAGAATTTAACTTACCAAACATGCTCATATAAACAAACATATATAACATGCATCCCAAAACATTTTGGCCAATTGCCTAAACACAAGTTCTTATCAAAAAAGATAGTCATATAATTCACATAAATATCAAGAAAATAGAGATGAGCTCATTATATAACAATTTCCAAGTATTTCGCAGTATCTAAGAAATAACTCATATTTAGCTCATATTTTCTTTCATCATGAGTTTTGTCCGTTGAGTTGTCGAAATATCGATGGATACCTAGGTAGTATACTTAAGGTATACAAATTAGTAATTCGTCAATTCATATACAGGGGTACCCTTTAGGGTATATAATCAGGATGCACACTCTCGAGCCGTATAACAGGATGCTAAGATGAGCCATGTAACAGGACGCTTATCTGGGCTAAACAGGAAACTCATAAGAGTTTAGAATAGGAAACTCATTGAGCTTAACAGGTAACTCCGAAGAGTTATTATCAGGGAACTCTGAATAGCATAACAGGGAGTTCAAGCAAGCCATGTCAGGAAGCTCACAAGAGCCTATATCAGGATGCTCAAGAAAAGCTGCTTTTGTGTCCGCAATAAATGCTGGACCACAACCGATCGAATAGTGTAACAGGACGCTCACAAAGAGCTGCAGCAGTGAGCAACACATGCTAGATCACTACCGATCAGGATGCTCGCAGGAACTATATAACAGGGTGCTCGAGAGGGCTTATAACAGATTGCTTGTCCTAGCTATATTATGTCTGCAACATATGCAGAACCATATTCAATATGGGAAATCATGTATGCATCGAATTTCATTATTCAAATAGAACTTAACATTTCCCGGACATTATCAGACATGTGATTATTTCATACATTTATAACATTTATATAATTTACATAAGTACATACCACACTCAATTCAATCATAAAAAAAATAAACACAATTTAGTTACACGAACTTACCTCGACACTTGTAAATGTATGATAATCTACTAATCCATTATATTTTCTTTTCCTCGATCTAACTCTTTATTTGGTCTTTCCAGATCTAAATAAATGAATGTAACATCAATTTTACTATTTCATGCTCAATTGAACTCAATTCACTTCCTAAGAAAAATTACCATTTTGCCCCTATACTTATCATAAATGACAATTTTGTCCTTAGGCTCGGAAAATAAAATTCATGCAATTTAATCCTTATTTCAAGCCTAACAAATTTTAACGTGTCTTAATAACAGCCCATGAGTTTCACAACAATTAGAATTTTTCCATGGGTTTTACAATTTTTCAATTTAGTCCCTAAAT
Organism: Gossypium anomalum; assembly: GCA_025698475.1. Classification (NCBI taxonomy): domain Eukaryota; kingdom Viridiplantae; phylum Streptophyta; class Magnoliopsida; order Malvales; family Malvaceae; genus Gossypium; species Gossypium anomalum. The sequence continues at coordinate 54,117,026 of CM046968.1, read as the reverse complement.
CATAATTTCATCAAAATTCTCTTTGTAAAAGTTGTTTATCTATCAACAACCTTTCATTTTCTACCATAAATTTCAAAATTTTAGCATATTCATCTATGAAAAAATTTTCATATTTTGATAACTTTACAAATTAATCCCCAAAATAGATAATTTAAGCTATTACGAACTCAAAAATATAAAAATTACTAAAAATGGGACAAAAATACTTACCCAATTAAGCCATCAAATTTTGCTTGAATGTTTTTCTCTTTCCTAGGGTTTCCATAGAAAATATTTGGGGAAGATGATATAAAATGATATTTTTCTTTTATTTTATTATTTATCTTCCTATCATCTTTTTTATTCCAATTTCATACTTTTTTTTAATTAAATTTCCATGGATGACTCATAAAAATTATCTACTAACTCTATTTAATGGTCTAATTGCCATATAAGGACCTCAAGTTTTGAATTTCATAGCTAATTAACCCTTATAGCTACTAGAATTCAACTTTTGCATTTTATACAATTTGGTCATTTCCATAATTAAACATGAAATCGATAAAATTTTCTTATCAACATTTTCATACGTCATTTTTATCATAAAAAAATTCATGCAATAATATTAAAATAAATTTTCTTTCTGACTCAGATATGTGGTCCCAAAACCACTGTTCTGATTTCACTGAAAACAGGTTGTTATAGGTCCATTCACTTTCATTACATTTAGAGACCCAGGTGTAGAGGTCCATTCACTTTTCATTACATTTCGTTATTATTTTTTTAGAAAAAAACCCCTTTTTATGTAAAACCGTCGAATTCATAACACATCTTATCAAATCATGCAAATTATCCATAAACCAAAAACCATCAGCTAAAAACCATAAAGTCCAAAGAGTCCCCGAAATTACAAACTCTTAAAAGAAAACCAAAATCATAAATAAAACCGTAAATTAATAACTTAAAGCAGTTTATGGTCGAGTGGTCACCGCTAAGTCTCTGCCGCACCGATCCGCCTAACTCTATGGATTACATGAACAGAACAGACAGACAGCTGTGAGTTTTCGTAAACTCAGTGTGTAATCAAACAAAATTAAGCATGCAAATATACAGATTATCACATAAAAAGTCAGATATAGATTTGGGCCCATGCCCATTTCAGATACAGTAAACAGATATACAAATTTGATAATCAGAATCCTACCCCCATCCTTTACACCCCAACTCCAACCCTCCCATCAGACCATGCGGGGTTAAAAACACCCATCTAATCCTACACACCATATTGTGCCATTACGACACATATTAGATAATATGCAACCAAGCTGCTAGAAACTAGGCGATGATCACCATTCAGAACACTTCCTCCTCATATACAAATCCCACCCCAATAAACAGATGCAGAAATCAGATACAGATATAACAGATTAAACATTCTCAACATGCTTATGTACAATTAACAGATATTCATATAGCAGTACAATCCGGCATGTATTCAGTATCCTACTCAAATTAGTCTATCAGAATATCATAACATACAGATTAGGGTTTAATTAGCCCCTACCAACCCTACAGCAGGCCCACAGTCGATTGGACCTACCCGTGCGACCCTAAGGAAAATTTCAGAATCATAGGCCCACATGCCCGTGTGGCCCACACGCCCAGATTGGCCTTGCTCGTGTGGCCCACACAGCCTGTCCCAAAATTAGTACGCTCATGTGACATGCCCGTGTAGGTCCACACACCCAACTTGGCCTAGCCCGTGTGGCCCACACGGCCATACTCAAGCCATCACACGACCGTATGCTGCACAAGGCCACATCTTTGTCAACCACACGGCCGTGTCTCACACACGGCCATCCACACGGATGACCACACGCCCGTGTGGCGTCGACACAGAATAGTTTTTTAGCTTTTTTTGAAGTCTCGTTTTCTGTGTTTTTGATACACACCTGATATCGTTTCGACACAAAATAACTCCCGAGCCAACTAGTACGTAACCACAAACCTTCTAAAATTAGTTTTAACTCACAATTATCTGAACCCACGAGATAGAAAATAGTTCAACACAAGTGTTCATCACTTACCCCAAAACTTCAAGCAATCTCGACTACGAATCCGCAAGAGGGGAGCTCCGTTCCTCACGATTTATTGCTGTCAAAAATTAAAATCAGCCAAGGGAACGAAAAAAATAGAATAATTGAACAACAAAAAGAAAAAACTACCTCAATCCGTACGAAAATCACCCCTTGTACTTACCAAATCGCTCAAATACACTGAAGAACTGAAAGCCAGAATTGTTAAACAGGATTTTGACAGAATTTCGAACGTGAGATAGCAAAATATTTTTGCCAGACAATAGGGAAGAAACGTCAAACTATTTGGGAATTTGGAAGAAAGAAAAAAAAAGAAGAAAAAAACTAAAATAAAGTTAAGATATCCTACAAATCCGTTAATTATCTCCCACTAACCCACTACTCAAACTCCCTCAGAATTTTAACTCCACTGAAACACCATCAGACAATGGAGCAAAAATATAACATCATCGCTCATATAAGGATTCGAACATAGGACATCCAGTACATCAACTCCTTACCACTCAAACTAATAGGCTCATACTGATATGAATTTACAAGCAATTTAATATAAGCCCACTGAACAAGGATAAGGCTTGGATCCAAAAATAAAAAAAAAAATTGTCAAATGTTAAACTTAAACCCAAGACCTCTCACACACACCCAGAACACTTAACCACTGAGGCGGATACACATTTGTGTAAAAATTTATAGAAACCAAAATAAGAAAATTAGGGCGTTACAACTCTACCCCCAAAAAGAAATTTTGACAACGAAATTTACCTAATCAGAACAGATGAGAATACTGCTGATGCATCGAGTCCTCAGGTTCCCACGTGGCCTCCTCAGTACCATGATTCTGCCACAGAACCTTCACTAAAGGAATGAACTTCCTCCTCAGAACCTTAATATAATGATCCAGAATCTGAACTAGCTACTCCTCAAAAGTCAAATCCGGCCAAACGTCGATCTCCTCAACTGAGACAACGTGAGATAGGTCAGACCAATACTGCATCAACATAGAGACGTGAAACACATCGTGGATACGGTCTAACTCTGGAGGTAGCTCCAACTGATAAGCAACCAGTCCTACACATTTAAAATCTGATATAGCCCAATGAACCTAGGGTTTAACTTGTCCTTACAACCGAATCTTAAAACTTTCTTCTAAGGAGAAACCTTAAAAAACACAAAGTCCCCCACAAGGTACTCAATATCATGCCTCTTTAAATCTACATAGGACTCTACCAGAAGCTGCCTTCAGACGATCCCGAATCAACCTAACCTTATCTTCGATCTCAGAAACTAACTTAAGACCAAAAACCCGAAGTTCACCCAACTCAGTCCAACATAGCGGTGCACGACACTTACGACCATACAAAGCCTCTTAAGGTGCCATCTGAATGTTAGCCTGGAAACTGTTATTGTAGGTGAACTCAGCTAGGGGTAGATAATCCTCCCAACTACCTCAAAAATCAATGACACAACTCCGAAGCATATCCTCCAGTGTCTAAATCACCCTCTCAGATTAACCATCGGTCTGAGGATGGAATGCAGTACTGAAGTCTAATTTTGAACCCAGAGCCTCATGCAATTTCTTCCAGAATTGAAAAGTGAAGCAAAGATCTCTAACAGAAATTATTAAAATAGGTACCCTATGCAATCTTACAATCTCTGAAATATACAACTTCGCTAACTTCTACAAAGAAAAGTTTGTTCGAACCTGAATAAAATGAGCGGACTTGGTCAACCGATCCACGATGGCCCAAACAAAATCCTTCTTAGTAGGTGTCAAAGGCAACCCACTAATGAAGTCCATAGTTACTCGTTCCCTTTTCCATAAAGGAATCTTAACTGGCTGTAACAAACTCGAAGGTAACTACTGCTCAGCCTTAGCTTGCTAGCACGTCAGACAACTAGTAACAAAATCAGTAATCTCACGCTTCAAACCCAGCCACCAATATAACTCACAGAGATTCTGATACATCTTATTACCACCACGATGCATAGCATATGGGCTACTATACACCTCCATCAGAATCGATTGCCTCAAATTTGAATCATTTGACACATAGATCTGACCTCGGAAACACAGAACCCCATCATTATTCAACCCAAAATTTGAAGTACTACCACTCTCAATCTGACGAAACTGCAAACCTAGTGACTTATCCCCTAACTGCTTATCTCAAATCTGATCAATCCAAGTCAGCTTAACTTACAACTCGGCTAACAGACTCCCATCATCAAATAGACTAAGGGGAGCAAACATCGCCTTCAATTCAGTCATTGCTCTACGACTTAGAGCATCGGCCATTACATTGGCCTTACCAAGATGATACTCTATCGTGCAATCATAATCTTTGAGCATCTCAATCCATCGCCGCTAGCTAAGATTCAATTCCTTCTAAGTAAGTAGATACTTGAGTCTCTTGTGATCAGTGTAAATAATACACCTCTCACCACACAGGTATTGCCTCTAGATTTTTCAGCGCAAAAACCAACGCAACTAACTCGAGATCATGTGTCGGATAATTTTCCTAATGTATGTTAAGCTGACGGGATGCATAAGCCACAACCTTACCATCTTGCATCAGAACACAACCCAAACCAACATGCGACACATCACTGTATACCACAAACTCTTTACCGGATTTAGGCTGTATCAAAACAGGAGCCTGAGTCAAAATAGACTTGAGCTTCTCAAAGCTTGATTGTTGTGCATCAGCCTAAACAAAAGGAACTCCCTTACACAGAAGCTTAGTCAAAGGAGCTGCAATCAAGGAGAACCCCTCAACAAACCGCTGATAATAACCTACCAGACCTAGAAAACTGCGAATTTCAAATACGTTTTTAGGTTGTTTCCAATCAAGTCTTCCTTAAATCCACTCGAATCCCCTCAGCAGACACCACATGCCCTAAAAAGGTTACCTCTCGCAACCAGAACTCACACTTGCTCAACTTAGCATAAAGCTTCGGAGTATCTAAAGCACTACTTTAAGGTGCTCATCATGCTCATCCTCAGTCTTAAAGTAAATCAGGATATCGTCAATGAAGACCACGATAAACTGATCTAAATAAGGCAAAAAGACCCGGTTCATCAAATCTATGAATGCAGCCGAAGCATTCGTCAAACCAAATGGCATAACTAGGAACTTGTAATGCCCATAACGAGTCTTAAATGCAATCTTATGAACATCCACCTCATTAACTCTCAACTGATGATACCCAAAACGAAGATCAATCTTCAAAAACTCTAAAGCCCTTCGAAATTGATCAAACAGGTCATCGATCCTTGGAAGTGGATACTTATTCTTCATCGTTAGTTTATTTAGTTGTTGATAGTCTATACACATCCTCATGATCCCGTCCTTTTTCTTCACAAATAGAACCGGTGCCCCCCACAGAGACACACTAGGACAAATGAAACCATGATCCAAAAGCTCTTAAAGTTGAGCCTTAAGCTCTATAAGCTCCTTCGATTCCATTCAGTAGGGAGCGATGGACACCGGAGCTATGCCCGGTATAAGCTTAATCCCAAACTCAACTTCTCGATTCGGAGATAAACCTGGTAACTCAGGAAAAAATCCAAAAAATCTCTTATTCTCTTGATATCCCTAATAGCAGAGTCCCTATAAGCAGAACAACTGATGTAAGCCAAATACGCCTCACACCCTTTCCGAACCAGTTTTCAACCATAAGAACGAAGATCACATTGGACAGATAATCTCAACACTTACCGATCACAACCACTTCCATATCATCCTTAGTCCTCAGGACGACCCTCTTAGATGCGCAGTCCAAACTAACTCGATGCTCAACCAACCAGTCCATACCCAAAATTAAATCGAACTCCCTAAACGGAAGCTCCTCAGATTTGCTAAAAAAATAGCCCCTTGTACGACTAACAGAACGTTCCTATAAAGTTTACTAACCCGAACAGACTGCCCCAATAGACTTAGTACAGTGATCTCACTAGATGTGCTAATACAGTGCTAGCTACATAGGAGTGAGTAGAACCTATGTCTATCAAAGCAGTATAAGGCACATCAAAAATTAAGAATGTACTGGTGATAACATCTGGAGCATCTCTATCCTCTCAACGTCGTGCAGCATAAACCAACGTAAGCTGTCTCACCTCAATCTGACTCGCACCTCTGTCCGATGCCCTCTACCTTCGGCCCATACCGTTACTACCCCTAGTCGGTCCACGGCCCTTAGGTGGCTACTGAATTGCCCTTTATGGCTGTATAGAACCCAGTCTCGAAGGTTGCATCTGATCAGCTTACAGTGGACACTCTCAAATCTGATACTCCAAAGACCCACACCTCAGACAAGCCCCAATCCTCCTCCAACACTCACCCAATGGCACCTACGACAGTCTCCACAAGGCTGAATCCCAATAGGAGCAACAAGGCCCCACCCTAACCGATCCATCAGGTCTGGCCTTTTTCTTAGGCCTCAGAGCAGAACTAGAGGGCTCTAAATCCCTCTTCTTCTTACTCCTCTCTCGGTCCCTATTCTGGCACTCCACGTGCTTAACATCCTCGGTGATCTTCGCCTTCTCAACTAGAACCGTGAACTTCTGCTCCTTCTGTAGAGCAATCAGTACTCTTAAATTATCCCTTAATCCATCCTCAAACCGGACGCACCTCTCATACTTAGACGCCACCATGCTTCGAGCGTAGCGACTCAACCTTAGAAACTCGGTCTCATACTCGGCCATAGATCTATCACCTTACGTGAGGTTCATGAACTCACACCAACAAGCATCCACATAGCTCGTCCCAACATACTTACTCTAGAAGGTGGTCTTAAAGAAATCCCAGTTTAGACGATCAGCCTTGAGTACCCTCCTCAACTGTTAACCACCACTGATATGCCTCGTCGCGAAGCAAAAAGACTACACCCTTCAGTTTTTGCTCGAGAGTATAGTCTAAATCATTCATTATCCTCTCAGTGGCCTCCAACCAATACTTGGCCACTGTAGGGGTAACTCTAGTGATACCTCTAAATAGCTTAGCTCCATTAGATCGAAGTCATTCAGTTACTGACCCACGACCCCCAAATTCAGCACGGCTTGGGACAGTGCGTCATCCCCAGCCTAACGGCTTTGAGACCCAATCTCAGTAGCAGGTGAAACTAGTGTCTCAGTCGTATCTAAGTGCGGTATACTACCCAGAAAGGAAGGCTCAGCTCGAGCCCCCCTACGACCTCTTTCACGGCCACAAATACCACATTTGTGAGTTCCACGAGCACTAATCATAAATTTTCAAATTTTATCTACATTACAAAATTTTATGCATCAGTTCCAGTATTTATTAGTAGATATTTTATGCATAAGTTATCAGGAGTTCAAAAATGTTTTTAGAAGTTTCAGTCTCTAACTATTTCAGTACAGTTTCAAAAGGTACTATCTACAGTGTTTCAGAACAGATCTATCTAAGTTTCAGAAATACTTACAGGATCGACGTCGAAGACTTGGTGTACCACATACTTTCTCAATTATTCAAATCATCTAAAAACTGACTCTTTTGGAAACACAATTTAGAACTCAAAATTCACAATCAAGTTTTGTAACCTGGCTCTAATACCACTAAATGTAATGCCCCAAACTCAGCCTAAACGTTATGGCCGCATCTGGTGATGTCACAAGGAATAGGTTTTGAAAACGATGTCGACTTAATAAACCATTCAATTCTTATACCACGTGTTCGTTCATGAATATACTGAAAACGTTATTTAATTAATTAGTTTGTCAAAACACTTATTACAGCGGAAGTTTAATAAATTTATTATATTTTAGAAACCCGATTCGTTATTATTTTTTTAGAAAAAAACCCTTTTTTCTGTAAAACCGTCGAAATCATAACACAAATTATCAAATCATGCAGATTATCCATTAACCAAAAACCATCAGCTAAAAACCATAAAGTCTAAAGAGTCCCCAAAATTACAAACTCTCAAAAGAAAATCAAAATCATAAATAAAATCGTAAATTAATAACTTAAAGCAGTTTACAATCGAGTGGTCTCTCTGCCACACCGATCCGTCTAACTCTGTGGATTACCTGAATAGAACAAACAGACAACTGTGAGTTTTCGTAAACTCAATGTGTAACCCAACAAAATTAAGCATGCAAACATACAGATTATCACATAAGCGATCGAATCTGATTCGGGCCCATGCCCGGGCCTCGAATCTGATCAACGAGATCGGATATACAGATCAGATAATCAGAATCCTACCCCTATCCTCTACACACCAACTCCGACCATTCCATCAAACAATGTGGAGTTAAAAACACCCACCCAACCCTGCACACCATATTGTCCCATTATGACACATATCAAATAATGTGCAGCCAAGCTGCCAGAAAATAGGCGATGATCGCCATTCAGAACACTTCCTCCTCATATACAAATCTCACCCTGATAAATAGATGTAGAAATCAGATACAGATATAACAGATTAAACATGCTCAACATACTTATAAACAATTAACAGATATTCATATAGCAGTACAATCTGACATGCATTCAGTATCTTACTCAGATTAGTCTATCAGAATATCATAACATACAGCTTAGGGTTTATTAGCCCTTACCGACCCTATAGTAGGCCCACAGTCGATCAAAAAGACCCGTACGACCCTAGAGAAAATTTTAAAAATATGGGCCCACATACCCGTGTGGGCCTATACGCCCGTGTGGCCCACACAACCTGGCCTAAAATCTGTACACCCGTGTGACATGCCCGTGTGGTCCACACACCCAACTTGACCTAGCCCGTGTGGCCCACACGGCCACACTCAAGCCACCACACGGCCGTGTACTACGTACAGCCATGCCTTCGTCAACCACACGGTCGTGTCTCGCACACAGCCATCCACACGGGCAACCACACGGGCGTGTGACGTCAACAGAATAGTTTTTTAGCTATTTTGAAGCCTCGTTTTTTGCATTTAGGGTACACACATGATATCATTTCGACGCAAAATCACTCCCGAGCCAACCAGCACCTAAAATCAATACCATAAGCCTTCTAAAATCAGTTTTAACTCACAATTATCCAAACCCACGAAACCAACAATAGTTCAACACAAGCGTTCATCACTTACCCCAAAACTTCAAGCAATCTCGACTAGAATCCCCAAGAGGAGAGCCCTGTTCCTCACGATTCACTGCTGTCAAAACTAAAAATCAGCCAAGAGAACGAGAAAAAAAGAACGATTGAACAGCTTAAAGAAACAACTACCTCAATCCACACGAAAATCACCCTTATACTTACCAAATCGCACAGATACACTGAAGAACTGAAAACCAGAATTGTTAAACAGGATTTTGACAGAATTTCAAATGCGAGATAGCAAAATATTTTTGCCAGACAATAGGGAAGAAACATCAAACTATTTGGGAATTTGGAAGAAAGAGAAAAAAAAAAGAAAGAAAATAAAATAAAGATAAGATATCCTACAAATCCCTTAATTATCTCCTACTAACCCACTACTCAAACTCCCTCAGAATTTGAACTCCACCGAAACACCATCAGACAATCGATCAAAAAAATAACATCCTCGCTCACGTAGGAATTCAAACACAGGACCTCCAGTACATTAATTCCTTACCACTCGAACCAACAGGCTCATTCTGATATGAATTTACAAGCAATTTAATATAAGCCCACTGAATAAGGATAAGGCTTGGATCTAAAAATAACAAAAATTGTCAAAGGTGAAACTTGAACCCAAGACCTCACACACACACTCAGAACACTTAACCACTAAAGCGGATACACATTTGTGTAAAATTTTACAGAAACCGAAATAAGAAAACTAGGGCGTTACAAGCAAGATTAAAAAAACAATATATAAACATGAAAGGAAAAGAAAAAAAGGAGGAGGCATTGCATTACTTTTGTTCTTAAAAGAAAAGGTAAAAAAAAAAAAAAACACACAACAACTACAAGCATTCTATTTCTTTTTTTTTTCTTTTCTTCTATTTTTTTTGGCCATAGGCATGCCATGAGGGATTGGATTTTGAGTTCCAATGAAGGGGACGTCACCGGACCATCAATCCTCCGCCCCTAGCAGCCCCCAAAAATCCCGTTTTTCCCTCCCCTTTCTAAAATAAAGGTTTCTTTTTTAAAAAAAGGTTTGATTTTGGAAAAAGTTTTGATTTTTTTTTAAAAAAAAGAGAAAGTTTAGATTCTGACAAATAATTTTTTTTTTAATAATTTTAAAGGAAAAGTTAAAATTTTAAAACAAAGTTTTGACTTTTTTTTCAACTATTTCAAAGTAAAAGCTTTAATTTTTAAGAAAAATAGTATTTTTTTAATAAAAAAAAGGAGAAAGTTTAGATTTTGAAAAATAAAAATTTTTTTTTTCAATAATTTTAAAGGAAAGTTTAAAATTTTAAAACAAAATTTTGATTTTTTTCAATTATTTCAAAATAAAAGCCTCAATCTTTAAGAAAAATAATATTTTTTTTTAAAAAAAGGGAGAAAGTTTAGATTTTGAAAAATAAAAATCTGTTTTTTTAAGTCATTTTAAAGGAAATTTTAAATTTTTTAAAACAAAGTTTTAAATTTTTTTAACTAATTCGAAATAAGGTTTTGATTTTTAAGAAAAGTAATGATTTTTTCTAAAGAAAACTTTGATTTTGCAAAAAAAAAAAAAAATTACGGCCATGGCCAACATAACAGTTGGAAGAGAAAGAGGAAGATGTTTTTTTTTTTTTTTGAAAAACAATTAGGTTTAAAGGAAAAAACTGAATAGTTTTTTATTTCATTTATAGGTGTCAAAAATGGGTAATTTATTCCCACCCCTCTTACTTTTAAATTTACAAAAAATTTTCCCTTTTTTGTAGCACTGCCCTTGCTCTCTAATCTATTTACACCCATAACCCTTTTATTTATTTAAACATTCAATTTAATCTGAAATTTAAAAATTAAAAGCAAATTAATTGCTACATCAGTCATCTGTCTTTCACATTTTTTATCTTTTAGTCCTAAAATCAAGTTATGTCATTTTGTTTCCATCTTTAATAAATAATTTACACTTATATTTTCCATTTCACTTGCATTTATACATTATATATTTAATGTTAATTATGCACTTTATTTTAATGTTTTATATTTATTCACACGTATATAATTTTTATTTATTCCTATTTTATTTTTATTTATTTTCATGTCTATTTATATTTTTTTTTACACATTCCCCTTACATACATTTTAATATTATTTATTTATGTTACTTTGATTCTTTTATTGTATTATGAATAAGGTATATTATTGTTGTTATTATTATTATCATCATGTTAAGGTCTTATTTATTTCATTTATTTAATTTTTCTTTTTATTATTGTCATTTTGAAAGAGTTTTAATTTTTCATTAACTTTAGTCAATTTAATTAATTTTCTTATTTTATTACTATTCTTTTTAAAAGAGGAAACTTAAGATCATTTTTCCATCTTATAATTGTTGACATGAAATTAGTTAAGTAGGTGTTATATTTTAATGAAACCATAAGGTTTTTTACATTTGAATTTAGGTTAGTCCTTAAGATCTTACCTACCATTTACCTTAGAAAAATTATAAATAATATATAAGATATTTTTTTAAGGTTTTAAATTAGTTTTAAATATCGTATAGGATTAGAATCTTAAGTTAATATGTAAATATTTTTTAGGACTTTATTCAAGATTAAAACTTTGTAAGTCATGAGTAGGTCTTTCTAAGTATTTTATTTTAGAAACTTTTTTAAGAAAGCTAATTAATGTTATTTAAGATTTATTATTTTAGGATTTATTATTTTAGGATTCTGATGAATTTAAATCTTAAATCAAGAATTTTAAAGTAAGATAAATCATAAACTTGGCATAGGATACTTTCATAAGATCAACTTTATTAACTAAATCTTTTAAAAATAATAATAATAATAAAAGATCGAATAAGTTGTAGATGTATTGTAATATTTCTCTTAATTCATTGGTAATTTCTAGGTTTTTTTAGAATTCTAAAATAGAATTAATTTTAGGAATTGAAGGTATTTTACTAGAATTATTTAGGTATCCTTTAGGGCTTCCGTTAAAAGTAAAAATCTCTAATTTAAGTTTCAAATTAGATAAGTTTCATGAACACATCTTAATCGAACTACAAGTAAACCGGAGGTGTTTCCTTTAGAGTTTTTATTTAATATTTCCATAAGATTTTAGCTTAGATTAAAACATTAATATGATTAAATAAAAAAAATTAGCTCTTAAGACCTCGTAGGACTATCCCCGGATAGGCATTGTGGGGGTGCTATAACCTTCCCCACACGTAACCGTACTCCCGAACCCGGAATTTGGTGATGAGATCGAGTCTAGATTTTTAGGATTTTTCTGTAGTACTAATTCTAGATTTATAGACAACTGGTGGCTAACCAAGCTAGCCCTAATTGGTTAGTGGCAACTCTACGAAATTTAGTGCGTGTATAGCTTTGCTTACTAGGCCCCCATACTCTTATGTAGGCAACGTTATGATACTAGTCATCTCCTCTCTTGTCTATTATCTCATTCCAACCAACAAAATGACCCGTCAGTAAACTACCCTCGACTTAAACAGTATTAAGAATACGCCCATTCGATATGCCAAAGGAAACTCTTGGGCGAACACTGCCACACCAATCATATTAATTTGAGTTTACTCGTCAAAACCTTGCACACGCTAGAATTGGAGTGTACATAAGATAATAGCTTGATTAACATAAATTAAGTTTGATTAGACTACATTAATTAGATTTAATTAAAGTATAAAAAAGGGAAAGTTAGTGAAAATCCATCATCTTTTCCACTTTCCCTACCATCCACTATAACCAAATATTGAATGAAAGCTTCAAAGTTATTACAACATTCAGCCAAACTGAATTCCAAGGTAACCAAGCCCTTTTTCATGTAATTTTTATAGAATTACGATCATGAGAGCTTGATTTATCTAGCTCATGTACCAATTTGATCATTTTTTGATATTTTAGCAAGTTGTCTATAACATTTGTTTCCCGACTTGATCGTTAAATCCGAGCTACAAGAGGCCACATTCGTTATCGGAGCAACTACTGTCAAATACACCATAAACCAATCATTCAAACATACAATCATTTCATAAACAAATTCATATTATGATACAGAATTAAATCTGAACCTTGGTCGAGCTTACGAAAGATCTTTTGTTGACCCGAGCACAAAATAGGGTCAAATTGTAAAGTTTAGAAATCCAAGGTTGACATCGTGGTGCAACCTCCTCCATGTCGTGACATCGACGTAACGACAACGGTTTTTCAGATCATGACCTCAAGCCACTCGACGTTGCAACGTGACTCACTATCGATCGACGTTGTGGCAAGAAAGGTTTCTCGTCGGGAGGTGGACTCTGTTTTTGGTAAAAATGAACCATTTGATACCTATTTCATACTTCCAAACCAAACCTAACCAACATGTACACCAAAATCCATTGAAAATTCACAACTTTACATACAAACACAAGTCATTTGCCATTTTAAAACAACACCAATTCAATATGAGCTCAACATATTATAAGTTATCCATTTCATTCCATTCAACCTTATACCAAATTTTTCAATCATACAAGTATTCAAATATCAAACTTACCTTTTCTAATATATCTTTAAACATGCCATTTCATAAGAATTTTTGCAACTTTATACCATTAGCATAAAACTTATGCAAGTTCATTACCATATGTAATCCAAGTACCATTTCAAACATACTAGGCAAAGATTAAAGTAAACTTGCCACAAGATACATATTCATATATCATAATATGCACTTATTGACACCTAAATACATGCCACAAAATCAAGCTTTAAAAAGATTGAAAACTACCGAATTAATAACGAGATAGTATGACCTTCTTGACGATTCGATAGACACGTTCCGCAAGTTGGAAATCTACAAGGAAAAAGGGACGCAACAAAGTAAGCATATTGAATTCTTAGTAAGTTCATAGGCATTTAACAAAAACTTACCTCATTTTATAATTAAGGTAACAAAACGTGAATGTAATTTATAATACTTTGGCTTAAGTTTCATTTATATTTACTTTCTAAACTTGTGTTTTTTGTAGGAGAGATTTACTTTAGAGGTCTCGGATACTTATGTCAAGAAGGCATTGAGAAAAAAATGGAGAGATCATAAAAGCAATTTAAAGAAAGAATATTTTAAGAAAAATATAAGCCTTGAAGAGAAATTGCGAAATGTCTCACCAGGAATGCTGAGGTATCAATGGGAAGATGCGGTTCGATTTTGGAATTCAAAGAAAGGAGGGGTATTACGTGCTTCCAAATTCTTATAATTATTTCAGTTTATAGTATTTACTATATACATAATAATAATTTCATAATGTAGGACCGTGAGCGAGTTGGAACAAGCAGCAGGGAAAAATAAAAATTCACACACACAGCAGGGTCGAAAAGTTTTACTTATGTAGTTGAGGCCGAGGTATTTTGAAATTATTAATTGTGTCAAATATTAATTACTTTCTGTTAAATATTATTATTATTATTATATTATGGGAACGCTCATCTGGTCAAAAAGTTGAACGTCTTCAGCTTTTTGACATTACGCATAGGAAGAAAGATGGATCTCCAATGACTTTTGAAGCTGGAGAAATTATGGTATATTTACTTAATAAAATTTGATTTATTTTAAATATTTATGATATTTAATTATAATAGTTTAATTCGTCATTAGTAGTTTTAAATAATGTTCAGTTATTTTGCATTTGTTTTTATTATATATTTCATTTCTCACTCTTTGATTGATTTATTAGGAGAAATTAAAGGATAAAAAGGCGGAGCATGAAGAGATTGCTTCGAGTGATAGTTCTGTTAATCTTGAGGACATTGATAACAGAATTATTACTAAAGTTTTGGGTCCTGAAAGGTATGGTCGGGTTTGATTTCAAGGATCTGGTGTTAACCCAACCCAATATTTTGGATCTAGCTCGCAGCAATACATGCCTTCGAAGAGTCAAGCTCAAGCTGAAGTTCAGAGGTTAAGAGACCAGATCGCTCAGATGCAAGCAAGCACAGTTGAGCAAATAGCTCAACTTAGAGCGGAGGCACCGGCGAGGGAAGCAGAGGCAGCAGTGAGGGAAGCAGAGCAGAGCAGAGCAGAAAGTAGAACTCCAACTACAGCTTCAGAATATGATGAAAATGTTTCAGCAGTCGCAAAATCCGCCATCTTAGACATTTGTTTTCTTATTGTAAGAATCTTTTTAACATTGTAACTTTTAATATTATTGTAAGAATATTTTGAATTATACTTTATTTATTAATTTCTATCATATATCTTTCGTTGAATTTGAAGTATCATTTAGATTTGCTATTTTTGGCTGAATTTTATGCTATTGGAAGGGTTGGATACGGGTAAAAACGTGATATTGCAAATCTGCTAAAGTTAGTGGCGTTTTTCGTAAAAACGCCACTAAAGAACGGTACTTTTAGTGGCGTTTGTGACAAAAACCGTTGCTAAAGTTCATGTTCTTTAGTGGCGTTTGTGGCGTTGCTATAGGCCTAAAAAGTTTTTAGGCCTAAAGTTCATTTTTTTTAGGCCTATAGCAACGCCGCTAAAAGTCAGTTTTGCTGCAGTGCTTCTATTCCTACAGTCATGGAAACCGGAGTCAAAATGCTTGAAGAATATGATATGAATCCTATTTGTTGATACCAGGTTGTGTTGGAGTTTGTTCTCAAAACTGTCTAAGAGATCACGATATTATGAATGAACAGAAGAGAAGATTAAGAACCTATCAAACACAGAGATCATGATATTATGAATGAATAGAAGAGAAGATTGAGAACCTGTCAAACACAAGATTGAACTTCTTACATTACTGAGAAAGGCTTATCTGATTTTTCGTACTCTTCGCCTAAATGGCTCTATTGTGCGTAAATTGGACTATGCTTGCGGCTCCCTTACTTGTCCCTTATCTCATGGTTTGGTGCTCCATCAGTCATATAATGCTCAAATTCCTCAACCAGAAATTTAATCTCTCCGAATCGACCATACATTGAAGCACATTCGTTTCTACAACACTGAAGAAGCTGCAAACCTTTGATACCTGCATTTTGCGTTAAGAAATCAAAGAGGGAACTTGTAAATGTACGGATGGAAGCACAATCGTGAAAGAAGTTCATAAACTAGGGTGTTTCCTTGACTCCTTGCCCTGTCCTCCAATCCAGTACTAAGCAGGTAATTCCCCATCGATTATATCCACTATTTTAGTCACATCTTGATCAATGATATCCAATTTAGCAACCATTGCAGTAGCAACAATTCATGCGGTACCAATTTCAATGTCGAATAGGAACTATGTATTTTGAATACGACATGCAAGTTGATAGAAAGAGCAAATACTAGTTAGATTCGGGTTTCCACATTGAAAAAAAAATGTTGAGGAGGAAGTTCCTAACCATCTTTATCAGCAATCTAGAGTCTCAAACAGATACCACCATCATATCTCGTCTTCCCCTTAATGCTTATGTCAAGATCCACAACATGGTCATCCTCTTGATGCTTGAAAAGCTCGATTTTAGCAAGATGATACCCCCATTCATTCAGGGTCTCAGAACTGTTATGATAAGAAGTACTACTGAAATGAAGTTCCAGATATGGTTGTTGAATGAGAGGCCCCAATTCATCAAGTTCTCTCTTATACTCCAGTGATCTTAAATCATTAATCTGGAGAAAAGAATCATTCAACAACTGTCTTGCAAACAACCTCAAAGACATAGTTGCCAAACATTCCTTGACAAATTACCAGACTTCTGGATCTTTAACCTTATAGAAAGCATTTGATTTTCTACCCTAAACCAAAAAAGCATTGTCAAAGAAATGTGGGCCATTTTCAAGAGATAAAAATAAAAAGAAATAAGAGAAAGTTCTTATAGAGAACACTTTCTTATAGGTATGTGCTGGATGATTACATTCTCTATATGGATATTCAAAAGTAACCATTTTTAATATGCACATTCCAAATGAATAAATGTCAACTAGTTCATTGCACGCTTCTTCATACACCTCCGTAGCCATAAACTCAGGTGTTCCTACAGTAAAATAAAGCCGAAATAACCACTAATCCAAGTTTAGTTCGACCAATCACCCATGAATTATCGACACGGTGAAATTAAACATACTGACATAGTGAGCAGCATGAGATTTCCTGAGGATTGCAGCAAGGCCAAGATCATCGATCTTAACTTCTCCTTGATTGCTATTAACAAAAATATTATCACATTTGAGATCTCTATGAATCACTGGAGGATCATGGCTATGGAGATAAACAAGTCCTCTCAAGCTCTACCGACACCAATGCTTCAAAGCTCTAATGTAGACTCTCTTGTGTTTTACCCTATACCTACCATTGGGTAAAATAATCTAATAGTTGGTGAACCACCCCCCAAAAAAGAAGAACAACAAAATTTTAGGATATGAACAAAGATTTGTAACAATTTGGTTTGTCTTACTATCTTTAAGTTCCAGAAGTGAACATTTCGGTGACAAAGTGAATGTTCCTGTTAATAATATCAACCAAGGAAGTATGAAGCCTCAAAATGTTACGTTTCAATGTCTTAAGAAGATGACTTTCACAGTAAAATCTTTCGAAATCGTTAGGGGTTTGTAAAAAATCATGGAGTTTTACTTAATTCCAAGCAACTTCAATCCCCTTATATTCATCGGACCAACCACACATTAAAATAAGAAGAAAAAAATCTGGGTATTAAAATAAACGAGCAAAAAAGTATTAGACTGGAGTTATCATTATTCTCATTCATACACTATATTTGAAGCTCCTTTTCCAAGGATTTCATTCTACTAAAACAAAAAAGAACAAAAAAAGTAGGATCAAAGAATCAAACTAATAAAAAGAAAGAAAGAAAGGAGGAGTTCTACTCTGCCATATCTTCCAGTTGGATCAACTTCATTAAACTCAGAACAATTTGTTTCATGATGTAAAAGATAATTCATTCTCCAACGATGTTAAAAAGGAAAAACAGTGTATATTTTCTTTGACATGGAATAAAAATATCTAATTTTGCATAGCTTTTTAGAAAGAGATCAGAGATGATCAATTATTCACCCTTTAGCACCCCCAATAGTTGATCAAGGTAGCAACACATTTGTTGCTAGAGTATCAAAAATAGTTTCATATCAATTTAACATTTTTTTAATCAAGTTATTAAGCTCATAATAAAATTAAAATATGATTTATATACTTTTTCAAGCTTATGAAAGCTCCCTAAGTAATCCAAGATTGTTTAAGGATCAAAACATAAAGTTCTAAACTATTGAGTGCTCATCGCGACTTTATAGATGCCATGCCGCAACGTCAGTCGCTGACTAGAGCTCGTCGCAACTATGAATGTACCATGTCTCAATGTCATCTACTCAGTAGGGCTCATTGTGACATCATGAACTCGATGTTGCGACGTGAAATTTGCCACATTGAATCTTAAGCATTTTAATTCCTATCACCTAAGACAACATCCATATGGTATCTGTCATCCATTTAAGCCAATAATCCATTCAAATGTACAAATTTCCAACCTTAAACATCACCTAATTCAACTTAATACAAAATCAAACATGTCTAAGTTTACAAACCTAGCAATGAAGATCAAAATCATTACATACTTCCATTGAAATTCATTTGCAAACATGCTTAACATATCCCTATGTACATGTCATGAGCTAATGCCAAAAATTCAAAATCATACTCTCTTCCAAGTTTTGATTTGTGATGAGATGAGAGAAAATCGATCTTCACTCTAGAGCTTCAAAACAAGTCTTCACCTACGCATTTGAAAATAAGACGATGAGCTCGCGAAAGTCTAGTAAGCACATCAAGAATTAAACTTTATATTTTAAACCAATTCATTAATTATATATAATATATATCAATTATGAATCATTATTATGATATATGAATTTATTTCAATAATAGTTATAGTAAGGTCTCAAATTAACAATTTTATAAGCTACTTACCAATATCATTATTGAATTCCCTTACCTTAAAATGTTATAGTTCAATTGTAGACTCAATAGGACATATAGGATATGCAGAAAAATCAATAATTCACACTGGAGTGCCACTGCCATTTACACAGGAGTGCTACTATCACTTGTACCGTAATGGCACTATCACGTGTGCGCATAGAAATTTTCCTAATGGCATGCCATTTCTATTCTACTAGTTCTTATTTTGTCTACATAAGCATTTAAAATATATAATATTATTACATTTTCTCAACAAATAAAAATAATTCAAATGTTACTATTTTTACAATTTAGTTCTTATCTATATAGAATCAATAATCATCAAATTTCACTTTACATTTATTTTAATAGCATTTAAGATTTCACTTAAATTATTCATATTAATATCTATTTAACCTATCTAACTTTTAAAAATTTTGCAATTTAGTCATTTATCTTCAAATTCACTACATATATACTTTTCAATTCATTTTAAGAACACAATTTCACCTTCAAAAAATTTCCATAATTCAAATTATCATTTTCATAAACAAGCAAATCCCATGAATTTTACTAAATCAATTTATCAAGCTTTCATTTAGGGTTAGTTAGATAAAGTAAAAATCTTGATATACTTACTATCAAACACTTGAAATGAGTTCCTCCTTCTTCCTTTACTCTTTTGCCACCCCTTTGCCTTTGTCTCCAACTTGTTCTTCACTTCTGTTCTCTTTCTCTTCAATAACATAACACACATACAAAATATTTAACATCAAAACAATAATCACATATGAATGCATTTGATGAGATAGACATGAAATCCATTAAGAAAATTCATTATCTTACCTTAACCTTTCTCAAATCCTTAACTTCTCTTTTTTTTTTCTCCTCAATATAAACTCTAGCTAACTTCACAAGAAACTTATCTTGTGACCGTGTCCCAACATGCGTGCGTCGGGGCTTAAAAAACTGTGATTTAGATATATATAATATGTGTGGTATCTGCAAGTGTACAGGTCAAATTGTAATATAGTTTCTTATTTACAAAGAAATACCTTAGAAGTATTCTGAGGACCGTACCTAAATGAGGATCTCAACAAGTATTCATCATTTCTCCGTATTACGGGACTGACGCTTCCATCCATATCCTTCCAAAAGTGATCTTTTCATCTGTGCAATGAATGGTCGTTTTGTATGTTTTGCGAAGGTTGCACAGTTGGTTCGTTAACTTACTGCATCAGTGGTTTTCGAGCCTAAGAGACGAAATGGCATGACATTCACCATTGAGAAATGATGAAAGAGTGTAAGACGATCCCACAAAAGTGATGGTTGGTTAGAGTCAGGTTCCTCTAAATTGTAAGTCTAAAATCTAAGTGGAGATAGTGGTTGTAGGCATCCTCTTCCACTATAACTGGCTTATTCTATTATGAGAATGATTACCTAAAAGCCTAAGATTGAACCCAAGGAGGATCGAGACAACCGGAGGCTGGAATCCCTTAAATCGAAGAATCCATTTTCTCAATTCTGTTTATTTTTACAATTTCAGTTTCAATTTATACAATCTCAATTCGTCCATATTTTTAATTCAGTTTTTTTATTTTTTTCAGGTATATCATTTTTCTTGGGCACGACTGTGCCCGGGATCTTATGGAACAAGAAGTTGTACAAATCCAGTCCTTGAGGATTTGACCCTACTTCCCTTATACTATTATTTTCGTTATTTTATAGGGATAGGTTATTTTTTGTACTTCTAACGACACACCAAATTTTGGCACCGTTGTCGGGGACTGGTACCGTACTAATCTTGCTTTTTTTATGATCAGATCTGCTCCAGAAAATCTTCCACTTAATTTAGCAATAGAAAAGACCGCGAGAGCTAACCGCAAGGAAACAAAGCTACGGAAAAAACAGTCAGAGGTGGTAGGGACTCAGAGTAACTCACTGCCAGAAATAGAAGCAGGCGACAAAGTTGAGTCTAAGGTTAAGGAAAATCATACTCAAACACTAGAAAATGAAAAAATAAGAGTCGATCCACCAGAAGAAGTGTTTAACGCTAGGGTTCACGAAAACCCAAATCTAGCACATCAACTTATGGCTCAAACGATTCGGCAATTGGTCGAAGCTCCTATAGAACAACCGCCATTATGCATTGCGTATCCTACTATGGATACTAATTTTGAACTAAAGTCAGGATTAATCCAGTTACTGCCAACTTTTTGCGGATTACAAAATGAAAATCCATACAAACATCTAAAAGAGTTTCATATGATTTGTCTTAGTATGAAATCTCAGGGCGTAACTGAGGATAAAAAAAATTTGCATGCTTTCCTATTCTCCCTAGCAGATTTTACTAAAGAATGGCTGTTTTACCTACCTCCTGGATCTATTACAACTTGGATTGATCTTTCCTGTTTGTTTCTCAACAGGTTTTTCCCAACATCGCGTACAGCTGACTTAAGAAGGGAGATCGTTGGGATAAGGCAAAAGGAAGTAGAGTCTCTTTACAACTATTGTGAGTGATTTAAGAAGTTGTGTGCAAGTTCCCCATAACATGGTATAACAGAACAATCTCTACTCCAATACTTTTGTAACACCCCTAACCCGTATCCGTCGCCGGAATAGGTTACGAGGCATTACTTAATCCATAACACAATTCAGAAAAATCGAATATCAAATATTATCTCATTGCAGTAATTCCCATTTGTTCACATTCATTAAGATCATAAAATCGAGTATACGATGCTTAAACATGCATTTGGGACCAAATTGATAACATATAAAAGTTTGAGAACTTATAAAAATTTTTAACTTTTAAAAGGTCACACGCCCGTGTGTCTATGCCGTGGCAAAACAGGCATAAATACTGACTTGCCCACACGGCTACAAGACACGCCCTTGTGCCTTGGCTGTGGTCAAGTCTGACTTGGGCCACACGGCTAGCCACACGCCCGTGTGCTTTGGCCGTGCTCAGGTCTGACTTACAATTGTAGGGTACCCCAGGGGACACACGGTTGTGCAACATAGCGGTGTGTCACACACGACTGAGACACATGCTCATGTCTCTACTCGTGTGGACAAAAATAGGCCATTTGAATAGCCAATTTGCCACCCCAAATTTGAGTCAACCTATAAGCAAAGAAACAAGCATATATGCACCACCATTTCAGCCAATTTTATGCCAAAACATTAATCACTTATATCATAACAATATCAATCATTTTCCTACTTATAAACCTTACCAATTCATGCTAACATAAGGTAAGATCATGCCAAAACCTTTCCTTTTATACATCATTCAATCTCAAGTTAAACTTACCAAAACTTACCAACTAAAACATACCACAATTGCATATTAGCATCACATATCATAAACCATTATCAACTATGAGTTCAAGCACAAATTAGCCAAATAACATGGCTGAGTATATACATTTTCAAAAGTACCAAAATGAGGTTCAATAGTGTGGTGATGATCCTTGATGATCCCTGAGCTTGCAGTAGCTTCGATATCTATAAAACAATGCAAACACACACAAAGTAAGCTTTCAAAATCTTAGTAAGCTCGTACTAAAATCATCAACAGTATATAAAAATAAAACATCAACACATAAGTATTTACACATTTTCAATCCATATGTTCATACCAATTCAATGAACTTCACATACATAATATCATCTACCACTTAGGTATCGTACATACCTGAATCTTCCCGTACTTATTCACTTTCATTCTTACCTCTCTTTGAATATTTTAAAACTTTCCGTAAATTATTTGTACTTTAAACATCTGCACACTTAGTGCTATAAAGGTTAGCCGAAGCTAAAATGATTCCGCACACTTAGTTCCATCTTAATTAACCGAAGTTAAGTCGGTATCGCACACTTAGTGCCTCATATAGCCGACGCTAGTTTAAGTCGCACACTTAATGCCAAATACTATTGATTCATCGTCGTATTCATCCAAACCAGATATATATACAATCTATATATAATCAAAACATCAAAATATACTTTAACATCATACTTTAAGTACAAACTTACCTCGTACTCGAAATTTGTCGACTAGAATCGTTTACTCTATAATCTTAGACTTCCCTCGGTCTAAGTTCGAATTCCTCTTTTCTTGATCTATATGTATTCAAAATTAACCCTTTTATTCACCAAAACATTCAAACCAATCCATATTCACACAATTAGGGCATTTTTCAAAATGACCCTCATATTTTTACATTTTGACACTTTAGTCCCTAATTCCCAAAATCACAAAATACACATAATTTGCTTATATTCATACTTGGCCAAATTCTCCTATCTCTCATATAAGTCCATACATTTCATTTAGTTCACATTTTAGTCCCTCAAAATAACATTTTTACAAATTAGCCCAATTTACTTAATTTCATCAAAAATTCAAAGACAACACATGTCAACCCAAAACATATCTTTCATAATTCATCATTTAACAGCACAAAACTCATGATTTCATCCATGGAATATTTCAAAATTATCATCAAAATCAATAATTGAGATATGGGCTAGATAGTACTCGAAGCAACGATTACAAAAACGTACAAATTATCAAAAATCGAATAAAATACATACCTTAATTAAGCTTTTAACTAGCTAAAACCCTAAAGCTCTTTTTCTTTTATTTTGTTCTTCAATTTTCGGCAATATAACATGATAATGGCCTATTTTCATGTTTTGTTTTATTTTATTAAACATTTATATGCCATTTACCAACTTTGCCCTTAATGTTAATATATAAAAATCTACCTACTAATGTCTATACTTGTCCATGCATTAATTCAATGGCCCAATTGCATCATAAGGACTTCATACTTAAAAAGCCACATCAATTAGGCACTTTAACAACTAGCACATAGCTTTTACATTTTACACGATTAGGTTCTTTTTCAAAATTAAGCACACGAACCGTTAAGTTTTCACACGAGACTTTCACACATGTCAATTCACTTATAAAAGGCATGAAAAATAATATTTAAATATTTTTTAAACTCGGATATGTGGTCCGAAAACCACTATTCTGACTAGGGTCAAAACCAGACTGTTACAACTTTTATGAAGGCTTGAAGCTCATAGAAATGAACATGGTAGATGCTGCTAGTGGAGGGGCATTAGTCAACATGACCCCCCAACAGGCAAGGGACTTGGTATCCACGATGGCTGCAAATACTCAGCAATTTTGAGCCAATCCTGAATCCACTAGAAGGGTTCACCAGCTAAGTAATTCAACTTTAAAAGATGAATTTGATAGGCTTACTAATATCGTGAATTCTCTTTTTGTAGTAAAAACAGGACCAGCTCGACTATGCAGAATTTGTGCAACACCCGAACATAAAACTGATGCATGCCTTAGTTTGTGTGACGATACTATGGCCCATTTAGATGCTGTGGGGAACTTTCCTAGACCGCCCCAAAGGCGATATGACCCCTATACAAATATATACAACCCAAGATGGAAAGACCATCCTAACTTGAGTTATGGGGCAAACCTGCAGTATAACCAGCCATACTAAAATCAGTTTCCACAACAAACGCTAGATTTAGGTACCTCTCTAAAAACCATGGTTAATAAATTAACAGCTAATGTGTCTGATTTCCAATAGCAGATACAACGATAAACTGATGATTTCTAACAGCAAATACAACGGCAAACTCTTGATTTCCATAGGGAAACAAATGATTTTCAATAGAAAATCAAGGCGTCTATAAGAGAGTTGACCACATCAATTAAGAAAATAAACTCACAAGGAAAGCTGTCGCCACAAACGGAACCTAACCGAAGACAACATGCAATGCAGTGACGTTGCAAAGTGGAAAAGTAATGGAACCGAATCGTGGCAGGAATCTTGATCAAAATTCCACCCAAAAAAGTAGGAGAACGATGAACAAGTTCGAACGAAACCTCCATTGCCCATAATTCAAACTCCTTTTCCAGGACGATTAGAGAGGTAATAAGGAAAAAGAGATCCTCAAAACATTCAAAAACGTCGAGATCAACATACCATTGTTGAATGCCATCAAACAAATTTTGCGATATGCCAAGTTCCTTAAGGAGATTTGTACCAACAAGCAAAAATTGATTGGAAATGAAAGAGTAAGTGTTGGTGAAAATGTATCTGCAGTGTTGTAGTGGAAGATGCCAGCAAAATGTAAAGATAGGGGCATGTTTGCAATACCATGCAAAATAGGCCACTTAGGAATCAAAAAAGCCATGTGTGATTTAGGAGCTTCCATAAATGTAATGCCTTTTTCCATTTATGAATCATTTAACACGAATTTTTTGACGAAAACAAGTGTTATCATTCAATTAGCGAACATGTCTATTGTGCATCTCAAAGAAGTCCTTGAGGATGTATTAGTGAAAGTCAATGGGCTTATCTTTCCTGTGGACTTTTATGTGATAAAAATGGAAGAGGATAATGCTCTTAGGTCTTCAGACATCTTGCTGGGGTGACCTTTCCTTAGTACTACAAATACTAAGATTGACCTGTGTAACGGAACCCTCACGATAGACTTTGATGGGGAGATCGTGAAGTTTAACTTTAATGGCGCTATTAGTCATCCTAGTGAAATTTTGAACATAAACCGTGTCGACATAATTGACTCATTAGTAGAAGAAACTTTTGAGTCATCTTATGGAGATAAACTTGAAACATTGTTTGATGATAATTTTGAATCAGGATCTATATGTGAATCTATTAATAAATTATCAGCTCCTGTGAACATTAAACTTCTACCTTATGTTGTGAAGGCACCATATCTGGAATTCAAACCACTTCTTGAACATCTCAAATGCGTATTTTTGGAGAATGATGAGACCATTACCGATTTAAAAGGGATTAACCCCTTGACAGACACACATAAGATTTTTTTAGAGAAAAAAATGAAACCAAAGCAAGAGGCGTAAGGATGATTGAACCCAAATATGGTGGATGTCATAAAAAAGGAGAAAAGAAAAATATACTCTTAAGAAATAGGGTGTCTTGGTAAGTTTAGTAAATTACCTAATTTTCACAGAGTAATCCAAGTCGATTTTGATTTTTCTGTGTTTAAATTGGAATACTTTTTCAGTTTTACTTAAAGTAAGCTAAAGGTTCTCTTTATTTTCATATGCATTATGCCTAATTTTTATAAGACTTTGGAGTGATACTTCTTTTATGGTAAAATCTAAATTACATAGTGGATAGGAACCATACTTGAGGACAAGCATGGGCTAAGTAGGGGGAATTTGATAATACTCTGAAATGACATATTTTTATGCATTAATTACATATTTACTTTGAGTATGATCCTACTAATTTGAGCTATTTATGGGTTTTTATCTAGTAGGGATTAAATTGAAGGCAAAAGAAAATTTGGGGGGAAAAAAGCATGAATTTGAAGACAAAATAGGCTAGCACGCAAAATAGGAAAGAAGTGGTGCCAAAAAAACAAAGTGTGAAAGACTTTGGGGCAAAAATTCAAAGAAAAGATTTATAAACATAATACTCTATTTAAATTTGAATTTTATTAGGATTATTATATAGATTTAATTTCAGCTTTTATCTTTATTTATCTTTTAGAGTTTAATTAGGAACAAATTAGGTTTTCCATGTACTATTTGGATGGAGTGACACAATTTGGGACTCATCTTTTCTATAAAATTTTTGTCTCCCTAAAGCTCTAGCTTTTTGTTCCTTTTATTATTTAATAAAATTCCATTTGATTAAACTTATCTGTTTTTTCCCATAAAGCATGAGCCACTAAACTTATCTAGCGAAAGGTTGTTGAGATTCCCCAAAAAAGGTTCATGAGGCTTAGAACCCACACTTAGCCTTCTCAATGAGCATTCATCATTTTTCTCTATTACAGGACTAACGCTTCCGTCCATGTCCTTCCAAAAATGATCTTTTCATCTTGTGCAAGGAACGGCTTCTTTGCATGTTTTAGGAAGGTTGCACAGTCAGTTCGCTAACTTACTGCATCAGTGGTTGTCGAGCCCAAGAGACGAAATGGCGTGGCATTCGCGATTGAAAAATGATTATCTAGTGTAAAACGGTCCTACAAAAGTGATGTTGGCTAGAGTCAGGTTCCTTTAAATTGTAAGTCTAAAATCTAAGTGGAGCTAGTGGTTGTAGGCATCCTGTTCCACTATAACTGGCTTATTTTGTTATGAGAAGGATCACCTAAAAGCCTTGGATTGAACCCAAGGAGAATAGAGACAACCGGAGGCTGGAATCCCTTAAATCAAAGATTAATCCATTTTCTCAATTCTGTTTATTTTTACAATTTCAATTTCAATTTATACAATCTCAATTCGTCCATATTTTTAATTATGTTTTTTTATTTTTTTCAGGTACGCCGTTTTTCTTAGGCACGACTGTGCCTGGGATGTAATATCCTAAAATTGGGCTTAGTCAGAATAGTGGTTTTGAGGCCACAAATTTGATGTCAAAATATTTATTTTATGATTATTATGAGGTTTAGAGTATGAAAATAAGCATGATTTAAAGTTTCATGAAGAAATTCTAAGTATAAGGTGTCCAATTGGAAATTAGGGACCAAATTGAATAAATTGCAAAACATGGATTCTAGAAGCAATTTGCATGAAATTGCTTTAGATCATTAATTAGAAGGTCTTAAAGAGTAATTTTCCCAATTTCTAAGTTTTTGGACAAAAATGGGCATGCATGGAAAATTTTGAAAGTTATGAAAGGAAGGGCATTTTGGTTATTTGGTAATAAAATCAATAAAAAGGGAAAATGAAGGCAAAAATCAGCCATCTTCTCCCTTGTACCAGCCAAAATTCTCAAGCTCTCCATAGCTAGGGTTTTAAACATTTTCAAGCTCAATAGTAAGTGCTCCCTAGCCCCGTTTTTAACTTTTTTTTGTATTTTTGAGATCCTCGTAACATGTTCTCTCCATTTCTACCCATATTTCAAGCTAGGGTTCATGTATGTTCTTTGATGTTTTATGGAGGAATATGAATGTTAGAGGTGTGTTAAATATCTTTTCCTAAGTGATTTTCATGAAAAACCTCTAAAAGGACCTTTTTGAAAAAGGTACAAAATATGTGGTAGAAATGTGAAATAGAGGAAAATGTGGGCTGGTATGAGTTTAGGATACATTTGGCTAGGCTTGGGTAACCAAGGAATTGCATGTATTTCACTTTACGAGCCTAGAGACTAAGTTGTAAAATTTTGAAAATGTTAGGGGCAAAATGGTCATTTTGCCCGAGGGTGAAATTTAAGTTTGAAATAAATAGCATGAGGTATTAATAACTTATTTTTACTGATACAGACCCCGAGGAACCAATACCGGAGGTCGATCGTGGAAAACGAAAGGTTTCGGAGTAACCGAAATTAGATTACGACAGCATCTTCTAGGTAAGTTCGAGTAACTCAAATGTAAATTATTTTAAATACATCAAAAATGTATGATCATGTATGAATTGTAATAATGGTATACAATGTATGGTAATTCTTGAATATTTGCTGCTATAAGAAAATGTCCCGATTGAATGAAAAGGATTTTAATGGATTATCTGAAAATGAATTGACGTTAAAAGGATCTAGCCCAGAAGAGTGTTCCTAATGTGATCTAGCCTCTCGAAGAATATATGTGCTTTATAGATTTAGTCCAGACGGGTAATCTGATTGGGGTCTGAATTTAGCCTGGACTGGTAATTCAGATCCGAGCTCATTAGAGTACATGTCCTAGTAAGGGATTTAGCCTAGACTGGTAATCTAGACATCTACTCTATGAGTTGTATTATGGGGGATTTAGCCTAGACTGGTAATCCCGCCATAAGAGTGAGGTTTGTGGGAGTGCATATTTGCAATGATCACTAGTATAATTTGACGGAAAAAGGGATATCCATCGAGATTCTGAAAAATTCAATGAGATTAAAATGAAGAATAGAAATGGAAATTCTTGAATGGATAAGCTCATCAAATGTTAATGATATAAACTATTGACATGAACTAACTTGATGTTTGAGTGAATGTGATAGGTAAATTATGCTATACTTGTTGGAATGAATACCTAATATAAATATATGTTAAATAATCGGTAAGTTTACTTTCCCGTTACCGAACTTACTAAGCATGTTAATGCTTACCCTTTTTCTTTTCCCATGCTTTTCAGAGCTCACTGACTCGTGAATATTGGAAGGCAGTTGGAGCATTGTCAACACTATCAACTTGTCCCACTTGGTATATAAAAACTTTTATTTTGTGATAATGGCATTTATAGGTGTTTTGATTATTTTGTTATATGTGTCATTTGGCTAGCCAATGTAAGGGCTTGGACGATTATGTCTATTTATTTTGTATATGGCAAGGGAATATGGCCCATATTGATGTAAGTTGTAATCCTACTAATTATGCAAGTTTATGTTGAAATTTTCATGTAATGGTTAAATGTAGTATATTATGAATGGACATGTGGAATGTGGCCAAATCACTTAGGATGGTTGGGTCACAAATGGGCAATTAGTTATAAACTAGCCAAGTCTAAAATGTGTTTGATGAAACGGTAATCCTTAATTCAAAAAAAAAAGGATAACCTAGTATGTGCAAAACCAATGATATGAGGTTAACATGCAATAGACCAATTATGGTAGTACTTGAGCATATTTAGGCCATGTCAAGCATCATTGAAGATTTAGAAATGAGTGAGGATTTTAAGAGTGACCAAAGACTTAGAAATAGCTTCTAAAATGGTCCACACATATAGACACACGGGCGTATGTCTAGACCGTGTGTGACACACGGTCAGCCCCATAGGCGTGTGATACGGCCGTGTGTCTCCTGTACCTAAAATTTTAAAGTCAAAATGCTCGAGTTTTTGGGCACGGGCAACTACGCGGGCGTGCCTAGGCCGTGTGAAAGACACGGGCCAGGGACACGAGTGTGTGCTCGGCCGCGTGAAAACCCCTGTAGGTTCAAAATGAGAAATAAATTCAATTAATTCCACACGGGTAAGGGACACAGGCGTGTGCATTGCCTCCACACGAGTGTGTGAGGCTTAACCTAGGAAATTTTTCATAAACTTTCTTAAGTTCTCGGTTTAGTCCCGGACCATTCTCAATGTATGTTTTGGACCTCGTAGGTCCATAATAGGGACATTATGATTATGATTGATTGGTTTTTAATTTGAAACAAAATTTTATAGCCGAAATTTTTCGAAAATGTCATGTTTGTGCACAGTAATGCCCTGTACCTTGTCCCAGTCTCAGGTACGGGTAGGGGCGTTACACGGGATCTCGAGGAACAAGAAGTTGTGCAAATCCAGTCCTTGAGGATTTGACCCTACTTCCTTTATACTATTATTTTTGTTATTTTATAGGGATAGGTTATTTTTTGTGCTTCCAATGACACACCAAATTTTGTGGCCGTGCCCCAACGTGCGTGCGTCTGGGCTTAAAAAATTGCGATTTAGATATATATAATATGTGTGGTATCTGCAAGTGTATAAGTCAAATTGTAAATTTACAAAGAAATACCTTAGAGTATTCTAAGGTTCATACCTAAATGAGGTTTGTTTAAACTAAATTGCTACACGAATTACACACTAGTCTAAATATTGTTTGAGTACAAATCATAGCACAAAAAAAATAATTGGATTGAATAATAAAATAACATAAGAGAAATAACAAAACCAATAATCAATTAAATAGGCAGAAGGGTGAATCACTTCCATGTTCATGATTAACCTGAGTCTAAGGTTTTAATTAATTAGCTAACTATTAACCTAATTGATACCTTTTGGCCTATGACTAGATTAATTGATCGACTTGGTTTTCTAATCTTTCGACCTAATAAACTAAATTAGGTTAGATTAAGTTGATTCCTAATAGACTATCTTTTTGGCCTCATCTACCTAAGTAACTTCCTAGAGTCGTCAATTCTAGGGTTTTTTCACTTAATCTACTCCAACTAACTTCTAATAGTCATTGGAAGTAAATCTCTATTTCATTTGTACTCCTTATGCTTATAAATAGAGACTTTGAAGAAGTTTTGTAAATATCCCGATTGATAAATAAAACACGCTCTCTCTTTTGCTCTCTCATTTTCTTTGTTCTTTACTTTTTGTCTATTTATTTTATAACACATTATCAGCACGATTCTCTTTTAATTGTTTTTCTCCATAAGTCACAAAAATATCCTAAAATTTACTGTTCTCGATTGCCTCCTAGAGCTGTTGCTATTTCAATTGAGGCCTGCGCACTATGAGTAATCATTAGAGCCTTTAACCACTCAGGTACACATAAATCCCTAAATTTTTTTATACCCTTTTATGCAAAGAAATTTATATAATCTTTGCGTGGTATGTTTTTCTCCTTTGTTGATTGATTTTTGAAAAAATTATTTTATGAAAAAATATTATTACTTTAAGGTTTCTCTTAAAATAAGATTCTTTTATTAAATTATAGCATGCATAATATTTAAATGTTAAAGATTTGGTTATTAAATTATTTTTGTTAAATATTCTTGTAATTTGATTAAAATTATGGTAGAAAGTGTTATTAACCTATAGTTGATTAAAGGGAAATTTGATAGGATCTATTGAGTCTTGTTAACTGGCTAATGTTGAATGATTGTATTTTATCTTTTAAATTGAATTTATAAATATTTGATTAGAGCTTCATAAAATTTTATAATATATATGTGGTATTGAAATTTGGTACAATGTGTATTAGATAACTTTCAAGCATCATACATGAAAATTTTGATTGTTTATTAAATAATTTTTACTATTAGATTATAAATGTTATTACGAAAACAAAGTTGTTTTACTACTTGTAATAGTGCTCGTAATAATAGCCAAGGTGATAACGATGATGTTAAAGAATCTCAGGTATATTTTACTATGATTTATTTATTATATCATGTTTATTATAATTGGAGACTAATCATGATAACATGAATAGATAGATTTTGATTTGAAATCCATGCATGTTTTGTGATGGTGATTATGAAATAAAGAATCAATGGAGGCGTTTAGAAGTTTGTCCTATCAGATTTGTTGCATTCCCTGAACTGAATGCAAACATAAAGAAAATAAAAGATATAATCATGGACCACTAAAATTGGTAACATAGTAATAAATAAGAGAAGAATTATATTTTTCAAGATAACTCTTCAAAGGGTAAAAATAACCTATGTTATCAATATGATATGAAAGATTATTGGCCACATATGTGGTGTATGCCCAAATATTTTGTTTCTATTAATATTCTTTGAGGAAGGATATGAGAATGTAGTAATATATTCTATCATTATAAATAGAAAATATTTATCTTATTTGGTACTGAGACAAACAAATATTATTCCAATATTTAATGGTACAAATTTAGTTGAAAGCTGTAGAAGATTTAATATATTAATATATTGTGATGGTTAATCCATTGGTTTTAAAATATATTTCTAATGGATCTCATATTGAGATTGTAAATGAGGAAAAGATTATATTTCAGATGAATTAGAACAGGATTGGGTTATAGATTTCTATTACTCTTGTTATAAATTGAATTGATCATGACTACCTTTGTGATCTTCTTTTGTCATCATCCCCGTTAAGGGGTTGAAAGTGAAATATTTGACTGTGAAGATCTACTTATGAGAAATAGAATATGGTAAATCTATCTAAAACTCGTTATGGTTGGATGCACCTGAAGTTGCTAGTTTTTTTTTTTAAACTGTGAGTATAACTCTATAGTATTCAGGATAAGTTTTCAATTAAAATTACGTGGAAAAATATTACTGGTGAGAACCTTACAAGAGAGAACTTGTTCAAGTTTTCATGATTCAAATGTGCTCCTACGATAGCAATATCATGAAAAAAATATTTACTTATGATTGAACAAAAGTTTTTAACCATGAAACCTAATCATTCCTGGAAGAGAATGTAACAATATGTAATAAATTTTAAAGACATAATCTTTGACGTGGATGTAGTAAATTGGACTATAATAATAGTCTTGGGGAATGGTCGTAATAAATTTTCTCACCACCAGAAGTGAAAAATTGAAGAAAGCAAGAAAAGAACAAGAATTTCCAAGAATTTTTTAAGAACAGAGATAATTTATTTTTGAAGAGTAATTAGTTATGTACATATTGTACACTTGGAAAATAAGATCCACTCTCAAAGTTTGCTATTAATAGATTTTGATTGAATTCAAAGTCTACTACTAAAGTTTAATTTTCTTACTTCTTATCATCAAGACTCAACATAGAACAAAAAAAATGTACGTCTTTAAACATTAAATCAACTTGATATACAGTTTAAAGATTTGAGATTATCTTCTTTTTAAGTTTTGATTACATAGATTACATATTGTTTTAAGCATTTATTTTTTCATGAAAATGAACATTGACTGATTTGTTTATGTTGCTATTGTAGGTTTTATAATTAAATAATATATTTGATTAAAACATATCTAGTATACAAATTTATGTTAACAAACCAATGGATTTTATGATTATTCAGATTTGATTTAGTTCAAAAAATTGTTAAAGGTAGTAATTCATACGTTTTATATTATTCCATTTGTTAATTATTTAAAGAAATGACATGAGAAATTGTAAATGAAAAGTTCTATGAGCTTGAATGGTTGTATTTTGAATTAAATTTCATGCATGTTTATGATGATGGTTATAAAAAAATTTGCTAGTTTTTCATTATGTCATATTTTTATGTTTGAGATGTAACGTTTATTGATATATTTAGTATAGGCTTGTTTCTGTATATGACCAAGGCAGTTATTCTTAGTTAACTGATTATGCAAAACTCTTGTTAAAAACATTTTAAAAGTATTTTGAATCGAACTCGGGACTTCTCGCATCTGAAGCAAGAATCATACCACTAGACCAAATGCTCGCATTTGAAGATTTTGATATATTCCCTTAAGCAAATATTGCATTTAATTATTTAAAAATTATATTTATTGACTTAGTGGCATTATAGGATTCACATTGATTCAGACATTTTCAATAGTAAATGTCAAAATAGCACTTATATGTGGATACAAAGTAAAAGGAATGATAGTAAAATTATCAATTTGTTACAATTTAGTACAATTGAAATGCATATTAAAGTAAACCAAAAGTTTACTGATACAAATGCATTTACTACTGGATCATTTATGATGCAAAAATTAATTGAGAATCCATATGGACATTCATTAAAGAACCAGAAAATTTTTTAATTTAAATAATTCTTATTTGTTGCTTGCTGCTCTCAATGAAAACTTATTGTTAGAAACTTACTAGCTAAAGTTGAGATTTAATGTCTTGCATTTCTGGAATGAATATGGGCTCATTCATCCACCATGTGGATGGTTTTGATATTATATGATTTTGATAGATGCGCCTACAAAATAATCACGTATATGTTATCAACTTGCAACCTGTCATTTGCAATATGCAATTAAGACAATTCATCTTGCTAGTGCCGATGAGTTTATATCTCAGTCTTTTATTGATTGAGTTTGAAAAACTTTTGTAAAAATTTGTTATTTATGCGCATAATGGTTTAGAGAAATTATTGATTGAAAGTCTTTGATTAATGTCTAAACCATTACTTATGAAAACTAAACTTCCTATTTCAACATGAGATTATGTTGATTTATGTGTTGTCGCATCAAGCTAATAAGTTATAAATACTTCCCATTACAATTGGTTTTTTATCAAGAGTTAAATATTTCTCATCTTTGAATTTTTGTATGTGTGTATATGTTTCCAATTGCTCCACCACAACACACAAAGATGAGTGAATCCTCAAAGAAAGTTGGGAATATGTATTAATTACAAGTCTCTTTGTATTATTAGATGTTTTGAATGTATTGAAGATTCAATTATGACATGATTTGTGATTACCATTTTGATTCAATAGTTTTCCCGACATTAGGAGGAGAGAAATAATAACTTGTATTGAGTCAGGGTGAGAAAATTTTGAATCAAAAGTTTAACAATGATAACTCATTACAAGTTAACTGTTAGATGTATTTACAAACATAATGAGAATAACCAAGTTTTATATACCATCTAATATTTTAATTTGAATCAAAGTCCCAGTAGGACAATCAGTTAGAATAAATAATAAATTGATCGGTTCCAAAGATGAAAATTCTTCTAGATGGACATGTAGTGGAGGCCGGTGCTCCAGAAGAGACCTAAGACATAACTAATACGTAAAATTCTAGAAGATATTTAGGTACCTGAAACTAAATATTAAAATAATGAAAATAAGATATCTCGATAAGTTATGTCAATTCGAGAAAATGTGGAACCGAATAATAAAAATGGTCAACAATGATTTTGCATGCAATATTATTATTGAAATAATGGTATAAAAGGAGAATCTTGAATAAATCTATTGAGAAATATAGATATGAAATAGATTGTTCAAAATAGAAAGACGCAACTCAAGTACAACTAAATTTGTAGAGTTTCTAGACCAGTAGTCTAAATATCTAAAGGTATAAAGCCAATGAAGGTACACATGAAGTAGTTTTGCAAAAACAGAATAAAATATGAAGTTTTTCGCTAAATACTAGCATTAATTATGAAAATATGGTGGAGTAATAACCTTTAGATATATTATTAAACTGACAGTTCATAAAAGATTTAATTTGCATCTAATGGTTATTGTTACAACTTTTTATGAATCACTATATAGTAAAGTTTATATTAAAATCCTTGAAGGATTTAGAATGTCAGAAGAATATTGAAATTATTGGAAAATTGTTCATTTATATGAATTGAAATAATTTGAACATATGTGGTAAATTTGACTTGGTGAATAGTAGTTGAAGGAGGATTATAAAATGATCCAAACTACCTATTTGTGTTGTTATAGAAGAATCATGATTAAAGTTTGCTATGATTATTGTTGAAACTCCTGAAGAGATCAAAATATATTTCCTCCAAAATTTTCCCTCACTCATGATTTTCTTATAAATGGTGACATAAATGCTTAGCAAATACATTCAAATAATCATTTGAAAAACTAGTATTCAAGATTGAATATGTAGAATATGAGAAAGTATGTGATGTTTTCCTGAAGGGGAGTAAATATGCATTGTACTCTTTTTCTCTTAACCTAGGTTTTGTCCCATTGGGTTTTTCGGGTAAGGTTTGTAATAAGACAGCATATTATGCATATTATAGATATGTGTACTCTTTTTCCTTCTCTAGGATTTTTTCCCCACGAAATTTTTCTCTTAGTAAGGTTTTAACGAGGCACATTATCTACCAATGGACATCTAACGGGGAGTGTTATAAATATCTTATTAAGTGGATGTTCATCAAGATTAAGATAAGTTTTGATGTACTTTAAATTCTAAAGGTCATTAAAAGTAGATCTCTACTTTATTTATACTTCTTATGCCTATAAATAGAGATTTTTGGAGAAACTTTGTAAATATCTCGATTAATAAATAAAATATGCTTTCTCTTTTGCTCTCCCATTTTCTTTGTTCTTTTTTTTGTCTATTTATTTTATAACATAAATCACCATACATCTTTATATCAAATTATAAATCAAAATAACTTTTAAAAACATTAATTATGAATATAAATCATTTTTAATGTAATTTTCATATATGTATAAAAAAATTCAAAAATAATAATTATTCAAATTTACAAATTTTGAATTTAATAATGGAATAAAATACAATATGGTGTAATATATTAATTTAATGTTATGAAAATCAAATTAAGCTTAAACAACTTATTTATCGAATTTATTAAACTTTTATGGTGTAATATATTAATTTAATGTTATGAAAATCAAATTAAGCTTAAACAACTTATTTATCGAATTTATTAAACTTTTAGTTAATGAAAAATCTACTCATTGTATTCGTAATTCATATGAAAAAAACTTATTTATCGAATTTATTAAACTTTTAGTTAATGAAAAAATCTACTCGTTGTACTCATAATTCATATGAAAAATGAACACAAAAATCTCTTAAAATAATTTTTTTTCTTGATAATTTGAGACATTTTGATGAATACCAGCTTGAATTAGAAAATTGATCAAATGACATGACTTTTGTTTTCATTTTTTGTAAGTTCCAAAAAATGGCTAATTTTTAGATATGTGCTGAAAAAAAAAACTTATTTGGAAACTATGATTTTTTTTTAAATTTACCGATCTACATTATTTTTGGAGAGAGAAAGGAAAACGCATCCTAGATGGCGCATTTTCACTGCCACGTCAGAGAAAATGCACCCTGTAGGACGCATTTTCACTTTGGTAAAAAAAATTACGGTCGGAAATTAGAAGTTTTTAGATTTATTTTTGTTCGTATTTGAGATAGACATGGTTATAGCTTTAAAGAATGTTTGAATTTACGAAGGTGTCGTGGAGTTGGGTGACCTACAAATTTCATCTTCTATGTGAGTATGGAGCCATCACCAAGGAAGTCGGATCGCGTTGCAACTTAAGGTCCCAGTTGGTGGTGATTATACGGTCTCAGGTTGAATTGTAACTAGGGCTTCAAATTTACAAAGGCTATGCTGTCAAATGATGGATCATAAATGGGGTCTCAATTGATAGTGATTATGCGAGCACAACAATGAGTTTTTCCTCGTCAGTGGAGGATGCTTTATAAAACCCAAATAGAAGTATGAGGAAGATAAACGTAGTGGCATTTCAGTATAATAAAGTAATGCATCTTATCCATCACCACCAAAGGTGGTGACCCTATTATTATAATCTGTGACAAAATTGGGGTGTCACAAGTTATACTAGCAAGGTGAAGATGGACAACACAAAGTACTTGATTATATTGGAAGGCCCTTTATGTTTTCCTTTCTCGCACTTTCGTATGGGTTTTATAAAGCATGCTCCAATGACGAGAAGAAACTCGTTATCGTACCCGCATAACCACCGTCAACTAGTGCCCTAGTTATGTTCCATCCTTTGACAGCATAACATTTGTAAACTTGAAGCCTTAGCTACACTTCAACCCAAGACAGTATAATCACTATCAAGTTGGACCTCAAGTTACAAATAGATCCCGGCTTCTCCAGTGATGGCTTCATATGTACACGATAAGTGAAATTTGTAGGTTATTGAGCTCCACGACATCACCGTGATCCCAAACACAACTTAAAACTATGACTATATCTCCTTTAAAGTGAGAAAGAAATAAATCTTCAAACCCAAAAACTTTAACACGCAAGAAAAAGAAAAAAAACAATTTAAAAGAGATTGAGGTATGGGTGAGTAGGAGATGAGAAAGGCTATTTATATTGGGGATAGCGCGAGGTAAAAATGGGAATTTTTTAATTTATCCTAGGAATCCCAAGTTGTAGGGGTTTAAAGGCAGAAGAAATCAAGTTTATTTGGGTGTTGAAATTGTCATAGAGAAAACGCTCCCTACAGGGTACATTTTGACTTGGCATGGCAGTGAAAACACTTACTGCAGGGCGAGCTTTCCACTGACATGTCAGACATATGGCTGGAAAACTTGTCCTATAGAAGGCGTTTTCACTTGACGCTTCTTGCAGGGGCATTTCCTCTCTAGGCATTTCAACCCCCACCCAACTTGATTGTTTTTGCCTCAAAGCCTCTGCAACCCAGGATTCCTGGGATAAATTTCATACATTGCAACTCGAGTGCTGAAAAAAGTCATTGCGTACGGGGCATTTTCTCCCCCTACAAATTTCAACTTCAAGTGTATACCTCAAAAACCTGTGATGCTTGGGGCATGTGTAGTTGCTGGAATCATTTTATGTGTGTCAGGGTAAAATCTCTATAAAATAAACTCAATAAAATCCATTGAGTTTCCATACTGACCTTTGAAGCAATTTATTGATATTAAGGATACTTGACATTAGGAGTTATCAGTAATATGGTGAAAAACTTAAATTTTGTTCCTACGTTGTTGTCCAAGCAAAGGTAATTCGTCAAATTATGTGTAAGTTTAGGGATTTGGGTGATGAGAATTAATTTTTTTACTATTTTCTTGATTTTAAACATATGGAATAGGATATTTGGTTCAAGATGAGCAGACGAGTCAGAGTTGTTATTGATAACTCTTGAAAAGTGTTATATTTCATGCCTTTAGACCTAGCTATTTGCTTGTACTTAGGTAAATTTAGTTGAATTTTAGGACATTTCATTAGGAGCTTGGACTGTGTTTAAATATTAGGTACTTTTAATCACTTGTGGTAGGGCTATGTTTGGTGGTTTGCTAGGTACAGGTTGAGGAATGAGAAATAAATGAGTGACGGGTTGTTGAGGCAAAGAGTTGGTTATTTTGTTAGTACAATTGTCGTGGCAATGCCGGGAAACCGAGATAGCACTTTACTCATATCACTCCTACCCAACTGTACTTGTACCAGAAAAATCTACCTAAAAAAGAGGGAAGAAAATCTTGGGTTGTTGGTTTTTATCCTAGAAAAAAGAATTTAAAAAGAAGATAATCTTGGGTTGTTGAAAAAATAATTTAAAAAGAGGAGAAGATAATCTTGGATTGTTGAAAAAAGAATTTAAAAAAATGAGAAGATAAACATAGATTGTTGGATTTACCCTAGGGAAAAAGCTATAAGAAGCCAAAGGGGAAACCCTTAACAACGAACAAAAGAGGAAGAGATCCTTAGGCGTGAATAAGGGTTCGGCTACGTAAAAGAAATGAAGTCGAAGGTAGTCCTTCTTAGCCATCATAGGATGTTGCACTGCCAAAGTATGGATTGGGCGAGCTAAAGTTGTTTCCCGAAGTTATTCTGTTATTTCAATTAGTGTTCCCTTGAAAGATTGAATTGAAGTAGTTGAACACAATGTCCGATAATATTTTGGTTTGAAATTTTATTCCTAGCCCATGAGCTAAATCTCATAGGGTTGGGATTGCATTCGATGAAACCTTAAACTATTTTTATGGATGAAGTATATCTCTAATTTACTTTTTGTTTCATATTGTTGTTCTTATTTCTTAATTAAAATGCAAATGATCTCTAGATATAGAAGATTGTTCACATACATATAAACTTATTCTAATTCTGAAAGGGTTGG
This sequence comes from Gossypium anomalum, assembly GCA_025698475.1. Classification (NCBI taxonomy): domain Eukaryota; kingdom Viridiplantae; phylum Streptophyta; class Magnoliopsida; order Malvales; family Malvaceae; genus Gossypium; species Gossypium anomalum. The sequence goes on along the minus strand of CM046968.1, from coordinate 54,076,898 downwards.
ATTGGTTGGATTAAAATTAAACGAAATGAGTAAGTATTTGATAAACACTTGTAGTCAACTGATGCAATCTTGTACTCATAGTTGGATTCGAGTCGCGAATTTCTCTCAATCGTAAAATAGAGAAGTATCGTTCTATTTGGAGTTGGTAGTTGAAATCGGCTAAGTAAAGGTTTTTAGGCAAAAGGGTTCAAATGGTTTAGCTATAGGAAGTATGTGATTTCGGCTAAGTAAAAAAACCAAGTGATTTTTAAGTTGATAATTTAGGATGGATTAGTAGCTTAAGGTCGAAGAAAGAACCAATACTATAAAAGAGTATTGACCCGAATCTTATATTAACTCTTAAGGTGATAGATGATAGGAAAGGACCTTGATCCACTATCTATTGAGAGATAGGAACCAAAGGTATAGGGTTTGGAACGCCACACTCAAAGAGTGATAAGTTCACAAAGAAACAAGGTAGATGCCACTAGCAAAGCTAGATAAGTCAACTTGAGTCTTAAATGAACAATGAGAGCTAAATAAACTCACAAAAGATAAATTAAACATATAAGATGTCAAAAGTCTGAATTACAACAAATGAGCTTCATATTTATAGCTCAAAATCTTAGCTAGCCGAATGGACACAAGAAGTAACTAAATGGACAGCCTTAATTCAGCTTAATTGAGCTGAAACTTCCTTGTACCTTCCCAAATCATCCCTTGTAGTTTCCTAAGTCAACTTGGCTTAAATGAAGTGAATATGGATTTGAATCTAGCTGAATATAATCGGCCAAGTGTGAACAGCCTTTAAACGGCTGCTTTGAATAGCTGAATAGACTTTAGCGTTTGATGGCAGTTTGGGAACTCCAATAAACTTCCATGTGAACAGCTAAAAATGAACAGCCTTTTAGGTGTGGAAGCTCAAAACTAAATGGCCTCAATGTGTGAAAATAATCCTTCAGCTGATTTGAACAAATGTGAAAGCTTTGGTGACTCTTGTAATGCACGAAGGGGCTACTTGGGGAAAAGCAATCATCAGCTCACTTGGCTTTTGCTATAACCGAACAGCTGCTTGGAGGAGGGCAACCATCAGCACACCTTTATCAATGTCATCCATGCATGCACCTACAAGCACATTAAATTCAGCTAAGACAAATTAACTCCAACTTGCAATTTATTTGTCTTAAGCTAAGACACATTAAGACGACTATTTAATATGTACTTCACTAAGACACATTAAACACCTATTTAATTTGTACTAAACAAAGACACATTAAAGCCTTAATTAAAATGTCCAGATTATGACATATTTAAACACATTATAAATTATGACATAATTAATAACTTAAACTAAATAAACTAAATTAATTAAAACCAAATTAAATATTTATTCCAACAAAAAAATAATGCACAAGCTAAAATGACTAAAGAAGAGCTCAATGAGCTAGGAACAAGCTAGATGAGCTTGAAGAAGGTTGCAAGGCATGCTCGACTTGCTTGTCCAAGAACGTTTGATAAGCCTCGCAATAGTTTCACCCCAAACTTAATCGACTTAGGCCGCAACAAAATCTTTGAATCTTTTAGCTCGAGCTCAGGTTATCAGCCCTAATGGTAGCTCAATAGGATCCATGTCAACTCTAGGTGAGTCTCGGGTCTTAACCGTATCATCCCTTCCCTCTTCGAAGTGATTTGTCCCCAAATCATCACCTACACCAAAGGGAGATAAGTCAGACATGTTAAAACTCACACTAATGTTATACTCACCTGGAAGGTCGAGCTTGTAGGAGTTTTAGTTAATCCGTCCCAACACTTGGAATGGGCCATCTCCTCTTAGTAACAATTTTGACCTCCGTTGAGCTGGAAAACGTTCCTTCCTCATATGAACTCAAACCCAATATCCAGGTTCAAACACAACATGCTTCCTTCCTTTATTGGCCTTGTGCATGTAATGTTTGGTCCTTGCCTCAATGTTTGCCCTCACTTTTTGTGTAGTTGCTTCACGTACTCAGCCTTCCGTTTAGCATCTACATGAACAAGCTAATCGTTAGGCAAAAGAATTAAATCTAGGGGAGTCAAAGGATTGAAACCATAAACAATTTCAAAAAGTGAGTGCTTAGTTGCTGAATGAACAGATCTATTATAAGCAAACTCTATGTGCGGCAAACACTCCTCCTATGATTTAAGGTTCTTCTGAATGATAGCTCGCAACAAAGTGAATAGGACATGATTAACCACTTCCATTTGTCCATCCATTTGCGGGTGGCATGTTGTGGAAAAGAATAACTTCATGCCAAGCTTTCCCCACAACGGCCTCCAAAAATGGCTAAAGAATTTCGTGTCTCGATCAGAAACAATTTTCTTGGATTTCATGCAAACGAACAACTTCCCTAAAGAACAAGTTAGCAACATGAACAACATCATCAGTTTTATTGCAAGTTATGAAATGAGACATTTTAGAAAAATGATCAACTACAACAAAAATTGAATCTTTTTCATTTTTCGTTCTAGGTAAACCAAGGATAATGTCCATGGAAATGTCGACCCCTGGCTCCTCGGGTATGGGAAATGGCGTGTATAACCTATGGGGTTCGATCTTTGATTTAGCTTTCTTGCAAGCCACGCATCAATCGTAAACCCTATTGACATCTCTTTTCATCCTCAGCCAAAAGAAATGCTCTTGAAGCATTGCCAAGGTCTTTGCCACGCCGAAATGGCCCATGATGCCTCTACTATGCGCCTCACTCACCAATAAGTCCTGAATGGAACCTTGTGGGATGCAAAGTTTTCCTTGTCTAATAAGGAAGCCATCATGTCTATAGAATCTATCAAAAGCAACATTCTCACAAGATTTATATAATTCAACAAAATCAACATCATTCGCATATAAATCTTTCAAAAACACAAACCTAAGCAGTTTAGAATCCAAATGAGTTGAAAGTGTATCCCTTCTCGATAATGCATCAGCAACAATATTTTCCTTACCTTTCTTGTACTTAATAACATATGGGAAAGACTCCAAAAATTCAACCCACTTGGCATGACGTTTATTCAATTTGTTTTGGCTCTTAAGGTGCTTCAACGCCTCATTGTCAAAATGTATCGCGAACTCTTTGGGCCATAAGTTGTGCTGCCAAGTTTCTAATGCCCGAATTAGTGCATACATCTCTTTTTCATAGGTTATTTCAATGTGGCACCATTCAACTTTTCACTGAAATAGGCAACGGGACTCCCATCTTGAGTCAAAATAGCTCTGATCCCTATACCTAAAGCGTCACACTCAATTTCGAATGTTTTACTAAAATCAAGTAACACAAGTAATGGGGCATTAGTTAAACAATCTTTAATAGCATTTAAGGTATTTTCTTGTTCCTCGTTCCATTGAAAAGAAAGTCTTCTTAATCACACTCGTTAATGGAGCAGCCGAGGTGCTGAAATTAGGAACAAAGCGCCTATAAAAACTCGCCAAGCCATGAAAGCTTCTCTCTTGGCTTATGCTCGTCAGTCTAGGCCATTCTTGGATTGCCTTCACATTATCTTGGTCCACTTCAAGTCCCTCCGAGCTGACTACAAAACCTAAGAAAACAACCTTGTTAGTGCAAAAGGTACATTTCTTAAGGTTAGCATACTAAGTTTCCTTTTGAAGGACTTCCAAAACAGTTTTCAAATTGTAACACCCCTTACCCGTACCCGAGACTGGGACAAGGTACGAGGCATTACGATACACAAACATGACATTTCCAGAAAATGCGGGCTATAAAATTTCGTTTCAATTTTAAAACCGATTGACCAGAACCATATTATCCCAATTATGGACCTACGAGGTCTAAAACTTGCATTAAAAGTGATCCGGGACTAAATCAAGAACCTTAGAAAAATATAGGGAATTTTCTAGGTTTAAGCCTCGCACGCCTGTGTGGAGGCCATGCACACACCCGTGTGCATAGGGACACCCCCGTGTCCCTTACCTGTGTTGAATTAATGGAATTTATTTTTCATTTCAAACCTACAGGGATTTTCACACGACCAAGCACACGCCCGTGTCCTGGCCCGTGTCCAAAAACCTAGCCAGTTTGTTTATGATGTCATCATTCATTTGGGAACACACGGCTGAGGCACACACCTGTGTGCTAGGCCATGTCCTTCACACAGTTGAGACACACGGTCGTGTCTCCACCCGTGTGTTTACTACCATGCATATTGACCTAAAAATTTTAAGCACAGGGAACACACGGTTGAGCAACACGCCCTAAGGGCTGGCCATGTGTCACACATGGCCTAGACACATGCCCGTGTGTCTACCCGTGTGGACCATTTTAGAGGCTATTTTCCAAGCCTTTGGTCACCCTCAACATCCACACACATTTATAAACTCCAATGGTATTTAACATGGCCAAAGTATGCCCGATGACTGCCTTCACATAGTCTATTGCATGTTAACCTCATCTCATTTGTTTTGCATATGCTAGGTTATCCTTTTCGAATTGAGGATTTCCATTTCGTCAAACACATTTTAGACTTGGCTCATTTTATAACTCATTGCCCATTTGTGACCTAACCATCTCCAAGTGGTTTGGCCGCATTTCACATGTCCATTCATGATATATCACATTTAGCCATCACATGAAGCATTTATCATAAACATGCACCATTAGGAGGTTACCGCCCACATCAAAATAAGCCATCTTTTATGGCTATATACAAAATGAATAGGTATATCATTCATGCCCTTACATCGGCTAGCCAAATGACACATATAGCAAACTGGCCAATAAATCCTATACATGCCATTACAACAAAATAAAAGTTTCTATATACCAAAGTAAGACAAGTTGATAGTGTTGACAATACTCCATTCGTCTTCCAATCTTCACGAGTCTACAAGCTCTGTAAAATAAGGGAAATGAAAAGGGGTAAGTATTGACATACTTAGGAAGTCCAGATAACAGGAAGGTAAACTTACCGATTATTTAGCATACAACCATATTAGACATTCATTCCAACAACATAGAATAATTTCCCTATCATATGCACTCAATCATCAAGTTAGTTTCACCTCAAAGCAATATAACATTAGTCTTAGACGAGCTCATCAATTCAAACATTTCTAATCTCATTTCTCATTTTAATCTCGTTGAACTTTTAGGATTCTCGATTGATATCTCATTTATCGTCAAATCATGCAAGTGATCATTTTAGATACTCACTCCTACGAACCTCGCTCTCACGACGGGATTACAGTCCAAGTTAAATCCCCTGTAACATAAATTCAAGGGGTATTGTTAGGATTACCATTCCAGGCTAAATCCCTTACAACGATAATTACTCCAATAAGCTCGGATCTGAATTACCTGTCCAGGCTAATTTCAGTCCTTAATCGTATTACCCGTCCAGGCTAAATCCATAATGCACACATATTCGTCGGGAGGTTCGATCACATAACGAACACTCGTCTGGGCTGGATCCTTACTATAATGAGATCATTGGATTACCTGTCTGGGCTAAATCCTTTACTGCAACACATAAAGGATCTCATGTCATGTAAACAAGAATTTATCCATCGGATCTCCCTTTTTATTCAACCGGGACAACTATCATCCTTTTCATTTTACACTACCACATTTCGTGGATTATCATATAATCAATATCTAAATTAACATACATTTAAGAATACATATTTTAAGTATATTTAAAGTTTATTTCGAGTAATACAAACTTACCTGGTAATTGCTTTGGGTTCGTATTTCGGTTATTCCGAAACCTTCCATTTTCTACGTTCGACCTCTGGAATTCGTTCTTCAGGGTCTATATCAGTAAAAATAAATTATTAATACCTCACATTGTTCATTTCCGGCCTAAAACTCATCCTGGGCAAAATGACCATTTTGCCCCTAACATTTCACAATTTTACAAATTAGTGCCTAGGCTCGTATAATGAAACGCATGAAATTTCTTGACTACCCAAGCCTAGCTAAATGTTTTTCATACTTATAACAGCCACATTTCCTTTCATTTCACATTTTTCTATCCATTTTTACAACTTTTACAAATTGGTCCCTTAGGCCATTTCCATGAAAAACTACTTAGTAAAAGTTGTTTACCATCCTTTAAAATCTCATATTCCTCCATAAATCATCAAAATACAAGCATCTCATGCATGGGTAATTTTCCAAACATGAACCCTAGCTTGAAATATGGGTAGAAATAGAGAGAACATGTTACGAGGATCTCAAAAATACAAAGAACATCAAAAATGGGGCTAGGGAGCACTTACTATTGAGCTTGAAAATGTTAAAAACCCTAGCTTGAAGAACCCTAGAAATTTTGGCAAATATAGAGAAGATGATAGCTGATTTTTGCTTTCATTTTCCCTTTTTATTTAGTTTATTACCAAATGACCAAAATGCCCTTCCTTACTAACCTTTAAAAATTTTCCATTCATGCCCATTTTTGTCCAAAAACGTAGAAATTGGGCACATTACTCTTTAAGACATTCTAATTAATAGTTCAAAGCAATTTCATGCAAATTGCTTCTAGAACCAAGTTTTATAATTTATTTAATTTGGTCCCTAATTTCCAATTGGACACCTTATACTTAGAATTTCTTCATGAAACTTTAACACATGCTTATTTTCATATCCTAGACCTCATAATAGTCATAAAAAAAATATTTTAACGTTAGATTTATGGTCTCAAAACCACTATTCTGACTAGGCCCTATTTCAGGATGTTACATAAATGCAACACATGTTCATTCAATAACTTACTATAAGTCAGAATATCATCAAAATAAACAACAAAAAATTTTCCAATACAAGAACGTAAACATAGTTCATCAATCTCATAAAAGTGCTAGGTGTGTTGGTTAGGCCGAATGGCTTGACCAGCCACTTACACAAACTATGTTTCGTCTTAAAAGCAGTTTTCTACTCGTCACCTTTGCGCATCTGAATTTGATGATACCCGCTCTTAAGATCGATCTTGGAAAATAATTGTGCGCCACTCAACTCATCTAGCACATCGTCAAGGCGCGATTTAGGATGTTGGTACTTAATTGTGATTTTGTTAACCGCACGGTAGTCCATGCACATACGCCAAGTACCATCCTTCTTTGGCACCAATAGCACAGGCACAGCGCAAGGGCTAAGGGTCTCTCGTATATACCCCTTTTCGATAAGCTCATTCACTTGCGTTTGCATTTCTTTGGTTTCCTTGGGGTTGCTTCGGTAAATTGGGTGATTTGGAATGGTGGCTCCGGGAATGAAGCCTATTTGGTGTTCAATCCCTCGAATGGGTGGCAACTCAATAGGGACTTCATTCGGAAACAGGTCGTCAAAATCTTGTAAAAGAGAAACAATAGAAGAAGAGAGATTTTCATTTACATGGTTAGTGTTAAGAAAATTCTCCTTGTACATGAGTACAAGAATCGACTGCTTCATCAAATAGGATTTTCGAATCTCTCTCTCTTTTGCATACACACTTAATTTTCCTAACTCTTTTTCTTTAATTTTTTTCTCACGATCTTTCCTCTTTTGTCTCGATTTTATCACTTGTTTTTCTTTCTTTTTCTCAATTTTCTTTTCTTTCTCTTTTTCACTCTTTTCCTTTTGCTCACTTTCTTTCAATCGATCAATGGAATTTTTTAGTTTCAATTGGTCCTCATACACTTGTTTTGGCATCAAGAGAGCCAAAGTCATGTTCTTCCCTAAATGCTTGAAGGTTTAACGGTTCGTGTAGCCATCGTGAATGACTCTCCGATCAAACTACCAAGGTCTTCCCAATAGTAAGTGACCGGCATGCATCGGCACTACGTTGCATAAGACTTCATCGTTGTACTTGCCGATTGAAAAGGCCACTAAAACTTGCTTGGTAACCTTTAACTCTCCACATCGTTAAGCTATTGTAGTTTGTATGGATGCGGGTTCTTGGTTGTTGGCAAGCCTAGTTTTTCCACCATCAAAGTGCTTGAAATGTTGGTATAACTTCCACCATTAACGATCACACTACACACCTTGCCTTGGACATGGCAACGTGTATGAAAGATGTTCTCTCGTTGCTGTTCATTCTCTACATTTTGAAGGCTTAGACTTCATTTGATGACAAGAATTTTGCCATCAACAGCGTACTCAAGTTCTTCCTCCTCGTTGGTGGTTGCGTCAAATTCTTCTTCTTTTTCCTCCTCCAACTCGATTTCACCATTTGCTCTCACAACCATATTACTTTGGTTGGGGCATTGGCTTGTGATATGCCTCCTCCCAAGGCACTTGAAGCATTTTATGTCTCTCGAACGGGTTAGGAAAGGCTTCATTCTTACCTTTGCTAGAATCTTCACTCGGCTTGTTAGGCTTCGCAGACACCATTGGTTCTTTCGTACGATTTGAAAAGTCCTTCTTACCAGTGTTTTGACCCTATTTTGAAGTGGCAGTAGGGTTGGAATAGGCTCAAATAGATCCTTTTCTCTTAAGCTGCTTCTCCACTTTAATAGCCATGTGCACCATATCGACTACTTCAACATAATATTGAAGTTCCACCACGTTGGCTATGTCATAATTAAGACCGGCTAAAAATCTCGCCATGGTTGTCTCTCAATCTTCTTCAACATCAGCACGTATCATGGAAATTTCCATCTTTTTGAAATAACCTGTAACACCCCTTATCCATGTCCAACGTCGGAATAGGGTACGAGGCATTATCGGACTTAAACATACACATTCATGCAAAAATCGAGCCATAAAATCTTTTTTTAATACAAAACCTTTCAAACACATGCATGTTGTCCCTTATTTGTGTCTACGAAGCCCAAAACATTCATCAGGAATGATTCGGGACAAAACCAATAACTTTAAGAAGTTTCAGGAAAACTTAGAAATTTTTTCCATGAAACAGGGTCACACGCCCGTGTGGACATAGGGACACGCCTGTGTGCCTTTGGCATGCCCGTGTCCTCAGGCTGTGTAACTCTCTGTTTATGACATCAGCATGCACATCGAACCACACAGCCATGCCACACGCCCGTGTCTCCAGGTCGTGTCCCTCACACGGTTGAGACACACGGCCATGTCTCAGCCCGTGTAGCCAACACTTAGGCTATTTTCTAAGCCTTCATGTTACCAATAATCTCTTACAACCTTATGCACATCAAAATCGCAAATCATGACATCATTTTAGTGATTAAACACTCTTTATTAAGACATATCCTTAACATTAACGTGTCCTCTTACAAGTAATGTATCTACTCATGCAATACCAAGCCTAGATTCCTTATTTCACATTCATAAAACTTGTCATTTTGACGACCACTCTTACCATTATACTATGGTTACCAACTTATCCATCAAGCACTCATGTTTAATCATTTTCATGTTGTTTTTATATTGTGCAATTGCTACATGGCTATGACCACCTTAATTGGTCATATAGCATACATCCAACACACATGTCATATTACTAACCATGCATAGCAAACAAATATAGTCACATTATAAACATTAGACATGACATGAATATCTAGGCTTACAAGCCATAATTAATATGAGCCACATCTCATGGCCATATGCATATAACTCAATATAAGCCAACACATTTGGCCAAAGCAAAATAATTCATGTCAATCAACTAAATCCCTATACATGCCACTCACTTGAAAATTTCTAATATATGCTTCATTTTTTTCCAAAGGTAGCGACTTGATAGTGTGATGCTGCCTCCGACGATCTTCAACCCCCAGCTAACCTGAAACCACTAAAGGAAAGGAAAGGAAGAGAGTAAGCTTTATAGCTTAGTAAGACCGTATGAAAATAATAAGCAACTTATCAACTTGCTTCTCATGGTAATACAACCCTTTTTTCATTTTTACTCATGTTCCAGTCAAACTATTTTCTCGAGTTACAGTCACTAAATTATTTATATCTGGAGCTACAAAACTCCAAATTAAGTTCCACTAATTTTCCCTGAAACTAGACTCATATATCTTCTTACCATAAAAATTTAATAATTTTTGGTTAAACCAATTAGCACATATTCCTTAAAGTTACCATTTTTCGCTATTTGACAGTTCTGACCCCTCTTCACTAAAAATTAATTATCTCATAATACGGGACTCAGATGATGTTCCCATCTATTTCTTTTGAAAATAGACTCATTAATAATTTTATGAATATAAATTATAACTCATAAATATTGTTTTACAATTTCCAGTGATTTTCTCAAATCAAAACAGGGGATTTCGAATTCATTCAGACTCTGTCTCACAACAATTAATATATTTTATAATATGAAACTCTTTTGCTTGCACCATTTTCTCTATATGAAACTAGACTCATTAGGATTTAATTTAATATTTTATTCAGCCTCTAAATCAATTTCCATAATTTTTGGTGGATTTTTAAATTTGGACTATGGCTACTGTCTAAAACTGTTTTGGTGTAAATTAACGATACTACGTTCATCACACCATATTAATTCATTTTCACCACATTGGTAAGGTTACATATTCATACATCATATGTGTAGGCCTATAATTAGAAGGTCATTACAAAATCATTCTCATAAGCATGAGTTACCTATTTACATCTTCACTAAATGTGCATCATACACTAAAATGATTTCTCATAAGCTTGGCATACATACCTGTGTTACTCAACATGCTCATATTCATTCCTTACTAATAATATAACATGAATTGAGTTCACATCTCATCAATTTCATGTAAGTACCTGTACCACTCACAATATGGTCATAACCATTCTCATTTAGCCTAAACCGTAACTCACTGTTGAACCATTTGGAAAGCTATCGGATATTCACTAAGCCTCAAACGTAGGGTATAATGTCGATGCCATGTCCCAGACATGGTCTTACACTGACTATCGAAATCGAGGCTGACGCCATGTCCCAAACATGTTCTTACACTAGCTCTCACATATTCGTGCCGATGCCATGTCCCAGACATGGTCTTACATTGACACGTCTCATAGCCGATGCATGTCCTAGACATGTCTTACACTGGCTTACATCTCGAGGCCGATGCATGTCCTAGACATGTCTTACACTAGCTCTCGTCTCAATGCCGATGCCATGTCCCAGACATGGTCTTACACTGGCACACAAATAACCCGAATGTCATGGCATGAATATCCGAATTGTTTCTTAAGGTTCAAACAGGAATTTTACTATCTCAATACTCATCACAGATAATTATTTCCACAACCAAGCCATTCATGCTATATTAATTTAAACACATATAATAACAATGTAGTTGTATTATTTACATACAACTTACTCGTTTCAATGGAATATCATATTCCATCAAATCTCTAAGCATTCAATCAACACATAAATGTTATTTACATTTGACATCACTTTCTCATATACAATATCATCAACATAAACTTTAATACAATCATGGCAAGATAGATTTTCAAGTATAATAACAATGACATAAATATCATGCTCATTTAATCACACGGAGTTACCTCAAATGAAATTTCGGCTAATTATTCTATTTTTGTCTTTAAACACGCACTTTCTCGATTTAAGCCCAAATCTCGATTTTCTTGATCTAACATGATGAAATTCACTCATTTAATTAATGTACTAACCATTTCGGACCTAAAACATATTTTGGCAAAATTCACATTTTTGCCCCTAAACTTTTGCATAATTATGAATTTAACCCAAGGCTCGAAAATTGAAATTTATTAGATTTCTATAAGATTTAAGACATGCTGGACATTTTTCTCTTCTATGGAAACCTCAAATTCTCACTATCTCATGCTTTTATAAACATTAACAACTTTTACTAATTAACCCGTTTTAACCATTTTCAACGAAAATCACTTAGCAAAAATCGTTCTCCTAACCTCAAGCATCCTTATTCTACCATTAAACATCAAAATGCACAATTATCTAGCATGGGTCAATTTTTTAAAACTTCATTTTTCATGCAAATAAATGGTAGAAATAGAAAGGTTAAGCGTTTAGGATCTCAAAAATACGAAGAACATTAAAAACGGGGCTCAAATGCACTTACAATTGAGCTTTGAAAAGCTTGAAACCCTAGCCATGGAGTCATGTAAATTTCAGCAGCCATATGAAGAAGATGAGTAGATTTTTGGGGCTTTTATTTTGTCTTTTATGCCTTAAAACACCCAAATGACCAAAATGCCCTTTTTACTAACCCTTCAATTTTTACCCTTCCATGTCTAGTTTTGTCCATTCCAAAATATGATGGTCTATTTTCCATTTAAAGACCTCTAGTTTAAACCCCTATTTCAAATAAGTACTTATACTCTAGAACTTGTATTTTGCAATTAATGCTATTTAATCCCAATAATAAAATTGGGCATTATATCAATAAAATTTACTTAACAAAATTTGCACACAATCACTCAAACATACCACGGACTCTAAAATATATTTTTACTTCAGATTTGTGGTCTCGTAACCACTGTTCTGACTAGGCCCTATTTCAGGCTGTTACATAACCCTTCATGCTTCCGTTGCCTTGCGTAAGATTTTAAAGCTTTTGGTATAATTCCCGATGGTAGTAGGAGGGAATAAATCTCTTACGCATTACAACCTTCATCTCAGCCCAAGTGGCTATAAGGCATTCACCGTTCCTTCTCTGACTCGTGGTAAGCTGATCCCACCATATCATTACATAATCGGAGAACCCAGTTGCTGCAAGCTTCACTTTCTTACTCTCCGAGTAGCTGTGACACTCGAAGACCAACTCTATCTTCTTCTCTCATTCAAGGTATGCCTCCAGATCAAATTTTCCTTGAAATGGTGGAATGGAAAACTTGATGTGCTTTAGATCGTCGTCACTCCCTACGGCCTCAATTTCTTTGGCTTCATCGTCTTTTGCTTCGGTTTGATGCTTGGTCACTCTCCATATCACTAGGATCATCGAGTTCATTTTGATTGAACCTCGATCGACCTCTCTCCCTTCTTGGGCTTTGGGGAGTTCTTGTTCGTTGTAGTCATTCTTCAAATTGATCCATTCGCTCATGCACGGGTTCTAATTCCTTCGGAGCATCCGTCCAAACTCTCGTATGAGTGCTTGTTGCACCAAATTTGGTACTCCTCCACCGGCCACAACATTTCTAACAGGTCGTAGTCCTCCACCTTCCGTCGCATTTCTCTCTAGCCTTCGAGAAATGTTGTTTAAAAATCCTCACCACAAAAACCTCACAATTCACTCACAAAGAAAAGAACAGACGACACTCCACTCGTGTTTACACTCAATTTACTGGCTTTTCTTTACTCTATTACGCTCACCACTCTCGTGCCTTTTACCGCTCAATTCTCCTCTCTAGGTTCGTAAATGACTTCGATTAGACTTATCAACAAGCTTTGTGGGTTAGTTTCAAAGGGTTTACAAGGTAGATATTGATTTCGGTGCAAGGTAGGCTGATAAGAAAGAAAATGTATTGAAGTGAGGCGAAAATGGGTTGAAGAGGAAATTTTGAAGTTCGGGAACAACAACTTTCAAAACTAGCTTCTTCCTCTTTTTTTTAAATATATATCCAGCACACTTTTGTTTTTGCACTTTTCTTGTATAAATATTTTTTTATACATGTTTTTTGTCATTTTTTTTTCAAAAACTTACTCCGAGATGCTCGATCATTCATACTCCTCGATTTAGCTAGATCTAATACCAAATAATGTGATCTTATACTCGTAGTTGGATTCGAGTCACAAATTTATCCCAATCGTAAAATAGAGAAGTATCGTTCTATTTGGAGTTAGTGGTTGAAATCGGCTAAGTAGAGGTTTTTAGGAAAAAGGGTTCAAATAGTTTAGCTATAGGAAGTATGTGAATTCGGCTAAGTAAGAAAAACCAGGTGATTTTTAAGTTGATAATTTAGGGTGGATTAGTAGGCTTAAGGTCAAAAAAAGAACCAATATAATAAAAGAATATTAACCCGAATCTTATATTGACTCTTAAGGTGATAGATAATAGGAAAGGACCTTGACATAATATGTTAAAAATCTGAATTACAACAAATAAGCTTCATATTTATAGCTCAAAATCTTAGCTAGCTGAATGGACACAAGAAGTAACTAAATGGACAGCCTTAATTCAGTTTAATTGACCTGAAAATTCCTTGAACCTTCCCAAAACTTCCCTTGTAGTTTTTTAAGTCAACTTGGCTTAATTGAAGTGAATGTGGAGCTGAATCTAGCTGAATATAATCGGCCAAGATGTGTGAACACCTTTAAGTGGCTGCCTTGAATAGTCGAATAAACTTTAGCTTTTAATGGCAGTTTGGGCACTCCAATAACCTTCCATGTGAATAGCTAATAATGAGCAGACTTTTAGGTGTGAAAGCTCAAAACTGAATGGTCTCAATGTGTGAAAAGAATCCTTAGGCTAATTTGAACAAATGTGAAAGCTTTAGTGACTCTTGCAATGCATGAAGGGGCTGCTTGGGGAAAAGCAATCATCAGCTCACTTGGTTTTTGCTATAACCGAATAGTTGCTTGGAGGAGGGCAACCATCAATACACCTTCATCAGTGTCGTCCATGCATGTACCTACAAGCACATTAAATTCAGCTAAGACAACATAAATTCAGTTAAGACAAATTAACTCTAACTTGCAATTGATTTGGCTTAAACTATGACACATTAAGACAACTACTTAATATGTACTTCACTAAGACACATTAAACACCTATTTAATTTGTACTAAACGAAGAAACATTAAAACCTTAATTAAAATGTCCAGATTATGACACATTTAAACACATTATAAATTATGAAATAATTAATAACTTAAACTAAATTAACTAAAACCAAATTAAATATTTATTCCAGCAAAAAAAATAATGCACAAGCTAAAATGACTAAAGAAGAGCTCAGTGAGCTAGGAACGAGCTAGATGAGCTTGAAGAAGGTTGCAAGGCATGCTCGGCTTGCTTGTCCAAGAACGTTTGTAAGCCTCACAACAGTTTAACCCTAAACTCGATCAACTAAGGCCGCAACAACATCTTTGAATCTCTTAGCTCGAGCTCGAGTTATCGACCCTAATGGCAAGTCAATAGGATCCATGTCAGCTCTAGGTGAGTCTCGGGTCTTGGCCATATCATCAACTCTAGATATAGAGTTACGATCATACAGAAGGAACCCATTCAAGATATCTAAGAAGCCTATAGACACGGGCAAGGTAACTTGAGATTTTGCTTTCACAAGAGGCAGGTCCTTTTAAAACTCTTCTATGCAGCAAAGTAGATAAGATTTTGCCAACGCATTATTGACAGTAAGGGTTGATTCTGGGTAATCCTGACCTTCCAAATCAACACCACTCTATCCTTATTCTTTGTTGTAGTATCTTTGCCACATCATTATTAGTTATTTATTTGTTCATTTACATAATATTCCCGTAGTAATTCTCATAATTGCAATTACATTTCTACTCTTATTTTGTCATAGCATTTCTAAGTATTCATTATTTCACATATTGCATACATCAATATTCCTTTAATTGCCACAGTATTCTTATCGTTGTTTTTGCCATATCATTAATCGCATTTTGTTACAATAACTTGACCACTTTTATGCCTCAATCTGATCATCGTGGGAACTATACTCACTCATCACTTTTTTACTTGATTCGACGTGTATACTTGCACAAATCGCATATCTTTTCACACGTAATAGTTATCCATTACAATGGTCAAATTTGTGAGACCGAAATTGGGCTCATCTTTGTATCATCCCAATATAAAGATCTGGCATTCAACTAGAGCATAACGTTAAAAGAACTTCGAGCAAGGATTAGGCGTAAAGTGGGGATCTGCAGAAGAATTTTGAGCTTGAAATGTAAATATCTTTCATCATTGGACCCCGTTAGATATGTCATTTTTTAGATCATAGTGGACAATGATTTAGAGATGGTGATCGAACTCTATTACTCTAGTGTTATCTGTTGAATTTGTCAAAGAGGACGAAGGTGGCCGGAGCTCGATTACACTGTGTCCACCAAATTGCTTACCAAATCAAGAAGCTAAAAGTCCCACCACATGGTTGTGCGGTGGACTCACATCATTGTTGCAAAGCTCATACCAAGACACTCAGAATTGTCATCAATGGCAAGGCATTAATTAGTTTCACCCTTCGATTACAACTTCGGGGGATAGTTGGGCATATTTGGTCACAGGGTCTATGACACACCCGCACGACATTCTATCAGTGCCTTAGATTTTAACATCGGCACACAGATGTTTAACACCAGTAACACTTACACAAGTATGCCACCAAGTTACTAGGGCTGGCCAAATATAAGTGATTTTCGGATTGACATTGGGTTTACAAGAACAGACAATCTACTCCTGACAATTTTGACTGGCGAGGGCACATCTAACACTGGACTTGCAATCGGGGTTGATAACGAAAAGGGAGAAAAGAACGAAGAGGTCGAAGAAGATAAAAAATTAGATAATGACCCAATAGAGGAAGCCAGCCCCGATGGTGCTAAAATTATAGTAATTTCATAACCAAATCCCATTCCTACTGAATTAGAAGACAGTGAATTTGATAGTGAAGCTTTGGACATTGTACGATACGATGACCTGGGTTTCACAATGTACGAACCCCACCCCACATGCATACTCTCTATGTTATTGGTGAAGGTGGCATAGAATTCCTAGACCTCCCTCATAAAAGACCAAGGCATGAGACTTCATCAACAAATTTCAATTATTTAGAGGCTGGGGTGGAGTTTGACTCCAAAGATGTTTTAGTAGATGCACTCAAGTGGTATAGCATATAGCTTGGTGTTAACTTTATTGTTACATGCTCCTAATCCAAGAAATATGAGGTGAAGTGCGCAATACGTGGAACAAGATATCAATGGAAAATAATGGCATTTGTGAGGAAAAGTCAGCGTTCTGGATTATTAGGAATTTTACCACGCCAAATACATGTGTTGTGGTTGGTATGTATCATGGTTAACATTGACTCGAATTTTGACCATTTTTTCAACATTCTATTACTTATGGTGACCAAATTTATTATTTTTCAAGCATGTCAAATAATCATCCAAAATTGGATTCTGTCATGATATATAAATTTATATTACCCACGGTCAAAGTGAGTCCTAGGATTCCAGTTGTAACTGCCCGATTTAGGGCCTAGTCAAAACAGTGGTCTCAGGACCATAAATTCAAAGTCAGAGAAATTATTTTATTATTATTTTGGAGTCATAGCATGTATATTGTAGCTCAAGAAAAAATTGGTGAATTAATTTTGACGTTTGTGAGCCCATTTGCGAAAAAGGACTAAATCGCATAAAATGTAAAAGTCCTAGATTAATAGCTAAAGGTGTCAAATGGATAGAAAATCAAATTTTGAGAGCTTTAAAGGGAAAATAGACCCTTAAAAGAAAGCATAGCCGGCCATGAGACAAGGAAATCAATTAGTCAAAGTGTTAGGTTTTGATGACATTAGCAAATTGATTAAAATAAAGAAAAGTTGTCATCTTTTCTTTTCTTCTCCTATACACCACCAAAAATCAGCCATTGAAGGGGGTTAGGAAGCTCAAAATTTTTAGCCACTTAGTTGGCTCATAAGTAAGTGATTTTCATGTCATTTGTTGATGATTTTTGTATTTTTGAGACCCTTGAAGCATGAGCTTTCAAATGAGGGGTCTATTTTGAAAAATGGTTAAAAGTTTAGGGTTTTACCATGAATGGATTTATGATATTTTCTGAGTTTTTATGGAAGAATATGAGTCCTAGTTGTGTTATAAACAATTTTTGTGAAAGGTGTTAGCATGAAAACACCTAAAGGGACTATTTTGCATAAGTTACAAAATAGGTGATAAGTGTGTGAAATAGTGAAAATTTGGGGTTGCTATAAGAGTAAAAAGATTTTGGCTAGGCTTGAGATACGAAGAAATTCGATTAAAATTGATTTTTGAGCATAGGGGCAAAATGGTCATTTTACCAAGGTCTAGGGGCAAAATGGTTATTTTACCTAAGATGTGAATTTTAAATTGCCTGATTGAGATTAGTGACTAAATGAGTGCATTTTGCTAATATAGCTCAAGAATTGTCAAATCCGAACCTAGATCAGGGGAAGGCCAAGCAAATCGACTAAACCGACTAGTCGTGTGCGTTTTGTAATCCGAGGTTAGTTGTATGTAAATAATACAACTACATTGTTAATATATGTATTCAAATTGTCATTGAATTAATATAGCATGAAATGCTAGATTGTGAATTGAGAATGCATATTGATAATTGAGATAGTAGAAATCCCGTGGAACCCTAGGAAATAAATCGGATATTCATGCCATGTCATTGGGTCATTTGTGTGAGCTAGTGTAAGACGTGTCTGGGACATGCATCGACCACATTATGAGAGCCAGTGTATGACCATGTCTGGGACATGACGTCGATTTTGAGACGAGTGCCAGTGTAAGACATGTCTGGGACATGCATCGGCCTCGAGATGTAAGCCAGTGTAAGACATGTCTGGGACATGCATAGGCTACGAGATGTGTCAGTGTAAGACCATGTCTAGGACATGGCATCGGCACGGATATGTGAGAGCTAGTGTAAGATCATGTTTGGGACATGGCATCGGCCTCGAAGATGATAGCCAGTGTAAGACCATGTCTGGGACATGGCATCGGCACACTTACCCATGTGTGAGGCTTATGCAATATCCGGTAGTGTTCTGAATGGTTCAACAATGAAAGTTATGTTCTTAATCTAATGAGGAAAGTGTAACCATGTTGTGAGTGGCACAGGTACCTAATTGGTACGTATGAGACATGAGCTCATTGTATAATATGTGACTTGTATGGATGGTAATGAGTAAGTTGTATCTATGCCTACCTTGGTATTATGAGCATGTTGATTATCGATGTATTGTTGTGGTATATTTATTTATATACAACTTACTAAGCTTTTATGCTTACTCCCTTTCCTTTCCATTTCCTTACAGTGCCACCTAATTAGCTCAAGGATCACTGAAAGTTAGAGATATCGATCACACTATCAGCCGAAATAGTCGGCATAGTTGGATTTATATTTTTGAATATGGCATGTATAGGACCTAGACCTTATTATTTTCTGTCCTTGAGAATTGGCCAAATGTATTGGCCCAGGATAGATCCCACACTTTGCATTAAGCCTTCACTGATGGCTAACATTCATTTTGAGTTTATAAAAGATGCATTTTCACGGTTGAATGAAGGTCTATTGTGGCTGATTTGATTATAGAAACTATACTTGTTTTGGTATTGGTTGGTATTTGTATGAAATAAGTATGCAAGGGTGGCAATGAAGCTTGGTAAATAGCCTTCTATTGTCCACACGGGTAGACACACGAGCATGTGTTTGGGCCGTGTGTGGCACACGGTCAGCCTCATGGGCGTGTGGTCTGGCATGGCCCCTGCACGTAAAAATTTCAAGTCAGTATGCATGGTAATAAATACACGGGCAAAGACACGACCATGTGTCTCAGTCGTGTAGAGGGCACGGCCTAGTACACGGGCATGTGCCATGGCCGTGTGACATTTTAGGGATGCTTACGTCAGAAATAAAATACCCAAGTTTTTACACACGGGCTGAGACACGGGCGTGCCATGGCCGTGTGAGGGACACGGGCTATTGAAACCGGTGTGTGTCTAACCGTGTGAAAACCCCTATAGGTGTGAATTAGAATTTAATTCCACACAAGTGTGGGATACGGGGGTGTCCCAGAGTGCTTAGGCTGTGTGAGCCACACGGGCCGTCAGCATGACCATGTCGAAATGGTCACACAGGCGTGTTATCCTTCCACACGGATGTGTGCCCTGTTTTAAATGCAAATTTCTTAAGGTTGGTTTAAAAATCCAGAATGGTTCCGAATAGTTTTCAATGATAGATTTAGGGCTCGTAGGCCCATAATAAGAAGTTTAAGGTGGAAATTAAAAAGGTTTTAATTTAGACCGAGTCTCGGTGACTTGAGGTTATTCGAATGCATGAGATCAAGTTAGGTAATGCCTCGTACTCTGCCCTGGCATGGGTTACTCCGCCCTGGCGAGAGTACGAGTCTAGCTATACATGCTATAGTTGTATATTGATAGTGTTACGAATCCTGACAATTATAAATTTTGTTTTTATATAGTAAATGGATCTTGATAAAGCCACGGTGGATGACGTGGAAAGTAATGCGCCGGCTACCACCAAAGGGACCGCGCCAGTTGAGAGTGAGCCCGTGACTATGGGCCAAGGCGGAGGGGCTAGAGAAGTCTATCTCCAAATGATGGATGCTTGGTACATAGAGTTTGTTCGTACGAATTCGAACACTCCACCTCCTCTAATTCCTCAGTATGCCCTGGTAGTTCTGCAAGGTGTAGACATGTTTAGATGAGAGAAGCCTCCAGTAGACATGATTCGAAAACAAGGAGCCGAGGAATTTTGGGCTAGTATAGATGATGACCTAAAAAGGGCAGAGTTTTGGCTAGAAAATATCATAAGGGTATTCGATGAACTGTCATGCACACCTGAAGAGCGCATAAAATATGTTGTGTCACTCCTACGGGATTCGACGTATCAGTGGTGGAATACACTCGTGTCCATGGTATCGAGAGAAAGAATAACTTGGGAATTTTTCCAAGAAGAGTTTTAGAAGAAGTACATTAGCCAGAGGTTCATGGACCAAAAAAGAAAGGACTTTTTAGAGTTGAAGTAAGATAATAAGACTGTGACGGAGTATGAACGTGAGTTTGTGAAACTCAGCAAGTACGCACGAGAATGCGTATCCACTGAAGCTACCATGTGTAAGAGGTTTGAGGATGGCCTCAATGAAGACATCCGAGTGTTTGTGGGCATTCTTGAATTAAGAGAATTTGTGGTGCTCGTTGAGAGAGCGCGCAAGGCAGACGAGCTGGTAAAAGAGAGGAGAAAAGCGGCTATTGAGTCACGAGATTTAAAGAAGAGACAGTTGGGGAAAGCACACCAGTCCTCATCTAAGAGATCAAAGGAATTCTCTACTCTATCGAATGCTTCGGTGGGGTATTTGAGGAGAAACAAGAATCAGTAGAATACGGCATCTAAAGCCCAAACCACTTTAGTCGCTAGTGTCGGCAGTGTTCGGCCAAATAGGTCGGAGTGTCTGCAATATGGAAGACGTCACTTAGGCGAGTGCCGAGGAAATAAGAGGGGCTGCTTCAAGTGTGGGTCACTTGTCCACTTTATTCACAATTGTCCTGAGATAAAAGAGAGAGAAAGGAAGCAAGAAGTGAAAACAAGCAGTATTCCGTTGAGGGGTAGACCACAAAAGAACCCTGAAAGTGGGGCTAGCAGTAGAGGCGTGCCAAGCGACGCCGCAGTGAGGTTTGAAGGCAGGGCACTAGCAAGGACCTATGCTATACGTGCCCGGGAAGAGGCAAAGTCTCCCGATGTGATTATGGGTACCTTTTTTATCTATGATATAACTATTGTTGCATTAATTGACCCGGGATCTACCCACTCTTATATTTGTATGGATTTGATACCTTGTATGAGTATGCTAGTAGAGTCCATTGAGTTTGTAATAAAAAGGTCCAATCCTTTAGGTAGGCATGTGCTAGTGGACCAAGTATGTAGAAATTGTCCTTTGACAGTTAAAGGTCATTATTTCTCGGCTAACTTGATGTTATTACCGTTTAACAAATTTGATGTAATCCTTGGGATGGACTGGTTGACTTTTCATAGTGTTGTAGTGGAATGTGGGAGAAAAGTCATTGACTTGAAGTGTGAAGACGGAAATCTTCTTCGGATTGGACCAAATGAGTCGGATAATCTGCCTGTATTAGTATCGCCGCTGACTGTTGAGAAATATTTGAGAAAAGGATATGAGGCTTATTTAGCTTTTGTACTGAATACTCAAGTGTCTGAGTTAAAGATTGAATCAGTGCCAGTAGTTTGTGAGTTTACGGAAGTGTTTCCAGAGAAGTTACCAGGATTACCTCCAGTGAGGGAAGTTGAGTTTGGAATTGAGTTGGTCCCTGGAATGGCACCTATCTCGATCGCTTTGTATAGCATGGCTCCAATAGAGTTGAAAGCACAGTTGCAAGAGCTAATGGATAAGGGCTTTGTGAGACTGAGCTATTCCCCGTGGGGTGCTCCAATACTTTTTGTGAAGAAGAAAGATGGGTCAATGAGGTTATGCATCGACTATAGACAACTCAACAAGGTAACAGTAAAGAAAAAATATCTTTTTCCAAGGATCGATGATTTGTTCGATCAGTTAAAGGGAGCCACAATATTCTCCAAGATTGACCTGAGGTCGGGATACTATCAGCTAAGGGTTAAAGAGCAAAATGTGCCAAAGACTGTGTTTCGGACAAGATACGGCATTTTGAGTTTCATGTCATGCCTTTTGGTTTGACTAATGCCCCGGCAATGTTTATGGATTTGATAAACTGCATCTTTAGGTCGTATTTGGATAAGTTTGTCGTCGCCTTTATCGATGACATATTGATCTATTCGCGAGATGAGGGCGAGCACACGGAGCATGTGAGAGTTGTGTTACAAACCTTGAGAGACAAATAGTTATATTCCAAGTTTAGTAAGAGTGAATTCTGGCTTAAGGAGGTCGGATTCGTAGGACATATTGTGTCGGGTGACAAGATCCGAGTTAACCCAAACAAGATCCCGGCTATTGTTGAGTGGAAACCGTCGAGGAATATGACAGAAGTCCGAAGCTTTTTGGGTTTGGTAGGATATTATAGACGGTTTGTAAATGGATTCTCTATGATAGCTACCCCAATGCCGAGACTACTGCAAAAAGACGTCAAGTTTGAATGGATAAAGAAGTGCCAGAAGAGTTTCGAGAAATTAAAGGCTTTGTTAACCGAAGCCCCTGTGTTAGTGCAACCTGAGTCAGGTAAGGAGTTCGTGATATATAGTGACGCCTCCTTAAATGGTTTAGGGTGCATGCTTATGCAAGAAGGTAAGGTCATAGCTTACGCTCCTCGGCAACTAAAGCCACATGAGAAAAACTACCCGACGCATGATTTGGAGTTGGCCACCGTTGTGTTCGCGCTGAAGATTTGGAGACACCATTTGTATGGAGGGAAATGTCAAATATTCACCGACCATAAGAGCTTAAAGTATTTGATGACTCAAAAGGAGTTGAATTTGCGGCAACGCCGATGGTTAGAGCTGATCAAAGATTACGAACTGTTAATAGATTACCATCTAGGAAAGGCAAACGTGGTCGCCGATGCCTTGAGTAGAAAGTCGTTGTTTGGTCTGAAATCCTTGAACACCTAATTGACTGTGTCTAGTGATGGTTCAGTCTTAGTAGAGTTGAGAGCTAGACCGACATTTCTGTAAGAGATTTGTGAAGCTCAGAAAGGTGATAGGAAATTGCAAGCTATGATGGCTCAATGTGAAACGAAAAGTGAATCTGAGTTTCGTATTGGTACCGACTGGTGCTTATTGTTCAAAGACAGAATTTGTGTACCCAAGAACGATGAGCTTATTCAGAAGATTTTGAGAGAGGCACATAATGGTTGTTTATCCATCCACCTGGGTAGTGTGAAAATGTACAACGACCTTAAGAAAATGCATTAGTGGTCTGGTATGAAAAGAGACCTATCTGAATTCATCTCCAAGTGCCTAGTATGTTAGCAAATAAAGGTTGAAAAGCAAGTACCTTCGGGTCTACTTCAGCCTGTCTTGGTCCCCGAGTGGAAGTGGGATCAGATCACTATGGATTTTGTGACGGGTTTCCCAGTAACCCCGAAAAAGAAAGATGCAGTATGGGTTGTTGTGGATAAGCTAACAAATTCAGCACAATCCATACCAGTGCGTACTGACTATTCCCTTGAGATATTAGTCGACTTGTATATCGCCGAGATTGTGAGACTACACGAGGTGACCATATAGATTATTTCAGACAGAGACCAAAATTTACCTCGAGGTTCTGGAAGAAGTTACAAGAGGCTTTGGGAACCAAGTTGAGCTTTAGCACAACATTTCATCCGCAAACTGACGGACAGTCGAAAAGAGTAATTCAGATCTTAGAGGACATGTTGAGATGTTGTGTTCTCGAATTTCAGGGAAGTTGGGACAAATACTTGCCATTGGTTGAATTCGCCTACAACAACAGTTATCAGTCGAATCTGAAAATGGCACCTTTTGAGGCTTTGTACGGGCAAAAGTGTCGAACATCCTTATATTGGGCTGAGCTTAGAGAGAATCAGATTCACGGGGTCAATTTAGTCAAAGAGACTGAAGAGAAAGTTAAAGTGATTCGTGATTGCTCGAAGGCTACCTCAGATAGACAAAAATCCTACGCGGATTTGCAAAGAAAGGAAATATAGTTTCAAGTAGGTGATAAGGAATTTTTGAAAGTTTCCCCATGGAGGAAAGTCCTCAGATTCGGCAGAAGAGGCAAGTTGAGTCCTCGTTTCATAGGACCTTATGAGGTTACCAAGAGAGTAGGGTCTGTTGCCTACCGATTGGATTTGTCTCCAGAGTTAGAAAAGATTCATGATGTGTTTCATGTGTCCATGTTACATCGGTATAGATCAGACCCTTAGCATGTGATTGTGCCAATAGAGGTTGAGATTCATTTGGATATGACTTATAGCGAAGAGCCAGTCAAGATTTTGGCCCGGGAAGTCAAACAATTGAGAAATAAGAGTATAGCACTTATGAAAGTTTTGTGGCATAGACATGGAGTCGAGGAAGCCACATGGGAACCTGAGGAGTCTATGAGAGAGAAGTACCCGAACTTATTCACTGGTAAGATTTTTGAGGACGAAAATCCTTAAGAGGGGAGAAAGGTAACAGTCCAATTTAGGGCCTAGTCGGAACAGTGGTCTCAGGACCATAAATCCAAAGTCAGAGAAATTATTTTATTATTATTTTGGAGTCATAGCATGTATATAATAGCCCATGAAAAATTTGGTAAGTTAATTTTGACGTTTGTGAGCCCATTTGTGAAAAAGGACTAAATCGCATAAAATGTAAAACTCCTAGCTTAATAGCTATAGGTGTCAAATAGTTAGAAAACCAAAATTGGAGGGTCTTTAAAGGGAAAATAGACCTTTAAAAGAAAGCATAGCCGGCCATGAGACAAGGAAATCAATTAGTCAAAGTGTTAGGTTTTGATGACATTAGCAAATTGATTAAAATAAAGAAAAGTTGTAATCTTTTCTTTTCTTCTCCTATACACCACCGAAAATCAGCCATTGAGGGGGGTTTGGAAGCTCAAAATTTTCAACCACTTAGTTTGTAACAACCCGATTTAGGGCCTAGTCAGAACAGTGGTCTCGGGACCACCAATCCAAAGTTGGGAAAATTATTTTTATTATTATTATAAAGTTATAGCATGAATATATTGGTGCATGAAAAATTTGGTGAGTTAATTTTTATGTTCGGGAGCCCAATTGCGAAAAAGGACCAAATCGCATAAAAGGTAAAAGTTGCATTTTTGTACCCAAGTGTGTTAAATAACTAGAGAACTAAAATTGAGGCTCTTTAAAGAGCAATTAGACCCCTAGAAACAAGGTGGTCGGCCATAGGACACAAGTTTTGTCAAAAAGTCAATATTAGGTGACTTGATGACATACTTTTATGATAAAATAATACCCAAAAGCCTAGCTATTATTTTTCTTCTTCTCCATCTTTTCCCTCCACCGAAAATATCAGCAAATATGGAGGTTTGAAAGCTAAAAATTTGTAGCAACTTATTCCTCTCATAATGTAAGTGATCTTGATGATTTTCTTGATGATTTTTACATTTTTGGAATGATTGTATCATGGGCTTTCAAATGAGAGGACTATTTTGCAAAATGGTGATAAGTCTAGGGTTTCACCATGTGAATCTTCATGTTATTTTCTAAAGTTTAGTGGAAGAATATGAGTCTTAGAAGAGTTCTAAACAACTTTTGTGAAAGGTGTTAGCATGAAAACACCTAAAGGTACTATTTTGCATAAGTTGCAAAATAGGTGATAAGTGTGTGAAATAGTGGGATTTTGGGGTTTCTATAAGAGTAAAAAGAGTTTGGCTAGGCTTCAAATATGAAGAAATTCGATAAAAATTAATTTTCGATCATAGGGGCAAAATGGTCTTTTTACCAAAGATGTAAATTTATAATTGCCCAATTGTAATTAGTGACTAAATGAGTGCATTTTGTTATTATAATCAAGATTTTCCAAATCCAAACCTAGACCAGGGAAAAGCCAAGTAAATCAACTAAACCGACTAGCCGAGTACATTTTGTAAACCGAGGTAAGTTGTATGTAAATAATACAACTATATTAATAATATATGTGTTTAAATTGTCATTAAATGGATAGAGCATGAATTGCTTGATTGTGTATTGAGTGTGCATAAGAACAATGAGATGGTAGAATTTCCTTTGGAACACTAGGAAATAAACTGGATGTTCAAGCTGTGACATTCGAGTTACTTGTGTGAGCTAGTGTAAGACATGTCTGGGACATGCGTCGGCCACATTATGAGAGCCAGTGTAAGACCATGTCTGGGACATGGCATTGGCATTGAGACGAGTGCTAGAGTAAGACGTGTCTGGGATACGCATCGACCTCGATAATGACAGTCAGTATAAGACCATGTCCGAGACATGGCATCGACTTAAGATATGAGCCAGTGTAAGACTATGTCCGGGACATAGCATTGGCACCTTACCCCTAGATAGAGGTTTATAGAATGACTGGTAGTGTACCGAATGGTTCAATGGTGCAAGTAGGTTTGCGAGTTAATAATGAAAACATAACCATGTCGTGAGTGATACAAATACATAATTGGTACGTATGAAAAATGAGCTCATTAGAGAGCATAAGACTTGTATGAATGGTAATGAGTAAGTCATGCTTATGCTTACCCTTGTGTTATGAGCATATTGATTATTGATGAACTGTTATTGTGTATTTATTTATATGCAACTTACTAAGCTTTTATACTTACCCTTTTTACTTTTCATTTTCTTATAGTGCCGCCTAATTAGCTCGAGGATCACTTGGAGTCAGAGATATCGATCACACTATCATCCAAAACTTTCGATATAGTTGGATTCATATTTTTGAACATGGCATGTATAGGGCTTAGACTTGATTTTTTTGTGTCTTTAAGCATTGGCCAAATGTATGGGCTTGGGATAAGTCCCACACTTTATATTTAGCCTTGATGTTGACTATTACTCATTTTGATTATATGCAAAGATGATATTTCCTTAGTTGATTAAATTGCCTTATGAATGAATGTCTATTGTAGCTGATTTGGTTGTATGGTATAGACTTCATTGATGTAGGTAAGAGTGGCAAATAGGCTTGGTAAATAGCCTTATTTTGTCTACACGGGTAGGCACACAGGCGTGTGTCTAGACCATGTGTGACACACGGTCAGCCCATGGGCGTGTGATGAGGCCGTGTGTCCCCTGCACATAAAAATTTCAAGTCAATATGCATGGTAATAAACACAAGGGCAGAGACACAGCCGTATGTCTCAGCCGTGTGGAGGACATGGACCAGCACACGGGCGTGTACTATCGCTGTGTGACATTTTGGGTATGCTGATGTCAGAAACAGAATACCTAGGTTTTTGTACACGAGCTACGCCATGGGCGTGCCATGGCCGTGTGAAGGATACAGGCGATGAACATGGGCGTGTTCTGTGGCCGTATACCCTTATTTTGTGATGAGGTCACAAATAGAATGCTCCACGGGCTATAGACATGGGCGTGTCGAGGCCGTGTGAGGAACATGGGCCAGGGACACGGGCGTGTGTCCAGGCCGTGTGAAGTCTGCACTTGATTTATGAAAAAATTCTAGAAATAAATTGGCCACACGGGCAAGGGACCCGGGTGTGCCCCAAGTCAAATGGGCATGTGCCCTATACCCACACGGGCGTGTAGAGCCTTAAAGCATGAATTTTCCAACTTTTTCTTAAGTTCTCGGTTTGGTTTCGAACCACTCCAAATGTATATTTTGGGCCTCATAAGCCCATATAAGGGGCAATATGCATGTGTAAAGAAAAGTTTTAAATTGATCAAAATCTTACGGCCCATGTTTTTATATAGTTGGATAAGTTTAAGTCTGGTAGCACCTCAAACCCTATCCCGACGTTCAATACGGGTGAGGGGTGTTACATAGTTGGCTCATAAGTAAGTGATTTCCATGTCCTTTGTTGATGATTTTTGTATTTTTAAGACCCTTGAAGCATGAGCTTTCAAATGAGGGGTCTATTCTGCAAAATGGTTAAAATTTTAGGGTTTTACCATGAATAGATTTGTGATAGTTGCTGAGTTTTTATGGAAGAATATGAGTCCTAGTTGTGTCATTGGGTCATTTGTGTGAGCTACTGTAAGACGTGTCTAGGACATGCATCGGCCACATTATGAGAGCCAGTGTAAGACATGTCTGGGACATGCTTCGGCCTCAGAAAGTAAGCTAGTGTAAGACATGTCTGGGACATGCATTGTTATGAGATGTGTCAGTGCAAGACCATATCTGGGACATGGCATCGGTACGGATATGTGAGAGCTAGTGTAAGACCATGTCTGGGACATGGCATCGGCACACTTACCTATGTGTGAGGCTTATGCAATATCCGGTAGTGTTCTAAATGGTTCGACGGTAAAAGTTATGTTCTTAATCTAATGAGGAAAGTGTAACCATGTTATGAGTGGCACAGGTACCTAATTGGTACGTATGAGATATGAGCTCATTGTAAATATGTGACTTGTATGGATGGTAATGAGTAAGTTATATCTATGCCTACTTTGATATTATGAGCATGTTGATTATCGATGTATTGTTGTGGTATATTTATTTATATACAACTTACTAAGCTTTTATGCTTACTCCATTTCCTTTCAATTTCCTTACAACGTCGCCTAATTAGCTAAAGGATCACTTGAAGTCAGAGATATCGATCACACTATCAGCCGAAATAGTCAGTATAGTTGGATTTATATTTTTGAATATGGCATGTATAGGACTTAGACCTTATTATTTTGTGTCCTTGAGAATTGGCCAAATGTGTTGGCTTGGGATAGATCCCACACTTTGCATTAAGCCTTGAATGATGGCTAACATTCATTTTGAGTTTATAAAAGATACAATTTCACGGTTGAATGAATGTCTATTCTGGGTGATTTGATTATAGAAACTATACTTGTTTTGGTATTGGTTGGTATTTGTATGAAATAGGTATGCAAGGGTGGCAATGAAGCTTGGTTAATAGCCTTATGTTGTCCACATGGGTAGACACACGGGCGTCTGTCTAGGCCATGTGTGACACACGGTCAGCCCCATAGGCGTGTGGTCCGGCCGTGTGTCCCCTGCATGTAAAAATTTAAAGTCAGTATGCATGGTAATAAATACAAGGGCCGAGACACGGCCGTGTGTCTCAGCCGTGTGGAGGGCATGACCTAGTACATGGGCATGTGTCACAGCCATGTGACATTTTAGGGATCCTTACATCAGAAACAGAATACCCAGGTTTTTGCACACGAGCTGAGACACGGGCGTCCTGTGGCCGTGTGAGGGACACAGGCTATTAACACGGACATGTGTCTGGCCGTGTAAAAACCCCTGTAGGTGTGAATTAGAATTTAATTCCACACAAGTGTGGGATACGGGGGTGTCCTAGAGTGCTTAGGCCGTGTGAGCCACACGAGCCGTCAGCACGACCATGTCGAAATAGTCACACGGGCGTGTGCCCTATTTTAAAGGCAAATTTCTTAAGGTTGGTTTAAAGACCTGGAATGGTTCCGAATAGTTTTCATTGATAGATTTAGGGCTCGTAGGCCGATAATAAGAAGTTTAAGGTGGAAATTAAAAAGGTTTTAATTTGGACCGAGTCTCGGTGACTTAAGTTTGTTCAAATGCATGAAATCAAGTTAGGTAATGCCTCGTACTCTGCCCCAGCGTGGGTTACAGGTATGGGTGTTACACCAATCCCTGTTTTGATCGTAAACATTTGTAGTGATTTTGATTACTATTATGTCCTACCACAAGACATGGTTGACAAACATAAGGCACTAGAGAATATGCATAGTGAGTACGAGAAATCCTACAATGAATTATGGCAATGGTGTCAAGTACTAGAGCAGTATGTATCATGTTCCGAAATCAAGCTGCAAACAGAGCCTGAGTATTACAACTATCACTTGGTCCTAAAAAAAAAAGTTTTCCATAATTTTTTCTAGACTGTCAAGCAATGCATACTACATTCTAATACTGTAAGCCACTTGTCCAAATTGATGGCACATTCATACATGGAAGATACGAGCATCGGTTGTTTTTAGCTAGTGCACAGGATGGTATTTGAAAATCTTGCTAATAGCTTTTGCAATAACTCGCCGGATATGACTAGGATTTCTTCTTAACTAACATGAGAAGACATGTTGTGCCACAACCCAATGTATGCATCATTTTCGATAGGCGCACCAAAATACAGGTTGCATTCAATCAGCATTCAAACTTGTGAGATTGTGCACATCATAGGTATTTTTTACATCATATAGGGTCTAAAGACATGGGTCGATAAGGATACAGAGTAGAAACATGTCACTAACATGGGTACATTGTGCATAGTATTTATTTCTTATATAATAGTGTAACATATATATTTGGGTCATGTTTCTTGAATACAATATCAATTGTTATCGACAGGGTACAAGCTCGTCAAACATCAATTCTATAAAATGTTGGAAAGACTATGGGATATAAACTGACAGGATACGGAGTACCACGATGGGATACCCAAGGAGTAGTAAACACAATTGTATGATAAAGGACAACAATATAGGCACATGACGACGAACCTAGCATAATGCGTTAATTCCGCACTGAAGGGGAAGCGTCATTTGCTGGTAACCTTAGTAGTCAAGGAAACGTATTTTTTATTAGCAGTCTTGTTTCCAAAGCGAGCTGAGACATAAGTGGGACAGATAAAGAATAGTTGCATTTGGTGTGAGTCGGTGCTGAAAGATTTTGGGGAATATATAGAAATAGTGAACTTAATGACTTCAGTGTGTCGCACACAACCAAATCTAAAATTCCGAGTTATGCATCCCCATAAACCTAACCGAGGAGTTATCTGGGGAGTTTACCACGTAGACCTGAGACAAACGACCTACAACTGTGGCAGATTTCAACCACTTTGCTATCCATGCACACATGTAATTGCAGCATGTGCCTTGGGATGTATAGATTGCATGACCTACGTTGACAAATCTTACAAACTTGAATGCACATATAATATTTGGAAATCTGAATTTCCACCTTTCCCAGATAAAAGTATGTGGTTGCCCACCTCGCAAGCTCCTTTCGAGTTAGTACCGGATAAGAACTCGCGGTGCAAACTAAAAGGTCAATCGAATCAACTTGGATACGAGGCAATATAGATATTAAGGAGTAGGGAGACACACCAAGGTTACAAGATTACTGTAGGAACCTAGAAAATACGAGGCCAACATGTCCACACCTCCCGAGAGCAACGAGGAGAAGAGCTAATTAAAACTCTAATTCATGTAGTGAAAAAACTAACTTATTCGTTTATTCATTTTCTGTAAATTGTAAGTCAATACTAGTTATTGAAGTAAAATATATTACAATAAGCAAGCCAAAATTTTAATATTTTCTCGTACCTTGTTAGCAAATCTTTGCTTTTTGAAAATATTGTAATTAACAAATAGACAAAGAAAAATTTAAAAGAAAAGTAACAGAAATAATTGTAAATCTTAAACTCACCATACAATATGGTATAAAGAAAAACAATTTAATAAATGTTTCATAAATTATAAATAAGTGTACAATTGGGATGTAAAACAAAGTATATAATTTGGGAAAATTAAAAATAACATAATCATCAGCGTCCCAAATGTGTGACACAATCGAGTTGGCGTCGAGCATGCCTAGGGTTCAGTCGCACTATTTGGGTTGGAGGCTCCTCATTGGCTTCATCTTGATCTTCACTTGCATGTTAGGGTTGATCACCATACTCATCTCCTTCCTCCATGATTGATTGCAACCGTGTCCTAGTCGTCCATCATACATCCCCCTGTATGAATTGGCAGTTGCGAGGATAACCTATATCAGTAGAACAACGATGCTGGGGGTGTCTGGGACACTATCAGGAGATAGTTGTATGGTGTCACATAGGCTGATTGCGGATAAAAGCTAAGAATTGTCGACAAGGCATTGATAAGCTATAAAAGTAACATATTTTAATCCCATTCTTGATGTGTTTTTGGATGATTAATTATAAAAATTAGTGAATTTGATGCTCATAGTCCTGTAAATTCAGGTTTCGATACTTAGGAGAGCATTTTGGAATGAAAGGAATGAAAAATAAGCCAAAATCAGACAAAAAGAGCTATTTTCAAGATCCACACGGGTTGGCCACATGCCCGTGTGAGCCATACGGGCTGGCCACACGCCTGTGTGAGCCACACGGGCTGGCCACATGCCCGTATGAGCCACATGGGCTGGCCACACTCCCATATGCCAGCCCGTGTCGATATCGCACCCTGCTTCCCAAATACACGAAAAAACCCCCCAATTTTTAGGCTTCATGAGCATTCTAAACTCTATAAATACCCATTAGAAGAAGACATAAGGGGGAATTATAGAAGATTGAAGAAAACACTCAAAGAACACCATCAGAATCAACTCGGAAGTGGATCTCCATCAAGATTGAAGATCTCATTTTAATTTCTTTTGAAGTTTTATTGAGTTTCTTTATGTCTTGTGGTTATCTTAACTTTGAGATGTTTCTATTTAGGATTATGAACTAAATTCTTCCCAAAATTATGAACTTGGTATACTTATGCTCAAAAATAAGAAATTTGATATTTATGCTACTTATGTGTACATATCATTCAAATTAATCTCAATTATTCTTATGATAGCAAAAATAGACTAAATGCTTCCTAATAAAATCATGTTAAATCCCTACCAATTTGATTTTATTCCCTTATTCAAGATTAAGCTACAATCATTAATCTTAACTTATGCCTTCATATGTTGAACTTAGCAATTTCTCTCCACTAAAGTAGGTAGCATAAAAACTTGAATCAATAGGTCTTTAAATAGGTTGTAACGTGGCTAGGCTAGGGGTAGGTAAAAGATAGATAAATTTAGGCTAAGAAAAACCCTAGACTCAGCTTCAATCGGACCTTTGGAATATTTACCTTCAATACACCAACTTATTTTGCTTTCACATGCTCTTTTGTGCATCTATTCCCTTTCAAGTACATATGCTCTCTTCTTCTTTTTGAGCATTCAATACTTCTTTACAACTCCCTCAAAATTATTTTCAAAGAATGTTCTGACTATTACTGAGTATAGTGTTTCGGATAACTTAAAGATAATTAAAAGAGAAGTGATGGCTAAATATTGCAAGGGTCCAAATAAAATTAGGCCATATAGTCTCAAAGTTGGGTTTCAAAGGATAAAATTTCATTAAGGTTGGCTTGAAAGGCTCAAACGGTCCAAACAAAAGTTTCCTAAATCATTTTCAACATTCCATGCTTCCTAGGATTTCGCCTCAAGAAACTACTAATTCAATTCTAGAGACTTAAACTTTCATGCATGCCTAACTTTCCTAAGGAACTAAAAATTTTATGGTACGATTTGCATGCTTTATTAAAAATACACTTATGTCATTATTAAGCTAACATAACAATTATTGAAATACTTGAACTTTATTTATACTGAAGTTTAGCATACTTAACAAAATTTCAAATTATTGAACAAAATATATCCTAATCATAACTAAAAGAAAAATTTATTTTGAGTGGAAATAATTTCAATTTTTTGGTCTCCCTACTTAAGATGAACAATGTCCTCATTGTTAAAAGTGAATAGATACTATACACCAGGTAGGATTCTAGAAAAGAGGAGGTGAGTCAATTTTACTGCTTAAGTACCAAACTCTCTCTAGATCCAATCCTAGGCATGTATATATCTATTGCCACACTTTGTACATTGCAACTTGTTCATTTTTATTTATGATTTCCACCTCTTGTTTTATTATGCAAAAATAAAAATCATAATAGAACCTAATCCTAAAACATTAAATAACCTGGGAAAGAAAATGAAACAAAGTAAAGATCCCCCCCTTTTTATTTATCGGTAGATCCCTCAGAATCTTATTCATCTTTTTCCTTCCTCGACATTGGAGTTCATGGTTCAAGTATAAAGTCTGGAAATTCATGCAAAAAAATAAATGGGTTATGAAATATATATTTTAATTGTATCTCTAATTGAGCCATCCCGTATTTTTGTGTTTCTCTAGTAATCTTGTTACTGCAACTGCATATGTTACAGTATAGCCACTATACCAAACTGTTCACTTCATGGAATGGTGCTAGATAGAGGGACTCTCAATGTCAAACTTAGGAAATTTGTTAAGGGTGGTTTCAGTTTTGGGCAGGTGGGTGAGTAGCTGAAGGTAAGGTTTAGAGTTGAAGAAGGTGGTGGTTTTAAGGATAGTTTAGGTGTGGTAGTTGGTGACTTCGAATGAAGGTGTTTGGGGTGGTGATTCAGGGAGTTAAGGGCTGCAACATTAAAGGGTTAAGTGAGATGCACTATTGGGCTACTTGGGAGTGGTGGTAGAGCAAGGTAAGGGCTATAGGTTTGTGCAGAAAATGGTTGAATATTTCCCTTCTTAGTAGTGTCTTAAGCCCAATGGTATCTCCTTTTTGGATCCTAAGCTCCTATACCGAAAATAAACGAAAAAAACTCAAAGAAATTAGTGCTTGGGTTAAAAGTTGACCCTTTATTTAACAAAACAAATACTTAAATTCTTTGGGCTACTTAGAAAAATATGTTTTTGAAAAATTACATTAAATTAAACTCCCAGAAAAGAATGGAGGGGTTACGGATGGTCCTGCTTAAGTCCCAATCTCCTAGACAGAGTTTTAATTAATGTAATAAACTAAAAAAAATTTTATCTAAGTCTACCATTTTATTCAAATGAGAAAAAAAACTAAAAATATAAAATAGCGATAGAGAAAGGGAAGAGAACTCCCTCCATTTTATTTAGGATCATCATTGACCATGGTTGTAACGCCCCAAAAATCTCGAAACCCAAAAATCCCAAAATCGTGAATTTTTCTT
Source organism: Gossypium anomalum (assembly GCA_025698475.1). Taxonomy (NCBI): domain Eukaryota; kingdom Viridiplantae; phylum Streptophyta; class Magnoliopsida; order Malvales; family Malvaceae; genus Gossypium; species Gossypium anomalum. Next base: position 54,041,833 of record CM046968.1, on the reverse strand, counting down.
TTTGTGCTTAGCAATCTCGATTAAGTGTTAATTACGCGTTGGTAGGTCTTGGTCAAGGTTTGAGTTCGAATCTAGGGGTAGAAGAAATTAAATTTTAATAATTAAAAGGGCCTTGTTGGCAAGTGGTTGGGCTTTTAAATAAAGATAGGGGAAAATGGCATCAAAAAGCCTTATGCTGGAGTGGCTAAGTGACACCACTTAGAGTGTAGAGAGATGGCGTTAATAGCTAGTAAGGAGGTCCAAGGTTCGAATCCTAGCTTCGTATTTTTAGAAGTTTAATTTTAGCCTTCTAGAAGTTGGAAGTGGCATGAAAATGGACTCTAAGGGGAGTGTTTAGGAGAGAAAATTAAGAAAAGGATCAAGGGGTTATCAGGGAGAAGAACGAGGAGACAAGAATGGGGAAGTGACGGAGCCAAATTGGGAACTGAGGGCCAGGTAATTCGACTATAAGGGCTATAAATAAGTGCTGAATGCAGGGTTGCCAGGCTAGTGTTGAATTTCCTTCACCCTGTTATCGGAAACCCTTTTCCTTAAAAGCCAAAAACCCTTTTTGTTTTCTTCCTTTTCTTTCTATCGATTTCTCCAAAATCCAAAAACCCTTGTTCTCCTTTTATTTTTCTTGTGTCGATTTCTTTGTTTCACTTTTGGGTTTAGCTGATTCTTTTTCCTCTCTCCCTTGGTGCCGAATAAGCAATTGTGCCATTCAGATCTCTAGAGCTGAATACTCTTTGACCGAATCTAGAGTAAGTGTTACTCTTCCAATCGATTTTCTTTGCTAAGTATCGAATATTGTCCCTTACTCTTTCTAATCGACTGTGGTAGGGAAATATTATTGGATCTCGGATCTTAGCTCTCTGCCGAAATTGCTCTTTAGGTGTTTGTGGTTTTGGTAAGTATTCTTCTCCCATTGGCTAAGGTGGTCGAATGTTCAAAGTTAAGGTAAGGGGACTTGTGTTGGATACGAGTCACCTATTATTCTGTTTTAATAGTTAAGATTGGTGTAGATCTGGGAGTTGATCATGGTTAGGGATTTAAGAAGGGGTTGTTATACTTATCGCGCAAGGTTTGGGCTAAGGAGATCACATCGCGCTTGCTTACCAGGTGTGTACATACACTGCACATACACTATGAATCGGCAAAAGCTGAAATACCGAAATGCCGAAATGCTGAAATGTCGAAAAGCCGAAAGTGTGGCTACGGCAGTCTTGCGAGTGCGCGAACACTCGTAAGGAGGAGACTGATAGGTTGCCTAAGACCCACGGGCGATCCAGTGAGCATGGGTTATGATTTGGCCATACGAGCCAAAATAGGCTAAATGGGCCCGATGGGCTGTTGGGCCCATAATAGGCAAAAATCGAATATTGATGCTATGTAATGGGAATTTGTATGCGTGCATGAATATGAATGTGACTGGTCCAAGCGGGCCATATAAATGTGATTTGGGCCTAATGGGCCATATATAGGTGATTTGGGCCTAATGGGTCATATGAATATGATTGGGCTTAATGGGTCAGATACAGGTATGTGAATTTGTTTGGGCTTCGTAAGGGGTTTTGGGCCTAGTATATGATAACCACATAAAACTTAATTAATATATTGCGACCGTGGACAAGTCATAGAGTTAAGGTGTGGCAACGGGTATATGCATGTCTAGGATTGAATCTAGGGAGAGCTTGGTACTTAAGAAGTCTTAATGACTCACCTCCCCTTCTCTGGAATCCTACCTGGTGCATAGTTTTCGTTCATTTTAGCTCTCGGGATTTGTTAACGGGACAAGGTAAGTAAAAACCCGTAATAAAGAAAAATTACTGAAATGCCCCTAAGGGCTAAAATGACTAAAATACCCCTATGCGTTGAGTGTAAGGTTTACGATTGCTACATGCATTCATATGCATTCATATGATATCCTGTTTAGGTTGTATATGGGTTGGGATTTATGGAACGGAGGGAGTATATGAGGGTCGCATGGTTGCTTGACAACCGTGGATCCACCGACGACTTTTAAGCCCAATATGTGATTGGCGACTAGTCAGAATTTGGGTAGCTCATAACAGTGCTACCATTGATGTGTATCAGTTGGGTGGGTCGATATTTATATCCCCACAGGTTGTGAAAAGGGGGACGGAGCAGAAGTGTACCGGTTGGATTATTGGGGTGGGTTACACTACATTGCATTGCATGTTTGATGTATGATGACTTTTGAATGCTTGTTTTCATTGAGGGTTGTACACACTGAGTTTGCAAAAACTCACCCCCTCTTTTATTTTATTTTCAGGTGATGCTCAGTAGAAGGTTCGATGTTTAGAGAAACTCTAGATGGCTAGCTAGCAAGATAATTTGGACTTGTTTTTCTTTCTAAAGCTTATCAGTTTCTATGTTATTAAGTACTTTTCAAATCATATTGTAATAGGGGTTCCATTTTATTGTTATTTGGATTCTTTTTATGTGATGTAATTATAAGAAGTTGAACATGGTTTCTTAAACTATAGTATGACTCTTCTACGTTTCCGCAACCACATGTTTTCATAAAATCATATATTTTAAACAAGTGATTAAAATGAGTTTTTTTTAAGGATAGTTAAGGTTTCTTTTATTTTAAGAAGGGTTTTCAATGAAAATACGGTTTTTGCTAAAACACTTCAATGTGATGTGCCAGATTTGGCCATAACGTCCAGGCCGGGTTTGGGGTGTTACAATGGTAGTGTCAAATGGTCATTTATCATACCAACCATAATCATCTAGAAAGTAATCATATTCTTTCCCATCAAATTTGTCCAACATCTTACTAGGGAAAGAAAAACCTTTCCTGGTGGGCTCGTTTAACTTCCTATAATTCTTACAAATCCTCCAACCCGTGACTCGAATATGTGAAATAATCCATCCAATACCTTTCTTGAGCCTTTCCAAAATCACAAGTGCCTCTTCTTCTGGATCTTTGGTGAACTCAACTAAAATAATGACAGGCAAATTCGAAGACAAACCCAAATAGTCATATTTCAAATTCGGAGACAAAATCTTCAGTTCCAATTTAGCTGGCTCTTCAACCAACGACTTTGGTTGCGTATACTCCTGAGATGATAACTCTAATGATTCAAATGGAACTTCTTAATTGAATTCCTTCGAATTAGCTTCTAGCCAAGCCAAACATTCCTTGTATTTATCATCACTTGGTGAATCCTCCAATAGAATATATTCTAACAGATCATCTAAAGATTTGAGCTCTAATTCTGTACAAGTCGGCGACTCCATCTTCGAAATATCAAAGCGGTCTTCAACTATATCTTGGGATTTAGCAGCATCAAATTCATTAAAAGTCACCTCATCACCAAAGATTTCTTTCAACTGGGTATCATTTTGTTGCTTCTGGAATCATTGAGGATATGGCAGTGGTGGAATTTTAACTTTAACCGGACAACTCTTCTGTGAAAATTTTTCAGTATCCGACAAGGGTGTTAGGTAATCAGAACTAATTGGTTTAGAGTTTACCTCATCAAGGATCACCGTATCTGACTTTTGTGGAACAGAAGTTTCAACACTCAATTGAACTTCCTCTTTGCTGTGAGCTACAATAGGCTTATCTTCATCGTCGACAGCTTTGGGTTCTCATGTCTTCCCACTTTGTGAAGTGACGGTTTTGCAACGCTCTTTTCCCATGCTTCTTAGATTTTTTGTATCGCTCGGCTAAATACCTTGGGGTCTGCTTTTAAGCTCATTGGCTAGCTACCCCACTTAGTTTCCTAAATTCTTCAATGTTGCTGCTTGGCTTTGGATTAGTTCATCATTCTTCGCTATGTACGCCTTCAGCGAATTCTCAAGGTTACTTGAAGATTCAGCTAGTGTGGATTGTTGCACTTGTTGAGAATATTTTGGCAGATAATTTGGTCGAAATGACATAGAAGAGTCGCTATGGTCCGCCCATTGATTACTCCATGGAGAAATTAGATGGTTCTGCCATGAAAAGTTGTAATAATTTGACTGTGGAACATTTCAATTTTGATTTCCCATGTAATATTTTGACTCTTGATTCGATGGAAAATTTTCAAAGAAATGGCCATCTCCACAGTATTCACAAGAAATATCCCCAAACTAGTTCAATTGTTGACCAGTCAGATTACCATTGAAGCCATTAACAGTTACATCCTTAAGCATAGAAGACATAAAGGATACTTGGGCTGCCAAAGAAGCAAGTGTGTCCACTTTATGTACTTCTGCTGCTCGTCTTTCTGAGGCTGCTTGGTTGGTTGGCCACTGATAGTTATTGCTAGCAATTCTTTCAATAATCTCGTAAGCATCGTTATAAGACTTAGAAAGAAGGGCTCCATTTGCTGAAGCATCCACCATCATTCTAGTATGACTATTGGACCAATATAGAAAGTCTCCATTTGAACGCAACAAGGAATGCCGTGATGAGGGCACTTTTGTAATAACTCCTTGAATCGCTCTCATGCCTCATATAAAGATTCTTTGTCAAGTTGCTGAAATGAAGTGATTTCATTTTGGACCTTAGTAGTTAAAGATGGAGGGAAATATTTCATTAAGAAACGTTCAACCAACTCTTTCCATGTAGTTATGGAACCGGATGGTAGGGAGTTCAACCACACTCGTGCTCTATCTCTTAAGAAGTACGAAAATAATCTTAGTCTCAAGGCATCTTCGGTCACCCCGACTAGTTTAAATGAGTCACTTGCTTCCATGAATAGCCGAAGATGAAGATGTGGATCTTTAGTAGGAATCCCACTAAATTGACCCATATTTTGCAACATTTGGAACATGGCCGGCTTCATCTCGAATTGTTGTGCCTCGATTTTGGGTCTCCTAATACTCGGATTGAGCTCATTAAATAGAGGAATGGCATATTGTTGAATGGCACAGTTTCTGTCATGGCAACAATGATCGGATTGTGAGTACTATAAGCGAATGTTCCTCCTGGATTTTGGTTTGGATTTTCAAAATTCATATCTTCGGTCCTTCTTTGGTTCACTTGTCTTCTCCTTTGTCAGAAAGTCCTTTCAATTTCAAGATTTACGAAGAGTAAGTCAATGATTTGATAAATACTCATAAACACCTGAAACAAACACACACAAAAAATGGAATTAAAATTTAAGAAAAAAAAGTAGACCAAAATGCAAAATTAGCAATTTCACAAATAATGTCTTTTAAAACAGTCCCTGGCAACGGCGCCAAAAACTTAGAACGGTGAAAATGTGCAAGTGTACACAATCGCAACAAGTAATAAAGTGATAAGTAAATGTCGAGTTATCGTACCCATAGGGACTGTGAAAAGAATTATTTATGAATTCAATTTAAAACACTTTGGTGGAGAAAATATTTTGATTTGAAAAGTGATAAAAAACTATAAAACAAAGTAAAGTATATAAAATAAAATAAAGTTCTAATGCACGATTTCAAAAGCTGATTTAATCAAGATGACATAATTGTGTTAGATTAATTATATTTCTTAACTTAGAATTATTAAACTCATGTTTATGTTGTTACGAATAAATTCATGGCAACTTGGTAATTTGCTACCTTATGAACATACTCACCTACCAAAAATAAATTCATCTCTTGACTATATCCCTATGTTAATTCAACCGATTAAACAAACTTTAACAGGCAAATGTGTTAATGCACATACATACTTATGAAATTAAAATAATCTCTTGTACATATCTCTATGCCAATTCAAACAATTAATTTAATCACATAAGTACATAAAAGATTATGTGAGGTAACAATGTATTTCTACCTTGAAACAGTTTAATCAAAATAATCTTGCAAGTTATGCAAGGCAATTGTATCGCTCGATATCGTTGCTAATTTAACCCTCAGCTACCTTAGATGATTAAACATGCACTAATTAAGTATCGTGTCAATTAATTACAATTTCAGTCTGTTTAAATAATTAATTTATTAGTTACCTTACAATTGTAATGCAAGAATATCTTAGTCATGGTTTTACTTAATCAAACATCTTACCGAGGCCTATAACAACAGAAACAGAATTTTAATAAATTAAGAAGACGAAATGCAATCAACCTAACACAAATTAAATTTAAGCCATATTAATTAAATAAATCATATCAACATAAATATTCATAGACATGTTCATCATAACAACAACAGAATTTAAAAAGATAGGGAACAAGAAACAAATCCAGTGTTTCTCCGTGGCTTGGCTAGGTTGCTCCAGTAACGTATTTTAATCTCATTCTTAATGTGTTTTTGGATGATTAATTATACAAATTAGTGAATTTGATGCTCCTAATCTTGTAAATTCATGTTTCTATACTTAGGAGAGCATTTTGAAGAAAAAAGAGCGAAAAATGAGCCAAGATTGGACAAAAAGAGCTTTTTTAAGATCCACACGGCCTGGGTATTTCTACACGGGCTGGCCATATGCCCGTGTGAGCCACACAAGCTAGCCACATGCCCATGTGCTAGCCCGTGTCAATATCGCACCATGCTTCCTCAATACGTGGAAAAACTCAATTTTTAGGCTTTCTGAGTATTCTAAAGTCTATAAACACCTATTAGAAGAAGATATAAGAAGGAATCAAAGAAGATTGAAGAAAACACTCGAAGAACACCATTAGAATTAACTCGAAAGTGGATCTCCATCAAGATCGAAGATCTCCTTTTAATTTCTTTCGAAGTTTTATTGAGTTTCTTTATGTCTTGTGGTTATCCTAACTTTGAGATGCTTTTATTCAGGATTATGAACTAAATTGCTTATATACCTAGGGAGGATGAAACCTGTGATAAATCTTATTATTTGATTTCTGATTTACATGATAAATACTTGATTCTTATTCTGAATTATGTATGCTTATTTCTTGTTTTAATATTTCCAGGATATTAATTCATGTTTAATATGCTTATTTCAGTGGAGCAAAAGTTCCTGTTTAGGAGTAGATCTAGCATAATTGAGTGGAGTTACATGCAATCCTAGAAATAAGAGGACATAAATCTACTGAATTAGAGTCAAATCTAATAGGGGAATCCATAGATCGAGTTAATGCGACAATAGGGGTTTTAATTAGAAAGATATTTCAATTAATCAACCTAGAGTCAGTTCTCTTACTCTCGAAAATGATATTAACATAATTTAGGGATTTCTACAGATCAAGTCACAAGTGAATAAATCGTTTAATTTAGATTCATAATAATAGGTGAAGTCTAGGTAGATTCTTTCCAAGGTATTGTCTATCTCATTGGTTAATATTTGATTATTTCCTCGATTCATTCTCTGTTGCGTTTTTAGATAAATTAGTTTAGTAATTTTAGATTAAAAGCAATCACTCTAATTTGTCGGCTAAATAATAGAAAAACAATAATTAGTAGTATTTTTAGTCCTCGTGGATACGATATTCTCTACTCACCATAGCTATACTATTGTTTGATAGGTGCACTTGCCTTTGTCGGATTTATAATCAAACATTAGTGTGTAATATAGTACAGTGGTTGACGGTCATGCAAAATATGCCCCTATAGAAGGTGCTGATGTAGGAAATGATTGTGCTTGTTATGGTATTTGTGTAAAATAAATTAGGCTAGCACCAAAAATATATGAACCATACTGATAAGGGGTTGCACGGCAATCGAGTTCTTTGTAGAGCTAAGTAGATGTTGATTCTCCAGTAGCACCTTCTCCTGACTTGGGATTGATGGGCCCTCGTCTTGGCCTCCTACGGTGATGTTGCATACTCCTTTCTGAATCTGACAATAGATACGGCTTACCGTTATGCCTGAACCAATCCATGTAATCCGAAGATGTCACAAACTCCGATGTGAGAAATGATTCATGCGTTGGCAAGTAATCGTACCTACACTACCAAATCTTAATATACTTCTTGTGTAACGTTGGGCAGTCTTCTTCGAGTCTCTCCCATAAGTTGATCTTGTGCAGGTCATCAAACTCCTCGGTGGCAACTAAATACATTGCGTACACTTAAATTGTCATATCACTTAATCGGATTCATGCATCTCAACCGTTGCAAAGATGATAAATGACATTTTGACGTGCCAGATGTTGCGATTGGCCAAAAATTCGATCTGGACACATTCTTGAATTCTTAGCTCCACATATGGCATCCATACAAACTGCAGTACGAATATATAAATTTTAGGATGTGCCTAATATTTAATTTCAAATGCTAGAATCAAAAATCGAGAACTATGAAATTCATAAACTAACCTCCTCTTCGGTTTGTTGATCTAAAGCTAGTCGAAGATCCTCAAGCTTAGTTGGTATACCGTTGTGTCACGTGGGGTTGTTTCACCTATTCAAATAACATGTTATTTCAAAATTTCAACAATGAAAAATAAAAACGATAATGATATTATCAAATGAATTTTACCATATAACGGGTGGAAATTTACAAGGGAGTTCCACTCAAATGGCGTAAAAATGGTAGTCAATGTCATGCCCGTAATTGAAATAGGAGCATACAACCGCCGATTTTGACCTTTTTTAGGTTCTGTTATTTAACACATTTCTCGGTACAATGTTGCCAGCACCGCTGATCCCCAACCAAGTCGTCCCATTTTTTTTAAGTCGGCTAGTAATAGTTGCCACCTTAAATGTACCAGATTTCGAGATTTATCTGGCATAAGTAGACCCCCGATCAACCTCAAGATGAATACACGCGCGAATTGTTCCTTTTCAACGTCACTCATGGAAGCCTCCATATTTTGGAAGTTGTCCTCCAACCATCCCATCTCGATCCGGCTACCCCTAAACTTGTTCGATACTTTCCCTAGTAGTTACTTGCATGTTGCACTCCAATCGGCACTAATCACTAGCCCCGTAATGACTTCCCCATTGATCGGTAGACCGAGTTGTAAACTAATGTCCTCGAGTGTAATTGTACACTCACCGCAGGGAAGATGGAATGTATGTGTCTTTGTTCTCCATTTTTTGACCAAAGCACTAATAAATGGGGATCCAATTTAGTCCCTCGAGCATGCAAGCCACATATAAAAGTCTTGCATCTCACAAGTGTCCATAAATGACATCCGATCGCTTAAATTGTTTATGTACGTCTCTAAAATCCAATCTTCAGGCTAAGTATATAAACACAAAATTAACAATGTTAACAGCATAATAATTAACTATTTAAAATTAAATAATTTAATAAAATTTTCTCATCATTTGTAATTGAATGTCGGAGATATACTTGTCATCCAAACGAATAAGTTGATTTGCTATTTTACATATTATAACGAATAAATAAAATTCAAAAAAATAATTGAAAAAATAATTGAAAATTGAAAATTAAGGATTGAGAATTTAGGATTGAGTATTGAGTATTAAGTTGAAAAGAATGAAGTTTGGAGGGGTTTATATAGGAAAATTTATTACTATTGGAGCCCTTGTAGCAATTGGAAAAGTTACAGTTGGAAGGAACTACAGGGCGCGTTTTCACTGATGTGGCGCATCCTACAGGACAAATTTTCCTTTCTCTCTCCAAATACGGCATAGATCGATTAATTATAAAAAAATGATATAATTTCTCAAATAAATTTTTTTTTCAGCATATACCTATAAATTAGCCTCCAAAAATTGTATAGCAAGGCAAAATGGTGTATATAGGGGCACATGACATGGACAAAATTTGGATTGTTTTTTATTATTTTTATAATATTTTATTTATATTTTAACATTTTATAATAGTTTGTTAGAATTTTTTATCAATTAATTTGTAATTATTATATTTTTTATATTTTTTTATAATATTTTAAACTACATCTAGAATGAATTGGACAAATAGATATCTAAATTTAAATAAATTTGAAAGTTTATTTGTCCAATGTTGATTGACTCAATTTTGCCATTGCCCTGGTACTAATTTAAGTCATCTATTTTGAAATAAATCGTATTGATAACGACTCCTTAACCAGTTATTCTATTCATTCATTCTAGAATGCCAAACAATTTTCTGTCTTAACCCATAATGATGTCTTAATCTGGAATAAGATACTCTTTGTTCTTCAAAATAATCTTTTATTTCATTTTTAAGAAAAAGAGATGTTCCATGATATTGAATGATAACTTGGGTTTGTTCATTCAAACATATATTTTTTAGGACTTTAACTTTTTTAAAATTAGCATGGGGCGAGCTCTATCAATATATTTCTCTGGTGACATGTCATGTATTAGTTTCTTAATGATTTTTTCAATTGCGTAAGTGTTAACAATCAAATCGGTTAATGACAATTTTTATAATCAAAACATTTTAGTTGATTTTTTTATTTTTTTCATTAAGGACTCAATTGAGTGCATTCTTAAGAACTTAATTGATTTTTTTTATTTTTTACTAGGAATTTTTTTTACCCTTAAGCTTAAAATAATAAATATTTTTTAATATTCAAAATTTAATAATGAAATAAAAATTTATTCAAATCTCAATTTAGTAATAGTAAAAATTATTTGTCAATTAAAAAGTTTTTTCAGGATAATATTTCCAAACTCATGCCAAATAGATAAAATTTATGTACATATCATAAAACGATAAATATTCTACACAAATAAACTGACAATATTACATACAAATTCATATACATATTATATAATATTAATTGTGTTTATAAAATTCTTATATATTTACAATCATAAACATTACATATAATAAAACATTTATACATAAAACAAATTTGTATTGTGATATTATCATTTAAAAGTAAAACTGTTTATTACATCAAAATTATAATTTATAAAATATAAAAATTATATGAATTTGTTTAAACTCACCCAACTTGATAAAACCCGAAAAAATCCAAGCTTGAAATTTCCAAATCTGGAAAGGCCCGAGTCCGAAAATTTAAGCTCAAAAAAATCCAAACCCGAGAAAAATCCAAGTCCAAAAAAACTAAAACTGATCCGAATCTAAAAACAACCAAAGCCCAAAAATATTCAAACCCAAACTAATCCAAATCCAAAAACAACCCAAAGCTCCCACAAACCGTTTACGGCCCCCTTATATAATAATTTCATTAAGGTTAGCCTAAATTTTGAATCAATGAACCATCCAATGTTAGAATAACATCAAAGTTGCCATAGCTTAATTCTACAGAACCTTTCTACTCGGTTTTTCAGGTTAAACATTAAGCAACACACAGAAGTCAATATTACAAACTCAAAAAATAAAAATCATTAAGAGATTGTTGATTACATACTAAACAAGATACAACCAATACGAATATACTAACCTATCAAAATTTATGTAGTAAGCTATTAACAAATCAAAATTCATACAAAAACAAAATATATTAATAACGACTATGACATTGCAAGATACACAAACATGATATAAATACATAAAGTATTATTACTACAGTAGTGAAAGTGTACATTATTCCTATATATGAAAAGTAATTGCCTCCAAAATTCAATTGCTGGAGAAAACTGGAAACCAGCATGATGAAGAAAATGAAAATTCTTACAGGTGTTTTCCGGCAAAACTCGAGCTTTCATGGCGGAGAAAATGATGGGAAAGAAGGGACAGATCTCAGAATCAACTTCCTACTACGCCATGTAGTGGATGAAGAAGTGGAATCATGATTTGGAGTTGAAAAAACTCTTTTACAGTTGGGAGATGTTGGATTTGAAACAAGTGTGAAGCATTTATGTTTGGGAATCTCAGGAGTTCCATTTTCTGGAATTCCATCAAGATTTGACTCCAACTTGGGCTTACATGACGAAGTATCTGATGAACCTTGTTCTTGAGTACTGCACAACTGAGGAGATGATTTAATGGAATGGGGAAAAAATGCTGCAAGCTTCCCACTGTATGCAAATGGCAGCCTGCAAAATGGAGGCCTTGAGGAATCTTAGTACAAGGATATCCCCATTCCCCACGTTACTCAATCTATTATCTCCCTAAAATCTTTTAAAGCTTTTTTAAATATTTAGAAGATACTACTAATACTCATATGTCTAAGTATTGATTCAATGTAGATATTTTCAATATTTCTTTTTACATAGAGAGTAGCCATATTTATACTTGTATACGATGTGTCTGACAAATATTTAAAATTCAATCTCAAATAACCTCCTTATACTTAAGTCTAAATCATATTTTAACATAGCTTTTCAACATGTTTTTAAAACTTGTCCTATATTAGATAGTAGCCTCGCCCTTGTTGATAAGTGAGATTTCAGCTTTCTCCAAGGATTTTCCTAACTTAACCCACAGCAACCAAATCCATCCATCCACTTAAGTTTAACAATTTAACAATAATCAATTTATTCAATCAAGTGATTTATTTTTTATATAAGTTAAAATATATTATCAATCTTTGTATTTTTCATAAATTTGAAATTTAGTTCCTCTATTTTTTAGCATTCAAATTCAAGTATAATTATTAATACCATTAAAATTATTGTATGAATTCAAGTTCATTACAACATTTTTTTTAATTATATTACTATCAAATAAGTATTTTTTTTTTTATTTCAAAATGTCACACCAACAAATTTAACAAAAAAATTTAACAATATTAACAATTAAACCTGAATTTTAAAATCCAAAAAAAGAGAAACTAAATTTTTTAAAATAAAAATATAGGGACTCAATTCCAAATTTGTAAAGAGTACAAGGACCTATGACATATTTGTATTATAAATAATATATATTTAAAATAAGTATATTAAATTCAATTATAAATTTTAGTAATCGATAATCAACAAATTTATCCGATCAAAACTATAACCCGCTAAACCTTTAAAACAAACTTATCAATACCAACTTAACTGAACTTATCTTTAAAGGTGTACACTTTTCTGAAGAAGATAATATTAATACTTATATTTGAATATATTTAAATACCAATATCCTATGTTAACAAAATAAATAGGCCTAACTAATATTAATATAAGAAAAAGTGAAATAGTACCTTGAAATATCAGGAGAAGGCACTGAAAGGTCTGGATGCCCTTGACCTTTAGTGATTACAGTGTCGTGTGAGCTTTTCTCTGATGCATTTTTTTCGCACGCCTCTAAGTTGTCCCCATCAGATTCAGATTCACAACCTCCTATTCAAAACATATGTCATAAACAGAAATATTATTTTACTTTAATTACTCCTTTTTTTGAAATATCAATATTTGACATATGGTTATGAATATATGATCTTGTAAACACATTAAAAAATTGAACATATCTGTATTTACATTACCCATTTCCATAGTTGCACTCAAATCTAAGTAACACAACATAGCAAAATCTAAATAATAAACCCTATTAATGTGACAAAATATATAACGATGATAATACATAGAATATATAAACTCCTGATGCAGATACACAAATCATATGTTTGTATATTAGAAAAAAAATAAAATAAAGACTCACCATCTTTCCGACCAAAACTATTTTTACAACCTTCACATCTACAGCTGAGGGAGCATCCAACGCCAGCCTTCAATGCACAAAAGAAAACAGCCATGTCAGATTGGTGAAGAAAACGTTTATGCAGAATGAGCTGAAGAGGCAAACCTGAAAACACTCGCAGTATTTCTTTAAGCAACTTGATCTTTTACAATTGCATCCTCTTTTATGCCTGGCTGAAGCCGGAGTTTTGTTAATTTCACCCTGCACCAGCAACACCATGTTTTTTATGTGATTAAGGTAGAATGCCAAAAGAAGAGACCATTCATTTAAACTTGATAAAACCATCATCAAAATGCAGCAAAGCACCTGAAAATTATAAAGCCATGTCAGATGAAGTCATTCTAAGAACCCAAACTTGGCCAAGTGATTGTAAACTGAAGTAACTTGGATTTGGGCGCAAGTGTCAGATTTAGAGAGTTTTCCGAGAAACATATCCTCATACCTATGTCTGGATATACATTAGACACAGGTACTTGAAAAATAGAGTTGGAGCAACATAGTTGTTAACCATACAAAGGAGTGTCAACACCCAAGGTCTAACTCCTCTTTCTCAATGTGGATTCAAGAGAGTCTCAGATACAGGTATGCCTCCAACATGAATACATTAGTTTTTCCAAGATTTTCTTGTATTTGGAATTTTCTGAAGAAGATATCCCTGTCCCCATATATGGATTTACATCGGGCATGAATACTTTTAAGAAAAAAAGTAAAGAAGTTGGAGCAACATAGTTGTTTACCATCCTAAGGAGTGTCAATACTTAAGGTTCATCTCTCCTTCTCTCATGTGGCCTTAATCAATATTCCTAGAAAAAGGCCACACACCATAATAAGTGATGATAATGCACCTTGATTACTTTGATGTTACGCGAATCTATGTTAACTTTTTTTTCCATGCTTTCCTAATATTTGAAGGATCCTTGGAAAGTTATAACCATACTCTTGTCTAAAAATGTGTCGAATGAGTATTTTAAGAAAAATGAAAAGCCAAAACAACATAAACTTTAGTATGCAAAAGCTTAATCATAAAAATAGAATCTAACCATGGAGTCTGAAACACCATTTGTGGTTCTAATCACTTTGGGTGCAAATGCTAGTGGATTGCGAGATTCAATCTGCCTGCGAGTCTCTAAAACCACATTTTCATGAATTGGCTTGTTGAAGCAATCTTGACATGAACAAGGCTCAATACAATACAGACCAGCAGCAAAGCAATCACAATAACTGCATCATAAACAAAAATATTTAAATAAAAAGATGAAAACAAGGTAAACATGATCATCAAATCACATTTCATTCTAATAGGCTACTGAAAATTGATCATTAAGTAATTGTAGGAATCAAAATCAATGCGAAACACTTCTACCATTCAACTCATCTGCAATAGAATGAAGTCCCCAGTTACTAAGGTAGATAAAACAGATTCATTTAACCATGAACCCAGATGTTCTTTAAGTCCAATTATAGCCCAATTCCAAAAAACAATGAACCAAGTTTTATGGTTTTCATACTTGTATGTTTTGAGAATCTTCGATCTTTTTCTAGGCGTAAACCTATGTTACACAGACTTGGATGTGAGTGCTAGATAAGAGTATGTCTCACTTGGGGATTGAATTTCTTCTAAGTTTTTCAATGCATTTGGAGAGTCCTAGGAGGATTATATTCCCATATCCATGTCCAAAAAGTGTCGTCAAGCATAGATGCTTCAAGAAAAATGTGTAACATTGGTTTAAAAAACCATAGAACAATGTAGGAGCAGCAAAAGTTTGTGCTTCTAATCAGTGAGCCACATTTTTCTGGTTAAAGCACTATTTCCTAGCTTTTAAAACTTTCATTTCTGCAACTGAAACAGTTTAACGTGATATTACAAACTTAAACAAATACCTTAAAAGGTAGAATTAACAACCCTTTAACATCAGCACAGCCTTGTATCATTGCATATAGAGATTTGTAAGAACCAAGCTTTACAAATCTTTAGCACCATAACTGAAGTTACAAACTGTTGGTTGTTTCATTTGAGTTTTAATTCTCAGAATGGAGGAATTAACCCAAAAGAGAATTGGAGGAAGACTTGAAAAAGAAAATGGACAAGCTGACCCTAAATATATATTTAAATATGTCAAACTTACAGCTTCAAGCATTTTGATCTCTTACAGTTACATCGCTTGCATGCCACACTCTCCTCGACAAGTTCAAACTTTTGCCTGCACCAATATTAAACTCAAATCAATTTGTATATCAAGGTATTTGAATTCAAATCTTAGAAAAGTAGTAATCTTATACATGCCTCTTCTTCTCAGGACTATTATGATCAGCCTCATCGCCACCAAAAGTAGCAGGTATCTCATAAGAATTTTCTGTAACCACACCTTTGTTGTCATCAGGAACCTCACCCCTGTTCGTAGAGCTTAGAATTGATTTACTAAGAGGACTTTGACCTGCAGTGTGACAACTACAAAATGTCAAGGACCTGAATGTGCATATCAATTACTTTTCAGAAGCTAGAGTCTCCCACTAAAGATATACCACCTTTTGGGATGTTTGGTAGAGAATTCAAGTGCAAACCAAAACCAGGTGACTTCTCAAATACCAAACAGCGCCGACGTATGCTGAACTGCTGATAGAATAAAATAAAGTACAATTATAGAAAAGTGCCAATGCACTGAGGACAAATAGCATAAACATTTCAGAAGATGATCTCTCATAGAAAACATCCTTAATAAACATAAAACAGTAAGGTACTTCCATAAATAAAATTTATAGTTTTCTTAAGTAACCTGATGGTTGGACTGGTTGCAGTTCCCCTCCTTGTCATCCTTTTTCAAACCTGAATCATTGACTACTAGTTCATCTGGTAGACAAGTAGACAGGATGACGTGCATCTGATCCATCACTGGCTCTCCAGATTCACTTTGTTTGAAAGAACCACTAGGATCACCAGATTCCGCATTTTCTGAATTATTGGCTTTATCTAGTGGGAACTGCAGGATATTTGATATAAAAGAGGTTGTCCCAGAGTTTGTTGTTCTCCAGTCCTGCCCATCAGTATTTTCATGTATTATAGATGACTTCATTGTCAACATATCAGCAACATCAGAAAGAACCGCTACCCAGTCAGACCCTGCTGATTCTTCACTCCGCTTAATTCCACATATTTTACGCAAATCTCTTTCATTTTGAAATGACTGCTGCCTCTCTTCCCATTTATCCCTATTGCATTGGAAAGGAGATCTTTCTTGTCCTGCCACTTCCACATTTGTTTTTTTCAATATCTCATTACAAGGCTCAAAGTCACCATCAGGACTCCGACAATCATATTTTAAAGTTCTTGACAAGTCTGTTGCTAGATTTGGTTGCTCATCAACTTGACCACTGCTAGTTTCTTTGGATGAACAATCATTATTGAGACATCCCAAATGTTCATCAACTTTTGAAGCTCCCTCACTAGTATTAGATTCATGACCACTCCGAGCGACTCTAGAGTTCAAAGGTTCCAAGAAATGATGCCTGAAACAAACCTCAATTAGGACACATGAAATCATGAACTAAACAGAGCAATGATTAGTTTTACCTTTTAACCGAAAACCTGGATTCCCTATGGCAAGTGATTTGTGGGGAAGGAAACAAAGATGAAGGGGACAAAAAAGCTAGTGAACTGAAACCATTATCTGTTTGCCTGGACTTGGCTAGCTCAATAGGTGAAAGGCTGTCAATGTACTTAAAGACAGGTGAATCCTGCAGAGTGAGAAAGCAAAGTTTAGAACCTGGCACACAAGTCTTTAGTAACCTAAATAACAAATGTTCAAGGAGCACTAGAAAGCCATGTTACTTGCACTTGAGTGTGAGTATCAAATAGGCATGTGTATATCATGTGCATGTTCAATTTTTTGAAGCTTTTCACATATTTGGAAGGTCTTTGTAAAATCATATCAAATATTCGTGTCCTGATACACATTGCATATAATACTTCTAGAAAAATGAAAAGTCAAAACAACATGATACAAAACAAACAACAAAACCTGACTATTAAAATCATATCCTTTTCATATTATCCCATAATACTAAATACCAACATTGCCAACATTTTTTAATTGCAAATCAACCGTAATTCTTTTGCATACGATAATTCAATTGCAAAATCTCGACCATCCAAGAGTATAGGGTTCCTATGACTCTGCATAATATCCATGTTGGCGCCAACACTATAAATGGTTGAGAACTTGAGATTAAATAATGGTCAATTTCTATTATTAGTCCTTATACTATGCATAAATTGAGAATTTAGTCTTTGTACTCTAACTTGGTTAATTTTAATACATGCTTTTCAATTTTTGAAATTTCAATCCTAAAATGATACCAATTAAATTTGTTATGTCAATTTCTGCTATTAGTCCATATTATGCTTAAGTTGCAGATTTAGTCATTGTTCTTCAATTTAATCAGTTTTAATCCTAGACTTTTTAAATTTTGAAATTTAAGTACAGACTAAAATGGTATTCATTAAATCCATTAACTAAAATGCTGTGGGTTCTTTTACGAGTGTTATGTGAAAATAGCAAGTTGACATGTTATTACACATGTGATAATATATTTTTTGTATAAGCTTTTGGAAATAGTAAAATTGATTTTAACGAATTTAACAATTATTGTTTTGTTAATACCGAAATTTAAAATTTGAAAAAGTAGAAAATTAAAAATGACCATATTAGAATGCAAGGACTAGATCTACAAATTGTGCATAATACATGGACCAATAGCAAATTTAGTCCTTAAATAATATTCCCAACAGGTAACTGCAAAAGTTTGGTCAAATTAATGGAAATCCCGACCTTCCCTTCCTGGATTTTGTTCTCTCTTTTTCAATTCAACAAGCTAAAGGCCAAAAGTCACAACAGCCATCTATCCTAAAACAGTTAAGGGCGATAAGAAGATTGAAGGCAGAAACCCATCAAATTTCAAACTGAATATCCAAAATTTAACAGAAAAAAACAAAGGGAAGAGGAAACAATTTTAACTTTTCTTATATAAAAAAAAGTTCACATGAAGAAATCCTACATAACATTTAAGTATTAAGACCCAAAAGACCAACATCCTTTCACATAATATAATGGTTATTAACATAACTTTCTGAGTAAACAAACATGACCAAGAAAAACCCAATTTCATAATAAAAACTGAAAAAAGAAAAAATACCTCAAATTTGGAAAGATTAGAAGTTGGAGTGATCTGGGTTTTATCTGGTGTATTCATTTTTTTTCATCAAAGCTTCCACATCTTCATCGCTCTTTGAAGGATGACAGGAAGCTTTAAGAGCTCACTGGCTCAGCGCTTGAAGAGAGTGAAAGACAGCCAAATAATCCCTTTCTTTATTTGTTTGTATTTTGTTGGAAACTAAAAATGCTTTTTGAACAAATAAACAAATTTTGATCGAGGAAGCGGGAAGGCGGGAAAAATAAAAGCAAATTGTAAAAATCTAATCAATATTGGGGTGGGCCATCACATGCCTCTAGCCCAAAATGAAATGAAGAACGTTAACGTTGAATCTGGGCTTTTTATTCATTTGTAGACAAATATTTATGATTTAAGGTTTTGCAACAACTAAAAATAAATATTTATAAAAAATATTAAAATTTATTAAAATATAAAATTTATAATCATACTCCATAAGAAATAGGCGTCCAAAGTACTGACGACCCTTATGTTCTTCTTTCGACCAATCAATGTGTGGGCCAGAATGGCATGAATATAGCTCAAAGCCAGAGGTAAGCATTTTGCCTTTGACTGACTCGAGTTATACTGCAACTCAGTCTCAGCGATGTTGGACCAACAAAGTGGGGCCGATTGATGGATGTGCCTGGAATGTATCGGGAACTCGGGGTATCCATAAACTCCTTGGAATATAATCCTAGGGCAACTCCGAAGTCTAAGACGCTAAGGTAACACATCGTACCCCCAAGTCGGAAGGAAATAGTGCGAGGCTCATCCTACTGTGAAATAGTCGATTGTAAGAAAAAGGTAGAGCAGAACTCCAATATGATTTTGACATATGTGGGCTCCACGATAGTAAAGAATCGATCCCACGGTGTCGTGTCGATCAATACTTGAAACCTGGCCGCTAAACGGACCATCTATAGAGCCTCTCAATCAATGCATTGACCCACTCCCAATGGTTGCTCATTAAGGTGTTGATATTGGTCCTCATATGGACCCAAACCAAATTGGAGACACGGGTGTCTCGTGACTGTGGTCATGGCCAAGGATGAAGATGCACTCGGTGTCTTCAGCTTTTTAGAGGCAGGAACAAGACCTTGGTTTTTCCTCTAGTATTTGTCATAATATACCTGAAATAAAAAAAGAAAACCAGATATTAAAGGAGTAGTGAATCACTAATTGGGCATCATCGACGTCGATAAAATAAATCTCATACAAACAAAGTCAACATAGGCAACAATTATCAGCAAAAATATATAAAAATAAATCCAAGTAAATTGTGTCTGTAACACCCCAAACCCGATTGAGTAAGTTTGACCCGAATCTAGCGTGCCACATTAGCCACTTATCAAAATCAGAATTTTTTATCATATTAATTTCTACTCTACCTTCTCCGAGTTCATTCTCGAGGGAACCTCATTTCATTTAAAGCATTGAAGTGACTCTCCGTTAACTTCCAACCTAACCTCCAACACACCACAAATTCACAACATGGAAGTTGTGCTAAGTTTCACACATTGCAACAAAATGTCATAACATCATGCATATAATATAAAACATGTGAGCTTATAAAACAAATAGAGGAAGTGTTCGCATATCAATCTACAACATCTTAATGGTTCGTAAACATCACTTAACATAAGTTTGCATAGCAGCATTCAATGTGAGTTCACATCACACATAAAGTATGAGTTCACACATCAACCTAAGTTTGCATATAGTAATATAGGTTCACATGCTAACATTCATTATAGGTTCGCTAAATAAACAAACTTTGCAACAAAATGAATCGTACAATCATAAGTTATCAGACTATAATAGGGTTCGTATAAACACATAGGTTTGCATACATATATGGGTTCGCTAAGTAGTAAGGCTATCATTAACAAGGGTACGCATGTAATTTTTCGGAGTCACAAGCTTATAGGGGTCGCAGAAAATAGTACTTAGCAATAAATCTGACTCGCATATTTTGATGAAAGTTAAGGTAATACAACGTAACACTCATGCATGAAAAATATCAGTTTTATTCACAATAAGATAATTAAATATTTTAAGACATGGTTTGCAAAAGAAATATAAAATTAAAGAAATTAAATCTAATAATTGTAGTGATAATCAAACAAGTCTAATCATAAGCAAAAACTACATATATAAAATCTCATCGCTTCTTTCCCAAGTTCGCTAATATCTACTCAGGGCTTAGCCTCGCTTAGACCATTCACCTCGCCTCTTGCCCTCCACGACCTACTTACCTGTGAAGTAAGAGAGGAATGGGTGAGTTCATTGAGAATTCAGTGAATAATCAGGAATTATCAACATATGTTTTAAACAAAAATTAAACTTAATCTGAAAATCATGTTGCAAGTTGGGTTCACCGTAAAGATGCGAAACCCAATTCGCCATTTTGCCTGCTCGTCAGAAAAAAAGAATATATAAGTCTAAAAAAAAGTTTTAGTTGTACTGGTAGAAAAATCATACTTGAAAACTTAGCTTGCAAACAAAACTTATATAGCATGAAACATGTTCACTTACTTGTCTTTTCAGAACAGCTGAGAAACATAAGATATGTTCTCGCACTTGCCATAACACACTTATCTTATTAGAATCTATTGGATATGTGGAATGCCTCAAAGAGTTCCTAACATGTCTCATAAGTGTAGCATAAAGCTAAACACTCTCCTGTACGCCAACTTGTCCCATTGTATGGAGTATAGCTCGACATTCCCTTATCTCTCCACATATCTCAAGGCCTCAATGCTCAAAATCACAAAAAACTTATGGTCAGTATTCACAATCCTTTGGTATACCAATATATCCAACATAAGGACTCGCAAAGGAGCATGCACAGAAACTTATCACATAGAGCTCGCATTTAGAACTATACTTTTAAAACATACTTTAAAACGTAGGCTCACGTAAGAGCACACTTAAAACATAGCTTTAAAACATGGCTTAAAATATAACTTGGAAATACATCTTGAAAATAGAGTTTTAGAATTTTTTTAAAAATAGAGTTCTTGTAGAAAAAAGCTTATTCCTGGAGCTTTAGTTTTAAAAACAAGATTTTTGGAAAACATAGCAGTTCGTACACAAGTTACGAACCCTGAGCATTCATACTAAAACATGATAGTTTAGCACACTTATGCCAATTCTTAACGATTCCTTAAAAAAGCTTAAGAATTTAAACGAGTTTTCACTTTGCTTTTATCTTTTCTAGTAAATGGTCCGGCTTGTTTGCAATACACATAAACACACAAATTACTTAAACAATCAAGCTTACAGAATTCACACATGTAAGCGAACCTAGCTTTCTAGAAAATCAACCCTAACAGGATAGAAGCTTCCCTTGTTTGCTACGAACTTGATTCAGAACAGAGACTTGACAACAAAATATCGATAAGAGAATTATCATGGGTAAGGGTCATATTTATAGGCCTAAGTGTGTTGGAAATCTTAGGATACCCTACTTGACTTAGGAAAGGTGTTACTTGCACGAAAATTTTTCCTAGATACACCTTATCTTTATTTCCTAATTTGAGTTTGACTTTAACTTTGACTAGCTAACCCTCAGTTCGCCAAATAGACTGGCAAACACCAACTTGCCAAATAGGCTGACGAACATGACTTTCAATGAATCTGGCAAACCCCCTTACCATATCTTTTGGCATATACTGCAACATTGAAGCACTAATGAACTCTTTATTAATACTCTTTTTGAGAACTTTGACTTGCGAGGCCAAAACATCCAGACCCAATCTCAAGATGTTAAAGGGTAAAAATAATTTAACCCAAAACATTGAATATGAACCATAGAGATTTAGCATGAATAGTACCAGAAAAAAAAAACCAGCACCAATCAATATATATTGCAAACACATAGGCTCTTTACCAATAAAAACTAACCTAGCAGGTAAGCAAATTGACATACGAAACAAAACAAATCAACATGCAATCCACCACATGATGAACACCTAACCAGTAAATACTACTGAAAAAAATAGAACAAAATCTAAAACTAAACTAATACTAATTAAATAAAAATAATCTACCAAACTAATAATATAATTGTAGAAAAATAATAATCAAAATGATAATAATAAAATAATAAATAACATAAACAAAAACTAGGCATGTGGACAAACGGTGGTAGGGAACAGGGATGGTAGGAAACTGGAAGGGTGGTCGACGACGAAGAGAATAATGGCAGCATGAGGGATAGGCGAAGGGAGGGGAAAAATTGGAACGACGGGGACAGTGTTGTGAGTAATGTAACACCCTCAACCTGACCCGAATCATCGGGTTTGGATCTTGGGTATTATCCTCAAAATAAACTTAGAAAAAATTTTAAAATGGTAATCAGATACACTTGACTTGAAACATTTTTTGTAACGCCTTCAACCCGACTCGACTTCATCAGATTTGAACCTTGGGTGTTACTTTACATAACTTAGAAAAATTTCAAAATTGTCAACTTGAGCTCATGACATTAAACATATTTCTTAACATTTCATCAAAAATGCCACTATTAAAGAAACATAAAGAAATATTTAAAATTAAAATAAAATATTTCATCAAATTGGTCACAACTTAATAGAACACAAGGTTTATAAAAACACAGACTCTTTAAAGCATAAATCTATTAGACGCCAATTTTACAAAAATGTCTATTGTATGCATAGTATCCCCATTCATCGCTTCTTTAGTGTACTCCTGGCTTGTCCCTCTTGGAAAACTCATTTATACCGAATAACCTGAAATATAAACATAACATTCGTAAGTTCAAAGGAACTTAGTGAGTTTAGAAATAACAAACCTTTTAACCTTTCTTGATAAATTATTCATTTTGAATATTTGGATTTTCCTATATCTATTTTTGGTGAATACCTTCTCATTGTCAGTTATATAATTACATGTTTATACGCCTCTTACCATTCTTAACATATCATCATTCATCTAACTACTTATCTGACTCGAAATCTTAACATACCATATTACCTCTTCTTCTCTATTCAGATAACTTGTATCATTTATCCGAGAACATTTGTTCTCAGACACAGTTCACAGGTAGATACTTTCTCTTTTGGTGAATTCCCATGTAAAGTTGAATGCCTTCAATATTCCAATCAAACCATATTCTATCTCAATACCCAAACTGACAGTTAGCACAAATACCAGATAATTCTATAGTTGAAACATAATATTTTTTAGATATGGCGGATACTAATAACTCAAATTACCAACCCTACATAACTCAGACGAAATCAGAACAATAGATACTTATATACCACTTATAGTTGAGAACACGCCTATATTCTAAACTGACAAATAACCACAATGGATACCTTCTTTGAACATACAGTTTATACTTCTTTCCAAGAAACTTCTTTTAAGGCTCATTTGTTTACATCACAAAACTCTTTAAACCAAAAATCACTTCAGACAAATCACAGACTTATCTAAGTACGCCACAAGGGCAAAAAAAAAATGACGCCACAAAGGCAACATACAAGATACACCACAAAAGCTATACTGAATGCCACCTATGGATTTGACAAAACTCACATTGCGTGAGGTTTACTCATCAGCATCCTAGGACACGCAGAAAACCCTAGTTGATAAATGCGGCGCATCTGCTCCTTTCTAGAATGTGCCATGACCATGGACTTTCATTAGAATTGTCATATCAAAACTTGTGTTTATTGTCTTGACGGACTTCATCGAATTCTACTGTGATTTCAAAACTCACATCATAACCTCCCAACACTCAGTTACACCTTATTTCCCCAACATTTTCAATCATACATCATATATCTAACATAAGTACACATTCAGGTAGGCTAAACTCATTTTTTTAACCAAATCATACTTCAATACAGGTTTCAAACACATCTATACGATCACGTACCACAATATACATCCCAAGCACACATACATAGTTGCTTCACAGAATCTTATGCACCCATACATACAACTCATTACATAAAGGACTCACAAGGATACTAAACCAATATTACATACATATTTTCAGCAGTTATCGATCACAATAGATCTATCTAGAAAAACTTGGAGTCAATATTAGGGACTCATATGAGACTCACATTGTTGTAGGTCATAATTCTCAATTCTGAACGTCTTTCATGAACTAGCAACATCAACTGCTTAAAAGAACATGAATCCACCATTAGAACCCATTTACAAACAGATAGCTAGCATCTCATCTACAGATAACCCCTATGCATGACCACTTATTCATAATTTACTACCTATATAACTCATAATATCCTTACTCTTAACATACAAAGTTATCAAACTTACCAAAAGATGGAACATCCTCTGTTTATTCCCAAAATTCTTAGCTTCCAGTTTAATGAGGAAAGATGAAATTTAAAAGAAAGAAAAAGAATCAAAGAGCAATATTAAAGGAAGAAGAAAAACATCCCCATGAACCATTCTCACACATATATATAACCAGCTTCCTTTAGAGGAACTTAACAAGTGCCACTTGAATTCATAATTTTTCCTTCTTAGTGGCCTACAGATTCTGAGAAAAACATAAATGAGGATCCTGAACGAATATTATTTGACCGACCAATCCAGTTGGCTCCTTACCAGATCACTGTATGAACCTAACAAGCACAATACTCAGACAAACTAGGCGTACTATAAATATTTGTCGATAACTCATACCTTAAGTACCCTTCTTGCTAACGCATTCATTTTTCTTTAGAATAACAAAATAACCTGAAATAGAATCTTTACTTACTTACACGGTGGTTACTAAACGCCCACACATATTCGCCAAAAGAAACGATTGGGAAGATTAAACTTCACCGAACAAATTATTTTTCTACTATATAACTTAATATTGAATCCACTAGACTTGAGGTGTGACATTATTATTATTATTTTATATAATGTCTCATTATTAAAGGAACAAAGAAAAGTATTTTAAAAAATAAAGTAATACATCAGACTTATCATGACTAATTACAACACAAAATTTTACTAAACATATATTCTTTAAGGCCTAATCCTACTATATGTCACTTTTCCAAATTGTTCACTGCATGTATAAAACCCGGGTTGCCACTTTCTTGGCATATTCTTGGCTTGCCCTTCTTGGCGCAGTCATTAATACCTGAAACAAGAATAAACACACGTAAGTTCGAGAGAACTTACTGAGCTTTAATATAGAATACCTTGGCGGTTACTTTTATATTTTTGGATGTATGTCGTACACTAGTTTCCATACTTAACTTGTTATATATGTTTTAGGGCGAACACTTTCATAACATCGGTATTGCACGTATACTCCAACTACCATACTTAATATATCAACTTTCCTTTTCACTACTTGGCTACCTTCAGATCTTACCTGAGAATATATTATTATCTTCTTTCTCATAGAATAACAAAGATACTTCTTAAAGGAATATTTCTATCGAGCCCTCTTTATATGGATTTATTCTTTATACAAACATTTTCCAGAATGGACGTTTACAGATACTACTCACTGGCAAATACTTACTAGTTGAACTCATATTTTGGCGGATTCTCATACTGAATTTGATACTATCAGTTTGTAAAATAGGTCATATTCTAGTACAAAGCCCAACATATGCTCAAACTAATTCTAAACTATCTAGATTATTCAAAAGGATTCCAAACACCTTTATTACAAGACATAAGAAAACCCAAGATGATAATAACTTAGATTCCATAAGGTTCTAGAACGAGGCATGTTACTATTCAGATATAGAGAATACCAGATGATACATATTTCAACTCTATTTAACACAGGCGAACTCAAACAGATGAATTCTTATATATTTAATATCTACAAATACACTTATATTCTAAACTTGTAGGTTACTATGGTGGATACCCTTATTAACAATACAAATACATATTTTCATCCAGAAAATTTTCTTAAAACACATTCGACTACATCACAGTACTAATCAAATCAATTTAACTTTAGACGTATCATATTCTTATCATAGAATTCTTTATAAAAGAACTCTCAGACTTACCTAGAATTTATCATAAAGGCGAATAACCATATTCTACCACATGAACATCAATGAACACGCCAATGATACAATACAAAATTTGACTCAAAGGCCATACAGAATACGCCACATAGGCTATACAGAATATGCAAAAAAGGCTTAACAGATCATCCACATAGACAACATGCAGAATCACGCGTTTACTGTCCCGACAAACTTTCACAAAAGGTACCATGGATTTCTTCCTCATGACTTATACATATTTTCATGTTGTGATCTGCCAGTCCCATTTACATATTATCGACGGCATCACCATGAATATTCATACTATCATATCATGCCATGAGTCTCACCCACATGGACTTACACATTTTCATATCGTGATTTGCCTGTCCAACCTTCATTTTACTAGAGGCATCATCATGAGTGTCTTCTTATCATATAATGCCACGGGTCTTAGCCACATAGTCATACAATTATTTCATATCGTGATCTGCCAATCTAGTTAGCAATATAACTGCCTTACCATAGGTATCAGAAAGGAACATTTTACTTGGAATTCACTGACCCAGATTTGTTCATACACACTTGATCAATTCATACTCATCCCATATCAAAGTTTACCTCCATACTTACTACTTAACTTCCTATTCAGACAATACTTTCAACATGCTATCATTGCACATGTAACAACTACTATGCTTTACATGCTTACTGAATATCTGAGGTGTTAACATTAGGTATATTTCTTTACCAGAATAATTTACATGAAGGAGTCAAATTAAAGACTCACCTGATACTCATCAAGACTGCAGCTTAGAGTTTCACAACTCGAACATCCTTCTCGAATCAGCAGTATCAACTGCTTACAAAACATAAATCCACTATTAAAACCTATTTACAAACAACTGACTAACAATTCAATTACATACAACCCTCATTCAGAATCTCTTTTTCACAATTCATTACTCATATGTTTCCTAATACATTTATTCTCTAAAAAACTTAACATACAGAGCTATCAGACTTACCAGGAAGTAGATATTATACTAATTAATTAAAAAACCTTAGTTTCCAACTTAATAAAGATGAAAAACCAAAGGATAAACTTGTAGGAAGAAGAACCGTCCCCCCTCAACATTTCTCATTATACATATATATGTCCAGTTCCCTTAGTGGAATTTGACAAGTGTCAATTATTTCCAGAGCTTGTCCTAAAAAATGGGTTATGTAGTTCGAGAGAAATATAAATAAATATCCTATACAAATATTATTTGACCAATCAATTTAGTTGGCTCTTAACCAATTCACATTATGAAACCAAACTAGCACAGTGCCCAAACAAACTAGGCATATTATGCATTTGGTGATATCCCTTATCAGACTTACTCTTTGCTTATAACATACTTTTTTAAATAGTAGAATAACCTGAAATAGAATCTTTGATTACTTATCCTGCGACTACGTACGCCAAGTTGTATTTGCCAAAAGGCTATACATGGGCAAACTACACTATGCCAAATAAATAATTTCACACTTACATGCTTTCAAATCAGGTCCGTTAGATCTGGGGCGTAACAAGTAAGGTCTTGACCTTGGGTTGTGAGAGGGAAGGGCATACGATAAGTAGAGAGTAGAGTAAGGAAATAAGGGAATGATTTTAAAATGGTGGTGAGTTTAAGATAGGAAAAAGAGAATAGACAAGAAATATTGGTGGCTAGAATAGACTACGGAGGATGAGCAAATGAGGGGAATGAAGCACGAACGGACGATAGTAAGGGCTTGGAGGTGTTTGGGGCAAAAAATTGGGGAAAAGATAGGGTGATGGTAACGTCAATAGGAATTGGCGGTTGGGGTGCTTGAACAACGGTAGGAGGGTAAGGGCTTGGAGAAACATAGTGAAAAGGACAAAAGAAAACAAAAATAAAAAACCCTAGAGTTAAAAAAGGGTATACGACCATATGCTAGACCATGTAGGCCACATGACTGTGTACCTCTCTGAGACTGTGTAACACCCATCACCCGTATTCAATGCCAGAATAGGGTTACAGAGCATTACCGTACTTACAACACATTTATACATACTTTTATCATACATTTAACTAATTTATACAATCATCATTCAATCTCAATCAATTTGTCCCTAATATGAGCCTACTAGGCCCTAAATATACATTGGGAGTAGTTCGGGACTAAACCAATAACTTAAGAAACTTTCACGAAACTTTGAAAATTTTTCTCAAAATAGAAGACACACGCCCATGTGGCCAGGCCGTGTGTCTCACAAGGCCACCAGACACGCCCGTGTCACAGGCCGTGTGGACATTCGAAATGGGAGCACATGGCCGTGTCCCAGCCCGTGTTTGACGCTGTGTAACTCTCTGACTTGGGTCACACGGCCAACACACACGCCTGTGTGGCTAGCCCGTGTGCCCTAAAAATGGCCATACACGCCTGTGTGCTAGGCCGTGCAAAATTTGTAGGGTATACTGACTTATGCGACATGGCCAAGTCACACGCCCGTGTGTGAGGCCGTGTGGAGCATATTGACTTGATTTCAAATTCAACACCAGGGGACACACGGCCGTGTAACTTGACCGTGTGTAGCACACGGCTAAGACACACGCCCGTGTCTCTACCCGTGTGGAAAAAAATAGGCTATTTACCAAGCCAATTTGCCACCCAAATTGCACACAGCTACACAATCCAATTGGTACACATTCATAGCACATATAGATATCCAAATCAACCACAACTGATGTGTCATTGAGAACACCAAAAATATCCTATTCCCTGTAAAATAGTAAAAATAACAGTAAAGGGGAAGTAGGGTCGAATCATCAGGGACTGCATTGTACGAATGCTCGTTTCTTGAAATCCTGGACAATTTCTTGGCCAAAAAACCTGTGTTCCTGAAAAATAAAAAATAGAATTAAGAATCTGGAAAAATAAATACAGAATTTAAAATGAATTGAAATTGCGAAATTAAATAAATTGCAAAATTTAAAATGAGGAGTATAAAAATAAATAGAGTTGGGAAAAGAGAAAGTTTCTTATGTGGCAAGATTCTACCCTCCGGTTGTCTAGTTCCTCCTTGGGTTCAATCCTTGGCTTTTAAGTAACCCTTCTCGAGCAGGATAAGCCAATCATAGTGGAAAAAGACGCCTACGACCACCAGCTCCAAGGATTTGGACTTAAGATTTGGCGAAGCCTAACTCTAGCCAATAATCGCTTTTGTGGGACTATCTTCTGCTAGATCACCTCTTCCCAACGGCGAATACCACGCCATTTTGTCTCTTGGGTTTGCCAACCTCTGACGTAGAAAGCCAATAAACCGACTGTGTAACCTTCCCAAAACGTACAAAGCGGTCGTTCCTTGCACAAGTTGAAAAGATCACCTATTAAGGGACATGGACGGAAGCGTCAGTCCTGTAGTGCGGAAAAGCGATGAATACCCTGTTGAGAAGGCTAAGCGGGGATTCTAAGCCTCATGAACCTTTTTGGGGAATTTTGACAACCTTCGGCTAGATTGGTTTAGTGGCTCATGATTTTTGGGGAAGAAATAAATATAATATAAATGGGATTTTTATTGAAGAAAATATGGAGAGAACAAAAAGACAAAGTTTTTGGGAGAGGGAGTGTTTACAGGAAAAAGAGATCTTCGATATATGCCACTCTATCCCCTATTTATAGTACTAGAAAACCTAGTCTATTCCTAATGAAATTCTAAAAGATAATTACAAATAAATAAAGATAAATGAAAATAAATCCTAAAATTAAATCTAAATAAAAATCCTTAATAATTATCCTAATATAATTGAAATTAAAATAGAGTCTTGTGGTATAAAATCTCTTCTTTTGCATTTTAGCCCTTGAGTCTTCCATGTTTGCATTTTTGGCACCGCTTCTCTCTTTCTTTGCATGTTGGCCCATTATATCTTCGAATTTACACTTTTTGCCCTTAAATTTCCTCTTGCCTCCAATTTAGTTCCTAAAAGATAAAAGACCACAAAATAATCCAAATTAGTAGGATCATACTCAAAATAACCATGCAATTAACACATAAAATATGTTGTTCTAGACTATTATCAAATTCCCCCTACTTAGCCCATGCTTGCCCTCAAGTATGGTTCGTGTCCACTGTGAAAATTAAATCCTGCCATGAAAGAAATACTACTCCAAAGTTTTATAAAACTTAGAAAAAAAATGCATACGAAAAATAAAGAGAACCCTTAGCTTGATTGAAGTAAAATTGGAAAAGTGTTCCAATTAACACACACAAAAGTTAGGATCGACTTGGATTATTTCATTAAAATTAGGTAATTTACCAAACTTATCAAGGCACCCTATCCGTTTCTACCTTTAGTCCTCACACTTTATTAATATGTCTTTTTTTCTTCTTTTTTTTTAAATTGAATTTTAATTTTAATTATTTATTTTTACTTAGGAATATATTGAACCTTTTGACGCGAAGAAAGATGACAGCCAAGCACCCCACCCCGGTTACTCAGCCCAACATAATTCTAATTTTTATCTTTCTTAAGAACATATCGAACCTTTTGACGCGAAGAGAGATGACAGCCAAACACCTTACCCTAGTTACTCAGCCCAACATATTCTTAAAAATTAATTCCGGTTAGTGGAGTTTTACCTAACACGTCACACAACCTTTTGACGCGAAATAGGATGACAATCCAAGCACCCTACCCCAGTTACTCAGCTAGTCACGTCTTAAGCTGCACTCATAACCACGGAAACATTATTATTATTAAACAAAATTTTAATTTTGGAGGACTTGGAAAAAACAATCAAGTGTCAAAAATAAGTTTTAGTAACCACCTTAATAGTCATGAACATATTTTAAGCATGCAATTGTATTAAGTGTCCTATTATATTTAGACTTAATCAAATTTACCAAAATCAAGATAGGGTTAACTCTATTAATCATAAGTATTTAAACTAAAAGAAATAAAACAATGGAGATGCAATCAAACAGGCAAAATCATAACTAACTCAGTAGACAAAAATCATGCATGTGGGTCAAACAGTGGGTAAGTCGTGGTCAAATTCTTGGGCATGAAAAGAGGCAAAATATTTTTAAAAAAAACTATATATGGGCAGTAACAACCAAATCAGCAAAAATAACAACCAAAACAGCATCTAAAATGACAGAAATAATGAGGAATGCCTCCCCCTACTTAAAACACATAGTCCTCGATGTGGAATAAATAAACAAATAGGTAGAAGAAAAGTTTAGAAGAACTCCCCATGTAGTTACTGTCGTTCACGCATTATGGTAATGAGTTCTCCCTATTGTTGCTTCGATTTACCTAGACAAAAGAAGATAATTTTATCAACATCCAAAAAATAATAATAATAATAAATAAATAAATAAATAAATAGTAAAATAAAATAAATAAATAAATAAAATTTGGGTTGCCTCCCAATAAGCGCTTGTTTAACGTCGCTAGCTTGACGCCTCAACTAGTATTAGGGCTGTTCCAGCTGAATTCTTTCGTTCGTATGGGCTTGGAAATTCTCATTTTTTATCACGTCCACCATATTTGGGTTTAATCCTCATTGCGCCTCTTTCTTTGGTTTCGTACTTTCCTCTAAGGGGTTTATCCCTTTTAAGTCGACAATGGTCTAATCATTCTCTAAAAATGTGAATTTGAGATGCTCGAGAAGTGGTTTTAATTTCGGATCTGATACCTGCACAACAGAAGGTAGAAGTTTAGTATCCATAAGAGCCAAAAATTTATTAACAAATTCAAAATCATCAAACATCTTTTTAGATTTATCTCCATAAGTTGACTCAAAATTTTTTTCTATTGATGAGTTAATTATGTCAACACGGTTTACGTCCAAGACTTCACTTGGGTCGCTAATAGTGCCATAAACGTTAAAATTCATTATCTCTCCTTCAAAATCCATCGTGAGGGTTCCGCTTCGTACGTCAATCTTAGTATTTGCAGTACTAAGGAAAGGTCTCCCCAACAAGATGTCTGAAGACCCAGGAGCGTTATCCTCCTCCATTTTTATCACATAGAAATCTGCAGGGAAGATAAGCCCATTGACTTTGACTAATACGTCCTCGAGGAATCTTTTGGGATACACAATGGACCTGTCTGCTAATTGAATGATAACACCTATTTTTGTTAAAAAACCCGCGTTAAGTGATTCATAAACAGAAAAAGGCATTACATTTATTGAGGCCCCTAAATCACACATAGCCTTCTTAATTCCCAAATGGCCTATTTTGCATGGTATAGCGAACATACCCCTATCTTTGCATTTTGTTGGCATTTTCTGTTGTAATACTGTAGATACATTCTCACCAGCATTTACCTTTTCATTACCTGTTAATTTTCGTTTGATGGTGCAGAGTTCTTTAAGGAACTTGGCATACCGTGAAATTTGTCTGATGGCATCCAACAGTGGTAAATTGATCTCGACATTCCTGAATGTTTCGAGAATCTCCTTGTCTTCTTTGCCTTTTCGACACTGATTTAATCGTCCTGGGAATGAAGGTTGAATTTTTGGCAGTGGGGGTTTCACTTGGACCTGTTCGTCATTTTTGGGATTTTCCTGGGCGTTTTCTTGGCCAAGATTTCTGTCAGGAATTGGTTCCAGTACCTTTCCACTTCGCAACGTCACTGTATTTGCGTGTTGTCTTGGATTAGGTTCTGTTTGTGATGGCAGCTTCCCTTGAGAGTTCAATTTCTCAATTGATATTGTCAACTCCCTTATGGACGCCTCAGTTTTCTATTGGAAATCCTTCGTCTCTCTTTGGAAATTAAAAGTTTGCTGTTGAAAATCAAGGACATTAGCTGCTAATTTATTGACCAAAGTTTCTAGAGAATTACCTGAATCTTGTGGCTACTGTGGAACCCGATTTTGGTATGGCTGGTTATATCGTGGATTGGCCCCATAACTTAAGTTAGGGTGGTCCCTCCATCCCGGTTGTAGGTGTTAGCGTAAGGTCGACGCTTTGTGGTGGCCAGGAAATTTCCCGAAATCTAAATGAGCCATAGTATCATCATTCAAACTGGGACATGCATCAGTTGTATGTTCAGGAGTAGCACATATTCCGCACAGCCGAGCTGGTTTTGCTTTTTCTACAACAAGAGAATTCAGAATATTAGCAATTCTATCAACCTTATCTTCTAAGGTCGAATTACTTAGCTGGTGAACCCTTCTAGGGGGTTCAGGATTGGCTCGAAATTGCTGAGAATTTGCAGCCATCGTAGAGATTAAGTCTCTTGCTTGTTGTGGAGTCATGTTGACCAATGCTCCTCCACTCGCGGTGTCTACCATATTCATCTCTATGGGTTTTAGGCCTTTATAAAAGTACTGGAGCAAAGACTATTCCGTTATACCGTGTTGTGGGCAACTTGCACATAACTTTTTAAATCACTCCCAATAGTCATATAAAGACTCTGCATCTTTTTGCCTTATTCCTACAATTTCTCTTCTTAACTCGGCTGCATGCAACATTGAGAAAAACCTGTTGAGAAACAAACGAGACAGATCATCCCAAGTTGTTATAGATTCAAGAGGTAAATAAAATAACCATTCCCTAGCAGAATCTGCTAAGGAAAAAGGGAAAGAATGCATTTTAATTTGATCCTTAATTACCCCCTGAGGTTCATACTAAGGCAAACCATATGGAATTCTTTCAAATGCTTGTGGGGATTTTCGTTCTGTAACCCCCGAAAAGTTGGCAGTAGCTGGATCAAGCTTGACTTTAATTCAAAATCAGTATCCATAGTAGGATACGCGATGCATAGTGGCGGTTGTTCTGCCGACGCTTCGGCCAATTGCCAAATTGTCTGAGCCATAGGTTGAGGTGCTAAACTAGGGTTTTCGTCAACCCTAGCGTTAAGCACTTCTTCTAGAGAATCGACTTCGAATTTTGAGCCTTCAAAAGTTTAAGTAGGGTTTTCGTTAACCCTAGACTCTACTTCGTCGTCGATTATGATTTCTGGCAGTGGATTACTTTGAGTTCCAACCACCACTGACTGCTTTTTCCTTAGCTTTGCTTCCTTATGATTAGCTCTAGCAATCTTTTTAATTTCTGAATCAAACGCAAGGGTTCCTGGAGCAAATCTGGTCATAAGAAACAAAAAATAAGATTAGTACGTTACCGATCCCCGACAACGGTGCCAAAATTTAATGTGTCGTTGAGAACACTAAAAATATCCTATTCCCTGTAAAATAGTAGAAATAACAGCAATGGGGAAGTAGGGTCGAATCATCAGGGACCGGATTGTACAAATGCTCGTTTCTTGAAATCCTGGACAATTTCTTGGCCAAGAAAACCTGCGTTCCTGAAAAATAAAAATAAAATTAAGAATCTGGAAAAATAAATACAGAATTTAAAGTGAACTGAAATCGCGAAATTAAATAAATTGCAAAATTTAAAATGAGGAATAGAGTTGGGAAAAGAGAAAGTTTCTTATGTGGCAAGATTCCAGCCTCCGGTTGTCTCATTCCTCCTTGGGTTCAATCCTTGGCTTTTAAGTAACCCTTCTCGAGCAGGATAAGCCAGTTATAGCGGAAGAGGACGCCTACGACCACTAGCTCCAAGGATTTGGACTTAAGATTTGGCGGAGCCTAACTCTAGCCAATAATCGCTTTTGTGGGACTATCTTCTGCTAGATCACCTCTTCCCAACGGCGAATACCACGCCGTTTTGTCTCTTGGATTTGCCAACCTCTGACGCAGAAAGCCAACGAACTGACTGTGCAACCTTCCCAAAACGTACAAAGCGACCGTTCCTTGCACAAGTTGAAAAGATCACCTATTAAGGGACATGGACGAAAGCGTCAGTCCCGTAATACGGAGAAGCGATGAATACCCTGTTGAAAAGGCTAAGCGCGAATTCTAAGCCTCATGAACCTTTTTAGGGAATTTTGACAACCTTCGACTAGATTGGTTTAGTGGCTCATGATTTTTGGGAAAGAAATAAATATAATATAAATGAGATTTTTATTGAAGAAAATATGGAGAGAACAAAAAGACAGTTTTGGGGAGAGGGAGTGTTTATAGGAAAAAGAGATCTTCGATATGTGCCACTCTATCCCCTATTTATAGTACTAGAAAACCTAGTTTATTCCTAATGAAATTTTAAAAGATAATTACAAATAAATAAAGATAAAGAAAGATAAATGAAAATAAATCCTAAAATTAAATCTAAATAAAAATCCTTAATAATTATCCTAATATAATTGAAATTAAAATAGAGTCTTGTGGTATAAAATCTCTTCTTTTGCATTTTAGCCCTTGAGTCTTCTATGTTTGCATTTTTGGCACCACTTCTCTCTTTCTTTGCATGTTGGCCCATTATATCTTTAAATTTGCACTTTTTTCCCTTAAATTTCCTCTTGCCTCTAATTTAGTCCCTAAAAGATAAAAGACCACAAAATAATCCAAATTAGTAGGATCATACTCAAAATAACCATGCAATTAGCACATACAATATGTTGTTCTAGAGTATTATCAACAACCAAGACTAAAATGTACCATTTCAATATCAACAACTAACATACTTTTAACACCATACTTTGCCTACTCAAATTATGCCAATTCACATTTCCAAAACATTCATATATATACCATATCAACTAAGCATTTCTTAGCCTAAAATCACAAGCAGAAACATTCTCAATTTTTCAACCATTAGCTACCATAAAATTTTCATTCAACATACCATTCCCAAATCAAACATGAACCACATCACTAAGAGGCATTAGCACAACTATATACATACATCACCAGCCAATCCAATTAAATCAACTTACATAGCATTTGTAACATTATAAACACAACTTTTATAAGCCAACACAAATGACCAAATTCATAACAACACATATACCAAAAAGACCAAGTTCCTATACATGTCATATTCTTAATATACCAAAGTTCATAGGTAATGAGAAATAGGTGGATAGTGTGAAGCGATCTCTGACAATCCTCGAATCCGAGCTAGCTTTGTATTCATTATAAAACATAGAAAAAAAACAATGTAAGCTGTAAAGCTTAGTAAGCTCGTATGAAATAAACTCAATGTAATCACATAAATATAACTCAATAATTTGAATACAACAATATGTAGCTTACATTAGCTAACAAACCTTTCCAATTCTCAATTATGAGATTATGCACTACCTTCACAAGTTTCTTCTATTTTAAACTTATAATTCATGTACATACATGTATCATTTAACATCAATCTTGTAATCATCCACCTCTTTCGTATACCCATTGAACCATTCAGAATAGAAGTCGGATACTCAAGGTTTTCACACGATAAGTACCTATACCATGGCTCGAAGCCAAATCAAGGTAACTTATCTCAATAGTACTGATATCATGGCCCGAATCCAAATCAGCCGATATGCATGGCTCGAAGCCAAATTGGTATAACTCACACCCGAAGTGCTATATCATGGCCCGAAGCCAACTCAATGTATCCCCTAATAACATGTCACTAGCATCCTAAACTATTCCTAAGGTTCAACCGGGATTTCGAATGTCGAATCGTCGTTGAATCACGATTATTCATATCCACAGTTTCGTATTTACAATTTATGTAATATCAAAGCATATGAAATACATTTATATTGAAATTTATCACATACGAACTTACCTCAAATGTGGAAACGACGAAATAAGTCGTTTAGTCGATAACTTTCATTTTTCCCCGATCTAGATCTAACTTCTGCTTTTCTTGATCTAAATATATTCAAAATTAACTTATTTAATCATCTATTTACTCAATTCAATCCAAAACACACATTTAAGCACATTTACAAATTTGCCCCTAATGTTTCACTACTTTTACAATTTAGTCTTTATTTCATAAAAACACAAATTAACACAACTCATGCTAGCCGAATTACTATTATGCCCCTAGTAGCCCATATTTTCTATTTATTTCACATTTTATCCACAAATTTTCAACATTTCTCAATTTAATCCCTATTTTGCAATTTCACTAAAAATCACTTAACAAAACTTGTATATCTATCAACAAGCATTCATAAACTATCAAGAAACTTCAAAATACACATGTATTCATCAATGGCATAATTCAAAATCTTTAACAGTTTTGCAACATAGCCCCTGGGTTAGCTAGTACTAGCTGCAACGATATCAAAAACAAAGAAATAATTAAAAACGGGACAAAAATCATACCTTAATTGACCAAAAATAGCTTGGCCTAATGAACCCTAAAGAAATGGATTTCTTCCTTCTTTAAAATTGGCATAAGAAGATGAATGCATTAATTTTGTGTTTTGTTTTAATCAAATTAACCTTTAAAAACCAAATACCAAAATTAACCTTAAAATTAATTCAAAATTTCATTTATGCCATGCCATTATCATCCACTATCATAATAATGGTCTAATTACTACTTAAGGACCTTAAATTTAAGGCTCTATAGTTATTAGACACCTTTAGCTATTAGAACATCACTTTTACACTTTACATGATTTAGTCCTTTTTACCGAATTAACCAACCAAACGATAAAATTTCTTAATGAAACTTTCACACAATCATTCAATCATACTGT
Organism: Gossypium anomalum; assembly: GCA_025698475.1. Lineage (NCBI taxonomy): Eukaryota > Viridiplantae > Streptophyta > Magnoliopsida > Malvales > Malvaceae > Gossypium > Gossypium anomalum. The sequence goes on along the minus strand of CM046968.1, from coordinate 54,003,637 downwards.
AAACATTAAAATAATAATAAAATCAATATTTTGACTTTGAATTTGTGGTCCCAAAACCACTATTTTGATTTGACTAAAAATGGTTGTTATAGACAGAGTGGTCTATAAAAAAAACTTTTAAAAATTGCTCCAATGTTAACACGACATGGGACACACCCATATGTCTAGGCTATGTGTGGTTGTTGTTCACTTCTCCCACAGCCGTGTAACGGGGCGTGTGGATCACATGGTCGTATGTGTCATTAAAAAATTAAAAAATTGGCTCTAGTATTCATAGATCCTTGACATGCTCGTGTGTATAAGCTGTGTGTACCACACAGCCATATAGACAGGCCATGTGTATTCATTAAGCCTGTGTGGATTAATTGTCTGCTTCTCCTACGACCGTGTATAGGGGTGTGTAGGTCACATGGCCGTGTGGCTCCTAATTTTTTATTCCCTGTATGCACATGGACATGTGCCCATGTCGTGTATGCCACATGACCGTGTCCCCAAGCCGTGTGGTTAGCCCCAAATCGTGTGGACCTTTTTTTTATTTTTTATTTTTTTGAAAATAAAATTTAGGTAAATAAGAAACTAAACATGCAACAAAATTAAATGAAATAAAAAAAATTGTCTCTTGAGAAGCACTTATTTAGGGTCTAAGCTCGACTTTCCTTTTCACGCACCTGGTTAATTCAAATTTTTGGGCTGGAGCTCCTCTCTCTCGTTATCAGTATCACCACCAAGATAAAGTTTGAGTCGATGACCACTTACCTTGAATGTGTTGTATTCAGGATGTGGTACCTCTATTGTACCATATGGAAATATGGTTTTTACCACTAATGGGCTCGACCATCTTGGCTTTAGCTTTCCAGGAAATAGTTTAAACCTCGAATTGTATAACTGTTGGGAAATGTGCATATATTGTAGTAAACATGTAATTTTTTTATATTTATTTTAACGATAAATAAATAAATAAGGTTAATTTCACATTTCACTATTATGTCTTTTATATTTTTGTATTTTATATTTTGCATGCATAGCGAAATTGTGACAAGAAAATATTGGCTCATTGATTGTCTAAATTCAAATTGATGATAAGTGGCACAGTAAGAACATTTACATTACGAGAAAGACAACTTACTTTAGTAGATAATCTAAACGAGTTTGTAATCCTATAAAAGAATCAAAGTGAGTGTTTGATTCAAATATTAAGAAGGATTATTATGTCGTCTACTATTCTAATTAAGGAGATCGTTAGTCTTGGCTATCAGAGCAGTTGATTTAATAGGTAGATTCATAGATGTATTTATTGAAAGAATGATACATTGGACTGGACCAAGATGAATTGATTCTGAATCCATTTGTGAATTAATGCACTTGTGACATTCATGGTGTGACTTACCTAAATCTTGAGTTAGTAATTGACCATGTGTATGTAACTCAAATGCTTTGATATAAGTGGAGGTTTATGCTCTAAAGATGATTGAGTTGATAACCTGTATGTTGGTTACATGACTTGTGTATGGCATGGTGTTACTAGCAACTGTGAAATTCATAGCTCAATTAAAGAGTTAACAATATTGATAAACCGTAATATATACATATTTTTACCCCATGCTTGGCATATTTATGGATGATTTTTCCTTAGTTTTATTGAATTTGATGCTCCTAATCATTTAAATTTGTGTTTTATACTCATGAAAGCTTAAAATAGCAAAAAGAGCAAGAAACAAACCAAAAACGGACCAAATGGGCCTAAAATAGTGTTTCACACGGCCTAAGCACTTCCACACGGGTGATCCACATGGCCGTGTGTGACACACGGGTAGACTACACGCCCATGTTTCATGACCGTGTCGACATTAATCCAAGTCAGAATAACACACGGCCTGAGCACCTTCACACGGGTTGGGCACACAGCCGTGTCCCTGTCGAGCCCAAGTCTAGTTCTACTTGGAAAAGGCTAATTTTAAGGGTTTTGAAGCATTCCAAAGCCTATATAAACACCCTAGAAGAGGATTAAAGGGAGGACGCCAAGTAGAAGGCAAAATATACCTAATGACAACCATCAGAATCATCTCATAAGCAAGGATCTACATCAAGACTGAAGATTTCCATCCAATTTGCTAGAAGTTCTTTGGGTTTCTTTATGTTTTATTATTTTCCTTACTTTGAGATGTTTTCCATTGTTATGAACTAAATTCCGTAAATACCTAAGGGAGATGAAACCTAATATGGATCTTATTACTATTTGAGTTATATGATAAATACTTATTCTTATTCTTAATTGTGAGGTCTAAATTCTTGTTTTAATATTCCAAGGTATTAATTCAAGTTTTGATGTGCTTATTCAGTGGAGCAAAAGTCCCTGTTTAAGAGTAGATCATTCAAAATTAAGCGGAGTTGTATGCAATCCTAGAGATAGGACGACATAAATCTACCGGATTAGAGTCAAATCTAATAAGGGAATCCATAGATCGAGTTAATGCGACAATAGGGGTTTTAATTAGAAAGAGATTTCAATTAATCAACCTAGAGTCAGTTGTTCTTAGTCTCGAGAGAGATATTAACATAAATCAGGGATTTCTACGAAATAAGTCAAGTGAATAAATCGTCTAATTCAAAGGTAATAAGTAAAGTCTAGGTGGATTCTTTCTTGGGTATTGTCTTCTCAATTGGTTTTCCTAAATTATTTTCCAATTTTCATCTCTGTCGTAATCTTAGTTAATTAGGTAATTAGTTTTAGTTTAAAAACACCATTTAATTCTTAGGCTAGATAATAAAAAGATAGTAATTACTAGTACTTTTAGTCCTTGTGGATACGATATTTTCAGTCTCACCAGAACTATACTACTGTTCGATAGGTGCGCTTGCCTTAGTCTAATTTTTAGTTAGTTTAGCGACCATCAAGTTTTTGGCGCCGTTGCCGGAGACTAGATATAAGGAACACCTAATTTTTATTACTTTAGCCATTATTTTTTATTTAACTTTGTTTTTATTTTTTTTAATTACTAAATTTTCTTTTATTTACTTCTGACAAGTTTTTATAGTTTATGACTAGAAGAAACCCATCAGGACCATTACTTTTTGACAGTGAGATCGAAAGCACAGCTCGCAGAAACCAAAGAGAAATAAGGCGAAGCCTACAATACATAGAGGAAGAGCGAGAGGACGATATCCATACTACAACCGAGGAGATGGCTAATAATGAAGATAATCTGCTACCTTCTGCGATTGCTGCAGATCCAGTAAATCAGAATTCTGCTCCTCATACTATGTATGATTATGCTAAACCTAATTGAACAACAGCTGAATCAAGTATAGTTAGGCCTGTTGTTGGTACAAATAATTTTGAACTGAAACCTAACATGATTCAAATGATACAACAGTCTGTTCAATTTGATGGTTTGCAGGACGAGGATCCAAACACTCATTTAGCAAATTTTCTAGAACTCTGCGACACTTTTAAAATCAATGGCATTTTTTATGATGCCATTCGCCTTCGGTTATTTCCCTTTTCATTGAGAAACAAAGCTAAACAGTGGTTAAACTCGTTTCCACGAGGGTCGATCACTACTTAGGAGCAAATGACCGAAAATTTTTTATTTAAATATTTTTCGCCGGCTAAAAGGGCTAAATTGAGGAATGATATCTCTTCTTTTGTGCAGATGGATCTGGAAACTCTTTATGATGCATAGGAGAGATACAAGGACTTATTGAGAAGGTGCCCTCACCATGGGTTACCTTTATGGCTATAGGTTCAGACTTTTTACAACTGTGTGAACCCCTCAACAAGGTAACTTATCAACGCAGCCACCGGTGGAACTTTAAACAACAAAACACCTGAAGAAGCTTACAAATTTATTGAAGATACGTACTGAATAACTATCAGTGGCAAGTTATGAGAACAAAGTCGACAAAAACAGCTAGTGCTTTCAACCTCGACGATGTCACTATGCTGTCTAACCAGGTAGATTTTTTGAATAAAAAGATTGATGGTTTGTATGGTTCTACTCAGGTACATCCAGTGATGAGGTGTGATTCAAATGGAGGAGAGCACAACACAGATTACCCATCCTTCAACCTTGGCACCGAGGAGGAAAAAATCCACTATATGGGTAATAATTCTAGACCTCAAAATAACCCGTATAGTAACACTTATAATGCAGGGTGGAGGAACCATCCCATTTCTCGTGGGGTGGTCAAGGAAATCAAAGACCACAACATCCTCCAGGCTTTCAACAACCACCTTACCAGCATGAAAAGAAGCCAAACCTTGAGGAGATGTGTAACGCCCCCACGCCCGAGACCGTCGCCGGAGTCGAGCTTGAGGTGTTACCGAACATAATTTATCAAATTAAGAACTTCGAATCATTTGTTTCTACATTCACAGCTTTCTAACTACCTGCGTCACAGTTACAAGAAAAATCATATCTCAAGTTATGAAACTCAAAATCAAGATCCGTAAATTTTCCATAAATTTAGACTCATATATCCATTTATTTATTTTTTTCTAGAATTTTTGGTTGGGCCAATTAGTACAGTTTATTAGTTAAAGTTACCCCTGTTTTAGAACTTGACTGGTCTAACCTCTGTTTACTACGAACCATAGTTCTCTCTGTAAAAAAATTATATGACTATGCCGTTTGTTCATCCTGAAAGTAGACTCAATAATAATTCCAAGAATATAAAATACACCACCTAATTATTTTTTTATGATTTATGGTGAATTTCTAAAGTTGAAACAGGGGATCCAGAAATTGCTCTGGCCCTGTTTCACTAAAACTCAAATATCTTCTAACATATAATTCCTTTTCCTGTTTCATTTATTTCATGTGAAACTTTACATATTAGGCTTCAATTTCATATTTAATCCATCACCAAATTCAATTTCTATGATTTTTAGTAAATTTTCAAACTCACGTCAGTGTTGCTGCAATGTTCTGTTTATGGCAAATTTCATCTTTTCATGAGTTTTTATGGACTAGATAACCTATTAACCTTCCGTGACATCAAACATGATCTAAATTAGCCATTTCCATTACTTATCATTATCAAGAATTTTCTTAACCAAATCACCACCATATAACAAAATTATTTACACAAAATAGGTATATTGCTATACATGCCATACTTAAGTTTTACAGGCCATTTACCAAGAAAAAGTCCTTCTGATAGTGTGATCGAACCTTCGACTGTCCCGATTCCCCGAGCCGGCTTGTTCAAAACTACAAGAATGAAAAGGAGGGAGTAAGCGTAAATGCTTAGTAAGTTCATATGCAAATAACAGGTAACATAACAATACAATTATAACAAACAACCTTAGCATGGTATCACCAAAACATATTTCACATTTCTAAACATCATTCATCATCTTATCATCTTATCGTTGTTGTATCTAACTTCAACCCGAGGGTTAAGTACATACCTCCCAAAGTGTCCATTTCGCAACACTTACCAAAACGTCACTTGCATCCATGTGTTCTTCCATTTCACTAGAAATTTTTCCCGTTGAACACATCGGAATATAACTCGGATACATGGATAATTTGCACATAAGTGCCACATAACATATGTAATCAATCAATCATGTAACCCACCCATGTTTAACTTGGACTCAACTCAACGAGCTCGGGCGTCGCATATAAGTGAACCCTGACTCAACTCAACGAGTTCTGACATTCGCATCCATAAGTGAACTCGGACTCAACTCAACGAGTTCGGATGCTCAACCATCCTAGTGACATGTCACTTGTATCCTAATCTATTCCTAAGGTTCAAACGGGATTTTCCTCGAACACATATCCTTGCCATCTTCCGTAAAATATCAAAACCAATACTCTGGTAGCACTTTATATTTAACAAATAATACAAATAATTTGCATTTTATTCAAAAATAACCACAAAGCATATATTTCATGATAAAAATCAGCATATCATATAATTAACATCAATAATTTAAAAATAACAATTATACTACATTATTTACACATGAACTTACCTTGGTACCAAAATATCAATTTAGTCCACAATCTTTTCTTTTCCTCGATTGGGGTCGATTCCACGTCTTTCTTGATAAAAAATAACACATTTAGCTTATTTAATACTCACATTATCAAATTAGTCTTTAATTCAAATTTTAGCAAAATTACAATTTTACCCCTAAGCTTTTGCATATTTACACTTTTGCCCCTAGGCTCGAGAATTAAAATTTATCCCTTATTCTTATGTTTTATGACATGCTGATCATTTTTCCCTTCTATGACAACATCAAATTCACACTCTAACATGTACTTATGACTATTAGGTATTTTTACCGATTAAGCCCTTTTACTCGTTTTTGCTTAAAACTGAGTAGTACAAGTTGTCTAACATAATTTAAAACCTCATTTTCTATCATAAAACACCAAAATACACAAATTTCACCTATGGGTATTTTTCCAAATATGAACCCTAGGTTGAATTATTGCTAGTATAAGCTTAATCGAGCTACAAGAGATTCCAAAAACGTAAAGAACATTAAAACGGGCTTGGAATCACTTACTATGGAGCTTGGAAGCTTGAAACAAACCCTAGCTATGGATAACCCTTGAAATTTCGGCCTAATGAAGAAGATGGACAAAAAATTGGCTTTTAATTTTGTTTTTAATTCATTTTAATAACTAAATGACCAAAATGCCCTTACTACTAAACTTTCCAAAAATTCCATCCATGTCCAATTTTTGTCCATAGACTTAGAAATTGGTCAAATTTCTATTTAAGACCTCCTCATTAATATTCCAAAACAATTTCATACTAAAAACTCCTAGAATGCAAGTTTTACAAATTATTCGATTTAGTCCCTAATTTCAATCTAAGCACTTTAGGCATAGGATTTCATCACGAAATTTTCACACAATCATGAAATCATATCATAAATATCAAAATAATTATAAAATAATTATATCTATCTCGAATTTGTGGTCACATAACCACTATTTCGATTAGGCCCTAATTCAGGATATTACAAGATGCTAACGAAATTTATCACGGTATCCGAAACACGTTTCCAAAACACCAAGACAGCTCTTAAAAATCAACAAGCATCAATTCAAGGGCTCGAGAATCAAATAGGCCAGTTAGCAAAGATGATTTCTGAATGACCACAAGGTAGCTTGCCAAGTAATACTGAAATTAACTCGAGGGAGCAACTTAATGCAATTACTGTTTAAGATGAAGAAGGGTTAGTTGAACCTGAACCAGAATCGAGGCAAGGATTTGTGGTAAGTAAAGGTAAGGATGAGGTGGACCACAATGAACAAAAATCGATAAGTAGAGAATATAAACCTCGTGTGCCATACCCCAATGCGACAAGGAAAGACAACACTAAAGAACAATTTGGTAAATTCCATAAATTATTAAAGAAACTACATATTAACTTACCGTTTATTAAAGCTCTCTCGCAGATGCCAAACGCAGTTAAATTTTTAAAGGAGCTTGTAGAAAATAAGCGGAAGTTGGATGATGCGTCGCATGTGGAGTTAAACGCAGTCTACTCAGCCATTCTACAGAATAAGCTACCCAACAAGTTGAAAGATCCAGGGAGTTTTACGATTCCTTGTTTAATTGGTAGTTTAGATGTTAATAATGCGTTGGCTGATTTAGGGGCGAGCATTAATATCATGCCCTATAAAATGTTTAAACAACTAGGTATTGGGAAACCCAAACAAACTGGGATGAGCATTCAATTGGCAGATAAAACAATTAGATTTCCTAGGGGTATTATTGAAGAAGTGCTGGTCAAAATTGATAAATTTATATTCCCAATTGATTTTGTTGTTCTAGACATGGAAAAGGATAGTGACGTACCTTTAATTTTCGGAAGGCCCTTTTTAGCAATTGCTAGAACTATCATTGATGTTGGCACAGGTGGATTGATACTTCGTTTAGGTGATGACACGATTAAACTCCAAGCTCGTGATTCTGCTAAAATATCTAGTAATCAAGATGATTGTTTAAGTTCTAATAATTTGAGTAATGTTACAACTCAAACTTCTTTGCAAGAGTCCCCTAGGAAGAACGTGATGGAGCCGCATTCTAATCTATGCCACAAAATAGAGCGACTCACGAAGAATGAAGGCTTCAGATCGATGAACTAGATGAATGGCGAACACATGTCAAGGAGGAACCAAAAACACACGATAAATCAAAACTGTGCCATGACGGACTCAAAGTTTTATTGAATCAACTTAAGGTTGGAGACAAAGTACTATTAGATGCAGCAGACCCTCGTGTTGCCACTTCTGAACCTAATGGAGCAATCCCTTTTACGGTACTCAACATTTTCCCATACGGTACAATCGAGGTAACTTATTCCAAATTCGGCACTTTTAAGGTAAATAGTACTCGTCTAAAACCTTATTTTGATAAGATTGATCGAAGGAATGAGGAGTTTAAACTCCTCGAACCACCATGACCATGCAACGGAGAGGTAAGTCGAGCTTAGACTTTAAATAAGCGCTTCTTGGGAGGCAACTCGAGCACTAACAAAACTAACTAGTTTATTTTAGCTATTTTTAGTCTTTTTATGCAGGTACAGTAGCCTACACGGCCTGGACACACAGGCGTGTCCTAGGCCGTGTGGAAACAGGGCTAAAAATACCCCAAATATCAAGCCACATGGTCATGAATTCGACCCAGACGTCCGTGCGACATAGCCGTATAAAGCACACGGGTGTGTCCCAGGCCGTGTGAAAACTGGAGCTAATTTTTCAAATTTTAAATAAGTCAGGAAGCCACACGAGCAAGGCACACGGCCATGTGTTCGGACACATGGGTGTGTGAGGTACCACACGGGCGTGGGAGAAGCGAAGAACCTGGCACACGGGCGTGAGACACGACCGTGTGCACCACACAGCCTGACTATATGGGCATGTCTTCAGGCCGTATGACGATTGGGCAATAAAATTTTGCGATAAACACAGGGTAGACGCGAGCCACACGGGCGTGTGGCATGGCCATGTAATTTTATTTTTACTTTTAATTTTATCTTTCTTTTATTTATATTTGAAGACCTATGTTTTTATATTTTGAACTATGTTTATCTTAATGGTTTCCACAGTGGTGTTTATTTTCTTATCAGTAACTTAGAATCATGCTTTTCATTGGTCATATCTACAAATCCAGCCTTCGCTATTCCAAGGATTTCATCCAAAAATTTAGGGCAGTTTCGATTCTCTCCCTCTCTTTTGATATTATGCTTATGTTGTTATTATATATCTTTGTACATTGAGGACAATGTACATCTTAAGTGTGGGGAGGTTATTTATGTGTTTATGAGAAAATCCCTAAATTTTTATCTTGTTTTCAAACAATTTTCTCAGACTCCTATTAGAATGAATTTTAATTGATTTATGATTTTTATTGATATGTTTTGAATTAAATCATAAGTAATTGTGCATTGATTGTTTAAACTTTAAGACATTAGAAAATCAAGCATGATAATATGACTTTTGAAAATTAAAATTTCTAGGTTATTTCCCTGAATTGAGGTATTATCTTGAAGTTTTGAATTTACAGAATTGACATCAAATACCCATAATTTTCGTGAGATTTTGAGCCTTTTAGAGCATATATCTTTCTTGCTCACTAATTTTATTGGTTATGAGTGAGTCAACATTGATTTGTTATTCTAAAACTTGCTTCGATTATGCATTTCAAGACCACACCTTTGATTTGATATACGAAAAGGATAAAGGCATTTAGGTTTTAACCCATTCACCCTATAAAAGCCTACCCACATAATTTACCCCTAGTAAACCACTTTGGACCTTAACTTTTATTTCTTGATTTTCCTTTAATAGTAACCCACAACTTAACCCTTTTTGATTCATTAAGAAGTTCTCCCTTTTTATTGACTCATTTTTATCGAGATTTGATTTAATTAGTTACCTAACTTTGTTCATTCATTTTAGTTGCTGAATTATTTCTTATTATGCATTTTCCATTGTTGTACTTATTCTTATTCTTAAAAAAAATGTATTGTTATATTCATTCAGTTACATACTATTCTAAAGAGCTCAGATAAGTTAAAGTCATTATATTTAGAGAAAAGCTCACTTCATTAGTTTGGGATAGTGTTAATTCTGGCACTTGTTTGTAATTTAGTAATTAGATTTGTTTTTCTAAATTTGGTAAGCTATTAAATTAATCTCGATTCTAACCTTCTCTTTTAGCCTTTATCCACACCTTTAACCCAAGCCTCATTACGACCCTGTTAAAGACCTTTTGATTTGTGTATCATCTCACTTATAGTGGTAGAGATTTGATTTTCATGCTAGCTTATGGTAATAACTTTTCATGTTTGACTATTGAGTGCTTAATTGTTAAACCTTAAATACTTTGAGTGATTTTGAGTGAACCTTCAGTGAGGATGTCAAACCTTGTCAAAGTTGGAATTAAAGATAATTACTTAGATAAAGGGAGATGCCTATAATTTTATGATTAAAATGCTCAACTTTGATTATTTGAAACTTTAATGTTCTTTTAGTTAAATTCTCAATGTATGATTGCTTATGGATTATTTTGAAACATTATTTATGAGAATTATAAATTAAGAAGGATTTATTTTAATTGTGAGTTGAGGATTTTGCTTGAGGACAAGCAAATGCTTAAGTGTGGGGATATTTGATAAACCGTAATATATACATATTTTTACCCCATTCTTGGCATATTTATGGATGATTTTTCCTTGGTTTTATTGAATTCGATGCTCCTAATCATTTAAATCTGTGTTTTATACTCAGGAAAGCTTAGGATAGCAAAAAGAGCGAGAAACTGGCCAAAAACAGACCAAATGGGCCTAAAACAGTGTTTCGCACGGCCTAAGCACTTCCACACGGGTGATCCACACGCGCGTGTGTGACACATAGGTAGACCACACGCCCGTGTTTCATGGCCGTGTCGATATTAATCCAAGTCAGAATAGCACACGGCCTGAGCACCTTCACACGGGTCGGGCACACGGCCGTGTCCTTGTCGAGCCCAAGTCTAGTTCTACTCGGAAAAGGCTAATTGTGAGGGTTTTGAAGCATTCCAAAGCCTATATAAACACCCTAGAAGAGGATTAAAGGGAGGACGCAGAGTAGAAGGCATAATATACCTAAGGACAACCATCAGAATCATCTCATAAGCAAGGATCTACATCAAGACTGAAGATTTCCATCCAATTTGCTAGAAGTTCTTTAGGTTTCTTTATGTTTTATTGTTTTCCTTACTTTGAGATGTTTTCCATTGTTATGAACTAAATTCCGTAAATACCTAAGGGAGATGAAACCTAAGACGGATCTTATTACTATTTGAGTTATATGATAAATACTTATTCTTATTCTTAATTGTGAGTTCTAAATTCTTGTTTTAATATTCCAGGGTATTAATTCAGGTTTTGATGTGCTTATTCAGTGGAGCAAAAGTCCCTTTTTAAGAGTAGATCATTCATAATTAAGCAGAGTTGCATGCAATCCTAGAGATAGGACGAATAAATCTGCCGAATTAGAGTCAAATCTAATAAGGGAATCCATAGATCGAGTTAATGCGACAATAGGGGTTTTAATTAGAAAGAGATTTTAATTAATCAACCTAGAGTCAGTTGTTCTTAGTCTCGAGAGAGATATTAACATAAATCAAGGATTTCTACGGAATAAGTCAAGTGAATAAATCGTCTAATTCAAAGGTAATAAGTAAAGTCTAGGTGGATTCTTTCTTGGGTATTGTCTTCTCAATCGGTTTTCCTAAAGTATTTTCCAATTTTCATCTCAGTCGTAATCTTAGTTAATTAGTTAATTAGTTTTAGTTTAAAAACATCATTTAATTATTAGGCTAGATAATAAAAAGACTCGTGGATATGATATTTCCGATCTCCCCAGAACTATACTACTGTTCGATAGGTGCACTTGCCTTAGTCGAATTTTTAGTTAGTTTAGCGACCATCAGATATCGTCCTATTGGGATTGTGTGGATTGATAAATATGGAACGTGGTCATGGTTGCTTGTTCCCGAACAAGCAATTTATCACAGCCATTTGTTGATAGTGAACATTTTAATCATTAATAAGGTATAATGGGGATAATGAGATAAAATAAGATTTTCTTGAGTGAACAGATTTAACTCAAATGAATCAAGGATATCATATGAGGGTAACACACACATGACGAGGTCATTGGACAAAACAGTTGGATGAATCCTTTCGTAAAGAGTATACAATAAGGAGTTTTCAATCATGGTACTTCTTGTGGACTGACTCTATGATTAATTAATTGAGAATTATCAGAACGATGTTTTTGGACATAATTGCAATTACTAGAGGCTAATTGTATATGTCCGATTGGTCTCTTTGCTAGCTCAACAAAAGCTCGATCAGGCTACATTTGGATCAAAAGAAAATTCTATGACTTTGGAAATAATTTAATTGAGCCAATTTGTTCGATGTGGAATTGAATAAGGCAGTTGTAAGAATTGTCCAACTAGAGAATTTGATTAAAGGATTTTCTTCAAAAATTAATTTGAAAAATCTAAGTGATTTTTAGGAAAATTAATTTTGATCAAGTAAAATTTAATATATCAATTTAATTAAAATTAATATGATATTTTTAGAAATTAATTTTCAAGTCAGACAATTGGCACAATAGGTAATTGAACTTGAAATTTGGACTTGAGATCGTAAATTTGGCTCGGGAGCCCAAAAACGAGACCACGACCCAAAAATTGGTCGAACTGGGCCTGGTATGTAAAATCGGACTGACAGTCCAACTAGTGGCTGGATTAGACCGGTCGGGTCGTCACTGGCCTAGATCGAACTGGCAATAACCAATTCAACTCGTGGAGCCAACGGCTGCGACAGCGGTATTCCGGTGGCTGGTAAATGATCAGCGGCAGTGGGTTTTCGGTGGATGAGTAGTGGAAGAATTGCACTCCTATCGGGACTCTACCAGAGAATTTGATTTTAGATTAACTATGCCAAAAATAATATTATTTTAATATTATTTAATATTAAATTAAATTTAATACTTATCTTAATAGTATTTTATTAATTTAATATTAAAGTGATTATCTTAATGTTAAATTTAATTTAATGTTTATATTTTAGATAAATATTCTTTTAATTTAATTAGATTTAATATTAGATTTAATCTAATATTTATCTTGATAAGTATTATATTAATTTAATATTAAAGTGATTAAGTTTAATCATAGTTGAACTCTTTAAACTCTTCCTATATAAAGAGAGCCTTGGCCATTATTTTTCACACACTTGAGTTCAAGAGAAAATTGTAAAAAGAAAATTCTTGGAAAAAAATTATTTCAGAAAAGTTTTAGAGATATTTTTATATTTAGAACTTGGCCCAAAAGTTTAGAGAAATTGCAAAATTACCCTACTGATAATTTTTGTGAAAATTTTTCTGATTCGAAGCGAGCCCACACTCGGAAAATGTGAGCTTGAGGATAGCAAAAAAGACTAATCGGTCGAAGTGTTCATCCTAGACGAATCGAAAAGGTACAGTTTTAATTGAGTGTTTATTACTTTAGATATCACAACCAAGTTCTTGTTTTGGAATTTTTTTAAAACTTTGGTTTTTCCTTAAATTTATTATCCGTTGCATTTTCCAAACATGATTTACCAACAGTAACAGCACTCAGTCTCCAACTATGAATTGCTTTAGCTGCTTTAACCTAGTGTCGTGGCATCGCTTTGTTACTTATTTGTACACTCTCAAGCTTTCATAAGCATTTGCTCGCCATTCATCTAGCTCATTCATCTGTAACAACCACATTTCACCTGCAAGTTTAGGGTTGTAGTTAAGAAATTTTATTGCCCAAAACGTTTTGTGTTTGAGTTCGAGTGTAAGTGACAACTCGTTCCATAAACAAGTTTGTATGGAGATGTTCCTATGGGTGTTTTATATTCAGTCCTATAAGCTCTTAAAACATCATCAAATTTTAATACTAGTTTCAGGGTTATATAGGGTAGTTGTTCTATGATGTACACCATATTTCTTAAGAGTCTTTTCAAATTGAGCATTACAAAAATGTGACCCCTATCGCTAATGATTGCTCTAGGTGTTCCAAAAAGAGAAAAGAGTTTCTTAATAATTTTGACTACCATACTAGCATCATTAGTTGGTAAAGCTTGAGCTTCAACCCATTTCGACACATAATCCATTGCCACCAATATGTATTTATTACCATAAGAACTAGGAAACGGTCAAGAAGGAAAATTATTCTAACACATGCATGCTATTGTGGTTTCTCTTAAAACTTGTAATGTTTATTTCTTTATGTGTTCAATTTAATTTTAAGCATAATTAGGTTAGTTTTAGTATAATTAGGAATCCTTCACACTTTAATTTATTTCACCATCAACTAATTTGCTAAGTATTAATTTTGCAATACTTGATTTGCATAAACAGGGTTAGTAAATTATCAATTATGCCACAGTCAGCCCGTAACAATCTTTGTCATTGTTTTAATGAATATAGGTTAAAGGGGATTAACTATTCTAGTCCTTCATGCCATTGTAGTTAATGCTTGCTATTTGTTTATTATTTTGTGTCCTTAACCATATTTTATTTTTCACCAACTTTCCATTTAATAAATTTCACAATATTTACTTAAATAATCCATGTGGAGACGATATTCTTAACTCACTTCTTTATTACTCATTGACGACTGTGTACACTTGCACATCACTTGATTAATTCATGACAGAAGCTCCCAATTCTTGAATTCCAAACCAATCTTAAGCCTCAGAATGTTACAAGTTGAAAAGCCCATGTGACTTAGGTAACTCTATTTATGGATGAAAGTCATGTTGAGTATATGAAATTGTAGTTACTTACATTCTTTTGACATAAATATCATCATTGTGTAGTTTATTTTAATGGAATCATATTCTAAATTATCTTCTTACCTATTAACCTTGTAATTTACTAAACTTTCATGTCTGAAATTAAAAATTGTGAGTATTTTATATATACCACATTAAAATTGCATGTTTTAGCAAACCTTCCTAGTTCTTATGTTTCCAAACTAACCATTTGTATGAGGCATGTTCAAGGGATGTCTTTCTTTTCTTTTTGCATGTGATTGTCTTGTCTGCTTGAGGACAAGAAATGAGTTAAGTGTGAGAGAATTTGATCTGCCACAATTCGTTGTGGCAAATTAAGCTCTTTTCAACACTTAATGAGCTTGTATTCGAGTAATTTGATATCTTTTTAATTCAGTTTGTAGACTTATTTAATTTTACATTTAAATTCAATAAAATGATCTTTTAGTTTTCTTTATGACTTTTTAGACCAATATGGGCCTAAGGATGAACTAACATGTTGGTTAAGTGTGTAGGACGATATTATAGGCTGCTGATTCAATGGACTACTCCGGGTGTTGCTACATTTAGAGGAAATGTCATGTCAACCAACTTTGAACCAAGAGGGGGAACATATAGCCATTGATGTCGCGACAACCAAGTTCGGACCTAGAGTGGGAGTGTACTATCATCAATGTTGCGATAACCACCACTCCATGTCGTACATCGAACTTTGAACCAAGAGGGGAAGCATTCATTGTTCAATGTTGCGGCACCAGCTATAGGATGTCACGACACCGGTCTGACGAGGCCCATTTATTAGTCAAGGGAGTTTTTTGTCTGCACAATCATAATTAACATGTTTAGCAGATTGTAATTCACCCAATTTGGTCATCTAACTTGAACACTATAAATTTTAGCTTTCAGGACTTAGTTAGGGAGTTAGATCTTAGTTCATCAAATAAAAAATTATTTTTCTGTTCTTAATTAGGGTTTAGTTATAGTTTTTAATTTCTTGTAAACATTCTTTTGATTTCAATTTCAGTTCTAGTTTAATTCTGTAATATCCTGATTTTGGGCTTAGTCGGAATAGTAGTTTCGTGACCACAAAATTTGAGATAGAAATAATTATTTTATGATTATTTTGATGATTATGATATGATTGCATGACTGTGTGAAAATTTCGTGATGAAATTCTATGCCTAAAGTGTTTAAATTGAAAGTAGGGACTAAATCGAATAAGTTGTAAAATTTGCATTCTAGAAGTTTTTAGTATGAAATTGCATTGAAATATTAATTAGGAGGTCTTAAATAGTAATTTGACCAATTTTAAGTTCATGGACAAAATTAGGACATGGAAGGAATTTTTGAAAGTTTAGTAGTAAGGGCATTTTGGTCATTTAGGGGTAAAATGAATTAAAATACAAAATTAAAAGCCAATTTTGCTCATCTTCTTCATGGAGGCCGAAATTAGCATGGGGGAAGCCATGGCTAGGGTTTTCAAGCTTTCCAAGCTCAATAAGCAAGGAAAACTGAAATTCGGGCTAAAATGGTGAAAATACCAAGTTGTGGACGAAATGGTAAAAGTAGCCATTTTCGCATACGAGGTAAGTTCATGTGTAAATAATGTAGCATAATTGTTATTTTTAACTTATTGATGTTAATTATATGATATGCTGATTTTTAATCGTGAAATATTATGCTTTGTGGTTAATGTTGAGTAATATGCAAATTATGTTTACTACTTGATAAATATGAATTGCTACCGAGTATCGGTTTCGATATTCTGTGGAAGACAGCAAATGCCAGATCGAGGAAAAAAGCCCGTTTGAACCTTAGGAATAGATTAGGATACAAGTGACATGTCACTAGGATGGTTGAGCATCCGAACTCGTTGAGTTGAGTCCGAGTTCACTTATGGATGCGAATTTTCGAACTCGTTGAGTTGAGTCCGAGTTCGAGAGATGTAACTAGGCATCCGAGCTCGTTGAGTTGAGTCCGAGTTCACTTATGGGCGGGTTACATGATTGCTTGATTACATATATGGCACTTATGTGCAAATTATCCGTGTATCCGAATTATATTCCGATGTGTTCAACGGGTAAAGTTCTACTCAAATGGAGGAATACTAGAGATGAAAGGGACATATTGGTAAGTGTTGTGAGATGGATACTTTGAACAGGTATGTACTTAACCCTAGGGTTGAAAACTCGATATATCCCAAATGTAACGCCCCGTACCCGAGACCTCTGAAAATTTTAAAATTAAATTGTTTGAGCTGTTTAAGTAATGAATTAAGTCTGTTAACACCTCGTATTCGACTCCAGCGACGGTCTCGGGTACGGGGCATTACACATTCTCTTTTCTATTTCGTTTCTGTCAGTCTTTACTTTGCCAATTTCAACAATCAACAACTCATCCAAGGGTTTAAAGATTCAATAACACAACAACATCTATGGATTCTAACCATCTTTTCCCTACTCTCTTTATTTTACATATGTTTAATGTTTAATAAATTGATAGGAATTACTACATTTAGAGTGAGTTGTAAATAAAACCTTGGGAAGGAAAAAAGATCTGAGGTGAGATTTATTAACTTGGGAATTAAGGTTTTGCATCTAATGGACATCCACTTAATAAAATATTCATAATAATTTATACATTTTTAACATAATTATATAATATTTAAAATATATTTTCATAAATTCAAATTTTTTCGGGTTTTAGATTAGGTTGTCTCAGGCCCAAGCTCAGACTAGTCTCGGGCCCGAGCTTTCTTGAGCTCGAATTAGTTTGAGCTTGAATTTTCTCGAGCCCAAGCTTTCTTGAGCTCAAAGTTTTTCATATTCAAAATTTTTCGAGCTCGAATTTTCTCAAATTTAAATTGTTACGGGCTTGAATCGATATGGATGAACTTCCAAGCTCAGACTTATTTTGTCATATCTAAAAGAAACGCAATCAAATTATGCTGGATGAACCCATCTCCAATTGATGAAAGTTTCAATAAAAATCCTAAACTGCAAAAATTTTTCTTCTTTGCTTTTCACATTTGAAATAAAAGGAAAAACATATAATGAAATCTCAAATCATGTGTCTCACAAGACAAATTCTAGATTTAGATATTCGTAATTGATCAATATGGGCTTTTAAAATGTTGTAATGTTAGTTTGGATTTAAGTGTAGGTGGTAAATGGGTAGCTTTGGGCGGGCTTGAATCGGGGTTTTATTTTGGATTTAGATTTTAGGCTTGAAATTTTTCGGACTCAAATATATTTGGGTTTGGATTTTTTTGAATTTGAATTTGGATTGAGTTGGATGACTTTGATGGATTCGAATAATTTTGAATCTTTTAAATTATAAATATTTTAATTTCGAATGTAATAATTCATTTTACTTTTATACAACAACAATACAATTCAAATTTGCCTTATAAAAACATAAATTATGTATATATTTAATAGAGTTATTTTATATAAAATAATTAAAGTGCTTATTGTATGTAATGTTTATTATTCAATGATATTATATGAGTTGAAGAAAATATATTTTTATTATTTATTGTTATATTACATTGACAATTGAATAATTTCTTATCTTTCTTATTAAATTTATAAACTTAATACTCATATTCTAAAATATTTATTTTGAAACTCAAATATATCATATTAAGCCCAAACCCAAATAATAAAATCATTATTACCCAAACTCAAAGTAAACTAATTATAGCATAAATCTAAGTCTAAAAAAAAATAAAATAAAATAAACCCAATACCCAAATACAATTTGTAAAAATTGAAACCCAATTCAAAATTTAATTTAATAAAAATAATATTTTATTAATATATTAAAATTTAAATAATATTTTATGTATTGTTAGTTATAATTATAAACATGTATTTCGTTTCATTGAAAATAGCTCATGAAAAATGATTTCAAAAAAAATGGCTTGATTTTTTTGGAAAAACTAATATTTTCTAGTGTTTGGATGACTTTGTGTAAAATATATTCTATTGTTTGACAAAATTTCCTGAAATATTTATTTGAAAGTATTTTTCAATGAAACAAATACATATTAAATATTTTCTTAACCCTTTTTATCTTTTCATTTTTATTGAATTTATTTCATTGCTACAAAATTAGATTTTGCTATATATATATATATATATATATATATATATGTTAGGATAGTTATCACCATCGGTCCAAAATTCATGTCGACCCAAACCTATAAGGTCATAGACTGTGCTCGTAGGTAGAGCTCGCTAGCTGAGCCTACTCCTTTGCGAAGTTATACATGCATGAGAATGTGTAATATGAGTTAAATCTAGAGTAGGGTATCTGTCTGTATGCATGAAGCTTACTTAGCATGTCATCTTAATGAACAGTGCCCATATTATATAAATAGACAAACATACCAGGAAAAGAGGATGGAGAGAAAAAGGATCCTCAACAATATATATTGCAATGCTTAATTATTTTTTTATAAATAAAACAAATTGTATTTAATATTACTATTTTTTAAGGGTAAATTACACCAACAGTCACTCAACTTTGGGGTAGCTGACAAAACAGTCACTCAAGTTTCAATTTAGTCACTCAACTTTTGAAAAATAACAAAACAATCACCACAAACTATTTTCCATTATAGACGTAACGGAGTTGTCATTTTCCATCCCCTATTACTGCTCTCTCATCCCTCTCCTTCTTCCCACCATCCCTCCTCATGCTTCCATCAACTTAGCTTCTAAATCCTTGTTTAGTTCACACCCTATCGACATCTCCACCTTCTCCGAACTCCGTGCCGTATTGCTTCAACACAATTCCTTATCTGGGTCCATCCCATCTTTCGCCAACCTTTCTAACTTATAGAACATTTACCTCGACGACAAATAGTTCACCTCGGTTGCCCCTGACGTGTTTACCGGATTAAATAGTCTTCAAATACTAAGTTTAAGCGAAAAAATGAATTTGAGCCCATGGACATTCCCAAGTTTATCCCAATCAACAAGTCTCGTAGAAGTTCAATTCGACAACACCAACTTATACGACACTTTACCCAATGTGTTCCAATCTTTTAACAGTTTACAAAGCCTAAGGTTGTCTTACAACAACTTGAACGGCATATTGCCGCCTTCTCTCGCTGGTTTAATGATTCAAAATCTTTACATCAACAATCAGAATGTTGGGTTCACAGGTACTTTAGATGTTTTATCTAACATGACTTATTTGCTTCAAGTTTGGGTTCATAAAAACATGTTCACTGGATAGATCCCAGATTTGTCTAAATATGTGGGTATTTTTGATACTAAGCTTAGAGAAAATGTAACACCCCAAACACGGTTTAAATTTTATGGTCGAATCTGGAAGTATTACGAAGAAGGGTTTTGAAACCATCGATACTTCGATAAAACCATGTGTAGTTATTTGATAAAACGTCCAAGTTTTATAAATCAAATTCATTTATATATTACTGAAAACATTATAAGTTGTTCTTTAAAGTTAACCATTTATTTTGTAGCGAAAGTTTGAAAATCGTTTAAGACAAAACCTAACTTGTGTTTTCAAAAACCATTTGTTAAACCCATTTGTTTGCATAAAGTGTTTTTGTTAACGTTGCGGAAAAGAAAGCAAAACAAAATCTAAAAGTTTAAAACCATACAGTCCTGAGAGTCCCAAAAATTGCAAACTCTCAAGAAAAACCAGATTTTAAAATAAAATCGTTACTACTAAATAAAAACAGTTCTCTGTCGAGTGGTCATCGCTGAGCCTCCATCGTACTGACTCGCCTAAGTCCGTAGATTACCTAAATAGGACAGACAAACAGATATGAGTTTTCATAAACTCAGTGTGTAACCCAACAGAAATAGTCATGCAACATACATAGAATTTCATGTATAGTCAGATACTGATTCAAACCTAAGTCTATAATAGATACAGATATTATAATCAAATAAACAAAACAGATATACAGAATCCTACCCTCATCCTCTACACACCATCTCTAACCATCCCATCACATCATATGGGGTTAAAAATACCCACCTATCCCAACACACTATATAGTGTCGATGCGACACATAACAGAATAATATGCAGTCATGCTGCTAGAATATAGGCGAAAGGTCACCGTACAGATCACTTCCTCCACATATGAAAATCCCACCCCAAACACATATATAGAATACAGAATTAACATGCTTAACATGCTCATATACATAAATCATATATACTCAAACAGAACAGTCACACATACCTATCAGTGTCCTACTTAGTTCAGACTACCAGAATATCATATCGCATGAGCTCGGGTTTGGTTAGCCTTTACCGACCCTACGGTAGGCCAACAGTCGATCAGAACGACTCGTGCGATTTTAGGAAAAATTTTAGAATCCTAGGCCCATGTGCCCGTGTGGCCTATACGCCTAAATTGGCCTTACTAGTGTGGCCTACATAGCTTGGCCCAAAATCCACACGCCTGTGTGGCCCACATGCCCACACTCACACCGTCACATAGTCGTGTCTTGCACACGGCCACACCTACGACATTCAAACGGACGTGTCTCACACACGGCCAACCACACGGTTGGGCACATGCCTGTGTGGCATCGATAGTGCCCTTTTTTGGCTTTCGTTGAACCTAGATTTTTCTTGTTTAGGGTACACACCTGGTACGATTTTGATACGAAAACACTCTCAAGACCACCAGAACCTAAAATTAACCATTAAAAAGTCAAATTAGCCGCCTAAAACAATGCTAAACCGAAACTATATCGACCCACACAATCTCTTTTTCAATCCAAACCCTTACCTTCAAACGAACAGCAGTGCTTTCATGCAACTATGGCATCAATGGACAACCCCAAGCCCCTTGATCTTCACCTAAATGACAATAACGAAACCCCATCAACAAAAAATTCACCAACCAAAAACAAAAATCATACTTACTAAACCGAAATTGGGTACCAAAAACTGGAACACAGTAAATCTTGTGAAAAAATGATTACCGAATCAAAAAAGAGAAAAGAAGAGCAAAAATTTGACAGAAGTCAAAAATAAGAGGAAGGCAGAACGTCAAAACAGAAACAATTTTGGGGAGAGATAAAAATAAAATAAAAAAATAAATTAAACTCAAATAAAAATCCCACTATATCCACATCCATAACCACCCAACCAACTCAGAATCCCACTACCACTAAACCACTATCAACCACCGTCGGCAAAAATTAACACCCACACTCATGCGAGAATTCAAACACAGGACCTCCAGCAAGCTAATTCCTTACCACTCGAACTAGTAGGCTCATTATGATATGAGTTTACTGATAAGAAAATATAACCCAACGACCAAGGATAGGGCTATGGTCTAGAATAACAAAATTTGCCAAAAGTGAGACTTGAACCCAAAACCTCACACACACTCGGAACACTTAGCCACTGAAGCAGATACATATTTATGATAGGATTTACAGAAACAGAAATATATTATTCAGGGTGTTACAAAAAACTTATTGACTGGTTCAATTTTAGGATCTTTAATTAATCTCCCTAGTTTGAAGAAATATTTCATTGTCTAATAACAAATTATAGGGTCCATTTCCAAAATTTCCCAACACAATTGAGAATATGGTACTAATAATTTCTGTAATAATAATGGTGATCCTTTTGATCCTCAAGTTATTACATTGCTTGAGATTGCTGGTGGTTTTAGGTACCCTGTTTTTCTTTCTGACGATTAATCTAGAAATGATGCTTGTCAATAGGTTTTTGTTACTTATGATTCACAAGGCAATGTGGTTACTATGATCTCGCAAAGAAAAACTTGGTCGGAACGATTCCGCCTGTGATTGCGAACTCACAAAGTTGAAAAACTTGAATCTAAATAATTATAACTCAACTTGTTCAATCCCTGATGGTGGGAAGAGGGGGAGAGGGAGTGACAATTAGAGCAGGGGAAGGGATGGTGGGAAAGAGAGAGAAGGATGGGGGAGCAGTGATAGAGGGATGAAAAATGACAACTCCATTAAGTATGTAACGAAAAATGATAGCTCTGTTACGTCTGTAACGGAAAATGGTTAGTGGTGATAGTTTTATTATTTTTCAAAAGTTGAGTGACTGAATTAAAACATGAGTGACTATTTTGCGAGCTACCTCAAAATTGAGTGACTGTTGATATAATTTACTTTTTTTATAATTAGATGGTAAGCATAACTTAGGTTTGATTTTGTTATAAATTCATTTCTTTATAATTAATTGTCAAAATGATGCTTAATCATTGGTATTTTCAACATCATCTTTATATAATAGCTTGTGTCATTCTTGATTTTACATGTTTTAGGTTTATGATTCATTGGATTTATTTCTTAATAATTTATTAAAAAATTATGTGTCTCTTCCATTCTTGCGTTCAAAAGTAACAAAGCTTGAATATTAAGAATAATAAATGCAAAACATACTTGAGAAATAGAATTTTGATTGTCTTACCCCAAAAAGCATAGGTTGAATATTAATAAGTACATAATCACAATTAAAACTACACCACATTAAATGACAATATTAATTAAGTGTATAATTAGTATTCTTTCATAATTTCGTTTCCTCTCTATCCAAAAAGTTTCAATGCTAGTTTTTCAATGTCAATCCTTTCATTTAAGCAATTTTGGATTTCCAACGTCTACTTTATTGAATTTGGCCATTAGATAACATTACTGAATTCTAAAATGGAGTCAATTTCCTAAATTATTGGCCTAAAACAAATATATATTTATTAATCATCACTTTTGACTACTTATTTACCTTCATATGCAAATAGGCATAATATTTTGTAAGCAAATTAAGTCTGTACCATGCCAATATAATACGGCACATGCAAATAGGCATAATTGATATGGACTTCAACACCTTAAGCTTCCAACAAAAGAAAATATGATCTTCAAGACCTTAAGCTTCAAAAAGAATGGTCTTCTAAGTAACAATAAATTATTCACACAGGTGGGACTATAATGTTAAAATCAATAGAAGTAGCAGATCAATGAACATGAAACAAAGAACACGGACACAAAAAATTGATGCATTTCAGTGTACTCTTTCCCAAATCATGTGAAACACTTGCCAATCAAAGCCAAGTCAATAAAAGCAATAGAATAAGGCCAAAAAGCAAGGAAGAAAAACATATTATAAAAGGAAACACATACTTCACTCTCAATGAATTGTGGAAAACTCAGATTTGGAATGATTTTGCCGTTGCAAATCCAGGTAAGCTCATATCTAGGCAAAAAACCAAAAACTATATGAGGTTTTCTCGGGTTTCAGAAAAAAAAAATCCCAACATTTTCAAATGAAAGATAATGGAGAATATTATCATAACTCACTTGAGTTATCAATGTTGGCGTCGATAATGGTGATCGTTCTTAATCAAAAGTTTAAAAGAGAAATTTTTAGTTGCCATGAAGCTTTGAAGAGTAGAGTTGGAAAACATTTAGAAAATATTTTATAAGTTTACAATTGATGTTGGAGAGAATTTTAGAGATGGTGAAGGGAATAGACACATAACATGGAATGAATACTTTTCATACTTTTTTACAATGGTTTCATCACATACGACTTTTATATAATTATATGTGACTATTAGTTTCAATACAATGCATCTAATAATTAATGTACACCTAATACATACATGTATCTTAGATAAACATATTCATGCATAATTATTAAATTCCCTAGATTTATCCATTCTAAACACATTTATTACATGCACACATTAATGACGTCACATAATTCAACTATTAGGTAAGACATTTTACACAAAAGCTTCATTTTACTTTGACTTAAAAAATGACCAAATCATTTAAAAAATAAGGAAAAATATTTTCTAAAAATTTTTTTACATGAAACAAACATATTCTGAACTTTTATTATAATACTTATATTTCAGAATGTAAAATCATACTTATTGTAAAACCAGCATGTTTTAGTTTATTATACATCATCCAAATATCTGATAAAAGTATACAAAATGAGTGTTTTCTTTGTGGTTAACAATACCAAATATTAACAAACAGTAGGAGGAAAAAAACATTCAGATTAGCTTGTCCTTTCCTTTCCTTGGTAATCCGTGAAGTTCGACAAACCCGTTTCTCGATTCTCACGTTGTCGCATACTTGTATCATTCATTTCTTCAGCTGAAGCTCTTCTTTTGCCTTTAGCTTTGAAGTTGGATGCAGGTCGTTGTTTGGGTTCACTTTGTGACCGGACTTTGGCCCTTGAAGACTGTGTGTTAGCCATGTAATGATATTCATTAGAACTAAAAGAGGATCTTGCTGGTGTTGGCTTCGACTTTAATGGAGGACAATGTCTTGGACTATTGTATGTTGTGAAGCTAAACTCTTTGTAATTTTGTTTTGAAAGCTCTTCAAAATAATTTTTGGGGTCTCTTTGCTCCAACGTCTCAGCTTTCGAGCTCTTGAAAGTTCCATGTTGTTCATCCTATTTAAGTTCAGATTAAAACATAACAGTGAATTAGTTGTTCAATTTGGATTCACTGTAGCTTACTACTTGCATTTCATGTAAGGCTGTAGGTGTTTGGTTGGTTAGACAAGGGTGAAAAATGAAAGAAAACCAAAAAGGTCATCTAATACATTAGGACATTGATCTCAATACATGATGGAAGAAACTGTAATTCGAACAACATCAAGGTACACGAAGAAAGGCTTACTTTCTGTGCTCTTTTGAATTCTTTCTCCAGGGGAATCCTTCCATATCTCAATAGTAGACTTTTTGGATTGAGGCGTGGCTCTGCAGCCATCTGGATTCTATGAATACGGGCTCGAACTTGTATCGCCATTAGAGCATGCATACTTCGGAGAGTTGAAGTTGCTTGTTTTCTCACCAGGTGGCCTCTAACTAGTGCTTGCAACTTAACTAGTCCCTTCAAAGCATGCAATGCTTTCCTTGCCTGCAATGATACAGAATCAAGGCCTGCAACATTAATGTCCAAAAATGGAAGTCATAATGGCTATAATAAATCCCAGGATTCGTAATTTAGTACCAAATACGATCGAAAGGCAGCTTGAATCCGCGTTGCAGCGACATCTTCTATTGCTTTAGATATTGCCACTACAGAGACTCTGGTCTTGTCATGTTGATTCTCCATGTCCAATACAGCTGGTTTTGCAAGTGAAGTAGCAATCATTGAATCGAAAGACCTCGAACCTTTAAGATCTCGAACTTCAGACGCGGCCACCGGCTTCCGAAAACTCCATAAGCACCTAAAAGGACTTGCAGGTGGAATTGCAGATGGGATTGCCATCAAACTTCCTTGATCTTCAAAAGATATGGAAATGTTCTTCCCTTTACCTTTATCATCTTTCCTTCCTAACAAGAAGCTTATCAGCCATTTGCTTGCTCTTCCCATGTCGATCACAGTAGTAAAGGTCCAACATCGTCTATGTTTAAAAGACTTTTATATAGGACTTGGGATTACTGTGTAATTTAATACTATAACTTGTTGCTCGTCTGGTATTTTAAATTCATGTATGTTGGTATAGCTTTTCTTGCCATTGAATTTATGTTTTTCCATTGTTTTATATTGGTCAAAACCTGCAACAACCTGATTAAGCCATTTGCCATTAAATTCCTCTTGTTGGAGCTCTCCTAACTGCTAAATTTTTGCTCCTTTGTGTGTGTGTGTATAACTAGAAGAGAAGTTTATATTATAAGTTATTAAGGATCAGATTTGAGTATTTATAAATTATATAATACATAAGTATAGCCAAGATGCTGCTTCCAAATTACGCCCCAACCTTAATATGAATATTTTTGCGGATGTAAATTTGTAATTTTGGTGAAAAATAAACATAACAAATTAAAATTATAAAGAAATACCGAGAGGTATAAAAAGTCTCTCTTCATCTGACTTAAAGAAATCTAAAACTTCATCTGGAGTTGAGAGTGAAAATACTTTGCAATAGAAAGCTCTATGAATACGAAATTATTTTAAAAGATGTTTGTAATATTTATTTAAATGGATTGAGGTACAACTGAAGAATATTTGTTGAAGGGCATTTGTCCAGAGTTGTTGTGGGGTAGCCTTCTCTTAAGTCAACTGATTGAAAGCCTTTCTGCTGAGCCCCGTGAATGGAATGGCTTAACGGCGTGAGATAAAGTTGCGAAAACTAGCTCTCGGGGCATTACCGGTTGCAACGCTGCTGATTACCCTCATAATAAAGCAAGACGAGTTATTCATGGATGTTGAAAATATTCTAATTGTTACAACCATATTCACTCCGTATTACATCACTCCAACATTTTTTAATTTAACATTTATTATTATAAAATTATATAATATAAAGGTAATGTATACGGTGGGATCTTTCTTCGATGGAATTTCATTAGATTCATTTTGAATTAACGGTTGTGGTTAAATGAAACAAATGAAGAAACTGTAGCAGTTTGGCTGCGTCATAAACTAAGAAATTGTGTTGGAGACCTGAAACCTATTAAATTGGCTACTGAAGAGAGAGAAGCTTTGTAACATTATAACATCCCAAAAACTTCCTAGGTTGTAAACAATATGTGATAGATTCTTAGTGAAATAAGGTATATGATCAGGCTGTTGGGTACAAAAGAAGTTGAATCAAGAAGAACAACATGACAAATTAATTTAGGGTAGGAACTAAATTATAAAAATGTGAAAAGTGTTGTGCCCTTAGTGTAAATACTTAAAATTTTTGAGGCCAAAATATAAATATGAAAAATTTAAAGGACCCAAAAGTGAAAATACCCCAAATAAGGGAAGGACTAAAGGGTAAAACAAATTAATGAATGAGGACTAAATTGAATGAGTAGAAAAATAAGAGGGATTAAATTGTAATTTTAAAAGAAATGGCTAAATTTTTGTTTATTAAACGCATTGTTTCATTGAAGTGGGGGTGATCCGAAAATGGGGTGCTGGTTAAAAATTGTTTGGATGGGATTTGGTTATTTATTAAATATTTGAATTATTTGGGCGATGTTATAGGTGATTGAAACAAAAACGAGTAACAGATAAGTTGATTGAAGCGATTTTGTTCCTATTGTTAATGCTATTTCTAAATAAAATTAAATAGGATTGGAATAAATCCAATAATTACGATTTTCCAAAAAACTATATTCTATTTCAACCAGATAAGGTATTAATGTAGGTTTACCTATCCATCATATTTCTGCCATTAAAGAATTAGGGTCCTTAACATTGTATTCTCAGCATGCTTAACAATGCCCTCCTCTTTAAACCACCATTTTCAGCCTATCTTTAAACATGTAATACTGATTTCGTTCAACTTTTTAAATTTAATGTTTATTCAATGCGCACTTAATCCAAATAACTTCATATTTACAAATTTGATGTTTAAATTACTAATAACTACAATAAAGCAGTCCTAATATGACACTTTTAGACCGACACTTTCTTAAGTGTTGCGATAGACTTGCTAACATAAGCTTTGGCCAACTCTTTGTATAAGGGTTGGGATATGCATGCCTAAGACAACGCTTAAATAAGAGTCGGTTTTGTCCAATACTATGCCGATACTTTTGGACCAACACTTTCCTAAGTATTGAGATAGACTTGCCAACATACGCTTTAGCCAACGCTTTGACCCAACTCTTTGTATAAGGGTTGGGACATGCATGCCTAAGGCAACGCTTAAATAAGAGTCGACTTTGTCCAACACTATGCCGACACTTTCCTAAGTGTTGGGATAAACTTGCCGACATATGTTTTGGCCAACTTTTTGTATAAGGGTTAGGATATGCATACCTAAGGCAACACTTAAATAAGAGTTGGTTTTGTCTAACACTATGTCAACTTTTGTTATACATTTTCCAACTATATAAAAGTGTTGTCATATGAAAAACTCTCCACCTTAATAATTAACAATAAACATTTAAATATATTAATAATTATGTTATATATATTTCAAAGTATTTATATATTCATGTAATAATTGCAGTAGTATTTAGCATTATTTTTTAATTATTTTTTTTCATATCTTATTTAAACGATGGCATCTTCAATTTAGTGTTTTTTTGTTTGGGGATTAAAGTTTTGAGGTTAATGTTTAGGAAAATGAGTTAAGATTTTTTCTGTGATAGAGGTAAGTTTCTGTGTGATTTGAAAAAGATGTCAAGTTCAAGAAAAATCCCAAGGTTTTTAGCTTACTCAATCCATGACTCTGGGGATTTACGATTTAAGGAGATGAGTTAAGGTTTATCAATGATACATGTAAATTTTTTATGGGTTTGTTTAAGCACAGTGACTAACAAAAATCATCGAGTTATCTAATGTTGGGCATGGGTAAGATTTTCCATTGTAGTAGTTACAAGGGGATCAATAAAAATTGTTTGATTTGAGGTAAACCAATATAATATCATAGTGGATGATTTAGTGCATAAAAAATGATATTGGTGTTTTGTGTTTGCAGCTTAGATTAACAAGTGGACACTTTAATAGTTATACACTTTGTTGAAGTTAGGGGTCTAGAGTTCTAAGGAAATTAGTTATTAGTGTTAGACTATTGAGGTACACCAAAAAAACATATTTTTGGAAATAATTCCAAAACATACTTATTTTAAAAACTAATTGAAATGCAATAATTTATATTATTATTTAAACCTTTAGTTGAGTTTGTGTCACGAGTTAACCGGACACCAACTCAATTAAAAAAATTGTAAAAAATATTTTCCATATTTAAAATAAATTATATTATTAGAAGATACCTTAATTTTTTAAAAAAAACAAAAATTCACATAACCAAACCAATAGAGTTTCTAATTAAATATAACTCACTTGAGTTAAATTTTATCTAAACAAAAAACCTCAACAAGCATGAGAAAAAAATCTAATTATACTCCAAGTTAATTTAACTAACACTGGCCATTATTGTAATAATAAAAATAACACTAGACACAAAATAAAAAACTTGAGAAAAGTAGTGCCGTTAAAATCAGAATGAATATGAGATTTTTTTTATAATTTATAATTAATTATTGTTGAAATGTGCATTTAATCCATTGAATTGAAAATCCCATTAAACTGGTTGTAACTCTCCCACTGCTTATTACTTGAAAGACACGTTTACAAAAATGGGAAAATGAAAGGGGTTAGTAAATTTGGATCTAAACCTTAGTCCCCCTTTCTTTTATTCTCTCTTAGTCCTGCAGTCTCTCCCGCTCCTTCTCGCTGCGACTTTGTCATCAAGGTTCTTTCTTAATCCTTACTCTCATTTTTACTCCTTAATGCATAGGAATCAAGTTCTCCTCTATGAAGATTTTTCCTTATTCCTTTTATTTTATTCTTTGTTTTTCATTTTTCAGGTTTCAGTTATCAAATCGTAGCACTCTTTTCTATCAAGCCATGGCTCTGGTAAGCTTTATATTTGTGTATATATATATATATATATATTAGTTTCGTTTCTTGTGGTATTTTAACTCTCTGAAATGTCAATGAAAAATTAGCGTTTCTTCTCTTCCTCGCGTTTTTCTTGATCTATTTTTACTCGTGTTGTTATATTTAAGATCTGTAATTAGGTATTTTTGCTTACTGATTCATTTCATTTTGTGGAGTTTCTATGTTGCTTTTTGGATTTCATGCTTAGTTGCTTACTGCGATTTCTTTGATCTATTTAAATGAGAAGCAATTCGATTTGTTTTCCTTTAGTATCATTTTTTTCTCTTTATTAATTTGGGTATATCTAGGAATTACTTTACTGGATCTTTTTAAATTTAAAATTCATTTAATTGTTTAAAAAAAATGTAACCTGATTAGTGAACTGCTTGCATTTTCTTTTACAGACTGCAAATATTTTATTTTCTAATCTTTGCTACTGAGAATTGATTATATTATTACTATTATTATTAAATTTCAAATTCTTTCTATTTAAATAACTTCTAGGAATAAGAGTTGTGCTCTGGGATCTTAGAGATGCATTCCTGTTTCATTTATATCGCGACAATGTTGAAAGCACTCGTTTGGAGAATTTTCTTCCCGATTTTGACACAGTAAGACACTAAAGTAGATGGTTTATGCCTTCTCCCATATTTCTATTTCTCTCTTTTGTTGTGTGCATGGTTGCACCTATGAATATTTGTAGGAATTTTTAAATATTTCTTTTCTATGTTCAGAAATTTAGTAGCTTATGATAATTGTTATGTTTTAGGGTATGTTCAAATGCTTTACATCATGAGATATGGAAGCCACAATAAACTGTTTGCATGCTGAATTGATGATTAATTCTTTGTTATCAATAGTTTTCATCTACTGAAATTTTGACTAATCAATTTTTGACTAGATTATGACAACACTACCTTAAGGGATTCGACCTCAAGATTGCCTCATATGTTAGATGTTCTTAAGCAAAGCAACTCAATTCGTTGGAACAAGAAACAACGAAGTAGTTTTAAATCGATGAAGAAGAAAATTCAAGGAGCAACAAATGAAATAAAAAATGTTGCAAGGTAATGCAGCTGAAAATCATGTTATTTATATCTTCATCAAACCTCAATAGAGCATTTTAGCTGTCTCCTTGTGCTTATAAATTAAGTTTCATACCACACAAGCTACTAGTTTCATATTAAGCCTTTATGTCTAAGGAAACAGTTTTTATTTTTTAACAATTTTTAACAATTTGTTTTTTTAACAAATTATTTTTTTAGTAGTTTATTGATTTCACCTTTAAGCCTTTATGTCCAAGGAAACAGTTTCATACAACATAATAGCAAGGTTTATGTCTAAAAAATAAAAAATGCTATTTATGAATGCAAACAATTTTTATTTTTTTTAACAATTAGTTTCACACAAGCTACTAGTTTCATATTAAGCTTTTGTGTCACCCAAAGGAAACTTGATTTCAATTCCTATTTGAACAGTTTATTGGGATATGAAGGGCTTAAAGTTGTTAATCCAAAGGAACTTGATAATCTTCTAAAGGAAGAGGTATGCTGTTTCATTTGATTTGCTATTTCCTATCTAATGCACCATTGAATTTGCTATATTTTACTATAACAGTTTGAGGTTTAATGAAGTCTGCAATTGGCTTGCAACAAGGTTGGAGCTCGAGGGATAATGCTAAATATAGCCAAGAGTAAGCAATAATAGTGAAAAGAGAGAAGACTGCATACATTACAAGTAGGTAGTAAACAAAAAGGATTGTTAGGGTATATGGTATACTTGGATCTAGAGATGTTTCACTACTTGGGGCTACCCTTGTAGAAATAAGAGATCAATAAAGTTTCTTGGAATTAAAGTTGCAGTTTTAGATTGGATTAGCCTTTATGTAGTACAACATCAATATCAATGTCCATCGTCTTAGGTATTTTTTTTATTTGTTTACTATTGTACATTGGGTTGAATACTGATGGTATACATTTCGGCTAAATGTTAAGTGTATTTTGATTGATGGATTAATTTTTGTAGTGAATATTCAACATTTATTTTAATTTTAATTTTATATTTTTTAGTTGTATTTAAAGCACAATTTTTGTCATTATTAACTCTAAATGTTTATAAAAATATATTACTATTGAAACAATAAAAAATGAAAAAAAATTGCTTAGACGTGTTTATCCTAACCTTTTTAAGGTTGCCTTAGACGAATCTATCTCAACCCAACCTTTTTAAAGGTTGCCTTAGACAAGATCTATCCCAACCTTTTTTAAAGGTTGCCTTAGACAAGGTCTATCCTAACCTTTTTGAGGTTGCTTTAAACGAGTCTATCCCAACCTTTTTTAAAGGTTGCCTTAGACAAGGTCTATCCTAACCTTTTTGAGGTTGCTTTAAACGAGTCTATCCCAACCTTTTTTAAAGGTTACCTTAGACAAGGTCTATCCTAACCTTTTTAAGGTTGCCTTAGATGGGTTTATCCCAACCTTTTTAAAGTTGCTTTAGACGGTTTTATCCCAACCTTTTTTAAAGATGCCTTTGACAATGTTTTTGGCAACCTTTTTAGGGTTGTCTTAGATAGGTCTATCTCAACTTTTTTAAGGTTGCCTTAGACGAGTCTATCCCAACATTTTTTAAAGGTTAGCCTTGACTAGGTCTTTGCCAACCCTTCAAAAAAAGTCGGCTTATGTTGACTTATGCCAACGCTTTTTCAAAAGTGTCGCAGCACCTATGCCGACTGTACTAAAGACAACCTTTTTGGAAGTGTCAGCAGAAGCATCGCGAAACCTATGCTAACTTTTTTTGCGTCGTCTTAGGTTAAAAAATGTTGCGGTAAACCTATTTTGTTGTAGTGTAATGTCATTCTCGTCAGAGTTACTTTATAATAAATAAGTTATTCTATTCAGAGTTACTTTATAATAAATAAATTATTCTATTCTAAGTTAGTTTTGTATATTATAAGTACTAATATTGGAAATGAAATTGAAGTTTTGAATTTTCCAAACAAAATCAAAATCAAAATTTAAAAATTTATCTAATGATAATACATATATTTGTTTTAATGCATATCATATTGAAAGAGATGGATGCAAAGAAGCTCAAGAAACAAATTCTACTTATGGGTTTCAAGTTACTTTGAACAATTGGGGAAAGACTTTTATAGAGAAAGAAATAAAGTGAAGAAATTCTAGGCCTTTTCCTTTATTTATTGTATGTAAAATTTTAGCTTTTGTTTTCAAACAGTACAAACTATTATTATTATTTGTTTCTGATTGTAAGCGTGGGTTGAGAAGGCCAAGAATTCAATTGTATATTTTATTTATTCAATAAATTTAGCTCCTTATTTTCCAAAAAAGAAAGTAATACATGAGTTAGAGGATAATAGTTTGTTATGAATTCGAACTTTTGCTTCCTTTTGTCTAATGAGGTGGTTCTGCTAGATGCCTGCGTAGTTGCATTTTGATCAGTCG
Organism: Gossypium anomalum; assembly: GCA_025698475.1. Taxonomy (NCBI): domain Eukaryota; kingdom Viridiplantae; phylum Streptophyta; class Magnoliopsida; order Malvales; family Malvaceae; genus Gossypium; species Gossypium anomalum. The sequence goes on along the minus strand of CM046968.1, from coordinate 53,969,928 downwards.
CATCATCTTCATCACTTTGAAACATGCTGCATTCAATTCCCTATCATCCACCATTGAAATAGGGCTTGATGAAAGCTCTATCACATGTTGAATTGTACATTTATCTTTTATGATTGATCGGTTGACAGATTGAGGGGAGCCATTAGAGACATGAGCAGATATTGATGAAGTTTTGTGAATGGGTAAGAATGTATTGTCATATGAGGCTAATGGGAATTTAACTATCATATCAATTCGAAGAGAGTTGACTAAAACATCCGGTGATTGTATGCATTGGAGAATACTTTAAGTTATATTCAAGTAATAAAATTTCAAGAATTCTAGATTAATATAAGAAAAGTTGATTAGAATTTATAAGATTACAAATGATAAGCTAAAACATATATTTAATACTTACTTTTGAAATGAGTATAAAAAATGAAGATGAGAGAAAGAAACATTTAAAATAAAAATCAAGGTAAGAAATAAACTAAAAACAATAAATAAATACTCAGAATAAAATGCGTTGAGGTTAGTGGATCCATTCTTTGTGTCATATTAAGATTAAATTTTAATACTTAATGTTATTACTCAATTAGAATCTACATACAATAAAGGTTCTGCATAATCTATTAATTAATGTTCAATAATTAAACACATAAACCCATAAGAAATGAATGGTCCATCAACAGAGTGTCCAATATGATTGTCTAACAATTCTAGTCTAAAAGTTTAGCAAATGAACTCAAAAGTAAATGATGATGTAATATGAAATTTCAATTGTTTCAGTTTAATCCAAAAATATAATATATGATATTATAATCACTTGATAACTTCAAAACTTTTAAAGAAAATGTTCAAATATTTATTATGTCATTCTTTTTATTTCTAAATAAACTAAGGTCAATTTATCCAAGCATTCATTGAGCCATCTATTGTCTATGACAAATCAAAACTCTTATTTTACAAGTATGATTATAACAAACGATTGATTATTAGTTTTAACTCAAATGATGAGTATAAAATTTACTTTAATATTTGCCAAAAGTTTCATCCTTTCACTGCAGCATAAAAAAACTTAGAATAACATAATAAGATAAGTAAATTTTGTAATATGCTATGTATGAACTGAAAAATGTTATGTATAGCCTGATATCCGATAAGCATGACTTGAGTTTGATTTTGAGCATATTTGACATATGATATATTTGTATGTACATTTGGTATGAGATTTGTGTATATAGAGGAAGTGTGGGCAATATAATAACCTGTCGTATTTGGTGGCTTAGCCACACATATTTCTATAAACGACGATAAATCACCTAATGATTTGGTAGCTAAGCTGTAAATATTCTGAAAAGTGTCATACCGACACTAAGTGGTGTGTAGGATTGGATGGGTATTTAATACCCTATATGGTGTGTAGGGATGGTAGGAGATGGTGTGTAACGGATGGGGGTAGGATTGTAAATTTACATCTGATTCTGTTTCTATATGTGATATATGTTCTGTATCTGCTTTATTATGAATTATGTCTAAAATTTAATCTGTGGCACTAATTTAATAAGTTACACACTTAGTTTTGAAAACTCAACCTCTGTTTGTTTGTCACTTTCAGGTAACCTTCAGACTTAGGCGGATCGGTGCAACGGGAGCTCGATTATAATATTTTGGTACATTTGATTTATTTAAATTTGGAATTAAGGTGTTTTGTAAATTTTGGACTGTTTGGACACTTGGGACTGTTTTTGTTTTGGACTTTATTATCGTTTTCCTCTCAAAATTGATTAACCATTTTTATTGACGCCGCTCGATTTTTCCTACAAAATAATGGATTTTCAAACAACAAGTCGTGTTTTCCAAAATTTAATGCGCTAAAGATTTATGCTGCAAACTTATATGTTTTAGAAAATGTAAATAGAAAACCGTTTCACAAATCGGTTAAGAAATATATATGTTCTCAAATACATCAAATTTTTAGGTAACCAAAGCTAATGGTGCCTTTTCAAAACTAGCAAATTCTAGGTTTTCGAATGAACTTGCAGTAACATTTCCAAATCTAGCCATAACATCTAGGCCGGGCTTGGGGTGTTACACTAAAGTGGTATTATGAGGTAGGTTTGTAGTACAAAAAGATAGCTTGTATTAGTAGATGGATCTAAACATGTCTGGAGTCTAATTGGAAATGAGCAAACCGATTAAAAGACTAATATGTCATCTATTAAGTCTAATTGGGGAGATGCATTGTATTAGACATCAGTGTAACAACCCATTTTTAATGGTGTCGAAAATAGTGGTTTTAGGACCACAATTTCGATGAGGGAATAAATATTTTATTTATTATTTAAAGCTTACGAGTGTTTATTAAGGACGTATTAAATTTTTCTTAAGAAATTTTAAGGTTTAATTAGCTAATTAAGTAAAAAAGATTAAATTGTAAAGGTTGCAAAAGTGAGTTTTGACTAGTTAAATGGCTTTGGAAAGGTACAATTATCGATCTAGATAGTAATTATACTATTTTTAAAGTCAGTGGACAATTATGGGTAGGATTTTGTAATTTTATAAGCTATTAACCTAAGGGTAAAATGGTAAATAAATAAATATTTAATTAATAAACCAAATAGTATCATCTTCATTTTTTTTGCTTCTTCACCAATTTTTAAGATAAGAAAATAACCATTTCTAAAGATTTAGGGTTCGGCTGAGTCAAGGGCTTGCATATCAAGAAAAGAATCAATGAGACTTGAATCAGGGAAAGATGAAAGTCTCGCATTAGTTGTCAATTTAGTTGTAACAGTTGTGGTGATCGAGGTAAGTTCGTATAGAGATAAAAATTTTTCATTTGATGTATTGAATTGAGTTTACTTATTGTAATATATTAGATTTACTTTGACTTGATGAATACGATAATATTTTGGAATGTTGACGGTTAATTAGTCCCATTTGAACCTTAAGAATTCTTAGGATATAAATGACATGTCATTAGGGATTTCATGTTTCAGGTGCTGGTCTTGAATGTTCTACCAGTATCATGCAGCTAACATTCTGACCTACAGCTCGTGTGAGTAAGCCCATTTCACAGCTTGAGTGAGCACTATTGAAAAGGAAAGGTTACGGTTATATGGAAAGGCACACTATGTGTGAGCATTCTTGAGTATCCAATGTAATTCTAGACAATTCAACGAGTAAGAAAAAGGAAATGAAAAGGCTTGTATGCAATATCATAGATATGTATGTTCATAATATAAGAAAGTTAATATGTACCATGGATGAAAAGACTATTGAATATTCACATGAGCAAGGTGAATAGATGTAATTCACTTCATGACATTTATTGTGTTCTATGATGTTACATGGTTTAATCTTCTACTAATGGTGTGGATTATGTTGAATAGGAATATCAAGTATTTGTATGAACTACTGAGCATGATTAAATGTTTAAATGTGCGGAAAATGGTAAGTTTAAGTTTCTCTTTTACGAGCTTATTAAGCACGAGTTGCTTACGTAGTTATTTTTCTCTATTTCGTAGATTATCGAAAGCTTGACCGGTTGAAAGCTTGTCGGAGATATATCACACTATCCATCAATCACTTCAGTAGTTTTTGAGTTATTTTTGCCAATGTTATAAATGGCATGTATAGGACTTTTTATAATGAAAGTTTTTGATTTTGCTAATGAACAATTTGGTATGAGTATGTCTTTTATGTATACATTTTGTTTGTGTAGACTTATGATGTTTTAGCAAGTTTATGTCCTTTGGTTAATTTTAAGTACTTTGTAATATATGGTCCTTTTGGTATGTTTATTATGAAAGGTGAATGATTTATAATTGATTTCATTAGGTAGCTAAATTGACTAGGTTTTGTGCTTGAGATGTGGCAATATAACTTTGTTTTGATTGAAGTTGTTTTGGTATAAATGTGGTGCCTTTGAATGGCATATTAGTTAGGAAAAATAGGTTGATTAATTGGTATGTTTATATGTGTTTGAAGTGTGCTTAGGTCTATTGAATGTATGAATTAATGAAGTAGATCATTGGGCAAATTTTGAACTTTAAATGGCTTGTTTTAGGGACCAATTATAGAGCACACGGCCTGGCTACATGGTCGTGTGTCACTTATTATTTCAGGTGTGAGTATCACACGGCCTAAGACATGGCTGTGTATATCAAGTCAGTGAGTTACACGGTCTAGCATATGGTCTATGACACAGCCGTGTGACCCAATTCAATGAGTTACACTGTTTAAGACACGGGCTGGGATGTAACACCCAAAACCTGGCCTAGACATTATGGCCAAATCTGACGGCGTTACATGAGAGTGCTTAGAAAAGCTTAGTAAATTAAAAATCATTTAATTCGTTATCTTACTCAATCGTGAAATCTCTATTCCAATTATTACTTGAAAACATTTCTTTAACGCGGAAGCTAAATCGTCATTCAGTTATACGAGAACCATAAATTAAGTTTCCAAAACGTATTATATGCGTCGCCGTTTATAAACCGATAAACTTAACAATTAGAAATCCCAAAACCCAAAATAAATAGTTCGAGTCTGAATACTTAATTACTCCCAAAACAAATATAAAAATAAAGTAGATGAAATAAATATTGCTCAAAGAAAAATCCATAAATGTCTACCAGTGGTCACCACCGAGCCCTCCGTCGCACCGATCCATCTACTAATGAGGATTACCTGACAGATAAAATAAATAAAAGGGTGAGTTTTCGCAACTCAGTGTGTACATCCCCACAAGCAGCACACAAACAAACAGATAACAAAATACAAATATTCGACCTTAGCCTTACAGATATCGCATGCATAATAGATCAGATATCATAGATCAGAAATCATAGATCATGCCTACCAACCCTGCACACCATCTTCGTCCAACCCAACACACCATGTGGGGATAAAATCGACCCACCCAGCCCTACACACCAAGTATGAGGATATAATCTACCCATCCAACCCTACACACCAAATGGTACCAAAAAATAGTACATAGAGTTAAGTGCAGCTTCGCTGCCAGATATCAAGCTAGTCGCCTTTCAGACTTCCTTCTCTTCATAACAATCCCAACCCAATAGAATGCAACATAAATATCATGGCATGCTTATATGCAAATATCAGAACATATCAATATCATGGCAAAACAGATATACAGAATTAGACATATACACATGCTTATATTAACATGCTTTTACATACAATTCAGTAACCAATCAGAGTATAGGGTTTAAGTAACGCTTACCGCCCCTACAACCAGGTCACAGTCGACTTAGGTGACCCGTGCAACCTTACAGAACATTTCACATTAGATTGAGCTCACACGCCCATGTGCCCTGCCCGTGTGGCCCACACGGCCCAAAATAGCTTTGCCCGTATAGATCACACGGCTTGGCCCAAAACCCCACACGCCCGTGTGGTTCACCCGTGTGACCTACACGCCCGTGTGGCCTACATGGCCCAAATGGTCGAGCCCGTGCCTCACAGACGGCCTAGCCAGCCTCACACACCCGTACCCGTCGTGTCCGTGTGGCGCACGCACGGCCTGGCTCATCTGCTACACGCCCGTGTCTCATGACACAAGCTACCACACAGGTAGACCACACGTCCGTATGGCGTCGACAGTGGGCTTTTCAGCTTTTGTCGAAGCTCGATTTCTACGCAATCGGAGTACACAACTGGTTCGTTTTCGTTGCTAATCCAACCAAGAGCACTCCAAAGCCTAAGATTGACAAAATCGAGCCTAAATTAGTCTCTTAAATCGATTTACCTTAGAATGGACAAAACCCGAAACGCGAGATCTACTTACCTTCGACAAAGAACAATGTTTCTTTGCTATTTAGAACCCCAACTAGTGATCCACGGATCCTTGAACACTCTCTAAATAGTAACCAAAATCTTTCTTAACAAACTCCCACATAAAACACTTAACTTGATTAAAGCGATACTTACTGAATTGACAAAACCACTAGCAAAGCACCAAGCCAAACGAAAGAGAACGAAAAATCGAAGGAGAAGAAAAATGAAGAAGAAGGAAAAAGAAAGAAAAGAATTTCGGCAGCAAGGGTTTGGAAGAGGAAGACACGGCAGAGAAACTATTTTGCCAAAAAGAAGGAAATATGAAAACCTTAATTTTCCCTAAAGCCCACGGCTCAGAATTTTAATAAAACCCAACACTTAACTGAAACTTGCAGCAAAAATAATCCCAACGCCACTGCAGGGAATCGACCCCCTGACCCTAAGCGTAATCCCTTGCCACTTAACCACTAGACCAATAGGCCCATTCTGTTAAGTTTTACCAACAATCCCTGAAAAGCCCGCAGACCTCAAGTCAGGCTTTACTCAAATAAAACCCTCATTTAGCCCAAGTTATAGCTTGAACTTAGGACCTCCCATACACACCCCTAGAGCTCATAATCATTTAACCCAACATATAATTAAGCCAAAATAACACGAAGTATAAATTTAGACACTTCCAAGCCCAATAATCACAAAAGTCGAAAAACCAAAATTTAGAGCGTTACAACTCTACCCCCTTAAAGAAAATTCGTCCTCGAATTTTACCTGATCAGAAAAGGTGAGGATACTACTGACATATCGGATTCTCTGGCTCCCAAGTAGCTTCCCCAGTGCTATGATTCCGCCACAGCACCTTCACTAAAGGAATAGACTTCATATGCAGAACCTTAACGTCGCGATCCAAAATCTGAACCGGCTCCTCCTTTAACGTCAAATCTGACCTAACATCAATCTCCTCCACAGGAACAATGTGAGTAGGATCAGAGCGATACCGTCTCAACATCGATACATGGAATACATCATGTATAGGATCCAACTCTAGAGGTAGCTCCAACTGATAGGCAACTGGCCCCACTCACTTTAAAATTCGGTACGACTCAATAAATCGAGGACTCAGGTTGCCCTTACGATTGAACTTTTGAACCTTCTTCCATGGCGAAACCTTAAGAAAAACCATATCTCCCACAAAATTTTTGATGTCATTCCTTTTCAAACCCACATAGGACTTTTGTCTATCAAAAGCTGCTTTCAGTCGATCCCGAATCAAATGAACTTTATCCTTAGTCTCTGAAACCAACTCTGGACCCAGAACACGCCGCTCACCCAACTCAGTCCAGCACAAAGAAGTACGACATTTACGACTATAAAGTGCCTCATAAGGTACCATCTGAATACTAGACTGATAGTTGTTATTGTAAGCGAACTCTACCAATGGTAAGTACTCCTCCCAACTACCATGGAAATCCATGACACAACCCCTCAACATATCCTCCAATATCCGAATCACCCTCTTTGACTAATTATCTGTCTGAGGATGGAAAGCAGTACTGAAGTCAAGTCGAGAACCTAAAGCCTCATGAAGTTTTTACTAGAACCGAGACGTAAAACGAGGATCTCTATCAGAGATGATCGACATAGGAACCCCATGCAATCTCACTATCTTAGAAATGTAGAACTTAGCCAGCTTTTGCGAGGAGTAGTCCATCCTAACCGGAATAAAATGTGCGGACTTAGACAATCAGTCCACGATGACCCAGACAAAATCCTTCTTAGTAGGTGACAAAGGTAACCCACTAACGAAGTCCATCGTCACTCGCTCCCATTTCCACATCGGTATCTTTACTGGCTGTAACAAACCCGAAGGTAACTGATGCTCAGTCTTAATTTGCTGACAAGTGAAACAACGAGCAACAAAATCGGTTACCTCATGTTTTAATCCTGGCCACCAGTACAACTCTCGAAGATCCTTATATATCTTGTTTCTACCAGGATGCATAGCGTAAGGACTACTATGCGCCTCCCTCAGAATCGATAGTCTCGATCCTCATCATTAGGTACACAGATCCTATATCAAAAACGTAGTACTCTATCACTGTCAACCCTAAAATCAGAAGTAGTTCCAGCCTCAACCTGATGGAAACGCAACTCAAGAGACTTATCTCCCAACTACTTTTCCTTAATCTGATCCAACCATGACGGTCTAACCTGCAACTTAGCCAGAAGTCTCCCATCATCATAAAGACTTAGTCGAGCGAACATCGCCCTCAAATCAGTCATAACCTTACGGCTTAACGCGTCTGCCACTACATTGGCCTTACCTGAATGGTACTCGATCACATAGTCATAATCCTTCAGCAGCTCAATCCATCGACGCTGCCTAAAATTTAACTCCTTCTGAGTGAGGAGATACTTGAGGCTCTTGTGATCAGTGTAAATAATACACTTTTCACCATACAAATAATGCCTCCAGATGTTAAGAGCAAAAATCACCGCTGCCAACTCTAAATCATGCGTCAGATAATTAGCCTTGTGAGTCTTGAGCGGACGAGATGCATACGCGACCACTTTACCATCTTGCATCAAGATGAAACCCAAACCCATATATGACGCATCACTGTAAACCACGAAATCCTTGCCAAACTCAGGTTGTATTAGAACTGGAGCCTGAGTCAGGACTGTCTTGAGCTTCTCAAAACTCTCCTATTGAGTGTCAGTCCAAACGAAGGGGACTCCCTTACGCAGTAACTTAGTCAACGACGCTGCTATCAACGAGAGCCCTTCTACGAATCGTCGATAATATCTTGCTAGTCCTAGAAAACTGCGGACCTTCGTCACACTCTTCGACTGTTTCTAATCCAATACAGCCTCAATCTTACGGGGGTCAACACGAATCCTTCTAGCAGACACTACATGTCCCAAAAAGGTTACTTCCTTAAGCAAAAACTCTCACTTAGAGAACTTTGTGTAAAGTTGTTTCTCTCAGAGAATTTGTAAAACAACCTTAAGATGCTCATCATGTTCGTCATCAGTCTTAGAATACACCAGAATGTCGTCGATAAACACCACAATGAACTGGTCTAGGTAGGGCTGAAACACACGATTCATCAGATCTATGAATGCCGCTGGTGCGTTAATCAACCCAAAAGGCATAACTAGGAACTCGTAATGTCTATACCGTGTCCTAAATGCCGTTTTATGCACATCGGCCTCTTTTACTCTCAATTGATGATATCCTGACTGCAGATCGATCTTAGAGAACACTGAAGCTCCTCTAAACTGATCGAATAAATCGTTTATCCTCGGAAGTGGGTATTTATTCTTGATCGTCAACTTATTCAACTGACGATAATCGATGCACATCCTCATCGTACCATCCTTCTTCTTCATAAACAGAACCGGTACTCCCCATGGAGACATACTAGGATGAATAAACCCACGATCTAACAGCTCCTGAACTTGAGCCTTCAGTTCTGCCAGCTCTTTCTGTGCCATTTGATAAGGGGCGATAGACACTGGAGCTGTACCAAGAACCAACTCAATCCGAAAATCCACTACACGCCTCAGAGGCAACCCTGGTAATTCCTCTGGAAAGACATCTGGAAAGTCCCTCACAGTATGTATGTCCTTAACTGAAGAGTCCACAGAATAAAAAACACTGATGTAAGCCAAATACACCTCACATCCTTTCTTCACAAGCTTCTCTGCTACCAACGCGGATATCACATTACTCAGATAATTTTGTCGTTCTCTAATCACGACTACCTCATTATCCTCATCGGTCCTCAGAACCACCCTCTTTTCAGCACAATCCAGACTTACATGGTGCTTCACCAACCAATCCATACCTAGAATTAAGTCGAACTCCCCAAACGAAAGTTCCATCATATCAGCCAAAAATATTGTCCCTTGGACTTCTAACGGAATGTCCCTGAACAGCTTACTAACCCTAATGAACTGCCCCAACAGACTCACCATAAAAATTTCACTAGAAGTACTCTCATACAAAATCCCCAAGGTCCTAAATATAGAACATGCAACATAAGAATACGTAGAGCCTACGTCTATTAGTGCAACATAAGGTGCATTAAGAATAAAAAAGTACCCGTGATAATGTCTGGAGCATCTCCATCCTCACGACGATGTGCAGCATAGGCAAGTGTAGGTTGCCTCGCCTCAGTCGGCCTAGCACCCCTGCCAGGTGCTCTCTGACCTCGACCTATACCGTTACCATCCTAGCCTGTCTTCAACCCCTAGGTGGCTGCTGTACCCCTCTCGGTAGCTGCGTAGTCTCAGCAACCGGAGCTTGCACCTGATTACCCCTTAGTGGGCAATCCTTAACTCGGTACTTAGTCGATCCAAATCTCAAACAAGCCCCAGTAGATCTCTAACACTCGCCTGGATGACGTCTTTACACAGCTGATAGATCGCCACCCCAGTAGGCGCAACAGTAGGCCCAACTCTCACGGGCCCATCAGTCTTGGCCTTTTTCTTAGGCCTCATCTCAGAACCAGTAAACTCAGAATCCCTCTTAACCTTCCCTTTTTTACGGTTTTAGCGCTCAGAGTACTTCACCTCCTCGGCTATCTTGGCCTTCTCGACCAAGACTAAGAAATCTCGCTTCCTCTGAGGAGCTATCAGAACTCGTAGAATATCACGAAGTCCATCCTCAAATCAAACACAACGCTCATACTTAGTCGTCACCATGCCCCTCGCATAGCGACTTAGCTTAAAAAATTTAGCCTCATACTCGGCCACTGAACGGTCTCCCTGAGTGAGATTCAGAAACTCACGTTGCCTAGCGTCAGTGTAGCTAGCCTCCACATACTTACTCTAGCAGGTGGTCTTAAACAAATCTCAAGTCAACCTATCAGGCTGAGTACCCTCCTTAACGGTCAACCACCACTGATATGCCTCATTCGAAGCAAAGACACAGCTTCCTTAAGCTTTTGCTCATCAGAAAAGTCCAGGTCATCCATAAGGCGCTCTGTGGCCTCTATCCAATATTTGACCACACTCGGAACAATTCCAGCGATACTCTTAAATATCTCAGCCCCATTCGACCGGAGATGTTCCATAACCGACCCATAGCTTCTAGATCCAACATTAGCCCCAGTGATCCTATCTAGAATTCGCAACATAGCCTGGGACAATACGTCATCCCCACCGCATCGGCAAAATTCAAGACTGGTCTCGATGGCGGTGATCACGGTGTCCCACTAGAGTCTAAATTAGGGATCGTATCAGATGCGAAAGACTCAACTCGAATCCCTCTATGGCCTCTACCTCGGCCTTTAGTACCGCTTCCACGAGTACCACGTGTGTTAATCATAACTATCGAATTAATCTGTATTTTAAAAGTTTTATGCATATCAATTTACAGTTTCGATAATTATTAGCATATATTTTATACAGAACAACATCAGAGTTTCAGAGTCAGTTATCGCGAGTAATACGTCTCACTACAGTTTTAGTTTACACTACCTAAGTGTTTCAGAAAAGTACTACCAATAGTAGTCTCAATATACATATTTAACATTTCAGACAGATACAGATAAAATTTCATTATAGGTATGCTTTCAGACAATACGTATCAGAGTTTCAGGGTACTTACAGGATCGACGCCGGAGACTCGGTGAACCACTTATTTATCGAAACACTCCAAATTACTTTACCACATACTTTTCAAAACCCATTCTTTTTACTGCCCAAATCCACAGCCGAGTTTTTACAAACCTGACTCTAATACCACTAAATGTAACACCCCAAACTCGGCCTAGACTTTATGGCCGAATCTGGCGGCGTCACATGAGAGTGCTTTTAGAAAAGCTTAGTAAGTTAAAAATCGTTCAATTCGTTATCTTACTTAATCGTGAAATCTTTATTCCAATTATTGCTTGAAAACATTTCTTTAATGCGAAAGCTAAATCGTCATTCAGGTATACGAGAACCATAAATTAAGTTTCCAAAATGTATTATATGCGTCGTTGTTTATAAACCAATAAACTTAACAGTTAGAAATCCCAAAACCCAAAATAAATAGTTCGAGTCAGAATACCTAATTACTCCCAAAACAAATATAAAAATAAAACAGATGAAACTGAGCCCAAATTAGTCTCTTAAATCAATTTACCTAAGAATAGATAAAACCTGAAACGCGAGATCTACTTACCTTCTACGAAGAACGATGTTTTTTTGTTGTTTAGAACCCCAACTAGTGATCCGCGGATCCTTGAACACTCCCTAAATAGCAACCAAAATCTCTCTTAACAAACTACCACATAAAACACTTAACTTGATTAAAGCGATACTTACTGAATCGACGAAACCACTAGCAAAGTACCAAGCCAAACGAAAAAGAACGAAAAATCAAAGGAGAAGAAAAATGGAGAAGAAGGAAAAAGAAAGAAAAGAATTTCAGCAGCAAGGGTTTGGAAGAGGAAGACACGACAGAAAAACTGTTTTGCCAAAAAGAAGGAAATATGAAAACCCTAATTCTTCCCTAACGCCCACGGCTCAGAATTTTAATAAAACCCAACACTTAACTGAAACTTGCAGCAAAAATAATCCCAACGCCACTGCAGGGAATCGAACCCCTGACCCTAAGCGTAATCCCTTGCCACTTAACTACTAGACCAGCAGGCCCATTCTGTTAAGTTTTACCAACAATCCCAGATAAGCCCACTGACCTCAAGTTAGGCTTTACTTAAATAAAACCCTCATTTACCCCAAGTTACAGCTTGAACTTAGGACCTCCCATACACACCCCTAGAGCTCATAATCACTTAACCCAACATATAATTAAGCCAAAATAACATGAAGCACAAATTCAGACACTTCCAAGCCCAATAATCACAAAAGCCAAAAATTAAAAAATTAGGGCGTTACATGGGACACGATCGTGTGTCCCATTGTTCGATTATTACACGGTCTGGGCTATGTCACACGGCCTGGCCACATAGCCGTATGACCTTTATTTTCAAAATTTTTAACTTTTACACAAAATTTTTGAATTATTTTAAATTAGTCTAGAATTGATTCTGAACTATTTTAAGGGCCTCAATGGCTCAATTTAAGGCCCAAATGTATATATTTGCTAGGTTTGTAATGTGTTTTAGGTAATTATTATTAAATGACATTATTGATCTATTTTGAAGTTAATTGTTCTGATTTGTATGGTAATGTTCTGTAACCTTAATCCGACAACGAAGACGGGTTAGGGGTGTTACAATCAGAGAGGATGACTCCTAGAAGAAAGAGACATAGATGTAATTGCCTAGAGTGATAGTACATCAGACAGGACCCAAGGAAAATAGTTCATGAATTTGTTTATGGATTTATTCACTTGTGACATTCATAGTGTGGCATACGTAAATCCTAAGTTGATGGTTGACTATGTATACGTGACTCGTACACTTAGATATAAATAAAAGCCTGAGTTCAAATAGTCAAGGAATCGAAAGCTGGTATGTTGGGTGTACGACTTCTGTAATATGTAGTTTCATTTACAAAAGTGGAATTCATAGCCTGAAAAATGGGTAAATGATATCCTCTCATTGGCATTACGTGGTTGATGAAAAGTAAACGTAGCCACGGGTCGTCCGTCTTTTGTGATGAATGAATTTATCACTATTTGATAGTGATTGACTTTTTATGAAGGAAGATGTAATAGTTATCATGAGTTAAAATAGGATCATATAGGGAGAACAGATACTATCCCAAAAAGATCAAGGATATCCTATGAGAGCAACACACTTATGACAAGGTCATTAGACGGGCATTGAGTAATTGCTTTCGTAATGGTATGTCATTGGGGAGAGCTCAGTCACGATACTATAGTGGAATGACTTCGTGAATAAATGAGTTTATAATTAATAGGTGAAAAGTCAGAACTTAATTATAAATCATTTGAGCATCAACTACATATGTCCAATTGATCCCTCCGCTAGCTCGTTGAAACCAAAAATGAATTTTGTGTTTGAATAGAAATGAACGAAATGAATAGAAAAAATAGAAATGAGAAACATTCAGGAAAAATTATAGTTTTCTCTGAAATAGAGAAATGGAATCATTTGGAAATGAATGTAGGTTTCCAAAAATAGAAATAGAAATGGAAATGATCCATTTGCAATTCTATATAGATTACTTAAAAATGATTAGAAGAATGAGTTTCTATTTTTGAGTTGTTTTGAAGCCCGAAAATAAAAATAAACCATTCGGTCATAGTGAAAATGTTGAGTTGTGAAATATTGAATGAATTTTCTTGAAATTTTACCAAAGGTAAAATCATTAAAATTTTATCGGGGGTAAAATCATTAAAATTTTATCGGAGGTAAAATCTTTAAAATTTTACTAGGGGTAAAATATTCAAAAAAATTTTAGAGGTAAAATTGGGATGAGAAAATTATTTAATATGTATATATTGAAGTTTAGAAATAGAAAAACAAAATCAAGTTGGATGAAATTACAAAGTACTGGGTCAAAAAGTCTGAAAAGTACTAGTAATTGGACCCGATGCAAAAAAGGCCCAAAAAGCCTATCATGTAATAAGGTGTGTAACACCCTAAACCTGGCCTAGAAGTTTAGACCGAATTTCAGATGTTACATTGATCACTGAAGTAATCGTAGGAAAATTCTTCAACATGAGTTATCTTAAATTCCATTACAAAATATATCTATTTCTTTGCGAACCAAAAAAAATTATCCATTTAGTCTTTAATTAGAAAACTTTAAGCTAGGTTTAATTTATGATCAAAATAGAATTCATGAGATAAATCAAAAACAGAATTTGTGCCATAATTTTTACAAAACCTTACAGTTCAAAAACCGAATAACAAAATAAAAACTGAAAATAAGAACTGGTAATTTTATTTTTCACTGAGACTGTCTGAGACCTTCGCATACCGAGTCCAGCGTCAGAAGTTCAGAAACATACCTGCAAGAGGAAACACTAAGCGGGTGAGCCACATGAACTCAGTGTGAGTTTGAATCGAGACTAAAAATAGAATTACGGAATTTAATTCAATAGCACAACAGATTTACAGATATTCACTAAGTCAGAAAGTAAACTTGGAACTAACGTTCCAACAAAACATAACACTCAAGCACACCAAGTCACACACACACACACAGACAGAATACAGTCAGATAGTCTAGCACCCAGAACTCTCAAACAGATGCGTATGAAATGCAGTCAAGTAATAAAACCCACCCATCTAGCCAACATACCTCTCCGTCCCCCGATCACACCCCATAAGAGCTAATTAAGCTCATCCAACCAAAACACACCACATAGGACCTCGAAGGGCTCGTTCAACCCTATACACCATATATGTGGACTAAGCCACTCAGATATTAATACGTAGCAGATCTGGCATATATGCAGTATAGTGCAATGTGGTAAACTGCTGTACAGACATGTTGGGGTTTGAACTATCAGACCAGATAATAGTACGTAGCAAAGCTGACGCACATGCAGTACAGTGCGATAAATCGCTGTATGAATAAGTTGCAGTAAGAATCAGTCTCCCTTTTCTTCGCAATCCCACCCAAAACTTTACTTTATGCAAGTGTTTGTATGCATACAATCTCACAGAATAGTGACACATTAACAGGCAGTCAGATAAAACAGATATGCACACATACACACCTAGTTAACCGGGTTCAGAATCAGACATCTCACACACATCAGTCACAAATTACACATGAACAGAAACTTGTATCAAAGCCTTATTCACCTTCACTAAAGCCTAGCCAAGATTCAAAACACATACAAACACGATTTCAGGTCAAAACATACACAGAACCAATATAAGTGACCTAGGGTCATGTAACAGCCCATTTTTAGTCAAATTAGAATAGTGGTTTCGAGACTAGAAATTTGAGGTCAAAATATTTATTTTATTATTATTTTGATGTCTACAACATGATACTATGATTTTATGAAAATTTCGTTAAGAAATTTTATAGTTTGAATGCTCAATTCGATAAAAAGGACTAAATCGCATAAAGTGCAAAAGTTGTGTTCTAATAGCTAAAGGGGTCTAATAGCTATGGAAATTTAAAGTGGAGGTCCTTATGTAGTAATTATACCATTTTTAATATGAATGGACAAAGATGTACATGAATTAATAAGGTTGATGTTGTAAATTGATAATTAAAGATATTAAAATATAGAAAACAAAAGAACAAAGCATGCATGTTCATCTTCTTGCCAAAATTTGAAGAATAAAAAAGCCATGGGAGAATTTTAAACATTCGGCCATCGATACCTTGTGCATGTAAGTGATTTTTTATTCGATTTTTAATGATTTTTATGTTTTTGAAGTCATTGTAGCTTAATCTAGCTAGCCCAGGGACTAATTTACAAAAATTTTAAAGGTCTAGGGTTTTACCATTGATGAATATATGTGTATTTTATTTTTGATGATAGAAAATGAATGGTTGTTGTTAGATAAATAACATTTGTTAAGTGATTTTTGATAAAATTGTCAATTAGGGATGAATTTAAGAAATGTGATAAATTGTGTGGTAAATGTGTGAAATAATAAAAAAAATGGGCTGCTATGAGTATAGGTGAAATTCAGCTAGCATGAGTGTGGACTCAATTGCATGAATTTGCATTTTTATGAGCTAGGGACTAAATTGTAAAGAATTCAAAATTCAAGGGGCAAAAGTGTAATTTTTCTATAATATGATTTTTGGGTTAAATTGAATAGAATGATATTTAATTGAGTTAAATTTGATTATATAGATCAAGAAAAGTAATGTATGGATCTACATCGGGGGAAAAACTTAAGTATTGGACTATTCGATCCATTTCGTCATTTTTGTGATCGAGTTAAGTTCCTATGTTAATAAACATTAATATAATTGTGTTTTAAATGCTTTATAATTGCATTAACTGTGAATACGACTTTACGAAAATGTTCGACAAATATTCAACAATGTATAAATCCCGGTTGAACCTTAGGAATAGATATGATACAAATGACATGTTATTAGGGGTTGTTGTGTTTTGGGTGCTGGTCCGTATGTTCTACCGGTGGCTGAGTTTTTTGGTATATGTTGCGGGTTCTCGCCAGCTTGTGTGAACAGCACCGTGTAGCTACGTCTTGACCGTCAACTTGTGAGAGTAGACCTTGTGATAGCTCGAGATGAGCATTTTGCATATGAGATATGAGATTGAGATGGTTTCGACCATGTATTGGCACTTAGGGTGTGAGATTCCCGAGTATCCGATATTATTCCAAATGGTTCAACGGGTATATCAATGATATGAAAAAGAATGAGATTGATATGTATCGATGCATGTATGTACTTAAAACGTATAACCATTGAACTCATGAAATTGATGAGTTCCATGATTAGCTATGTGAATGAATATATGTTAACCTTGTGATTAAATGGAATTGTAGTATATTATGTTTATCTTACCCAAAATTGTGAATGACTGGTAAGTTATACTTATTAGCAATATAACCTTACTAAGATTTATAGCTAAATGACTGGTAAGTTATACTTTTTAGCAATACGAGCTTACTAAGCTTTATAGCTTACTCTGTTTACTTTTTTGTGTTTTATAATGATTTCGAAGCTTGTTCAGATTGGGAGTTGTCAGAGATCTCATCACATTATCCAGGTGTCATTTTGGTACTTTTGAACTTATGTACTTAGTTATATGGCATGTAGAAGTTATGGTTAATATGGCCTATAAGTTTGTAATGTATTTAGCCAATTGATTTGGCTTATAAATGATGTATGTTTTGGTTATGTTTATAGCCATGTGATTGGGCTTATTTTGGTATTCTTGGTTATGCATATATGTGAAAAAGGTCTTTATTATGTGGTTTATAATTGCTATTTGAATGTTTTGTTGTGAATTGGTATTTTAAATACCAAATGGTTGGATTTTGAGATATGGTATGCATGTTGATTTAGGCACAAAGTCTGCTTAGTAAGTTTGATCATTTAGGTGATTTTTGGATGTGAAATTGGCATGAAATTGAACGGTTAATTGCGATAGTTATGAGTATTGTAGTTGTTGGTATTGGAATAGTATGATTTATGCTTGGTTGAGATTGGTTTGAATGCCTATTGAGGATTTGGTTATATGTCATTTGATGTGTTTAGGTTGTTGCAAGATTGGGTGAGAAATGTGGCTTAAAACATAACCTATTTTTGTCCACACGGGTAGAGACACAGGCATGTGTCTTAATCGTGTATGACACACGGTCAAGTGACATGGCCATGTATCCCCTGATGTTTATTTAGAAATCAAGTCAGTAACTCCACAAGGTCCAGCACACGGGCATGTGACTTGGCCGTGTGGCATAAGCCAATATGCCCTACAGTTTTGCACGACCTATCACACGGCCTGGGACACAGACGTGTGAGGCCATTTCGAAGGGTACACGGGCTAGTCACACGGGCGTGTGGTTGGTCGTGTGACCTAAGTCAGGGAGTTAGATGAGGTAGGACACGGGCTGGGACACGGCCATGTGATCCCATTTCGAATGTCCACACGGTCTGTGACACGGGCGTGTCTTTGGCCGTGTGAGACATACGGCCAAGCCACACGGGCATGTATCCCCTGTACTTTAAAATTTTTTTATGTTTTCCAAATTTTTTCCTAAGTTCTCGGTTTAGTCCCAAACCACTTCTAATACTTGATTTGAGCCTCGAGGGCTTGTATTAGGGACAATATGATTGATTATAAATGAATTTTATTTGGATATGAAAAAATTATGAAAAATGTATGTTTGTTTAAGTAATAAGTCTGGTAATACTCCGTAACCTTATTCCAGTGATGAATACGGGTTAAGGGTGTTACAGGTCACCCGCCTGTGTGCTTTGGCTGTGTGGAACAGTCTAGGCTATGTGGGAGGTCAAATGCCTGTGTGAAGAGTGGCACACGGCCGTGTGAAGCGAGGCACACTCCCGTGTGGACCAGGGACATGGTCATGGGAACAGGCCGTGTAACTTACTGTCCAATTGTGCTAAAATAGAGTACAGGGCAGACACAACCATGTACAGGTCTCACACGCCCGTGTGGTCAGGCCATGTGGCACCACATCATTCAAACCCTAATTCCTGAAAAAACATGCCCGTGTGCCCATAGGACAAAGCCGTGTGAAAATCGACTAATTTTCCCCAATTCGGCCACACGGCTGTGTGGCAACAAAATTTACCAGAAAACCTTAATTCTTAAAAGCACATGGTCGTGCGAACTGGCACACTCGTGTGGTCGTCCGCGTGGTCACGAAACCACCCAAAAATAGCCCTAAAAATCGTGCTTTCACCCTCGTAGCACTTTCTCGCCCTCGATAACTCGAGATTGTACCAAAACTAACAGGTTCTAAGCACAAAAGAGCAGTACCACATAAAAAATAACAGATTGCCGAACACTTACACACCAATTGTCGACTTTTCAAAGAGTCGAATTAAAATTCGTAAATAAAATAGAAAGAGTACAAAACCCACACCTGATTTGACAACAGAGGAGCGAAATTCTTCGGAATACGTGCAGCGAAAACCGTTTCCCAAAAGAAAGAAAAATAAAAGAAAAACCAAAAACCAAATAAAAAGAAAAAAATAAGAGGAAGAAGAAAAGAACATCTAGCAAGTTATAAAAAATAATAGTATGTTCAAAATAAAATATAACTTAAACAAAACTATTATTTAATAAAACAAAATTATATAAAAATGTTTTCCCAAAATGCACACACACAGACTCAAACCCAGAACCCAAAGGCACTCTAACACACAATCTACCATCAGATCAGCAGGCACATTTTGACACTTAAACGCACAACTAAATACAATAGCGTAACCTTCTCACTAACCCAAACCACAAAACTCAAAACTTCTAACTTCAAAATCCAGGGTGTTACAAGGTGGAATGGCGAAACCCTAGTATTATTAAGTAGGGTTGCTGCCCCTACATCCTAGTTGAATAGTGATATCTTTTTTCTAGTAGAAATAAACTTCTACATCTCTACAAGGGTTTGACTTTCTATTCCTATAAATAAATGGCATCGGTAGAGCTATTCACAAATTTTTTAGAGATTTTTATTCTACCAAAAAAATTGAGAGAATTTATTATCAAATGTTAGATATATTTTTCTAACATAACAATTCTATCGGTTTCTATTAAAAAGAGAGAATTTTTGTTTTCACCCCCCCAAAAAAGAGAAAACATTTTCTAGTTCTGTGTTTCGATTTAATTGGTTTGAACCCACACTCGAAGCAATTCGTGGTACGAGAATAGCAAAGAAAATTGTTTGGTTGAAAGCCAGGAACAACGAACGTCAAGTATGAATTCGGTTAGGGTTTATTGCTATAAATATCACAAACTGGGTCGATTTTTAAAATTTTAATTTTTCGCTGTGCAAGAAAACCATTTTCAAACCAGATTTTTTTCCAACAGATTGTTGGACTGAAGAAGGTTAATTGAACAATGTGGTGCTAAAAAATTCAATATTTGCAAGAATGGGTGTATACAATTTCATGGTTGAGTTTGTGTGCCTAATAATGATGAGTTGAGGCGTTAGATTCTTCAAAAATCCCATGATGGACCTTTTGCTATGTATCCTACTAGTACAAAAATATATTGTGATTTGTGAGAACCATATTAGCGACCCAATATAAAAAGAGGTAGTTGGATTTATTTCTAGATGTTTGACTTGTCAAAGGGTTAAGGACAAACATCAAGTTTTGTTGGGATTGCTTCAGCCAATAGCGATTCCTGGATGTAAGTGGGAAAGAGTGACTATGGATAGGATTACCGATTACTCAGAAAAAAGAGAGAATGTTATATAGGTCATTATGGACCGATTGACTAAGTTAGCTCATTTTCTAGCAGTACAAACAAATTGGTCTCTTTGAAAACTTGTCGAATTATATATCAAAGAGATAGTAAGGTTGTATGATGTGCCAGTGTTGATTGTTTTGGGTCGAGATCCTTGGTTTGCTTCATGGTTTTGGAAGAAGTTTCATGAATCTTTAGGTATGAGGTTGAGTTTTAGTACTGCTTTTCATCCACAAATGGATGGTCAGTCAGAACGTGTTATTCATGTTTTGAAAGATAAAATGCGGGCTTGTATTATTGACTTGGAAGGAAGGTGGGAATGTTATTTGCCGTTAGTAGAGTTCCCAACAACAATAGCTTTCAATCAAGTATTCAGATGACTCCATATAAGGATTGTATGGTTGAAGGTGTCGCACTCCATTATGTTGGATGGAACTTGGTGAGAGAAAAATAGTGGAACTAGAGTTAATAGCAGAAATGAAAGATAAGGTTCGACTGATTCAGGATCAGTTAAAGACGACATCACATAGACAGAATTCGTATGCTGATCTGAAGAGAAAGGAGATCGAGTATGTATGAAGTGGAAGAAAAAGTATTCTGGAAAGTGTTTTCATGAAAAAAGTGATGTACTTTTTGATAATTTGTCCTAGTTTCGACACCTCAAAACATCAAAGTTAAAATAGTTGAAACCTAGGCTTAAGTCTTGAGACTTAAAACTAAGTATCGACACCTAAGGTCAAGTCTCAAGACTTAACTCTGCATTTTGATAATTTGTCTTAGGATTCGTAACTAGGCCCATATTTGATTGACCCTAACCCTAACCCTAAACTTTCATAAATGGGCCCCATTAAAGTCTTGTTCATGCTTTGAACATATATTTCGCTCAATAATTACATGCCATGATTATTTGTCTAGCTTCGGCGTTTTGCATTTGTATTGTTTAAATTGCTCCAGGAACGAATGTGACATCCTGCATTTATATCCGTCTACTGGATCAATTATAAGATGTTACACATTTGTCTAATTGTATCTAGAATAACACCTCCAAATGCCAAACTTAAATTTATATAATAATTTCATACATATGTAAAAATAAATAATAAAGAACTACATCGATAATAAAAGTAAAGCTAAAAATATTATACACATTATTATTTTATTAATGAAATTATGATTAAATTTTTTGTAATTTCATAAATATCAAATAATGTAAAATTTTCATTATATATAAATTTTAATTTAATATCTTTATTGGGGATTTTTTTTTCTTATCTTATTTGTTTAAATCTAAACACAAATTTTAAAATTAATTTTAAACTCAGTGCTATATTAACTTGGGATGGCTATAAGGTAGGGTGGAGAGATTTTTTACTTGCCTCAACTTCAGCCGAGTTTTTATACCTTTTGCTTTAACTTATCACGAAGCTAGTCTTTTAAAAAAATTTAATACCCAAACCCAACCACAAGAAAAACCCTGGATTCTTACTTGCTCCGTTCCAAAATATTAAATAATTTTTATATTACATTAATTGTTACAAGATAATTATGAAATCTTATAAAAATTAAAAAAATTAACTAAATATATAAAAAGGTAAAAGTTTAGAAATCATTATAAAATTTAAAATTTTAATTAAAATATATAAAATTAGGTATTGGTTGAAAAAAAAGTATTAATAAAAAATTAAGTGTTGAATTTAAAATTTAAAATTTACTTAGTATATTACTTAAAATTAAGTACAAAGTATAATTAGATTGTTTGATAAATTTAAAATTTAAATTATGACAAATTTCATTTTAAAATTTATCCTTATTTTTTAAAAATATTTCATGTTTTTTAAAAGGAGGTCAAACTTAAAAGTAAAGTGTTTTAAAAGATAATATGATGTTAAAAGAAATGAATTAAAATGAATTAAATTAAAAAATATTTCTTTTAAGTGATAAGTAGTTGTTTATCTATTTATCATTGTTACACTTTTTTTTATAAAAAAAATTCTATCACATAATTTTTATTATGTATTATCGAACGTGTGTAAAAAATTAAATTTTAGTTGATTTATTTCTTTCAATAGCTTATCGTAGTTATAAATTAAAGAGGGATGTTTTAGTAAAATTATCCAGCGGGATGGTGTGAGTTGATAAAAAAAATATACTAATCTAACCCTATAAATTTTTAATCGAAACGTAGTCTCAATTTCTTTTAAAAAAAAGGAGGCGTATAAAATCTCATCGCATTAAAATCACCACGATTGTTGTTTTATAAATCTCGCCTTAAAAGGTAAGATGTTCAAGGGAAGTAAAACACAAGCTCTAATGTCTTGTCGAGTAGATATATTTACAGGCTGATTTATATGGTTGAATTTTGAAATACAGATTTTTCAAATTGGTTTCAATTACTCCTAATTCAAATTAAATGAATAATTATAAAAATTATAAATTATTTTCTAGATAAATTCAATTATAATTTATTTAAAAATTAGTATAATACTAATTTCTACATTATTATGTTTTCAACAATCTATTTATACAAACTAACGAGGCTTTGGTTTAATGGTAATGTTGAAGCCTTAATAATTTTGATATTATAAGTTCAAGTTACATCTGATGTAAATATGTAGATTCTCTCTTAAAATTAAATTTATTTTTGAATTAGTTATTCAATTCAGTATTTATAATAATTAATTCTATTTGAATTATTCTAACTTCACAAATTAATAATTTGTTAATACAAGATAAGATATGATGTTGGAGGTAAGAGGTGGCTTTCACTGTGTGCTAAGAGTTACTAATGCTTGTCTAGGAGTGTTTGGAGAGCATTGATGAGATTTAGGCAGCAATGGATAAATAGCTTGGAGTCTTTGTAATGATAAAATGAGGTTTATATGGAGGGGAGCTTTGGTGTGGGCTCTTCTAAACAGCTCTCCTACTGTGTAAGATTGGTAGTAGAGTTAATAGACAACTCTATTAAGATATGGTGTAATTGGATCATATTTTGGAGGATTGGTAGTAAAATTACGAAGACTTTATTGCACCTGCACTTGGTTGTGATAAGAGAAGTCTGTAAGTGAATCTGTATGTGATTTGGTAGTAGTCCACATGGTAAGCATGCAAGAGTTTTTAGTTGGGCAAGTCTTTTTATAAGCCAACCCTTTCATGGTCAAAGTGTTGACTGAGGTACCTTGGGTAAGGTAGTTATTAGTGGCAGAGCCACATTGAAGAAAAAAGTTAAAAAAAAAAATTCTAATTTTAAAAAATATATAATAAATGTATTAATCCCAAAAAAAATTAAAAATATTTGAAAATGACCCTAAAATTTGAGAAGGACTTGCCAAATTTTTGGAAAAGGGATTACTCTACACCCTCTAAAACTCAAAAATCCCTAATTCCATTTTTTTTCTCAATACTGGTCACTTTTCTCTCAAATTTCTTTTATTATCTCACTCTCTCTAGAATTTTTATAAGATGTTCGCCTCCCTGATTTGATAACAACTCTTCTTTTGTTTTCATATTTTATTGATTAATCTCATGATTGTGGCTTTTCTTATGATAGAAATTTTGTGATTTTAATGTTGTCTGAGATTCTTAACATTGTGATTGGGTAATAAACTTTAGAGGTTGATTAATACAAAATTTTGAAGAAATTAGGATTGTTTTATTTATAATATTAAATTTCTTGAATATTGATTAGAAATTTAGTTTTTTTTTTATTTAGAAATTATTGTTGTTAGTGAGATTATCGTGAATCTTGTATTTGAAATTTTGATATCTTACATTCTCATGACATAAAAAAGCAATAAGTAATTTTTATTTTTGTGAAAGAAAATTACTAGTTGTATATTGTATTTATGAAAACACTTATGTGTTTAAGACTTAGATTTATTTGTTAAATGTTTAACTGAAATGAGAAAATATTTTAAAAGAAAGCCTGGTAGTGCCATAAATGAAGAACAACACGAAAAAGAAATATTATGTATTAATTTATATGACTTTGATAAACATTTTAATTTTAAAAAAAATTGACTCCATAATCCAAAATTTTAACACCTTTCTAAAAATTGTTCCATCAGGGGTTAGATTATAAAATGATATTCTCGAGACGATCTTCTTGGGAAGGTTTCTTCTGACGAAGGTGATACTGCTATTGGCGAGCCTAAAAGGATCAAAACGAAATCATGGTGGTTAAAGAATTTTGTGCATGATAAAATTTAAATTTATGATCAAAACGATGCATGCAAAGATAATGTATGCAATAATTGTTCCGCTTATTTGGATATGGGTAGTTTTCTAAATTCTTTTTAAAGTTAAAAGAGCAAAACTTCGGTAGTGCAATACTGACAATAATAAAAAACAATATATGTACATTATTAGCATGATGTTATAAGAGGATTAAAATTATATGGAAGAAAATCGAACCGTGTTCTAAGATCCACCTTTGATTAAAAATATTGACTTTCTAGGCTTAATCTAGAACCGAAGCTAAATTTTTAAAATTTGATACGTTAGAAAAAGAGATATTTTTTCTTTAAAAAAGTAAACCACGTTTGAGAAAACAAGACAGAAGCAAAATACATAAAATAAAACCAAAACAAACTAGATGTGTGTTTTATTATATATATAAATGTGAATTTGAGAACAATGGAAGCTTCTAACTTGTATTCGACAATTACCAACTGAGACGGCAATCTCTTTGTTTGACATTTAGCATCAAACTTCCCACCACTTCACCTTTATAAACAAATAGAAAAAATCCCATTTCCCCAAAGGTTTAGGTTACGTTACTGCGATTCTTTTACCTTCTGTTGGATTTGAGTGTATATTTCAACATCATAATTACATTTATGTGTCTAGGAAAAAGAATATAACGGGTTAGAATTTGATCAGTCAGATTGAAAATTAAAGTAAAAGCTCGACTGATTGTAAATTAATATCAACTTATTTATGAATTTTATGTTTTTTTAATAATATTATATTTTTTAAATTTTAATAATTTATTTTATTTGAACCAGATCAATCGAGAATTGGTGGCCTAGAAAATTTGCCTATTCATCCAATTCCAAAACATTGGCCATAATATAGTATAATCCAATAAGATGGCTGATTTGATATTCTAATTTGTGGTTAAAGAAAATATTAAATGTTTTTATATTAATATTGTAATATTTTTATTCTTAAATTTTAAATATATATATTTTTAATAATACTTTTTCTTTTGGATTGGTTTAATCCGAATTTGAAATTTCTCTATCCACTTGATACTCTTACTCTTATATAGGTTTAACCATATATTTATATGTTATATTCAAATAATATAAACATCAAACATATATTTTAAATAAAATAAACACGATAATTTGATTTAACGCTAAAATCGAGATTCCAAAAAATTTGAGAAATTAAAATTAATTTTTAACCTCTAAAATTTATTCTAATTAAAATTCTTTCATATTTAGAATCTGTCCAAATTTGAATATATCACATGTGCATCACGATGTACATATAAAAGGGCTGCTTGCCTGCTTCCTCGAAAAAAAAGCTGCTAATTCCAAGAGGAAATTTACTATAATAAAAAGTAACCAACGACCATTACCAAACAAAAAAAAAAAAAAAAAAAAAACAACGAATGCAGCCATATTGATAATATGATATCGCATACATATATATAGAAAAATGAAAAGAAATTCCAATAAAATATAATTTGAGTATTGGAAGCTAAAACTGATGAAAAAGACTGAAATTAGAATTCAAATAAAAAAAAGAAAGAGTAGAAAATGGCATAGGATTGTTGAAATTCAACCTGAACTATAACATAATACACTATTTTAAGTCTTTAGATTGAATTCTTCTTCAGCCTGTAGAAGATTCTATTAGATAAAATAAAAAATTGTTGTACCTTATAATATATATGCATATATTTTCTTTCGTGTTTTTGGGTACCTAAGAAAATTTCAATCTATGATAACTTCTATATATAAATACCCCTTTAATTAAACGAAACACTAGCATCAGATTCTTGTGTTAGAAGTACAATCTGAGAAGTCTCCCTGTGAGAAAATGGCATCCTACCAAATCTTAGCTTTCGCAGCTTTGTTCTTGATCTTGTTACCCGTAGCCGTTAATGGAGATTTAGGTGACTTATCTCCTGCTCTATCTCCTTTCTATGGTACTTCCCTCACTTTAAGTTGCTTCATCTGTGACACAAACTACTGAAAATCTAGTATATGAAACACTATTTTTGTCTGGTTTTGAAAAACAGATAGGTTGTGTGATGATGTTGATTGTGGAAAGGGAACATGCAAAGCAGACATAAGCTACCCTTTGAACTACATCTGTGAGTGTGATGCTGGTTGGAAAAGAACTCAAGACGACAGTGATGATGATGATGATCATAAGTTTCTGCCATGCGTTATTCCCAACTGTAAACAATCTATTTTATGTTTGGATCATGGAAGATTATATCATTCGATTTCATGCAGTTTAATTGAGCAAGTTTCTATTGTTTCTTGTTGCAGGCACTCTTGACTACTCTTGTCAACCAGCTCCTCCTCCAGTACCTCAGCGAGAAGTCCCTCGCAATTCATCTTTATTTGATCGTAATCATTCTACATCTTAATCTTTATTCATTTTTTTTTTTTGTTCTCCCCAAATCTGCCATAGTTGACAGCTTCTTGGTTTAATAGCTTGCTATTGGGCATACTGTGGAGAAGGAACCTGCAACAAAACTGCAACATACAAGTACGTATGCGAATGCAGATCTGGGTTTTCCAATCTTCTCAATAGGACATACTTCCCTTGCTACAGTCAATGTATGGACTCTAACTCCAAATTCTTGTGAACACTAATTGAAGTTGAAGAACAGACTTGAAAGAAACTAATCAAGCTCATGGTTTTCTTGATTTCTAAGGTACCCTCGGCTCCGATTGCTCCCGCCTCGGGATTACGGTCGAAAGTCAAGAAGTTACACCCGATGGTGGAGTAGGGAAAGGTGAAGTACCTCTAATGATTAAGTATTCTTTTGTTTAAAGCTTCAATGGACAGAAGTTCCAAATTCGATCTCTGAATAACCCCTACTTTAGAAGAACTAAACCCAACTTCATGGCATAAGAAAATATAAGTCAAACTAAAACCAATATCAGTTTCCAAGTCCTTATTCAAAATTATAGCTGCCTTTCAACATCATACTACTTGTGTTTTCAATTGTTCAAAATTGACTAAAAGGCTTTCTCATATATGACTTCCATGTTATGTTTCAAACTCTGATATTTTATTGTTTTTTCAGCCAACACATTCCTTCCAGGGAAGCTTCATTGGGTGGCTATTGGGATGATGTCCATGGCTATAGTTCTACGGTAGTAGCTTAAAGTAGACCCTCAGTCACCAGTCTGCAGTTTCATCACTGAGAGTCGATTTTACTTGGATATTTGATGATTTATGTTTATTTGATTATTGTTCTGGGTTCTTCTTTATATATATATATATATATATATATATATACACATTATTCATTTCTGTATAAATAAGTCAGACCTGGTGAGGGATGCTGTTTTGTACTCAACTCTATTTGTATTCTGTGGTTATTTTTGAGTATATACTTGTATACATTCTTTTTTTGGGGGTTACGTGCCGGAACACTTATTTTAGTTTGCGATTTCGAAATTGGGTTTGGTTTATGCAATTGCAATCTGATAAGTAAGGTTATCGACGGTGTTGTCAAAGTTGTTACAACACAGTCAACAACACTTGACACTTACTCGTACACATACATCTTGAGAGAAAAATTCACTATCGATACAACCATCAATTATTATAAGATAATCTTAGAAATCCATCCGTAAAGAAAACTCCTTTTTGAGTAGATTTGATGCTCTTAAATTGTGTTTTTCATCAAAATTTATGATTTTCTGATCAATCTCCACAAAATAATCTTCTAGATTTTCACCATGAAGGTCATCATGTTTCCGATTTTCATCCCAGTCTTTACTCATAAATAGTGATAAACTCAATCCAGTTTCTTATTACAAATAAAATCTTAATATTTGTTGTAATTAAATCAATGATTACAAGTCAAAATTGCCTTGCAACATATAAGTTATCGGAATGAGTGAAAAAGAACTTTTCCTAAAATTTGGACTGAATTCAAATATTAGAATAGTCATTGTTAGAACTTTACTTAAACACCACTTGGTCTAAATAAAATTAATCTTAAACTGTAAAATAAATAAAATACCTATAATTATATCAAAAATTAATATTACTCATAGTATTACTTAAGATGTGTTGAGTCATTTTGTCATGTATCTCATCAACAGGAGCATTCGGGTATTTATACTATCACAACTCACCACTTGATCCCACTGTTTTGTCTTGATCCCATCGTTCCTAGGACTGACACTCCGTGTGGGCTCCAGGCCTGCCAGACACGTGTTTCGCCTTGGGTCACCTATAGTGTACGCAGTCCTGTCTATTCCTGAAATTGACATTCTGAGCTGGCTTTAGGCCTGCTGGACACGTGTTTCACTCCAGGTCGCCTGCAAAACACGTGATCTCTGATGGTCGCTAAACTAACTAAAAATTCGACTAAGGCAAGCGCACCTATCTAACAGTAGTATAGTTGTGGTGAGACCGGAAGTATCGTATCCACAAGGACTAAAAGTACTAGTAATTACTATCTTTTTATTATCTAGCCTAAGAATTAAATGGATGCTTTTAAACTAGGATTAACTATTTATTTAACTAAGAACACGACAGAGGTAAAAGTTGGAAAATACTATTGGAAAACCGATGGAGAAGACAATACCCAAGGAAGAATCCACCTAGACTTCACTTATTACTTCTGAATTAGACGATTTATTCACTTGACTTAATCCGTAGAAATCCCTAACTTATGTTAAAATCTCTCTCGAGACTAAAAACAACTGACTCTAGGTTGATTAATTGAAACCTCTTTCTAATTACAACCCATATTGTCGCATTAACTCGATCTATGGATTCCCTTATTAGATTTGACTCTAATCGGGCAGATTTATGTCGCCCTATTTCTAGGGTTGCATACAACTCCGCTTAATTA
This sequence comes from Gossypium anomalum, assembly GCA_025698475.1. Classification (NCBI taxonomy): domain Eukaryota; kingdom Viridiplantae; phylum Streptophyta; class Magnoliopsida; order Malvales; family Malvaceae; genus Gossypium; species Gossypium anomalum. Next base: position 53,940,274 of record CM046968.1, on the reverse strand, counting down.
TGGAAGATCTACTCTTAAACAGAGATTTTTGCTCTACTGAATAAGCACATCAAAACCTGAATTAATATCCTGAAATATTAAAGCAAGGATTAAGAACACATAATTAAGAATAAGAACAAGTATTTATCATATAATTCAACTAGTAATAAGATCTATCTTAGGTTTCATCTCCTTTAGGTATTTAGGGAGTTTAGTTCATAATGATGGGGGAAAACATCTCAAAATTGGGAAAACAAAAAAACATAAAGAAACCCAAAGAACTTCTAAAGAAATTGAATGGAGATCTTCAGTCTTGAAGTAGATCTTACTTCTAAGCTGATTTCGATGGTTGTCTTCGAGTGTTCTCTGCCTTCTACTCTTCGTGTCCCCTTTTGATCCTCTTCTAGGGTGTTTATATAGACTTTGGAATGCTTTCAAACCCTAAAAATTAGCCTTTTTCGAGTAGAATTAGACTTGGGCTCGACAGGGACACAGCCGTGTGCCACGCCCGTGTGAAGGTGCTCAATCCGTGTGTAATTCTGAGTTGGTTTTTAGTCAGCACGGTCATGATACACGGGCATGTGGTCTGCCCGTGTGTCTCACATAGCCGTGTGGTTTACCCGTGTGAAAGTGCCTAGGCCGTATGAAATACTGAGATAAGCTCATTTTGTCCATTTTTGGCCCGTTTCTTGCTCTTTTCACGTTTCTATGCTCTCTTGAGTATAAAACATGAAATTAAAGGATTAGGAGCATCAAATTCATTAAATCTTATGATAAATATTCCAAAAATATGCCAAGCATTGGGTAAAAATATGTATATATTATGGTTTATCAAATATCCCTACACTTAAGCATTTGCTTGTCCTCAAGCAAAATCCTCAACTCATAATTAAAATAAATTCTTCTCAACTTATAATTCTCATCAATAATGGTTCGAAATAATCCACAAATAATCATACATTGATAATTCAACTAAAAGAACATCAAAGTTTCAAACAATCCAAGTTGAGCATTTTAATCATAAAATCATAGGTATCTCCCCTTATCTAAATAATTACCTTTAATTCCAAATCAACAAGAGTTGACATCCTCATTAAAGACTCACTCAAATCACTCAAAGTGTTTAATGTTTAACAATCAAGCACTCAATAGTCAAACAAGAAAAGTTATTACCATAGGCTTGCATGAAAATCAAATCTCCACCACTATAAATGAGATGATACACAAATCAAAAGGTCTTTAGAATGGTTGTAATGGGGCTTGGGTTAAAGGTGTGGATAAAGGCTGAAAAAGAGGGTTAGAATCGAGATCAATTTAAATAATTACCAAACTAGAAAAATAAAGCTTAATTACTGAATTACAAACAAGTACCCAGAATTGAAGTAACCTAATACTAATAATGTGAGCTTTTTCTCAAAATAATAACTTTAACTTGTTCAAGCTCATACTGGAATAATATGTAATTACATGAATCAATATATATATTTATAAGAATAAGAAAAAGTACAATAATGGAAAATACATAATAAGGAATAATTCAACAACTGAAATGAATGAACATAGTTAGGTAACTAATCAAATCAAATCTCGATAAAAAGAAAGTCAATAAAAAGGGAGAAATTCTTAACAAATCTAAAAGGGTTAAGTTGTGGGTTAACATTAAGGGGAAAATCAAGAAACAATGGTTAAGGCTTAAAGGGGTCCACTAAGGATCAATTATGTGGGTAGGCTTTTTATGGGGTAAGTGGGTTAAACCCTAAGTGCCTTTATCATCTCAGTATATCAAATCAAAGGTGTGGTCTTAACATGTATAATCGAAGCAAGTTCTAGAATAACAAATCAATGTTGACACACTCATAACCAATAAAATAAGTGAGCAAGAAAGATATATGCTTTAAAAGGCTCAAAATCTCACAAAAATTATGGGTATTTGATGTCAATCCTGTAAATTCAAAACTTCAAGATAATACCTCAATTCAGGGAAACAACCTAGCAATTTTAATTCTCGAATGTCAACTTATCATGCTTGATTCTCTAATGTCTTAAAGTTTAAACAATCAATACACAATTACCTATGATTTAATTCACAACATATCAATAAAAATTATAAATCAATCAGAATTCACTCTAATCATAATATGAGAAAATTATTTGAGAATGAGATAAAAATTTAGGGATTTTTTGATAATCATATAAATAACCTCCCCACACTTAAGATGTACATTTTCCTCAATGTACAAAGACAGATAATAACAATATAAGCATAATATTAGACGAGAGGGAGAGAAGCGAAACTGCCTTGAATTTTTGGATGAAATCCTTGGAATAACTAAAGCTAGAATTGTAGATAAGGTCAATGAAAGGCATGATTCTGAGTTACTAATAGGAAAATAAACACAACCGTGGAAGAGAATTAAGGGAGTACTCGATAATAACCATAAAGATAAACATAGTTCAAAATATAAAACATAAATCTTCAAAAATAAATAAAAGAAAAATAAAATTAAAAATTAAAAATTAAAATAGTAATAAGGAAATAAATGGACTCAAAGGTTCTCATTATCGGATGCCTTGTGGGTCAACGGTGCTGAAGGAGAGATGTGAAGATGGTGTAGATCTGTCGAAGTGTGGCATCGATATTGTCGAACCGCTCAAAACACTGCTGCTCAAAGCGAGTGAGTCACTCAGATAAATCAGTCAAGGTGGTAGTAGGTGGGCGGTGACTCTGTGATGATGGTGGATGTGGGTCCTCATGAAGGGGAGGAACATCATCAGTGAAGTCCTCTGGCTCATCCTGGTCATCAGAGTGGACGAGTCTGTACTGAGGGGAAGTAAGCTCTATATATGTAGGCTCAATGATATCAAAGAAACGGTCCCATGGTGCCGTAGTAATGAAAGCACAGACCTCATCAGCTAGTCCGACCTGCTCCAATGCGGCCCAGTCAATACATCGGCCCAAACCTAGTATCGCACGCACAATAGCTGGAATAAGTCCTTAGGTGGGTCCGCAGAGCATCGGAGGTAAGGATGATGAACCTCGGCAGAGACGCTTGAGGAGGTCGTGTCAGGAACCCTCTGCTTTTTCGAAGCGGGGACGACAACTTTGGATTTACCTTGTGTGTTTGTAATAGTGTGCCTGAAAAATAAAATATTCCAATAAGAACAAAAACATCACTAATCAAACACAGTGAAAAGCCTATTAATAAGCATGCGAATAAGTCAAAGTTCTGATTTAAAGGTCTCTAATGGTAGAAAATATTAGTGGCTAAGATGTGGAATCTATTCTTAAATGTATTAACCTCAACAAGCAAAATGGATAGCAAATTCTAATAATATGAAAACAAAATAGCTTATTAAACTAATATGAACCAACCCATGCACATCATAATGTAAAAATAACCTACACTAAGAATATGAAAAATAAACCTTAGATGAAATAAAAGAAAAGAGCGGCAGGTTAAAGAAAAGTCAAAATAATAATAAGAAAAATGAATCTAAACTAAACTGCAACAAAATATATGTTAACATACTCAAAACAGATAAATAAGATAAAATGGGTGATCAATAAAATCAAGAAATAAGGTATAAAGTAATTAAAAGAAGTAATTATTAGAAATAAGACAAATGAGTTAAAGGGGAAGAGTAACTGACGGTATGAAAGTGGGGGTCGAAAGGGCATGTGATCGGTGGTGGGTGTATAGGGGCTAATTGGTGTTGATGGGGAGGTGAGGTAAGGTTGCGTGTAACATCCCAAAATAGGGCCTAGTCAAAATAGTGGTTTCGAGACCACAAATCTGACGTTAAAATATTTATTTTATGATTTTTATGGGGTTTAGAATATGAGAATATGTTTACATTAGAGTTTCATGAAGAAATTTTAAGTATAAGATGTTCAATTGGGAATTAAGGACCAAATTGGATAAGTTTCAAAACATAGATTTTAAAAGCAATTTGTATGAAATTGCTTTGGATTATGAATTAGAGGTCCTTAAATAGTAATTTGACTAGGTTTTAGAAATTTGGACAAAAAAATGGGCTTGCATGGATGAATTTTAAAGAAAGGGTCTAAGGGCATTTTGGTCATTTACCATTTTAATGAATTAAAAAGGGGAAAAAGAAGCAAAAATCAGCCATCTTCTTCCCCATAGCTGTCAAAATTTTGAGCTCTCCATAGTTAGGGTTTCTTCAATTTCCAAGCTCAATAGTAAGTGCTCTCAAGCCCCGTTTTTAATGTTCTTCATATTTTTGAGATCCCGGTAACTTGTTCTTTCCATTTCTACCCATATTTCATGCTAGGGTTTATGTTTAAAAATTTACCCATGCATGACATGCTTGTATTTTGAGGGTTTATGGAGGCATATGAAAGGATGTTGTATGTTAAACATCTTTTTCTAGGTGATTTCATGAAAAACCCTTATAGGGACTATTTTGTGAAAGTTATAAAATGTGTGGTAGAAATGTCAAACTAATGAAAAATGAGAGCTATCATAGGATAGAAAATTTTTTGACTAGGCTTGGGTTTCATTATACGAGCCTAAGGACTAAATCGTAAAAACGTGAAAGGCTAGGGGCAAAATGGTCATTTTGATCGGGGGTGGAATTTAGACTTGAAATGGATTAAATGAATGGTTAATAATATATTCTTATTGTTATAGGCCCCGAGGAACAAATTTCAGAGGTTGATCGAGGGAAACGGAAGGTTTCAGAGTGACCGAAACATTAAACAAACGAATACCAGGTCAGTTCAGATAACCCTAAGTAAATATATATTATGCTAAATTGTATACGTTAATAAATGTATGATGATGAATTGCATTTATTCAGATATTTAATTGTATAAAATACAATTGTATGATGAAATGATGAAAAATGTCTCGGTTGAGGTTGAATGGGAAATCCGATGGAGAAACCCTAATTTACATGAAAAATGAGATCCTGCATGTGTTGCAGTAAGAATTTAGCCCGGACGGGTAATCCATTGATCTCATCCCTGAAAAGGATCTAGCCCGGACGGGTGTTCCTTCCGAATGATTGAGCCTCTCGAAGAATAAATGTGCACTGTGGATTTAGCCCGGATAGGTAATCCAAGTAGGGTCTGAATTTAGCCTGGACTGGTAATTCAGATCCTAGCTCATTAAGGATGTTTGTCGTGAATGGGATTTAGCTTGGACTGGTAATCCCGGCATCACCTTATGAGTTTTCTGAATAGAGGATTTAGCCTGGACTAGTAATTCCACCATAAGAATGTGAGGTTCACGGGAGTGCATATCTGATATGATCATTCACACGAATTGACAGATAATGGTTATTTTCATTGAGATTGCCTATAAACTCAACGAGACTAATATGATACACCTGTATAAGATGAATTGTAAAGTGATGAGCTCATCTAAGTTAAATTCCATGGTGTTATTGATATATATATGTATCTAACACATTGATTGAGTGCATGATTAGGAAAAGCATTTCATGCTAATTGAGTTTACTAATCAAATATGGTTGAATGCTAAATTATCTGGTAAGTTTACTTTCCGGTTAAGCGAGCTTACTGAGCATGTAAATGCTTACTCCTCTCTTTTCTCCTACTTTTCAGAGCTTGTGGACTCATAAGGCTTGGAGGACGGTTGGAGATTACAACACACTATCAACTAGGTCCGCTTTGGTATATGAATACTTTTATTTTGTTAATTTGGCATGTATAGGTGCTTTTGAGTTATTTTGTTAAAAGCCATTTGGCTAACCAATGTAAAGGCTCGGATGCCTTGTTTATACATTTTGGAATGGCTTTGATATATGGTCTTTTATGGTATGTTATCCCACCATCATGCTAAATGAATTGTTAAATGTTTATGTATATGTCATAATATAGACATATTTGTGTAATGTGACCAATTCATCAGAATTGGGAAGATCATAATTGGCAATGAGTAAATAACGAGCCAAAATCCAATGTTGAGGCAAATATTACTATCATCCCTCAGACTACTAAGGAACATTATGGCATGCGTAAACCAATGCTATGAGGTTTCCATGCAATAAGGTTTTATGGAGACAATTCATAAGTATTAAGTGACTATTGCTTGTTAATTGACATCCAATAAGTATAAGTGTGATAAAGGGGTGACCTAGGGCTTGAAAAATAGCCTAATATGGTCTACATGGTGAGACACATGGGCGTGTGTCTAGGCCGTGTGTGACACACGGGCCACTCACATGGGCGTGTGGTATGGCCGTGCATCCCCTGTACCTAAAATTTTAAGTTAGCATCAAGCACGGGCTAAAGACACGGGCGTATGTCTTGGCCGTGTTAATTTAACAGGATGCTCAAGTTATGGACACGGGGTGAACCCACGGGTGTGTGCCATGGCCGTGTCCATAAGTCAGTATAGCCCCACGGCTTGGGGACATGGGCGTGTTCCCTTACCTACGGGCGTGTGTAAACCCCTACAAGGGCGTGTGGGGTATTGTTCAAGGAATTCATGCCAAAGATCCGATTTTGTTCTGATTTATTCTTGGTATTAAATAAAGGCTTCATAGGCCAATGCAAATAAATTGACTTAAGGTTGAAAAGAAATTTTATTACCTGTATTTTCTGGTTCCGCCTGTATATCTGTCTGGTAACGCCTCATACTTGTCCCTGAGCATAGGTACAGGTAAGGGGTGTTACATTTAGCGCGGGTGTGAGCGTGGGTAAGAGGGGAGGTGCTGTCATGGTTTGGCCTTGCGGCGGTGCTGCGGCGGTTTGAACGGGGTTGGTTTATGAGGTTTGAACGGAACAAGGTAGGGGGAGGGGATGAGAAGGGGAAAGGCAAAAAGAAAGGGGTGGGGGAAGGAAGAAAAGAAAAGGAAGGAAGGAAGGAGGAAAGGGGGTGGGAGGGAGCTGCGGCAGCGACTGGTTGGGAGGGTGTGAAGAGGAAAAAGACAAAGGTAAAAAGAAAAATTAAGTTTTGGGGGAGTTAAATGGAACACGGTCGTGTGAGGCCCGTGTTGGTCCATAAGGTCGTGTCACACGCCCGTGTGGCTCATGGTTAGCCCGTGTTCATCGCGAAAATTAAGTGCTCATTCATCACACGGCCTCGGACACACTCGTGTGTTCATGCCGTGTGGTTCACACGGCCGTGTTGCACGGCTGTGTACTAAGTGCTTCGCTTCTCCCACGCTCGTATGATTTTCCCATATACCCGTGTGTCCTACCACACGCCCGTGTGGTTCGGCTGTGTCTCGCACACGGTCGTGGGCCTTGCCCGTGTAACTCTCTAATTTGTTAAAATTTGAAAAATTAGCTCTAGTTTTCACATGGCCTAGTACACGCCCGTGTGGATCGAGTTTATGGCTGTGTGTATATCAATTCTTGGAATTTTTAGCATTGTTTCCACATAGCCAAGGACACATCCGTATCTAGGCCTTATGGGTCACTTTACCTGCTTAAAAACACGAAAAATAGATAGAATAAATGGGTTAGTGGAGTTAATGCTCGGGTTGCCTCCCGAGAAACGCTTATTTAAAGTCTAAGCTCGACTTACCTCTAATTCGCGTAATCATGGTGGTTTGAGGAGTTGAAACTCCTCATTCCTGTTATCAATTTTAACAAAACAAGGTTTGAGTCGAGTGCTATTTACCTTGAAAGTGCCAACTCTGGGATGATTAACCTCAACCGTATCATATGGATAAACATTTACTATCATAAAAGGAGGTACATCATTCGCATTAAGCTCAGAAGTGATAATTCTAGGGTCCGTTTTGTATAACAATACCTGGTCTCCAACCTTAAATTGATGTGTCTCATTTTTAGGTTCGTTATGGTGCTGTTTTGATTTATCATAGTGTGTTCTAGGTTCCTCTCTTCCGTAGGTTCGCCATTCATCTAGTTTCTCAATCTGTAATCTTCGTTCCTCAAGAGCCATTCTATTTGTGTTGCAATAGTTGGATCATGGCTCATCTGGGCTTTTCGAGGGTGTATCCTGCAAAGAAGTTTTAGCCATGAGGTCATTAACAGTACTCGTAATAACATCTCGATCACTAGATATCCTAACAGAATCACGAGCTTGGAGAATAATCATGTCATCTCCTACACGAAGTGTGAGTTCACCTATACCAACATCAATGATAGATTTGGTAGTTGCTAAAAAAGGTCACCCTAAAATTAGGGGTGCATCAGTGTTCTCATCCATGTCTAAAACAACAAAGTCTATTGGAAATATAAATTTATCAATTTTAACAAGTACATCTTCAATTATAACATTAGGAAATCTAATGGTTTTATCAGCCAATTGAATACTCATCCTAGTTTGTTTGGGTCTCCCTAATCCTAGTTGCTTAAACATCTTGTAGGGCATAACATTAATACTTGCCCCTAAATCAGCTAAAGCATTGTTAACATTCAAACTACCAATTAAACAAGGAATCGTAAAACTCCCTGGATCTTTCAGTTTGTTAGGCAGCTTGTTTTGAAGAATAGCTGAGCAAACTGCATTTAATTCCACGTGTGACGCATCATCTAACTTTCGTTTATTAGCCAAGAGCTCTTTTAAAAATTTCACTGAGTTGGGCATCTGCGAAAGAGCTTCAATAAACGGTAAGTTAATATGCAACTTTTTCAAAAGTTTAAGAAATTTACCAAATTGTTCGTTGGTGTGGTCTTTCTTAGTTGCGTTGGGATAAGGCACACGAGGTGTATACTCTCTACTTACCGATTTCTGCTCACTGTGGTTCACCTCAACCTTACCTTTACTTACCACAAGTCCTTACCTTGGTTCTGGTTCAGGTTCAACTAACCCTTCTTCGTCTCGAACAGTAATCGCATGAAGCTGTTCTCTTGGGTTAGTTTCGATGTTACTTGGCAAGCTACCTTGTGGTCTCTCTGATATCATCTTAGCCAGTTGGCCTATTTGATTTTCGAGCCCTTGAATAGATGCTTGCTAGTTTTTAAGTGTTGTTTCAGTGTTTTGGAAATGTGTTTCTGACATCGAGATGAATTTCGTTAGCATTTCTTCAAGGTTTGGCTTCTTTTCCTGCTGGTAAGGTGGTTGAAAACTTGGAGGGGGTTGTGGTCTTTGATTGCCTTGACCACCCCAAGAGAAGTCTGGATGGTTCCTCCAACCTATATTGTAAGTATTACTATATGGATTACTCTGTAGTCTAGAATTATTACCCATATAGTTGACTTGTTCGCTCCTAGTACTATGGTCGTAGGCTAGGCATTCTGGATTGTTTATCCCTTCTCCATTTGTATCACACTGCATCACCAGATGTACTTGCGAGGAACCATACAAACCATCAATTTTTTTATTTAAAAGCTCTACCTGGTTTGATAGCATAGTGACCACGTCGAGGTTGAAAACACCAGCTGCTTTTGTCAGCTTCGTTCTCATGACTTGCCACTGATAGTTATTCTGTGACATCTCTTCAATAAATTCATAAGTAGCCTTAGGTGTTTTATTGTTTAAAGTTCCACCGGCGGCTGCATCGAACAGTTGCCTTGTTGAGGGGTTCACACCGTTGTAGAAGGTCTGAACCTGTAGCCATAAAGGTAACCCATGGTGAGGGCACCTTCTCAATAAATCCTTGTATCTCTCCCATGCATCATATAGTGTTTCTAAATCCATCTGTACAAAAAAAGAGATATCATTCCTCAATTTAGCCGTTTTAGCCGGCGAAAAATATTTGAGTAAAAATTTTTCCGTCATTTGTTCCCAAGTAGTGATTGACCCTCGTGGTAATGAGTTTAACCACTGTTTAGCCTTATTCCTTAATGAAAAGGGAAACAACCGAAGGTGAATGGCATCTTTAGAAATGCCATTGATCTTAAAGGTGTCGTAGAATTCCAGAAAATTTGCTAAATGAGTGTTTGGATCCTCGTCCTGCAAACCATCAAACTGAACAAACTGTTGTATCATTTGAATAGTGTTAGGTTTCAGTTCAAAATTATTTGCAGCAACAGCAAGTCTAACTATACTCGATTCAGTTCTTGTTAAGGTAGGTTTAGCATAATCATACATAGTACGAGGAGTAGGATTATGATTTACTAGATTTGCAGCAACCACAGGAGGTAACGGATTATTCTGATTATCAGCCATCTCCTCGGTTGTAGTATGGATATCGTCCTCTCGCTCTTCCTCTATGTATTATAGGCTTTGCCTTATTTCTCTTCAGTTTCTGCGAGCTGTGCTCTCGATCTCACTGTCAAAAAGCAAAGGTCCTGATGGGTTTCTTCCAGGTATAAACTAGAGACACCTGCCAGAAGCAATTAAAAAGAAAAATTTAGAAAATAAAAATTAAACTAAAAACAAAAAGTAAAAATGGCTAAGTTAATAAAATCAAGCGTTCCTAATAGCCTAGTCCCCGGCAACGGCGCCAAAAACTTGATGGTTGCTAAACTAACTAAAAATTCGACTAAGGCAAGCGCACCTATTGAATAGTAGTATAGTTGTGGTGAGACCGAAAATATCGTATCCACAAGGATTAAAAGTACTAGTAATTACTATCTTTTTATTATCTAGCCTAAGAATTAAAGGGATGCTTTTAAACTAAGATTAACTATTTATTTAACTAAGAACACGACAGAGGTAAAAATTCGAAAATACTGTTGGAAAACCGATGGAGAAGATAATGCCCAAGAAAGAATCCACCTAGATTTCACTTATTACTTCTGAATTAGACGATTTATTCACTTGACTTAATCTGTAGAAATCCCTAACTTATGTTAATATCTCTCTCGAGAATAAAAACAACTGACTCTAAGTTGATTAATTGAAATCTCTTTCTAATTAAAACCCCTATTGTCACATTAACTAGATCTATGGATTCCCTTATTAGATTTGACTCTAATCGGGCAGATTTATGTCGCCCTATTTCTAGGGTTGCATGCAACTCCGCTTAATTATGGAAGATCTACTCTTAAACAGGGACTTTTGCTCCTCTAAATAAGCACATCAAAACCTAAATTAATATCCTAAAATATTAAAGCAAGGATTAAGAACACATAATTAAGAATAAGAACAAGTATTTATCATATAATTCAACTAGTAATAAGATCTATCTTAGGTTTCATCTCTCTTAGGTATTTAGGGAGTTTAGTTCATAATGATAGGGGAAAACATCTCAAAATTAGGAAAATAACAAAACATAAAGAAACCAAAGAACTTCTAAAGAAATTGAATGGAGATCTTCAGTTTTGAAGTAGATCCTACTTTTGAGCTGATTCTGATAGCTGTCCTCGAGTATTCTCTGCCTTCTACTCTCCGTGTCCCCTTTTGATCCTCTTCTAGGGTGTTTATATAGACTTTGGAATGCTTCTAAACCTTAAAAATTAGCCTTTTTCGAGTAGAATTAGACTTGGGCTCGACAGGGACACGACCGTGTGCCACGCCTGTGTGAATGTGCTCAATCCGTGTATAATTCTAAGTTGGTTTTTAGTCGACACGACCATGATACACTGGCATGTGGCCTGCCCGTGTGTCTCACACGGCTGTGTGGTTTACCTGTGTGAAAGTGCCTAGGCCATGTGAAATATTGAGATAAACTCATTTTGTCTGTTTTTGGCCCGTTTCTTGCTCTTTTCACCTTCCTATGCTCTCCTGAGTATAAAACATGAAATTAAAGGATTAGGAGCATCAAATTCATTAAATCTTATGATAAATCTTCCAAAAATATGCCAAGCATTGGGTAAAAATATGTATATGGTATGGTTTATCAATCTCCCTTTTGTGAGCACCTTGGGTATATGCGGATTGGGGCCGCGATCCCCACTAGATTTGTGTGAGCTGGATCCATGAGCTCGCCTTGCGAGCAAGATCTGTAAACTGCCTACTGTATTTTCGAGGTTTGCCTCACATTCAATCATTTGGTGGGACCTATTCGGGTCACGGGTAGGTGACTTAGATCTTATCTAGGACTCAGATTGGTAATCATTGATGTATAACAGTAGTCCCCCCTATTGAGCCTAAGGAGTGTTATAAAGTGGCACTCCTTAGAACCGTCATTTCGCATTTATTTTAGATTATGGGATACGTGTTGGTCGTTGGAATATGATGTATGTTTTGCCACGTGTTCGAACGGATCATGCTCGTACGTATCTAACTATTGGAACTTCTCGGCTATTTGAACTGTCAAAGCGCAAGGAAATTTTTCTTTAAAAGAGGGGTTTTCCAGAGCCCTAAGATTTACGCTTACTCTTGAAATCATAATCAACTATAGATCTTTCTCAAGGTAAAAAAAATTTCTTTGCCTTTTTCTTTTCTTTCTTTCGTCGAATATGCTTAGAATGAGAGAAGCCGACGGCCGATTATTGCCACGTTGCCTACCATGGGAACATGTTTCTAAGACCTTTATCGAGGCTAAAGTTGTTCCATGTACCACAAAGTATGAAGAGGTGAGATGGAGTTTGAGTGTGTGAGGGATCGAAATTCCTCATCTTGCGTATGAGTTCTCTATTCCGGAGGGGAGGCATAGCCTTAGCAACACAAGCGATGGTGGTTTCCTACTTCCCCTCCATGTCTTGGAGGTTGGGTTTCATTTACCCCTTCATCTGTTTTTCTGCAGCCTCCTGCGCGAATATGAGATTGCTCCTAGGCAACTTTGTGGGTTCTCTTGGTGGATTGCAGTATACTATTTCATCGATTGCCATTGCCAAAATGAGGCACCAGAGCTTGTCATTTTCTAGAGTCTGTATTTTTTAAAGGCTCAGAATTGAAGGGATTGGCCAAGCTTCTATTATTTCTTTCATCGCTTGAAATGTGAAACAATAGTTGCGAACCGATGCTCTAAAATGGGATAAACATATTAGTGTTAGATACAAGGGTGGGGATGAGTTCAGCTTTCCTATAGAGTGGCCCATGTCGAGCCAGAATATGTGTTTGTTTAAGCAGACCATAGGGACAAATTATGGGAAAGCTAAATTGAAAAGGCTTGCACAGGGAGTCGCTCTATCATTGAAGACCTCATCACTGTGAGGAATGTGTTTTTGTACTACGTGGAGGGTTACAGTCCTAACGGATATAGGCGAAGTGATAGTAGAGAGGTCATCGAAGCCTTAAAGGTAGCTACTGAAAATCGGTCATGGTCACATGGAATTTGTCATAGTATTAATAGTGATGACTTAGGTTGAATTTTGACTGGTCTTCGAAAGGAGCCTGCAAATTATTTTTACAATTATTGCGGGATAAAGCCTCGTCCATGGATGGTGGCCTCCTCGTGGGTAGAAAGGTTAACTGCTCCCACTAATGTTAGGATTGTTGGTGGTGCAGATACAACTCATGCTTTAGGAAGTGACTCCTAGGAAACACTTAGCACTTCTGTGGAGATGGAAGATGCTTTGGGCCTGCGAACTATACTTTTAGCAGTACATAAAAAGTGTAAAATTGGGACGAGAGCTATCAACGTGGTAATCAATAGTAAGGAAGAGACGGATAGTGGGAGATTGTAATATCATCAAAAAATGAGAGAAGATCCTGTTGGGACTTCTACTATGGTGATTGTCAGTACTGCCTCTCCTGCGAACTCTACTCCCCGGGTGAGTTCCTCTATTACCGTTGTTGATAACCCTCCTCTTCTTGCTTCACGCTGTGCTCCTACTCCTCCACCCCCTATTGATGAATTTGCTGCCAAAGATAATAACAATCTCCTCTCAGCTCATAGGTATCTGAATGTGAGAGACCTGCAAGCAGTGATAGAAGGTGTTGAAGTTTTGGTTCCTAGGACTGTTAATGACCAAATGCATGGTGTTAGAGCATCGAGTGGTCACGAAGTGGCTCTACTTACCCAGCTTATCTCTGTTTTACATAATTTTCTCACTAAGGCTATCACAGTTAGCCTCGGTGTTAAAGAAAATGCCGATGGGGTTGAGGCTCGTTATAAAGAGCTCGGAGCTTTACGTGAGAGGGATCGCAAGCAATTTCTAGAAATGAGGGGGTAGAACGAAGTGTTGTACAAGCAGAACTAGGATCTTGCTGAGAACTTGGAAGTATATCAAGTAAAAATTGATAAATTGCTTGCCGAGATTACAATCAGAAAAGATAAGAACAGGGCCCTAGAGCTTGAGCTGATGAGGGTTATTGAGGAGAATAGGTAACCACAGATCACCCTTATTGCCAAACATGAAGCTTCCATGGTAAGGGCTGAGTAGAAGCATGCTGAAGCCCTAGAGGGACTTAAGAAAAGCTCCATAAAGACCATGCTGGGTCTCCTTGCTGAAGTTAAGTCCAACATCCTTCTACATACCCAAGTTGTAGTTGGTCCATTCGATGCTCGCCACATTGATTTTGATGCTCTCTACAAGGTGGAGATAGACAACTTAGGTTTTGATGTTCACTTCCCCTCGGGGACTGCATGGGAAGAGTTCATGGCAAAATGGAAGGGTTTGACGAACTTTTACCTTGAAGATGGTCCTGGTGAGACAAGTGTTGTAGTTACTGGCAACACTGCTACTGAGCCTGCCATTGAAAATATTGAGGTTGCTGAGGAAGAAGGAAGAGGTAATGTTGCAATCAAGCTTATATTGGAAACATTGAAGTTGCCGAGGAGGGAGGGAGAGAGAATGAGATCTGTGATGGTCTTGACTAATGTTTAACCTTTTGTAATCCTTGTAACCTTGTATCTATATCTTTATAATGAAATAAAGTTTGATTTTTTAGGAAATTTACTTTTATTAACTATTGTTATAACCTTATAGTTTCTATGAACTTATCACATTTACTGTATAACTTTATCGCTAGCAAATCTTTAACTTAAGTAAATTTTCGAAAATCATCAATTGTGAATTCGTAAGTTGTTTTAAGCTTAGGATTTTTTTTATATAATTAGCAGGGAATGTAAATCCTCGAGCTTTTTTGAACTTAGGCATATTTTCTGAAATACTCAGCTAGGAATGTAAATCCGCGAGTTGTTTTGAACTTAGGCCTATTTTTTGAAATAATTAGTTAGGAATGTAAATCTGTGAGCTGTTTTGAGGCTACGATGTTAAACCTGCGAGCCTTAAAATGAAAGCTGGGAGCTTTTAACTATCGCTAACTTTTTGAGGCTATGGTTTGAACTTGCGAGCATTAGAATGATAGTTAGGAGCTTTTAACTCTCGATAACTGTTTGAGGGTTGTGGTATTGAACCTGCAAGCCTTAGAATGATAGTCGAGAGCTTTTAACCTTCGCTAATCGTTTGGGTTTTCAATGAGCATAAGTATCAGCAAGAAAACATCTTTTATCCGAGGAGTAAGGAACTATATAAAATATTTTTTGAGGTGTCTGGCGTTCCATTTTCGCAATACAATTGGGCCCTCCATCCTTGCTAACTTCTATGCTCCATAACCAATTTTTTCTACGACTTTATATGAACCCTCCCCGTTTGGAGTCATGTTTCCTTGCTGGGAAGTTGGTAAACTGGCTTCGGTATTTCTTAAAATAAGGTCGCCCATTTGGAACTGCTTGTTTTTAACCTTGGTGTTGTAGTAGCAAGCCACTTGCTGATCGTGTGCTGCATTTTTTACTTCAGCTATTTCCCTGAGCTCATCAATTGGACCAAGGGTGTTTCTTTCGAAAATAGGACAAAATATGTTGTTTTAATTTATTATGCTATTAAATGAGTTCGCAACATTCAAATATTCAATTCACACGTTGTTTATGCAGGAACTTGTAATTTGTAATAATGTCATATATTGCAGCTTTGCGTTGTAGCTTCATGAGCTCCTTCTTGCCTTGGTTATCTTGTATAACCTTGGAGAGTACAAACTATTAGAGTCATCTGGGTTTCTTCCTGATCCATGCATAGTACTTACGGTATGTCATAACTCGGGGTTTCTCTATGATCGAGTAGGAGTTTCCCTCTATGTTCGATGACAATAGAGGATGCTAACTTGGATAAAACACTAGTATGTGTG
Source organism: Gossypium anomalum (assembly GCA_025698475.1). NCBI lineage: Eukaryota > Viridiplantae > Streptophyta > Magnoliopsida > Malvales > Malvaceae > Gossypium > Gossypium anomalum. The sequence goes on along the minus strand of CM046968.1, from coordinate 53,924,429 downwards.
TTGTCACTTCTCAGGAGCTGTTTAATCTGAACTTTGCCAAACCCTGTGAGCAACTAAGCTGCGATTGTATGATTTTTTTTAGCAGTGCCTCTTTTACATCATATTCGCCGTTCATCTGTTTTGCCACCAGCTGTGAATCTGTGTGGACAATTAGGTCTTTCACTTTTACTTGGCATGCTAATTGCAGTCCTGATACCAAAACTTCATACTCAGTGGTGTTGTTGGACTTTTGAAACCTAAATGACAATCCATACTACCATTCGTTGCCATTGGGGTCAATTAAGAGTGCACTAGCCAACTTTTTGAATTATCAATTGCATTTACACTTTCTGGAGGTGGGTTAACTACTAAATGGTGTACAACAAGTGAAAAAGAAATATTTGTAGAAAGTGCTAAATTCATCATGCCTCATCATAAAATATAATAGATTGAATTGTTAGTTTTCAAAAGTGTTCATGTAACATTCAATTTTTTAGGATATTCATTATTCAATATTCCAAATTGCAAACTATATTACCTATTGTGTCAATAGCTTTCTCAAAAGAACACTCCACCATAAAATCAACTAGCACTTGCGCTTTTATCATTGTTCACAGAGTGAACTCTATTCCAAATTTAGCTAGCTCAATACCCCATTTTGTTACCCTTCCTAAAGTGTCTACTTTAGACAATACCTCCTTCATGGGTTGATTGGTCACAACAAAAATTGGGTGGGCTTGGAAGTATGGTCACAACTTACGAGTTGCAATTATCAAAGTAAAAATACACTTTTTTATTTTCGAGTACCTTAGCTCGTCGTTTTGGAGTACTTTGCTAATGTAATACACTGGAAAAAGATGAATGCCCTCTGATCTAATTAACACTACTACAATTGTCTCCTTCGAGGTAGCCAAGTACAGATAGAGGGTTTCTCCTACTCAAGGTGATTTTAAAAGTAGAGGGGAGGTAAGATACAACTTCAATTCTTCAAAGGCTTTGAAGAAAAGGAGACACTTATTTTCCATCCTAGAAATGAATCTGTTGAGTGCCACTACTTTACTTATAAGGCGTTGTATGTTCTTTATGGTTCACGGGGGAGACATTTCCATGATCGCTTGGATTTTTTTTTGGGGTTAATTTCTATCCTTCTTTCTTAAATCAAGCCCAAAAACTTGTTTGCTCGCATGCCAAAGACACACTTCTCAGGATTTAGCTTCATGTTGTGAGCCCTTAGGACTGCAAACATATTAGACAAGCTGCACACATGTTCCCTCATTGACTCGCCATTTACTAACATGTCATCCATATAGACTTCAAGCCCATTACTTATTTGGTTTCTGAAAATTCTATCCACTAACTTCTAATAGGTTGCTCCCGTGTTCTTAAGGCCAAAAGGCATAACCCAATAGCAGAAAAGCCCATCTTCGGTGATGAAAACCATTTTTTTCTGGTCGTCCTGATCCAAAAGAATCTGGTTATAGATGAAGAAAGTATCCATGAAGCTCATGAACCTATGACCTATTCTGCATCGACTAAACGGTCAAATGAAGGTAGGGGAGAACCTATGACCTGTTCTGCATCGACCAAACCAGATACTCTACCTCCCTGATTAAACCTACTGACAACAACTTAGCTATTTCTTGTCTTACTGCTTCTACCACCCGCGACGCGAATTTTCTTTTCTTCTACTTCATTGGCTTTGCTTCTGGGATGACATTCAACTTATGGACAATTACCTGAGGGTCCACCCCCAATATATCCGCTGCTGACCAAGCAAAAATGACTAATTTTTTTTAAACACTTGACCGGTACGCTATTTTCTTCCACCAGCAACGCTGACGAGATTCTAATGGTTTTTTCGTCATTATCATAGAATAGTTCCAGAGTCTTGGTATACTCTACAGCCTCAGGTTTTTTACTTCTCTCATCGTCCCTTACGTCTAAGCTGTTTAAATACAGGACCTAATTCCCTAACAATGTCCCTTGTGAACTCTGTCCTTCGGCAACAGGTTCCCGTGCTCGATTAATAGATAACATATGGCATTACCTCGTAGTTCACTAAACTGAGTGCAAGAATTCCACACCAGTTCTTGTCAAAAACTTAATCTTCATGCAGAATGTTGTGACCACCATATTTGCCATCCTCATTACCTGTTGCCCAAAGATAACATTGTATGCCATTGGGTGGTCTACCACGTAGAACTGAACATACTCTATAGTTGTGTACTTGCCATCCCTTAAGGTGACTGGTAAGGTGATTGAGCCTTTCACCTAAATGGAATGGTTCACAAAGCCATACAACAGACTAGCCTTAGACGACGCCTGCTCTTTTAGCCCCATCTTCTGGTATGCATCCCAAGACAACAGCTCAACTGCACTTTCACTGCCTACAAGTATTCTTTTAACTTTGAAACCTACAATTGTTGCCAAGACAACCATCGGGTAATTACCCTCTTTGTCACAGACTAACTCGTCACTACTATATTCAACACTCCACATTTACTGCTGATGCGACCTCTTAAAGTGCTAAGTGACATCATATTTTTCATGTGTGCCCTCCACTTTTTGTTGGGACTTATCCATTCTTCATCTGTGCCTACAATTACATGGATGATACCTTTAACTTTCTATTTAACCTTAGAATTATTATGCAAGCCTTGACCCAGTTGGGGGGCACTCTAATTTATGAACTCTGCGAGCTCACCATTTCGAACGGCCCCCTCTATAGCATCCTTCAGTGTGAAGCAATCCTTGGTTTTATTTCCCATGTCATCATGGAAGGCACACCTGTCTCTTGAATTTAATCTTCTTGCAGTGCTCCTCATCGAGGGTGGCTTAGGTAAGATGCCAATGCTCTTGACTTGGCTGAAAATGTAGGCATAGGTGGTATTCAAGGGGTATTAGCTTCAAACCAGTCCTCGAAAAAGTATCTCCTTGTATGGTCTGGTTGAGATCCTTGGGATCTTTTCTAGATTCATTTACCCCAACTACGAGAAACTCCTAATCGAACTTTAGGGAAGGGACAAATACCAGTCTTTGGCGCTTCCTTTAAGCGTCGTTGAAAAGGCCTTGTACTTTGCTGTATCTGGTGCCTCAGTACATTCATGTAGTCTTTATATTGCATCAAGAGGGCTCGTGGGTCCCTTCTTCCCTCAAACTTATCCTTTAAGACCTTGAAGTCATATGGGAAGTTCACTACTATGATCTTAGGGGCCAATGAATCGTTGGAGCAGAGCAATCAATCCATGTCTTGAGATTCAGGGTGTAACACCCTTACATCCCTCTGTAACTCATCCGTCTCATTTTGCCACTCTTTCACTTGTATGATCGGGACCTCGTCCTGTGTGTTCATGTTGTCTTGAAAGCCAGAGTTATCAGAACAAACCTTTCTTCTCAACTCTTCGTTCTGCTTTAGTAGCTCATATTGATGAGCTTGTTGTTGCTTGAACTGTGCCTTCTGAGCGGCTATTTGCTCCCTTATGAACCTCATTTGCTCCTACCGAGCAAAGAACTATTGCGGAGGTGCCTCTTGGTTAAGAGGAAGCGAAATCTTTAGCTGGTGGAAACATTCAGGTCCAGAGGGTCAGAAACTCCCTGATGAACTACATTGCTAAAGTTCTCCAGTTTATCGGTGAACCATCCGGCAAACAAATCCTCTTCATTATGCTAACTGCTAGAGCTTGATGCTCTGACCTGTTTTGACGAAAGGTTGAAGAGAAAATTCTCATTTGGGTGAGCCATTTATATTCTTCGACTGAAGAAAAGAAAACCAAACTTGCTATAATCTAATGATCAGAAGTCTGGCCGCGCTTACTACACCAATTGTTGAGTCATTTTGTCTTGTATCTCATCAACATGAGCATTCGAGTATTTATACTATCACAGCTCACCTCTTGACCCCATTGTTTTGTCTTGAATCCATCGTTCCTTGGACTGACACTCCGTGCAGGCTCCAGGCCTGCCAAACACATGTTTTGCCCTGGGTCACCCGTAATGTACGCAACCTTCTCTTTTCCTGGGACTGACATTCTGAGCGGGCTTTAGGCCTGCTAGACATATGTTTCACTTTAGGTCACTTGCAGAACACGTGATCTCCCTTTTATGAGCACCCTGGGCCTTTTACGAGCACCTTAGGTATATGTAGACTTGGGCCACGATCCTCACTCAGTTCGTGCAAGCTGGATCTGCAAGCTCGCCTTGTGAGCTAGATCTGCGAACTCTCCTACTGTCCTCTCGCAGTTTGCTTCGCACTTAATCGTTTGGTGGGATCTATTCGGGTCACGGGTAGGTGACTCTAATCTTATCTAAGACTCGGATTGTTGATCACTAATGTATAACAAGATGGAACACCTGGTACAATAATCATTAACCAGTTCAACTCCACTTTCAGAAGCCCCCCAATCACTAAAAAACGCTCTTTAAAAAAGCCAAACAATAAAAATTTAGACCTTTTACCATTTAATACTCAATCATAATCTCCAGACAGATAACAACAGAACCAAGCAGGGTGATTTTTTTGGTTCCGAGCTTGATATAATTCCCCTGATGTTCAAAACCTGATTTTATTTAAAACTTCAAAATCTCAACTAATAATTTCTTTAACTTTCATCTGACCTGACTTAAAATATTAAATATTTTATATTATATTGAATTTTATAAGATTAAATAAAAATATGTATGATAAAAAGTAAAAATATTTAATTAAAATATAAAAAATAGTAGAATATTTTAAAATCTTATAGAAGTATTCAAATGTATAATTAGAGAATATATAAATTAATTATTAAATTGAAAAAGTGTATTTTGGTGTTTTTTTCTAGGTGAGGTGATGTGGGTTTAATCAAAACCCAATTTTAACTCAATTCTTAAATTTTCAATTAAAAAGTTGTTTCCATCGCCCCTGAAATTGATTTAAAAAAAAAAAAACCTTTCTATCACTCAAAATCCTTAAGGTTTGGATTAATATACTCTCTATAGTTCTCCGAGCAATAATAACAATGGTAGCTATCCTAGGAGCAACCCGTGTTCCACTACACATTCCAAAGCATAAATCTCTTTTCTAGCAGTAAATCCATCTTTAATTGGATAATCAAACTACAAACCAACACTGTAATTTCCATTATCATGATTACATTGTGATATGTGACGTCACATTACGTTACTAGAATAATTCAAATTAACTCGGTTTTGTTACGAAATAATTTAAGTAATAAATTATAGGTCATTTTCAATTTCGTATATTAACAAATTGATGCAGCCTAAGGGCATATATGCATATCAATTTCAAGTATCATAACACGTATTCACTATGTTGTTTCAATTTGGTAATTTTATCCATAACTAATCACAAATACATTCTTTGATAATTATTCAATTCCAAAGCACAGTTGAACGTATTTTAGATCGAGTAGCCAATAGCAATTTTCTTAAATGTGGCATTTATTAATTAATTCTAAACTCATGGGCAAATATACGAATCATTATATCAATATACGCTCACAAACCCTTAGGGCTCTAGAGCTAACATTAGTTCTCGCAAACATTGTAACACCTCTTGCCTGACTTGGTCGTTGAGTCCGAGTTATAGGATACTACAATCGTTTTCAGAGCAACTATCGACAAAAACACAATAATTATATCAATCAAACAAACAATTATAACTTAACCACATTCATAATATGATTCAAAACAAAGTCTAAGCCTTGATCGAGCTTACGAAACCTCTTTCGTTGGCCCGAGCATGAATTAGGACCAAATTGAAAATTTTTGAAAATCCAGGGATGACATCGTGACATCACCTTCTTTATGTCGTGACATCGCCAAATAGCTTTTCCCGTTGTAACGTCCAACCACTTGATGCCGAGACGTCACAAACTATTAAGCCGATGTTGGACGAGGAGAGTTTTTCATCTCGTCTCAACATGGACTCTGTTTTGTTACATTTTAGGCCATTTGGTACCTATTCCACGCCAAGCCAACCTTTAGCTCAAATGGTGCATAAAGCACACTTATATCCTACACCAAACCATTCCAAAATCATGTCTAAGCATTCATTCAACTATTTCTAAACTTTCATTCCAGCATTTTTCATAATTTTAACGACAACAAATCAAACTAAGATATACCAATCCAACCCACCATTCCTTGATTCATAATCATTCAAAATCATCCATTTTAACATGCTTATCACACTTAATAACAATTCAAACATTATTCATTATAACTTAACACAATAACAATACATTCATATAACTTTTTACCATACCAAGCCAAAACATAATCTAAATATCAATTGATGATAGGTCAAACATTACCAACTAAAATCAATATGTCACAATGGGCACCATTTCACAACAAATCATACCAAATATGTTAACATCAATGGAAGTTATTTATTACTATCAAATTCCCATTCCTTTTGATGCTAATTATATATTATGAACGTCAAACATTACCAATTCACCATCACATTTTTATTTCAAATACTTAACTTATCCATCAACCTCCAAACATGCCAAAACATGTATTTTTACATATATACACATAACATTACAATATTAAGCATTAAATCAATCTCAACCCAAACTATCATTCACAAGAAACACATAGACAGACACCTATCCACATGCCACAATACCGAGTTACAAAATAAGTAAAGTCTACCGAGTTGATAGGTGGATAGTGTGAGCTTCTATACGATCTGATCATCATGTCTTGCAAGCCAAAATCTATAGAAAAAGGAAAGAAAGCAACAAGATAAGCATTACTAATACTTAGTAAGTTCATATGAAATAAACATTAACTTACCTTAACATACAAATTATACATTTCAAAGTAATGGATCAATACAGTAAACCTAGCATAGCATTTCACAGTAATAAGGTAAGCTCCACGAATAACCGAGTTATATAATGCTATCGTAAGTAATATATCATTCAAGATATTACTATGCACATACATTATACCAATTCAATGCTATTTGTATCATTTATTCAACATATAACCATTTAAACATAGTCTCATAAGATGTAATAATGATTTCCCTTGTCTATTAATCTAGTAGCCCGATGAATGCTAGTAAATAAATTTGGATACATGAGTAACTACACCACACCAGAAAGCACCGTAGTGTTGTTGATAAGTGCTAAAAGTAACATGTTTTAGTCTCATTTATAATGCGTTTTTGAGTGATTATTCGATGTTAATAGTGAATTTTATGCTCCTACTCCTTTAAATTCATGTTTTTATACCTCTGAGACCATTTGGGAGCAAAAGGAGCGAAAACCGAAAAATTAGAGCAAGGTATAGCGATTACACGAGCTGGACCATTCCATATGGCTTGGACACACGGCTTTGTGAGCCACATGGGTTGTCACACTACCATATGGCAGGCTGTGTTGATTTTGCGAATTCTACTCCAACCAACGAAAAAACACGATTTTTTAGTTTTTCGGGCATTCTGAGACCTATATAAGACAAAAACAAGAAGATAGGAGTGAGCCATATAGAATACTCAAGAAAATAACTCAAAAAACATCATTGAAGCCAATCTTGAAGCAGATTTCCATCAAGATTAAAGATTCTCTTTTGATTTCTTTGGATATTATTGATATTATTATGAGTCTCTTTGTTTCTTGTGGTTATACTGTATTTTGGATATTTTTATTTGCTAGCATTAACTAATTTTCTAAATACCTAAGAAGATGAACCCTATATTGAATTTTGTCACTTGATTTTTATTTTATGCAATAAATATTTAGATCTTGTTATCAATTATGTGTGCTTAATTTTTGGTTTAATATTTCTAGATTATTAAGCCATGTTTGATGTGCTTAAATCAGAGGAGAAATAGACCCTGTTTAAGAGTAGATCTAGCATAACTGAGTGGAGTTGCATGCAATCCTAGAAACAGGATGATATAAATCTACCAGATTAGAGCCAAATCTAATAAGGGAATCCATAGATCGAGTTAATGCGATAATAGGGGTTTTAATTAGAAAGAAATTTCAATTAATCAACCTAGAGTTAGTTGCTCTTATTATTGAAGAGAGATTTTAGCATAATTTAGGGATTCCTACGGATCAAGATACTAAGTGAAGAAATTGCGTAATTTAGATTGATAATGGCAAATGAAATCCAGGTAAATTCTTTCCTGAGTATTGTTTCACTTTTTGGTTGTTTACTCGACTATTTTCTTGATTCGTTCTTTGTCACTTTCGTAGTTAATTAATTTAGTTAATTTTAGTTTTAATTAATCACTCGAATTTATCGACTAAATAATAGAAAGACGGTGATTATTAGTACTTTTAGTCTTCGTGGGAACGATATATGTGCTCATTGTAGCTATACTATTAATTGATAGGTGCACTTGCCTTCGTCAAATTTTTAGTTGGTTTCGTGGACATTAGTTGTATAGAGGCACCAAAGTGAAATCAGAGGCACTGAAGTGCAAACCTGTATGTACAACTAACCTTATTTGCATGCCAATCGTACCCTAATAGTTTACTAAGTTCACATGGGAATTAATATGGAATTTGTAACTTTTACAACATTGTAGCATCATCAAGTACATATCTTTTACTATAACACATTCCATATCACATCAGTTGTAACACCCCTAACCCATCTCCGTTACTGAATTAGAGTTACGGAGTGTTACTGTAACACCCATAACCTATTTTAGTCTCCGTTACCAAATTAAAGCACTCAAAGCATGCCAAAATGATCCACTTAAGTGCCTAGCCAATGTGCCATCATTGACACCACAATTCAAATGCATACATTTCATTAACAGTTAAAATGCACAAGCCACAACACACTCAAATTGACTTACATTTAAATCCAAAAATACCATATCTAACTCATGCCAACTTACCATTTCATGCTCACCCACTTATGATTAAACTTAGAATTAGGCTTGCATATAACCATTGGTTATTCAAATTATTTAAACTAGAATCTCAATTCACAAGTATATAACCTAGTGATTAGCAATCACACAAGTATCATACCATATTGAATGTTAAGACTTACACTTTCCTATTTCGAATCGACCACAACTTGCATCATGCATGCACATATCAATAGCCATTTAACTAAACAGCATGATAAGCACACCAAGCTATATAAGATGAGTACTTATGGACTATTACAAAACAAACTCAAATCCCCTCATTACATGCCATATAAGCCAAGTTCAAATTCAAAATCTACTAAGATCCTCAATTGTGTGATTTCTTTAGGTTAATCCGATCTTCGACTTTCCCAAACAATATCTATAAGGAAATGGAACAATAATATGAGTAAGCTTTTATATAGCTTAGTAAGTTTGTCAATTAAAACGATAAAGCTTACCAAATAAACATAATAAATCAAATGACGAGGTTACTAAACAGAGCTCCTATCAATAAAGTTATTCTCAGAAATCATGTCAATCACAGCTCACAACAGGTGAGTAATGCTCAGTATAATAGTACAAATCAGTTCCACATTTTAATAATTTTCAGAGATCAATAAACATAGCCCGATAAACGATAAGTGGATGCGAGTACACGGTTAACCATCCAATATACCAGATGCTCATAAGAGCTAGTACCATCTAATAGACTAGATAACACTGTAATATAACATGATAGTCTACAACAAATGCAGGACCTTGGCATATCTAGTGAATGAAGAATATACAAAAATCATCTTCACTACTCAAATCAATCTCGTACCTCCTGGATAATAACCTATTGGCATGCCAATCATACTCTATCTTATGTTCATTAGTTCAGAGCATTCCATCACAGAACAATATGTAAATATCTCACTATCTCATATTCCATATGCAAGCATTAGTTCAACAGCCAAACATTCATTGGCCTAGAATATCTCAATCAGTGATCGATGTCATATCAATTCATTATTTCCATTTTCAAATACATGCATCAATATAATCCAACATTATACAATTAAGTTCATATAATATGTTTAAAAATATATTAAAATTAAATCAAATGAACTCACCTGACTAAACTACAGCGATGACAAAGATATAGAGACTATTCTAAAATTTTCTCTTTCCCCTTGTTTTTCCACTCATTTTTTATCTAAAATAATAATTTCATTTGTAACGGCCTATTTTTGGTCAAATCGGAACAGTGGTTTTGGGACCACAAATCCAAAGTCAAAATATTTATTTTATTGTTTTAATAAGGTTTACAACATGATAGATTAATTACGTAAAAGTTTCATAAAGAAATTTTACTGTTTAAATACTTAATTCGGTAAAAAGGACTAAATTGAGTAAAGTGTAAAAGTGTTTAAATGCTATAGAAATTAAAGGAGGATGTCCTTATATAGAAATTAGTCCATTATTGAGTTAGTGGAATGTGATGGCTTGGTATAATGGAAATTTTAAATGTTATTAAAGGTTAAAATGGTAAAATGGTTAATAAATGTTATAATAATTAAAACAAAGCCACATTATCCTCTTATTTTCATTCATCACCACCGAATATGAAAATAAAAAACCATGGAAGAAATCTTGCTAGGGTTCGGCCATATTGATGCTCAATTGAAGGTTCATTTTTGTCTTGTTTTTAATAATTTCTAAGTTTTTAAGATCATTGCAGCTTAATCTAGCTAGCCCGTATCTCCGATTTCAAAACTGTTAAAGATTTTTCAAGTTGCCATTGATGAATATATGTATTCTTGGATGTTTAATAATGAAATGTGAATCTTGTTATTAAATATACAAGTTTTGTAAAGTGATTTTTAGAGAAAATGTCAAAAAAGGGACTAAATTGAGATAATGTGAAATGTTGTGGTTAAAAGTATGAATAAATAAAGTTTAGGGCTGCTAAGGACCCTATAGAAATTCGGCACTCATGAAATTAGAAAGAAATTGGGTAATTTGTATTTTTATGTGATAAGGTCTAAATTGTAAAAATGTAGAACTTTAGGGGCTAAAGTGTAAAAATGCTTAAATATGTGTAAATTTTATTAAATTGAATGAATTAATGATTAAATAAGTAAAATTTTTTATTATATAGATTGAGAAAAATGAGATTCGGATCCAGAACGGGAGAAAACAAAGTGTAACGCCCCAAATTTTTTATTTTCGATTTTTGTGAGTATTGGGCTTGGAAGTGTCTAAATTTGTGATTCGTGTTATTTTGGCTTAATTATATGTTGTTTTAAGTGATTATATGCTCTGGGGTGTGTTTGGGAGGTTCCAAGTTTAATCGTTAACTTGGGCTAAATGTTGGGTTTTATTTGAATAAAGCCTGACTTGAGGTCAGTGGGCTTATATGGAATTGTGGGTAAAAACTTAACAGAATGGGCCTCCTGGTCTAGTGGTTAAGTGGTAAGGGGTTCGATTCCCTGCAGTGGCGATGGGATTATTTTTGCTGGAAGTCTCAATTAAGAGTTGGGTTTATCAAAAATCTTAGTTGGGGTTTTAAGGGAAATTAGGGTTTATTCCCTTCTTTTTGGAAAAAGGCATTCTTTTTGTTCTCTTCCGTCTTTTCTTTTGTTTACCCAAAAAACCTCGTTGCCAAAATTATTTTCTTTCTTTTTCCTTCTTTTTCATTTTTCTTCTCCTTCGAGTAGTTGTGGCTTGTTGCTAGCGATTTTATCGGTTCGGTAAGTTTGGTTGTTAATAAAGTTAAGTGATCTATGTTGGAGGTTATTAAGAGCGATTTGTTTACTGTTTAGGAGATATTCAAGGTTCTGTGGATCACTGGTCGAGTTATTAGCAATGAGGAATCACTGTTCTTCGCCGAAGGTAAGTAGATCTCGCGTTTCAAGATTTGTTCATTCTTATGTAATTCGATTCAAGTGATTGATTTGGGCTCAGTATTGTCAATCTTAGGCTTTGGAGTGCTCGTGATTGGATTAGCAACGAAAACGAACCAGGTGTGTACTTCGGTTGCATAGAAAACGCCGAAACCGAAACTGTTGACGCAACACGGGTGTGTGGACTGCCCGTGTAGAGGCCGTGTGGCTATACATGATCGTGTGATCGGCGAGCCAAGCCGTGTGTATGCCACACGGGCATGACAGGCACGGGTGTGTGATGGCTTGTAGGCCATGTGCGAGGCACGAGCTTAGGCAAATGGGCTGTGTGGGCCACACGGGCGTGTGGGCTCACACAGATGAACCACTCAGGCGTGTGGGAATCTAGGCCAGGTCGTGTGATCCACACGGGCAAGGCCAATTTAGACCGTGTGACCCACACAGGTGTGTGGGCCCACACGGGCAGGGCATACGGACGTGTGAGCCCAATTTGTTTGAAATGTTCTGTAAGGTTGCACGGGTCGCTTAAGTCGACAATGACTTGGTTGTAGGGGCGGTAAGCGTTACTTAGACCCCATACTCTAATTGGTTACTGAATTGTATACAAAAGCATGTTAATATAAGCATGTGTATCTGTCTAACTCTGTAAATCTGTTTTGCCATGATATTGATATGTTCTGGTATCTGCATATAAGCATGCCATGATATTTATGTTGCATTGCATTGGGTTGGGATTGTTGTGAAGAGAAGGAAGTCTGAGAGGCGATTAGCCTGATATTTGGTAGCTACGCTGCACTTATCTGTTATGTACTATTTCACGGTACCATTTGGTGTGTAGGGCTGGATGGGTCGATTATATCCCCATACCTGGTGTGTAGGGCTGAGTGGGTCGATTTTATCCCTACATGGTGTGTTGGGATGGAGAGAGATGGTGTGCAGGGTTGGTGGGCATGATTTCTGATTTCTGATCTGTTATGCATGTGATATCTGTAAGCCTAAGGTCGAATATCTGTAATCTGTTATCTGTTTGAATGCATGCTGTTAGAGGGGATGTACACACTGAGTTTGCGAAAACTCACCCCTTTGTTTATTTGTCTGTTAGGTAATCCTTAGCAGTAAATGGATCGTTGCGATGGATGGCTTGATGGTGACCACTGTTGGACATTTATGGATTTTTGAGTAACATTCTATTTCGTCTGATTTATTTTAAATATTTATTTTTAGGATTGAAATGTTTTCAGACTTAAACTATTTTTAAGTTATTTTGGTATTTCAAACTATTAAGTTATTGATTTATGAATTAATGATGTTTTAACTTCCACAATAATGTAATGTGTTCAACTAATAATCGGAGTAGTGATTTCACGATTTAAGTAAAGATAATGAATTGTATGATTTTTAACTTGCTAGGGTTTTCTAAAAGCACTCTCTTGTGATGCCGGCAGATTTGGCCATGACGTCTAGGCCGGGTTTGGGGTGTTACACAAAGTATCGGATTAGTCGACCTAATTCATCATTTCAGCGAATGAGGTAAGTTCGTATGCTAATAAACATATTTAAATTGTGTTATAAAAGCTTAATTATTATTGAATTGAATTGAATGATGAATGGTCATGAATATGAGCAAGAATTGACGAAGTTACGATATTTGAAAGTCCCGTACGAACCTTCGGAATAGTATAGGATATAAATGTCATGACATTAGGATTATCGAGATGTGATTACATGTAAGACCATGTCTGGGACATTGGCATTGTATTGTGATTACGTGTAAGACCATGTCTAGGACATTGGCATCATTATATGATTTCGTATAAGACCCTGTCTGGGACAGTGGCATCAATATGTGATAACATGTAAGACCATATCCGGGATATGGCATTGTACGAGCTATTGTGATTTTCGAGTATCCTTAATGATTCCGAATGGTTCAACGGAAAAAGTCAAGACGAGAATGAAAGTACAATCGAATTAAGTGATACAGGTAAGTACAGAACCTATATGAGAATCAAATGAAGGTAATTTGGTAAGTTCTTAGTGTATCATGTATATGAAATAAGAAAGATTTATGTATAAGTATGCTTCATGTCAAAATGTGTTTATTTGGCTATAATGAGGTATGAATTGAATAATATGTGGGATATGAGTTATAGTTATTTTAAATAAATATACATATGGCGCATAGTGTGCGAAATATCGTTATTTGATGATATTTCACATAATTCACTTGGCTAAAGAAAAGGTGATGGAAATTGAATTGAATAAATTTTATATATATAATTGCTTATGCATATGAAGATGTGAATGATTTGATAAAAAGTATTCAAACCATATGTGTTTTAAATGAATAAACTCATGAAAATCTTGATTAATTATACGTATGAATTCGAGATAGAATGGTGCAATTATATAAATTATATCATGTTTTGAATAATGGTTTTAAATGCATTTATTTAATAATATGAGTTTATTTCCATATGAGCTTACTAAGATTTATAGCTTACTTTGTGTTATTTTTCTATGTTTTATAGTGATTCAGACGTTCACTCGGGTTAGAAGTTGACGGAGATTGCATCACACTATCCGGTTTTTTATTTCGGTATTTATACACTTGTGACTTGGTTATATGGCATGTATAGGCTTGAGTCTTTTTGATAAAGATTTCGGTGATGTATTTGGCCATTTTATATGGCTTATTAATGACTTATGTTTGATGTGTAATTTGCCTTGTGTAGTGGCATAATTTGCTATGGTTGGTGATGGTTTAAGTTTATCATTTGGTCATTTGGTATATGATGAGTATTTACTTTTGAAAAACATGATTTTGGACTTGATAAGTGAATGGCTAATAGATGATTTATGAGTCAAGCTTTGTATGTGATTGATGGTAATAAAAATACATATTGAAATAGGTTGTATTGATGAGTATGATATGTACTTTGGAATATGATTGAATAGGTGAGTAATGAGGAATGAATCATGCTAGTTGGTATGTGTTTGAATGTACAAATGGTATTGATTTGAGTTCATGAAATGAATAGAATTGGTATTGTAAGTTTGGTGCATGAAATAGCATGGTTTGACTGCCTATTAATGTATTGAAATGGCATTAAATGTGGTGTTTTAGGTATGCTTGAGAAGGGTGAGATATGTGGCTTCAATCAAGCCTATTTTCACTCCACATAGCCTAGCACACAGGCGTGTGGCTTGACTGTGTGTGACACATGGCCTTGGTACATTCCCGTATGTCCCTTGGGGTAGCCCTTCCAATTAAGTCAGTATACCCTACAGGTTTGGCATGGCCTAGACACACAGGCGTGTCTACTGACCATGTGAAAGACATGGGCTGGCACATAGGCGTGTGGCCGACCGTGTGAGGCACATGGCTTGTTCACACGGGCGTGTGACCCTTGAATGCTTGAAACTTTTCTAAGTTCCCCTAAGTTTTTAAATGTTATCGGTTTAGTCTGAACCTCTTTTAAGCATGTTTTAAGGTCTTATAAGGCCTTATAAGGGGTATTGAGATTATGTTAGACTGATATTTATATGAAATTGAATCATGTATGAGAAATGTATATTATATGTTAGTGCCATAAAAGGGACAACGTGAATTTGTTGGATGGGTTTTATATATGAATGCATAAACGTGTATGTTATGTATGTGAACGGTGTGTATTGATCGGTAATGCCTCGTAACCCTATTCTAGTGACGGATACGGGTTAGGGGTGTTACATCATTCAATTAATTAATTCCAATGGAAAAATTACTCATTTTATGCAATTAAGTCATTTTTGACATTTTTACAAAATTACCCCTAACATTTCACTTTTATGCAATTCAGTCCCTAAGTCCAAAACATGTAATTTAACCAATTTTAACCAATCTAAATTCAACCGAATTGTGCACTACTCCATTACAGCCCATACTTACTGTTATTTCACATCAAGGCCTTGTGATTTTATCACTTTAACATTTTAGTCCATTAACATTAAAATTACTAAAATTTACTTTGCAAAATAGTCTTATTTAACAATCAAGCTTAATAATTTATCATAAAACTTCAAAAGCATACTAAACTCATCAATTACATAATCCATAACATTTAACAGTTTTACAAATTAATCCCCGATTAGCTAGATCAAGCTAATACGAGTTCAAAAACATAAAAAAATACTAAAAAGGGGCAAGGTTTGCTTACAGAATCAAAGGCCTAAGCTTGGCCAAATGTTTCCTTAGCTCCAACAATGGCTAATCGGGTTCTCTGGAAGAAACTTCGAAGATGATATCTTTTTCTTTCTTTTTATGTTTTATATTTACTTTATAAATTGATATTTACTAATTTATCATATTAAAACAATTAAAACTTCAAGCTTTTCATCACTTAAACCGTCCAACATAAAGCACAATGGTCTAATTGCCCTTCAAAACCCCTCTATTAGACCTTTTAAACTAATAGTGATTAACTTTTGTAGTTTTTACGATTTAGTCATTTTTCTTTAATTACTAATTAATAAGGATTTAATAGCAATTAACAAAAAAACTAGAGTATCCTACATCATTCTACCGTTTGGCATTTTAAGAAAGGTCCAATTACACAACTGATCCTTCAGTTATTCTATTATTGTTAATTAACTAAGCTTTATTTCAATTTAACCTTAAAGTATTAGGACCTACAGAACAAATAACCCAAAGGTTAGTGGAATAATTGAGGCAATGGTTTAATCACCATTGCTTGGACTTTTGGCAATGGTTTAATCACCATTTTGGTCCTTTTAGTATTTTACATCTATAACAATTCACTTTTACCCTTTTTACAATTTAATCCTTTTACCTTAATTAACTATCTAAACATTAAAATTTCTGAACCAAACATTCACATACCAAAATAATTATTCTGTAAACATTTAATAAAAATATTCACAAGCTCAGTTTACAGAAACGGGGTCTCAATACCTCATTTTTCGAAACCAGTTGACTTCCGGGACAACCACTTATACTAACCATTAATTCAATGAATTAAAATTCAATATAAAAATTATTATTCACTCGTATAATTTAAATATCAATTATACGAACTTACTCATCGAATTTGTGGTCCCAAAACCACTATTTCCAACACCACTGAAAAATAGGATGTTACAATTACCAAGCAAAACAGAACATTTGACTTCGTCGCAAAATAGTTAAACAATAAAATTATAAACATATAAAAATTAAACCAATTCAGGGTAAAAATACATTTATGGGCCTAAAATCGTGCTTATGGGGCCTCAAAAATAGTTTTAGGAACAATCTGGGATCAAATCGAAACAAATCAAAAAAATTTAGAAAAAGTTGAAAATTTGTAAAATAGAGGTCACACGGCCGTGTGCATAGCTCAGACCATGTGAACATTCAAATTCAAGATGCATAGTCGTATCCCAGCCCGTGTATCTACCCATGTGAGTATTCAAAATAGGGCCACACGGCCGTGTCTTAGGCCTTATGCTAGACTATGTAACAAACTGTTTTGGGTCACACTGCCGTGTTGTAGGCCGTGTGACAACTCATGTCCCAGGCCGTGTGCTCCATTTCTAACCCCTAAAATAAGCAAATTCATGCACTATTCCTTGCACAACAAGACATACCGTAACTAGCTAATTTCCATGGTTCAAAAACACATTCAAATCACCAATTACATGTTAAAATTTCATTCATCCTATGCCTAACCAATAGGCCATTTAAAGGCACCATAATCAAACATCATTCATTCAACTATCCTAGCTAGGAAATCAAATGGCATTAATCATCTATTCATGCTCAAACTATCAACCAAATTGGTAAAAATATAAACATGCACATCAAGTTACCATACCAAGCATCATGACCTAATCCATAACATTAATGATTACCAAACCAAAACACTTCAAATACATACATTCAAAACTAACCATTTCACTAGAATTACCATTATAACATAACATTTACATATTCACAACAAAACACCTATATACATGCCACATTCCAAAATAGAAAACAACAACCACCAAAATAGTTGGATACTGTGACCTTCCAATCGATCTGTTCGGTTAGTCTGCAAACTTGACAACTACAAAAGAACGTAAATGAAGCAAGTAAGCTAAAGAAGCTTAGTAAGCTCATCGTATAAACATCAAATTAACTTACCTTATTCAAAATAAATATTCAAAAAGATAATTTATAATTCCTGATAACCAAATACAAGTTCACAAATTACATTAGTAATTGTTCACATATTCAAATATATCATAATAACCTCCTTCTCAAAGAGCTTACTCATACCATGAATCCCATTTCCTCAATGTAGCAATCTATACATGTAACCAAGAAATTCATTTTAATATTTTTCACTTACTAGTACTATGAATATGCAATAAACTTTAAGCACATAAATAAGTTGTAATTCAATTATTACATAGCCCGATGAACTAGTAACTTGACTCAGATACTTCGGTGAGGCACAAATGTGCGATCAGAGGCACCGAAGTGCAAATAGAGGCACCAAAGTGCAAACCCGTACAAGCATGCATACTGACCCTAATGGCATGCGAATCGTAACCTAAGCGTTTACTACATTCAACAGGCATTATACATAAATTCGTTACCTTTATACACGTTCACCATTCAGAGGCATTTCATCATATCCGTACACATATTATAATTCAATTTATTAATGTTAATAATATGCAATCACAAGAATTGCAACCATTAACTATTCATTTTCATATGTACTCAATTGCAATAATCGATATTATATAGGTAACCAATGAAATTTCCCATATATATATACAATTAACTAGAAAACAATGACATAATAATAAATTTACATTTACGTATCGAAACACTATGAACCTACCTATGATCACTTTCGGTTAAAATGCAAGGAGTACTCTGCAATTTTCCCTTTTTCCTTGGTTATGTTCTTTTGACTCTGTTCATGATCTATATAGTAATTAAATTAAATTTATTAAATTCACATACATTTCAAACTCGATTCAATGTATGAGACCCTCAAGTTTTCACTATTTACACATTTTTCCTAAACTTTTACATTTTTTCCAATTTAGTCCCTAAACCCAAAATTTTCAAATTTAGCAAAATTTTACAATTTCCCAAGTCAACCAAATTTCTTATGCTAGGGCAATCCACAATTTACACCAATTCCATAAAACTTTAAATATTTTATCAATTTACTCCATTAACTAAAACTATAAAAAATCACTTAATACATTAATTCAAACCAACAACTAACATTTCAACTTCATAACTTAACATCAAAATAACAAATATTTATCAATGGCAACATCTAAAATCTTTGACAGTTTCAAAAATAAAGCTATCGGTTAGCTGACCTAGTTGCAGCTGTAACGCCCCAAATTTTTGTAATTTTGGCTTTTGTGAAATTATAGCATAGGAAAATATCTAATTATGTTTTTGCATGAATTTGCATAATATCTGTCTACTTTTGGGTTTAAGTGCTTTGGGGGTGTGTTAGGGAAGTCCCAAGTTCAAGTCTCAACTTGGGCAAAATTTTGGTTTTTATTTAAGTAAAGCCTGACTTTTGGATAAAGGGCTTATAAGAATTTATTGGTAGGAATTTAACAGAATGGGACTGCTGGTCTAGTGGTAAAGTGGCAAGGGTTTATGCCAGAGGTCCTTTGTTCGAATCTTGGCTTGGGTATTATTTTTGCCACTAAGGTTGTGACACTGAAGTGGTAGGGTTTATTAGATTTATTCTGAGTAGTTTCCCTAAAAGAATTCTCTCTACCAAAATTCTCTTCTATTTTTCCCCTCTCCACGTTCTTTTTCATTTCTTTTCTTTTCTTTTTGCCGAAATTTCCCTTGCCTTCCTCCCATTCGTTTTGATTTCGTATTAACGGGCTTCTGCGATTCATTGACGTACTCCTCATTGGTAAGTTCCTGATTGTCATTCGTAAACAACGTTTTGATTAAAAGATTAAGGGGGAATTTTCTTTGGGTGTTTAGGTACTGATTAAGGGGTTGTTCTTCATTCCTGAACAGCGAGTCAAGCACATAGTATTCGCCGGTTTTCGCGTGAGGTAAGGAATTTAACGATTTCGGGATGAAATACCTCGTTTAGTTCAATCAAAAATTGTTTAAGTGACTGAAATGGGTCTTGGTATTGTCGAATATAAGTTCTGGAGTGCTCGGGTTTGCATTAGGCATCAATAGAAACTAGGTGTGTACTCCAATCGATCTGAAATCACGTTTCAGCGAGAGCCAAAAACGCTACTATCGATGCCACATGGGCGTGTAGACTGCCCGTGTGGAGGCCGTGTGGCAAGACACAGCCGTGTGGCCGACGAAGTAGGCCGTGCCTGAGCCACACGGGCACGACAGACACGGGCGTGTGAGGCTGGCTAGGCCTTATACGAGGCACGGGCTAGACCAATTGGGCCGTGTGGGCCACATGGGTAAACCATACGAGCATATGGAATTCTGGGCCAGGCCGTATATCCACACACTCAAGCCCAATTTGGGCTGTGTGGGCCCACACGGGCAAGGCACACGGGTGTGTGAGCCCAATTTGTTTGAAATGCTATGTAAGGTTGTACAGGTCGCCCAAGTTGACTGTGACCTATTGTAGGGTCGGTAAGTGTTACTTAGACCCCTAAACGATGATATGATATTGATGTATGTTTGACATGTAATATCTAGCATGTATATATGTTTTGTTCTGAAAATATATGTATGATCTGTTTATCTGCATAATAGCATACCATGATTGTATGATGCATTACATTGGGGTGGGATGATTGATGAAGTGAAGGAAGTATCTGAAAGGCTCCTAGCCTGTTATCTGACAGCTCAGCTGCATATTTCTGCTATGTGCCGTTTCACGGTATCATGTGGTGTGTAGGGTTGGATGGGTTGATTTTATCCCCATACTTGGTGTGTAGGGCTGGATGGGTTGATTGTATCCCCACATGGTGTGTTGGGTTGGACGGAGATGGTGTGCAGGGTTGGTGGGCATGTTTCTCTAATAAACTAATCTGTTATGCATGCGATATCTGTATGGGCTAAGGCCCGGATGTTTTGATTCTGTATCTAAATGGGCTAAGGTCCACACCGATTCTGAAAAGGGCTCAGGCTCGAATTATCTATACTCTATTATCTGTTTGTATGCATGCTGCCTGTGGGGATGTACACACTGAGTTTGCAAAAAATACCCCTTTATTGTTTTATCTGTCAGGTAACCCCCAGCAATAGATGGATTGGTGCAGCGGAGGGCTCGACGGTGACCACTGCTACATATACTCTGGTTTTTATGGTTTTAATGCTTTTATTATTTTAACTACTATGATTGGGAGTATTAATGAAATTTCTGGACTCAGACTGTTTGGTTTAAATTCAGGATTTTGAACTACTGTTTATGATTTTTGAAACTGCAACGTATCACGATAACTATATTTGTTTTTAGCTTCCGCGTTTAAAGATATGTTTTCAAGCTAACCAATCAAAACATGTTTTCTGAGCTAAGTGAAAGATAATAACTGGAACGGTTTAGAGTAAATACAGTTTTAAATACACTCTCATGTGACATCGCCAGATTCGGCCATAACGTCTAGGCCGGGTTTAGGGTGTTACAGCAGCAATCTTAAAAACATAAAAATTACAAGAAACGGGTTTAAAACAAGCTTACATGCAAAGAGGTTGTGATAGTCGAACTCAAAGCTTTCTAACAATGGTGTTCTTCCCCAATTTTGGTTGCAATTCATTGTGGAAAATGATAATGTTTATTTTCTTATTAATTTACTTGAGTTTTATTATTAATTTACAATTCTACCCTTTTTATTTTACATACTAATTTAACATGCAAAACTGTCCATTTGACTTTACTATAGTCTAATTACAACATAAGCCCTCCCTCCTTTAATAATTAAACCATTTAATCCATATAATTCAATTATAACTAGAATTTTCTATCTTTTTCAATTTAGTCCTTTTTCTTAAATTAACTAAGTAATCATTAAAATTTATTCACCAAAATTTAATACGACCCTAATGTAACTCCATAAACATTAATTAAATACTAAAACACAACCTCACATATCAGAATTGTGGTCCTAAAACCTCCGTTTCTGACACCACTGAAAAATAGGATATTACATAAAGACTTCATACAAGTTTATAATTATCACATTTGCAATACATTTACAAATTAATCCATATCTCACATTTCGTACTAAATCGTAAAGATTTCAAAGTATAACTAAACATTCATACATACATAATTCAATTTTATAACAATTTAAATATGATTTTACCATATGAACTTACTTGACAAAATCGGCAAACAAGTTGAACTACAGGACTAATTAGTAATTGTCCCTTTTTTTCACGATTATTCTTGACTCGATTCAAATCCTGATCTATACGATAATAAATTTCAATTTATCACTCTCAAATACCTTATATCAAATAATTATTTGCATATGAAAATTTAATTTTTATTTTACAAAAGTTTCCTAAAGTTTCATAATTTATTCAATTTAGTCCCTAAAACCAAAATTTCCATGACTTTCAAATTGGAGCCTCGATTTTGAAACTGGTCTCAATTTCATCCTTCTAAATCCCTCAAATAACTATATTACAGAAATTTTACACCAAATTCAAAATTATTGCATTTTAGCCCCTAAGTTCAAAACTAACAATTTTCACTTTACAAACTAGTCTTTTTTCAATTCTAAGCTTAAAAACTAACATTTTAACACAAAAAATTCAAGCATTCATCAATGACAATATTTTAAAATTTTAACAGTTTTGAAAAATAACATACGGATTAGCTAAATTGAGTTACCAATATCTCAAAAACATAAAATTTACGGAAAATGACTTCAAATAACTTACCATGTAAAAGGGCAGAAAGTTGGGGCTTCTCTTGTTATTTTTAGTGTAAATGGTGGAGAAGATGGAATAGAAAAATAATGACTTTCTTTTTGTTTTATTTTATTTTTGACATAATAATTATAAAGATTTTTAATTAAAATTTTAAAATAAAATCACTCAATTTTTATGCACTAACCGTCCACCCATTTTAAAAATGGTCAAATTTCCATTTTAACTCTAATTTATTTACTATTTGAACCTTTTGACAATTAAAAATCCATAGCGATTAAGTTTTAAAGCTTTTACAATTTAGTCCTTATACCTTAATTAATCATTAGTTAGGCAAATTTACTTATTCAAAATTCAATCCACCTATACAATAACTCCATAAAAATATTTACAAGAACGAGATCCCGATACCTCATTTTCCAAAATCACTGACTTTAGGGTCATTACACTTGTACCTTAATTAACTATCAAATCAATAAAATTCCTACATCAAAATTCAATAATATACTAAAATAGACTCACAAATATTAAATAATAATATTTATGGACTCGATAATTGAAAATGGGGTTCTAAAACCATCGTTTTCGACCCTACTAAAAAGTAGACTGTTACAAATACCTAGTGCTCTAGGGATACTAACTAATTCATCGATGCACGCTTACGGACAACCAGTGCTTTAGAGCTAACAATACGTTCTCATGGACACCCAATACTCTAGAGAACTATTGAATACATCTATATATGCTTACGAACCCCCAATACGTTGGAGCTAGAAATATTCTCACTGACACTCAGTGCTCTAGAGAACTTATCAATTTACACTCACGGACACCCAATACTTTTTTATTATCAGTTATACCAATACAACTCAATTAAGGTTTTCACATTTTATTCATATACCATTTCTCACAGTCATAAAAGGAATATTCATACATATTCAAATTCAACTAGTATAACGCATAACTAAGATTGACATTAACACCTTTGAATCCATAAGCTATAATACTTAACTATTTTTATAAACTGAAAATAATTTATTCTAGTACATATTGAAAAAAATGGGTTTGAAAAACAAAGCAGAAAATAAATTTAGGAAAAACAGAGTTTTAAATTATTTTCCAAGATAAGATCTTGGTTGTGATATCTAAAGTAATAAACACTTAAACACTTAATTAAAATTGTACATTTTCGATTCATCTGAGGTGAGCGCTTCGACCGAGTAGTCTTCTCCGCTATCTTCAAGCTCTCGTCTACTGAATATGGGCTCGCTTCGAATTAGAAAATTTTTCACAAAAATTACCAGTGGGGTAATTTCTCAATTTTTCTAAACATTTGGGTCAAGTTATAAATTAGAAAAATATCTCTAGAATTTTTCTGAAATAATCTCTTTAGAAAATTTTATCTCTACAACTTTCTCTTGAATTCAAGTGTCTGTTAAATAATGACCCAAGGCTTTCTTTATATTTGAAGAGTTTAAAGAGTTCAACTATGATTAAATTTAATCACTTTAATATTAAATTAATTTATCAAGATAAATATCAAATAAATTTAATATTAAATCTTATTAAAATAATAGAAGATAAACATTAAATTTAATTTAATATTAAGATAATCACTTTAATATTAAATTAATAAAATACTATTAAGATAATTGTTAAATTTAATTTAATAGTAAACTCTTAAAATAATCCTATTTTTGAAGTAGTTAATCTGAAATCAAATTCTCTGGTAAAGTCTCAGTAGAAGTGTAACTCTTCCACTACTCAACCACCGAAAACCAACCACCGCCGGCCATCAAAACATCGTCATCGCAACCATCCTTATCGTCATATCCAATTATGCAGGTGTGACACCTTTACAGCACCCCCGAGCCAGTTCGGTCCAGGTCAGTGACGACCCAACTGGTCCGGTCTAGCCAACGATTGGACCATCGGCCTGGTTTCATATATCGGGCCCGGTCTAACCAATTTTTGGGTATTGGTCTCAGTTTTGCTCTCCTAGGCCCAATTTATGATCTCAGGTCCAATTTTCAAGTTCAATTACCCATTGAGCCAATTGTTTGACTTGAAAATTAATTTCTAAAAATATCATATTAATTTTTATTAATTTGATTAATTTAATTTTACTTGATCAAAATTAATTTTCCCCCACTTAGATTTTCCAAATTAATTTTTCAATAAAATTCTTTAATAAAATTCTCTAGTTGAACAATTATCAAGACCACCTAATTTAATTCCACATCAAATAAATTAACTCAATTAAATTATTTCCAAAATTGTAAAATTTTCTTCTGATTCAAATGCAGTCCAATCGAGCCTTTGTTGAGCTAGCGAAAGATCCAATCGAACATATACAATTAGGCTTTAGTATTTGCAATTATGTCCATAAGCATCGTTCCGATAATTCGCAATTACTTAATCATGGAGTCAGTGCAACAAAAGGACCATGATTGAAAACTCCTTATTGTATACTCTTTACAAAAGTAATTCATCCAACTGTTTTGTCTAATGACCTCATCATGTATGTGTTACCCTCAAATGATATCCTTGATTCCTTTGAGTTAAATCCGCTCACTCAATACAATCCTATTTTATCTCATTGTCACCATTGTGTCTTCTTAATTATTAATATGACCATTGTCAACACATGACTGTGATAAATTGCCCACGTTCCATATTTATCAATCCACACAAAGCCAATAAGAAGATATCATTAACTCTTTAATTGAGATATAAATTTTACTGTTGCTAGTAAAACCATTTCATACTCAGGATTTAGGTAAATCACACCATGAACGTCACAAGTGAATTAATTCACAAACGGATTCAAAATTAATTCATTTTGGGCCAAGTCCAATGTATCATTCTACCGATGAATACATCTATGTCTCTACCCGTGGAGTCAATTGCTCCGATAGCCAAGACTAGCCATCTCCCCAATTGGAATTGTAGGCGACATAATAATCCTTCTTAGTATTTGAATCAAATGCTCACTTCGATTCTCTTACGAGATTACAGACTTATTTAGGTTATCTACTGAAGTAAGTTGTCTTTCTCACAATGTAAGCGTTCTTGCAATGCAACTTATCTTCAGTTTGAACTTAGACAATTAATGAGCTAATATTTGCTTGTCACAATTTCGCTATGTATGCGAAATATAAAAGACAAAAATACAAAAAGACATAATAGTGAAATATGAAATTAACTTTATTTATTTATTCATCGTTTAAATAAATAGAAAACAATTGCATGTTTACTACAAATTGGCACATTTCCCAACAGTACAAATTGGGTTCGTTGCTCATTATTTAACTGTCAAAAATTTAGTACATCTTACATAAAATTATTTTTCTGTTTTAATTTTAGTTTTTACTTAGTCAAATAATTCAATTACGTATTTTATAGGAGACTTGGTCAGTTCTTAGAGACTTGGCAGTAAAGAAAAGAAGAATTTATTTTTAGTAGTTGCGATTTTTTAGGGCAGTCAGTTAGTAATTTTAGCCTATAAATTTGTTATGATTTGTTGTTTTTTAGTAGTTCAGAAGAAATAAAAATCAGTCTTCCTCTAGTTTATTCCTACTACTATTTTATTCTATAGTGCAACAGTGTTATCTTTTGCTTTAAATTGCAACTTTGTTCTTTTCTCTCTTCTTTTTTTTTTCTTATTTTTGGTATCAACGCTTCTTTGAATTTTTGATTTACTTACACTTTCTTTCTTTTTGTCTATCAAATGTTGTTTGTCTTGTTGGAGGATATTGAAAGCTAGGGAAAAGAGATGGAGTTGGAAAATGGAGGAAGTAATTGAAACACACAATACAGTATTGAGAAGCTTGTAGCCACAAACTACAAGTACTAGAGAATATGTATTGAAGCATACCTTCAAGGCCAAGACCTGCGGGATTTGGTTGCAGGAGCTGATGGTGAAATTCCTACAGACATTGTAAAAAATTCTAAACCACATAAGAAATGAAAGATCAAGTGTGGCAAAGCTCTCTTTGCATTAACAACTTCAATTAACCAAGAGTTCATCAACCATATCTGGGATATCAGCTCCCCAAAAGAAGTGTGAGAGACACTTTAGAGGTTATCTTTCAAAAACAATACAACAAGATTGCAATTGTTGGAAAATGAGTTGGCATCATCAACTCAAAGGAGTATGTCCTTAATATTTCTTACGAATTAAAAATATTTGTTCAGAAATTTCAAAACTAGATACAGATGAAAAAATCAGTAATGCCAGGTTACGGCAATTTCTCATTCGAGGATTGAAGAAGGAGTACATTCCTTTTGTCACCTCCATTTAAGGGTGGGCGAAGCAACCTTCAGTTGAAGAGTTAGAAAGTTTGCTTTCTAATTAGGAGGCTTTGGCAAAGTAAAAGGCTAAGAATTTAAAAATAAATTCTACTATCTTCTCCAAATGGAAGCATAATAAGAAAAACACATCAGCAGGGAATAAAAATAATGAAAAAATGTCAAGTGCAGGAAAAATAGTGGAAAACTTCTATTGTTGATCATTTTGATTGTAGCAACAAATTTTCCTTTTGAATTAAGGATTTTGCACTCTTGATTCTCAAAGGATAAAGAATAATCATGTAACACCCCCTAAACTGTTTCAATCGTCGGATTAGGGCTATGGAGCATTATTGTACAATATAGAACCTTTAACATCAAAACAGAGATCAACACACAATTTATATATTAACATTTGATAACATCACTTAAATATAGCATAAATCGAGCCTAAGGGGCTTTAAAAAAATTTTACTTACAATCAAGGACTTATTTGAAGCAAATTAGAAATTTCAGGCCAAACTTAAAAATTTGCAAAACAGGGGCCACACGGTCGTGTGGCCAAGCCATGTGACATAGCCCAGGCCATTTGGGCTTTCGAACAATAGGACACACGGCCATGTCCCAGCCCGTGTGTCAAACTATGTAACTCACTAACTTAGGTCACATGGCCATGTCGCAGACCATGTGTCAGATCATGTGAAACATGTACTTGAAAATAAGATGACACTACCGTATGGGGAGACCATGTATGGCATACGGTTATGTGAAAGCCTGTGTCCCGGGCCGCATGCTCCAAATTTAGCCCCTAAAACAAGATAACTCAAGGCCTATGCTTATACACCAAGCCATACCTTCCTCTCACACATTCACATAACCTAATATACCTTAAACACACACAAACATACAATTTCAATCATCCTATATGTTCTAACCAATGTGCCATTCAAAGGCACCACAATTCATTGAACAAGACCATTCATGAATAAGATTTCAATATTACGTTTTAACTATATAACATAGATACATCATGAACACTTCCTTTTTAAAATAATGCCACCACAACTTACCAAATTAGATAGGTATAATCAAATGATCGCATTCAAAAGTGCATAAACACAAACTAGCCAAACCAAACTACATATATACAAATGGTACCAATAGACCCAAACATACCAAATGGCCTCATTGACATTAAGCCCTATACACTTATACCATAAACATTTACAAGCCAAAACACAAAGGCATTAAACATATTCAAATTTGGCACAACTCATAACATTATCAAATTGCCCTATTAACAAACAAGCTCTACACGTGCCAAAGCACATATATCAATTAACCATATCTTTCCTAATTTTAAAGACTATACACAACCATTAACAAAAGATATTAGGGCATACACTAAAGCTTACCAATTTAACATATAATTCTATACATGTCATTTATAACCATTTCAATATATATTCAAAAGTTACCAAAATGGATCGATGGATAGTGTGGTCCTGCTCTGACTTTGATTCCAACCGTTCGAGCTTTATAATGATCTACAAAACAGAGAAAACACATATGCAAGCAACTATTGCTTAGTAAGCTCGTATTAGGAACTTAAACTTACCGTATATATTAAATAAACAATCAAAGATAGTTTCATTTCATTATAGGCTAAACATCATTTCCTATACACAAAAATTCACAAGGTTAGTTGGTGAAATAAGGCACTTATAAGATCAACCAAGATATGACATAAAACATATCAACATTTCAATTTCACCATCCAACACTTGTACATATATCATGTAACCTCATTCTCTTTATATTATGCATATCATTATAATCCATTTCATTATCTCTAATCATGATTCATTTTATATTTTCGTATACCTATTTAAGCTTTATAGACCTGTTCATATCATGGAAAGAATTTCACTATATAAGTCATTCATTCACATAATTCAAATGTTACATTTTCAATCCAAATACTTACATTACATTTTCCATTCTGTATTCTCAACAACATAGTTTATTTATATACATACCTTTTCATTTTAACCCTTAGTTGCTCATTGAACCAAATAGAATAACATTGGATAATGGAAATAAGATTTTTAGTACAACTTACCTGATACAATACACTGGCACGAAGCTGCTAGACTCAAAACCTGATAAAACACACCGACACAAAGCCTGCTAGGCACAAAGCCTGATATAATACACTGGTACGAAGCCTACTAGGCGCAAAGCCTGATATAATACACTGACAAGAAGCCTGCTAGGCATAAAACCTGATATAATACATCGGCACAAAGTCTACTAGGCATAAAGTCTGATATAATGCATCGGCATGAAGCTTGCTGGACTCAAGGCCCGATACATTATCTCCAATACAATTCAATTTCATTATTAGTTTTCATCAACCAACATTCAATAATTACAAACATCACAATTATTAGAATAAAAAAATATCAAGGAATTTAATATGATATATTAAATATAATACAAATTTAGCAGAACTCATAAACGACTTCTAACACGAACCGACCATTATTACGCTACTTTGACTTTTTTATCATTTGTATCCGTTCAAGTTATTTCTTGATCTAAATAAATATTTTTATTCAATTAATCTCATTCCAGAATTTAAAATAAATAACTCAAACCTAAAACCCTTATCCATTTGAATTTACTAAATTACCTCCAATGTTTTAACATTTATGCAATTTAGTCCAAAATCCCAAAAATTCATGAATTATCCACATTTAATCAAAATACTAGCCATCTGAATTTCATATAATTTATAATCAGCCCATATCTATTATTATTTCCCAATATTTAGATAAAATTTTACTAAATTAACAAATAGGTCCTTAAACTTAAAATCATAAAAAAATACTTAACAAAATATGTCTATTTAACAACTAAACTTAACAATTTATCAAAAAACCTAAAAAGCATCACAAACTCATCAATGGTGTAATTCAAAATTTTTAACAGTTTTACGAATTAGTCCATAGATTAGCTAGATTAAACTAAAATGATCTCAAAAACATAAAAAAAATATAAGAAACAGATTTAAAATTACTTACATGCAAAGGCCGCTTATGCTTCAAGAAGAAATGGATATGCTTCTTGTTCTTTTATGGTTTTGGGTGGAAGAAAACCAAATGGGAAATTTGACCCTATTTTTTTATTATTATTAATCTAACCTTTACTTAATTTAAACTTTAAAATAACATTATAATATAGTTAGAAAACATGTATTCACCGTCCAAAATTATGAAAGTGGCTAAATTACCACTTAAATCCATTAATAAAATTTAATTACGTTACTAGATCAGGAAATCAAGTTTTTACTGTTATTACAATTTAGTCTTTTTTCTTTAATTAACAATTCAATCGCTAAAATTTTTTAATCAAACTTCAATACACCTATATAGTCACTCCATAAATATTTTTAAAAAAATACTTACAGGCTCAGTTTACAAAAATGAGGTCCCGAAACCTCATTTTTCAAAACCACTTAACTTTAGGAACAAACCACTTGAACTTAACTATTTGTTCACTTAGCAAAAATAATCAAATCAAAATTCAATATATTACTATAATTGACTCATAAATATTAAATAATAATATTTATAGACTTACTCGTCAGATTTGTGACCTTAAAATCACCGTTTCCGACACCATAGAAAAACGGGCTATTACAAATCGTGCTCCAAAAGTTGTCCAATGCTTAATACATTTTCATCTAATGTTGGCACATAAAGAGTGTCATGGATGACCTTTCTTCCTTGCATTGTTTCGACTCTAATTTTTTCTTTGCATTGAACTTCAACATATTCACCATTGTCCAATTTCACCTTTGAGAAAAATGTGGAGTCCAGATCGATAAAAGCTTTTTAACTTTTGTTATGTGTTTGTTAAAACTGTTGTCCATATACCACATATTCTTTTGCTCCTCAGATGCCTTATGGCAAGCAAATAACATATTCCCATCATTATTTTCTTCTTTAGTAAATGCTGCTTTTTGTTGAATACTAAAACGATAATCTTTTTGCACATGCCCAATCTTTTTTGCACATGCTTGAACTTTTTGCAATTATAGTTTTGTGGCTTGTCTCTATTCCAACAATTTTTCTCTTCATGACTATTCATTTTACAAATTCCGCATCATTTATTAGATCCACCATCATTGCCTTGTCCAACATTTTTGTTGTTTCTACCTCATCCACATGAATTTCTTCCTCTGCCATAGTCTCTTCCAAATTTGCCACATCTAGAAGGCTCACTTTTATTTTGCATTGAATATTTTTCACCATTCTTGGAATCAATGGTAAGTTTGGATAGAAACACACTCTCAACAAATTTTTTTTAGCGACGTAACAATATTTGCTCATAGGATCTTAGTGAACCCATCAATTCTTGAACAATCATGGTTGACATATCCTTAGTTTTTTTAATAACGGTCACCATAGGATTAAACTTTTTCGTCAAGCTGTTTAAAATTTTATCAAAAACTCCACGGTCATCAATCATGTCTCCATGTGTCTTTATTTGATTCACGGACTCAGATAATCTATTATGATACAAATTTATATTTTCATTCTCAAAATATCTTTCGAGAGATTAGAGATTAACAATTCTCACCTTTGTGTCTCTTTCAAGTTATTGTTGTAGAATGTCTCATACTTCTTTGGATTTCTTTGGATCATCTTGAAAACTCCAACATTTGTAATCTTATTCTTTAATTCTTCAAGTCGTTCTCCTATTGTATTTTTTGGATCTTTAAAACCTTTTTTTAACAAAATTTAAGACATTCAAGGAAGCAAATAGTGTCTCCATTTTGACTGCCCGAAAATCATTATTTTCATCTTCGAAGACAAGAACTTGAACATTACTATAGATTGTGTTTATGGAAGCCATAACTTGTCACTTTAATTTTTTTTTATGCGCACGCATACAAACACACACACACACACACACACTCTCTCTCTCTCTCTCTCTCTCTCTCTCTCTCTCTCTCTCTCTCTCTCTCACTCATACACCTTTGTTGGAGAGAATTCTAGAGATGGTGAAAGGAAAATATTCTTACACTCTTACTTTCTTACACTCTTGCTATGGCTTTATCACTTGCAATTTATATATAGTTGTTGTATATGACTATTAGTTTCAATACATGCATTTAGTAATTAATGTGTATCTAGTGCATACATACATCTTAGATATATACATTCATGCATGTTAATTAAATGACTACTAGATTCCTTAGATTCATCCATTTTAAACACATCCATTGAATGACAATACTGACACCTGTATCGTGAGTGAAAGTCATATCTACATCAATTAAGGCGCTCCCTACGAGATACAAAACCTCTAAGTGAGACTATACTTTCTGTTGAGGGTCTAAGACCCAACTCTCCTTAACAATAATCATCGTAACAAGTTTGCTCATGTAGAAGGAAACTGTTAGTTTAAGAATAATAATAAAGCTAGTTTTGTAGAATAGGAAAATAGGAAAGCTTACTTTTTATAGCTCATTTTGAAGCAATTGCTTATGAAAACAGTGTTTGGATTGTTGACAATGGTTGTTCTCTTCACAAGTCTAGAGTGATGTTATCCTTCAAAGAGCTTGATGAATAAAAAGAAGAAAATTTGAGTGGGAGATAATAAGTAAATATAGATTGAATGTCAAGGTATGAAGGCTATTTCAACTTGTAATGATAAAATAAAGCTTATACAAAATGTTTTGTTTGCTCTTAATTTAGCACACAGTTTTCTGCTTCTCATTGATTGCTATTTGAACAAGTTAAAGTTATGCCTTAATCTGAATGTGGATAGTATTTCTCTTTTGCATTTTTCTAGAGTTTTGAAAAATCCAAACATCTTAAAGATAGATAAAAAGATAGGAATTTTGTCGTTGAATGTTGGGGGATTGATGAATGTGAATCTTTTATGTTATTTTATGATGAGAAATGTGTTATTAAGAATAGAGAAACAAGTAGAGTTATAGCAAATGTTCAAATGACAAAAAGAAAAAGAAAAAAGAAAAAAAAAGATGTTTCCTTTAAAGGTTTCTAAAATTGAAGGTGCTTTGAGTGCTAGTCAAAAGAGTAAAACCGAGTCTAAGTTATGGCATTTGCATTATGGACACTTAAAATGAATGGATTGAGGTTGTTGAGCCAAAATGAAATGATCATTAAATTTAGTTTCTCATTGCTTTGAGAAAGTGTTGGAAAAAAGTGCTTATAAAAAGTGATTTTGAAAATTTTCGTTTAAAATTTAAGTCATTAGAACTGTTGTTAAAAAGTTCTTTTAAGAAATAAAATGTTCATTTTAGATATGATATTGTGAAGTAAAAATATGCATTCAAATAATATTCAAATTTGTTAATATTATAATATTTTAGTAAGAATATAAAAATAATTTATCGTAACTCATTATTAATATTTTAATATATGAAATACAAATTTTAAATATTTGTAAACAATTAATATTAATTACTTGTAATATTTAATTTGAATATAAATCTATATGTTAAATGTTATTCATTATAAATTTATTATATAATGTTAGATATTTGAAATAAAATTCAATAGAAAAATAATTATAATATTACAGAAAATATTTAGGTTATAAATAAGGGTTAAAATTATCATTTTGGCTCCAAAAGTGTTATTTTTCAATGCAAAAGCAATTTTACTTTTGGATTCAAAAGTACTTTCCAAAAACACTTTTGACTTCAAAATTGTCTATTTAGTATTGTTTATAACTTTAAAAGCACTTTTAGTTCTAAAAACACTTTTGAAAAGTAATAAGAAATAAAGCCTTAGTTTGCTGTAAAACCTACAATTTTCTCTTTTATTGGAAAAAAAAAAACTAAAATGAATTCTAAAAATTAAAAAGATAAAACGGTTTTTCCACGTCAAAATCCAAGTTTTTGCATATAAAACCTAAGTACTGTCCTTTTACTAAAAAACTAAAATTAATTTTTTAAAAAATAAAAGAAAAAGAAAAGATAAAATAAGTGATTGAAATAAAAGCTTACTAAAATTGAGTGACTAAAATGAGTGTACAATAATATTGAATTAACGGTGGGTGACTTTTTCGGTGGCCAAAATGAAAACTTATAATAAAAAAAATGGGGGGTTTGAGTGATGAATTTTTTCTTTTAGTTTCTTTTCCGCTATTTTGATTTACAGATAGTTGCCTGGTTCAAGCAATTGGAAAAAAGATTGTGCAATTGTGTCTCGGGTGGCTTTAGGTTCCGGAGTGGGATTTGGGCAAAAAGGCCTTGTGGGTTTGATTATTTGGAAGCCTTTGGCATGCAGGCAAGAGCAAAGATGTTGCCATGCCATACCATGGACGACACTGCATCACTTTTCATTTGGTTAAGTGAGAAAAAAGCTAAACAGATATTAAGCTTAATACAAATCCTTTGTTACTAATGAATTCTCTACCATTGACATCCACATTTTGGAGCATAAGGATTTTTATTCAAGACGTACAAAAACAAACCATCCCTTGCCCTTTTTACTACAAATTTTCACTTTAATTTTACCGTCCTTTTGGTTTAATAAAGATAAGAGAAAAGACAGTCTTTGAAATTGTACTCAAAACGACAGCACATTAAAGATCCCTCTGGTTTTTCTTCTTTTCCTACGATCACCAGTAATAGTGGCAGCATAAAAGTCTTTGCCTTAACATTGCTCTCTTTATTATTTCATATCAAAACCATCTATAATTTTTGTCCCAAGCGCAAGTATGGATGGTTTTAAAACCTTAAAAAAAATCTATGCCACACACTTTCCCATAAATGAAACAAACATGCCATAACCATTTCAATTGCCTTATTCAATTGCAACCCCAACATCTTTTGCAGGTGTCTCTGCAAATTTCCATGAAGCTTTCTTCATGCTATCGTAGTTCCGGTCGCCTGCGACCTCTTCAATCGGGACAGCATCTCTGATGTCTTTCAAGTCATCAGCAGTGAGTTTCACTCTCAACGAGTCAATATTCTGATCCAGATTCTTAATCTTTGTTGTTCCTACGAAAATTGGAAGCAATATTCAATGCATATATGGATATGAGTATGAGAATATGATCTTCCGAATAATGGTATCATATCATATTCTAAGGGACCCTTGGTTACATCTTGTTTGGTTCCCTCATTTACCTATAAGATGATTGATAGCTAATGGAGACAATAAAGAGAAAGCCTCTCACCAGGAATCGGTACAACATCGTCCCCTTGCTGGAGAACCCATGCTAGTGCCAGTTGAGCTGGAGTGCATTGACGCTTCTTTGCCTGATCTTCGATTCGAATGTAAATGTTCTTGTTCTTCTTCAAGTTGTCTCCTTGAAACCGGGGATGTGAAGCCTTATAATCAACAAAGTTGTCTGTCATTAGCAGAACAAGCAATCCTTAACTTGTTAAAGAAATGGAAATGAATCCAGTACCAAGAAAGTTCCTGCAGATAAACTATCCACTACTGCTCTACCACCGAAGAATCCTCGACCAAGGGGACTATATGGAACTATTCCAATACCAAGATCCCTGTTAGGTAAATCCATCATATACTGGAATATATACATATATATATACATCAGAATCTGGACTTTTATCTTCAAAACCTAACCTGCAAAGAGGAACAATCTCATCCTCAATATCACGAGTCCAGAGCGACCACTCCATTTGGACTGCTGTGATCGGATGAACAGCATGCGCTCTCCGTATTGTATCGGGACTGGATTCAGATAATCCAATGTATTTGATTTTTCCCTCTTCAACCAGTTTCTTAAGTTCACCCATCTGCATTTTTAACAACAATGTGGTTTTAATAAAATAAAGTAGATCAGTTCCTCAACCACATAGCATAAGGAAAGAAGAGATTTACTCACGGTTTCTTCTATAGGTACCGACGTGTCCACCCGATGCTGATAATAGAGATCGATGTAATCGACATCGAGATGCTTCAAGCTCGCCTCGCAGCACGACCGGACATACTCGGGACTACCTTTCACAATCATACCAGTAGGTGCCATCCCTGCAATACCGAACTTGGTGGCTAGTTGAATTTTTTCTCTTGGTAATTGTTTCAAGGCCTGAAAGTGGTATAAGCTTGTCTTTAGTTCGCATTTATGTAAACTACAACTTCTTGATTATGTTATATTACATTTTATAAACAATCAGAAACAAAACTGACCTTGCCAACCAAAACTTCATTGGTATGCGCTCCATAAACATCAGCAGTGTCAAAGAAAGTGATTCCTTTAGCAAAGGCGTGATTAATGATTGATATGATCTCATCCTCAGAGAGAGGTGAGTTGTAGATTCCAGTTAAACCCATGCATCCAAAACCCAACTTGGAAACCTGTTTAATGAAAACAAAAAAAAAAAAAAAAAAAAAAACATGTCCCAGTTCGTGTAACAACATACAGGTCTCAAAACATCTTGATTGGACCCATGATTTGTGTCACAGTTAGTCATTAAGTTTGGGAAATTTGGTTCATTCAGTTATGGCATCCAACAGATCTAAATCGGAATACTAATATTTGCAACACCAACTACCACTTCCATCATATCATTAGAAAACCTACTTTTGATAAAGCCAACGGCTTTCAAATAAAACCCATTCGATAAAAATCAGTAATTTCTCAAATCTACATTACACGGTTTACTTATGAGTGCCAGAAAGTTGAAAACTTTTGACAAGCATTACAACATATATAAGATTGGGTTTTAATCCAACAAACTGAAATGAGAAAAATAAAAATAAGGAGAACCATACCTCAAGTCCTTGGGTGCCCAGTTTGACTGTGGGGATTTGTAACAAGTAATCTGGTTGCGCCATGTCTGAATAATCTCTGCTCCAACTTCTGTGTTCTGCTTTTGTTATTAAAAAGTGAAATTGGTTGGGAATGGAAGTAGTTGAGTTAAGAGGTAGCTGTGGGATGATTGAAATTGAAGAGAAAGTGGCACTGTCTCTAACCGAACGTCAAAACATTGTCCAATTGTAGCTTCCTACTTGGCAGTTACATTTTTTATTTTTCACTCGAAAGAATAGAGAAAAGAAACGAAAAATCATTGCATCAGCCCAGAATCGAACCAGCGTCTGGACCGGCGCAGAGTACTATTCTACAACGAGACCACTGGTACATCCCGTTCGCCAAGGGACTGATTGTATTTAATAATAAATTTTAGATCTTGTTTTGTATTACATATGAGTAGCTATTGTCAAATTTAGCCTTTATCATTTACATATTTTGTTAATTTGTTCATTATTATTTTTTAAAGTTAAATTTAGCCCTCAACCCTTTAATAGAGGAAAAATTAATCATTAGCCTTTTAAAATGAGTCTAATTATTTTTTTAATTGAAAAGTTAAATTCTTAAATATGACAGTTCAAATGGTGATCCAATGTATTTCATGCTATTTTTTTTAATTTTTATGAACTTTATTTTTAATTTTTAAATTATTTATTGACATAATATATGAGACAAATAATATTATATCAATATGAAGTATTTATGAATTGTTACGCTAGTTATCACTCAACATCGTTAAGAAATTAATATTTTAATTTACATTTTTGTTAAGAAAATAATTTAGATCTTTTTGTAAATCAATGATAAATTTAGATAAAAATCAAATTAATAAAAATGATGTAACAGAATACTATTTACTCAGTGTAAGCTCAAAGTAATGGATATATAAGAAAATCTGAGAAAGGTAGCCGACATTGAGGTTTTATTTATATTTTGTTAAAGTGAACCCATTGTATTTGTGCTTTGAGTTTAATATGATACATAATAACTTGGTTAATGTTTGGGAACTTATATTTTATTATATAGATTTAGATTTCAAAAGTGTAGATTGAATACTAAATTTTTAAAATATAATAAATTTTTAGATAATTGTTAGTAATAAATTTAGTATTTTTAAA
Source organism: Gossypium anomalum (assembly GCA_025698475.1). Lineage (NCBI taxonomy): Eukaryota > Viridiplantae > Streptophyta > Magnoliopsida > Malvales > Malvaceae > Gossypium > Gossypium anomalum. The sequence continues at coordinate 53,886,551 of CM046968.1, read as the reverse complement.
ATAATTTTAGATTTAATAAATTCATGTTTTTATACCTTTCAAATATATATTATTCTAGTTTGTACATTTGCACAATGTATAGTTATTTTTATATGTTAATTTTATTTTTTTTGTAATTATAGTTTTTTTTTTTTACATTCATTAATGTTTCGAAATTTTAATTTAATTGAAAAATAATTTTAAAAATATTTAATTAATTTAGAATCAGAACATTTAACATTAAAACAATATAACAACTCATCATAGTTTGAATATTAATTTATTATATTTTAAATATTATTTTGATAGGTTATTTATTATATATATTTATATTAATTTAGTTTATTGTTAATTTGTTTTAAGAATGATTATTTACATTAAACATCAACTCATTGAAGTAATTAGCTTAAATAAAGAGATAAGTAAGTGATAAATAACTACATACCTATTCATTTTATTTAATATTTTTTTTGTTTGAAAATTTTGTATTAATTAATTTTTTATAAGGTTAAAAAAGCCCAATCAAAAAATCTCTTGAAAAATTTTCAATTTAATTTATTTATTTTAATCTATTTAAAAAATTTTATAATACATATAGGGTAAATTACACTTGTAGTCACCCACTTATTGAAATTTTCTTTTTTGGTCATTAATCATTAAATGGCTAATGGAAAGATGACGTAGCAACTTTTAAAATTGGCATAATAACAACTTTAACCCTCAAATTTTATACATTGTGTCAAATTAATCTTGATTCTAAAAAATTTAACCTTCAACCTTGATTCTTTCATCTGGTTTTACCTTGGAGAGATCGTAATTAAGGGCGAGAAGACTAATCTTAGACTCATTGACTGTACTAGTACCTTCATGAATAACTTCAAGTTTATCCCATATCTTCTTAACATTATCGCATAATGAGACTCTATTGTATTTAATGGGACCAAGGGCACAAAATAAAGTTTGCATAGCTTTAGCATTTAGTTGCACCATCTTGATACCAACTTCATCTCATTCATCTTCCTCCTTGGTGACAATGACACCTTAACTCTTTTCTTTGGAATGAATGGCCCATTTGTGATCACCCTCTATACTTCATAATCATTTGTTTGGATGAATAGTTTCATTTTTGTCCTCCAAAAAGAATAGTTGGTGCCATTGAATAGAGGAGACCTCATGGTAAAATGACCTTCTCCCAACATAGTTAAATTTTGCTCCAAGGCCATTAAACAAATTTCTCAGTTTCTTGCTTCCATCTTGAGCTTCTTGTGGATCTTTTCTCTTGGTAGTAATATCATCTCTAGAGTTTTAGCTCTGATATCAATTTCTAAACTCAATATACACCAAGAAAGAGGGTGAATTGATATTTTAAAATTTTAAAGAAAATATGGCAAATAACTTATACATGCATGGATGGGGTGAAATTTATTAAATTACATTCACCGAAACTGTCAATTTTCAAATTTGAGAAATTAGCAGACTTGTGATGACTTTTTGGATGGGGTCCATGCATTTTTGGGTTGAGATGTCTCATGGCGTTCGAAGATTTATCGCTTAGCTTCAAGACACATTTTAAATCACTTAATTTTGAGTTCGGGAGCTCAAGTTATAACCGTTTTAGTGAAAACTGCACGAGCAGAATTTTTGGAAGGGATTTTTATGGAAATTATGAGTTTCAAACTTTTAATTCGAGTTTAAATCATATTGGTTTTGGTTTTTAAGCTTAATTTTTATTATATATGAGCCCAATATTGTATTTATTAGTTTTTATTATCTTATTATTTATTTATTCCGAGTTTTAGATATTATTTAAGTATTTTAAGATGTTTAGGAGTAGTTGTCGTGGGCCCATCTCAGTGCCACAAACCTTTTTTTTCTTTTCACACTAGAGGCTATTAACAATATTTATAACAATATTTATGTTATAAAATAAAAGAGTACGAAAAAAAAGACTATTTTTTTCTTTCTTTTTTTTTCAAAAAAACAAAGGAAACTCTAGGATTGTTGAATCACAGACAAAATAAATATATAAAGCAACGGAGCCATCATAGTATTTTTGAACTTTTCCGGAAAAAGAAAGAAGGGTGGTAATTGGATTATTTAGTGATCTGGGTCTAATTGACGCTCCTTATATTCTCTTTTTCTTTTTTTAGTGAAAGAAAAAAGAGAATTCCATTGTAAAGCCGTATGCAATGCACAAAAAATGCTTGAATGGTTGTTCAATTCTATCTTTTTTTTTCTTCTTATTATTATTTAGCTATTTTTAGCTATTCTTCTTGCCTCATTATGTGAGTTAGAAGAACTTTTTACTACTTCTTGTTTAGATTAATTAGAGTTTCAGTATACTTTAGAGTTTTATTTGAATGTACTTAGCTAGCCAATAAATGCTTCTCCATTGTTCATTAAGAGGACAATTTGTTTTTATTAATAAAGTTTTCTAAGGACAATTTGTTTTTATTAATAAAGTTTTCTAACTCTTGGAGTTAGTTTCTTTGTGTAAGATTTCTTTCTTGTGATTTTTAGAAATAGTTTTCTTCTCAATTTTCTTCAAAGAGTCGTGAAAATCCATTCTTCACCCTTCAATTTACCAATGACTATTTCTTAGAGGGTTGATTAGAGTCATTAATTGAGTTTGTTGGGATTTATATCTCAAAGGGTTGAATTAGATGTTCATCCTTTTATCCATCATATCCATCGGTTTACTCGTTCCATAATTTTACTTTTAAATTTTGTCTATTTATTTATTTATTATTAGTTAATTTCTTCTTTAGTGTTTTGTTTTCTTTAATTTTTAAATTTGTTTATTTCTTCTTTCAGGTCACATCCAAATCTTTCTTTTTCAAGTCGAACAACTTGATTTCAATCCTTCTTCCGCTTCCTTTGCTCCAATTCCTTATCATTTGGCATAAAATTCAAGCGTTTTAGGTGTTCTTTGTGTTCTTATAAATTGATTTCTAGCAAACAACCTCAAAATAAATTTATTTCCTTTTTACCCAAAAATATTTTTTGAAAAAATATTTTTCAGTAGGTAAATATTTTCCAAACGATCTGATATTTTACGTATTGATTCTTGGCACTATCTTCGAATATAAAAAAAATAACACAAATACGAAAAAAGAAAAAAAAATTATTCTGTGGGTTGAATTTTGTGTCGAAATTTTCCATATTAGATCTACATTATTTGAGGAGACTCTAGTTTAAATTTTGTGATTTTTGGAAATAGGGAACACCTCGAACAAAAAAATTCAAGTTGTTTTCTATTGTTTCAAGGTTCTGGTTGGGTAGTTTATTTTATTTGATTCTAGCATTAGGATTTTCTTTTGTTTTAGCTTTTCTTATTCTATTAAGCATTCTAACACATTTTCGTTTCTTGTGTTAATAGGTACAAAAAGAGTTGTAAATCCTTTCTCCACGCAACTTATTTCCTTCGGAGTCGAGTTTTTTTCTTTAGCTTCTTAGAGCCTTAGGTCAACTTTGTTAGAGAGTGATCCCATATCTTTTCGAATATTGTTGAGTTTGATTGCTCTTTAAAAGTTACAAGTGAAAAAATCTTAGCTTCTTTTCTTTGTCTCTTAGAGTTGTTTTTTTTTTTTAATAGTATATAATGGTAATGTTTAATTTTCTTTGCTCAACTTTTTTTGAGTGTTTTTTTATTTTAGCCTTTAATAATGGTACATACACGTAGTAAGGACAAAGAGCAAAATCCATCCATGGTTACCATGGACCAATTTACAGTACTTTTCAATGAGCTTCAAAAAGATTTCAAAGAGGCGCAAGAGCGTTTGGAAAATAAGTTCGATGCATTGCAAGCTCAAGTGTTTCATCATGAGGCGGTTCAATAAAATTTCAGTCAAACTTTGGCTCAAATGGGAACTAACAATGGTAAACCTTAAGCAAAACATAGATGTCATATTTGTAAAAAACCCGCATGAACATGTTGTTTCCAATGTCATTCAACCTTCTATTGTTCATGGACTTGTCAAGAAAGACATTGGTACAAAAAATATAACATTTTATGTGAGCTTAAACAACTTATGGAAGAACAAAGAGAACGAGCTAGAAAGTGCATGTGGTGTAATTGCGAAGGATCACAAAGCCTTTGAATGTCCAACATATTCATTTAAGAAAACATCCTTGCAAGCCAAAGAACTTAAGTATGACACAAAGCCTATTGAAGAGTCTTCGTCTACTACTATCATTGACGATGATGATATAAATGAGTAAGAAACTTCGAGTGACACCGTTTGTAAAGATAGTAAGTGTGATTTTATGCCTATTGTTGAGTCTAGATCTAACATTGCACCTTTATTTCAAAGTTGATGTCGAAGAAGTTGATTGTAATAATGTGAGCTATGATGATTGTAATAGTGCAAACTATGATGATAGTGATAGTGAACTTTATGAACCAAAAAAAAGTTGATAGTGAGAGCTGTTTCCTAGAGTAAACAAATTTGGATGGGTTAGACATTTATTCTCCTCATACAGAGTTATGTTATAATGAATTCAATGTTCAAAATTTCTGCGAGAGGTTAAAGGGAAATTAGGATGATTCATGGAAAAAGACTAAGAGAGAAGAGACTTTGAGCGATAAAAGCCAATTTGATGGTCTAACTTTGCTAAGTGAACATTTCTATAAGGAAAAATCAGATAGTTCAATTCACATTGAAAAGAGAATATAAAGAAAGAGAGAACCTATCTAAAAGAGAAGAATGATTATATTTTCACTAACCTTAACTTGAATTTGTTCAGTGGACTTGTTTAATTCTTTCAGGAATTTGTTAATCCTTTGCGAGGAGCTCTGTTAAACCATTCCACCTATGATAAAGATGCTTTCTTATTCAACCAAAGACAAGATTTGAGGACGAATCTTTTCGAGGAAAGGGGGAATGATATATGCACGGATGTGGTGAAATTTATTAATTTTCATTCACCGAAGCTGCCAATTTTCAAGTTTGAGAAATAAAAAAAATTGCAACGAATTTTTAGATGGGATCCATGCATTTCTGAGTTTAGATGTCTCATGGAATTTGAATATTTATCTCTTATCTTCGAGACGCACTTTGAATTACTTGATTTTGAGTTCGGGGGTTTAAGTTATGATCATTTTAGTGAAGATTACACGACCATAATTTCTGAATAGGATTATTACGAAAATTATGAGTTTCGAGCTTTTAATTTGAGTTTAAATCATAATGGATTTGGTTTTTAAGCTTAATTTTTATCATATATGAGTTCAATATTGTATTTATTAGTCATTATTATTTTATTATTTATTATTCCGAGTTTTGGATATCGTTTAAGTATTGTAAGTTGTTTAGGAGTTTTATATTTATTAGTCAAATAAGAAAGTTTAGATTAAAACTACTTCTTGTTTAGATTAAAACTACTTCTTGTTTAGATTAATTAGAGTTTCACTATACTTTAGAGTTTTATCTGGATGTACTTAGCTAGCCTATATAATGGTTTCTTCATTGTTTATTAAGAGGATAATTTGTTTTCATTAATAAAGTTTTCAACTCTTGGAGTTAGTTTCTTTGTGCAAGATTTCTTTTTTGTGATTTTTAGAAGTAGTTTTCTTCTCGATTTTCTTCAAGGAGTCATGATAATCTATTCTTCACCCTTCAATTTGCCAATGACTATTTCTTGGAGGGTTGATTAAAGCCATTAATCATTTTTTTTGGGATTTATATCTCAAAGGGTTCAATTGGATGTTTATCCTTCTATCCATCATATCTATCGATCTACTCGTTCCATCTTCCACTTTTAAATTTTGTCTATTTATTTATTATTTTGAATATTTATTCTTAGTTCTTAAATTTCTTCTTTAGTGTTTTGTTTTCTTTAATTTCTAAATTTGTTAATTTCTTCTTTCAGGTCACATCCAAATCTTTCTTTTTCGAGTCGAACAACTTGAATTCGATCCTTCTTCCACTTCCTCCGTTCCAATTCCTTATCATTAATAGAGACACAAGAATTTATAATGGTTTGACCCCAATTTCCTACCTTCACAAACTTAGCTTACCACAGCTAAGGATTTCCCAAATTCACTAATTTGAACCTTTCAAGGATAAGGTTTAACCTTACAGTCTCTATTTTTTCAATAGATAAGATAATACCACTTCCCTTTAAGGTTTTCTACCCAAAACCTTAAGTAAATCATCACAAAAATTATAAATAAAATTGAGAATTGATTATCAACTCTAGAAGGTAGATATACAATAATTAAGCACTCTCAGAAAATAAGACAACACTTGAAAGAATGAATCACAACTAAACCCACAAGTGTGTACAACTGAAAATAAAAATAATATGAGAATTTATTGGATTTTTGCTCCTGGTCTTTGTAAATTTATTTCGTGTCTTCATATAAGTGTCCTTGAATCATAATTATACCCTCTCATTGAATTATGGACGTTTAGAGTAGTTGGAGGGAGTCTTTAGCCGTAGAGAGCATTTTTTCGCATTTAATGTAACCTACAATAGTGTGTCTTGAGACACAAAACCCTTGTCTCGAGACAAGAAGAACAAAAATATGATTGCTGGAGACTATGGTCTCAAGACACAATAGGCATGTCTTAAAATAATTGGTCATATGTCTTCAGTCAAATACTCGATTGTTTCAAAATACATCTCTTTGAAGCAAAACTTAGCTTTGATGTTGCATTGTCTTGAAACAAATAGGCTTTTGTCTCGAGGTAGGGCACCCTTCATCTATAGTAATTTGATATGTCAAATTAGGCTCTCCGAATTCACTCGAGGAGTTTATTCTCAAGCAACTTAAGTGTCCTTTCTTTACTTTGGTCAAGTTTTAACTTTCACTATTAATAAAAAATTTTAGCTAATTTTTTGTCTCTAATGATACCCAAATTGGCAACATGGTGCCATCGGGAACCTAGCGGGGTGTTTGAGTTGGTGTAAGAAGACAATAATAGCCCAACCCTGAGGAAAACATCATTTAGAGTGGGTGTCAAGACACTGATGATAGGGATGTCACGACATCGAACCCTTTCACATTGAGGATGCAAAAATTTAATGCAAAATTAACATAGAACCTACTGTCAAAAGATTCGCAACACTGAGGGTAGGATGTCACTATTGGAAAAAATATGGTTTTAAAATGGTTTTCTGGCACAGTAGAAAATAATATTTTAAAAACCAACTCAGTTTGTGATATTTATAGTAATAAACCTTAGACCGAAATCATACTTGTGTTTTCGGATAAGTGAATCATTAATATTTTTCAACTTTCAACCAAACAATCTTCTCTACTATTCTCTTACCACGAACTGCTTCGAGTGTGGGCTCAAACCAATTCAACCAAATTGTTTTCCTTTGGGGGTGCAAACATAAATTATCTCTTCTTTAAAAGAAACTGGTAAATTATTATTCTGAAAAATATGTTTATAAGTTGAGAATAAATTTTCTTTATTTTTTGGCAGAATAACAATCTCGCAAAAGTTGTGTTAATAACTCTACCGATGCCATCTATTTATAGGAAGATAAGGTAGAACCTTTGTAGAATTGTAAAAACAACATCTTACTTAGAATAGGAGAGGGGTGAACGACTCACCCTTATATTTCTACTAGGGTTGCCGCCCCCTTCATGTTATATAAGGGGTTTTAGGCCTCTCTCACATCGGGTCCAATTTCGAGTACTTCTTGGTTCTTTTTTACCCAGTACTCTGTAATGTGATTCAACCCGATTCAATTTTTCTATTTCCAAAAATAAAATTTAAAATTTACGTATTAAATAATTTTCTCATTCCAATTTTATTCCATTAAAATTTTTACGATTTCACCGCCAATAAAATTTTTACGATTTTACCCCGATAAAATTTTGAGAAAATTTGTTCAATATGTCATAACTCAACATGTTCACTATGACCAAATGGTTTATTTTCATTTTTGGGTTTTAAAACAGTCCAAAAACATAAATTCATTCTTCTATCATTTTTAAGGAATCCTATATAGGATTGCAATTTTTCATTTTCATTTTCATTTTCATTTTCATTTTCTGGAAACCTACATTGATTTCAAAATGATTTCATTTCTCCATTTTAGAGAAAACCATAATCATTCCTAAATGTTTCCCATTTCTCCTTTTCTATTCATTTCGTTTATTTTATTAAAACATGAAATTTATTTCTGGTTTCAACAAGTTAGCGGAGAGACTGATTGGACATATGTAGTTGAGGCTCAAATGATTTATAGTTAAATTCTAAATTTTCTCCTATTAATTATAAACTCATTTAGTCACAAAGTCATTCTACTATAGTATCATGATTGAGCTCTCCTCAATGACATACCATTAAAAAAGCAACTACCAGGTGCTCATATAATGACCTTGTCATAAGTGTGTCACCCTCATAGAATATCACTGATCTCTTTGGGGTAATATCCACTCTCTCAATATGATCCTATTTTATCTCATGGTAATCATTACATCTTCCTTCATGAAAAGTCAATCACTATCAATTAGTGATCAAGCCATCCATCACAAAAATAGATTACCTGTGGCCACATTTACTTTTCATCAACCATGTATCCAATGAGAGGATATCATTTACCCATGTTTTGGGCTATGAATTCCACTGTTATGAATGATGCTACATACTACAGAAGTAATACCCAACGCACCAACTTTTGATTCCTTATCTATTTGAAATCACGTTTTTACTTACATCAAATTGTATGAATCACACATAAATAGTCCGCCATCCACTCAGGATTTAGGTATGTCACACTATGAACGTCACAAGTGAATAAATACATAAATAGATTCAGGATCTATTCTGCTTGGATCTTGTCCGATGTATTGTCAGTCCAGTCAGTCATATCTATGTCTCTATCTTCTGGGAGTCATTCTCTCCAATGCCCAAGACAAGGTTTCTCCTCACTTGGACTTGATAGACGACATATTAGTCTTTCAATAATTTTTTATTAGAATAAAGACATGTTTAGGTTCGTATACTAATACAAGCTGTCTTTTTGTATTATGATCCGACCATATAATACTACTTAGTATTAGTTAAACATTAGACAACCAATGAGCAGCATTTGCTTCCATTTTGCTTTGCATGCAAAAACCATTTGAGGATAATAATACAAAGTATATTAATCGTAACCAATGAATTTGTTTTATTAATCAATCTATTCAAAAAATTACCAGACCCAACAGTCATGACACCGAGCCAAAATCTTGATACCAAGCCTCCAAAGTCGTGATATCCTTGGAGGTATTGAAATGAAGAAATTGGAGCCAACGTTAGTGATGTCGTGACACTAGGGGTAGGATGTCACGACACCAAGACCCCCCCAACCACGGGTGCGCTACTGTCTAGGGTGTTACACTACCGAAGTCTAGGTGTCGTGACATTCCTACCTGATAAGGAGCAAAATAGTTGTAGGGGTACTCTTTTGTCCAACTTCAACCCAAGCCAAAACACAACTTTTAGGGGTATTTTTGTCTAAAATTTGGAATTGTATTCAGCTGTTAAAAGGCACATGTGGCTTATAACTTTAAAGGAGCCATCTTTTGTTTCATTTTTTAAGCTTACTATTTATTTTTCTTTATTTTTTAGGGTTTTAGTTCATAGTTTTTTTTAGTTGGTTTTAGTTGGTAGTTTAGTTAGTTTTTATTGTAGATCTACTATTAATTGCACGTTGGTACTTCAAATTTGCTATGTATTTTCATTTTCATCCAAATCATTCAATATATTTTTGTATTATTTCCTTTCCAAAGTCTAAAAATCTTCACTTTATTTTTATTTACTACCTCTATTGCTGTTTTCATCTTCTTCTTCTTCAAGCATCCATCAAGAAATTTTTAAGTTTTTTTTAATCCTACTCTTGTGCTTATTTTTATGTATGATTTGAGTATGTGTTAGGTGTTTGTATGCATGGAAATGATGATTGGTAACTAAATTTATGGTGGTTAGTTAGTTTTGGATACAGGGACTAAATCGTAAAATTAGACTAAATTGAATAAACTTAAAAACTTAGAATTGACGCCTCTATGTGAATATTTAGATAGATGAGACCAAGAGGATCCTATTAAGCACCAATTTGGTTTTCTAGGGTTAGTTTGGTGAGGTCGAAAGATAAACCGAACTAAATCATCTAATTTGGTAAAATAGTGATTGAAAGGTAAATTTGAGTCAATTAGAAGTTTAAGTCTTTTATATCCCTAATCCAAAGTCTAATCAACAACATGGAAGTCAACCAGCCGCTTAAGCGTCCTGAATTGTTAATTGTGTAATTTTCTATGTTTTACAATTTGGTCCTTATTTGCATGCTTGTTGCTTAGGAATCACTTTGTCCCCGAACTCCCTTGGGTTCGATCATTGGAATACTCGAGTGTTCCATTGTAACACTTTAAATATTACAATTCGACCTGTGACATTTGCAGTATACCGCTAGATATTTAAAGATAATTTTGTTGATTCATAGCCTCATTGCACGCATGCCAAGGCACAGTCAACCTTTAAAGGAATTTTAGGTTCAATGTTTGTCTGTCTCGAGACACAAGCCTTTGTGTCTCGAGAGAAGACTTTAATTATCTCGAGATAATGCTAGGGAAGTTAAAAATTAAGGCTTAGAAACATTTTAAAGGACTTTGGGGTACTAAAAAACTTTCTTATAAAGATTTAAGTCAATCAAAAATTTTATTTTTGAGTTTGTAATACTTTAAAATATATTTGAATGTGATTGAAATAATTTATGCAAATTTGATTAAGGGAATTCAGAGTTAAACTTGTTATGTCAAAACATTTGAAAATAAAAACTAACATATATCAATCCCTATTAAATAGCAAAAGAATAAACTAAATACAACATAATAATAAAGTACAAGGTAAACATGGACTCTTGGTAGCTAAGTAATTAGTGTTACAATTCAATCCAATATCCATGATTAAGGGATTAAGTAGGATGATTCGATTCAATCTAATCTCCAAAATATGTTTCCCCAAGTGATATGGTCTTCATTGATGGGGTAGATATCATTTGTATACTTAGCACAACCCATAAATATTGTTTAATAAATTGTCAAAATCTCAAATATGAAAATTGTCTCAAACAACTCAAGTGGTAAGAGAGTGAACACTCCCGTGGCACTCAATTTCCATTTACATATTTTCAACATAAGCTTTATATTAAGATTTATCCAATCATTAATACCTTCACTAGCTAGTTTATTTGTGCTAGGCATAACATTAAACAATTTACAACAAAAACAAAATGCTTTGTCCAAGCCTTTGGAATAAACTAACTATTTTCTTCTGTTAAAAGCTCCATTCTTTGATTTTATTAATGCTTCAACTTTTCACCCTTTTTTTTAGTTTTGAATAATTAGATTCATATTTCTAGTTGACATCTTTTTAATTTTTTTATATAAAACACCTTCTCTCAATATCTATTAAAGGACTAATATAAAAATAATATTGATTATATAGAAAAAAAATGCGTTCAAAGAAACCAATAATTCTACTTAGGTAAAACATAAACTAGTAATATAACTTTCAAAGTTATAATGATATGACATGGTTAAAAGTCAATTGCCAATAACTACCTTCGAAATTCAAAAAGATATTCTTCAATCTTGATTCTCAACAACCGTACGAGAGGGTTTCAATTCAGGGGGCCAAGAATCACTAAAAACTTTGACAAAGCTAAAAAATTTTATGAGAATGGGAGAATTAAAATACAGGGCACAAGAAGAAAATATGTTATTTGATTGGTTTAATTATGGTAGATAACGTTTAATTAGGAGTCCATAAAAAATCACTTCCCAAAGTCTTATCACAAGCTTTCTTCTTCTAATGTTGGCTTTTTGGCTTCTAATAGTTTGTTACTGCTAGGCCAAGATTTGTTAAGTTTTAATGTTTACAAGAGTTGTCAAGTTCTAAAGGGTAAGTATGAAAAATTGTAAAGCAATACTAATGCAAAGTAATTTTTTTTCTCTTTTGATGATATGGAAGATATAAATAAATGTACATAAATTTGGTTCAACTTTCAATATATATAAGGCCTCTACTTTTCGGGGCCTAAAGTAAGGGCCCCTGAGATGCCTTTGGAAGAAGAATAAAAAAAGAAAAAGAAGAGAAATACAAGAACAAAGAGAACAATATGAATTTTATTTATTAATAGAATATTTACAATGCTTCTCCGAAGTCTATGTTTATAAACATAAAAAGTATAAATAAAATAAAACTCTACTCTTAATGAACGTTAAAGTTTTAAAGTCCATCAAACTTCTTATCCTAATGAATATCTACTTTATAATAATAAATATTTATAACAATTTTTAATATTTTTAATCTTATCAATGAACCATTTGATGTTCTCTTATATATTAATTTACAAACTGAAACCTCAGAAAACAATTTTGACTTGGGTGACTTCTCATCATAAACCAATCTTTACAAAAGATCAAGACGAATCTTATTTTAAATTTATTAAAGTTAATTATCCACCAATATCTCAAATACTTTAAAGAAAGTATAAATTTTAAAAAATATTACAAATATATCAACTATGATTTACATAATGTAATTATATCAATTATTGATTTTTAATAATAAAAAAACTATTGATTTACTAAATTTGAATTGTACTAATTAATATACACTTATATATGTGCATAAAATATAAAAAACGTGATAATGAGTGAAAACAAAAAGTTAATGTGATTCAATTGTTGATGATTGTGGCATTAAATATAAGTTTCATAGTTGTTTTATTTTTTATTAACTTGATTTTAATGCATTGATTATTGTTTTGAATGCATCATCATAACTATTATATAAGGGTAAAAAATTTCTCTAGTCTCTCTCAATTTCAAAATTGAGTAAATTGGTTATTTTAAAAAAAAATCAAAGTAATTTAATCTCTGTCAATTTAAATTAGAGTAATTTAATCTCTGTCAATTTTGAAAGTGAGCAATTAAGGACAATTAAACATGTTGTTAATATCTTTCGTTAATTGTACATAATTTTAATTAGTATAACAACAAATTTATCTCTTAATGTTTACAATTTTTGTTAATTTGGTCTTGATTCAAAAAAATTAACAAATTAAGTCTCAACATTTACAAATTTACACAAATGTTGCTAGCTAAATTTGTTAAGTCGGAACCATATTGACATAATGCCTAAACTTTAAGAGCGAAATTTGTTATTAAACCAAACAAAATTGCATACAATTGATAGAAAATATTAACATTAAGACTAATTGTTCTTAATTTCTCACTTTCAAAATTGACATGAATTAAATTGCTTCGATTGTTTTAAAAAGACCAATTTGCTCATATCAAAATTGAGAGGAACTAAAGAGGTATTTTTAACATTATATAAGTTTGCCTTGAAATTTTATTAAAAGCTAAATTTTTTACTCTAAAATTTAAATTATTAATAAAAAACTAATCTTAATTATATTAAGTGAAATTATTTGGTAGACTGTCAATGGAAGTTTTAGACTCCATAAGAAGAGTCAGGGGGTTGACAAGTGGCCTATAGGGGTATAATAAAATATTAAAAAATAAATATTCTTTAAAAAAGAAATATGTGCCAATCTTAACGTGAATAAAAAATACACTATTAGTATATCAAATACTTAACCTTATATTAAATTATTGTTATTTAAACAATTTTTTTCTATTTTAAACATTTTATCCAAATAAGTTAGAATTAAATTCTATTAATTATGCTAAATTATACAAAACATTAAGTAAATTAAGATAGACCAAAAATAATATAACATAATTAAACCATGACGCTGCCAACTAATTCCTTTAAATTGCATAATTTGAAATTAAGGCATTGTTTGTTAACCTATTGAAAAAATTAAATCAATTAAAAATTAATATTTTTATTGATTTAATTTTTAAGCACATTTTGTAACACCCTTTTTCTGTCTCATTTGCCTGAATGAAATTCCAGTATGCTACAGTAATAAACAAAATAGTAACGCGTGAATTTAATTCAAAAAGTCAACAAAACATTCATTATATTTCAATTATTCAAACAAACATGTTTTGCATGCTATTTCGAGCTTAAAGCGAATTTACAAAAGCTCTAAAATCTACCCAAAAACAATCAAGGATAAAATTGAAACATTTCAAAAAAGAGTTTGTAACACCCCAAACATGGCCTAGACGTTATGGCTGAATCCGGGAGTGTTACGAAGAAGGGTTTTGAAATCAACGATTCTTCGATAAACCATGTTTAGCTATTTGATAAAACATCCAAGTATTATAAAACATATTCATTACTGAAACCGTTATAAGTTGTTCCTTAAAATTAACCATTTATTTCGCAGCGGAAGTTTGGAAATCGTTTAAAACAAAAACCAAGCTCGTGTTTTCGAAAACCCATTTGTTGCGTAAAGTGTTTTTGTTGACGTTGCGGAAAAATAGCAAAACAAAATCCAAATCCAAAAGTTAAAACCAAATAGTCCAGAGAGTCCCCAAAATTACAAACTTTCAAGAAAAACCAGACTTTAAAATTAAACCATTAATTACTAAATAAAAACTATCCTTGGTTGAGTGGTCACTGCCGAGCCTTCGTCGCACTGACCTGCCTAAGTCTGTGCATTACCTGAACATAACAGACAAACAGATGTGAGTTTTCGTAAACTTAGTGTGCAACCCAATAGAAATAGCCGTGCAACATACACAATGTTTCATATACAATCAGATACAGATTCGAACCTAAGTCCATAACAGATACAAATATCAGAATCAGATAAACAGAACAGATATGAAGAATCTTACCCCCGTCCTCTACACACTGTCTCCAACCATCCCATCACACCATGTGGGGTTAAAAACACCCACCTATTCCTACACACCATATAGTGTCGATACGATACATAACAGATAATATGTAATCAAGCTGCCAGAATATAGGCAAAGAATCGCCATACAGACCACTTCCTCCACATATACAATTCCCACCCCAATTACAGATACAGATTACAGATGTAGAAATATCAGATTAAACATGCTTAACATGCTCGTATACAAAGAGATACATACTTAAATAGTACAGTCAGACATACATATCAGTATCTTACTTAGATCAGTCCATTACAATATCAAATCACCTGAAATAGGGTTTTATTAGCCACCCTACGGTAGGCCCACAGTCGATCGGAATGACACGTGCGACCCTAAGGAAAGTTTTAAAATTTTAGGCCCATATGCTAGTGAGGGCCAACACGCTTAACCTGGCATAGCCCGTGTGGCCCACACGGCCACACTCGCATCGTCACACGGCCATGTCATGTGCACGACCACACCTTAGTCAGTTACATGGCCATGTCTCGCACACGGCCGGCCACACGCCGGTGTGGCGTCGACAAACTCTATTTTTTGTTTTTTTCGAAGTTCGGTTTTTCATGTTAGGAGTACACACCTAATACGGTTTTGATGCGAAACACCACTAAGACCACTAGAACCTAAAATTGACATAACAACTCCCCATAATCAATATTAATCCCCAATTAAACCGAACCAACAAAATCGATCACGAAGAAATTCAAGTGTTTGATACTTACCCAACTTCTCGAACAAACCCGACTACGATTCTGTAAGAGGAGAATTTCGTTCCTCGTGATTCACTGCCAATAGCCCATAACCACATTACTGAGAAGAAAAGGATCAAATCGATTTAGAACAGTTAAAGAGAGAAAAAATGATTCCCTAGCCTACACGAAAATTCACCCCTTAAACTTACCAAGCCGCACAACAACACCGAATAACTGAAATATCGAGATTGAATGGAAAGATTGCGACAAAATATAGAAGGCAAGGAAAAAAGGAATTTTTCCAATTAACAGGAAGAAAAACATCAAACTTGGGGATTTTTAGAGTAGAGAGAGAACAAATTTTGAAATAAAATATAATAAAATAAAATCAAAACAAATAACATCTATCCTAACCTCCCACTATCCACTAAATCCCACTAACTCTTAACCACCTCAGAATTTCGTTTCCTCCAAACCTCTGTCAAACACCCGATGTAAAAATTATCATCTACTATCACGCAGGGATTCGAACACAGGACCTCCAACACACTAACTCCTTACCACTCGAACTAGCAGGCTTATTCTGATATGGATTAACATACAATTTTATTCAAACTCACCTAATAGGGATAAGGCTTGGATGAAAAAAATAACAAAATTTCCAAATGTGAGACTTGAACCCAATACCTCATACACACACCCAGAATACTTTACCACTGAAGCAGATACTCATTTGTGACAAGTTACATAGAAACAAAATTAAATTATTCAGGGTGTTACAACTCTACCCCCTAAACAAAATTTCAACCTCGAAATTTACTTGATCCGAGCAGATGAGGATACTGCTGACGCATCAAGTCCTCAGGTTCCCACATGGCTTCCTTAGTTCCATGATTCCGCCACAAAACCTTAACTAATGGAATGGACTTCCTCTTCAAAACCTTAATATCTTGATCCAAAATCTGAACAAGCTTCTCCTCAAAAGTCAAGTCCGGTCTAACATTTGTTAAGTGATTTTTGATAAAATTGTCAATTAGGGATTAAATTGAGAAATGTGATAAATTGTGTGGTAAATGTTTGAAATAATGAAAAATATGGGTTGCTATGAGAATAGGTAAAATTCGGCTAGCATGGGTATAAGTTGAATTGCATGAATTTGCATTTTTATGATATAGGGCTAAATTGTAAAGAATTTAAATTTAAGGGGCAAAAGTGTAATTTTTCCATAATATGATTTTTGAGTGAAATTGAATAGAATGATGATTAGATAAGTTAAATTTTATTATATATAGATCAAGAAAAGTGAAGTTCGGAATTAGATCGGGGGAAAAACAAGATAGTTGATTGATAACTTGATTATCTCTTTATAAATTCGAGGTAAGTTCGTATATTAATAAACATTAATATAATTGTGTTTTAAATGCTTTATTATTGAATTAATTGTGAATACGATCTTACGGAAGTGTTAGACGAAGAATTGGCTATTTGTGAAATCCCGGTTGAACTTTAGGAATAGATTAGGATACAAATGAGATGTCATTAGGGGTTATTGTATTTGGTTGCTGGTCTGTACGTGCTACCAGTGGCTGAGTTTTTCGGCATGTGTTGTGGATTCTCGTCAGCTTGTGTGAGCAACACCGTGAAGTCATGTCTTGACCGTCAGCTTGTGTAAGCAGGCTCGTTGATAGCTCGAGAGTGAG
This sequence comes from Gossypium anomalum, assembly GCA_025698475.1. Taxonomy (NCBI): domain Eukaryota; kingdom Viridiplantae; phylum Streptophyta; class Magnoliopsida; order Malvales; family Malvaceae; genus Gossypium; species Gossypium anomalum. The sequence continues at coordinate 53,869,350 of CM046968.1, read as the reverse complement.
CATTATATGAGGTATGAGATTGAGATTGCTTCGATCATGTATTGGCACTTATGATAAGAGATTCCTGAGTATCCGATATAATTCCAAATGGTTCAACAGGTATATTAAAGATATGAAAGGGCAAGAGATTGATACGTTTCAGTGAAGGTATGTACGTAAATCGTATAATCATTGAATTTATGTAATTTGTGAGTTACATGATCTACTATGTGGATGAACATATGTTAGCCTTGAGATTAAGTTGAATTACATTGTATCATGGTAGATAACTTAATTGGTGAATGAATGGTAGGTTATATTTAATAATCATACAAGCTTACTAAGCTTTATAGCTTACTTTGTTTATTTTTCGGTGTTTTATTGTATTTTCGAAGATTTCTCGGATTTGGGAGTTGTCGAAGATTTTGTCACACTATCAAGCTGTCATTTTGGTACTTTTGAACTTATGTATTTGGTTATATGGCATGTATAGGTGTTGTGGTTAATATGGTCTATATGATGGTAATGAATTTAGCTAATTGATTTGGCTTGTAAATGATGAATGTTTGGGTATGTGTATAGCTATGTGATTTGGCTTATTTTGGTATACTTGTTGTTGTATATATATGTGCAAATGGCCTTTTGATATGTTGTGTATAATTGCTATGTGAATGCTTGTTGTGAATTGGTATTTTGAGTACCAAATGGTTGAATTTTGAGATATGGTATGCATGTGGTTTAGGCAAAATAAGGTATAGTTGAAAGTTACCATTTAGGTGACTTTTAGATGTGAAATTGGTATGTTTTGAATTGGCAAAACATGATGTTATGAGCAATATAGTTGTTGGTATTGAAATAGTGTGATTTAGGCTTAGTTGAGATTGGTTTGAATGCCTATTAATGCTATGTTATATGCCATTTAACATGTTTAGGTGGATGCAAATTTGGGTGAGAAGATGGCTTGGAAAATAGCCTATTTTTGTCTACAAAGGTAGAGACACTGGCGTGTGTCTCAATCGTGTGTGACACACAATCGAGTAGCACGGTCGTGTGTCCCCTATTTTTTATTTAGAAACTAAGTCAGTAGCTCTACATGGGCCAGCACACGGGCTTGTGACTTGGTCGTGTGGCATAAATCAGTATACCCTATAGTTTTGGCACAGCCTAGCACACGGTCTGGCACACGGGCGTGTAAGGCCATTTCGAAGGGTACACGGGCTAGTCACACGAGAGTAGTTCGCCGTGTGACCCAAGTTAGGGAGTTACATAGGGTCAGACACGGGCTGAGACACGGCCATGTGATCCCATTTCAAATGTCCACACGGCCTGTGACATAGGCGTGTCTTTGGCCATGTGAGACAAACTACCGGGCCACACGGGCATGTGTCCCCTGTACTTTGAAAATTTTGTATGTTTTTTAAAATTTTTCCTAAGTTATCAGTTTAGTCCCGAACCACTTCTAATGTTTGATTTGAGCATCGAGGGTTTGTATTAGGGATAATATGATTGATTGTGAATGCACTCTATTGGATATGAAAAATGTATGAGAAATGTACGGTTGTTTAATTGTTAAGCCCGGTAATGCTTCGTAACCCTATTTCGGCGATGGATACGGGTTAGGGGTGTTACACATTTGGTACACAAATCTGACCTTTGAAACACAGAACTACATCCTTATTCAGTCCAAAATGAGAAGTATCGCCACTCTCAACCTGACGAAACTGCAAAACTAAAGACTCATCCCCTAACTGCTTTTCTCGAATTTGCCAAATCCAAGTTGGCTTAACTTGCAACTCGACTAATAGGCCCCCATCATCGAACAGATTAAGACGAGCGAACATCTCTCTCAAATCAATCGTCGCTTTACGACTAAAAGCATCGGCCACTACATTGGCCTTACCAGGATGATACTCTATAAAGCAGTCATAATCTTTAATCAACTTAGTCCATCAACGCGGTCCAAAATTCAACTCCTTCTGAGTAAAGAGGTACTTGAGGCTCTTATGATTGGTGTAAATGACAAACCTCTCACCATACAGATAATGCCTCTAGATCTTTAATGTAAACACCACGATAGCTAACTCGAGATCATGCGTCGGATAATTCCCCTCGTGTGAGTTAAGCTAACGGGATGCATAGGCCACAACCTTACCATCTTGCATCAGTACACATCCCAAACTGACGTGTGACGAATCACTACACCATAAACTCCCTACTAGATTCAGGATGTATCAGAATTCTTGCATAGAAGTTTAGTCAGGGGAGTTACAATTAGTGAAAGCCCCTCAACAAATCACTGATAATAGATCGCAAGACGCAGAAAACTACAGATCTCAAATACATTCTTAGGCTGTTTCCAATTAAGCACAGCCGCAATGTTTTTAGGATCAACTTGGATCCCCTCAGCAGAAACCACATGCCCCAAAAAAGTTACTTCTTGCAACCAGAACTCACACTTGCCCAACTTAGCGTAGAGCTGTTTCTCTCGAAGTATTTGAAGCACTACTCTAAGATGCTCATCATTCTCATCTTCAATCTTAGAGTACACCAAAATATCGTTGATGAAGACTACAACGAACTGGTCTAGATACGACTAAAATACTCGGTTCATCAGATCCATGAATGTAGCCGGAGCATTTGTCAAACCACAGGTCATAAATAGGAACTCATAGTGCCCATAATGAGTCCTAAATGTCGTATTATGAATATCAGCTTCCTTAACCCTAAGTTGATGATACCCAGAACGGAGATCTATTTTCAAAAATACCGTAGCCCTACAAAACTGATCAAATAGGTCGTCAATCCTTGGAAGTGGGTACTCATTCTTCACAGTCAGTTTATTCAACTGCCAGTTGTTAATGCACATCCACTTGGTACCATCCTTTTTTCTTTACAAACAAAACCAGTTCCCCCCACAGAGACACACTAGGATGGACGAAACCACGATCCAGAAGCTCTAGAGATTGAGCCTTAAGTTCTGTAAGCTCTTTCGGTGTCAAACGGTAAGGAGCGATGGACATCGAAGCTGTACACGGTAGAAGGTCAATGCCAAACTCAACTTCTTAATTCGAAGGCAAACCCGGTAACTTCTCAGGAAAAAATCCAAAAATTCCCTCACTGTTCTGATATCCCCGACAGAAGAGCACTTAGAAACTAAAACACTGACGTAGGCCAAATATGCCTCACACCCTTTCCGAACCAATTTTTCAAGCATTAGAGCGGAGATCACATTAGATAAGTAATCTCAATGCTCATTGATCACAACCACTTTCTTATCATCCACGGTCCTCAGAATGACCCTCTTACTCGTGCAATCCAAACTAACTCGGTGCTCAACCAACTAGTCCATACCTAGAATTAAATCGAACTCCTCAAACAATAGCTCCATCAGATTTGCCGCAACCCTTTGTACTTCCAATGGAACATTCTCATAAAGTCTATTTACCCAAACAGACTATCCCGATAGACTCAATATAGTAATCTTATCAGAAGTACACTCAACAGAAATCCCCAATTTTTTTGGAAACAGCACTAGCTACATAGGAGTGTGTAGAACCTATTCTATCAAAGTAGTATATGGGGCATCAAAAATTAAAAACGTACCCATGATCACATTAGGAGCATCTCTGTCCTCTTGGCATCGAGTAACATAAACCAGTGCAAGCTGCCTTGCCTTAGTCTGATTAGCACCTCTGCCTAGTGATCTCTGTCTTTGGCCCATACCATTACCACCCCTAGCTGGTCCACAGCCCCTAGTTTGCTATTGTATTATTCTCTGAGGCTGAGCAGAACCTGGTCCTGAAGCTTGCATCTGATCCTCATGATGTGGACACTCTCTAATTCAGTGCTCTAATGACCTACATTACAGGCAAGCCGCTAATCTCCTCCAACACTCACCCAGATAGCTCCTACCGCAATTACCACAAGGCTGGATCCAAGTAGGAGCAACAGGAACCCCCACTCTAATAGGCCCATTAGGTTTGGCCCGTTTCTTAAGCCTTTAAACAGAACTAGAGGGCTCCGAATCTGTAACACCCATCACTCATATTCAACGCTAGAATAGGGTTACGGAGCATTACCAGACTTATAACACATTCAAATATGCATTTCATATAAAATATTCAAATCACATACATTTCATTCACAGCCAATCAATTTGTCCCTAATACGAGCTTACGAGGCCCTAAACATGCATTGGGAGTGATTCGGGACTAAATCGATGACCTTGGAAACTTTCACCAAAACCTTGAAAATTTTTCTCAAAACAGGGGACACACGCCCATATGGCCTGGCCGTGTGTCTCACACGGCCAACAGACACGCCCGTGTCACAGGCCGTATGGACATTTGAAATGGGAACACATAGCCGTGTCTTAGCCCGTGTTCGACTCCGTGTACACACATGCCCGTGTGCCCTAAAAATGGCCCTATACTCCCGTGTGCTAGGCTGTGTGCTAGGCCATGCCAAACCTGTAGGGTATACTGACTTATGTTACACGGCCAAGTCATATGCCCGTGTGTAAGTCCGTGTGGAGCATACTGACTTGATTTTAATTTCAACACTAGGGGACACATGGCCGTGTAACATAACCGTGTGTCACACATGATTGAGACACACGCCCATGTGAACAAAAATAGCTATTTACCAAGCCATTTTGCCACCCCAAATTACACACACCTACACAATCCAATCGGTACACATTCATAGCATATATGGGTATCCAGATAAACCATAACCAAGACTAAAATGTACCATTTCAATATCAACAACTAACATACTTTTAACACCATACTTTGCCTACACAAATCATGTCAATTCACATTTCCAAAGCATTCATATATACATACCATGTAACTCCCCGTACCCGAGACCGTTGTCGAATTCGAACACGAGGTGTTAACAGACTTAATTCATTACTTAAACCGCTCAAACAATTTATTTATTTTTTAAAATTTCCAGTCAAGTTAGCAATCTGCGTCACAGTCGCTTAAAAATTCATATCTCGAGTTCTAAAACTCGAAATCCAATTCCGTAAATTTTACCTGAAACTAGACTCATATATCTATTTACTAATTTTTTCTAGAATTTTTGGTCAAGCAAATTAGTACAGTTTATTGGTTAAAGTCTCCCCTGTTTCAGGGTTCGACTGCTCTGACCTCTGTGTATTACGAATAAGATATCTCTCTGTACAGAATTTCAATGTCTATGATGTTTGTTTCTATTAAAACTAGACTCAATAAGAAATCTTTAAATATAAAGCATGACTTCTAATTATTTTTTTACAGTTTATTATGAATTTTTAAAGTCAAAACAGGGATCTAGAAATCACTCTGGCCCTGTTTCACAAAAATTCAAATATCTCATAAAATATAATCCATATACCTGTTTTGTTCAATCCATATGAAAATAGACTCATAAATATTAAATTTCATAACTTTTCATCATTTAATTCCATTTCTACTATTTTTAGTGATTTTTCAAATTTACATCACTGCTGCTGCCAGATTCTGTTTTATGGAAAATTTCACTTTACTATAGATTTTCATGGACTAAATAGCATTTTAAACATACATGACATCAAATATGATTTAGATTGGCCATTCCAATGGCTAATCATTTACAAACCCTTTTCTTACCAAACCATAACCATATCATAAGATCGTTTACACAAAGTGAGTATAGTGCTATACATGCCACATTCAAAGTATACAAGCCATTTTACCAATTTAAGTCTTCAGATAGTGTGAACGAGTCTTCGACCTATCCCGATTCTCAAGCTGGCTTGTCAAAGCTACAATGAAAGAAAAGGAGGGAGTAAGCACAAATGCTTAGTAAGTTCACATGCAAATAGCAAGTAACATAATCACACAATCCCATAAAAACATTATTTGCATAAACAACACCAAGACATTCATATTTCATTTGTATTTAATATCTTTCTACGATTTCATCATACCAAGTTCTCAACCCGAGGGTTTAAGCACATACCTGTCAAATTTTCTCATTACCACACTTACCAACATGTCACCTTCATTTTAGGCCTTCTTCTTATTCACTTAAGATTCACCCGTTGAACACATCTAATATAATTCGAATACGCGATCTCATGAACATAAGAGCCATACACACACAACTAGAAAAACTCAATAGCTCATGAACTTATGTAGCCAAGCTACCATGTAACCCGCCCATAAGTGAACTCAGACTCAACTCAACGAGCTCGGGCGTTCGCATCCATAAGTGAACTCGGACTCAACTCAACGAGCTCAGATGCCTAGTTACATCTCACGAACTCGGACTCAACTCAACAAGTTCGGAACTCAATATCCTAGTGACAAGTCACTTGTATTCTAATCTATTCCCAAGGTTCAAACGGGCTTTTTCCTCGATCACATATCTTTTCCGTCTTCCATGGAATATCGAAATCGATACTCAGTAGAAATTCATATTTATCAAGTAGTAAACATAGTTTGCATATTACTCAATAATAACCACAAAGCATAATATTTCATAATAATAATCATCATATCATATAAATATCATTAAGTTAACTAAAATGACAATTATTTTACTACATTTACACATGAACTTACCTCGATACAAAATTATTAGCAATCGAGCCTATTCTTCGTAAACTTTGTTTTTCCCTCGATCGCGACTTGAATCTCGTTTCTCTTGATCTATAATGCCAAATTAATCTTATTTAATACATACATTCATCAAAACAGCATTTAATACAAACTTTGGAAAAATTACATTTTTCCCCCTAAACTTTTGCATAATTACACTTTCTCCCCTAGGCTCGGGAATTAAACTTCATCCCTTATTCTTATGTTTCATGACATGCTAATCATTTTTCCCTTCTATGGTAACATCAAATTCACACTCTAACATGTACTTATGACTATTAGGTATTTTTACTGATTAAGCCCTTTTACTCGTTTTCGCTTAAAACTGAGTAGTACAAGTTGTCTAACGTAATTTAAAACCTCATTTTCTATCATAAAACACTAAAATACACAAATTTCACCTATGAGTATTTTTCCAAATATGAACCCTAGGTTGAATTATTGCTAGTATAAGCTTAATCGAGCTACCGGGATTCCAAAAACGTAAAGAACATTAAAAACGGGGCTTGGAATCACTTACTATGGAGCTTGGAAGCTTGAAACAAACCCTAGCTATGGAGAACCCTTGAAATTTCGGCCTAATGAAGAAGATGGACAAGAATTGGCTTTTAATTTTGTTTTTAATTCATTTTAATAACTAAATGACCAAAATGCCCTTACTACTAAACTTTCCAAAAATTCCATCCATGTCCAATTTTTGTCCATAGACTTAGAAATTGGTCAAATTTCTATTTAAGACCTCCTCATTAATATTCCAAAACAATTTCATATTAAAAACTCCTAGAATGCAAGTTTTACAAATTATTCAATTTAGTCCCTAATTTCAATCTAAGCACTTTAGGCATAGGATTTCATCACGAAATTTTCACACAATCATGCAATCATATCATAAACATCAAAATAATTACAAAATAATTATCTCTATCTCGGATTTGTGGTCACGAAACCACTATTCCGGTTAGGCCCTAATTTGGGATATTACAACTCTCCCCCCTTTAAGGATTTTCGTCCTCGAAAATCTTACCAAAACAGTGTGGGTATTGGTTTCTCATAGTTTCTTCAGTTCCCATGTAGTCTCTTCTACTCTGTGCTTTTGCCACAATACTTTCACGAGAGCGACACTTTTATTTCTTAGTTGCTTGACCTCTCGAGCTAAAATCTTAATCGGTTCTTCTTCGTAAGTCATATCCGGTCGTAGCTCAATTTCTGTCAGTGAAATTATATGTGAAGGATCCGAACGATATCGACGTAGCATAGATACGTGGAATACATCATGCATCTTCTGTAATTCAGATGGCAATGATAACCGATAAGCTACTAGTCCAACTCTCTCAATCACTTCAAACGGTCCAGTAAAACGTGGACTTAATTTGCCTTTCTTGCCAAATCTGAGAACTTTCTTCCACGGGGATACTTTCAAAAACACTTTGTTACCAACTTGATATTCAATCTCTTTTCTCTTCAAATCTGCATACGATTTCTGTGTATCTGAAGCTGCTTTCAAGCAATCTCTGATGACTTTTACTTTCTCTTCTGTTTCCTTAACTAGATCAACCCCGTAAATCTGATTTTCCTTAAGCTCTGTCCAATACAAAGGTGCACGACATTTACGTCCATACAAAGCTTCATAAGGTGCCATCTTCAAACTCGTCTGATAACTATTATTATAAGCAAATTCTACCAACGATAAATACCTTTCCCAACTACCTTGAAATTCCAATACGCAACATCTGAGCATGTCTTCAAGAATCTGAATTACTCTCTCTGATTGTCCATCAGTTTGTGGATGAAAGGCAGTGCTAAAATTTAACTTTGTACCTAATGCCTCTTGCAACTTTTGCCAAAATCGTGAAGTAAATCTCGGATCTTTATCCGAAATGATTGACAAAGGTATTCCATGAAGTCTAACAATCTCACGGATATACAATTCAGCCAACATATTAAGAGAATAATCCGTATGTACCGGAATAAAATGAGCCGATTTAGTCAGTCTGTCAACTATTACCCAGATGGCATTTTTCTTCCCCGGAGTTAACGGTAACTCTGATATAAAATCCATAGTAATCCGATCCCATTTTCATTCAGGAACCATGATAGGCTAGAGTAATCCCGAAGGTACTTGGTGTTCAGCTTTCACTTGTTGACAAATTAAGCACTTTGATACAAACTCGGAGATATCTCTTTTCATTCTATTCCACCAATACATTTTCTTCAAGTCATTATACATTTTCGTACTGCCCGGGTGAACCACCAAACAACCATTATGTGCTTCATGCAAAATCTTTTGAATCAACTCATCATTTTTCGGTACACAAATCTGGTTTTTAAACATCAAGCAATCATCAGAACTGATTCTGAAATCTGATCCTGTATCAGCTTCACACTGCTTTCTCTTGGTTTGGAAATCTTGGTCATTTTTCCGAGCTTCACAAATCTCTTGTAAAAACATCGGTCTTGCTCTTAACTCTGCTAGAATCAATCCATCATTTAATATCTTTAACCGAGTGTTCATAGCTCTCAAAGTAAATAGCAATTTTCTACTTAAAGCATCGACAACCACATTCGCTTTTCCCGGATGGTAATCAATAACAAGCTCGTAATCTTTCAATAACTCCAACCATCTTCGCTGTCTCAAATTCAAGTCTTTTGGTGACATTAAGTATTTAAGACTTTTGTGGTCGGTATATACTCGACACTTTTCACCATACAAATAATGTCGCCAAATCTTCAAAGCAAACACTATAGCAGCCAATTCCAAATCATGAGTCGGATAATTTCTTTCGTGAGATTTTAACTGCCTCGAAGCATAAGCCACCACTTTTCCTTCTTGTATAAGTACACATCCTAAGCCATTTCGAGAAGCATCACTATACACCAGAAATTCTTTACCTGATTCAGGTTGTACCAACACTGGTGCTTCAGTTAATAACTTTTTCAATTCTTCAAAACTTTGTTGACATTCTTTCATTCCATTCAAATTTAACATTCTTTCTGAGTAGTCTAGTCATAGGAGCAAAGAATTATAGAAAATCTATTTACAAACCGCTGATAATACCCAAATAGCCTCAAGAAACTTCTAACCTCGGTTACATTTTTCGGTGGTTTCCAATCAACAATGGCTGAAATCTTACTAGGATCAACCCGTATACCATCACCTGAAACAATATGACCCAAAAATCCAACTTCCCGAAGCCAAAATTCACTTTTACTAAACTTGACATATAATTGCTTATTTCTCAAAGTTTGCAAAACTATCCTCAAATGCTCAGCATGCTCTGTCTCATCTTTTGAATAAATTAAAATATCATCTATAAACACCACAACAAATTTGTCCAAGTATGGCCGAAATATGATATTCATTAAATCCATAAACACAGCAGGAGCATTTGTCAACCCAAATGGCATGACTAAAAATTCATAATGACCGTACCTTGTTCTAAAAGCAGTTTTAGGCACATTCGACTCTTTTACTCGCAACTGGTAGTACCCAGATCTCAAGTCAATCTTTGAAAACCATGTCGCTCCTTTTAGCTGATCAAATAAATCATCAATTCTTGGCAACGGATACTTGTTTTTGATTGTCACCTTGTTTAACTGCTGATAGTCAACACACAACCTCATAGAACCATCCTTCTTTTTCACAAATAACACAAAAGCACCCCAAGGTGAAAAACTCGGTCTCACAAAGCCTTTATCAGTAAACTCTTGCAACTGCGACTTTAATTCTTTCAACTCTGCTGGTGCCATTCTATATGGAGCAATTGAGATCGGAGCTGTTCCCGATATCAAATCAATACCAAATTCTACTTCCCTGACTGGAGGCGAACCCAGCAATTCTTCTGGAAATACGTCCGCAAATTCACACACAACAGGCACTGATTCAACTTTCTTTTCAACTTCTTTTGTATTAATTACATATGCCAAATAAGCTTCATAACCCTTTTTCAAATATCTCTGAGCCGACATTGAAGAAATTATACTAGATAATGCCTTTGATTTGTTTGGTTCAACCCGCAAAATTTTACCACTTTCACACTTTAATTCTATAATCTTTTCTTTGCAATTTATTATAGCATCATGCAATGTCAACCAATCCATACCCAAAATAACATCAAATTCATCAAACAGCAGCAACATCAAGTTGGCCGAAAAGTAATGACCCCGAATCATTAAAGGGCATTTCTTGCATACTTTATCAACCATCACACATTTGCCTAACGGATTCGGCACTCTAATCATAAATTCTGTGTTCTCAACAGGTATATTCATACTAAACACCAGTTTCATGCATACGTATGAATGAGTAGAACCGTGATCAATCAAAGCAATAACATTAACATCATAAAGAGAAAATATACCAGTAATCACATCGGGTGATGAAACATCTTCACGTGCCTTTATAGCATAAGTTCTAGCTAGAGCCCTTGCTTCAGATTTAGCTGCTGAATCTTTGGCTACATTTTTGCTGCTTGCTTCATTTCCAGTTTTTCTCGAATACCTTCCCCTCGAGTCTGCACCGCTAGCTTTTACACTCTGAAATTTTTCTTTTTCAACTCTCTCTGGGCAATCTCTAATAAAATTATCCGGAGAACCACACCGAAAACATTCATTCGCTCTACATAGGCCAAAATGATTTCTACCACACCACTGGCACTCGGGCTTAACAAATCTCGTATTTCCCACACTAGCCATAGAAGTAGTCTGAGATTTAGGACCCACATTTTGCTTCTTAGAATTTCCATATGATTGTCCAGCCGGAACCTGTGAACGAGGATTCATATTTCTAGATTTTCTAGATTGCTGTGAGAATGACCTGCTCGTCGGTCTTTTCTTCCAATTTCTAGTCTCAGCCTCTACCTTTTTCTTCTCTTTAAGTAGTTCTTCACCTTTGCAAGCTCGATCAACCAAGATTACTACCATTTCTTTTAATTCAAGAATCCCAACAAATACTTTGATGTCTTCATTGAGTCCGTCTTCAAATCGTCGCACATTTTAGCTTCATTTAAATATATTCTCTAGCATACTTACTCAACTTGACGAACTCCTTTCGTATTCGATGAATCACATGTTCCCCTACTTTAATTCAAGAAACTCTTTACGCTTCGATCAATAAATCTTTCACTGATATATTTCTTCCGAAATTCTTTTTGAAAGAACTCCCAAGTTACTTTCTCTTTCAATACTACTGAAGTCAATGTCTTCCACTAATGATAAGCTGAATCCCTCAACAATGATATAGCACATTTCAAGATCAAATACTCGAATAGAATTCTCGAGCCAAAACTCTGCTTTCTCGGCATCATCATCAATTTTTACCCTGAATTCTTCGGCCCCTTGTTTACGGATTTTGTCAACTGGAGTTCTGTGAAATTTTATCAGATCTACACCTTGAGGCATCGGGGGTACAGGTTGAGGAATCCGAGGAGGTGGGGGAGGTTGTGCATTCGGGTTCGTACGAATGAACTCAGTATACCAGGCACTCATCATCTGGAGAAAGGCTTCCCGAGCCCCTTCTCCTCCTCCTTAACCAACAGTAGGAGGTGGATTTTCAGTTGGCACCGCCCCTTCAGCCGGAGCTGGTGCATTACTCTCTACAACATCAGTCGCAACTGGATCGGGATCCATTTACTATAAAAAAAATCATTTAAAAGGTCAGAAGTCGTCACACTATCACAATTTATATATATGGCATGTATAGCAAAACCCATACATACAACACATTAGTCCGAGAACTGACTAAACCTACCCTGATACCACCAAATGTAACGCCCCGTACCCGAGACCGTCGTCGGATTCGAACACGAGGTGTTAACAGACTTAATTCATTACTTAAACCGCTCAAACAATTTATTTCTTTTTTTTTAAATTTCCAGTCAAGCTAGCGATCTGTGTCACAGTTGCTTAAAAATTCATATCTCGAGTTCTAAAACTCAAAATCCAATTCCATAAATTTTACCTGAAACTATACTCATATATCTATTTACTAATTTTTTTCTAGAATTTTTGGTCAAGCAAATTAGTACAGTTTATTAGTTAAAGTCTCCCCTATTTTAGGGTTCGACTGCTTTGACCTCTGTGTATTACGAATTAGATATCTCTCTGTACAGAATTTCAATGTCTATGATGTTTGTTTCTATTAAAACTAGACTCAGTAAGAAATCTGTAAATATAAAGCATGACTTCTAATTATTTTTTTACAGTTTATTATGAATTTTTAAAATTAAAATAGGGGATCTAGAAATCACTCTAGCCCTGTTTCACAAAAATTCAAATATCTCATAAAATATAATCCATATACCTGTTTTGTTCAATCCATATGAAAATAGACTCATAAATATTAAATTTCATAACTTCTCAACATTTAATTCCATTTCTACTATTTTTAGTGATTTTTCAAATTTACATCACTGCTGCTGCCAGATTCTGTTTTATGGCAAATTTCACTTTACTATAGATTTTCATGGACTAAATAGCATTTTAAACATACATGACATCAAATATGATTTAGATTGGCCATTCCAATGGCTAATCATTTACAAACCCTTTTCTTACCAAACCATAACCATATCATAAGATCGTTTACACAAAGTGAGTATAGTGCTATACATGCCACATTCAAAGTATACAAGCCATTTTACCAATTTAAGTCTTCGGATAGTGTGAATGAGTCTTCGACCTATCCCGATTCTCAAGCTGCCTTGTCAAAGCTACAATGAAAGAAAAGGAGGGAGTGAGCACAAATGCTTAGTAAGTTCACATGCAAATAGCAAGTAACATAATCACACAATCCCACAAAAATATTATTTGCATAAACAACACCAAGACATTCATATTTCATTTGTATTTAATATCTTTCTACGATTTCATCATACCAAGTTCTCAACCCGAGGGTTTAAGCACATACCTATCAAATTTTCTCATTACCACACTTACCAATAAGTCATCTTCATTTTTAGGCCTTCTTCTTATTCACTTAAGATTCACCCGTTGAACACATCGGAATATAATTCGAATACGCGGACCTCATGAACATAAGAGCCATACCCGCAGCTAGACAAACTCAATAGCCTGCGGAACTTATGTAGCTAAGCTACCATGTAACCCGCCCATAAGTGAACTCAGACTCAACTCAACGAGCTCGGGCGTTCGCATCCATAAGTGAACTCGGACTCAACTCAATGAGCTCGGATGCCTAGTTACATCTCACGAACTCGGACTCAACTCAACGAGTTCGGAACTCAATATCCTAGTGACATGTCACTTGTATTCTAATCTATTCCCAAGGTTCAAACGGGATTTTTCCTCGATCACATATCTTGGTCGTCTTCCATGGAATATCGAAATTGATACTCGGTAGAAATTCATATTTATCAAGTAGTAAACATAGTTTGCATATTACTCAATAATAACCACAAAGCATAATATTTCATAATAATAATCATCATATCATATAAATATCATTAAGTTATCTAAAATGACAATTATGTTACTACATTTACACATGAACTTACCATGAACTTACCTCGATACAAAATTATTAGCAATCGAGCCTATTCTTCGTAAACTTTGTTTTTCCCTCGATCGCGACTTGAATCTCGTTTCTCTTGATCTATAATGCCAAATTAATCTTATTTAATACATACATTCATCAAAAAAAATTTAATACAAACTTTGGCAAAATTATATTTTTGCCCCTAAACTTTTGCATAATTACACTTTTGCCCCTAGTCTCGGGAATTAAACTTCATCCCTTATTCTTATGTTTCATGACAAGCTGATCATTTTTCCCTTCTATGATAACATCAAATTCACACTCTAACATGTACTTATGACTATTAGGTATTTTTACTGATTAAGCCCTTTTACTCGTTTTCGCTTAAAACCGAGTAGTACAAGTTGTCTAACATAATTTAAAACCTCATTTTCTATCATAAAACACCAAAATACACAAATTTCACCTATGGGTATTTTTCCAAATATGAACCCTAGGTTGAATTATTGCTAGTATAAACTTAATTGAGCTACCGGGATTCCAAAAACGTAAAGAACATTAAAAATAGGGCTTGGAATCACTTACTATGGAGCTTGGAAGCTTGAAACAAACCCTATCTATGGAGAACCCTTGAAATTTCGGCCTAATGAAGAAGATGGACAAGAATTGGCTTTTAATTTTGTTTTTAATTCATTTTAATAACTAAATGACCAAAATGCCCTTACTACTAAACTTTCCAAAAATTCCATCCATGTCCAATTTTTGTCCATAGACTTAGAAATTGGTCAAATTGCTATTTAAGACCTCCTCATTAATATTCCAAAACAATTTCATACTAAAAACTCCTAGAATGCAAGTTTTACAAATTATTCGATTTAGTCCCTAATTTCAATCTAAGCACTTTAGGCATAGGATTTCATCACGAAATTTTCACACAATCATGCAATCATATCATAAACATCAAAATAATTATAAAATAATTATCTCTATCTCGGATTTGTGGTCACAAAACCACTATTCTGATTAGGCCCTAATTCGGGATATTACAAACCATATCAACTAAGCATTTCTTAGCCTAAAATCACAAGCACAAACATTCTCAATTTTTCAACCGTTAGCCACCATGAAAGTTGCATTCGACAAGCCAATCATAATCAAATATGAACCACATCACTAAGAGGCATTAATGCATATATATATATATCACATAAACGCCAAAATAAGCCAACTTACATGGCTAACACAAAACCAAACACTTAATATTTACAAGCCAACACAAATGGCCAAAATCATACTACAAATACTAAAATGACTCAAAGTCCCTATACATGCCATATACTTAATATACCAAAGTTCATAGGTATCGAGTGGTAGGTGGATAGTGTGAAGCAATCTCCGATGATCCCTGAATCCAAGATAGCTTGATAACATTATAAAACACGAGAAAAATAAACAAAGTAAGCTATAAAGCTTAGTAAGCTTGTATGAAATAATCTTAATATAATCATATCCACATAATTTAACAATTGATTATAGATATATGAATTTACATCAACTAACAAACCTTTCAATTACTCATTCACAAAACTATACACTTTCTTCATCATTTTTTCGATTCGAAGCTAATATGGTTTATGCACATACCTGTACCATCTCGTACCAATTTCATTTTCAACCACATCATTTATTTACCCATTGAACCATTTGGAATAGAAGTCGGATACTTAGGAGTCTTGCACACTAAGTACCTATACCATGGCCCGAAGCCAAATAAGGTAACTTATATCCAAAGTATTGATATCATGGCCCAAAGTGCTAATATCATGGCCCGAAGCCAACTCAATGTATCCCCTAATGACATGTCACTAGTATCCTAGACTATTCCTAAGGTTTAATCGGGATTTCGAATGCCGAATTTACCATCGAGTCATTGCCAAAACTTATCTGAAGTCTCGTATTCACAATTTATACAATATCAAAGCATTTAAAATACACTTGTAATGAAATTTATCACATACGAACTTACCTCGAATGTGAAAACGATGAAATAGACTGATTAATCTGAAACTTTATTTTTCCCTCGATCTAATTCCAAATTTCGCTTTTCTTGATCTGTATAATATCAAATTTAACATTTTTAATTATCCTTCTATTCCATTTAGTCCAAAACACACATTTAAGCACTTTTACACTTTTACGCTAGAATTTCACAACTTTTACAATTTAGTCCTTATTTCACAAAATCAAAAATTCATAAAATTCAAGCATAACCCATGCTAGCTGAATTTCAATTAGGCCCCTAGGAGCCCATATTTTTTATTTATTTCACATTTTAACCAAAAAGTTTTCACATTTCAAAATTTAATCCCTAATTTGCATTTTGACTAAAAATCACTTATCAAAACTTGTCTAACTAACATCAAATATTCATAATCTATCATTAAACATCAAAAAACATGTTTATTCATCAATGACAACATTCAAAATCTTTAACAGTTTTGCAAAATAGTCCCTGGGCTAGCTAGACCCAGTTGCAACGATCTCAAAAACATAGAAATTATTAAAAAGGGGACAAAAACTGTATCCTAATTGGCAAATATAGCATAGCCGAATAAAAAGAAAAGAAATGGATTCTTTTAGCCCTAGATTTTCAGCGATAAAGCTTAGTGAAGATGATGATCTTATGTTTTCTATTATTTTTACTTAAGTTATTTTAAAAATTACCATATTAACCTTGTTAAAAACATAAAAAATCACTTAATATATACCCATAATTGTCCACTCAAAATTAAAATGGTATATTTACCACATAAGGACTTCCACTATTCAAGACATCTTTGAATTCTTGAAGTAACTCAATGAGGTCTTGCTTTGTCTCTACAGTGATACAAACTCTGATCTTTACCTCTTTTCCCTCTCCTAAACTCAATTTCTATTGACTCTTTGTGAGGTAGGATTTGTTTCTCATCTTGTTCTACCATCCTCAACAAATCAGGAGATAGGTCCCAGTCTAGATCATCTTCAAAATCTTAAGAATCCTCCATACACATATATTGCTCAAAAGGAGACTCTGAGTCATTAGTAGCGTCGCTCATATCATTAATATCTAGAGACCTGTTATAGGGATGAAGGACGATCCAAAGAACAAAAGAATCTAAGAATAATTATTTGTATGGTATGATCATGAATGAAGAATAAAAGAATATTTGAAAGAAAGTCCAAAGAATAAAAGAATATAAGAATAAATATATGTATAGTATGATTATGAATGGAATGGAAAGATTAAAAGAATATTTGTTCAAAATGATAGCAAAGATGCATTTTATTGAAATAAGATTTTTTACAGTCTATTTCACAAAAGGATTCTTATTACTCCTAGGCTTAAAGCAATAAGTGTATTTTGAACATTACTCTGAATTATCTCTAAAAATTACAGGAATCTCTTTCGCAGTCCAATTATTCAGAACACTTCCAGGTACATATGGAAAAATTCCTGACAAATTCCCTTCTCCAGTTCCTTATTCAGATATGGCGTTGATATTCAGATTTCCCAAAATTTCTTTCGCAGTTTCCTTTCTTAGCATCTTTTGCTTAAGGTGAATAGTTCCTCCTGATACAAAAGTTCTAGATATGTGGGGGAATGTCATTGGTTCCCATTTGATCTCTTCCCCGCTCAAACGTACTTTCCTCTTCTCTTGCTTCTTTTCTAGCTCTTTCTTTCTTTGTCTCACGTCAGGCTTAAATCCTAAGCCGAAGTGGTCTCGTTTGTCTTTCAGCATCGGTGCCTCAACCCTTCCTTGGAGGTATCTCCTGAGTCTTTTCTCTAGCAAGGCTCCTTTCCCGATTGTCAATTGTAAGCCCATTCTTGTAGTCTTAGATATCTTAGGCATTGGGATCATGTTCCCTTTGGTAATGAATCTTGCATTCACAAATTCTAAAGATCGAAAGGAACATTCGATCGCTTCATCGTTTGCCTCTAAATATGGCGCGTCACTGGTTACAGTTGCAATGATGTCTTCTTCTGCATTTATCGTCACCGGTCGACCTTCTGTTACTAACTTCAACTTTTGGTGCAGTGATGAAGGCACTACCCTCGCTGAATGTATCCAAGGCCTCCCCAGTAAGCAATTATAAGAAAGCTTGATATCCATCACCAAAAAGTCTACCTCGTACGTGTTTGGACCAATCAAAAAGGGTATTTCAATTATTCCCATCACTCTCCTTTCGGTGCCATCAAATGCCCTCACTATGTTTTGGCATGTCTTCATGTGAGAGCTATCCACAGACAACCTATTTAGTGCGGATAAGGGTAAGACATTCAGGGCCGATCCATTATCAATTAACACCTCTAGCAGTGTATATCCCTTGCAGCGGGTGGTGATGTGCAGAGCCTTAGTCGATCCCATGCCCCCGTGTGGTATTTTATATTATTAAAGAAGATGAAACTATCGGCGCTTATGTTACTAACCAAACGGTCTAGCTTGTTGACGGAGATATAATTAGCGACATAAGTTTTGTTTAATACTTTCATCAATGTGCTACGATATACCTCCGAGCTTAAAAGTAAAGCTAGCACTGATATGCGACCTGGTTGTTTATGCAGCTCATCTATAACTCTATAGGCGCTTATGTTACTAACCAAACGGTCTAGTTTGTTGACAGAGATATCATTAGCGACATAAGTTTCATTTAATACTTTCATCAATGTGCTATGATATACCTCCAAGCTTAAGAGTAAAGTTAGCACTGATATGCGAGTTGGTTGTTTATGCAGCTACTCTACAATGCTATACTTGCTGTGCTTTAAGAATTTTAAGAACTCCTTAGCCTCTTCTTCATTTACCGACTCGTTAACAGGTGATTCAAGTCTGGCCGCCTTCTCTTTATTTTGTTCAACCGCCAAGGCTTGTTCTTTTATGGGCTTCGCTCTTGTATTTGCTGAATCGTAGGGCTTCCCATTATGCATGTAGAAACCCACATCCTGGTCCTTCATTGAAGCGCCAATCGGGTTTTCCTCTCTTGGGATCGTCACATTGCAGTCGTAATTCTAGGGAACCCTCTTACTATCTTTATAGGGAAAGACTGCAGGTTTCTAGATTATGACTTTTGGTGCCATTTGAACTCCGACTTCATTGCTTCTTGGTCGTGAAATAATGACAACCGGGTAGTTGACTTTTTGGAACTTCGCTGTTGATTCTCCCTCCGACACGCATATATTTTCGTCTTTTAGGCCTTGGACATCTTCATAAAATTTAATTTTTTTATTATCCATCAGGTCTTGCACTAAGACCCTGAACTCGATACACTCTTGGATCTCATGCCCTTCCCCATTATGGAACTCACAATAGTTTCTTAACCCCTCAGATCTTTCCAAATCCATCTTAGTGGGGTTTTAACTTTTGCAACATCATATTTGGTTTTCTTACTCCCACATTCATTTATCTAATTTACCTCTTGGTCAGCATGATTGGGTAATGGGTTTCCTGCCACATTTGGTTCTGTTGGGTCGTCGAACTTTACAATTCCCATTTTTATGAATCTTTCGATCAAATTTTTAAATGCAGTGCAATTTTCAATTGAATGCTTGGTGATTCCTGCATGGTATTCGCATTGTGCATTTGCATCGTACCATTTGGGAAATGGAGGTTGCATCAGTTTTAGGTAGCAAGAGGATACCACATGTGCATCAAACGGGCTCTGATACAGCTCCCTATACGTCATTGGTATGGGTGTCAACTAGAGTCTTTCTATATTTGTCCTTGTGTTAGATTCTTGTCTTGGGGGCCCTGATGGCTAGTGGTTACTGTCTTCGGTTGACTACAGTGATTGGTTTTGAATAACCCTTGTTATATGTGCTTGCGTTATTCACCTCGTTCTCCCTTTTTCTTGGGGTTGATTTTTTGATACTTTCTCCCACATCTATCTTACCGCTCCTCACTGTGTTTTCAATCATTTCGCCAAACATCACTATATCTGAGAAACTCTTAGTGGTGCTTCCTAACATATGATTGATGAATAGGTCTTTTAAAGTGTTGATGAAAAGCATTATGGTTTCTTTTTCTAGGAGAGGTCGTTGGACTTGCGTGGCGACTTCCCTTCACCTTTGAGCATATTACCTAAAGCTCTCACTTGGATTTTTCTCCATATTTCGCAGTGTGATTCTTTTAGGCGTCATATCCATCACATGACTATATTGCTTCATAAAAGCTTCTGCTAGGTCTTTCCATGAATTGGTCTTGGTACGGCTCAATTGGTTGTATCATTTGGATGCTACCCCAACCAGACTGTCTTGGAAGCAGTGAATTAACAACTGATCATTATTAACATATCCTGTCATCCTTCGACAGAACATCGTAATGTGAGCTTCGGGGCAGCTAGTCCCATTATATTTCTCAAACTCAGGGTCTTAAACTTGGGCGAGAGCACTAGATCTAGAACCAGGCTCAAGTCTTTAACATTAATTCCACAATGGTAATCAGCACTTTCCAATGGCTTAAATTTCTCTTCTAGCCATCTGCATCGGTCTTCAAGTTGTTTTGGGAGCTCTACTCTTGCCTTTCCTATTTATGCTATATAATCAAGATCAGAGACAACGAGATTTGCTGGATTGTCTCCTAGGTTGGAGCCTGAACCTGTAGGGAAGCTTATTAGTGCAGAGGTACCTGTCTGATATTGAGGCCTAATGTTAACAAACATCCTTTGTGGATATACATTTGGTTGTGCTTGGGTGTTTGTTGGGGGTAAAGCCTGGAGGATAAGTAGGGTCCTCATTATCGTCCCTGGAATTGACCATAGGGTTCTTTCCTTTTTCTAACCCTCCAGTCAGCAACTGAGTTAACTGGTTCATCATATTCTTTTGGGATTCTAGCATCTGATCCCTCATGTCTTGTTGAATTTTAGCCAATTGTTCTTGCAGCTGCATTTGTAGCTGGTCTTGCATTTCTCTTTGAATCTGTTCTAGCCCTTCCAATCTTTGGTTCATTACTTTAGTTTTGGCATGAGTACCATAACGATGTTTAATTGGTAGATTTTTTTCGGTTTCCAGATTAACTAAAATAATTTTAATTAATTAGGGTCTTTTTTGTGAAATCTAATGCATATGATGCAATGTAATGCAAATGCATGGGATGAATGCAAAAAGAGGTATCGACTCTGATTCAATTCCATTTAGAACAACTTTACTAGAAAACAAAATTCTTTACATAAAACGGATTACATATATGGCTTTGCCCTAATGCTCAAAGTTTTGACTTTCCTAAGAAGCCAAGCTAGCTCTTGACCCCGGTCTGATTCTAATTCATATTTCAGACTTAGCACGTCAGCCTAAACTACTAGGGTCTATAAATGACCGGCCACCTCTTGTATCTGAGCCACAACATCACCCATAATATGATCTCTGTCCCTAACTTGACCCTGAAAATGGTGGAATTGCTCTTTCCAATGCTCATTATTTGCTTCAAGGAGTTCAACCCGAAGTTCGTAGTTTTGTGATCTAGTCTCGAGCTCTTCTACCTTTCTTTTCAGCTCTTCAATCTTGTTTAAGCTCGCCTTCAGCTCAATTGTAGAGTTTCGACTACGATACTGATGAAATGACTTTTCTAGTTCTACTACTCTAGCTTTTAATTTGATTTTTTCATTTCGGCTTTTTGACAAGCTCTTTTCGAACCTGAGCATCTTAGAATTTTCTCTCCCATCGATCGGCTCTAATCTTTTCTTCTTGAATCTCTTGTCGTCATTGGTCTGATATTTTCCCCAATTTGGCGGTTCTCATCGATAAATGCAACTTCCTATAATTCTTTTTTCAAGCTATCAAATCTTCTTCACCCTTATTCTTTCCCTTTCTCAATTTCTTAGCCTCTAGCTTCTGAACATCTACATCTGATCTCAAATGCATTTTTTCCTCCTCTAGTTGTTCTATCTTCTTTCCTAGCTCTGAATTACTCTTTTCAAAATCCTACTTTATGATCTCTAGCTCGGATGGAACCACTTGCAGGTATTCTTCCATCGATCGAGCGCCTTCTTGACTTGGCCTAGGGATATTGTCATTGATTCTCTTACTCCACCACCCATTATATTCGAGGGTTGTCATCGGACTTACAGTAAATCTTTTCATCCGGCGGGTCTGGTTTCAAGCGTTACATATTTCTTAAACCTTTTTCTTGTAGTTATCACCTTTATATGAAAACTCGCACTGAACCAACCCTGTGTTGTTGGTATGAACTGTCATATCTGTACTATCTCAATACTAGTAGTGGAGCATATCCAATAGCTCCCCAAATCCTAAGCAGAGGGACTCAGTCAAAGTTCCCACACTAGTATAGAATCTCATCGAGAACCATCCAATGGACTCTCCACTCGACGTCCTCTTCTTGGAGATTTTAGAGGATCGCTATCCATTTTTCCTCCGATATGTCATCCCACCTCGGTGTAGCCACTATTTCTTTTAATGGAGAATAATTCTCGGGGAATACCCGATAAGAAACTTTTTCTACTTTCCAGAAATGGCTGTGAAACCAAGCTAGCAATAGTTGCGCACATCCGATGAATCTTCCCTCCCCCACTCTACGGCATACATTCAAAGATCTGAATGTTTCGGCCAAAATTGCGGGAACAGGCTTACCCTTTTATCAAGTCGGTCGAACAAATCTGAAACCTCCTCATCTACGTACCCTAGCGCTTTAGGGAAAACCATTAGCCAAAGCAAAGACGTCGACCTTTTTCTTTATATTTGGGTGTGCCAAAATCAGATTTCGTAAACTTTTCCAAGGAATACATTTGTTTTCTCCTTTTTACTTGATCTGAGCCGCGACCCATTGACGGCTCTAGAATAGGCCTTGTCAGCTTGAATCTTCGAACAATGAAGCAAGGTTGTATACTCCTCCATAGTAGGCACCAAATCCACCTTCCCAAAGGTAAAATAGTTGTACGCGGGATTCCAAAATTCAGTCAGAGCTCAAAAAAAGTGCTTGTCCACCTTGATGTCGAGTAGATAAGGTAGATCACCAAAATTACAGTAAAATAGTTGCTTGATCTAATCATCCCAATGGACCCATATCTCTTTCAATTCCTAGAGATCATTTTGTGTCACACTGATACGAATGAAGTCCTATAATTCCGATGTGTACCCCTTTACCAAACTATCACCTTTCTCTAATTACATTTTCTCTGACCATATTTGGACAGCCGCATTATCTTTTACTTTATCAAGAAACTCGTTCTCCATGGAAAGCTCTCTATTTAGTAATCGAACGTGAATCGACGCCTTTTTTATGATGGAAATGTCATGCAATCATAATCAAAACAAAACAAAACAAGTCAGTACATTTTATACAAAACTAAAAATTTAAAGTAAGAAAGAAATAATAAAGCTCCTATTCGAGTAACCACTAATGGTTCGGTGCGGCTCTACCTAGGGCGGGCTTTTATGGCTTACTATATGTGGTTCGGTTCTAAAGAATGGGTACTTGAACCGGCAGATTCCTCAATCCTCACCCATTATAGGCTCATAAGGACCGAGTTCAGTTCAAGGGAATACATTTCCCTATGGCTATACGGAGATGAAAATCTCACGAAGACACAGGTACGGATGTATCCCGAAAGCGATCCACTATCTTATACGGAGGTGAAGACCTCGTGAAGGACTAGCGTCTCACTCCCACTTAAAAGGGTAAGATCGAACAGTCATCCAATGCAATATGCAGAAATAAACCAAAATACATGGACCAATTAAGGCAAATATGAACAAAGTGATGAAAATTATAACAAAGTCGGATGAAATGCAACGAAAGGATTGTAAATTTAAAATTGAATCATCAATTTTTAACCAATAAAACAAGAATTAATCAAATCGTGGCTTGACACTCTTATTTTATCCCCAGTGGAGTCGCCAAGATGTCGAAACCATTTTTTTTGAAAGGTTGACATTTTATTTAAAAAATCGAAAATGGAGTCATCACCAATCCTTTTTTATGAGTTGTGATCGGGTCACCTTGTGATTGATCGTTTTAATAATATGTTTTAATTAATTAAAACAATGATTTTGGTCGACGAAATTCGAGAAAATGGATTCGGGAGTCAATTACTTGAGAGAAAGGATTAGTACCCTCATAACGCCCAAAATTGGTACCTAATTGATTAATTAATGTCTTAATGTCAAAATTTTGAAAACTTAAAAGAATTTACAATACGATCCCTCTTTTTATTAATGTTAAATTTTTTAAAAAATGCTTGAATAATTTGAAACGACATTTTGAACCCTCGAGAATGAGCTTGCCTTTTAATTAAATTTTAAAAAAAAAAAACTTGTATATTTTGATTTTAAATGATATTCGGTCATGTAGGTTCAACGAGGAAATCGAAACCTTGTAAATTAGGGTACAACTTTCTCGAAGTTCCAAATACGAAATATTGCCTTTATTTTCAAATTTTTCTTTTTACAAAATTGGAAAAAAAATTAATGTAATCTTTAAAATAAAAAAATGGTAAAATATATTTGAACGTAACACTCAACACGTGTATTAGCACGATATAAGACAACAGGTAGAACAGATGACAAAACAAGTAGATAACATCAATAACAAGTAATTAAAATACTAATGAATAATGGTGATATACTATGACGATGATAAATTAAATAAAATAAAATAATAGTCCTATGATAAAATAATAACCATTATACAAGTAGACATTATAGTACTAGCATGAATAATAATAGTAATAATATTAATAATAACAATATAATGAAAATTTGAAAAGTAAGCCATGAATGAAAAATAAGGGCAAAAGAATAATAAAAAAAATACTAAAAAAAAAACAAAAGTGGAAACTAAAAAAGGACTCGATTAGAATTAAAATGAGATTTAAGGTGTAAAGTATAAGTAAATAAATAAATATGAAAATAAAATAAAAATTATAAGGGGTTGAATTTAATGAGTTAAGGACTAAATTGGGATTAGAATGAACTTAGAAGCATAAATTTAAATAAATAAATTACTAAATAAAACATAAATGCAGAAAAATAAAAAAGGGGGTAAACTGAAAGCTAAACAGAATTTAAAATGAAAAATCAGACTAAAAATAAAGTAGCGGACCCAAATTGTAACGAGCGGATAAGAAAGAGGACCAAATGGAAAATTATCCCCTGTCCCCAAAACGGCGTCGTTCATTCAAGGGATTAAAATGAAATAAAATCAAAATTATCGGGCAAAATTAAAAGAAAAACAAAAGGAATGAATTGAAACTGGTTGAAAAAGCGGAGGGGCTGAATGCGCAAATAGACCATGTGTTAGAAAACACGCGGATCCCCAAGAGCAGGTCAGGTCACGCGCGGGTCAAGGTTAAATGACGTCATTTTGGAGCTTTTTTAGCTATCCCAAAACGGTGTCGTTCTGGTGTTCTATTTAAGCCTAAATTTCCCAAAAAAAAGTTCATTTTATCCCGATTTCAGAAAAAAAAACCAAAAAGCTCTTAAACTCTCCCTTCCTTTCTCGAATCCGGCCATGGCTCCTGTCGTTGGCCATAGTGGCGGCCGCCGATTGCCGGTGATGAAGCGGTCATCCACAGTGGCCGGGAAAATCAAAAGAAGGCTATTTTTTGGCTTTTTGACTCTCCGAGCCTAAAAACATCATTTTTTATCGAAAACGATGAACCTCGGCCTCCTACGGTGGCGCAAATACAAAAAAAGGAGCGGTAAAGGTTCGACTTTTCTCTTTTATTTTCTATTTTCTTTCTTTTAAAAAAAAGTAAAACAAATGAAATGAAAATGAAAAGAGGAGAATAAAAAAACCAGCTTTGAAAATTTTTCTATTTTTGATTGTTCTATTTGTATTTCAATCTCTGTGTGTGTGTGTGTGTGTGTGTGTGTGTGTGTGTGTGTGTGTGTGTGTGTGTGTGTGTGTGTTTTTGTGCATAAAAAATACACTAATGTGCTTCTGGTTTTTATAGCCGAAAATACAATATTTTGTTACAAAATTTCTGTTTGTTTTTTTGCTATTGTTTTCTATTGTTGCTTTCCTATCTTGTTTGCAGGTACAGAGGCCATAGGCCAGCTGGGTGGTGGTGACGTGGACAGGCTGCGGCACGAGGAGGGTACGACGCACTTGTTCTGCTGAGAATGCATAAGCATGTTGGGCTATTCGGGCTTAGGGTTTTTTAATATTTTGAGCTTGTAATTTGGGTTTTGTTTTGGTTTGGGTTGTTATGTTGATTAAGCCTGATATGTAAATGGACATTTGGACTTTGGACTGTTTAATTAGTTTTTGGTTTATTCTTTGATCTGGCCCTGACAAATTTGGGCCTGTACAACCATGTTTAACTATTTGATAAAACGACCAAGTATTATAAAATATATTCATTACTGAAACTGTTATATGTTGTTCCTTAAAAGTAACCATTTATTTCGTAGCAAAAGTTTGGAAATCATTTAAAACAAAAACCAAGCTCGTGTTTTCGAAAACCCATTTGTTGCGTAAACTATTTTTGTTGACGTTGCGAAAAAATAGCAAAACAAAATCCAATCCAAAAGTTAAAACCAAACAGTCCAGAGAGTCCTAAAAATTACAAAATCTCAAGAAAAACTAGAATTTAAAATTAAACTATTAATTACTAAATAAAAATAGTCCTTGGTCGAGTGGTCGCCACTGAGCCTCTGTCACACCGACCCGCCTAAGTCTGTGGATTACCTAAACAAAACAGACAAACAGATGTAAGTTTTCGTAAACTCAGTGTGTAACCCAACAGAAATAGCCATGCAACATACACAATATTTCATATATAGTCAGATACAGATTCGAACCTAAGTCTATAATAGATACAGATATCAGAATTAGATAAATAGAACAGATATGCAAAATCCTACCGCTATCTTCTACACACCGTCTCCGACCATCCCATCACACCATATGGAGTTAAAAACATCCACCCATCCCTACACACCATATAGTGTCGATGCGACACATAACAGATAATATGTTGTCAAGCTAACGGAATATAGGAGAAGAATCGCCATACAGATCACTTCCTCCACTTATACAATTCCAACCCCAATCACAGATACAGAGTACAGATGCAAAAATCTCAAATTAAACATGCTTAACATGCTCGTATACAGATAGATACATACTTAAACATAAAGTCAGACATACATATCAGTATCCTACTCAGATCAGTCCATCAGAATATCAAATCACCTGAAATAGGGTTTGGTTAGCCCTTATCGACCCTATGATAGTACCAAAGTCGATCGGAATGACTCGTACAACCCTAGGGAAAGTTTCAGAATTCTGGGCCCATATGCCCTTATGGCTTGCCCATGTGGGCCTACACGCCCGTGTGGCCCACACGGCTTGGCCCAAAACTCAAATGCCTGTGTGGAATGCCCATATAGCCCCACACGCCCAACCTGGCCTAACCCGTATGGCTCACATGGCCTCACTAACACTGCCACACGGCCATGTCATGCGCACGACCACACCTTTTTCAGTCACATGTCGTGTCTTGCACACGGCCGGCGACACACCCATGTGGCGTTGACAGAATCCATTTTTTATTTTTATCGAAGCTCGATTTTTCGTATTAGTACACATCTAATACAGTTTTGATGAGAAAACACCACCAAGACCACCAAAACCTAAAATTGACATAACAACTCCCCACAATCAACATTAATCCCCAATTAAACCGAACCAACAAAATCAACCACGAAGAAATTCAAGCATTCGATACTTACCTAACTTCTCGAACAAACCCGACTACTTTTCTGCAAGAGGAGGATTTTGCTCCTCATGATTCGCTGCCAACAACCCAAAACCACATTACTGAAAAAAGATTGAATCGATTCAGAACAGTTAAAGAGGCAAAAAATAATTCCCTAGCTTACATGAAAATTCACCCCTTAAACTTACCAAGCCTCACAACAACACCGAAGAACTGAAATACTGAGATTGAATGACAAGATTGCAATAGAATTCAGAAGGCAAGAAAAAAGGGAATTTTTCCAATTAACGGGAAGAAAAACGTCAGACTTGGGGATTTTTGGAAGAGAGAGAACAAATTTTAAAATAAAATAAAATAAAATAAAATAAAAATAAATCCCACTAACTCTCAACCACCTCAGAATTTTGGTTCCTCCAAACCTCTGTCATACACCCGAAGCAAAAATTATCACCTACACTTACACAAGGATTCAAACACAGGACCTAACACATTAACTCCTTACCACTCAAACCAGCAAGCTCATTCTGATATGGGTTAACAAACAATTTTATATAAACCCACCCAATAGGGATATGGCTTGGATGAAAAAAATAACAGAATTTCCAAATGTGATACTTAAACCCAAGACCTCATACACACATTCAAAATACTTAACCACTGGATAGATACTCCTTTGTGACAAGTTACATAGAAACAAAATTAAATTATTTAAGGCGTTACAAAATGTGAAAAGTGTAAAACAAGAGTCACCTGGTTCTGTAATAAGGCCATATAACAGTTTGAGACCATGTGATCTGAAAGTAACCAAAAATCAAATTGCACACAGCTATGTCAACAACCTGTGTCTGACACATAGCCGTGTGGTAAACCATGTGACCCCAAAATATACCTTAATATGCAAGCTATCAACTCAAATCTTCATCTATGTCATGAATATGCATATAACCATTCTTTAAACTTGTCCAAAATGCACAATAATCATGCCAAAACACAACATTTCCTATTTCTAACCAGTATGCCTCAAGGCACCATCACATACATGAACCAAAACCAAAGTTATAATCCATTTCATACCAAATTAGAAACTAGCCATGCATATGTCTCATATGCCATCAAATACCAAATTTTCTATGACCTAATATTGACTATAATGCCAAACCAAAAACATGTAAGATTAATACCAGAATCGTGTTACATATCATACTTACAACATTTCAAATAGGCATCAAACTATTGTATCATGTCATCCAACAAAACTTCACCTATTTAAACATTTCAAATCATGTAACAACTCGTTTTTTAGTAGTGCCAAAAGTAGTGGTTTTGGAACCACAATTTCGATGTGTGATTCTATATATATTATTTATTTAATATTTACAAGGTTATTAGAATTTTGTATTAAATTTTGGTCCGATAATTTTGACGTTCGGATAGTTAATTAAGGAAAAATGTCAATATCATAAAAATTGCAAAATTTACTTGTTATTGATTTTATTAATTATATAGATTAAATAGAAAAATATGTGAGGTTTTATGTTGCAATTAGACCATAGGAGTGATAATGGATGGCTATAACCTATGGATTAATGAAATATAAAGTTTTAACTTAAGGGTATTTTGGTAATTAAGAAATTATGTTAACATAAACAAAAGACACAAGCACTTTCTTCTTTATTTTGTTTTCTTTACCACCAAAAACTCCATTATTGCTTTAGGAAGAATCGACCAAGCTTTCTTTCTCTTGCGTGGTATGTAAATTGAGCTCATTTCTTATAATGTTTATGTTTTTAATATCATCGTAACTTAATCTAGTTAGCCCAGGGACTATTTTAAAATACTTTGAAAGTCTTCAGAACTTTCCATTTATTTTCTTAAAGCTTTTTAGTTGTTAATGCTTTGGTTTGAAGCTTGATGATATAATAGGACTATTTTGTAAAGTGATTTTGATTAGTTTTGAGTTTAAGGACTAAAATGATAAAATGTTGAAATTAGCTTAAAAATTTTATAAAATTCAGAACTTGAGGACTATATAAGGATGTTATTGAATTCGAGACTATGTTTTAATGTTTAATTGTGAAAAATAAGCTTGTTTCGGTTTTAAGGACTAAGTTGAAAAAAGTGTAAAATTTTAGGGAAATTGTGAAAAATGTTAATAAGAATCCATATGCATCAAATTGGATACTACAATGTAATTGAGGCCAAAAAATTAAAGTAAAGATAATTGTGGAAAAAAAAATTGTTGACTAGTCCCTAATATTGTTATCTTTGTTGTTTCGCCCTGGTAAGTTCATATGGTATTGTTTTGTGTATTTTGATAACTTTTTTTAAAATTATGTATATTGTGGATGTGAATGTAAGTTTTGAAGTTATAATTGGTACAAAGTGAGAAAAATGGATTTTAATGGGAATTATTATATTGGTATATATATCGTGCCCAAATGAACATAAGATATGATGCAATTAGCATGCCAATAGGTTATTTTGCACGCTATATAGGATTGATACGTGATGAGATGATGGTATATGACTTGCTATTATACAATGAGTATACCAGAATCCATCATTTGTTGCGGATTACCAAGTTATATTTATAGTGATTCTGACGTGTTCCTAGGGGTGGATGTAAAGACTACGAGTCTGACACTTGGTGCCTAGGCGAGTTCTTGATCGGGTTAGCTCGGTTGAGCATTTTGGCATGTTTTAAGTTGATAACCGCATATCTGTATCTATTTATATAACTCATCAGATTGAAACTTGATGGTTAAATGATATAATCATATGTATTTGAAACTCGGAGATAATGCTTGTGAATGATTTGCAAATATGTTCATGTTTTTTGATTTTATATCGTGAATTGGTATTAAATAATCTTGTACTGTTTGAATGATTTTATAACTAATGTATATAAAATCCTCACTTGTTGGCATGGTTGTGATGATAGAATTATGTTTTAGTTAATAATTTTGTTAAATTGTAAATGTGATCATATATGTATACTGTTTTCGACCTATGAACTTACTAAGCTCAATTGAAGCTTATTTGTGTCATTTTCCTATTTCCTTGTAGATATTGTTTTGCATAACTGGGTGACCGAATCAGCTTCAAGATCATGCAATCCAGCCATCCTTTTTTGTAGACTTTGAAACCATTATAATTTATTTTTGTGGCATGTAATAAGAGTGTTTAATATATGTATATATGTGTTTATGAAAGTATATATATATATGTTTTGTGTTTGTACAAGTTATGTTTGATTGATAAATGGTTAAGGTTGTTTTTGGTTTATAAATGAAAACTTGAATGTGAGTGTGCATGGTATATGATGGAATAAAATGAAGTGTTGATAGGTTGTAACTTAAGTTGGAAGAATGCTTAGGTGATATTTTGGTTGATTTTCATATTATTGTGGTTAGAATATATATTAGATATCGTGACAATTGTTATGTGTATTGATTTTGGATGGCAATTTTATTGATGAGTATGTCTTGGTTTGTGACTTGGTTATTTGATGATAAAAGTTATGACATTTTGGTATTTTATAAGCCATTGTTTAGCTAATCATGAATTGGATGGGAAATAGAGGTAAAGGCTAGCTTGGGATGTTATTTGTGATGGTTAGAACAAGGCAAATTATATGTTTTGATATGTTTTTTGTGTGTTTTGAATAGGTTGATTAAATGGTTAATGGTATGCTTAAGGCTTAAGAAAGAAAAGATATGCATGACTTCTTTTTGAAGGTACCATATGGCACACTCAGCCTACCACACGATTTGAAACACGACTGTGTGCCTCCCATGGGCATGTGGCACGATCGTGTGCTCTGTTTGATTTTGGTGACTTTAGGTACACATAATCACAGTTATTTATACGGTCTAGAGACACAATAGTGTGACCCTTTTATACATGACATCATTTTGTTGCACAGTTTGGGGACACGGCTGTGTGATATTTCACCACACAGCCTCAGCCTAATACACGGCCGTGTGACCCCTTTTTTTGTTTTTACCTTGCTTTTATGTTATGTTTCGAATTAGTCCCTACTTGTTTTTGAATTGATTCAAGAGTTTTTTAGGCTTGATTTAAGCCCTATTTTTGTATGAATAGAATGATCATTGACTGGTTATTTATCGATGATTGTTTTTAAGATAAAATTTGAATTGAAATAGCATATTATTGTCCTGTTAAATGTTGTAGCATCCCATACCTCTAATCTAGCGATAGAGACGGGTGAGGGGTGTTACATATCACCTTCAAGGGTATTAATATTTCATATATACCATCACATTTCTCGCATTTAACAACCACATTCAAAACTACCATTTCAAGCTGTAAGTTAACATATCAACTTGCCAACAAATACAAGCATTATAGACATAAATCATTTCTTCAAGATCCAAAACAAACATTTAATCACATTTGAACCTAGACACATGCACTATAATCGGGTCTAGAATGTTTAAAACTACCTAATTGAAGGCTTGATCGTGTGTTTAACCCCCCTTAACCCAGCCTAGACATTATGGCTGAATCTCAAAGATCACATTGGCCATGATGATGGCACGAAAAACGTTTAGCTATTTTCTTTCAAAAATCGTTATCTTTTTTTTATTTAAAATCAGAGTGTTGGTTTGCTTGAGAAAACCAAAGTAATGTCTTTGAATTTCTTTGGAAAGAAATTATCAGAAACTGAATAGTTTTGAAAAGTCCAAGTTTTGAACATTTGAAGAAAACATTTTACTTTGAAAATGACGCAGCGGAAATTTACTAAATCTTGTTTGTTGATTAAAAATTGTAATTTGATATATTTCATAAATTATTGAATAAGTGAATAAATAGATTTAACTTTTGTAAAAACGTATTCTTGACTTTGAAATAAAATCATTGGATCGAAATTGTAATTATGTTAAAAAATCTAGTTTTGCATACTGGTTTGATAAACCATTTGTTTATAATTGTTTTTAAACCAAATCATGAAATAGTATATTCAAAATCAACGTCCCATGCCACAGTCCTTAAACAATAATTAAATAGTCTAGCAAATACTAAATAATAAAGTATAAAAGTTTATACGCAAAATGTTCGAGTACTCCTCTATATGCCAAGCCCATGTCCTAACCTCGTGGGTTATCTAAAAAGTCAGGAATTTGAAGGGGTGAGCTTTTAAAGCCTAGTGTGAATTCAACATAAAATAAAAAGTATTTAAGCCATACATTTCATAAATATAGTAACACTTATTTCAACATAATTTCACATATGACAAGGTGCATGTAACAGCTCGATTTAGGGCCTAGTCGAAATAGTGGTCTTAAGACCACAAATCCAAAGTCAAAAAAATTATTTTATTATTATTTTGATGTTATAGCATGTTTATAAGAATGCATGAAAAATTTGGTGAGTTAATTTTAACGTTTGTGAGCTCAATTGAGAAAAATGACTAAATCGCATAAAGTGCAAAAGTCTTGAATTATTAGCTAAGGGTGTTAAATTGTTATGAACCTTAATTTGAAGGCCTTTAAAGGGAAATTAGACCCTATTGTGATAGCTTGGTCGGCCATGGGTGTTAGAAATGTTGAAAAGTCAACATTAGGTAAATTTGATGACATAAGGTATAATATAATAACACCTAAGCCTAGCTATCATCTTTTTCTTTCATTCTCTCTTCATTTCCACCGATTTTTCAGCCATTGTTAAGGGTTTTGAGCTTCAAAAATTTCAACAACTTATTCCTCTCACAAGTAAGTGATTTCCATACCCTTTGTTGATGATTTTTGCATTTTTGGAACCCTTATAGCATAAGCTTTCAAATGAGGGGACTATTTTGCAAAATAATTAAGAGTTTAGGGTTTTTCCATGAAAGGATTTGTGATGTTTTCTATGTTTTTATGGAAGAAAATGAGTCTTGTGTGTCTTATAAACAACTTTTATGAAGGTGTTAGCATGAAAACACCTAAAAGGACTACATTGCATAAGTTACAAAATAGATGTTAAATATATGAAATAGTGAGAATTTAGAGTTTTTGTAAGAGTAAAAAGGGTTCAGCTAGTCTTAAGAAATGAAGAAATTCGATAAAAATTAATTTTTGGGCCGAAAGGTAAAATGGTTATTTTGCAAAAGTTTAGGGCAAAATGGTCATTTTGCCCAATTATGAATTGTTGGATGCCTAGATTGATAAAGTGACTAAATAAGTGCATTTTGCTATTATAGATAAAGAAATACCAAATTTGAACCTAGATCGGGGGAAAACTAAGCAAATCGACTAAATCGACTAGCCGCCACATTTTGTAATCCGAGGTAAGTTGTATATAAATAATACAACTACATCGCTAATGTATGTGTTGAATTGTATTTGAATTTATTATAGCATTGAATTGCTTGATTGTGGAATTGAGATAGCATGATGATGATAGAGATAGTAGAGTTCCCGTTTGAACCTAGAGAATAATTCGAATATTCATGCCATGACGATTGGGTCACTTGTGTGAGCTAGTGTAAGACATGCATGGGACATGCACCGGCCACATTATGATAGTCAGTGTAAGACCATGTCTGGGACATGGCATCGGCATCAAGACGAGTGCTAGTGTAAGACATTTCTGGGACATGTATTGGCCTCGAGGCGTAAGCCAGTGTAAGACATGTCTAGAACATGTATTGGCTACGAAATGATAGTCAGTGTAAGACCATGTCTGGGACATGGCATCGACTTGAGATATGTGCCAGTGTAAGACCGTGTCTGGGACATGGCATCGGCACCTTACCCACGGTTGAGGCTTAATGAATATCCGATAGTGTTCTGAATGGTTTAACGGTAAGTATTATGACTTTAAGTTAATGAGTAAGGTATAACCATGTTGTGAGTGGTATAGGTACCTATTTGAAATGTATGAGATATGAGTTCGATATATGCTATGAGATTTGTATGGATAGTGATGAGTAAGTTATACTTATGCCCACTTTTATGTTATGAGCAAGTTGATGAATGGTAAAGTTGTTGTTGTCTGTTTATTTATGTGCAAATTACTACGCCTTATGCTTACTCCCTCCCCTTTTTCCATTTTCTTATAGTGCCGTCTACCTAGCTCAAGGACCAACGGAAGTCAGAGATATCGATCACACTATCAGCCGAAGCACTCGGTATAGTTAGAACTCTTAATGTTTAGTACGGCATGTATAGGACTTAGACTTTAATAATTTTGTGTCATTGAGAATTGGTCAAATGTGTTGGCTTGGGTCAGAAACCCTTCATTTTGTATTAAGCCGTGAATAATGACTGATAATCATTTTGATTGATATGCAAAGATATTATCTTCTTAGATGAGTAAAATGCACTGATGGAATGTTATATATTGTGGTTGATTTGGTTGCATGAGATAGCCTTATATTGGTTCTGGTTATTATTGTATAGGTTATGTGAGTAAGGGTGGCAAAGAGGCTTGGTAAATATCCTTACATTGTCCACACGGGTAGACACACAAGCGTGTGTCTAGGCCATGTGTGACACATGGTCTACCCTATGGGCATGTGGTCCGGCCGTGTGTCCCTTGCATGTAAAATTTTCAAGTCAATATGCATGGTAGTAAACACACAGGCAAAGACACGGCCATGTGTCTCAGCCGTGTGAAGGACACGGCCTAGCACACAGGCGTGTGCATTGGCCGTGTGATATTTTGGGGTTGATGACATCAGAAATAGAATGTCTAGGTTTTTGCACACGCGTTAGGACACGGGCGTGTCATGGCCGTGTGAAGGACACGGGCTAGGGACATGGGCGTGTGCCAGGCCGTATGAAAACCCTGTAAGTGTACATTTAGAATTAATTCCACACGAGTGGAGGACACGGATGTGTCCTTGTATTACTTAGGTCGTGTGAGACACACGGGCCATCAGCACGACTGTGTCAAAATGGTCACATGGGCGTATTGCCCTTCCATACGGGCATGTGCATAAATTTTCTATAGGTGGTTTAAGGGCCTGGGTTGATCTTGAATAGTTTCCAATGGTTGATTTAGGGCTCGTAGGCCCAAGATAAAGAGTTAAAGTTGCAATTGAAAAAGTTTTAATTTGAGCAGAGTTTTGGTGACTCGAAAATGTACGAAAGCATGAGTTTAAAGTTAGGTAAGGCCTCGTATTTCATTCCGGCAAAGGGTATGGGTGTGGGGTGTTACATATAGTGGTATCAGAGCTATGGTTTAGTCAGTTCTAGGACTAACCCAGTGAGAGTACAAGTCTAGCTATACATGCCATAATTATAATTTGATAGTGTGACGACTCCTGATGATTATAAATTGTATTTTTATATAGTAAATGGATCCTGATAGAGCCACGGTGGATGACGTGGAGAGTAATGTGTCGGCTCCCACTGAAGGGACCGCGCTAGTTGAGAGTGAGTCGGTGACTATGGGCCAAGGTAGAGGGCTAGAGATGCCTATCTCTAAATAATGGATGCTTGGTACACGAAGTTAATTCACGCAAATCTGAGCACTCCACCTCCCCCACCTCCTCCGATTCCTTAGTATGCCCCTATGGCTCCGCAAAGAGCGGAGTGTTTAGGAGGGAGAAGCCTCCGGTAGACAAGATCCAAAAACAAGGGCCCGAGGAATTTTAGGGTACTTTAGATGATGACTTGGAGAAAATAGAGTTTTGGTTAGAGAATACCATCAGGGTATTTGATGAATTGTCATCCACGCCTGAGGAGTGTGTGAAGTGTGTCGTATCGCTCTTGCGAGATTCGGCTTACCAATGGTGGAACACACTAGTGTCTGTGGTATCGAGAGAGAGAATAACGTGGGGATTTTTCCAAGGAGAGTTCCGAAAAAAGTATATTAGCCAAAGGTTCATAGACCAGAAAAAGAAGGAATTTCTAGAGTTGAAACAAAGCAGTAGGATTGTGACAGAGTATGAACAAGAGTTTGTAAAACTAAGCAAATACGTGCGGGAGTACGTGTCCTCAGAAGCTGCCATGTGTAAAAGGTTTGAGGATGGTCTAAATGAGGATATCTGAGTGTTTGTTGGCATTTTAGAGCTAAAAGAATTTGTGGTGCTCGTTGAGAGAGCATGCAAGGTAGAAGAGTTGGTTAAAGAGAGGAGAAAAGCAGCTATTAGGTTAAAGAGAGGAGAAAAGCGGCTATTAAGTCGCGAGATTCAAAGAAAAGATAGATGGGGATATTGCATCAGTCCTCATCTAAGAGATCGAAGGAATTCTCTACCCGATCGAATGTTTTGGTGGGGTTCTCGAACAAAAATAAGAACAAGCAAAACACGACTTCTAGAGTCCAAACCACTTTTGTCGCGAGCATCGGAAGTGCTCGGCCAAATTGGCCAGAATGTTCGTAATGTGGTAGGCGTCAATTCGACGAGTGTCGTGGAAATGAAAGGGGCTATTTTAAGGGTGAATCATTAGAACATTTCATTCAGGACTGTCCCAAAATGGAAGAGAGAGAGAAAAAGCAAGATGTGAAGGCAAGTAGTGCTCCTTTAAGGAGTAGACCATAAAAAACCTCGAAAGCGGGACTAGCAAGAGAGGTGCGCTAAGAAATGCTATAGTGAGGCCCGATGGCAGAGCGCCAGCAATGACTTATGCTATACGTGCACGAGAAGAGGCAGAGTCTCCTGATGTGATCATAGGTACCTTTTCTATCCATGATATATCTGTAGTTGCTTTAATTGACCCGGGGTCTACCCACTCTTATATTTGTATGGAATTGATACCTCGTATAAACTTGATAGTAGAGTCCACTGAGTTCGTGATAAAAGTGTCTGACCCTTTAGGTAGGCATGTGCTAGTAGTCCAAGTGTGTAAAAATTGTCCTTTGACAATTAGTGGTCATTGTTTTCCGGCTAACTTGATGTTATTGTCGTTTAATGAATTTGATGTAATCCTTGGGATGAATTGGTTGACTTCTCATAGTGTTGTAGTAGACTGTGGGAGAAAAGTTATTGAGTTGAAATGTGAAGACGGGAATGTTCTTGGGGTTGGACTAGTTGAACCAAATAAATCGCCTGTGGTGATATCGTCTCTGTCGGCTGAGAAATATTTGAGAAAAGGATATGAGGAATAAATCGCTTTTGTGTTGAATACTCAAGTGTCTGAATCGAAGATTGAATTGGTTCCAGTGGTTTGAGAGTTTATAGATGTGTTTCAGGAAGAGTTGCCCAGATTACCTCCGGCTAGGGAAGTTGAATTTGGTATCGAGATGGTCCCTAGTACGGCACCTATCTCGATTGCTTCGTATAGGATGGCCCCGACGAAATTAAAAGTGATGAAGGTACAGTTGCAAAAGTTAATGGATAAGGGCTTTACGAGACTGATTTTTTCACCGTGGAGTGCCTCTGTACTTTTTGTGAAAAAGAAAGACCGGTCGATGAGGTTATGTATCGATTATTGACAGCTCAATAAGGTAACTGTGAAGAACAAGTATCCTTTTCCAAGCATCGATGATTTGTTCGATCAGTTGAAAGGAGCCACCATGTTTTCTAAGATTGATTTGAGGTCTGGCTACTATCAGCTAAGGGTTAAAGAGCAAGATGTTCTGAAGACTACATTTCAGACGAGATACGGGCATTATGAGTTCCTCGTCATGCCCTTTGGTTTGACTAATGCTCCGGCGGTGTTTATGGATTTGATGAACTGTATTTTTTGGCCGTATTTGGATAAGTTTGTAGTGGTTTTTATTGATGACATACTGATTTACTCGCGTGGTGAAGATGAGCACGCGGAGCATCTGAGGACGATTTTACAGACTTTGAGAGATAAGCAGCTTTACGCCAAGTTCAGTAAGAGTGAATTTTGGCTTAAGGAGGTTAGATTTCTAAGAGTGAATTTTGGCTTAAGGAGGTCAGATTTCTAGGACACATTAAGTCGGGTGATGGAATTAGAGTTGACCCAAGCAAGATCTCGGCTATTGTTGAGTGGAAACCGCCGAGGAATGTGACAGAGGCTCAAAGCTTTTTAGGTTTGGTCAGATACTATAGGCGGTTTGTAAATAGATTCTCTATGATAGCTACTCCGATGACAAGACTGCTGCAAAAAGATGCCTAGTTTGAATGGATAGAAAAGTGCCAACAGAGTTTCGAGAAATTAAAGGCTTTGTTGACTGAAACTCCAGTGTTAGTGCAATTGGAGTCGGGAAAGGAATTTGTGATATATAGTGACGCCTCCTTGAATGGTTTGGGGTGCATGCTTATGCAAGAAGGTAAGGTTATAGCTTACGAGACAGCTAAAGCCACATGAGAAAAACTACCCGATGCACGATCTAGAGTTGGCAGCCATCGTGTTCACATTGAAAATTTGGAGACACCATTTGTATGGCAAGAAATGCCGAGTATTCACCGATCATAAAAGTCTCAAGTACTTGATAACTCAAAAGGAGTTGAACCTACGGTAACGGCGATGGTTAGAGCTAATAAAGGATTATGAGTTGATTATCGACTACCACCCGGGAAAGGCGAACGTAGTCGCTGATGCATTGAGTAGAAAATTATTATTTGCGTTGAGAGCATTAAACGCCAATTTGGCCTTGTCTGATAATGGTTCGGTTCTAACAGATTTGAGAGCTAGACCGACTTTTTTCCAAGAAATTCGCGAAGCTCGAAAAGGTGATAAGCAATTGCAAGCTAAGGTGGCTCAGTGTGAGTTGGGAAATGTATCCGAATTTCGTATTGGTAATAATGGATATATAATGTTCAAAGATAGAGTTTGTGTACCCAAGGGAAATGAGCTTGGTCAAAAGATTCTACAAGAGGCACATAGTGGTTGTCTGTCCGTCCACCCGGGTAGTGTGAAAATGTACAACGACCTGAAGAAAATGTACTGGTGGTCGGGGATAAAAAGAGACATTTTAGAGTTTGTTTCCAAGTGCCTAGTGTGTCAGCAAGTGAAGGTTGAACATCAAGTACCTTCGGGTCTACTTCAGCCTATTTCAGTCCCCGAATGGAAGTGGGATCGGATTACTAAGGATTTTGTGATGGGTTTGCCATTAACCTCGAAGAAAAAGGATGTTATTTGGGTTGTTGTAGATAGACTAACAAGGTCAGCACATTTTATACCAATGCGTGCCGACTACTCCCTCGAGAAACTGGCCGACTTGTACGTTTCTGAGATTGTGAGGCTTCATGGAGTGCCTTTATCAATTATATCAGATAGGGACCCGAGATTTACCTCGAGGTTTTGGAAAAAGTTACAAGAGGCATTGGGAACAAAGTTGAGTTTCAGCATGGCATTTCACCCACAAACCGATAGTCAGTCAGAAAGAGTGATCCAGATATTAGAGGACATGTTGCGGTGTTGTGTGCTCGAGTTTCAAGGCAGTTGGGAAAAGTATTTACCGTTAGTTAAATTTGCCTACAACAATAGCTATCAGTCAAGTTTAAAGATGGCGCCTTATGAGGCTTTATATGGGTGAAAGTGTCGAACACCCTTGTTTTGGACCGAGCTTAGAGAAGATCAGATTTATAGGGTCGATTTGTCAATGAGACTGAAAAGAAAGTTAAAGTGATTCACGACTGTTTGAAGGCTGCCTCGGATAGGAAGAAATCCTATGCGGACTTGAAACAAAAAGAGATCGAATTTCAAGTCGGTGATCGAGTGTTTTTAAAAATATCCCCGTGGAAGAAAGTACTTAGATTTGGTAGAAGGGGCAAGTTGAGTCCTCGTTTTATAGGACCTTATGAGGTTACCGAGAGAGTAGGACCATTTGCTTATCGATTGGCTTTACCACCAGAATTGGAAAAGATTCACGACATGTTTCATATATCCATGCTACGTCAATATAGATTAGACCCTTCGAATGTGATTGCGCCAACAAAGGTTGAGATTCATCCAGACATGACTTATGGCGAAGAGTCGGTCAAGATTTTAGCTCGAGAAGTCAAACAGTTGAGGAATAAGACTATAGCACTTTTGAAAGTTTTGTGGCATAGACACGGAGTCGAGGAAGCTACATGGGAACCCGAGGAGACTATGAGAGATCAGTACCTGAACTTATTTACCGGTAAGATTTTCGAGAACGAAAATCCCTAAGGGGGGAGAATTGTAACAACCCGATTTAGGGCCTAGTCAGAATAGAGGTCTCAAGACCAAAAATCCAAAGTCAAAAAAATTATTTTATTACTATTTTGATGCTATAGCATGTTTATAAGAATGCATGAAAAATTTGGTGAGTTAATTTTAACGTTTGTGAGCCCAATTGAGAAAAATGACTAAATCGCATAAAGTGCAAAAGTCTTGAACTATTAGCTAAGGGTGTTAAATTGTTATGAACCTTAATTTTGGGGCCTTTAAAGGGCAATTAGGCCCTATTATGATAGCTTGGTCGGCCATGGGTTTTAGAACTGTTGAAAAGTCAACATTAGGTAAATTTGATGACATAAGGTGTAATATAATAATACCTAAGCCTAGTTATCATCTTTTTTCTTTCATTCTCTCTTCATTTCCACCGATTTTTTAGCTATTGTTAAGGGTTTTCAGCTTCAAAAATTTTAGCAACTTATTCCTCTCACAAGTAAGTGATTTTCATACCCTTTGTTGATGATTTTTGCATTTTGGGAACCCTTATAGCATAAGCTTTCAAATGAGGGGACTATTTTGCAAAATGATTAAGAGTTTAAGTTTTTTCCATGAAAGGATTTATGATGTTTGCTGAGTTTTTATGGAAGAAAATGAGTCTTGGGTGTCTTATAAACAACTTTTGTGAAGGTGTTAGCATGAAAACACATAAAAGAACTACATTGCATAAGCTATAAAATATATGTTAAATATGTGAAATAGTGAGAATTTAGAGTTTCTATAAGAGTAAAAAGGGTTCATCTAGTCTTAAAAAATGAAGAAATTCGATAAAAATCAATTTTCGAGCCTAGGGGTAAAATGGCCATTTTGTAAAAGTCTAGGGGCAAAATGATTATTTTGCCCAATTATGAATTGTTGGATGCCTAGATTGATAAAGTGACTAAATAAGTGCATTTTTCTATTATAGATCAAGAAATACCGAAGCTGAACTTAGACCGGGGGAAAACCAAGCAAATCGACTAGCTGCCACATTTTGTAATCCGAGGTAAGTTGTATGTAAATAATACAACTACATTGCTAATGTATGTGTTGAATTGTATTTGAATTTATTATAGCATTGAATTGCTTGATTGTGGAATTGCCATAGCATGATGATGATAGAGATAATAGAGTTCATGTTTGAATATTGCAGACAAGTTGCTCGTTATGGTCAAGCCACTCAATAACATTGTGGTCAAGCCACTCAATATTGCAGTAAAACTGTCAAAGTCTTCCTCCTTTCATAATCATCCCAACCCCATGCATATAATAAGGCATATGAATAGTATTTTTAGTGGGCATGCTTAACATGCAAATCGGATTTATAATCAATACAGTCAGCATGCTTAACATGCAAATCATATCTCAATTATCATAACAGTGGCATGATTTATATATATATATATCATGCATAACCAACATTGCCATAAAATCACATATAATGAGAATTAGTATGTATACATAATTTCACGACAATCATTAAACCACATCAATTATAACATACATTCAAAAAATTATCATTTTGATTACTTGACTATTCCTTATTTTTATGGATTTAGCATATCTTTTTTAATACACAATGTATTATAAATATTTCATATTATGAAGATTTGTGTCAAGTTTTTAATCATAAATAAATATGTATATATTATTTGATGATAAATCCATATGTAAATTTTCTAATAAGTTAAATCCACACATTGTTTGGTAGATCCAACAACACCAATTTCGAT
This sequence comes from Gossypium anomalum, assembly GCA_025698475.1. Lineage (NCBI taxonomy): Eukaryota > Viridiplantae > Streptophyta > Magnoliopsida > Malvales > Malvaceae > Gossypium > Gossypium anomalum. The sequence continues at coordinate 53,826,761 of CM046968.1, read as the reverse complement.
TCCAATTCCAACTCCAAAGGAGGAAATTCGACTTTGAATCCTTTTTATTAATAAAATCAATATCATGTGTTAAAAACACTAAAATGTTCCATATAAGTCTCACATCGAAGATCAAATGAGGAAACTTACTTATCAATCATCTAAAAGGGTACACTTTTCTTAAAGCGGGAATATGGTTCCGAGTGGTTCGAAAGAACACTTCACAAGTGTGCAAAAACCAATGTTAGTTTTGGCCTTAAGAAATGAAAAGGAAAAGATTGATATTAGAACCTTAAATATAACTTACGATTATTCCAAGGAATAGGTGAGTCATTGATCCTATAGTGATTCGACTGTGGAGAAAGATTATCTAAGGAGAATCATCATTTTAAAAAAATATAAAAGAATAGATCAGGATCATAAAAAATCTATGAAAATAGGAGAAGAGGATTGGTAATTCAATTTTATCTGAAAAATTAAGAGAAAATGAAGATCGGTGAAAAATGGTGACTAACAGCGATAGTGGTACGACAGTGCTACGACGGCGACACGATGAAGGTGCGATGGTGAAATGACAATGGTGTGATAGTGCTACAACGACAGCATGACAATGGTACGATGGTGGCGAGTGTAGAGGAGGTCTGAAAGAGATGAGAGGTCTTTGTGGTGTCGTAGTGGTGATTTTGTGATAATATGGTGGCCAACGATGGTGGTATAGTGGCAAAATGTCAAAGGAATAATGGTTGAAGGAGGAGGAAAAGAGAGAGAATAGGGGAAAGAAAGTTGAAATCAAAAGCAAATAGGGATTTTGGGTGTCTAGGTGCATGGGACGACAAGCTCAATATGGGAGAGGGAAAAAGTGGAAAGGAGCGGTTCAAGGGGAAGTAAAGGAAGGTGAGGGGAACAAGAGAACCAAAAGGTGGGCTATTGATGGTAGGTTGACTAGATAAAAAGGGAAAGAAACCATTGCTTATAAGGCAATTGTGGTGGACGACATAGAGGGTTTGACCATGATTTTAATATGCTAAAAAATAAATTAAATATGTAGATAAGGGGAATTGGACATAGGATCTTAAGGAGATTAATTAAGCTCCTTACCATAAGACTATTTACTTGCTTGTTCATGAATTCACGAAATTAATAATAAAAATATAGGATGTGCCAGTGTGAGCTCTAAGGTGATCTGATCGCCACGTTCCGCAAAAGATAACTACAAAACAGAAACGTAACCGATTAAGAATTTTATATGCTTAGTAAGTCCTTACGAACTAAAATAGTAAACTCACCTTATTGCACAATTAACATATTGAACTAGCTAATTAAAAATTCTTCATGTCATCACATTTCACAAATACAAGGTGAGTATATCATGTTCAATCATATAACGCTTCATTTCATTTCTTGCTATACAATTCAATACCAATTCATTATACCATTCATTCCTAATTACATCATATATATATATATATATATATATATATATATATCACCATTCAGTCTTCATTTCTATTATAAAACCATTTGGTTCCATTCAATGTCATTTAATCAGTATTGTCCATTCTTGTCTACTACAGTTACATTATTCAATCATCAAATAACATTTCAATCCACGACAAATATAATCATTGTCATATGAAATTTTCCATTTATACGATATCAAACAATCGATTTCTTTTAACTTTAACCATTTATCAATCATCATTATCCATTTGCAACAACAAGTTAGCCTGATGAACTATAAAGAATAGATACAGATATGCGAGTATCCACCCAAAACACGTCTGATTGCTCAAACGAGCTTTACCATCCAAGAACACACCTGGGCACTGAGTGCCAAGCCCGTAGATTAAACATCTCTCCAAAAAAACGTTTAGGCACTAAGTGTCAAGCCCGTAGGCTACACATCCTCCCCTAGAAACACACCTAAATCACCGTGGATATAACTCGGTAATCCACAACAAATGTTGGATTCTGATACAATCAGTGAATATATAGTACATCATCATCTCTTCTCATGTCAAACTCATACAATGCACAGAATAACCTTATTGGCATGCCAATTGTATCCTATTTTATGTTCATTCGAGCTCAGTACACATATCAAAATAATACTTTTCAGTTCAGTCATTTTTCTCACCTTTGTATTAGTTTCTAAATATTTCAAACATATTCAACATCACAAATTACACAATTAAAATATGAATATTACAAAAATATACATAACTATACCATATGAACTTACCAAGGACAAACAACAAAAGCATGAGTGTTAGGGACTAATTTGTAATTTTTTTCTTTTATTATCTATTGATTCTGGATATATACAGTAATTTATTTCTAGTTATTAGTTCCAAACACTTTAAATCATCTTATTTCATGAATATAACATCTTTTATTCATTTTTCACAATTTCCTTAAATTTTTAATTTTATTCAATTTAGTCCCTAAAATTGAAACAAGCATATTTTTCACATTTAAACCCCAAACTTTGAATCTGGCTTAATCTCATCCTAATACAACCTTCAAGTATCTATATTTATAAGAATTTCTTGCTAATTTTAACATATTTTGGTCCCTAAACTCAAAACTATCAAAAATCACTTTATAAAATAATCTTATTTCATATCAAAACTTCAAACCCAACCATTAATCAACTAAAAGTTTCAAGAACAACAATGGTAACTTTTAAAATCTTGATAGTTTTACGATTTAGTATTCGGGCTAGATAGATTAAGTTACAACGATCTCAAAAATATAAAATTTACAAAAAACAGGCTTTGATTTCACTTACATGCAAGAGTAGAAGCTTGGTTGAATGCTCCTAAGTTCAAAAATTGTGGTTTTAGGTGGAAAGAAAAAGAATTCAAGAAGATGACTTAGGATTTTTATGTTTTAACCTTTATTGTTACTTTTAACATTATTTTAATTAAATTTTTAATTATAAAATTCATATAAACCATATACTAATCGGCCACTAACTTTAAAAATGGCTTATTTGTCATATAGAATCTTAAACAATTATTAATCAAGCCTTTTAACAATTAAAAATCAATACCGATTAACTTTTATGGTTTTCATGATTTAATCTTTATACCTTAATTAACCCTCCAATCACTATAATTTTTGGGCCAAGATTAAATACACCTATATAACAACTTCGTAAATATTTAATAAAAATATTTGCAGGCTTATGAAAATAATGTCTCGATACCTCATTTTCCAAAACTACTGACTTTAGATCTAACCACTTGTACTTTAATTAACTATTTAATTAGCAAAATTTGTCAAATCAAAAATCACTATAACACTTTATTTGACTCGTAAATATAAAATAATAATATTTACATACTCACTCGTCGGAATTGTGGTCTCGAAACCATTAAAAATGGATTGTTACACATTTGATAATCTTTAATAAAAAACAAATAATAGAATTTTTTTCAATAAAAATGTGGAAAGTGATAAGATAAAGGACCTACTTATCACATAACACATAATTTTTTAAATATTTTATTTTATTTTGATTAAAGGGTCTCTAAATCACTTGAATTTTTTAAAATATTAATTAAGCCTCTATTTTTTTTTTGCACTCAATTGAATTCTTAAATGTTAAATTTTCAATCAATTAAGCCCTTTAACTGTTAAAGTTAATAGTCACCTGTTAAAGAGTAACAACAACTTTTTTCGACGGGTTATTTTTGCCACGTGGCATGCCAAGATTTCCATGTGGCAAAAATAGATATTTTTATATTTAAAATCATTAAAAAAATCAATACAAATTATAGAAAATAATAAACATATTAAAAAATTAAAAATATATTAAAAAATTAAAAATTTATGAAAAATATAGAAAAGTGCTAAATTTAAAAATATAGTAAATATAAAATTTATTTTAAATGAGAAAAAATATAAATCATAAACCTTATTAACAATTTTGCATAAAAATTAAAAAATTACAAAATATATAAATTACAAAAAAAAAATAAAATATTAAAAATTATGAAAACATAGAAAATTATTATAACAACATGGAAGGTGAAAAAATTAAAAATATAGAAAATTAAAATAAATATAAAAGGTATATAAAATTAAAAAATATTAATATTTACAATTTTATATACGGGCTCAGTTGTCACTTGCCTTCTCAACCCATTTCTCTTCCTTAATTTGCATCTCAAAAAGCTCATTTGTCATCAACAACAAGGAAAGGGATGAAAACTTTGGAGAGATTCGTGATGGATGAGTACAACATATAATTTCAGTGATGAAATAAATATTTTATAATTTTTAATAAGTTTTGTAGTGTTAACAATGGTTAGTATACAATTGAAACGAAATAGATTTTTTATAATTTTTTCATATATTTTTAATTTTTTTATATTCTTTATGCTTTTTTTATAATATTTTGTTAATTTATTAATAATTTTCTATATTTTAAAACATTATTTCATAATTTTTATTTTTTATTTTTTATTTTAATATTTTTTGCATTTTTAATAATTTTATAAGTTTTTAAATTTTTTGTATTTTTTATATTTTTAAAATTTTTAAATATTTTTGTATAATATATTTATTTTATGATTTTCTATAATTCTTTTTATGATTTTAAAAATAAAACACCGCTTTTGCCATGTGGCACAATCATGACTGCCATGTGGCAACAACTTTTTAACGATTTGGTATTAACTTTAATAGTCAAAGGGCTTAATTGTTTGAAATTTTAGCATTCAATAGCTCAATTGAGTGCCAAAAAAAGTATAGAGACTTAATTAATGCTTTTTAAAAAAAAAAGTTCAGGGGCTTTAAAGACTATTTATCCTTTTATTTTATTTCTTTTAATATTATCCTTTAAATACTTTACTTTAAAATTTTAAAAATTAAATTTATCAAACACTCTAATTATATTTTGTACTGAATTTTAAGTAATATACCAAACAAATTTTATAAATTGAATCTCGTGCTTAATATTTCAACACTTTTTTTTTTAATTTATCAAACAACACCTAAAAATAATTAAGTAATAAAATATTTTTCTTCAAATTCAATTGCTAAAATTAATTATTTAAATAATTTTAAATCAAATTGCTATAGTTCATGAATACAAACACAAAAAAGTTCTCTAAACTAAATCACAATAGCAAATTATCCCCAACATTAAATAATTAATGGATCACATAAAACAAAATGAGGAAAACAAATTTCAAAGCAACGATAAAAATAAAATGAAACATTGTATTTTTACGTAATGGAATACTTTTTTAGAGGTTCAATTTACTTAATATCAAAATTGAGAAGGTCAAGAGAGTATTTTTACTTTTTTTTTTTTTTTGGAAACACTTTTCTAATACAAACAAAAAATATCTATATTGACATGATATTTTAAGGGAAAAAAATTCTGGCTCAGACATTTTAATTAGAATAATTAAGGATCTCAACTATTGGACGAACTAATGATAATATAAAAGTATAGATATCAAATTATGTCAAATTAAGGTGTAAATGATAAATCCTACAGTTAAACAAAGTAGAGATATCGTAACCTTAATTTCCCCTAAAATAATTTATATCTAAGACAGTCACATTTATTTTATTATTTTATTTTTGAAAAATGTTAATAAATTTAAATATTTTCAAGAACCTAATTATCAAACATTAGAAATCTTATCATATGCCAATGCGTATGGAATCAAGTATTTAGAATAGAGAGGTGTGTTTGAAAATAACATACGATAAATAACAAAAAAAAAAGTATGGTTTGGAACTAATTAAATGTAACACATGAAATATGTATGATATTAAAATGAATAAAAATGATTAATTTGTAAGTAAAATAAAATTTAAATATAAAACACATTAGATTAAAAATACTAAAGAATACAATTGTTTGCCTTTGTTTTGTCATCAATCCTGAGCTAATGTCGAGTTAATTTGTGACACTAACTCAATTATTAATATTATTAATATACACAAATGTATAAAAATGTATATAACAAATATATTTGTTAAATTTCATATAAAAACAAAATAATTATTTTAGCTTAAATGGTAAATGAAAAAGTTTTATATGCATGTATGGGACCTAGTTAATGAAAAACACAAATTCTGTAAAAGCTTAATAAATAATATAAATTTTGTTTTTAACTGTAATTATAGAAAAATAAAAATAAACATAAAAAGAAATCATCTCTTCTTTCTCAACTATTTTTGTACTTTTCTTTTGGTTATATTTTGTAAATTTCTTTCATTTGAATAAAATTATACTCATCAAGACATCTGGAAATATAAATTCCACAACGATGAAAGTGAGCTCATATTGATGAAAAATTTTAATATTAGGACTTATCATTTGACTTAATAAAAGGTTGATGGATTAAATTTTTAACTTTGAAACAAAGTTTTTTTTAAAAGAGTTAAAATTGAGTTGTAAATTTATTAAAAATTTTGTTATTTCTCTTTATTTTTAAATGAATTAAATATAAATTATTTTTTTATTTGAAGTTAAAAGTGTAATTTTATCATATATTAATTTTTAATTTCATAAAGAACTAAATAAATAATTTTTTATTTGTGGAAGGCCCTTTCCCTACTGTATTAACCTTTCTGAGTGAATAAATAATTTCAATTGTTAAATTATTTAAATAAATGTATATTTAGGAAAAGTCTTTAATTAAGTAGTTGGCGGACCCTTTAACGGTAGAGATATTCTGCCCAAGACATCTATAATCGTTTTTATCCTCGGGTTTTGTCTCCTGACTCCATGGAGAACCTCAATAGGTTCAGGTTTAGGGAGTAAGAGTGCCTTACTCATCAAAAAAATGTAAGCATTTGGCGTTGGCGGGGTTCGAATCCATGCCCTTGAATGGTATCAATAGGTAAGAACACTACCACTCCTTTTTGTTGAGTGGAGGTTAATCTCTCTATGGAAGAAGTATTTTAAGTGCCATACAAGTAGCTAACAAACCCCTCGATAGTGGAGATATTGTGCCCAGGGTGCCTATACTCAATTTTATCCCCAAGTTTTGTCTCCATAGAGGGCCTTAATGGGTTCACAGAGTGAGAGCACCTCTCCCACCAAAGAAATGTGAGCATTTGGCTTTGGAGGGGTTCGAACCCATACCCTTAAATGGCTCAAGTAGTAGTGTTCTTACCCACTAATATCATTTAAGGGTTTGAACCCCACCAAGACCAAATGCTCACATTTCCTTGGTAGGCAAGGCACACCCACTCCGTGAACCCGTTGGGGTTCTCTATGGAGTTAGAAAATAAAATTCAGGAATAAAATCAAGTATAAACACTTTGAGCATAATACCTTTGCCGTTGAGAAGTTCAAGACTCACCAGATAACACTTCAATATTTAAAAAACTCAACTAAAACATTTTAAAATTTATTTGGGGTTTGATCCAAAGAAACATTGAAATGTGATGATGCGGGCAAGGGCAATGGCAATGGCAATGGCAAAGGCAAAGGGAAAGGGTAATGATTAATTTATATTGTATAGATTATCTAAATCCAATAAAGAAATAAGGTTTTAATTATAGCCAAGTTAATAGGGGTTGAGTTGGTGTGATGATTCCCCTACCATTTTGCATATTCTTGTATGAATCTATCTATACAACCTAATCTACATACTAAAGTCCAAATCCTCATCCTTTCATAAAAGCTATTTATATAATTTATTTCTAAATGGTCGGTTGCATCACTTTACAGACTAAACTTCCAAATATTACCTAATCTTTGTAATGACTTTAGTTGCTTTACGTTCATCATTGACACCCATCAACCAAAAGTAGATCTACTCATTTGTGGTCTTTCTTTGTATATACATAACATCTTAATGATGATTTTTGTTTTCAAATAATGTTTCACACCTAATATTATTTTATTTTCTAAGTGTGACTCCAAAAGTACAAGCAAAAACTTTAGTTAGGATAAGATAGTAATTTTTCATTTTTGGCATTTTTAAATATTTAATAATTCAATTCAAACTCTTTTTAACATGAAATAGCAAAAATTCTTGAAAATAAATAATTTAATTTAAACATTTTTAACATAAAATTTCTAAATGAAAAATAAAATATGTCAAAGTTATGTTCCGAAACTAACTAGATTAAAGAGCCATTAAATTCAATTTAATATTTATCCTTCTAATTCCAAATAAAATTTGAAGAGATAAGAATAAATTTTGAAGAAAGCATTAGCTTTGTCATTTAATAACTATCAAGTTGGTTCATCTATATAAACATATTCCACACTTGATATCTAGCAAATGTGAAACTAAGTTTTCCATTTTTCTCAACATAATTCACAAGTGGCTTACTTTGAGCATCAATTTCTCATTTATCATTCAACTATTTTGAGCATACGATATACTATTGTAAATGTATCATGGGATAGAATATAAAATTATAATTTTATGATTCAAATCTTCACCTTTAATTACCAATCGAGAATATGCCTCAAATCTTTCAAAAATCTATTTTTTCAACAGGTTTAAAAATATCTGAAAAAATCATGAGGTGTGGCATATAGGTAGCTCATCTCATTTCTAAACCATATGGTTGAGGGTTTAATCCCCACTCATAAGAATAAAGCACGTTTCATGGTTAGTCATTTATCTATTTGAATAGCTTACGAAGTGAGAGGACGTGGCCCAATATTTTGTTAAAGTGTATCTTTCTTTTAGCTTTTTATTATTGGGGTTCCTAATTAACAAATTAAAGTTGAATCGACCAATGAAAACAATGGCATAGCTAGCTATATAATACAATATTATGTTGAAAGAGAGATGCAGATACTTAAAGGCTAATGTATTAATTATTAATTTTTTCCTTTCTCTAGTTGTGTCTTGGTTTTGGGGCATAAAGAAGACTAAATTCAAAACCAAATTAGACATGCACCTTCTTGTGTTTTATACTCTTTTTGTTTCATCTTTCATGGGTGATCCTTAGTCCTTACACCAAAAGAAAATAGAGGAAGAGAGAAAGAGATTATGAAAGAGTGATCCAACTAAAGTTATAAAAGCCTTGTGGAAATTTTTTTTGAAACAGTTCCTAACCAGCGTGATGTGGTCTTAGGCTGGTGTGACCAATATTCAATTTGCTTCTCTCCTTTGGGACCACTTGTCACCTTTAATCTCTTCTCAACTGGCTCTTAGGTTTATAGAACTCCTAACTTAAGAATAAAGGAAAATTTTAAAAATTGTTCCCAAAAAAAAATATTGTAATTTGTATTAAAAAAAATAGAGATCATTTGCATTAAATTCTGTTCCTCTAAACTCTCAACTTTTCTTATCTCGATGCTTTTTTTCACGACATCTTTCATTTTTAAATATTATATTTTTAAATACTATAGTTAGTGTAAAGTAATATTTGTTATTTAAGTTGTTAAATATCATTAAAAGATAAATAAATTTTTAATAATATTAAAAAATGCAAATTATAATTAAAGCATTTATACCATATTCAATGTAAAATATAATTCATTTAGTTAATCCAAAGCAACTTTAAATAATAACTAATAAACATGATAAACATACATAAATTATTTTGATAATTTGAATATTAGTAAAGTATTTGTGCAAACTATAAAAAATTTGATCCAATTTTCAATTTTTTTTCATTTTCTTAATAACAGTACATAATAGCTTACAGATATAATATATTATAATTAGTTATATACATATATTATTTATAAAATTGTGTACATGAATTATTATATAAATAAATAAAATTGGCTATTTAAAACTAAAGTAATATAATTTTTGAGTTATTGGAAACATAATAATTTAAAAATAAAGTAATTCAATATAAATATTTATTATTTAACAGAAAGTGTTTTAATAAAATTATAATTCTTATTTATAAGTGTTATAGATTTTCTTATAAAAATATTTATTTAACCAAATATTTAAGTGAAATTAAATTTTTATTTACAAAAACGATAAATTTTATAAATAATAAAAAATATTTATAATTGCAAATTCAATCTAAACTCCTCTTTTTAAATCTATTATATCATAGCAAATTTTCCAACTTTATAAGAATAAAAGGTTGAATGCATGAGATTGATATAAAAGAAAACATTGTGTTAGATGATTCCAAGATAAAAGATATAAAAACAAAAACAAAAATCAGAGAGGATACATATTATTTATTAACTAATAATTATATTTATGATTTGGGGAAAAAACTATAGTCATGAAAAGGCTTGAAACACCAAACTCGCCCTATTTGTACCCTCCTCTCGTTCCCCTTCTTATCACACAAGGAAAAACAAGAGATTAATTTTATGGTTTTCAACCGATCCATATATGTGGTTTCATCTGGGAGAGGGCATTATATAGCATGCACCACAGACAGTTGAAGCTGCCAGCATGATCTAGTTAACCACCACTCCATTTTTAAACCTTTCAGGGGGAGAGACTAGATCATGTGGCAGCTTCATCTGTTCATGGCAGCATGATCAAAACCCTAATTATTCAACCCAAAAACAGACCCCTCTTTTCTTGCAAAGGTATGTTTTCTCTGTGTTTGTTTAACTTCTTATTTAAAGAAAAATAGAAGCTTATTTGGGTGTATTTCAGCTTTTACATTCACGTGCTACATTTATAGCATCTGTTAATAATGTTTTTGGTTATTGATCTTCCTTTACGTGTCAAGATCTGTTTGAAGGATATATATTAGGGTTTTAAATGACCAGATTTTCTCTGTCTTAATGCAGCTTTTTTATGCTTTTGAGGTCAGTTCACCCTCCACCCCTCCACTCTTATCTTCAAAATTGTATTCCTAAATTTAAGAGTAATATATAATTTGATACTTAAATTTAATTTTAGTGATTAATTTAGTATGTAAATTTTTTTTTCTAATTTGACGCCTGATTTCAATATTTAATTTAGTTTCCAGACCAAATAATGTTTGCTATGAAAAACTTTAAGTATTTAATTGGGACAAAATAAAATTTAAGTAACAATTTGAAAAACTTAAATATCAAAATAAAAATTAATACTAAATTGAGAAAAAAAATCAGATCCAAATTCTAAATTCCGAAATTCTATATAGGTATGTTTTCTACCCATTTATTCTGAATCTATTCAGAACCATATGTTCCGGCGAATTCCATTTTTTATGTAATTTTAAATAATATTATAATTATTCATTAGATGTTTATTAGAATTTAATATATATTTATCAAAATAATACCTATAAATTTTTATTAATTAAAAAAATTATATTACAATTTTTATTTTATTAGATCAAATTAGAAATTAGGTGTAAGTTATTTTATGTCAAATTATGATTATGGTCCCTCTACCACATTTAAATTTAAGATTTAGTATTTCTATTTTAATTTGACACTATTTTTATTAATATCATTAGTTAATTCAAATAGTCGACAAATAAGAAGGTTTTAATTATAGTGAGAACTCTTATGATGAAAACTATGATAAACACATATATATTCAACCCATAGATCAAAATAAATATTTTTAAGACTTAAATTTATAATTTATCCAATCTCATTAAAATATATAACTAATACCCAACTTTCTTTTCTTTTCTTTTTTCCCCTTTTTCGTGTAAATACAAGAAGGATATAAAAAAATTGCAAAACTTTAATTTTGACGTTTAATGTCCCTACATTTATGTCTTTTAATTTTATTTTTCAATAATATTTGAAATTCAGAGTAGTTGAGAAATAAGTTATGTTCTTTGGATGAGTGACTAAGAGAATGGGCATTCTTTCAAGCACTGTGTGAAATAACAAATAAACAAAGAACATAGGTTGCTTACGCAGTTCGATTTCTCTACGTTTGCGGAGCATAGCTCAGTGAAAAATATCCACTATCTTCAATACTTACAACAAGTGAAAATAATCTATTACTCACCCATGATAATCTCCTCACCTTTGTACTTTGAAGAATGAAACTCTCACCACTAGGTTCGTCTCTATGAACTCAGCAAGTAAAACCACAACACAAAAGATTTTACTATCAAAATACATTCACAATATAAAGCTCCTTACTCGAATAGATAAATGCTCAATCTCTCACTACAATAACCCATACAAGCTCTCAATTATGTATAAGATTTTGAGACTTGCTTACATAAGAAGATTTATCACAATCTCACTAAAACAACAATAAGATAAGTTGAATACAATCTAGTAGTAAGTAGCATTGTAAACTGGACTCTTGGCAGCTAAGAATTTAGCGTTCCAATTCAATCCAATCCAAAATCCACAAGCAAATGCAATAGATAGGGATGATCCAATCCAATCCAATCTTCCAAATATGTTTTCCCAAGTGATATGATCTTCATTTATGGGCTACATATCATCCACATAATCAACACAACCCATAAGCACGGTTCAATAATTTGTCAACGACATAAATATGTGTAGCGACGTAAAAATTTTGGTCTCGGTCGCTAATTGTGGCGATTTATTAGAAAATTGGAAATTAAAATTTGGTTTAAAAATAAACCGGGAGTCGCCACCGATCCTTTTTCCTAGGTGTGATCGGACACCTATTAGATTCATTTTTTTTTACAAAAGGAAGGCTGAGTTTAGGTCTACTTTAAAGTCCAGAAAAAAATGAGGGCTCGGGAGTCGGTTACGCGCGAGGAAGGTATTAGCACCCTCGCGACGCCCAAAGATTGGTATCTCATAAACACATGTTGTCTTGATTTTTAAAAATACAAGTTCAATATAAAATTTAGTTGTGATCCGATTAAAAGAAGACGAGAAGTTTAAAAAAAAAAATTGAATTTTGAGAAGGACATACCGTCTTAACACGAGTCGATTGATGTTCATCCAACATAGCGATGACATCGACGACATGGTGTTAAATCGATATGTTGCCTTATATATTGAAATGAATTTAGAAAATAGGAACGTAATTTTCAAAGCAATGTAAAACAAAATTGATATAGAATAAAAATAAAGGGTATAAATACATTGGAGCAAAAACATATATGACAATAATGTTAACAAAAAAAAAAAACTAACTATGCATATAAGATTAAATATAATAATAGTATCGAATACAAGAAAACCATGAACATGTATAAACATGATATTAAGAATATATACATAACATATTTTGCACATGCATATATATAAGTAATAATAATATTAGAAATATACAATATAATATTAAAGATATACATATAATAAAATAAAAAATATAACCAATAACATTAAAATATATATAATAGTATACATGAAATGTGATATTAAAACTTACATACATAGCATATGATGAAAAAAAATATATAATATAATATTAAAACATCTACATAATATATACACATATGATTTCAAGGTTAAATACAAAAAGAAAAAATAATAATATTACATCAAGATATATTTATATATGTATATTAAAAATTATGTACATATATAGTAAAATACATAGACAATACAACATTCAATATATACATGATATATAATAAAATGATAGTATACATAATATACAAATTATATATATAACACAACATGTACTATGATGATAATAATGATAATAATAATAAGGATAATAATAATAACAATAATAGTAAAAATACAAAAGAAAATATGACATAATAATAAGGTAAGGAAAATAAAGTAGTAAATAATAATATATTAAAAATAATAAATATAATAGTAAAAATAATAATGTTAAAAATAATACCATATAAGAAGTATATATATATATATACATATATGTAATAAAAATATACACTAATATTCAATAATAAAAGTACATATAATAATAGTAATAATATCAAGAATAGTATAAATAATATGTACCTAGCAATAATGATAATAAGTAGCAATAATGTAGTAATAATAATAGCAAAATTAATATTACAAATAATATTTAAAACAAAAAGGACTAAATTGAGACTAAAATAGAATTCTTGGGGTGAAATTAGAAATGAAATAGGAAATAGGGCCCAAATTGCAACGCGCGCATGGCCTAGAGAGAGCGAAAGTGCAATAAACCCCTTTTCATTAAAACGCTGCAGACGTGGGGGGGACTCAATTGAAAAGTGCAACAAATTTCAAGTCCGAATTAAAAAATCAATATAAACTTGATTGAAAAACATAGTAAAGGCGGAAGGACCAACAGGGTAAATAACCCTTTTGATAAAAACACGCGGATCCTGAGGCGGGTATGGATCGGGTCGGTCCGACCCAGGGCAAAACGGTGCCGTTTTATGCCCTGGGTTTTAAACCCAAAACGGTGCCGTTTTCAACCCATATAAATACCCCTAAATTCTGAAAAAAAATCATTTGAGAGGGGAGAAGAGAAAAAAAAAAAAGAGAGAAAGAGAGAGGGAGAGGGGAAGGCGATTTCCGGTGGGACTCCGGCCAGGGGTCCGGTCGCCGGACGGTCACCGAGAGACCTGTCTTACGCCAATAGCTGCGCTGCGCCACACCATGACGCGGTGGCCGGAAAGGTAAAAATTTTCTAAATTTTTTCCTTTTTATTTTTTATACTTTTTTGTATTTTTAGTATGTACAGGAATGATAAAATGGACTTAAAAACAAAATAAAAACACGAATAGGAAAATAAAAAAAAAACCTTTTGGATTTTTTTTAGATTCTGATTCTGCAACCTTTTTGTATACTTGCTTCTCTGCTATTTTTGTGTTTTTTACTGGTGAAAGTACTATTGTTGCTTTGGATATCAAATGATTTTTTATTTCTTTTGATTTCAAAACTGCCAAGAAAAAGAAAACACTAAAAAAACCCCTTTTACAGTTTCTGATTTGGTTTTTTATAACCATTCCCATATTATTCTAATATTATTGTCCTTTCATGTGTCTCTTGCAGGGCATGGGCAAACGGCGGTGGCAGAGGGCAGGTGGGGGTGGTTGTGGCGGCTAACGTGGGGAGGCAAGTGGGTGCCGAATACTAGGGGGCTAGGGTTTGGGGTTTGAAACTGAAATGGGTTTATGGGCCATTCGGGTTTTGGGTTTAGGTTAGTTGGGTCTAGTGGGTTTTGGGTTTAAGTTAGTTGTGTTTGTAATGGGTATTGGGGCTATTGGGTTATTTGGGCTGTGGCATATAACTGGGTTAGGGGTAGAGGTCCAAATTGGCCTGTACAATATGGAAATCATCTTAACCTGTTCTAGTGGTCCAGAGAGTGGGCACTCCCTCAGGCACTCAATCAACCTTTCCATATTTTTCAACAATCTCCCTCTTTGGCAATTTGTTAAACAAAACGTATACAATGCAGAAAGCTCTAACATCAAGTAACCTTAGCTCCCCCTCAACATATTTTTATCAGCTCAATAAACTTAACTTGAAAAATAATCAAGTAAATTAATCATCAATGTTAGGTTGAATTTACATCAATAACTAACTAACATAATTATAACTAAGAAAGCTAATGAAGTAATGAAATAATGCATCAACATAATTATAACTAAGAAAGCTAATGAAGTAATGAAATAATGCATCAAAGTAATAGAAATTCATAAGTAGAATTAGTTCACTAGCAGTATCATAATAAAAAATAAGATAGTAGTAGTAGCAAATAAGTACACTCATCCAAAAACTGAAAAATTGAAATAGTAGTTCAATAGTTCAAAAACCAAAAAGAAAAAAAAAATCATGAAGCTGAAAGTTGAACACCCCCCCTTTAATGCAGCAATTTAGCATACTGAAAACAAATTTAACTCAAACACAATCTCCCCCTTTCAATAGTCTCCCCTTCAACCCAATCAACTTCCTCTAGCATCCCTTCCATTCTCCCCCTTTTAGGTAAAAAAATGCCAAACTAATCCTCATTAGGCAAGGCAAGTATATTAATCAACAAAAAATTTACTTTGTCAATCAATTTCTTCATTACTTTGGCTTCAGCTCGAGCCTATTACAGTAACATTGGTTGAAATCAATGGAAACTCAAAGTTCAACAATTTTTCGTAGTTTGATTCCTTTGGGGGATAGAAACAGTGCCTACGGTAGTTGGCACTCTCTAAAAGGAGACTTCTTCCTTGTCAGCTTTCTCTGAGTCAAAACTTGAGACTTCTTCAGGTTCATTCAATACATGTTTTCCCTGAAACCATTTGAAAGAAAATTTGAGCTCAATGACATGCTTCTCATATTGTTTGGTTGCACAAACAATTCTTGGATTTTTGGAGTATAATACTTTGAATATTAAATAAGGATAAGGCAACAAAAACCTTGTAAAATGGCTTTCAATATACTTTGAAATTTCATAAAAATGAGTTGAATAAGGTCAAACTCAACCATCTTGAACACTTTCCTCAAAAAAATGGCCATCCTCTTACTCATTGTATCCCTTTGGCTATTTGGAAGCCAATTATAAGTTGCAATAACAAAGATAGAAGCAAAAATAGTGGACAAATATGAAGCATGTAAAGTGTTGGGAAATGTGCCTATATTATAATAAACATGTAATTGTTTTATATTTATTTGAATGATGAATAAATAGATAAATAAAGTTATTTTCACATTTCACTATTAGGTTTTTTTGTATTTCTGTCTTTTATATTTTGCATGCATAGCGAAATTGTGACAAGAAAATATTAGCTCATTGATTGTCTAAGTTCAAGCTGAAGATAAGTGGCATTATAAGAACATTTACATTATGAGAAAGATAACTTACTTTAGTAGATAATCTAAATAAGTCTGTAATCCCGTAAAAGAATCGAAGTGAGTATTTGATTCAAATACTGAAAAGGATTATTATGTTGTCTACAATTCTAATTGGAAAGATGACTAGTCTTGGCTATCAAAGCAGTTGACTTTACGAATACAGACATAGATAAATTCATTGGTAGAATGATACATTAGACTGGACCCAAGATGAATTAATTTTGAATCCATTTGTGAATTAATTCACTTGTGACGTTCATGTTGTGATTTACCTAAATCCTGAGTTAGTCGTTAACCAAGCACATGCAACTCAGGTGTTTTGATATAAGTGGAGGCTTATGCTCTAAAGATGATTGAGCCCATAACTAGTATGTTGAGTACATGACTTGTGTATGGCATGGCTTTACTAGCAACAGTGAAATTCATAGCTCAATTAAAAAGTTAATTATATCCTCTTATTGACATTGTGTGGATTGATAAATATGGAACGTGGCCACGAGTTTCTTGTTCTCGAACAAGCAATTTATCAGTCATTTGTTGACAATGATCATATTAATCATTAAAAAGACATAATGGTGACAATGAAATAAAATAGGATTGTATTGAGTGAATGGATTTAACTCAAAGGAATCAATGATATTATATGAGGGTAAACACACATGACAATGTCATTAGACAAAGCAGTTGGATGAATTGGTTTCGTAAATAGTATACAATAAGGAGTTTTCAATTATGGTACTTATTGTAAACTGAATCTATGATTAAGTAATTGCGAATTATCAAAACGTTGCTTCTGGACATAATTGTAATTACTAGAGCCTAATCGTTTATGTCCAATTGGTCCCTTTGCTAGCTCAACAAAAGCTCGATAGGACTGCATTTGAATCAGAAGAAAATTCTACAACTTTGGAAACAATTCAATTGAGTCAATTTATTCAATGTGGAATTAAATTATGTGGTCGTGAGAATTGTTTAACTAGATAATTTGATTAAAGAATTTTCTTGAAAAGTTAATTTAGAAAATCTATCTGATTTTTGGAAAAATTGATTTTGATCAAGTAAAATTAAATTAATCAAATTAATTAAAATTAATATGATACTTTTAGAAATTAATTTTCAAGTCAAGCAATTGGCCCAATGGGTAATTGAACTTGAAAATTGGACCTGAGATCATAAATTGAGCTTGGGAGCCCAAAAACGAGACCAAGACCCAAAAACTAGTCAAACTTGGCTTGGTATGTGAATCAGGCTGACGGTCCAACCAGTGGCTAGACTGACAGTAGCCGAATTGGCTTGAGATGCCATAAGGGTGTCGCACTTTGCATCATCAAAACACGGCATGGTGCTGGCGGCAAGGCCCCAAAGGTCAAGCGATAGTTGGTCTTCGATGGTTGAGTAGTGGAAGAGTTACACTCCTGGTGGGACTCTACCAGAAAATTTGATTTCAGATTAACTATTCCAAAAATAATATTATTTTAATAGTTTAATATTAAATAAAATTTAATACTTATCTTAAAAGTATTTTATTAATTTAATATTAAAGTGATTATCTTAATATTAAATTATAAACATTCTATTATTAAAATAAGATTTAATATTAAATTTAATCTAATATTTATGTTGATAAATATTCTATTAATTTAAAATTAAAGTGATTAAGTTTAATCATAGTTAAACTCTTTAAACTCTCCCTATATAAAGAGAGCCTTGGGTCATTATTTTACACCTACTTGAATTCAAGATAAAGTTGCAGAGAGAAAATTTTCTGAAGAGATTATTTCAGAAAATTTCTAGAGATATTTTTCTGATTTACAACTTGACCAAAAAGTTTAGAGAAATTACGAAATTACCCCACTGGTAATTTTTGTGAAAATATTTTGATTCGAAGTGAGCCCACAATCGACAGACATAAGCTTGAGGATAGTAGAAAAGACTACTCAATATAAGTGCTCATCCTAGACGAATCGAAATGGTACAATTTTGATTAAGTGTTTATTACTTTAGATATCACAACTAAGATCTTATTTTGGAAAAAAAATTAAAACTCTATTGTTCCTAAATTTATTTTCCGCTGCGTTTTTCAAACCCATTTTTCCAACAAAAAGTACCACTTTTTGGCCAATTTGGATAGAGGTTATTGTTCAAGGCAGCAGTTGTTTGATCCATGGTTTCACCAAGCTCTACTATATTCACAATGTAACAATTCAACACTTTCCTAATCTCCTCAAGACTAGACTTACATATTTCTCCTCATCTAAAAACTTTATGGAAAAACTTGTTGTTCTCATAAGTTATACCTTTTTTCAAATTGGAAAAATATTCATAAACATTTTTCATATAAGGTTGAACATAACTTACAAACCTCATGAGTCCAGCATTCTAGAGAATATGATCGATGCAATAGTCTGCAAAACTATTTTCATCAGTATTATGATCATAAATGAAACCTATAACGCCCTATACCTAGCCTAGTTTCCAAACCCGAATATCAGGATGCCACACCACTGTCTCATGTCATATACAACAAGCAAAAGCTCATTCCAAAAGAATGGTCTTTCATATTATCAATTGTATAGGTTTTAAGTCAATCACACTCTTTAGTTATCATCATCACATGCTAGACATACATTTAAAAATCTTATAATCATAGTTATACATGCATTGTAACACCCTTAACCCATATCTGTCACCGGAATAGGGTTTTGGAGCATTATCGAGTAATCGTAATCTAATCATTCATTTAAAACATTTCAAAAATCATAAAATGATTCATCATTAACATGCATAGAGTCCCTTATTAAAGCCTTTAAGGGTTTGAAATCACTTTAGAAATGATTTGAGACTTAATCAGAAACATTTGAAAATTTTAGGAAAAATTTAGAAAAATTTTAACTGCAGGGTTCACATGGCTGTGTGGTCAGGCCGTGTGACTCATATAACAGCCCGTTTTTAGTCAAAACAAAACAGTGATTTTAGAACCACAAATTCGATGTCAAAATGTTTATTTTATTATTATTTAAATGTTTACAGCATGATTGAGTGATTTTGTGAAAATTTCGTTAAGAAATTTTACCGTTTAAATGCTTAATTTGATAAAAGGACTAAATCGCGTAAAGTGTAAAAGTGAAGTTCTATTAGCTAAAAGTATCTAATAGCTATAGAACCTTAAAGTAAAGGTCCTTATGTTGTAATTAGACCATTAATAGCATGAGTAGACATATATGGACATATATTAAGGTGTTTTAAATGGTTTTATAATAAGGTTAATATGGTAATTTACAAAATAAAGGTTAATTAATGGAACAAAAACATAAAGATGAATGAAATTCATCTTTATCAATCGTGTAAGTCCATTTTTTTTTCTATTTTTTATGATTTCTATGTTTTTGTGATCGTTGCATGTAGTACTAGCTAACCCAGGGACTATTTTACAAAACTGTTAAAAATTTTGAAAGTTTCCATTGATGAATAAGTATGTATTTTGAAGTTTCTTGATAGATTATGAATGTTTTTTGATAGTTATACAAGTTTTGTTAAGTGATTTTTAGTGAAAATGCAAATTAGAGGTTAAATTATGAAATATGTAAAAGTAGTGGTTAAAAGGTCGAATAAGTGAAAAATATGGGCTCCTAGAGGTATAATGGTAATTTTTCTAGCATGGGTTAGTCTTGAATTTTATGAATTTGTGATTTTGTGTAATAAGGACTAAATTGTAAAAATGTGAAAGTTTAGGGGCTAATATGTAAAATAGCTCAAATGTATATTTTGGATTGAATTGAATAAATAGAGGAATAAATAAGCTGATTTTGATTACTTATAGATCAAGAAAAGAGGAATTCGGACTTAGATCGAGGAAAAAGCAAAATAATTGAATAATCGGTCCGTTCCGTCATTCCATACACGAGGTAAGTTCGTATAATTGAACTTAAATGTGCATTTATTTAATTGATGGATGGAATTGAGATTGTGTTTATCCTATTAATTAAAATTGGAGATCTTAAATTAAATGTACGGTTTAAAAAAGATGAGTTGTTAATTAAGACCATAACTAGGCTATGGCAATCAGAGAATAAGACCACAACCGGGTTATGGCGTGAGAATGTAAGACCACAGCAGGGCCATGGCAATATATGTGTAAGACCATAGTTGGACTATGGCATCGAAAAATTGATGTACTCGTACCGTAAGCATATATAAGCCCCGAGTGGTTTGGTGAGAGAATTGGTGAGAAATAGATACATATTGGTATAAGTATGTACATAAAACTGTTTGAGTAATGAGTTAAAGAAGTTGAGAACTTATGAGTTAATATGTGATTAAATTTTACATTAACTCATTGTTTGAGGCTTTAAATGCAATTTATGTTATCTATTTTGTAATTCTAATGAATGATGAGATTATTTCATATTTACATACAAACTTACTAAGCTTTATAGCTTACTTTGCTTATTTTTCTATGTTTTATAGTAATTCGAAGCTAGCTTGGATTCAGGGATCATTAGAGACTTCATCGCACTATTGGTCATCTATTTTGGTACTTTTGAAGTTGTGTAAATATGGTATATGACATGCATAGGCTTGATTCATTTTGGTATGTTTGATGAAAATGTATTTTGGTGATTTTATTTGGCTTGTGATGATGAATTTGATGATGTTTATAAATGTGAAAATGGTTCTATTTTGAGTTTGGTAATTGACCTTTATTCTGTGATTGAGGTTTAATTTATAATGCTTAATGATATTAGATAATTTGATTGCTAAAAGGGTTGATAATTTGGGAAGCTATGTGCTTGTGAATTGGTGAATGATAATGCATGTTTGGAATGGTTTAGTTAATTGAATTGTATATGTGAATTAGATATGTAATTAGATGGCAAATTATGGCATATTTGTGACTTGTATTGTTGATAATGAAATGGTATGAATTGAATATTGGTTGATGATATTTGGATGCTTATTTGTGTCTTAAAATGGAACTATTTGAGCTTGTATAGGTATGTGCAAAATGGATGGCAAATAGCCTATTTTTTGTCCACAAGGACAGAGACAAGGGCGTATGTCTCAGCTGTGTGTGACACACGGTCATGTTACACGACCGTGTGTCCCCTAGTGATGAATTTGAGACCAAGTCAGTATGCTCCACATGGCCTCACACACGGGCGTCTGACTTGGCCGTGTGGCATAAGTCAGTATACCCTACAGGTTTGGCACAGCCTAGCACACGGCCTGGCACACAGGCGTGTATGGCCATTTTTAGGGCACACGGGCTATCCACATGGGCATTGTGTTGGCCGTGTGACCCAAGTCAAAGAGTTATATGGGGTCGGACACGGGCTGGGACACAGCCATGTGATCCCATTTCGAATGTCCATACATTCTGTGACACGGGCGTGTCTGGTAGCCGTGTGAGACACACGGCCCGTCCACACAGGCGGGTGTCCCCTGTTTTGAGAAAAATTTTCAAAGTTTTGTGAAAGTTTTTTAAGTTATCAGTTTAGTCCCGAACCACTCCCAAAGCATGTTTAGGGTCCCGTAGGCTCGTATAAAGGATAAACTGTTTGAGATTGTATGATGATTGTATGTAATGTTCGAATGTATGAGAAAATTATAAATGTTTTGTAAGCCGATAATGCTCCGTAACCCTATTCCAGCATTGAATACGGGTGAGGGGTGTTACAACTCACACAGCCAAGTCACACGCCCGTGTGTTTGGCCATGTGGGCATGTGAAGTAGGGACACACGGCCGTATCCTAGCCCATGTTTGTGCCCATGTAACTCTCTGACTTGGGTTACACGACCAAGCCACATGCCCGAGTGCCAGGCCATGTACCATTCGAAATGGCCTCACAAGCCCGTGTGTTAGTCGTGTGTCTCACACGACCAAGTCACATGCCCGTGTGGACCTAAATTGTGCCTTAATCAACAAATTTATCATTTCCTACATGCTTGGGCATTAAACAACTTAAAAACCATTCATTTAACTTATTCAAAACACGATCAAACACATTCAAAATATGCCAAAACAATCATCCTAGGTGCCTAACCAATGTACCCTCATTGGTACCACATTTATATCATCAAAACATATCATAAATGCATTATTCAAATTAAAATTATAAACATGCCAAAATCCATCAATTTGGCCTAGCTCATATCTACCTAAAACATTAACGTAAATTCACATGCACATACCAAGCTTTGGTTCAATTTACCATATCATACTATGGCTTCAAACACAAACACATGTTTATGTATATATACCAAAGTAACATTACACTTATAACCTCATTTACAATCCATCCACAAAATAACTATCATTTAGACATCTTAGGTACATGCCGACACAAAAGATAAACATCACCACATTTGAGTTCGGGACCGTTGTTGTATGTTGAATCGGCGATCAAAAGTTAAGTATCTAACCTGTGCATGGAAAAACAAAACTGTACGCTCAGTAAAACTCAGTGATATTTCTATAATCTAAACATTTAAAGACAAGATAATATAAAATGCACAATTGAATTTTTAAACACATATTATTGTTTAAGATTTCAATTATTATATGCGAACCTTTTTAATTCATACATATTAGCATATCATTTCATACTTTTTCCAATTATCATCACTTGCTATATAAATAGTTTTTTACAATTTGATTCACATTTCATTTACACAAGGGCATTACCCATTCCATTTACACAATGGCATTATCCATTTCATATCCACTTCATGAGTACATAACTCATGTATCTCATTTTCATGTTTCAAATCACTATCCCATTTTCAATTCTCATACAATATCATCTAATATCAATCATAGAACAATTTTATTTAATTACCCCTATTAACACGACTCGAACTCGGACGGATACACGGATCCAACCAACACACCAGTTTGGCACCCAGTGCCTTATCGGATAAATCCAAAGTAGTAACTACGCCCTGCGCTATATAATTTGACACCCAGTGTCTCATCAGTTAAACCGAAGTAAATTGGCACCTAGAGCCTCATCGACTCGAAGTCGAAGAGATCCCTGAACTCTTCCTATCTTATGGCATGCCATCTATATCTGACTCAGCCCAATACAGATAATAGGGTTCTAATTCACTTTCCAAATACAACTAATATCCAATTATCATATTTGCACATTATCACATTTACACATATATATTCATGTCAATTCAAATAATTAATATATTCATAATATATATACCAATTCAACCAACTTTAATTCAATTCAATATCAAAGTGCCAAATACTTACCTCAACCACTTACCATATGCATTAAATCAGAATACAACAGTTAGTAACTAGATTCGGATTATAGAAATACAAACCGTGGATTCCGAGCTATTCAACGTCAATTTTATCCTTCCCTTTTTTAGTCGAGGATTTCGGTATGACGTTACCTATGGAATTAAAACAATTAAAATTTATCAATACAACAAAATTCAATTTCATATTGAATATTTAAATTTTTACTCAATATTTGCCTAAATTCTAATTTAGTCCCTAAACTGAGACTAATTTTTATTCTTTACAATTAATTCTATGTTTTATACAAATTTCATTTTAAACTAAATTTAACTTCCTATTTTCACTTAAATCCTTAAATTTTAAATTTTTCACAATTTAGTCCCTATAACTCAAAATTTACAATTTATCCTACATTTTAATCTTTTTTAATTTCTAGCTTAAAAATCTATCAATTTAATCCCTAATACTAAAACTATTTGATAATAACAACATTTAATCAAAGCTAAAATTTACAGCATGGGTTAGGTAACCCTAGGTACCGGGATTCCAAAAATATACAAATTACAAGAAAAGGGGACTAAATTGATTAACCAATTGAAATTTGAAAATTTGGAGCCCTTGGTGCCATAACTTCTTCTCTCTTTTATTTCTTTCTTTTTCTTTCTTTTCTATCCTATTTAGTTAGCATATTTTCCTTCTTTAGTTTGTTTTTGTTTTATTATACTTTATTTTATTATTATATAATACATATATATTTACTTAATTATTAAGATAACATTTTTAACTTTAATTATTATAATATATAAAATAAATTTACATATAAGTTATATATATAATTCACTAATGACGTCCTACCTAAAGAAATAATAGTGTAATTGCTTCTTTAGTCCCTTTAATTATTTTTAAATGATAAACTAACTTTTACCTTAAACGCGATTTAGTCCTTATACTATAATAACTCTTAATTCATGCAAATTCACTTAACCAAAATCTAATTAACTACACAACTAACTTCATAAATATTTAAATATTTACGAGTTTGATTTTCGGGAACGGAGCCCCAGGAATGCACTTTTCGACATCCCTGACTATTGGGTCATTACATGCATAAGATCCATTTAGCAAAATTCCCCAAAACTGTCTATGTAGGTATCAATACTGAAGGTGAGGTATCGATAATTTTCTCAAGTGGTATCGATACCGCTTGGAAAATCGATACCAAAGCTACTTACTGTTTCTCGCCCAAAAATCAAAACCTGGAAAATATCGGTACCATTGAAAAAGTATCGATAAAACTACCTATAAAATTACCTTGAGTATCGATACTCGTGATAGGGTATCGATACCAATTTATGATTCTGACTTCCTGCACATTTCAAAATCACAGAGGTTTCGTTTTTACAACACGTATATCGATACCTCTACTTCAGACCATGAAAAGTACAACATCCATAAGCATATAAGTCATTCCAACCTGTATTAACTCATCATGGTATCATGGCATTATCAAATAAATGTCAAAATGGCCATAATAATAGTCTCAAACATCGAAAGTAAGTCCGAGCAATAAAATACAAAACGAATCTCATAAACTTAGGAACAAAAAGTCTATGGAGGCATCCAAAACATCATGGAAAATATCAGTAAAAGTCTACCACATTGCCTTATTCCCAAAACAAAAACAAATAACAATAACACCCATGGAATAACGAAAAAGGACTTGCCTAGAGTACCCCTCGAAACCACACCGCTCACACTGACACACAATTAATCTGCAATGGTTTAATAAGGGAGTGGGTGAGCTTAACAAGCTCAGTGAATACCTAGAACAACTACCATGCAAACAGTTCATCAAGCATTAACGAAACAACCATGTAGCACAACCTCAACAACTCCAACTTTAATGTCATATTATACTTACTTCTGCATTATTTACTAGTTCTTTTACATGGTAATCATATTCACTTTTAAGCATATATCACATTACACATATAATCACATAATATTTAAGCATATATCAAAGTACTCATATAATCACATAACATTCAAGCATATATCACAATACTAATATAATCGCATAAAATTCAAGTATATATCACAATACTCAAAAACATGTTTATAGATAAATCGCATAATGGTCACATATCATATGAACACATACCACAATACACACATATTCATAATTTAAGATAATTTGACACTTGAGCTATGAAACATAAAATTGAGCTCTATCATCACTCATCGGATACATGGTTCTCTAACATACCACATAAACTCACAGAGTCAAACATTTCCCCAAATTGAAGCATAAAGCTAACACTCTCCTTATTTCCCCTAACATGTCTCATTGAATAGAGCTTAGCTTACGTTCTCTTATCCCTCCAACATGTCTCAAGGCCTCAACGCCCAAAATCACTGTACATATAGGTGAGTACTCACAATCCTATGGCATGCTAACAATATCCAATGGTTTCAAGATTTCAAGGCCAAAATATCTGAAATCAAACACATATCACTTACTGATTATTCGTGCACTATCACTGTATATTTTCATTTTTAGCAAAACATTGTCATTAACATTTAACATATATATAACATGTACATATTTGCACTTTTACAACAATTATCATAACCACATATCACATGTTATAGCATCTCATCTCAATTCATATATTCACAAACACATAAGCACATAGTTCACAAGATAACATAGGTATGAGAAAGCTTACACTCAGAATTTAGAGTAGGAGTTTAGGCTACTACTAAATTCCCAAATAATGCATTGAATCATGTCCATAAGTAATTATTCCAAACACTTACCAACACACTTTCGGCGAAAAGCCAAAAGCTCAAACTAGCCTTTTCTAACTCGTAGCTGGTCCTAGCACATCCGAAGCATCAACACAACAATACATTCAAAAATTAGCTAGAGACTCAACTCAAGCAATAAAAAAACGTAAGCCTAAGTTAAGTACTCAAGTAACCAAAACCTTCAACATAGTAAATTTAAATTCTAAATATCTCAGTTTATAATTAATCTTTTTACCTAAAATGAATTCTATTCATCTAATTATTCACCTACGATTAATTCTCAATCTTTAAACTATGCAAAACTACTCAATTTATGGTATCAAAATTTTCAACATGTTGATGGCAATTTTAACTAAAATTCATTAAAACTTTAGAAATCCTTAACGAAAATTTAAAGTAAGTTTAGAAACCTTCTAATAATGTTAAAACAAGTTGAAAAACACTTTGAAACCACGTTTTTACCCAAAATCTTGAAATCCACCATTAATGACCCAATTTTTGACTTTTATTTAAAACATGTGATTTGATGGCTAAAAATTCCATTTAAAAGACCAGATAACATTTAAAACTAATTAGGAATTGAATCATTACCTTAGTTGACAAAAAATAGAGCGTTTGATCAAAAACCTGAAAAACTCACAAGCTTGATAATGGAGAAGTCTATGGTGTTTTGGGGTGTTTTTCTTGAATTTATGGAGGTTTAATGTTGGGAAAGTGAAAGAAATCAAGAGTATGGAGTTTAGGAATCAAAATCGATTGTAAAGTGCTTAGAGAAGCAAGGGACGACAACAACAATAAAAGAGGAAGTAGACTAAGGTGAAACTTATAGGTGGGGGATGATATTAGGGTGATTTTTAAATTTTGATTTAATTTCCTCTTAAAAACTCACAATTTTGCATTTTTTTTACAAATTAGTCCAATTTACAAATTTGAAGGTATTTAAAAATCTTTTTCAAAAATTGATTTAATTTTCTAAATTTCATAATTGAAAATATTACCGATATACCATGTCACAAAATTTCGAACACTCTAAGGCTAAAATTCTTAAAATACCCCTAAAATTCTTAGGCCCTATTTTGGGGTGTTACAAAACCCTTCAAAATTAGCTATGAGTATCTTTTAGAATAATTAGGATCTTAGAAAACCTTATTCTTGATTTCTGAAAAGAGAGAATGAGAGAAGACTCAGAGGCTCCGAAATGTTTAAGGCTAGTAGAACCAATAAGTGTAGTATTTGCCACTGACAAGGCCATAACAAAACTAAATGCCCCATGAGCCAAGATGTGCAATCATCAAATTCAAAAAATTTGAAGGTTTAATTTATGTATTTTTTATATTCACATTTGCCTTATTTTATTAGTTTGAAACTGAAATTGACTTGAATATATTTTTTGTTTAGAATTTCTCAAATAAAAAGGAGGTGTCAACATTGAGAAATGATGTCAATCTTCTAAAAAAAAAGAACATGGTAAAGAAGCTTGACCGTAAAATTTTTCTATTATGAATGTATTTATGATTTTAAACACATCTTATGTTTGCATAGTTCATGTTGTGCTGACCAATTGCAACTATACAAGCCAAAAGGTCTAACAAATCGATTATTTATAGTGGAACTAGATCAAAGTCGATTATAACAACTAATCAATTATTACTAGGAAAAAAATTTATGTTTTGATTTATTTTCCCAAATAAAATTGGAATCCATTTGTTTAACCACTAACACATGAAGCAAGACAAAGAAAGTTAAATAGTTGAATTTGTGATTCCTTCAGTAAGTTGGATATGCACATTTCAACTCAAGATGGCATTACAAATGACTCCACTGTTGTTGCTTGTGTTCAATAGATGGTCTGATAATTTAAGTATGAACTTATGAAACTAAAATCTAAGCTAGTAGGATCTGAACTAGTTGTTGTTTAAGTATGAATTTTAAATATTTTTTTTAGCATGGGTCATTGTTTGAATCTGACTTTGCACTATCAATTTGATAAGGTACACTAAAAAATTAGTCTCACATAAAAGAAGTTAAAAAATAAACAGAGTATGTTACGATCTAATGTCCTAAACGTAGTTTATTCGTCATCTATATTTGTAATTTTTCGAATAGATTGGTTTAAAAATTTTCCTTAGTTACATTAATATCGTTTGTGTAACACCCCAGACGCTATAGCCGAATCTGGCGACGTCACATGTAAGTGCTTTTGGAAAACCTTAGCAAGTTGAAAATCATTCAGTTTATTATCTTTACTTAAGTCATGAAATCTCTATTCCATTTATTGGATGAAAACATTTCATTAACATGGAAGCTAAAACATCATTAATTCATAAAACAATAACTTAACAGTTTAACATCCCAAAATAAACTTAAAAATAGTTTAAGTCCAAAGACATATAAATCCCAAAAATAAATATTCAAAATAAAGCAGATGAAATAAATGTTACTTATAAATCCCTAAGTCAACCAGTGGTCACCATCAAGCCCTCCGCTACACCGATCCACCTACTACTGAGGATTACTTGACATAAAATAAATAAATGGGTGAGTTTTCGCAAACTCAGTGTGTACATCCCCATAAACAGCATGCATACAAATAGATAACAGAATACAGATATTCGGCCTTAGCCATACAGATATCGCATGCATAACAGATCAGATATCAAAATTAGAAACCATGCCCACCAACCTTGCGCACTATCTCCGTCTAATCCAACACACCGTGTGGGGATCAAATCGACCCACCCAGCCCTACACACCAAGTATGGGGATATAATCAATCCATCCAGCCCTACACACCAAATGGTACCGTAAAACAGTACATAATAGATATACGCAGCATAGTTGCCAGATAATAGGCTAATCGCCTTTCAGACTTCCTTCTCTTCATATCAACCCAACCCAATGCAATGCAACATAAATAGTATGGCATGCTAATATGTAGATATCAAATCATACGTCATGTCAGAACAGATATACAGAGTCAGACGGATATACATTCTTGAATTATCATACTTTGCATACAATACAACAATCAAACAGAGTACGGGGTCCAGGTAACGCTTACCGACCCTATAGTCAGGTCACAGTCGACTTAGGCAACCCATGCAACCTCACAGAACATTTCAAATTAATTGGGCTCACACGCTCGTGTGCCCTACCCGTATGGGCCCACACGCTAGTGTGGGTCACACAGCTAAAATTGGCCTTGCCCGTGTGGATCACATAGCCTGGCCCAGATTCTCACATGCTTGTGTGGTTCACCCGTGTGGGCCCACACGGCCGTGTGGCCCACATGGCCCGTGCCTGGCACACGACCTACAAGCCATCACACGCCCATGTCTGTCGTGTCCATATGGTACGCGCACGGCCTGGCTCATCGATCACACGGCCGTGTATAGCCACACGACCTTCACACGGGCAGTCCATATGCCCGTGTGACGTTGACAGTTTCAGTTTCGCTTTCGCCGAAATCGTTTTCTGTGCAACCGAAGTACATACCTGTTCGTTTTCACTACAAATCCAACCACGAGCACTCCAAAGCCTAAGATTGACAATACCGAACCCAAAATCAATCTCTTAAATCGATTTACCAAAGAATGGATAAATCTCGAAACACGAGATCTACCTACCTTCGACGAAAAATGGTATTTCCTTACTGTTTAGAACCTCGATTAATGATCCAAAGATCATTGAATATTCCCTAAACAGCAACCAAAACCCTTTTAAGTTATCTCTAATAAAATTTCATAAATTTAGTTAAACATTACTTACCGAGTCGACAGATCCGCTTGAACACGCCTAAGCTTTACCGAAAAAAGAGAAAAACGAAGGAGAAGAGACAGAAAGCAGAGAATTTCGGCACCAAGGGAAAATTGAAAAAAAAGAGAAAAACGGCAGAGAGAGCAACTGTTGACAGAAAAGAGGAAAAAAAGAAAACCCTAGGTTTTCCCTTAAGCCCACAACTCAGAATTTACTAAAGCTCATCGCTTACTGGAACTTTCAGCAAAAATAATCCCATCACTACTACAGGGAATCGAACCCCTGACCCTAAACATAATCCCTTGCCACTTAACCACTAGACCAGCAAGCCCATTCTGTTAAGTCTTTACCAACAACTCCTTAAAAGCCCACTGATCTCAAGTTAGGCTTTATTCCAATAAAACCCAAATTTAGCCTAAATTACAGCTTGAACTTAGGACCTCCCAAACACACCCCAGAGCATATAATCACTTAACCCAACACATAATTAAGCCAAAATAACACGAAACAAAAATTCAGACACTTCCAAGCCCAATACTCATAAAAGCCGAAAATCAAAAATTTAAGGTGTTACAACTCCACCCCCTTAAAGAAAATTCGTCCTCGAATTTTACCTGATCAGAAAAGATGAGGATACTACTAACACATCAAATCCTCTGGCTCCCAAGCAGCCTCCTTAGTACTATGATTCTGCCACAGCACCTTCATTAAGGGAATAAACTTCCTACACAAAACCTTGACGTTGCAATCTAAAATCTGATCCGGCTCCTCCTTGAATGTCAAATCTGGCCTAACCTCAATCTCACCCAAAGGCACAATGTGAGTAGGATCAGAGTGATACCGTCTCAACATCGATACGTGGAATACGTCATGTATACGATCCAACTCTGGAGGTAGCTCCAACTGATATGTGACTAGCCCCATTCGCTTAAGAATCCAGTACGGCCCAATAAATCGAGGACTCAGCTTACCCTTACGACCAAATCTCAGAACCTTCTTCTATGGTGAGACCTTAAGAAAAACCATGTCTCCCACAGAATACTCGATGTCCTTTTTTTTCAAATTCGCATAGGACTTCTGTCTATCAGAAGCCACTTTCAGTCGATCTCGATCTTGAATCAAGTGAACCTTATCCTCAGTCTCTGAAACCAACTCCGGACCCAGAATACGCTGCTCACCCAACTCAGCCTAGCACAAAGGAGTACGACACTTACGGCCATAAAGTGCCTCATAAGGTGCCATCTGAATATTACACTAATAGTTGTTATTGTAAGCGAACTCTGCCAAAGGCAAGTACTCCTCCCAACTACCTCGAAAATCCATGACACAACCCCTCAATATATCCTCCAATATCTGAATCGCCCTCTCTAACTGATTATCTATCTGAGGATGAAAAGCAGTACTGAAGTCTAACCGAGAACCCAAAGCCTCATGAAGTTTCTGCCAAAATCGAGACGTAAAACGGGGATCCCTATCGGAGATGATCGAAACAGGAACCCCATGTAACCTCACTATCTCAAAAATATAGAGCTTAGCCAACTTTTGCAAGGAGTAGTCCGTCCTAACCGGAATGAAATGTGCAGACTTGGTCAATCGGTCCACAATGACCCAAACAAAATCATTCTTAATGGGTGTTAAAGGCAACCCACTAACGAAGTCTATTGTTACTCGCTCCCATTTTTACATTGGTATCATTACTAGCTGTAACAAACCCGAAGGTAACTGATGCTCAGTCTTAACTTGCTGACAAGTCAAACAACGAAGAACAAAGTCGATCACCTCACGTTCTAATCCTGGCCACCAGTACAACTCTCAGAGATCCTTATACATCTTGTTTCCACCAGGATACATGGCGTAAGGGCTACTATGCGCTTTTTTCAGAATCGATAGTCTCAGATCCTCATCATTAGGTACACAAATCCTATCTCGAAAATGTAATACTCCATCACTGTCAACCCCAAAATCAGAAGTAATTCCAGCCTCAACCTGACAAAATCGCAACTCAAGAGACTTATCTCCCAACTACTTATCCTTAATCCAATCCAACCATGACGGTCTAACCTGTAACTCAGCCAGAAGACACCCATCGTAATAAAGACTCAGTCTAGCGAACATCGCTTTCAGATCGGTTATAGCCCTACAGCTTAACGCATCGGCCACTACATTAGTTTTACCTGGATGGTACTCGATAACACAGTCATAATCCTTAAGCAGCTCAACCCAACGACGCTGCCTAAGATTTAACTCCTTCTGAGTGAGGAGATATTTGAGGCTTTTGTGATCAGTGTAGATGATACACTTCTCACCGTACAAATAATGCCTCTAGATCTTAAGGGCAAAAACTACCGCCGCCAACTCCCAGTCATGCATCGGATAATTAACCTCGTGAGTCTTGAGCTAACGAGATACATACGCGACCACTTTACCATCCTGCATGAAGACGCAACCC
The DNA here is from genome assembly GCA_025698475.1 of Gossypium anomalum. NCBI lineage: Eukaryota > Viridiplantae > Streptophyta > Magnoliopsida > Malvales > Malvaceae > Gossypium > Gossypium anomalum. Next base: position 53,793,898 of record CM046968.1, on the reverse strand, counting down.
AAACCCACATGTGACGCATCACTGTAAACCACGAAATCCTTGCCAGACTCAGGTTGTATCAGAACTGGAGCCTGAGTCAAAACTAGAGCCTGAGTCAGAACTGTCTTGAGCTTCTCAAAGCTCTCCTGTTGAGCGTCAGTCCAAACGAAGGGGACTCCCTTATGTAGCAACTTAGTCAACGGCGCTGCTAACAATGAGAATCCTTCTACGAATCGTCTGTAATATCCTGTCAGTCCCAGAAAATTACGGACCTCTGACACACTCTTCGGCTGTTTCCAATCTAATACAGCCTCAATCTTACGGGGATCCACTCTAATCCCCTCTTCGAAAACTACATGCCCCAAAAAGGTTACTTTCTTAAGCCAAAACTCACACTTAGAGAACTTTGCGTAAGGCTGTTTCTCACGAAAAATCTACAAAACAACTCTGAGATGCCCATCATGTTCGTCCTCAATCTTAGAATACACCAGAATATCGTCGATAAACACCATAACGAACTGATCCAAGCAGGGCTGAAACACACGGTTCATCAGATCCATGAACGCTGCTGGTGCATTAGTCAACCCAAAAGGCATAACTAGGAACTCATAATGTTCATACCGAGTCCTAAATGCCGTCTTATGCACATCGGCCTCCTTTACTCTCAACTGATGATAACCTGACCGCATATCGATCTTAGATAACACTGAAACTCCTCTGAACTGATCGAATAAATCGTCTATCCTTGAAAGTGGGTATTTATTATTGATCGTCAACTTATTTAACTGACGATAATTAATGCACATCCTCATCGTATCGTCCTTCTTCTTCACAAATAGAACCAGTGCTTCCTGTGGAGACACACTAGGATGAATAAACTCACGATCTAACAGCTCCTGAACTTGAGCCTTCAATTTTGCCAGCTCCTTCGGTGCCATTCGATAAGGGGCGATAGACACCGGAGCGGTACCAGGAATCAATTCTATCCCAAAATCCACTTCACGATTTAGAGGCAACCCTAGTAATTCCTCTGGAAAGACATCTAGAAAGTCTCTCACAGTACGGATATCCTTAACCGAAGAGTATATAGAATTAGGAACACTGATGTAGGCCAAGTACGCCTCACATCCTTTCCTTACAAGCTTCTCTACTACCGATGCAGATATCACATTACTCAGGTAATTCTGGCATTCCCCAATTACGACTACCTCATTAACCTCTTTGGTCCTTAGAACCACCTTCTTTTCAGCACAGTCCAGACTCACACGGTGCTTTACCAACCAGTCTATCCCCAGAATTAAGTCGAACTCCCCAAATAGAAGTTTCATCAGATCAATAAGAAATATTGTACCTTGGACTTCCAAGGGAACGTCCCTGAACAGTTTACTAACCCTAATGGACTGCCCCAACGGACTCACCACAGAAATCTCACTAGAAGTGCTCTCATACGAAATCCCCAAAGTCTTAGACACAGAACATGCCAGATAAGAATGCATAGAGCCTATGTTTATCAGTGCAACAAAAGGTACATTAAGAATGAAAAACATACCTGTGATGACGTCTGGAGTATCTCCATCCTCACGATGACGTACAGCATAAACAAGTGTAGGCTGGCTCTCCTCAGTCGGCCCAGCACCCCTGCCGGGTGCTCTCTGAGCTCGACCTATACCGTTACCACCCCTAGCCTGTCCTCGGCTCTTAGGTGGCTGCTGTACTCCTTTCGGTGGCTGTGTAGTCTCAGCAACTAGAGCTTGCATCTGATTACCCCTCAATGGACAATCCTTAACTCGGTACTCAGTCGATCCACACCTCAAACAAGCCCCAGTAGATCTCCAACACTCGCATGGATGGCGTCTATTACACAGCTGACAGATCGCCACCCCAGTAAGCGCAACAGTAGGCCCAACTCTCACGGGCCCGTCAATCTTGGCCTTTTTCTTAGGCCTCATCTCAGAACCAGTAGACTCAGAGCCTTTTTTAACCTTCTCTTTTCACGGTTCTGGCACTCAGTGCGCTTCACCTCCTCGGCTATCTTCGCCTTCTTGACCAAGACTGAGAAATCCTGCTTCCTCTGAGGAGCTATCAAAACTCGCAGACTATCTCGCAGGCCATCCTCAGAATGAATACAGCACTCGTACTCATTCGTTACCATGCCCCTCGCATAGCGACTCAGTCTCAGAAATTCAGCCTCATACTCAACCACCGAACGGTCTCCCTGAGTAAGATTCAGGAACTCATGCCTCCTAACGTCGATGTAACTGGCCCCCACACACTTGCTCTGGAAAGCCGTCTTAAACAAATCCCACGTCAGACTGTCAGACTGAGTGCCATCCCTAACCATCAGCCACCACTGATATGCTTCATCACGAAGCAATGAAATAGCCCCCTTGAGCTAATGCTAGGCAGTAAAATCCAGATCATCCATAATGCACTTCGTGGCCTCCATCCAGTACTTGGCCACACTCGGAGCAACTCTAGCGATGCCCCTAAATATCTCAGCCCCATTCGACCAGAGTCATTCTGTAACCGACCCACGACCTCCAGATCCAATATTAGCCCCAGCGACTCTCTCCAGAATATGTAGCATAGCTTGGGATAGTGCGTCATCCCCAGCTGCGCGATCGATAGACTCAGCATTGGTCTCAGTAGCAGGTGCTACTAGTGTCCCACTAGAATCCAAATTAGGGATCTTATCAGATGCGAGAGACTCAGCTCGAATCCCTCCACGGCCTCTACCTCAGCCTCTAGTACCCCTTCTATGAGCACCACGTGTGCTCATCGTAATTATCAAATTCATCTGTATTTAGAAGTTTTATGCACATCAGTTTACAGTTTCGATAATTATTGACGGATGTTTTATGCAGAACAACATCAGAGTTTCAGAGTCAGTTATCGCGAGTAATACGTCTCACTACAGTTTTAGTTTACACTACCTAGGTGTTTCAGAAAAGTACTACCTATAGTAGTCTCAATATACATACATATCATTTCAGACAGATACAGGTAAAATTTCATTATAGGCATACTTACAGACAATACATATCAAGGAGTAATACGTCTCGCTACAGTTTTAGTTTACACTACCTAGGTGTTTCAGAAAAGTACTACCTATAGTAGTCTCAATATACATACATATCATTTCAGACAGATACAGGTAAAATTTCATTATAGGCATGCTTACAGACAATACATATCAAGGTTTCAGAGAACTTACAGGATTGGCGCCGGAGACTCGATGAACCACTTATTTATCAAATCATTCCAAATTACTTTACCACTGATTTTTAAAACCATTCTTTTTATCACCCAAAACAACAGTCGAGTTTTATAAACCTGGCTCTGATACCACTAAATGTAACACCCCGACCTAGACGCTATGGCCGAATCTGGCAGCCTCACATGTGAGTGTTTTTGGAAAACCTTAGCAAGTTAAAAATCCTTCAGTTTATTATCTTTACTTAAGTCATGAAATCTCTATTCCATTTATTGGATGAAAACATTTCATTAATGCAGAAGCTAAAATATTATTAATTCATAAAACAATAACTTAACAATTTAACATCCCAAAATAAACTTAAAAATAGTTCAAGTCCAAAGACATATAAATCCCAAAAATAAATATTCAAAATAAAATAAATGAAATAAATGTTACTTATAAATCCCTAAGTCAACCAGTGGTTACCATCGAGCCATTTGCCACACCGATCCACCTACTGCTGAGGATTACTTGACATAAAATAAATAAAGGGGTGAGTTTTCGCAAACTCAGTGTGTACATCCTCACAAACATCATGCATACAAATAAATAACAGAATACAGATATTCAGCCTTAGCCATACAGATATCGCATGCATAACAGATCAGATATCAGAATCAGAAACCATGCCCACCAACCCTGCACACCATCTCCGTCCAACCCAACACACCGTGTGGGGATCAAATAGACCCACCCAGCCCTACACACTAAGTATGGGGATATAATTAACCCATCCAACCCTACACACCAAATGGTACCGTAAAACAATACATAACAGATATACACAACATAACTGCTAGATAACAGGCTAATCACCTTTTAGACTTCCTTCTCTTCATATCAACCCAACCCAATGCAATGGAACATAAATAGTATGGCATGCTAATATGCAGATATCAGATCCTACATCATGTCAGAACAAATATACAGAGTCAGACGGATATACATGCTTGAATCATCATACTTTGCATACAATACAGTAGTCAAACAGAGTATGTGATCCAGGTAATGCTTACCGACCCTACAGTTAGGTCACAGTCGACTTAGGTGACCCGTGCAACCTCACAGAACATTTCAAATTAATTGGGCTGATACGCTCGTGTGCCCTGCCCGTGTGGGTCACACGACCCAAATTGACCTTGCCCGTGTGGATCACACGGCCTGGCCCAGATTTTCACACAACCGTGTGGTTCACTAGTGTGGGCCCACACGCCCTTATGGCCCACACGGCCTATTTTCTTGAGCCCGTGCCTCGCACACGGCTTACAAGCCATTACATGCTCGTGTCTGTCGTGCCCGTGTGGCACGCGCACGACCTGGCTCATCGATCACACGGTCATGTATAGCCACACGACCTCTACACGAGCAGTCTACACGCTCGTGTGGCGTCGACAGTTTCAGTTTTGACTTTCGCTAAAACTATTTTCTGTGCAACCGAAGTACAAACCTGGTTCGTTTTCACTGCAAATCCAACCACGAGCACTCCAAAGCCTAAGATTGACAATACCAAAATCAATCTCTTAAATCGATTTACCTAAGAATGGATAAATCTTGAAACACGAGATCTACCTACCTTCAACGAAAAATGGTATTTCCTTGCTATTTTAAACCCCGATTAATGATCCACAGATCCTTGAATATTCCCTAAACAGCAACCAAAACCCTTTTAAGCAATCTCTAATAAAATCTCATAACTTTAGTTAAACATTACTTACCGAGTCAACAGATCCGCTTGAACACGCCTAAGCTTTATCGAAAAAGGAGAAAAACGAAGGAGAAGGGAAAGGAAGCAGAGAATTTTCGGCACAAGGGAAAATTGAGAAAAAGAGAAAAATAGCAGAGAGAGCAACTGTTGACAAAAAAGAGGAAAAGAAGAAAATCCTAGGTTTTCCCTTAAGCCCACAACTCAGAATTTACTAAAACCTATCGCTTACTGGAACTTGCAGCAAAAATAATCCCATCGCTACTACAGGGAATCGAACCCCTGACCCTAAACATAATCCTTTTCCACTTAACCACTAGACCAGTAAGCCCATTCTGTTAAGTCTTTACCAACAACTCCTTAAAAGCCCACTGATCTCAAGTTAGGCTTTATTCCAATAAAACTCAAATTTAGCCCAAATTACAGCCTAAACTTAGGACCTTCCAAACACACCCCAGAGCATATAATCACTTAATCCAACACATAATTAAGCCAAAATAACACGAAACATAAATTCAGACACTTCTAAGCCCAATACTCATAAAAGTCGAAAATTAAAAATTTGGGGCGTTACAATTTGTATATGTCCTCAATGATTTTTGCATGCAAAAAAAGAAAAAGAAAATATTTACTCATTGGTTACTTAATGTTTAACTAATACTAAGTTGTATTACATGATTGGATTGTAATGCGAGAAGTTAAGCAAATTTGTTAAAGGACTATTAGGCCATCTATCAAGCCCAAATGGTAAGATACTTTGTTTTGGGTATCAAATTGGTTTACCACCAAAAGATAGAGACATAGATATGATTGTTTGGGTTAACAATACATCGAACAAGACTTAAGTCGAATCAACCCTAGATTAATTCGCTTGTGACATTCGTAGTGTGACTTACCTAAATCCTGAGTAAGTGACTAATTATATGTACATGTCTCATATACTTTGATATATTAAAAGCTTAAGTTCAAATAACTAAAGAATCAAAAGCTGAAATGTTGAATATACGACTTCTACATGACATAACTTCATTTACAATAATTCATAGTTGAATAAAAGGTAAATGGTGTCTTCTTATAAGCATAACATGATAGATGGAAAAGTAATGTGACCATGAATCATTTGACTAGGACAAATGGTTTAATTACTATTTGTTAGTATTGACTTTTTTCATGGAGCTGAAATGGTTATTATGAGATGAAATAAAATCATATTGGGTGAATGGATTTAGTCCAAAGAGATTAAGGAAATCCTTTAAAGGTAACACACTTATGACAAGGTCATTGGATAAGCACTTATTAAGTTGCTTAAGTAAGGGAATATAATAAGGGAGAGTTTAATCATGGTACTTTAGTGGAATGACTCTATGATTAAATAATATTGTAATTAATAGATGAAGAGTCAGAATTTAATTAAAAATTATTTGAGCTCTAATTATATATGTTCAATCGGTCCATTCGCTAGCTCGATATAACCCTTAACGAATTGCATGTAGAACTGGTAATATGAATTGAATGAAAACAACAACTAAGAGAAATAGATTGTATCTATCACTATCCACGTTGAATGTGTTTTCTCGTTAAATACAAAAGATGACTTAGAAATCAAATTAATTTCTTCAAATTATTATTGAATTGAATGCCAATAAATAATTAAAGTTTGAAGTGAAAATTAAATTAATTAGTCATCGTAGATTTATTAAACAAAACAATTAAATATTTTTTCTCATAGATTCTAATACTGTAAAATTGTCATTACTTTAACGAAATTAGAATTGGGTTAAGAAAATAATTTAATTGGGTAAAATTAATTAATTTAATTTAATTAAATAAATAAATAATATTTTGGGAAATAGAAAAATAGTTATTTGGTTGGATAAATTATAAGTGTTGGTTAAAAGTTCTGTTAATACATATAATTGTACACAATACCCGAGATGAGTTCGAGAGCCCATCCCATGATAAAGGGGCAGGAAACCCTAGTAAACAATAGGGCATGTCGCCGCCTCTTGGTATTCCACTTATATTATATTTTTTATTAAAATATTATTATTTAATTATCCCTTGATCAAGTAAAACTCTTGTACCATTTTCATATAAATAGGAACTATGGGATGACCTAAAAACACACAAGCACAATCAAGAGAGCTTTGTTACTTTGTCAAAAAAATAGTGAAAATTTATTTATAAGAATAAATTCTATTTTCCAAAAAGCTCAAAGTTTTCGGTTCCCATGGAAAGAAAATTAACTTTCCCACTAAAAGTTAATTAAAGTTTTCATTCTGAGCATTCGTTCATTTTGTTGGGTTCATACTCAAAGTAATTTAGTGTTCGAGAATAACAGAGAAGATTGTTTGGTAGAAAGTCAAGAAACGATTTAAACCGCCTTGCACAAAGCACATGTAATAATTCAATTTAAGGTTTATTACTATAATATCACAATGCTTAGTTTTAAGAAAAATTTTAAACTTCGGTTGTGCAATGTTCACCGTGTTCTTAACTTTTTTTTTTTCAATAAAGTGAAGCTTAGATGTTTTTTTATTGATATATTAAGTTTAATGTTTTTAGCAGTTTCCTTTTGTATTTGGATACTAGAATGCTAAAATGTGGTTGGAACAAAAACATTTTCAAGTGATTATGCAAATCTATCGGCATAGAAGTGTAGATTAAGGAAGCTCATGTAGGACCAAAAAATAATAATAATAATAAAATTAGTGGAAGGACATGAGGCAAATTCTTGCACCCACAATTTAAAACAGCCAACATCATCTACACTCCATGACTTGAGAACTTTTAGTGAAGACCTTTATCATACATAATGAGTTCTTAATAATCTTGGTAAAGAAATAAAATAATATCAAACAACAAAACTACATAAGGCGAATCCTGCCATTTTATTTTTGAAAATTCCAAAACCTCGATTTGTGCAGAGCTTTAAGGATATTATCACAAGCAAGTATTTATTTTCATGTTAGTTTAAATCCACAAAGAGCAGTACCATTTAAATGGTTTTATCCCCTTAATCTATCTTTTAATTGCTTTTATGGGTATTTGAACCTTCTCGCAATATCAACACCTGGATTAAGCATATACAACGAAAAATATAAGTTTTGTTGAACCATTTTCAGCTCATGCATCATTGAGACAATTTTTTGCATGTGAATAATATGAATGAAAGGAGACATCAAAACCGAAAGGATTTAGTGAGAAGTCTAAAATCTCGATATTGCTATCTACGTTGGTGCTTTGAATGTTTGGATCTAACCGCAGATGAGATGTAAAGCTCTTGTCCTAAAAGCACCTGAAATTGCCAATTGTTGGTTAACTCCAGGAACATCTCCGGTCACGCAAGCCAAAACATCAAATTTAACAATTTCACAGTGAAGAGCAAGAGCCTTACGTTTCATTCTATAGTGAGAAATTTCTATGGATTAGAATTAGCTAAAGTGATGTTTTCAGGCCCTCAATACTTTTGTATCATTTCATGTATTCAGGCCAAGGATTGAGAAGCAAAGTAATACTATATATTTATATATATAAATCATGGCAACTTACAATTTCCTTTTCAATAGATACTTCAAGAAAAATGCAAAGAGAATTCACAAGCGCTGGGTAGTCCGCCTGGCCCAGTAGGCCCGATCCGACTAGGGTTAAATTTGGATAAGAATTTTTACACCTCGACTCACATTAATTTAAATAATAAAATATATTTTTAAATTTTAAATTTAATTATAAAATTATGTAAAATATCAATTAAAAATATAATTTTTAATATTTTAATATTTTTTAAATAGTAAAATTGGTTTTTTGAGCGTACCGAACTGATTTAAAATAAAAAATCTAAATTTGAAAGTTTTTTGGAACCAAACCTTAGCCTGACTTACCTAACCCATTTACACTTCTAATTTTGAGTAAAAATACCAACTTAGTAATTATCATAGCCTAAAGTATGACAAATTCCATATTACCTGGCAATTATGGTAACTCAAAATTTGTTCAAGTAATTACTTGACTACTAAAATGTGGAAGAAGCAAATAATAATGAAGAAAAATGCAAGGAAAGGTCATCATGTGGATTTTGACCAAAGCGACCAACTTAATATTCAAACTCAAAATTGGTTCAAGTATTTATATGTTTTGCTAATATACAAACTTTACATACTATTTGCAAATAACAATAGTACAACAAAACAATCTTAAGATGACATTTTTGGGCTGACACTTTCTTAAGTGTTAGGATAGACTTGCCTATATATGCTTTGGCCAACTTTTGATATAAGGTTTGGGATATGCATGCCTAAGGCAGCAATTAAATAAGTGTCGATTTTGTCCAACACTGTGTCGACTTTTGTTATATCTTTCCCATCTATATAAAAGTGTTGTCATATGAAAAGCTTAAGATGACTTTTTTTGGACTACACCGACCCTTTTTTGGGTTGTTTAAATTTGTACATTTAAGCAACTTTTTTGGGTGTTGGCAAAATCTGATTATATCCTGACTTTTTAGGAAGAGTTGGAAAAATATTAACCTATCCCAACATTTTTCATGTGTTTGCAAATATTTTATCTAACCTAACCTTTTTTTGTGTTGTATTTGTCTGGTCATGATTTATCCCAATCTTTTTGAACTACGTCATTTTAAATTTTCCCCTTCCTAAACAACTAAATTGTTTTCCCATTTACCACCAACCTATTTCTAATTTCCCCTCAAAATCAAATCCCTAAAACTACCTATCTACCCTATTTGACCAATTTTCCCCAAAATTAAATTCCAAACAGACAAACACTGGTCCATTCTTGACAATAAGAATATGTTTCATGATTTTTATTATTTGAATGAGGATTGTCGATGGAAGCTGCTTAATTCTCAACAATATCAGCTCTTGCATGCCTGAATTGTAACTTACTACAGCCGTAAGCCACACTCCCTTCTCCACCATTTCCACTTTCTCTCTTCTTCTTTTTTCTCATTCCGTTCTTTTCCCTCTCTATATCGTATCAAAAAGTCGTAAAAAAATATGAGACTCGAGCCAACTATGTAAGGTGTTGGCGCATACAAGGTCTATTTCAACCTTTTTTAGGTTGCCTTGGACGGGTATATCCCAACCTTTTCTAAAGGTCGACTTTAACTAGGTCTTTGCCAACCCTTCAATAAAGATCGGCTTATGTTGAATTATGCTAGCGCTTTTTCAAAAGCGTCGTAATACCTATGCCAACTGCACTAAAGACAAAGTTTTCGGAAGCGTCAAGAGAAATGTTGAGATGATCTATGCCGACCTTTTTTGCGTCGTCTAAGTCCAAAAAATATCGCGGTAAGAATATTTTGTTATAGTGTTTCGAAAAAAAGTGTAGATTAAGGGCATAATAGTGCTCTTGATTGCTTCAACCAATAATTATGGCATCTGAATAACATTAAAAAAAATGAAGATACTATCTACGTTTAGCATCTAATATTGTCTAATACTTCCCAAAACAATATCACATAGCAAAATTTAATATGACTTAAAGAGCAACAACCCATCAAATTAGGGTCTACTTATTGTTAAACAAAAGGAGAATGAGAATGATATAATCCCTTTTACTTCAACTAGATTTTCATTGACGTTTTCTTTAATTGTTGGTTGGGTTGGCGCTCCACTTGAGGGTTTTCATTAGAGATTTATGATTTCTTTTTGGGGTCTGCCAAAGGTTTTCACTATAACAAGAGAGATTTTTTTAATTTTATCTATTTTTGGCTCAAAATTTATGAACTCATACATTTGGGTTGACCCATTCCATTACACAAGTAGGAATTCTTTTATTTAATTCAATACTTTTTATTGTCACGTCAGCCACAATGTTATATCATGTCAGCAACCAACGGTAAAATTATTTTGAGGGACTAAAATTTTAGCTTTTTGAACTTACAAGAATTATAATATTTTTAATAATATAAACACTAACATTATCTTTTAGTATAAATTATACTAAATTTATGTTTTGATCATTCAACTTCAAAAAATTATAAAATAGTTACTGGACTATTCAAAAATTTTCATTTTAGCCACCAGATTGTTAAAATCGTTGTATGACATTCTTTATTCACACCATCTGCACTAATCAAAAGCTCTCATTTTCCATATCTTCTACAATTAGTTTTTTTTATTTATTTATGAAATGACTTTGAACGTCATGAATATGAGAACTAAAATCAAAACAGTTTTATTCTTCAATTTTTGATATTGATTGTCAGATTGACTTAGATCTATGGTATGTTATTCTACTCGTAAATGGGTTTTGATTCACCATATCAATCGTTGAATCATCACTTGAAGCTCACTACTCGGACTTTAAAAAGAAAAAACTTAACAACCTAGTAACTTAAATAAAAAACGTTTGAATAGTTTAGTGATTATTTTATAATTTTTTAAAGTTAAATGATTAAAGCATAAATAAAGTTACTAATAATTTAGTGATTTTGTAAGGTTTACCTATTTCTGAATGAGGGGTGAGCATTCAATATAAGCAAGTGAAAAAAATTCGAGTTGACGAGTCTTATTTTATCATCTTAACTCGATTTGATTTTTTTTCGAATCGAGTCGAATAAACTGAAATTCAAGTCGAGTCAAATCAAATGAAATTGTTCGAGCTAAATTAAAAAATTAAACATGTCAAATAAAAATCTTGTTGCAGTATAACTAATTCAATGTTTTAGCATGTAAATTTGAAAACCTTTTCAAAGCAAAATAAGAAAAAAAAAAGAAGAAGATATTTTAATATGATAAACTTGAATCATTAATTGACACCTCAAAATTATTATTTAGAAAATATTTAAAATTTTAACTTTTTTATATATTTTTTAGATTTTTTAAAAAAAAATTATATTTTAAAAAAAAACTATAAATTTTTAATTTTTTTATCATTTTTATTAAGAGAAACTAATTTGGTTATTTTTAAAATTGAAAGGTATTAGAGAGGTATCTACATCAATTTTTTATTCGAGTTATTTTTTACTCGAATAAATGAATTCTATTAATTAAAAATTCTAAATTTCTTTTTCCATTTTTCGAATTTTGCTGGAGTAAAATCCATAGATTGGTTTATTAATTTTAGGGTAATTGATTGGAGACCTAAAAGATGGGACTTCATACCAACATGGATCCAATAAAATTTAAAGGCTCATAAGAAAAATCAATGCCTAAAACCGCGTAAACCCATTGACTTTCGAAGCCTCCCCTTACTTTTTTACCCTTTTCTTCCTTTGTAAATTACAATAAATAAGATTGAAAATAAATACATCAACATGTCCACTATCACTATTATATTTGCTTTATGATTTTTTCTTTTTTTTGTGTCAATGATTCTTTTATGATTTTATTTTCAATAAAAATGAAAAATGAAATCCAATAAATTGAATAATAAAAGAGGGCATTTCTGATATTTTTGGCAAAGTACAAGTCCTAAACCATAATCCCAAACTCAAACTATAAAAACAAAAAGGGAAAACCTTTCTATCAAAGAAAAAAACACACACAAAACCTTGTCCGAAACTTAAACTCTCCCAAAGTCTCCTTCTGTCTTACAATGTCTGAATCAGGCTTAACGGTGCTTGACGGAACCCATCTCCGATCATTCAATCCCTCTTTACCTGAACTTAACGGCTCCGTCAATGGAGCTCAACTCCTTGAAATCGCCTACTCCAAAGCCTCCACCTCTCTCTTTGGCCTCTCATTGCCTCAAAACCTTAAGGCTTCCGCTCTTTCTCGTGTCATCGCGGGACCCGCTGATCATGCTGACGTCACTTTCCGGCAGACAGAGCTCGAAAAAGATAAAGCATCCAAGTTTCTCTCTGATTACATCTCTGCCATTGCTGATGAGTTGAAAGGTAAATGAGGATTAAGTCAATTTTGATTACTTAATAGTTAAGATTTAAAAAAAAAAACTTAAACTTTTTATTTATTTTGTGATCTGGGTTATTTTGATTTAAATTATTGCTTTTTTTTTTTTGGTTGGTTTGGTTAGATGATCCATTAGTGGTGTCAATACTGGATGGGAATACTTTGAAGATGTTTTTGGAGGATGAAGATGATTATGCTATGTTAGCAGAGAATTTGTTTACTGATATGGATATAGAAGATAAAGGGAAGATTTGCAAGAATGAGCTGAGAAATGCACTTGTTCATATGGGTGTTGAAATGGGGATCCCTCCTTTTTCAGGTTCCTCTTCCCATTTCCATATCATTTTTTCTTATGTTGTTTTGATGTATCAATTTGTCTTTTCAACTTTTGATATGGTGATCCTATTGAATGCACATGGTGAAACTCATTTATAGATCAATAAGGTCTTTGATCACTTCCTTGCACCCTCTTGTGTCCGACCGCGTCATCCGTCATTTTAGATGGAATGTTTGACACCGTAAGTTCACCACCAGAATGAGATGCTACGTGGGAATTGGACTTCTTACACGTTATGAAGTTTTCATGCAGCAAAAACTCGAACATCGTATTCATGGATTTAACTCAATTCATATATACAAGAGTCATTTATGGATCAAATGAGGTCTGTGATCTCTTCCCTGTGTCCACTTGTGCCCATTACCCATCACTTTTTAACCATAAATTGAACAACATAATGACAATTGCTATGTGAAAAAGATTACTTACACATTTTAAAGTGTTTATGCAAAAAAAAAAAAAAATCGAGCTTAATGTTCATTGATTTAACTTGGTTCAAGCACATGGGTTCTGTCCGGCATCATCATTATGACTAAAAGTTCAGACATGAAAGCCTTTTGTTGTCCTTCTCTTTCTTTCCTTTCTGAGATGGTATTGCCTTTGCAATTAGGCAAAAAATTAAATAAAAAGTGCATGTCCCGTTTCGGTGGGTGACTCTCCTAGTATTGGAATCTTATTTATGTCTATTGGGAGATAATAAGTATTTAGAATATCAATTCTTGACTTCATTCAATAATCAAAAGCTTAGATTAGATTCAATCATTTCCTTTATAATGTTGGAGTTGTCAGTCTATTATACATTACGTATCACATCGTGTCAAATTACGGTAATTGAGTTCTCTTAATGTTCTTGCATGGGTGTGTTATGGTATTTCACTTTGCTATGGTAGCACCAATACACTATAGAAAATCTGCATTCTAACTTGAATGTATGATTAATGATAGCATATCATTATGTAAATCCATGGCAAGCGAGCACCTTCCCCATTATCAATCTCTTTAGAAACCCACTTAATGAATCTTGCGTGAATGGCTTATGAATGTTTGATGTTTCCCTTTACTTGTGCCCGATTGATTAGCCTTAGCAAAACCCTGATAAAAACCATCATCCTAACTTGAACGAATGATGAATGATTGCAACTTGCTGTGTAAATCAGTGAGAAAGCATGCAACCATTCTAGAGCAGCCGGACAAACTGGCAGGAGTAGCACATGAGAGATGCCTTTAGTCAAATAGCTTGTTAAACAAGTACTAATTAGCGGTTTTCCTGTGGGTTTGTCAGTTTCCATGCTGTAACAGACAGTGTGATTCAAGGAGATTTTCAAGTACGAAGTTAACATGTTATGTTAAACTCCGAAGCAAGAATCTTATTCTGTTCAGCATTACAATTGCATTTTCTAATCCAGTGTTTAAAGATATGTTATCAATCGTCATTCATTGATGTCATAAAATTCTAATCTTTGTGTTCGTTCCGAATGTTGTTTGGACAGAATTTCCTCTGCTAAATGACATATTAAAAAAGCATGGGGCCGAGGGGGAAGAAGAACTGGGCCAAGCACAATTTGCTGAATTACTTCAGCCAATTCTGCAGGAAACAGCTGATGCATTGTCTGAAAACCATGTTGTTATCATACATAATGTCAAGGTTGTCAATGGTTCTAAGCTAAGAAAGGTAGATCACGAACTCGATCTTTTCTTTGTTATATTTGTAATAATACAGAGATTGAAGAGCATATACTTTTTTGAAATTCTTCATGTAATTACTACTTAAACATTTTTTATCATTTCCAATTGGGTAAAAAAAAAAAAAAAAAGAAGAGGTTTTTCATGAAGTGGGAAGGAAATTGAACATACTTGTATTCAGCACTTACACTCGAGTCCAAATAACATACGAGTGGAAAAACTTGGTTATAATTTTGGAAACCTTCGAATGTGAATGATTAATATAACTGATCCCGTTTAGTAGGAGAATTGATAGGTAATTGTTGTTAGGAATTATCAAGTTGTCGAACACAAGGGTGAATTCTGATGTCTAAGTTTACACATTGCAGCTCTTGGCAGACGAGAAGCAATTTGACAATGTTGTAGAGAGAGTTTTGCAGGAAACAAAGAGCGGAAAAGATGGGCTGCAGAAGACAACAGAGCTAATCAGGAGTTTCTTCGAGAAACATGGAAAGGATTTCGGCTTGCCACCATCAGAATCTAATGACGCTGTGATTCTTCTCTACGATGCAGTCTTTTCTGAAGTAGAAAATGAGAAGAGTGTTGTGAAAGCGGACAATGAATTCAGGGAATACATGAAAGACGTCCTCAAGAAGTTTGCAGAACAGCTTGAAGATAATCCCATCTATTGTGACCTTGATGATTAAGGGAGTGATTTAACAATGGAACCGGTTCTTCGGGTGATGGGCTGTTCATATTTATCCGGCATTTGCTCCTCCCCACAGGGATTCTTATGTTTATAATTTTATGCTTAAATATATTTTATGTATACCTGATGATGAGGTCTATGTTGCATCTTTTATTCACAAACTAGTTTTACCTTCACGTCTAAATCACATTACAGCAGTATAAATAATGATTTCATGGCTATTTCGGATTTACCATGGTCTTGATTTAAGTGTCAAAAGTTGCACAGGTGATAACTGGTGAAAAACACAGATTGGCACCGCTACTCATCAATAGCAATGATGATACTATAATTTTAAAAGGGGAAAACACAAATTTGAATAAACTTTCAGTTTGTTTTTGTTAAGCTAGTTAACAAGAGGCAAAAAGGAGTATTGAAAGGAACAGCACATGGTGGTTTGATGTTTGCGCCTCCGCAAATGGTGGGGCTCAGCTCAAGACAATTGCTCAATGCTCTATCATTTTCTGAAGAAAAAGGGACACGTTACCACATAAACGAGATAGCCTAGGGTTCAGTTTTTGTTGTGGAGTTGAGCTTTTTCAATATAGCCACTTCTGGTATAATCCTCGGCAAGATTTGAGCCACAGATTCTGATGGTTTAATGGAGCTATCAAGGTCACCATCTAGAATTAAAAGAGGTTTTCAAATCATTGACAATAAATTCCAGCCCCAGATATGACCCCAAAAGGTTGAAAAAGTTGCCAGGATGCCCTATCTTACGCCAACTTGAATGAGTGTTGTTTTTTTTTTTTTCTAAGAGGTAAAGTAATTTAATAGGTTGGCAAATTGAGGATTTTTTATTAAATGGTAGGTAGCAAACACATGATATTTAATGTACAAAGGGAAGTAGATAATGTTTTATTTGGTAGAAGCAATTTTGAAAGGTGCAAAATTATAAGGATTAGAATTTTTAGATAATTTTATATGAATTGTTTTCAAATTTTACCCATTTTTGAATAGCTTAGATGGTTTGGAGCCTGCATTAGTCCATTGAGAGTGATTCCATCTTCCATTACTTTGCTATTTTGTGAATTCATATTCTTTGTGCATTTTTTTTTTGCATTTCTTCATTTAACACAAAAACTTCAATAAAAGTTGAGTAAAATGAAAAAGAATGATAATTCAGAATATTATGAGAGAATATCCCTCACATGAAGGTGATGGTTTGGTAACAAATTCTATGAATTACAATACCCCATAGCAGGAACCATTCAAGGGACCACCAATGAATAATCCATCAGTTGATATGAACAAAAGGAAAAGCAACTTGCACTGGCATTTAGATAACAGATCAGTTTGGTATATACCCATCGGTTCATACGAAGGTGAGAAGACATTAGGAATGGAAATGGCATTTATTTAAGCCTTGCATATCATCTTACAACAGCACCTTGTCATGGAAAGCTAACTTCGAATACAATCCCCTTTAAACAACAGTACACACACTAAAATACCAAAATTAAATACTAAACCTGAAACTGGTTGATGCATTCCCCCCATCTGCCAATAAAACTCGCTTTAAAGCAACTACACGACCTGTACTTCTTCATTCTTTGCCATCGGCTGCACGAAGTGAGCCCAGCTGGACTGGTGCTTGAGTTCCCACAACCTTGGATGACCCGTAGACAGATAGGTCTATGCCTTGAGCCTTCTCTTTCTCAATTTGTTCCTTGATCCAGAAGTATGTAATTCTCAGCCCATCCTACAAAGCAGAGTATAATAAATATTCGCCATAAGTGAACCACAACGTTTGCTCAAGTCATGATAATCGTGAGCGATAACGGAATTCAGTTACCTTCAACCTCATTGTAGGAGCCCAACCAAGTTTTTCTTTGATCAACGTATTGTCTGAATTACGACCACGGACACCCTCTGGGCCAGGAATATGATGGATTGGAAGATTTTTATCCTCAAAGCTAAGAACAATCTCTGCCATCTCATTCATGCTCACCATCTCATCACTTCCAATGTTCACAGGTTCGCGGAAATCTGACTTTGTCAATCTGAAGACATTAATTTAAAGAAGGTTAATCACTAAGAAGCTTCTTTCCACTATCAAAAAAGAATCGAGCCAAAATCCATCAGTTTTTCAGCTAAAACATCCCACGCTATAAACATTAGAAAACTGTGGCTAGAAACACATCATACAAATGACATATTCCTTTCTAATTTTTAGTATAAGCCAATCCATGCAGACCAAACATTTATTAAAACCGAAACATTCATGGCATGTTCCTTTGAGCTTTCCCTTAAAATTGTTGCCTAAAGTATGAGTTTTGGCTGGAGGTGATAAAAAAAATGCTAAATTTTACCTAAGTACACCTTCGACACATTCATCAATGAAGGTGAAAGATCGGGTCTGAAGACCGTCTCCCCACATCTCAAACTTGTCAATGGAAGTAATAGCTTTTCTGCAAAAGGCAGCTGGAGCCTTCTCCCTTCCACCTATAAAATGGATAGACGAATTTAGCATGTTCCGTAAGCAACAAAATACATAAGCACTAACAAAAAGTAATGAATTTACCTTTCCATGTTCCAAAAGGACCATAAATGTTGTGAAACCTTCCAATACGACACTCGATTCCAAAATCTTTGGTGTAGTGCTTGCACAACTCCTCGGTTGCAAGCTTTTCCAAGCCATAAGCATCTTGAGGCTAAAACCAAAATTTAAGAAGTGAAAAATCAGTAATTACATCATACTGATCAATCAAGCATAAGGTTACCGGATAGTTGTTAATGACTACGAGTCACTAACCTCAGCAGGCCAGGCATCGGATTCTTTCAGGCTCACATTAGTGTCCAACTGCTTAAATTCAGGGTAGATACAAGCACTCGAGGCATAGAAAAACCTAAACAAACCAAGATATCGAGTTTAAACCAACTATTGCAATGAATAAAAGGCAAACATATAATGCACCGACCCAACAAACCTCTTAACTCCACTAATCCTAGCAGCCTCAAGCATGTTGAAACTGATCATAGTGTTGTTGTACATAATGACAGAGTGGTTTGACTGAATGAAACCCATCCCACCCATATCGGCAGCGAGGTTGAAGACATGGTCCACTCCTTTGGAAACTTTCAAGCAATTCTCCATGACTCGAAGATCAACGAGGTGGAATTCATTACAAAACATATCTTCTGTCATGTGCTCGTTCTTCTTCCAGTCAGAAGCAATGATGTAATGGCCTTCACTCTTCAGACGTCGAGCAATGTGGGAAGCAATGAACCCACCGGCACCAGTGATGGAAATCCGGAGTTTCTGAGATGGCCAGTAAGGCTCCCTCTCCAGAGCATCATAGGTGTAAGCACCATAGCTGGTTCCATCAGTACTGCCCATCCTGCATATACTCCATTACTCACAACTTATATGCTTGAAACTTAAGAAATTGAAGCAAGAAATTAACAAGTTGAAAATGCTACAACTTTACAATTTTAAAAGAGTAAAGAATCTCCAAGTTTGGGGGCGGGGGGGCGGGGGATAAGTATATTAACGAAACCATAAATAAGTAATACCCCCCAAAGATAAAGATAAGTTTTTTTTTTTTGGTGAACAAATCCAAGTGATAAAGTTTAAGAATACAAAAATTCAAGCTTTCATATAGCAGCGAAAGGCATATATGTATTCGTTTAGCTAGTAAAGTCAAACTGGATAAAGAAATTTATATTAGCAAACCATATAACTATATATAAAAAAGTCCTAATTCAGAATAAAAGTGTAGCAAACAAATCACTGCAATGCTCCAAAGTTCAAAAAGGAAGAAAAAAAAAGAACATCTTGACAAGCAAATATTTTCATTTTGGGGTAAAGCAATACACGTCTGCGATTAAATCATATAATTTCCTCAAATTCTAAATTCTGCGTAGAAGTGGGGAAAACCGAACACAAATGTTAAAAGAATACAAATGAAATTCTTTAGCTTCAAAGAATGGAAGCAGAGAATCCAAAAATGTGAAGCAGAGGGCGAATGAAAATGAAATTTAAAACAAACCAAGAAAAATTAAAAGCCATAAATAATGACAATAACTATTTAGACACAATAAAGAATTTGGGGGGGGGGGGACAAAAACTTCAAAAACAGAGCACTGAAGCAGTACATGGAAGAGAAAGCAAAGAAAACCCAAGAAAGAAATTTACCTGAAAAAGACTTAAAAGTTGAGAACTTTGACGAGAAAAAGTGATGGAAGAAGGAAAGGAAGCAAATTCAGAAATAAAGATGAAAGGGTATAGATTGTAAAGCCTGTAATGCTCTGCTTTCTATATATAGATGGAGCCAGAAAGAGGGGAAAAGTCACAAAAGCTACTATTTTTATTTATTTATTTATTTCTTTTATGCTTAGCCTAGTTTTTTGGTTTTGTTTTTTTCAATATGTTTTAGAAAGATTTGGCGACAGAAATTTGATGTTTTTATTGGTTTTTTTTTTTTTTTTTTTTTGAGAAATTAACAACGATGAAAGAGGGAATAATTTTTATATTATATATAAAATTAGTTTCTTTCCGTTAAAAATAAAAAATAAAATAGTATTATTTAAATAATTTTATATATTTATATAGGTTTTTAAAAAAATTAAAATTAAAATTTTAAAGAAAATTAAAATTAAATTATTTTTTAAAAAAATATAATGATAAAAATTTTAAATATTAAGATAAATATTTATTTATCTTAATGATAATTAAGTAATATTTATAATTATTATTTACTTTACCATAATTATATTTTTTTTCCTTAAGTAATTTTTTTAGGTAAAATTTTCAAAATTTATCTAACCCTTTTAAATTTTATTTAAAATCTTACATTTTATTTATTTAAAATTTTAAAAAATAATTATTATTTAAAAATTTTATAATATTTTATAATTGTTTTATAGTTGTGTATAAATTTTATAATGAATATAATGAATAATTTTAATCTATTTTTATTTTTTTTTTAAATTTTGTAGTTCAATATGTTATTTTATAAACACAAGATGTCAAAATTATTATATAATTGATTAAGTATTAATTCAGTTGACATCCGTATTGTAGAGAATACAGGAGAATATGATTTCAAGTGTATTTATTCTCCTATTTAAGAGTTGGGATAAGATTATATCAAATAAATAATAAATAACATTAGAAACAATTGAATATTTTTAAGACTTAACGTGTTAGTTGAATTTCTCTCACTTAAAATCATTTAAATGATCAGTAAGATATTTTAAATGCATTATTCTTTAATAAATATATAGGGATTTTACGATGATTTTAAATTATTTGATAAAATACACCAAAAAAATTTATTTGATAAAGGTTAATAAAATTAAATTTATTTAATATGAAAATGTAGAATAGGTATATTGCATTAATAGTATAAAATTTATGTAGAAATTATAATATGAATTAAAAAATAATTACTATGTCAGATAATATTATTAAATATTTTGAATATATTTTATTTACTTAAAAAGTTGTAATATTAATAAAATATTTTAAAAATAAAAACATCAATATTTATCAAATTTTGTTAAAATAATGTTTAAAATTCATTCGATTAGGTAAAAATATAATATTTTGAAATTTTATTTTTTTGATAATTAAACACTAATTTAAAATAATATTAATTTAAATTGAAAGAAATCACTACATAAGAATATATAATAATAATATGCCAACTATTTCACTTCATGAAAGAAATTTATAGTTGTTTAAAAAAAATAATGAACATAAAATATACAAATAATATTTTGTTATATATATAGCTCACTTTAACCTCGGAAACTTCACATTATCCGTCACAAACCTCACGATGTATTCATAGATAACTTAATATGTGCCTCTCAATGAAGCTAACAACACGGCGAATTTTGAGTTCATTTGCGGTTGGACATTTTCATTAAGACTACATATGTATATATTATTTAAATTTTATAAGTTAATTATAACCTATTAAATTCAAAATTTTAAACTATTTTGTAGTAATTTTTATTTATATTATTTTTAAAAAATGTTGTTTCTTATTTTTTTTAAAATAGAAAATGAAATGTAAAAAATCGAGGGGCACCACTTGAATAAATATAGGTATATACCTTATTATATTAAATATATAAGATATTAAAAAGAACTTTATGAAAATTTCAAATTCTAAACAAAGTAGCATATTTTCTGTTTGTCCTTTTATTTTATTATAAATTTATTTCTATAAAAAATTATGACTTTGTTAAATATACATAGATTGCTGGCCTATATATATACTTGGAGAGAAATGTGACAATCCTCCTCCTCTATAAAAAAAATTTCTTATATTTTAAATTATAAAAAAAACCATATAATTCCAAATTAAAGAAATGATTATTTCCCTTTTTTAGGGAAAAACTTTTTTATGGTAATTAATTTTCGCTTACTAGAATAGATTTAACAATCCAATATACGATATTACCTTATTATATTTCCTTTACAAAACAAGAATTATTCACTCTCTAGTTTTTGGTCTCTTTACAAATTATTTATCATCGTTATTATAGCAACAACAAAAAATGTGAGTTTAAGCATGTTTAAGTGCGTATATCTTTTTTTTCAACTCTTAGTCTACCTCTTGGCATACTCTCGTCTGCCTCTGGACACGTCCTTGGTTTTTTGGTTTTATTACGTTGATTTTTATGTTTTTTAGCATTTCACCGTGAGGGTTTCTCTAGTTTTCTTTGAGTTGAGTATACTAGTAGGATAGCGATCAAATCGAATGGAGAGGGGTATGGAGAACTTGAGTATTGATGATGGAAAAGAAGATGGGTAGAGTGTTGCTGGTGAGGAAGAAACTCAGAAATCGGCCAATGATTTGTGTCTTGTGGGTTGTTGTTTGACTGTCAGTGTGGTACATTTCCCAGCCATGAGGAATACTATGGCTAACCTTTGGCATCCTCTTAGAGAAGTACAAATTTCAGATCTGGGGGAAAACACTATCTTTTCAAGTTTTTCCACGAGGTAGATATAGCGCGAGTGGAAAATAGAGCCCCATGCACTTTTAATAATTAGTTTTTAATCATTTATTGGTTGAAGGAAGATTAGGATCTGATGTAGATCCCTTTAGTGTTTGCGAATTTCTAGGTCCAAGTACATGATTTGCCATCGGGTTTCTATTCTGAAGTGGTGGCAAGGCAATTTAGGAACTTTATTGGAAACTTTATTGAATATGATACAAAACAAAGGAATGGGAGAATGAAGAATTTCTTGAGGATTCGGGTGTAATTGGATGTTTGAAATTCCCTAAAGAGGAAGAAGAAATTAATTTTATCACCATCAAGGCATATATATGCTACTTCTGAATATGAAAAATTAACTTTATTTTGTTTTATATGTGGTTTGCTAGGCCATAATGATAGATTTTGTCTCGTTTGACTCAATCATAAGGGAAAATAAATACAGTAAGGGTGGGATCTCTCTTTGCGTACGCCACCAAGAAGAGCATCTGTTGACGATAGTATTTGGCTCCGAGAGGAAGGAGATGGCGGATTTTGTGGGGCAAATATGGGAAGGCAAAATTTGAGGAGCAACCTTGAGGTGGATAAGAATAAAGATAATTGGCAGAAGATAAATCCTATTTTAGGATTTAATTTGGAGGGTCTATCTAGTCAACAGGAGTTTGGCAGGGAAGGAGTGGGCAGTAGGCTAAGCTTAGAGTCAATAGAACATGACTATGAAGAAAACCCATTAGAGATAATGGAAGGAAAAAAGAGGCCTAGGTTTAAAAACATGAATTCCAAAGTTTTGAGTCAACTGAATTACGTCAAAAATATTGTTAAAGATGAGGATGTTCAAACTTGACAAATATCAGCTACTGCCCGTGGGCAAGCCGATTAGACGCTATGAAAATGATCAGTTGGAACAGTCGTAGTTTAGGGAATTTGTAGATAGTGTATCAACTTCCACACATGTTGAAGATTAATCATCCCCAACTTGTCTTCTTTGTAAAGACAAAGCTTAGTGCCGACAATATGGAAAAGGCAAGGATGAGATGCGATTATCAGTGTGGAATTGATGTGCCAGTAGAAGGAACGCGAGAGGGAGGGTTAAGTTTGGGATGGAAAGTAGGTTGTTCAATTACTATTCATAGTTTCTCAAAAAACCATGTTGACGTCGAGATTCATGAGAGTCAAAAGATTCTAGTTTAGGGATGGACAAGATTTTATAGAGCCCTTGCAGAAACAAAGTGGGGTCTTGGAATTTAAAAAACCTTGAAAGATCCCAGAATTTACCATGGCTTGTAAGTGGGGATTTTAATGAAATTTTATTTGCATATGAGAAGAGTAGGGGTATTCTAAGGGAGGAAGGTCAAATGGAAGAATTTTGAGAAATTTTGGAAGAATGTTGTTTACAGGATATTGGTTTTTCGGGTCCTTGGTTCACATGGGAACAAGGAAATCGACTGAAGACTAATATTTGAGAACGACTTGATTGAAGTGTTGCAAAGGTAGAATGGGCACAATTGTTTCCCAATTTTTCTCTAAAACACTTGCCTCATTATTTCTCTAATCACTTCCCGCTACTTATTCAAACTTATCAAGGGGAGTTTAGGAGGAGGAAAAAACAATTTAGGTTTGAGGGGTGGTGGAGATGGAAGATTCCTGCGAACCCGAAATGAAGAAATTGTGGGAGAATAGTTCGAGAGATCTAACTAACATATTGAGGACGGTAAGTATCGGATTAAAGAATTCGGCTGAAAGGGTGAAATCTAAAAGAGGTGAACTAACTAAGAAACTTGGTAAAAGGCTGGAGGAGTTGGATAATCAGGAGACAAGTGATGAGATGTTTATAACACCTCATACCCGGCCTAGAAGTTAAGACCAAATATGGAGGCTACATCAATAGAACAAACCAACCTTTAACTACTTGAAATTCAACTATCGGAAATCATGTAATTAGTTAAATCAAACATAGAAATTCAAACTTTCAACAGGTAATCCAAAATAAATGCACAATAGCATAAGTTTATAAAAACAGTGAAAAAACTAGAGAGGAATGATCGAGCTCCTGCCATGCTGACTCACCTAAGTCTATAGGTTACCTGTAATCCAACAAACAGACTAAATGAGTTTACAACTTAGTATGTAACTTAAGTTCTCAATTAAACAATAATATAGCAGATGTGATTTCAATTTATCTTTAGTAAGTAAATTCTTAGAATCGAATACAGAAGCAGAAATAGAGGATATCAGATACAATTATAGAATAGTTCAGATATAGATGCAGGTTCCTACCCTAACCGCTACACACCGTCTTCGTCCATCCTTACACACCATATAGGTTTTCAAGTAGCCATTCATCCCTACACACCACATAGTGACTATGTTTCACGTTTCAGAAGATTGCAGTCCAGCTGCCAGATCAGAATGTGATAACACCCCAAAGTCAAATATATAAGTTTAGGCTTAGCCACTAAGTTCGACAGATTATTAAACTGCCCACACTTCCTCCTTTTCACAATCCTGACCCAATGCAGATACAAATATAACAAATTTCATGTTAACTATATATATAAAAATAATAGATTATTCAGTAACAGACTGTCACATAATAGTCTTATTGTCTAATTCAGATCAAATAGACCTTACAGTAAGCCTACGTTTGATTCGAACGGTGATTACGACCTTAAGGTAAAATCCTAATTTTCTTGCCCACATGTTCGTATAGATTCACATGACCCAGCACACACCCGTGTGGCTTAAAATAATGAGTTACATGGCCTCGTGCATGATTTGGCACATGCTCATGTGACTCAAAACCCGAAATTTCTCTCACATGGCTTGGACACACGCCCATGTCCTTAGTTCGTGTGCCTCTTATATGAAAATAGTGAGTTACACGGCCTACCACAAGGCCTGACACATGACTGTGTGGCGTCGACAACCATGTTTTTTGGCGTTCGTAAATTGTAAAAGTTCGGGTTTTTTGTTACACACTTGACACGATTTCGACGTAGAAGCAATCAAGATGAATCCAAAGCCTAAAAATAGCAATCCAAAGACTAATTACATAATTAATTTCAACGAAACACTAGAATTAACATGCAAAACCAAAACTTATGTTGCAAAGCTTTGACATAAAACCCCAACTTAAAATTCAACACTCACTTTGTATGAAATTGCAAAAAATAAAACTAGTGTGTTGGAGAAACGGTTCCCGTAAGATCTTCCTCTAAAAAGGAAGTTGATTGAACACTTAAACATAAAATTTGAGCAAACCAAACAAAAAACCAATTTCAAAAAAAATGAAACAATAACAACCGTCTAACAGAATTTCCACAACAAAAACTTACGTAGTTTACCTTTCAGTTGACAAACAACAGAATACACAACTTTCCTAACAATAGAGCAGTAAAAAAATTAATAATGGAACTTCAGATGTTAAAGACGAAGAAGAAAAATAAAAGAAAGAAAAAAAAAGAAAAGGAGAAAAGAAACTAACGGGAAAACAAGAAGAAATGAAGAAACGTTTTGGTCCTATTTTAAGAAAATAAAATAAAAATAAAAATAACAAATTCTATCGAGTAGTAAAAATATATACGTTCCCTCTTTGCTTACGAAGAGACTCGAACACAAGACTAAAGAGTATACAGAAGCTTAACCATTGAACCAGCAAGCTCGTTCCTAATACAGATTAACATAAAATAAACTTAAGTCAAGAGTTCAATGATAGCGGTTGAACTAAAATAAACAGTAAAAATTCAAGAAGGAATACTCAAACCCCCGATCTTAAACACAAAAACAGAATAGTCACAGATACAAAGACTTAATTATATCAAAATTTAATAGACAACACTCAAATTTTGGGGGTGTTACAGTGTTAGCCAAATTGAGCGATGTGAAGCTGCATTTTAATCTAGATGTGAAGAAAGATGAGAAATATTAGGAACAAAGAGTGATGGCAAATTGGTTGGAAAGGGGAGATTGAAACACCTCCTTTTTACCATAATTTTTCTTCCTATACGCATCGCAAAAAGGGATAAATGGGCTACAAAATGAGGAAGGTTGGCTGGTTACTAAACATTCTTTAGTAGAGAATGTGGCACAAAATTACTTCTTGGATCTCTTCTCGACTAAAGGTATTGGTAATATAGATAATTTATTGTCAAGAGTCAAATTATGTGTAACTGATAGTGTATGAACAGGGATTTGATGGTCGAATACAAAGGTGAGAAAATATATGAAGCTTCGAAAATAATGGGTCCTATAAAAGCTTCGGGTGAGGTGATGACGACTTTCCTACTTTATTTTTTCAAAGGTATTGGCATATTATTGGGAAGGATGTTTGTGCTTTATGTTTGGACAATAAAAAATAGGGGTAAACCACTGGAAACGCTGAATAAGGCGAATATTGTCTTAATTCCAAGAATGGACAATTCTACCAGTTTGAAAAATTTTAGACCAATTTGTCTTTGTATGATGTTGTATAAGATTATTGTGAAGATAGTGGTGAATAGGTTACAAAAGATTCTTGAGTCTTGCATCGATGAAGCATAAAGTGCTTTTATGTCTGGTACACTCATTACAGATAATGTGCTCTTAGCTTATAAAGTATTACATGCTTTAAAAAAAAAAAAAGAGGAAGGGGAGAAAGTGTTGCTTGTCATTGAAATTGAAAATGAGCAAGGCTTATGATTTGGTGGAATGGTCTTTCATTGAGAAAATAATACTAAAAATGGATTTTGTAAGAATTTGGGTGAAGTTTATAATGCATTGTGTTAATTCAGTATCGTACTCTATTATTATTAATGATAATTTGGGTAAAAAACTTAAACTCGAAAACGGGTTGAGACAGAGAGATCCACTGAGTTCATACTTATTTTTATTTTGTAATGAGGATCTTTTGGCACTGATGAGACTTGCTAAACAGGAGGGATTGGTGAAGGGGGCGAGAATTAGTCTAAAGGGGCCACAAATAACCCACTTAATGTTTGCAGACAATTGCATTTTATTTGAGAAAGCGACTACTACAAGAGCTAGTATTATAAAGGGCATCCTAAAGAAGTATGAAAAAAGCTTGGGGTAGTGTATTAATTTTGAAAAATATATGAATTTCTTTAGCATGAATGTGTCGTATCAGGTTAAGCAACTGGTTTCACAAATCTTTAATGTTAAGGTGTCTACGGAACTAGAAAAATATTTGGGGCTACTGAATATAGTGAATGGTGGAAAATGACTGGTTTTTCAAGGATTGAAAGATAAAATGAGATGGAAGATAAGTGGGTGGAGTATCCGACATCTCTCGTAAGGAGGTAAGGAGTTTTTCATTAAATCTATTATTCAAGTCATTCTTATGTATTCCATGTTGTGCTTTCTATTACCATTTTCTTTATGTGTGGAGTTAAAAAATGTTATTGGTAATTTGGATTTGCTTGTTAAACAAGGTTAGCGTTTGATTAATTATCCAAACTCATTGTTAGCGAGATATTTAAAGGCAAACTATTTTCTGAATACAAACTTTCTAAAGTCGAGTTTAGGAAATCTACTTTCGTATACTTAGAGGCTAAAAAGGGTCTTTTTGTATCTGGGATGTGTTGAAGAATTGGTACAAGGGTAGTAGTTTTGGTTAGAGATGATGTTTGGATTCTTGGGAATGCAAATTACAAACTTTAGCAACCTATTGCCAATAAAAGTATACATATTGTGGCTGATTTGATTGATCCAATTACGAGAAAATGGAGAGAAGAAATTATTCGATCTACCTGTGATGAGGTAGAGGCCCAATGAATTTTGAATATTCCTTTAACACAATTTCCACATAAGGTTTTCTTAGCTTAGGGTGGTGAGTTGTCGGGGGAGTATTCAATGTGTACAGATTGTTGTTACAAGAAAATAATGCGGTAACTACAAATAGGGCCAATTGTCTCCATTCAACACTTTACAAAAAGTTATGGCTATTGGATCTGCCTACCAAGTTAAAAATTACAGTATGAATAATTACAAAGAATTATTTGCCTACTTTTGCTAATCTAAATTACAGAAGATTAATGGGAATGCCAAAATACTCTAGATGTGTGAACGAAATGGAAATAGTGGAACATGTGTTTTAGGATTGCCTAAAATCAAAGGAGATCTGGCAGCAATTGGGTATTAAGTGGCCAACATCGTCATCAGATATGCACATTAAAGATTGGGTGAATCAGTTCTTTGAAAATAATTTTAAATACCTTCGTAGGATCTTTTGTTGTACTTTGTGGGCTATATGAACTGGGAGAAACCAACTACTGCATGAAGGAAAAAATAGAACAACCTTAGAGGTGACAAATTTTATCAAGAATTATTTGGGAGAAATTGATGGAATCATTGAAAAGAAACAATAAAGCAGGATGTGCAAGCATGATAAGAGGAATCTAATGACCAGATTATTAAAATAAATTTTGGTGTAACGTTCTGTAAGCAAAATAATAAATCGTATTGTGCTCTAGAATTATCATCAGAGATGTAACTAGAAGGGTATTGTTTTTAAAAAGCGTATTGCATGATAACATAACTTCACCATTTACGGCTAAGGCACTAGCATGTTTACAGGCGGCTAAGATGGGGCTACATCTTAGACTTACGATGATAGAGATAGAAGAGGACGCCTTACGGTGATTTGGAAGCTGCAAACAAAAGGAATCGAAAGGTCAATAATAGGTGCTCACATCTTAAACGCCAAGGCTATTTGTGAAAGATACCAAGCATGTGTCTTTTAACACGTGCCAATACAAGCGAATGGTGTAGCACATTTACTGGGTGGAGAAGGGTTAAAGAGATATGTAGAATCTTATCTGATCGGTGAGGTTCATCTCTTTGCAAAAAAGGTAGTTGACGAGGATTATCGATAGCTGGGTTAGGTTTTTACTGCAGAACGAACTCTAATCAGTTAAAAGTGGCGATGGACAACAATACTCACTTTAAGCTAGCAAAACGAAAAATAGAAGAGACTCATAAGTTGTTTCACGATTTAGGCTTTAGTGTTGTGACCTGAGCGAAGGCAAGATAGTAAATACTGGGCAAATTTGAAGATTATTTTTCTTCTTTAAGATGAATCGACATGCACAAGAGCAGATATGCAATGGTTTTCCAAGAAACAAAAAAGGAATTTGAAGGGACTTGGTTTTTTCAAATACTTAGGGATAAGAAAATGCCTGCTTAGGTGGTTAGGTTACTTATTTTCTTTACGTTTTTTATTGTGTTGTCTAAGTTAGTTTTTTGCTTTTTTTGTGTCTGGGCTTTAAAGAACTCGGTCTTGTTTAGTTTTATTTATAATTCAACTATTGTTTTTTCAAAAAGAAGAAGAAGAAGAAAGTGTGTATATCTTTTTATTCGAAGATAGAGGGTTTATATCTTAGTCTAATATCTTTTGATTCCAAGATTGGGGATTTATATCATAGTTTAAGGTGGTGTTTGATAAATTGAAAAATTAAGTGTCAAAAAATAAGTGTCAAAAAAATAAGTATTGAAAGTTGAAGTATTGATAAGTTGTAAAATTTGTTTGATATATTATTTAAATTTAATTAAAAAATACAATTAGATTGTTTGATAAATATAAATTTTAAATTATAAAAAAATATTTTTACATTTTATCTTTAATTTTAAAACATTTTAACTTATTGTAAATAAAAGTCAAATTTTAAATGTAAAGCTTTTATAGGATAATATAATATTAAAATAAAATTGAAATAACTGAAAATATTCTCCATTGAGTTATAGGTAGCTCTTATTTACAATGTTATTTAAACTAGATCGATAAGCCTGACCGGTTGGATCAGGAATTGACTGGAGTACCGGTCCAAAGAGTGGTTTGAACCAAATAGTCTGGGAACCGATACAGACTAGCTTGAACTGGCTAAAAATTAGTTGAATCGGGATTTTAAAAAAAATTTAATCGAACTTATTAGACCAATTAAACCAACAAATAGATGGCTTGATCGATTTAACCATCGGTCCGATTTAAAAAAAAATTACTTATTATCATATCCCAAATTTTTTTATAAAAAAGAATCTGTAAAATTATTTTTATTTGGATTATCAAATATGAGTAAAAAAATTAAATCATTAAAAAATTAATTTTCAATCCGACATGCTTGAGACTAGAGGTGTTCATGGGCCGAGCCCAACTAAAAATCCAGACCCATTTACTGGGCCCGGGCCCGGTTCGGCCCAAAAAATGGGCCAAAAATTTTACCCAAACCCGACCCAGATAAAAATGCTAAAACTCGGGCCTGACTTGGTCCGCCTGTATTAATTTTTTATATTATTTTTATATAATTTTTAAATATATATAACACATAAAAAATACTAAAAACATCAAAATAAATATTTCCCAACAAATTAAAAATAAATTTTAAAAAATATGTAGACTTAAATAATACTAAGATAAATGCAACTTAACAAGAAAATGTCTCTAAAATAATAACAAAATTAACAAATGCCTTTAAAATTATAACAAAATTAACAATAAAATAAGTTTTATATAATATCCAAACAATAACAATAACATAGTAGCAACATAATAGTAAAATGGTAGCAAAATAGGGAGAAAACAACAAGAAAACAACATTAAAAAAAAAAAAGAACAGATTTTTTTTGTTCTTTAGTAAATTCGGGCCGAGTTGGGCCAGACTCGGGCCAAAAATGCCTTACCCGAGGCCTGACCCGTTTTTTAAGCGGGCCTTTTTTTTGTCCAAACCCATTTTTCAGGCATATATTTTTGCCCAAACCCTCTCATATTTCAGGCAGGCCTTTGGGCCGAGCCGGGTGGCCTGACCCATGATTAGTTTGAGACTTATATAAAAAAGATATGTACTTATGGGAAAACAATTATTAATTTTCTCTTCTAGGGAGATTCTTTCAAAAACATTAGGTTTTTCCTTAATTGGATAAATATTCAATTTTGGCAAGAATATGTTTATTTATCATGTAATCTATATTATAATTTTTTAATATCATGCTTGATAGTATAAATTATAAATATATCATTTTAAAATTTTAAAATATTAATTATTATAAAAGTTATCAATAATACTTGAAAATAATATTTAAACAAGTAACAAAACATAAAATCGAATCATTATTTATAATATATGTTAATACAAAAAAGTATTTGACAATATGTACTAATAAAATTAACAAAAGAAATGAATACCATATACAATTTTATCTAATTATTTTAACATTTCATTTTTTAATTATTCCCTCTATAACATTAAATAAATATTCATTATCATCTCCAATTGATGCGTAACCAAATATACATAATTAATAATAAATATTAGGTAAATTATTTAATTATTTTATGTCAAAAAAATAAAAAAATAGAATATATGTCATAAAATTAAAATGTTATTATCATTGTATAAAATTAACATTCAAACTTAAATAAGATGCAAAGTCGAATTCGAGTAATTATGTATAAAAATTAGAGAATGTAATTAAAATGTTGCGAATACACTAATTATCACCGTTGCAATCAATTACTGTAGTAGTTTGGACAAATATACTAATTTGGCAACAGCTATCTAAAATTTTTAAATTGAAATATGATGATATTTTCCAATCTTTTAATATTATAAAACCATATTTCTAACAAAAATAATTTGTGAAATTATTGGAAATTGGGGCAAAGGAATGGGCAGGAACCTAGTGGGGGGCCTTTCACATGAAGGAAATTTCGTAGAAAGCGGCTCGGCTTTGTCTGTTTTTGGATTAATGAATTTACTTGGAAAGCGTTTTGGGTTTGTGAATTTTGTTTTTTTTACCAAACCCTATTTGCGGATAATGCTTTTGGTCCATTCTTATTTTTTGTGATATCTATCCCTCCATTCTATCCTTTTTACTACAACACTTGAATAGTTATATATTTAAAATATACATTTGTATTTTAATAAATAAATAATAACGTATAATAATTAAAATAAAAAAATTAGTCTAAATTCTAAGTAAATATATCGTATTAAAAATATTAAATATACTTCATTATTATCATTTTCTATAACATGTCAAAAATATTATCATGTTGGTGAAAAGAAAATTCAATATCAAAAAATTAATTTTAAAAAAATTTAACATTGAATTAATTTGTGACACAAATTTAATTAATGACATTACCAATAAACTAAATTTGTGGGTATAAATCTTTTGTGTAATCATATTAAAATGTAAAAAAGAAAATCAAAATGAAACTTTCGTCGTAACAGTAATGTTGAGGTTGTATGCTTGTTGACGTCATGGGTGTAAATCTCATCTTTTGTAATTTTTTATTGATTTTATTTAAAATGTAAAAAGATGAAAGCACCTTTGTAAGAATATAATTTATTTAAAAAATATAAGGTTAGTTTAGTAAGTTCTCCAATTAAATTGGTGTCCGATTGATTCGTGACATTAATCTAGCTAGGAGTTTAAATAATAGTATAGATATATAAAAAATTGTGGGTGAAACAATTTGAATAATAAAATTGAAATGTATAAAAATATTAAAATAAAATTTTGCTTTAAGTGGTAAAGAAAATGTTTTATAGATGTTGATGGCATGTGTTTAAATATTAGTATTTATAATTTTTATTGATTTTTTAAATAAAAAATAAAAGTATCCTCATAATAATATAAATTATTTAAATCATGCATGTTTATTTTAATAATTTTTTTTAACAAAGTGTCGAGTTGACTTATAAATTGACTCAATCACACACTTAGAAAATAGTATAGATTTATATATAATGTGGGTGAAATAATTTTTATAATAACGTTAAAACGTATAAAATATTAAAATAAAATTTTGATCAAAATGATAAAAAGAAAATATTTTATAGATGTATGACAAGAGTTTAAATTTTAACAATTGTAATTTTTTAAATAAAAATATGTAAAAAAATTTTAATAATTTTTTTAACTAAGTAGGATTTTGAAAAACTTAACTTTGTTGGCACAATTACTTTAATGACTTTTGGGAAATCTGTTAATTGGCACATGAGTGGATAAATGATACCAAAAGTCAAATAAAATGACATATTTTGATATATTAATGTATAAATTATGGTTAATAATCACTACTCCAGAATAATCTAATGCGTTATATACAACCCAAAATCACCATAATTTCAACCAATCATTTTTCTAAGTAAAATCTTTCGCTTAATTTAACTCTCAAAGTTTATATTTTATCCGTCATCACTTTTCTTCCTTTAAAAGATGAACATATAAAATTTGACTTAATTAAGAATCACATCATGATTTGGTATGGTCATAAGGAAATACTAATATATGATAATATAAAATTAATAATAGGCTTAATTTACAAATTGATATTAAATTACACATTTTTTTATATTGGTATTTACAAATACGCGCACACACATGTATATATATATCAAACGTGTCGGGATTCGAGGAAATTAATATCGAGCAGTGTTTTTGTCTTAAATGGCGAGTTCATAGTGTGAATAAGTGTCAAGTAGGGTTACACTGCTAACTTCACTATGGAGGGTCAAATATGAGGTATGGAAAAGCTATAGCAATGTAACAATGCAAATATAACTAAACCTAATAGAAACCACATAAGGACAAAACACATTAAGGGAGACGAAAATATTTGACAGAATAGTGGATGTAGTCAAAAATCGCATCTGAGGACAAACCCTGGGGATTTGTTTAGCCGGGACTCTTATAGCTAGAGAGCTCTTTGGGAAACATATGGAGGGCATAAGAATGCGAAACATGACTCATCTACTTCACTAGGGCAAGTGGGAGACTATTGGAACTAGTGCCTTAAGTGTAGCATTTTTGTCTAAGTACACTTGTAATTTTTTCGAACAGATTGATTAATAAAATTATTCATAAATCAAATCAATATACTTTGTATTATTGTCCTCACATGGTTTTTGCATGAAAAGCAAAATAGAAGCAAATGTTGCTCATTAGTTGTCTATTGTTTAACTAATATTAAACGTTATTACGTGGTCGGATTGTAGTATAGAAAGACAACTTATATTAGTAGATGAACCTAAGCATGTCCATAGTCTAATCAGAAATGAGAAAACTAGTTGAAAGACTAATATGTGGTCTATCAAGTCCAATTGGGGAGATGCCTTATCTTGGGCGTCGGAGCGAATGACTCCCATAAGATAAAAACATAAATGTGACTGGCTGAACTGACAGTACATCAAACATAACCCAAGCAGAATAGATCCTAAATCCCTTTATAGATTTATTCACTTGTAACGATCATAGTGTGACATACCTAAATCCTGAGTGGATGGCGGACTATGTATGCGTGACTCGTACAATTTGATGCAAGTAAAAGCCCGAGTTCAAATAGATAAGGAACTGAAAGCTGGTGCGTTGGGTGTACGACTTCTTTAGTATGTAACATAATTCATAACAGTGGAATTCATAGCATAAAATATGAGTAAATGATATCCTCTCATTGGCATTACATGGTTGATGAAAAGTAAACTTGGCCATGGGCCATTCGTCTTTGTGATGGATAACTTGATTATTATTTGATTGTGATTGACTTTTCATGAAAGAAGATGTAATGGTTACCATGAGATAAAATATGATCATATTGGGAGAACAAATATTATCCCAAAGAGGTCAATGATATCCTATGAGGGTGACACACTTATGACAAGGTCTTTGAACAAGCACTGAGTAGTTGCTTTCGTAATGGTATGTTGTTGGGGAGAGCTTAGTCACGATACTATAGTGGAATGACTTCGTGACTAAATGAGTTTACAATTAATAGGCCAAAACTCGAAACTTGATTATAAATCATTCGAGATTCAACTACATATGTCCAATCGGTCTCTCCGCTAACTCGTTGAAACTAGAAATGAATTGCATGTTTGTGTAATAGTTCGGTTTAGAACCTAGTCAGAATAGTGGTTTTGGGACCAAAAATCTGAGTCAAAAAAATATTCAAATATTATTTTTTGTGTTTAAAATATGTGAATTGACATGTGTGAAAATTTCGTATAAAAATTTAATCGTTTGTGTGCTCAATTTGATAATAGGACCTAATCGCGTAAATTGTAAAAGTGGCCTTCGAATTTTTAAAGTGCCTATTTGCTATGTCTTTATAATTGTGAGGTTCTTATGATGCAATTGGACCATTTTTATGGTAAGTGGACATTTATGGCCTTGTATATTAATGTTTTATATGTTATAAATCAAGGGCAAAATTGGTATTTAGTAATTTAAGTTATTTTGGTTAAACCAACATCAAAATAAAGGCCATTATCATCCATATTGCACTGAAAATCAAAGAAATAAGAAAAGAAAAAGCTTGCTATGGTTTTGGCACTCATCTTGGCTAATTAGGTATTTGTTTTTGTTCGATTTTTGATAATTTCTACGTTTTTATAATCGTTGCTTAGTATACTATCAAGCCCATGTCTCAATTTCTGATTTTGTTGAGGATTTTGAGTTGAGCAATTGATGAAACTATGAGCTTTAAGAAGTTTGATGTTAGTAAATGAAAGATATGTTTTGGGTTAGTATATTTTGTCTTTGAATTTTTGATGAGTTTGAATAAAATGGACTAAATTGTGAAAATGAGTTTTTGAGGGACTAAAATATGAAATAAATGAAATATGTGGGCTTGTATGAGCTATATGAAAATTCGGCTAGACATGTGTATAAAGAAATCATGTGTATTTTGTGATTTGGTGAAATGGGGACTAAAATGTCAAATTGTGAAAATGTGAGGACTAATTTGTAAAATGACCTAAATATGTGTTTGGATTGATTTGAATGATTTGGTGAATAAAAGGGTTAAATTTGAATGTGTTTAGATCAAGAACCAAAGAAAATGAAATTAGATCGGGGGAAAATGAAAGTCGTTGAATAGTTGATCGTTTCCATTCATTTCTGTACGAGGTAAATCTATATACAAATAAATGTGTTTGAGATAGTTTATTTATGTTTATATGTTATAGAATAATGATGAATGGTTATGTGCATTGATTATGAGATATTTGAGAAAGTATCGACAAGTTTCGATGTCCGTAAAGTCCAGTACGAACCTTACGAATAGTTAGGATACATATGTCATGACATAGAATCCGATATGTGTTATCGTGTAAGACCACGTCTGAGACATTGGCATCATGCTTGATTTCATGTAAGACCCTGTCTAGGACAGTGGCATTGATATTTGATTACATGTAAGACCACGTCTAGGACGTTGGCATTGTACAAGCTTTCCGAGTTATCTGAGTATCCTTATGATTCCGAACGGTTCAATGGGCATTTCGAGAAATGAATGATAATATGAAATGTGTATCCGATTCAGGTATGTTCGAAGTTGTATATCATATTTGATGTTGAAAGATAAGTATATGTATCTTTATGATCAATTGAGTATATGTGACAAAAGTATAAGAAAATATGCATTATGTGTAAATGAATGAAGAATATGTGAAATGTATTTGAGCTATGTGTTTTGTGATAGTATGTGGTTAAAGATTATATGTATATTATGATGCTTACATGTTTATATTGTTAAGTTTATTTGTATATGGCTTACTAAGCTTTTGAAAGCTTACTTTGTGTGTGTTTGTATTGTTTTATAGATATCGTAGCTATCGGGAGCTCGGGGATCATCGAGGATCATCACCACACTATTGAACTATATTTTGGTACCTTTTGAAAATGTATTTATTGAAGTATGGCAAGTATAGGGTAGAAGTACTTTGATTATGTCTTGTGATGTATATATATCTAGCTATATGATTGGGCTTGATTATGGTTGTGTATATGAATGAGTTCTTGGTATGAAATATGTGATGCAATATGATTGTTATGATGTAATTTGAATAGCTATAGGAATTGGTCATTTTGGTAAGTAATGGTATATGTTTATTTGAAAAAATGGTAAGTTTTGATCATGAGATTGAATGATGTAAGTTGAAGTATTGAAACATATGCTTTGGTATGATTTTGGTTTAGATTTGGTATGATTTGGTCGATGAATTGAGAATAGAATTTGCTGATAATGTAATGGCATGAATAATGTATGTTTTGGTATTGAAATTGGCTGAAATTATGATGCAAATGTGCTTGGTTTGATGTTTATAGGTTTAACCCAAAATGGGTGGCAAATTGGCTTTTCAAATGGCCTATTTTTATCCACACGGGCAGAGACACGGGCGTGTGTCTCAGCCGTGTGCGACACACGGTCATGTTGCACAGCTGTGTGTCCCCTGGGGTACCTTACGATTTTAAGTCAGGCTTGAGCACGGTGAAGGCACACGGGCGTGTGGCTAGCCATGTGACCTAAGTCAGTTTCGACCACGGCCAAGGCACATGGGCGTGTCTTGTGGCCATGTGAGCAAGTCAGTATGTATGCCCTGTTTTGACAGGCCTAGACACACGGGCGTGTCTAATACCGTGTAAGGCACACGGCCTGTTCATACAGGCGTGTGACCTGTACAACTTTGAAATATGTTTAAGTTTTGAAAATTTTTGTATGAGCTCGGTTTAGTTCCGACCCCTTATTAAAGCATGTTTAAGGTTTCAATGACCTATGTAAGGGACTTGATATTGATGTTTGAATTATGATGCTATGATGTTTATGAAATGAATGTTAAATGTTCTGATATGTCCGGTAACGCCTTTAACCCTAGCCCGGTGACGATTACAGGTTAAGGGTGTTATAGTTTGAATAGAAATGAATGAAATGAATAGAAAAAGAGAAACGAGAAACGTTCAAGAATGACTATAGCTTTCTCCAAAATGGAGAAATGGAATCATTTGGAAATGAATGTAAGTTTCCAAAAAATGGAAATGGAACTGGAAATTTGCAATCCTATATAAGATTACTTAAAAAATTATGGAATAATGAGTTTATGTTTTTGGACTATTTTGAAGCCTGAAAATGAAAATAAATCATTTGGTTATAGTGAACATGTTGAGTTGTGACATGTTGAATGTATTTTCTCGAAATTTTACCAGGAGGAAAATCTTCAAAATTTTATCGAAGGGTAAAATCGTCAAAATTTTACAGAAGTAAAATTGGGATGAGAAAATTATTTAATATGTAAATATTAAAGTTTATTTTGGAAAATAGAAAAACTGAATCGAATTGGATCACGGTACAAAGTACTAGGTCAAAAAGGCCCAAAAGTACTCGAAATTGGACTCGATGTGAGAGAGGCCTAAAATCGCTTATATAACATGAATGGGGTGACAACCCTAGTAGAAATATAAGGGTGAGTCGTTCACCGCTCTCCTACTTTAAGTAGGATGTTGTTGTTTTTATTTAAAATGAACCTCTATAACTCTACAAGGGTTATACCTTCTCTTCCTATAAATAGATGACATCAATAGAGCTATTAACACAATTTTTGAGAGATTGTTATTCTGTCGAAAAATAGAGAGAAATTATTCTTAACTTATAATCATATTTTTTAGAATAACAATTTTACTGGTCTATTAAAGAAGAAAGAATTTTTATTTTCACCCCAAAAGGAAAACTTTTTCTAGTTTTGTGTTTTAATTCAATTGGTTCGAGCCCACACTCGAAGCAATTCGTGGTACGAGAAAAGTAGAAAAGATCATTTGGTTGAAAGTCGAAAAAAATCAAGGATTCGCTTATCTGAAAACACATGTATAATTTTGGTCTAAGGTTTATTACTATAAATATCACAACGTGGGTGGGTTTTTAAAATTTTTTTTTCTGCTATGCAAGAAAACTGTTTTCAAACTAAATTTTTCCAACAACGGATAAAACCTTAAGTATAGTGGCTTGATACATGCCTTGGAGCCTTGTCCTAATTCTTTGTTTTCTGTTCGAGTTGTTGTTCTTGTTCCATTCGTATATTCGAGTTTTTTCTCACTGAAATTTGTACTATGAGTTGTATAGAACTTTTTGGGTTTATGGAGCTCTTAAGTTCGAAGATAAAAAAGTGGTGTGGGAGAGAATTAAAGGTAAAAATTATGGGATTAAAGAAGCTTGGTTGTGTAACACCCCAGACCCGTACCGAGACCAGGACTAGGTACGAGGCATTACCGTACACAAACAGGGCTCTTCCAAAAAATACGGGTTATAAAATTTCATTCCAATTTAAAACCAATCAAACAGGACCCACGAGGTCCAAAACATACATTAAAAACAATACAGGACTAAATCGAGAACCTAAGAAAATCTTTAGAAAATTTCTAGGTTTAAGCCTCACACACCCGTGTGGAGGCATTACACACGCCAGTGTGCTTTGGGACACGCCCGTGTCCCTTGCCTGTGTAGAATTATTTGGATTTATTTTCTATTTCGAACCTATAGGGGTTTTCACATGGTTGAGCACACGCTCGTGTCCCTGGCCCGTGTCCTTCACACGGCCTAGACACGTCTGTGTTGTCGTCCGTGTCCAAAAACCTAGACATTCTATTTATGACGTCATCATGCATTTAGGGGCATACAACCAAGACACACGCCCGTGTGCTAGGCCGTACCCTCCACACGGTTGAGACACACGGCCGTGTCTCTACCCGTGTGTTTACTACCATGCATACTGACCTAAAAATTTTAGGTGCAGGGGACACACGACTGTACCACACGCCCATGGGGCTGACCGTGTGTCACACACGGCCTAGATACATGCCCGTTTGTCTACCCGTGTGGACCATTTTAGAGGCTATTTTCCAAGCCTTTGGTCACCCTCAACCAGCTATGCATACCAATATGGGCCTTAGACTTCTAGCTTGGTCTAATTGTACCCTTAAAACTTCCTTAGCCAAGGTCATGCATGTTGCTTCATGTTTTTTCTAATCCTATAATTGACATTACCCTCTTTATGTCAGGGTTACCAGTCCTCAATCACATTTTATCATTTTGCCCATTTTACAACTTATGCCAATTATTACCTAAATCATCCCCAAGTGATTTGGCGACACTTCACATGTCCATTCATAGAATATCACAATAGGCATTCACATGGAACATTTAAAACATAACCATGCATATTTAGTAGGTTTACCACCTACCTCAAAATTAGCCATATCTCATAACCAAATACAAAATGATTAAACATATCATTTAAGCCCTTACATTGGCTAGCCAAATGACACATATAACAAAATGACCAAAAATCCTATACATGCCACTATAACAAAATAAAAGTTTCTATATACCAAGGCAAGACAAGTTAATAGTGTTGACAATACTCCAACCGTCTTCCAATTTTCTCGAGTCCGCGAGCTTTGTAAGACATGGGAAATGAAAAGGGGTAAACATTAACATGCTTAGTAAGTCCGGATAACGGGAAGGTAAACTTACCGGTTATTTAACATACAACCATAAAAAATATTCATGCCAAACATGCATAGTATAAATTCCCTATCACATACACTCAACATCAAGTTAGTCTCAAGCCAATACATTATAATAATCTTAGATGAGCTCATCAATTCAAATATTTCCCTTCTCGTCTCTCATTATAGTCCCGTTGAATTTCTCGAAATCTCGATGGGTATCTTATTTACCGTCAAATCATTCCAGTGACCATTTTAAATACACATTCTCGTGAACCTCACTCTTACAGTGGGATTACCAGTCCAGGCTAAATCCCCCATAACATAAACTCACAGAGTAATGTCGGGATTACCAGTCCAGGCTAAATCCCTTATAATGAGACATACTCTTATGAGTTCGGATCTGAATTACCAGTCCAGGCTAAATTCAGATCTTAACATGATTACCCGTCTAGGCTAAATCCATTACAACACACATATTCTTCGGGAGGCTAGATCACTATAGGATCACCCGTCCGGGCTAGATCCTTTCTACTGTTAATTCATTTTCGAGAAACCCATCGATATCCTTTTTATTCAACTCGGACATTTCATCATGACATCAATTTTTCATGAAATATCATACTTTGAATATCACTATTATAATTTATACATGATCATACATTTCTAAATGTATTTAAAATGGTTTACGTTCGAGTTATATGAACTTACCTGGTAATCGTCTCGGACTTGAATTTTGGTTACTCCGAAACCTTCCGTTTTCCACGGTCGACCTTCGGAATTGGTTCTTTGGGGTCTATATAAACATAATGAATTATTAATACATTACATTATTCATTTCCGGCCTAAAACTCATCCTAGGGCAAAATGACCATTTTGCCTCTAACCTTTCACTTTTTTACAAATTAGTCCTTAGGCTAATATAATGAAATGCATGTAGTTTCTTGGTTACCCATGCCTAGCCAAATGTATCTTAAGCTCATACCAGCCCACATTTTCCTCTATTTCACATTTCTACTGCACATTCTATACTTTTTACAAAATGGTCCCTTTAAGCCATTTCCATGAAAATCTACTTAGTAAAAGTTGTTTACCATCCTTTAAACTCTCATATTCCTCCATAAATCATCAAAACACAGGTATCTCATGCATGGGTAAATTTCCAAACATGAACCCTAGCTTGAAATATGGGTAGAAATGGATAGAGCATGTTACAAGGATCTCAAAAATACAAAGAACATTAAAAACAGGGCTAGGGATCACTTACTATCAAGCTTAAAATGTTGAACCAAAACCCTAGCTTTGGCTATGGAGAATTTTGGCAGCCACAAGGAAGATGATGGCTGATTTTAGCTTGATTTTTCCCTTTTTATTTCATTTAATACCAAATGACTAAAATGCCCTTCCTTACTAAACTTCCAAAATTTTCCATCCATGCCCATTTTTGTCCAAAAACTTAAAAATTGGGCAAATTACTCTTTAGGACCTTCTAATTAATAATTCAAAGCAATTTCATACACATTTCTTCTAGAAACCAAGTTTTGCAATTTATTCAATTTGGTCCTTAATTTCCAATTGGACACCTTATACTTAGAATTTCTTCATGAAACTTTAACACATGCTTATTTTCATATCCTAAACCTCATAATAATCATAAAACAAATATTTTAACATCGAATTTGTGGTCCCAAAACTACTATTCTGACTAGGCCCTATTTTGGGATGTTACAGGTTGTGTGTGGGGGACTTTAATGATCTTGTTTATGAGTTTGAAGAAGTTATGGTAGGGAGAAAGAGGTTAGGAAAATGGAATGTTTTAGGGAAATGATTAGTTAGTGTGGGTTCAATGAAATTCCTTTTAAACGGAAAAATTCTACTTAGCTTAAGGTTAGACATAATGTGATTATAAAGGAAAGGCTTGATAGGGCGTTGACTAATATGAAGTGGCTTTAACCTTTTTCTTAATTAAATGGAGCTCAATCTTCCTGCAATTAGTTTCGACCATTCACCTTTATTTATTTTTTTCAGATTGGAAAGATACTTGATGTCCCAAGAAGTTTCGATTTGAGGTTGCTGGGTTAAAATGTGAAGGAAGTGTGGAGGTTATCAAATTTTGTTGGGATAAAGTAGAATGGAATGGAAGAATGGATTTCCTTTTGTTGAAATTTTGATTATGTAGGTAAAACTTGATGGTTTTGGGTAAGTTAAATGCTAGGAATTTAGAAATCAGATTGAAATTATTTGAAAAGAAATTGAAATTTGTATTAACAATGCTGTAAATGGATTTAAACGGTATAAATGATTAAACATTGATATTAACTTTGTAGGAATACCATTAAGTTGATTACTCAGCGTACGATTTGTTTTTCGTGCGCAGGATAGGTTATATTCAAAATCCTAAATTTCAACTTCAGCATTCAAAGAAGATCCTAGACTCTGCAATGTTGGTGTATTTGTGTTTTTATATAGTCTGGCATGTACCTATCTAGTTGAGTCATTGTTAGTATATCTTTATGTTTATATGAACTTGAGTATCAAATTAGTATTTATTCAATTTAATTGATAGTGTTATTATATGCTCATAAGTAAGTTATTTGAAATGTGACGTGTATTCATGTAACACCCCTAACCTGTATCCGTCGCTGGAATAGGGTTATTAGGCATTACTGAATAATATACATCTTTTAAATACATTTATGCAATCATAACCAAAATTCATTCATCTCAGTCACATTGTCCCTTACAAGGTCCTACGAGACCTTAAAACATGCTTAGAAGTGGTTTGAGACTAAACCAATAATATTTACAAACTTTAGGAAACTTAGAAAATTTTCTTTGATTTTAGGGTCACACGCCCATGTGAATAGGCCGTGTGCCTCACACGACCACCAGACACGCCCATGTCACAAGCCGCGTAAAAACGGGGCATACATACAGACTGGTACCACATGGCCAAGGATATGTTCGTGGGCCAGGCCATGTGAAATCTAAGGGGGTTACTGACTTGGGTCACATGGCCGACTACACGCCCATGTGCCAGCCCGTGTGCCTCACACGGCCAGTAGACACGCCTGTGTGTTTAGACCGTGTCAAAACTGTAGGGTATATTGACTTTAATCCAAAGGGTACCCCAAGGAACACACGGCCGAGCAGCATGACCGTGTGTCACACACGGCTGAGACACACGCCCGTGTCTCTGCCCGTGTGGACAAAAATAGGCTATTTACAAAGCCAATTTGCCACCCTTTTCTCAAGCACACCTAGCCATCAAGATGGTATCATTTCAATACATTAATAGGCAACCAAAACATGCTATTTCATGCACATTTCATGCCATTTATACATCATCCTTTTCACTACTCAATTCCACAACCAAAAATATGCCAAATCAAATTGATACTTTAACTAATATCCACATTTAGAGTCAACCCAAATCATCAAGCATTTATTAAACCAAAATGGCATCCAAACATCATCTTAAATTATATTAAAGCTTACCATTTCTCAAACATAAAACATCATTAACAATTTACTATATACTTATTTGTCAATCCATCAAAATAACCATATCATATCTACCAAAATATAAGGCATTGTAAATACATCACTTATCACATATATCATTTATCAAACATATAATTCAAGTCAACTTAGATAGCCACAATCCAACATTTACAAGCCAAATCTCATGGCTAATATCACAACTCAAAACATACCAAGATGACATTATCCTATACATGCGATATACCATATATACAAAGCTTCAAAAGTACCAACGAGATGATCAATAGTGTGATGACGTATTCTCGACGATCCACGAGTCTGAGCTAGCTTCGATAATCTATGAACATAGAAAGAACATACAAAGTAAGCTTTAAAAGCTTAGTAAGCCATATACAAACAAAGCTATCACATGAACATTTGCATTTCAATTTAAATATGTTTAACATAGCTAATACCATTCAAATTAACAAACCTTTCCATTGAACATATATTCAATATCTTAATCAAGTTCATCAAATATTTCTCCTTTTCAGTACTCATATGAATTTTGTACGTACCTGAGTCACTTAGCTCATTCACATATTCTTTCTCGACTTGACTTTGCCCGTTG
Organism: Gossypium anomalum; assembly: GCA_025698475.1. NCBI lineage: Eukaryota > Viridiplantae > Streptophyta > Magnoliopsida > Malvales > Malvaceae > Gossypium > Gossypium anomalum. The sequence continues at coordinate 53,748,999 of CM046968.1, read as the reverse complement.
AACCGTTCAGAATCATTAAGGATACTTGGAAATCATATAAGCTTATACAATGCCATATCCCAGATATGGTCTTACATGTTATCACATATCGATGCCATTGTCCTAGACAGGGTCTTACACGTAATCTCAATATAATGCCAATGTCCCAAACATGGTCTTACATGTAATCACATCTCGATAACCTAATGTCATGACAATCGTATCCTATACTATTCCTAGGGTTTGTACGAGATTTTTGGATATCGTAACTTCGTCGATTCATGCTCGTATTTGCTCATTCAACATTCGTAGCAATTCAATGATAATAAAACATATGTAATTCAATTCAAAGACATTTATTTACATATGAACTTACCTCGTGTTCGGAATAAACGGACGAAATCGACTATTTGTCAACTTTCGATTTCCCTCGATCTAAATTCGATTTTTTTCATTCTTGATCTATATACATTCAAAATTAACTCTTTTATTCATCAACACATTCAATTTCATCCACAAACACATATTTTGGAATTTTTTCACTTTAGCCCTAAACTTTCATATTTCTTACAATTTAGTCCCTATTTCATAAATACACAAAATTACACAATTTTTTTCAAATACATGCTAGCCGAATTTCTATAGGCTCCATAACAGCCCATATTTTCATTTATTTCACACTTTTAACCACAACATTTCACATTTTCTCAATTAAATCCCTAATTAACATTTTTACTCAAAATCATTTTACAAAACATGCATATCAAACACCAAGCTTTCATATTTCATCATCAAACATTCAAAAACACATGAATTCATCAATGGAAACTTTCAAAATCATAAAAAATTTTGGAAATTAGAGTACAGGCTAGCTAGTACTCGAAGAAACGATCATAAAAACATAGAAATCATCAAAAATTGAGCTCAAAACATACCTCAACCAAGCTAGGAGAGTGCCGAATATCAAAACCTTATTTTAGCTTTCTCCTTTGCTTCATTCGGCCATAAAAGATGATAAAATGGCCATCATTTTGATTTTGTTTTTACTTAATTACACATTAATTCCATCTTTACTATTTTATCCTTTGTTTAAAACATTATAAATCATTAATACATGCCTATTTATGTCCATTCCCACTATCAATGGTTCATTTACAACATAAGGACCTCACATTTAGTAAGCCATATCAAATAGACACCTTTATCATATAGAATGCAACTTTTGCATTTTACGCGATTTAGTCATTTTTCTCAAATTGAGCTATTAAACGATAAAATTAGCTCACGCAATTTTCACACAAACATTTTCACATGCTATAAACACCAAAAATAATATTAAAATAATTTTACGACATCGGATTTGTGGTCCCAAAATCACTATTCCGGTTTAGCTAAAACTGGGTTGTTACAATTCATGTTTAAATTAGTTATAGTTACCTTGGCAACGAATGTAGCACACTGTAACTCAAACTTGATGATTGGGTCAGGTATGGGGTGTTACAGATTATGTTCATATTGTTATTGTAGTGTGCTAAGTGGTCTTCTGGGTCACCTAGGCTAGAGTATGATAACTTGGGGAACTTAAAGTTGGCGAATGTTGTAGGTTAATGCTGAAGAGAATAAAGGCTCATTAGCATAGCTCTAAGAAACTTCATCAGCCTTGAAACCCTTGGCTTATTTGGGAATTCCAATATGAGGGTTGCAATTTTCTCTTCAATAAAAGCAAATTTTTATTTATAGTGAATGTAACACCCCTTACCCGTATCCCACGCTGGAATAGGGTACGAGGCATTACCGGACTTATACACAAGCCATCATACAAAATCGAGAAGTAAATTTCTATTCGAATTTAAAAATTTTCACATACATTCCTATCATACCTAAAACGAGCCTATGAGGCCCAAATTCTGCATTGGAGGTGGTTCGGGATTAAACTGAGAACTTTAGAAAATTCTACAACACCTAGAAAATTTTTCATCAAAATAGGGTCACACGCTTGTGTGGCTTGGGACACGCCCGTGTGGGTTGGCGTGTGGTCACACACGCCATGTCCTTAACCCATGTAACTCTCTGTTTATGACATCATGCACCAAAGGAAGTCACACGGTCAATTCACATGCTCGTGTGCTAGACCGTGTGGCGAATTTTAATTTTTGAAATTTTTCATAAAATAGGTGCAGACTTCACACGCCCTGGACACACGCCCATGACCCTAGGCCGTGTCTGTCACACGGCTGAAACACACGACCATGTCTCTGCCTATGTAGACAAAAATTTACCAAGCCATTTTGTCGCCTTTACTTGCACCAACCTACACAATATCAAGCAACACCAAATCCAAGCATATACATACAACCAAATCAGCCACAAACAAGATATCAATACATCAATTGCACATGCTAACATTTATCATGCTTAAACATCACATACTTTCTTTTTCCATTCATGCCAATTTCATCTTCATGATAAGCTTCATCACATAAATATACCAATGACCAAAAAAATTAATATTAGCTAACTTCCAATGGCCATATACAAAATGAATCACTAACCATTACAATGCCAACACATTTGGCTAAACCAATATGAAACATAACAAAATGACCAAGTCCCTATACATGCCATACTCAAAATATTGAAACCAAGTATACCCAAAGCAATCGTTTGATAGTGTGAATCGAGCTCCGACGACCCTTGATCTTTGAGCTAGCTTGGCGACACTATAAGGAATGGAAAGAAAAAGGGAGTAAGCTTTAAAGCTTAGTAAGTTTGCATGTAAATAATAAGCAACATAAATCATACATTAATCATATAATTATTCAACATAAGTTAACATGAATATCATCATGTATCTTAGGCATAACTTACTCATTAGCATTCTTACCAAGAGTTGATCTCATACCAAAGTTGATACTCATGGGTTTTACATACATACTTGTACCAACTTGTAACATAGTCACATACTTTGTCATCTTTGACATACTCTTCGGATTACCCGTTGAATACTTGGAATATTATCGGATACACAGAAAGTCTTGCACATAAGTGCCACATATGTAGTCAATCTACCTCATATCTCATAACACATAGGGCTCACACATGAGCTAATCACGGGTCTGCTTACACAAGCTGTCAGTCAAGACGTAGCTACACGGGCTACTCACACAAGCTGTCAGGTATCCGCAACACATGCCAGACTACCCAACCATCGGTAAGACGTACATGACTAGCACCCGGATTCACATAAATCACATAACTCATGGTTTCCTAGTGACGTGTCACTTGTATCCTAAACTATTCCTAAGATTCAACCGAGATTTTCTCATCATCAAAAATTTGTTGAATATTTCCATAGAAATAATCATACAATTTATGCAATATTAAACCTTAAATACATGATACAACATTGCATTATTTACACACAAACTTACCTCGGTACAAAATAGTAGAAAATGGACCTAATTGTCAATAACCGTGTTCTTCCCCCGATCAAGGTTTGAACTTCATTTTTCTTGATTTGTCGTAAGAGTTGGTCTTTGTGATTTGGGGTCGGAGTATCGGTTGAAACCTAATTATATGGGGTAATTGGTGACGTACATGTGGCGGTAGTGAGGTTGGTCATATAAGGAGGTAAGGGATGTTAAAGGCGACTAGGAATTGTTCCAGAGGAATGAAAGTAAGGTTTTTTGTTGTTGGGGTGCCAGAAAGGAGTTTTTAGCTTGAAGTGGTATTCTTATGGCTACAATTTTTACCATTCCCTTGAAAAGAAATAGCAGGATCCTTAGATTTCCCATGGTTGGCAAGATTCTAGGATGCATTTTTCTGAATCTGAGACATGTCTAGTCCAAGCTTACCACACCATTTGTTGATACAAGATACAATAAGGGAAGAGGACAAGGAGGAGCAAGGAGGAGGTCAAAGTAGGGTAATGGAGGCCAATTCACTTGTAGAGGCCGAAAGTTGAGATAAGGATAAGAGGATAAGTGATTGAGAAAATAAGTGCTCAGAGTAACTTTAGGGTGCTAAAAAGGTTGCTCCCATGTTCATTATTTTCTAGGATATTTTATAGGAGGGGGTCCTTTTGTTTGTAGGTATGTCGTATTGGAGTATACATTTAACCATGTTAAATGTGTAATGGATAATCATTGGCACACATCAACTCTATCGATATGAGGTAGTTAAGCCTAAATAAACTCACTATTACCTTGGAAGTGTGTTCAAGTTAGGATAACATACACCCTTAAGATTGAGTGGATGATTCCATTTGAAGTAGGATAAAAGGTCATATTTAGAAAGTCAATGTAGAGTTAACAATACCTTTTAGATATTTATAGGAAGGGGTCCACTTGTCCATGGGTGATAGCATGTTTATTTTGCATATTTTATGTGTTCAAATCAATTTATTCTTGAATTAATTTATGTTAATTGGTGATTTTATTTTTAAATTTTGTCAGGAACGAAATTCGGGATCCTTAAATAAAAAACAAGTAGAAAAGGACTAAATTGGAGTGTAAACAACAAAAGAGGGCTCGCGCTGGAAATTTTGAGACATTTAAAGGCTGATCAGATTTTTGACTTTATGAAAGCTTAGAAAAGAAAAATCTAATTTTGATTTCATGTAATTAGTGGTTAGGTGGGTTAGCTAATTTTAGTATATGGTTTGAGTATAAATATGTGGTATGAAGGACTTGAAAGGACACACTTGACACTTGAATTCACTTGAAATTGAATGAAATTATTATTTTCCCATCCAATTTCATGCGTCAATAAGCATATTGCCATTCCATTTCCATTTCCTTGTTCCTTTACAAAAATTTTTAATTGCTTTCTATGTAACACCTCAAACTCGTATCCATCACTAGAATAAGGTTATGAGGTATCACCGACCAATACACAACATATAGCATTCATTCTCATAAATTATCCAATACAACCACATTGTCCCTTATAAAGACTTAGGTGGCCTTAAACATGCTTTATAAATGGTTCGGGACTAAACCGATAACATACGATAATTTTGAAAAACTTAAAATTTTTTCATATAAACAGAGGTCACACGCCCGTGTGAACTGGCCGTGTGCCTCACACGGCTAGTTGACACGCCCGTGTCTTAGGCCGTGTGGAAATAGGGCATACATACTGCCTTGCATCACACGGCGAAGGACATGCCCATGTGCCAGGCCGTGTGAAAACTGGAGAGTAAACTGACTTGAGTCACATGGCTGGCCACAAGCCCCTGTGTCTAGCCTATGTGCCCTTCGAAATAGCCACACACGCCTGTGTACTAGGCCATGTGCCATTTAGGGGGTATACTGACTTAAACCACGCGGCCAGTCACACGCCCGTGTGTGAGACCGTGTGGAGCATACTGACTTCAATTCAATTTCAACACTAGGGAACACACGACTGTGTAATCTAACCGTACGTCTCACACGGCTGAGACACACGCCCGTGTCTCTGCTCGAGTGGACAAAAATAGGCCATTTGCAAAGCTAATTTGCCACCCTATTTGCACATACCTAAGTAAACTCAATTGGTACCATTTTAAGTCAAAAATATGCAGCCAAAGTTTATCAACCAATACATAATCATACCATATCCATTTCAACTAAATTCAATACTCAAATCCATACCATTTACCTATTCAAATACCAATCAATTTATCTTGTTTTACTAAGCATAATTCACATATATAATTCATCTAACTAAACCAATTCAAATATACATAATCACTTTAACCACATTCATTCAATATAGGTCTAATACCAAACATTAAAATAGAACCATTGCACATTCATAAAACATTATCAAGTTTAGCATCTTATGCCAACACTAATGGCCAAAATACACATCCATAAAACAAACCAAATTGACACAAGCCTATACATGCCATATACCATATATACATAATTTCAAAAGTACCAAAATAGATGATCGATAGTGCGATGAAGTCTCTGACGATTCCTGGATCCGAGCTAGCTTCGTAGAACTATAAAACACTGAAAATTAAACAGAGTAAGCTATAAAGTTTAGTAAGTCCGTATGTGAACATGAAATAATCACAATATTCATTAGCAATTCAAAATGGTTAATATCATAAACATTCAAAGCATCAAATCATGAGATATCATAGAATTTATCCCTATTATGATTCATGAGTTCTCAACTTCATCTAACTCGATACTTGAATAGTTTTCCATACATATCTGTACCGATACATTTTTATTTCTCATCAATACTCTTATCAAACCACTTTGGTTTACCAATGCTTACGATACAAATTCATCGATTTTCTGATACCATAGTCCAGCTATGGTCTTACATATACATTGCCAAGGCCCTATCGTGGTCTTTCATTCACATGCCATAACCCGGTTATGATCTTATTATTCAATTGCCATTGCCTGGCTATGGTCTTAGTCCGCAACTTGCCTTACTCAATTCATACATTTAATTTAACATCTCAACATTTATCTAATAAAATAATTACTATCTCAATTTCATCCATCAAATATATAGGTACACATTTAAGTTCAATTATACGAACTTACCTCATATTCGAAATTGTCGTATCGGGTCGACTACTCGATAACCTTGCTTTTCCCCCAATCTAAATCTAAATTCTTTCTTTCTTGATCTATATGAATTCAAAATTGACTTATTCAATCACATATTCTTTCAATTTAGTCCAAAAATACACACTTAGGCAGTTTTACACATTAGCCCCTAAACTTACACATTTAATCAATTTAGTCCCTATTTAACAAATACACAAAATTCACATAATTTCTTTAAACCCAAGCTTGGCTGAATTACATATAGGTCCCTAGCAGCCCAAAACTTTCATTTATTTCACATTTCAACCCTTCAATTTACATAATTCACAATTTAATCCCTATTTGGCACTTTTGTTAAAAATCACTTTATAAAACATGTAAACTATCATCAAGCTTTCATATTTCAACATTAAACATCAAGTAACTCGTAGATTCAACAATGGAAACTCTCAAAATGTTGAACAGTTTCAAAGTCTAAGGTACGGGCTAGCTAGATTGAGCTACAATGATTACATAAACATAGAAATCATCAAAAACTGAGCTAAAACTATACCTTAATCAAGCTAGCAGTTGGTCGAATATCACAAGCCCTAAAATGTTTTCTTCTTCCTTTTATTTTGGTTGAAAAGATGATAATATGAACAATTGTTTCCTTTTGTTTTATTAATATTAACTTAATTTATCAAATACCAAATTTATCCTTAACTAATAACATTTTTAAGCACATAAATGTTGTCCATAAAAGTCCACTATCATTTTAAATGGTTTAATTACCATTTAAAGCCATCATATTTAAAAGCCAAAGCTATTCGACACCTTAAGCAAGTAGAATGCAACTTTTGCATTTTACGTAATTTAGTCCTTTTTCTCAAATTGACTAATTAAATGATAAATTTAATTCATGAAATTTTCACACATATCAAATAACATGCTGTAAACATAAAAAATAATATTAAAATAATTTTTTGACCTTAGATTTGTGGTTACAAAACCACTGTTCTGATTTAGCTAAAACCGGGCTGTTACATTCCAAGTCCCTTCCTTTCCAACTTCCACCATTTCTTTAAAAACCATTTTCTATACACCAACCAAGCATGATTAATTTCATGCTTCACTAAAATTTTAACTTAGCTTTAGGCCGGTATGCTTTCCAGTCAAGAATCATAAGAAATGAATCCGCACTAAAAATCTTTCATAATGGTATTCACTATCTTTCTGAAATATTGGAATTGTACAAATTTGTCCCTTATTGTTAACTCGATTTCAACAAAAATTGCGTGTTGGGTTAAATTCATTTTGGAGAACATTTGGGAAGACAAGTCGGCCGTGCTGTATTCGGATTTCCGCTAACAAATTGGTGTATCCTGATGGGGTCATACTAGTGGAATTTTCATCAAGGAAGATAGTGATCAGATTTAAATGTCCCACTCAATTTAGGCCGTTGATCCGAGTTGGGTTCTTCAAAACGTAAGGCTACTAAGGCCTTAAATCTTGAATGTGTGTATCATGATTAGACAATTGGTAAGGGTTGGTTTGCAAGTCGTACCATTATCAACTATGAAGGTAGAATTGGCGGTTAAGACGTTCTTAACTGATATAACCAACCTATTGTTTGGAGGAGAAAACTAATTTTCGAGGATCGATTCAGAAATCAGAATTCACCGAGTCTAGGTTTAAGACCTTATAATTCTGTTTACAGAACTCAAATTTGTTTTCTAATTTTATTTTATTTTTTATTTATATATTTGTTTATTTCTGATGTCTCACTTATTTAATTTCCAGACATTTTTAACTCCCCTAATTTATTTTCTTTATTTTCCAGTAAGACCATTTCGAGTCATGGGCACGATTATTGGCATGACTGTTGACACGATAGAAATTCTGTTCACAAGAAAAAAATGAAAGTTGATCACAATAACCAATCCCTATGGACTTGACCCTACTTCACTTTACTACTGTTTAGAGTTATTTTATTGTAGAGATTTTTATTTCATGGTTTCGAAGCCCATTAAACTTTGGCATCGTTGTCGGGGATTGGAAATATTTTTTTCTCATTTTCGTTTGTTTTCCTTATGACTAGATCAGAACTGGGGACTCTAGAATTTGAACCAAAAATAGAGAAGTTGGCCCAAAAATTGCAAAGAGAAGCTATTTGATGTGGTAAACGACCACATCTTGAGTTCGAAACAGGATCTTATACCGAGGACATTTTCTCATTCGGTGAACCAGCCAAGATGGCAGACCAAACTATACGCCAGCTCGTAGCAACGCCAGATGAACAATAGCCACTATGCATAAATTATTTGGCGGGAAGAACACCGTTCGAGTTGAAATAAGACTTAAATCATTTTTTGCCCACCTTCTGTGGATTACAAAATGAAAATTTGCATACCCATCTCAAAGAATTTCACATGGTTTGCACAAGCATGAAATCTTAGAGAGTAACCAATGATCAAATTAAACTTTGTGATTTTCCTTTCTCGTTAGCCGACTCTACTAGAGAATGACTATTTTATTTACCTCTTGGATCTATCAATACATGGTCTGACATGTCTCATTTATTTCTTAACAGGTTCTTTCCAATAGCTTGAGCAGTAGAATTAAGGAGAGACATCGTAGTAATTCGACAAAAGGAGACTGAATCGCTCTATGATAACTAAGAGCAATACAAAAAATTGTGTGCAAGTTACCCACAACATGACCTGGTTGAACAATTGCTCTTGTAGCATTTTTATGAGGAGTTACTCTTAATGGAAATAAAAATGATTGATGCTGCCAATGGAGGGGCACTAGTTAATACGACGCCCCAAAGAGTAAGAGAGTTAATTTCGACCATGGGTTAAGTTCTCTATCCCTAGAAGATAAAATTGATAAACTTACTAATGTTGTTCAAAATTTTCTTACAGATAAAACAAGCCCAGTAGGGTTGTGTGAAATTTGTGCTATGCCAGACCACCATACGGGCTCATGTCCCATTTTGCATAAAGGTTCAATAGAATAAGCGAATGTTGTCGGAAACTTTCCAGGGCCACCCCAAAGGCAATATGATCCCTATTCAAACACCTATAATGTAGGATGGAAAGATCAGCCAAATCTAAGTTATGGGTCGAATCCTCGATCCAATCAGCAATACCAACAAAGGCCACTTTTGAATCAACAATTACCACCTCCAAAATCATCTTTGGAGGCCAAATTTGAAAGGTTAGCCAATAGTACCAAAAAATTCCAACAGAAGACAGAAATATATCTTCAAAAGCTAGATAAAAAATGAGTAAGCTTACGCTTACGGTCAGTCGATTGGACTCATAAGGAAAATTGTTGTCTTAAACTAAACCTAATCCTTGACATAATGCAAGTGCTATGATGTTGAGAAATGAAATGGTATTGGAACCCATACCAGGCATAAGTCGTGCCCACAACGCTGGGCAAGAAGGAAAAAAACTTGACTCAGAGGCTCAAATAGAGTCGTTGTAGTACCACCTCCATTTCTTGAAAGACTCGCTCAATGCAAAAAGGACCGAAAAGAGAAGGAGATCTTTGACACTTTTTGAAATGTAGAAATAAACATACCTCTTCTTGATACAATTAAGCAAATTCCACGATATACAAAATTTTTGAAAAAATTATGCATGAGTAAGAAGAAGCTCCTAGGAAATGAAAAGATGAGTGTTAGAGAAAATATCTCCATCATTTAAAAAAAAATACCACCTAAATGTAAGGACCAATGTATGTTTTCTATATCTTGCAAAATTGGTAGTGTTGGGATTAAAAAAGTCATGTGCGACTTAGGTGCATCTATTAATGTTATGTTTTTGTCTATTTATAAACTACTAAATATGGGTCCTTTAAAGGAAACAGATGTAATCATTTAGCTTGCAGATAGGTCGATAGTGCATCCGGAAAGAGTGCAAGGGGATATTCTTGTCAAGGTAAACGAACTTATTTTTCCTGCAGATTTCTATAGTACCGACATAGAGGATGACAACTCAGCCAATTCTTCCAATATACTGCTTGGGAGACCATTTTTAAGTATTGCACAAACAAAGATTGATGTGCAGAGTGGAATACTCACCATTGAGTTCGATGAATAAGTGGTGAAATGTAATGTTTATGAGGTCATGGGCCATCCCAGCATGATTACTAATGTTTCTAATATCGATATAATTGAGCCTTTAATTGAGTTGCATTTGGAATATCATGACAAAGATGAATTATGAACTGTTCTTTGCAGAAGTTTGGATTTTGATACTATGATAAAACTAGAGGATTGGATGACGGTTGAAGAGTCAATTCACAAAACGGTTGCTCTTATGGAGGCATCACAATTACGAAGGAATCTAGGTAAAACTTTTAAATTATCTTCTTCACAAGCTAAACTTTTACCATTTATTTTGCAATCCCCATAATTAGAACTCAAAGCACTACCAAACCATTTGAAGTACACATTCCTGGGCGAAGAAAATACCTTTCCAGTAATAATCTCAAGTAAAAATTTAAAGTCAGAAGAAGAAAATTTGGTACGAGTTCTTAGAGATTATAAATGAGTGATCGATGGACGATTGCCAACATTAAGGGTTTGAGTCCTTCGACTTGTATGCACAAAATTCTAGTAGTAGAGAATACGATTCCTAAAAGAGACTCAAAGATGTCTCAATCTGCCCGTGACAGAAGTAGTAAGAAATGAAGTTCAAAAATTATTTGATGCTGGGATGATCTATTCCATTTCTGACAGCAATTGGGTTAGCCCAGTTCATGTACTGCCAAAGAAAATCAGCGTGACCATAATTGAAAATTCGATAGGAGAAATGGTTTCGACTCGGGTCCAAAATGGGTGGAGAGTCTGCATAGATTACAGGAAGTTGAATTCTTTAACTCGGAAAGACAATTTTCCACATCCTTTTATTGACCCAATGTTAGAACGTTTAGTTGGAAAATCTTATTATTGTTGTCTTGATGGTTACTCAGTTTTTTTTTCCAAATTTTAGTGGCACCGAAACATCAAGAGAAGCTGATGTTTACATGTCCCTTTGGAACATTCGCCTAAGACGAATGCCATTTGGACTTTGCAACGCACCAGCCACATTCCAAAGGTGTATGGTAAGTATATTTTTCGACTACGTTGAGAAAATAACTGAGGTATTTATGGATGAATATTCTGTGTATGGTGAATCTTTTGATATATATCTGTCAAACCTTGCCAAAATTTTAGAAAGGTGCCTAGAATTTAATCTTTGATAGCTTGATGAAGCAAACCGGAAATGCCAAGAGGGGGTGAATTGGCCTTTAAAATATTTGGTGAAAGCACAGGCAAGAATGGAATAAAGAATACAAAGAACTTAGAGTGGTTGGGTCCCAATTGCCTACTCTACTACCTTAGCATTCCACCTCAAGGATTTTCTCAAATTCACTAATTTGTTCAACCTTTTAAGACAAGGTTTAACCTTACAAGTCCTTAAAATTTCTACCCCAAATCTTAAGTTTCAAACCCTATCAAAGAGATACAAATAAGCAAACAAAGAAACATTCCTTATAAGATAAAATTGTCTGCAAATTGAAGCACAAATAAAATAAGATCAACTTGAGCAAAAGAATTGAGATAAAGCTCACAAGTGTATTTAAGAAGAATATGAAAATTTAAGCTCTAAGGTTGTTTAATTGATGATTTTTTCTTGAAAGTGCTTTTTGGATGTTATAGGACTTTGAAATATGGTATTTATACCCCCTAATAGATTTCCAACCGTTGAGGTTGTTAGTAAAGTTAATATGGTCGTTGGGGATGTAAAACCAGAACATTTATTTCACCTAGAATTGTGAGTATCAATACCTCCAAAGAGGGTATCGATATTTTTTGTCCTAAATGCTAATTCAGTGATAGTTGGAATGAAATAATCAATACTTAAAAAATATTTTATCGATACTTCCTGAAATAGGTATTGATATCAGATTGATACATCGTAGAGTTTATGAGAAACAAAATGCTATTTTGGTATTTCTTTTAAGAAAGGTATCGATTATTTTCAAAAAGTATCGATACCAGAAACATGGTATCGATAATTTTTTTAGGGTTTCTGAAAACAGAATGCCTTTTTGGTCTTGATTTTTCTAAGGGTATCGATATTTACAAAATTATTGATACCTCTCCATAAGGTATCGATACTTTTTATCATGGATCAAATTTGACTTGTTTGAAAATCATTTTAAAATGATTTTAACTTGATTGATATCATTTTGACTTGGTTAAAATAATTTACACTTGATTTTAAAATTGTTTCAAAGTTTTATCTTTTAGACTTCAAATTTAAAATTTATTTTGTCAATTTTAAGTTATATTTAAAAACACTTTTAATTTGCTATATCAAAATATTTTATCAAATAAAGCTTAGTTTAACAATCTCCCCCTTTTTAATATAACAAAACATTTGGTAAATTTGTTTTTGAATAATTGCTCCCCCTTAATAAAATACATTTTAAATTTGAGGCCAAAATAAAATTTGTCATTCAAGTTGGCATTCATTTTTACTTAAAAAAAACTGGTCACAAAAATTTGCATTTAGTTATCATCAAAAAATAATCAATCAATTTACCTTAATTTACCTTTTCTTCTGCCCCCTTTTGTCATATCAAAAGACAAATAAAGCATAAGGAGAAAAGAAGTTAGCTCATCAAAAGATAGATAAAGTTGAATGAGCAATTAAAAAATGTATCTTAAGATACAAAAAAAAAAATAAAGTTCAATAAAAAGATATAGGCATAAATATAGAAATAAGGGTGCATATGTTATGAAAATGTAATGTATGTTCTAGAGCTAGTCTAATAATCATGATGAGGGAAGAAAGGAGGCATTGAAGGGAAACGGGCTAAGAGAGATGCCATTTGCATCTTTAAAGTCGAGAGACGAGAGTTAGCATCTTCCCTAAGACCTCGAATTTCGTTGCTCAAGGAATGGATAGCATCGAGGATAACACTATAAACCGCAAAGGAGGGTTGAGCAGTATGCGAAGAAGAAGCCAGTGGAGCAACGGGCTTAGGTACCAAAATATCGTCAAAAGTAGTTTCAAAGTCGTCATCTTCATTATCTACCGAATGGTCATGTTTAATCCAGGTATTAGTGGCAACATCTAAATGATATCCCACATGATATAGGGCCCCATAACTAATAGGTTGGTTAGAAGCAATAAGGGTGTCTCCATGGGTGCTAATACCTAATTACCTAAAAAAGTATGACAAATATGTGCCACGAGGAAGAGTGGCATTTGTATTCATCCCCTTCAAATAACTTTTGTAATGTCATTAAACAAGATAAGTGCAAGTTCAGGATGCCTATCAGATTTAAAATAATTGAGCCACCAATAATCAGTGTTTCGAAGCTTGGCATGCTTTTTGATAGGTCTTAGGTTCCAAGTGAGAATTAAATGGAGGAGACGATCATGAAGATTGAGTTCAGATGTTGATCTGGACTGGATAAAAAGAGAGAGATCAAAATGCCCTTTTTCATTAGAAAAACCTCTAGAAGGTAAGTGAAGATAATTGTCAAACTCTTTGAGAAAGAGGCAAATAAGAGTTCCCATTAAAAATAAGGTGATGGCAATAATCGGACTCATCATGTTCGAGTTTGGCATTTGAGAAGAAACCTCGAATAATATTTAAATAAGTTGGCGAAGAAATACTTAGGAATGTCATCCACCCCCAATTTTTTAAAATAGGGAGATAAGGAAAGCTAATAGCATCTAACATGGCTATATCAACTTTCCTAGCCTCCCAAACACATTTTGACACAAAATATGAGTTAAAAATATACTGAGAGGGTGAGTTTTGAAAACATGTGCTAAAAGATATCTCCAACTCACTAGATGCATTAGAAGAAGATGCACTAGTCTTAGAACGTATCTTTGGGGCCATTCTAACTAGAAACCACTTAGAAAAACACTAAAACAAAAAAAAAAAAAAATATCTATTTGAGGAATTTTTTAAAACACTTGGTGGGTTAAGGTTTGAGAAAATTTTTAACAAAGATCTTTAGGAATAGGTGACCACCTACAATAAAACATTATATATATTGTTCAAAATATCCCAATAAACCATCAACAAACATGATTTCAACCTACATTTGTCAAAATCAACAAGTTGAAAGTTTTAGTTATTTACCTCAAAAAATGTGGAAATAGGGAAAATCTCCTAGAAAAGATGAGCAAATCTTGTGAAAAGGATGTTTGAAGATATAAAAGGGCCAATATTTGTCGAAAATTTGAAGAAATTTGAAAAAATTTTGAGAGGAGAAGAAATGTTTTTTAGTGGAGGGAAAAACATATTTTAGGGTTCTTTGTTTTGAAACAGCAGCATGTACCTTTAAAACCATAGTGGTATCAATATTTTTCCATGAGTATTGATATTTTTATAAAGTATCAATATTTTTAAGTTGGTATCTGTAACACCCCAAACCCAGCCTAGACGTTATGGCTGAATCTGGCGATATTACATGATGGTGTTTGAAACTAATGTTGACTCCAAAATCGTTACTTATTTGGTCACTCGTTTTAACACATTTCATTACGGAAGCTTTTAAAAGTTGTTTTGTGTAAATCGTGTGTTTAGAAAAAACTTTGTCTTTTTGAAAAAGAATTGAGTTTTTTAAATGTTTAGCAGTTATAAATCCCTAAAAATAAATAACAACCCAATTTAAGTAAAGGTCTCAGAAAGTCCGCAATTTACATCAAAATAAACCAATAATCATAGTATGGGATAAAACCATAAGAGTCCAAAATCGTGGTCACCACTGGGTCCTCCGCCACACCGATCCGTCTAAGTCTGGGGATTAGATACGCACATTAAAAAAATGGGTGAGTTTACGTAAACTCAGTGTGTAATCCCACAAAAAACATACAATAGCCAATCATGGTGCACAATCAAAACAGTTAAAACAATCCTAGGCCTAAGCCCTTTTCAGTATCAGTAAAAGTTTGGGCCTTAGCCCATCTTAGTATAGTATTCAGTAAGTAGTAGGGCCTAAGCCCATCATAGTAACAGAAGTAGTCATGCAATATTCAATAACAAAATCCTACCCAACCAGCCTCTACACACCATCTCCATCCAACCCTACACTCTATGTGGGGATATAATCAACCCACTTATCCCTACACTCCAAGAAGTACCGGATGCGGCGCTAAACAGTGGTTTGCAGCTGAGTTGCCAGTAAATTAGGCCCGAGGCCTTTCAGTACACTTCCTTCAAATAACACCAACCCCATCCCAATGCAATGCAACATATAGTAATGACATGCTATATCATGGCAATAGTGCATGCAATATCAATTCATTAAATATCATTAAGCTCGATAACATGCAAATATATATATATATATCAGTCATACTATCATTTCAGTTAATTAGGGGTCTAAGTAGTGCTTACCGACCCTCCAGTAGGTTTATAGTCGTCTTGGGTGACCTGTGCAACCTTAGAAAACCTTTCAGTAAAATGGGCTCACACACCCATATGGCTTGCCCGTGTGGGCCCAGACGTCCGTGTGGCCCACACAACCCAAATTGGCCTTGATCGTGTGGATCACACGGCCTGACCCAAAATCTCACACGCCCGTGTGGCCCACACAGCCCAAATCGGTAGAGCCTGTGTGTCGCACACGGCCTATCTGGCCATCACACGGCCGTGTCTGATGCGCACGGCCTAGCTTGTTGATCACACACCCGTGTTCTATTACACAGCCTACCACACGGGTGACCACACGCTTGTGTGGCATCGACTGTAAGCTTTTTTAACTTTTTGTCAAACCCCGTTTTTTATGTTTCGGGTACACACCTGGTATCAGTTTGATGCGAAACCACTCTCGAGACCAATAATTCCTATATTAGCCAAAAATTGATCATATTAGTCGCTTAACACGTGCGGTTAAACTGAACCACATCAAGAATACGCAACCCCTAAACGCCCAAAATCCTTACCTTAGGGCGAGCAACGACAATTCGTGCGATTAAAGCATCGATTGGAAAACCGAAGCACCTAAAACCTCTCCTAAACAAGCAAAAAAAAATGCATCCATTAACCGCTAACTCAGAAACCACAATAAGAATTGCATCAACTAAACTTATCGGTAACGCACAAGAAGTAACAAAATAACAAAATCTAAGCTATGGTAGCAAAAGAAAACAAAGGGGACAGTAGCAAGAAGGAACAAAAGAAAGGAAATGGAAAAAGAAAATAGTAAAGGAAGAAGAGGAGAAAAGTTTTGAGTTTGGGAATTTAGGATGAGAGAGAATAGATAACCACAACCCAAAAAATTAAGCTCCCAAATCCCTAAATTTACTCATCCCCTAACCCACTACTCAGATTTTCTATTTAACCGAAACTCTATCCACTAACAGAACTAAAAATATAACCCCATTTGCTGAAGTAGGGATTCCAACACTTGAACATTAGCAAACTTACACTCCATCTAACCACCAGACCAACAGGCCCATTTTGACATGAGAATACAAGTAATTGAATATAAGCCTGCTGAACTAGTATCAGGCTTAATTCAGGAAAAAGCCAAAATTTTCCCAAGACAAGGCTTGAACTTGGGACCTTTCCCACAAACTCAGAACACTTAACCACTAAAGTAGATACAAAGTAGTGTCATATTTTAATAGAACATAAATATGAAAATTTTGGGGCGTTTCAATGCCAATACCAAATTATCATTTTGTTTTCCAAGTGCAGTAAAACAGCAAAAACGAGATTTTTTAGGTTGTATAGTTTTCTAAGGGTCCTAAAATGACTCCAAAACTGTTCCTAAACATTTTATATGCATAAAGATATGTAGTTTGAGTAAAATGTATGAAATGCATGAAGCAAAGATATGTTGAAAAAATGACTAAGTTGATACCACTTTTCTAAAATGTAAAAGGAAATGAAGTCAAAATAAAACTATTTTTCACATGAAACTCCCCCTACCTTTTTGCATATAAAAGCCATGAAATCTATACTTAACAAGATTTTTGCAATAAAATAATCAAATAATGTACAAGAAGATTGTAACACAAAGCCAAGGCAATATTGTTAAACCTAGTTCTTCCTTAAGTGTCCAAAATCTTTCTTTGCCTAATGGTTTTGTATAAATGTCAACTAATTGGTTTAAGGTGTCTATATAGTTTAGAACTATTTCACCCTTTTAAACATGATCTCTAATGAAATGATGTCTAATTTCAATGTGTTTAATCCTAGAATGTTCGATGGGATTTTTAGTGAGACAAATAGCACTAGTATTTTCACACTTGAAAGGAATGGTATCTACATCAATTCCATCATCCTTAAGTTGTTGTTTCATCCATAAAATTTGAGAAACTACCAGCAAAAATATACCCCGCTTCGGTAGTGGACAAAGCAATACTATTTTATTTCTTTGAAAACCATGAAATTAGCATGTTGCCTAAAATTTGACAAGTACTGGAGGTGCTTTTCTTATCTAATTTGCAACCTCTAAAATCCACATCTGAGTAAGCATGCAAGCTAAAGGATGAGTCTCTAGAGTACCAAAGACTTAAATTTGAAGTATCTTTATGGTATCTAAAGTTTCTCTTAAGGGCTCGTAAATGTGATTCCTTAGGACAAGATTGATATCTAGTAGACAAGCATACACTAAATATGATGTCGGGTCTACTTGCAGTAAGATAAAGAAAAACACAAATCATTGACCTATATAATTTTAAATTGACACATTTACCATCCTAATCTTTGTCAAGCTTTGTAGAAGAACTCATTGGAGTAGCTTGTGGTTTGAGAGTGTCCATCTTAAAATTTTTGAGCATGTCCCTTGTGTACTTAGCTTGATTGAATAAGATATCATCCTTTGCTTGATTTGGAAACCCAAGAAGAAATTTAGTTCTCCCATCATGCTTATCTCAAACTCACCTTACATTAGTTTAGAAAATTCCTGACAAAGAATATCATTAATAGAACCAAAAATAATATCATCAATATAGATTTGAACTACTAATAAATTTTTATCTTTTCTTGTAACAACCCGATTTTAGCTAAATCAGAACAGTGGTTTTGGGACCACAAATCTGAGATCATAAAATTATTTTAATATTATTTTTGGTGTTTAAAACATGTGAATATATATGTGTGAAAATTTCGTGAGCTAATTTTATCGTTTAATAGCTTAATTTGAGAAAAAAGACTAAATCGCGTAAAATGCAAAAGTTGTATTCTAATTGATAAAGGTGTCTAATTGCCATGAATTATTAAATGAAAGGTCCATAGACCATTGGTAGTTGAATTTGACATAGATAGCCTTATATTTGATGATTTAAATGTGTATTAACAAGGTTATTTAAGTAATTTGTGAATTAAATGATAATTAAAGTAAAACAAAACCAATTGTTCATGTTTATTCATATTTTTGTCAAAAATAAGGAAATAAATAAGGTTTGGGAGAGCTTTTAGGGTTCAACAAGTATTTGGCTTGATTAAGGAATGATTCTAGCTCGGTTTTTGATGATTTTTACGTTTTTGTGATCGTTGCTTCTTGTTCTAGCTAGCCCATGCCTCAATTTTTGAATTGGCTGATGATTTTGGAAATTTCCATTGATGAATTCATGTGTTTTATGATTTTTGATGATGAATTATGAGAGCTTGGTGCTTGATATACATGTTTTGTAAAGTGATTTTGAGTAAAAATATATATTAGGGATTAAATTGAGAAAAGTGTAAATTTAGGGGTTAAATTGTGAAATAAATGAAATTTTTAGACTTCTAGGGGCCCTTATGAAATTCGGCTAGCATGTAATTGGATTTAATATTGTGAATTTTGTGTATTTTTGAAATAGGGACTAAATTGTAAGAAATATGAAAGTTTAAGGCCAAAGTGTAAATTGGCTAAAATATGTGTTTGTGGATGAAATTGATTGAGTTGGTGATTAAATGGGTTAATTTTGAATACATACAGATCAAGAAAGAAAGAATTCAGATTTAGATCGGGGAAAATCGAAGGTTATCGAGTAATCGATCCGATTCGTCAATTCCGAGGACGAGGTAAGTTCGTACGTGATAGATATTTTTATAATTATATTTTTAATGCCTTGATATTGCATAAATTGTAAATATGAGACTACGGTAATGTTCGACGACAAATCGACTATGTTTGGCACTTAGTGTGCGTTTCGAGATAGCTTCTGCTAGAGAGAGCACTTAGTGTGCGATTTGGAGTAGCTTTGGCTATATGTAACACTTAGTGTGGGAGATCGAGATAACTTTGGTTATGAGATGCACTTAGTGTGCAAGATTATAATAGCTTCGGCTATGCTTTGGCACTTTGGGTGCAAGATATCGAGTATTCGATAGTATCACATAAAGGTATGAGTTCGATAATTGTTTGTACAGGTATGTACATATAAAGCATGAAATCCAAGTAGAAGAAACAATTAAATTATTCATAAACACTTGAGTAAGTATGAAGAAAGTTTGTTGGTCTCCATGATTTAGATATGAATTGGTTCAAATTGATGATTTGTATTTTATGAACTGATAAACCGTAATTTATACATACTTTTATCCCTCGCTTAACACGTTTATGAATGATTTCTCCTTAGATTTGGTGAATTTGATGCTCCTAATCCTTTAATTTCATGTTTTATACTTAGGTGAGCATAGGAGAGCGAAAAGAACGAGAAACGAGCCAAAAATAGAGAAAATGGGTGAACAGGACAGGGGAAAACAACACGGCCTAAACTTCCTCACATGGGCAGAACACACGCCCGTGCCATTCTAATAGGCTCGACCACAGCCCAAATCAAGCTCAGCACGGGCGTGTTGATATCTCAGCCTCGACCATGGCCTAAAGTAATTGCACACGGGCATGTCCCTGCCGAGCCCTAGTTAAGTTCTATTCGAAAAAAGGTGATTTTTAAGGTTTGGAGGCCTTCTATAGCCTATTTAAGCACTCTAGAGGAGGACTAAAGGGAGGCGGAGAATAGGGAATAAGGAATTACTCCAAGGAAGCCCATTAATCCATCTCAGAAGCCGGATTCATCATCAAGACTGAAGATCTCTCCTCAATTTCCCTTCATGAGTTTTGGGTTTTCTTTATGTTTTGTATTCTTTATTATTCTGAGATGTTTTCTTATTTAGTTATGAACTAAAACCCCTAAATACCTAAGGGGGATGAAACCTAAGATGAATCTTGTTATTATTTTCTGAATCATATGATAAATATTTGACTTGTTCTTAATTATGTGTTCTTAATTCTTGTTTTGGTATTTCAGGATATCGATTCAAGTTAATGTTCTTAGTTGGAGGATGAATAGTCCCTGGCTAAGAGTGACTTTGTCGTAATTAAGCGGAGTTGATTGTGCGCCTAGAGATAGGGTGACAAGATTTTGATGGATTAGGGTGAAACCTAATAAGGGAATCCATAGATCGAGTTAATGCAACCCTAGGGTGTTAATTAGAGAAAAGTCTCAATTATTCAACCTAGAGATTAGACGTTATTAGTCTTGAATAGGGTTAATAACATAACTTAGGGATTTCTACAGAACAAGTTAAATGAATAAATCGTCCGGTTCGGAGCCAAAATAACAAGTAAAGTCCAGGTGGATTTTTCTAGGTATTGTCCTAAATCAATTGTTTTTCCCAAAAGTAATTACCCAATTCTATTTTCTGCAATTTCTTAGTTTAGATAATTAGTTAGTTAAAACAAACCCCTTTATTCTTAGGCTAGATAATAAAAAGACGGTCACTACTAGTACTTTTAGTCCTTTGGGTTCGACAATCCGGTCTTACTAAAGCTATACTACTGTTCGATAGGTACACTTGCCTACATCGTGATAATAGTTAGTTTCAAGAATGATTAATTATAAATTTATAAAACTTATCACGGAAAATCACGATCAAGTTTTTGGTGCCGTTGCCGGGGACTAAAATACTAGGAACACTCAATTTTTATTACTTTAGCCATTTATTTTTCTTGCAAATTAATTTTATTTTAAATTTTGTTTTACTAATTTTCTTTTTCTTTCTTCTGGCAGGTTCTTATAGTTTATGACTAGAAGAAACCCGTCGGGACCATTACTTTTTGACGAAGAAATAGATCGCACAGCTCGTAGAAACCGACGAGAAATAAGGCAAAGCCTAAGATACACAAAGGAAGAGCAAGAAGACGATAACTCAACTACAACCGAGGAGATGGCTAAAAATCAAGACAATCAGCTACCTCCTGCGATACCCGTTGAATTAGTAAATTAGAATCCTGCCCCTCGTACTATGTATCATTATGCTAGACCTAATTTAACAGGAACTGAGTCAAGTATAGTTAGGCCTGCTATTGCTGCAAATAATTTTGAACTGAAACCTAGCATGATTCAAATGATACAGTAATTTGTTCAGTTTGATGGTTTACAGGATGAGAACCCCAACACTCACTTGGCGAATTTTCTAGATGGCGTTTCTGATGAAGCCATTCGTCTTTAGTTATTCCCTTTTTCACTAAGGAACAAATCTAAATAGTGGCTGAACTCGTTACCACGAGGGTCTATCACTACTTGGGAACAAATGACCGAGAAATTTTTATTAAAGTATTTTTCGCCAGCTAAGACAGCTAAATTATGTAATGATATCTCTTCTTTTGTGTAGATGGATTTAGAAACACTTTACGATGCATGGGAGAGATACAAGGACCTACTACGAAGGTGCCCTCACCATGGGTTACCTCTATGGCTGTAAGTTCAAATGTTCTACAATGGTGTGGATCCCTCGACAAGACAGATGATTGACGCAGCCGCTGGTGGAACCATCAACAACAAAACACCTGAAGAGACTTACGAAATTATTGAGGAGATGTCACTGAATAACTATCAGTGGCAAGTCATGAGGACTAAGCCGACTAAAACAGCAGGCGTTTATAACATCGATTCGGTTACTATGTTGTCAAATCAGGTAGAACTTCTGAATAAAAAGATTAATGGTTTACTTGGTTCTATGCAGGTACATCCAGTGATGAGGTGTGATTCAAGTGGAGGAGGTGTGCATACAGAATATCAACCATTCAATCCTACAACCGAAGAGGAACAAGTCAACTATATGGGTAACAATAACTTTAGATCTCAAAATAACCCATACAGTAACACTTATAATGTAGGTTGGAGAAACCACCCAAATTTCTCCTGGGGTGGTCAAGGGAATCAAAGGCCACAAAATCCTCCAGGTTTTCAACAGCCACCTTATCAACAGGAAAAGAAACCAAACCTTGAGGAGATGCTATCCAAATTCATCTCGGTGTCAGAAACTTATTTCCAGAATACCGAGACGGCACTTAAAAATCAACAAGCATTAATCCAAGGGCTCGAAACGTAGATAGGCCAGCTATCCAAACTAATCTCCGAACGACCACAAGGTAGCTTGCCAAGTAATACTAAACCTAACCCAAGGGAGTAGCTCAACGCAATTAATGTTCAAGATAAAGAAGGATTCGTTGAGCCTGAGCCAGAATCGAGGCAAGAACCTGTGGTGAGCAAAGGTAAATGTGAGGTAAGTCATAATGAAAACAAAACAGTGAGTGTAGAATATAAACCTCGTGTGCCATACCCTAACGCAACAAAGAAAGACCGCTTAAACAAACAATTTGGTAAATTTCTTAAACTTTTGAAAAAATTACATATTAACTTACCATTTATTGAAACTCTATCGCAGATGCCGAACGCAATGAAATTTTTAAGGGAGCTTTTAGCAAACAAGCGAAAGTTGGATGAGGCGTCACATGTGGAGCTAAATGCAGTTTACATAGCTATTCTACAAAATAAGCTACCCAACAAATTAAAAGATCCAGGGAGTTTTACAATTCCTCGCTTAATTGGTAGCTTAGATGTTAACAATGCATTAGCTGATTTAGGGGCAAGCATTAACGTAATGCCTTACAAAATGTTTAAGTAACTAGGTTTTGGGAAACCCAAACAGACTAGGATGAACATTCAATTAGCAAATAAAACTATAAGATTTCCTAGGGGCATTATTGAAGATGTGCTAGTTAAAATCGATAAATTTATATTTCCCGTTGACTTTGTTGTTCTAGATATAGAGGAGGATAGCAACACTCTTTTAATTTTAGGAAGGCCCTTTTTAGCAACCGTTAGAACAATTATTGATGTTGGCACAGGTGAGCTCACACTTCGTGTGGGAGACGAAATATTCACCCTTCAAGCTCATAATTCTGGCAACACATAAAAAATTGAAGGTAATTGTCTAGACCAGTCTACTAAAACTGATAATATGGTGTAACCTACTTTGAAGAAAATAATTTTGAAGGTAGTACATGAGCCATATTCCAGCAACAATATAGGACCTATTCATGAAGAACGAAGGCTACAAATAGAAGAGCTAGATGAACGGTGAACACATAAAATGAGAACACACGATAAACCAAAACTACGCCAGAACGAGCTCGATACCTCTCCAAATCAACTTAAGGTTGGAGATAAAGTCTTATTAGATGCCGCAGATCCTCACATTGTCACTGCCAACCCGAATGAAGAAATCCCTCTTACGATACTTAGTATTTTCCCATTCAGTACAGTCAAGGTAAGTCATCCCAAGTTCGGTACTTTTAAGGTAAACAACACCCGTCTAAAACCTTATTTTGATGAGATTGATAGCAGGAATGAGGAGTATAAACTCCTAGAAACACCATAACCATTCAACAGAGAGGTAAGTCGAGCTTAGACTATAAATAAGCGCTTCTCGGGAGGCAACTCGAGCACTAACTGTATTAACTTATTTAAATTTTAGTGTTTAACACCTAATTTACTAACAGATCTCTTGAATACAGGTTTACCACACCTACACGGCCAAGCGCACGGGCGTGCTTAGGGCCGAGTGGAAACAGGGCAAAGATTTCCCTAACACACGGGTTGCGATAAATCGCCACGGCCGTTCGACATGGTCGTGGGCGAACCTGCCAAAACAGCATGGGCGTACGACACACCCGTGCCCTAGGACCGTGGTTGAAACTGAGGAACTAGCATGGGCGTGTCACACGCCCATGCCTAGCACCCGTGGTCGAACTTATCAAATTAACACGGGCATGGGCCTGCATACATGGGCGTGGGAGAAGCAAACGAAGTTAGACACGGTCGTGCGAGACGGTCGTGTGCACCAACATGCCCAAGATACACAGGCATGGGACGAATTTCAGATGCACCAAAATAGGGAAAACGCGAAACACACGGGCTGAAATTGGGGAACACGGGCGTGTCCCCTGGCCATGTGCCCCAAAATCTATAAATAAGCTACACTATTCATTGTCTTCTTCACTCAAAATCCCTAACCCTAGCCGCTGCAAGTCAACATGGCCTCCTTGCCACGCCTATGCGCTGCCTCCAACAGCATTTTTTGATGCTCATTCTTCGCTTTCTAGTGTTTGTTTACTCCTTTCTCTTTTATTTCACTGATTATGATGCTATTTATCATAGTAATCTATATTTTTCAAGTTATTTTCATCTTTTTATCACTCAAATTTCATTTATAGAACAAGTTATAATCTTTTTCATGTTTAAAATTCTTACTCATTGCATGATTTCTTTACTCCATTTGATTAGTTAGAAGTGAATATTCATGGTTAGGATAGTTGAAATATTCATGCCTTTTGTGTTGACATTTTTTTCATCCATATAATATGTTGCATTTCATTCTTTGCCATTTTTACCCATACCACCATGCTAATGCCACAAAAGTATGCTATTGAACTTATTGTTTTAGTTAAATTTAGTAGTTGTGGCTGAGCATATTTATGGATTTTCCTCTTTGAATTTAGTTACATTTTACCTTGTCCACTCATCAAGACGAATTAATGGTTCAAATTACAGGTTCACCATGTCGTCTTCACGAGGAAAGAAAGCTGCCGTCCCCGCCTCAAAGAAAAGGAAGGGAGCGTCATCTTCCTAGGGCCCTACCGCGAAAATTTGCCACCCTTTCCTACAGTTCCCCATTGGGCCCGAAGAAGAACTCTTCCAAATACTCTGGGCCCAACCTTTAACTGCGGGCCGCTGCATCGATTGGGCTGTGGTAGAACAAGTTCAGTTGGTTAATGCGATTCGGGCCCTCCTAACCAGTGATCCTTGGGAGGTTTTCTTTGGAATCATTGAGCCGACATACCTAGAGCTCACGATGGAACTATGCTCAACGTTTCATCTTCAAAGTAATGACGAACTACAATGATCCTGGCATGGTCCAGTTTTGCTTAGGCAGATTAGTCCACCAACTAAGCGTCCCAGAATTCAGCACTGCATTAGGCTTATATACGAAGGAGTTCAGAGAGGAGAATGACTTACATGCTCTCAACCGCTACATCCATCATTCTCCCTCACGTTGCTGGGATGCCTTCGTCCCACGTTCGGCCAGCTATGACCCCAGTCGCACTAAGGCATCATCTCTCCCTCCGTCCTTAAGGTATCTACATTCTATTTTATCTCACACTTTGACAGGGCGGAGAGAGATTACCGGTGACGTCACTACTCATGACGTTTACTACTTATGGTGTATGTCAAACGGGCACGTCTTCAACCTCACCTAATTTATCGCCCTTGCTATTCGCCACTAGACGGAGCAACATCGGAGGGGGGTCATCTCCATTGGCCCCTACGTGACTCGACTGGCGCGGCACTTCAGACTCTTCGGCATTGCGGCTCAAGAATCATCCCTGACCCTTATTGGCCAGATGTCTCCACAAGGCACTTCGAGCATGCTTAGCATGAGGATGATCGAAAGACACTCAGGAACCTACCCTCCTCAGTATCGTCTCTCCTAATCTACCGAGGAGGAGGCTTCAGAGGACATTACTGATGATGTCCCTCCACAACAAGAGTACCCATCGTCTTAGCCACCACGTTCTCATCGTCCAGTTCATGCGGTGGCTTTATATGCTGACATATCTGAGCACCTCAATCGATTCCAGCAGATCTTTCAGCACTTTCACATCTCATCGCCACCACCACCTCGTGAACCATCCGACGATGGTGATGTTTAATTTAAATTTATCTTTATTTTTATTTTTATTTTTATTTTATGTTTTTTATTAAGTTCACTTTTAACTTTTAAATATTATTTCCTTTTTGTTACTATCTTATATATTAGGTTTATAAATTAATTTTTAATCTCGGCTATTTCTTTATGCGTAATTATTCTTCCTAATATCCCCTAAAAAGTTCCTGATTTTCTCACAGTTATAAAGAGCTTCAAAGCTCACAATCACTTAGGAATTTCAAACTTCATTGGAAAAGGTTCTCCAAGACTGCCATGCCCTACTCGATAACGAGATATAATATTCTTTTGGTGCAGCACTTGTGGCACCTAACCTCTACCACCACTGGAGTATCCTCCTCCACACTACACAACTCCAGACTAGGGAGTTCATTCATTTAACACTCAGGAAGTTTCACTTCTCTCCCTATCTTATGATTTTATATTTTTCTATATATCTATCTTTGTATATTGAGGGCAATGTACATCTTAAGTGTGGGGGGTACTCATTTCATTATCAGAAAAATCCCTGAATGTTGTCTGGTTCTCTTATAAATCTCTCATATCATGTTTAGGATGAATTTTGATTGATTTATTATTTTTATTGATATATCTTAAAGTAAAACATAGGCATTCATGCATTGATTATTTAAACCTTAAGACATTAGAAAATTTAGCATGATAAGTTGATTTTTAAGAATTTAAAATCTTAGGTTGTTTCCCCAAGTTTAGGTATTATCTTGAATTGAATTCCACAAGTTCAAACATCAAAAAGCCATAATTTTTGTGAGATTATTGAACCTTTAAGAGCATCTATTATTTCTTTCATGCTTACTTTTATTATTGCTTTGAGTGTGTCAATATCGAATTGTCATTCTAGAACTTGCTTGATTATGCATGTCAAGACCACACCATTTGATTTGATATGTCAAGATGATAGAGGCACTTAGGATTAACCCCACTCATGCCATGAAAAGCGTACCTGCACGATTAACCCTTAGTAAACCCCTTTGAGCCTAACAAGTTAATATTGACCTTTAACCCATTATTGTTGAAATCCCCTCAATTAATTTGATCCCTATTTTTGTTGAGAGTTGATTTGAATAAATTGCTTAGCTATGTCTTGTTCTTAATAGTAATCTATGTTATTTGACTTATTCTTAAAAAAAAACATGTATACATATTAGTAGTGATCTTTTGTTTGTAAGCTTTAGTATTCAAATTCCATAGTCAGAGAAGAAGTTTTGTTGTACGCAAGTGATGATTAAATATTTTTCTAGTTAAGTAATTTTTTAAGTCAATCTCGATTCTAACCTTTTCTTTTAACTTGTGGCCACACCCCCCTAACCAAGCCTCGTTACAACCCTCTAAAGACCTTTTGATTGATGTATCATCTCAATTTATAGTGGTGGAGATTTGATTTTCATGCAAGCCTATGGTAATAATTTTTCATATTGACTAATGAGTGCTAATTTCATTGTCCTTAAACACTTCGAGTGATTTGAGTGAATCTTTAGTAAGGATGTTAAACTCTGTGAGATTTTGAATCAATAGTAACTACTTAGATGAGGGGAGATGCCTAAGTTTTTCGTGATTAAATACTCAACTTGGAATGTTTGAAGCTTTAATGTTCTTTTAGTTGGATTCTCAATGTATGATAACTTATGAGTTAGTTGGAGATATTATTGATAGGAATTATAAGTTGAGAAAAAAGAATTATTAATTATGAATAGAGGGTTTTGCTTGAGGACAAGCAAACGCTTAAGTGTGGGGGTATTTGATAAATCATAATTTATACATATTTTTATCCCTCGCTTAACACGTTTATGAATGATTTCTCCTTAGATTTCGTGAATTTGATGCTCCTAATCCTTTAATTTCATATTTTATACTTAGGTGAGCATAGGAGAGTGAAAAGAGTGAGAAACGGGCCAAAAATGAAGAAAATGGGCCGATAGGGGAAAACAACACGGCCTGAACTTCCTCACACTGGCAGAACACACACCCGTGCCATTCTAACAAGCTCGACCACGGCCCAAATCAACCTCAGCATAGGCGTGTTGATATCTCATCCTCGACCACGGCCTGAAGTAATTGCACATGGGCGTGTCACATGGGCGTGTCCCTGCCGAGCCCTAGTTAAGTTCTATTCAGAAAAAGGTGATTTTTAGGGTTTAGAGGCCTTTTAAAGCCTATTTAAGCACCCTAGAGGAGGACTAAAGGGAGACGGAGAATAGGGAGTAAGGAATTACTCCAAGAAGCCGATTGATCCATCTCAGAAGTTGGATTCATCATCAAGACTGAAGATCTCTCCTCAATTTCCCTTCATGAGTTTTGGGTTTTCTTTATGTTTTGTATTCTTTATTATTCTGAGATGTTTTCTTCTTTAGTTATGAACTAAAACCCCTAAATACCTAAGGGGGATGAAACCTAAGATGAATCTTGTTATTATTTTCTGAATCTTATGATAAATATTTGACTTGTTCTTAACTATGTGTTCTTAATTCTTGTTTTGGTATTTCAGGATATCGATTCAAGTTAATGCTCTTAGTTGGAGGATGAATAGTCCCTGGCTAAGAGTGACTTTGTCGTAATTAAGCGAAGTTGATTGCGCGCCTAGAGATAGGGTGACAAGATTTTACCGGATTAGGGTGAAACTTAATAAGGAAATCCATAGATCGAGTTAATGCAACGTAGAGTGTTAATTAGAGAAAGTCTCAATTATTCAACCTAGGGATTAGATGTTATTAGTCTTGAATAGGGATAATAACATAACTTAGGGATTTTAACGGAACAAGTTAAATGAATAAATCATCCGGTTCGGAGCCAAAATAACAAGTAAAGTCTAGGTGGATTTTTCCTTAGGTATTATCCTAAATCAATTGTTTTTCCCGAAAGTAATTCCCCAATTCTATTTTCTGCAATTCCTTAGTTTAGATAATTAGTTAGTTAAAACAAACCCCTTTATTCTTAGGCTAGATAATAAAAAGACGGTCACTACTAGTACTTTTAGTCCTTTGGGTTTGATAATTCGGTCTTGCTAAAGCTATACTACTGTTCGATAGGTACACTTGCCTACATCATGATAATAGTTAGTTTCAAGAATGATTAATTATAAATTTATAAAACTTATCATGGAAAATCACGATCATGAACTGTTGAGAATATTTAGTATGAACTTACTAAGCTTTTAAAGCTTACTTTGTGTGTTCTTTTCATGTTTTATAGATTTTCGAAGCTAGCTCGGACAACTATCGACTACTTGTTAGTATTTTTGAATGCTTGTAAATATGGTATATGGCATGTATAGGCTAGTGAGTTGATGATATGTTTTGAATTATGATTTAAGCCATGAGATTTGGCTTACTTTTGGTTGAAAATGTTGATTTGTATTTGATCTTTTAAGTTTGCCTAAGTGATGTGTTTGAAAGGTGTTTTATGTGATGTGTATAATGCCTTAGATATTGGCTTGTTTTGGATATGTTTACTTAGTTGTTCTTATGGCTAAATGGTGTGTTTTGTAACATGAAATAGATGATAATTTGATAAATTAAAGTATTTGAAATTTATGTAAGTTGTGATGATTTTGGTATATTGACCTGGTATGTTTTTAATTAGGGAATTGGGGAATTGAAATGGTTGAGGATAGATGGCATGATATGTGTGTGAATTGACATAATTTGGCTGCCTATATATGTGATGAAATGATACCATTTTAATGGCTAGGTGTTCATGAAAAAAGGGTGGCAAATTGGCTTTGCAAATGGCCTATTTTTTTCCACACGGGCAGAGACACAGACGTATGTCTCAGCCTTGTGTGACACACAGTCATGTTACACGGCCGTGTGCCCCTAGGGTAGCCATTCAAATTAAAGTCAGTATACCTTACAGATTTGACATGGCCTAGACACACGGGCGTGTCTACTGGTCGTGTGTGGCATATGGGCTAGCACATGGGTGTGTGGCTGGCCTTGTGACCTAAGTCAGTAACCTCCCTAATTTTCCCACAGCCATGGCACATAGGCATGTCTTTAGCCGTGTGGTACAAGTCAGTATGTGTGCTCTATTTTCACACGGTCTGTGACACGGGTATGTTTGGTAACCGTGTGAGACACACAGCCTGTTCACACGGGCGTGTGGCCCTTAAATGTTGGAAAATTTTCTAAGTTTCCCAAAGTTTGCAAATGTTATTGGTTTAGTCCCGAACCACTTCTAAGCATGTTTTAAGGTTCCGTAAGACCTTATAAGGGATAATGTGAATGAATTGAATGGATTTTGATTATGATTGTATAAGTGTATGTGAATGATATGTATTATCCAGTAATGCCTCGTAATCCTATTCCACCAACAGGTACGGGTTAGGGGTGTTACATTTAATTGATATCAGAGCTACAGTTTAGTCGGTTCTAGGACTAACGTAGTGTGTGAGAGTCTAGCTATACGTGCCATATATATAAACCGAAATAGTGTGATGATTCCTGACAGTTAAAATGTGTTTTATATAGCAAATGGATCCCGATCGAGTCATAGCTGACGATGTTGAAAGTAATGTGCCTGCTCCCGCTCAAGGCGTAGCGCCAGCCGATTTTAGGCCTATTTCGAGTAACCAAGGGGGAGAGGCTAAGCAAGACTTCTTCCAAATGATGAGTGAGTGGTTCATGAAATTCGTACGAATGAATCTAGCTGCTTAACAACCTCCACTCCCATCTGTTCCTCAACAAGTCCCAGTTGTACCACAAGTGATAGATCTGATTTGATTGAGTAAGCCACCTGTTGATAAGATTCGTAAACACGGGGCTGAAGAGTTTCAGGCTACAGTTGATGATGATGTCGAGAGAGCTGAGTGCTGGCTTGAGAATACGATCAGAGTATTTGATGAATTATCCTGTACTCCTGATGAAACGATCAAATGTATGGTATCTTTGCTAAGAGACAACGTATACCATTGATGGAAAACATTGATATCAGTAGTTCCGAGGGAAC
Source organism: Gossypium anomalum (assembly GCA_025698475.1). NCBI lineage: Eukaryota > Viridiplantae > Streptophyta > Magnoliopsida > Malvales > Malvaceae > Gossypium > Gossypium anomalum. Next base: position 53,717,482 of record CM046968.1, on the reverse strand, counting down.
TTGTCACCTGGGAATTCTTTCAGATCAAGTTCTAGAAAAAGAATATAAGTCAAAGGTTTCTCAATCAGAAACATAAAGAGTTTCTAAAGTTGAAACAGGGTCAAATGGCTGTGACAGAATATGAAAGAGAATTTGTACGGTTGAGTAAGTATGCTATGGAATATGTATCTATTGAGGAGATCATGTGCAAACGATTTGTAGTACTATTATTCGGGATACTTGAATTGAAAGAATTTGTAGTACTAGTTGAGAGGGCTTGTAAAGCCGAGGATCTCAGAAAAGAAAAGAGAAAGGCTGATTTAGAGACAAGAGATTCGAGGAAGAGATCGATGAGTAATTCTTATCATTCCTCGTTGAAGAAATCTAGAGACTATATTAACTGATCAATAGTTTCAATGGGATATCAGAATAGAGATCGCGGAAAGCAATACGCCAACCCTAGAACTCAAGCCACATCAGGATCGAGTGTTGTCAACGTAAAAGATGTTAAACCTGAGTGTCAACAATGTGGAAGACAGTATTTTTGAGATTTCTAGGTGAAAAATAATAATTGAACTTGTTACAGTTGTGGTTCACGAGATCACTTTATCAAAGATTGCCTAGAGTTAGTTGACAAAGATAATGCTCAGAATACGAGACTAAGTAACACTGCAACTAGAGGTAGACCACCCAGAAACACAGGAAATATGAGTGGTGGTAGAGGTGTGACATGAGACACTGCTATGAGATCTGATGCTAGAGCACCTGCACGAGCCTAGACTATTCGTGGTCGCGAAGAAGCGTCATCTCCAGATGTTATTATCAGTACTTTTACTCTTTATGATACTAAAGTTATTGCATTGATAGATCCAGGGTCAACTTATTCATATGTATGTGTGAATTTAGTATCCAGTAAGACTTTGCTTGTAGAGTCTACTGAATTTGTAATTAGAGTATCGAACCCTTTAGGCAAGTATGTGTTGGTTGATAAAGTGTGCAAGAACTGTCTATTGATGATTTGGGATAATTATTTTTCGGTTGATCTAATGTTGTTACCATTTGATGAATTTGATATAATTTTGTGTATGGATTGGCTAACACTGCATGATGCTGTTGTGAATTGCAAAAGAAAGATGATTGATCTGAGATGTCAGAATAATAAGATTATCTGAATTGAGTCAGATGATTTGAATGGCTTGCCAGTGGTGATTTCATCGATGTTAGCTCAGAAATATGTGAGGAAGGGCTGTGAAGCTTATTTTGCTTATGTGCTTGATACGAAAGTGACTGAAAAGAAAATCGAATTAGTACCAGTTGTGTATGAGTATCCAGATGTGTTTCCCGAAGAATTACCAAGTTTACCACTGATCTGAGAGGTTGAGTTTGGCATTGAGTTAATGCCAGGTACAACTCTGATATCGATAGCTCCGTACAGAATGGCTCTGATAGAGTTAAAATAATTGAAATATCAGTTGCAAGAGTTGACTGATTGAGGGTTTGTAAGACCAAGTTTCTTGCCTTGGGGTGCTCCCGTATTGTTTGTGAAAAAGAAAGATAGTACTATAAGAATGTGTATAGATTATAGACAGCTCAACAAAGTAACAATCAAGAACAAATATCCTCTACCGCGAATAGATGATTTGTTTGATTAATTGAAAGGGGCTACAGTGTTTTTGAAGATAGATTTTAGTTCGGGTTATTACCAGTTGCAAGTTAAAGACTCTGATGTACCAAAGACTGCTTTTAGAACGAGGTACGAACATTATGAGTTTTTAATTATGCCTTTCGGATTAACAAATGCACTTGCTATTTTTATGGACTTAATGAACTAGATTTTTAGACCGTACCTAGATCAATTTGTTGTTGTATTCATTGATGACATTTTGATCTATTCACATGATGAAATTGAGCATGCCGAGCATCTTAGAATTGTATTGCAAACTCTTCATACAAACCTCAGAAAATATGAATTTTGGTTGCGCGAGGTTAGTTTTCTGGGACATATTGTGTCAGCATCGGGTATTCGAGTTGATCCGAGCAAGATTTATGCAATAATGGAATGGAAGCCTCCGAGAAATGTATCGAAAGTCCGCAGTTTTTTGAGACTAGCTGGCTATTACTGACGGTTTGTGAAAGGCTTTTCAATGATTGCAAATACGTTAACGAGATTGATTTAGAAAGATGTAAAGTTTGAATGGTCTGAGAAATGTCAAAAAAGTTTTGATCAGTTGAAAGCTCTTTTGATTGAAGCTCCAGTGTTAGTACAGCCAAAATTGGGTATATAATTTGTAATCTATAGTGATGCATTGTTGAATGGTTTGGGATGTGTTTTGATGCAGGAAGACAAAGTTATAGCTTATGCCTCGAGACAGTTAAAGCCGCATGAAAAGAATTATCTGACTCACGATTTAGAGTTAGTAGCCATTGTGTTTGCATTGAAAATTTGGCACCATTATCTGTTCGGTGAGAACTGCCATGTTTATTCAGATCACAAGAGTTTAAAATATTTGATGACTCAGAAAGATTTGAATTTGCGATAGTGGAGATGGCTAGAATTGCTAAAAGATTATGAGCTAGTGATTGACTACCATCAGGGAAAAGAAAATGTTGTTGCCGATGCATTAGGCTGAAAACCTTTGTTTGCTGTACGTGCAATGAATACTCAGTTGGCTCTTTCTAATGATGTCTCGATTGTAGCCAGTTGAAAGTGAGATCGTTGTTTGTACAGCAGATTTATGAAGCTGAAAAGACTGATAATGAAATGTTAGCTAAAAGAGTTCAATGTGATTTGAACCCTGATTCAGAGTTTCAAGTTGATTCCGGTGATTGTTTAAGATTCAAAGGCTGAATATGTGTTCCGAGAAATTCTGAGTTGATTTAGATGATTTTGAACGAAGCACACAGTAGTTGTTTATCTGTTCATCCAGGAAGCACGAAAATGTATAATGACTTGAAACAACTTTATTGGTGGCATGGTATGAAACGTGACATTTCAGAATTCGTTTCTAAATGTTTAATTTGTCAGCAAGTAAACATCAGGTATCGTCTGGTTTATTGCAGCCGATTATCATTCTCCAGTGGAAATAGGGTAGAGTGACTATAGACTTTGTTTCGGGTTTGCCTCTATCTCTGAGAAAGAAAGATGCAATCTGGGTTGTTGTTGACCGATTGACAAAATCGACTCATTTTATTCCGGTGTGTGTAGATTATTTGCTTGACAAGCTTGGTGAGTTGTACATTTCAAAGATTGTTTGATTACACGGGGTACCTATTTCTATTATTTCGGATAAAGATCTGAGGTTAAAATCGAGGTTTTGGAAGAAACTGCAAGACGCGCTGGGTAAAAAGTTACATTTCAGTACCGCATTTCACCCACAGATGGATGGTCAATCCGAGCTAGTTATACAGATACTTGAGGATATGTTGATATGTTGCATTCTTGAGTTTGAAGGTACGTGGGAAAAGTATTTGCCATTGATTGAATTTGTGTATAATAATAGTTTTCAATCGAGCATTAAAATGACATCGTACAAAGCTCTATATGATCATAAATGTCGAACACCGTTGTATTGGACCAAGCTTAGCGAGAATAAGATTTACAGGGTCGATCTGATTAGAGAAACAGAAGAGAAAGTGAAAGTAATTCATGATAGTCTGAAAGCAGCTTCGGATCGTCAAAAATCATATCCAGACTTGAAAAGAAAAGATATTGAGTTTCAGATCGGAGATAATGTGTTTTTGAAAGTATCTCCATAGAAGAATATACTTTGATTTGGTTGTAAAGGCAAATTGAGTCCGCGATTCATCAGACCGTACGAGATTATCGAGTGAATTGGGCAAGTGGCTTATCGGCTAGCATTGCCGTCTGAGTTAGAAAAGATTCATAATGTATTCCATGTATCAATGCTTCGATGACACAGATCTGACCCTTCACATGTCATTTCCCCCAGTGAAGTTGAGATTTAGTCAGATTTATCATACAGTGAAGAACCGATCCAAATTCTAGCTCGTGAGATCAAAGAACTGAGAAATAAAAGAATAGCATTCGTAAAAGTGTTATGGCATCGACACGGGGTAGAAGAAGCTACGTGGGTGATAAACCATAATTTATACATATTTTTATCCCATGCTTAACACATTTATGAATGATTTCTCCTTAGATTTGGTGAATTTGATGCTCCTCAATCCTTTAATTTCATGTTTTATACTTAGGTGAGCATAGTAGAGCAAAAAGAACAAAAAATGGGCCAAAAACATAGAAAATGGGCCGACGTGGGAAAACAACACGGCCTGGACTTCATCACACGGGCAACACACATACCCGTGCCATTCTAACAGGCTCAAACACGGCCTAAAACAACCTCAACACGGGCGTGTCTATTTCTCAGCCTTGACCACGGCCTGAAGCAATCGCATACGGGCGTGTAGCACGGGCGTGTCCCTGTCAAGCCCAAGTTTAGTTCTATTCGAAAAAAGGCTCATTTGAGGGTTTTTAGGCATTCTAAAGCCTATTTAAACACCCGAGAGGAGGACTAAAGAGGGCACATAAAGTAGGGAGTAAGGAATTACTCGAAGAAAGCCTATTGATCCATCTCAGAAGCCAGATTCATCATCAAGACTGAAGATCTCTCCTCAATTTCCCTACAGTAGTTTTGGGTTTTCTTTATGTTTTGTATTCATTATTCTTCTAAGATGTTTTCCTCTTTAGTTATGAACTAAATCCCCTAAATACCTAAGGGGAATGAAACCTAAGACGAATCTTGTTATTATTATCTGAATTGTATGATAAATATTTAACTTGTTCTTAATTATGGGTTCCTAATTCTTGTTTTGGTATTTCAGGATATTGATTCAAGTTAATGCTCTCATTCGGAGGATGAATAGTCCTTGTTTAAGAGTAACTTTGTCATAATTAAGCGGAGTTGATTGCGCGCCTAGAGATAGGGTGACAAGATTTTGCCGAATTAGGGTGAAACCTAATAAGGGGATCCATAGATAGAGTTAATGCAACCCTAGGGTGTTAATTAGAAAGAAATTTCAATTATTCAGTCTAGGGTTAAACGTTATTAGTCTTGAGTAGGGATAATAACATAACTTAGGGATTTCTACAGAACAAGTTGAATGAATAAATTGTCCGACTCAGAGTTAAATAACAAGTGAAGTCTCGGTGGATTTTTCCTTGGGTATTGTCTTAAATCAATCGTTTTTCCAAAAGTATTTTCCCCAATCTAGTTTCTGTGATTTCTTAGTTTTAGTTAATTAGTTTAGATAAACAAACCATTTTATTTTTAGGCTAGATAATAAAAAGACAGTTAATACCAGTACTTTTAGTTCCTTTGGGTTCGACAATCCGGTCTTGCTAAAGCTATACTACTATTTGATCGGTACACTTGCCTTTATCGTGATAATAGTTAGTTTCAGGAATGATTAATTATTAATTTATAAAACTTATCACGAAAAATCACGATCAGTGGGAACTCGAGAATGCTATGAAAAAGCAATATCCAAATCTATTCACTGGTAAGATTTTCGGGGACAATAACAATTTCAGGACCACAAATTTGAGGTCGTAAAATTATTTTAATATTATTTTTGGTGTTTACAGCATATGAATATATATGTGTAAAAATTTCGTGAGCTAATTTTATCGTTTAATAGCTCAATTTGAGAAAAAGGACTAAATCTCGTAAAATGCAAAAGTTGCATTCTAATTGATAAAGGAGTCTAATTGCCATGACTTATTAAATGAAAGGTCCTTATGTTGTTATTAGACCATTGGTAGTGGAATTTGACATAGATAGCCTTCTATTTAATGATTTAAATGTGTATTAGTAGGGTTATTTAAGTAATTTGTTAATTAAATGATAATTAAAGTAAAAAAAAAACCAAATGTTCATCTTTATTCATCTTTTTGACCGAAACTAAGGAAAGAAATAAGGGTTGGGAGAACTTTTAGGGTTTGAAAAGTATTTGGCTTGATTAAGGTATGATTCTAGCTCAGTTTTTGATGATTTCTACATTTTTGTGATCATTGCTTCTTGTTCTAGCTAGCCCATGCCTCAATTTTTGAATTGGCTGATGATTTTGGAAATTTCCATTGATGAATTCATGTGTTTTATGATTTTTGATGATGAATTATGAGAGCTTGGTGCTTGATATACATGTTTTGTAAAGTGATTTTGAGTAAAAATATATATTAGGGATTAAATTGAGAAAAGTGTAAATTTAGGGGTTAAATTGTGAAATAAATGAAATTTTTAGACTTCTAGGGGCCCTTATGAAATTCGGCTAGCATGTAATTGGATTTAATATTGTGAATTTTGTGTATTTTTGAAATAGGGACTAAATTGTAAGAAATATGAAAGTTTAAGGCCAAAGTGTAAATTGGCTAAAATATGTGTTTGTGGATGAAATTGATTGAGTTGGTGATTAAATGGGTTAATTTTGAATACATACAGATCAAGAAAGAAAGAATTCAGATTTAGATCGGGGAAAATCGAAGGTTATCGAGTAATCGATCCGATTTGTCAATTTCGAGTACGAGGTAAGTTCGTATGTGATAGATATTGTTATAATTTAATTTTTAATGCATTGATATTGCATAAATTGTAAATATGAGACTACGGTAATGTTCAACGACAAATCGACTATGTTTGACACTTAGTGTACGTTTAGAGATAGCTTCTACTAGATAGAACACTTAGTGTACGATTTGGAGTAGCTTCGGCTATATGTAGCACTTAGTGTGCGAGACCGAGATAGCTTTGGCTATGAGATACACTTAGTGTGCAAGATTATAATAGCTTTGGCTATGCTTTGGCACTTAGGGTGCAAGATATTGAGTGTTCGACGGTATCACGTAAAGGTATGAGTTCGATACGAGTTTGTACAAGTATGTACATAGAAAGCATGAAATCAAATAGAAGAAACAATGAACTTGTTCATAAACACTTGAGTAAGTATGAAGAAAGTGTAACACCCCTTGCCCGTATCCAATGCCGGAACAGGGTCTGAGGTGCTACCGAACTTGAACTCAACCAATCTTAGGAAATCGGGCCATAAAATTTGATCAATTTAAAACTTTTCTTTTCATACGCAATTTGTCCCTTAAACGGGCTTACGAGATCCAAAACAGACACTCGGGGTGACTCGGGACTAAACCGAGGGCTTAAGAAAAACTTGAAAAAAAATTTCATACTTTAAGGCTCCACACGCTCGTATGGGTATATAGCGCACGCTCGTGTGCCAGAGACACGCCCATGTCCCGTACCCGTGTGGCCAATTTCATTTCACAAATTTTCATAAAATAAGTGCAGACTTCACACGGCCTGGACACACGCTCGTGTCCTCTCACAAGGCCTTGACACACCCGTGGCGTAGCCTGTGTGCAAAAACCTGGGTATTCTATTTCTGACATTAGCATCACACGACTATGGCACACGCCCGTGTACTAGGCCGTGCCCTCCTACACGGCTGAGACACACGGTCGTGTCTCTACCCGTGTGACCACTACCATGCATTCTGACTTGAAATTTCTAAATGCAGGGGACACAAGGCCTTCTAACATGCCCATTGGGCTGTCCGTGTGTTACACACGGCCTAGACACACGCCCGTGTGCCTGCTTGTATGGACAATATAAGGCTATTTACCAAGCCTCATTGCCACCCTTGCATTCCTATCTTAATACAAAACCAGCCAATACCCAAAAGAAGCATAATAGACATTCATTCAACCATGAAGATGCATCTTTTGTGGACTCAAAATGAATATTAACCCTCATTCAAGGCTTAGTGTAAAGTGTGGAATCTATCCCAAACCAACACATTTGGCCAATTCTCAAAAATATAAAATAATAAGTTCTAGCCCTATACATGCCATAATCAAAAATATAAATCCAACTATACTGAGTATTTCAGCTGATAGTGTAATCGATATCTCTAACTTTCGGTGATCCTTAAGCTAATTAGGCGGCACTGTAAGAAGATGGAAAGAAAGATAGAGTAAGCATAAAAACTTAGTAAGTTGTATATAAATAAATATACAACAATAACTTCTTACTAATCAATATACTCATAGCACAAGGGTAAGCATAAGCTTGACTTACTTATTACCATCTACTAAAGTCATATTTTTCTATTTTGTGCTCATTACTCAAGCATACCAAATAGGTACTTGTACCACTCACAACATTATTATACTTCCTTTATTAACTCACTTTCGTAACTTTTAACGTTGAACCTTTCGGAATACTACCAGATATTCTATAAGCCTTAAACATGGGATAAGTTGCCGATGCCATGTCCCAAACATGGTCTCACACTAGCACAACTCTTAGCCGATGCATGTCCTAGACATTTCTTACACTGGCTATCATCTTTGAGGCCGATACCTGTCCTAGACATGTCTTACACTAGCACTCATCACAATGCCGATGCCATGTCCCAGACATGGACTTACACTGGCTCTTATAATGTGGCCGATGCATGTCCCAAACATGTCTTACACTAGCGCACAAATAACTCGAATGTCATGGCATGAATATTTGGTTTGTTTCCTAGGGTTCCAACGGGATCTTTCTATTTTCTCAATCATTAATATGCACTCTCCCAATTTAGCAATTCATACTATATCAAACCAATAACAATTCAAATTCATGCATTAACAATGTATTTGTATTATTTACATACAACTTACCTCGGATTATAAAATACACACGACTAGTCAGTTTAGTCGATTTGCTTGGCTTTCCCCCGATCTAGGTTCGAATTTGGCAATTCTTGACCTATATTAGCAAAATACACTCATTTATTCACTAAATAAAATTAGGCAATCCAAAATTTATGACTTAGGTAAAATGACCATTTTGGCCTTAGACCTTGACAAAATGACCATTTTGCCCCTATGCTCGAAAATCAATTTTTATCGAATTTCTTCATATCTCAAGCCTAGACGAACCTTTTTTACTTTTATAGAAACTTCAAATTCTCACTATTTCACATGATTATCAACTATTTTACAACTTATGCATAATAGCCCCTTTAGGTGTTTTCATGCTAACTCCTTCACAAAAGTTGTTTATAACATAGCTAGGACTCATATTCTTCCACAAAATTTCAGAAAAACACTCTAAATGCTCTCATAGAAAAACCCTAAACTTTCCACCATTTTGCAATATAGACCCCTTGATTGTGTCTCGCGATAAGTTTTAAAATTTAGAATTGTTCGTACTTAAACTAACTATTATCACGACGAAGGCAAGCGCACCTATCGAACTGTAGTATAGTTTAGCAAGACTGGATGTCGAACCCAAAGGAATTAAAAGTACTAGTATTAACTTTCTTTTTATTATCTAGCCTAAGAAGAATGAAGATTGTTTTAACTAACTAATTAACTAATCTAAGAATGCACAAAAAATAGGTTGGGGAAAATACTTTTGGAAAATTGATTGATTTTAGACAACACCCAAGGAAGAATCCACCTAGACTTCTCTTGTTAATTGACTTTAAACCACACAGTTTATTCACTTGACTCAATCCGTAGAAATCTCTAAGTTATGTTATTATCCCTATTCAAGACTAATAACGTTTAACCCTAGGTTGATTAATTGAAATCTCTTTCTAATTAAAACCCCTAGTTTTGCATTAACTTGATCTATGGATTCCCTTATTAGATTTGACTCTAATCCAGCAGATTTATGTCGTCCTATCTCTAGGATTGCATGCAACTCTGCTTAATTATGAGTGATTTACTCTTAGACAGGGACTATTGATCCTCCGAATAAGCACATCCATACTTGAATCAATATCCTGGAATATTCAAACAAGAGTTAAAATCATAATTAAGAACAAATCAAGTATTTATCATACAGTTCAGAAAATACTAACAAGATTTGTCTTAGGCATCATCCCCCTTAGGTATTTAGGGGATTTAGTTCATAATTATAAAAGAAAACATCTCAGAAGAATGATAACAAAACATAAAGAAAACCCAAAAAACCCTGAAGGAAATTGAAGGGAGAGCTTCAGTCTTGGAGGTGAATCCGGCTTCTAAGATGAATCAATCTGCTTTCTTCGAGTAATTCCTTTCTTTCTATTCTGTTTGTCCCTTTAATCCTCCTCTCGGGTGTTTAAATAGGCTTTAGAATGCCTAAAAGCCCTCAAGAATGGCCTTTTCCGAATAGGATTCAACTTGGGCTCGACAAGGACACGCCTGTGTGACACGCCCGTGTGTGATTGCTTCAGGCCGTGGTCAAGGCTGAGAGATAGACATGCCCATGTTGAGGTTGTTTTAGGTCATGTTCAAGCCTGCTAGAATGGCATGGGCGTGTGTGCTACCCGTGTGAGGAAGTCCAGCCCGTGTTGATTTCCCACGTCAGCCTATTTTCTTCGTTTTCAGCCTGTTTCTTGTTATTTTTGCTCTCCTGTGCTCACCTAAGTATAAAATATGAAATTAATCATCAAATCTAAGGAAATATCAGTCATAAAAGTGTTAAGCATGGGATAATAATATGTATCAATTATGATTTATCAAATACCCCCACACTTAAGCGTTTGCTTGTCCTCAAGCAAAATCCTCAATTCACAATTAAGAATTCCTTTTTCTCAACTTATAATTCCTATCAATAATATCTCAAACTAATCCATAAGTAATCATACATATTGAATTCAACTAGAAGAAGATTAAAGTTTCAAACATTCCAAGTTGAGCATTTTATCACGAAAAACATAGGCATCTCCCCTCATCTAAGTAATCACCATTGATTCAAAATCTCACAGAGTTTAACATCCTCACTAAAGATTCACTCAAACCACTCGAAGTGTTTAAGGATAATGAATTTAGCACTCAACAGTCAATATGAAAAGTTATTACCATAGGCTTTCATGAAAATCAAATATCCACCACTATAAATTGAGATGATACATCAATCAAAAGGTCTTTAGAGGGTTGTAACAAGGCTTTGGTTTGGGGGTGTGGTCACAAGCTGAAAAAGAAGGTTAGAATCGAGATTGAATTGAATGATTACTTAACTAGAAAAATATTTAATCATCAATTGCGTACAAAATAGCTTCTTCTTAGAATATGGAATTAAACACTTAAGCTTCAAAAATACGACTTACTGCTAATAAGTAGATATGTATGTATTTTTTTATTTTTTTATTTTTTTCATAATTAAGTAACATGGACTAACTATCAAAAATAAAACATATCTAAGCAATTTATTCAAATCAAATCTCGACAAAAATAAGGATAAAATTAATTGAGGGGATTTCAACAGTAATGAGTTACGGGTTAATATAGGGGTAAATCAATAAATGAGATGTTAGGCTCAAAGGGTTTCACTAGGGGTTAATTGTGAAGGTAGGATTTTATGGAGTGAGTGGGTTAAACCTAAGTGCCTTTATCATCTTGACATATCAAATCAAATGGTGTGGTCTTGACATGGATAGTCAAGCAAGTTCTAGAATAACAATTCAATAACGCACTCAAAGCAATAATAAAAGTGAGCATGAAAGAAATAATAGATGCTCTATAGGCTCAAAATATCACAGAAATCATGGCTTTTTGATGTTTAAACTTGTGGATTTCAATTAAAGGTAATACCTGAACTTGAGGAGAACAACCTAAAATTTTAAATTCTCAAAAAGCAACTTATCATGCTTGATTCTCTAATGTTTTAAAGTTTAAATAATGAATGCATGAATGCCTATATTTTAATTCAAGTCATATCAATAAAAATCATAAATTAATCAAAATTCATTCTAATAATGATATTAGGGATTTACAAGAGAACAAGACAAAATTCAGGGATTTTTCTGAGAGTGATATAATTGACCCCCCACACTTAAGATGTATATTGCCTTCAATGTACAAAGATAAAGTTAGTGGAAATTAATAGATATAAAATCCTAAGATAGGGAGAGAAGTGAAATTTCCTGAATGCTAAATGGATGAAATCCTTAGTTTGGAGTTATGTAGAGTGAAGGAGAATACTCTGGTGGTGGTAGAGGTTGGGTTCCACAAGTGCTGCGCCAAAAGAATATTATATATCATGGTGGCTATGGTCATGGTCGAGCAGGGCATGGCAGTTGTGGAGAACCTTTTCCAGTAGAGTTTTAAGTTCCTAAGTAATAGTGAGCTTTGGAGCTCTTTATAACTTGTGATAGAATTAGGAACTTTTTAGGAATATAGAGGAATAGGATTACTCATGAAGAAATAATTGAAAATATAAAGTTCTTAATAATTATAAAAATCCTAAAAAATGAAATGGAATAGTTTTAAAGAAAAATAAAATTAGAAAAATAGGTATTTGGGGCACACGACCGTGGGGCACGCCCGTGTGCCATTTATTTAGCTCGTGTTTTTCGTGGGTTTCGAATCTTGGGCGTGTTGGTGCACACGGTCGTGTTAGTTCGACAGTGTCAACCATGGGTGAGGGGCACGGGCATGTCGCACACCCATGTTACTTTCTCAGTTTCAACCACGGTTCTAAGACAAGGGCCTGTCACATGCCCATGTTGTTTTGGCAGAATTGCCCACAACCAGATCACATGGCCATGGCGATTTATCGCATCCCATGTTTTAGGGAAAAATTTTGCTCTGTTTTTACACGACCGTACCACACGGCCTTGTCGTTTCTCGTGTTATGGACACAGCTTAAGGCACGCCCATGTGTCTAGCTGTGTGGATTTGGGAACCTGTGTTCAGAGACTCAGTTAGTGATCTAGATGTTAAAACTTAAAATTTAAATAAATTAAAATTGTTAGTACTCGGGTTGCCTCTCGAGAAGCACTTGTTTATAGTCTAAGCTCGACTGTACCTTGTCAGTGTATTTAGAAAGGTTCGTGGAGTCGTAGCTCCTCTCCATCATCTTTAAAATTGTCACCGTTATAAAGTTTTAGACGATGTCTATTTACCTTGAAAGATCCTTGTGATGGGTGACTTACCTCTACTGTGCCATATGGAAAAACAAGTTGAACTATGAAATGTCTTGACCATTGTGATTTAAGTTTCCCAGGAAACTGTTTGAGTCTCGAATTATATAGCAGGGCAAGATCTCCGACTTCAAATTTTTTCTTTGCTTTAAACGAGCATCGTGGTGCTACTTTGTTACTTCCTTGTATAGGCGTGAGTTTTCATATGCATTGGCTCGCCACTCATCTAATTCGTTCAACTGCATCAACCTGTTTTCACCTGCAAGTTTGGGATCAAGGTTTAGAAATTTAATAACCCAGAAGGTTTTATGCTCTAGTTCAAATGGTAGATGACAAATTTTTCCATAAACAAGTCTATAAGGTGATGTTCCTATGAGAGTCTTAAAAGTAGTTCTATAAGCCCATAAAGCATCATCTACTTTCATCGCCCAATCATTCCTGTTTGATTCTACTTTCTTTTCAAGAATCCGTTTGATCTCTTGGTTTGCTACTTCAACTTGTCCACTAGTTTGAAGATGGTAAGGGGTGGTTGTTCTGTGATAAACTACATATTTCTTAAGGGTTTTCTCAAATTGGACATTACAAAAATGAGTACCCCTGTCATTGATAATTGCTCTAGGTGTTCTGAATCTAGAGAAGAGTTTCTTAAGGAATCGTACTACCACTCTAGCATCATTAGTAGGTAAATCTTGGGCTTCCACCTATTTGTACATATAATCAACTGCTACTAAGATGTATTTATTCCCAAATGAACTAGGGAATGGACCAATGAGGTCGATACCCCAAACGTCAAATATTTCACATGAAAGCATATAGTTTTGAGGCATTTCATCACGTTTGGAGATATTACCTGTCCGTTGGTATTTGTCACAAGAAAAAACGTACCTGTTGGCGTCTTTGAATAACAAAGGCCAATAAAAACCTGATTCAAGTATTTTATGTACAGTCTTAGTTCCACTGTAGTGTCCTCCAGTTGATCATGAGTGGCAATGTTCCAAGATCTTTGATGTTTCTGACCTTGTAACGCATCTCCTAATGACTTGATTTGCACATATGCGGAAAAGAAAAGGGTCATCCCAAAAGTAGTTTTTCACATCATTAAAGAATCGCTTCTTTTGCTGGTGTGTCAACCCTTTTGGGATAATGTTAGCGGCTAAAAAATTCGCAATGTCTGCAAACCAAGGTACCTCAGAATCAAATATAGCAAAGAATTATTCTTCAAGAAACGAATTATTTATTTCAACTTTATTTGGTTCTTTGGTATTTGAGTTCTCAAGCCTGGAAAGATGATCAGCCGCGAGATTTTCACCTCCTTTCTTATCCTGAATCTCTAAGTCAAATTCCTGCAACAACAGAATCCATGAGTCGAGGTTTTGCATCAATTTTAGTTAAAAGGTAGCGAAGGGCAGAATGGTCAGTGTAAATGACAACTTTAGATAATATGAGATATGATCGAAATTTGTCGAATGCAAAAACCACAGCTAGCAACTCTTTCTCTGTGGTGGTATAGTTTTCTTGTGCAGCTGTCAAAGTTTTGCTAGCATAATAGATAGATTGAAAATGCTTGTCTCGTCACTGTCCCAAAACTACACCTACTTCAAAATCACTCGTATCACACATTAGTTCAAAAGGTAAATTCCAGTCAGATGCGATATGATTGGAGCATTAATTAATTTATCTTTTAAGGTATTAAATGCTTCTAAGCATTCCTAATCGAAATTAAAAGGTACATCTTTTTCTAGTAATTTAGTCAAAGGCTTAGCTAATTTAGAAAAATCCTTAATAAATCATCTATAAAAACCAGCATGCCCTAAAAAGCTTCTAATAGCCTTGACCGAACTAGGAGGGCGGAATTTTTCGATTGTTTCAATTTTAGATTTGTCAACTCCAATCCCTTTACTAGAAATTTTATGCCCTAATACAATACCTTCTTGAACCATAAAGTGACATTTTTCCCAGTTAAGCACAAGGTTTGTTTCCTCACATCTTATTAAAACTCGTTTTAAATTTTTAAGGAAAAGATGGAAAGAGTTACCGAATACCGAAAAGTCATCCATAAATACCTCCATGATGTCTTCTACGAGTTCGTCAAAGATGGTCATCATACAGCGCTGAAAAGTGGCAAGAGCATTACATAATCCAAAAGGCATTCTACAATAACCAAATGTACCATATGAACATGTAAATGTCATTTTTTCTTGATCTTCAGGAGCTATTGGGATTTGGAAATAACCAGAGAGTCCGTCTAAAAAGCAGTAGTACATGTGCCCTAATAATCTTTCCAACATTTGGTCAATGAATGGCAAGGGAAAGTGAAATTTTTCTCATGGCATCATTTAACTTCCTGTAGTCAATGTAAACTCTCCAACTTGTGTCTATTCTTGTCAGGATTAATTCATTATTTTCATTGGTTACGACCGTCATGCCTCCTTTCTTAGGAACAACCTGCACTGGACTTACGCAAGAACTGTCAGAAATAGGATAAATAATTCCATCATCTAGAAGTTTAATTACCTCAGCTTTAACAACTTCTTTCATGTTGGGGTTCAGTCGTATTTGAGCTTGCACACATGGCTTATATTCATCTTTTATTAAAATTTTGTGGGTACAAAAGGAGGGACTGATCCCTTTGATGTCAGAAATTTTCCAAGCTATGGCCCTTTTATGTTCTCTTAATACTTGGAGTAATTCCTCTTTTTCCTTGGGTTGCAAGTTAGAAGCAATAATCACTGGTAATGTAGAGTTATTTCCAAGGAATTCATATTCCAAGTGATTTGGCAACTGATTAAGTTCCAGTTTGGGGGGTTCTTCAATAGAGGGTTTTTGCTTAAGTGCATCATTTGTCTTGATACCCTCATATTCTACTTGTCTTGAGACTGGTTTATTAGATTTCAATTCAGTTTTTACCTTACCTATCTCAGAATCATCATTATCTACCTCCTCGCTTTGTACAAGACATAGTTCCAACATGTCCTCATGTATGATTTCCTGAAAAGAATCTTGAGTGGCATGATCAATAGAGTCAATAAAATAACATGAGTCATCTTGCTCCCTTGAAAATTTCATGGCATCATAGATTTTAAAAATAATCTCTTCGTCACCTACTCTAAGTACAAGTTTACCATGTCCCACATCAATAACAGCCCTAGAAGTGGCTAAAAATAGACGACCTAAAATTAAGGGCACTTCAACATCCTCATCCATGTCAAGCACAACAAAATCAGCAGGGAATATAAATTTATCTATTTTCTCAAGTACATCATTTATGATACCCCTAGGATATTTAACAGATCCGTCAGCTAATTGAATACTCATCCTAGTGGCTTTAGGTTCCCGAAGACCAAGTTGTTTAAACATCTTATATGGCATCAAATTAATGCTAGTGCCTAAATCAACTAGTGCTTTCTCAACATTCAAACTACCAATTAAGCAGGGAATAGTAAAACTTCCTGGGTCTTTCAGTTTGGTTGGCAGTTTATTTTGGAGTATGGCTGAGCACTTCTCGTTGAGTTCCACTGTAGATAAGTCCTCAAACTTCCTTTTATTTGTTAGAAGATCCTTAAAAAATTTTGCGTATATAGGCATCTGCGAGATGTCTTCAACAAAAGGTAAGTTGATATGTAATTGCTTAAAAAGTTCAAGAAATTTACCGAATTGTGCATCCATGTGGCCTTTTTTCAATTTGCTAGGTATGGAATTGGTGGTTTATATTCCTTTGGCACTGGTTTTTCATTATTTTCGGGTTTTACCTCCTCTCTTTTGCTTCTGTCGGCTTCTTGTGGTAGCTTTTTTTCAAATTCAGCTAACACTTTCCTACTCCTTAGTGTAGCTACTTTCACATGCTCTTTTGGATTAGTTTCGGTGTTGCTAGGTAAACTTCCTGGTGGTCTCTCTGAAATCATCTTAGTCAGCTGTCCAATTTGATGCTCCAGCCTTTGAATTGATGCTTGCTAATTTTTTAGTGCAGTTTCAGTGTTTTGAAAATGAGTTTCTGACACCGAGATGAATTTTGTTAGCATCTCCTCAAGGTTCGATTTTTTCTCTAGTTGGTAAGGTTGTTGTTGGAAGCCTGAAGGGGGTGGTGGTCTTTGATTTCCTTGGCCTCCCCATGAGAAATTTGGGTGATTCCTCCAACCTCCATTGTAAGTGTTATTGTAAGGATTATTTTGAGGTCTAGAGTTGTTACCCATGTAATTCAATTGTTTGTTCTCCATGTTGTGGCCATAGGTTGGATATTCTGGGTTGCTCATCCCACCTCCACTTGTATTGCATTGCATAACTGGATGTACCTGCGTGGAACCAAGTAAACCATCAATCTTTTTATTTAAGATTTCTACCTGATTTGATAGCATAGTAATCGAGTCGACGTTATAAATGCCTACTTCTTTGGTTGGCTTAGTCCTTATAACTCGCCACTGATAGTTATTCAGTGACATTTCTTTAATAAATTCATAAGCCTCTTTAGGTGTTTTGTTGTTTAAGGTTCCACCGGCAGCTGTATCAATTATCTGTCTCGTCGAGGGGTTTACACCATTGTAAAACGTTTGAACTTGCAGCCATAGAGGTAACCCATGATGAGGGCACCTTCGCAATAGGTCTTTGTATCTCTCCTATGCATCGTAAAGCATCGTAAAGCATTCCTTAGTTTAGCTGTTTTAGTAGGTGAAAAGTATTTAAGTAAGAACTTTTCAGTCATTTGTTCCCAAGTAGTGATTGATCCTCGTGGTAACGAGTTCAACCGTTGTTTAGTTTTATTCCTCAGTGAAAAGGGAAATAGCCGAAGGTGAATGGCATTGTCAGAAACGCCATTGATCTTGAATGTGTCGCAAAGCTCCAGAAAATTTGCTAAATGAGTATTTGGGTTATCGTCCTGCAAACCATTAAACTGAACAAACTGTTGTATCATTTGAATTGTGTTAGGTTTAATGTCAAAATTATTTGCAGCAATAGCAGGCCTAACTATACTCGATCCAGTTCCTGTTAAAGTAGGTTTAGCATAATCATACATAGTACGAGAGTAGGATTTTGATTTACTAGATCAGCAGTAATTGTAGGAGCTAGTAGATTTTCTTGATTTTCAGCCATCTCCTCATCTGTAGTTGGAGTATCTTCCTCTTGCCCTTCTTCTATGTATTGTAAGCTTCTCCTAATTTCTCTCCGATTTCTGCGAGCTGTGTTCTCGATCTCACTATCAAATAGTAATGGTCCTGACGGGTTTCTTCTAGTCATAAACTATGAAAACCTGTCAAAAGAGAATAAAATAAAGTTTAGTAAATAGAAACTAAAAAAAAAGTTAAATTGCAATAATAGTAAATGGCTAAAGTAATACAAATCGAGTGTTCCTAATATCTTAGTTCCCCGGCAACAACGCCAAAAACTTGATTGTGTCTCGCGATAAGTTTTAAAATTTATAATTGATCTTACTTAAACTAACTATTATCATGACGAAGGCAAGCGCACCTATCGAACAGTATTATAGTTTTAGCAAGACTGGATGTCGAACCCAAAGGAACTAAAAGTACTAGTATTAAATTTCTTTTTATTTTCTAGCCTAAGAAGAATGAAGATTGTTTTAATTAACTAATTAACTAATCTAAGAATGCATAAAAAATAGATTGGGGAAAATACTTTTGGAAAATTGATTGATTTTAGACAACACCCAAGGAAGAATCCACCTAGACTTCTCTTGTTAATTGACTTTGAACTAGACGATTTATTCACTTCACTTGATCCGTAAAAATCCCTAAGTTATGTTATTATCCCTATTCAAGACTAATAATGTCTAACCCTAGGTTGATTAATTGAAATCTCTTTCTAATTAAAACCCCTAGTTTTGCATTAACTCTATCTATGAATTCCCTTATTAGATTTGACTCTAATCTGGCAGATTTATGTTGTCCTATCTCTAGGATTGCATGCAACTCCGCTTAATTATGAGTGATCTACTCTTAGATAGGGACTATTCATCCTCCGAATAAGCACATCCATACTTGAATCAATAACCTAAAATATTCAAACAAGAGTTAAAATCATAACTAAGAACAAATCAAGTATTTATCATACAGTTTAGAAAATATTAACAAGATCTATCTTAGGTTTCATCCCCCTTAGGTATTTAGGGGATTTAGTTCATAATTATAAAAGAAAACATCTCAAAAGAATGATAACAAAACATAAAGAAAACCCAAAAACCCCTGAAGGAAATTGAAGGGAGATCTTCAGTCTTGGAGGTGAATCCGGCTTCCGAGATGGATTAATCATCTTTCTTCGAGTAATTCCTTGCTTCCTACTCTGTGTGCCCTTTTAATCCTCCTCTTGAGTGTTTAAATAGGCTTTAGAATGCCTAAAATCCCTCAAGAATGGCCTTTTCCGAATAGAATTCAACTTGGGCTCAATAGTGACACGCCATGTGTGATTGTTTCAGGCCATGGTCAAGGCTGAGAGATAGACACGCCCCTGTTGAGGTTGTTTTAGGCCATGTTCGAGCCTACAGGAATGGCACGAGCATGTGTGCTACCCGTGTGAGGAACTCTAGGCCGTGTTGATTTCCTACGTCAGCCTATTTTTTCCGTTTTCGACCCATTTCTTGTTTTTTTTTCCTCTCCTGTGCTTACCTAAGTATAAAATATGAAATTAAAAGATTAGGAGCATCAAATTCACCAAATCTAAGGAAAAATCATTCATAAATGTGTTAAGCATGGGATAATAATATGTATAAATTATGGTTTATCACCCCTTATTTGAAAGCTCTTGCTTCAAGGGTCTCAAAAATACAAAAATCATCAACAAAGGACATGGAAATCACTTACTTATAAGTGCTTCAAGTTGCTGAAATTTTAAGCTCTTAAACCCTAAATATTTGCTGATATTTTTGGCTAGGAAGAAGAGAGAATAAAAAGATAAAACCTTTTTGTGTTTTAATAAAATAAAGCTAGTCAAAATCGGTGACCAAATTTCACCTAACTTTGACAATTTTGTCTCCCCTCACTCTATAGCTGGCTATGTCTATTCTTAAGGGTCTATTTGCCCTTTAAAGACCTCAAATTTTAATTCTCTAGTTATTTAACACATTTGGGCACTAAAATGCAACTTTTATCTTTTATGCGATTTAGTCCTTTTTCGTAATGGGGTTCACAAACATCAAAATTGACTCACCAAATTTTTCATACACTAATATAATCATGTCATGACTCCATAATAACAATAAAATAAATTTTCTAACTTCAGTTTTGTGGTCCTGAGACCATTGTTTCAACTAGGCCTTAAATCAGACTGTTATATTTCTCCCCCTTAGGGATTTTCGTCCTCGAAAATCTTACCAGTGAATAAATTTGGGTATTGCTCTTTCAAAGATTCCTCAGGTTCCCATGTAGCTTCCTTGACCCCAGGTCTATGCCACAAAACCTTCACAAGTGGTATTTTCTTATTTCTCAACTGTTTGACCTCTCAAGCCAAAATCTTGATCGGCTCTTCACCATAAGTCATATCCGGAAGAATCTCCACTTTAGTTGGCGCAATTATATGCGAAGGGTCTGATCTGTACTAGCGTAACATGGAAATGTGAAACACATCGTGAATCTTTTCTAATTCTGGTGGTAAATCCAAACGGTAGGCAACAGGCTCTACTCTCTCAGAAACCTTATAAGGTCCCATGAAACGAGGACTCAACTTGCCCCTTTTTCCAAACCTGAGAACTTTCCTCCACAGAGAAACTTTCAAAAATACTTTATCACCGACTTCAAACTTAATTTCCTTTTGTCTCAAATCCGCATAGGATTTCTGTCTATCTGAGGCAGCTTTCAAGCAGTCACGAATCACCTTAACCTTTTCCTCAGCCTCTTTGACCAAATCGACCCCATGAATTTGATTCTCTCTCAACTCAGTCCAATATAAAGGTGTTCAGCATTTTCACCCGTACAAGGCCTCATAAAGCGCCATTCTCAGACTCGACTGATAGCTGTTGTTGTAGGTGAATTCAACCAATGGCAAGTATTTCTCCCAACTTCCTTGAAATTCGAGAACACAACATCTCAACATGTCCTCTAAAATCTGTATCACTCTTTCTGACTGTCCGTTAGTTTGCGGATGAAATGCCGTGCTAAAACTCAACTTGGTTCCCAAAGCCTCTTGTAACTTTCTCCAAAACCTTGAGGTAAACCTCAGGTCTCTATTTGACACAATCGACAATGGTACTCTATGAAGCCTCACAATCTCAAAAATATATAAGTCAGCTAATTTCTCGAGGGAGTAGTCGGTACGCACTGGTACGAAATGTGCCGACTTAGTTAGTCTGTCGACAATAACCCATACTGCATCTTTATTTTTCGGTGTTACAGGCAAACTGGTCACAAAGTTCATAGTAATACGATTTCATTTCCACTCAAGAACCATAATAGGCTGAAGTAAACCCGAAGGTACTTGATGTTTAGCCTTTACTTGCTGACACACTAAGCACTTGGAAACGAACTCTGAAATGTCTCTTTTCATACCTGACCACCAATACATTTTCTTAAGATCGTTGTACATTTTCGCACTACCCGGGTGAGCAGATAAACAACCACCATGTGCTTTACTCAAAATCTTCTAAATAAGTTCATTGTCCTTGGGTACACAAACTCTGTCTTTGAACATTAAACATCCATCGGTATTGATACGAAAATCTGATTCAATTTTTGATTCACACTAATTTTTCTAGGCTTGCAACTTCTCATCACCTTTCTGAGCTTCTCAGATTTCTTGGAGAAAAGTCGGTCTGGCTCTCAGCTCTGCTAGGATTGAACCATCATTAGATACAGTCAACTGAGTGTTGAAGGCTCTCAGGGCAAACAACGACTTCGTACTTAAGGCGTCGGTGACTTCATTCGCCTTTCCCAGATGGTAGTCGATAATTAATTCATAATCTTTTAACAGCTCTAACCATCGGCGTTGCCTCAAATTCAACTCCTTTTGAGTCATCAAGTACTTTAAGCTCTTCTGGTTGGTGAATACCCAATATTTCTCTCCATACAAATGGTGTCTTCAAATATTTAGCGTGAACACTACAGCTACTAGCTCCAAATCATGGGTCGGATAATTTCTCTCGTGTGGTTTTAACTGTCTTTAGGCATAGGCTATAACATTGCCTTCTTGCATGAGCGCACACCCTAAACCATTTAAGGAGGCGTTGCTATAAATCACAAACTCCTTGCCTGACTCTGGTTGTACTAACACTGGGGCTTCCATTAAGAAAGCCTTTAATCTCTCAAAACTTTGTTGACACTTTTCCGTCCATTCAAACTTGACATCTTTTTGCAGCAGCCTAGTCATCGGGGTAGCTATCATAACCGTTTGCAGTATCCGGCCAAACCTAAAAAGCTTCGAACCTCGGTTATATTCCTCGGCAGTCTCCATTCCACAATAGCTGAGATTTTATTTGGATCAACTCGAATTTTGTCACTCGACACAATATGTCCTAGAAACCCGACCTCTTTAAGCCAAAATTCACTTTTGCTGAACTTGGCGTATAATTGTTTGTCTCTCAAGGTTTGTAACACAACCCTCAGATGCTCTGCGTGCTCGCCTTCATTATGCGAATAGATCAGTATGTCATCGATAAAGACGACAACAAACTTATCCAAATATAGTCTGAATATGCAGTTTATCAAATCCATGAATACCGCCGGGGCATTAGTCAAACCAATGGCATGACAAGAAACTCATAATGCCCATATCTTGTCCGAAATATGGTCTTTGGCACATCTCGCTCCTTAACCCTTAACTGATAATAACCAGACCTCAGATCGATCTTAGAAAACATGGTAGCTCCCTTCAACTGATCAAACAAATCATCGATCCTTGGTAAAGGGTATTTATTCTTCACTGTTACTTTGTTGAGTTGCCTATAGTCAATGCATAATCTCATCGACCCATCTTTCTTCTTCATAAAGAGTACCGCAGCTCCCCACGAAGAATAACTTGGTCTCACAAAGCCCTTGTCTGTTAGATCTTGCAACTGTGCTTTCAACTCTTTCAGCTCCGTTTGAGCCATCCTATATGGAGTAATCGAGATATGTGTCGTACAAGGAACCAATTCAATTTCAAACTCAACTTCTCTCATTGGAGGTAATCCAAGTAATTCCTCTGGAAATACGTCTGTGAACTCGTAGACTATCGGCACTGATTCAATCTTTAATTCTGACTCTTGAGTATTCAGCACAAAAGCTAAATAAGCTTCATACTTCTTCTTCAAATATTTCTCAACAGTCAATGACGATATTAATATAGGTAGGTTATCTGACTCATCTGGTCCAACTCGAAGAATGTCCCCATTTTCACATCTTAACTCAATCACTTTTCTTCCACAGTCTACTACAACACCATGGGAGGTCAGCCAATCCATCCCAAAAATTACATCGAATTCATTAAACGGCAACCACATCAAGTTGGCCGAAAAATTGTGGCCTCTAATCATCAAAGGATAATTTTTACATACTTGGTCCACTAACACATACTTGCCTAACGGGTTGGACACTTTTATGACAAAATTAGTGGACTCTACTAACATATTCATACGAGGTATCAATGCCATACAAATGTAAGAGTGGGTAGATCTCGGGTCAATTAAAGCAACAACAGTTATATCATAGATAGAAAAGGTACCCGTGATCACGTCTGGAGACTCTGCCTCTTTCCGGTCACGTATAGCATAAATCCTTGCTAGTGCTCTACCTTCAGACCTCGCCGTGGTATCTCTTGACACGCCTCTACCACTAGTCCCACTCCCGAGGTTCTTTTGTGGTCTACTCCTTAATGGAGCACTACTTGCTTTCACGTCTTGTTTTCTCCCTCTCCCATCGATCTATGGACAATCACGAATAAAGTGGTCAAGTGACCCACACTTGAAATAGCCCCTCTCGTTTACTCGACATTCGCCTAAGTGTCGTTTCCCATATTGTGGACACTCTTACCTATTTGGCCGAGTACTACCAATGCTAGCGACCGAAGTAATCTGGGCTTTAGATGCCATATTCTGTTGATTCTTGTTTCTCCTTAAATACCCCATCGAAGCATTCGATCGGGTAGTAAATTCTTTTGATCTCTTAGATGAGGACTGATGTGCTTTTCCCATCTATTTTTTCTTCAAATCCCGCGACTCAAAGGCTGCTTTCCTCCTCTCTTTTACCAGCTTCTCTGCCTCGCACACTCTCTCGACGAGCACCACAAATTCTCTTATTTCCAAGATGCCCACAAACACTTTGATATCTTTATTGAGGCCATCCTCAAATCTCTTACATATGGTAGCTTCAGTGGATACGCATTCCCGCGCATACTTGTTGAGTTTCACAAACTCGCGTTCATACTTCATCACAGTCTTATTACCCTATTTTAACTCTAAGAATTCTTTCCTTTTCTGGTTCATGAACCTCTGGCTAATGTACTTCTTTCTGAACTCTTCTTGGAACAATTCCCAAGTTACTCTTTCTCTCGGTGTCATAGACGCGAGAGTATTCCACCACTGATAAGCCAAATCCCGAAGGAGTGACATTGCACACTTCACGCACTCCTCAGGTGTGCACGATAATTCATCAAACACCCTTATGGTATT
This sequence comes from Gossypium anomalum, assembly GCA_025698475.1. Lineage (NCBI taxonomy): Eukaryota > Viridiplantae > Streptophyta > Magnoliopsida > Malvales > Malvaceae > Gossypium > Gossypium anomalum. The sequence goes on along the minus strand of CM046968.1, from coordinate 53,692,986 downwards.
TTCTAACCAAAACTCTGCCTTCTCCGGGTCATCATCTAAGTTAGCCCGGAATTCTTTGGCCCCTTATTTATGAATCTTGTCTACTAGAGGCTTCTCTCTTCTAAACATGTCCGCACCTTACAGAGCTACCAGGGTATACTGAGGAATTAGAGGAGGTGAGAGAGGTGGAGTGTTTGGATTCGCACGAACAAAATCTGAATACCAAGCATCCATCATTTGGAGGTAGGCTTCCCTAGCCCTTCCGACTTGGCCTATACTCACGGGTTCGTTCTCTACTGGCGCGGTCCCCTAGGTTGGGGCCAGCACATTACTTTCCATGTCATCCACCATGGTTCTATCAGAATCCATTTACTATATAAGAAAAAACATAATTCATAATCGTCAGGAATCTTCACACTATCAATATATTTTTATGGAATGTCTAGCTAGGTTAGTCCTAGAACCGACTAAATCATAGCTCTGATACTATTAAATGTAACACCCCTCACCCGTATACAATACCAGAACAAGGTTTGAGGTGCTACCGAACTTGAACTCAACCAATATTAGGAAATTGGGCCATAAAATTTTGATCAATTTAAAACTTTTCTTTTCATATACAATTTGTCCCTTAAACAGCCTTACGAGATCCAAAACATACAGTCGGGGTGACTTAGGACTGAACTGAGGGCTTAAGAAAAACTTGGAAAAAAATTTCATACTTTAAGGCTCCACACGCCCATGTGCCAGGGACACGCCCAAGTCCCGTACCCATATGGCCAATTTCATTTCACAATTTTTCATAAAACAAGTGCAGACTTCACACAGCTTGGACCCACGCCTGTGTCCTCTCACACGGCCTTGACATGCCTGTGGCGTAGCCCGTGTGCAAAAACCTGGGTATTCTATTTTTGACGTTAGCATCACACAACTATGGCACACCCCCGTGTACTAGGCCGTGCCCTCCCACACGGCCATGTCTCTACTCGTGTGACCACTACCATGCATTCTGATGTAGGGGACACATGGCCTTCTCACACGCCCATGGGCCTGTCCGTGTGTCACACACAGCCTAGACACATGCCCGTGTGCCTGCCCGTGTGGACAATATAAGGCTATTTACCAAGCCTCATTGCCACCCTTGCATGCCTATCTTCATACAAAACCAGCCAATACCCAAAACAAGCATAATAGACATTCATTTAACCATGAAGATGCATCTTTTATAGACGCAAAATGAATATTAGCCCTCATTCAAGGCTTAGTGCAAAGTGTGGAATCTATCCCAAACCAACACATTTGGCCAATTCTCAAAAATATAAAATAATAAGTTTTAGGCCATAATAAAAAACATAAATCCAACTATACCAAGTATTTCTGCTGATAGTGTGATCGATATCTCTGACTTCCGGTGATCCTTAAGCTAATTAGGCGGCACTGTAAGAAGATGGAAAGAAAAAGAGAGTAAGCATAAAAACTTAGTAAGTTGTATATAAATAAGTATACTACAATAACTTCTCACTAATCATTATACTCATAGTACAAGGGTAAGTATAAGCTTGACTTACTCATTACTGTCTACTCAAGTCATATTTTTCTATTTTGAGCTCATTACTCAAGCTTACGAAATAGGTATTTGTACCACTCACAACATTATTATACTTCCTTTATTAACTCACTTTCATAGCTTTTAATGTTGAACCTTCCAGAATACTACCGGATATTCTATAAGCCTCAAACATGGGATAAGTTGCCGATGCTATATCCCAGACATGGTCTTACACTGGCTATCTTCTTCGAGGCTGATCCCATTTCTCAGACATGGTCTTTCATTAGCTCTCGTATATACGTGCTGATGCCATGTCCCAGACATGGTCTCACACTAGCATAACTCTTAGTCGATGCATGTCCCAGACATGTCTTACACTGGCTATCATCTTTGAGGCCGATGCCTGTCCCAGACATGTCTTACACTAGCACTCGTTTCAATGCCGATGCCATGTCCCAGACATGGTCTTACACTGGCTCTCATAATGTGGCCGATGCATGTCCCAGACTTGTCTTACACTAGCGCACAAATAACTTGAATGTCATGGCATGAATATCCGGTTTGTTTCCTAGAGTTCCAACGGGATCTTTCTATTATCTCAATCATTAATATGCATTCCCAGTTCACAATCTAGCAATTCACACTATATCAAACCAATAAAAATTTGAATTCATGCATTAACAATGTAGTTGTATTATTTACATACAACTTACCTCAGATTAAAAATACACACGACTAGTCGGTTTAGTCGATTTGTTTGGCTTTCCCCTGGTCTAGGTTCGGATTTGGAAATTCTTGATCTATATTAGCAAAATACACTCATTTAGTCACTAAATAAAATTAGGCAATCCAAAATTTATGACTTAGGTAAAATGAACATTTTTCCCCTAGAGCTTGACAAAATGACCATTTTGCCACTATGCTCGAAAATCATTTTTTATCAAATTTCTTCGTATCTCAAGCCTAGACGAACCCTTTTTACTCTTATAGCAACTTCAAATTTTCACTATTTCACATGATAATCAACTATTTTACAACTTATGCATAATAGCCCCTTTAGGTGTTTTCACGCTAACACCTTCACAAAAGTTGTTTATAACCTAGCTAGGACTCATATTCTTCCATAAAATTTCAGAAAAACACTCTAAATGCTCTCATGGAAAAACCCTAAGTTTCCACCATTTTGCAATATAGACCCCTCGTTTGAAAGCTCTTGCTTCAAGGGTCTCAAAAATACAAAAATCATCAACAAAGGACATGAAAATCACTTACTGATGAGTGCTTCAAGTTTCTAAAATTTCAAGCTCTTAAACCCCAAATATTTGCTAATATTTTTGGCTAGGAAGAAGAGAGAATGAAAAGATAAAACATTTTTGTGTTTTAATAAAATAAAACTAGTCAAAATTGGTGACCAAATTTCACCTAACTTTGACAATTTTGTCTCCCCTCACTCCATGGCCGGAAATGTCTATTCTTAAGGGTCTATTTTCCCTTTAAAGACCTCAAATTTTAATTCTCTAGTTATTTAACACATTTGGGCACTAAAATGCAACTTTTACCTTTTATGCAATTTAGTCTTTTTTCGTAATCGGGCTCACAAACATCAAAATTGACTCACCAAATTTTGCATACACTAATAAAATCATGTCATGACTCCATAATAATAATAAAATAAATTTTATAACTTTAGTTTTGTGGTCCTGAGACCACTATTCTAACTAGGCCCTAAATCGGGCTGTTACAGAAAGTTTGTTGGTCTCCATGATTTAGATTAGAGTGGTCTCCATGATTTAGATATGAATTGGTTCAAATTGATGATTTGTATTTTATGAACTGTTGAGTATATTTAGTACGAGCTTACTAAGTTTTTAAAGCTTACTTTGTGTGTTTCTTTACATGTTTTATAGATTTTCGAAGCTAGCTCAGACATCGAGGATCATCGGGAATCATCGTCACAGTATCGACTACGTGTTGGTATTTTTGAATGCTTGTAAATATGGTATATGGCATGTATAGGCTAGTGTGTTGATATGTTTTGAATTATGATTTAAGCCATGAGATTTGGCTTACTTTTGGTTGAAAATGTTGATATGTTTTTGGTCATTTAAGTTGGCCTAAGTGATGTGTTTGAAAGGTGTTTTATGTGATGTGTATAATGCCTTAGATATTGGCTTATTTTGGATATGTTTGCTTAGTTGTTCTTATAGCTAAATGGTGTGTTTTGTGACATGAAATAGATGATAATTTGATGAATTAAAGTATTGAAGTTTATGCAAGTTGAGACGATTTTGGTATATTGACTTGGTATGTTTTTAATTAGGGAATTGAGGAATTGAAATGGTTGAGGATAGATGGCATGATATGTGTGTGAATTGGCATAATTTGGCTGCCTATATATGTGATGAAATGATACCATTTTAATGGCTAGGTGTTCATGAAAAAAGGGTGGCAAATTGGATTTGCAAATGGCCTATTTTTGTCCACATAGGAAGAGACAAGGGCGTGTGTCTCAGCCGTGTGTGACACATAGTCATGTTACACGGCCGTGTGTCCCCCGGGGTAGGTGTTCGAAGTAAAATTATTCTACCCTATAGGTTTGACACGGCCTAGAAACACGGGAGTGTCTACTGGTCGTGTGTGGCACACAGGCTGGCACATGGGCCTGTGGCCGGTCGTATGACCTAAGCCAGTAACGTCTCTAATTTTCCCACAGTCATGGCTTATCGGCATGTCTTGGGCCGTATGGTACAAGTTAGTATGTATGCCCTGTTTTCACATGGTCTATGACACGGGCGTGTTTGGTAGCCATGTGAGACACACGGCCTGTTCACACGGGTGTGTGACCCTTAAATGTTTGAAAATTTTTTAAGTTTCCCAAAGTTTACAAATGTTATTGGTTTAGTCCTGAACCACTTCTAAGCATGTTTTAAGGTTCTGTAAGACCTTATAAGGGATAATGTGAATGAATTGAATAGATTTTGATTATAATTATATAAATGCAAGTTAATGATGTGTATTATCTGATAATGTTTCGTAATCCTATTCTGGCAACTATACGGGTTAGGGGTGTTACATTTCTTTTAATAAAAAAGTGTTGTGTCCGCTTTCCCTTTACAAAAATCTTTTTCAATAAGAAAATTTGATAGTCTTTCATACCAAGCTCTAGGAGCTTGTTTCAAAAGTTTGAAAACATGGTTTGAAAATTTTGGATCTTCAATACCCGATGGTCTGTAACATCCTGAATTTGGGCCTAGAAGTTTTAGGCCTTGAGCATGGGAGCGGTTGAAGGCAGCTTATAATATTTTGTTGTGCATGTAAATTTCATTAATGAAGGCTTGTTTTAGTGGTTAAGTGTGCTGGGAAGTGTTGGAAAAGTCTTGGGTTCAAACCTGGACTCTAGCAAAAATTTTGGTTTAAGGTGAATCAAACCCTGGGTGTAGTAGGTAGGCCTTAAGAATATTGTTGGAGAAAAGATGACACAAAAAGGAGTGTGGTGTAGTGGCAAGGTGGCGCCACTTAGTGGACAAGGAAGTGACGCTATAGAGGAAGCAAGGGGTCCAAGGTTCAAGTCTTGGATCCTGCAATATATTTTGGTTTTTCTTTTCAATAAATCTGGAAGCAAGTAGGTGCACTTTAAAGTTTAATGTGTTGGATTTATGACACAAATGAGTTGATGGCCTAGTGGTGGTGGCGTGAGTTGGCATGTGAGAGGACTTTGGTTCGAATCCCTTGGCACGCAAAGGTTGATTATTTTGCTATGTTGGGACGACAAGAGTTGGTGTTGGTTTTAAACTCCGGTGATGGAGGGATCCCACATTGGGAAGGTAACATAAGAGTGGATGTGAAGCTGGCTTTAAATAGATAGAACCATGAGGAGAGTAAATGTACCTTTCTTGGCTGATCCCTTTCGCTTTATGGCGTGCTCGTTTGGGTTGGGCGTCGGCTAAGAGTGCTCGGAGCGCGGATTAACTCCAGTCTCTTATCGGTGTGTATTTCTCACTCACCGTGGTGTAGGATGGCTACTTCGGGCGCGATGGGCGAAAAGGGGCCATATATGGCCTAATGGGCCTCACAGCCCAATTGGATAAATTGTTTGATTGTGTAGTAAATATTGGATTGGGCTAGGTGAATCTCATATCTGTGGCTAGAATTGGGCTAAAAGGGCCACACGAGCGTGTGGGCCCATTTGGGTCGAGAAAGGACTTTAGGCCCATTCGTATTGTTATCATTGTTTAGAACACTTAGTTTACCAAAATTACCAAAATACCCCTAGTTTGCAAAATTACCAAAATACCCCTGGTTTGTAAAATTACCAAAATACCCCTAGTTTGCAAAATTACCAAAATGCCCCTGGTTTGCAAAATTACCAAAATATCCCTAGTTTGCAAAATTACCAAAATACCCCTGGTTTTTAAAATTACCAAAATACCCCTAGTTTGTAAAATTACTGAAATGCCCCTGTAAGGTAGAATTACCGAGATACCCTTGTGGGGTAAAATTACCAATTTTCCCCTAGGGTGTTAAATGATCGTTTTGCCCTTGTGGGCAAGTGACTGACTTGGACTGTGTGGTTGACGGATTTGATTGTGAATATATGTTGGTGATATGAATGACGTGACTGTGATTGTTTGATTCAAATATGGGCATGATATTCTATTTCTGTATACGTATGCCATGACATATTATTTCTGTTGCATGGGACATGGGTTATATTGATGGAGGAAGCGTTCTGGTAGCCTCGCTGCAATCTGGTGGCCTCGCCACATATATCTGTTCTAGTGACTTCGTCACAATATCTGGCAGCCTCGCTGCAATCTGGTGGCTTCGCCACATATATATATCTGTTCTGGTGGCTCTGCCACAAATATCTGTATCTGGTGACTTCGTCACAATATCTGGTAGCCTCACTATAATTTCTATGGTGTGTAGCGGTTGGGTGGGTCGAGTAGTCTCCCCACATGGTGTAAGGCTGGTATGGGGGTGTTACGGATGGATTGGGTTGGGATTGCATTCACATTCGATTCTCGATTACATTGCACGACATCGATTCGATTACGTCACTTGATTCTGATTCTGATTCTCATTTTGATTCTAGTTCTGATAATGTTTCTTATTCTGTAATGGGCTAAGGCCCGTCTGGTACTGTCTGTTATAATGGGCTAAGGCCCAATTGATCTTCGAAATCGTAAGTAGGGTCAGGGCGGACTTTTAATTCTTTTATATGACTGACTGTCCCTTTTATATAGTAGGGGATTACACACTGAGTTTTCGTAAACTCACCCCGTTTATTAACCTTTCAGGTAATTTCTAGCCTTAGACAGATCGGAGCTACGAGGGGCTCGGAAGGAGCCACACATACTGTTTATGTTATAGTTTTGATTATTGCTTTTAAATTATTTTATGTGGGTTGTAGTAAAGCCGTTGTAATTTTCTGGATTTCTAATTTGGAATTTTATTTATTGTTCTTATAATTGCTAGTATTAGAACATGGTTTCCAAAGCAACTACTGTTTTCAAAACATTACGTATCCATAATTATTTTTAAATTAAGCTTCCGCAAACGCCAAGATTTTTACAAAGTTGTTAAGAATGTTATTCAGCTGAGGTTTTCTAACAAGGTTTAAAAAGGGTATAACTTTTTAATTATTAAGAAGGGTTTTTAATGGAAACATGGTTTTCGAAAAACACTTCAATGTGACACGCCAGATTCGAGCCAAACTTCTAGGCCGGGTTTGGGGTGTTACATGGTCATTCAACGTACACTCCTTTATTTATAAAACCATTTAGAAAATTACTTTTTTACATCCATTTTTTATAAATTAAAATTATTAAAGCATGCAAAAGCTAAGAGCATTCTAATGGCTTCCATCCTAGTTACGGGAGCATATGTTTCATCATAATCTATTCCTTCCTCTTGAGTGTAACCTTGAGCAACAAATCTAGCCTTGTTCCTTACTATGTTACAATTCTCATCTAGTTTGTTCCTAAAAACCCGTTTAGTACCTATAGTAAATTTATCACTATGCCTATCAACTAAGGTCCATACTTCACTTCTTTTAAATTTATTTAACTCTTCTTGCATAGCTAATATCTAATATTTATCATTTAATACTTCTTTGATATTTTTAGGCTCAATGCATGAGATAAATGCAACATACTTACAAGTATTTCTAAGAAAAGGTCTAGTAATTACCCCTTGGGATGGATCTCCCAAAATCATACCATCCTTCACATAATTGAACTTTCTTGGATGAGTAACTTCCCCTTACTCAATTGAAATTTCTTCGAAAGCATCTTGTATTTATTCTTGAATTTTTACATTTGATGATTGATCCTCTTTATTGAAAAATTTTGCATCATCATTATCGACACAAAAATCCTTTCTAGAAGGAGGATTATAGTCATAAAAAATAACATGTATAGACTCTTCTACTACTAAAGTTCTTTTGTTAAAGACTCGATAAGCTTTAGAATTTAAAGAATAACCAAGAAAAATTCCTTCATCACTTTTTGCATCAAATTTACAAAGATTATCTTTCCCGTTGTTTAAAACAAAACATTTGCATCTAAAGGGATAAAAATAGCTAAAGTTAGACCTTTTGTTTTTGAAAAGTTCATATGGAGTTTTCTTTAAAATAGACCTAATCATCACTCTATTAACCATATAACAAGCGGTGTTTGTGGCTTCCACCCAAAAATATTTTGGTAAATTATTTTCACAAAGCATGGTTCTAGCCATTTCCTCTACAGTTCTATTTTTCCTCTCAATAACTCCATTTTGTTGAGGGGTTCTAGGTGCAGAAAAATTATGGCTAATTCCATTTGAGTTGCAAAAATTATCGAAACCAAGATTTTGAAATTCGGTTCCATGGTCACTTCTAATACTAGTGATAGAGTAACCTTTTTCATTTTTGTTCATTTTTGAAAAGGTAATGAATTTTTCTAAAGCTTCATCTTTAGTACTTAAGAAAAGAACCCAAGTAAATTTAGAATAATTATCAACAAGCACAAAAACATATTGTTTTCCACCCAAACTAGATGTCCTAATTGGACCAAACAAGTCTATGTGAATTAGTTGAAGAACTTTACTAGTCGATACATCATTAATAGGTTTAAAAGAAACCATTTTATGTTTACCCTTAATACATGCATCATAAACATTATTCACATCAAAGTCAATTTTAGGTAATCCTCTCACTAAGTCTTTTTTAACTAATTTATGCAATATGCTCATGCTCGCATGTCTTAGTTTTCTATCCCATAACAAAGAGCTATTCTAATTTTTAGCAATAAGGCATAAGCTAGAGTTATGCATATCATCTAAATGCACCATATATATATTTTCTATCCTATGTCCCACAAGCATAATCTTATTAGAAGCAATGTCAATAAGTTTACAACTTTTAGACTCAAATATGACATTGAAACCTTTATCACATAATTAACTAATACTTAGAAGATAATGCTTAAAACCGTTGACATACAAGATATTTTCAATAATGATAGAAGAGTTTTTACCAATAGAGCCTATTCCTTCAATTTGTTTGGAAGAGTTGTCACCAAATGTAACTTCTCTTCCACTTTTTGACTTTAAATTGATAAAGTGACTCCTGTCACCGATCATGTATCTTGAACATCCACTATCAAGGTACCATAAGTTTTTCTTTCAATAGCCCATCTCAAAGCAATGATCATTTTCCTACAAATATAGAATTAAGATTTTATTTTTGGTACCAAATTCTTTTAGGTCCAGAAGCATTAGTTCCTATAATTTTATTCCCTTTGGGTATCCATTTTGAAATCAAGCTCCTATCTTAAGAAGTTATGAATCCTTTAGGGACCCATACACTTTTAATGGTTTTTCTCTTGTAAAAATTTTGAGGACATCTATGTTTATAGAAATTAAAGCTATTTTTAACAAAGTTTTGTTTTAAATTTTCTCTTTTTTCTAAAACTTTGTTATAGTGAGCTTTTTTACTCTTAAGCAACTCAAGTTGCTTTTGATGATCCTCATGAGCTTTTGAAAGTAAATTATGCAAGTCTAAAATTTTCTTTTCAAAATCATTAATAATTTCTTTCATTTTATTTACTTTTTCTTCAACTTCAAGATTAGTTTTGGAAAGTAAGTCATTTTTATTTCTCAATTTTGAAACATTTTTCTTGTGTTTTGACATCATGACTTCAAATTCCAAACCCAATTCATCATAGGCATCTGTCAACTCATCAAAAGAATAATCATTTAAAGTAGATGAGTTAGAATTTACCTTAATATCATCGATGGCCATAAGGCAAGGATTGGCTACTTCTTAATCTTCATTGTCTAATGAATCCTCATCACTCAAAGTAGCCACATAAGCCTTAAGCTTTTGTTTTTTTGACCCTCTTTTATTTCATTGAGAAATCTCAAATTTGATGTGTCCCAACTTCTTACATTCATAGCATATGATAGGGTCCTTCTCTTTAGTAGATTCATTCTTGAGTCCTTCCTTCTTTTGGAATTATCTTCCTTTGTTGGACCTCATGAACCTCTTAAGTCTTTTTGCAAACATTTCCATATCTTTTCATCATCATCATTATTTCTAGAGTCTTCATCCTTCTCACAAGTTGTTGATTTGAATGCAATTCCCACTTTCTTTAGAACTTTTTGATTTCCTTTGCGTTGTAGTTGATCTTCATTTCATACGTCAATAAGGAACCAATGAACTCATCAAGAGAGAGTGAGTTGAGATCCTTTGACTCTTCTATTACCGTCACTTTAGGTTCCCAAGATGTTGGGAGACTATTCAACATCTTCTTTACCATCTCCTTGTTTGGATATGTCTTCCCAAGAGCTTGGAGACCATTGATAATATGAGTGAAGCGATCATACATCTCATTGATTCCTTCTTCTGGTTTTGCCTTAAATAATTCATAATCAAGGGTGAGAAGACTTAGCTTGGATGGAGAAGACTTACCTTGGACTCCTTAACTCTACTTGTCCCTTTATGGATTACTTTAAGCTTGTCCCAAATTTTTTTTGCACTGTCACACAAGGAGACTCTATTATACTTATTTGGACCAAGAGCTCAAAATAACGTATGCATAGCCTTCACATTTAATTACACTTTCTTGATATCATTTTCATCCCATTCACCCTCTTCCTTTAGGACAATAACACATTTGATCCTCTTTATTGGAATAGATGACCTATTACTAATCTCCAAACTTCATAGTCATTAGCTTCATTATCGTTCTTCAATATGAGTAGTTGGTGTCCTTGAATAGTGCAGGCCTCATGGTGGAATGCCCTTCTCCCAATATAGTTGAATTTTGCTCCAATGCCATAAAGGAAATTTCTTGACTTGTAGCTTCTATCTTGAATACCTTGAGGATTTCTCTATTGGTGGTAAAACCATCTCTAGAATTCTTACTCTGATACCAATTGATAGCTTAATGAAGCAAACCAAAAACGCCAAGAGGGGGTGAATTGTCCTTTAAAAAATTTGGTGAAAGGAAAGGCAAGAATGAAACAAAGAACACAAAGAATTTAGAGTGGTCCGGCCCCAATTGCTTACTCTACTACCTTAGCTTTCCACCACTTAGGATTTTCCCCAAATTCACTAATTTGTTCAACCTTTGAGGACAAGGTTTAACCTTACAACTCCTTAAGATTTCTACCCTAAATCTTAAGTTTCAAACCCTCTCAAAGAGATACAAATGAGCAAACAAAGAAACAATCCTTACAAGATAAAATTGTTTGCCAATTGAAGCACAAATACAATGAGATACACTTGAGCAAAAGAATTGAGATAAAGCTCACAAGTGTATGTAAGAAGAATATGAAAATTTAAGCTCTAAGATTGTTTAATTGATGATTTTTGCTTGAAAGTGCTTTATTAGATGTTGTAGGACTTTGAAAGATGGTATTTATACCTCCTAATAGATTTCCAGCCATTGGGGTTACTGGTGAAGTTAATATGGTTGTTGGGGATGTAAACCCAGAGCATTTATTTCACCTACAACTACGAGTATCAATACCTCTAAAGAGGATATCGATATTTTTTTGTCATAAATGTTAATTTAGTTACCATTGGAATGAAATAATTAATACTTAAAAAATATTTTATTAATACTGTAACATCCCGAAATTTGAGGTTAGAAGTTTTGAGATTTGTGTTTAGGGTCAGTGAATAGGTTGAGCAATTGGGTTGATTTTTGCGTTTTAATGTCAGAATGAGCCTGCTGGTTCGGTTGTTGGATGTTTGTTAGTTTATCTTTGGGTTCTAGGTTCGAATCCTCATGTGTGTTTGAGGAATTAATTTTATTTTTGTTTTAAAGTTTTTTTATTATATATATATTTATGTTATTTATTTTATTGTGTTTTTATTTTTGGAAAAAGGAAGTTGTTTCTAAAATTCTTTTGTATGTTCTCTTTCCCTATTTTTCTGTTTCTTCTGTTTTTCTACGTTCTGGCTATTCCTTTTGGTTTTTCTCCTTTCTCTCTTTCGTTGTTGGTGAATTAATTACTGCCGTATTTTTGTTCTCCAAACGAATTTTGCGTTTTAGTATCGACGTTGTTGGCTGATTGTCCTTGTGTGTTATGTTTGATTGGGTGCAAAAATGGGTTTTTGAACAATTTGGTGGAGCGACTCGAGCAGTTCTCGGTGCTTGTTATTGATTTCTAAGGTGTGTGTTCTCAAAATGTTCAATTTTGATATCAAATTGATGTTGGATTCTATAGAATTCGACAACTTCTTGTAGGTTCCAGAAACTGTTGATTTTGGGTACTGGATTGCATGCTATCTTTAAATTTTGGTATAGTTTTGGGTTACCAAGAGTTGGGGACCATTTTGATGTCAAAACCACAATTTTTAGCCTGTTTCGGTATGGTTTCATGACCACACAGGTGGCCACACGGGCGTGTACTGCACACGGGTGGTCCACACGGCCGTGTGAAATTGGGAGTTAGGGTTTTTGGGCAATTTTTGGTGCCACACGGCCTAGCCACATGGTCGTGTCACTACGATTTGGGGATTTTGTCAATTTTCACGTAGCTGTGTGCTTTGGTCACACAATCGTGTCCCTTAGTGACATGGGCGTGTAAGATTTCCACATGGCCGTGTCTACTCTGCACTTAATTTTGGCACTTTTGAGCAGCGAGTTACACAGGCATGTGTCCCTTCCACACGAGCGTGTATAGCTTTCACATGGGGTGTGTAGGCTTCCACATGGCCTAGGTACTTCCACACGGCCAGGGCATAAGGCCATGTGGCCCTACTTCACAAATTTTAGTTTTGAGTTGGATTGTGACTGTTTCATGTTCTTGTGTGTTTTGAAATTTGGCTAGGACTTAGCAAGAGTAGTTGAGACTCCGTTTGGCATGAATTTATGTGTTAATTATTAGCATAACACTCACTTAATGACTTGCCTAAGTGATGTTACCTAGTAGTTAGGTATCGTGACCTCTGATTCTAAATTTGGTCGTTCGATTATATGCATTTCTGATTCTGTTTGATTGAAGTATAACTGTTCGCAAGATGTGTGTATTGTTTCTATAAGTTAGTTAATAATATTTTTGCATATAAGCATTTGCATTAAAATTTTGGGTTTGGTTGTGAAGAGAAAGAAGTCTGATCTATTCTGTTTTGGCAGTTTTAACTACAACTCATCAGTACAACGATTTACCGTACTATACTAAAAATATGTCAGCTCTACTACATATTATTATCTGAGATGCCTAGTCCATATATGTGGTGTGTAGGGTTGGATGGGCCTTTCGAGGTCCTATGTAGTGTGCATGGTTGGTTGAGCTTCTTATAGCTCATTCGTGGTGTGAGCGGGGGACGGAGAGGCGTTTGGCTGGATGGGTGGGATTATTTTCTGACTTGTTACATATCATTTGCATCTATTTACATGTTGTTTGTCTGAACGTTCTGGTGCATGTACTGTTTTGTATCCAGTAAAGTACTTAGTCTTGTGTTGTTAAGTATTGTGTGTGATTGGGATTTTGTAAAAGAGGCTTATAGATTTTGTATCCTTATTTTGTATTTTTGATCGGTTGTTCGAGGAATGTTTTGAGAGCATTCTGGTTTGTTTCTTCATTTTTTGGTTTTTACATTTAGTTTAAGACTCACACTGAGCTCGTGTAGCTCACCCCTTAGTTTTCTCCTCTTTTCAGGTACTCTCGTAGTCTGAAGCTGGACTTCGCATATTGGAGGTCTTGGACAGTTGCATTTAAAAGCAAGTTAATAAGTCTTCTTTCAGTTCCTATTTTGATAAACTGTTATGAAATGTAAGAAGTTTGGTTTAAATTTAATTTTGAACTTTATAAATTTTAACCTTGGACTATTTTTGTAAAGTACCATTTTGACTAAACTTTGAAAACTAAAGAACTATAACTCTGAACGATTTTATCGTAAGCTGAAGTTTTGTGTTTAATTCAACAATAATTGAACGGTTTAGCTAGAATCAAGTTAAACCATGTTGAAATCAGACTTTAGCAATGTGTTTTGTAAAATTGCTTCCAGATCACTTCGGTGATCAATGTAACCTCCGAGATCCGGTCAAAACTTTTGGGTCGAGTTTTGGGGTGTTACAGATACTTCCTGAAATAGGTATTGATACTGGATCAATACTTTGTAGGGTTTATGAGAAATAGAATGCTATTTTGGTATCATTTTTAAGAAAGGTATCAATTATTTTCAAAAAGTATTGATACCAGAAACATGGTATCGATAATTTTTTTAGGGTTTCTAAAAATAGAATGTCTTTTTGGTCTCGAGTTTCTAAGGGTATCTAGATTTTCAAAATTATTGATACCTGTCCATAAGGTATCCATACCTTTTGTCCTGTAGCAAATTTGACTTGTTTGAAAATCATTTTAAAACGATTTTAACTTGATCGAAATTATTTTGACTTGGTTAAAATCATTTGCACTTGATTTTAAAATTGTTTCAAAGTTCTATCTTGTAGACTTCAAATTTGAAAATTATTTTGTCAATTTTAACTTATATTCAAAAACACTTTTAATTTGTTATATCAAAATCTTTTATCAAATAAAGTTTAGTTTAACAATCTTGTTCTAAATTATGAGAAATGAAATTTTATGGTTGACAAAGGATTAGCTTTAGGCCATAGCACTTCTGTTGAAGGAATTTTTATTGATAAGACAAAAATTGATATTATTAACTCACTTCCATACCCCACAACTGTGAGGAAGATCTGTTTTTTTCTTGGTCATGCAAGTTTTTACAGGCAATTCATTAAATTCATTAAAGATTTTTCAAAGATTGCACAACCACTCTGTAACCTCTTACAGAAAGACAAAGAATTTGAATTTTACAATTATGTAGGGATGCATTTGACACACTCAAACACAAACTTATTTCGACACCCATTGTACAACCACCAAATTGGAACTATCCTTTCGAAATCATGTGTGATGCAAGTGACCACAGCGTAGGAGCAGTCCTTGGGCAAAGAATCAAGAAGGAACCACACGTTATCTCTTATGCATATAAGACCTTGGATGCCACCAAAAGCAATAACTCGGCCACTGAAAAACAATTTCTAACTATAGTCTTTGCTTTGGAAAAGTCTTTGCTTTGGATATTGCTTTTGCAAGAGTTCGATCTCGAGATTACGGATAAGAAAGGACGTGATAATTTGGTAGCTGACCATTTGAGCCAAATATCTCCATCAAAAGATGTCACACCTCTTAAAGACAATTTCCCAAATGAAAGTCTACTTTCTGCTCAAACAATTTTTCCATAGTACGCAGACATGGTAAACTACCTTTCTACGATATAATTTCTTCTAATTTATCACAATTTGAAAAGGGTAAGATTAAACTAGAATCACGATATTATATTTGGGATGACCCCTACCATTGGAAATATTGTTTCGATCAGGTAATTCGACAATGCATTGCAGAAATTGGGGTAAAATTGATTCTTTATTTTGTCATTCTTACGCATGTGGTGTGCATTTTGGCCCTAAATGAACTGCACATAAGATACTTGAATATGGATTATATTGGCCATATATTTTTCGTGATGCATACTTATTCTGTAAAACTTGCAAAAAATGTCAAAAGGTAGAAATTTAAGCCGAAAAAATGAAATGCCTCTAACACCTATACATTTATGTGAAATTTTTTATGTATGGGGCATCAATTTTGTAGGGCCTTCTGTTTCATCATTTGGTAAAATATATATTTTACTTGTTGTTTACTATATGTCTAAATGGGTGGAAGTTAGAGCCACCTGTCGTTCTGATGCCAAAACTGTAGTGGATTTTTTAAAGAAACCTTATTTTTCCAGATTTGGTATTCCGCGAGCATTGATCAATGATCGGGGAATGCATTTATGTAATAATGTAATCGACACACTTTTGAAAAAATATGAGGTAGTACAATGAGTTGCTACAGCTTATCACCCTCAATCAAATGGTCAAGCGGAAGTATTAAATAGAGAAATCAAATTGATTTTAGAAAAGACCGTTCAACCGAATAAGAAAGATTGGAGTTTGCGATTAAATGCACTGTGGGCGTACCGTACAACTTATAAGGGACCCATAGGTTTGTCTCCTTATAGACTTATATTTGATAAGTCATGTCATCTTCCTGTAGAATTAGAACACAAGGCATTTTGGGTTGTCAATGAATGCAACATGGAGCTAGACTCTGCAAGTAAGTATAGAAAATTACATATTCAGGAACTTGAGGAAATTGAAAATTACATATTCAAGAACTTGAGGAAATTTGACGAGAAGCATGTGAAAATGCCCAAATTTGTAAAGATAAAATCAAAGCATTCCATAAAAAAAAAAAAACTCATAAATAATTTTTGGTTGGACAAAAAGTACTACTTTATGACCCTACACTAAAAATTTTGCAGGTAAGCTCCGAACCAAGTGGTTAGGGCTTTTTATTATTATTCATATATTTCTGCATGGTGCAGTTGAAATCAAAAGTGAAGAACCCGGGAAAATCTTCAAAGTCAATGGACATTATTTGAAGCCTTTCTATGAAAATTTTCAAGTACACATGGTTAGGGGTGAGCATTCGATCGAATGAATCGAATCAAATGAAAAAAATTTCGAGTTAATCAAGTTGAGGAATCATATTTCATCATCCTAATTTGATTTGAAATTTTCTCGAATTGAGTCAAGTGAGATGGAATTCGAATCGAATATATTTGTTCAAGTTAAATTTTAAAAAAAATTAGGTCCTTGTAACCACTGTCACCCATCGTAATAACATTTGTCCACCGTAATCAAATTTTTTATTAACTTTCATCACCGCATAATTTATTTATTAATCTTTTATATACGGGTTAGCTTCTTTGCTTGCTTACCTCATGATTTATTTATTAATCTTTTATATACGGGTTAAGTTCTTTGCTTGCTTAGTTGTTTCAATTATCTTCATATTCTTGTCACTATGTATTTTGGAATTAAAAAAATATTAAATGTAAAAATATGATTTTTAATAAAAGTTATTTTAAAGATAAAATGTGAAATTGATACCAATATAAAATTTTAACACAAATATTTTATTGCATCATTAAAAATTCAATTTTAATATAAATATTTAATATGACTAAACAATTCAATAACATCAATAATATAAAATGTGAAATTTAATTTAATAATATAAATTGTAGATATAAATAAAAATATTACTATTTATGTTTAGGAATTTTTTTTAGATAATTTTGATTTTTTATTTGAGAGTAAAGGGTGAGAAGTAAAAGTTTAGGGGGAAAATAAAAAGTTTTGGGGAGTAAAAGTTTGAGGGAAAGTAAATAGGGGGGAGTAAAGTTTTGGAGGGAAAATGTTAAAAAATTTTGGGGGGATGGGTTTGGGGTAGATGGGAGGTGGGATGGGAAGGGAGTAAAAATTTTAGGGGGAAAGTGGGAGGGAGTAAAAATTTTGGGGGAAAATAAAAAAGTTTTAAGGGTTTTTAGGAGTAAAATTTTGAAGAAAAGTAAATGAGAGAGTAAAATTTTGGTGGGAAATGGATTTTAGGTAGATGGGAGGGTTGGAATGAGAGGGGAGTAAAAGTTTTGGGGGAAAAAGTGAGGAGTAGTAAAAGTTTTGAAGGAAAAGTAAAAAGGTTTGGGAGTTTGGGGTAAAAATATAAAATATTATTGTTTGATATTCGCATTATTCAAATTATTCAAGTTATTTGAATTCGAAAACTCAACTCGATTCGAACTTGAAATTCGAAAAAAATTCGAGTTGACTCTAATAACTCGAATAACTCGATTCATTTAATTTGAAATTCAATTTTTTTTTATTTTTTTGAGTCGAATTGAGTTTTGCTCACCCCTACACATGGTCAAGGAGTTAATACTTCAAGAGCGATTGAATAAACTTCCAGGTCGTTGAGCTAACAACATTAAACAAAAGCGCTTTTTGTGAGCAATTCAAGTTTATTTTAAGTAATTTAATTTTGAATTTTAGTTTATTTTAGGTTAGAAATAAAATAAATAATAACAAGATTATTATTTAATCCAATTAATGTGTTATTTTCCAGGAACGTGGTGGAGACTGTCAATTTTCCAAAAATTGGATACCGATCGTGGCATGGGTACGCCGTGCTAAATGTTGTCATTTATTTTCTTCACAACCTAACACCCCAAACCCAAATAAACATACAAACACACACACACACACACACACACACACACACACACACACACACACACACACACACACACACACACACACACACACACACAGCACTTAACCTAAAAATAAACTCAAAACCCATACCCAATTCCAACCTAAATGAAAAAATAAAACCCACACTATACACCCAAAACCAACATAGCCACCAATCTTGGTCCTAACATAGCCTCCATAATCTTTCCGTTTCTTTCCACTACTGTTCACCTCTCTATTTCTCCACCATAGCCACCGCACCTCCGTGCCCTGCGGTTACACTACTTCATCAACGCCGAACACCCCTGCTAAATCCACAATACGCACCACAACCATTAACAACCCAAATTCCACTACAACCTCCTTAATCGATGTTGTTTCTACAACCCTTACCACCACTTTTTAAAAATCGACCTAACCCACATCACCACTGCCCAAACGTAAAATGTCGTCGCAAGCTAACACCACTGTTCACCACCATGAGCCTCCGCAAAACAGTCGTCCCCAATTATTTTTGTGCCTCAGCACATTCCATTATTCAAACAAGGAACCAACCAGCTGACGGGTTCCTGGTTTCTCTTAACCACAGTCGAAATCGATTTTTAGCGCCTCTAGTTGCTGATGTAGACGATGAAGGCTCAGAACCATCTCCACCCCCTACAAGACGAACGAACACACCTATTAGGAATTGTCACCGATGAACCCCAACTTCATCGAGACAAAACGCTTTCAAAGTAGTCCAGCTACTTCTGAAAGGTCAATTCCTAACTTACAACCTATTTTACCTATACTAACGTACTATGTAGGTCGTTCGGATAAGGCAAGGACTTCTACCGATCATAGTAAAGGTCCTTTGAATAGAAATGAGCATGTTCCTTAGAGTCGAACACGGTCGTCCACCACTTGAAACATCAACCACCACTTGATGAACCTGTGACACCTCTACATAGTAGTACTGAAGTTGATGGAAATTCGAGTCCACCATCCAGCTCGCTTGAAGAAAATGTTCGACCACCTGGAGACGATCAATGTAATAGGCAAGGTCGTGCCTATACTATACCGATAGAAGCACAAGTACGAGGGTCTCTGAATTTTTCAACCCTAGAGTATCGCGTAAGATATGACAACATTCGACAATAGTTTCTTCTGGTCTGTATACGAACTGCTCGTCGTTATAGGATCTTTCATAACATCACAAATTCACTTTTAAAGAGCAAGAGGAGCAACCTCCTTCATCTGTAAAGGCACATTTAAGTCACATCGAAGCTCGCCCTGAGACAATGGAAACCGAAGTCTCCACGATTCTTGACTTCTTGCAGAGTAGTTACCCTTAACGCCGACAACCACGTTGATATACATAGGGAGTATACTTGACCATTCTCTCTACTATACTCTAATTCGTATACAATATGCCTGAGGACAAACATAGGTTAAGTAGGGGGTGTTGAATTAGTATGTGTGCATGATTGCTTCTCTTTCATATCTGTTAAATCTTATGTTGGGATTGTTCACTAATTTGTTTATCATTGAGCCTCTAATTCTAAAGCTTAGTCAATTTAGATAGTTGGGTGGTTCTTGAATTAAAGTGTTCATTATCTAGTTTGGTCAACGTGTGTTATAAAGTTGAAATATTGTAATTAGATTGTTTCATAAAAATTGATTGATACTTTTGCTTGGTAAGAATATCTTTCTTAGTTGTCTTTTTTCTTCCAAAAATAAAAATAAAAATAAAAACTACTCCGCTAATAGCTCAAGTATATGAGTGAATATTTTAGAAATTTGACTGAATTTAGTAATCGGGATGAGGTGCTTAGGTTGTCATCTCATCTCACGTAAAAAGGTTCAAGCGACGAACTTAAAACTTGCAAACACTCTGCTAACTGAACTGCCATGAGTAGGGAAAAATGGTCTGTTTGGAGACATGTCAAATTGAGTAACCGGGGTAAGTTACTTAGGTTGTCATCTCACTTCGCGTAAAAAGGTTTGGCTATGTCCTAAATTTACTGTATAATTGCTTGAGAATAAATACCTTATAGATTTTGGTTCAATTGCAATTTAGTGAAGTGATTGAATTTACATGTTTTAATTTTATGACACTTGTTGATTAAATTGCATATTTGAACACTTATTTATTTTTCGCCTAAATTATTTACATTGATCATGGTTGTAGAAGAGAGGCTTGGGTTCTGATAAATTATTGGATAATTTCTAATGTAGGAACATACAACATAGGTTAAGTAGGGGGATTTGATAGCATGTTTATTTTGCATATTTTACGTGTTCAAATCAATTAATTCTTGAATTATTTTTCGCTATTTTTTTATTTTATGTTTAAATTCTGTCAGGAACGAAATTCAGATGCCTTAAATTAAAAAAAAAGCAGAAAATGACTAAATTGGAGCGCAAACAATAAAAGAGGAGTCGAACTGCAAATTTTGAGACATTGAAGGGCTGATCAAATTTTTGACTTTGTAAAAGCCATATTTAGAAAAGAAAAATCTGATTTTGATTTCATGTAATTAGTGGTTAGGTGGGTTAGCTAATTTTAGTATATGGTTTATGTATAAATAAGGAGTATAATGGACTTGAAAGGACACACTTGACACTTGAATTCACTTGGAATTGAATGAAATTATTATTTTCCCTTCCAATTTCATGAATCAGTAAGCATATTGTCATTCGATTTCCATTTACTTGTTCCTTTACAAAATTGTTTAATTGCTTTCCAAGTCCCTTCCCTTTCTAACTTCTACCATTTCCTTGAAAACCATTTTCCTTACACCAACCAAACATGATTAATTTCATGCTTCACTAAAATTCTAACTTAGCTTCAGGTCGGTATTCTTTCCAATCAAGAATTGTGAGAAATGGATCCACACTAAAAATCTTTCATAACGGTATTCACCATCTCTCTAAAATATTGAGATTGCACAGATCTGTCCCTTAAGGTTAACTTGATTTCAACACAAAGTGCGTGTTGGGTTGGAGTTATTTTGGCGTACGGTTGGGAAGACGAGTTACCCATGCTGTATTCAGATTTCTATAAAAAAATTGGCGTATCTTGGCGGGGAGATAGTGATCAAATTTAAATGTTCACGTGGTTAAGGCCATTGATCCGAGTTGGGTTCTTTAGAATGCAAGGTTGCCGGGGTCTTGAATTGTGAACGTGTGTATCGCGGTTAGATAATCAGTAAGGGTTGGTTTGCAGGTTGTACCAGAATCAACTACGAAATGAAGAATTGACAGTCAGGACGTTCTTCATTGCTATAACCGACTTATTGTTTAGTGGAGAAAACTCATTTTCTAGGATCAATTCAAAAATCGGAATTCACCGAGTCTAGGGCTAGGGCTTTATAATTCTATTTACAAAATTCAAATTCATTTTCTAATTTTATTTTATTTTTTATTTATATAATTGTATATTTTTGCTACCTCACTTATTTAATTTCCAGACATTTTCAGCTCCCCTAATTTATTTTATTTATTTCCCAGTAAGACCATTTTGAGTCTTGGGTACGACTATTGGCATGACTATTGACACGACAGGAATTCTGTTCACAAGAAAAAAAAATGAAAGTTGATCACAATAACCAATCCCTGTGGACTCGACCCTACTTCTCTTTGCTACTGTTTAGAGTTATTTTATCATGGAAATTTTTATTTGGTGGTTTTGATGCCCATAAATTGGTATGGCGTGTTTGTAACACCTCAAAGCCGGCCTAGACGTTATGGCCAAATCTGGCGGTGTCACATGGTAGTGTTTTTTGAAAAGTGAGTTATCGTCAAAAACCTCCTTTTGTTATCATTTTTTTACACTCTCTTATACCTAATTCCAAGACGTGTCGATCAATTCAAACATGATTCATATTCCAAAGTTATTCTCTTTCAAAACGTTGTTAATTTTTCAAAACGTCACTTATTGCGAAAGCTTTTTAAAACAGTTTGCATATTTGTGTGTATTTTGTTAAAACGTTTGGTTCGTTTTGAAAACTCGATTATCCCTACTATTAGCAGTTGTAAATCAAAACAATAGAAACCCAAAATTAAAAGTGAAAATCCAAATTATTATAGTAAAATTCCCCAAAATTAAATCAAAATTATAATTAAGTATTAAGTCGAATAAAATAGGTCATATGGTCACCGCTGAGTTCTCCGTCACACCGATCCGCCTATGTCTGGGGATTACCTGTACAGTCAAATTAGAAGGGTGAGTTTATAAAAACCTAATGTGCAATCCCATATAGAACAACCAGACAAACAGAAGGCAATCACAGTCTGGGCCTAAGCCCTTTTTAGAATCAGAGACAGTATCAGTTTGGGCTTTAGCCCATCTCAGTATAAAGGCAGTCATGCATTTGGGCTTTGGCCCATTACAGTATCAGAATCAGTACAGTATCAAATTATGCAGTATACAAGTCTTACCCAGCCAGTCTCTGCACTCCATCTCTGTCCAACCTTACACTCTATGTGGGGATATAATCAACCCACCAATCCCTACACTCCAAAAAGTACCGAATGCGGTACTAAAATGATGAGTTTGCAACAGAGTCGCGATGAAGTCGAACTCAAGCCTTCAAGATACACTTCCTTCAATCTATATAAACCCATCCTCATGCAATGCATCATACAATCATGTCATGCCAAATCATGGTATCATATATGTATTTAAATGCTTTTAACGAAGATGCTCAAAATACAGTCGTACATGTATATACATAAAGTACAAGGATATAACAGTCATTCAGTCAATTAGAAGTCTAGGTAATCTTACCGACCCTACAGTAGGTCCATAGTCGACTCGGGCGACCCGTGCAACCTTAGCAGTCAAACAGTGAAAATGGGCCCATAAGCCCATGTAATTTACCCATGTGGGCCCACACGCCCGTGTGGCCCACAAGGCCTAAAATGGCCTTAGCCGTGTGGATCAAATGGCCTGGCCCAATAATCCCACACGCTCGTGTAGTTCACCCGTGTAGGGCCCAAACACCCGTGGGGCCCACACGGCCCAATTCGGCCTGGCCCACGAATTGCAAATGGCCTGCCTCGTCGATCACACGCCTATGTTTGATCACACGGGTGACCACACGCCCGTGTGGCATCGATAGTCCCACTTTTTCGCTTTTTGTCGATTACCAATTTTCAGTGTTGTGTTTACACACCTTGTCTATTCTGCCGCCTAACCGCACGCGAGCACTCCAGGTACCTATAATTGATCAATTTGCCATTCAGTTAATCACTATACAGTCTAATTAATCTAAACCAAAAAAGATATTCAACTTCCAATAGAACAAACCATACTATCAATCCAATAATAAAAAATTCCTCTTCCCTATCGCGTCAACGATGGTCCCAGGCCCTCGGTCGACTCCTAATCAAAACAATACAGAACCTTTTAAACAAAACTAACGTCAAGTAACAGGGCAGTGAAGAATCAAATGCTTACCAAAAGAGTGCTAAGGATCGTAAAGCAGATGATAACCAACAAAACAAAGAGAAGAGAAGGAAAACACAATTTTGATAACAATAATGGAAAAAATGAAAATCAACGAGAGAAAAACAACAATATTTTGGCAAGGAGGAGAAGAAGAAACGTCAAAAAGTCAAGAAGCAGTAAGGAGAAGCCAATTTTGTAAAAAGAAGAAAAAAAAGGAGAAGGGGAACACTATGAGGAGTTCTGGTAAAGAGGGAAAAATGACAGCAACATAGGGAGATTGAAGTAAAAAAAACGAGAAGGGGTGCGGGAGAAAGGAACATAATTGGCTATAGAGGTAGAGAGAAAAAAAAAGATGGTAGAGGAGAGTTTTGTAGAGATTTTCAGAATCAAAGGGTAACTCCCCAAACTTCTTAATTTATTCCACTAAACCACATCTATTCCAACCACTCAGCATCCTAGTCCATCTCAAATACCTCCACTCCTTACTTTTCTCCCCCAAATCCCTTATTTCCCTCTCAAGCCTTCCACACACTCCCACAACCCTTAAACTCTCAGAATTTCAGGTCAAACTAGAACACCTACACGGCACAAGTAGTAAAATAAAACAGTCCCTTGCACACATCAAGATTCGAACTCAAGACCTCCTGCTCTTTTGCTCCCCACTTAACCACCAGACCAGCAGACCCATTCTGACATATCTTACTAACATATATTTATAAGCCTACTGATTAGAGATATAAGTTTATTCATTTAAAATAAAAATTTTCCCAAGCTAATGCTTGAACTTGGGACCTCTCAGACACTTCCTCGGACACTTAACCACTGAAGCAGACATATATTTTTGTCACAAACATACGAAAATAAATATATAAGAGATTTTTAGGGCGTTACAACTCTATCCCCCTAAAAGAAAATTTCAGCCTCAAAATTTTACCTAATTAGAATAAATAAGGATACTTCTGACGCATTGCATCCTCAGGCTCCCACGTGGCCTCCTTAGTGCTATGATTACGCCAAAGAACCTTAACCAGTGGGATGGATTTTCTTCTTAAAAACTTTACATCTCACTCCAATATCTAAACCGGCTCCTCCTTAAAGGTTAGATCTGGCCTAACCTCGATCTCCTCAATAGGAACAACATGCATAGGATCAGAGCAATAGGGTCTCAATATTGAGACGTGGAATACATCATGAATTCAATCTAAATTCGGAGATAGCTCCAACTGGTAGGCGACTAGTCCTACACGCTTTAGGGTATGATAAGGTCCAATGAATCTAGGGCTCAACTTGCCATTTTGACCAAAGCTCAGTACCTTCTTTCATGGTGAGACCTTAAGGAAAACAGACTCTCCCACAGAATACTTAATTTCACGCCGCTTCAGGTCGGTGTAGGACTTCTGCCTACCAGATGTCACTTTCAGTCGATCTCAAATCAGTCTAACTTTATCCTCAGTATCAGAAACTAGTTTAGGGCCCAGAACACGTCGCTCGCCCAACTCAGTCCAACATGAAGGTGTGCAACACCTACAACCATATAATGCCTCGTAAGGTGCCATTAGAATGCTAGACTGGTAGCTGTTCTTATAAGCAAACTCTACAAGCGGCAAGTAATCCTCTCAACTACCTCGAAAATCAATCACGCAACTCCTTAACATGTCCTCTAGTATCTGAATCACCCTTTCTGACTGACCATCTGTTTGAGGATGGAATGCAGTACTGAAGTCCAATCTTGTACCCAAAGTTTCATGTAACTTCTTCTAGAATCGAGACGTGAAGTGAGGATCCCTATCAAATATTATTGAAATCGGTATCCCATGCAGTCTCACTATCTCAGACACATACAACTTAGCCAGTTTCTGCAAAGAGTAGTCAGTGCGAACATGTATGAAATGGGCAGACTTGGTCAATCGATTTACGATGACCCAAACAGAATCCTTCTTAGTGGGTGTGATGGGTAACCCACTAACGAAGTCCATAGTCACTCGCTCCCACTTCCAAAGTGGAATCTTAACTAGCTGCAATAATCCCGGAGGTAACTGATGCTCAGGCTTAACCTGCTCACTAGTATAACTCACGAAGGTCGCGGTACATCTTATTTCTGCCAGGATGCGTAGCATAAGGGCTACTATGCACCTCTCGTATTATGGATTGCCTCAAATTAGTATCCTTTGGAACATAAATCCTCCCACAAAAATAGAGCACCCCTTCATTATTCAATCCAAAATCCACAGTATCACCACTCTCAACCTGTCAGAATCGAAGACCCAGTGCCTCACCCTGTAACTGTTTACCCTTAATTACTCAATCCATGCCGGTTTAACTTGAAGTTCGGCCAACAGACTACCATCATCAAATAAACTAAGACGAGCAAACATCGACCTCAGATCGGTCATAGCCCTACGGCTCAGTGCATCAGCCACTACATTAGTCTTACCAGGGTGGTATTCAATCGTACAGTCATAGTCCTTAAGCAGCTCAATCCATCTACGCTGCCTAAGATTCAGCTCTTTCTGAGTGAGAAGATACTTGAGGCTCTTGTGATCAGTGTAGATGATACACTTCTCACCATACAAATAATGCCTCCAAATTTTTAGTGCGGATACCACCGCGGCCAACTCCAAGTCATGCGTCGGATAATTCGCCTCATGTGTCTTAAGCTGACGAGACGCGTATGCTACTACCTTACCCTCTTACATCAACACATCTCAAACCAACATGTGATGCATCGCTATAGACAGTAAACTTTTTCCCAGACTCTGGCTGTATCAAGACAGTAGCCTTAGTTAGTACGGTCTTGAGCTTCTCAAAGCTCTCTTGCTGCACATCAGTCCAGTTAAACGGCACACCCTTGCGTAGCAACTTAGTCAAAGGTGCTGCAATTAATGAAAACCCTTCCACAAATCATCGATAATACCCTGCTAGTCGTAGAAAACTGTGGATCTCAGATACAGTCTTAGGCTACTTCCAATCCAAGAAAGCTTCAATCTTTCGAGGATCGACTCTAATCCCCTTAATAGAGACTACATGTCTCAAAAACGTTATTTCACGTAACTAGAACTCACATTTACTGAACTTGGCTACAATTGTTTCTCTTGCAAAATCTGTAAAACCACTATGAGGTGTTCATCATGTTCATCCTCAGTTTTCAAATATACCAGTATATCATCAATAAACACCACCACGAACCGATCCAAATAGGCCTGGAACACTCGATTCATCAGATCCATGAAAGCTGCTGATACATTCGTCAGTCCAAATGGCATCACTACGAACTTGTAATGGCCATAGCGAGTCCTAAATGATGTCTTATGCACGTCAGCCTCTTTAACTCTCAACTGGTGATACCCTAATCGTAGATCAATCTTAGAGAAAACGTAAGCCCCTCGGAACTGGTCAAACAGATCATCTATCCTCGGTAAGGGGTACTTATTCTTGATGGTTGGCTTGTTCAGTTAATAATAGTCGATACACATACGTATGGATCTATCATTCTTTTTCACAAACAGTACAGGTGCTCCCCACGGGGACACACTAGGGCAGACGAACCCACGATCCAGTAACTCTTGAATCTGAGCCTTAAGCTCTACAAGCTCCTTCGGTGCCATTCTATAAGGCGATAGATACCGAAGCTGTACCAGGAAGGAGCTCAATCCCAAACTCAACTTCATGGTTAAGAGGTAACACAGGTAACTCTTCAGGAAAAATGTCTAGAAAGTCTTTAACTATCCTGATATCCTTAACTGAAGAATACCCAGAATCTGAAACACTGATGTAGGCCAGATATGCCTCACACCCCTTATGAACCAACTTCTCAGCCCTTAATGTAGAAATCACATTCGATAAATAGTTCTGATGCTCCCCAATTACAACTACCTCACTGTTCTCTTCAGTTCTCAGTACAACCCTTTTTGTGGTACAATTTAAGCTCACTCAGTGTTTTACTAACCAGTTCATTCCCAGTATCAGATAAAATTCTCTAAAAGGCAGTTCCATCAGATCAACCAACAAGATAGCTCCTTGAACCTTTAGAGGAACATCTCTAAACAGTTTGTTAACCCTTATTGAGTGCCCCAACGGACTCAGTACAGTGACCTCACTCGTAGTGCTCTCAACTAATATACCCAAGTTTTCAGATGCGGTACAAGCTATATAGGAGTGAGTGGATCCTATATCTATCAGTGCAGCATAAGATACATTATAAATAAAGAACGTACCTGTAATGACGTCTGGAGCATCTTCATCCTCTCGATGACGTGTAGCATAAACTAGAGCCTGCTACTTCGCCTCAGTATGACTGGCACCTCTGCCCGGTGCTCTCTGACCACAGCCCAAACCATTACCACCTCTGGCCTGACCACGGCCTCTTACTGGCTGCTGAACAACCCTCGGTGGCTGTACAATATTATTACCTAGAGCTTGCATTTGATCGGCTTTCTGCTGACAATCCCTAATATGGTACTCCAAAGAACTACACCTCAAGCATGCCCCAGTCCTTTTCTAACACTCGCCCAGATGGCATCTACCACAACCAATACATGGTGGTTATCTAGTAGCAGCAATAGGAGCCTCAACTCTGATTGGCCTATCAACTCTAGCCTTTTTCTTAGGCCTCTGAACAGAACTCAAGGGCTCTGATTCTCTCTTATTCCTACCTCTATCTTTGTTCTGGTGCTCATCGCGCTTCACTTCCTTGATGATCTTCACGTTATCTACTAGTGCAACAAAGTCTCACTCCTTCTGTGAAGCTATTAGAACCCTTAAATTATTCCTGAGGCTATCCTCGAAGCGAACATATTGCTCGTACTCAGTCGCCACCATACCTCGCGCATAGTGGCTCAGTCACAGAAATTTGGCCTTATACTCGGCCACTGATCTATCCCTCTGAGTCTGATTCAAGAACTCTCTCCTACCAGCATCTACATAACTAGCACCCACATACTTTCCTTGGAAAGCGGCCTTAAAGAGCTCCCAAGTCAGTCGATCGGGCTGAGTGCCCTTCTTAACCGTAAGCCACCATTGGTAAGCCTCATCTCTCAACAGTGATACTGCACCCTTTAGTTTTTGCTCGGGGGTACAGTCCAAATCGTCTATAATCCTTTCTGTGGCCTCAATCCAGTACTCAACCACATTAGGGGCAACTCTAGTAATACCTTTGAAAATCTCGGCTCTATTAGACCGGAGTCATTTTGTAACTGACCCTCAACCTCCAACTCTAATGTTGGGCCCAACGACCCTCTCTAAGATCCGTAATATAGCTTGGGACAGTGCGTCACCTCCAATCACACGATCATGAGACCCAGATCTGGTCTCAGTCACTGACAAAACAGGCGTCTCACTAGTATCCAGATTAGGCAGGTTACTAGAAGATGAAGACCTAGCTCGGGCCCCTCTACGACCTCTACCACGGCCTCTTGTACCCCATCTGTGAGTACCTTTAGTGCTTATTGTCTAATTGTGTTTTATCTGTATTAACAGTTTTATGCATCAGTTTACAGTTTTAGTGTTTATTAACAGATGTTTTATGAAAACAGTATCAGAAGTGTATGGCTTGTTTCGTACATTGCATTGTCTATCAATGTCTATAGGTTTTCCTACAGTATCAGTATACACTAACGTGAATTTTTCCAATACAGTCTCTTTGTAGTAGTCTCGTTATATACTATCTATAGTATTTCAGTTCATAAACAAATAACAATTCAGCGGACTTACGGAATCGGCGCCAGAGACTCGATGTACCTCACATTTAATAAAACATTTCACGTCATTTAAAAAAATCAGTTTTTAGAGAATCGAATCTTAAAAACCCAAATCCACTGTCTAGTTTTATAACCTGGCTCTGATACCACTAAATGTAACACCCCAAACCTGACCTATACGTTACGGCCAAATCTGGCGGTGTCATATGGTAGTGTTTTTTCAAAAGTAAGTTATTGTCAAAAATCTCCTTTCTTTATCATTTCTTTACACTTTCTTATGCTTAATTCCAAGATGTGTCGATCAATTCAAACGTGATTCATTTTCCAAAGTTATTCTTTTTCAAAATGTTGTTAATTTTTCAAAACGTCACTTATTGCGAAAGCTTTTTAAAATAGTTTGCATATTTATGCGTATTTTGTTAAAACGTTTAATTCATTTTGAAAACTCGATTATCCCTACTACTAGCAGTTGTAAATCAAAATAATAGAAACCCAAAATTAAAAGTGAAAATCCAAAAAGGCTATTATTACAATAAAATACCCTAAAATAAAATAAAAATTATAATTAAGTACTAAGTCGAATTAAATAGGTCGTATAGTCACCGCTGAGTTCTCTGTCGCACCGATCTGCCTATGTCTGGGGATTACCTGTACAGTCAAATCAGAAGGGTGAGTTTACCAAAACCCAATGTGTAATCCCATATAGAACAACCAGACAAACAGAAGGTAATCACAGTCTGGGGCTAAGCCCTTTTTAGAATCAGAGACAGTATCAGTTTGGGCTTTAGCCCATCTTAGTATAGAGGCAATCATGCATTTGGGCATTGGCCCATTACAATATCAGTAATCAGCACAGTATCAAATTATACAGTATACAAGTCTTACCCAGCCAGTCTCTGCACTCCATCTCCGTCTAACCCCACACTCCATGTGGGGATATAATCAACCCACCCATCCCTACACTCCAAAAAGTACCGAATGCGACACTAAACAGTAGTTTGTAGTTGAGCTGCTAGTAAGTTAGGCTCGAAGCCTTTCAGTACACTTCCTCCGATCCATATAAACTCATCCCCATGCAATGCATCATACAATCATGTCATGCCAAATCATGGTATCATATATGTATTTAGTACAGTTTTAACAGCATGCTCAAAATACATTCGTACATGTATATACATAAAGTACAAGGATATAACAGTCATTTAGTCAATTAGGAGTCTAGGTAATCTTACCGACCCTATAGTAGGTCCATAGCCGACTCGGGCGACCCGTACAACCTTAGCAATCAAACAATAAAAATGGGCCCACAAGCCCATGTAAGTTGCCTATGTGGGCCCACACACTTGTGTGGCCCACAAGGCCAAAAATGGCCTTAGCCGTGTGGATCACACGGCCTGGCCTAATAATCCCACACATCCGTGTGGTTCACCCGTGTGGGGCCCACACGGCCCAATTCGGCCTTGCCCATGAATCGCACACGGCCTGCCTTATCGATCACACGCTTGTGTCCGATCACACGGGCGACCACAAGCCTGTTTGGCATCGATTATCGATTACCGATTTTTAGTGTTGTGTTTATAGATCTGGTCTATTCTGTCGCCTAACCACATGTGAGCACTCCAGGTACCTATAATTGATCAATTTGTCATTTAATTAATCACTATACAGTCTAATTAATCTAAACCAAACAAGATATTCAACTTCCAATGGAACAATCCATACCGTCAATCTAATAATAGAAAATTCCCTTCCCTATCGCGTCAACGATAGTCCCCAGCCCCTCGGTCGACTCCTAATCAAAACAATACACAACCCTTTAAACAAAACTAATGTCAAGTAACAGGGCAATGAAGAATCGAATACTTACAGAAAGAGTGCTAAGGATCATGCAGCAGATGATAACCAACAAAAGAAAGAGAAGGGAAGGAAAACACGATTTTGATAGCAAGGATGGACAAAACGAAAATCAACGAGAAAAAAATAACAATATTTTGGCAAGGAGGAGAAGATAAAGTAACGCCAGAAATTCAGGAAGCAATAAGGAGAAACCGATTTTGCAAAAAGAAGAAAAAAAATGAGAAGGGGGACATTAGGAAGAGTTTCGACAAAGAGGGAAAAGCGACAGCAACATAGGGATGTTGAAGTCAAAAGAAAACGAGAAAGGATGCGGGAGAAAGGAATAGAATTCGGCTATAGAGGCAGAGAGAAAAAAATAAAAAAAAGAAAGATGGTAGAGGAGAGTTCTACAGAGATTTTTGGAATCAAAGGGTAACTCCCCAAACTGCTTGATTTACTCCACTAAACCACATCCATTCCAACCATTCAGAATCCTACAGCCCTCAAACTCTCAGAATTTCGCTCAAACTAGAACACCCATACGGCACAAGTAACAGCAAAATAAAACACTCCCTTGCACATACTAAGACTCGAACTCAAGACCTCCTGCTCTTTTGCTCCACTCTTAACCACCAGACCAGCAAGCCCATTTGGAGATATCTTACCAACATATATTTATAAGCCTACTGATTAGAGATAGGAGTTTATTCATTTAAAACAAAAATTTGCCCAAGCTAATGTTTGAATTGAGACCTCTCAGACGCTTCCCAGAACACTTAACCACTGAAGCAGACATATATTTTTATCACAAACATACGAAAATAAATATATAAGAGATTTTTGGGGCGTTACAGTGTTGGGATATACACATAGCCCTGTTAAATGCTTAATGAATAATCATTGGCACGTATCATTGGACTCTATCAATACGAGATAGTTAAGTCTAAATAAACTCCTTATTGCCTATAAAGTGTGTTCACGTTAGGATAGCATACACCCTGAAGATCAGGTGGATGATTCCATTCGAAGTAGGACAAGTGGTCATATTCAGGAAGTCAATGTAGAGTTAACAATACCTTTTAAGCTAACACATGTCTACTTGATGGAGAGAGATAACAAATATAAATAGTACATTAATCAAATCTAAATATTATCTAAAATAATCTTAATAAAAAAAATATGTAGTAAGTGTTGAGATAATGAGATACGTTTTGTACTTTTAAGTAAAATTAGAATATTAATTGGAATAATATTATCTTAAATGTAAGACTTAAGTTTTTATAACAAAAAAAAAAAAAAAAAAGAAGTTTTAAACTACAATGGAAGAGCTCCATGAATTTCTTATAGCTATATCTTCTTTAAACAAATTTTATACTAAAGATAATTTAGTAAATATGATTTTAAGTAATGTAAAAATTTGTTAATCAATAATTTTGAATTAAATAAACCAAATATAAAATGTTTAATAATATGCTAAATAATCTTACATTTTAATAATTTTATTATCAAAAGTAATATTAATTTTATATTTCATAAATCAAATCTCTCTCAAAATATGATCTAGAAGTATGGATTATTTCTTGAAATCCTTGATTTGAGATGAGATGCTCATACTTGGATTTCGTTTCACCTGATTTAAACTATTATATAATTAATAGATTTTTTATGTAAAATTAATTATAAATTATTAATATAAATTTTAACATTCTAATATATTTCAAGTAATAAAAAAATGGTTGAGTTTACATAAATAAAATTCTTTTACTATTCTTATCTCCCAAAAAAAAAACTTTTAAACTGAGATATAAATAATAATATTCTCTTGATTTTCATATAACTTTACCTCAATTTTCAACCATTTGGGTGTTTTCACATACATTTGTTTGTGGCATTGGATACCATAAAAAAGCAGTTTGGTGTTTTCATGCATTTGTATTAGATTAAATCTGTTAAATTCTGTATTTTTAATCATATTTATGCTTAAATTACTTTATAATTATATAATTTGAGTTATATAAATTTGATATTCATATAATGTTTTTGTTTTATATAAAATTCATTGATATTTTATAACTACATTGGATTCTGGTGTAGAGTCCAACTCTTAAACGTTGCTTTTTGGGCCCGCAAATTTTTTTATTTAAAGAAACATTAAAATTCCAACAAAATTAGAGGGTTAATCATAACCAGCTCTACATTAAATTTTGAGAAAACTATTGGATTGTTGCAAAGTCTTCACCACTGTAGTGAGATGCTTTAATTTTGAGGCCTAAAAAATGGGGACCTTAACTCTAAAATAAATTTGGGTTTTGTGATGGGATAATGAAATGATATTCAAGGGGATGATTGAGAATCATTTGTTAAAAATGAGTGAACAAAATACGTATTCACCACCAAACTTTAGATGTAGACAAGTGTTTCTCAATCATAATAATTGAGGTAATATCTTAAACATATAAATTTATCACAATTTCACCTTCAAACTAAATATATTTTATTCTTAATATAAAATACAATTAGGTGTCAATTTTTTAATATAAATATGCTCCTTCTCTAACCTAATAAAAACAAAATCACATTTTTAACCTTTATTTATAATTAAATATATTCTAAAATTATTTTTCTATTAAAATTTGTTTCGAATATATAAAATTAATAATTTAAATTAAATTTTACAAATAATTAATTTTAATTCCTTAAAAATATTTAAAATTTATATTTCATATAACAAAATATTAATAATGAGTTACAATAATTTATTTTGTATATTATTACTAAAATATAATAATATTAACAAATTCAAACATTATTTAAATGCATATTTTATTTCACAACATCGTGTATAAAATGTAAATTTTATTTCTCAAAAATACTTTTTAACAGCAATACTAAACATTTAAATATTAAACTAAACTTTTTCAAAATCACTTTTGATATGTTATTTTTTCACATCACTTTTCGGAACACTTTTCAAAAGCAATGATAAATTAGTCCTAAGAAGAAGCTCAATCAAGTTGTTTTTGGTTGAATTTTTTTATTTTTCTAGAGATTCATTTTTTTATATTTGTAATTAATTATTTTTTTTTAAATTCATACATGTGATTTTTCATGATACGGATTACGCTTTAAAATCTAAGGTTGTGTTTTTTTTACTGAAAATAACTTTCAAAAAATTATTTTTACAAAATTGGTTGATTTTTTTTGAGAAAAAAAATTATATTTTCTAGTGTTTGAATTGCAAGCTTTTCTTAAATTTTTTTTTGAAACTTGTTTTAGTGAAATAAATACATAATAAATATATTTGTTACAAAATATTATAGAAGTAGTTTCTTTTGACAATGAAAGTTTATAATATAATATTTTATAATAAATAATATATTATATAGGCTTAATAATAATAAATATCTAATTAAAACTTAATTTAATTTTTTAACAATAAAACTTAATTTATATAAATATATGAGAGTTAATAGTGATACATCGAAGTTAGAATTTAGAAAGATAAATAAAATTAAACAAGATTTAACCAAATACCCATATTTATATTATTAAAATATTTATGTTTAATACTATAATTTTTTACTAAATATTTATAAATTGTAATATATATTATTAGAATATTAATATAATTTTTTTAAATAAAATATTAAGAATATTACTTAAAATTTTAAAATCTTCGTTAAAGTTAAATTTTTTATTAAAATAAAATTTTAATATTGAATAATTTTATTGAAGTAAATTATATGAATAATTTATTATATAAGTATGTTTAATAATATTAAAAATTATAATATCTAACATTAAAAATTAAAAGCATATTATTAATATAATAATATTTAACTTTATTCAAGTTAATTTTATATAAAAATAAAGTTATCCATGAGGAACTACTTTTTGAAAAATAACTTACACTTTTTATGAAAAAATTTGATTTATTTTCCATTAACCAATAAGTTTGTTTTTTATTGGCTAAGCTATTTTCCACAAAACAAATACATGAAAATATAGAAAATATTTTTCATAAACCATATTTTGTGAACCACACCCTAAGGTTATAGTTTTAAAGATAAACTACATCATTAGTTACTCAATTATGGGTAACAAGGGCGAATTCGAAAAAAAAATTTAGGGGCCCTAAATTAAATTGTAATTTTTAATAGCCTAAATGTTTATAATTTTTAAAGGATTAAATCAAAATTTTATTATTTTTAGGGGGCAAAGTGCAATTTTACCTTTACTAATTTTAAATTTTAAATTTTTAAAGGGATTAAATGAATAATTTTTCATTTTAGGGGGGGCCAGGGCCCCTGCCAGCTTCCCCTAGATACGCCACTGATGGGTAAGTATTCGTTTTAGTCACTTAACTAAAAAAGTTACAATTTGGTCACTAATATTTTTGAAATTATTTCTTTATGTGATTCTGGTTACATCATGTGACTCAACAAGAAGAATTCGAGATTGGCCCAAATGCGAGATGAAACCTTTGTTGGGTTTAATTAATCATAGGACATTTTAGAAAGACCTTAAATTAAGTTTTATTTCAGTTTCATAAGTTTGCATCTTTAAATTATGTTTCGCATTATATGTTAGCATCTTTAATAATGTTTTACATTATGTGTTTTGCATTTAATTAAGTCATGCATAAAAGTATCTCATATGTTAATTAAGTTTGTGTTTTAATTATGTCATGCATTATGTAACTCATATGTTAATTAAGTTTGTATATTAAATTATGTCATGTATTATGAAACTCATATGATAAATAAGTTTGCATTTTAATTAAGCCATGCATTTATGCATCTTATATGTTAATTATGTTTAAGTATGGGTTTGAGTTACAAGTTGATAATTATATGCATGAGGAAGTGTTGTGCATTTCATGTTGTTGTTTTCTATAATAAGTTATGTCATATATGTGTGTTTGAGTCATTTTCTATAAGTATGTCATATATGAGAGTGTATGTGTGTTCATGATATATTATATTTACTTTTCATGCGTGTGAGTCTTGGTCTAGAGTCTTAATCGAATTATAGAGTGAATTATGCCAAGTTTGATATCTATTTATACATGTTATAGGTGACTGTTCATAGTACCAAGAATGACTCTTTAAGTTTGATCGGTTTCATTCACTTAAAGTTCATTATGGTGGTTGTTCAAATGGGTCAAGAGTGGCTCTTCAAAATCTGATCGGTTTCATGACTTTTAAGATCATTATGGTGTCATTAAAAGAGATGGATGCCAAGAAACATAACATTAGGCCAGGAAGGAGATAAAGGGACACGAAACAGCACATTTATGGAACATTAAGTCTTCAACAAGTGAAGAAACATGACTTTTTAGCTAAGCCTAAATCAAGTGAAGAGTCGTGACTTATTGGTTGCCCATCATAAAGCTATAATCGAATTTTAAGGTGTGTTTAAAGCTAGTGTAGCTGCCGAATTTTAATAGTCATATTAGGGCCTATATATATCTTGTAAAAGGACAATGTCGAGGATAGACAATTATTATGAATATAAACTTTGTTGCTGAGATTATTCTCTTTCGGTTCTTCATTGAACTAAACTAAACTTATCAAACTTTTACGAGTTTGTGGCGTTTACCCAATTGTCTTATCACTTCATTTCCCATCACAAAGTGTGGCTACTTTACTTACCAAAATTCAAGTATTTTGTCAAGTTTAAGTGGGTTGTAGTTTTAAAATAGTTACGGTTCCTTAAAGTATTCAAGTGCTACGGGTCAAGGTTTCCACCAACTGAACCTATTCAAGATGACCCTACCATTTGAGCTATTTTTCGAACTATCCAAGCTCAGAAAATCGCATAATTTTTTTTTTGTTACTCGATGATTAAGTGACTAACGTTAGCACTTTTTTAGTTGGCATAATTATAATTTTAGTCCTTAGCTTTTATATTTTCTATTAATTTAACTTTAGTTTTATATAAAATTATAAAAAAATCAAAATTATTTAATAAAAAATATAAAATTCAATATAAAAAATTCTAAAACATCAAAATCTCAAAATTATTGTTACTATAGAACTAAAATGTATGCGAAGTAAAGAAAATGATGAATTGGGTGTCAGAAGAATAACCCTTAAACTCCAAAATTGATTTTATTGAGACTTGTGAAATCAATTCTGATGCTATTGTTTTAGCAAAAAGTAAAAAAATATACCATAAATTCTTTTAGACTCAATTCAAAATTTCAATTCTTTTAAATTATTTTCAAAACCCAAATTGTAAAAACAAATTATATTTCAAATCTTTTTTTTCTTATAATGAAAAGCTCTATTAAGAAATTGAAGAAGTCAAAAACAAAGAACCAAAATTTTTTATTAATGTTTATATATATTTTCTATGTTTTTTAAAGGATGGGAAATTTTATACAGAGAGAAAATTTAGAGGGTTAAAAAATAATTTTCCTTTCTTTTCTCTCTATCACTTTTTGAAAATTTTTCTTTTTTTTCTTTTTCAATTATTTTTAAAAATTATTTCAATTTTTATTATTTTTATATAAAGTGAATATCAAATTGATAGAAAATGTAAACAATTAATTTTATAATGTATTCACCTTTGGTTTTACTAAAGAGGGGTTTATATGAATTCTTTGAGCTAAATTAACTTTCAAGTGTGATATTAGAAGTAAGTTAAATTTTAAATTTATTTTAAAATTGAAATTAAAAGTTGGGTTTGATTAAAGGGTTAAATTGGATTTATATTTTGATTTGAGTTTTAGGCTAAATCATGGATCAAATTAAAGTTGATCCAGGTTCTCTGGTCCCTTAAATTGATTTGTGATTGTGCCTGTTATAATTAGTTGTTTGGTCTGATTCGACCTTAAGTTCTTAAGGTTAAACCCAAGCTTGTTTTTAAACCTAGTTTTGAAGCCTTTTTTTTGTCTTTATTAAAATTTAGAAACATATTTTTTAATTTTGAGTTTTGATCCATATAGAATAATATTTTGAGTCTTTTTATAGCCCATTTAAGCTTTTGTTTTAGCCTAATTTAAAATCAACATTGGTTATCCACTTTTGTTTCAATTTGGCATCGAGCCCCTTAGAAGCCCACCATTTTCGATTTATTTTTATTCCACTTTCCTATTCCTTTTAAACTTAATCTTATCAAACAACTCAGGCTCGTTTGAAGTTACTTCAAGATTACACTTAAGTTACATATTGTCCTCAATGTATATTCCCTAAATTAAGTTAGAATGGTTATCAGAATTTCTTGAATAGCGTGAGCGCTCATTAATGCAAGCTAGGGTCGTCCACTTCTATGATGAGGCTCGAATTTATAGTGTAACTTCTGAGTGGGTGATCTACACAGAAAACAGAAAACACACAATGAAAACCTATGCAAATAATAAAACAAACAAAAACCAAGAACAATAATCCAAATCAAGTAAGGAGTTTAGGGCTTGCAACTAAGTGAACTTGGGTTTTCGAGTTAGTTTCAAGTTTAAAAAGGGGTAAAACACACGGGTCATGATACCCAAATGGGTTGTCTGCAGAACCCGACAGGGGTATCATGATACTAAGGTTGGGTATCGCGATATCCCTGAAATTTTTGGCCCCCTATTCGAAACTATCCAGGGTACTGCGATACCACTTTAAGATACCAAAAATTCTTAGTTTTTCAGCCTAAAATCCTAACTACACAAAAAATAAATCTACAAAGTCTTAAATCTAAACATGCAATTAATTTAAAACCTAAGCTAAACAAAAGTATTAGAATCTCAGCTCAAATAATTTAATTATTTACAACAATT
Organism: Gossypium anomalum; assembly: GCA_025698475.1. Lineage (NCBI taxonomy): Eukaryota > Viridiplantae > Streptophyta > Magnoliopsida > Malvales > Malvaceae > Gossypium > Gossypium anomalum. The sequence goes on along the minus strand of CM046968.1, from coordinate 53,654,078 downwards.
CAAATTTGCCAATGATAACTTAGAAATTATTTTTTGGGCGATACATGATGCCTCTATGTGACAGCCCTAATGTGACCCTAGTCGGAAAGTGGTTTCGGGACCACAAAACTGAGTCACCAAAAAAAATAATTAATCGTTATAGACTATGTTTATTGTATGTGTACATGCATGTGTGAAAGTTTTAAGCTTCGATTTAGTCAATTGCATGTGAATTTAGTTAATAGGACTTATGTGTAACACTTTTGAAATGTGATAGGTTAATCTATAATGGTCCATTAAAGCATGTGTTGAAAAAAATGGTTTTGCATGTCAAATACCCTTTTTTTTGTTAATAGTGGCCAGCCATGATGATGACTTATATTAAAATATGTATTAAATTTTAGTTAAATGGTTATTACTTTATGTAAAAGAAAGGAAATAAATAAAAGAAATAATAAGTAAAATGGGTGATGAAAACAAAGCTTGAATTTTGGTTCTTCTTGGCCGAATGTAAAGAGGAAGAAGGGAGAAAAGCATTCGGTCATCTTAAGTTAACATTAAGGTAAGAAGTTTATGTTAATTCTTGAAATTTTGGTTAATCTTGAGTGAGATATCAAGTTATCTTTGTAACCCATGTTGAATTTTTTATTGTGGGAATGATTAGGGCTTTCGGCTATGGTAGTTAACAAAGGTGATAGTTGTTGTTTCATGTTAAATTTAGATGAATAATGGTAGATGAGTGTTTAAACTATACAAATGATCATAGGTGAGCATTAGATGCTAAGGGAAAAGAATCGGCTATCTTGTTATGTACTACGACTGAATGTGAATTTGGTTATGTTTGAGTATTATATATGCTTAAAATTGATGTAGTATAAGTTACCAATGTTCTTACCGAATATGTATTTGATAAAAGAGGAGTTTGTTATTGAATGTTTAAATAATTTAGATAATTATAAGCTAAGTCAAGCTTGGTGGAAGGTAATTATATGCGGCTATTAGTTAGATTTTGTTAAAATTGGATAACTAAAAATGGTAAGTTTAATTGAAGAAGTCATGCTTTGTGTGCCTTAATTGCTTATTGAACATTCGGCTATATCCCTAGTGAATGGATGAATTGATAATAATTGTTTATAGAGAATTGCTTTGCTATGTTTATGTTAACAAGATGAGAAATGAATTAAGATGGTCTTAGTGTACCGATTAGGAGCTAGGAAGTTGAGCTAAAGATAGAAGATTGTGAGTAAATATTTTATAGACATTTTCTTTTTGGCACTTAGTTCACATGAATTCAAGCTTATTAAGTGATCAAATATTCGGCTCTTGATGATTTTTATGCCATGAATAATGAGTTTGATTAAAAGGTTATGTAAACTTGATCTAATCAATAATTTAGTTGTGACTTGTAACATATTGGTATTTGGCCGAATGTTTTGTAAAGGAAAAATTGTGTGTATGTGTGTGTGTCATATTGGAATGAAAGTGTAATTATTAAATGAGAGGTATGGATAAGGTTTAATATGACTAAACTTGTTTAACATAGCTCAAGAGCATAGAGGGGCAACATCGGATAGAGGAAAAGCTAAAGTCACGGAATAGCCAAACTGAAATTTTGTTCAGAAGGATATAAGGTAAGTTTTGAGTAATTACATTTAGTATAAAATTTACGATGCCTTGATATGTATATACTAGATGAATTTTATCTTTTTAGTTCTATTTGAATTAAGATGTGTGGTAAATAATTTAATTATGTGACCTATAGTTGAATGGTCAATTCGGGTTAAGTTTGATTGATGAAAGGTAGATGTGATTTGTTTGTATGACTTTTAAAACGAAATGAAAATGAAGGTGTATATTTTGTCCTTATATTCGAATGAAGCAATTGAATTACCAATGTGATAGGTTATGTGAAATGTGTTAACATGTGAATAAATATGTGAGAATTATATCCGGACTTCATGTCCGCAGGCTATATGCGAGAATTATATCCGGATTTCATGTCCGCAGGCTATATGCGAGAATTATATCCGGACTTCATGTCCGCAGGCTATATGCTAGAATTATATCTGGACTTCATGTCCGCAGGCTATATGCGAGAATTATGTCCGGACTTCATGTCCGCAGGCTATGTGCTGGAATTATGTCCGGACTTCATGTCCGCAGGCTACGTGCTGGAAATATATCTGGGCTTAAAGTCCCGAAGACTTTATGTTAGTGACTGGACTCGGGTTTTAACCTAGCAGGCTTAACGTCGATAATTCGAGTAAGGTTATGAATTGAATGCACGGGGTAACTGCTATTAATTATGTATTATACAGTATGAAAATCAGGTACGTATTTCGTACACATAAGTGAACCCCCCTTTAGATTAAAGCATCACTAACAAGGAATGGAATATGCATTTGTGTATAGATATATGTATGGATGAATACTGCATCTATGAATATGAGAATAACCATTTAGGACGATGTCTTTTATTATATGAAAGTATACGATTAAATTAATTATATAATCCATGTTGATGATCGAGGTTTAGGTTGTAATTTCTTTGTGTTGGTATGTATATGTATGTATTTTCGGGCAAATGGTATAAAGCTGATTTCGAGTTTAGTATTTTGAAATGTTGATTTATATGTCAAATCTTATCTGTTTGAATTACTTAAGACTTACTAAGCATCATTTTGCTCACTTTGTTGCCTTGATTCCTTGTTTTATAGATCCTGTTCGTTAGCTATCGTTCTCGGGAGTTTCAAAGTTGAAGTCATCACTTTCGGTACTTTTGTAGATGAACTTTGTTAATGGCATGTATAGGACTGACTTTTGTTGTTAATTAAGTATCTTTTTGGTATTGTATATTCGTATAGCCATGCGAAAATGGCTTGTTAAGTTATTATAAGTATTTCATATAGTTAATGTGTAGGTGTGATTGGTATTCAATTAATGTTTTAAATATTTTTGTTATGAGTTGAACTTAGGAATTATTCTATAGTGTTAAATGAGATTTCGTGCTTGTTTTGTAATACTTCTTAATCCCTCCGGCGACTGGTACGGGTTAGGGGTGTTACACTCCAAAGTTTAACTTCCACGAAGTCCTAAAACTTTCACCTATCATTTGTTCATGATCAAATAGATAAGGACCTCATTCGATGAATGAACAAATCGATCTCATCCTGAATTAGATCGTTTCGACAGATACATTTTGAGCCATTTCTCACTAAAACTGAATCCACTCCATTGTGCCTTCCTAGGAATCATCGATCTCGGGATCACAAACTCAACTTCTTCTGAGTTCTCCACTTCTTTTTGAATATTTCTTTGTTGGCGCACATCCTCAATCGGTTCGTGATAAGGGATTTCTTCTACGATGTCCAAAAAGTGTAGCGGCTCCTCTACACTTACTCACTAGAGTTAGAGATTTCACTAATAATGCTCAACACTTCACTCAATTCTCCAACCACCATTTCTTGTAGACAATCAACCTTTAAGTCTTTATGTTCAACACTCATATAGAGGACCTTCTCCTCAAGTTTTGAGTTATCTGATGTTTGACGGCTTCGAACACTAAGTTTAGCTAATTTTACATGGTTTTCAAGATGTCGTGCAACTCAAACATTCCATCCTCAAGTTTTCCAATTCGAGTGGTTAGGTAGTGATCTCCATTGAACTCTTCACTATACATACTCCCATCTTGATAAGAGTACGAAAGATACAAATCATATGTTGAGTTACTACCATCTTGATAAGAATATTGTTGGAAAAATGGGTTTGGAAAACACAACAGAAAGTAAATTTAGGGAATAAGAAGAGTTTTATTTTTTTTTCCAAAACGATATATTGGTTGTGATATCTAAAGTAATGATCACTTAATCAAAATTGTACCTTTTCGATTCATTTAGGATGAATGCTTTAATCGAGTAGTCTTTTCTGCTATCCTCAAGCTCATGTCTACCGAGTGTGGGTTCACTTCGAATCATAAAAATTTTCACAAAAATTACCAGTGGGATAATTTTGCAATTTCTCTAAACTTTTGGGTCAAGTTGTAAAACAGAAAAATATTTCTAGAAATATTCTGGAATAATCTCTTCATATAATTTTCTCTCTAAAACTTTTTCTTGAATTCAAGTGTGTGTAAATAATGACCCAAGGCTCTTCTTATTAAACTTACTCACTATGATTAAACTATGATTAAACTATGATTAAACTTACTCACTTTAATATTAAATTTAGAGAGTTTAGAGAGTTCAACTATGATTAAACTTACTCACTTTAATATTAAATTAATAAAATACTATTAAGATAATTATTAAATTTAATTTAATATTAAACTATTAAAATAATATTATTTTTGGAATAATTAATTTGAAATCAAATTTTTTGGTAGAGTTCCAGTAGAAGTGTAACTTTTCCACTACACAACCACCGATGACCAACAACCACTGGCCACCAGGACGATGCCGTCTCAGCCATCTACAACTCCGTGTTTGATGATGTAGGTGTGACACCCTTACGGCACCCCGAGTTAGTTCGACTACTACTAGTTCGGTCTGAGTAAATGACGACCCAACCGGTCCGGTCTAGTCATCGGTTGGACTGTCAGCCCGATTTCACATATCGGGCCCAATTTGACTAGCTTTGGGTCTGCGTCTCGGTTTTTAGCTCCCGAGCCCAATTTACAATCTCAAGTCCAATTTTTAAGTTCAATAACCCATTAGGCCAATTGTCTGATTTGAAAATTAACTTCCAAAAATATCATATTAATTTTAATTGATTTGATTAATTTAATTTTACTTGATAAAAATTAATTTTTCCAAAAATCACTTAGATTTTCCAAATTAATTTTTCAAGAAAATTATTTAATCGAATTCTCTCATTGAACAATTCTCACGACCGCCTAATTTAATTCCACATCGAATAAATCAACTCAATTAAATTATTCCCAAAGTCGTAGAATTTTCTTTTGATTCAAATGACAATTAGGCTTTAATGATTGCAATTATGTCCAAAAGCATCATTCCGATAATTCGCAATTACTTAATCATGGAGTCAGTCCGCAAGAAGTACCATGATTGAAAACTCCTTATTGTATGCTCTTTATGAAAGCAATTCATCCAACTACTTTGTCCAATGACCTCGTTATGTCTGTGTTACCCTCATATGATATTATTGATTCCTTTGAGTTAAATCCATTCACTTAATACAATCTTATTTTATCATTGTCACTATTGTGTCTTCTTAATGACTAATATGATCACTATCAACAAATGACTATGATAAATTACTCATTCGAGAACTAGCAACTGTGGCCACGTTTCATATTTATCAATCTACATAATGCCTATGAGAAGATATCACTAACTCTCTAATTGAGCTATGAATTCCACTATTGCTAGTAAAGCCATGCCATACACAAGTCATGTACCCAATATACCAGCTATGGGCTCGATTATTTTTAGATCATAAACCTCTCCTTATATCAAATCACATGAGTTGCAAACGCATGATCAGTGACTAACTCAGGATTTAGGTAAATCACACCATGAACATCACAAGTGAATTAATTCACAAACGGATTCAGAATTAATTCATTTTGGGTCCAGTCAAATGTATCATCCTACCAATGAATACATCTATGTCTCTACTCGTGGAGTCAACTGCTCCAATAGCCAAGACTAGCCATCTCCCCAATTAGAATTGTAGACGACATAATAATCCTTCTCGATATTTAAATCAAATGCTCACTTCGATTCTTTTACAGGATTACGGACTCACTTAGATTATCTACTGAAGTAAGTTGTCTTTCTTGTAATGTAAATGTTCTTACAATGCCACTAATCTTTAGTCTGAACTTTAGACAATCAATTAGCTAATATTTGCTTCTCTCAATTTTGCTATGCATGCAAAACATAAAAGACAGAAAATACAAAAGACATAATAGTGAAATGTAAATTAACTTTATTTATTTATTCATCGTTCAAATAAATAGAAAAAAGTTACATGTTTACTACAATATGGGCACATTTCCCAACAATCTCCCACTTACCATATTGAAGTAAATGTGTCATGTTTTGCATTCTCGTATCCTCAACGTGTTTGTTAAAACTCGTAGTTAGAAGAGTCTTAGTAAAGAGATCCGTAAGGTTATTTTCAGAAGCTATTTTCATCACATCTACAATTCCTTCAGCTACTGCCTCTCGTATTAAGTGATACTTCTGATCAATGTGTTTTTTCCTTTTGTGACTTTTCATTTCCTTGGTATTTGCTATTGCAGCACTGTTATCACAATACAATGTTATAACTTTTTCCATACCAGGAATAACTTCAAGTTTGGTTAAGAACTTTCGAAGCCATATTGTTTCTTTCATTGTCCTAGAATCAGCCACATATTTAGCCTCCATAGTAGAGTCAACAGTGCAAGTTTGTTTTATACTTCTCCATACTATGGCTCCACGACCTAGAATGAATACATTTCTCAATGTCGATTTCCTCAAATCTTCACAAGTTTGGAAGTCTGAGTTTGTATATCCAATAAGAGTAAGGTCCTCCCTAGAATAAACAAGCATATAATCCTTATTTCTTTTGAGATACCTTAGTATATCCTTTATAGCATACCAATGCATGAGACTTGGATTCGCCTGATATCGACTAAACATTCCTACTATGAAACAAATATTTGGATGTGCGTAAAGCATCGTATACATAAGGCTTCCATCTACTGAAGCATATGGAACTTTACTCACATGCTCTCTTTCTTCTGCTGTCTTAGGAAAATCATCTAAAGAAAAATGAAAACTTGATGCAATCGATTGAATGCCTGGCTTTGCATCGATTATTGCAAAACGTTCCAGTACCTTATCGATGTATGAAGCTTGAGATAGTGCTATCATTTTGTTCTTTCAATCCCTAAGGATTCGAATTCCAAGAATATAACTAACTTCACCCAAGTCCTTTATGTTAAACTGTTGAGCTAACCACAGTTTAACTGATAACAATTCTTCTACATCATTTCTGATAAGTAGAATATCATCGACATACAAAATGAGGAAGACCGTCTTTTTGTCCTTTATACACTTATAAACACAATGTCCATTAGCGTTTTGCTCAAATCCAAAAGTCTTGATCATTTGATCATATCTTTTATTCCATGTGTAGGATGCCTGCTTAAGTCCATAAGTGGATCTTAGCACTTTGCAAACTTTCTGCTTCTTTCCTTTGACAACGTAACTAGTGGGTTGAGCCATGTTAATGGTCTCATCAAGATAGCCATTCAAGAATGCTATCTTGACATCCATTTTCCAGATCTCGTAATTGAGAGCAGCAAAAATGGATAAGAGTATGCGGATAAACTAAAGCATGGCTACCGGAGAAAAGGTTTCATCATAATTGATGCCTTCTTTCTATGTGTAGCCTTTCCCTACAAGTCGAGCTTTGTATGTTTCCACTTTCCCTTCCCATTTCTCTTCTTCTTATAGATCTACTAACACCCTATGGGTTTAATCCCAATCGATAAATCTACAAGTTTCCATACTATATTCGATTTCATAGAATCCATCTTAGCATTCATAACCTGTTTCCAGAGCTTGGAATCAACATCCTGCATAGCCTCCTTGTAAGTGAGTGGATTATCATCCTCATGATTAGCTTTCATATTATAAATACTACCATCATAGATGAAGAATTCTAGTTTTTTAGAAACTCTCCCACTATGACAGATTCCTCTATGTTGTTGATCGTTTGCAGGTTTTTCTATAACTTCCTCGAGAACTGAACTTAGTGTTTGTTCTACCACTCCCAAAACTTCCTCATGTACCACTTTACTTTGAGCTTAAAGTTATCCACGTAGCTTTCCTCGAGAAAAGTAGTACGAGTTACCAATTAAATGAAGGAATGAGCTCCGGTGTATAGAGAGGACCTCACCGTTTAAGAAGTAACCATAGAAACGATGGAACCCACTATTTATTTATCCATTTCTATTTACTCCTTTATTTTAGTTAATATGATTTTTTTGATACCTAGCATCAATACAATTTCTTATTTCAAGGAAAGAAAAATCATTATTGATGGTCGAAGACCATACATATTGATAGATAGAACTTCCATTTATTTGCTGAATAGACAGATCGAGCGAAAAAATCATAACTATACTTAACAATAAAATAGTGGGAAAAGCCCATATACGACGAAGATTTTTTGTTGCCGTCGGAAAAAGTAGGAGTCAAAGAATTAGTAGATCTGTTCCGCCCAAAATGGGAATGGGCTGGGGTTATGAACTTATAATCTATAATCTGATGATCGAGTCGATTCCATGATTATTATTCTTTACTTTTATCACTTAGGAGCCGTGTGAGATGAAAGTCTCATGCACGGTTTTGAATGAGAGAAAGAAGTGAGGAATATAAGCAGTGATTTCAAACCCAGAGGTTAATCATACTCTGGCAACTTTACGTAAGGCAGAGTTTGGTTTTTTGGGGGTGATAGTGGAAAATTTGACAGATAAGTCACCCTTACTGCCACTCTGAGATTTTCACCTCATACGGCTCCTCGTTCAAATTTGATTTATGAAGCTGGTTTATCTAATTTCTACACTTTATCTAATTTATCCACTGCATCGAATTCAAATTTAATCGCCTTCCATACTTCACAAGCAGCAGCTAGTTCAGGACTCCATTTGCTAGCCTCGCGACCATTCACTATTTCTTGAAGCTCGATCTCTAGAAGCTTTAATCTTATTATCTTTCGGATTGTAGAATAATCCTCCTTTTGTTCATTTTGGATATCCTACAAACATGTACAATTTTATCCGTGCATCCAACTTCTTTACAGCCTTATCCAGAACCTGTGCTGGACAACCCTATATTCTAAAGTGATTTAGAAAGGGTTTTTGTTCCATGCCACAACTAATAAGGTGTCTTATAAGAAGACTTGTTTGGCGCATCATTCAGAATATAACAAGCTATTTGTATCGCATATCCACAGAAGGAAGTAGGAAGTTGTAAATAGCTTAACATTGAAAGAACCATGTCATGCAAGGTTTTATTCCTTCTTTCAGCTACGTCATTCTACTGTAGAGTGCTTGGTGCAGTCAATTGGAATAAAATATCATTCTCTGTGAGGCATCATAAGAACTCAACAGACAAATATTTAATACCTCAGTCAGACAAAAGATTCTTTATGGATAAACCTAATTGCTTTTTCACTTCTGCACGAAACTCTTGAAATTTATCAAAGGTTTTGTTTTTGCAGTGCATTAGATACACATATCCATATCAATAATAGTCCTCAATAAAAGTCACGTAATAATCATAACTTCCTAGGGCAATGATGCTCATGGGACCACATGCATCAATGTGCACAAGCCCTAAAGGTTGGTTGGCCCTTATACCTTTTGCATTAAAAGACCTTTTAGTCATTTTACCTTCCAAGTAAGATTCATATTGTGCAAAACTAACTTCCTTAAGCATTCTTAAGGACCATCTTTCACTAGTCTAGTGATCCTTTCTTGGTTAATATGACCACGTCTTAAATTCCATAGGTACCCCTCATTAGAGTGAGAAGTTTTAAGCTTTTTATTCACTATTTCATTTTGAAGCATTGAGTAGTTATTTGGTTTGATAAAGTAAAGATTGGCTTCCATCCATCCATTATAAATTAAAGAATAATTTCTATGAATAGCAATCCCTTTATTAAATGTTATGGTACAACCATCATAAAGTAAACATACTACAAAAATTAAATTTCTCTTAAAATAAGGTACATAAAACACGTTTTTTAAAATAATCTTCCTAAAATTATCAAAGTGTAAATTAATTTCTCCCACTGCTTTAGCTAAAACATAGCTCCTCTCTCTGGTCCGTAACGAAAGGCACTTGTTATGCAGACTTCTTGGTTCACTGAATCCCTGTAAAGAAACACACACATGGTTAGTGGCTCTAGAATCAATAACCAGTTGTCAGTTGATTTTTCCAATAAGCAATCTTCAACCACAAAGAGTTTCATACCTTTGCCCTTTTCGGCTAAGTAATCCAAATACTTCATGCAGTTTGATTTGAAATGTCCTTTTCTGTTGCAGAAGAAACATTTGATCTTTTTAGGATTTTTTGACTTTTTAGCCTTCTTCCTATCCACATGAGGTGGAACCGAAGACTTAGTCGGTTTCTTCTTTCCCTTAGCTTTTTGTTTCCCCTTAAAAAATGAAGGGCCTAGAGCTAAGTTTGCCTCAGGTTTCTCCTAAACTGGCTTACCACCATTTAGCATCTACTCATAGGATTTTAATTCCTTCATGAGTTGAGTCAAGATAAGCGCCTTGTTCCCCAAGTTGTAAGCAACCTTAAAACTAGCAAACTCCTTAGTTAAGGATCTGAACATTATTTCAATTTGCGTGTTCATGTCTAGTTCAACCCTATTGTCCTCCACTTCCACAAAGAATCTCATAAGCTTAAGCATATGTTCTTTGACCGAAGTGTCAGTTTTCTGTTGTGAATTCATCAAATTTATAATAGTGGATTGTCGAGACAATGTGACTTCGCCTCTGAGCAAATCTTCTGAATTTGTCATGATCTCTTTGGTAGTATAGAAATTCTTGTGTTACTTTTGCAACACACTACTCATGCTTGCTAACATATAACATCGACCAATCGAGTCAAAATCTCTTTAGCGATTTCTCGCTTTGGGCTTAGCTTCAAGAGGGCACGTTTCGTCAAGAATGAAATTGTGTTTCTCACAACTGAGAACTATTAGTAAGTTCTGTTTCCATTCTCGGAAGTTATCCCCATTTAATTTATTCTTAGTAAGAATGATAATAAAAGAAGTAGGAGACACATTTGAATTGAAAAAAATAAAGATTTCACTAATTATTATCATTGTATCAAAAAAATATTTTTCATTTCAGCAACATATCAAGAATGCAGTATGATGCATGCGTCTTGTATTAAAACCTTAAAATTTTTTTCTATGATCATTCTCACACCTATCAACCATGTTGCCTTGGGGTGCCATGATTAACTAGCAAGAACATAAATTACATCCAATCAGTTCGTGAATCTTAATTCTCAAGACTCCATATGAACTAAAGATTATTTAACGTTTGGCCATCATCTCTAGCTTAAATATTGTTTCTTGGGAAACTATTTACTAAGAGATGATCTTGAGTGTGTAACTATTGACTCAACACCTATCATGAACATGCTTTCATTTGTGAGTCATATTGTCTTTAAAAGGAAATCCCATCTAGTGAACCCACACAACAAAGTTTACTTTGGGGTGTGGCCATGGTAGGAACTAGCTCAAAATTTTATCATGCTATCACTTAGGGACCATCAATGGAGGCTGTAGGTCTTGTTCAAGGACCTTCTCCCACTCAATATTTTAAAAATATGCAATGTTTTTATCCCAAATTTCAAGATTGATTATATAATAGTCCTATTGGCATTATTACCTAATCTAAATGACATGCTTCCAATATATGCATGGCATGCTATGGAAATTTTATAATATTCAAATTCATTCACAAGAATCAATCAATCATAAAAACAAATAATTTTGATTCTCCATAGTTTTTCTTTTAAAGGAAAAATCAAAGAAGTGAATGCGAATCATGCACCAGGTAAGGTCCTAGGAAAGAGAGGTGAGTTAAATTTGATTGCTTAAAAACCAAGCCTTTCCTAGCCAGTGCCAATTCTAGACATGAACATTCTCATTACCACACTTCTCACAGTTATCAAATAACCTAAAAAAGTGAATAGAACAATACAACACATTTATTTTCTCATTACCACACTTCTTATTTTTAATCGATCAACTATGGATCATTTCATATATATATCATAATTATAACATTAAATAATATTAATATTATAAAAAATTATAAAATAGATATATAATGAGATAGGTAATTAAAATAAAATTGTAAGCTAATGTTTTCATGGTTCTATTTCTAGAAAGTAAATGAAAAAATAAAATTACATAATTTTTCACCACAAGGCATTCCTTGGGTCTCCAACCGCCATTGCATCTTTTCCTTGTCATGGACTCCTTTTGAAAAAATTACATTTAAGTCCTATATCCATTTCCGGCTCACAAGAATTCTATTAATTTTTAAAAAATATAGCCCTTCTTGGAGATGATAGTCCACAGTCTATTTCCTAAGAACCACAACCTCGACAAAAAACAATTATATAACAAGTATATAATACTGCATCCATTCCCATATATAACTCAAAACATGCATAAGATCTAAAGAATACCACTTTCTATGTAATCAAATCATTCAAGAAGAAGAGAAATTTATCTTGATTATCTGTTTATACTTACAGATAGAACACAACCTGGCTCTGATACCAATTGTTGGAACGAGTTTAGAAAATGCAGCGGAAAATAAATTTAGGGAAAAACTAGAGTTTTTAAAATTTTTCCAAAATAAGATCTTGGTTGGGATATCTAAAGTAATAAACACTTAATCAAAATTGTACCTTTTCGATTCGTTCATGATGAATGCTTCAAATGAGTAATCTTCTTCGCTATCTTGAAGCTCACGTCTATCGAGTGTTGGCTTGCTTCGAATTAGAAAATTTTTCACAAAAATTACTAGTGGGGTAATTTTGTAATTTCTCTAAACTTTTGGGTCAAGATGTAAATAAAAAATATCTCTAGAAATTTTCTGGAAAAGTCAAAAAAATCTCTAGAAATTTTCTGGAATAATCTCTTCGAAGAACTTTCTGTTGAATTCAAGTGTGTATAAATAATGACCCAAGGCTCTTTTTATATAGAGAGAGTTTAGAGAGTTTAACTATGATTAAACTTAATCACTTTAATATTAAATTAATATAATATTTATCTTGATAAATATTATATCAATTTAATATTAAATCTTATTAAAATAATAAAATGTTTATCTACAAGATAAATATTTAATTTAATTTAATATTAAGATAATCACTTTAACATTAAATTAATGAAATACTATTAAAATAAATATTTAATTTAATTTAATATTAAACTATTAAAATAGTATTATTTTTGGAATAATTAATCTGAAATATAATTCTCTAGTAGAGTTCCAGTAGGAGTGTAACTCTTCCATTGCTCAACCACCGATGACCAACTACCGCCAACCACTGAGACGCCGTCGCGACACCCTTACAACACCCCGAGTCGGTTCACCATCGCCGATTCGATGCAGGTTAGTGACGACCCAACCAGTCTGGCCTAGTCATTGGTTGGACCATTGGCCCAATTTCACATACCGGGCCCGGTTCAACCAATTTTTGGGTCTTCGTCTTAGTTTTGGGCTCCTGAGACCAATTTACAATTTCAAGTCCAATTTTCAAGTTCAATTACCCATTGGGTCATCTGACTTAAAAATTAACTCCCAAAAATATCATATTAATTTTAATTGATTTGATTAATTTAATTTTACTTGATAAAAATTAATTTTTCCAAAAATCACTTAGATTTTCCAAATTAATTTTTCAAGAAAATTCCTTAATCAAATTCTCTTGTTGAACAATTCTCACGACCACCTAATTTAATCCCATACCGAATAAATCAACTCAATTAAATTATTTCCAAAGTAGTAGAATTTTCTTTTGATTCAAATGCAGCCCAATTGATCTTTTGTTGAGCTAGCAGACAAACCAATCAGATATATACAATTAGACTTTAGTGATTGCAATTATGTCTAGAAGCATCATTTCGATAATTCACAATTACTTAATAATGGAGTCAGTCCACAAGAAGTACCATGATTGAAAGCTCCTTATTGTATACTTTTTATGAAAGTAATTAATCCAACTTCTTTGTCCAATGACCTCGTCATGTGTGTGTTACCCTTATATGAAATCCTTGATTCCCTTGAGTTAAATCCATTCACTTAATACAATCTTATTTTATCTCATTGTCACTATTGTGTCTTCTTAATGATTAATATGATCACTGTCAAGAAATGACTATGATAAATTACTCATTCGAGAACTAGCAATCGTGGCCACGTTTCATATACACAATGCCAATGAGAGGATATCATTAACTCTTTAATTGAGCTATGAATTCCACTGTTGCTAGTAAAGCCATGCCATGTACCCAACATACTGGCTATTTAGATCATAAACCTCCTCTTATATCAAAGCACATGAGTTGCATACGCATGGTCAGTGACTAACTCAGGATTTAGGTAAATCACACTATGAATGTCACAAGTGAATTAATTCACAAATGGATTCAAAATTAATTTATCTTAGGTTCAGTCTAATGTATCATTCTACCAATGAATACATTTATGTCTCTACTCATGGAGTCAACTGCTCAAATAGCCAAGACTAGCCATCTCCTCAATTAGAATTATAGACGACATAATAATCCTTCTCGGTATTTAAATCAAATGCTCACTTTGATTCTTTTACGGGATTACATTTAGATTATCTACTGAAGTAAGTTGTCTTTCTCGCAATATAAATGTTCTTACAATGCCACTTATCTTCAGTTTGAACTTTAGACAACCAATGAGCTAATATTTGCTTGTCACAATTTTACTATGCATGCAAAATATAAAAGATAGAAAATACAAAAAACATAATAATGAAATGTGAAATTAACTTTATTTATTTATTCATCGTTCAAAAAAATAGAAAATAGTTATATGTTTACTACAATATGGGTACATTTCCCAAAAAATACGGGGAGTACGAATCATATGTCGAGTTATTACCTACCCATCCTGGGTTGTAACTATCCACTCCATATGCATAACCATGAGAATCATACAGAGACTCATATCCTTGTTTCCCATAGTAGCCGTCATACCCCCAGCTAGGCGTTGAAGTACCATCGGCATCATCACGAACGATCCTTCGGGCCACCTATAGTCAGTTTTAAACATGACTATCAATCAATTATAAAAAAGGTAAAAAAAAAAAACCATTAAAATAAAAATAAAGTGTTGTATCTATAGACTTAGCTTTTACTAATTATCTCCCTAAGAAGCATGGATCAATCACTAAATCTAACACCAACTTCCTGGCAACGGCGCCAACAACTTGATTGCTATTGCGCGTGCGTGTAAAGACAAACAATTATATAAAACAATTTAAAAGTGCGGTGTTAACTACAAGAGGACAATGTTAGTTGTAATATTTATAGTGTCAATGCATCAAAATTAAGAGAGTCAACAATTTAGTTATTTCTAATTAACAAACATGTAATAAAGGAGTCTAGCTAGCAACACACTGTGTAACACCCTGAATTTGGGCCTAGAAGTTTTGGGCCTTGAGCATGAGAGCGGTTGAAGGCAGCTTTTAATATTTTGTTTTGCATGTAAATTTCGTTAATGAAGGCTTGTTTTAGTGTTTAAGTGTGCTGAGTAGTGTTCGAGAAGTCCTGGGTTCAAACCTGGACTCTAGCAAAAATTTTGGTTTAAGGTGAATCAAAACCTAGGTGTAGTAGGTAGGCCTTAAGAATATTGTTGGAGAAATTGTGCCATAAAAAGCCTTGTGGTCTAGTGGCAAAGTAGTGCCACATAAGAGGCAGGAAGGTGGCGTCATAGAGTTTGCAAGGAGATCTAGGGTTCGAAACTCATGGCAATCAAAGAGCATTTATTTTACTAACAGGGGGCGGCAAGAGTTGGTGTTGAATTTAAACTCTGATGATGGAAGGATCCCACATCGGGAAGCTAACACAAAAGTGGATGTGAAGCTGGCTTTAAATAGAGAGAACCATGAGGAGAGTAAATGTACCTTTCTTGGCTGATCCCTTTCGCTTTATGGCGTGCTCGTTTGGGTTGGCGTCGGCTAAGAGTGCTCGGAGCGTGAATTAACTCCAGTCTCCTATCAGGTGTGTATTTCTCACTACTCTAGCCGTAGGATGGCTACTTCGGGCAACGATGGGCTGAAAGGGGCCATGTGGGCCCAATGGGCCTACGGGCCCAATTGGATAAGTTGGTTGATTGTGTAGTAAATATTGGACTAGGCTAGGTGAATCTCATATCTGTGGCTAGATTTGGGCTAAAAGGGCCACATGAGCGTGTGGGCCCATTTGGGCTGAGAATGGGCTTTAGGCCCATTCGTATTGTTATCCCTGTTTAGAATACTTTAGTTTACCAAATTACTGAAATACCCTTGACTTGTAAAATTACCAAAGTGCCCCCGATTTACAGAATTACCATTTTACCATCGATTTAAAAAATTACTGAAATACCCCTCTAGGGTAGAATTATCGAGATACCCTTGTGGGATAAAATTACCATTTTGCCCTTAGGGTGTTAAATGACCATTTTGCCTTTGTGGGCAAGTGACTGACTTGGACTGCATGGTTGACGGATTTGATTGTGAATATATGTTGGTGATATAAATAACTTGACTATGATTGTTTGATTCAAAGATGGGCATGATATTCTGACTCTATATGTTGTATGCCATAACATGTATATCTGTTGCATGGGACATGGGTTATATTGATGGAAGAAGCGTTCTGGTGGCTCTGCCACAAATATCTGTTCTGGTGGCTCTGCCATAATATCTGTATCTGGTGACTCTATCACAATATCTATTCTGGCAGCCATGTTGCAAATTCTGTGGTGTGTAGCGGATGGGTGGGTCGAGTTGTCTCCCCACATGGTGTAAGGTTGGTACGGGGGTGTATACGGATGGATATGGGTTGGGCTTCTGCATACATGAAATATCTATTCTGTATCTGTTGTGGGCCTATGGGATTCATTCTGATTTCTGTATAGGGCTAAGGCCCATCTGGTACTGTCTGTTATAATGGGCTAAGGCCCAATTGATACTAAAACTATAAGTAGGGCTGGGGCCAGACTTTTAATTCTTTTATATGACTGACTGTTCCTTTTATATAATAGGGGATTACACACTGAGTTTTCGTAAACTCACCCCGTTTATTAACCTTTCAGGTGATTTCTAGCCTTAGACGGATCGGAGTTGCGAGGGGCTCGGAGGGAGCCACACACACTGTTTATGTTATAGTTTTGATTATTGCTTTTAAATGTTTTCATGTGAGTTGTAGTAAAGCTGATGTAATTTTCTGGATTTCTAATTTGGAATTTTATTTATTATTCTTATAATTGCTAGTATTAGAACACGGTTTTCCAAAGCAACTACTATTTTCAAAACATCACGTATCCGCAATTGTTTTAAATCAAGCTTCCGCAACTGCCAAGATTTTTACAAAGTTGTTAAGAATGTTATTCAGTTGAGGTTTTCTAACAAGGTTTAAAAAAGGTATAAGTTTTTAATTATTAAGAACGGTTTTTAATGGAAACATGGTTTTCGAAAAACACTTCAATGTGACACGCCAGATTCGAGCCAAACTTCCAGGCTGGGTTTGGAGTGTTGCACACTGAGTTTCTATATTATGGCAATGCATAATTTGGAAGCGAATTAAACTAATTAATTATCTAAAAATATAAAAAGACTAAATTTTAAAACATGCAAACTATGAAACTAATAAATACAATAACAGGCAATGGTTGGTTGATTTCCAGGTTGTTGGTTAACCTTTGAATGAGGGATATAAATCGCTAATACTCCTAAATTGATTTAATTTTACCTCTTGGCCTAAATTTTACAAAATTAGACAATTTACTCTAATTTATCTCTCGACCTCACTTGAAACTCGATAAGATCTCATGTCGATCTCAATTATCTCAATTTTCCCTTAGGGGTATCAATTCCAAGTTTTGAAGTCTATTCAGTTTAGTTCAATTTTTACGATTTAGTCTCTATACCAAAAATTAATTAGACAACATTTCCATCAATCAACACATTTAGATTTACCTACCCATACTCCTACTCAAGCAAACAATACTACAATAATAACATAAAATATGCATAAATGGTAAATATAACACCCTTCACCCGTTCCTATTGTCGGAATTGAGTTACGGGATGATACAACAAATGAAAGAACAGTCACATGTGAATTTAGATCAAGAATTCATTTAAAAATTCAATAATTCTCATATATTCACACAAAATCATGCTTTGCAAACAAAAACGGATTTAAATCGAGCTTACAAAAGCTCTAAAATTGACTCGGAAACAATAAATGACCATTTTGAAACTTTTACAAAAAGAAAGGGCAATAGTGTAAAAAGAGGTCACATGGCCGTGTGCCAGGCCGTGTAACTGGGTGAAACCATGTAGTGTTGGAGTCATACGGCCGTGTATCCAGGCCGTGTAACTAATTGTGTCTGTATGGCTCAAAGTGAAAAAATTCAACAAAAGTCACATGGTCGTGTAGTTGGGCCGTGCAATTAACTGAGGTCGTATGAAAAGTTAAGTGACCAAATCTACAATACTGAAATGGGAGTCTGGCCAACCCATGTGACTAACGAAAACTATGTGTACAAATTATACCTAAATTCCATCGAGCACATGGTCGTTTCACCTGCTTGTATGTGACACACTATTGTGTGTGAGCTCGTGTGAAGCAAAAAATAGGCCATTTGGTGCATACAACAAACCAACCCTCCAAAAGGGACCTAAAATGCATTCTTCAACCAATCAAACCTATTCAAAACATGAATTACAACAACTCTTAAGCATACAACCAATATGCCACATTGTTCACCAACACCAACATTAAACATAAGTCATCACAATTCATAACATAACTCTTAACCATTTCATTCCATAAGTTAGCTCATATGCATATCATCTTCTAAGCTTTGCCATTCACATTTGTATTACTATATACCAAAACTTTGCAAACAACCATTCATCATTTCCTTAAGTTACCATATATATATTGAAAGCTCAACAATACCAAAAACATATACATTACATTAGAAGTACTTGACCATCCTTTGTACATGCCACATATAACCAAGCTCGAAACAATCAAAAGTTTATTGAATCAGAAGATAAAGTGTGTGAGCTTTTTGCTGATCTGGTTGACACATTCTGGACATCCAAAATCTACAGACAAAGTAGTAATCACGAGTAAGTATTACGAATACTTGTAAGCTTATCCAATTTAAACAAGTAACTTACCTTATTCAGTTAACATACATAGAATTCGTTATATAAAACAATTTCCCTATCATGGCATAACACAACAACGTCAAGTAAGTGAGATTTTGGTTTATGATTGTTCTTATAATATCAAATAACAATATACCAAGTCCAAATCACTATACATCATATATACATGTATTCCATGTTCATCTTTTGCCAATATGAACTTACAAATTTCACATTTCTCATCTTTTTTTTACTTGATAAAACCTTGCAAAAGAACTTAATACATAGGTGCAAATAACGTCTAATGCTCGTTTGAGCTAATCATATAATCAGTTTCAAGTTATCCATCCGGGCTAAACCTTCAATGACATAGTAAATAGCTTGGTCAGGGCTGTATATACATGTAAGGTTACCCGTTAAGGCTAAACCTATAAAACGTCAATAGGTTACTCATCTGAGCTAAACTTGTGTCACATGTATCTTCGAGTCTGCAACAAATTTTGGAGCTCGGTATCATTAGATGTAACACCCTATACCCGATTCAATCTCTTGACTCGAGCTATAAGGCATTACGACAATAATCTATGAACATTTATCATAAATTTTTATCAAATTCAACTAAATAAATCATATTCAATCATTTCCATGCTTTTCAATTAATTCTGGACCTAATTCAAGCTTATGGAACATTTAAAACAAACTGAGATCAATTATGGATTAATTGAAATTTCTACACAATTTTGAATAAAATGTACAAACAGGGGTCACACAGCCGTGTGAAAGAGCCCAGGCCATGTGGCTTAGGGACATGGTCGTGTGGCTAAACCATGTAGAGTTTGAAACTAGGGTCACACAGCCGTGTCTAGACCGCGTGTGATTCAAAATAGGGTCACATGACTGTGTCTCCAGGCCGTATAACAACCTGAGACTGTGTGGAACATACTTGCACCAAAATTGAATAGGCCACATGCCCATGTGAAGCGATCGTGTGTGGCACACGGCCGTGTGACAGCCTGTGTGAACCTAAAATAACCACTAAAACAAGTCAAAACATTACTCATTTCTTAAATGCCGAGCCAAATCAAAATCAATCATTCGCACGCCTTCAAAACATATTCAAACAAGCTTAAAACACACCAAAACATTCAACCTAAGTGTCTAACCAATATGCTCTCATTGGCACTACATTTGATGCACCAACCAATTCATATTCAAAGACTATAAGTTCCTACCTTTACACATGCCAAACATATCAATTCATCCATACCTTTAATATTCAATTCTACCATGTTTTAACCATATTCATTAAGCACCAGCCAAATAGCCAAATGCACATACATATAGACATTTACAAGACCAAACAATGATGTACATAACCATAAGTCTACAATTATCACACTAGCATAAAACATATCACTTGAAGTAACTACCTATATATATACAAGTTACTTCCATTACATGCCACATATTCCCAAAATAAACAATTTTAAAATCTATCGAAAGGTATCTGGATAGTGTGATCTTCAATTTGATCAGATTCCCCGATTCCAAAAAATGATATCTATAAGGAAACTAGGAAAAATAACACAAGTAAGCTTTACTAGAGGTTAGTAAGTTCACAGGTCGAAACGATAAAACTTACCATATAAACACAACAAATCCTATAATAACAATGTTAATAAACATATATCCTGCCAACCACAATTAATCAACAGGTGAGTTTTGTATATATATATGAGTTGCCTAATCTAATCAATAATACAAGATCATTCGATATCAGTCACGCTATAATATTGAAAAAAATCATGCAAACATCTGTATACTAAAGAACTAGTCATTTAACCATTGAAAATTTGCCAACGAATGATATAAACAAATATAGATATGCGATTATCCACCCAAGACATGCCAGAAAGATCAAAAGAGCCAAACCAACCGACATGCCTGGGCACCAAGTGACTAGCCCATAGGCTAACATCTTGTAACACCCCAAAATAGGGCCTAGGAGTTTTATGGGTATTTTAGGAATTTTAGCCATAGAGTGCTTAGAATTTAGTAGCATGGTAAAGTGGAGTTACATTCGACTATGGAATTTTAGCTGTGAAATCAATTTTTGAAAATAAGTTTTAAAAGTCTAGATTTTAAATTTTTAGCCTATTTCTTTCCCCCAATAGCAGATTCATGTTAGTTTCATCCTCTCACTTCTCTTGTTTTCGTCCCTCATTCTCCCAGCACTAAACCACTCAATTTTGATTTACAAACTATATGCTTTTAATTTCTTTCAAGACCCAAGCCTTAAACACTCATAGAATCACTTTAAAACACCAAAAACTCCATAGATTTCATCATCTTTTACAAATGTGGGTTTTCCAGATTTGTGTCAAAACTCATTTAATCTTTCTTTAAAGGTAATGTATCAAATACTTATGAGTTTTTCATGATACCTAGTCCTTAAAATTGAAGTATTAGCCATTGAATCACAAATTTTTAATAAAACTCGAAAATTGAGAAATTAATGGTGGATTTTGGGATTTTGAGTAAAGACGTGGTTTCAAAGTGTTTTCAACTCATTTTATCATGATTAGAAGGTTTCTAAACTTACCTTGAAGTTTCGTTAATAATTTCTTTCATTTTAATGAATTTTATGAAAATTGTCAAAAAGATATCGAAAAATTTCAATGCCATGAATTAGGTAGTTTTTAGTGGTTTAAGGGTTGAGGATTATGCTAGAAGACTAAATAGGTGAAAAAAATTGTTTTAGGCGAAAAGGTTAAGTGTAGATTGAGTTATGAGCATTCTAAGTTTGTTATGTTAAATTTTGGTTACATGAGAACATAAAATAGGTTGATGTTCTAGTTGGTTTAAGTGAGTCCTTGGCTATTATCTAATTGCGAATTTTGTACAGTTATTGCATGTAAAGCCTCAAATTCATTTGAGCCTTCTACAAGTTAAAGGAAGATCTAGTTTGAGCTTTCAACTTCTCAGCAAAAGCATAATGGTGAATGTTTGGAATAACTGCTTGTAGACATGACTCATGTGTCATTTGGGAATTTAGTAGTAGCCAAACCCCTACTCTAAATTCTGAGCATAATTTTCTTGTATCTATATTTTCTGTGGTTTTGTGCTTATATATTATTAAATTATGCATGGTGATGAGAAACTCAAATATGTGATATGTGGATATGGTAACTATTGTGAAAGGTGCAAACGTATACAAGATATATATGTTATATGGCAATGATAGTGTATTGAAAAAGATACTAACATGTAGTGATAGTGCACAGATAATCAGTAAGTGTTATGTGTTTGATTTAGGATATTTTTGCCTTGTGATTTTGAAACCATTGGATATAGTTGGAATGCCATAGGTGTAACAATCTGGTTTTACCCTAGTTAGAATAGTGCTTTCGGGACCACATATCCGAGATAGAAAAATATTTTAATATTATTTTCTGTGCCTATTATAAGTGAATTGACATGTGTGAAAGTTTCATGTGAGAATTTAACTGTTTGTGTGCTTAATTTGCAAAAAGAACCTAATCGCGTAAAATGTAAGAGCTGTGTGCTAGATGTTAGAAGTGCCTATTTGACTTGGCTTTATATTTGAGGGGTCCTTATGTGGTTATTATGCCATTTACATGTGTAATGGACATTTATAGCCTTAATATATATTAATTTATAATGGTTTAATAAAAAGGTAAATTGGTAAACTAGTTATTAATTATATATTAGATAAAAGAAAAGCTTAAATTGATTTATTTTACGCCTTGTTCCACCAAAAATGAAATAATAAGAACACCATTTCTAGGGTTCAAGCATTCGGCCAACATCTAGCTTGATTAAAGGTCCGTTTTTGTTTAATTTTTTATTATTTCTACGTTTTTGTAATCATTGCTTCATATACGATCAAACCCATGCTTCAATTTTTAATTTTTTTGATGATTTTGAAATGTCCCATTGATGAAACTATGAGTTTTGTGATGTTAGTATATGAATTATGAAAGCTTGATGTTGGGTTTACATGTTTTGTCTTTGAATCTTTGATGAAATTGAGTAATTTGGGCTAAATTGTAAAAATGTTATTTTGAGGGACTAAAATGTGAAAAAATTAAGTGTATGGACTTGTATGAGAGTCAGGAGAATTCGGCTAAGCTTGTGTATAAGAAAATTTTGTGTATTTTGTGATTTTGTGATTTAGGGACTAAAGTGTCAAAATGTGAAAATATGAGGGCTATTTCATAAAATTCCCTAAATATGTGTCTCTGGATTGTTTTGAATGATTTGGTGAATAAAAGGGTTAATTTTGAATACATATAGATCAAAAAAAGAGGTATTCAGACTTAGACCGAGGAAAGTCGAAGATATTAGAGTAAACGGTTCTAGTTGACAAATTCCGAGTACGAGGTAAGTTCATACTTAAAACATAATGTTAAGTATATTTTGATGTTTTGATTATACATAGATTTTATATATGTTTGGTTGGATAAATACGATGATGAATCAATAGTATTTGGCACTAAGTAGGCGATTGAAACTAGCTTCGGCTGTATGAGGCACTAAGTGTGCGAAATCTTTCTAGTTTCGGCTAACCTTTATAGCACTGAGTGTGCAGATGTTTGAAGTATGAATAATTTACGAGAAGTTTTAAAATATTCAAATGAGAGGTGAGAATGAAAATGAATAAGTATGGGGAAATTTAGGTATGTACGATACCTATGTGGTAGATGATATTATGTATGTGAAGTTCATTGAATTGGTATGAAAATATGGATTGAAAATGTGTAAATACTTATGTGTTGATGTTTTATGTTTTATATACTATTAATGGTTTTAGTACGAGCTTACTAAGATTTTGAAAGCTTACTTTGTGTGTGTTTGCATTGTTTTATAGATATCGAAGCTATTGCAAGCTCGGGGATCGTCAAGGATTGTCACCATACTATCGAACCTCATTTTGGTACTTTTGAAAATGTATATTTTGAAGTATGGCATGTATAGGCTAGTAGTTGTGGAAGTATGTTTTGTGATGAATATACTTAGCCATGTGATTTGGCTAATTTGTGTCATAGTTGATAATGGTTTATGGTATGTAATGTTAATATGCAATTGTGGTATGTTTTTAGTTGGATAAAGGAGATGGTAAATTTTGGTAAGTTTAACTTGAGATTGAATGATGTATGGAAGGAAATGTTTTGGCATGACCTTACCTTATGTTGGCATGAATTGGTAAGGTTTATGAGTATGCATTTGGGTGACTTTTATATGATATGAATGGTTTATGTTTTGGTCTGGAAATTGGCTGAAATTGGTGTGCAATTATGCTTTTTTCTTTGCTTGTAGGTTGACTCAAATTTGGGGTGGCAAATTGGCTATTCAAATGGCCTATTTTTGTCCACACGGGCAGAGACATGAGCGTGTGTCTTAGTCATGTGCGACACATGGCTATGTTACACGGCCGTGTGTCCCCTGAGGTACCCTACAATGGTAAGCCAGACCCGAGCACGGCCAAAGCACATGGGTGTGTGGCTAGCCATGTGGCCCAAGTCAGTTTCGACCACGGCCAAGGCATACGGGCGTGTCTTGTAGCCGTGTGGGCAAGTCAGTTGCTATGCCCTGTTTTGCCACGGCTTAGACACACGGGTGTGTCTAAGGTCATGTGAGGCACATGGCCTATTCACACGGGCGTGTGACCTTTTAAAAGTTGAAAAGTTTTATGAGTTCTAAAAAATTTATATGTTATTAATTTGGTCCCGAATGCATGTTTAAACATTGTATACTCGATTGTATGTGAACAATGAATGTGAATGAATGACTTCTATTAGTAATGTGATGATATTTGATATTTGATTATTCTGAATTGTGTTATGGATTAAGTAATGCCCCTTAACCTATTCCAGCAACGGATACGGGTTAGGGGTGTTACAATAGGATTGTGAGTACTCACCTATATGTATAGCAATTTTGGGTGTTGAGGCCCTAGGATATGTTGGAGGGATAAGGGAATATGAGCTAAGCTACATTCAACCGGACATATAAGGGGAAATAAGAAGAGTATTAGCTTTATGCTACACTCTTGGAACATGTTTGACTATAAAAGTTTATGTCTAGTGTGTTGGAGATCAGTGTATTCGATGTGTGATGATAGAGCTCACTATATGTTACATAACTCAAGTTTCAATATATCATATTTTGGCGACGGATATGGTTAGGAGTGTTACATTTTATTGTTATTAGAGCTATGGTTTAGTCGGTTCTAGGACTACCTTAGCGTACGTGAGTCTAGCTATACATGTCATATTTATGAACTGCGATAGTGTGATGAATCCTGACATTGAAATGTGCTTTTATATAGCAAATAGATCCCGAAAGCATTATAGCAGATGATGTTGAAAGTAATGCGCCTGCTCCGGCGCAAGGGACGGTGCAAGCTGATTCTCGACCGACTACGAGTAGCTGTGATGGTGAGGCTAAACAATCCTTCTATCAGATAGTGAATGATTGGTTCACCCAATATATTAGAACCAATCCGGCTATACCACAACCTCCACCCCCGGTTAATTCTCCTCAATTTTCTGTTATGCCACCAGTGAATCCGGTACAGTTAAGTAAACCATCAATTGATAAGATTAGAAAATATGGGGCTGAAGAGTTCTGAGCTACAACAAGTGATGATGCCAAAGAAGCCCAGTTCTGGTTAGAGAGCACAATAAGAGTGTTTGATGAGTTGTCTTTGAGTCTAGAAGAATGCATAAAATGTGTTGTTTCCCTTCTGAGAGATATGGCGTACCATTAGTGGAAAAATTTGACGTCTGTGGTTCCTAGTGAACGGGTTACATGGGATTTCTTTCAAGCTAAATTTTGAAAGAAATATATCAGTCAGAGATTCATTGATCAGAAACATAAAAAGTTTCTTGAGCTTAAATAAATTCGTATGTCTGTCACAGAATACACGCGAGAATTTGTAAGGTTGAGTCAGTATGCCCGTGAATATGTATCTTCAGAAGCAATAATGTGCAAGAGATTTGAAGACGGTTTGAACGAAGATATTCGTCTGTTAGTAGGGTTTCTGGAAATCAAAGAATTTGTAGTGCATGTTGAACGAGCATGTAAAGCTGAAGATCTTAGAAAAGAGAAAAGAAAAGTTGATTTTAAAGCTAGAGAGGTACAAAAGATATCATCGGGCAACTCATTTCAATTTGGATCAAAGAAGTTTAGAGATGATAGTAGTCATTCAAAAACTAGTATGGGACATTCGAACAGAGATCGTGCTAGATCGCAATCGAATTTCAACGTCTGTTGCCAGTGTTGATAATGCAAATAATGAAAAGCCTGAGTGTGATCAATGTGGAAGATGACATTTCAGTGAATTCTGGGGAAAAAGTAATAACCAAGCTTGTTATAGTTGTGGTTCAAGAAATCATTTTATAAAAGATTGCCCAGATTTAGCTAAAAAACATAATGTTCAAAATTTGAGGCAGAGTGGTAATGCTTCTCGTGGTAGACCTCCCAGAAATTTGGAAAATGTAAGCGGTAGTCAAAGAGGAATGAAAGACACAATTGTTAGATCTGAGGCTCGTGCACCTACCAGAGCTTATGCTATCCGAGCTCGCGAAGAAGCTTCATCACCAGACGTGATTATGGGTACATTTACTCTTTATGATACTTCTGTGATTGCTTTGATAGATCCTGGATCAACGTATTCGTATATATGTGTGAACTTAATGAACAGTAATACTTTGCCTGTAGATTCTACTGAATTTGTAATTAGAGTTTCGAACCCCCTGGGCAGATGTGTTTTGGTTGATAAAGTATGCAAGAATTGTCCGTTGATGTTTCGAGATAATTATTTTTCGGCTGATTTGATGTTATTGCTTTTCGATGAGTTTGATATAATTCTGGGTATGGATTGGTTAACTTTTCATGATGCTGTGGTGAACTGTAAACGGAAAACTATTGATTTGAGATGTAAGAATGATGAAATAGTCAGAATTGAATCTAGTGATTTAAATGGATTGTCTGTTGTAATATCTTCGATGAAAGCTATGAGTATTGTGAGAAAGGGTTGTGAAGCTTATTTTGCATATATGATTGACTCGGGAGTGTCAGAAAAGAAAGTTGAATCAGTACCTGTCGTATGTGAGTTCCCTATGTGTTTCCTGAAGAACTTCCGGGATTACCTATGGTTGGAGAGGTAGAATTTGGCATTGAATTGGTACCTGGTACTACTCCGATTTCGATAGCTCTATACAAAATGGCTCTGACCGAACTAAAAGAATTAAAGTCTCAGTTGCAAGAGTTGACCGATTGAGGGTTTGCTAGACCGAGTTTCTCACCTTGGGGTGCACCGGTGCTATTTGTGAAAAAGAAAGACAGTACGATGAGAATGTGTATCAATTATCGTTAGTTGAATAAAGTGACTATTAAGAATAAGTATCCTCTGCCCCGAATTGATGATTTGTTTGATTAGTTGAAAGGAGCTGCTGTATTTTTGAAAATAGATTTGAGATCAGGCTATTATCAGTTGCGAGTGAAAGACTCAGATATCCCAAATACTACTTTTAGAATGAGGTACGGCCACCATGAATTCTTAGTCATGCCTTTCGAATTGACTAATGCACCTGCTATCTTTATGGATTTGATGAATATAATTTTTAAACCGTATTTAGATCAATTTGTTGTTTTATTCATTAATGATATATTGATTTATTCATGTGATGAATCTGAACATGCCAAGTATCTGAGAATAGTGTTATAGACTCTGCGAGACAAACAGTTGTACGCGAAGTTCAGTAAATGTGAGTTCTGGTTGCGAGAAGTTGGTTTCCTGGGTCATATTGTATCAGCATCTGGTATTCGGGTTGATCTGAGCAAAATTTCAGCTATTTTGGATCGGAAACCTCGGAGGAATGTTTTCGAAGTCCGTAGTTTTTTGGGACTTGCTAGTTACTATAGAAGATTCGTGAAAGGTTTTCGATGATTGCAACTCCATTGAAAAAATTACTACAGAAAGATGTGAAGTTTGAATGAACTAAAAAGTGTCAGAACAGTTTTGATCAGTTGAAGACCTTGTTGACTGAAGCTCCGGTATTGGTACAACCTAAATCGGGTAAAGAATTTGTGATCTACAGTGATGCTTCATTGATTGGTCTGGGATGTGTTCTAATGCAAGAAGGAAAAATTATTGCTTATGCTTCAAGATAGTTAAAGCCGCAGGAAAAGAACTATCTGACGCATGATCTTGAATTACCTGCGATTTTGTTTGCTTTAAAGATTTGGCACATTACTTGTTCGGTGAGAGATGCCACGTGTATTCTGATCATAAGAGTTTGAAGTATTTGATGACTCAGAAAGACCTAAATCTGCGACAGAGAAGATGGTTAGAATGGCTAAAAGATTATGAACTTGTGATTGATTATCACCCAGGAAAAGCAAATGTTGTTGCCGATACTTTGAGTCGAAAATCGCTATTTCCTTTGAATGCAATGAATGCTCATTTGGTTCTATCTGATGATGGTTCAGTTTTAGTTTAATTAAAAGCAAGATCTTTGTTCTTACAGCAGATTATCGAAGCTCAGAAGATTGATAATGAGATTCTAGCTAAACAAGCTCAGTGTGATGTAGAGACTGGTTCAGAATTCAGAGTTGATAAAAATGATTGCTTGAGATTCCGAGATCGAATTTGTGTTGCGAGAAATCCAGAGTTAATTCAAATGATTTTGAGTGAAGCTCACAGTAGTCGGTTATCTGTGCATCCGGGTAGTAAAAAAATGTATAATGATCTAAAGTAGCATTATTAGTGGTCCGAAATGAAAAGAGATATCTTTGATTTTGTTTCTATATGTTTAATCTATTAGCAAGTTAAAGCTGAACATCAGGTGCCATCGGTGTTGTTACAATCGATTATGGTTCTGGAGTGGAAATGGGATCGAGTGACCATGGATTTTGTTTCGGGTTTGCCCCTGTCTCTGAATTTGGGTTGTGGTTGATCGATTGACGAAATCAGCTCATTTTATTCTAATTCGGTCCGATTACTCACTTGATAAATTAGCTGAGTTATACATTTCTGATATCGTGAGATTGCATGGTGTGCCATTGTCTATAATGTCAGATAGAGATCTAAGATTCATATCACGATTTTGGAAGAAGTTGCAAGATGCTCTAGGTACTAAATTGCACTTTAGTACTACTTTTCATTCGCAAATGGACGGTCAATCCTAGTGGATTATTCAGATACTTGAGGATATGTTGAGATGTTGCATACTTGAATTTGAAGTTACGTGGGAACAATATCTACCTTTGATTGAATTCGCTTATAATAACATTTTTTAGTCGAGTATTAAAATGGCACCCTACGAAGCTTTATATGGTCGTAAATGCCATACACCTTTGTATTGGACTGAGCTCAGCGAAAATAAGATTCACGGGGTTAATTTGATAAAAGAAACAGAACAAAAAGTAAAAGTGATTCGAGATAGTTTGAAAGTAGCTTCTAATCATCAGAAATCATATGCGGATTTGAAAAGAAAAGACATTGAGTTTGAGATCGGCGATAAAGTATTTTTGAAAGTGTTTCCGTGGAAGACAGTGCTTCGGTTCGGTAGAAAAGGCAAGTTGAGTCCGAGGTTCATTGAACCATATAAAATTACCGAGCGTATTGGGCCTATAGCATATAGATTGTTGTTGCCACCAAAGCTAGAAAATATTCATAATGTGTTTAACATATCAATGCTTCGACGATACAGATCCGATCCTTCGCATGTGATTCCTCTGTCTGAGATTGAAATTCAGTCTGATATGACTTATGAAGAAAAGCCAATCCGTATCATAGCTTGAGAGGTTAAAGAGTTACGAAACAAGAAAATTTCGTTAGTAAAAGTGATGTGGCATCGACACGGCATCGAAGAAGCACGTGGGAGCCTGAAGATGCTATGAGACAGCAATATTTGATTTTGTTTAACGGTAAGATTTTCAGGGACAAAAATCCCTAAGGGGGGAGAATTGTAACAGTCTGATTTTGACCCTAGTCAGAATAGTGGTTTTAGGACCACATATTTGAGACAAAAAATATTTTAATATTATTTTTCATGCCTATTATAAGTGAATTGACATGTGTGAAAGCTTCGTGTGAGAATTTAATTGTTTGTATGCTTAATTTGCAAAATAGACCTAATCGCGTAAAATGTAAAAGCTGTGTGCTAGATGTTAGAAGTGCCTATTTGACTTGGCTTTATATTTGCGAGGTCCTTATGTTGTTGTTATGCCATTTACATGTGTAATGGACACTTATAGCCTTAATATATGTGAATTTATAATGGTTTAATAAAAGGGCAAATTGGTAAACTAGTTATTAATGATATATTAGATAAAAGAAAGGCCTAAAATGATTTATTTTAAGTCTTCTTCCACTGAAAACAAGAGAATAAGAACACCATTTCTAGGGTTCAGGCATTTGGCCAACATCTAGCTTGATTAAAGGTCCGTTTTTGTTCGATTTTTGATTATTTCTACGTTTTTGTAATCGTTGCTTCGTATACGATCAAACCCATGCTTCAATTTTTGATTCTATTGATGATTCTGAAATGTGCCATTGATGAGACTATGAGCTTTGTGATGTTAGTAGATGAATTATGGAAGATTGATGTTGGGTTTACATGTTTTGTCTTTAAATTTTTGATGAAATTGAGTAATTTGGACTAAATTGTAAAAATGTTATTTTGAGGGACTAAAATGTAAAATAAATGAAATGTATGGACTTGTATGAGAGTTAGGAGAATTCAGCTAAGCTTGTGTACAAGAAAATTTTGTGTATTTTGTGGTTTTGTGATTTAGGGACTAAAGTGTCGAAATGTAAAAATGTGAGGGCTATTTCGTAAAATGCCCTAAATATGTGTCTATGAATTATTTTGAATGATTTGGTGAATAAAAGGGTTAATTTTGAATACATATAGATCAAGAAAAGAGGAATTCAGACTTAGATCGAGGAAAGTCAAAGATATTAGAGTAAAAGATTCTAGTCGACAAATTCTGAGTACGAGGTAAGTTCATACTTAAAACATGATGTTAAGTATATTTTGATGTTTTGATTATATATAGATTGTATATATGTTTGGTTGGATGAATAGAATGATGAATCAATAGTATTTGACACTAAGTGTGCGATTTAAACTTGCTTCAGCTATATGAGGCACTAAGTGTGCAATACCGACTTAGCTTTGGTTAATTGAGATGGCACTAAGTGTGCAAAATCGTTCTAGTTTCGGCTAACCTTTATAGCACTAAGTGTGCAGATGTTTGAAGTACGAATAATTTACGGGAAGTTTTAAAATATTCAAACAAGAGGTGAGAATGAAAATGAATAAGTACGGGTAAATTCAGGTATGTCCGATACCTATTTGGTAGACAATATTATGTATGTGAAGTTCATTGAATTGGTATGAACATATGGATTGAAAATGTGTAAATACTTATGTGTTGATGTTTTATGTTTTATATACTGTTAATGATTTTAGTACGAGTTTACAAAGCTTTTGAAAGCTTACTTTGTGTGTGTTTGCATTATTTTATAGATATCGAAGCTATTGCAAGCTCGGGGATCGTCAAGGATTGTCACCACACTATCGAACCTCATTTTGGTACTTTTGAAAATGTATATTTTTGAAGTATGGCATGTATAGGCTAGTAGTTGTGGAAGTATGTTTTGTGATGAATATACTTAGCCATGTGATTTGGCTAATTTGTGTGTGAACTCATAGTTGATAATGGTTTATGGTATGTAATGTTAATATGCAATTGTGGTATGTTTTTAGTTGGATAAAGGAGATGGTAAATTTTGGTAAGTTTAACTTGAGATGGAATGATGTATGGAAGGAAATGTTTTGGCATGATCTTACCTTATGTTGGCATGAATTGGTAAGGTTTATGAGTATGCATTCGAGTGACTTTTATATGATATGAATGGTTTATGTTTTGGTTTGGAAATTGGCTAAAATTGGTGTGCAATTATGATTGTTTCTTTGCTTGTAGGTTGACTCAAATTTGGGGTGGCAAATTGGCTATGTTGCACAACTATGTGTCCCCTGAGGTACTTTATAATTGTAAGTTAGACCCGAGCACGGCCAAAGCACACGGGCATGTGGCTAGCCGTGTGGCCGAAGTCAGTCTCAACCACGGTCAAGGCACACGGGCGTGTCTATAGTCGTGTGAGGCACACGGCCTGTTCACACGGGCGTGTGACCTTTTAAAAGTTGAAAAGTTTTATGAGTTCTAAAACATTTATATGTTATCAATTTGGTCCTGAATGCATGTTTAAACATTGTATACTCAATTTTATGTGAACAATGAATGTGAATGAATGACTTCTATTAGTAATGTGATGATATTTGATATTCGATTATTCTGAATCGTGTTATGGATTCAGTAATGCCCCTTAACCTATTCCAGCGACGGATACGGGTTAGGGGTGTTACAATAGGATTACAAGTATTCACCTATATGTACAGTGATTTTAGGTGTTGAAGCCCTAGGATATGTTGAAGGGATAAGGGAATATGAGCTAAGCTATATTCAATGGGACATATGAGGGGAATTAAGAAGAGTATTAGCTTTATCCTACACTCTTGGAACATGTTTGACTATATGAGTCTATGTCTGGTGTGTTGGAGATCCGTGTATTCGAGGTGTGATGGTAGAGCTCACTATATGTTATATAACTCAAGTTTCAATCTATCATATTATTTGTAACTGTGTGGAACATGCTTTATTCTTAATGGAGTATGTGCTATATTACCAATTTATCATTATATGCGATTTGAGAGAACTATGATATATGCTTGATTAAATATGTGTGTTACACGATATATGTTTGCATGAATATGTAAATGCTATGTAGAAGGACCAATAGATAAAGCATGGTTAGGTACTCTACGACACTAGACATATGACTATTGTAATTGTACTTATAAATGGTTATCTTGAGGATGCATGATGATTTGTTTGTGATGTGGTTATTCTGATCATGCATTGAGCTTGTTAAGCTCACCCACTCCCCTCTTTACCTATTGCAGATTCGTTGTGTGCTGGTGTGAGTAATATGGTTTTCGATAGGTGATCTAAGCCAGTTTTGTGTTATTCCATAAGTGTTCTTTATTTATTTACATTTTAGAAAAAAGTCAATGTGAGAGACTTGTTTATGGACATGTTATTTTCTAAACATTTTGCTGGTTATAGCTTTTGTTTATAAGGTTTAAGAGTTATGATTATGCTTAGGTTATAAACATTGATGATGGCATGGTGTTTCTAGCTCAGATATGTTTTTGACATTTTGAACAGTCGAATTTTAGCCATTGGATAATTATTTGTCTAAATACATGATGCATGATGTTTAGAAGCTAAATGAGAATAGATTATTTACTTATGTATGCTGCATTGTAGGGGTACCGATATTTATATTGTTAAATCGATACCTTTGTGTTTTGAAAAGTGCAGGAAGTCATATTAGAGATTTGGTATCGATACCTTTGCTCTACTATTGATACTCGGGGTCAAAATGTCAAGATTTCATGACAAATATTGATAATTTTTGAGACTTTAGGATTTTAGTAGAGAAACAGAATGCAAGTTTGTTATCATTTTTCCAATTGGTATCGATACCACCTAGGGGAAAATATTAATACTCAAGTGTCTGTATCGATACCTACGGGCAAGTTTTGGAAATTTTGTCAAATGGACTTTACGCATGTTTAAGTATTATTATATGACTATTTGGCGAATGGTTAGCATGTAACTTTGGTAACTATCAAATATTATTGACTTAAAACTTATACGAATAATAATATGGAATACGTTTCTTTTAGAATGAACTTTCACTTATTGTGTATGACATGAGACTGTGGTATGGCATTCTGTATTCGGGCTTGGTGACCAGGCTGGGTATAGGGTGTTACATATCCCTCCATAAACACGCTTGGGCACCAAGTGCCAAGCCCATAGGCATTATATCCGCCCCCAGTAACACGCCAGAATCACTGTAAATATAATTCGATAATTCGCAACAAATGATGGATTACGGTATACATAGTGTAATAACAAGTCAAGAATCACCATCACACCACAAGCCAGTCTCGTATAGTGTGCAAAATAACCTATTGTCATGCCAATTGTATCTTATCCTATGTTCATCCGAGCTCAATACATATCATCGTATTAACATTGTTCAAGTCAATTACTTTCTTACCTCATAACAATTTATAACAATTCAATTATATCTAAAAGATCCAATAGCCACAACTCACAAATCAATATAACATTTCAAATTATACTAAACTAAATCGTATGAACTTACCAGAGCTAAATAGCAAAGATTGTAATGTTAAGGACTATTCAACAATTTTCTCTTTTCTACGATTGTCTGTCGATTCTTGATCTATAAAGTAATTTTATTTCAATTATCAGGCCCAAATAATTTAAAACAATTCAATTTACTGCATATGACTTCTTATTCAATATTTTTCACAATTGCCCTTAACTTTTACATGTTATTCAATTTAGTCTGTAAAACCAAAACAAGCTTATTTTCGAAATTAATCCCTGGACTAATATGTTGAATTCATTAACATCCATTTACAACCCTCAATTAACCAAATTTATAGAAAATTCAAGCAAATTTCAATATTTTAATTTTAGTCTCTCAACTCAAAACTATACAAAATCACTTTATAAATTAGTCCAAACTCATCATTAAGCTTTAAACCAAAACATTAACAACTAAAATGCTTCGAGAATATCAATGGAAAGTTTTCAAAACTTTGAAAATATTTCAAATTAGTCCCTAGGCTAGCTAGATTATGTTACAACGATCTCAAAAACATCAAATTCGTGAAAAACGGGTATAAAATTGACTTACATGTAAGGAGAAATAGCTTGGCCAAACTTCCCTTAAACAACAATGGAGTTTTCGGTTGAACAAAACAATAAATGAAAAAGAAGATGGTGGTTTTCTTTATGTTTTATTATTATAATAGCTTTGCTGGAATTTCGATACTAAAGAAGAAAGAATTGTAGAGAAGAAAAGAGAAGTTTAGCAACAAAAATGTTTGCTAAGGTTTTTATTTTTTTTACTCATCTATTTTGAACAATGTAACAAGAGTATTTATAATAAGAAAAACTCTTACATATGGAAAAAGGTAACCAAGATTTTTATACTAATAAATGTCAAATATAAATGCTAAATTTATTATACTAATAAATACTAAATCTCCTAGAAAGAAAATATATTTTGTTTAACTTGACTTGCAAGTAATCTCTTTAAATCCTGTTCATATTTTTTAGTCTACCAAAGTTGAAGTGTTCACCTACTTTGCATGAATGGTCGTCTCGCAACACTCATCGTTGGCCTTTATGCCGTGAACACCAATTTTGTCCCTCAACTTTTCAAACCTTGACTTTCTTGGTCAGGATGTCTTCAAGTTGATCCTCAATACTGTAATAGAGTAGAATCACTTCTTTGCTCTATTTGACTGCTATCAAAAAGTAATACTTGATTTTAAACTGCTTTGTCTTTTCATGAAAGATCGGGTTCTTCGCAATTGCTATGATAGACTAATTGTCACAAAAAATTTGAGTTGCTTCAACCATCATATGATTCAAATAAAACAAAATTTTTCTCAACCAAATTGTTTGATTAACTATTGTTGCTACAGCTACATACTCAACCTCAACTGTGGATTGAGCAACTGTTGATTGCTTATTCAAACTCCAAGAGAGTACCCTAGATCCTAGTAAGAAGAAATATCCAAAGGTACTTCGCATATCATCCACTGATCCAACCTAGTCACTGTCAATGTACCCAATAAGTTTTAAGGAGTTCTCCATTGCGGTGTTCACCATTACGAACCAAACACCAAAATCATTTGTTCCTTTGATGTATCTTCACACCCTCTTCGCTACTTTGAAATTGTAACATCCTGTTTTTGGGCTTAATCAGAATAGTGGTCTTGAGACCATAAATCTAAAGTAGAAATAATTATTTTATGATTATTATGAGGCCTATTATAGGATAGCATGCTTGTGTGAAATTTCATGAAGAAATTTTATTGATAAAGTGTCCAATTTGACATTTAGGATTAAATTGCAAAAGTTGCAAAATGTAAGTTCTAAAAGCTTTAAGCATGAAATTGCCATGGATTATTAATTAGAGGTCCCTAAATAGCAATTTTCCCAATTTCTATTTTTATGGACAAAAATGGGCATGAATAGGAAAATTTTGAAAGAAAGGCCTTAATGACATTTTTATCATTTGGTTAATAAAAGAATAAAAAGGGAAAAATAAGTCAAAATTTATGTCCATCTTCTTCATGTGTGCCGAAATTCCTAAGGGTTCCATAGCTAGGCTTTCTTCAACTTTCAAGCTCAATAGTAAGTGCATCCTAGCCCCGTTTTTAATGCTTTTTACATTTTTGAAACCCTCGAAACCCGATTTACCTATTTCTAACCTTATTTTGAAGTAGGGTTCATGTTTGAAATTTGACCCATGTGTGACATGCATGTATTTTAATGTTTAATGAAGGAATATAAAACTTTGATGTGTGATAAACACCTTTTACTAAGTGATTTTTCATGAAAACACCTAAAAAGGACCTTTTTTGTAAAAGTTGTAAAATAGGTGGTAGAAATCTGATTTGAAAGAAAATGTGGGCTTTTATAAGTAAAATATAGGTTCGTCTATGCTTGGGTAACAAACAAAATGAGTACCTTTCATTTTACGAGCCTAGGGACTAATTTGTAATTATGTGAAAGTTTAGGAGCAAAATTGTAATTTTTCCAATGTATGATTTATGGACTGACTTGAACAATGTGATAATAAATAAGTGAAATTTTCTATTATAGATTAAGAAAACCGGAGTCTGGACCTAAACCGAGGAAAGAACAAGGTTATGGACTAAATCGAATAGTTAGTCATATTTTGGTACCGAGGTAAGTTCGTGTGTAAATAATCCAAGATTACATTATTGTGTTGTTAGTGCTTTAATATTGCATGAATTGTGTAATTGTCTTTATGGATTTAATTAATGATGACTCGACGATTCGACGAAGTTTGATATCTGAAACCCCGGTTGAACCTTAGGAATAGTTAGGATACAAATGTCATTACATTAGGGTTATGTGTGATCCCATGTAAGACCATGTCTGGGACATGGAATTGGCATCGATATGTGATCCCATGTAAGACCATGCCTGGGATAAGGCATTGGCATCGATATGTGATCCCATGTAAGACCATATCTGGGATATGGCATTGGCATCTTACTATGTGTATGAGATTTTTCCTAGGTATCCTTTAGTATTCCAAGTGGTTCATCGGGTAATCCAACGATTATGTCAAAGAGATGACAAGGTATGATCATGTTGAAAGGGTGCAGGTACGTACACAAAGCTTATAAATAATGAGATTATGAACTGATGAGACCTCCGTAAGATGTGAATGAATGAATTATGATCATGAGTTTTTTTGTACATTATGTAAATGACATGACTTAAAATGAACCTATGATACTTGATGACATTGTAATAAATATTATTATGTTATATGTATAATAATGCATGGTTAATGTTGTTAATTATTTACATGAAAACTTACTAAGCGTTATGCTTACTCCCCTTTCTTTTCTATTTTCTTATAATATAGCCAAGTTAGCTCGGGGATCGAAGGACGTCGGAGCTCGATTCACACTACACACTATCAAACTAATCTTTTGGGTATAATGAATTCAAGTATTTTGAGTATGGCATGTATAGGGGACTTGGTATTTTTATTTATGTGTCATATTAATTTGGCCAAGTGTGTTGGCTTATAATGATTTGATGATTCATTTTGTATATGACCATGAGATATGGTTCATATTGATTATTGGGTTGTAAACCTAATTACTTATGCATGCATGTGTCAAAGTCTCAATGATGATGGATGGTGTTATATGGCATACAAGTATGATGAATGAATGATGACAAATGGGTATGGCTATGATCATGGTTTAAATGTGTGAATTGAGAGTAGCATAATAATGTAGCTTGGATATGAAATTGGCGTGGGATGCCTTAAGTAAGCTTTTTAACTTGAGTATGTGAAATGGTGATATTACATGGGTATGAATTAGTCTTGATTAGGAATGATTGATTGTCAAAATGTGACATGTTGTGTGCCATGAAATATGTCTAAGTATGTGAGTGTCTGAGGGTGGCAAAAGGCTTGGAAAATAGCCTTATAGTTGTCCACATGGGTAGACTCACGGGCATGTGTCTCACACACGGTCTACCCCACGAGAGTGTGATCCGGCCGTGTGTCCCCTGCACCCTAATTAGGTAAAACAGAATGCTCAGTAGTAAACACACAAGCAGAGACACGGCTATGTGTCTCAGCTGTGTGAAGAACACGGCCTTAGGACATGGGCGTGTGCCCTGGCCGTGTGAAGTCAGCACCTGATTTTTGGAATTTAATTTGCCACACGGCATAAGCACACGGGCGTATGACTTGGCCGTGTGACCCTAATTGAGTTGATGACGTCCTAAACAGAGAGTTACACGAGCTGAGGGCACGAGCGTGTCCTAAATCATACGGGAGTGTGTGACCACATGGCCTACTTATAGGGGCGTGTAACCCTCCAAAACAAGAAATATTTCTAAGTGTCACAAAGGTTCCAAAAGTTCTCAGTTTAGTCCCAAACCACACCCAATGTATGTTTTGGGCCTCGTGGGCCTGTATGAGAGACAATATGCTTGTGTATGAATGGTTTTAAATTAGGGAAAATTTTATGGCCCAGTTTTGTATGAATGTTATGTTTTAGTCCAGTAATGCCTTAGACCCTATCTCGGTGATGGATAAGGGTAAGGGGTGTTACATTTAGTGGTGTCAGAGCTACGATTTAGTCGATTCTCGAACTAACGTAACATGTGTACGAGTCTAGCTATACATGCCATAAATGAATTATGATAGTGTGATGACTCCTGACCTTTTTTCATTGTGTTTTCATATAGTAATGGATCCCAATCGAGCTGAAGCTGACGATGTTGAAAGTAATGTGCTAGCTTCTGCTCAAGGGGCAATGCTAGTTGAGAGTAGACTCGTGACCTTGAGTTAGGGAGGAGGAGGAGAGGCTAGGGAAGCCTTCCTCCATATGATGAATGCCTAGTATACAGAGTTCATTTGAAGAAACCCGAACACTCAACCCCCTCCATCCTTGCTTATCCCTCAGCCTATTCTCGTAGCACCCTGAGATATGGATTTTATGAGACTGAATAGACGCCCAGTTGATAAGATATGAAAACAAGAAGTCGAAGAGTTCCAAGCGGGTATAGATGATGATATTGAAAGGGCAGAGTTCTGGCTTTAGAATACCATCAGGGTATTTGATGAGTTATCATGCACACTTGAGGAATGCATGAAATATGTTGTATCACTCTTGAGAGACTCGGCTTATCAATGGTGGAACACCCTTGTGTTGATTGTACCAAGGGAGAGAGTTAATTGGGAATTTTTCTAAGAGGAGTTTCGTAAGAAGTATATTAGCCAGAGGTTTATCGATCAGAAGCGAAAGGAATTTTTGAGTTAAAATAGGGTCGAATGGCTGTAACAGAGTATGAACGTGAGTTCATAAGACTCAGTAAGTATGCCCGAGAGTGTGTATCGACTGAGGCCATCATGTGTAAGAGGTTTGAGGATGGGTTACATGAGGACATTTGATTGCTGGTTGGCATCCTAGAGTAAAAAGAGTTTAAATGTCAAGTATTCACTGATCATAAAAGTATAAAGTATTTGATGACTCAAAAGGATTTGAACCTATCACAAATGAGATGGTTGGAGTTGTTAAAAGATTACGAGTTAGTGATTGACTACCATCTGAGAAAGGCGAATGTAGTCACCGATGCCTTGAGTAGAAAGTCGTTATTTGCTTGAGGGTCATGAACACTCATTTCGATTTATCAGATGATGGCTCGATTCTAGCTGGGTTGAGAGCTAGTCCGATATTTCTCCAAGAGATTTATGAAGCTCAGAAAAGTGATAGTGAGTTGCGAAACAAGAGAGTTCAATGTGAGTCGGGTATTGGATTAGATTTTCGGGCTGGTTCGGATGGTTGCTTAATGTTCCAAGATAGGATTTGTATTCCTAAAAATACCGAGTTGATTTAGAAGATTTTGCATAAGGCATATAGGGGTTGTTTGTATATACATCTGGGTACTATGAAAATGTACAATG
This sequence comes from Gossypium anomalum, assembly GCA_025698475.1. Taxonomy (NCBI): domain Eukaryota; kingdom Viridiplantae; phylum Streptophyta; class Magnoliopsida; order Malvales; family Malvaceae; genus Gossypium; species Gossypium anomalum. Next base: position 53,613,887 of record CM046968.1, on the reverse strand, counting down.
ATTAGAAGAAATTGTATTGGTGGCCGAGTATGAAAATAGATATTTTCGAGTTTGTTTCGAGATGCCTGATTTGTCAGCAAGTAAAAGCAGAACACCAAGTACCTTCAGGCTTACTTCAGCCTATGATGGTTCTCGAGTGGAAATGGGACCGTATTACTATGGATTTTGTGACGGGTTTGCCATTGACACCGAGAAAGAAAGATGTTGTGTGAAAATCGACTCATTTTATACTGGTACCTATTGACTACTCACTTGGTAAGCTAGCTGAGTTATATATTTCTGAAATTGTGAAATTACATGGAGTGCCTTTGTCTATTATATCAGATAAAGATTCGAGGTTCACTACGCGGTTTTGGAAAAAGTTACAAGAAGCGTTGGGTACGAAATTGAATTTTAGTACCGCTTTCCATCCGCAAACTGGCAGTCAATCCTAAAGGGTAATTCAAATTCTTGAAGATATGTTACAATGTTGTGTTCTTGAGTTCCAAGGTAGTTGGGAAAAGTATTTACCGTTGGTGGAGTTTGCCTACAACAATAGTTTTTAGTCGATTTTGAAAATAGTGCCTTATGAGGCATTGTATAGGCATAAGTGCCGAACACCCTTGTATTGGACTAAACTCAGAGAGAATCAGATTCACGGAGTTGATTTAGTCAGAGAAACCGAAAAAAAGTAAAGGTAATTTGTGATTGTTTGAAAGCCGTTTCGAATAGACAGAAATCCTACGCAGATTTGAAATGGAAAGAGATCGAGTTTTAGGTCGGTGATAAAGTATTCTTGAAAGTATCTCCGTGGAGGAAAGTTCTCAGATTTGGCCTAAAGGACAAGTTGAGTCCCCGTTGTATTGGACCGTATGAGATTATCAAAAGGATAGGGCCGGTAGCATATCGGTTGGCTTTGGCATCTGAGTTGGAAAGAATTCATGATGTGTTCCATGTGTCTATGTTGCGTCGATATCGATCAGACCCTTTATATGTGATTTCACTGACAAAAGTTGAGATTCGACCGGATATGACTTATGGCGAAGAGCCGGTTAAGATTTTGGCTCGAGAGGTCAAACAATTAAGAAACAAAAGTATTGCCTTTGTAAAAGTATTATGGCAAAGACATGGGGTTGAAGAGGCTACATGGGAGACTGAGGAAAACATGAGAAACCAATACCCAAACCTTTTCAACGGTAAGATTTTCGAGGACAAAAATCCCTAAGGGGGAGAGTTGTAACATTTTGATTTTGGGCCTAGTCAAAATAGTGGTTTCGAGACCACAAATCTAAAGTAAAAATAATTATTTTATGATTATTATGAGGTCTATGATATGATAGCATGCTTGTGTGAAATTTTCATGAAGAAATTTTATTGATAAAGTGTCCAATTTGAAATTTAGGACTAAATTGCAAAAGTTACAAAATGTGAGTTCTAGAAGCTTTAAGCATGAAATTGCCATGGATTATTAATTAGAGGTCCTTAAATAGAAATTTGCCCAATTTCTATTTTTATGGACAAAAATGGGCATGAATAGGAAAAATTTGAAAGAAAGAAAGCCTTAAGGGTATTTTTGTCATTTGGTTAATAAAAGAATAAAAAGGGAAAAATAAGTCAAAATTGATGTCCATCTTCTTCATGTGTGCCGAAATTCCTAATGGTTCTATAGCTAGGATTTCTTCAACTTTCAAGCTCAATAGTAACTGCATCTTAGCCCCGTTTTTAATGCTCTTTAGATTTTTGAAACCCTTGAAACCTGATTTACCTATTTCTAACCATATTTTGAAGTAGGGTTCATGTTTGAAATTTGACCCGTGTGTGACATACATGTATTTTGATGTTTAATGGAGAAATATGAAAGTCTGATGTGTGATAAACATCTTTTATTAAGTGATTTTTCATGAAAACACCTAAAAAGGACTTTTTTTTGTAAAAGTTGTAAAATAGGTGGTAGAAATCTAATTTGAAAGAAAATGTGGGCTTTTATAAGTATAATATAGGTTCGTCTATGCTTGGGTAACAAATAAAATGAGTACATTTCATTTTACGAGCCTAAAGACTAATTTGTAATTATGTAAAAGTTTTGGGCAAAATTGTAATTTTTCCAATGTATGATTTATGGACTGATTTGAATGATGTGACAATTAAATAAGTAAAATTTGCTATTATAGATCAAGAAAAACGAAGTTTGGACCTAAACTGAGGAAAGAACAAGGTTGTGGACTATATCGAATAGTTAGTCATATTTTGGTACCGATGTAAGTTCGTGTGTAAATAATGCAACATTACATTATTACTTTGTTAATGCTTTAATATTGCATGAATTGAGTAATTGTCTTTGTGAATTTAATTAATGATGACTCAATGATGATTCGACGAAGTTTGATATCTCGAAACCCTAGTTGAACCTTAGGAATAGCTAGGATACAAATGTCATGACATTAGGGTTATGTCTGATCCCATGTAAGACCATGTCTGGGACATGGCATTGGCATTGATATGTGATCCCATGTAAGACCATATATGGGATATGGCATTGGCATGATATGAGACATCGTGTAAGACCATAGCTGGGCTATCGGCATTGATATGTGATCCCATGTAAGACTATATCTGAGATATGGCATTAGCATCTTACTATGGGTATGGGATTTTCCCCGGGTAGCCTTTGGTGTTCCAAGTGGTTCAACGGGTAATCCAACGATTATTCAAAGAGATGACAAGGTGTGATCATGTTGAAAGGGTACAGCTACGTACACAAAGCTCATAAATATTGAAATTATGAACCGATGAGACCTCAGTAAGAAGTGAATGAAAATATTATGATCATGAGTTTTATTGTACATTATGTAAATGACATGACTTAAAATGTACCTATGATCATGTTGAAAGGGTACAAGTACATACACAAAGCTCATAAATATTAAGATTATGAATTGAGGAGACCTCGGTAAGAAGTGAATGAATGAATTATAATCATGAGTTTTATTATACATTATGTAAATGACATGACTTAAAATGTACCTATGATACTTGATGACATTGTTATAAATATTATTATGTTATATGTATAATAATGCATGATTAATGTTGTTAATTATTTACATGCAAACTTACTAAGCGTTATACTTACTCCCTTTCTTTTCCATTTTCTTGTAGTATCGCCAAGCTAGCTCGGGGATCGAAGGACATTGGAGCTTGATTCACATTATCAAATTAATCTTTTGGGTATAGTGAATTCAAGTATTTTGAATATGGCATGTATTGGGGACTTGGTCTTTTTGTTTATGTGTCATATTAATTTGGCCAAGTGTGTAGGCTTATAATGATTTGATGATTCATTTTTTATATGACCATGAGATATGATTCATATTGATTATTGGGTTGTAAACCTAATTACTTATGCATGCATGTGTCAAAGTCTCGATAATGGTGGATGGTGTTATATGGCATACAAGTATTATGAATGAATGATGGCAAATTGGTATGGCTATTATCATGGTTTAAATGTGTGAATTGAGAGTAGCATAAGAATGTGGCTTGGATATGAAATTGGTGTGGGATGCCTTAAGTAAGCTTGTTAACTTGACTATGTGAAATGGTGACATTACATGGGTATGAATTAGTCTTGATTAGGAATGATTGATTGTCAAAATGTGACATGTTGTGTGCCTTGAAATATGTCTAAGTATGTAAGTGTCTGAGGGTGGCAAAAGGCTTGGAAAATAGCAATATAGTTGTCCACACGGGTAGACACATGGGCATGTGTCTAGATCGTGTGTGACACACGGTCTGTCCCATGGGCATATGATCCAGCCGTGTGTCCCTTGCACCGTAATTATGTAAAACAGAATGCCCAATAATAAACACACGAGCAGAGACATGACCGTGTGTCGCAGCCGTGTGAAGGACACGGCCTCAGGACATGGGCATGTGCCCTAGCCGTGTGAAGTCAGCACCTGATTTTTGGAATTTAATTCGCCATACGACCTAACCACACGGACGTGTGACTTGGCCGTGTGACCCTAATTGCGTTGATGACGTCATAAATAGAGAGTTACACAGGCTGAGGACACGGGCGTGTCCCAAGCCATACGGGCGTGTGTGACCACACGGCTTACCCACATGGGCGTGTGACCCTCCAAAACAAGAAATATTTCTAAGTGTCACAAAGGTTCTGAAATTTCTTGGTTTAGTCCCGAACCACACCCAATGTATGTTTTGGGCCTCGTGGGCCCGTATAAGGGACAACATGCTTGTTTATGAATGGTTTTAAATTGGGCAAAATTTTATGGCCTGGTTTTGTATGAATGTTATGTTTGAGTCCGGTAACACCTAGGACCCTGTCCCGATGATGGATACGAGTAAGGGGTGTTACAGAAATGATATGTATTAAAGCAGTGTATAAATATTGACAATAAGCCAACTACAAACATAATATCTGGTCGTGTTGCTGTTAAATACAACAAACAACCCACAAGGCTTCGATAGTTTTTCTCATCAACTTTCTGAAAGTTTTCACTATTGTAGAGTTGTTCTCCAAGTGCAATAGGTGTTCTGATTGGTTTACACTTCGCCATGTAGAACCTCTTCAAAATCTTCAATGCGAAGCCCTGTTGACTTGTGAAAATTCCTTCTTGAACTTGTTGAACTTGTATCCCAAGGAAATATCTCATTTCCCCAAGATCTGACATTTCGAACATGTTCTCCATTTGTTGTTTAAACTCCTTTGCTAAGACTTCACTGCTTTCAATCACAAGTAGATCATCTACATATAGCAAAGCAATTAGTGAAGTGAGTTTGCTAGTTTTCTTCATATATAAGGTAGGTTCACTAGGACTCTTTTTAAATCTTAAGCTCACAAAGTGCTCATCTATTCTCGCATATCTCGCCTATATACCTTTTCCTATTTTTCGTTAACTGCGAACCTAGGAGGTTGTTCTACATAGATTTCTTCATGCAAATAACCATTCAGAAAGGCTAATTTAACTTCTAGCTGATGAATTTTCCAACCTATATCTGCTGCTAAGGCCAATACTAATATGATCGTGTCCAGTCTTGGTACTTGTAACACCCCTTACTCGTATCCGACGCCGAAACAGGGTACGAGGCATTACCGGTCTTAAACACAAGCAAACACACATTTTCGAGCCACAAATTTTTGTCCAAATTAAAACTTTTTACAAATACTCATAAAGTCCCTAACACGAGCCTAGGAGGCTCAAAACATGCTTTTGGAGTAGTTCGGGACTAAATCGATAACTTTAGAAAACTTTACGACACTTAGAGAATTTTTGCTAAAACAGGGGTCACACACCCATATGGCTTGGGACACGCCCGTGTGGGCAGGCCGTGTGGTCACACACGCCCATGTCCCTAACCTGTATAACTCTCTGTTTGTCACTTAAGAACAAATTGAAGTCACATGGCCAAGACACAGGCCCGTGTCCTGAGGTCGTGTCCTTTACACAGCTAAGACACACGGCTGTGTCTCACGCCCGTGTGCTCGATATTGAGCATTTTGTTTTCCAACAATTTAGGTGCAGGGGACACACGGCCGGATCACATGCCGATGGGGCTAACCGTGTGTCTACCCGTGTGGACAATAATAAGGCTATTTACCAAGCCATTTGCCACTTTTATTCACACATACACTTACCCCAATTCAAAGGCACAAAACAATACATACTTAGGCAACCAAAGCATCCACATTCATGGTTAAAACATATCAAATTTATATCTCTATCTAACATATTCACTACATTTATTAAGCCCTAAATCAAACATACAAATCTCACATTCATTAGGCTTCATTCAATTACTATCTAGTTACCAAATTATACTCAAATTCCTCATCTCCATAATTCACATTTCCAAATATTTCACATTCACCAAGCATACCATGATCATATCACCATAGACATTGACACATATATGAATATACTTAGGCTTACAACCATGTTACCATTATAAGCCAACTTACATGGCCAAATAGCAAAACAAGCCTTTGACAATTACAAGCCATTACATTGGCTAAAATCATATGACGCATATAACTAAATGACCAAGTCCCTATACATGCCATAAATTCAAAATACTTGCATTCATCAATATCCAAAATGATAGCTTGATAGTGTGATAGGATCTCCGGCGATCTCCAACCCGAGCTACCTTGACAGCACTATAAAACATGGGAAAGGAAGGGGGTAAGCTATATAGCTTAGTAAGTCCGTACGAAAATAATAAGCAACTCTTACTAATCTTTTATCAAATCCATCAATTTAAACACAAGATAATATAAATTGCTATAAATCTCACAGTTATAATTTTAATCAGTCACAATGTTTACTCTAACAACTTAAAAGCATAATTTAACATATCTAGGCATTAGCCTAACAACAGTAATCTCTCCTTTGTAACATATTATAGTAAATAACAAATCATTTCAGACCTCATAGTAAACATGCACATTAATTATGGGTATTAACATTTCAAGCACATATTTTAACATCCTTCAATTGTTTAAAGCTCATATCTTCTCATACTCCCATAATCTTTTTAGTATGCAATTATGCCCATCTTTCTTTTTTCTCGTATCCGATAAATCACAATTTGTTTGAATATAACATGCTATATCATAACTCAAATTTGGCCCAAAAGTCAATTACACAACCGCCAACCGAATTTACCATGTATTTCGTACATCACAAGTATATACCAATAATCACAAGGCTTTCACAAAACATTCTCATGGAAATTATGAACTCACAATTTCATGAAGTCAATACTTATAAATTTTACGTACATACCTGTACCAATTCGTAATACTTACATACTCTTTGTCTTATTTGACATACCCATTAAGTTACTCGTTGAACCATTTAAAATACTAAAAGATACTCAAGAATCTCGTACACACAGTACCATACCAATGCCATATCCCAAATATGGTCTTACTTGTAATCTCGTATCGCTATGGTCTTACACAAAGTCTCATATCGATGCCATATCCCAGATATGGTCTTACACGAAGTCTCATATCAATGCCATATCCCGGATATGGTCTTACTTGAAGTCTCATATCGATTGCATATCCCAGATATGGTCTTACATGAAGTTTCATATTGATGCCATATCCTAAATATGGTCTTACACGTAATCTCAGTAACCTTAATGTCATGACATTTGTATCCTATCTATTCCTAAGGTTCAACTTTCACTGTATTGAATCTTTGTCGGTCATTTCCTTAGTATCGTACTCAATAGCGTTCACACACCCCTAGCCCGTATCCGTCGCCAAAGGGGTAAGGAATATTACCAAACAAACACTATTCTCATTCGATCATATTCAAGTAATTCCCGAGGGCATATTTAAGAAAGCAAAAATTCGTTTATACTAAGCCATCACAATCTAATAAGTACATTAACTCATTTCTAAGTTTCATTCACATTAAAAACATTTCAAGTATTTATCGATTATCATCCATACATACACATTACTTATGAGAAACACATATGGTAACTTAACAAGCCATTTTCGCATGGCTATACATATATACATTACCAAAAGATACTAAATTAACATCCAAAGTCAATCCTATACATGCCATTATCAAAATTTCAACTAAAAGTGTACCAAAAGGCTTAGATAGTGTGGACGACTTCGACTTTGACACTCCCGAATCCGATGGCCGATGAACAAAATCTATAAAACAGAGAATTAAAGCTAAAGAATAAGCATTTCGATGCTTAGTAAGTTTTAAGTAATGAAATCATCTAAAAGAGTGGCATAATAATATCAAGTTTGTTTGTTTCATCCCTTGGCCGAATAGAAACATAACTAAGGTACTACTTTTATCATTCATATCACAAAGGTGAAATCAATATATCCAACTATATTCAGTCTATAACCGAATACGTTCGTCTCAAATTTCCATGCAAATCTCATGCATATACACATACATCTCATATTTGTGAAGTTGAACTCTCTAATTCGAAACTCATACATCATAATCAGATCATAAACGTTCAAATGATTTTAAACAATGGTCTAAGCATACCTACCGAATTTCGTAATCCTAAATTAAAGATACACATATTCTCAACGAGAGTAAGTTACTTACTTGGTTATCTCACTGTAAGTAGCACATGTGTTTAAAATGGTTTTGACAAGTATTATATAATTTCTCTTACGAATACTTATGGGTTTTCAACCCAAATATTATGCCGGCACAGACGTCCTTCAAAAACCAGCCCGATTCTTAGCACTGGCTCAAAAGCCCTTCGAGACCAAGCTCGGATTATGCCACTGGCTCGAAGGCTCTTCGAAACTAAGTTCGGTTACGACATTGGCTCAAAGTCCTTCGGAACTAAATATGGTTATGACACTGGCTTAAAGCCCTTCGGAACTAAATTCGGTTATGACACTGGCTTAAAGCCCTTCGAGACCAAGCTCGGATTATGCCACTGGCTCGAAGGCCCTTCGAAACTAAGTTCGGTTACGACACTGGCTCAAAGTCCTTCGGAACTAAATCCGGTTATGACACTGGCTTAAAGCCCTTCGAGACCAAGCTCGGATTTAAACCCCGATTAACATTCACTCATATATGCATATATATATATATATCATATCATATTTAGATATCATTTCTGATACTTGAATACAATTACAGCATGTTTACTAACCATATCTCATTCAGTTCACTAGTCCTAAACAAATAACATGATCCCGTTTCGTTATTCCACAAGATTTCTATAACCATTTGGCTACAAGTAAATACTCCACTTATTTATTTGGTCATGTAACGCAAGTAGAACCATTAGGTTACAAGTTATTTAATATGCTCATATATATATAATTGCTTTATCTAAACATAAGCTAAGTTCCATTACTCAAAGACTTACCTCAGATATTTTTGAACAGTGGCGAATAGGCTATTCGATTGCTTTCTCCTTTCCCTTATCAGATCTAGATCCTCTTTGCTGTTGAGCTTAATTTAAAACAATTGAATTCATTAAATTTCTAATCAACTAGGCAATTTAATATAATACATGTATATTATAAGGTTGTGGTAAATATGACTTAATGATTAAATATCAAACACCATATGTTTATATATATATATATATTCTCTAGTCATGCACAACCCAACATCTTACTTAGGCATTAACAACTTTATAGATATATGCATATCTATGTTAAGGCCAATTATATATATTTAATAATTTCTACAAATATGGTTATTTATAATGACTAAATACCATTTTATCTCAAGTTATACTTATAAGCAGCACATCCACCTAAATACATTCAGTTTAAACATCATTCCGACCAAATACTCATATGGTCACTAACATATTATTAATCACTTCCAAAGCCAAAAAGACATATTTAAACTTAGTACGTTTTCACTTAAATGCAAAACTCATGTATCGAAATAGCATTTCACATACATATACTAATCATTAAAAAAATATTTCATTGTATATACGCATATATATATATATATATGAACCATTCGTAACATACTTATTACTCATTTACAAAGCAAAATACTAATATCACATTTATAAAATTACAAGCCGAATATACCTATACTTACATCACTTAAACATCAACACTCAATTTCTTTGACAAAGTACATTTTCAAAAATGATAAGGCAATATATCAGCCTTTAATCCAACTTTTTATTCATGCATCTCACATTCCAAGCATTCATTCTATTCTATCATTTAAAATACAACATTATACAATAATTTCCTAATTCAAATTCGGCAATTACACCAAGACACAAGTTGATTTATTATTATTGTTCAATCATTTAGACTACTTACAAATACCTTAAACTATCTCAATTAACAACCATTTGTAACTTATTCTTTAAACTTGAAAACAACCATATACCTCTTTCATTTCTACCATGGCCGAATGCTCAAGACACCACACAATTCTAAATTTGGTCATGGGTTAAGAAAAGAACTTAATGACTAACTCAATAGGTGCTAAAAATCCAAGAATTATCATTGAACTTACCTTAATTTAGCTAATCACCATGGTCGAATTTCTCAAAGCTTTCCTTCTTCTTCTTTCTCTAGTTATGGCAATGGAGGAGAAAACATAGGCTACTTTGGTTTCTCCTCCCACTAACTAATATTATAATATCCTTATTCATTATTTCATTTTTGTAACATTAAATTATTAGCAAAAATAATTATATTATGCATTAATCAATAACATGGCCGGCCACTAACAAAAAAAATTGACTAATTGACATGCAAGTACATTTTTTTACCTCATGCACAATTAGATCCCTTTATAATTATCTATCCTATTTCACAAATGTCTCACCTAAGTCCCCTTTTCAAAATTTCACATACAAATGACAAAATTAACGCATGAAACTTTCACACATTCATATTCACATAAAATAAACATAGAATATGACGGTTAATTATTTTTATGACTTGGTTTTGTGGTCCCGAAACCACTTTCTGACTAGGGTCAAATTAGGGCTATCACAACTCTCCCCCCATAAAAATTTTCGTCCTCGAAAATCTTACCAGTGAATAAGTTAGGATATCGATCTTTCATAGAGTATTCTAGTTCCCAAGTAGCTTCTTCAACCCCATGCTTAAGCCACAGTACCTTAACTAATGAAATTTTCTTATTTCGTAGCCCTTTAACTTCACGAGCCAAAATACGAACCGGTTCTTCTTCATAGCTTAGATCAGATTGAATCTCAATCTCCGATGGGCTAATTACATGCGATGGATCAGATCTATAACGTCGAAGCATCGAAACATGGAAAACATTGTGGATCTTTTCTAGTTCAGGAGGTAAAATCAATTTATATGCAACCGGCCCCACTCGTTCGGATATTTCATACGGCCCGATGAACCTCGGACTCAATTTGCCCTTACGACCAAATCTGAGCACCTTTTTCCAAGGTGAAACTTTAAGAAACACTTTGTCCCCGACCTGATATTCAATATCCTTTCGTTTCATATCCGCATACGACTTCTGACGATCTGAAGCTACTTTTAGACTATCACGGATTACTTTTACTTTCTTCTCAGCATCTTTAATCAAATCAACCCCGAAGATTTTATTTTCACTGAGTTCGGTCCAAAACAACGGTGTACTACATTTACGACCGTACAAAGCCTCGTAAGGTGCCATCTTAATGCTTGATTGAAAACTATTGTTGTACGCGAATTCAATTAAAGGTAAATACCGTTCCCACGAACCACTAAACTCAAGGATGCAACATCTCAACATATCCTTGAGTATCTGAATTATCCGTTTGGATTGACCATCAGTCTGGGGATGAAAAGCGGTGCTAAAGTGTAACTTGGTACCCAAAGCTTCTTGCAATTTCTTCCAAAATCGCGATGTGAATCTTGGATCTCTATCTGACACAATAGAAATGGGTACTCCATGTAACCTTATAATCTGATATACATACATTTTAGCTAGCTTGTCAAGGGAATAATCCGTACGTACAGGAATAAAATGTGCCGACTTTGTCAGTCTATCAACAACAACCCAGATCGTATCTTTCTTGCTTAATGACAATGGCAACCCAGATACAAAACCATCGTAATTCGATCCCATTTCCATTCAGGTATCATGATCGGCTGAAGTAATCCCGAAGGCACTTGGTGTTCCGCTTTCACTTGTTGACATATTAAACACTTCGAAACAAAATCGAAATCGCCTCGTTTCATACCATGCCACCAAAATCGACGTCTCGTGTCGTGGTACATTTTCGTACTCCCCGGGTGAATTGACATTCGACTGCTATGAGCCTCACCCAAAATCATCGAAATAAGTTCTGAATTTCTTGGAACACACAATCGACTTCTAAACCTCAAACAGTCGTCGTCATCAATTTGAAACTCTGATTCCATATTCGAGACACATTTAGCTCGTTTAGCCACCAATTCATCATCGACTTTTTGAGCTTCACGAATTTGATGAATCCACAATGGTCTGGCCTTTAATTCTGCTACTAACACACTATCGGATAAAACGGACAGGTACACATTCATTGCTCATAAAGCAAACAGCGATTTGCGACTTAAAGCATCGACAACTACATTAGCTTTTCCCGGGTGATAGTCGATGACAAGCTCATAATCTTTCAACAATTCGAGCCAATGTCTTTGTCGCAAATTCAATTCTCTTTGAGTCATCAAATATTTGAGGCTTTTGTGAACCGAATATGCATGACACCTCTCTCCAAACAAGTAGTGTCGCCATATTTTCAGAGCGAAAACAATTGCAGCTAATTCAAGATCATGGGTCGGATAGTTTTTCTCATGCGGCTTCAACTGTCTTGATGCATAAGCTACCACTCGACCTTCTTGCATCAACACACAACCAAGCCCAAGCAAGGATGTATCACTGTAAATGACAAACTCTTTACCGGATTCGGGCTGCACTAGTACTGGAGCTTCGGTTAAATAAGTCTTCAATTGATCGAAACTTTTCTGACATTTTTCTGACCAATCAAACTTAACATCCTTCTGAAGTAGTCTTGTCATTGGTGTGGCTATCATCGAAAAACCCTTTATGAATCGTCTGTAGTAACCGGCTAGTCCCAAAAAGCTCCGAACCTCAGTAATATTTCTTGGAGGCTTCTAATCAGGTACGGCCAAAATTTTGTTCGGATCAACTCGAATACCCGATGCGGATACCACATGACCCAAAAAGCTAACTTCTTTCAACCAGAACTCACATTTATTGAACTTAGCATATAACTGCTTATCCCGTAAAATCTGTAACACTAATCTCAGGTGCTCAGCATGTTCGGTTTCATTTCTCGAATAGACTAAAATGTCGTCGATAAATACAACTACAAACCGATCTAAACACTGTCTAAAGACTCGATTCATCAAGTCCATAAATACTGCGGGGGCATTAGTGAGCCCAAACGGCATCACTAAGAACTCGTAGTGACCGTATCTTGTTCTAAAAGCGCTTTTAGGTATATCGTAGTCTCGAACTCGCAATTGATAATAACCCGATCTCAAATCTATCTTTGAAAACACTGAAGCTCCCTTCAGCTGATCAAACAAATCATCAATACGTGGTAACGGATATTTATTCTTTATCGTCACCTTATTCAACTGACGATAGTCTATGCACAATCTCATGGTTCCGTCCTTCTTTTTCACAAACAATACTGGTGCACCCTAAGGTGAGAAACTTGGTCTAGCGAAACCTCGATCCGTCAACTCTTACAACTGAGCTTTCAATTCCTTTAATTCGGTTGGTGCCATATGATACGGAGCTATCGAAATCGGTGTAGTCCCAGGTACAAGTTCGATGCCAAACTCTACCCCTCGAGCAGGTGGTAACCCCGGTAATTCTTCAGGAAAAACATCCGGGTATTCACAAACCACTGACACAGATTCAAGCTTCTTTTCTAACTCTTTGCCATCACGTACGTATGCAAGGTATGCTTCACATCCCTTTCTTACATATTTTTGAGCCAACATTGGGGATATAACTGCGGGTAACCCATTCAAGCCAGTAGACTCAACTCGTATCATCTCATCGTTTGCACATCTCAAGTCAATGGTCTTTCTTTTGCAATTCACAATTGCATCATGTACGGTCAACCAATCCATACCAAGGATAACATCAAATTCATCAAACGGTAAAAGCATCAAATCAGCCGGAAAGCAGTAATTTCGGACTACTAGGGGACATTTCTTGCACACCTTGTCAACAAGCACATAACGACCCAAAGGATTCGATACTCAAATAACGAACTCAGTAGACTCAACAGGTAAAGTCTTACTGGATACTAAAGTCTCACATATATAAGAATGAGTAGAACCAGGGTCAATCAAAGCAATCACATTAGTATCAAGGAGAGTGAAAGTACCGGTAATAACGTCAGGCGAAGAAACATCCTCACGTGCACGTATAGCATAAGCTCTGGCAGGAGCACGAGCCTCGGATCTGGTGGTAATGTCTTTAGAACCTCTCTGACCGCCACCAGCATTCCCCGGATTTCTAGGGGGTCTACCTCTTGCTGTAGTATTATTCGGTTTCTCACTCTAGTTCACATTTTGTTCAGATAATCTTGGGCAATCTTTGATAAAGTGGTCGGCTGACCCACATTTATAACAGGAGCGATCATGAAATCTACAACTCCCCGAATGCCATTTGCCACAATATTTGCACTCTATTCTGTCCCGACGATCATTTCCAACACTGGCAACTGAAGTGACTCGCGTACTCACAGGGGGTCGATCACGATCTCGTCTGGAAAAACTCGAAATGTCTTTAGATCGGCCTAAATCATCTCTAAATTTCTTTGATGACTGTTGAAAGGGTTTTCCCGGTGATCTCTTATGAAACTCTTTGGCTCCCATATCAGCTTTTCTCTTCTCCTTACTGAGCTCTTCGGCTTTGCAAGCTCGCTCGACTAGTACTACAAATTCTCTGATTTCTAGAATACCAACATACAGTTTTATATCTTCGTTCAGTCCATCTTCGAAACGTTTACACATTACAGCTTCTGAAGAAACGCATTCTCGAGCGTACCGGCTAAGCCTCACAAATTTTCGTTCATAATCAGTAACTGACATGGAACCCTGCTTAAGCTCCAGAAATTCCTTTCGTTTCTGATCGATGAACCTTTGACTGATATATTTTTTTCGAAACTCGATCTGGAAGAATTCACATGTCACTCGCTCTCTGGGCACAACAGAAACCAACGTATTTCACCAATAATAGGCGTAATCACGTAGCAAAGATATAGCACACTTCGCATAATCGGGTGTGCAAGATAGTTCATCAAATACCCGTATAGTGTTGTCCAACCAAAATTCAACTTGCTTTCAAAGATCATCATCATGCTCAGCGCTTTTACATTCAGTAGCCCCGTGTTTTCGAATTCTGTCTACCGGGGGCTTATTTAACCTCATCTGATCAATCACCGGAGGTATCGCAGGTGCAGGGGGTGTATTAGTCGGAAGTGGGGGTTCTGGAGCAGCCGCATTGGTTCGAATATACTGATTGAACCAATCATTCATTACGCTATAAAAAGCCTGTCTAGTTTCATCGTTCTGATTACTAGCCATAGGTTGAGAGTTCACCGGTGCTGTCCCTTGTGTGGGAGCAGGCGCTACACTCTCAACATCATCAACTATCACTCGATTGGGATCGGGATCCATTACTATACATAAACGTAATTTTTAACTGTCAGAAATCACCACACTATCAAATAAACACATAATGGCATGTATAGCTAGACCCATTTGTATTACGGTAGTCCTAGAATCGACTAAACCGTAGCTCTGATACCAATAAATGTAACACCCCTAGCCCATATCTATCGCGGAGGGGTAAGGAATATTACCAAACAAACACTATTCTCATTCGATCATATTCAAGTAATTCCCGAGGGCATATTTAAGAAAGCAAAAATTCGTTTATACTAAGTCATCACAATCTAATAAGTACATTAACTCATTTCTAAGTTTCGTTCACATTAAAAACATTTCAAGTATTTATCGATTATTATCCACACATACACATTACTTATGAGAAACACATATGGTAACTTAACAAGCCATTTTCGCATGGCTATACATATATACATTACCAAAAGATACTAAATTAACATCCAAAGTCAATCCTATACATGCCATTATCAAAATTTCAACTAAAAGTGTACCAAAAGGCTTAGGTAGTGTGGACAACTTCTACTTTGACACTCCCGAATCCAATGGCCGACGAACAAAATCTATAAAATAGAGAATTAAAGCAAAAGAATAAGCATTTCGATGCTTAGTAAGTTTTAAGTAATGAAATCATCTAAAAGAGTGGCATAATAATATCAAGTTTGTTTGTTTCATCCCTTGGCCGAATAGAAACATAACTAAGGTACTACTTTTATCATTCATATCACAAAGGTGAAATCAATATATCCAACTATATTCATTTATAATCAATACGTTAAATCTCTCAAATTTCCATGCAAATCTCATGCATATACACATACATCTCATATTTGTAAAGTTGAACTCTCTAATTCGGAACTCATACATCATAATCAGATCATAAACATTCAAATGATTTTAAACAATGGTCTAAGCATACCTACCGAATTTCGCAATCCTAAATTAAAGATACACATATTCTCAACGAGAGTAAGTTACTTACTTGGTTATCTCACTGTAAGTAGCACATGTGTTTAAAATGGTTTTGACATGTATTATATAATTTCTCTTATGAATACTTACGGGTTTTCAACCCAAATATTATGTCGGCACAGACGTCCTTCGAAAACCAGCCCGATTCTTAGCACTGGCTCAAAAGCCCTTCGAGACCAAGCTCGGATTATGCCACTGGCTGAAGGCCCTTCGAAACTAAGTTCGGTTACGACACTAGCTCAATGTCCTTCGGAACTAAATCCGGTTATGACACTGGCTTAAAGCCCTTCGGAACTAAATCCGGTTATGACACTGGCTTAAAGCCCTTCGAGACCAAGCTCGGATTATGCCACTGGCTCGAAGGCCCTTTGAAACTAAGTTCGGTTATGACACTGGCTCAAAGTCCTTCGGAACTAAATCCGGTTATGACACTGGCTTAAAACCCTTCGAGACCAAGCTCGGATTTAAACCCCGATTAACATTCACTCATATATGCATATATATATATCATATCATATTTAGATATCATTTCGATACTTGAATACAATTACAAAGATGTTTACTAACCATATCTCGCTTGAGTTCACTAGTCCCAAACAAATAACATGATCCCGCTTTACGTTATTCCACAAGATTTCTATAACCATTTGGCTACAAGTAAATACTCCACTTATTTATTTGGTCATGTAACGCAAGTAGAACCATTAGGTTACAAGTTATTTAATATGCTCATATATATAATTGCTTTATCTAAACATAAGCTAAGTTCCATTACTCAAAGACTTACCTCGGATATTTTTGAACAGTGGCGAATAGGCTATTCGATTGCTTTCTCCTTTCCCTTATCAGATCTAGATCCTCTTTGCTCTTGAGCTTAATTTAAAATAATTGAATTCATTAAATTTCTAATCAACTAGGCGATTCAATATAATACATGTATATTATAAGGTTGAGGTAAATATGACTTAATGATTAACTATCAAACACCATATGTTTATATATATATATTCTCTAGTCATGCACAACCCAACATCTTACTTAGGCATTAACAACTTTATAGATATATGCATATCTATGTTAAGGCCAATTATATATATTTAATAATTTCTACAAATATGGTTATTTATAATGACTAAATACCATTTCATCTCAAGTTATACTTATAAGCACATCCACCTAAATACATTCGTACTTAAACATCATTCCGACCAAATACTCATATGGTTACTAACATATTATTAATCACTTCCAAATCCAAAAAGACATATTTAAACTTAGTACGTTTTCACTTAAATGCAAAACTCATGTATCGAAATAACATTTCACATACATATACTAATCATAAAAAAAATATTTCATTGTATATACGCATATATATATGAACCATTCGTAACATACTTATTACTCATTTACAAAGCAAAATACTCATATCACATTTATAAAATTACAAGCCGAATATACCTATACTTACATCACTTAAACATCAACACTCAATTTCTTTGACAAAGCACATTTTCGAAAATGATAAGGCAATATATCAGCCTTTAATCCAACTTTTTATTCATGCATCTCACATTCCAAGCATTCATTCTATTCTATCATTTAAAATACAACGTTATACAATAATTTCCTAATTCAAATTCGGCAATTACACCAAGACACAAGATGATTTATTAGTATTGTTCAATCATTTAGACTACTTACAAATACCTTAAAATATCTCAATTAACAACCATTTGTAACTTATTCATTAAACTTGAAAACAACCATATACCTCTTTCATTTCTACCATGGCCGAATACTCAAGACACCACACAATTCTAAATTTGGTCATAGGTTAAGAAAAGAACTTAATGACTAACTCAATAGGTGCTAAAAATCCAAGAATTATCATTGAACTTACCTTAGTTTAGCTAATCACCATGGCCGAATTTCTCAAAGCTTTCCTTCTTCTTCTTTCTCTAGTTACGGCAATGGAGGAGAAAACATAGGCTACTTTGGTTTCTCCTCCCACTAACTAATTATTTCATTTTTGTAACATTAAATTATTAGCAAAAATAATTATATTATGCATTAATCAATAACATGGCCGGCCACTAACAAAAAAAATTGACTAATTGACATGCAAGTACATTTTTTTACCTCATGCACAATTAGATCCCTTTATAATTACCTATCCTATTTCACAAATGTCTCACCTAAGTCCCCTTTTCAAAATTTCACATACAAATGACAAAATTAATGCATGAAACTTTCACACATTCATATTCACATAAAATAAACATAGAATATCACGGTTAATTGTTTTTATGACTCGATTTTGTGGTCCTGAAACCACTTTTCGACTAGGGTCAAATTAGGGCTGTCACATTTAATGCTTATTAAACGCACGAACTTACGTCGGCATAAAAATGGCGAAAAGGACTTAACCAGCAAATACTCGTTTTTCCCCTGTTCTAATTCTGAATCTCGTTTTTCTTGATCTATAATACCACATTTAACTTATTTAATCATTATACTATTCAAATCAGCCCAAAATCACATTATAGATAAAATTATATTTTTACCCCTAAAGTTTAAATTTTTATAATTTAGTCCCTAGGCTCGTAAAATGAAATGTACTCAATTTATTCATACCCATGCCTAGCCAAACCTTATACATGCTTATTGCAGCCCACATTTTTCTTTTATTCGCATTTTAACACCCATTTTACAACTTTTTACAAATAAGCCTTTTTTAGGTATTTTCATTGAAAATCACTTAGCAAAAGTCGTTTATCAAACAACTAACATGCATTTTCTACCATTAAACATCAAAATAAACAAATATCCATCATGGTTAAAATTTTAGACTTTGATTATGTATTAAATTAGTGGTAGAAATAGATAGATCATGTTACAAGGATTTCAAAAATATTAAAAAATATTAAAAACGAGGCTAGAATGGACTTACAATCGAGCTTAGAAGCTTGAAAAACCCTAGACATTGTTTCTCCTTATAAAATTCGGCCATGGGAGGAAGATGGACAAAAATTGGCTTTTAATTTGGCTTTTTAATTCATTTAATTACCAAATTACTAAAATGCCCTTAATGAGAAACTTTATAAACATACCTAACCATGCCCATTTTTGTCCACCAACTTAACTGATGGTCTAATTGCCATTTAAGGACCTCTAATTTAAAATTTTGTAGCAATTAGACACATCAAGAATGTAGAACTCAACTTTTTCACTTTTTACAATTTAATCCTTTTGACTAAATTGAGTGCCTAAATGTCAAAATTTTCAAACGAAACTTTCACTAAATCATTCCATAAAATTTTAGTCCATAACAATATAATAAAAAAAATTTGTACGTTAGATTTGTGGTCCTGAAACCAATTAGATTTGTGGTCCTGAAACCAATCGGGCTGTTACACTACTGGTGCAAAAGTCTCACAGTAATCAATGCCATACTATTGACAAAAACCATTCACAACCAAGCTCATCTTCAACTTGTTAAGTGAACCATCAGCATTTAATTTGGTTTTGAACACCCACTTGACGCCAATGACCTTTTTGTGTGATGGTTTGTCAACGAGCTCCAAAGTTTGGTTCTTATAAATCATGTTCATTTCCTCTCGCATGGCTTCGTTCCACCATTATATAGTTTTAGCCTCTTCAAAGCTCGCAGGTTCAATTAGTGCTACGTCAGCTCTCTGATAGATCTTATCAATAGATCACGTGCCCTTTACTAGAATGTCGTCGAAGTCTGCTTCAATTAGCTCATCACTAGACTATGACCTCAGCTCACCATCATCATAATAGTTTTGTGAACCTAGTTTTCCCAACCTTTGTTTATCCTCAGTAGCATCCCAATTCCGTGTTTTACTTTTATTGAACACAACATCCCTGCTCGCCAAAATTTTCTTGAAGGAAGCACCATAAATTCTATAACCCTTCCTATTGTTGTTGTATCTAAGGAAGATACCTCACTATAACCTCCTTTCTAACTTCTTCCTTTTCACCTGTGGAACATGAACAAAATATACACATCCAAAAACTTTAAAGTGAGAAACAGAAGGTTTATTTCCAAACCAAGCTTCAAATGGAGTCTTTCCTTCAACAGCCTTGGTTGGTAATATGTTTAGCAAATAAACAGATGTGTTCACTCCTGTAACAGCCCGATTTTGGGGCTAGTCAAAATAGTAGTTTCGGGACCACAAATTTGACTAAAAAAATCCATTTTTATTTTATTTTTATGTTCTACAGTTTTATGGGACTATTTTATGAAAATCTCATTCGAAAATTTTGACGTTTGGGCACTCAATTTAGTAAAAAGGACTAAATTGTAAAAAGTGTAAAAATTGAGTTCTTCTTGTTAAAGGTGTCCAATTGCTATGAGATTTTAAATTAGAGGTACTTAGTTGGTAATTAGACCATTGGATAAGTTAGTGGACAAAAATGGACATGAATAGGTAAAATTTCAAAGTTATGCATTAAGGGCATTTTGGTTATTTGGTAAATAAAATAATAAAAAGGGAAAATCAAGTCAAAATTGTTGTCCATCTTCTTCTTCATGTGCTAAAATTTCCATGCTCACCATAGCTAGGGTTTCTTCAACTTTCAAAGCTTGATTGTAAGTACATCCTAACCTTGTTTTTAATGTTCTTTACATTTTTGAAGTCCTCGTAACCCGATTTACTTATTTCTACCATTATTTTGAAGTAGGGTTCATGTTTAAAAATTTACCCTTGTGTGACATGCATGTATTTTTTATGTTTGATGGAAGATATTGTCTATTTAAGGTGTGATAAACAACTTTTACTAAGTGTTTTTTAGTGAAAATGTATAAAAAGGACTTATTTGTAAAAGTTGTGAAAATGGGTAGTAGAAATGTGATTTGATGAAAAATGTGGGCTGTTATGAGCATGATTTAGGTTTGGCTAGGCTTGGGTAACAAAGAAAATAGATACATTTCATTTTACGAGCCTAAGGACCCAAATGTAAATATGTCAAAGTTTAGGGCCAAAAATGTAATTTTTCCATAAGTTGATTTTTGGACAGCATTGAGTAATGTGATAATTAAATAAGTTAAATTTGCTATTATAGATCAAGAAAAATGAAGTTCGGACCTTGATCGGGGGAAAAACAAGGTTATTGACGATTAGGTCTATTTCCTACCATTTTGTACTTAGGTAAGTTTGTGTGTAAATAACGCAATGTTATATTATGTATTTAATGCTTAATATTGTATAAATTGTACGATTGTTTCTATAGAAATATTCAACGAAGTTTCGACGATGAGAAAATCCCGGTTGAACCTTAGGAATAGTTTAGGATACAAGTGACATGTCACTAGGAAACCATGAGTTATGTAATCTATGTGAATTTGGGTGCTGGTCATATACGTCCTACCGGTGGTTGGGTAGTCCAGCATGTGTTGCAGATACCTGACAGCTTGTGTGAGCAGCCCATGTAGCTACGTCTTGACTGACAGCTTGTGTGAGCAGGCCTGGGATTAGCTCGTGTGCGAGCCGTATGTGTTATGGAATATGAGGTAGCATTGGCTACATATGTGGCACTTATGTGCAAGACCTTCCATGTATCCGGTAGTATTCCAAGTGTCCAACGAGTAATTTGAAGAGTATGTCAAAGATGACAAAGTATGTGACAATGCTACGAGTTGGTACAGGTTTGTATGTAAAACCCATGAGTATGAACTTTGGTATGAGATGAACTCTTGGTAAGAATGCTAATGAGTAAGTTATACCTAAGATACATGATGATATTTATGTTAACTTATGTTGAGTAGTTATATGATTAATGAATGATTTATGCTGCTTATTATTTGTATGCAAACTTACTAAGCTTTAAAGCTTACTCCCTTTTTCTTTCCATTCCTTATAGTGTCGTCAAGCTAGCTCGGGGATCAAGGAATGTCAGAGCTCGATTCACACTATCAAACGATTGTTTTGGGTATACTTGGTTTCAATATTTTGTGTATGGCATGTATAGGGACTTGGTCATTTTATTTTGTGTCATATTGGTTTAGCTAAATGTGTTGGCATTGTTATGATTAATGATTCATTTTGTATATGGCTATTTGAAGTTGGTTAATATTAATTTTATTGGTCATTGGTATGTTTATGTGATGATGCTTATCATGAAGATGAAATTGGCATGAATGGAAAAGAAAGTATGTAATGTTTATGCATGATAGATGTTAGTATGTGTAATTGATGTATTGACATCTTGTTTATGGCTGATTTGGTTGTATGTATATGCTTGGATTTGTTGTTGCTTGATGTTGTGCAAGTTGGTGCAAGTAAGGGTGGCAAAATGGCTTGGTAAATAGCCTTATTTTGGCCACACGGGCAGAGACACGGCCGTATGTCTCAGTCATGTGAAGGACAGGGCCTAGGGGCATGGGCATGTGTCCAGGGCATGTGAAGTTTGCACCTATTTTATGAAAAATTTTGAAAATTAAATTCGCCACACAGCCTAGCACACGGGCGTGTGACTTCCTTTGGTGCATGACGTTATAAACAGAGAGTTACACGGGTGTGTGTGACCACACGGCCTACCCATACGGGCGTGTCCTAAGCCACACGGGCATGTGACCCTGTTTTGATGAAAAATTTTCTAAGTGTTGAAGAATTTTCTAAAGTTCTCGGTTTAGTCCTGAACCACCTCTAACTTTTGTTTTGGGCCTTGTAGGCTCGTTTTAGAAACGATATGATTATAAATGAAAAGTTTTAAATTTGGATGAAAATTTATGCCTCAGTTTGTATGTTAGCTCGTGTTTAAGTCCAGTAATGCCTCGTATCCTATTTCTGCGTCAGATACGGGTAAGGGGTGTTACATTTAGTGGTATCAAAGCTACGATTTAGTCAATTCTTGGACTAACGTAGCATGTGTACGAGTCTAGCTATACATGCCATATATAAATTGTGATAGTGTGACGACTCCTGACAATTTTAAATTATGTTTTCATATAGTAATAGATCCCAATCAAGCTATGGTAGATGATGTAGAAAGTAATGCGCCGGCTCCCGCCCAAAGGACAGTGCCAGTTGAGAGTAGACCGTAACTATGAGTCAGGGAGGAGAGGCTCGGGAAGCCTTCTTCCAGATGATGAACAAGTGGTTCTCAAGGTTCGTTCAAACAAACTCGGCCGCTCAACAACAACATGCTCCACCTCTCCTAATCCTCAACCTGTCGCCATAGTGCCTCAAGGTATGGACTTTATGAGATTGAGTAGAACCCCGGTTGATAAGATCAGAAAGTAAGGGACTGAAGAATTTAGAGCAAATGCTGATGATGTTCTCAAAAAAGCAGAATTTTGGCTTGAGGATTCTATTAGAGTATTCGATGAGTTATCTTGTACACCCGATGAATGCTTGAAATGTGTTATATCTTTACTGAGGGACACAACATATCACTGGTGGAAAACATTAGTATCTGTGGTTCTGAAAGAGAGGGTTACATGGGTATTCTTTCAGGAGGATTTCCAAAAGAAGTATATCAGTGAACGATTCATTGATCAAAAGCGTAAAGAATTTCTTCAACTGAAACAGGCCAGCATGTCAGTTGATAAGTATGAAAGAGAGTTTGTTCGGCTCAGCAAGTATGCTAGAGAGTGTGTCTCCTCCAAAGCTATTATGTGTAAAAGGTTTGAAGACAGGCTTAATGAAGATATTAGATTGTTAGTAGGTATTCTTGAGCTGAAAGAATTTGTTGTGCTCGTAGATCGGGCTTGTAAAGCAGAGGAACTGACCAAAGGAAAAAGAAAAGCTGAGTCTGAGGCTAGAGATGCAAGAAAGAGGCCGATGGGTAAGTTGTTCCAATCTTAGTCTTGTTCTCATGCTTCAGTTGGGTTCTCAAATAGAAATCGTGGAAATCAGAATTCGGGTTATAAAGCTCAGACTACTTCTATTGTGAGTGTTGGTAATTGACCCAATAGATCTTGATGCCCACATTGTGGAAGATGTCACCCTAGCAAGTGTTGAATGAATGACCGAGCTTGTTTAAAGTGTGGTTCCCGAGATCATTTCATTAAAGATTTCCCTGAGATGACTGAAGAAGAAAAGTTTCAGAGTACAAGGCCAAGTAATATTGCTTCTAAAGGGAGACCCCCAAGAAATACTAGGAATGGACAAAGGATTCAGTAGAGAGATCTGATGCCAGAGCACCGGCTAGAGCTTATGCCATTCGTGTTCATGAGGACGCATCTTCTCTCGATATTATCACCGGTACTTTTCCCTTCATGATACTATTGTTATTGCTTTGATTGACCCGGGATCTACCCATTCATATGTATGCATGAATTTGGTAATTAGTAAGAATATGCCTGTTGTGTCTATGGAATTTATGATTAAGGTGTCAAACCCTTTAGGCAAGCATGTATTAGTTGATAAAGTATGCGAGAATTGTCCTTTGATGATTAGAATTCACTGTTTTTCAGCTGACTTGATGTTGCTGTCGTTTGATGAATTTGATGTTATATTGGGTATGGATTGGTTGACTATGCATGATGCTATAGTAAATTGTTGACAGAAAGTTATTGAATTGAGATGTGAAAATGGTGAAATTCTTCGGGCTGAGTCAGATGAGTCAGATAGATTACCAATTGTGATTTCTTCAATGTTTGCTCAAAAATGTTTAAGAAAAGGTTGTGAAGCCTACCTTGCCTATATATTGAATACAAAAGAATCTGAATTGAAAACTGAATCAGTGCCAGTAGTGTGTGAATATTCGAATATGTTCCCGGATTCGTTTAGAGAAGTTGAGTTTAGTATTGATTTGGTCCCTGTGACTACACCGATGTCGATAGCTCTGTACAGGATGGCCCCAACCGAATTAAAGGAGTTAAAAACTCAGTTATAAGAACTGACAGCTAAGGGTTTTACGAGACTGAGTTATTCTCTCTAGGGTGCACCAGTATTATTTGTAAGGAAGAAAGATGGATCTATGAAACTTTGCATCGATTATCGACAGCTTAATAAAGTGACCATAAAGAACAAGTATCCCTTGCCTAGAATTCATGACTTGTTTGATCAATTGAAAGGAGCAACAGTGTTTTGAAAGATAAATTTGAGATCCGAATACTACCAACTGCGAGTTAAAGAGTCGGATGTGCCAAAGGCTACCTTTAGAACAACGTACGGGCACTATGAATTTCTTGTTATGCCTTCCAGACTAACAAATGCTCCTGTAGTTTTTATGGACTTAATGAATCGAACTTTTTGACCATATTTAGATAAGTTTGTGGTTGTTTTTATTGATGACATACTGATCTATGCCCGAGATGAGACAGAGCATGTAGAGCACTTGGGAACTGTTTTGCAGACCTTGAGAGAAAAACAGTTGTATGCCAAGTTTAGTAAAAGTGAATTTTGGTTTCGAGATTTTTAGGACACATTGTTTCAGGTGATGGTATTCAAATGGATCCGAGCAAGATTTTTGCTATTTTTAAATGGAAACCACCAAAGAATGTATCTGAGGTTAGAAGATTTTGGGACTAGCAGGTTATTACAGACGATTTGTTAAAGGATTTTCTATGATCGCTACCCCTATGACGAGATTTCTACAAAAAGATGTTAAGTTCGAGTGGTCTAAAAAATGTCAGCAAAGTTTTGAGAAATTGAAGGCATTATTGACTGAGGCACCAGTTTTAGTACATCATGAATAGGGGAAAGAGTTTGTAATTTATAGTGATACATCGTTGAATGGATTAGGATATGTGTTGATGCAAGAGGGCAAAGTGATAACTTATGCCTTAAGACAGCTGAAACCGTACGAAAAGAACTACCTAGCACATGACTTAGAGTTGGCTGCCATTGTGTTTGCATTAAAGATTTGGAGACATAATTTATACGGAGAGAAATGTCACATCTTTACCGATCATAAAAGTTTAAAGTATCTAATGACTCAAAAATATCTAAATTTGTGACAGCAGAGATGGCTTGAGTTATTAAAAGACTATGAGCTTGTGATCGATTACCATCTAGGAAAGGTGAATGTAGTAGCCGATGCTTTGAGTAGGAAATCTTTGTTTGCTTTGAGGGCCATGAATACACAATTGACTTTATCCGATAATGGTTCGATTCTAGCAGAGTTGAGAGCTAGACCAATGTTTCTTCAGCATATTTGCGAAGCTCAAAAGTGTCACAGTGAGTTACAAACAATAGAATTCAGTGTGAACCGGGGGATGAATAGAATTTTAGATTGACTCCGATGATTGTTTGAGATTCTAAGCTAGGATATGTGTTCTTAAAGGTACAGAGTTGATTCAAAAGATTCTTAATAAGGTACGTAGTGGTTGTTTGTCTATTCATTCGGGCAATACAAAAATGTATTGTGATTTGAAGAAAATGTATTGGTGGTCAGGTATGAAACGAGATATCTTAGAGTTTGTTTTAAAATGTTCGATTTTCAACAAGTAAAGGCCGAACACCAAGTACCTTCGGGTTTACTTCAACCTATTGTAACAGTTCGATTTAGACCCTAGTCGAAATAGTGGTTTTAGAACCACAAATTCGAGTAAAAAAAATTTAAATATTATTTTTTGTGTTTATGATATGTAAATTAGCATGTGTGAAAATTTCGTAAGAAAATTTAATTGTTTGTGTGCTAAATTTGATAAAAGGATCTAATCGCGTAAAATGTAAAGGTTGTTTGTTATATGTTAAGAGTGCCTATTTGATTTGGCTTATTATTTGAGAGGTCCTTATGTTGCAAATTGACCACTAAAAGTGTGACTGGACACTTATGACCTTATATTATGTGCTTTAAAATGTTATTCATTAAGGATATTTAAGTAAATTATTTATTATAAGATAATCAAAATAAAATAAAGGCATAAAATAAGCCATTTCATGTGCATCTTTAACCGAAAATACAAGAATAAAACAAAAAGATTATCAAGGGTTCGGCCATTGATTTCCTTGATTAAGGTATATGTTTTGATCTGTTTTTGATAATTTCTACGTTTTTGTAATCGTTGCTTTGAATACTATCAAGCCCATGTCTCAATTTCTGATTTTGTTGATTATTTTGAAATGTGCAATTGATGAAACTATGAGCTTTGTGAAGTTAGTTATTGATAAATGGAAGATATGTTTTGGGTTAAAATGTTGCCTTTGGATTTTTGATGAATTTGAGTAAAATAGGCTAAATTGTGAAATTTGTAAATTGAAGGACTAAAATGTGAAATAAATGAAATGTGTGGACTAGTATGAGTACTAGGAAAATTTGGCTAAGCATGAGTATATGCAAATAATGTGTATTTTGTGATTTTATGAAATAGGGACTATAGTGTCAAAATGTAAAAATGTGAGGGCTAGTTTGTAAAATGCCCTAAATATGTGTTTGTCGATTGATTTGAATGTTTTGGTGAATAAAAGGATTAAATTTGAATTTATATAGATCAAGAGTTAAAGAAAACGAAATTAGATCGGGGAAACTCAAAAGTCATCAAGTAGCCAATTCTGTCCATTCGAATCCATACGAGGTAAGTTTATATACAAATAAACGTGTTTGAATTGAATTATTATTATTCATATGATATTGAATTGTGATAAATGAATGCTCGAGCTAAATATGTGCTATTTGAGAAAGTATCAACAAAATTCCGACGTCTAAAAAGCCCCGTACGAACCCTAGGAATAGTTAGGATACTTATGTCATGACATAGGATTTTTTATATGTGTTATCATGCAAGACCACGTCTGGGACATTGGCATAAACTTTAGTTTTGCGTGTAAGACCATGTCTAGGACATTGGCATCGTATCTGATTTCGTGTGAGATCCTATCTGGGACAGTGGCATCGGTGTTTGATTACATGTAAGACCACGTCTGGAACATTGGCATTGTATATGCTTTCCGAGCTAACCGCGTATCCTTACATTTTCGAATGGTTCAAACAGGCATTCCGAGAAAGTAAATGACTTTGTGAAATTGTATCTGATTCAGGTACGTTTGCATTGTATATTATGTTTGAGAATGAAAGGTAAGTATATGTACAAATAATGATCTATGATCTAATTATATGAATATGAGGTTTGTATTGGTATTTGGCTAAAAAGTATATGTAAATCGATGATACTTATATGTTTTGAATGATAAGTTTATTTGTATATGGCTTACTAAGCTTTTGAGAGCTTACTTTGTATGTGTTTGCATTGTTTTATTGATATCGTAGCTATCGGAAGCTCGGGGATCATCGAGGATCGTCACCACACTATCAAACCTTATTTTCGTACCTTTTGAAAATGTATATAGTAAAGTATGGCATGTATAGGCTAGAAGTGTTTCGATATGTTTTGTAATGTCTTTATCATGCCATGTGATATGGCTAATTTATGTTTGAATTTATGGCTTGATATTGATATATGTAATGTAATGCAATGGTGTTATGTTTGATATGTTTTGAATGACCAAAAGAAAGGGTCAATGTTGATAAGTTTTGGTAATTTTTTATTATGAGATTGAATGATGTGTATTAAGGTTTATAAACCATATGTTTTGATATGATTTTTGTCTTATGTTTTGGCATAAATTAGTAAGGTTTATGAGTATGTAAATGGTTGATAATGTTATGGCATGAATGATGTATGGTTTGGTATAGAAATTGGCTGAAATTGTTGTGCAAATATGCTTGGTTTGGTGCTTGTAGGTTTGACCCAATTGGGGTGGCAAATTGGCTATTCAAATAGCCTATTTTTGTCCACACGGGCTGAGACACGAGCATTTATCTCAGCTGTGTGCGACACACAATCATGTTGCACGACCGTGTGTCCCCTAGGGTACCCTACAATTGTAAGCCAGGCTTGACAACGGCCAAGGCACACGAGCGTATGGCTAGCCGTGTGACCCAAGTTAGTGTCGACCATGACCAAGATAGATGGGCGTGTCTTGTGGCCGTGTGAATAAGTCAGTATGTATGCCTTGTTTGGATACGGCCTAGACACACGGGCATGTCTAATGCCATGTGAGGCACACGGCCTGTTCGCACAGGCATGTGACCTGTATCATTTTGAAAAATTTTTAAGTTTTGAAAAGTTTGATATGTGTTCAGTTTAGTCCTGACCCCTTTTTAATTCATGTTTAAGGTCTGAATAACCTGCATAAGGGACTTAATACTGATGTTTGGTCTTTGATACTATGAGGCTTATGAAATGAAAGTTAAGTGTTCCGATTTGTCCGGTAATGCCTTTAACCCTAGTCCAGCGCCGGATACGGGTTAGGGGTGTTACATTTTATTGGTATCAAAGCTATGGTTTAGTCGGTTCTAGGACTACCATAGCATATGTGAGTCTAGCTATACATGCCATATTTATGAACTGGGATAGTGTGATGAATCCTGACATTGAAATTATGCTTTTATATAGCAAATGGATCTCAAACAAGCCGAAGTGGACGATGTCGAAAGCATTGCGCCTGCTCCTGCGCAAAGGATGGTGGAAACACAAAAATTTATATACTTTTTCATACCTATTTTTACTTAAATTCATGCAAATCCTATTAAATTCTTGTCGAAAAATAATTAAATATTATAAAATAATTAAATTGTGTTAAAAATATAAACATGGTGAATTTAGTTAATTTTATACTTAATTTGATTAATTTTGACCATTTTTGGATAGATTCGTGCAAAGGGCGAAAATTGACTCAGCTGATACTGCTGAAAGCACAAAACCGAGGAGCAATTTGAAGTATAGAGGCACATTAATTTCCAGCCTAAGATGGTCCAGAAATGTGTTTTAATTCATAATTTAATTAATTTTAATTTATTCCCCATTTAATTTGGGTAAAATAAATTATTTTTAATGGAGAAAGGGTCCAGTTGAACCGCACTGGTCGAACCGTATTGAGTGAACTGAACTAGCCACTAATTGGGCAGCCCAGAACCGTCCATATGCTGATCCAAATCAGTATTTTAGCTGATTAAATATGCTTGCAAAAAGGACCTTGAAGAACTTTCAAAATGCATTCAAACCCCTCCTTTAATTGTGGCTTTATGAAAATTGCCCAAGCTTAAAATAGCAATGTTGAAACTCTCAACTTTGCCATGTGTGTGGCAGCCAAGGGAGGTCTCTTAGGCTGATTATTTTTGCTATTTTTAGCTTCCATATTCAGCTATAAAAGCCACCCCTTTCTGATCATTCAAATCATCCCTCATTCCATAACATTCTCTCATTCTCTCTTTTCCTCTCTCACTTTTTCTCTCATTTTTTCCATCCCATTTCCCTTAGTGTTCAAGTGCAGATTTCCTCTCTTGGGAAAGAGGCTCTCATCAGCCATTTTGGAGCAGCAATTAGGTGTTCATAAGCTACCTTGATAGCCGAGGGCAATGAAGAACGAAGAGTGGAGCAACTAGTCAAGCCACGGAGAAACATCGGATTTGCTTCTTGTTCCATATCTCTTTAAATTTTGTTGTTGTTTTGACGAACATGTTTATGAATATTTATGCTATTGAAATGGTTATTTTAATCAATTTAGCTTAAAATTAAGTTTGTGTTGGGTTGATTATATTCTGCTTGCTTGAATTGTTTAAATCGTGTTTATGTTGTTATAAGCCTCGATAAGATACTTGATTAAGAAAAATTATGCCTAAGTCATTCTTGTGTTACGACTGTGAGGTAACTAATGAATTAATTATTTAAACGGTTTGCAATTGTAATTAATTGACACAGTACTTAATCAGTGCATGTTTATTCTTCTAAGGTAGCTGAAGGTTAAATTAGCAATGTATCTAGCGATATTATTGCCTTGCATAACTTGCAAGATTATTGTGATTAAACTGTTTCAATGTAGGGATGCCTTGTTACCTCACATAGTCTTTTATATACTTATTAGATTTAATTAATCATTTGAATTGACATAGGGATATGCAAGAGATTAGTTCAATTTAATGAGTATGTATGTGCAATAACATGTTTTCTTACTAGGATCTGTTTAGTCGGTTGAATTGACATAGTGATATGTCAAGAGATGAATGAATTTTTGTATGTAAGTTTGTTCATAAGTTAGCAAATTACCGGGTTTTTGTGAATTTATTCGTAATAATGTAAACATGGGTTTAATAATTCTAAGTTAAAGAAATATAATTAATCCAACACAAGTATGTTACATTGATTAAATCTTATTTAAAATCGTGCATTACTCCTTTGTTTTATTTTAATTATTTCCTTAGTTTTTAAATATTTTTTATCATCTTTCAAAATCAAATTGTTTTTACCTCGCCAAAGTGTTTTACAATTAATTTCATAATAATTCTTTTTACAGTCCCTGTGGGTACGATAATGCGACATTTACTTGTCTCTTTATTACTTGTTGCAATTGTGCACACTTGCACATTTTTCCATCGTTCCAGACGGTGCCATCCGATTCTAGACCGGCTACGAGTAGCCGTGATGGTGAGGCTAGACAAGCCTTCTATCAAATGATGAACTATTGGTTTAGCCAATACATTAGAGCCAATCCAGCTATTCAACAACCTCCACCCCCAGTAAATCCTTCACAAACCCCTGCTATGCCATCAATGAATCTGATTCAGTTAAGTAAGCCACCAGTCGATAAGATTAGAAAGTATGGAACCAAAGAGTTTCGAGTTACAACAAACGATGATGCTGAAGGAGCCGAGTTTTGGTTAGAGAACACAATAAAAATATTTGATGAATTGTCATTGAATCCCGATGAATGCATAAAATGTGTCGTTTCACTTCTAAGAGATATGGCGTACTACTGGTGGAAGACTTTGGTATCGGTAGTTCCGAGTGAGCGAGTCACCTGGGATTTCTTCCAAGCTGAATTATGGAAGAAATACATCAGCCAAAGATTCATAAATCAGAAATGTAAAGAGTTTCTTGAGCTTAAACAAGGTCGTATGTCTGTTACAGAATACGAGCGGGAATTTGTAAGACTGAGTCAGTACGCTCGAGAATGTATATCAACTAAAGCTATAATGTGCAAAAGATTTGAGGATGGCTTGAACAAAGATATCCATTTGTTAGTTGGGATTCTTGAGATCAAAGAATTCGTTGTGCTTGTTGAACGAGCATGTAAAGCGGAAGATCTCGAAAAAGAGAAAAGAAAAGTTGATTCTGAAGCTAGAGAAGCGCGAAAGAGATCATTGGACAAGTCATTTCAATTTGCATCAAAGAAGTTTAGAGATGATAATAGTCGTTCAAAGGCTAATGTAGGACATTTGAATAGAGATTGTGCAAAATCGCATTCGAGCTTCAAAGCTCCAGCTACTTCTGTTGCCAATGTTGGTAATGCTAGATCCGATCACCCTGAGTGCAAACATTATGGTAAACGACATCCTGGTAATTGTAGACTGTATGATCGGGCTTATTTTAAATGTGGATCGTTAGACCATTTTATCCATGACTACCCCAAATCTGCTGAACAAGAAATTGTGCAAAATCTGAGGCCAAGTGGCAACGCATCTCATGGTAGACCTCCCAGAAATGCGGGTAATGTAAGTGGAAATTAGAGAGGAACAAAAGACCCAGCTGTTAGTTCCGAGGCTCGTGCACCTGCCAGAGCCTATGCTATCCGAGCTTGTAAGGAACCTTTATTGCCAGATGTGATTACGGGTACATTTACACTTTATGATACTTCTGTGATTGCTTTGATAGATCCTGGATCAACACATTCGCATATATGCATGAACTTAGTGAACAGTAAGACTTTGCTTGTAGAGTCTACTGAATTTTTAATTAGAGTTTTGAACCCCTAGGCAAATGTGTTTTGGTTGATAAAGTTTACAAGAATTGCCTGTTAATGTTTCGAGACACTTGTTTTCCGACTGATTTGATCTTGTTACATTTTGATGAGTTTGATATAATTCTGGGTATGGATTGGTTAACTTTGCATGATGCTGTTGTGAACTACAAATAAAAAACTATTGATTTGAGATGCAAGAATGATAAAATAGTCCAAATTGAATCTAGTGATTTAAATGGATTGCCTGCTGTGATATCTTTGATGAAAGCTTTGAGTATTGTGAGAAAAGGTTGTAAAGCCTACTTTGCTTATGTGATTGATTCGAAAGTATCAGGAAAGAGAGTTGAATCTGTGCCTATTGTTTGTGAATTCCCTGATATGTTTCCTGAAGTGTAACACCCCATACCCATATTCTAGACCGAAATAAGGTACGGAGCATTACCGTTCACGAAAACATGAATTCACACATTAACCTGACCTTACTCAATTTACTTACTTTAGCTTAGACTAAAGTTGATAGCATTAACAGATATACATAGATACATGTAGATTTTAAAATTTAGAAAAGTGATACTTTAAAACAAATTAATTATGACATATAACAAAATGATTCGTCTCTCTCTATACATGCCATAATTCCAAAGTAGTGATTACAAAATACCAAAAAGTATTGATAGTGTAGATGAGTCTCCGACGATCTCCAAAATCCCTAGCTAGCTTAATAATTCTATAAAACAAGAAAAAGAAAAGATGGTAAGCATATAGCTTAGTAAGTAAGTACTAAATTGATATATAATTTATCAAAGTAAAACAATCATACTAGTATATGGTTACATATATTGATGACAGGCTGTTTTCTAGAGTCCCGGTTAAAAGAAAAATCATATCTTGAGATACATATCTCGAAATTCAATTCCGTAAATTTTCCTTGAAACTAGACTCATAATTATATTTACTAATTTTTTTCTAGAATTTTTGGTCAGGCCAATTAGTACAGTTTATTAGTTAAAGTCTCCCTTGTTTCAGGGTATGACTACTCTGACACCTGTGCATTACGAACAAAATTTCTCCCTGTACAAGATTCCAACGACCATGCTGTTTGTTTCCTTTAAAAATAGAATCAATAAGGAATCCATGAATGTATGGTATGACTCTTAATAATTTTTTTACAATTTATGGTGAATTTCTAAAGTCAGAACAGGGGATCTTAAATTCATTCAGAACCTGTTTCACAAGAATTCAATTATCACATAATATAGAAGTCTTTTGTTTCCCCTGTTTCTTTTATATGAAAGTAGACCCATTAAGCTTTAATTCCATAATTTATTTGAGATTTAATTCTACTTCCATGATTTTTGGTGAATTTTCAAATTTATGCAACTGTTGCTGTCCAACATTGTTTTACTACAAAACTTCACTCTTACATAATTCGCTCAATCCTTTCCATTTTACCGAGGTTCGCTCACATATCGAGCATATTGCTCATAAATTCAAATAAACATATACTTGCACTTATTCATCACATAATCACTTTCACATGTATCTTCATTTAATCGATTGCCCGTTGAACTCATCGTAATAACAACAGATACACAACTACCTGAACATTTTCCCATTTCCACACTTGTAGCCGAAGCTATATGATACGCATAGTAGCCTGCACTTAGTAATACACATGCGACCAATAATCTGGTACATGTAGTAGCCTGCACTTAGTACTACACACGTGACCACGCTTTTCGGCACGCATAGTAGCTCGCGCACTTAGTACTACACATGCGACCAATAATCTGGTACACGAAGTGTGACTGCACTTAATACTACACACGTGACCACAGTTTTCGGGTACGCATAGTAGCCTGCACTAAGTACTACACATGCGACCAATAATCTGGTACATGTAGTAGCCTGCACTTAGTACTACACACGTGACCACACAATAGTTCATTTGTATCGTTTTTATTCCGGAGGTTCAACAGGAAATTTCTCACTTTTCCAACATTTTACTAAATTGTCCGAAATCAATTTAAATTCATAACTTACATCAAATAACCATTTGATAGGCAGCCATATTCCACATGTTATCAAAATACAATAACATAAAAGAAATCGATGATTTATTTACGTATAAACTTACCTCGGTGCAAAATATAGAAATTTTGCAGTTTAGTCCAAAGCTTTTTCTTTCCCAGTTCGAGGTTCGATTCCACGCCTTTCTTGATTATGAAGCTTGAAAGTTGAAGAAACCCTAGCTATGGAGGAGAGCAAATTTTGGTAGCAACTAATGATGAAGATGACCAAATTTTGTGTTATTTTTCCCATTTTATTTCATTTAATATACAAATGACCAAAATGCCCTTACTACTAAACTTTCTAAAAATTCCTCCATGTCCAACTTTTGTCCATAACTTAGGAATTGGTCAAATTGCTATTTAAGACCTCCTAATTAATATTCCAAAGCAATTTCATACTAAAAACTTCTAGAACACAAGTTTTGCAATTTATTCGGTTTAGTCCCTAATCTCAACTTAAGCGCTTAATGCATAGAATTTCATCACGGAATTTTCACGAAATCATGAAATCATATCATAAACCTCAAAATAAATATAAAATAATTATTTCTATCTCAGATTTGTGGTCACGAAACCACTATTCCGATTAGGCCCTAATTCGGGTTGTCACATGAAGAATTTCCAAGTTTACCTCCGGTTAGAGAAGTTGAATTTGGCATTGAATTAGTGCTTGGAACTACTCTAATTTTGATAACTCTGTATAGAATGGCTCCGATCAAATTAAAAGAATTAAAGTTTCAGTTGCAAGAGTTGACCGATAAAGGGTTTACTAGATTGAGTTTCTCACCTTGGGGTGCTCCGGTTCTGTTTGTGAAAAAAAAAAGACGATACGATGAGAATGTGCATTGATTATTGTCAATTGAACAAGGTAACTATCAAGAATAAGTATCCTTTGCCCTGAATTGATGATTTGTTTGATCAGTTGAAAGGAGTTGCTATGTTTTCGAAGATAGATTTGAGATCAGGCTATTATCAGTTGTGAGTGAAAGACTCAGACATTTCGAAAACTGTTTTCTGAATGAGGTACGAACACTATGAATTCTTAGTTATGCCTTTCGGATTGACTAATGCACCTGCTATCTTTATGGATTTGATTAATATAATTTTCAGACCGTATTTAGATCAATTTGTTATAGTATTCATTGATGACATATTGATTTATTCATGTGATGAGTACGAACATGCCGAGCATCTGAAAATAGTGTTATAGACCTTGCGTGATAAGCAATTGTATGCAAAGTTTAGCAAATGTGAATTCTGGTTGCAAGAGGTTGGTTTTCTAGGCCATATAGTGTCAGCATCCGGTATTCAAGTTGATTAGAGCAAAATTTTAGCTATTTTGGATTGGTAATCTCCGAGAAATGTCTCTGAAGTCTACAGTTTTCTGGGACTTACCAGTTATTATAGACGTTTCATAAAAGGCTTTTCGATGATTGCAACTTCGTTAACAAAACTGCTTCAGAAAGACGTGAAGTTTGAATGGTCTGGCTTGAAAAGTGTCAGAACAGCTTTGATTAGTTGAAAACTTTGTTGACTGAACGTAACACCCCTATCCCGTAACCATCGCCGGAATAGGTAGGGGCCATCACCGGACATTCCCAAAACTTACAACAGAAGTAGCAAGAGCTCTGGAATTCGAATGTGATCTAGCTTGATCTCGGTTCAAATATCTTACATCAGCCTTTGGACGGCCACGATCATCTTGGAATTTCTTTGACTCAGATTGAAATGATCTACCCGAAGATCTCTTTCTAACATCTTTAGCTTCAGAATCAGCTTTTCTTTTCTCTTTACTTAATTCTTCAGCTTTACAAGCTCGCTCAACGAGCACTACCATTTCTTTAATCTCCAAAATCCCAACTAATAGGCGAATATCTTCGTTTAATCCAGCTTCAAACCTTTTTCACATTATTGCTTCATTCGATACACATTCTCAAGCATACTGGCTCAATCTTACAAATTCACGTTCGTATTCAGTAACAGACATACGACCTTGTTTAAGCTCAAGAAACTCTTTACGTTTCTGATCAATGAATCTCTGACTAATGTATTTCTTCCGAAATTCAGCTTGAAAGAAATCTCAAGTAACCCGTTCGCTCGGAACCATAGATATTAAAGTTTTCCACCAATGGTACGATGTATCTCTCAGAAGTGAAACGGCACATTTTACACACTCCTCAGGATTCAGAGACATTTCATCAAACACTCATATTGTATTCTCTAACCAGAATTTAGCTTTTTCAGTATCATCATTCGTTGTAGCTCAGAATTCTTTTGCCCCATACTTTCTAATCTTATCAACTGGTGGTCTACTTAGCTGAACTGGACTCACCAAGGGCATAACAGGAATTTGAGAAGGATTAACCGGGGGTGGAGGCTGTTGAACAACCGGATTGGTTCTAATATATTGAGTGAATCAATCATTCATCATCTGATAGAAGGCTTCCTTAGCCTCGCTATCATGACTACCCGTAACGGTCGAGAATTATCTTACACCGTCCCGTGAGCGGGAGCATGTGCATTACTTTCAACATCGTCAGTTACGGCTGTATTGGGAACCATTGCTATATGAAAACACATTTCAATGTCAGGATTCATCACACTATCACAGTTTCAGATATATGAAATGTATAGCTAGACTCACATACGTTATAGTAGTCCTAGAACTGACTAAACCATAGCTCTGATACCAATAAAATGTAACACCCTTATCCCATAACTGTCGCCGGAATAGGTAAAGGGCATCACTGGATGGACAGAGCATTTCAAAATAATATAGAATAACAGATATCATATAACATTAATAAATAGGCATTCATCCACAATTCACACTTTAAAATGGTCTACGAGACCTAAAACATACATTTAAGAAAGGTCAGGACTAAACCAAACACATTCAGAAGTTTTAGAACTTATTCAAAACTTTCAAAACTATTAAAGTCACACACCCGTGTGCCTAGGCTGTGTGACTCACACGGGCGCAAGACACATCCATGTAGTCCAACCGTGCCAAAAAGAGTTCCTATACTTACTTTTTCACACGGCCAACAGACACGGCCGTGTGCCATGACCTTGTAAAAATTAGCTAGCTACTGACTTAAGCCCACGGCCACAAAGCACGCCCATGTTCCCTGACCGTGTGGCACAATGTAGGCTTGGTTTAAGCCAATTTACCACCCCTTTTTGGGTCCAATCCTACAAGTAATAATATAAAACATTCATAACAAAATTTTTAATCAATTCCATGCTTAAAGATAACCAATTTGCATTAGAACATAGCACATTACAAACATACACCAAAACTATGCACCAACTTATCATTTGCTAGCCAATTGACATGGCATAACATATATACATATCAAGCTTACATTCATAAACCTTCTAGCCTATACATGCCATACTTATAAATATGTACATTTTCAAAAGTACCAAAATGAGTTCGGTAGTGTGGTGTCAATCCTCGACTATCTCGAGCCTTCAGTAGCTATGATAACTGTAAAACAGACAGAAATAACATAGAGTAAGCTATAAAGAGCATAGTAAGCCAAAAATAATTACCTAACTAATATAGCATATCAGTACAAGTCAATAACCAGAATTCACAACCCTCTCATGGAATATTTCATTATTCCACAGAAATAAAGTCTTTTCTATTTAGAATTCTACTACGATACAAACGTACCTGTATAAATTATACATTTCATATATTGATTCCCATATCTCAACTTTATCATCAGACAATTCAGAAACGGAATATATGTTCATAGATAGGTACAATGCCAACGTCTTAGACGTGGTCTTACATGTAATTCGGAATCAAGGCCTCTATCCCAGACAGGGTCTTACACGAAATCTCAAATCAAGGCCTGTGTCCCAGACATGGTCTTATACAATATCTCATATCAATATCAACATTCTTTCAGGAACATACAAAGCTTCTCAAACACCAGCATGTTATCAAAGTTTATTCATCAAGCTTTCAAGGCCGTCCAATACAGATCACAGTTTATATAAGCAGAATTTAGTCAACTTAACACGTAAGTGTAGTTCGACTTACCTCGTACAGATTTCGGCTGGAACGAGTCGGCTATTCAACTATTTTGGACTTCCCTCGATCTAAGTCTGACTTTCTTTGTTCTTGATCTATTTCAATCCAAATTCAACCATTTAATCATTTATTTCATTCAAAATAATCCACGAACAGATATTTAGGGCACTTTGTATTTTAGCCCTTATATTTTCACACTTTGACAATTTAGTCCATTTATCACAAAATCACAAATATGCAAAAAATTCACCAAGACTATAGTTTAGCCAAATATACATAGCTTCCATACAAGCCCAAATAACATATTTAATTCACAATTTAGTCTTTCAAAACCTTATTTTCACAAATTAGCCCAAATAGCTCTATTTCATCAAAATTCAAAGACAAAACTTATAAATCATCTATTGAGCCTTCATAATTCATCCAAAAACATCACAAAACTCATGATATCAATAATGGAATTTCATGAAATCTTTAACAAAAATAGAAATTCAGACATGGGCTTTGAAGAACACAAAGCAACAATCACAGAAACGTTGAAATTATCAAAAAACACAAAAATTCATACCTTAATCAAAGATTAAGCTAGTCGAAACCTAAAAACTCGATGAATGGCTTTCTTCTTCATTACATTCGGCTAAAGATGATAAAATATGGACTAAATTTCATTTTGGTTTTATTTATTAACCTTTAATAATTATTTTACTATTATACCCTTACTAAAATAATCTTTAAAACATATAAGCCAAGGTCATAATTGTCCACTAGCCTTTCAAATGATTTAATTATCATTTGAGGGCTCCCACTTTAAAAGCCATAGCAAATGAACCCTTTTATCAAATAGAATGCAACTTTTATGTTTTACGCAATAAAGTCTTTTTTGTAGAATCGAGCACAGAAACAGACAAATTGAATCAGAAACTTCGTAGATATAAAATTCACTTATCATAGACACTGAAAATAATATTAAAATATTTTTTAGACTCAGTTTTGTGGTCTCAAAACCACTATTCCTACTAGGGTCTAAATTGGATTGTTACACTAAAGCTCCGGTATTGGTACAACCTGAATCGGGTAAAGAATTTGTGATCTACAGTGATGCTTCATTGATCAATCTGGGATGTGTTTTGATGTAAGAAGGCAAAGTTTTTGCTTATGCTTCAAGACAGTTAAAGCCTCATGAAAAGAACTATCCGACTCACGATCTGGAATTGGCAAATATTGTGTTTGCTTTAAAGATTTGGCGCCACTATCTGTTTAATGAAAAATGTCATGTTTATTCTGATCATAAGAGTTTGAAATATCTGATGACTCAGAAAGATTTGAATTTGCAACAAAGAAGATTGCTTGAATTGCTAAAAGACTATGAACTTGTGATATATTATCATCCGGGTAAGGCAAATGTTGTTGCTGATGCTTTGAGTCAAAAATCATTGTTTACTCTGCGTGCAATGAATGCTCAGTTGGTTTTGTCTGATGATGGTTCAGTTTTAGCTGAATTAAAAGTGAGACCTTTGTTTTTATAGCAGATTATTGAAACTCAGAAGATTGATAATGAGATTTTAGCTAAATGAGCTCAGTGTGATTTAAAGTCTGATTCAGAATTCAGAGTTGATAAAGATGATTGTTTGAGATTCTGAGATTGAATTTATGTTCCAAGAAATCTAGAGTTAATTCAGATGATTATCAGTGAAGCTCACAATAGTTAGTTATCTGTGCATCTGAGTATTACGAAAATGTATAATGATTTGAAATGGCATTACTGGTGGTCTGGAATGAAAAGAGATATCTCGATTTTGTTTCTAAATGTTTAATCTGTCAGCAAGTTAAAGCTGAACATCAAGTGCCATCTGGTTTGTTACAACCGATTATGGTTCTGGAATGGAAATGGGATAGAGTGATAATGGACTTTTTTTCGGGTTTACCCCTATCTCTAAGAAAGAAAGATGTAATCTAGGTTGTAGTTGATCGATTGACAAAATCTACTCATTTTATTCCGGTTTGATTCGATTACTCGCTTGATAAATTAGCTGAGTTATACATTTCTGATATCGTGAGATTGCATGGTGTACCATTGTCTATAGTGTCAGATAGAGATCTGAGATTTACTTCACGATTCTGGAAGAAGTTACAAGATGCTCTGGGTACAAAATTGCATTTCAGTACTGCTTTTCACCAGTAAATGGACGGTCAATCCGAGCGGATTATTCAGATACTCGAGGATATGTTGAGAGGTTTTATTCTTGAGTTTAAAGGTACGTGGGAACAGTATTTGCCTTTGATTGAATTCACTTATAGTAACAGTTTTCAATCGAGCATTAAAATGGCACCGGACGAAGCCTTATATGGTCGTAAATGATGTAAACCTTTGTATTGGACTGAGCTCAGAGAAAATAAGATTCACGGGATTGATTTGATAAAAGAAATAAAGCAGAAAGTAAAAGTGATCAAAGATCGTTTAAAAGCAGCTTCTGATAATCAGAAATCTTATGCAGATTTGAAAAGAAAAGACATTTAATTTGAGATTGGCGACAAAGTTTTTTTGAAAGTATCTCCCTGAAAGAAAGTACTTCAGTTTGGTAGAAAAGGCAAATTGAGTCCGAGGTTCATCGAGCCGTATGAGATTACCGAGTGTATCGAGCCGGTAGCATATAGATTGTTGTTACCACCAGAGCTAGAAAAGATTCATGATGTGTTTCATGTATCGATGCTTCAACGTTATAGATCCAATCCTTCGCATGTGATTCCTCCGTCTAAGATTAAAATTCAGTCTGATATGACTTATAAAGAAAAGCCAATCCATATCTTAGCTCACGAAGTTAAAGAACTGCGAAATAAGAAAATTTCATTAGTAAAAGTGATGTGGCATCAACATGGTATTAAAGAGGCCACGTGGGAGCCTAAAGATGCTATGAGACAGCAATATTCGAATCTGTTCAACGATAAGATTTTTGGAGACGAAAATCCCTAAGGGGGGAGAATTGTAACAGTCCAGTTTAGACCCTAGTCAGAATAGTGGTTTCAGGATAACAAATCTGAGTCAAAAAAATATTTAAACATTATTTTTTGTGTTTATGATATGTAAATTAGCATATGTGAAAATTTCGTAAGAAAATATAATTGTTTGTGTGCTCAATTTGATAAAAGGATCTAATCGCGTAAAATGTAAAAGTTGCTTGTTATATGTTAAGAGTGTCTATTTGATTTGGCTTATTATTTGAGAGGTCCTTATGTTTCAAATTGACCATCAGAAGTATGAATGGACACTTATGACCTTATATTATGTGTTTTAAAATGTTATTCATTAAGGATATTTAAGTAAATTGTTTATTATATGATAATCAAAATAAAATAAAGGCATGAAATAAGCCATTTCATGTTCATCTTTAACTGAAAATACTAGAAAATAAAATAAAAATATTACCTAGGGTTCGGCCATTAATTTCCTTGATTAAGGTATGTGTTTTGATCCGTTTTTTATAATTTCTATGTTTTTGTAATTGTTGCTTTGAATACTATTGGGCCCAAACTATGAGTTTTGTGAAGTTAGTTATTGATAAATGGAAGGTATGTTTTGGGTTAACATGTTTTGTCTTTGGATTTTTGATGAATTTGAGTAAAATGGGCTAAATTGTGAAATTTGTAAATTGAAGGACTAAAATGTGAAATAAATGAAATGTGTGGACTAGCATGAGTAGTATGAAAATTCAGCTAAGCATGAGTATATGCAAATTATGTGTATTTTGTGATTTTATGAAATAGGGACTAAAGTGTCAAAATGTAAAAATGTGAGGGCTAGTTTGTAAAATGCCCTAAATATGTGTTTGTGGATTGATTTGAATGTTTTGGTGAATAAAAGGATTAAATTTGAATTTATATAGATTAAGAGTTAAAGAAAATAGAATTAGATCGGGGAAAGTCGAAAGTCATCGAGTAGCCGATTCTGTCCATTCGAATCCCTACGAGGTAAGTTTATATACAAATAAACATGTTTGAATTCAGTTCTTATTATTCATATGATATTGAATTGTGATAAATGAATGTTCGAGCTAAATATGTGTTATTTGAGAAAGTATCGACAAAATTTCGACGTCTGAAAAGTCCCGTACGAACCCTAGGAATAGTTAGGATACATATGTCACGACATAGGATTTCTGATATGTGTTATCATGTAAGACCACATCTGGGATGTTGGCATCGACTTTTATTTTGCGTGTAAGACCATGTCTGGGACATTGGAATTGTATCTGATTTTGTGTAAGACCCTGTCTAGGCCAGTGGTGTCGATGTTTGATTGCATGTAAGACCACGTCTAGGATGTTGGCATTGTATATGCTTTCCGAGCTATCCGCATATCCTTACGTTTCCGAATGGTTCAAATGGGCATTCTGAGAAAGTAAATGACTTTGTAAAATTGTATCCGATTCAGGCACGTTTGTATTATATATTATGTTTAAGAATGAAGGTAAGTATATGTACAAATGATGATCTATGATCTAATTATATGAATATGAGGTTTGTTTTGGTATTTGGCTACAAAGTATATGTAAATTGATGACAAGTATATGTTTTGAATGACAAGTTTATTTGTATATGGCTTACTAAGCTTTTGAAAGCTTACTTTGTGTCTGTTTGCATTGTTTTATAGATATCGTAGCTATCGAAATCTCGAGGATTGTCGAGGATCGTCACCACACTATCGAAACTTATTTTGGTACCTTTTGAAAATATATATAGTAAAGTATGGCATGTATAGGCTAGAAGTGTTTTAATTTGTTTTGTAATGTCTTAATCATGCCATGTGATATGGCTAATTTATGTTTGAATTTATAGCTTGATATTTATATATGTAATGTAATGCAATGGTGTTATGTTTGATATGTTTTCAATGACCAAAAGAAATGGTCAGCCGTGTGCTACACACGGTCCTGTTTCATGGCCATGTGTCCCCTAGGGTACCCTACAATTATAAGTCAGGCTCGACCACGGCCAAGTCACACGAGTGTGCGGCTAGCCTTGTGACCCAAGTCGATGTCGACCACAGCCAAGACAGACAGGCATGTCTTGTGGCCATGTGAATAAGTCAGTATGTATGCCCTGTTTGGACACGGCCTAGACACATGGGCATGTCTAATACCGTGTGAGGCACACGGCCTGT
This sequence comes from Gossypium anomalum, assembly GCA_025698475.1. Lineage (NCBI taxonomy): Eukaryota > Viridiplantae > Streptophyta > Magnoliopsida > Malvales > Malvaceae > Gossypium > Gossypium anomalum. Next base: position 53,569,738 of record CM046968.1, on the reverse strand, counting down.
TCACACGGGCATGTGACCTGTATCATTTTGAAAAATGTTTATGTTTTGAAAAGTTTGGTATGTGTTCGGTTTAGTCCCAACCCCTTTCTAATGCATGTTTAAGGTCTCGATGACCTGCATAAGGGACTTAATATTGATGTTTGATCTTTGATGCTATGATGCTTATGAAATGAAAGTTAAGTGTTTCGATTTGTCCAGTAATGCCTTTAACCCTAGTCTGGCGGCGGATATGGGTTAGGGGAGTTACACCTGTGATGGTTCCCAAGTGGAAATGGGACAGAATAACCATGGATTTTATTACAGGTTTGTCTTTGACTCCGAAAAAGAAGGATATCGTTTGGGTTGTCGTGCACAGATTGACAAAATTGGCTCATTTTATACCAGTACATACTGATTACGCATTTGATAAGTTTGTTGATTTGTACATTGTTGAAATTGTTAGACTTCATGGAGTACCTATTTCTTTTATATCGGATAGAGATCCGAGGTTAACTTCATGGTTTTGAAAAAAGTTGCAAAAAGCTTTGGGTACGAAATTAAATTTTAGTACAGCTTTTCATTCACAAACCAACGGTCAATCTTAGAAGGTAAATCAAATTTTAGAATATATGCTTCGATGTTGTGTTCTAGAATTCCAAGGTAGTTGGGAAAAATATGTACCGTTGGTTGAATTTTCCTACAACAGTTTTTAATCAAGTATAAAGATGGTGCCTTATGAGGCATTGTATGGAAAAAAATGTCGAACTCCATTGTACTGGGCAGAGCTCAGAGAGAATCAGATTCACGGGGTTAACTTGGTTAGAGAAATCGAAAAAAAAGTAAAGGTTATTCGTGATTGTTTGAAAGCTGCTTCAGGTAGAAAAAAGTCGTGTGCGGATTTGGAAAGAAGAGAGATTGAATTTCAGATCGGTGATAAGGTATTTTTGAAAGTATCTCCATGGAAGAAAATTCTAATATTTGGCCGTAAAAGCAAGTAAAGTCTGAAATTTATTGGGCCGTATGAGATTACCAAAAGAATAGGACGGTAGCATATCGGTTAGCTTTACCATCTGAGTTGGAAAGGATCCACATGTTCCATGTGTCTATGTTGTGCCGTTATAGATCAGACTTTTCAGATGTAATTTCACCGACAGAAGTTGAGATTCGTCCAGATATGACTTACGATGAGGAACCAATCAAGATATTATCTCGAGAAGTAAAACAGTTGAGAAATAAAAGTATAGGTCTTGTGAAAGTGTTGTGGCAAAGACATTGGGTTGAAGAGGCTACTTGGGAGCCCGAGGAGGCAATGAGAAAACAGTACCCAAACCTATTTTCTGGTAAGATTTTCGGGGACGAAAATCCTTAACGGAGGGGAGAGTTGTAACAGCCCGATTTTAGGGCTAGTCAGAACAGTAGTTTCAGGACCACAAATTCGACGTAGAAAAATCCATTTTTATTTTACTTTTATGGTCTACAATTTTATGGAACAATTCTATGAAAATCTCATTCAAAAATTTTGACATTTGGGCACTCAATTTAGTCAAAAGAACTAAATTGTAAAAAGTGTAAAAGTTGAGTTCTACTTGTTAAAGGTGTCCAATTGCTATGAGTTTTAAATTAGATGTCCTTAGTTGGTAATTAGACCATTGGATAAGTTAGTGGACAAAAATGGACATGAATAGGTAAAATTTCAAAGTTATGCATTAAGGGCATAATGGTCATTTGGTAAACAAAATATTAAAAAGGGAAAATCAAGTCAAAATTGTTGTCCATCTTCTTCTTCATGTGTCAAAATTTCCATGCTCACCATAGCTAGGGTTTCTTCAACTTTCAAGCTTGATTGTAAGTACATCCTAGCCCCGTTTTTAATGCTCTTTACATTTTTGAAGTCCTCGTAACCTAATTTACCTACTTCTACCATCATTTTGAAGTAGGGTTCATGTTTAAAAATTTACGCATGTGTGACATGCATGTATTTTGATGTTTGATGGAAGATATTGTATGTTTAAGGTGTGATAAACAACTTTTATTAAGTGATTTTTAGTGAAAATGCATAAAAAGGACTTATTTGTAAAAGTTGTGAAAATGGGTAGTAGAAATGTGATTTGCTGAAAAATGTGGTTTATGAGCATGATTTAGGTTTGGCTAGGCTTGGGTAACAAAGAAAATGGATACATTTCATTTTACGAGCCTAGAGACTAAAATGTAAATACGTCAAAGTTTAGAGGCAAAAATGTAATTTTGCCATAAGTTGATTTTTGGACAGCATCGAGTAATGTGATAATTAAATAGTTTTATATTTGCTATTATAGATCAAGAAAAACAAAGTTCGGACCTTAATCGGGGGAAAAACAAGGTTATTAATGATTAGTTCCATTTCCTATCATTTTGTACCGAGGTAAGTTTATATGTAAATAACGCAATGTTATATTATGTATTTAATGCTTAATATTGCATAAATTGTATGATTGTTTCTATGGAAATATTCAACAAAGTTTCGAGGATGAGAAAATACTGGTTGAACCTTAGGAATAGTTTAAGATACAAGTGACATGTCACTAGGAAACCATGTGTTATGCAATCTATGTGAATCCGGGTGCTGGTCATGTATGTCCTACCGGTGGCTGGGTAGTTCAACATGTGTTGCGGATACCTGACAGCTTGTGTGAGTAGCCCGTGTAGCTACGTCTTGACTGGCAACTTGTGTGAGCAGGCCTGTGATTAGCTTGTGTGCGAGCCCTATGTGTTATGAAATATGAGGTAGTATTGGCTACATATGTGGCACTTATGTGCAAGACCTTCCATGTATCTAATAGTATTCCAAGTGTTGAACAGGAAATTTGAAGAGTATGTCAAAGATGACAAAGTATGTGACTATGTTATGAGTTGGTACAGGTATGTATGTAAAACCCATGAGTATGAACTTTGGTATGAGATGAACTCTTGGTAAGAATGCTAATGAGTAAGTTATGCCTAAGATACATGATAATATTTATGTTAACTTATGTTAAGTAGTTATATGATTAATGAATGATTTATGTTGCTTATTATTTGTATGCAAACTTACTACGCTTTAAAGCTTACTCCCCTTTTCTTTCTATTCCTTATAGTGTTTCCAAGCTAGCTCGGGGATCTAGGAACATCGAAGCTCGATTCACACTATCAAACGATTGTTTTGGATATACTTGGTTTTAATATTTTGAGCATAGCATGTATAGGGGCTTGGTCATTTTGTTATGTGTCATATTGGTTTAGCCAAAGGTGTTGGTATTGTTATGGTTAATGATTCATTTTGTATATAGCCATTGGAAGTTGGTTAATATTAATTTTATTGGTCATTGGTATGTTTATATGATGATGCTTATCATGAAGATGAAATTGGCATGAATGGAAAAGAAAGTATGTGATGTTTATGCATGATAGATATTAGTATGTGTAATTGATGTATTGACATCTTGTTTATGGCTGATTTTGTTGTATGAATATGCTTGGATTCGGTGTTGCTTGATGTTGTGCAAGTTGGTGCAAGTAAGGGTGGCAAAATGGCTTGGTAAATAGCCTTATTTTGGCCACACAGGTAGAGACACAACCATGTGTCTTAGCTGTGTGAAAGACATGGCCTAGAGGCATAGGTGTGTGTCCAAGGCGTGTGAAGTCTGCACCTATTTTATGAAAATTTTTGAAAATTAAATTCGCCACACGGCCTAGCACACAAGTGTGTGACTTGGCCGTGTGACTTCCTTTGGTGCATGACGTCATAAATAGAGAGTTACATGGGTTAGTGACACGGGCATGTGTGTCCACACAGCCTACCCACATGGGCATGTCCCAAGCCACATCGGTGTGTGACCCTGTTTTGATGAAAAATTTTCTAAGTGTTGAAGAATTTTCTAAAGTTCTTTGAACCACCTCCAATGTATGTTTTGGGCCTCGTAGGCTTGTTTTAGGGACGATATGATTATAAATGATAAGTTTTAAATTTGGATAGAAATTTATGCCTCGGTTTGTATGTTAGCTCATGTTTAAGTTCGATAATGCCTCGTACCTTGTTCCGGTGTCGGATACAGGTAAGGGGTTTTACACTGCCTCAACCCAAAATTCTTTTGGCAGCTTGCTTTCACACAATAGACACCTCGTCATATCCATTATCACAACTTCGCCCTTACCCTTAACTTCTAAAAGTTCGATGTTACCAATCCTCACTTTAAGATTGTAAATTTTAATCTTCCTAATGATTCTTTCATCTGAGGTTATATGGTTGGTGCATCCACTATCGATCAACCAACCTCTCACGACTTTATTCTTTGATGCAGAACTTGTGGATGGAAATACTTGCTCCTCCTAAATACGATCTTCTTCAACTGTCTAAGCTTGCACATTCTGTTGAGGGGTTCGCCCTTTGTTCTTGCATACCTTCTCCATGTGGCCTAATTGCTTACATGATTACACTTAATATCTGGTCTGTACCAACAATATTTCTCAGGGTGAGTGTTTTTCTTACAACGCGAGCACGGTGAATATTTCTTCTTTCCACCATCTTGCATCGGCTTCTCCTTCCTCTCTGACCAACCTTTCTTTCCCTTATGTTTCTAGGGGTTCGCACCTTCAATACTCAGGGCTTGGAAAGCTTCCTCTTCTGCGTGCTCCTTATGCCTTAATGCCCTTCTTTGTTCTTGAGCATATAGGGAATTTATCAATTCTGAAAGATAGATCACCGAGAGATCCCTTAAGTCTTCAAGTGAGGAAATCTTTGATTCATACCTCTCAGAAAGTGTTGTTATGACGTTCTCAATGACCTTGATATCTACGAACTCTTCTCCAAGTAACCTAATGTTATTTACAACTGCCATAATCTTGTCTACGTACTGCTTGTGTAACACCCCTAACCCATATTTGTAGCCAAAATGGGTTACGAGGCATTACCGATCATTCACAACATAAATCATACATTTCCACAAAAATATCAATCAACTATAATCACATTGTCTCTTATAAGGCTATACATGACCTTAAAACATGCTTAGAAGAGGTTCAGGACTAAACCAATAACAATTGCAAACTTTCGGAAACATAGAAAATTTTCTTGCATTTAATGGTCACAAGCCCATGTGAACAGGCCATGTGCCTCACACAGCCATCAGACATGCCTGTGTCACAGGCCGTGTGGAAATAGGGCATACATTCTGACTTGCACCACACGGCCAAGGACACGCCCGTGTGCCAGGCCGTGTGAAATCTAGAGGGGTTACTGACTTGGGTAACACTGCCAGCCACACGCTCGTCTGCCAACCCATCTGCCACACACGACCAGTAGATATGCCCGTGTATCTAGGCCGTGCCAAACTTGTAGGGTATACTGAATTAATTTGAAAGGATAACCCAGGAGACACACGGTCGTGTAGCATGGCCGTGTAGCATGACCGTGTGTCACACACGGCTGAGACACATGCCCGTGTCTCTTCCCGTGTGGACAAAAATAGGCTATTTGCAAAGCCAATTTGCCACCCTTTTTACATGATTCAATACATTTATTGTAAGAGTATGCCCAAAGATCAATCACGAGATGGTTGTAATAACATACTTGGTTTATCATGTTTATTAATATAAGGCGCGTTGCCATTACTATTCCAGCTTCTTTTACTGTGTGCATATAAATAAACTTTTATATAATAATGTCTGAGAATAATATGATTATTCTTAAAAGATCCTTAGTCAAGTATTGTTGTTGGCTAGGAAAATAATAATGCATTAAGACAAACATGTAGTTGATTGATGATAAAGAGTTGTCATTGATATGGAGTGTCGTATGAATCAATGCATGAATATGTGTGTTAGAGAACAACATATTGGACTGACCACTATATGAGTATGTTTCTTGGATTATTATGTAATTGTCACAACATTACTCATAGTGATTAATATGTATATGATCCTCATACTTGAGATCATCTCTATCCCAACATCGTGAGTTGTATATTTTGATACAATGATCAGGACAACACCAAATAATCGTTGTTCTATAAAGATCGATGTTAGATATACCACAATCTATGTTGAGGTATATAGTTGATCAATATAGGATAAGTCCCTCCTACATAATGGGAGTAATATCTCAGGCCACTTGATTGAGTGAGGCTAGAAATGCATGGCCATCCTCAAATAAGTTGATATGAGATGTCATACTTATTTGTGTATCATAGTCTACTCAAGGTATCAAGAAACATGGGATGGACTATGCAAGTGTGACTATTCCATGACTTGTGTCCATTCCAGAGATATAGGACTTAAGGACTAATGCATGAATGGTTAATCACAAAAGGTTATGTCGAATCATGACTTCTTGTAACTTAGGTAGCATTGATGCATTGCTAGATGCCACTCATTGTTTGTAACATTAGAATCGTTCTAATATTACTGCTAACGTTACAAGAACCTATAGGGTCACACCCTATGGTTGAAATGAACGAGGTAAAACATAGTTGGTATATTGCTTGGTTGTCACATGAATTAAATTAATTATAGAATTAATTTAATTGGGCAATCAAATTGTTGAACATCCTATATGTACAAGGATGTTGTACACATAATCAGAACATAATTTTATTGATATACGAATTTAGTTCGTATATAAGTTTAAATAAATATAGTTTACCGAAATCTTTATTATAATTAATGTAATTATAATTTTTCAGTTAAACATTATTATATTTATTTGAATGATAATTATTATGTTTGGATTAATTTTAATGAATTAAAATTCGTTATAAATATATACCAATTAAGAGGGAGTTATATATAGCAAGGGTAAAAACCCTAAAAAGGATATATAAAAACTAGCCCAAAAATATGCAAAGTGGTCTAGCAGCCGTTTAGCAAAATACTCTCTGAAAATAGTTTTCTGGGATTTCTACCGTTCATTGTCAATCGAGTGGACTACGTAGAGACCGACATCGGAAAAGGTTGCGGCTTGGTTCGATAGTGGTTCAAAGATTCCCGCTGCCCTAGGCGTCATTGTCTACTCAGTTGAAGTTTCGGTAATTTCGAAACCTTTTTATCACCCCGATTCGTTCCTTACACATGGATCCTTGGTTTGGATCGCCGAAAATTTTTTTTTTAATTTTTCGCTGCACCTTGGAGGCACCGGTGTTCCAACAGTGGTATCAGAGCCACTTGTGTAATACAGACTCGGGCTTGAATACTTGGATGATGCAATTGTATGAGATGCATGTTTCAATTTTATTATGTTATTCCTGTTTAAATTGTTTAAATAAAATCTGATAATTGTTCCTTTTGATAAGTGATTAAATGTTAATCATGATGTTATGGCCTATTCGGTTTTATGTTTTTACTGTTAACTTTAAGAAATTTGTGATGAAGCAGGGGTGGCATTTACAATTTCCAGTAACAGATTACTGGCCGATGGAACAAGGGTTGTTTCGATATGAAACCTCAAGGATTAAAATCCTAGAAACATGATTTTGTTGATAAAAGTTATCAAATCGTGAGGTTTCATTTGACTAGGGTTCATGCGGTTGATTGCCGCGCAGGCTCCGCCCTCACCACTGGGATGGGGATCGGCTGGGCTCGCCCGCCATCAGATCCCCATCATCTTCCAATATGTTTTGTAATAAATAAACTTAGTGGGCCATAAAAGGTTGAAAGGATATTTTATAATTCACTTAGTAAAATGTTGTATAAAGTAATTTTTTGAAATGCATAGTTATAGCCCGATGACCCATTTAATAAAAGGTTGTAATTTTATAAATACGGCTTGCGTGTCATGCCTTACTACTATTCTTCTATATTTCTCTTCTCATCTTACTCCCTCATATGTAAAACGAGTTTCTGAATTTTGTAATTTTTAAAAGTTGTTGTGGACTAGACGAGAAGAAAGATGGGCCGACCAGTGTGGATCGACATCTTGTGAAACGGCTTACACCTTTAGGTTCCCTTTTGGTTCTCCTATTGGCTTGGGTTGAACCACCATAGTTTATGGGCTATAACTATTACATTTATTTATTGTTTTACTTATTCATGTATGACATGCTATGGATGTCTAAAGCATGCAAATTTGGTAATAATAAACCCCATTAATTGATGAGATCAATTAAAAGATTAAATGGACTAAAGTAGACCATAATTGGTGAGATGTAACACTCTAATAAAATCCCTCTATTAAAATATTAAGTCAACATGGCCTTCCAATTTATGGCCTCGTTAAGGCCTCGATCAATACTATGTAGGTTTTGCCAAAGTGAAGTACTAGTATTTATCTTGGTTAAACACGAAGAATAAACAAGTGATATTCGCCGGTTAAAAATTGGTTAATGACTTAACTAGGTTACTCTAATAGGATTAAAAACCTAGAGGCAAGTAATTTGGATAAATCATAAGATGATTAGAACAAGAGTTGTTCACCAAATTGTAGGAGTTACATCATATATGTAATTAGCAAGTATTGCTTACCTAAATAACCATAATCTTGAGAGTAAAGCCAAAGCTGACTTAAGAGGAGGTGAAATATGGATCCTTAACCCACTAGAAGTACTTTCAAGAAAGTCTTTCCAAAATTAATATATGAGGGTTATTAATTTTGAAATAAAATAGTGGGAACATCGTTTAATAAGGTCCTTTTAATAATTGATATAAACTTTGTAAACTTATTCACACGCATATTTTATTGTTGTAGATATATTATGGCTACAAACACTAATACACTATCATTACGATCGGTCCTAGAGAAGGACAAATTGAATGGTTTGAATTTTCTTGACTGGTTCCGTAACTTGAGGATTGTCCTCAAACAAGAACGGAAATTATATGTCATTGAAAAACCACTTCCTGATGAACCACCGGCTAATGCCTTGAGGGCCGATAAAGATGCTTACAAGAAGCATCTCGATGAAATGGTAGACGTTGGATGTTTTATGCTTGCCACTATGAATCCTAAGCTTCAAAAGCAACATGAGGATATGGTTGCTTATGATATGATCGAGCACCTGAAAGAACTATATCAAGGGCAAGCAAGGTAAGAGAGGTTCGATATCTCTAAGGCTCTATTCCAATGTAAGCTGGCTGAAGGAAGCCCAGTAGGACCTCATGCTCTTAAGATGATTGGTTATATTGAAAGCCTATCTAAGCTTGAGTTTCCATTAAGCCAAGAGTTGGCCATTGATGTTATTCTGCAATCGTTGCTGGATAGTTACGGCCAGTTTGTCCTCAATTTCAATATGAATGAAATTGACAAGACTCTGCCACAGTTGCTCAGTATGTTACGAACTGTTGAAGGCAACATGAAAAAGGTTGGACCCAAGCCCATACTGATGGTCCGTAACAACAAGGGCAGGGGAAAGGCTAAAGTCCCGACAAAGCCTAAAGGCAAAGGTAAGCCCAATCTTGGAAAGGGAAAGGCTACACTGAAACCTAAAGGTGGGGTGTCTAATGAAGGAAACTATTTTCATTATGGTGTGACTGGACATTGGAAACGGAACTGCCCTGTCTATCTTGAGGAAATCAAGAAGGCCAAAGTAAGTGGAACATCTGCTTCAGGTATTTATGTTATTGATATTAATTTATCAACTACTACTTCTTGGGTATTAGATACTGGTTGTGGTTCTCATATCAGCATTTACAGATAGGGACTACAAAAGAGTAGGACTTTGGCTAGAGGAGATGTGGACTCATGAGTTGGAAATGGAGCAAGAGTTCTTTGCATTAGCTGTGGGAACATATACTTTATCTTTGCCTAGTGGACTTGGTTTGATTTTAGAGGATTGTTATTTTGTGCCCAGTTTGACTAAAAACATTATTTCAATTTCTTGTTTAGACAAAATTGGTTTTGAGATAATAATTAAGAATAATTGTTGTTCCTTTTATCTCAATAATGTTTTCTATGGTTCGACATAATTGATTAATGGCCTCTATATTTTAGATCAAATGAATCCCATTTACAACATAAATACTAAAAGATCTAAAATAAATGACTCAAATCAAACTTATCTTTGGCATTGTCATTTGGGCCACATAAGTGAGAAACACATATCCAAACTCCATAAAGATGGTCTCTTAGATTCATTTGTTTTTTAACAATTTGAAGTATGTGAATCTTGCTTATTAGGAAAAATGACTAAATCTCCTTTTACTGGTAAAAGTGAATGAGCTAGTGATTTATTGGGCTTAATACATTCAGATGTATGTGGACCAATAAATACACAAGCTAGAGGTGGATTTCACTACTTCATTACTTTCACTGATGATTTCAGTAGATATGGGTATGTTTATCTCATGCGCCATAAATCTGAGGCCCTTGAAAAGTTCAAGGAATTAAAAAATGAAGTACAAAATCAACTAGGCAAAACTATTAAGACACTTTGATCTGATCGAGATAGAGAGTATTTGAGCCTAGAGTTTGATGATCTTCTGAAGGAATGTAGGATTGTCTCACAACTTACCCCTCCTGGTACTCCTCAATGGAATGGAGTTTTTGAGAGAAAAAATCAAACTCTATTAGACATGGTTCAATCCATGATGAGTCATGCTGATCTACCGACTTTCTTTTAGGGACAGGCACTTGAAACAGCTATTTTCACACTAAATCGTGTTCCATCTAAATCGGTTCAAAAGACGCCATATGAGATGTGGACTGGGAAAAGTCCCAGTATGTCTTTTATGAAAATTTGGGGTTGCGAAGCTTATGTTAAACGTCAGACGTCTACTAAGCTTGAACCCAAATCTGAAAGGTGTATCTTTGTGGGGTATTCGAAAGAAACCAAAGGATATTATTTCTTTAATCCCATTGAGAACAAAGTGTTTGTTGCTCGGACTAGTGTCTTCCTAGAGAGAGAATTTGTTTCTAGAAAAGGAAATGGGAGAAAGATTGAACTTGAAGAAATTTATGAATCACAAGATACCACTGAACCAGAGACAGAACAACAGCAAATTCCACAAGAAATTGAGGAACAAGTAACTGCTGTAGAAACAAAACCACCGCGTAGATCTTTAAGAGAATGCCATGCACCTGAGAGATATGGATTTCTCATTACAACGCATGGTGACATTCTTCTTATAGATCAAGATGAGCCTAGGACTTATCAAGAAGTGGTAGCGAGCCCAGACTCTGAGAAATGGCTTGAGGCCATGAGATCTGAGATGGATTCCATGTATGAAAACCAAGTTTGGACTTTGGTTGACCCACCCGAAGGGGTTAAACCTATAGGGTGTAAGTGGGTTTTCAAAAAGAAAACCGACATGGATGGTAATGTACAAACATACAAGGGGCGATTAGTCGCTAAAGGTTTTTGCCAAATTCATGGTGTTGACTATGATGAAACCTTTTCTCCTGTAGCTATGTTTAAATCCATCAGGATCTTACTCGCCATAGCTGCATTTCAAGATTATGAAATCTGGCAGATGGATGTCAAAACAGCTTTCCTTAATGGGAAACTTGAAGAGGATGTGTATATGACACAACCTGAAGGTTTTGTCGATCCAAAAGATGCTGGAAAGATATGTAAGTTACAAAAATCCATTTATGGATTAAAGCAAGTTTCTCGAAGTTGGAATCTTCATTTTAACGATGCAATCAAAGAGTTTGGTTTTATCAAAAATGAAGATGAGCCATGTGTTTACAAGAAAGTTAGTGGGAACACAATCACATTCTTGGTACTGTATGTGGATGACATACTTATCATGGGTAATGACATACCTACCTTACAGTCTATTAAGACTTGGTTAGAAAGTTATTTTTCTATGAAGGACTTGGGCGAAGCCACTTACATCTTAGGAGTCAAGATCTATAGAGATAGATCAAGATGACTACTAGGTCTAAGTCAAGGTACATATATAGATAAAGTATTGAAAAGGTTCAATATGGAAGAATCTAAGAGAGGATTCCTACCTATGAGACATGGTATTTCACTCTCAAAGGAAATGTGTCCTTCAACTCTACAAGAGAGAGAACACATGAGTAAAATTCCATATGCTTCTGCTATTGGATCTATCATGTATGCCATGTTATGTACCCGTCTAGATGCCTCATATGCCTTAAGTATGACGAGCAGGTACCAAGTAGATCCCGGTGAAGGTCACTGGACCACAGTCAAGAATATCCTTAAGTACTTAAGAAGAACTAAGGATACGTTCCTAATATATGGAGGTGAGGAAGAGTTAAGTGTAAAAGGTTACACTGATGCCATCTTCCAAACCGACAAGGATGATTCTCGATCGCAATCAGGTTTTGTTTTTTGCCTTAACGGTGGTGCTGTGAGCTGGAAGAGTTCAAAGCAAAGTACAGAAGCCGATTCTACAACAGAGGCTGAGTATATTGCAGCTAGTGAGGCAGCAAAAGAAGCAGTTTGGATCAAGAAGTTTATTACTGAACTAGGGGTTATGCCTAGCATATCAGATGCTATAGAACTCCGATGTGATAACAATGGAGCCATTGCACAAGCAAAAGAACCCAGATCTCACCAACGATCCAAACATATACTTAGGCGCTACCATCGTATTCGAGAGATCATCGATCGAGGGGATGTAGAGATATGCAGAGAACCTACAGATGATAACATTGCTGATCCCCTGACCAAGCCTCTGACACAGCAGAAGCATGATCGTCACACTAAGTCACTTGGTATTAGATATATAAGTGATTGGTCTTAGTGCTAGTGGGAGATTGTAAGAGTATGCCCAAAGATCAATCACGAGATGGTTATAATAACATACTTAGTTTATCATGTTTATTAATATAAGGCGTTGCCATTATTATTCCAGTTTCTTTTCTGTGTGCATAAATAAACTGTTTTATAATAATGTCCTGAGAATAATATGATTATTCTTAAAAGATCCTTAGTCAAGTATTGTTGTTGGCTAGGACAATAATAATGCATTAAGACTAACATGTAGTTGATTGATGATAAAGAGTTATCATTGATATGGAGTGTCAGAATCAATGCATGAATATGTGTGTTAGAGAACAACATATTGGACTGACCCACTATGAGTATGTTTCTTGGATTATTATGTAATTGTCAAAACATTACTCATAGTGATTAATATGTATATGATCCTCATACTTGAGATCATCTTTATCCCAACATCGTGAGTTGTATATTTTGATACAGTCAAACAAATAACGTAACTGGTTGTTCTATAAAAACTGATGTTGGATATACCACAATCTATGTTGAGGGATATAGTTGATCAATATAGGATAAGTCCCTCCTACATAATGGGAGTAATATCTCAGGCCACTTGATTGAGTGAGGCTAGAAATGCATGGCCATCCTCAAATAAGTTGATATGAGATGTCATACTTATTTGTGTATCATAGTCTACTCAAGGTATCAAGAAACATGGGATGGACTATGCAAGTGTGACTATTCCATGACTTGTGTCCATTCCAAAGATATAGGACTTAAGGATTAATGCATGAAAGGTTAATCACAAAAGGTTATGTCGAATCATGACTTCTTGTAACTTAGGTAGCATTGATGCATTGCTAGATGCCACTCATTATTTGTAACATTAGAATCGTTCTAATATTACTGCTAATGTTACAAGAACCTATAGGGTCACACTCTATGGTTGAAATGAACGAGGTAAAACATAGTTGGTATATTGCTTGGTTGTCACATGAATTAAATTAATTATAGAATTAATTTAATTGGGCAATCAAATTGTTGAACATACTATATGTACAAGGATGTTGTACACATAATCGTAACATAATTTTATTGATATATGAATTTAGTTCAGTATATAAGTTTAAATAAATATAGTTTATCAAATCTTTATTATAATTAATGTAATTATAATTTTTCATTAAACATTATTATATTTATTTGAATGATAATTATTATGTTCGGATTAATTTTAATGAATTAAAATTCGTTATAAATATATACCAATTAAGAGGGAGTTATATATAGCAAGGCTAAAAACCCTAAAAAGGATATATAAAAACTAGCCCAAAAATATGCAAAGTGGTCTAACAGCCGTTTAGCAAAATACTCTCTGAAAATAGTTTTCTAGGATTTCTACCGTTCATTGTCAATCGGGTGGACTACATAGAGGCCGACATCGAAAAAGGTTGCGGCTTGGTTCGATAGTGGTTCAGCATTCCTGTTGCCTAGGCGTCGCTGTCTACTCAAATTGAAGTTTCGGTAATTTCGAAACCTTTTTATCACCCTGATTCGTTCCTTACACATGGATCCTTAGTTTAGATCGCCGGAATTTTTTTTAATTTTTAGCTGCGCCTTGGAGGCACCGGTGTTCCAACATTTATAGGCAACCAAAACATGCCAATTCATACACATATCATGCCATCTATCCTCAACCATTTCAACTACTCAATTCCATATTCAAAACATATCAAGTCATTATGCCAAAATCATCAAAACTTACATAACTTCTAAATGCATTTACTCATCAAATTATCATCTATTTCATGTCACAAAATACACCATAGCATCATCTCAAAATCAAACCACAATATGCCAACTTCCAAGCAATAATACTCCAACTTACAACTACCCAAAAGAGCAACCATATAGCCATACCAAACAAGCCAACACATAAAGAATTATATATATCACATACATCACTTATCAAACACATAATTTAAGCCAACTTAAATGGCCAAATACACAGCAACATTTGCATCATTAACAAGCCTAATCTCATGGCTATTATCATAGCTCAAAACATAATACCAACTCACTAGCCTATACATGCCATATACCATATATACAAAGCTCCAAAAGTACCAACGAGATTATCGATAGTGTGACGACGTTTACCGACGATTCTCGAGTCCGAGGTAGCTTCGATAATCTATAAAATAGTGAAAAATAAATATAGTAAGCTTTAAAAGCTTAGTAAGCCATATACAAATAAAGTCATCATATGAATATTTGCATACTAGTTCAAATATGCTAAGCATAGCTAAACACATTCAAGTTGACAAACCTTTCTCATTGTACACATATTCAATATCTTAATTGAATTTATCAAATACTTCCCTTTTCAATACTCGTATGAATCTCGTACGTACCTAAGTCACTTAACTCATTCACATATTCTTTCTCAACTTGACTTTTCCTGTTGAATCATTCGGAATTGTTAAGGATACTTAAAAATTACATAAAGCTCGTACAATGCCATATCCCAGATCTGGTCTTACATGCTATCACATATCGATGCCACTGTCCCAGACAAGGTCTTACATGAAATTGAATAAAGATGCCAATGTCCCAGACATGGTCTTACATGTAATCACAATACAATGCCAATGTCCCAAACATGGTCTTACAAGTAATCACATCTTGATAACTTAATGTCATGACATTCGTATCCTTTACTATTCCTAAGGTTCGTACGGGACTTTCAGATGTCGAAACTTCATCGATTCTTGCTCTATTTTCTCATTCAACATTCATAGAAATTCGGTGACAATTAAACATATATAATTCAATTTAAAGACATTTATTTGCATATGAACTTACCTCGTATATACAATGAACGGATCATACCGACTATTCGACAACTTTCGATTTCCCCCGATCTAAATCCAATTTCTTTCGTTCTTAATCTATATACATTCAAAATTACCTCTTCTATTCATCAACACATGCAATTTAGTCCACAAACACATATTTGGCCATTTTTACCTTTAGCCCTTAAAGTTCTACATTTTTACAATTTAGTCTCTATTTCATAAAATTCAAAATTTAAAGACAACCCATGCTAGCTGGATTTTGTATAGCTTCATAGCAGCCCATATTTTCATCTATTTCACACTTTTAACCACAACATTTCACATTTTCTCAATTTAATCCCTAATTGACATTTTTGTCAAAAATCACTTAACTAAACATATATATCTATCACCAAGCTTCCATAATTCATCATCAAGCATTCAAAAACACATGAATTCATCCATGGCACTTCACAAAATTATCATCAATTCTGAAATGAAGACCCGGGCTAGTTAATACTCGAAGTAACGATCACAAAAACATAAAAATCATTAAAAACCGAGCAAAAGATAAACCTTAATCAAGCCCCACAAGTGCCGAATATTAAAGCCCTGGAATGACTTCTTTTTTCTTTCCTATTTTCGATTATGGATGATGAAAATAAAGATGATAATGCTTTTGTTTTTATTTAACATATGTTAATTACTTATTTACTAATTTGACATTGGTTTAAAACATTAATAAACATCAAATACGTGCCCATTTATGTCCATTCCCACTATCAATGGTCTATTCACAACATAAGGACCTTTCATTTAATAAGCCATGGCAATTAATCACTTTAAACAAGTAGAATACAACTTTTACATTTTACGCGATTAAGTCCTTTTTCTCAAATTGAGCTATTACACGATAAAATTAGCTCACGAATTTTTCACACATATATAATCACATGCTATAAACACCAAAAATAATATTAAAATAATTTTACGACCTCAGATTTATGGTTCCAAAACCACAATTCTAATTTAGCTAAAATCGAGCTGTTACAACTCTCCAACTTAGGGATTTTCATCCCTGAAAATCTTATCAGTGAATAGGTTAGGGTTTTGATTTCTCATAGCATCCTCAGGTTCCCACGTAGCTTCTTCCACCCCATGCCGATGCCACAAGACTTTCACTAATGCTATTCTTTTATTTCTCAGCTCTTCGATCTCACGAGCTAAAATTTAGTTTGGTTTTTCACTGTACGATAAATCTGACTGAATCTCAACTTCGGTCGGGGAAATAATATGCTAGGGATCAGATCTATACCTTCGAAGCATCGACACATGAAATACATTATGTATATTTTCTAACTCAAACAGCAATGCTAGCCGATAAATAACTGATCCAACTCACTCAGATTGACCATCTGTCTACGGGTGAAATGCGGTACTGAAATGTAGCTTTGTACCCAGTGCATCTTTCAGTTTCTTCCAAAACCTCAATGTGAACCTCGAATCTCTATCTGAAACAATAGAAATAGGTGCTCCATGTAATCTCACAACCTTGGAGATATACAACTCAACTAACTTTTCAAGCGAATAATCTGTTCGTACCAGAATGAAATAAGCCGATTTTGCCAATCTATCAACTATAACCCAAATCGCATCTTTCTTTCTCGAAGATAGGGGCAATCCTGACACAAAATCCATAGTCACTCTATCCAATTTCCACTCAGGAATCATAATCGGCTGCAATAAACCAAATGGTGCCTGATACTTAGCTTTAACTTGCTGACAAATCAAATATTTTGAAACAAATTCTGAAATATCACGTTTCATACCAGGCCACAAATAAAACTGTTTCAAGTCATTATACATTTTCTTGCTTCCCAGATGAATAGATAAACGACTACTATGTGCTTCGTTCAAAATCATCCAAATGAGCTTTGAATTTATTGGAACACATATTTGGTCTCTGGATCTTAAACAATCATCGAAATTAACTTGAAACTCTAAATTAAAGTTTGAATCACATTGAGTCCGTTTTTCTAACATTTCATTATCAACTTTCTGAGCTTCAAAAATCTATTGTAAAAACAACGATCTCGCTTTCAACTCAGCTATAGCCGAGCCATCATCAGATAGAGCCAACTGAGTATTCATTGCACGTAGAGCAAATAAAGATTTTTGGCTTAATGCATCAGCAACAACATTTGCATTTCCTAAATGATAATTAATCACTAACTCGTAATCTTTTAGCAATTCTAGACATCTCTGCCGTTACAAATTTAAATCTTTCTGAGTCATCAGATATTTCAAACTCTTGTGATCTGAATAAACATGGCATTTCTCACCGAGCAAATAATGGCGCAAAATTTTCAATGCGAATACAATGGCTACTAACTCTAAATCGTGTGTCAGGTAATTCTTTTCATGTGGTTTCAACTGTCTCAAGGCATAAGCTATGGCTTTGCCTTCCTACATCAAAACGCAGCCTAGACCATTTAACGATGCATCACTATATATCACAAATTCTTTACCTGATTCTGGCTGTACTAACATTGGAGCTTCAGTCAAAAGAGCTTTTAGTAAATCAAAACTTTTCTGACATTTCTCGAGCCATTCAAACTTTACATCTTTCTGAAGCAATCTCGTCAATGGAGTCACAATCATTGAAAAGCCTTTCACAAATATTTTATAATAGCTGGCGAGCCCAGGAAACTACAAACTTGAGATGCATTTCTTGGAGGCTTCTAATCTATAATTGCAGATATCTTAATCAAGTCAACTAGAATGCCCGATGCTGACACAATATGCCCCAGAAAACCAACCTCACGCAACCAGAATTCACATTTACTGAACTTTGCATATAACTGCTTATCACGCAGAGTCTACAATACAATTCTCATATGCTCGGCATGCTCAGTTTCATCTCATGAATATATCAATATGTCATTAATAAATACAACAACAAATCGATCTAAGTACAGTATGAAAATTCAATTCATTAAGTCCATAAAAATAGTAGGTGCATTCGTTACTCCAAAAGACATAACTAAGAATTCATAATGACTATACCTCGTTCTAAATGCAGTTTTTGACATATCAGAGTCTCTAACTCGCAATTGGTAATAACCTGATCTCAAATCTATCTTTGAAAACACTGTAGCCCCTTTCAATTGATCAAACAAATCATCAATCCGCGGTAGAGGGTATTTATTCTTGATTGTCACTTTGTTTAGCTATCGATAGTCTATACACATTCTCATCATGGCATCTTTCTTTTTCACAAATAACACCGGTGCACTCCAAGGAGAGAAACTTGGTCTAGTAAAACCTGTATCTGTCAACTCTTGTAACTAGGCTTTTAATTTTTTTTATTCTGTCGGAGCCATTCTATACGGAGCTATTAATATCGGTGTACCCGAAACTAACTCAATGCCAAACTCAACCTCTCAGATCGGTGGTAAACCTGGTAACTCTTTAGGAAACACATTTGGATACTCACACACAACTGGCACTGATTCAACTTCTTTTCAGTCACTTTCGTATCAAGTACATAGGCAAAATAAGCTTCGCAACCCTTTCTCACATATTTCTGAACTAACATCGATGAAATCACTTCTGGTAAACCATTCAGATCATCTGACTCAATCCAGACAATCTCATTATTCTGGCATCTCAGATCAATCGTCTTTCGTTTGCAATTCATAATAGCATCATGCAACGTTAGCCAATCCATAAACAGAATTATATCAAATTCATCAAATGGTAACAACATCAGATCAATCGAAAAATAGAAATCTCGAATCATCAACAGATAGTTCTTGCACACTTTATCAACTAAAACACACTTGCCTAAGGGGTTCGATACTCTAATTACAAATTCAGTAGACTCTATAGGCAAAGTCTTACTGGATACTAAATTCACACATATATACGAATGAGTAGATCTTGGATCTATTAATGCAATAACTTTAGTATCATAGAAAGTAAAAGTACCGGTGATAACATCTGGAGATGACACTTCTTCGCGAGCGCGAATAGCGTAGGCTCGTGCAGGTGCTCTGGCCTCTGACCTCACAGTCAAATCTTTAGTCACTCTCTGGCTATCACTCACATTTCTCATTTTTTTGGGTGGTCTACCTCTAACTGTAGTGTTACTTGGTCTCGTATTTTGTACTGTATCTTGCTCAGCCAACCTCGGACAGTTTCGAATAAAATGATCTATTGATCCACATTTAAAACAGGCTCGATCATTCAATCTACAATCACCAATATGTCGTTTTCCATAATGTCTACACTCGGTTCAGTTTTGTCTCAATCTGCCAACACTAGCAATAGATGTAGCTTGAGCTTTAGAACTCACATGTTGCTTTTCACGATCCCTGATTGAATGTCTCACTAATGCAGTAGAACAATTGAACGAGTCTCAAAATTTCTTCGATGAAGATTGATACATATTACTCATCGATATTTTTCTTGAGTCTCTAGCTTCTGAGTCTGCTTTTCTCTTTTCTTTGCTGAAATCCTCGGCTTTACAAGCCCTCTCAACCAAAATGACAAATTCTTTCAATTCAAGAATCCTGACTAACAGTTTTATATCTTTATTCAACCCATTAACGAATCGTTTACACATGATCTCCTCAGTAGATAGATATTCTTCAGCATATTTACTTAAATGTACCAACTCTCTTTCATACTAAGCGACAGTCATCCGGCCCTGTTTCAACTCTAAAAACTCTTTATGCTTTTGATCAAGGAATCACTGACTTATGTACTTTTTTCAGAACTCGGATTGAAAGAACTCCCAAGTAACCCGTTCTTTAGGAACCACCGATGTCAATGTTTTCCACCAATGGTACGCATTGTCTCTTAGTAAAGATACCACGCACTTGATACATTCTTCAGGAGTGCAAGACAATTTACCGAATACTCTAATCGTGTTCTCGAGCCAGAACTCAGCTTTCTCAGCATCTTCATCAATAATAGCCCGAAACTTCTCAGCCCCATGTTTACGAATCTTATCCACTGGCGGCTTATTCAATTGCATTTGATCTATAACTTGAGGAACTACAAGGGTTTGTTGAGGAACAGGTGGGGTGGAGGTTGTTGAGCAGCCGGATTCGTTCGAACGAACTCCGTGAACCACTCACTCATCATTTGGAAGAAGGCTTACTTAGCCTCTCCCCCTTGACTACTTGACATCGGCTTAGAATCAACCTGCGTTGCCCCTTGAGCAGAAGTGGGCGCATTACTTTCCACATCGTTAGCTATTGCTCGTTCGGGATCTATTTACTATACGAAAAACACATTTTAACTGCCAAGAATCATCACACTATCGCAGTTTATATATATGGCATGTATAGCTAGATTCTTACTCACTACGTTAGTCCTAGAATCGACTAAACTGTGGCTTTGATACCAATAAAATGTAACACCCTTAACCCATATCCGTAGCCGACATAAGGTTACTAGGCATTACCGATCATTCACAACATAAATCATGCATTTCCACACAAACATCAATCAAATATAATCACATTGTCCCTTATAAGGCTATACAAGACCTTAAACATGCTTAGAAGAGGTTCGGGACTAAACCAATAACATTTGTTAACTTTGGGAAACATAGAAAATTTTCTTGCATTTAAGGGTCACATGCCCGTGTGAACAGGCCGTGACCAGAAATGCCCATGTCACAGGCCGTGTGAAAACAGGACATACATTCTAACTTGCACCACATGGTCGAGGACACGCCCGTGTGCCAGGCCGTGCAAAATCTAGAAGCGCTACTGACTTGGGTCACACAGCCAGCCATACGCCCATGTGCCACACATGGCCAGTAGTTATGCCTATGTATCTAGGCCATGACAAATCTGTAAGGTATACTGACTTAATTCGAAAGGGTACCTCAGGAGACACACAGCTGTGTAGCATGACCATGTGTCGCACACGGTTGAGACACACGCCTGTGTCTCTTCCCGTGTTGACAAAATAGGCTATTTGCAAAGCCAATTTGCCACCCTTTTTACATGTACACCTAGCAACCAAAATGATACCATTTCAATACATTTATAGGCAACCAAAACATGCCAATTCATACACATATCATGCCACCTATACTCAACCATTTCAACTACTCAATTCCACATTCAAAACATATCAAGTGCTTATGCCAAAATCATCAAAACTTACATAACTTCTAAAAGTATTTACTCATCAAATTATCATCTATTTCATGTCACAAAACAACCATAACATCATCTCAAAATCAGACCACAATATGCCAACTTCCAAGAAATAATACTCCAACTTACAACTACCCAAAAAAGTAACCATGTAGCCATACCAAACAAGCCAACACATAAGGCGTTATATACATCACATACATCACTTATCAAACACATAATTTAAGCCAACTTAAATAGCCAAATACACACCAACATTTGCATCATTAACAAGCCAAATCTCATGGCTATTATCACAGCTCAAAACATAATACCAACTCACTAGCCTATACATGTCATATACCATATATACAAAGCTCTAAAAATACCAATGAGATAATCGATAGTGTGACGATATTTCCCGACGATTCTCGAGTCTGAGGTAGCTTCGATAATCTATAAAATAGTGAAAAATAAATACAGTAAGCTTTAAAAGCTTAGTAAGCCATATACAAATAAAGTCATCATATGAATATTTGCATATCAATTCAAATATGCTAAGCATAGCTAAACACATTCAAGTTGACAAACCTTTCTCATTGTACACATATTCAATATCTTAATGAATTCATCAAATACTTCCCTTTTCAATACTTGTATGAATCTCGTACGTACCTGAGTCACTTAACTCATTCACACATTTTTTCTCAACTTGACTTTTCCTGTTGAATCATTCGAAATTGTTAAGGATACTTAAAAATCACATAAAGCTCGTACACAATGCCATATCCCAGATATGGTCTTACATTCTATCACATATCGATGCCACTGTCCCAGACAGGGTCTTACATAAAATTGAATAATGATGCCAATGTCCCAGACATGGTCTTACATGTAATCACAATACAATGCCAATGTCCCAAACATGGTCTTACATGTAATCACATCTTGATAACTTAATGTCATGACATTCGTATCCTATACTATTCCTAAGGTTCATACGGGACTTTCAGATGTCGAAACTTCATCGATTCTTGCTCTATTTGCTCATTCAACATTCATAGCAATTCAGTGACAATTAAACATATATAATTCAATTTAAAGACATTTATTTGTATATGAACGTACCTCGTATATACAATAAACGGATCGGACCGACTATTCGACAGCTTTTGATTTCCCCCGATCTAAATCTAATTTCTTTCGTTCTTGATCTATATACATTCAAAATTACCTCTTTTATTCATCAACACATGAAATTTAGTCCACAAACACATATTTGGGCATTTGTACCTTTAGCCCCTAAAGTTTTTCATTTTTACAATTTAGTCTCTATTTCATAAAATTCAAAATTTAAGGACAACCCATGCTAGCCAGATTTTGTATAGCTTCATAGCGGCCCATATTTTCATCTATTTCACACTTTTAACCACAACATTTCACATTTTCTCAATTTAATCCCTAATTGACATTTTTGTCAAAAACTACTTAACTAAACATAGATATCTGTCACCAAGCTTCCATAATTCATCATCAAGCATTCAAAAACACATGAATTCATCCATGGCACTTCACAAAATTATCATCAATTTAGAAAATTAAGACACGGGCTAGTTAATACTCGAACAACGACCATAAAAACATAAAAATCATCAACAACCGAGCAAAATACATACCTTAATCAAGCCACACAAGTGTCGAATATTAAAGCCCTAAAATGACTTCTTTTTTCTTTCTTATTTTCGGTTATGGATGATGAAAATGAAGATGATAATGCTTTTGTTTTGATTTAACATATGTTAATTACTAATTTACTAATTTGACCTTGGTTCAAAACATTAATAAACATACGTGCCCATTTATGTCCATTACCACTATCAATTGTCTATTCACAACATAAGGACCTTTCATTTAATAAGCCATGGCAATTAAGCACTTTAAACAAGTAGAATACAACTTTTATATTTTACGTGATTAAGTCCTTTTTCTCAAATTGTGCTATTAAATGATAAAATTAGCTCACGAAATTTTCACACATATATAATCACATGCTATAAACCCCAAAAATAATATTAAAATAATTTTACAACCTCGAATTTGTGATTTCAAAATCACTGTTCTGATTTAGCTAAAACTGGGCTATTACAGCTTGACTGTTTCAACCTCAATCATCTTCAAATTCTCAAAATCTTTTCTGAGAATAATAAGTTGTTGTTGTATGGTCTTACCAGAACCTTAAAACTCCTCATTTAGCTTATCCCAAGCTTTTATTGGAGTCTCACAAGCCATAATACGTGTGAATATGACATTTCAGACGTCATTCTATATACAAGTGTTTTTATGACCTTCTCAATGACCCTGCTATTTTCGAACTCTTCCCCAAGTAACCTAATGTTATTTACAACTGCCATAATCTTGTCTGCGTACTGCTTGACTATACAGCCTCAATCATCTTCAAATTCTCAAAATCTTTTCTGAGAATAGTAAGTTGTTGTTGTATGGTCTTACCAGAACCTTGAAACTCCTCATTTAGCTTATCTCAAGCTTCTGTTAGAGTTTCACAAGCAATAATACATGTGGATATGTATAATATCCCGATTTTGGGCCTAGTCGAAACAGTGGTTTCGGGACCACAAATCCGACGAAGAAAATTTTACTTTTATTATATTTTTATGGTCTACGATTTCACAGAATAATTTCGTAAAAAAAATTTCGTTCGAAAATTTCGACGTTTGGGCACTCAATTTGGTCAAAAGGACTAAATTGTAAAAAGTGCAAAAGTTGAGTTCTACATGTTAGAGGTGTCTAATTGTTATAAAATTTTAAATGGGAGGTCCTTAAATGGTAATTATACCACTAATTAATTTTTGGACAAAAATAGACATGAAATGGGTGTAATAAAATATTTTTAAGTTAGGGGCATTTTGGTAAACTAATAATTAAAAGAATTAAAAAGGAAAATGAGCCAAATTAGCTATCATCTTCTTCATTCAACCGTTTCTACCAGCAGCAGCCATGGTTAGGGTTTTTTCAAACTCCCAAGCTCGATTGTAAGTGATCCCTAGCCCTGTTTTTAAAGTTTTTTACATTTTTGAAATCCCGATAACTTGATTAAGCTTACTCTAGCAACAATTTAACCTAGGGTTTATATTTGGAAAAGTACCCATAGGTGAAATGTGTTTATTTTGATGTTTTATGGTAGAATATGAAGCTTGAAATTGTGTTAAACAACTTTTGCTAAGCGATTTTATGTGAAAACGAGTAAAATGACATAATCGGTAAAAATACCTAATGTTCATAAGTACATGTTAGAGTGAGAATTTGATGTTGCTATATAAGGAAAAAATGATCATCGTGTCATAAAACATAAGAAAATAGGATGAAGTTTAATTTACGAGCCTAGGGGCAAAAATGTAATTTTGACAAAGTTTAGGGGCAGAATTGTAATTTTGCCAAAATATGGTTTTGGGTCAATTTGAATAATTTGAGTCCTAATTAGGCTATATTTGTAATGATAGAGCAAGGAAAATTGAAATTCAGGCTAGAATCGGGAAAATACCAAGTTGTGGACTAAAATGGTAAATTGTCATTTCTAGATCCGAGGTAAGTTCATGTGTAAATGTGGTAACATAATTGTCATTTTAAGTAATTTAATATTATTTATATG
Source organism: Gossypium anomalum (assembly GCA_025698475.1). NCBI lineage: Eukaryota > Viridiplantae > Streptophyta > Magnoliopsida > Malvales > Malvaceae > Gossypium > Gossypium anomalum. The sequence continues at coordinate 53,544,459 of CM046968.1, read as the reverse complement.
ATATGATGATTATTATCATGAAATATTATGCTTTGTGAATTATTATTTAGTAATATGCAAATCATGTGAGCTACTTGATAAATATGAAATGCTACCAAGTATCGGTTCCGACATTCCGTGGAAGACGACAAAGATGTGTGATCGAGGAAAATCCGGTTTGAACCTTGGCAATAGATTAGGATACAAGTTACATGTCACTAGGATATTTGATTTCCGAACTCGTTGAGTTGAGTCCGGGTTCGTGAGATGTAACTAGGCATCCGAGCTCGTTGAGTTGAGTCCGAGTTCACTTATGGATGCGAATGCCCGAGCTCGTTGAGTTGAGTCCGAGTTCTCTTATAGGCGGGTTACATGGTAGCTTTGTAACACCCCTAACCCGTGTCTGATCGCCGGTTTAGGCTATGAGGTATTACAGAGCTAAACATTTAATTCCATTCCTATAATTTATTAACTAAGAACCTCAATCGAGCTGAAAACATATATATCTTTTAGTTATAAAAATATATACACCATTTTCACATGGCCAAAATATTTTCAAATACAAAACGTAACTATTACCGGTCTAACCTATACATGCCATATCAAGGCCAAAATGCAACTATACCAAAAAGAGTCGATAGTATGATGAACTGTAGATGATTCCCCGAGTCAGTGGCCGATATCGACAATCTATAAAACAAAGAAATAAAGAACAGAGTAAGCTTTCGAGGCTTAGTAAGTTTTAAGCATTTCAACAATTAAAGCATGTCAATTAAAACGAACAACAAATATTACAAGACTCGTATTCAATTTTCAATCACTAGGCCGAATATACACAATTATACTACATATAAAGACTATTGGCCGAATATATGTATATACACAAAGAAATTTTTAACATATGCTTTACTTAACCTTATGGCTCAAACAACTGATTTAATTCACACATTTTCATATAATGACAGACATCGACCGAATAGGTCATTCTCTTATTCATAAATATAATAACCTTTCACACAATTATGTCGTTATTTGATATTAATCATTCACCTAGAAATCAATTCACATATATAAGTACGTGATACGTACCTGGACATTATCATATATCACACATAATCAATAATAGTTTTCTTTGAACATTCAAATTTGTAATCCCCCTCGAATCACCGGCGTTAAGCTTGCTAGGTTTACAAACCCGAATCCAGTTGCTAGCACAAAGCCTGCGGAACTTTAAGTTCGGATATAGTACCAGCACGAAGCCTGCGGGATTTAACCCGGATATATATATTACCAGCACAAAGCCTGCGGGATTTAACCAGGATATATATTACATATTGAATGCTAAGCGTATTTATCCATATGATAACTCGGCTCACATAACATATCACATTTGTACATCATTTGAATATAAGCACACAAAGAAACACACCTTCAATATAACCTCGGTTCAACACTTATACATAATAACACATAACCATTTATTTGTCTCAGCTTAACTCCTACTATTCATTCAATCATATGCCATATACTCAATTTATTTATCATACTTATTTCATTATATCAATTATCTAATAACTGTAATTACTCAAAACTTACCTCGGATATATTTGAACAGTTACGGATAGGCTACTCAATTGCTTTCTCTTTTCCCTTATCTGATTTTGACCCTTTTTGCTCTTGAGCTTGATTTAAAACAAATAGATTTATTCAATTACTTATTGATTAAGCAATTTAATTTAATACATGTATATCATATATTTATGGTACAAATGACCTTACTAGCTAGCTATTTAAACATCACACATGTGCCCTACTCATGCACAATCGAACATATTACTATGTTACAATCAACAACTACATTTATCCCCAAATAATAGATTAAAATTATCAAGGAACATTTTTACTAACTTATTACCTTGCATATTCGAATTTCATAAACTAATTTGCATACAAATTTCACGTATTTTATTATGGAATAAGTGCCGAATTATAGTTTGTAATAAAGTCAAAATATATCTCTTATCATAGAAATGAACTTACAATGACCTAGAATACATTCTTGCCAAATCACAATTTAAACACAAACTTAACATTGTAATCTCTTTTTATTAACAAACCACATTAGCTAATCATTCAAATTTAAGATATAATTACATACATTGTTTATACATTCATATCAATTGACTTCATTCATCAAGACCTCCAATACGAAATGCAAAACATCCAAAATTTGCTTGAACCTAAAGTCTTTGGCCGAATATTACTAAACTCAAGCCACCATATTTACTTTTTTTTTATCCCTAAGTCACACCCACAAATCACATTTGGCACTTCTCATTCAAAAATTCACAATTATTCAAATTCACTTACAAGCTCATTTATATGACATCTAAAGCATTAAACAAATTTTTCATCGAGAATATAGCATGACCGATTACCTATTTTTTTTTCCTAAATCCAAATTCGACATACCCAATAAATCAAATACCAACCTCAACTTTTAAACTAAATAACAAGCAACATAACACATCCAACATGTTTATCCATGCTAATGACATCAAGGCTTCTACTAATATAAAATTTAAGTTTCTTAGCCGAATTTTAAATCCTCCAAAACCTAAATTCAATCCAAGAAATATGTAGCATTCAAACTAATCATCTAAATTATGCATACATTTCTAAGGGTGGCATTAAACATACCTTCTTCTAGCAATCACCATAGCCAAAAATTACACAAAAATTTTATTCTTTCTCCCTTCTAGTTTCGGCAATGGAGGAACAAGATGAATCACTTTGGTTTCTCCTCCCATTAACCAATAATCTATTATCTTTTATTCATTAATTCATTTATTAGATATAAAAAGGTTAATATAAAATATATATTATATATAATTAACAATATCATGGCCGGCCACTATCCAATAATGGATAATTTGACGTGCAAGTCCCCTTTTTATTAATATGCATTAATATATCACTTTTAAAATTAGCCTATCACATTTCACAATTGTCTCACATAAGTCCTGTTAAAATTTCACATGCAAATGACAAAATTAAAGCATGAAACTTTCACACATGCATTTACTCACATCAAAAACATAGAATATAACATTTAATTATTTTTATAACTCGATTTTGTGGTCCTGAAACTAATTTCCGACTAGGGTCAAATTAGGGCTATCACACTCTCCCCCACATAAGGAATTTTCGTCCCCAAAAATCTTACCAGTGAATAAGTTAGGATATCGTTCTTTCATAGAGTTCTCGGGTTCCCAAGTAGCTTCTTCGATCCATGCTTGAGCCATAATACCTTTACTAATGGAACCTTTTTGTTTAGCAACTCTTTTACCTCGCGAGCTAGGATACGAATCGGTTCTTCTTCATAACTCAAGTCAGATTGAATTTCAACCTCTGATGGATTAATTATGTGCGATGGATCGGATCTATAACATCGAAGCATCGAGACATGAAAAACATTGTGAATCTTTTCAAGCTCGGGGGTAAAATCAATCTGTATGTGACCGGCCCAACTCGTTCGGATATTTCATACGGCCCGATGAACCTCGGACTCAATTTGCCTTTACGGTTAAATCTGAGCACCTTTTTCCATGGTGAAACTTTAAGAAACACTTTGTCTCCGACCTGATATTCAATGTCTTTTCACTTCAAATCTGCATACAACTTTTGACGATCTGAAGCTACTTTCAGACTTTCATGGATTACTTTTAATTTCTGCTCAGCATCTTTAATCAAATCAACCCCGAAGATTTAATTTTCACTAAGCTCGGTCCAAAACAACGGTGTACGGCATTTATGACCTTACAAAGCCTCATAAGGTGCCATCTTAATGCTTGATTGAAAACTATTGTTGTAAGCGAATTCAATCAAAGGCAAATACCGTTCCCATGAACCACTAAACTCAAGGATACAACATCTCAACATATCCTCGAGTAACTGAATTATCTGCTTAGATTGACCATCAATCTGGGGATGAAAAGTGGTGCTAAAATGCAACTTCGTACCCAAAGCTTCTTGCAATTTCTTCCAAAATTGCGATGTGAATCTCGGATCTCTATCCGACACAATAGAAATAGGTACCCCGTGTAACCTTACAATCTGAGAAACGTACAATTCAGCTAGTTTGTCCAGTGAATAATCTGTACATACGGGGATAAAATGAGCCAACTGAGTCAGTCTATCAACAACAACCCAAATTGCATCTTTCTTACTTGACGACAATGGCAACCCAGATACAAAATCCATAGTGACTCGATCCCATTTCCATTCGGGTATCATGATCGACTGAAGTAACCCTGAAGGCACTTGATGTTCCGCTTTCACTTGTTGACATATCAAACACTTCAAAACAAAGTCAGAGATGTCTCGTTTCATACCAGGCCACCAAAACTGACGTTTCAGATCGTTGTACATTTTCGTACTCCTCGGGTGAATTGACATTTGGCTACTATGAGCCTCGTTCAAAATTACCGAAATAAGTTCTGAATTTTTTGGAACACACAATCGACTTCTGAACCTCAAACAATCATCGTCATCAATTTGAAACTCTGATTCCATATTTGAAACACATTCAGCTCGATTAGCAACCAATTCATCATCGACTTTCTGAGCTTCACGTATTTGATGAATCAATAATGGTTTGGCCCTTAATTCTGCTACTAACACATTATCGGATGAAACGGACTGTTGTACATTCATCGCTCGTAAAGAAAACAGTGATTTATGACTTAAAGCATCGGCAACCACGTTAGCCTTTCCCGGGTGATAGTCGATGACAAGCTCATAATCTTTCAACAACTCAAGCCAACGTCTTTGTCGCAGATTCAAATCTCTTTGAGTCATTAAATATTTGAGGCTTTTGTGATCCGAATATACATGGCACCTCTCACCAAACAAGTAATATTGCCATATTTTCAAAGCAAATACGATGGCAGCTAATTGGAGATCATGAGTCGAATAGTTTTTCTCATGTGGTTTCAATTGCCTCGATGCGTAAGCCACAACTCGACCCTCTTGCATCAATACACAACCCAATCCATGTAATGATGCATCACTGTAAATGACAAACTCTTTACCGGATTCAGGCTGTACTAACACTGGGGCTTCTGTCAAAAGCGTTTTTAGTTGGTCGAAACTTTTCTGGTACTTTTCTGACCATTCGAACTTAATATCTTTCTGAAGTAGCTTCGTCATTGGTGTGGCTATCATCGAAAAACCCTTTACAAATCGTCTGTAGTAACTGGCAAGTCCCAGAAAGCTCCGAACTTCAGTAATATTTCTCGGGGGCTTCTAATCAAGTATGGCTGAAATTTTGCTCGGATCAACTCGAACACCTGATGCGGATACTACATGTCCCAAAAAGCTAACTTCTCTCAACCAGAACACACATTTACTGAATTTAGCATATAACTGCTTATCCCGTAAAATCTGCAACACTAATCTCAGGTGCTCGGCGTGTTCAGCTTCATCACGTGAATAAATCAAGATGTCATCTATAAACACAACTACAAACCGATCCAAATACTGTCTGAAAATTTGTTTCATCAAATCCATAAATATTGCAGGGGTATTAATGAGCCCAAACGGCATCACTAAGAACTCGTAGTGACCGTATCTCGTTCTAAAAGTAGTTTTAGGTATATCTGAGTCTCGAACTCGCAACTGATAATAACCCGATCTCAAATCTATTTTTGAAAACACTGAGGCTCCCCTAAGTTGATCAAACAAATCATCAATACGCGGTAACAGATATTTATTCTTTATTGTCACTTTATTCAACTGACGATAGTCGATGCACAACCTCATGGTCCCGTCCTTCTTTTTCACAAACAACACTGGTGCACCCCAAGGTGAGAAACTCGGTCGAGCGAAACCTCTATCCGTCAACTCTTGCAAATGAGCTTTCAATTCCTTTAATTCAGTTGGTGCCATACGATACGAAGCTATCGAAATCGGTGTAGTCCCAGGTACAAGTTCAATGCCAAACTCTACTTCCCGATCAGGTGGTAACCCCGGTAATTCTTCGGGAAAAATATCTGGATATTCACAAACCACTGGCACTGATTCAAGCTTCTTTTCTGATGCTTTACTATCAAGTACATATGCAAGATACGCTTCACACCCCTTTCTCACATATTTTTGAGCCAACATCGAGGATATTATTATTGCTGGCAATCCGTTCAAATCAGTAGACTCAACTCGGATTATCTCATTATTTGCACATCTCAAATCAATGGTCTTACTTTTGCAATTCACAACTACATCATGTACGGTCAACCAATCCATACCGAGGATAACATCAAATTCATCAAATGGTAAAAGCATCAAATCGGCTGGAAAGCAGTAATCTCAGACTACTAGGGGGCATTTCTTACACACCTTGTCGACAAGCACATAACGACCCAAGGGATTCGACACTCGAATAACAAACTCAGTAGACTCAACAGATAAAGTCTTATTGGATGCTAAAGTCTCACATAAATATGAATGAGTAGAACCAGGGTCAATCAAAGCAATCACATCAGTATCAAAAAGAGTAAAAGTACCGGTAATAACATCTGGTGATGAAGCATCCTCGCGTGCACGTATAGCATAAGCTCTAGTAGGAGCACAAGCCTCGGATCTGGTTGTAGCATCTTTAGACCCTCTCTGACCGCCGCTAGTATTCCCCGTATTCCTAGGTGGTCTACCTCGTGCTGGAGTAATACTCTGTTTCCCACTCTGATTCATATTTTGCTCGGATAATCTTGGGCAGTCTTTAATAAAATGGTCGGCTGATCTGCATTTATAACAAGAGCGGTCATGAAATCTACAACTCCCCAAATACCATTTTCCACAATACTTGCACTCAGTTCTATCCCGTCGATCATTTCCAACACTGGCTACTGAAGTGGCTCACGTACTCACAGGGGGTCGACCGTGGTCTCATCTGGAAAAACCCAAAATGTTCTTTGATCGTCCTGAATCATCTCAAAATTTCTTCGATGATTGCTGAAAAGACTTTCCTGAAGATCTTTTACGAAATTCTCCAGCTTCGACATCAGCTTTTCTTTTCTATTTACTAAGTTCTTCGGCTTTGCAAGCTCGCTCAATAAGTACTGCGAACTCTCATATTTCAAGAACGCCAACAAACATTTTTATATCTTCATTCAACCCGTCTTCAAAACGTTTACACATAATAGCCTCAAATGATACACATTGCCGAGCATATCTACTAAGTCTGACAAACTTCTGTTCATAATCAGTAACCGACATAGAGCCCTGTTTAAGCTCAAGAAATTCTTTTCATTTCTGATCGATGAACCTCTGACTGATATACTTTTTTCGGAACTCAGTTTGGAAGAACTCCCACGTCACCCGCTCTCTGGGTACAACAGAAACCAATGTATTCCACCAATAATAGGCAGAATCACGTAGCAAAGATATAGCACATTTCAGGCATTCATCGGGTGTGCAGGACAGTTCATCAAACACTCAGATAGTGTCGTCCAACCAAAATTCAACTGACTCAGCATTATCGCTATTTGTGGCCTTAAATTCAGTAGCCCCGTGCTTTCTGATTCTGTCAACCGGGGGCTTATTTAACCTCGTCTGATCAATTACCAGAGGCATCATAGGTGCAGGGGGTGTATTATTAGGGAGTGGGGGTTGTGGAACAGCCGTATTAGTTCGAATGTATTAGTTGAACTAATCATTCAATACACTATAAAAAGCCTGTCTAGCTTCATCGTTTTGATTGCCCGCAATAGGTTGAGAGTCCATCGGCGCTGTCCCATGCGCGGGAGCAGGCGCTACACTCTCAACATCATCAGCTACCACTCGATTGGGATCGGGATCCATTACTATAAGAAAACACATTTTTAACTGTCAGAATTCATCACACTATCGTATTAATACTATATGGCAAGTATAACTAGACTCAAACACTCTACGTTAGTCCTAGAATCGACTAAATCGTAGCTCTGATACCAATAAAATGTAACACCCCTAACCCGTGTCTGATCGCCGGTTTAGGCTATGAGGTATTATAGAGCTAAACATTTAATTCCATTCCTATAATTTATTAACTAAGAACCTCAATCGAGCTGAAAACATATAGATCTTTTAGTTATCAAAATATATACACCATTTTCACATGGCCAAAATATTTTCAAATACAAAACATAACTATTACCGGTCTAACCTATACATGCCATATCAAGGCCAAAATGCAACTATACCAAAAAGAGTCGATAGTATGATGAACTGCAGATGATTCCCTGAATCAGTGGCCAATATCGACAATCTATAAAACAAAGAAATAAAGAACAGAGTAAGCTTTCGAGGCTTAGTAAGTTTTAAGCATTTCAACAATTAAAGTATGTCAATTAAAACGAACAACAAATATTACAAGACTCATATTCAATTTACAATCACTAGGCCGAATATACACAATTATACTACATATAAAGACTATTGGCCGAATATATGTATATACACAAAGAAATTTTTAACATATGCTTTACTTAACCTTATGGCTCAAACAACTAATTTAATTCACACATTTTCATATAATGACAGACATTGACCGAATAGGTCATTCTCTTATTCATAAATATAATAACCTTTCACACAATTATGTCGTTATTTGATATTAATCATTCACCTAGAAATCAATTCACATATATAAGTACCTGATACGTACCTAGACATTATCATATATCACACATAATCAAGAATAGTTTGCTTTGAACATGCAAATTTGTAATCCCCCTCGAATCACCAGCGTTAAGCCTGCTAGGTTTACAAACCCAAATCCGGTTGCTAGCACAAAGCCTGCGGAACTTTAAGTTCGGATATAGTACCAGCACAAAGCCTGCGGGATTTAACCCGGAAATATATATTACCAGCACAAAGCCTGTGGGATTTAACCCGGATATATATATTACATATCGAATGCTAAGCGTATTTATCCACATGATAACTCAGCTCACATAACATATCACATTTGTACATCATTTGAATATAAGCACACAAAGAAACACACCTTCAATATAACCTCAGTTCAACACTTATACGCAATAACACATAACCATTTATTTGTCTCAGCTTAACTCCTACTATTCATTCAATCATATGCCATATACTCAATTTATTTATCATACTTATTTCATTATATCAATTATCTAATAACTGTAATTACTCAAAACTTACCTCGGATATATTTGAGCAGTTACGGATAGGCTACTCAATTGCTTTCTCTTTTCCCTTATCTGATTTCGACCCTTTTTGCTCTTGAGCTTGATTTAAAACAAATAGATTTATTCAATTACTTATCGATTAAGCAATTTAATTTAATACATGTATATCATATATTTATGGTACAAATGACCTTACTAGCTAGCTATTTAAACATCACACATGTGCCCTACTCATGCACAATCGAACATATTACTATGTTATAATCAACAACTACATTTATCCCCAAATAATAGATTAAAATTATCAAGGGACATTTTTACTAACTTATTACCTTGCATATTCGAATTTCATAAACTAATTTGCATACAAATTTCAAGTATTTTATTATGGAATAAGTGCCGAATTATAATTTGTAATAAAGTCAAAATATATCTCTTATCATAGAAATGAACTTACAATAACCTAGAATACATTCTTGCCAAATCACAATTTAAACACAAACTTAACATTTTAATCTCTTTTTATTAACGAACCATATTAGCTAATCATTCCAATTTAAGATATAATTGCATACATTGTTTATACATTCATATCAATTGACTTTATTCATCAAGACATCCAATACGAAATGCAAAACATCCAAAATTTGCTAGAACCTAAAGTCTTTGGCCGAATATTACTAAACTCAAGCCACCATTTTTTTTTATCCCTAAGTCACACCCACAAATCACATTCGGCACTTCTCATTCAAAAATTCACAATTATTCAAATTCACTTACAAGCTCATTTATATGACATCTAAAGCATTAAACAAATTTTTCATCAAGAATATAGCATGACCGATTACTTATTTTTTTTTTCCTAAATCCAAATTCGACATACCCAATAAATCAAATACCAACCTCAACTTTTAAACTAAATAACAAGCAACATAACACATCCAACATGTTTATCCATGCTAATGACATCAAGGCTTCTACTAATATAAAATCTAAGTTTCTTAGCCGAATTTTAAATCCTCCAAAACCTAAATTCAATCCAAGAAATATGTAGCATTCAAACTAATCATCTAAATTATGCATACATTTCTAAGGGTGGCATTAAACATACCTTCTTCTAGCAATCCCCATAGCCGAAAATTAAACAAAAATTTTATTCTTTCTCCCTTCTAGTTTCGGCAATGGAGGAACAAGATGAATCACTTTGGTTTCTCCTCCCACTAACCAATAATCTATTATCTTTTATTCATTAATTCATTTATTAGATATAAAAAGGTTAATATAAAATATATATTATACATAATTAACAATATCATGGCCGGCCACTATCCAATAATGGATAATTTGACATGCAAGTCCCTTTTTATTTAATATGATTAATATATCACTTTTAAAATTAGCCTATCACATTTCACAATTGTCTCACATAAGTCCTATTAAAATTTCACATGCAAATGACAAAATTAAAGCATGAAACTTTCACACATGCATTTACTCACATCAAAAACATAGAATATAACATTTAATTATTTTTATAACTCAATTTTGTGGTCTCGAAACCACTTTCTGACTAGGGCCAAATTAGGGTTGTCACAAGCTTGGCTACATAAATTTCGTAGGCTATTGAGTTTGTCTAGCTGTGGGTATGGCACCTATGTGCATGCAATCCGTGTATCCGAATTATATTCCGATGTGTTCAACGGGTGAATCTTAAGTGAATAAGGAGAATACCTAAGACGAAAGTGACATGTTGGTAAGTGTGGTGAATGAAAAATTTTGACAGGTATGTGTTTAAACCCTCGAGTTGAGAACTTGGTATGATGAAATCGTGGTAAGATAGTAAATACACATGTAACATGAATGTCTTGGTGATATTTATGCAAATGATGTTTTAGGTTGGATTGCATGATTATGTTACTTGCTATTTGCATGTGAACTTACTAAGCATTTATGTTTATTCCCTCCTTTTCATTCTTTGTAGTTTTATCAAACTATCTCAAAAATCGAAAACGGTCGGAGGCTCGCTTACACTATCCGTGGACCATTTTGGTATAGTGGCTTGTATATTTTGAGTATGGCATGCATAGCATTATAATCATTTTGTGTATATGATCTAATGATATGGCTATTAAGTGGTAAGGAAATTCTTGGTAATGATTAGCCATTGGATGGCTAATCAAGATCATATTTGGTGTTATGTATGTTTAATGTGCTATCTAATCCATGGAAATTCATAAAAAGGTGATTTGCTATAAAACAGTATCATACAGCAGCAATGATGTAAGTTTGAAAAATCACTAAAAATAGTAAAGACATAATTATATGGTGAATAAAATATGAAGTTGAATCTTATTGAGCCTATTTTCATATGGAAGAAACAAAACAGGTAAATGAGTTGTATTTTATGAGATATTTGAGTTTTGGTGAAACAGGGTCAGAGCAATTTCTAAATCCCCTGTTTTGATTTTATAAATGCACTAAAAATTGTACAAAAATAATTAGTTGTCAAAATTTATATGTACAAATTCATTTTTGAGTCTATTTTTAAGAAAAACAAACTTTATAGCCATATGAATTCTGTCAAGAGAAAAAAGTGATTCGTAGTGAACAGAGGTCAGAGTAGTCAAATACTAAAACAAGGGAAACATTAACTAATAAAATGTACTAATTGGCCCAACCAAAAATTCTGGAAAAACATTTGTAAATAGATATATGAGTCTAGTTTCAGGGAAAATTTATGGATTTGAATTTCAAATTTTGTAACGCGAGATATGAATTTTTTTAGCGACTGTGACGCAAATGGTCAATTTATTACGAAAGGTGAAATAAATTGTTTGAAATTGTTTAAGTGATAAATTAAGTCTGTTAACGCCTCGTGCTCGACTCCGGCGACAGTCTCGGGTAAGGGGGTGTTACAATATGACATTTTAGACGTCATTCTATATACAAGTGTTGTTATGACCTTCTTAATGACCCTGCTATCTGTGAACTCTTCCCCAAGTAACCTAATGTTATTTACAACTACCATAATCTTGCCTGCGTACTGCTTGACTATTTCAGCCTCAATTATCTTCAAATTCTCAAAATCTTTTCTGAGAATAATAAGTTGTTGTTGTATGGTCTTACTAGAACCTTGAAACTCCTCCTTTAGCTTATCCCAAGCTTCTTTTGGAGTCTCACAAGCCATAATACGTGTGAATATGACATTTCAGACGTCATTCTATATACAAGTGTTGTTATGACCTTCTCAATGACCCTACTTTCTGCGAACTCTTCCCTAAGTAATCTAATGTTATTTACAACTGCCATAATCTTTTCTGCGTACTGCTTGACTATTTCAGCCTCAATTATCTTCAAATTCTCAAAATCTTTTCTGAGAATAATAAGTTGTTATTGTATGGTCTTACCAGAACCTTGAAACTCCTCCTTTAGCTTATCCCAAGCTTTTTTTGGAGTCTCACAAGCCATAACACGTGTGAATATGACATTTTAGACGTCATTCTATATACAGGACATTGCCTTGTATCTTTTAGCTTGCTTGTCACTGTGGTGTTTAATTTGAGCAATTGTAGCTTTGTCCTTCAATGGTGCTAACTCGACATCAGTATTCACAACCTCCCACAAGTCATAAGCTTACAAGTAAGTCTTCGTCTTGACAAATCATATATGATAAATTTCACCATTGAAAACTAATGGTGAAGGTGGTGAGAAACTTGCAGAAACTATGTGTATTCAGAACGAGCAATTAAGACCCTTAAGAAGATAGTTTTGTTACCAATTGTTGGAATTTCAATACTAAGGAAGAAAGAATTATAGAGAAGAAACGAGAAATTTAGCAACAAAATTGTTTGCAAAGATTTTTATTGTTTTTACTTATCTATTTTGAACAATGTAATAATAGTATTTATAATAAGAAAAACTCCTAAATATGGAAAGAAATAACAAAGACTTTTATACTAATAAATGCCAAATATAAATGCTAAATATATTATACTAATAAATACCAAATCTTCTCGAAAGAAAATATATTTTGTTTAACTTGACTTGCAAGCAACCTCTTTAAATCTTGTTCATATTTTTTAGTCCACCAAAGTTGAAGTGTTCGCCAAATTTGCATGAACGGTCATCTTGCAACAAGCTTTAATAACTAAACTAAAATATATAACATATAAAAATATGCTAAAAATTAGTGTTCAACACAAACCTATATTCATTGGGATTATGTCAACACTTCAATTTAGTACGATTTCATTACGATTAAGTCCAATTCCAACTTGTATACTAATTCATAAACTATCCAAAATTTCAATAGACATATATAAGCATTTAAACATAACTTAACAACAATTTAAACTTATTTATATCATGTTAACTTACCTGGCAAATAGCAACAATTTAAGTGTCAAAGGCTACTTAGCACTTTTCCCTTTTTCTCATATATCATCTGATTGTTGTAAATCTCAATTTAAATCATAATTCAACTCAATTATCTATTTCAAACATCATTTAACCACATAATATAGTTATGTGATAATCAAATTTCACCTATGTAATAATTTCTCACGTTTTGCATTTATTTCAATTTAGCCCCTAAAACTAAAAATGCCATAGCTTTCAAATTTGCGGTTCAATTTTGAAATCGATCTCAATTATATCATTCTAAAGTTCATTAAAACCTATATTTACATAATTTTCATGCCCTTTTCAAATTTATTACATTTAGTCCTTAAGTTTGATATTAGCAACTTTTACTTTACAAACTAGTCCTTTAACATATCTAAGCTTCAAATCTAACCAAATAACCACAAAAGCTTCAATAATACATTAATTAAATTTTTTACAAAACTTTAATACTTTCACGAAATAGTCCCTAGGCTAGCTAAATTAAGCTATTGGGATCTTAAAAACATAAAATTTACGAAAAACGAGCTTAGTTTCATACCATGGAAGAGGAAGAAAGCCTGACCAAAAAAATCCAAGGTTTAGCTCGATTGGGGAAGAAAAGAAAAATGCTATGTTTTTATGTTTTATCATTATTTTTAACTTAACTTTTAATTAAGCATAATTATCAATAATAAGTCCACCAACTAATCATTAAGACTTGTAAGGGACTAACTGCATTTCTAAACCTTATAAAATTATCTAATAAGCCATTTTATCAAATAAAATTCAATAGCAATTAAGTTTACGATTTTTACGATTTAGTCTTATACCTTAATTAATTATCCGTTCAATAAAATTATCGTACCAAAAATCAATATAGCCCTAATATAGACTCATAAATATTAGACAATAACATTTGTGACTCGATCATTAGAATACAGGGTTTCAAAATTGTCATTTATGATATCATTAGAAAACGGGCTATTATAGTAAATGCAAGAAAAATGAGAAAAGCTAGGGTTTTTGTTGAAAAAGCTTGAAAGTAAAGAAGATGGTAGAAAATAAATAAGAATAAACACTTAAAGGTCAGACTCTTAATGATAAAACTAAAAGGAAAATGAGTTATATTAATACTAATGATTAAACTTAAAATACAATAAGTTCAAGGTACTAAACCAACAAATAAACCTAGCTACACTAATAACTATATTAACTAACTACCATTAACAATAAGAAAAATAAGAAAATGTACAAGAAATGTAAACCCTAAGCTATGGAGAAGAAAACTATCCTAAACCTAAACTACAAGATGAAAGAAATCATAAAACTAAAAGCTCTCTCTACACTACACTACCTTTGTTCTTAGCCGAAAGTGGTGTTTAATATCTTATCATAACCCAAAATTTTGGACCAAATTTCGCTTGGATGTTTAATTTTGGATGGGGAACATGTTAGACAAAGACTACCCTTACAGTCATTTTTTCGTCTGCCTTGTTAAGGATATCGTGATACCTATTAGTTTGATAATGCAATCTCCTCGTCAGTCTTGACTTGGAGGATTCCTTGGAAGTTGGATTGTAACACCCCACACCTGTGCCCTACATCGGGATGGAATATGAGGCGTTACTAAACTTAAACACATGCATCCAAACGTTTCTGAGTCACCAAGACTCGATCAAATTTAAAACTTTTTCGAACTTTGTTTAAACTCCTTAATATAGGCCTACGAGGCCTTAAACGTCCATTGAAAGCCATTCGAAACCAACTCGGGTCCTTAAATTGACTTAATAAAAATGACCCTTGAAACAGGACACACGCCCGTGTGGAAAGGCAACACGCCCGTGTGGCCATTATGACATGGCCGTGTTGATGGCTCGTGTGGCATACACGACCTAGGCATCTAGGGACACGCCCGTGTCCCATGCCCGTGTGAATTAAATTCCAAATTTGAACCTACAGGGATTTTCACACAGCTTAACACACACCAGTGTCCATGGCCCGTGTCCCTAACACGGCCATGACACACCCGTGTCTTAGCCCGAGTCTTAAAACCTTGACATTCTGTTTCTGACGTCAGCATCCAATAAGGGGCACACGGCCAAGGTACACGCCCTGGCCAGAGGCCGTGTCCTCCACACGGCTAAGACACACGGTCGTGTCTTTGCCCGTGTGTTTACTACCATGCATGCTGACTTGAAATTTTTACGTGCAGTGGACACACGGCCAGATAACACGCCCATGGGGCTGACCGTGTGTCACATACGGCCTAGACACACGCCCGTGTTTCTACCCGTGTGGACAATATAAGGCTATCTACCAAGCCTTTTGCCACCCTAAAACACCATCTAATGCCAACCAACATATCAAAATCTAACTTAATATGATTTCTCAACCAAACATCCATAACTAAGGCTCATATACATTTCACATACTCAAACATGCCAACAATTTCACATTCATGAAAGACTATTGCATTCATATAATAAGTTTCAATATTAGCCATTTTTCATGGCCTTATACAAAATGAATCAAATGCTAAAGTAAGCCATCACATTTGGCCAATTAACAATGACACAAAACTCAAAAGTCAGGGTCCTATACATGCCATAATCAAAATAAAAGATCTAACTATACCAAGTGCTTCGATGATAGTGTGAATGGCTTCTCCAACGTAGGCAATGATCCTCGAACTACTTTGGCGACACTATAAGAAAATGGAAAGGAAATAGGGTAAGCATAAAGCTTAGTAAGTTGCATGAAAATAATCATCAAATAATCATCATATAATGCTATGCACATAACCTTTCATAGCATATTCATGAAAACCATAAATAGACGTAAGTATAACTTACTCGTCACCATCCAATACAATTCATACGGCATATGTTAAGCCCATATCTCATACGTTTCAAATAAGTACATGTATCACTCATCACATGATCATAACTTTTCTCATCTCGATATAAATCATAAATCTCTTATTGACCCAATTGGAATTCTATCGGATACTTTATAGCCCTAACATGGGTTAAGATCCCGGCGCCATGTCCCAGACATGGTCTTACATTGGCTCTTATCTATCGATGTCGATGCCATGTCCCAGACAGGTCTTACACTGACACGCAACAAGCTGACGCCATGTCCTAGATAGGTCTTACACTAGCTTGTATCTCGCGAGGCCGATGAATGTCCCAGACATGTCTTACACTAGCTCTCGTCTCAATGCCGATGCATGTCCCAGACATGTCTTACACTGGCTCTCATACTATGGTTGATGCACGTCCCAGACATGTCTTACACTAGCACACAAATGACCCAAATGTCATGGCATGAATATCCGATGATTCCTAAGGTTCAACCAAGAGTTCTACTACCTCAATTCTTATCATGCTTAATTATTTCCACAATCAAATAATTTATGCTATGACAATTCATTCATACATGATAACATATAGTTGCATTATTTACATACAACTTACCTTAGATTACAAAATGTAGGCGACAAGTTCGGCTTAGTCCACTTGCTTTGCTTTTCCCCGGTTTAGGCCTGGATTTTGCAACTCTTGATCTATAATGATAAAAATTCATAAATTTAATCATTTTATTGATCTAGGTACACAACAATTTATAATTAGGCAAAATGACCATTTTGCCCCTAAACTTTTTCAAAATAACCATTTTACCCCTAGGCTCGAAAATCGATTTTATCGAATTTCTTCATATCCTAAGCCTAGCTGAACCCTTTTTACTCTTATATAGTAACCCAAAATTTCTATTATTTCTCACATTTATCACCTATTTTACAACTTATGCAAAATGGTCCTTAGTTAGGGTTTCTATGAAAACTACTTCACAAAAGTTGTTTATTTCACAACCATGATTCATTTTCTTCCATAAATTTTCAGAAAACAACATGAACACTCTCATGGAAAAACCTTAGACTTTCAACCATTTTGCAAAATAGTCCCATCCATAGCTAGATTAAGCTTTAGGGGTTCTAAAAACATAAAAATATTCAAAAATAACCATCTAAATTACTTACTTATGAGAGAACCTAGCGGCTGAAATTTCAAGCTTCCAACACCCCTTTCTTGCTAAAAATTTCGGTGGTGTAGGGAAGAAGAGAAAAAATATGACAACTTTTCTTTATTTTACTCAAATAGCTAATGTCATCAAATACCAACCCTACAACCTTTTTGACTTTTTTACTCTTCTTTACTCTATAGCTAGCCATGTGACACCCCTTACTCGTGTCTGAGGCCGGGATAAGATACAAGGTATTACTGGACTTAAACATACACATTCACATAAAATCGGGCCATGAAATTTCATTCAAATCAAAAATATTCATACATATGTATAACGCCCTTAAACGGGCTTACGAGGCCCTAAACACGCATCGGAGATGATTCGAGACTAACCCAAAAACTTTGAAAACTTTTGGAAAAACTTAGAAAATTTCATCATGAAATAGGGTCACACGTCCGTGTGGGTAGGCCGTGTGGTTACACACTCCTGTGTCCTCAACCTGTGTAACTCTCTGTTTATGACGTTAGCAACAAAATAGATTCACACGACCAAATCACAGGCCCAAGTGCTAGGCCGTGCCCTCCACACGGCTGAGACACATGGTCGTGTCTCTGTCCGTGTGGCCAAGAAAGTGGCTATTTTCCAAGCCATTTGGCACTTCATTTGCACATACTTAAACATAACTTTAATTGCACTTTTCATGGCATAATTGAGCATTTAAACATCATCAAACAAGTCATGATCATGGCAATTTCATATCAATTTATTCATGCATAAGGTACCATACTTTGCCTAGTTTAAACTTATCAAACTTTCATGCCATGACTATCATTAACCCATTCTCTTATTTCATACTTATGCCAATTATGTCACCAACCAATTATCAAGCACCTAAACCATAACCACACACCCATCCATATTAAACAACATTATCACACCACATGACCTTTGGCACATGCAAGTACATATAATTAAGCATTACAACCCAAATAGTCAATATAAGCCACATCTCATGGCGATATATACAAAATGAATCAATATATCATCATAAGCCAATATATTTGGCCAAATCAAATGACACATACACAATTGACTAAGCCCCTATACATGCCATAAACTTAAGTGCTTGAATATTTAGACCCCAAATGGTAGCTTGATAGCGTGATTGAATCTCCGGCAATCTCCAACCCGAGCTAGCTAAATAAACCTATAAGAGATGGGAAAGGAAGGGGAGTAAGCTATATAGCTTAGTAAGTACGTATGAAAAAAATAAGTAACTTACTATCATGCTTTTGCCAATTTCTAACAACATGTTTTCAAGGTAGCACAATCATAATTGCACATAATTCAGTCAAGATGTCTACTAGAGTAATAGTCACTAAATTATTTATAACTTGAGCTGAAGATTTCTAAATTAAGATCCGTTAATTTTAATTGAAACTAGACTCATATATTTTTTCTACCATAAAATTTTCAGAATTTATGGATTAGCCAATAAATACAGTTTATTCTTCAAAGTTACCCCTATTCTGTTATTTGACAGCTTCAACCTTTCTTTACTAAAAATTAATTATCTCCTCATACGAGATTTGGATGATGCTCTTGTTTGTTTCTTTTGAAAATAGACTGATCAGCGATTTTAAAAATATAAATTATAACCCATAATTATTTTTTAAAAATTTTTAATGATTTTCCCAAATCAAAATAGGGGATTTCGACATCATTCTAACTCTATCTCACAAAAATTCAAATATCTCATAATATAAAATTATTTTGCTTACACCGTTTCCTTTATATGAAAATAGACTTAATAAGCTTTATTTTCATATCTTATTCAAACACTAATTCGATTTCCACCATTTTTGGTGAATTTTCAAAGTCAAACTGCTGCAGCTGTCCAAAACTGTTTTAGTGTAAAATAATGATAACAAAGTAAATAACACCTTTACAAATCATTTCAACCATCATGGTATAAATACATATTAATATAACATAAGCATGGACCCATAATCATAAGGTCATCACAAAATCATTCTCATAGGCATGACTTACATATTTACTTCATTACAAAGATGCATCATAAACCGAAATTATTTCTCATGAGTTTTGCATACATACCTGTACCGATCCTTACCATTTCATACATACACGTAATGTCATTGCATCTTCACTGTCTCACACACTAAATGCCTTACTTAGTATCTCGCACACCAAGTGCCATTCTCAATATTTCGTACACTAAGTGCCACACACACACACACACATATATATATATATATACGAAGCTATCACAAATCGCACACCAAGTGCCACATTTAGCCAAAGCTATTTCAAATCGCACAGTAATTGCCATTATTAGCCGATATGTCATTAAATATAACAAGAATCAGGTATATACAATTTATACAATATCAAAGCATTAAAAGCATAAATTTAACAATGCTTATTACATATGAACTTACCTCGATCGTTAAAGCGACGGAACGGATCGATTAGTCTGATACTTTGTTTTTCCCATTCTAGATCCAATTCTTGATTATCTCAATCTAAATAATATCAAAATTTACTTATTTAATCAACATTTCATTCAATTTAACACAATTTACACATTTTGGAAAAATTACATTTTTACCCCTATTATTTCACATTTTTGCAATTTAGTCCCTAGACTCATAAAACAAAATTCATTCAAATTTATCACAATCTAAGCCTAGCCAAATATTTATCATGCTTATAGCAGCCCTCAATTTTCATTTATTCATACTTTTAACCACAAAATTTCATAATTTCACAAATTAGCCATAATTTGCATTTTTACTCAAAACTTTGTAAAATATGTAAAACTATCTTCTAACTTCATTATTTCATCATCAATCATCAAAAAGCATGAATATTCATCAATGGAATCTCACAAAATCATGAAAATTTTTGAAATTAAAGGTACGAGCTAGCTAGTACTCAAAGCAACGATCACAAAAATGTAAAAATCATCAAAAACTGAGTCAAAACACTTACCAAATTAATCATGCAAGTGCCGAACCCCTAAGCACCAAAAATGGCTTTCTTCTTTCTCAATAATCGGCCAAATGCAAATAAAATGGACAAAATCCCTTTTTTGTTTTGATTTAATACATCATTTATTAACCATTTACCAAATACCATATTTAACCTTAATATTAAAACATTAAAACACATAATGGTTGTCCATCATTGTCCACTCATGTTACTAATGGACTATTTACCATTCAAGGCCACTATATTATAAAGCCAAGGCTATATAACTCCTTTAACTAATAGAATGTAACTTTTGCATTTTACGCAATTTAGTCCTTTTTACCGAATTAAGCATTTAAACGGTAAAATTTCTTTACGAAACTTTCACGTAATTAATCTATCATGCTGTAGACCTTATTAAAATAATAAAATAAATATTTTGACTCCGAATTGTGGTCCCAAAACCACTATTTCGGTTAACCCCAAAAATGGGCTATTACAGGCCATGCTTCTCTAAAGGGTCTAATTGTCCTTTAAAGACCCCCAATTTTGGTTTTCTAGCTATTTGGCACCCTTAGCTATCAAAATAGGACCTTCGTACTTTATCCGATCTAGTCCTTTTTAGCAATTAAGCTCTCAAACACTAAAATTAATCCACCAAATTTTTCATGCACCTTTATAATCATTCCATCACACATAAAATAATATTAAAATAATTTCTATGGCTTTGGAATAGTGGTTTCGTAACCATTGTTCCGACTAGCCTCAAAATTGGGCTATTACTATTCTCCCCCTTAGGGATTTTCGTCCCCGAAAATCTTATCGGTGAATAAGTTCGAGTATTGATCTCTCATAGTCTCTTTGGGTTCCTACGTGGCTTTCTCGACTCTGTGTCTATGCCCCAAAACCTTTACGAGTGCTACACTTTTATTCCTCAATTTCTTGACCTCTCGATCTAAAATCTTCATCGGTTCTTCACCATAGGTCATATCTGGGCTTATCTCGATTTCTTCTGGTGAAATCACATGTGAGGGGTCAGATCTGTAGCGGTGCAACATCGATACATAGAACACATCATGAATTTTCTCTACTCATAAGGCAAGGCTAATCAGTATGTTACCGGTCTAATTCTCTCGATCACCTCATAAGGTCCAATAAACCGTGGACTCGGCTTGCCTTTTCTACCGAATCTAAGGACTTTCTTCCATGGGAATACTTTTAAAAACACCTTATCACTGACTTGAAACTCGATCTCTTTCCATTTCAAATCTGCATAGGATTTTTGTCTATCCGATGAGGTTTTTTTACAGTCACGAATCACTTTAACCTTTTCTTCAATCTCTCTAACTAAGTCTACCCCGTGAATCTGATTCTCTCTCAGCTCGGTCCAATATAAAGGTATTCTGCACTTACGCCCATACAAAGCCTCATAAGGCGTCATTTTCAGACTTGATTGATAACTATTGTTGTAGGCAAATTCGACCAGCGGTAAATACCTTTCCCAACTGCCTTGAAACTCGAGAACACAAAATCGTAATATGTCCTCTAATATCTAAATTATTCTTTCTGACTAACCATCTATTTGTGGGTGGAAAGTTGTGCTAAAGTTCAACTTTGTTCCCAAAGCCTCTTGTAACTTCTTCCAAAACCTCGACGTAAACCTCGAGTCTCTATCTGAAATAATTAACAAGGGCACTCCCTGAAGTCTCACAATTTCGAAAATGTACAAGTTGGCTAGCTTATTGAGTGAGAAGCCTGTACGTATTGGGATAAAGTGAGCCGACTTCGCCAGTCGATCAACCATAACCCACACAACATCTTTCTTCCTCGGGGTTACTGACAAACCCATCACAAAGTCCATAGTGATCCGATCCCACTTCTACTCGGGGACCATGATAGGCTAAAGTAAACCCGAAGGTACTTAGTGTTCAGCTTTCACTTGCTGACAAATTAGACACTTAGAAACAAACTCAAAAATGTCTCTTTTCATCCTCAACCACTAGTACATTTTCTTCAAGTCATTGGACATTTTCACACTACTTGGGTGGATAGACAAACAATCATTATGTACCTCTCGTAAAATCTTCTGAATGAGCTCATTATCCTTGGATACACAAATTCTGCATCGGTACATCATACAACCGTCGGTACCAATACAAAATTCTGACTCATTTTTTGTCTCACACTGAGCCATCTTAGCTTGCAAGTCCTTATCACCTTTTTGAGCTTTAGAAATCTCTTGAAGAAACATCGTTCTAGCTCTCATCTCGGCTAAATCAAACCATCATCAATCACGGTTAATTGAGTATTCATAGCCCTCAAGGCAAACAATGATTTCCTACTCAATGCGTCGGCGACTACAATCGCCTTTTCGGGATGGTAGTTTATTATCAACTCGTAGTCTTTTATCAACTCTAACCATCGTCGTTGCCGTAAGTTCAACTCCTTCTGGGTCATCAAATACTTTAGACTTTTATGGTCAGTGAACACCCGACATCTCTCACCATACAAATGGTGTCTCTAAATCTTTAATGCGAACACTATAGTTGCTAGCTCTAAATCGTGGGTCGTGTAATTTCTCTCGTGTGGCTTTAGCTGTCTCGAGGCATAGGCTATAGGCATAGGCTATAACCTTGCCTTCTTGCATGAGCAAACACCCTATCCCATTCAAGGATGCATCACTATACACCATAAACTCTTTTCCCAGTCTCGGTTGCACTAAAACTGGAGCCTCGGTCAACAAAGCCTTTAATTTCTCAAAACTCTGTTGGCACTTCTCTGTCCATTCGAACTTGACATCCTTTTGTAACATCCTTGTCATCAGAGTAGCTATCATAGAGAATCCATTCACGAATTTTTGGTAGTACCCCGCTAAACCTAGAAAGCTTCGAACCTCTGTCACATTCCTCGACGGTTTCCACTCAACAATAGCCGAGATCTTGCTTGGGTCAACTTTGATTCCATCTCCTGACATAACGTGTCGTAGGAATTTGACCTCCTTAAGCCAAAATTCACTCTTACTGAACTTGGCATATAACTACTTATCTCTTAAGGCTTGTAAAACCATTCTCAGATGCTCCACGTGCTCACGCTTATCACGTGAGTAAATCAATATGTTGTCGATAAAGACCACCACAAACTTATCCAAATACGGCCAAAAATATAGTTTATCAGATCCATGAACACCGCAAGGGCATTCGTTAAACCAAAGGGCATAATTAAAAACTCATAGTGCCTATACTTCGTCCTAAACGCGATTTTGAGTATATCTTGCTCCTTAACCCTTAACTGGTAATAGCCTGACCTCAAGTCTATCTTACAAAACATGGTAGCTCCCTTCAACTGATCAAACAAATCATTGATCCTTGGCAAGGGATACTTGTTCTTCACAGTCACCTTGTTGAGCTGTCTGTAATCTATACATAACATCATCAACCTGTCTTTCTTTTTCACAAAAAGTACCAGAGCACCCCACGGGGAAAAACTTGGTCTTGCAAAACCCTTATTAGTTAATTCTTGCAACTGTACTTTCAACTCTTTTAACTCAGTCGGAGCCATCCTATACGGAGCGATCGAGATAGACGCTGTACCAGGGATCAGCTCGATACCAAACTCAACTTCCCTAGTTGGAGGCAATTTGGGCATCTCTTTCGGAAACACTTCCGGGTACTTACATACTACAGGTACTGTCTCAATTTTCACTTCTGACACTTGAGTATTGAACACAAAAGTGAGATAAGCCTCATATCCCTTTTTCAAATATCTCACTGCTGACATGTATGATATCACTACAAGCAATTTATCTGTTCTACCTGATTCAACCAGAAGAACATCCCCGCTTTCACACTTCAACTCAATAACTTTTCTCCCACAGTCCACTACAACACTATGAAAAGTCAACCAATCCATCCCAAGGATTACATCAAATTCATTAAACAGTAATAACATCAAGTTAGCCAGAAAATAATGACCTCTAATTGTCAAAGGACAATTTCTACACACTTGGTCAACTAGCACATATCTGCCTAAAGGGTTGGACACTTTTATCACAAATTCAGTGGACTCTACTAGCATGTTCATACGAGATATCAATTCCATACAAATATAAGAGTGGGTAAACCCCGGGTCAATTAAAACAATAATAGATATATCATGGATAGTAAAGGCACCCGTGATCACATCGGGAGACTCTGCCTCTTCACGAGCACGTATAGCATAAGACCTTGCAAGCGCTCTGCCCTCGGACCTCACTGCAGTATCTCTTGGTGCACCTCTACTATTAGCCCCACTTTCAGGGCTCTTATGTGGTCTACCCTTTGAAGGAGCGCTACTCATCCTCACATATTACTTTTTCTCTTTATCTTCTAATTCGGGACAGTTACAAATAAAACGGTCCAATGACCAACATTTAAAATAGCCTTTTTCATTTCCTCGACATTCACTGAAATGACGTCTACCGCACTATGGACATTTTAGTCTATTCAGGCAAGCACTACCAACACTCGCGACAGAAGTGGTCTGGGCTTTAGAAGCCATGTTCTTTTGTTCTTACTCTTATTTGAGAACCCCACTGAAGTATTCGATCGGATAGTGAACTCCCTCGATCTCTTGGATGAGGTTTGATGTGATTTCCCCATCTGTCTTTTCCTTGAGTTTCGGGACTCGATGTCGGCTTTTCTCTTCTCTTTGGCCAATTCCTCAACCTTACATGCTTTCTCCACGAGCACCACGAATTCCCTTAATTCTAAGATGCCAACCAATAATCGGATGTCTTCATTCAATCCGTCCTCAAATCTCTTGCACATGATGGCTTTGGTAGATACGCACTCCCTAGCATATTCGCTGAGCCTCACGAACTTGCGCTCATACTCTGTTACTGTCATTCAGCTTTGCTTTAATTTTAGAAATTTTTTCCTATTCTGATCTATAAACCTTTGACTAATGTACTTCTTTCAGAAATCTTCTTGAAAGACTCCCCAAGTTACTCGCTCTCTCAGTATGACTGACACGAGAGTGTTCCACCATTGATAAGTTGAATCTCACAGGAGTGACACTACGCACTTTATACACTCCTTCGACGTGCACGATAATTCGACTAGAGGTTTCTCTCTCCTACCCATCTCTGCTCCTTGAGGAGCTATATGAACGGGTTGAGGAATTGGGGGAGGTAAAGTATTTGGATTCGCACGAATGAACTCCGACTACCACACGTCCATCATATAGAAGTAAGTTTCTCTAGCTCCTCTGCCCTAACTCATCGTCACGGGCCCACTATCTACTAGCGTGGTCCCTTCAGCGGGAGTCGGTGCATTACTCTCTACGTCATCCACCGTAGCTACATTAGGATCCATTTACTATATGAAAACATAATTTATATTCGTCAGGAGTCATCACACTATCAATAAACAACTATGGCATGTATAGCTAGATTCGTACTCATTCTAGGTTAGTCCTAGAACTGACTAAACCATAGCTCTGATACCATTAAATGTAACACCCCACACCCGTGCCTTACGTCGGGATGAAATACGAGGCGTTACTAAACTTAAATACATACATCCAAATGTTTTTGAGTCACCAAGACTCGATCAAATTTAAAAAAATTTTGAACTTTGTTTAAACTCCTTAATATGGGCCTACGAGGCCTCAAACGTCCATTGAAAACCATTCAAAACCAACTCGGGTCCTTAAACTAACTTAATAAAATGACCCTTGAAACAGGACACACGTCCGTGTGGAAAGGCAACTCGCCTATGTGGCCATTATGACATGGTCGAGTTGATGGCTCGTGTAACACACACGGCCTAGGCATCTAGGGACACGCCCGTATCCCATGCCCGTGTGAATTAAATTCTAAATTTGAATCTACAGTGGTTTTCACACGGCCTGACACGCGCCCATATCCCTCACACAGCCATGACACACCCATGTCGTAGCCCGTGTCTAAAAACCTTCACATTCTGTTTTTGACGTCAACATCCAATAACGGGCACACGGCCAAGGCACACGCCCATGGCTAGAGGCTGTGTTTCTACCTGTGTATTTACTACCATACATACTAACTTGAAATTTTTACGTGCAGGGGATACACGGCCGGATAATACGCCCATAGGGCTGACCGTGTGTCACACATGGCCTAGACACACGCCCGTATGTCTATCCGTGTGCATAATATAAGGCTATCTACCAAGCCTTTTGCCACCCTGAAACACCAACTAGCACCAAATAACATATCAAAATCTAACTTAATATGAGATCTCAACCAAACATCCATGACTAAGGCTCATATACATTTCACATACTCAAACATGCCAACAATTTCACATTCATGAAAGACTATCTTGCATTCATATAATAACTTTCAATATTAGCCATTTTTCATGGCCTTATACAAAATGAATCAATTGCTAAAGTAAGCCATCACATTTGGCCAATTAACAATGACACAAAACTAAAAAGTCAGGGTCTTATACATGCCATAATCAAAATAAAAGATTTAACTATACCAAGTGCTTCGGATGATAGTGTGAATGGCTTCTCTGACGTAGGCAAAGATCCTCGAGCTACTTTCACGACACTATAAGAAAATGAAAAGGAAATAGGGTAAGCATAAAGCTTAGTAAGTTGCATGAAAATAACCATCAACTAACCATCATAAAACGATGTGCACATAACCTTTCATAGCTTATTCATGAAAACCATAAATAGACGTAAGTACAACTTACTCGTCACCATCTAATACAATTTATACGACATATGTTAAGCCCATATCTCATACGTTTCAAATAAGTACCTGTATCACTCATCACATTATCATAACTTTTCTCATCTCGATATAAATCATAAATCTCTTATTGACCCAATTAGAATACTATCGGATACTCTATAGCCCTAACATGGGTCAAGATCCCGGCGCCATGTCCCAGACATGGTCTTACACTAGCTCTCATATATCGGTGTCGATGCCATGTCCCAAACAGGTCTTACACTGACACGCAACAAGCTAACGCCATGTCCCAGACAGGTCTTACACTAGCTTGTATCTCGCGAGGCTGATGCATGTCCTAGACATGTCTTACACTAGCTTTCATCTTAATGCCGATGCATGTCCCAGACATGTCTTACATTAGCTCTCATCTCAATGCCGATGCATGTCCCAGACATGTCTTACACTGGCTCTCATATTGTGGCTGATGCACATCCCAGACATGTCTTACACTAGCACACAAATGACCCAAACGTCATGGCATGAATATCCGATGATTCCTAAGGTTCAACCAAGAGTTCTACTACCTCAATTCTTATCATGCTTAATTATTTCCACAATCAAATAATTTATGCTATGATAATTCATTCATACATGATAACAATATAGTTGCATTATTTACACACAACTTACCTTGGATTACAAAATGTAGGCGACTAGTTCGGCTTTGTCCACTTACTTTGCTTTTCCCCAGTCTAGGCCCGGATTTTGTAACTCTTTATCTATAATGATAAAAATTCACAAATTTAATCATTTTATTGATCTAGGTACACAACAATTTATAATTGGGCAAAATGACCATTTTGCCCCTAGACTTTTGTAAAATGACCATTTTATCCCTAGGCTCGAAATTTTTATTGAATTTCTTCATATCCTAAGCCTAGCCGAACCCTTTTTACTCTTATAACAACCTAAAATTTCCATTATTTCTCAAATTTATCACCTATTTTACAACTTATGCAAAATGGTCATTACTTAGGTTTTCCATGAAAACTACTTCACAAAAGTTTTTTATTTCACAACCATGATTCATTTTCTTCCATAAATTTTCAAAAAACAACATGAACACTCTCATGGAAAAACCCTAGGCTTTCAACCATTTTGCAAAATAGTCCCCTCCATAGCTAGATTAAGCTTTAGGGGTTCCAAAAGCATAAAAATCATCAAAAATAACCATCTAAATTACTTACTTATGAGAGAAGCCAGTGGCTGAAATTTCAAGCTTCCAAGACCCCTTTCTTGCTGAAAATTTCGGTGGTGTAGGGAAGAAGAGAAAAAAGATGACAACTTTTCTTTATTTTACCCAAATAGCTAATGTCATCAAATACCAACCCTACAACCTTTTTGACTTTTTGACTCTTCTTTACTCTATAATCGGCCATGCTTCTCTAAAAGGTCTAATTGCCCTTTAGAGACCCCCAATTTTGGTTTTCTAGCTATTTGACACCCTTAGCTATCAAAATAGGACTTTTGCACTTTATGCGATTTAGTCTTTTTTTGCAATTAAGCTCTCAAACGCTAAAATTAATTCACCAAATTTTTCATGCACCTTTATAATCATGCCATCACACATAAAATAATATTAAAATAATTTCTACGGCGTTGGAATAGTGGTTCCGTAACCACTGCTCTGACTAGCCCAAAAATCGGGCTGTTACATGGATATTGCAATACCCATTCTTGGATATCACGATTATCACTGTACAGGGCCTCAATCCTATTCAATTTAGCATTGTCTAGGGTATCACAAATTCCAAGTTTTGATATTGTGATATCTTTCTTCTAGGTGATGTTTTCGCTCACATTCGGGCATCTAAAGGCTCCTTATAACACTCAACCAACCATTAGGTCCTTGATGACATATTTGACTATTTCGAATCTCAAAAGTAGTAAAAACATAACATTTCATTTATTAAAGATGAAAACGAAAACTAAATAAAAACATGATCTAAGCTTATTCTATTTAGTCCCTAATGTTACAAAGTTATCCAACAAGTTTAATTAGCTTTACAGTTTAGTCCTTATCATGATTTAAGCTTAGTTAACTACCAAATTCAAGCATATATCATCAATTTCTCTATAATGGTAACTTGTTAAAAACTGAACAATTGAAAAAATTGATGCATGGGCTAGCTAAATCAAGCTCCCATGATTCCATAAAAGAAAAGAAAAATAGCTTAAGGACTTACTTAAATAGGTGGTCGAATGTAAAAATGATTTTAGAGCTTTCTTTCTTTTTTTAACAATGGTAGACAATGGATAAAATGGAGATGATAACAATCCTCCACTCATCTTAACATTTATCTTAAGATTAACCTTATTTTAATTTAATTAATCTTACTTAATTAGTTAATTATACATTATTAAGAATAATTTAATCATAAATAAATCTTTAGTGAAAATCACCATCATTCACCAAATGATGTTAAATAATGGTTAAATAACTATTTTTCCCTCTGGATAATTGTTATATAGGTCCTCAAGCATTTTCTAAATTAAAATTCAATAGCGATTGGACTTTCACAATTTAGTCCATGAGCTTTAATTAACCATTTTCTCGATTAAATTACTTAATCAAACTTCAATATATTTTCATACTAACTTCCTAAATCTTTATTTTTCATTCTTACAGACTCAGTCTACAGAGATGAGTTTTCAAAACTGCATTTTCAGACATCACTGAAATTCAGGTCATTACACTAATAAGATATCTAAAAGTTATTGCCTCCACCACAAAAGAGCATTATACCTTTCATGATCAATTCTAGGACTTTGTGAATAACTTTATATTTATTATTTTTTGTCACAAAACTACTCTTTTGTGCCCAACTAGCTTTATACCTTTAGATATTTGAACTATTGGTCCAGAAACTTTACGAATTTAAATTTTACTTGAATTGTGTCTTTTCATTTTGGCAAATCTTTTCCATTTTTATATTTCTCAATAAATTTTTTCAAGATCCTTGTTTTCTTTCATTGTTTTAATAATAATATTGCATGCAAAATCGTTGTCGATAACTTTTTATTTTTGGATCCTCATTTTCTCATATTGGCATAATTTATCAAGGTCTCTTTATTTTCGCTATTTCCATATTCAATTTCAAGTACATAAATCTCTTTTGGAGTTTTAGTAATTAGTTATCTCTTAGGTCTTTCCTAGAGCACTGTCTTCACTATATAACCATCTATATTTATTATTTTCTTTTATAAGAAATTCCATATTTGGAACCAATCAATATACCATATTTCAGGCATGCAATACTTTCATTTATTCTAACAGGTTGTCCTACTGGGACTTTAAAACATATGTTGATGTATAATAGTTGGTTATTTTCATTAGGTCAGATTATACATTGGCAGTTAGCTTGCAAGTGAATTATCATTTTAAACTTCTGGTTCAAATTACTTTCTACAAGGATCTAAATAATGATAATTCATTTCAAGTAATTATTTCATTCAGCTATTATGCCTCTTCCCCTATTGTTGGGAAAATTGTAAAATTAAAATTATAATCACCAAATCATGTCATATTTGAATCTCCAATTCAGTCAAATTATTTAATAATAAAAGGAGACTCATAATTAATATATATTATGGTGGCACAAGTTGAACTAAAGACATTTAATTTATAATTATACTAAACCATTTTATACGTATAAACAATAGGTTTTTTTGATAGTTACTTGCACAGACAATGTAGCATACAATAATCATTGATAGCCTAACTAATAAACTCACCAACATTGGAAAGAATTGTCTCGATTGCATAATCTGAAAGATTTGTTCTTAAACTAATCTTTAAAAATGTAATCTCGCAAACAACATATTGCTATTTGATAACTCACATGTGATTAACTTGTAGATGCGTCTACTAAAATCATATCAAAATATCCACTTGTTAGATAAATGAGCTTATATTTCTTTTTGAAATGTAAGGATTCAATCTCAACTTTTGCTAGTGAGGTTTTAATAAATCATCTTTTTTGAGAACAAGTGACAATTAAGAAATATTTAAAATGAAGAATCTTTAGGTTCTTTGGTAAATATTAATATAAATTCTTATTTGTCGCATTATTATTGATCGAGATAGTCTAATTGATCATACCAATTAATTAAAATATTTGGACTAATAAACTTCAACTTTACTATCTCATGTAATTCAATCATACTAATATAGAAAGTATAAACTAGATGAAATGTAGAAAAATTTTCATTAGAAAATTCATTCAATATCATAGATCGAAAATGATCTAACATGAGTTTCAGTAACATGCATTATATACTTTTGTAGAAATTAGATAGTTCTAAAATATAATATAATAAATATAGGACAATGTTATGCAAACAAATATACTAGTATTATATCAAAGAAAACAAGAAATTAACAAGTCAGAAGGTAGCTATAAATATCAAACATATAAATTCTTGAATTTCATCTTTGAAGCAGCGAACTTTAGCCTCAATTTAATAAAATCAAAGCTGGAGTCACATACATTTGTTGCAATTTTTTTTTTATCAATTTATGTAATGCGCACAAACAAATATTTTCTTTTGTACAAATATATGTGAAAAATTAAGTAAAGTACATGAGCATACCATAAATGCACAACAATTAAAGCTAAAACTTAGTATAAAACTATTAATCTGAATTTCAACATCATTCTTATTATCAATCTCCTTATTATCTTCATACATCTGGTGGTAAGAAAATTTATTATGGCCACCCTTTTTTACTATTATTTTATCTACTTACCATGTCCATGTCCAAGATTATGTCTTTCAAATTTGTTATAAGTTAATGCGTTTGTTTTAAGAAATAGAGCACATCTAGTGTGACATGCTTTATGATTTTTCTTTTAATCGATCGTTATTTTATTCAACCACAACTAAACATGATATTAATTCAGAATATATCTTAAAATGTTTTCATGATATTGCTACTGTAGGAACACATTTGAAGCATAAGAAGTTGAAAAAGTTCTCGAACAAGTTCTCATTAATAATATTCTCTCCCTATACTTTTAATTGAGAATTTATCCTAAATATTGCAAAATTATACTTACTCGTCATTTTAAAATCTTGCAATTTCAAGTGCTTTTAATCATGACGAGCTTTAGATAGAATTATCATATTCTGATGATCATATCTTTCTAATAAATTATTTCACAATTCAAGTGGACCTTTCACAGTCAAATATTTTGCTTTCAACCCTTCACATACAATTTTAATCAATCCTAACCTTTTAAACATATTTAATAACCAATAATTCAATTGTCAATCAAATGTTTAAGCATTCAAGGATCAATTCTTACCAAATATAATCTTTTCCTCATTCACAAGCTCAACATGAGATCCATTAGAGTGAATATCTTTTAAAACTTATTAATTTCTTTGAGACTGTGTAACACCCCAAACCCGGCCTAGACGTTATGGTCGAATCTGGTGATGTCACAAGGAATGGATTTTGAAAATCGTGTTGACTTGGTAGACCATTAATATTTAAAATTTACTAAAACCACAAATTAGTTAGTTTCTTTACCAAAACTTATTACAGCGAAAGCCTTAATCGTTATAGTTTGAAAGCGCAGTTGTGTTTTTAGGAAAACCTTTGTTTACATAAAAATAGTCATTTTAATAAAACAATTTTACCCAAGCAATCAAATTGACAAACAATCCAAAAATAAACAGTTAAAACCAAACAGTCTAGAGAGTCCCAAAAATTACAAACTCTCAAATCAATATCCAAAAATTAAAATAAACCATAAATGCTAAGTTTAATCGTTATACGGTTAAGTGGTCACCGCTAAGTCTCTACTGAGCTGATCTGCCTATAACTGTGGATTACCTGACAGAACAGACAAACGGATGTGAGTTTACGTAAACTCAATGTGTAACTAATGAAATTAAGCATGCAATCATACAGAAACATATACATGGTCAAAAACATATACAGATTCAAATAACAAATTCAGAAACAAATATGCAAAAATCCTACCCCCATCCTCTACACACCAACTCTGACCATCAAAAATACCCACCCATCCCTACATACCATGTTGTGCCATTAAGGCACATATCAGATCGTATGCAACCAAGCTGCCAAAATAAAGGCGATCAACACCAAACAGAATACTTCCTCCTCATATACATATCCCATCCCAAAACAAATTCAGAGAACGTATACAGAATTAATAGAGTAAACATGCTTATATTTACAGTTATTAGATATACATCTAGCCTAATGATCAAGCATGCAAAATAGAATCATACTCAAAACTGTGCTTCAGTCTAACAAGTCACATAGTTTTAAGGTTTAGCTAACCCTTACAGACCTTACAGTAGGCCCACAGTCGAACGGAACAACCCATACGACCCTAGGGAAAATTTAAAAATAATGGGCCCACATGCCCGTATGGGCCCACACACCCAGATTGGTCATGCCCGTGTGGCTCACACGGCCTGGCCCAAAGTACACATGCCCATGTGACGTGCTTGTGTGGGCCCACACTGCCACACTTGAGCCACCACATGGCCATCCATACAGGCGACCGCATGCCTATGTGGCGTCGATAGTGCAGTTTTTCGGCTTTTGCCGAAGCCTAGTTTTATGCGTTTCGGGTACACACCTGGTATCGATTTGATGCGAAAACTATCCTGAGCCTTTCAAGACCTAAAAATCGACATTCAGAGCCTGAATTTTAGCAACACTAACGAAACTCAACCGAAATTAATTCACTATCAAAACCTTACAACATCATTAAACACATTCGAATACTTACCGTTATCGAACGGAAACCCAAACCCTGCAGAAACCCCAGCCATATCTTGTCTTTCGCCTAAACCGAGAGTAACAAAAACAAACCCCTCATCAAACACTTAGCAAAAAAACGTTAAGATTCTGACACCATAGAACTTACCGAACGATTAAAAGAGAACAGAATAACAAGATACTAGAATTCATCAACAATTTAATAAAATAGGAAAACAAACGAAAAACAGAGAAACATGAGAAGAACAGATGTTAATTTTTTTTCCTTGGAAGAGAGAGAAAATTTGAACAAAAGAGAATAAAAATAAAATAGAAGATATTATCAAAATCCCCTAATTCTCTCCACTACCCCACTAACTCCCTTAGAATTCCAACACAACTAGAACTCTATCAGATAACAGGGCAAAAATAAATACCCACGCTAACGCAGGGATTCAAACACAAGACCCCCAACACACCAACACCCTTACCATTTAAACCAACAAACTCATTCAAATGTGAAATTACAGGCAATTAAAAATAAGTCCACTGAACAGAAATAAGGCTTAGATCCAAAAATAACAAAATTTGTCAAGGGTAAAACTTGAACCCAAAACCTCACACACACACCCAGAACACTTGACCATTGAAGCAGATACACATTTGTGTCAAATACTTACAATGACAAAAATAAGAAGGTCAAGGCGTTACAGGCTGTCTAGAACATAATGTATTAGCCATCACAATTTTTGTTAATTTTTGTTCTTTCAAATAGTTCTTCTAGAGCTTTCAATTAACTTTGTACTACTAAATATTACATCAATATTGGTTTCTTTCAGTAACAAATAAGATAAATGCTTTTTAGCTGTAAGGATAGTATTCATTGTTAAATTATCAATGAAACATATATTTCATTCCACAAAGAATATTAAAAGAGTTGAACAAAATATTTGGGCGTACGATAAGTACGAGACCAATAATCTTTCATATCACATTGATAACATAAGTTATCTCTACCCTTTGAAAGGTTATTTTGAGAACTTTCATCGTTCTTTTATTTATTACTATGTTTTCACTTCTAGTGGTGAGAAGAATTATTATGCCTTTTCACTTCTGATGGTTGTTATTATGTCATTTATCACACCAATCATTATATCTTTTAAATTTTTTTATGTTTGCATTCACTTCGAAGAATGCGACTAATTTAGTAGGATGAACTTCTAAGTGTTTCAATGGATTCTTTATTAAAGAGAACCAATATTATAAAAGCTTATGTTTGAGTAAAAATTCAATATATATATTTAAACAATAACATTTGAGATAACTCAAATAAAAATTACTGTATGTACTCAAATATAACAACATTGTATCAATATATTTCTACCAAAACCTAAGCTTTTAAAATATTCAATAAGAAAAGAATATCACTATAAGATATTTCTTTTTCAAATATTTTACGACATTAGGCAATCATTTTAACATAATATCCTATGAGGGTTAATTAGTAAATCTAATGAATCCATCAATATTTAATAATCTAACCCAATAATTCGATTAGATTTAAAACAAATAAATAATAATCACAATCATATCTCAAAAAATATGTTGAAGCTCCTTACAAATATAAGCTTTACTTGTGCTTGTACAATAATAAATCAAAGATCAAGAATAAGAACGAAAATCCATTCTGAAATTGAATCTTTCAACATCCTTAACAATATAGAAATAAAACAAGTTAATCATAACTAATTACAAAATAAAAATAAAAATATTAATATGAAACATTAAATAAAAACTTCTCAAAAACCCTCATATCTTGTGTCTAAGAGCTCGAAGAATAAATCTAGTCGTCGATCTTTGGATGAATAAATCTAATTAGACATAGATAAATAAAATTTTATAAATTTCTTGATGCCTAATTATCAAAATACTTGGAATAGTTGAATGGTAAAAAAGGATGGAGGATTTCAGAGGTTGTGGGTTAGAGTTTTGGTTTTTTCTTTATTTCTTCTATACTCTAGTTTTTGTTTTTTTATCGAATCCATATACATTTTTTTAATAAATTTATTCGCAAAAGATGTTTAGATATTTGGTTTAGGTAAGTGGTTAGGGTAAGATTAAATAGGCAATTGGAGTTTAAATTCAGTTGGGATAAGGGTAATTATTTTTTCATTTTGTTTTTTTGTTTAAAAAGAAGAAAGTTACAAACGAATAAAGAAAAGCTGTAAAATTTTGGAAGAGAATAGTAAAAAGGTATTACGTTGATAACGTGATCTAAAAGAAAAGAATATAAAAAGTATATTATGTTGATAATGCTTTTTTAAAATTTATATTTATAAATATAAAAAATATAAATAAAATAAAATTTTACTTCTAATGAACATTAGAGTCTTAAAATATATCAAACTTCTTATTCTAATGGATATCCATTTTTATAATAATAAAATATTTATAACACATATGAGTTTTTTTTTTTTTTTTTGTATTTAGTAATTTTTTCATGTTATGTTTTTGTTCGCATCAGTGTTAGACATATTGTCATTTAGAATGTGTTCAACATCATGAGTAATGAGATGAAAATGTAATTATTAGGGCAATAATTACTTTGTAATTCTCTTATCATGATTGGTACTATAATTACACATTTATATAATTTTAAATTCTAAAAAAGTACTAATTATTATAAAAAATATTATTCATAATGTTTTAGAAAAAGCATTCTCTAAATAAGTAACAAAATCTAGAATCAAATCTTCATATGTAATATGTTAATCCAAGAAAATATTATCAATACTAATACAAATAAAGTTATCTAGAAAAATATGCCCTTTCAAAAAAAAGAAAAAATCTTTTGTGGTTTTATCTAATTACTTTACTATTTAATGTTAGTTGGATTATTCTCTTTCTAACACTGAATATATACTCTTTTTTATCATTGATTGGTTTTAAATCTTAATTAAGTATAAATATTTAAAAGAAAAGTACAACTACATTGTAGAGTCCTTACTAGCAACCAACGCTGCCAGCAGTAATCTAGCGGAGTTACGATTAATCAATGATTTTCTAAAACGAGATTGAAAGATAATAATTCGACACATTCTTAGACCTCAGAATAGGTTGTTGATCGAATGACGAAATGAGTATATTATAATCCTCTAAGCCACAGGCTTTTCGAGAATCCATCGATTTCTATTCATGAGATTTTGAAGTTTGAAAGTACTATCATTAACGGGATTGTTTGATTTTATTGTTTTTTCTTAATGATGTTAATTTCTACTAAAAAAAGTACAGCTACAATCATAATGATTAATTGGCTAAATATAAATTATTTATAATAAATATTATATAATTTAAAATTAGATATACTTTAGTTCAATATTTAATAGATGAAGATATCAGAGAAATTCTCTCCTTAATAAAAAATTTTTAATTATTGAAACGAAATTAATAAAATAACCAAAAAATTATATTTAAAAATAAAAATATACACCCTAAAATTAAAATATTCAAAGAAAAAAAAACCAATGAAGAAGCCCAAATAGGTTCTTGATCAGCAAGCCCAAAAAATGCAGGGTCCAAAATCTGAAATAATCCAAAAATGAGTCGCTTCAAATCTGAGAGAGCTGCTATTGTCGTACATCGTTCTTCAGGAAGATCAATCCAACCAAACATGCAACAGGTATGGGTATTCTCCAAAAACCCTAGCAAAGCCCTTTTGATTGTTTCATCTTTTGTTTATTTTTTCCTGATTATCTTTTGGATTCTAAAATGACAAATGATTTTGAAGGGTACCGGAGGATCTGAGACGGAGGTTACTTGGGAGGATCAACAGAATATTAACAAGTTTGGAAGATTAAACAATCGATTTCATGAGCTTGAAGATGAAATCAAGGTTGCCAAGGTATTATTTTGGTTTGGGTTTTCTTTAATTTTTTTATATTTATTTTTCTTTTTGGATATTTATGAATTTTTTTAACTTTAGCATTATTTTGAGGTGATTTTTACAGAATCATAGAAACCCTGTTTCATTTTTCTTTTTTGCTATCTTGATGTTTAAGGTCTTCTATTTATGATTGTTTTTGGAATAGGGTTTGTTTCCTTTTGTTTGGGGACAATGTTACTTTTTTTATTCTCTGTTTCCCCTTCATTTTTCCTTGAGTTGTTGAATTGGCTTTTGGTGATTTAGATGGATATTGAGAATTGTAAAAAGAAATTATAGCATTTGCTTCTGTGGATTGAGAAAATGAAACTGATTTTTCTGTAAATTGGATAAATTCTCTTAGGTCACATTGGGGAGCTTCTATTTGCAAAGATGAATCTGGATTTCAATAATAGCTTAAACTGTGTGATAAAACACATAAGGGTATGTAAGATTGCAAAATAGCATATTTTACTCAATTGTCCTGCTTATAAAATTTGTATTTTTAACAAGTTTAGTTCCTTTAATATTTTTTAGTCTTAATTTCTATAAAAATTATAATAAATTTATAAACCATAATTATAATTATAAACATAATTAATATATTAGTAAATAATATTAAATAAAATATAATAATTATATTTGTATGTAGGACATCTACTAGTTCACTATTAAGAAAAAAAAAATCTTTTAATTTTTTAATTAGTTTTAAACCTTATTTAGGAAGAAAAGGCCTAAATTGATTAAAATAATAAAAATAAAGGGCAAATTGGTCAAAATTTAAAATTGTAATATAAGATAACCTAATGGATGGGCGGTAATGAGATTACACCATATATTACGATATCTTGACACTATTCCATACTGAGATTACGGGATTGTTGAAATGTTCACAATCAAAACACCTTAATCTCATTCCGAAATGTAACATTATTGGCCGTAATGTCATATTTGGTGAACCAAACGCCCCTATATGTAACTGTCATGATTATTTTCTGAATCCATGGATTCATTGGTTGCCTAATCAATAGTGAATCTCAAAATTTTATTGATATTTTTGAAACTGATTTGAGATTCACGTTTTTGTTCTTTTCAAAATAACCTTTGAGTCTCAACTAATTCACACATAATGCATGCACATCTTTCTAACAATTTATATAGCAAATAAAATACAAATACAAATCTTCAAATTCATGTTCCAGAACATAGCATAATGTTAATTGGCAAGAAACTTTGGTGACATAATGAGTAATTTGATCTGTTTGATCTTAGAATAAAAAGAAAAACTGAAGCTGCCTCTCCTCACTGGTTAGCCTTGAACTTTTACTTTGACTCTCTGGTGACTAAAACTAGTTGGGTATGTCCTGCTGAAGAGCCTTAAACCTGACAGGTTAAATTTTTGTTGCTTCTGACTGAACTGCAGTTGTTGCCATCGTTTTCCTGTTTTAGAAACTGTTCAGACTCCCCATTCTACCTTAAAATTGCTCTTTTTGCTCCACTGAAGTGTGGGTACAATCTTATGGCATTTCTTTTCCTGACAATAGTCTTCTTTTCTATTTTACCCCCAGGAAGCAATTGATAACCTGGAGGATGCTAGTAATGAGTTGATTTTAACTGACGAGGAAGTAGTACGGTTCCAAATCGGAGAAGTCTTTGCTCATGTCCCCAAGGAGGAAGTGGAGACCAGGATAGAAGAGATGAAGGAAGTGAATAGCAAGAACTTGGAAAAACTCGAGGAGGAGAAAGAATCGGTAGTGGCACAAATGGCTGAGTTGAAGAAGATTTTGTATGGGAAGTTCAAGGACTCCATCAATCTTGAAGAGGATTAATCCCCTTGGTTTGCTTTTCTTTACCTTTTTAAATTGGATTACTACTTGCTTGTGATTGATATCTGAGCTTTGGTCATCTTTCTATTTCGATTTTAGGGTTTGTCACCCTAAACTTCCTGGATATCCTCTTTGACATGAACCTATAGACAGATCAATGAATGAAATGGTGTTATGAATTGTTGCCGTTTGTCACTTTTTGAAATTGTTGCTTTAGTACCTTCCGCTTGAAACTTTGTGGAATGAAATTATCTGGAAATATGCTTAGTTTTGTAGTATGCATGATGTTATAACATAATGCTAAAAGCTGAGGTTTAAGTCCAGGATTCAAATCTTTGCATTTGCAACCCTCGTCCTTGGATTATTTTCAGCTCTGCTCATATGATACCCGATCATACGTAACTAAGCTAATGACACCAGCGTGTATTCGGGTGAACACCATGGCCCTGGTTCTTGATCCGACTTTCTACGAAAATCAGCTTTCCAATCATTGACTCAGACCCATTGTTGATGTCCTCATTTCGCAATAAAGTGATATGTAGGACTATTAGCAGATTAATACTTGGGAATGGCTTATACATCACATATCCTGGTTCAAACAGAAATGTTGCAAAAACAATCAATCATATATTGAAAAAATTGCATAAAAAAAAAAAATCTAAATATCTGGTATCACTTCATCTAAATCATTGTGTTGAAACACTTCAACTAAAATCATTAAATGGTAGCAATTAAACAATACATTCCCTCAGCCCAAAAATGCATAGTGGTGTTGTTTACATGAGAGAATACAAAAAATTGGTTACAAATCTTAGGGTTATTAAGCAAAAACCTGTTTATAACCAAACTTTTCTTCATGTCCAAATGTTTCTGATATTTTGCATTAAAAGAATGCCCCCAAAATGCAGCACCATTTTTCCCTTGATGACACTTTGTTTGTCCACTTTGTTAAAATTGTTCTTTTTTATGGTTAAATCAAAGAAATAACCTAAAATAATGAAGTCAATATCTCTTTCTCTGTTCCCTGGCTTTCTCTTCGTTTTGCTCCTTTTTTTTTTTTGTTTTTTTTTGGTCTGACTCTAGATCTGTACAAAGCCAACTCCACTACTTCAATATGACTGCATCACGGAACATGCCACTGCTTGTGCCCAATGCCTTAGCTTTGTCTTCACTTGCTGAGGATCTTCTCCTGTCATAAATATTGCAAGCAACTTGAGTTTGGCTTTAAACAAATATTTTTAGGTCTTATTTTGGGTTTTAGAAACAAGTTTAT
This sequence comes from Gossypium anomalum, assembly GCA_025698475.1. Taxonomy (NCBI): domain Eukaryota; kingdom Viridiplantae; phylum Streptophyta; class Magnoliopsida; order Malvales; family Malvaceae; genus Gossypium; species Gossypium anomalum. Next base: position 53,503,345 of record CM046968.1, on the reverse strand, counting down.
ATGCTGTGATTGTACTGGGAAATAGAGGAAGGGGGTTGTTGTCTGAAACATTACCTGGGCTGCAAATTTTCCAATCTTGGTCGCTCTTAGGACTTCCAAAAGAAGAAGACCTGCCACCTAGAGATGATAGGGAAGAAGAACGTCGGCTATGAGGCGTGGAAACTGGACTAGGAGAAAGCTGACGGTTTACAGCAAAATAAAGGTCCAAAGCAGGCAATGTATTGCAAAGCTGTTGTCCTTCTTCCTCATTGAATCCAAACCCAAGCTCAATGCAACCTTTGAGTTCATGCAAATCTTCGTCCGTCAATCCATTCCCATTACCCTCCGCAATCCCATTCTTCCCTCTTTCCTGACGAAGAATCTGGCGTCGCCTTCTCTCCCACGCTATGTCCCTCGATGTCTCCAACATTGATAATTGCTTGGATAAGTATCTCCTGTTTCTCATCAACGACGGCACCGCCGTCAGCCGTGGCCGTTCTTCCGTGTTTTTCCCTCTTTCTTGACGGACAACCTGCCGGTTCCTTCGCTCCCAATCCATCCCTCGGGATGTCTCGCACATGGATAATTGCTTCGATAAACATTTCTTGTTTTTCATCAATGGCTTCAATGGCATATGTTGAAGTTCTTCAGTTTCTGCCTCATATGTTGATGTTGATGATGAAGATAAAAATGAGGCGTCAACCATTTTTCTTGTCATGACTAAAATTTCTTTATCTATTATCAATGGAACCCCCCCCAAAAAAAAAAAAAAAAAAAAAAGAAAAAAGAATGAATGAAACCAAAAAATCAAAACAAAACAATAAGCTTCTTTTTCTCGTATCTTGCTCCCAATAAATGGAACAAAAACAGAAGCTTATTGTCTATTTCCGTCCACGATTATCAACTTCAAAAACGCCGACCAAAAAAATATATGTAAGGGATGGGGGGAGGGGCGTTCTGAATGAATATAATAGCTATATATCGCAAATTTTCGGGGTGTTTGGGTTTTTTTTCTTTTTCTTATTAACTTTCGATTTGTTTAATGAAACAACACCAGCCCAACCAGTTTAATCTGGTTAGGATTTAGAGAGCTTTAATGGCGAGACAAAGGGTTAGCTTCTGTTAAGGATTTGATTCGTTATTCGACCATTCATTTATAACTGTCAGTTTTGCAATCCCTCCAACAATGTTTATATTTGGTGCGTGAAAAACGCCATTTTTGGACAGAGGATGTTAGGTAGAGAGGATGGCTCACCTACATTCTTGTAAGATTTTATCGTATGTACTGTTTTTACAGTGAGTACCAAGACTTTCGGATGGTTTAAGGAAAAAAAAAAAAAAAAAAACCTAGAATCAAGCGAAAAACTATGGACGACGACACATGTTTGTTTCTTAGCTTTTGCAACAGATTTTTAGAAATTTACAAAATCTGTGCTGTTGTTTGTAGCGTCGATTTTTTCCCCTTAATTATTCATGTGCTGTGCATTTTGCGATATGATTATGGAAGCATCATCTTCCAAACATTGTTTGGATACAAAATTTAACCACATATATAAGTAGAGTTCTGAATTATTTACTCTTCATTTAAAAAAAAATTATTATTTAATACGTGTCTACATATTCATATATAAATATAAACGATGTATAAGAAAATTACTTTAAAAAAGTGATTCGAATTTTTGTTAAAATAAAATATAGTGGTAAAACTAGGGATTTGTGTACGGACTATGTTATACAAGTAGAATTTGTATAAAATCATACTTTTTCTATTTGACATTGATTAGAATAAGATTTTTCAACCTTTAAATAGGCATAGTCAAAACTCTTCTTATACCAATTGATTTTTAACATTAGTGAATTTTCTTCTCTTTTTTCCGTAGTTTTTTCTTAAAAGGATTTGTACGTAAAATCTATATATTTTATTTTTCTTTCTTATTACTTTGCGATCGTTTTATATTATTATTATCGACGTTCAATTTTAACAATATCTATCATTCATTTTCAATACAATATACAAATAATGAAAGGTTAAATTCCATATCACCTCTCCAATTTTATTTAACCATTCTTATTTGATGCATGTGTTAGAAACATATATGAGACATAAACATAAGGTTATCTTTTTAATGTGACACATTTATAAGAGTGTCAAACATTTAAGAAAACAGCTCTAAAAAATTGATAACATAATTGTAAATCACTCACTCAATATTAAAATAACATATATAACATAAATTATCTTCTATGGTACATATATTTATTGGATTTTTTATTTTCAAATGATCTTATCTAATATATGTATACATTATCATATTTGAATATAAATGATAAAAATTAAAAAGTTAAGATATGAGTAAAAATTTAATTTAAATATACAAATAAATGACTTTTATAAAACTTAAGTATATCCGTATTGAAATCAAACTCATATGTCTTACTCAATTTAACGCGAAAAAAATAATTATTCACTAAATTCATTTCGATTATAGACAAATCAGATTATAATTTCTCTAACGTTTCATAGTTGGTCGATAACACATCCACCTTTCAAATGACATTAGCTCCCATGCTTTACTACTCATTTAGTTGATCATGACCTTGCTCTAAAGCACTTGTAACATTTAATTTTCGCCCATTATTTCCTCCACTAAAAACATATAAAACAAACCATTCAACATGGTGGCATTAAAGCTAATACAATATCAATTATTTTTATCATAATTTTTAAATTAGCCATTTAATTAATCGAATATTTCCGTTAAATATTTAACGGAAAGATGACGTTATAGTTAAAAATTAATATAATAATAAATTTAATCCATAATTTTTACGTATTATATCAATTTAATCATAATTAAAAAAATTAATCTTCAAACTTACAAATAATCTCTATCTAATTTTAATTTTAAAAACTTAAAAAAGAAAATATATATATATAAATATATAAAAACTTTCAAATATATATATATTGTGGCTTCCCCACCACCACTACCATCGTTGGCAGAACAGCCAAAGGGTACACAGTACTGCTACGACACAAGAGCAGAAAAGGACCAACAAGAAGCAGCAGCGCCAAACAACAACAAACAGCAGCATCACCCGATAAACTCGCCCCCACCCCGCCCCCAAAAAAAAAAAAAAAAGAAAAGAAAAAGGAGAACGAAAAATAATTTCTTAGATGGAACTAAAACAAAATGGAGTGTTTGCAAGACTTAGTAAGGGGGGTATAAGAAGGATGGAACTTAAGAGGGAGAAGGAACAAGGTGAAAGATGACAAAAGGAGCTATTTAGGTAAAATGAGTCTCTTCCTTTTTTTGGTCGAAGTTGGGGAAGATTGATTTTATGACATGCACAGAGCACAGAAAGGTTTTTTTATGTTGCTGTTCGTAAAAATAGTCTTTCGATTATCTTTGATTCTCCAAAAACTTAGCGTGTCTTTCTCTTTTCGTTTGTATTACAATACAAATGCACTTTCTTTTTTTTTTTTTGAGGGACAATACAAATGCGCTTTCAGTTACAGGCTTAAGGGGCGGTGGAACTCTCGCGTTTTGCTTCGATTTGTCAACAAGAGAAGTGGATAAAGCAGGGAGAAGCTAATAATTTTAACTTTGAAAACTGTTTTTACTACAACAACGAACCAGAACCAACGTCTGTTCTTCATTTAAGAAGAAGCCAAAGCCCACCCACATCAGCATCTACTCTCTCTTCTTTTAACGGCGGAGCCACCGTTTCTGGACGTGGAGGCAACGATGGTTTAGTGGCAGCGGGGGAAGTTGTTTGTAAATGTTAATAGTTAATTTTTTTTTTAAAAGTATGACTAAATCAATATAATACTTAAAAGTTAAGGATTAAATTATTATTATATCAATTTTTTTAATTATCATGTTAGCTCCCATTATATACTTAACGGAACTTGGATTATTTGGATGATGAAATAATTAGATATTGTATTAACTTTAATGCCACCATGTTGAATGTTGTTAACGGAGGAGGAAATAATTGGAGAGACTTTGGAGCAATTTCATGGTTAAGTAGAAGCTTGCGTTAATATCTAAGAGCTTGGAAGATAGGTATGCGCTCAATGAAATTTCCGTTCATCTCAACTATTCTTAGAGAGTTAACTAAGATTGATTCATCAAGGCCTTAAGAGTATTAATAAATAGTAACGTGATAATGGAAAATTTGGGAATGGTTTTATGCCTTAAATATGAAAATATTGAATGAAAAATATTGGAAAATGATATAGGAATTGGTAAATTAAAGAAACTAAAGAAATATCATGGCAGTCGAGTAAGTCTTAATTTCACCAAACTTTACAAACAACATGAATACATTCATGGTATTACAATATTTCTTTTAAAAACCAAGATGTGTCATATAATAGGGTTTGATGAAAAATATGCAAAATGATAAAAATGATGCAAGGGAAGAGATTTGAACTTGAGTTTTAATGATAGTTTCACTAACAGATAATTGACAAACCAGTAAATCATTTGTTTCTTAAAAACGCACAGATAATCTAAAAAATTAGGACATGATCACTTTCTCTCGGTTCACAAACCTAATTCTACTAACACATGATATTTGGGACGTGACAAGTTGACTATGGTTCCCAACCAATAACAACTTTGCCTAATAGGTTAAGTGGTAAGGTTGTGAGGGCTCCTACCACGAAGTGATTGGATTGAAAAGGCTACTAGGTATATAGTTGGTGATAGAGTGCAACGACACACAACACAACGTATCAAATGTGATGGGAGAGTATTTAGCTTATCATTGCTAATATGCGGACTAGAATGAATCGCCTGATGAAATATAAGTACAGTAAAATTAAAATTACAAGATATATATTTATTTTTAAACATTATTTATCATGTATTCTCTATATTTTAATAAAACCTTAATTAAATTATAATTTAAAAATAAAAAAATAAATTAAATAACTCTAGTGTTAAATCTAAATGATACAACTCGAAATAATTTAAATTTAAAAACTCCAAAGTTTTGCCCAAATACCATGTACACGAAATAACCTAAATCTATGTATAGATACCCACATTTACCATCCAATTATTACAACAAAAACTACTAAAATCTTAGGTAAGACATCCAAATAAATAAACAACATTAAATTATTTTCCTATGCATGTTAGATACCTACCACTTTATTGTTAAAAAAAATAATAAAAGCTACTAACCACTTTTGGATTTTTTTAACTCTTTAAAGACAACTCATATTTTCAATATTTAAATAATGAATTTAGACTAATAGTTAGCCAAGTTCTTGACCTCCCTAAAATGGATAAAAATCAATTGAACTAAATATATATATAAATTGCTTTTATATTCTTATGACAAATGATTTCAGAGTCCATTTTCAATAGTCTAAAAAACCACTTGGATATCACTTTAACTCAAATAGTTACGATGAGTGAATTGAAGGAATCTGACATGGAGTTGAAGGCCACCATCTTTGCATGCTTGGAATATAACAATCCTCTAAGTTATTATTCATCTCAATTTTTGTTTACTTTGTATATGGGGGTATTCTTCTTCCAGTTAAATTCTGCAATCTTTTCCTAGTTAAGATTTGATTATTCTAGGGATATTTTAGTATGATTCGAACTCTACTTAGCCTATTTAAAGGGGTCTTGTATCCCTGTTTCAAGATGCCAATAAAAAAAGGCTTTTCTTTATGGGCAACAAGATGTTGCCGTATATGAGTTTTCGTGAGAGTTTCATTGTAATTATGGAGACTATTTTTCTCCATATTTTACTCTTGTTTGTTTAATCGTTTAGTGGAAAGTTGAAGCCTCCTTTGCCCATGATTTTTCTCTCTTTGAGGGTTTTCCATGTAAAATATTTGTGTTCGTTCTTGATAAATGATAAATGTAACATGTTTTAGCCTCATTCTTAATTTGTTTCTGGATGATTATTAGATTTAAAATGGTGAATTTTATGCTCCTAATCCATTAAATTCATGTTTCTATACTTAGGAGAGCATTTGGGAGTACAATGAGCGAAAAAGAGAGGAAATCAGAAAATCAGAGCAAGTTTCAAGAGCCACACGGGCTGTATGTAACACTCCTAACCCGTATCCGTTGCCAGAATAAGGTTATGAGGTATTACTTGACTGAACAAAACTTCTATAAGTTCAAAGATACTTACCAGACATAAATTATAAACAATGCAAACCTGTCTCATTGATTTTCCATAAGAGCTCTTATAAAATTTCTAAAATGACTCACTATCAAAACATAACCGAATATCTAGTAACAAATTAACTACTATCAAGTTATAACTAAAAAAATTTCAACACTTTAGTTCAATTATAAGGCTTCCCTAAACAAAATGAGCAAGTCATCTTCGTATGGCTATAATGTATACAAAGTCGAAATATCATTCTACCTATAGTCTATCCTATACATGCCTTAAACCATGATGGTATACAATCTTCTCAACTCACCTAATGACTCGATAGTGTGATGATATCTCCGACTCTTTCAACTCGAGCTAAAGTATAAACCTATAAGAAATAGAAAAGAGAACACGGAGTAAGCTTCAATGCTTAGTAAGTTTTAAGCAATGCAAACAATTAATTTACTTATAGATCGATTACTTCAAATTTTCAAGAAATCATTCCTAGATAATTGCCATTTTGGCCAAGTATCCATGAACATAATGCATATTTAGCAAATTCACCTCACTTGAATCTGAACTCAATTAAAACCAAATATTAAAATCACAAATAAGATCATAAGAACTCGAAAAGCATCTCATTAACTAGTTTTAACCATGTTTGCAACAAAATCACAAATTCACTACAAGCTGTCTTCCTGAGCAACAGTCACTAAATTATTTATAACTGGAGCTAGGAAACTCCAATTCAGGTGCCGTTAATTTTCCCTGAAAATAGACTCATATATCTTTCATCCATCAAATTTTCAGAATTTTTGGTTTGACCAATAAATACCAGATTTTTATTGAAGTTTCCCCTGTTTCACTGTTTGACTATTCTGACCACTCTTCACTACGAATCAATTTTCTCATTATACAGAATTCAAAATATGTTATCTTTTATTTAATTTGAAACTATACTCATTAAGGAGTCTAAGTATATAAATTTTATCTTATAATCATCATTGTACAATTTACAATGATTTTCTAAAAACAGAATAGGGGATTTCAAAGTCATTTTGACTCTATCTCACGCCACTTCAAATATCTCATTATCTACAATTCTTTTGCTTACAAGGTTTCTTTTATAAGAAACTAGACTCATTAAGCTTTAATTACATAATTTATTCAGCTTCTAATTCAATTTTCACAATTTATGGTGATTTTCCAAAATCACGCTACTGTTACTATCCCAAGCAGATTTATTACAAATTTGCTCTTTCACACATTCCTTGCATTCAAATTATCTAAACATATATATCATGTCATTCAATATCGAACTCATATAACATAGCAATTAAAATGCTTCACTAACAGCTTTAGTTCAATTGAAACGAATAAAATACAATATCATATTCACATTTAATTTTCCATGATCGTAATCACCTAAAAATAAATCATATACTTCCACAAACCTTTCCACAAGGACCAAGTGTTTATATTTGAATATAAACATAGAATCACTTTACATAACTTCACACATTTACTGAATATATCACGATCATATTTATAGTCATAACACTTATTCACAGATGCATCACTTTATATATTTATAATTTAATTCAAATCAAATCACATACGAGTACATGATACGTACCTGGCCAACTTAATATGTAATGCACTTTCAATTTGTCAACTTAGTGTAGGTCTTGTAGTTGTATACTTTTATCAAATTCATCGGCACTTGGCCTGCTAGGTATAAAACCCGAATTATATTACCAGCACCAAAGACGAAGCTGCGGGTCTTTAGCCCGGACACATTTTCAGCACGAAGCCTGCGGGACTTTAGCCCGGATACATTTTCAGCACGAAGCCTGCGGGATTTTAGTCCGGATACATTTTCAACACGAAGCCTGCGGGACATTAGCCCGGATACATTTCCAGCACGAAGCCTGCGGGACATTAGCCCGGATACATTTCCAGCACGAAGCCTGTGGGACTTTAGCCCGGATACATTTCCAGCACGAAGCCTGCGAGACTTTAGCCCGGATACATTTCCAGTGTCTTGCATATTTATTCACATGTTAACACATTTCACATAACATATCACATTAGCAATTCAATTGCTTTATTCGAATATAAGCACAAAATGTACACCTACCCTTTAACTTTCGGTTCAATAATCATACACAAGGAACACATAATCTTTTCACTATCCCAGTTTCACTTTTAATAACCATTCGGCTATATGCCATATTCACAAAATATTTCACACACAACCTCGATCCAGTAGGAACAATAGTCACAATTCTTCTATTATACAAATATCCCATTCTTTGACTTTGTTTCATAATAGCTATTCGGTCACCACTTATATACCATTCAATTCACATTCGACTTTATACAAACAAGTACAATAAAATTGTATACACATATTACACACTTTCACATCATCACTTAATAGTCATTCGGCCACATTATATACATAAATCATCCATTTCATATTCGGCTTTATAGCCTAAATTCAATATACTTATTGCAAATCGAACTTGTAAAGGTCAAATAATTACATATCATATTATATAATCTTAAGCGCGCAACAAATCAAATTTAATTACTTAAGGACTTACCTCGGACAACGATAATCGGAACGAGACGACTAATCAACCACTTTGATTTTCCCCCCGATCCAAATCTGAATTCCAATCTAATTAATATCAAAATTAACTCACTTATTCAACATTTCATTAAATTTTATCTAAAGACACATAATTTGGGCATTTTGCATTTTATTCCATAACATTTCACATTTTTACAATTTAATCCCTATTTCAAAATAATACAAATTACTCAAAATTTCCAATTACCCATGCTTAGCCGAATCTTACCCATTACTATACGAGTCCATATATTTCATTAATTTCACATTTTAGTCCCTCAATTTATTGTTTTTTCAATTAAGTCCTAATTACTCAAAATTATCAAAAATTCCAAAACAAAATATTTTAAGCTAAAACATATTTTTCATTTTTCATCATTAAACCACAAAAATCACAAGCTATCAACAATGGCACAACTCAAAATATTCATCAAAATCAAAAATTCAAGCATGGGCTTTGTAGTACTCGAAGCAATGATCTCAAAAACGTAAAAATTATCAAAAAGCGAACAAAAACGAACCTTGTATGGGCTTGAATATTGACCGAACCCTAGCTTGCTTTCTTTTCTTTTTATTTTGTTTAGTTTCGGCTACCAAGAACATATGAACACTCAAATATGGCTTTGTTTATTTTATATTTATATTATAATATAACATATATTATATAATATTTAATTTACTTATATATCTTTACTAATATAATAGAAAAACCATGTAACTTATATTTTATGCCGTCCCACTTACTTATTAATGGGATATTTACAACATAAATGTCCCAACTTAGAAAGCCACTAACAATTTGGCCCTCATGCTTTAAACTATCAAGTTTTTAATTTATGCGATTAAGTCCTTTTTATTAAATCAAGCACACAACAATAAAATTTTCGTACAAAAATTTCACACATATCAATTCGCATACTTTAAACACAGAAAATAATATAAAAAAATATTTTTTTTTACTCGGATTCGTGGTCCCGAAACCACTGTTCTTACTAGGGTCTAAACTAGGCTGTTACAACTTTAATTACTTAAGGACTTACCTCGGACAACGATAATCGGAACGAGACGACTAATCAACCACTTTGATTTTTCCCCCAATCCAAATCCGAATTCCACTTTTGCCAATCTAATTAATATCAAAATTAACTCACTTATTCAACATTTCATTAAAGACACATAATTTGGGCATTTTGCATTTTATCCCATAACATTTCACATTTTTACAATTTAATCCCTATTTCAAAATAATACAAATTACTCAAAATTTCCAATTACCCATGTTTAGCCGAATCTTATCCATTACAATACGAGTCCATATATTTCATTAATTTCACATTTTAGTCCCTCAATTTATTATTTTTGCAATTAAGTCCTAATTACTCAAAATTATCAAAAATTCCAAAACAAAATATGTTAAGCTAAAACATATTTTTCATTTTTCATCATTAAACCACAAAAATCACAAGCTATCAACAATGGCACAACTCAAAATATTCATCAAAATCAAAAATTCAAGCATGGGCTTTGTAGTACTCAAGCAACGATCTCAAAAACGTAAAAATTATCAAAACCGAACAAAAAGCAACCTTGTATGGGCTTGAATATTGACCAACCCTAGCTTGATTTCTTTTCTTTTTATTTTGTTTAGTTTCGCTACCAAGAACATATGAACACTCAAATATGGCTTTGTTTATTTTATGTTTATATTATAATATAACATATATTATATAATATTTAATTTACTTATATATCTTTACTAATATAATAGAAAAACCATGTAACTTATATTTTATGCCGTCCCACTTACTTATTAATGGGATATTTACAACATAAATGTCCCAACTTAGAAAGCCACTAACAATTTGGCCCTCATGCTTTAAACTATCAAGTTTTTAATTTATGCGATTAAGTCCTTTTTATTAAATCAAGCACACAACAATAAAATTTTCGTATGAAAATTTCACACATATCAATTCACATACTTTAAACACAGAAAATAATATAAAAAAAATATATATATATATATATATTTTACTCGGATTCGTGGTCCGGAAACCACTGTTCTTACTAGGGTCTAAACTAGGCTGTTACACTGTACACATGGCTGTGTGAGCCGCATAGGCTGCCAGAAGACCATGTACCAAACCATGTGGATTTCACGAACTGCACTATGGAAACGCGAAAAAACACAATTTTTAGATTTTTTGGGCATTCTAAGACCTATATATACCAAATATAAGAAGAAGGGAGTAAGCTGTCAGAGAATATTAGAGAAAAGAACTCAAAAAGCACCATTGGAGCCGAATCTGGAGTAGATTTACATCAAAATTGAAGATCTCCTTTTGATTTCTTTGAAGTTTATTATGAGTTTCTTTATTTCTTGCAGTTACATTGTCTTTGAGATGTCTTTATTTGCGATTATGAACTAACTTTTTAAATACCTAGGGGACATGAACCTTATAATGAATTTTGTGTTTTGATTTTTGTTTTACGCAATAAATACTTGGATCTTATTCTCAATTATGTGTGCTTAATTGTAATACCCTTAACCCGTATCCATCACCGGAATAGGGTTACAGAGTATTACCAGACTTATTTCTTAAACAATCATTCATTTCTCAAATCCAAACAAAATTCATCCAAATACAGTCATATAGTCCCTAACACGAGCCCTCGGGGCTTAAAACAAGCATTAGAAGTGATTCAGGACTAAATCGAATACTTAATAAAATTTTAGAATAACATAGAAAATTTTCAAAGTGCAGGTGACACACACCTGTGTGGCCAGACCGCGTGTCTCACACGGCCAAGAGACACGCCCGTGTCACAGGCCGTGTGGACATTCGAAATGGGATCACATGGCCGTGCCCCAGCCAGTGTCCGACTCTATGTAACTCTCTGACTTGAGTCACACGGCCAATCACACGCCCGTGTACCCTTCGAAATGGTCTCACACGCTCGTGTTCTAAGCCATGTAAAGCTACTAACTTGGTCTCTGAATAAACATCAGGGGACACACGGTCGTGTCACCTGGCCATGTGTCACACACGCCCGTGTCTCTACCCGTGTGGACAAAAAATAGGCTATTTTCCAAGCCATCATTCTCACCCAAATTTGCATCAACCTACACATACCAAATAGCATATGACCATATCATTAATAGGCATTCAAACCAATCTCAACTAAGTCCAAATCATGCTATATCAGTACCAACAACCATAATGCTCATAAACATCACAATTTTCCATTTCAAAACATACCAATATCACCTTCAAGAATTCACCTAAATGGTCACTTTCATATATGCATTATTTTGCCTAATACTTAGCATGCTAATTCATTCTCAATTGCAACCATTTCCTACCTTCAATACCAATTCTCAACAAGGCATTCACATAGCAATTATAAACCACATATCAAAGGGCCATATATATACATATATACATTTCAAAATATATGACTACTTATAAGCCAACTCAAATGGCTAAAATTCATTAAAACATAAAGGCTATACTAGCCAAAAGACCTATACATGCCATATAACCCAAAATACATAAAGTTCAAAAGTACCAAAACAATGATTGGATAGTGTGATAAGATCTCTGACAAATTCCAATCTGGTCAAGCTTCAAAATCACTATAAAACACGAAAATTAAACAAAGTAAGCTATTAAGCTTAGTAAGCTTGTATGGCTAATAAGTACAACTTACCATTTAATCATAATTTAAGTAATTAAACATGGCATAATGCAACTCAATTTAATCCACAAACCTAACACATTCATCCATAAGGTTAGACATAAAATTCACAAATTTCATAGATTCAATGCTTATATGATTCACAAACATACCAGTGATGATACTTATCATTCTCTTATTCTTTCATTCCATCAATATACCCGTTGAACATTTGGAATACTATCGGATACTCAGAAATCTCGCACACTAAGTGCCAATACATGGTCAAAACCATCTCTATCTCATATGTCGTATAAATGCTCACTCTCGAGCTATCACTAGGTGTGCTCATGTAAGCTGATGGTCAAGACGTAACTACAGAATGTTTCCCACACAAGCTGACGAGTAATCACAACACATGCCGAAAAGCTCAGCCACCGGTAGAACGTACAAGACCAGCACCCAAAACATGGTAACCCCTAGTGACATGCCATTTGTATCCTATCTATTCTTAAGGTTCAATCGGGATCTCATATATTGCTAAATCTTCATCGAGTATTTCCGTGAAGTCGTATTCATCAAGAATGCAATAATAAAACATTTAAAACATGATTAATTTAATGCTTATTAACATATGAACTTACCTCGAATTAATACAAAAAAAATCGAGCTATCAATCCACTATTTTGTTTTTCTCTCGATCTAAATCCGTACGTTGCTTTTTTTTATCTATATAATCAAATTTAACTTATTTAAATATCATTCTATTCAATTTAATCCAAAATTCATATTATGAAAAAATTACTATTTTACCCCTAAACTTTTAACTTCTTTACAATTTAGTCCCTAGCTCATAAAAATGCAAATTCATGCAATTTAATCCACACCCATGCTAGCCGAATTCTATATAGACTCATAGCAGTCCAACACTTTCATTATTTCACACATTTACCACATATTTTTCATTTTTCTCAATTTAACCCCCTAATTTGCAATTTCATTCAAAATCACTTAACAAATGTTGTTTATCTAACAACAACCATCCATTTTCTATCATCAAATGTTGTTTATCTAACAACAACCATTCATTTTCTATCATCAATGTAATATCCTGAATTAGGGCCTAATCAGAATAGTGGTTTCGTGACCACAAATCCAAGATAGAGATAATTATTTTATAGTTATTTTGATTTTTATGATATGATTGCATGATTGTGTGAAAATTTCGTGATGAAATCCTATGCCTAAAGTGCTTAGATTGAAATTAGGGACTAAATCGAATAATTTGTAAAACTTAATTCTAGGAGTTTTTAGTATGAAATTGTTTTGGAATATTAATGAGGAGGTATTAAATAGCAATTTGACCAATTTCTAAGTCTATGGACAAAAATTGGACATGGATGGAATTTTTGGAAAGTTTAGTAGTAAGGGCATTTTGGTCATTTAGTTATTAAAATGAATTAAAAACAAAATTAAAAGCCAATTTTTGTCCATCTTCTTCATTAGGCCGAAATTTCAAGGGTTCTCCATAGCTAGGGTTTGTTTCAAGCTTCCAAGCTCCATAGTAAGTGATTCCAAGCCCTGCTTTTAATGTTCTTTACGTTTTTGGAATCCCTGTGCTTCGATTAAGCTTATGCTAGCAATAATTCAACCTAGGGTTCATATTTGGAAAAATACCCATAGGTGAAATTTGTGTATTTTGGTGTTTTATGATATAAAATGAGGTTTTAAATTATGTTAGACAACTTGTACTACTCGGTTTTAAGCGAAAACGAGTAAAAGGGCTTAATCGGTAAAAATACCTAATAGTCATAAGTACATGTTAGAGTGTGAATTTGATGTTACCATAGAAGGGAAAAATTATCAGCATGTCATAAAACATAATAATAAGGGATGAAGTTTAATTTCCGAGCCTAGGGGTAAAAGTGTAATTATGCAAAAGTTTAGGGGCAAAAATGTAATTTTGTCAAAGTTTGTATTAAATGCTGTTTTGATGAATGTATGTATTAAATAAGATTAATGTGGCATTATAGATCAAGAGAAACGAGATTCAAGTCGCGATCGAGGGAAAAACAAAGTTTACGAAGAATAGGCTCGATTGCTAATAATTTTGTATCGAGGTAAGTTCATGTTTAAATGTAGTAACATAAATGTCATTTTAATTAACTTAATGATATTTATATGATATGATGATTATTATTATGAAATATTATGCTTTGTGGTTATTGTTGAGTAATATGCAAATTATGTTTATTACTTGTTAAATATGAATTACTACCGAGTATCGGTTTCGATATTCCGTGGAAGACGGCAAAGATGTGTGATTGAGGAAAAAGCCCGTTTGAACCTTGGGAATAGATTAGAATACAAGTGACATGTCACTAGGATGGTTGAGTTTCGAACTCGTTGAGTTGAGTCCGAGTTCGTGAGATGTAACTAGGCATCCGAGCTCGTTGAGTTGAGTCCGAGTTCACTTATGGATGCGAATGCCCGAGCTCGTTGAGTTGAGTCCGAGTTCACTTATGGGCGGGTTACATGGTAGCTTGGCTACATAAGTTCCATGAGCTATTGAGTTTGTCTAGTCATGGGTATGGCTCTTATGTTCATGAGATCCGCGTATTCGAATTATATTCCGATGTGTTGAATGGGTGAATCTTAAGTGAATATAAAGAAGGCCTAAAATGAAGGTGACATGTTGGTAAGTGTGGTAAATGAGAAAATTTGACAGGTATGTGCTTAAACCCTTGGGTTGAGAACTTGGTATGATGAAATCGTAGAAAGATATTAAATACAAATAAAACATGAATGTCTTGGTGTTGTTTATGCAAATAATGTTTTTGTGGGATTGTGTGATTATGTTACTTGTTATTTGCATGTGAACTTACTAAGCATTTGTGCTTACTCCCTCCTTTTCTTTCATTGTAGTTTTGACAAGCCGGCTTGAGAATCGGGATAGGTCGAAGACTCGTTCACATTATCTGAAGGCCTAAATTGGTAAAATGGCTTGTGTGTTTTGAATGTGGCATGTATGGTAAATGATCTTATGATATGGCTATGGTTTGGCAAGAAAAGGGTTTGTAAATGATTAGCCATTGGAATGGCCAAGCTAAGTCATATTTGATGTTATGTATGTTTAAAATGATATTTAGTCCATGAAAATCCTTAGTAAAGTGAAATTTTCCATAAAATAGAATCTAGCAGCAGCAGTGATGTAAATTTGAAAAATCACTAAAAATAGTAGAAATGGAATTAAATGATGAGTAAGTTATGAAATTGAATATTTATGAGTCTATTTTCATATGGATTGAACAAAACAGGTATATGAATTATATTTTATGAGATATTTGAATTTTTGTGAAACAGGGCCAGAGTAATTTTTGGATCCCCTATTCTGAATTTAAAAATTCATAATAAATTGTAAAAAAATAATTATAAGTCATGATTTATATGTAAAGATTTCTTATTGAGTCTAGTTCTAAGAGAAATAAACATTAGAGACATTGAAATTCTGTACAGAGAGATATCTAATTCGTAATACATAGAGGTCAGAGCAGTCAAACCCTGAAACAGGGGAGACTTTAACTAATAAACTGTACTAATTGGCTTGACCAAAAATTCTAGAAAAAAATCAGTAAATAGATATATGAGTCTAGTTTCAAGTAAAATTTACAGAATTAGATTTTGAGTTTTGGAACTCGAGATATGAATTTTTAAGCGACTATGATGCAGATTGCTAGCTTGACTGGAAATTAAAAAAAAAATTGTTTGAGCGGTTTAAGTAATAAATTAAGTCTGTTAACACCTCGTGTTCGAATCCGGCGACTGTCTCGGGCATGGGGCGTTACAATCAAACATCAAAACACATACACATTCATCAATCTTAAAACCCTATACTTTTAATAGTTTCACAAATTAGTCCCTGGGCTAGCTAGATTAAGCTACGACTCCAAAAATATATAAATCATTAAAAGCCGAGCAAAATTGCACTTACATGCATGGAAATGGCTTGGCCGAACCTAAGCTCTTCTCCTATGGTGATTTTCGGTTGAAATTTGGTGAAATGAAGAAGATGATACTTTGATTTTAGTTAATTTTTATCATTAATTACTAATTTACCTTTATAACCTTTTAAAACTTTAAAAATTTCACTTGTACCAAGCCAACATCTTCCACTATCAACAATAATGGTATAATTACCACATAGGGACTTATACTTTAAGCTTCTATAGCTATTTAATACCTTTAGCTACTAGATCACAACTTTTGCACTTAATGCGATTTAGTCCTTTTTATCGAATTAAGCATACAAACGATAAAATTTCTTAACGAAATTTTTATACAATCATACTATCATGATGTAGACCTCAAAATAAAAATAAAATAATTATTTTGACTTCAGATTTGTAGTCCCAAAACTGCTATTCCGATTTCACTGAAAATGGGCTTTACATTAATTCTTGGTTTAATATTTCTAGATCATTAATCAATATTTGTTGTGCTTAATTCAGACAAGGAATAAACCTTGTTTAAGAGTATATCTAGCATAATTGAGAGTAGTTGCATGCAATCCTAGAAATAGGACGACATAAATCTACCGGATTAGAGTCAAATCTAATAGCGGGACCGATAGATCGAGTTAATGCGAAAATAGGGTTTTAATTAGAAAGAAATATCAATTAATCAACCTAGAGTCAGTTGCTCTTACTCTTGAAAGAGATATTAGCATAATTTAGGGATTTCTACAAATCAATAAACTAAGTGAAAAAATTGTTTAATTCAGATCGATAATGATAGATGAAATCTAGGAGGATTCTTTCCTGGGTATTGTTTCGCTTCTTGTTTGTTAATAATTTGTTTTCCCAATTTGTTCTTTGTTGTGTTCTTAAGTTAATTAATTTAGTTAATTTTAGCTTTCATCAATCACTTCAATTTGTTGGTTAAATAATAGAAAGACGGAAATTACTAGTACCTTTAGTCTCTGTGGGAACAATATTTGTGCTCACCGTAACTAAACTATTAATTGATAAGTGCACTTGCCGTTTCAAATTTTTAGTTGGTTTATGATTGCATCAAGTGTTTGGCACCGTTGCCGAGACTAAAATATTAGGAAAACTTTATTTCTATTAATTTAACTATTTTTTATTTTTATTTTTATTTAATTTTTAAATTATGATTTTTTCATTTGTTTGCTTATGGCAGGTTCTTTTAGTTTAAGACTAGAGGAAACCCATTAGATCCATTACTTTTTGATAGTGAGATTGAAAAGACTGCTCGTAGAAATTGTAGAGAGGTTAGAGAAGCAAGACAAAGTCAACAGAATATAGTACATGATTAAGAGGAAAAGGATATTACTGTGGTGATGGGTGATAATAAAAATAATCAGCTACCTCTTGCACATCATGCCCCTTAGACTATGATGATTATGCTAAGCCCACTCTGATTGGGGCTAAATCGAGTATTGTGAGAGCTACCATTAATGCAAACAATTTTGAGCTGAAGCTAAACACAATTCAGATGGTACAATAGTATGTTCAGTTTGATGGTTTGCAAGATGAAGATTTGAAAACCCATTTGGCTAACTTTCTAGAGATTTGTGACACTTTCAAGATCAATGTCATTACTGATAATGCCATACGCTTACGGCTGCCCATTCTCATTGAGGAACAAGGCAAAATAGTGGTTAAATTCATTGCCACGAGGCTATATCATGACTTGAGATCAGATGGTTGAGAAGTTTCTTTTGAAGTACTTCCCATTAGCTAAACAACTAAGTTGAGGAATGATACCTTTTCTTTTGCTCAAATTGATTTGGAGACATTATATGATGCATGGGAGAGATTTAAGGATCTTTTGAGAAGGTGCCCTCATTATGGGTTACCTTTGTGGTTATAAGTTCAAATCTTTTACAATGGTTTGAATCCCCAACTAGGCAATTAATTGATGCAGCAGTTGGTGGAACTCTGAATAATAAAACACCCGAGGACACTTAAGGGTTTATTGAAGAAATATCACTGAATAACCATCAGTGGCAAGTCATTAGAACAAAATTGATAAAAGCAGCCACTGTTTTTAATATAGATGTAGTTGCTATGTTGGCAAGCCAAGTGGAAGCACTGAATAAAAAATTTGATGGTTTGAATTTTTTTACGTAGGTAAATCTAGTGATGCAATGCGATGCGAATGGGGTGGAGATGATTAATCCAGAATATTCACCCTTCAAGTCTAACATGGATCATCAGCAAATCGATTTTTTGGGTAATAATTCTAGACCTTAAAAAAAGTCATATAGCAATACTTATAATGCAGGATGGAGGAATCATCCAAACTTCACTTGGCGTGATCAAGGTAATCAAAGGTCATAACCCCCTCCGGGTTTTCAGCAACCTTATCAGCAAGAGAAGAAGCCGAACCTTGAGGAGATGTTGGCCAAATTTATTTCGGTGTCAAAAACTCCAATTCAAAACACTATGACAACTCTAAAAAATTAGCAAGCATTGATTCAAGGGCTCAAAAATCAAATTGGGCAGGTTGCCAAACTTATTTTAGAAAGACCACAAGGGAGCTTACCTAGCTACACTGAAACAACCCAAATGAGCAAATCCATGCAATCACTATTTGAAACGTGTAAGGGTTAGTAGAGCCTGAAAAGAAGTCGAAGCTAGAAGCTGTTGTGAAAAGTGATGAGGTTGAGGAAGGTAAGAAAGAGAATAAGCCGATAATTAGAGAATACAAACCACAAATTCCATATCTAACAGCATTGAAGAGAGATCATACAAACGAACAATATGGTAAATTTCTTGAACTTAAAAGAAAAACTGCATATTAACTTACCTTTTAACACCCCTAACCCGTATCCGTCATCGGAATAGAGTTATGGAGCATTATCGGAGTCTACATTTCAGAACTATAAAAATTTTTAAATAATTTAATTTATATCATTAATCACAGCAAAACCAATCAATAGCATACATATTGGCCCTTATACGAGCCCTCGAGGCCCTAAAAACACATTAGAAACAAATCAGGACTAAATAAAAAACATATAGAAATTTTAGGGAAAAGATGAAAATTTACAAACTGCAGGAGTCACACGGCCGTGTGGCTAGACCATGTGACTCACATAGCCAAGAGACATGCCCGTGTCTTAGGTCGTGTGAGCATTCGAAATAGGGACACACCGACGTGTTTCAGCCCGTGTAACTTACTGACTTGGGTTATACGGCCAAGCCACACGCCCGTGTGCTAGGCCGTGTACCCTTCGAAATAACCTTACATGCCCGTGTGTTGGGCGTATGCTAGATCGTGTAAAACATGACTTTCAACCCTTTGAAAACTACAGGGGATAGGGGACACAAGTCCCTGCTACCTGGCCGTGCATCACACACGGCTGAGACACACGCCCGTGTGGATGAAAATAGACCATTTTACAAGCCATTTTTCTATCCCTTTTCAACATGTACCTATAATCCCTTTTGCACATATACATAAGCCCTTAAAAGGCACCAAAATCATGCATAGTCAAGCCAAACACATATGGTATAATAACATCCAACCAATATGCCCAAAGGCACCTCAAATGACAACATTAAAACATGTATAACCATGTACTCAATTTGGCCAAAATAATTAATTAACTTCTAACTAAGTTTGCATCATTACATACCATTTAATTTACTTACCATAACATACCAAATGGTAATAAGTATATCATTCAACCACTAACATCAATAGTCATATAATTCATTCATAACAAAGTACCAATTCACCACATTTACATATGCCTCAAGGCATTTACAATATGTATATTTAGACTTTCATTTCATCTTCCATCATTCAAACATAGCAAACCAAACATTCACCATTTTAAGGCTAATATTTACATGCCAAAACTAAATTCATTACACTAACAAAATGCCATAAGTCAAGCTAAACCAAATGACCATATCAACATCCAAAAGACATATGTCAACATGAGCCAAAATACCTATACATGCCATTATAACCTTAACCAAGAGATCAAAATCTACTGATATAATCGCTGGATAGTGTGATAAATCACCGATGAGCTTCCAACCCGATCGAGCTTCCGATAGTCTAAAAAGTAAAGAAAAATAACTATGTAAGCAATGAATGGTTAGTAAGATCGTATAAACTTTAATTAGATCAATCCATTTCCAATATGAAATTTATACATATCAAGAATAATCATTTACCGATACCACACGATTTATAAAACCAAGTTCAACAACTTACAAAATGAGTAAATCCACAGTATCGCTTATACATATTATCCCTAGCATAGTAGGATTTTAAACAACTTTAAACTCTTCCAAATTTATTTATTTCCATTTGCATTTCATTACTTTCCATGCTCGTTCCATATGCATAACACACAAGACATAAGCATATCATCAATCATAGCCATAAGCTAGTGCATTTAAACATAGCTTCTTTTTTTTTTAATTAATCACATGATAAGCCATTTCATAAGAATTTGCATAATTTAAACCTTACCACTTTTTCATGAGTGCAAGCATATTTCCATTTGAGCACTTACCATTTCAATACGACTTATAAGTAAACATAATACCATTCAACCAATAGCTTGGCACTTGCCTAAGCATCAAACAGCAACACATGTTAGCATACTTGAACATATTTCATATAAGTTCAACATTGATAACCTTATTTTCTCAACATGTCACACTTGAGTTTATTACTCATCTCAACTTACATAATTACCATGTATCAACATATCAAAGATATTCATATATGTACATGTCATGATACATATCATTATCTTACCGTTTCATCATATACATATATCATCCATTTCAATATATCAATATATCATGTACCATCATTTCCATGTATGTAATAGCCCAGTTTTAGCTAAATCTGAACAGTGGTTTCAGAACCATAAATTTCGATGTCAAAAAATTATTTTTTAATATTATTTTTGGTATTTACAGCATGTTAATTAATATGTGTGAAAATTTCATGAGCTAATTTTATCGATTGGTTGGTTAATTTGTGAAAAAGGACTAAATCGCGTAAAATACAAAAGTTGCATTCTACTTGTTAAAGGTATTTAATTGCTATGATTTGTTAAATTAAAGGTCCTCATGTTGTAATTAGACCATTATAATAATGGGTGGACAATTATAGGCAATGTTTAAGTGATTTTTGTTTATTAATTAAAAGGGTAATATAGTAAATTGGTTAATAATTAAGATAAAATATGTTAACAAAAGAAAAAGCTTTCATTTTTCTCTTGTCATCACCGGATTTCAAAGGAAAAAGAAAAAGTTTAAAGCTTTTAAATTTTGGCACACTCCTAGCTTGATTAAGTTACGATTTTAGCTTAGTTTTTGATGATTTCTATGTTTTTGTAAACATTGCTGCTCAATCTAGCTAGCCCGTACCTTTAATTTCTTAATTGTTAAAGATTTTAAGAGTTTCCACTGATGAGTTTATGTGTTCTTTGGTGTTTGAAGATGAAATATGAAAACTTGATGATAGATTTTCATGTTTTGTAAAGTGATTTTTGATGAAAATGCATAATAGGGATTAAATTGTGAAATGTGCAAATTGTGTGGTCGAAATATGATAAAATAAAAGTTTTGGGTTGCTAGGGAGCTATATATAATTTGGCCAAGCATGAGTTTTATTGAAATTGTGTGAATTTGTGTATTCGTGAAATAGGGACTAAATTGATTAAATGTGAAAATTTACGGGCTAATGTGCAAATAGGCCTAAATGTATGTTTTGGACTAAATTGAAAGAATGGTTGATTAAATAAGTTAATTCTGAATTCATATAGATCAAGAAAGAAAGAATTCAAATTTAGATCTGGGAAAAAGCAAGGTTATCGAGTAGTCGATCCGATCCGTCAATTTCGAATACGAGGTAAGTTTGTATGCAATGAGCTTTATTTATAATTATGTTTAAATGTTTTGATATTGTACTAATTGTGAAAATAAGACTACGGACATGTTCAACAATGATTTAAGAATGACTCGACAATGAATTGAAAGTGATTTAACTACGATTTGGTATTGAAATCCTGGTTGAACCTTAGGAATAGTTTAGGATACTAGTGACATGTCATTAGGTATACTTGAGCTGGCTTCGGGCCATGATATAGCACTTCGGGTGTGAGATACTGACTTGGTTTCGGGCCATGTATATCGGCTAATTTGGCTTTGGGCCATAATATCAGAATTTTGGATAAGTTACCTTAATTTGGCTTCGGGCCATGGTATAGGTACTTATCGTATAAGACCCTTGAGTATCCAAATTCTATTTTGAATGGTTCAACTGGTAAATGAAAGACGAGAACGTACATGAGATTGGTAAGAGATGGTACAGGTATGTGAATATACCATTTTAGATTTGAATCGAAGAAATGATAATGAGAGTATATAGTTTTGTGAATGAGTATTCGAAAGGTTTGATAGTTAATGAATGTTACATATTGATTTATGTTTATGTGATTGCATTAAGTCTATCTCATACGAGCTTAATAAGCTATGAAGCTTACTTCATGTTATTTTTCTATGATTTATAGTGAATCAAGTTTAGCTCGAATTTAAGAGTCGTCGGGAACATCATCGCACTATCAAATATCTAAGTTGGTACTTTTGAATTATACAATTATGGTATATGGCATGTATAGGCTAGATGTGGTATTTTGGTTGTAATCATAGCCATGAGATTTGGCTTGTAAATGATGTTAATATTGATGTGTGTTTGGCTATTTGAAATGGGTTGTAAATGTATATGTTTTGGTATGAATGTGGTTATGGTTTATAGTTGCCCAAATGGTTATGTGAATTATGATAAATGAGCCATATTGTTTGATATTGTTTTGGTATGTATTTGGCTAAGTAAATGGTAGGGATTTGAGTTTTGGAATAGATGAAATTATAATGATATGAATTGTACATTTAGTTGATAAATTTGACTGCCTAATTGTATAATGAAATGGTACCATTTTGCCTTGTGTAGGTGTTATGAATTTGGGGTGGCTAATTGGCCTTGCAAATGGCCTATTGTTGTCTACACGGGCAGAGACATGAGCGTGTGTTTTAGCCGTGTGTGACACACGGTCATGTTACACGGTCGTGTGTCCTCTAGTGTTGAAATTGAATTGAAGTCAGTATGCTCCACAAGGTCTCACACACAAGCGTGTAACTGGCCGTGTGGTACAAGTCAGTATACCCCCTAATTGGCACACGGCCTAACACACGGGCATGTGACTTGGCCGTGTTGCATAAGTCAGTATACCCTCCAGTTTTCACACGGCTTGGCACACGAGCGTGTCATCGGCTGTGTGATATAAGTCAATATGTATGCCTTGTTTCCACAGGGCCTAAGACACGGGCGTGTCTGGAGTCGTGTGAGGCACACGGCCTATTCACATGAGCGTGTGACCCCTGTATGGTTGAAATTTTTCTAAGTTTCCAAAATTTTCATATGTTATTGGTTTAGTCCCAAACCACTCCCAAAGCATGTTTAGGGCATCGTAGGCTTGTATTAGGGACATATTGATTGAGATTAAATGATAATTGTATGAAACGTGAAAATGTTTGCAAAGTGAATATTTAATTGTTTTATAAGTCCAATAATGCTCCGCAACCCTATTTCAGTGTTGAATACAGGTGACGGGTGTTACAAGGTATTTCATGTATATACTTGTATTAGTTCTTATTGAATTCATATCGTCTTGTAATAAAACATTTCCCGTTGAACCACTAGAATAATATCGGATACACAAAAATCTCGCATACTAAGTGTAACAGCCCGAATTCGGGGCTAGTTAGAATAGTGGTCTCAGGACCATGAATCTGAAGTGATAAAAATTATTTTATCATTATTTTGATGTTATAGCATGTTTTTAAGAGTGCATGAAAAATTTGGTGAAGTAATTTTAGCGTTTGTGAGCTTAATTGCGAAAAATGACTAAATCGCATAAAATACAAAGTCCTAAATTGGTAGCTAAAGGTGTCAAATAGCTAGAGAATAAAAATTGGGGGTCTTTAAAGGGCAATTAGACCCTATTGTGATAGCTTGGCCGGCCATGGGAGATGAAAATGTTGAAAAGTCAACATTAAGTAATGTTGATAACATAAGGTGTAATATAATAATACCTAAGCCTAGCTATCATCTTTTTCTTTCATTTTTCTCTTCATTTCCACTGATTTTTCAGCCATTTTTAAGGGTTTTGAGCTTCAAAAATTTCAGCAACTTATTCCTCTCACAAGTAAGTGATTTTCATACCCTTTGTTGATGATTTTTGCATTTTTAGAACCCTTGTAGTATAAGCTTTCTAATGAGGGGACTATTTTGCAAAATGGTTAGAAGTATAGGGTTTTTCCATGACATAATTTAGGGTGTTTTTTGAAATTTTATGGACGAATATCAAGCTTAGTTGTGTGTTAAACAACTTTTGTGAAAGGAATTTTCATGAAAACACCTAAAAGGACTATTTTGCATAAGTTGTAAAATAGATGTTAAATATGTGAAATAGTGGGAATTTGGAGTTTCTATAAGAGTAAAAAAGGTTTATCTAAGCTTAAGATACGAAGAAATTTGATGAAAATCGATTTTCGGGTCAAGGGGTAAAATGGTCATTTTGTAAAAGTCTAGGGGCAAAATGGTCATTTTGCCCAATTATGAATTGTTGAGTGCCTAGGTTGATATAGTGAATAAATAAGTTCATTTTGTTGTTATAGATCAAGAAATACCGAATCCAAGCCTAGAACGGGGGAAAGCCAAGCAAATTGAATAAATCGATTAGTCGCCACATTTTGTAATCCAAGGTAAGTTGTATGTAAATAATACAACTACATTGCTAATGTATGTGTTGAATTGTACTTGAATTTAATATTGCATGAATTGCTTGATTGTGGAATTGAGAAAGCATGATGGTAATAGAGATAGTAGAGTTCCCGCTTGAACCTAGGAAAAAAATCGGATATTCATGCCATGACATATGGGTTATTGTGAGCTAGTGTAACCCATGTCTGGGACATGCATCGGCCACATTATGAGAGCCAGTGTAAGACCATGTCTGGGACATGGCATCGGCATTGAGATGAGTGCTAGTGTAAGACATGTCTGGGACATGCATCGGCTACAAGATGTGCCAGTGTAAGACCATGTCTGAGACATGGCATCAGCACCTTATCCCATGTTTGAGGCTTAATGAATATCCGATAGTGTTCCAAATGGTTCAATGGTGAAAGTTATGATTTCAAGTTAACAAGGAAAGCATAACCGTATTGTGAGTGGTACAGGTACCTATTGGGTATGTATGAAAGGTGAGCTCAATATATGCTATATGATGTGTATTGAATATTGATGAGTAAGCTTTGCTTATGCCCACTTGTGTATTATGATGTTTGTTGATGAATGGTAAAGTTATGTTGTATATTTATTTATGTGCAACTTACTAAGCTTTATGCTTACTCCCTCTCCTTTTCCATTTTCTTATACTGCCGCCTATCTAGCTCAAGGACCAACGGAAGTCAGAGATATCGATCACACTATCAATCGAAGCATTCGGTATAGTTTGATTTATATTTTTGAATATGGCATGTATAGGGAATTAAACTTGTGTTTTGTGTTATTATTAATTTGGCCAAATGTGTTGGCTTGGGATAAATCCCGCATTTTGTATTAAGCCTTGAATGATGGCTAATATTCATTTTGATTTATATGCAAAGATGTTATCTTCATAGATGAGTAAAATGCACAAATGGAATATTGTCTATTGTGGCTTATTTGGTTGCATGAGATAGCCTTATATTGGTTTTAGTTGCTATTGTGTAGGTTGTGTAATTAAGGGTGGCAAAGAGGCTTGGTAAATAGCCTCACGTGTGTCTAGGCTGTGTGCGACACACGGTCTGCCTCATGGGTGTGTGATCCGGCCGTGTGTCCCCTGCACGTAAAAATTTCAAGTCAGTATGCATGATAGTAAACACACGGGAAGAGACATGGCCGTATGTCTCAACCGTGTGAAGGACACGGCCTAGTACACGGGTGTGTGCCTTGGCCGTGTGACATTTTGGGGACTGCTGACGTCAAAAACAAAATGTCCATGTTTTTGCACATGGGCTAGGACACGAGTGTTTTATGGCCATGTGAAGGACACTGGCCAGGGACACGGGCATGTGCCAGGCCGTGTGAAAACCCCTGTAGGTGTGCATTTAGAATTAATTCTACATGAGTGAAGGACACAGGCGTGTCCCTGTATTGCTTAGGCCGTGTGAGACACACTGGCCATCAACACGACCATGTCGAAATGACCACAAGGGCGTGTTGCCTTTCCACACGGGCGTGTGCCATGTTTCAAAGACAATGTTTCTATAGATGGCTTAAGGACTCGGGTTGATCTCGAATAGTTTTCAATGGTCGATTTGGGTTTCGTAGGACCATGATAAAGAGTAAAGTAGAAATTGAAAAAGTTTTAAATTGAATAGAGTTCTGATGACTCGGAAATGTATGAAAGTATGAATTTAGAGTTAGGTAATGTCTCGTATTCTGTCCCGGTGAAGGGTACGGGTGTTGGGTGTTACACTAAGTGCCAACATGTGGTCGAAGCCACTACTACCACATATCTCATATCACTGCTCTCTTTTGAGCCATACATGGGTCTGCTCACACAAGCTGTCAGTCAAGGCGTAGCTACACGGTGCTGCTCACACAAGTTGTCAAGTAACCGCAACACATGCCGGAAACTCAGCCATCGGTAGGACGTACAAGACTAGCACCCGAAACACGGTAACCCCTAATGACAAATCATTTGTATCCTAAATATACTTAAGGTTCAAACGAGTCTCAATAGTCGCCGTGTGTCGTTGAATTTTCCTTGTTTCATTATAAGCTAAATTGTATAATATATATATATCGATTCATTTTCAATAAAATTCATATAATAACATTCAATTTAATCAACAATATACATAGTATGGTTCATACGAACTTATTTGGCTAAATTGTAGAAATACATAAGTTTAGGGGTATTTTGGTAATTTTTTATTTTCCTCGATTTTCCACCTGATCTTTATCTAAATTAATAATTTCATTCAATATATTAATTTAGACAATAAAATAATTCATTTCATACAATTTGGCCATTTTCACATTCTTACAAAATTGTCCTTAAAGTTTTACTTTTATTCAATTTAGTCCCTAAGCCCAAAACATGCAAATTAACCATTTTTACCTAGAATTTAGCTTAACTGAATGTTCATGGTATTCAAAACAGCCCATTTATGCAACAATTTCACATTAAATCCTTGTACTTTTATTAATTTAACAAATTAGTCCCTAATCGGTAAATTCATCAAAAATCACTTAATAAAATACTTTTAAATATCAATCAACATTCTAAATTCATCATTTAACATCTAAAACCACAAGGTTCATCAATGAAAACATCCAAAATCCTTAATAATTTCAAAATCGTAGGTACGGGCTAGCTAGACCTAGTTACAACGATCTCAAAACACAAAAATTGAAAGAAAGGGTGAAAAATGGCTTACCATGCATAGATAAAACCATTGACACACCTTGTTCATCTTCCATGGAGTTTTTTGCTTTCAAATTTGGCAAAACAAACAAATGTAAAAGGTGATATCTTTAATGTATTTTTTTTATGATTTAATATATTTTGTTTTAATTAATAAAGCACACATATTTTCATAATAAGACAAAGTCCACTGCCCACTCCTATATAATATGGTATATTTACCATATTAGTCCATATACTTTCATTCATTAATCCATTTAATCACTCAAATCAAATAGTGATTAAAATTTATATCTTTTACAATTTAGTCCATTTTAATTAAATAACTATCGAAACGATAAAAATTTTCAACGAAACTTTAATACCACCTTAATTACACTCCATAAATATTTATAAAAATATTTACGACTCAGTTTATGAAAATGAGGTCCCGATACCTCAATTTCTAAAACTACTTGACCTTAGGGTCATACCACTTGAACTTAATAAATCGCTTATTAAACAAAATTCACTATATCAAAAACCTTTTCAATGTCACAATTAACTCGTAAATATTAAATATAATATTTAAGAATTTACTCGTCAGATTTGATGGCCCCAAAGCCACTGTTTCTGACACCACTAAAAGACGAGCTGTTACATACCTTTTGTTGAAGCCCTTTCACAGATGCCAAAGTATGTAAAATTTTTAAAGAAACTGTTAACAAATAAAAAGAAATTAAATAACTTGTTGACTGTGGAGCTCAATGTAGTTTGCTCGGCCAATCTCCAAAACAATCTACCCAACAAACTTAAAGATCCAATGAGTTTTACTATTCATTGTCTCATTAGTAGTTTAGATGTTGAACAAGCTTTGGCTGATTTGGGGGCTAGTATAAATGTCATGCCTTATAAAATGTTCAAACAACTTCGTATTGGGGAACCTAAACCCGCAAGGATGAGTATTCAATTAGCAGATAGATTAATTAGATATCTTAGGGGTATTATTGGGGATGTACTTGTGAAAGTCGACAAATTTATATTCCTTATTGATTTTGTTGTATTGGACATGGATGAAGATTTTGATGTACCTATGATTATAGGTCGACTCTTTTTAGCCACTTCTAGAACTATTATTGATGTGGGTACTGGTGAACTTGTGCTTTGTGTAGGTGATGAAAAGATTACTCTTCAAGTACATGATTTTGTGAGAGTCCCTCGTGAGAAAGATGATACTAATTGTTCTGTTAATGTTAATAATCATGTGGCTCAACATTCCTTGCAGGAAATTCCTCAAGAAAATATGTTGGAGTCGTATTTATTCGAAGTGATAGAACTCGAGGGAAAAGTAAAGAGCGAATGGTGCAACTTGACGAGCTAGATGAATGGCGAACGAAGGTTGATGAGAAACCAATAAAGCAAAAGGAAGTAAAAAAAAAATGCCATGATGTGCATGTAAATAGAATGAACCAATTCAAATTTAGGGACAAAGTGCTGTTAGACAAATCGGATCCACAAATTTTTCCTTCAGAGTTTAAGTGAAGAAGGTTTGACCCATGTGTGGTAAGAATGGTATTTCCATACAGAACCATTTAGGTAACACACCCTGAATATGGCACGTTCAAGGTAAACAATCATCGTTTCAAACTTTATTTTGGTGGTAATACTGATAATGAGAGAGTGGAGCTTCGACTCCAAGATATGCCTTAACTGTGAGCTTAAAAAGGCTCAAGCTTAGACTCTAAATAAGCGCTTCTCAGGAGGCAACTCAAGTGTTTTTGGTTTTATTTATTTATTTTACTTTCATTTTTTTTCAAAATAAAAAATTCAAAAAAAATTCAAAAAAAAGGTGGTCCACATGGTCTGGGGTGATCCACACGGCCTGGAGACACGGCTATGTGTGACACATGACATGGACATAGGGGCGTGTCATAGGCCGTATGAAAACTAGAGCTAATTTTTTTTAATTTTCTTTTAACCCATATGAGCACAGAGAGTTACACGGCCTGGTGACACGATCGTGTGACCCACACATCCTAGAACATGGGTGTGTGGTAGACTGTGTGACCCTCACGGGCTTGCACATGGGTGTGGGAGAAGCGAAAGAGCATCGCACACGACCTAAACACACGGGCGTGTCCTAGGCTATGTGGTTATTGGGCTTATTTTTACCTATTTTTTATCAGACACGGTCTGGGTGATTCCACATAACCGTGTGGCGTACATGGCCTGGCCACACAACCATGTAGCTCACATGGCCTGGCACACGGCCATGTCTCCCTTTTAAAGTTAGTTTTTTTTTTTTTTTGATTTTTTTTCTTTTTTTGTTTCCTTCTTACGCAACCAAAGTGATTTCATTTAGTTTTATATTTATTTATTATTTATATTTGTTTATTTTAATTTTAGTTTTAGTTTTAGTTTTTGCTTTTGTTTTGCTTTTATTTTTTATTTTATTTTGCTATGCACTATAAATTTTTTTATTTTGTCGGTTGTTTTTCTATTTTGTTTTCTCTTTATCTTCTTATTCATTTTTTTTCTATTTTCTTATTAGTGATGCATCGTTGAAAGCACCAAATATAACTTATCCTTAAGAAATGACGAAAAGAATAGTATAAAGGAAATAAGGTCAAATCCTCAGGGACTGGATTGCTACAACTTCTTATTTATTGAAATCCTGGTCGTAGTCATGCCCAAGAAAGACGTTTGACCTGGAAAAATAAATAAAAAAATAGAATTAAGAATATGGACTAGTTGAGATTAAATAAATTGAAATTGCAATTGTGAAAAGAAATAGAGTAGAGAAAAAGAGTTTTTCGATTTGGGGGATTCCAGCCTTCTGTTATCTTGATCCTCCTTTGGTTCAATCATAGACTTTTAGGTGGTTCTTCTCATGACCGAATAATCTAGTTATAGTGGAAGAGGATGCCTAAGACCACCAGCTCAACTTTAGGTCATCGCCTTGCAATCTAGAGGAACCTGACTCTAGCCAACCGGCACTCCTATGAAATCGTCTTATACTAGATCATCATTTCTCAATGGTGAATGCCACGCCATTTCGTCTCTTGGGCTCGAAACCCTCTGATGTAGTAAGTTAGTGAACCGATTGTGCAACCTTCCCAAAATATACGATGTAGCCATCTTTGCACGAGATGAAAATATTTCTTTTGGAAGGACATGGACGGAAGCTTCAGTCTCATAATGTAGGGAAATTATGAATACTCATTAAGAAAGGTTAAGTACGGGTTCTAAGCCTCATGAACTCTTTTTGAGGAGTCTTAATAACCTTTGACTAGTCGAGTTTAGTTACTTATGCTTTTTGGAAATAAAACATAAGTTTAATGAAACAAAATTTTATTAGAAAGGAAAAGAAAAAAAAAGGCTAAGAGCCTTAGGGGGAAGAAGTTTTTTTTACAGAAGTGATGAGTCGGTATTCATGTCACTCTATCCCCTATTTATAGTACATGAAAAACCCTAGTTGATTCCTATTTAAACTCTAGATGATAATTTTTAAGAGATACAATTAAAATTAAATCTAAACAATATCATAATAATCCTAACAATAATCCTAAAAATAGAATTCAAATCTAAACAAAGTTTTATGTCCAAAAATCTCTTCTTTGAAATTTTGCTCCAAGTCTTTCACACTTTGTTTTTTTGACACCACTTCTTCTATATTTCGCATGCTGACTTGTTTTCTTTTAAATTCACACTTTTTGTCCCTAAATTTCCTTTTGCCTTCAATTTAGTTCCTACAAGATAAAAAAAACCATAAACAACCCAAATTAGTAGGATCGTACCCAAAATATATATGTAATTAACTTATAAAAGTATGTCATTTTAGAGTATTATCAATTAGTTTTCTCAGAAACATGCACTTCATTTAGAATCGCCCACGATTCCGGTTTTTAATATTCTGACGAATTCATTCAAATTCAGGGTAGTTTCAAGTCTCTTCCTCCTTATGATATTGTACTTATTCTATTATTTTAATTGTTTATACACTGACAGAAATGTACATCTTAAGTGTGGGGAGGATTTTATATGTTTATACGATATAACCCCGAAATTATTGTTTATGTTTAAGTAAATTTCTCGAACCTAACATTAAAGTAATTTCTTTTAATTTAGAGTTTTTATTTATTTAGTTTTGGAATAATTTGTGGATTTTTGTGTATTGTGTACTTTATACTTTAAGACACGAGAGAGTCAAGCATGATAAGTTGTTTTCTAAAATTATAATTTTAGGTTGTCTCGCTAAATTGAAAATTATTTTGAAATTTTAAATTTTTAAGTCTGACATCAAAACCATAATTTTTTGTGAGTTTTTGAGCCTATAGAGCATATATTTTTCGTGCTCATTTTATTTTTGGTTGTGAGTATGTTAACTTGATTTGGAGTTCTAGAACTTGCTTTGATTATACATGTCAAGACAACATTATTGATTTGATATACTGAGATGATAGAGGCACTTAGGATTTAACTCATTTAACCTGTAAATACCTTACCTATTGAACTAAAACCTAGTAAACCCCTTTGATCCTAACACATTTTTTTCTAACCCGTTAATGTTAACCCATATATATGTTGTAAAACTATCCTTGTTATTGAACCCCTTTTTGTAACAGTCTAGTTTAGACCCTAGTCAGAATAGTTGTTTTGGGACCACAAATCTGAGTCAAAAATATTTAAATATTATTATTTTCTGTGCTTATGATATGTGAATTAGCATGTGTGAAAGTTTCGTACAAAAATTTGATCATTTGTGTGCTTAATTTGATAAAAGGACCTAATCGCGTAAAATGTAAAAGTAGACTTCTAATTGTTAAAATGCTTATTTGCTTTGTATTTTAAAATGAGAGGTCCTTATTATGTTATTTGACCATTAAAAGCATGAGTGGTCATAAATGGCCTTAATGAATATCAAATATATGTTTAATTATTAAGGGAAAAATTGGTATTAGTAAATTAAGTAATATTAATAAAAGAAAAACATGGATTAGTGTTATATTCATATTGTTGGCTAAAAATATCAAAGAAATAAGAAAGAAAAAAAGCTATATAGGATTCGACTTTGATTTTCTTTGATTGAGGTATGATTTTTTTTTTCGTTTTTGATAATTTCTACGGTTTTGTAATCGTTGCTTTGTATACTATCAAACCCATGTCTTAATTGATGAAATTATAAGCTTTGTGAAGTTAGTTGTTGGTAAATGAAAGATATGTTTTGGGTTAACATATTTTGTATTTGAATTTTTGATGAATTTGAGTAATTTGGACTAAATTGTGAAAATGAGTTTTTAAGGGACTAAAATGTGAAATAAATGAAATATGTGGGTTGTATGAGCCATATGAAAATTCAGCTAAGCTTGTGTAAAAGGAAATTTTGAGTATTTTGTGATTTTGTGAATTAGGGGCTAAAGTGTTAAAATGTAAAAATAGGAGGGCTAATTTGTAAAATGCCCTAAATATGTGTTTTTGGATTGATTTGAATGATTTGGTAAATAAAAGAGTTAAATTTGAATTTATATAGATCGAGAACTAAAGAAAACAGAATTAGATTGGGGAAAGTTGAAAGTCGTTGAGTAGCCGACTCCGTCTATCCGAATCCGTACGAGGTAAGTCGATATACAAATAAATGTATTTGAATTGATTTATTCATATATATATGACATTGTATTATGATGAATGATATTATGAGAGTTGAATATGAGATATCTGAGAAAGTATCGACAAAGTTCTGACGTCCGAAAAGCCCCGTACGAACCTTAGGAATAGTTAGGATACATATGTCACGACATAGGATCCGATATGTATATTCATGTAAGACCACATCTGGGACGTTGGCATCGGCTTATGATTTACGTGTAAGACCACGTCTAGGATGTTGGCATCGTGCTTGATTTCGTGTAACCACGTCTAGGATGTTGGCATCGTGCTTGATTTCGTGTAAGAGCTTGTCTGGGACAGTGGCATCGATGTTTGATTACATGTAAGACCACGTCTGGGACATTGGCATTGTATTTGCTTGCCGAGCTATCCGTGTATCCTTATGATTCCGAACGTTTCAACGGGTATTCCGAGAAACGAATGATTATATAAGATGTGTATCCGATTTAGGTATGTTTGAATTGTATACTATGTTTGAGAATGAAAGATAAGTATATATGCAAATGATGATATATAATCTAAGCAAGTGAATATATGCTATATGTGAAAATGATTTGAGAATATGTGAAATGTATATGAACAAGAGATTTGTTTTGGTTATTGGTTAAAGTATATGTAATTTGATAATGTTTACATGTTTTGAATGATAAGTTTATTTGTATATGGCTTACTAAGCTTTTGAAAGCTTACTCTGTGTGTTTTTCAAGTATTGTATAGATATCGAAGCTACTAGGAGCTTGGGGATTCTGGAGGATCGTCACCACACTATCGAACTATATTTTGGTACCTTTTGGAAATGTACATATATTGAAATATGGCATGTATAGGCTAGAAGTGTGTGATTATGTTTGTGATGTATATATTTTGCCATGTGATATGGCTAGTTTGAGGTTGAACTTATGGTTTGATTTTAATATATGTTATGTGATGCAAATTATGCTTATGTGATGTGTTTATGAATGGCCAAGAGAGTTGGACAATTTGATAAGTTTTGGAATTTGCTAGTAAGAAATCTGGTAAGGTTTTGGCATGAGATTTTATCATATGATTAGAGATTATGAAACCATATGCTTTGATATGTTTTTGATTTATGAAATGACATGAATTGGTAGGTGATATGAACATGAAATTGGTTGATAATGTTATGGCATGATTGGTGTATGTTTTGGTTTTGAAATTGGCTGAAATTATAGTGCAAATGTGCTTGGTTTGATGCTTGTAGGTTTGACCCAAAATTGTGTGGAAAATTGGCTTTTCAAATGGCCTATTTTTGTCCACACGGGCAGAGACACGGGCGTGTGTCTCAGTCGTGTGCGACACATGGTCATGTTGTACGGCCGTGTGTCCCCTAGGGTACCCTACGATTTTAAGTCAAGCTTGAGCACGGCTAAGACACACGGGTGTGTGGCTAGCCAGGTGACCCAAGTCAGTTTCGACCATGGTCAAGGCATACAGGCGTGTCTTGTGGCCATGTGAGCAAGTCAGTATGTATGCCCTGTTTGGACATGGCTTAGACACATGGGCATGTCTAATGCCGTGTAAAGCACACGGCCTATTCACATGGGCGTGTGACCTGTACAACTTTGAAATATGTTTATGTTTTGAAAAATTTTGTATGTGCTCGGTTTAGTCCTGACCCTTTTCTAAAGTATGTTTAAGGTCTTGATAACCTATATAAGGGACATTATGATAATGTTCAACCTTTGATGCTATGATGTTGTGAAATGAATGCTAAATGTTTTGATGTGTTCGGTAACGCCTTTAACCCTAGTCTAGCGACAGATACAGGTTAGGGTGTTACATTTTTTGTCGAGATTTAATTTGGTTAGTTACCTTCATTTTTTGAATTGCAGAAATTTATTTTTGTTCTAAAAATAAAGAGAAAGGAAAAAATGAAAAAAATATATATGATTGAGCTTGAATCGTTAGTTGCATATTCCGTTGAAAAGCTCATTTGTAATCTTGAGTAGTCTTTGATGTAAATTATGTTAATCTAGTAATTGATTGTTTTTCTAGTTTAGTAACTTATCAACTCAATCTCGATTGTAACTGGCTTTTCTGACCTTTTCCATACCCTTAACCTAAGCCCCGTTATAACTTTTTAAATACCTGTTGATTAATGTGTCATCTCATTTTATAGTGGTGGAGATTTGATTTTCAAGCAAGCTTATGGTAATAGCATTTCTTGTTCAACTGTTGAGTGCATATTAATTGAACCTTAAACACTTTGAGTGCTTTAAGTGGATCTTTAGTGAGGATGTCGATTCTTGTTGATTTTGAATTTAAGGTAATTATTTAGATAAGGGGAGACATCTATGCTTTTGTGCTTTAAAAAATTTAGCTTAGACTGCTTAAGTATTTAGTGTCCTTTCAGTTGAATTTCCAATGCATGATTATTTGCGAATTATCTTGAAGCATTATTGATGAAAATGCCAAATTGAGAAGTTAACTTCAATGTGGATTGAGGATTTTGCTTGAGGACAAATAAATGCTTAAGTGTGGGGATATTTGATAAATGCCAAAAGTAATATGTTTTAGCCTCATTCTTAATATGTTTTTCGATGATTATTCGATTTAAAATGGTGAATTTTATGCTTCTAATCCTTTAAATTTATGTTTCTATACTTAAGAGAGCATTTGGAATAAAAGGAGTGAAAATAAAAAAATTGAAACAAATTTCAAGAGCCACATGGGCTAAGCCAGTCCACATGAGTTGGACACATGGCCGTCTGAGCCACAACCACATAGCCATGTGCCAAACCGTGTGGATTTCACAAACAACATTCCATAAACATGGGAAAACATAATTTTTTGGTTTTTCGAGCACTCTAAAACCTATATATACCAAATATAATAAGAGGGGAGTAAGCCATCAAAGAATATTGAAGAAAATAACTCAAAAAACACCATTGCAGTCGACTCCGGAGTAGATTTCCATCAAGATTGAAGATCTTCTTTTGATTTCCTTGAAGTTTATTATGAATTTCTTTGTTTCTTGCGGTTTTACTGTCTTTGGGATGTCTTTATTTACGATTATGAACTAACTTTCTAAATACCTAGGGAAGATGAACCCTATGATGAATTCTATCTTCTGATTTCTATTTTACGTAATAAATACTTGGATCTTATTCTCAATTATGTGTGCTTAATTCTTGGTTTAATATTTCTAGATTATTAATCCATGTTTGTTGTGCTTAATTCAGACGAGGAATAGACCCTGTTTAAGAGTGGATCTAGCATAATTGAGTGGAGTAGCATGTAATCCCAGAAATAGGATGACATAAATCTATCAGATTAGAGTCAAATCTAATAAGGGGATCCACAGATCAAGTTTATGCGGCAATACGAGTTTTAATTAGAATGAAATTTCAATTAATGAACCTAGAGTCAATTCCTCTTACTCTCGAAACAAATATTAGCATAATTTAGGGATTTCAATAGATGAAGATAATAAGTGAAGAAATTGTTTAATTCAAATTGATAATGACATATGAAATCTAGGTGGATTCTTTCCTAGGTATTGTTTCGCTTCTTGGTTGTTATTCGTTTGTTTTCCTGATTTATTCTTTGTCGAGTTCTTGAGTTAATTAATTTAGTTAATTTTAGTTTTAATCAATCACTCCAATTTATTGGTTAAATAATAGAAAGACAGTAAGTCTTCATGGAAACGATATCTGTGCTTACCGTAGATATACTAATAATTGCTAGGTGCACTTGTAACATCCCAAAAATCGGGGGTTAGTAGAATCGAGTTTGTGAATAGAGAGAGACTAATCATGCTTTAATTTTTAAAATTATCTATGCATTTTTAGGAAATAAATAAGGTATTGGTTTGTTGGTTAAGTGTTAGTGTAACGTTTCTTAAAACTTAAGTTCAAATCCCTTCTCTCGCATCATTTTTATTACTTTGAAAAATTTACCTTAAGCCCTAGTATGTGACATGCCTTGTTTTTTTAAAAATAAGTATTTCAAATTATATCAAGAACGGGTTATTGGTTTGATGGTTAAACATTAGTGAATTTATCCTTGAGGTCTTAACTTTAATTCCCTTCCTATGCAAATAATTTAATTTTTTGACAAAAATCCCTTGTTTTAATGTGTGGGCCATCCAAGCCTAGTTAGCCTAGGTATAAATATCAATTTTTCACTAATAATAAGCATTTAATCCTCCTCCTCGTGGCCCTAGCCATTCCTCTCCTCCTCTCCTTCTCTTTGATTTTAATTTTTTTTTCTTTCCTTCATTGTTGTTGTCACCTACACCTAGTTTTACCATCTCTTTCTTTTTCTTTTTATTTTTGCCACAAGATTTGTTAACATGTTTTCCACCATATTGCTGTCATTTTTCCTCATTAAAATCAGCCACAAATCTGAAATCTTGAACTCCAAGAACGATCCTGAACATTGCCAAGAAAGTGCCATTGCTGTTTCTCTCGACTAGCTTGGGTAAGGTCTCTTCTCTCTTCAATTTCTTAATTAATGTTGTCCATTAAAAACCTAAATTTCTAGATCTGGAATCTGGGGGATTTTAAATGATTTCAAAGGTATTTTTCTAGAATTTAATTAGATCTCAAATCATTTTAAAATTTAGCCCCAATTTTGGCCACCATGGGAGGTGGTGCGTGCACCTATGTGCAAGAAAAGGGGCTGTTTTGTTTCTTGGTTCTTGGTTCTTGCCTACATTTTCCAGCATTAATTTGAGTTCTTGAACCCTCCTAATCAGCTTTTAAACCCATTTCAATTAGGGAAAAACATTCTTGATTGATTGACCATTTGGATCCCACAAATCGTGAAGCGTAAGTGCAATTAAGGGTAACTAGTTTGTTATTTTGACATAGTTGTTGGGTAATGGTTAAAAATTGATTAAATTAAGGAATTTAATCATTAATTAGATACTGATTTTCCTAAATATTATTGAATTAGTTGCTGACCCAAATGTCCCAAATCATCCGTAAAGGCGAAGAACGATTGTACGTACAGTTTGCATCGATACAGTGTAAGGAATCTAACTAGTTTGGATTCATAAAATAGTTATAATTCCAACGATTGGTTTGAAATCATAATTGGGTGTTTTGGGGCTGGTTTAATGGTAAATTTATTGTATTTATATTGAATTTTGGTTTAGGTTCGTGTAACACCCCTATCCCATAACCGTCACCGGAATAGGTTAAGAGGTATTACCGGATAATACACATCATTCACATACATTATGCATTCATTATCATAAACCATTTAACACAAGCATACAAAGCTTTAATCATACATTCGGGACTAATTCGGTAACTTATAAAAATTTCAAATACTTAGAAAAATTTTCAACATTTCAAGTACCACACGCCCGTGTGAACAGGCTGTATGCCTCACACGATTACCAGACACGCCCGTGTGCCTTGGCTCTGGTTGAAACTGACTTGGGTCACATGGTTAACAACACGCCCGTGTGTCTAGACCATGCTCAAGACTAACTTTAAATTGTACGACTACCCCAGGGGACACACGACCGTGCAACATGATCGTGTGTCGCACACGGCTGAGACACACGCCCGTGTGGACAAAAATAGGCCATTTAAAAAGCCAATTTGCCACCGTTGTGTCTTGTTCACCTAGCCATCAAAATAGAAACATTTTAACTCATATGTAGGCAACCAAAACATACCAATTCAATCACATATCATGCTATCAATATCATTAATCATATCCATACACAATTTCAATTCAAACATACTAATTCCATGCACATATTTCATATCATAAACATATGATTCATATCACATTTATAACCATTTCAACCACACAAGTAACTTACCAAAAAAACCATTTCACTAGGCCATATATATATACACAAAGTATACCATTTTTGCATCACATATCATATACGAAAATCTGTAACACCCCAAACTCGGCCTAGAAGTTTGGCTCGAATCTGGCGTGTCACATTGAAGTGTTTTTCGAAAATCATGTTTCCATTAAAAACCCTTCTTAATTATTAAAAACTTATACCCTTTTTAAACCTTGTTAGAAAACCTCAGCTGAGTAACATTCTTAATAACTTTGTAAAAAATCTTGGCAGTTGCAGAAGCTTTATTTAAAACAATTGCGGATACGTGATGTTTTGAAAACAGTAGTTGCTTTAGAAAACCGTGTTCCAACACTAGCAATTATAAGAATAATAAATAAAATTCCAAATTAGAAAGCCAAAAAATTACAGCGGCTTTACTACAACCCAATAAAATAATTTAAAAGCAATAATCAAAATTGTAACATAAACAGTGTGTGTGGCTCCCTCCGAGCCCCTCGCAGCTCCGATCCGTCTAAGGCCGAAATTACCGAAAGGTTAATAAACGGGTGAGTTTACGAAAACTCAAAGTGTGTAATCCCCTACTTTATAAAAGTAACAATCAGGTCATATAAAAGAATTAAAAGTCCGCCCTGACCCTACTAATGATTTGAGATCAATTGGGCCCTAGCCCATTATAACAGATGCATGATTGCATTTGAGCCTTAGCCCATTACAGAATAGGAAACATTATCAGAACTAGAATCAAAATGAGAATCAGAATCAGAATCAGGTGACAGAATTAGAATCCGGAATGTGAATGCAATCCCAACCCAATACATCCGTATACACCCCCGTACCAGCCTTACACCATGTGGGGAGACTACTCGACCCACCCAACCGCTACACACCATAGAAGTTGCAGCGAGGCTGCCAAATATTGTGACGAAGTCACCAGATACAGATATTGTGGTAGAGCCACCAGAATAGATTATATATGTGGCGAAGCCACCAGATTAGAGCGAGGCTTCCAGTTATTGTGACGAAGTCACTAGAGTAGATATATGTGGCGAGGCCACTGGATTACAGATATTTGTGGCATAGCCACCAGAACGCTTCCTCCATCAATATAACCCATATCCCATGTAACAGTTATACATGTCATGGCATACAACATACAAAATCAGAATATTATGCCCATATTTAAATTAAACAATCACAGTCAAGTCATTCATAACACTAACATATATCCACAATCAAATCCGTCAACCATACAGTCCAAGTCAGTCACTTGCCCATAAGGGCAAAACGGTCATTTAACACCCTAGGGGAAAAATGGTAATTTTACCCCACAAAGGTATCTTGGTAATTCTACCCTACAGGGGTATTTTGATAATTCTACCCTACAGGGGTATTTCAATGGTTTTGTAAATCGAGGGTAAAATGATAATTCTATAAATCGGGGGTACTTTGGTAATTTTACAAGTCGAAGGTATTTCAGTAATTTGGTAAACTAAAGTATTCTAAACATGGATAACAATACGAAGGAGCCTAAAGCCCTTTCTCGGCCCAAATGGGCCCACGCGCTCGTGTGGCCCTTTTAGCCTAAATCTAGCCACATATATGAGATTCACCTAGCCTAGTCCAATATTTACTACACCATCAAACAACTTATCCAATTGGGCCCGTAGGCCCATTGGCCCACATGGCCCCTTTCGGCCTATTGCGGCCCGAAGTAGCCATCTTGCAGCTAGAGTAGTGAGAAATACACACCTGATAGGATACCGGAGTCAATACGCGCTTTGAGCACTCTTAGCCGATGCCCAACCCAAACGAGCACGCCATAAAGCGAAAAGGATCAGCCAAGAAAGGTACCTTTACTCTCCTCATGGTTCTCTCTATTTAAAGCTAGCTTCGCATCCACTCCTATGCTAGCTTCCCGATGTGGGATCCCTCCATCACCAGAGTTTAAAACTAGCACCAACTCTTGCCATCCCAACATAGCAAAATAATCAACCTTTGCGTGCCAAGGGATTCGAACCAAAGTCCTCTCACATGGTAACTCACGCCACCACCACTAGGCCATCAACTCATCTGTGTCATAAATCCAACACATTAAACTTTAAAGCGCACCAACTTGCTTCCAGATTTATTGAAAAGAAAAACCAAAATATATTGCAAGAGCCAAGACTTGAACCTTGGACCCCTTGCTTCCTCTATGGCGTCACTTCCTTGTCCCCTAAGTGGCGCCACCTTGCCACTACACCTGTAACATCCTGATTTTCGAATTTATTCGTGCTTTTCAATATTTTGGAAAAGTTTTTAAAATTTTGTATTTGGATGTGAAATTAATATTTTGAGTGGGTAAATGGGCTTATAGAAGGCCCATGTGTTGGCCAAAACTCGGTTGAATTTTTGAATTTTGGACTTAAAAGTTAGGGGTTCTGGCTAGGTGGCCCTTATATAGAGTGATGGGTAAATTGCATCACAAAAAGAGCTATAGTAAAGTGGCAAAGGTGACGCCACTAGGCTCCTAAAAAGGTGGCGTGTGGAGCATTGGGGAAGGCATGGGATCGATTCCCTGTGTTGGCAAATAGATGCATTTATTTTTAAGTGCAGGAAGGGTAAGTGTTGGAATCCAAGTGGATTCTACTAAAGGAAAGTTTGAATCAAGTCCAAACACTTGGATTAAGGAGTGATAAGGGGAGAGATTTAAGGGATTGGGAGAGAGACTAAGAGTTAGCCAAATTTAGGGAATTGAAGAGGGGAAAATCGGCAGAGGGTTGTTAGATTAATATTTCGGCACCTAGGGTATTGAGTGGTGTTGTTTTCTTCTGCTCAGTCACGACAAGGTTTTTCTTTTTCTCTCTTTTCCTCTCTAGCCGAAACTTTCACCTTCCCTATTCTTCTTTCCCTATTTTTCTTCTTCAAAACCGTCCATCAATCCTACTGTTCATCAACAGTTTTGCCGAAGCCATAAAAGTCGAAATCCTGAACACATATTACTGGTGCCGATTTCTTCAAAGCCAAACCCTTTAACATTTTGATTCCATCAATCAACGATCCCTCTTTCTAAACCATAGATACTTGTCGGCAATTCTACATCCAAGTTATAGCTTCATTTTGTCATCTCTTTCATCACCAAAAGCCGAAATACCATAGCTTTAGGGACTTATAGCCGAAACTTCTTCAACTCCTGGATTCAGGTTTTACGGATGTTTTAAGGATAAATCTACACCGGATTGCGTGGAAATCAAGTAAGAGTAAGGGGTAAGTGTTTATCATCTCTGAGCTGGTCCTATTTTACAAAGTTAGGAAAAGCTGAAATCCCTAAATTATGGGGAGGCTGTCGATTTGGGCCTATGGCTCTCTAAGGACTTTAACTGATGTTTTCTGTCAATGATTAGTGTTTACTTAAGCGTTGGTTTGAAGGCGTGGTTCGTTGGAGCAATCGATTCGAGCTAGTCGCCGGGCTTTGGCGAGAAAGTAAGGTTTTAAAGGCTTTTTAGGGTCATGGTTCGATTTTGGATAAGCAAGTTTTGGGTTTAGTGATTGAGGTTTGTAAGTAAGAACTGTGCTAATCAATTGTAGGACATCAAAAGGGATCTCGGTCGCAGTCGTCGCGTAACAGGTGTGTACCGAACACCCTTTCTCAGTTTAAATCAGCAAAAGCCGAAATGCCGAAATTCTGGCATTTCATGGGCTTGTGAGTATGTGAATGCTCTCAAGACGTAAAGTAATTGTTAGATCTGGCACCGCAAGGTGGTAAGTTTGTTTTGTGTGACATTTTAACGTACTTCAAAAAAAGGGCCTCGATGGGCCAAAACTGGGCCCAATGGGCTTACGGACCTATATGGGTAAGAGATGGGCGAATCAGCCTGTTAGTTAGACGATGGAATCAAATTGCATAAAATTGTTAAAAATTACTGAAGTAACTTATGTAGATGCGTAAGGTTACGGTTTTGCCCTAGGAGCAAAATTACTGAAATACCCCCTAGGGTTTAAATTGACTAAAATCCATGATTGATTAATACTGTATTCTGCATATTATGTTTTTATTAATATCTGTTGCATGGGATTGGGATATTGTTGGAGGAAGTGCTGAAAGTGGTTTATCCACGAACTGAAGGCTTTGCCTCAACTTACTGATATTTGAGCAGCAATGCTGCGACTGTGGAGTGTAGGGCTGGGTGGGTTGAGATATTCCCCACATGGAGTGTAGGGCTGGTACGGGCGCAGTGTAGCGGTTGGTGGGTTGAGTAGTCTCCGCAGATGGGTTTGCATACATTGTTATTACTGTTACCATGTTACTGAATTGGGCCTATGGGCCGCAATGTTATGTTAAAAAGGGGCTAAGGCCTTGTTACTGTATTCTGAAAAGGGCTTCGGTCCGTTGTATACTGATTATCTGATTGGGGCTTAGGCCCAACGGGCTTGAGTTGACTTGGGCTTTGGATGGGTTTTTGTACACACTGAGTTTCCCAAGCTCACCCATTTCTTTCCATCCTTGCAGGTGAGCCCTAATTGGTGGACTTGGAGCTGGGCGGGATTCAGAGTGGCCATGAAGATTAATTTCTGGGTTTTAAATAAGTTCGTATATCTTTTACTTTTGATTATTTTCGTTTTCCTAAGGTTGTAATAAGGCCGCTCTTTTAATTATTTTTATTTTGGATTATTAAACTGGTTAGCACTAGGGCGCGTTTTATAAAAGTTACCTATTTTTAAAGCAATACGATAACCGAACAAAGCTTCCGCAACGTGAATGTTTTAAAACGAGAAATAAATTTTTTAAATAGGCGTAAGCTAAAGTTGATGATCGTGAATATGTAACATGCTTTAAGTGTGGCAATGGATGTGTGCATGTCTAGGATTGGATCCGGGAAGAGCTTGGTACTTAAGCAGTCCAACAGACTCACCTCCTCTTTTCTGGCTTCCTACCTGGTGCACAGCTTTCATTCACTTAAACTTAAAACATTAACATTCTTTAAACCCTAATAAAGAGATTTTTGATAAAACGTTAGCAACATTTCCATGTGGCACGCTGAATTCAGCCGTAACGTCTGGGCCGAGTTTGGGGTGTTACATTTAGTGGTATCAGTGCCAAGTTGCAACAACTCGGCTGCGGATCGGGTCCAAAAATCTTTTCGAAAACTTAGGCCAAAGAAGGGTATTTTGGAGATGGTAAGTTTTTTTTGCGATGTTCAAGTTTTTCTGATTTTAAACGGGGTTAAATCAATAGTGTCAAAATAAAGGCGTTTCTTTTTTTTTTCAAATTTTTATTTTCAGTGAATAAAAACATGGGTTTTTGAAATGGACTGATTAAGAGGTGGCACACTGAATCCCCAGCACCAAGTCTGTGAGTATTAATCTTTCTGCTTTAAATACTTATATGGAACTGAGCTTTAGAGATAGTGCTATTGGTAATGTAGTATTAAGTCTACAAAACTGAGACCGTAGCTAAATTGTGATTACGCGAAAATAACTCTGAAACTCTATCTGTTCATAAAACATTCTGTAATAAACAGTGGAACCAGTAAACTAATGTCATAAAATTCGTAATCAGATAAATCGTTATG
Source organism: Gossypium anomalum (assembly GCA_025698475.1). Lineage (NCBI taxonomy): Eukaryota > Viridiplantae > Streptophyta > Magnoliopsida > Malvales > Malvaceae > Gossypium > Gossypium anomalum. The sequence continues at coordinate 53,458,379 of CM046968.1, read as the reverse complement.
AGTGCAAGGGCTACTCGGGGAAGAGGCCGTGGTCGAGGCCGAGGTAGTACTCAAGCTGGATCTGCATCTTCGGTACACATACCAGCTGGCGAGGCTCGTCCACCACCGGTTAATGAAAATGGGCCGTATGATCGGGCCGCAGGGGACGACGCCTTGTCTTAGGCCATGTTGAGGGTTTTGGAAAGGGTGGTCGGAGCTAATGTCGGGCACATGAATAGGGGGTCCATTTCTAAACGACTTCGGGCTAACGGAGCTGAGGTTTTTAGGGGCGTATCTGGAGTAGCCCCAAATGTGGCTGAGTACTGGTTGGAAGCCACAGAGCGGATTATGGATGACTTGGACTACTCAGTAGAACAGAAGTTGAAAGGGGCGGTGTCATTGCTGCGGGACGAAGCGTATCAGTGGTGGATTACTGTGAAAGAGGGTACCCCAGCTGAGAGGGTAACATGGGAGCTGTTCAAGCAGAATTTTAAGGTAAAATATGTTGGAGCTAGCTATGTGGATGTACGCAAAAAGGAGTTCCTGAATCTGACCCAGGGAAGTAAGACCGTTGCTGAATATGAGGCAGAGTTTTTACGACTAAGCCGGTATGCTAGGGGCATCGTTTCCACGGAATATGAGCGCAGCGTTCGATTTGAGGATGGCCTCAGGGATGAGCTAAGGGTGCTCATATCTCCGCAGAGAGAGCGGGATTTTGCTGCACTGGTAGAGAAGGCTAAGATAGCGGAGGAGGTGAAATAAGCTGAACGGAAAAACCGTGATAGGGATCAGAATCGGTTCAGGAGAGATGCTAGACCAGCTGGTACCGCAAATCGAAATGTTAAGAGAGCTAGGATGGAAGAACCGGTTTGAACAGTTCTGGTGAACACTGTTAGACCGCAAGCTTGTGGAGATTGTGGTAGAATGCATCAAGGAGAGTGTTGGAAGCGTTCTGGGGCTTGTCTTTATTGTGGGTCTAAGGAGCATAGGATTAAGGATTATCCTAGAAGGGCCGCTCAGGCTCAAGTGGCTGAACAAGGGGCTATGCGACCGGCTCAACCTGTGAGGGATGGATCGCCGCTGCCAAGAGGTCGTGGACAAGGTCGCAGTGGTAATGGCCGTGGACGTGGGGCAGCCGGTAGGGGTATTGGTAACGCTGATGCTCGCTCGTCGCCCACTTTGGTGTATCTTTGCTCGTCGTCGCGAGCGAGGAGGGTGACGCTTTGATGTCATAATCGGGTACATTTTTATCTATGGTGTACCTTATACTGCTCTGATTGATGTGGGATCAACCCATTCATATGTGCCATATAACATTTCTGGGGCACTGGGTGTGCACTTCGAGGAGACTGTATGTGGGGTGTCTGTAATAAGTCCTTTAGGTCATTCGGTTAAGGTAGAGAAACTCTTCAAGGAGGTGCCATTGGAGATTCAAGGTAGGGTTTTCTGTGGAGATTTGATGGAGTTACCGTTTGAAGAATTTGATTTGATACTAGGGATGGATTGGTTGACCAAGCATAAGGCAACCTTGGATTGTGCAGCTAAAAGGATGGTGTTAAGGATTGTCGATGATGAAGAGTTAATGATTATTGGAAAACGAAGGGATTACTTGTCCAATGTAGTATCGGCGTTGAGGGCTGAGAAATTGATGCGCAAGGGATGCGAGGCGTATTTGGCTTTGGTAAGCCAAGCTGGAACTGAGGATCCGGCTGTGGAGACCACCAGGACTGTTAGGGAATTTCGGGATGTTTTCCCGGAATAGCTTCCTGGACTACCTCCGAATCGGGAAGTTGAGTTTGGAATCGATTTGTTGCCTGGAACAGCTCCAGTATCCATTGCACCTTATAGGATGACACTGAAAGAGTTGGTGGAACTGAAAGCTCAAATCCAAGAGTTGTTGGATAGAGGCTTCATTAGACCTAGTGTGTCTCCTTGGGGAGCACCGGTTCTGTTTGTGAAGAAAAAGGATGGAACAATGCGTATGTGCATCGATTATTGCCAGTTGAACAAACTGACGATTAAGAATAAGTATCCACTGCCAAGGATTGATGATCTGTTCGATCAGCTTAGGGGGGCTTCGGTAATCTCCAAAATCGATCTTCGTTCTGGATATCATCAGCTAAGGGTAAAAGAAGGGGATATTCATAAGACAGCATTCCGAACCCGGTATGGACATTACGAGTTTTTGGTCATGCTTTGTTTGGGTGATTTAACGCACTTTGCAGCTTTTCATGGATCTGATGAATCGAGTATTCCAACCTTACTTGGATCGGTTCATAGTCGTCTTTATCAATGATATCCTGGTATACTCTGAAATAGAGACGAAACATGATGAGCATCTCCGTATTGTGCTACAAGTGTTAAGGGAGAAGGAACTCTATGCAAAATTCAGCAAGTGTGAATTCTGGTTGAGGGAGGTAACCTTCTTAGGGCATGTGGTCTCTGCCGAGGAGATTAAGGTGGATCCTCGTAAAATTGAAGCGATTCTGGAATGGAAGCCACCTAGGTCAGTATCGGAAATTTGGAGTTTTCTAGGGTTAGCAGGTTACTACAGAAAGTTTGTGGAGGGTTTCTCGGTGATGGCAGCACCCTTGACAAAACTCATAAGGTAAGGAGTACCATTTGTCTGGACCGAGAAACAGCAAGAAGCTTTTGATCAGTTGAAAAAGGTATTAACCGAAGCGCCAGTGTTGATTCAACCGGTGTCTGGGAATGACTTCACTGAATACAGCGATGCGTCGCATGTGGGGTTAGGTTGCGTACTGATGCAAGAGGGCAAGGTGGTCGCTTATGCATCGCGACAGCTTAAGACTCATGAGGTGAATTACCCTACGCATGATTTGGAGCTAGCAGCGGTGATTTTTGCGTTAAAAATTTGGATACACTACTTATATGGGGAAAAGTGCATCATATACACAGATCATAAGAGCCTAAAGTATTTGTTGACTCAAAAGGAGTTGAACCTTAGGCAACGTCGATCGGTGGAGTTGCTTAAGGATTACGACTGTTCGATTGAGTATCACCCAGGAAAGGCTAATGTGGTGGCGGATGCGTTGAGTCGAAGGGTTGTTACTGATTTGAGAGCCTTGTTCACACGTTTAAGTCTGTACGACGATGGAAGCTTGTTGGCAGAACTGCAAGTAAGGCCTACTTGGACTGAGCGGGTTAAGGAAAAACAGTTGGAGGACGAGTCATTACCCTTCGGTTCCAGCAAGTTAGGAATGGTGGAAACGAGGATTTTGGACTGAACACTGAAGGAGTTCTGTGCTTTCGTGGAAGGGTTTGTATTCCGAAGGACCCTGAATTAAGACAGTTAATCCTAAAAGAGGCTCATGGTGGACTCTGTGCCATGCATCCTGGAGGAAATAAGTTATATCGAGACTTGCGAGAGGTGTACTGGTGGCCTGGATTGAAACGAGAGGTGACTGAATTCGTTGGGAAATGTCTGACGTGCCAGCAGGTTAAGGCTGAGCACCAATTGCCTTCTGGATTACTGCAACCGGTAAAAATTCAACTATGGAAGTGGGAAAGAGTAACAATGGACTTTGTGAGTCGGTTACCTTTGACACCCACCAAGAAAGATTCGGTGTGGGTGGTTGTGGATAGGTTAACAAAATCTGCTCATTTCATACCTGTTCGTACTGACTACCCACTGCAAAAGTTGGCTAAGCTATATGTGGCGAAGATAGTGTGACTGCATGAGGTGCCAGTGTCGATAATTTTTGATCGAGACCCTAGGTTTACATCTCGGTTTTGGTAAAAGTTGCAAGAAGCGTTGGGTACACGATTGGATTTTAGCACTGCTTTCCACCCACAGACAGATGGACAGTCGGAAAAGGTTATTCAAGTTCTAGAGGATATGTTGAGAGGCTGTATCATCAATTTTCGTGGTAGTTGGGAGGACTACTTGCCATTGGCGGAGTTTGCGTACAATAACAGCTATCAAGCAAGTATTCAGATGGCTCCATATGAAGCCCTATATGGGCGAAGTTGTCGTACGCCGACGTGTTGGACAGAGTTGGGTGAACGACAAGTGCTTGGACCGGAATTGGTGGTAGACACTGAAAGCAAGGTTAGACTGATAAGAGATCGATTAAAGGAGGCATCTGATGGACAGAAGTCGTATGCGGATTTGAAGCGCAAGGAGATTGAGTTCGCTGTGGGAGACATGGTCTTTTTGAAAGTTTCACCTTGGAAGAAGATATTGAGATTTGATAAGAAGGGTAAGTTAAGCCCACGGTTTATTGGGCCTTACCGAATTGTTAAGCGGATTGGACCAGTGGCTTATCAGCTAGAGTTGCCACTGGAACTGCATCATATCCACGACGTTTTTCATGTATCCATGCTGAGGCGGTATCGATCTGACCCAACTCATGTCATACCGATTCACGAAATCGAGGTGCGATCGATTTGACTTTCGAAGAGGAACCTGTGCAAATACTTGATCGTGGCGTCAAGGTGTTGAGAAGGAAGTCAGTTCCACTAGTGAAAGTACTTTGGAGGAACCATAGAAAAGAAGAAGCTACTTGGGAGACTAAGGAGGCAATGCGTCAACAATACCCTCAACTATTCTAATAAGGTAAAATTTCGAGGTCGAAATTTCTTTAAGGAGGGTAGAGTTGTAACATCCTGATTTTCGGATTTATTCGTGGTTTTCAATATTTTGGAAAAGTTTTTAAAATTTTGTATTTGGATGTGAAATTAATATTTTGAGTGGGTAAATGGGCTTATGGAAGGCCCATGTGTTGGCTAAAACCCGGTTGAATTTTTGAATTTTGGACTTAAAAGTTAGAGGTTCTGGCTAGGTGGCCCTTATATAGAGTGATGGGTAAATTGCATCACAAAAAGAGCTTTAGTAAAGTGGCAAGGGTGACGCCACTAGGCTCCTAAAAAGGTGGCGTGTGGAGCATTGGGGAAGGCATGGGATCGATTCCCTGTGTTGGCAAATAGATGCATTTATTTTTAAGTGCAGGAAGGGTAAGTGTTGGAGTCCAAGTGGATTCTGCTAAAGGAAAGTTTGAATCAAGTCCAAACGCTTGGATTAAGAAGTGATAAGGGGAGAGATTTAAGGGATTGGGAGAGAGACTAAGAGTTGGCCGAGTTTAGGGAATTGAAGAGGGGAAAATCGGCAGAGGGTTGTTAGATTAATATTTCGGCACCTAGGGTATTGAGTGGTGCCGTTTTCTTCTACTCACCACCACAAGGTTTTTCTTTTCTCTTTTTCCTCTCTAGCCAAAACTTTCACCTTCCCTATTCTTCTTTCCTATTATTTTTCTTCTTCAAAACCGTCCATCAATCCTACTGTTCATCAACAGTTTTGCCGAAGCCATAAAAGCCGAAATCCTGAACATATATTGCTGGTGCCGATTTCTTCAAAGCCAAACCCTTTAACATTGTGATTCCATTAATCAACGATCCCTCTTTCTAAACCATAGATACCTGTCGGCAATTCTACATCCAAGTTATAGCTTCATTTTGTCATCTCCTTCATCACCAAAAGCCGAAATACCATAGCTTTAGGGACTTATAGCCGAAACTTCTTCAACTCCTGGATTCGGGTTTTACGGATGTTTTAAGGATAAATCTGCACCGGATTGCTTGGAAATCAAGTAAGAGTAAGGGGTAAGTGTTTATCATCTCTGAGCTGGTTCTATTTTACAAAGTTAGGAAAAGCTGAAATCCCTAAATTATAAGGAAGCTGTCGATTTGGGCCTATGGCTCTCTAAGGTCCTTAACTGATGTTTTCTGTCAATGATTAGTGTTTACTTAAGTGTTGGTTTGAAGGCGTGGTTCGTTGGAGCAATCAGATTCGGAGCTAGCTATCGGTTTTGGCAGGAAGGTAAGGTTTTAAAGGCTTTTTAGGGTCATGGTTCGATTTTGGATAAGCAAGTTTTGGGTTTAGTGATTGAGGTTTGTAAGTAAGAACTGTGCTAATCAATTGTAAGACATCGAAATGGATCTCGGTCGCAGTCGTCGCGTAACAGGTGTGTACCGAACACCCTTTCTCAGTTCAAATCGGCAAAAGCTGAAATGCCGAAATTCCGGCATTTCATAGGCTTGTGAGTATGTGAATGCTCTCAAGACGTAAAGTAATTGTTAGATCTGGCACCGCAAGGTGGTAAGTTGGTTTCGTGTGACATTTTAACGTACTTCGAAAAAAGGGCCTCGATAGGCGAAAACTGGGCCTAATGGGCTTACGGACCTATATGGGTAAGAGATGGGCGAATCAGCCTGTTAGTTAGACGGTGGAATCAAATTGCATAAAACTATTAAAAATTACTGAAGTAACTTATGTAGATGCGTAAGGTTACGATTTTGCCCTAGGAGCAAAATTACTGAAATACCCCTTAGGGTTTAAATTGACTAAAATGCATGATTGATTAATACTGTATTCTGCATGTTATGTTTTTATTAATATCTGTTGCATGGGATTGGGATATTGTTGGAGGAAGTGCTGAAAGTGGTTTATCCACGAACTGGAGGCTTTGCCTCAACTTACTGATATTTGAGCAAAGAATGTCGCGATCGTAGAGTGTAGGGCTGGGTGGGTTGAGATATTCCCCACATGGAGTGTAGAAATTTGTATGGGCGCAGTGTAGCGGTTGGTGGGTTGAGTAGTCTCCCGGATGGGTTTGCATACATTGTTATTATCTTATTTACCATGTTCTCGAATTGGGCCTATGGGCCGCACTGTTATGTTAAAAAGGGGCTAAGGCCTTGTTACTGTATTCTGAAAAGGGCTTCGGTCCGTTGTATACTGATTATCTGATTAGGGCTTAGGCCCAACGGGCTTGAGTTGACTTGGGCTTTGGATGGGTTTTTGTACACACTGAGTTTCCCAAACTCACCCCTTTCTTTCCATCCTTGCAGGTGAGCCCTAATTGGTGGACTTGGAGCTGGGCGGGATTCAGAGTGGCCATGAAGATTAATTTCTGGGTTTTAAATAAGTTCGCATATCTTTTACTTTTGATTATTTACGTTTTCCTAAGGTTGTAATAAGGCCGCTTTTTTAATTATTTTTATTTCGGATTATTAAACTGGTTAGCACTAGGGCGCGTTTTATAAAAGTTACCTATTTTTAAAGCAACACGATAACCGAACAAAGCTTCCGCAACGTGAATGTTTTAAAACGAGAAATAAATATTTTAAATAGGCGTAAGCTAAAGTTGATGATCATGAATATGTAACATGCTTTAAGTGTGACAATGGATGTGTGCATGTCTAGGATTGGATCCGGGAAGAGCTTGGTACTTAAGCAGTCCAACAGACTCACCTCTTCTTTTCTGGCTTCCTACCTGGTGCACAGCTTCCATTCACTTAAACTTAAAACATTAACATTCTTTAAACCCTAATAAAGAGATTTTTGATAAAACGTTAGCAACATTTCCATGTGGCACGCTGAATTCAGCCGTAACGTCTGGGCCGGGTTTGGGGTGTTACAACACCACACTCCTTTTTGTGTCATCTTTTCTCCAACAATATTCTTAAGGCCTACCTACTACACCCAAGGTTTGATTCACCTTAAACCAAAATTTTTGCTAGAGTCCAGGTTTGAACCCAAGACTTCTCCAACACTTCTCTGCACACTTAACCACTAAAACAAGCCTTCATTAACGAAATTTACATGCACAACAAAATATTATAAGCTGTTTTCAACTGCTCCCATGCTCAAGGCCCAAAACTTCTAGGCCCAAATTCAGGGTGTTACAAAATAAAACCATAAGTTCAACCATAATCATGCCATATCTCATGGCATGATATACCCATCTCAAAACATACCCAAATTTTCAAAAGGTACCAAAATAAAGTTTGATAGTGTGGTGACTTGACGATCCTCGAGCTTCCAGTAGCTTCGATATCTAAAAAAACAATTGAAACATACACAAAGTAAGCTGTCAAAAGCTTAGTAAGCCATATACAAATAAACTTATCATTCAAAGCATATAAGCATCATAAAATACATATACTCCATAGCCAAATACTATCAAAAACCTAATAGTTCATATACATTTCACATATTCCCAATTTATTCGCATATATGGCATATTTTCTCATACTTATATCACATATCATCACTTGCACATATACTTACTTTTCATTCACAAATGTTGAACACATTTCAACATACCTGAATCGAATATTCATTCATTCAACCACTTATTTCTTGGAATGCCCATTGAACCATTTGGAAGCAATAAGGATACTCGAATAGCTCAGAAACCTCATACAATACCAACGTCCCAAACGTGGTCTTACATGTAATAAAATATCGATGCCACTATCCCAGACAGGGTCTTACACGAAATTATATACGATGCCGATGTCCTAGACATGGTCTTACACGTAAATCTCAAATCGATGCCAATGTCCCAGACATGGTCTTACACGATAGCACATATCAGAATCCTATGTATCCTAACTATTCCTATGGTTCTTACGGGGCTTTTGGACGTCGTCACATAATCGGAACTTTCTCAATTTCACATATTCGACTCGCATAGCCATTCATCACAATTCAAATATCATATAAGCGTAATTAAATCAATTCAACACATTTATTTGTATATAGACTTACCTCGTACGAGAATGAACGGAAATGAACGGCTATTCAACTACTTTCGTTTTCCCCCGATCTAATTCTGTTTTCTTTGGTTCTTGATCTAAACACATTCAAATTTAACTCTTTTATTCACCAAATCATTCAATTCAGTCCATTTACACATATTTAGGGTATTTTATAAATTAGCCCTCACATTTTTACATTTTTACACTTAAGTCCCTATTTCATAAAATCACAAAATATGCATAATTTCATATTACACATGCTAGGCCGAATGTTCCTTTAGCTCATATACGCCCACATATTTCATTTATTTTATGTTTTAGCCCCTCAATTTCTCATTTTCACATATTAGTCCAAAATACTCAAATTCATCAAAAATTCAAATACAAAACATATTAACCGAACACATATCTTTCATTTTCTATCAACTAACATCACAAAGCTTACAATTTCATCAATTGTATAACTCAAATTCATCATCAAATTCAGAAATTAAAACATGGGCTTGATAGATTACTAAGCAATAATCTCAAAAATGTAAAAATTATCGAAAATTGATCAAAAATGATACCTCAATTAATCAAAATGAGTGTCGAATATAAGGAAAATCAAAACCTTTGTTTTCTTTCTTTCAATTGGTAGAAAAGATGAACTAATGGCCACATTTTGTTTTGTTTTAATTAATACATTAACTTAGTAATGAAATACCATTTTTAACCTTACTAATATCATTTAAAACCCACTAACTCATGTCCAACTATGTCCATGCATTAATTCAATGGTATAATTGCATCATAAGGACCCCACATATATAAATACATAGCAATTCGACACTTATTCATGTAGCACACAACTTTTGCATTTTTTTCAATTTAGTCATTTTTGTAAATTAAGCACAAAAACGATAAAATTTTCATACGAAACTTTCACACATCTTAATTCACATACTATAAGCTCAAAAAATAATATTTAAATATTTTTCTAACTCAGATTTGTGGTCCTAAAACCACTGTTCCGACTAGGGTCCAAATTGGGCTGTTATGGTTTGTTTAAGGAATTATTAAGGAAAATTAGAAGATTCGCTAGTGTGTTGCGAAGAAGCGAAAAATAAGGTGAGGGTCCTAAACTCATAAAATTGTTTGAAAATGTTAAAGATCATGTTATATTTGATAAATTAGCTCACTGATTGGATTGGCTCAATAGCCAAATTATTGATTTTGTGAGTGGCCGAACCAGGTATGTTTCGAGCCTTAAAAGATTGACATGTTGGAAAAATTTCCAGTTTGATAGTATGAATATTTGATTGAGTTTGTAATTGCATATTTGAGTTATGAGATATGAAAATGTTTGAATGAATGATATAATGTGTTGAGATATTAAGCTTATGTATGATTTAAACGCATGAGATATTTGTCATATTTTGTACTAAAAAGGGTGCTAAAGTATGTGAAATTGAACTATATTGATTGATACCAATACAATGGTAATTTGAAATATTGGAACACTATTCCCATTTACTGAAAGTACATGATTATTGAGGACATGCTAAGCATGTCAAATGAATGTGAAAAGTATTGAGATCTGATTATGTATGAGATTGTGTGACATATTGCATATGCATTGGGTGGGATTTTGCGGTTGACGGAGGAGTTTCGTGGAGTACCGATGGCATATTAAGTTCACATTATTCGTAGTTAGTGCATTGCACCTGAAGTACCGAGGGGATTGGCAATTTTATCGCATATTATATGTTATTGGTGATTGTATCACACTATTTGATATCCAACAGATTTTTTGCATTATTGGTTATTCGGTGGTTTTACCATATCAAGCTATGCTCATAATGTTTTGGAGTTGGCAGACGGGTTCTGGGGAACTTGTTGTGTGTAGCAGATGGTATGGGTAGGAACTTTTTGCATTGCATCATGTGCACGACATATTCAAGTATTATTGATTTATGCTACGCATTATATTTTGTTGTATTGAATGGTATCGAAATTAATGATTGTTACTCGAATGAATGATGACCTATGCTCATACATTGTTTGACATCAATTTGATAATGGCTATGTAATGACATGAAATTCCTATAATGGTTCTGTTTTCTTCTGTTAATGCTAATATGTTTCACTATATTTGATGTTTTTGCCCGTTTAAATAATTATTTGACTCACACTGAGCTTTTCATAAGCTCACCCCCAATAGTGTTTAACTTTTCAAGTAAACCTCAAAATTAGGACCGAACTCGGCATTCGGAGAATCAACTTCGACCACGAATTATTATTTTTTAATTAAGTATTATTAAGTCTTTATTAGTTTTGGCCTGTAATTTTTAATTATTTCTGGTCTGTGGCTTGGTAAAATTTCTTTTGGGGATTTTTGCATATATGTATTACTCAAGCATAATAACCGGATAATACATAATATCGGGCTTAAGTAAAATTTGATACTATTCCCTAGTTTCCACTACATTGCAAAGGAACTATTTTTGAAAAATAAATTAATAAGGCAACTAATTTTCTAAAATGACATGAAAAATTATTTTTCCACTGTATTAGTTTAACTTCGAGTTTTTTTTAAAGAAGAGCGACAAGCGAACGGTTTTTCTAAAACAACACTGTCAACAATAAAATGAATCCTAAGCATACACGAGCTAATGAAGGAATGCTTTTAAGCTAACTCAAAGTACAACTACCGTTTTCTCTAAAATGAGTTTATTTAAAGTCTTAAAAAGTAACGTAAGTTAGCTTAGCCATTTCGGTGGCTAATGTAGCCTTCTTAATCTAGCCATAACGTCTAGGCTGGGTTTGGGAGTTTACATTTAGTGGTATCAAAGCCTTGGTTCAAAACCTTAGATTGAGTTTTTAAATCTACTTAAATAAGTCTACATGCATGCATACATGAAAAAGGGGAAATTTGGGAAAAACAAGCCATAGAGAATTTTGAAAATGATATTCTACAAAGAAAATCAGGTCCAAGACTTCGATGCCAATTGCCATAGAAAAGATGCTGTTAAGTTATAAGTAAACACTTGAGATGTATTACTATAGACATAGAACTGAAATAGTTGGTATTTAATTTTTCTTTAAAATTATAAGATAGGAAACTGAAAATTGACTAAAGTTAGCTAGTGATTATTTTTTCTGAAACTATAAATCAAATTTAAGACCATAGGATACATAATTAACAACTGTAGAATGAGGAACCATGGGGCTCAGTGTCGAGCTACCCAATTTGAGTCATTTTCTTCTCAAGGAATTGTGCCTAACCCTAAGAAAACTGACATTGTAATTGTGCCTCATTCTGAAGGCAAAAACCAGGAGGCTGGGGATGATGCATTGTTTGTCCCAAGCGATATTAGGAGTTGTAGAAAAGGTTTTCAAGATTATGGTTGAAAGGACGAATATGAAGGGGAAGACTAAATGCTTGGAGTGTAAGAGAAAGGAAAAGGATAAAGTTTAAAAAGGAGAGAGTTTGCTTCCACTAGACCAAATCCGTGACCTTTAAAGTGGGCCAGATAAGTTAGACCTCAACGAAAGGTTGTAGTAGTTATTACTTGAGAAACTGTTAGATTAGCTAGGATTCTGATTTGTAGATATTGTGGTAAGCGTAATCCAATAGAGTTTCTATCAAAATTGGGAATTGGGGTAGAGGAATCTATTAGTAACGTTTCTTTAATTAGATAAGAAAAATATATGTTGGAAATTTAAGGAGACGTATTGTCTGGAATTGTGCTAGAATCAGAGTTGCGCAGCGAAAGCTTGGTGGCTTGGTTTGAAGGAAAAGGGGAAATAGATTTTGTGACCAAGAAAATTTCAAGGACAAAATTTCCTTAAGGAGGGGAGAATTGTAACATCCTAAAAATCGAGGGTTAGTAGAATTGGGTTTGTGAATCGAGAGAGAGTCATCATGCTTTAATTTTTAAAATTATCTATGCATTTTTAGGAAATAAATGAGGTATTAGTTTTTTGGTTAAGTGTTAGTGTAACGTTTCTTGAAACTCAAGTTCAAATCCCTTCTCTTGCATCATTTTTATTATTTTGCAAATTTTACCTTAAACCCTAGTATGTGACATGCCTTTTTTTTAAATAAGTATTTCAAATTATATCAAGAATGGGTTATTGGTTTGATGGTTAAATGTAAATCCCCTCATCCATATTCAACGCCAAAATAGGGTTACGGAGCATTACCAAACTTATCACACATTTAAACATACAATTTACATACAATTTAATCACAACCAAACATATTGTCTCTAATACGAGCCTACGAGGCCCTAAACAAGCATTGGTAGTGGTTTAGGACTAAACTGATAACTTTGGAAACTCTTGGAACACTTAGAAAATTTTTCTCAAAAGCAGGGGACACACACCCATGTGGCCCGGCCGTGTGTCTCGCACAACTAAAGACACGTCCGTGTCACAAGCCATGTGGACATTCAAAATGAAAGCACGTGGTCGTGTAATAGCCCAAAATTAGGTCTAGTTGGAACGGAGGTTTCGGGACCACAAAATCAGAGATAGAAATAATTATTTTATGATTATTCTGAGGTCTATGATATGATTGCATGATTCTGTGAAAATTTCGTGAAGAAATTCTATGCATAAAGTGCTCAATTTGAAGTTACGGACTAAATTGAATAAGTTGCAAAACTTGCACTCTAGAAGTTTCTAGTATGAAATTGCTTTGAAATATTAATTAGGAGGTCTTAAATAGAATTTTACCAATTTCTAAGTTATGGACAAAAATTGGACATGGATGGAATTTTGAAAGTTTAGTAAGGAAGGGGTATTTTGGTCATTTGGTAATTAAAAGAAATAAAAGGGAAAATAAAGCCAAAATTTACTCATCTTCTTCATGGAGGCCGAAATTAGCATGGGGAAGCCATGGCTAGGGTTTTCAAGCTTTCCAAGCTCAATAGTAAGTCCGTTCTAGCCCCGTTTTTCAAGTTCTTTACGTTTTTGGAATCCCGGTAATTTGATTAAGCTTATTCTAGCAATAATTTAAGCTAGGGTTCATATTTGGAAAAATACCCATAGGTGAAATGTGTTTATTTTGATGTTTTATGATAGAATATGAGGTTTTAAATTATGTTAAACAACTTGTGCTACTCGGTTTTGAGTGAAAATGAGTAAAAGGGCTTAATCGGTAAAAATACCTAATAGTTATAAGTATATGTTAGAGTGAGAATTTGATGTTTCCATAGAAGGTAAAAGTGATCAGCATGTCATAAAACATAAGAATAAGGGATGAAGTTTAATTCCCGAGCCTAGGGGCAAAAGTGTAAATATGCAAAAGTTTAGGGGTAAAATTGTAATTTTTCCAAAGTTTGAGTTAAGGACTGTTTTGAATATTACATTAGTTAAATAAGTAAAATATGATGTTTTAGATCCCGGAAAATGAGATTTGAACCTAGAATGAGAGAAAAATTAAAAATTGAGAAAGTTGGTAAAATGGCCGTTTTAGTATCGAGGTAAGTTAATATGTATAATAAGCATTAATTTATGCATGTTTCAATGTAAAATTGATATATTTACTATGATATCCGAGGTGTTGAAAGTATGTAAGTTGGCATGATAATAATAAAGCAATAATGCTGTAATTTATATTTGAAAGTTAAATTTAGTGAATTAATTGAATTATGTTAAATTAAATGATTATGGTGCCAAGTTTATGAATTGATTTAAAAATATGTCTATGGTACATGAAGTGCATTGAATTATCATACATAAATGTGATTTCTATGATTATGGATATTATGCAAAATTGTAAGTTCATATGATTTTTAATAAGGCAATGTGTAATTTAATGTTATTGCCTTGATATTAAATGAGATGTAAGTTTATATGTAAGTAATACATCAATATTACTTGTATTATGATATTTTATAATAATATTGGAAATATGTTTGTGGATAATTATTTGATTGGTGAAATTGTTGGAAAAGAGAGAGAAATCCTGTTGAACCTTCTAAAGATTGGATGATACAGATGGTATGTAGCTAGGTCACATGTATGGTGCTGAGTGCACATCATGTACAAGAGAGCTACGAGACATTATGATGTAGCTAGGTCACATGGGTGATACTATATGTACACCATGTAGACAAGAGAGCTACGGGATATATGTAGCTAGGTCGCATGCGTGGTTCCAGGTGAAGGACACCATGTAGACAAGAGAGCTACGAGATAAATCGGCTAGGTCACATCGGTGGTACTAAGTGTTCACCATGTGTACAAGAGAGCCGAACTTTATGATGGGTGGAGCTATGTGCTGAAACCACCAAGTATCGAGGATTGATCCAAGTGTTCAACGGAGACTTACTATGTACTTTGCTTTGTGAGTTTTGTGATGAAATAGTGTAGGTATATGTTTATGAAAATTATGAGCAATGTGCTCGATAGTTTGGTGAACTTTTATAAGACAAAACGGATTAAGTGGAATTATGTAAGAATGAATTTTAGTAGTAAAATAGTGTTGGACAGCAGCAGTTGCGTGACTTTGAAAATTCACTAAAAATTGTGGAAGTTGAATAAAAATACAAATGATACATGAAAATAAAGCTTAATGAGTCTATTTTTACATGAAAGAAACAAGGGAAGCAAAAGAATTCTATATTGTGTGATATTTGAATTCTTGTGAAATAGGGTCTGAATGAATTCGAGATCCCCTATTCTGAATTTATAAATTCACCATAAATTGTACAAAAATTATTAAGAGTCATACCTTACATGCATGGATTCCTTATTGAGTATATTTTTAAGGGAAATAAATGGCATGGTTGTTGGAATTCTGTACAGGGAGAAATTTGGTTCGTAGTACCCAGAGGTCAGAGTAGTCGTACTCTGAAACAGGGGAGGCTTTAACTAATAAACTGTACTAATTGGCTAAACCAAAAATTATGAAAATTTTATGGTGGAAAGATATGTGAGTCTAGTTTCAGAGAAAATTTATGGATCTTAATTTTGAGCTCTTTAGCTCGAATCATAAATAAGTAAGTGACTATGACTCGTGTGGACAGTTTGATGTGAGCATTTATTAGTAAATTGTGAAATCGTACTTACAAGAATGCTCTATACATTAAGGATGTGGAATGGAGAGGAGGAGGAGGAAAATAAATATATGTGGAATACATAGAAACTATGGTATATGAAATATTGATATAATGAAATAAATGATATGTGTTTATAAGAAAATAGAAAGAGAATGATATGTGTCATGACATGTATATATATATATATATAAATATATGACTAGTCTTAATGTAATGCTTGTTGGGTATGGAGTTGAATTGAAATGTTTCAGCAAAACATGTTATTCTCACAGATCCGAATTGTGGTATTTTATAAAGATATGATCTAGCTTTAAATATGAATGCTTGATGATTAAGTCAAGTGGTAAGATGATAATCTTGGTGTAAATGTATAAGTGGTACTATAATAGACAAGGTAAAATAACTATGAGAGACACATGTATGATGACATACAAATGCTATGTTTGTGGTTTAAATTGAGATTGTTTAATCATTAAATGAATACCATGTTATATGCTTTTGATTTTGTATAAGTGGGTAAGAGATTAAGGTTGACCAAAGCTTGGAAAATAGCCTAGGTATATTCCACACAGGCAGACACGACCATGTGTCTCAGCCGTGTATGGAACACGACTTGGGACACGGACATGTGGAGCCTTAAAGCATGAAATTTCCAAGATTTTCGTAAGTTCCTGGTTTAGTCCCGAACCCTTTCTAAAGTATGTTTTGGGCCTCGTAGGTTTGTATTAGGGACCTTATGATTAAATGCAAAAAGTTTGAATTTGATACAAATTTTATGGCCCGTATTTTAGTTTAATATTTTTATCTTTGTCCGGTAATGCCTCGTACCTCATCCCGGCCTCGGGTAAGGGTAAGGGGTGTTACATTTAGTGGTATCAGAGTAGGTTTAGTCGATTCTTGGACTAGCATAGCAAGTGTGAGAGTTTAGTTATACATGCCACAAATATGTCATAATGTGATGTCTCCCGACACTAATGAGGACCATTTTGTTGAAAATGATGTATTCTCCAACCGAGCTACATCTGACCATTTGATAGCGATATTGAAGTATTTGAATAAAGTGTAGCTACGATGTGTTAAACTCGGAAAGGTATGAATAAGAATTTGTGATATATGTATATGTGATAATATGTGAGATGAAAGTTTATATAGTGATATATTTATTCATATTTGTTTGGCCTTCATATGTTGTTGCATGCTTGACTAAATTAATGAGTAAATGTGATGACTAAAGTTATTCAAAATTCATAGAATGTATGAGTGAGTGCACTTGTTTAAAATGAGATAATTGGAAATTTTATGTAAGATGATATGAATAATAAATTGTTTGAAGTGGATAGTATGATTATAATGATATATGTGGATAATGGAAAAAAATAAAAAGAGAATGTGTCATATAGATATATGTCGAAATCGAGTTAGAGACTATACGACCTCACCCCTTACCGATGAGGTGTAAATAATGAAAATTCATGAGAATTATGTTGACTAAGTTCCTAAATGTGGAATCAAAGAGTTCAGGTGATAAAATAATTATAGATATGACCAGAGACCCGAGAATGGTTGACAAGTGAAGGACAGAGAGTTAGAAAATATCGAGTTGGACTGAGTTATCTTGGGATTCAAATTGATGACACAAAGTGTTTCAAAGTATCGTCTTGAAAAAATTAGTTAGTAATGCTAGAAATTATGAGAAAGATACTAAACCTCACTCCCGTAAAGATTTTCGAGGACGAAAATCTCTAAAGGGGGAGAGTTGTAATAGCCAAAAAATTAGGTCTAGTTGGAACGGAGGTTTCGGGACCACAAAATCAGAGATAGAAATAATTATTTTATGATTATTCTGAGGTCTATGATATGATTGCATGATTCTGTGAAAATTTCGTGAAGAAGAAATTCTATGCATAAAGTGCTCAATTTGAAGTTAGGGACTAAATTGAATAAGTTGCAAAACTTGCACTCTAGAAGTTTCTAGTATGAAATTTCTTTGAAATATTAATTAGGAGGTCTTAAATAGAATTTGACCAATTTCTAAGTTATGGACAAAAATTGGACATGGATGGAATTTTTGAAAGTTTAGTAAGGAAGGGCATTTTGGTCATTTGGTAATTAAAAGAAATAAAAAGGGAAAATAAAGCCAAAATTTACTCATCTTCTTCATGGAGGCCGAAATTAGCATGGGGAAGCCATGGCTAGGGTTTTCAAGCTTTCCAAGCTTAATAGTAAGTCCGTTCTAGCCCCGTTTTCAAGTTCTTTACGTTTTTGGAATCCCGGTAATTTGATTAAGCTTATTCTAGCAATAATTTAAGCTAGGGTTCATATTTGGAAAGATAACCATAGGTGAAATGTGTTTATTTTGATGTTTTATGATAGAATATGAGGTTTTAAATTATGTTAAACAACTTGTGCTACTCGGTTTTGAGTGAAAATGAGTAAAGGGCTTAATCGGTAAAAATACCTAATAGTTATAAGTATATGTTAGAGTGAGAATTTGATGTTTCCATAGAAGGGAAAAGTGATCAGCATGTCATAAAACATAAGAATAAGGGATGAAGTTTAATTCCCGAGCCTAGGGGCAAAAGTGTAAATATGCAAAAGTTTAGGGGTAAAATTGTAATTTTTCCAAAGTTTGAGTTAAGGACTGTTTTGAATAGTACATTAGTTAAATAAGTAAAATATGATGTTTTAGATCCCGGAAAATGAGATTTGAACCTAGAATGAGAGAAAAATTAAAAATTGAGAAAGTTAGTAAAATGGCCGTTTTAGTATCGAGGTAAGTTAATATGTATAATAAGCATTAATTTATGCATGTTTCAATGTAAAATTGATATATTTACTATGATATCCGAGGTGTTGAAAGTATGTAAGTTGGCATGATAATAATAAAGCAATAATGTCAGTAATTTATATTTGAAAGTTAAATTTAGTGAATTAATTGAATTATGTTAAATTAAATGATTATGGTGCCAAGTTTATGAATTGATTTAAAAATATGTCTATGGTACATGAAGTGCATTGAATTATCATACATAAATGTGATTTCTATGATTATGGATATTATGCGAAATTGTAAGTTCATATGATTTTTAATAAGGCAATGTGTAATTTAATGTTATTGCCTTGATATTAAATGAGATGTAAGTTTATATGTAAGTAATACATCAATATTACTTGTATTATGATATTTTATAATAATATTGGAAATATGTTTGTGGATAATTATTTGATTGGTGAAATTGTTGGAAAAGAGAGAGAAATCCTGTTGAACCTTCTGAAAGATTGGATGATACAGATGGTATGTAGCTAGGTCACATGTATGGTGCTGAGTGCACATCATGTACAAGAGAGCTACGAGACATTATGATGTAGCTAGGTCACATGGGTGATACTATGTGTACACCATGTAGACAAGAGAGCTACGGGATATATGTAGCTAGGTCGCATGCGTGGTTCCAGTGAAGGACACCATGTAGACAAGAGAGCTACGAGATAAATCGGCTAGGTCACATCGGTGGTACTAAGTGTTCACCATGTGTACAAGAGAGCCGAACTTTATGATGGGTGGAGCTATGTGCTGAAACCACCAAGTATCGAGGATTGATCTGAAGTGTTCAACGGGAGACTTCCTATGTACTGCTTTGTGAGTTTTGTGATGAAATAGTGTAGGTATATGTTTATGAAAATTATGAGCAATGTGCTCGATAGTTTGGTGAACTTTTATAAGACAAAACGGATTAAGTGGAATTATGTAAGAATGAATTTTAGTAGTAAAATAGTGTTGGACAGCAGCAGTTGCGTGACTTTGAAAATTCACTAAAAATTGTGGAAGTTGAATAAAATACAAATGATACATGAAAATAAAGCTTAATGAGTCTATTTTTACATGAAAGAAACAAGGGAAGCAAAAGAATTCTATATTGTGTGATATTTGAATTCTTGTGAAATAGGGTCTGAATGAATTCGAGATCCCCTATTCTGACTTTATAAATTCACCATAAATTGTACAAAAATTATTAAGAGTCATACCTTACATGCATGGATTCCTTATTGAGTCTATTTTTAAGGGAAACAAATGGCATGGTTGTTGGAATTCTGTACAGGGAGAAATTTGGTTCGTAGTACACAGAGGTCAGAGTAGTCGTACTCTGAAACAGGGGAGGCTTTAACTAATAAACTGTACTAATTGGCTAAACCAAAAATTATGAAAATTTTATGGTGGAAAGATATGTGAGTCTAGTTTCAGAGAAAATTTATGGATCTTAATTTCGAGCTCTTTGGCTCGAATTATAAATAAGTAAGTGACTATGACTCGTGTGGACAGTTTGATGTGAGCATTTATTAGTAAATTGTGAAATCGTACTTACAAGAATGCTCTATACATTAAGGATGTGGAATGGAGAGGAGGAGGAGGAAAATAAATATATGTGGAATACATAGAAACTATGGTATATGAAATATTGATATAATGAAATAAATGATATGTGTTTATAAGAAAATAGAAAGAGAATGATATGTGTCATGACATGTATATATATATATATATATAAATATATGACTAGTCTTAATGTAATGCTTGTTGGGTATGGAGTTGAATTGAAATGTTTCAGAGCAAACATGTTATTCTCACAGATCATCTGAATTGTGGTATTTTATAAAGATATGATCTAGCTTTAAATATGAATGCTTGATGATTAAGTGAAGTGGTAAGATGATAATCTTGGTGTAAATGTATAAGTGGTACTATAATAGACAAGGTAAAATAACTATGAGAGACACATGTATGATGACATACAAATGCTATGTTTGTGGTTTAAATTGAGATTGTTTAATCATTAAATGAATACCATGTTATATGCTTTTGATTTTGTATAAGTGGGTAAGAGATTAAGGTTGACCAAAGCTTGGAAAATAGCCTAGGTATATTCCACACAGCAGACACGACCATGTGTCTCAAATTGTGTATGGAACACGACTTGGGACACGGACATGTGGAGCCTTAAAGCATGAAATTTCCAAGATTTTCGTAAGTTCTGGTTTAGTCCCGAACCCTTTCTAAAGTATGTTTTGGGCCTCGTAGGTTTGTATTAGGGACCTTATGATTAAATGCAAAAAGTTTGAATTTGATACAAATTTTATGGCCCGTATTTTAGTTTAATACTTTTATCTTTGTCCGGTAATGCCTCGTACCTCATCCCGGCCTCGGGTAAGGGTAAGGGGTGTTACATTTAGTGGTATCAGAGCAGGTTTAGTCGATTCTTGGACTAGCATAGCAAGTGTGAGAGTTTAGTTATACATGCCACAAATATGTCATAATGTGATGTCTCCCGACACTAATGAGGACCATTTTGTTGAAAATGAAGTATTCTCCAACCGAGCTACATCTGACCATTTGATAGCGATATTGAAGTATTTGAATAAAGTGTAGCTACGATGTGTTAAACTCTCGGAAAGGTATGAATAAGAATTTGTGATATATGTATATGTGATAATATGTGAGATGAAAGTTTATATAGTGATATATTTATTCATATTTGTTTGGCCTTCATATGTTGTTGCATGCTTGACTAAATTAATGAGTAAATGTGATGACTAAAGTTATTCAAAATTCATAGAATGTATGAGTGAGTGCACTTGTTTAAAATGAGATAATTGGAAATTTTATGTAAGATGAGATATGAATAATAAATTGTTTGAAGTGGATAGTATGATTATAATGATATATGTGGATAATGGAAAAAAATAAAAAGAGAATGTGTCATATAGATATATGTCGAATCGAGTTAGAGACTATACGACCTCACCCCCTTACCGATGAGGTGTAAATAATGAAAATTCATGAGAATTATGTTGACTAGGTTCCTAAGTGTGGAATCAAAGAGTTCAGTGATAAAATAATTATAGATATGACCAGAGACTGAGAATGGTTGACAAGTGAAGGACAGAGTTAGAGAAATATCGAGTTGGTGAGTTATCTTGGGATTCAAATTGATGACACAAGAGTTTACAAAAAATGTCGTCTTGAAAAAAATTAGTTAGTAATGCTAGAAATTATGAGAAAGATACTAAACCTCACTCCAGAAAGATTTTCGAGGACGAAAATCTCTAAAGGGGGGAGAGTTGTAATAGCCGAAAATTAGGTCTAGTTGGAACGGAGGTTTCGGGACCACAAAATCAGAGATAGAAATAATTATTTTATGATTATTCTGAGGTCTATGATATGATTGCATGATTCTGTGAAAATTTCGTGAAGAAATTCTATGCATAAAGTGCTCAATTTGAAGTTAGGGACTAAATTGAATAAGTTGCAAAACTTGCACTCTAGAAGTTTCTAGTATGAAATTTCTTTGAAATATTAATTAGGAGGTCTTAAATAGAATTTGACCAATTTCTAAGTTATGGACAAAAATTGGACATGGATGGAATTTTTGAAAGTTTAGTAAGGAAGGGCATTTTGGTCATTTGGTAATTAAAAGAAATAAAAAGGGAAAATAAAGCCAAAATTTACTCATCTTCTTCATGGAGGCCGAAATTAGCATGGGGGAAGCCATGGCTAGGGTTTTCAAGCTTTCCAAGCTTAATAGTAAGTCCGTTCTAGCCCCGTTTTTCAAGTTCTTTACGTTTTTGGAATCCCGGTAATTTGATTAAGCTTATTCTAGCAATAATTTAAGCTAGGGTTCATATTTGGAAAAATACCCATAGGTGAAATGTGTTTATTTTGATGTTTTATGATAGAATATGAGGTTTTAAATTATGTTAAACAACTTGTGCTACTCGGTTTTGAGTGAAAATGAGTAAAAGGGCTTAATCGGTAAAAATACCTAATAGTTATAAGTATATGTTAGAGTAAGAATTTGATGTTTCCATAGAAGGGAAAAGTGATCAGCATTTCATAAAACATAAGAATAAGGGATGAAGTTTAATTCCCGAGCCTAGGGGCAAAAGTGTAAATATGCAAAAGTTTAGGGGTAAAATTGTAATTTTTCCAAAGTTTGAGTTAAGGACTGTTTTGAATAGTACATTAGTTAAATAAGTAAAATATGATGTTTTAGATCCCGGTAAGTGAGATTTGAACCTAGAATGAGAGAAAAATTAAAAATTGAGAAAGTTGGTAAAATGGCCGTTTTAGTATCGAGGTAAGTTAATATGTATAATAAGCATTAATTTATGCATGTTTCAATGTAAAATTGATATATTTACTATGATATCCGAGGTGTTGAAAGTATGTAAGTTGGCATGATAATAATAAAGCAATAATGTTTGTAATTTATATTTGAAAGTTAAATTTAGTGAATTAATTGAATTATGTTAAATTAAATGATTATGGTGCCAAGTTTATGAATTGATTTAAAAATATGTCTATGGTACATGAAGTGCATTGAATTATCATACATAAATGTGATTTCTATGATTATGGATATTATGCGAAATTGTAAGTTCATATGATTTTTAATAAGGCAATGTGTAATTTAATGTTATTGCCTTGATATTAAATGAGATGTAAGTTTATATGTAAGTAATACATCAATATTACTTGTATTATGATATTTTATAATAATATTGGAAATATGTTTGTGGATAATTATTTGATTGGTGAAATTGTTGGAAAAGAGAGAAATCATCTGTTGAACCTTCTCTGAAAGATTGGATGATACAGATGGTATGTAGCTAGGTCATGTGTATGGTGCCGAGTGCACATCATGTACAAGAGAGCTACTGAGACATTATGATGTAGCTAGGTCACATGGGTGATACTATGTGTACACCATGTAGACAAGAGAGCTACGGGATATATGTAGCTAGGTCGCATGCGTGGTTCCGGTGAAGGACACCATGTAGACAAGAGAGCTACGAGATAAATGGCTAGGTCACATCGGTGGTACTAAGTGTTCACCATGTGTACAAGAGAGCCGAACTTTATGATGGGTAGAGCTATGTGTTGAAACCACCAAGTATCGAGGATTGATCCGAAGTGTTCAACGGGAGACTTCCTATGTACTGCTTTGTGAGTTTTGTGATGAAATAGTGTAGGTATATGTTTATGAAAATTATGAGCAATGTGCTCGATAGTTTGGTGAACTTTTATAAGACAAAACGGATTAAGTGGAATTATGTAAGAATGAATTTTAGTAGTAAAATAGTGTTGGACAGCAGCAGTTGCGTGACTTTGAAAATTCACTAAAAATTGTGGAAGTTGAATAAAAATACAAATGATATATGAAAATAAAGCTTAATGAGTCTATTTTCACATGAAAGAAACAAGGGAAGCAAAAGAATTCTATATTGTGTGATATTTGAATTCTTGTGAAACAGGGTCTGAATGAATTCGAGATCCCCTATTCTGACTTTATAAATTCACCATAAATTGTACAAAAATTATTAAGAGTCATACCTTACATATTGGATTCCTTATTGAGTCTATTTTTAAGGGAAATAAATGGCATGGTTGTTGGAATTCTGTACAGGGAGAAATTTGGTTCGTAGTACACAGAGGTCAGAGTAGTCGTACTCTGAAACAGGGGAGGCTTTAACTAATAAACTGTACTAATTGGCTAAACCAAAAATTATGAAAATTTTATGGTGGAAAGATATGTGAGTCTAGTTTCAGAGAAAATTTATGGATCTTAATTTCGAGCTCTTTAGCTCGAATTATAAATAAGTAAGTGACTATGACTCGTGTGGACAGTTTGATGTGAGCATTTATTAGTAAATTGTGAAATCGTACTTACAAGAATGCTCTATACATTAAGGATGTGGAATGGAGAGAGAGGAGGAGGAAAATAAATATATGTGGAATACATAGAAACTATGGTATATGAAATATTGATATAATGAAATAAATGATATGTGTTTATAAGAAAATAGAAAGAGAATGATATGTGTCATGACATGTATATATATATATATATATAAATATATGACTAGTCTTAATGTAATGCTTGTTGGGTATGGAGTTGAATTGAAATGTTTCAGGCAAACATGTTATTCTCATGTCCCGAATTGTGGTATTTTATAAAGATATGATCTAGCTTTAAATATGAATGCTTGATGATTAAGCTGAAGTGGTAAGATGATAATCTTGGTGTAAATGTATAAGTGGTACTATAATAGACAAGGTAAAATAACTATGAGAGACACATGTATGATGACATACAAATGCTATGTTTGTGGTTTAAATTGAGATTGTTTAATCATTAAATGAATACCATGTTATATGCTTTTGATTTTGTATAAGTGGGTAAGAGATTAAGGTTGACCAAAGCTTGGAAAATAGCCTAGGTATATTCCACACAGGCAGACACGACCATGTGTCTCAGCCGTGTATGGAACACGACTTGGGACACGGACATGTGGAGCCTTAAAGCATGAAATTTCCAAGATTTTCGTAAGTTCCTGGTTTAGTCCCGAACCCTTTCTAAAGTATGTTTTGGGCCTCGTAGGTTTGTATTAGGGACCTTATGATTAAATGCAAAAAGTTTGAATTTGATACAAATTTTATGGCCCGTATTTTAGTTTAATATTTTTATCTTTGTCCGGTAATGCCTCGTACCTCATCCCGGCCTCGGGTACGGGTAAGGGGTGTTACAGGTCGTGTCCCAACCCGTGTCCGACCCAGTGTAACTCTTTGATTTGGGTCAGATGACAAACACACGCCCGTGTGTTCTAGAAATGTCCATACACGCCTGTGTGCCAGGCCATGTGCTAGGTCGTGCCAATTCTGTAGGGTATACCGACTTATGCCACATGGCCAAGTCACACGCTCGTGTGTGAGACTGTGTGAAGCATACTGACTTGATTTTAATTTCAACACCAGGGGACACACGGCCGTGTACATGACCATGTATCACACACAGCTGAGACACACGCCCGTGTGGACAAAAATATGCTATTTACCAAGCCATTTTTCACCCAAATCTTCATATACCATCATTAACCCAAATGGCACAAAACATAGCACATATAGACATTAAATCAAACTCGACCAAGCATCAATTATACCATTTCAGTACCAACATTATACAAGTTACACAATACCAAATTATGCCATTCAAAGTCATACCAAAACTTACTTTCATAATTCATCAACAATGACCAATCTCAAATATGCATAAATGTCTAGATTCACTAGCATACCAATATTCATAACTCAACCATTTACTATCCATAATACCTATTGTCAGCCATCATCACATATTTATTAACCAACACATCTTACAAACCATACACACATATATATATATATATCATGATTCAAACATACCAAAATAAGCCAACTCATATGGCAATATAAAAAACCAAACTTAGGATATTTACAAGCCAATTCAAATGGCTACATTCATCAGCCATTTATATACCAAAATGACCAAAGTCCCTGTACATTCCATATACTCAAAATACTTAAATTCAAAAGTACCAAAGTGATAGTAAGATAGTGTGATAAAGTCTCCAACGATCCCCGAATCCAAGCTAGCTTTGAAATCACTATAAGACACAGAAAATAAACAAAGTAAGCTTTATAGCTTAGTAAGCTAGTATGAAATAAACTCAATCTATTCATAAATGTACAGTTCATCAATTTGAAAAATATCAACATGTAACTCATATTATCTAACAAACCTTCCATATATTCCATCATAAGATTTAAACGTGTCTTTCATAAATTTCTTTGATTTAAAGCTTATACGGTTCATGTACATACCTGTGCCATCTCGTATCAATCTCATATACAACCACGTCTTTCATTTACCTATTGAACCATTCAAAATACTATTGTATACCCAGGAAACTCGCACCCTAAGTGCCACATATATAGCCGAAGCTATCTCAATCTCATATCACATATATGCTCACTCTCAAGCTATCAATGGGCCTGCTCACACAAGCTGCGGGTCAAGACATAGCTACACAGTGCTGCTCATACAAGCTGTCAAGTAACCACAAAACATGCTAGTATACTCAGCCACCGGTAGGACGTATAGGACAAGCACCCGACTCACATAATCACAATAACCCCTAATGACAT
The DNA here is from genome assembly GCA_025698475.1 of Gossypium anomalum. Lineage (NCBI taxonomy): Eukaryota > Viridiplantae > Streptophyta > Magnoliopsida > Malvales > Malvaceae > Gossypium > Gossypium anomalum. Next base: position 53,431,763 of record CM046968.1, on the reverse strand, counting down.
GTCGTTCGTATCCTAATCTATTCCTATGGTTCAACCGGGATTTTTGATACCGAATTATCGTTGAATCATTGTCAAACATGTCTGTAGTCTCGTATTCACAGTTTATGCAATATCAAAGCATTTAAAATACATTTATAATGAAACTTATTACATATGAACTTACCTCAGACGCAAAAACGGCAAAATGGTTTGATTACTCGAGTACTTTGTTTTCCCCCCGATCAAGATCCAAATTTTGCTTTTTTTTATATGCACAAGATTGAGTTGGTCGAAAGTTTGAAGCTTTGTTAATGGCTATTCTTGCCCTTCATTCGGTTGAAGAAGATGGATGAAAAATATAAATTGATTTTTGTTTTATTAAATTAACCTTTATTAACAAAGTTACAAAAATAACCTTAATGTATAATAATTAAAATTCATCTAACCATGTCCATCTTTGTCCACTCAAATAATCAATGGTTTAATTTCCATCTTAGGACCTCCAATTAAAGTTTCATAGCTATTAAACACCTTTAGCTAATAGAACATCACTTTTGCACTTTACGCTATTTAGTCCTTTTTATCGAATTAAGCATTCAAATGATAAAATTTCTTAATGAAAATTTCACACAGACATACAATCATGCTGTGGACATTAAAATAATAAGAAAATATTTATTTCAACTTCGAATTTCTGGTCCCAAAACCATTTTTCCAATTTGACTAAAAATGGGCTATTACAACTCTCCCCCTTTAGGGATTTTCGTCCCCGAAAATCTTACCAGTGAAAAGGTTAGGGTACTGTTTTCTTATAGCTTCCTCGGGCTCCCATGTGGGTTCTTCGACACCGTGACGTTGCCAAAGTGCTTTTACTACAGCTATGCTTTTATTTCTTAACTGTTTAACCTCTCGAGCTAAAATTCTAATTAGTTCTTCATTGTATGTCATGTCGGGTTGAATTTCAACATCTGCTAGAGAAATTACGTGTGATGGATCTGATCTATATTGGCGTAACATCAACACATGAAATACATTTTGAATCTTTCCTAATTCTGACAGTAAAGCTAGCCGATATGCCACTGGCCCTATTCTCTCAATAATTTCATACGGCCCGATGAACCGCGAACTCAGTTTGCCTTTGCGACCAAAACAAAGTATTTTCTTCGACGGAGATACTTTCAAGAATACTTTGTCACCGATCTGAAATTCAATTCTTTTCATTTCAAATTCGCGTACTATTTCTGTCGATCTGAAGCTGCTTTTAGACTATCATGAATTGCTTTCACTTTGTCTTCAGTCTCTCAGATCAAATCAACCCCGTGAATCTTTCTCTCACTAAGTTTGGTCTAGTACAATGGAGTTTGGCATTTGCAACCATACAAAGCTTCGTACGGTGCCATTTTTATGCTCAATTGAAAGCTGTTGTTATATGCAAATTTAACCAGCGGTAAATATTTCTCCCAATTGCCTTCAAAGTCTAAAAAACAATAATAAAGAATATCTTCGAGAATATGTATTACTCTCTCAGACTGACCGTTAGTTTATGGATGAAATGTTGTACTAAAATTCAACCTCGTACCCAATGCTTCTTGCAATTTCTTCCAACATCGCAATGTAAACCTCGGATCCCTATCCAAAATAATTGAAACTAGCACCCTGTGTAATCTAACTATCTCAGAAATGTACAATTAAGCCAATATATCAAGCAAATAATCAATACGTACCGAAATGAAATGTGCTGATTTCGTTAGTCGATCTACGACAACCCATATAGCATCTTTCATTTTTGGAGATAGAGGCAAACTCAATACAAAATCCATTGTAATTTTATCCCATTTCCACTCTGGTATCATCACAGGCTATAGTAATCCTGAAGGCACTTGATATTCGGCTTTTACTTGTTGACAATCTAAACACCTCGATACAAACTCTGAAATGTCTCGTTTCATTCCCGATCACCAATACAACTGTTTCAAATCATAGTACATTTTAGTACTTCCCGGGTGAACAGATAAACAACTACTATGTGCTTCGGGTAGAATTTTTTGAATGAGCTCAGAATTCTTTGGTATACAAATTCTATCTTGGAACGTTAAACAATCATCGGATCTGATCTAATAGTCAGAATCACTAGTCGATTCACATTGCATTCTTTTAACTTGTAACTCAGTATAACACTTCTGAGCTTCACAAATTTGCTGAAGAAAAGCCGGTTTAGCTTTCAAATCTGCTAGAATTGAACCATCATCAGACAAAGTCAGTCTTGTATTCATCGCTCTCAAGGCAAACAGAGATTTTCTACTTAAAGTATTTGCAACTACATTTGCTTTTCCTGGATGATAATCAATTACTAACTCGTAATCTTTTAATAGCTCGACCCACCTTCGTTGTCACAAATTCAAAGCTTTCTGAGTCATTATATATTTCAAACTCTTGTGATCAGTAAAGATATGGCACTTTTCACCGTACAAATGATGTCGCCAAATTTTCAATGTGAAAACAATAGCGGCCAACTCTAAATCATGCGTCGGATAGTTCTTTTCATGTGGCTTTAACTATCTGGAGGCATAAGCTATGACTTTTCCTTCTTGCATCAAAACGCAACCCAAACCATTCAACGATGCATCACTTCAAATCACAAACTCTTTACCCGACTTAGGTTAAACCAACACTGGTGCCTCAGTTAACAATGCTTTCAACTGTTCGAAAATTTGTTGACTTTTTCTCGGACCATTCAAATTTCACATCTTTTTGTAGCAATCTGGTCATAAGTGTAGCAATCATCGAGAACCCTTTAACAAAACGTCAATAATAGCTAGCTAGTCCCAGAAACTTTTGACTTTGGATACATTTCTCGGTGGTTTCCAATCAACAACTACTAAAATTTTGCTCGGACCAACTCGTATACCCTTCGCTAAAACAATGTGTCCCGAAAATCCAACCTCTCAGAGCCAAAACTCGTATTTACTAAATTTAGCGTACAGTTGCTTATCTTTCAAGGTTTGTAGCACAATCCTCAAATGTTTGGCATGCTCAAACTCATTTCTTGAATAGATCAGAATGTCGTCAATAAATATAACAACGATTCTGTCTAAATACGGTCTAAAAATCCAATTCATCAAATCCATAAAAACTACAGGAGCATTAGTCAATCCAAAAGGTATAACAAGAAATTCATAATGTTTGTACCTTATTCTAAACGCAGTTTTTAGCACATCTGAATCTTTCACTCACAACTGATAGTAGCCAGATCTCAAATCAATCTTCAAAAGCACTGTTTCCCCTTTTAACTGATCAAACAAGTCATCTATTCTCAGAAAAGGATACTTGTTCTTTATCGTAACTTTGTTGAGTTGTCGATAATCAATACACATTTTCATTGACCCGTCTTTCTTCTTTACAAACAACACTGGTGCACCCTATTGTGAAAAACTAGGTCATGCAAAACCTCTATCAGTTAACTCTTGCAATTGAGATTTCAACTCTTTTAATTCTATCGGAGCCATTCTGTACGGAGCTATAGATATCGGTGATGTTCCCGGCACTAATTCAATAGGAAATTCAACCTCTCTGAGTGGTGGCAACCCCGATAATTCTTCTGGAAACACATCCGAATATTCTCAGACAACTGACACTAATTCAATCTTAGATTCAGACACTTTTTTTTATCTAAAACATAAGCAAGATAAGCTTCACAACCTTTTCTCACATATCTCTGAGCTGACATTGACGAAATCACAACTGGCAACCCACTCAACTCATCAGATTCAATTCGAAGGATTTCACTATTCTGACATTTCAATTCAATAGTCTTTCATCTACAATTCACAATGGCATCATGTATCATCAACCACTCAAAATTACATCAAATTCATCAAAAGGTAGTAGCATCAAATCAGTCAAAAAATAGTAACCTCAAATCATTAAAGGACAGTTCTTGCAAACTTTATCAACTAGAACATACTTTCCTAAGGGGTTCGATACTTTAATCACAAACTCAGTAGACTTAATAGGCAATTTCTTACTACACACTAAATTCTCACAAACATACGAACAAGTTGATCCAGGATCAATCAAAGCAATCACATTAGTGTCATAAAGAGAGAATGTATCGGTAATAACATTTGGTGATGACACATCTTTGCGAGCGCGAATAACGTAAGCTCTAGCAGGTGCTCTGGCCTCGGATCCCATTGTCGAATCTTTTGTCACGCCTCTACTACTAGTCACATTTCCTGCATTTCTCAGTGGCCTCCCTCTAGTGGCTGTATTACTCAGTCTTGCATTTTGAAATTTGTCATTTTCATCTAATTTAGGGCAATCCTGTATGAAATGATCTTGCGAACCACATTTGAAACAAGCTCGATTATTCATTCTACATTCACCAGGATGTCATCTTTCGCATCATTGACATTCAGGTCTATAATTTCTCATACAGCCAACACTCGATACTTGTAACACCCCTTACCCGTATTCAATGTCGGAATAGGGTACGAGGCATTATCAGACTTATACATAAGTAATCATGCAAAATCGAGACATAAATTTCCATCCAAATTAAAACTTTTCATATACATTCATAACGTCCCTATTACGAGCCTACGAGGCCCAAAACATACATTGGGAGTGGTTCAAGACTAAACCAAGAACTTTAAAAATTTGTTGCAACACTTAGAAAAATTTCATGCTTTGGAGGGTCACACGCCTGTGTGGGTAGGCCGTGTGGTGTCACACGCCCGTGTGGCTTGGGAAACGCCTGTGTCCTCAGCTCGTGTAACTTTCTGTTTATGACGTCATCAACAAATTAGGGTTACATGGCCAAGGCACATGCCCGTGTGCTAGGCCGTGTGGGCAATTTTATTTTCATAATTTTTCATAAATTAGGTGCAGACTTCACACGCCCTGGGCACACACCCATGTCCTTGGGCCGCGTCCTTCACATGATTGAGACACACGATCGTGTCTCTGCACGTGTGGCCAATTCAAAGCTAAAATTCAAGAATGTAGGGGACACACGGCTGGATCACACACCTAATGGGCGAGCCGTGTGGACAAAAATAAGGCTATTTACCAAGCCTTTTTGCCACCCTTACTTGCACCAACCTACACAATATCAAACAACACCAATCCAAGCATATACATACTACTAATTCAGCCACAACCAAGACATCCACAGATCAATTTCATACTATTTTTTATCACGTGCAACATCTCATACTTATCATCACAAACCATACAATAACCACATCCATGAAAGGCATTATCATATGTATGTATACTTAACCAATATTAGCCAATACCATATGGCCAATTACAAAATGAATCAATTACCATTACAAGCCAACACACTTGGCCAAATCAATAATGACACATATCACAAAAAGACCAAGTCCCCATACATGCCATGACTCAAAATAATGGAATCATAAGTACCCAAAACAATAATTTGATAGTGTGAATGGATCTCCAACTGTCTTTGATCCTCGAGCTGGCTTGATGACACTATAAGAAATGAAAAGGAAGGGGGTAAGCTTGAAGCTTAGTAAGTTAGCATGTAAATAATAATCAACTTTAAACGTACAATAACATACACATAAGATGATGTAAATTAGCACAAAATCATCAAGTGATCATAGAAATATCTTACTCATTCGCATCCTTACCAATAGTGCATCTTAAACTGAGATAATTTCTCATGAGTTTTGCGTAAGTACCTGTACCACTTCAGAACATAATCATAACCTTTCACATCTTTGACATATTCTTTAAACCACCCGTTGAACCACTTAGAATACTAATGGATACTCGAGAATCACATACACATAGCCATATCCCAGATATGGTCTTACATGGGATCTCATATCGATGCCAATAGCCTAGCTATGGTCTTACACGATTCTCATATCGATGCCACGTCCCAGAAATGATCTTAAACGTAATCTCATAACGATGCCATATCCCGGATATGGTCTTACATATAAACTCATAACCCTAATGTCATGACATATGTATCCTAACTATTCCCAAGGTTCAACCTGGAATTTCACCGTATCGAATCTTTGTCGAATGAATCCTTAATGATAATTGTACAAGTCATGAAATAACAAGATATTAAATACATAATATAAGTTGCATTATTTACACATGAACTTACCTCAGTACAAAAATAGTAGAAATGGATCTAATCGTCAATAACCTTATTTTTCCCCCGATCAAGGTCCGAACTTCGTTTATCTTGATTATCAAGCTTGAAAGTTGAAGAAACCCTAGCCATGATGTCTTGAAAATTTCGGCTAAGGGAGGAAGAATATGGACACAATTTTGACTTGTTTTTCCCTTTTTATTCTTTTATTTACCAAATAACCAAAATGCCCTTTTAGCCTTTCTTTGAAATTTTATCTCTCGATGCCCATTTTTGTCCAATAACTTAACAAATGGTCTAATTACCATATAAGGATCTCTAATTTAAAATCTCATATCAATTAGACATCTCTAACATGTAGAACTCAAGTTTTGCACTTTCTACGATTTAGTCCTTTTGACTAAACTGTGTGCCCAAACATTAGAATTTTTGAACGAAATTTTCACGAAATCATTCCGTGAAATTGTAGACCATGAAAATATAATAAAAACAAGATTTACTATGTTAGATTCAGGGTCCCAAAATCGCTATTTTTACATTAGATTCAGGGTCCTGAAACCACTGTTTCACTAGGACCAAAATCGGGATGTTACAACTCTCCCCCCTTAGGGATTTTCGTCCCTAAAAATCTTACTGGTAAAAAGGTTTGGATATTGTTTTCTCATGGTTTCTTCAGGTTCCAATGTAGCCTCTTCAACCCCATGCCTTTTTCATAATACTTTCACGAGGGCTATACTTTTATTACTCAATTGTTTAACTTTTCGAGCCAATATCTTAACTGGCTCTTCGCCATAAGTCATATTCGGTCGAATCTCAACATCTGCCGGTGAAATCATCTGAGAAGGTTCTGATCGGTATTGGTACAACATAGACACATGAAACACATCGTGAATCCTTTCCAGTTCAGATGGCAAAGCTAACCGATTTGCTATTGGCCCTATTCTTTCGGTAATCTCATACGGTCCAATAAAATGCGGGCTCAACTTGCCCTTCCGGCCAAATCTAAGGATTTTCTTCCACGGAGACACTTTTAGGAATACCTTATCATTGACCTGAAACTCAATCTCTTTCCAGTTCAAATCTACGTAGGATTTCTATCTATTCGAAGCTGCTTTCAAACAATCACGAATTGTCTTCACTTTTTCTTCAGTTTCTCTGACTAAATCAAACCCGTGAATCTGATTCTCTCTAAGTTTAGTCCAATACAATGGTGTTCTGCAGTTATGGCCATACAATGCCTCATAAAGCGCCATCTTAATACTTGACTAAAAACTATTGTTATAGGCAAATTCGACCACTGGTAGATATTTTTCCCAACTTCCCTCGAATTCTAAAGCGCAACATCAGAGCATATCTTCAAGTACTTGAATCGTTCTCTCGGATTGACCGTTAGTCTACAGATGAAAAGCAATACTAAAATTCAATTTCATGCCCAAGTCTTCTTGCAACTTTTTCCAAAACCTCGAAGTAAACCTTGGATCTCTATCCGAAACAATGAAAATAGGCACCCCGTGCAATCTCACAATCTCAGTAATGTACAGTTCAGCTAGCTTATCAAGTGAATAATTAGTACGTACCGGTATAAAGTGAGCCAATTTCATCAATCTATCAACCACAATCCATACAACATCTTTCTTTTTTGGAGTCAAAGGCAAACCCGTTACGAAATCTATTGTAATCCTATCCCATTTCCACTCGAGTACCATCACTGGCCAAAGTAAACCCAAAGGCACTTGGTGTTCAGCTTTCACTTGTTGACAAATCAATCATCTCGAAACAAACTCAGAGATATCTCTTTTCATGCCCGACCACCAATACATTTTCTTCAAGTCGCTATGCATTTTTGTACTACTCAGATGCATGGATAAACAACCATTATGAGCTTTGTGGAGAATTTTTTGAATAATCTCATCATTCTTAGGCACACAAATTCTATCTCAGAACATCAAACAATAGTCGGATTCGACATGAAAATCTGAATCACTAACCAGTTTACAATGAGCTCTCTTGGCTTGCAAATCACTGCCACATTTCTAAGCTTCACAAATTTGCTGAATAAACATCGGCCTAGCTCTCAATTAGGGTAGAATCAAACCATTATCGAATAAGGTCAACTGATTGTTTATAGCTCTCAAAGCAAACAAAGTCTTACTACTCAAGGCATTTGTGACTACATTCGCTTTACCCGGGTGATAGTCAATCACCAATTCATAATCTTCCAACAATTCATGTGTCAGATAATTTTTCTCATGCGGTTTAAATTGCCTCGAGGCATCAGCTATCACTTTTCCTTCTTGCATAAGTACACAACCCAACCCATTCAATGATGCATCACTGTAGATCACAAATTCTTTTCCCTGCTCAGGCTGTACTAAAACCGGTGCCTCAGTCAACAATGCCTTCAAATTTTTAAAACTCTATTAACACCTTTCTGACCATTCGAACTTGACATCCTTCTCTAGCAACTTTGTCATCAAAGTAGCAATCATGGAAAATCCTTTAACAAATCGTTTTTAATAACCAGCTAAGCCTAGAAAGCTTCTAACCTCGGATACATTCCTCAGCAGTTTCCAATCAATAATTACTGAAATCTTACTCGGGTCAATTCGAATACCATCACTCGAAATAATATGCCCTAAAAATCTGACTTCTCAAAACCAAAACTCACTTTTACTAAACTTAGCATACAACTATTTATCTCTCAAAGTTTGTAAAATAGTTCTCAAATGCTCAGCATGCTCGGACTCATTTTGATAATAAATGAAAATATCATCGATAAACACAACCACAAACTTATCTAAGTATGTTCTAAAAATCTGATTCATTAAGTCCATAAACACAGTGGGAGCATTCGTTAAACCAAAAGGCATAACCAAAAATTCATAATGACCATACCTCATCCGAAATGTAATTTTTGGCATATCCGAGTCTTTAACTCTCAACTGATAATAACTGGACCTCAAGTCTATCTTTGAAAACCATGTGGCCCCTTTCAATTGGTCAAACAAATCATCTATTCTAGGCAAAGGATACTTATTCTTTATGGTCACCTTATTGAGTTGTCGGTAATCAATACAAAGTCTCATAGAGCCGTCTTTCTTTTTCACAAATAATACTGGTGCACCCTGTAGGGAAAAACTAGGTCTCGCAAAACCTTTACTCATCAACTCTTGCAACTGAGCTTTCAACTCTTTTAATTCTGTTGGAGCTATTCTGTATGGAGAAATCAAAATAAGTGCAGTGCCAAGGAGTAACTCAATATCAAATTGAACTTCTATAACTAGAGGCAATCCGAGCAACTCTTTTGGAAACACATTCGAATACTCACATACTACTGGCACTGACTCAATCTTTAACTCAGACTCTTTGGTATTCAACACAAAGGCAAGATAAGATTTGTACGATATACCTCTAAGCTGTCATAGAAGAGATCACAACTGGAAATCTATTCGATTCATCGGATTCAACCCGAAGAATATCTCCACTTTCACATTTCAATTAAATGATTTTTCTTCCACAATTTACTACCACATCATGAATGGTCAACCAATCCATACCAAGAATTACATCAAATGGAAAAAACATAAGATTAACTGAAAAATAATGACCTCTAATCATCAAAGGACAATTCTTACATACTTTGTCAACTAACACATGCTTACCTAGAGGGTTTAAAATGGGAAACAGTGCTCTCAAAGATATATTTGAGGTCTGGCTATTATCAACTGAGAGTTAAAGACTCAGATGTGCTGAAAACCACGTTTAGAACAAGGTATGGGGATTATGAATTTCCTATTATGCCTTTTGGATTAACTAATGCTCCTGCCATTTGTATGGATTTGATAAATCAAATTTTCTGACAGTATTTAAATAAGTTTGTGGTTGTGTTAATGGATGACATTTAGATTTATTCCCGAGATGAGTCTGAGCATGCCGAACATTTAAGAATTGTATTGTAGACTTTGTAAGATAAGAAATTATTTGCTAAGTTCAGGAAAAGTGAGTTTTGGCTTCGAGAATTTAGATTTTTGGACACATTGTTTGAGCAGAAGGTATACAGGTTGACCCAAGTAAGATTTCAGTAATTGTTGATTGGAAACCACCGAGAAATGTATCCGAGGTTAAAAACTTTTTAGGCTTAGCTGGTTACTATCGACATTTTTTAAAGGATTTTCGATGATTGCTACACCTATGACAAAATTGTTACGAACGGATGTGAAATTCGAGTGGTCTGAGAAATGTCAAAAGAGTTTTGAACAATTGAAAGTGTTGTTGGCTGAGGCGCCGGTGTTAGTGCAACTTGAGTCAGGAAAAGAATTTGTGATTTTCAGTGACGTGTCATTGAATAGCTTAGGTTGTGTGTTGATGCAAGAGGGTAAAGTGATAGCTTATGCCTCGAGACAATTGAAACCGCATGAAAAGAACTATCTGATGCACGACATAGAATTAGCAACTATTGTGTTTGCTCTAAAGATTTGAAGATTCCATTTATTCGGTAAGAAATTTCGTATCTTTACTAATCACAAGAGCTTAAAGTACTTGATGACTCAAAAGGATTGGAATTTGCGAAAACGGAGATGGCTCAAGCTTTTAAAAGATTATGAGTTGGTAATCGATTATTATCTGGGAAAGGCGAATGTAGTCCCCGATGCTTTAAATAGGAAATCTTTGTTTGCTTTGAAAGCAATGAATATACGACTAACTTTATCTAATGATGGTTCGATTCTAGCTGAGTTAAAAGCTAGACTGGTAGTTCTACAACAAATTTGTGAAGCTCAGAAATGTGACAAAGAACTTCAAGCTAAAAGAGTTCAGTGCGAATCGACTAGTGATCCAGGCTATCAGATTAGGACCGATGATTGTTTGATGTTCCGAGGTAGATTTGTGTACCGAGAAATACCAAGCTTATTCAGAAAATTCTTCACGAAGCACATAGTGGTTGTCTACCTATTCATCCAGGAAGTACGAAGATGTACCATGATTTGAAGAAATTGTATTGGTGGTCGAGAATGAAATGGGATATTTTTGAATTCGTATCGAGATGTTTAATTTATCAACAAGTAAAAGCTGAACATCAAGTACCTTTCGATTTACTTCAATTTGTGATGATTCCCAAGTGGAAATGGGACAAAATTACAATGAATTTCATAACTAGATTACCTCTGACTCCGAAGAAGAAAGATGTTGTTTGGATCATTGTTGATAGATTGACAAAATTAGCTTATTTTATTTCGGTACGTACTGACTATTCACTTGATAAGCTGGCGGAATGTATATTGCTGAGATTGTTAGATTGCACAGGGTGCCTATTTCTATTATTTCAGATAGAAATTCGAGGTTTACCTAGCGATTTTGGAAGAAATTGCAAGAAACATTGGGTACAAAGTTGAATTTTAGTATTCCGTTCCACCCACAAACCGATGGTCAATCTGAGAGAGTGATTCAAATTCTTGAAGATATGCTTCACTGTTGCGTTTTAGAGTTAGAAGGTAGCTGGGAAAAATATCTACCTTCAGTCTAATTTGCTTATAACAACAATTTCCAATCGAGTATAAAGATAGCACCATATGAGGCATTGTATGGTCGCAAGTGTCGAACTCCATTGTACTGGGCTGAGCTCAGCGAGAAATAGATTCATGGGGTTGATTTGGTTAGAGAAATTGAAGAGAAAGTAAAAGTAATCTGCGATTGTTTAAAAGTAGCTTCAGATCGACAGAAATCATATGCAGATTTGAAACGAAAGGATATTTAATTTTAGGTCGGTGATAAAGTGTTCTTGAAAGCATCTCCGTGGAAGAAAATCCTTAGATTCGGTCGCAAGGATAAACTGAGCCCGCGTTTTATTGGTCCGTATGAGGTTATTGAAAGAATAGGACCAGTGGCATATCGGTTAGCTTTACCAACAAAGTTAGAAAGGATCCACAATGTGTTTCATGTATTGATGTTCCACCGTTATTGACTAGATCCTTCGCACATAATTTTATCGACAGAGGTTGAGATTCGACCCGATATGACGTATAATGAAGAACCAATCAAGATTTTAGCTCAGGAAGTTAAACAGTTGAGATATAAAAGCATAGCCCTAGTGAAAGTCTTGTGGCAAAAACATGGGGTGGAAGAGGCTACATGGGAACCTGAGGAAGCTATGAGAAAAAAGTACCCAAACCTCTTTTCTGGTAAGATTTTCGGGGACAAAAATTCCTAAGGGGGGAGAGTTGTAAAAGCCCATTTTTGGGTCAAATTGGAATAGTGGTTTCGGGACAAAAAATCTGAAGTAAAAATATTTATTTTATAATTTCTTTAAGGCCTACAACATGATAGAATAATTGTGTAAAAATTTCATTTAGGAATTTTATCGATTGAGTGCTCAATTTGTCTAGAAGGACTAAATTGCAATGGGTGCAAAAATTGAATTCTATAAGTTAAAGGTGTCCAATTGTTATGAAATTTTAAATTAAAGGTCCTTAAATGGTAATTATACCATTATACTTTAGTATGGGCAAAAATGGACATGGATAGGGAAAAATTTCAAAGTTTAAGTGAAGGGCATTTTGGTAATCTAGTAAAAAAAGACAAAATTAACTAATAAAAGATGTTCATCTTCATCAAATTAGTCCTTTAGCTAAAAATTTGAGGAAAAAGACATAGCTAGGGTTTTGGCCACTTTCAAGCTCGATTGTAAGTCCGTTCTTGTCTTATTTTTAACAATTTTTATATTTTTGATATCATTGTAACTTGATTTAACTATTTCAAGGACTAATTTGAAAGAAAACTAGTCTAAAATTTGACCCATGATAAATATGTTTGTATTTTGATGTTTGATGCATGTTTATTGTTTGTTAAACGACTTTAACAAAGTGATTTTCGGTAAAAACGTCGATTATGGACTTATTTGTAAAAAGTTGAAAAATGTGTAGAAAAGTGTAAATAAATGAAAATTTTGGGCTGGTATGAGTATGAGTAAGGTTCAGCTGGGCTTGGGTTGAGAATAAATTGAATGAAACTTATTTTACGAGCCTAGGGACTAAAATGTAAAATATCAAAAGTTTAGGGGCAAAAATGTATTTTTTCCATAGTGTGTTTTTGGGCTGAATTAAATAATGTGATGATTAAATAAGTTAAATTTGATATTATAGATCAAGAAAAATGAAGTTCGACTTTAGACTGGGGAAAGAACAAGGTTGTGGACTAAATCGAACTAACAGCATTTTTTGTAATCGAGGTAAGTTCGTATGTTAAATAAGCTTTAATATAGTTGTATTTAAATTCTTTAATATTGCATGAACTGTATGATTGACTATGTGGAAGAGTTTAATTCTACGAACGAGTTCGATGACGATTTGACAAGTAAGAAATCTCGTTTGAACCTTAGGAATAGAGTAGGATATAAGTGACATGTCATTAGGGTTACCATGTGTTATGTGATTATGTGATCTGGGTGCTGGTCCTGTACTCCTACTGATGGCTAAGTATACCGACATATGTTGCGGTTACTTGACAGCTTGTGTGAGCAACACCGTATAACTATGTCTGGACTGACAACTTGTGTGAGCAGGCCCGTCTATAGCTCAAGAGCGAGCAATTATGAGATATGGGACTTAGGTAGCATTGGCTACATACGTGGCACTTAGTGCACAAAATTCCTGAGTATCCAACATTATTATTCCGAGTGGTTCACGGGTATGTCAAAGATGAGTGTAACCTTCCAAACTCGGCCTAGACGTTATGGCTAGATTGAGAAGTCTACATTAGCCGCTGAATTGGCTAAGCTAACTTACGTTATTTCTTAAGACTGTAAAAAAACTCATTTTAGAGAAAACCGTACTTGTACTTTGACTTAGTTTAAAAGCATTCATTCATTAGGTCGTGTATTCTTAGGATTCTTTTTATTGTTGATAGTGTTGTTTTAGAAAAATCGTTTTCTTGTCGCTCTTCTTTAAAAAAAACTCGAAGTTAAACTAATGCAGCAGAAAAACCATTTTTCAAGTCATTTAGGGAAATTAGTTGCCTTATCGATTTGTTTTTCAAAAACAATTCATTTGCAATGTAGTGGAAACTAGGGAACAATATCAAATTTTACTTAAGCCTGATGTCATGCATTATTCGGTTATTATGCTTGAGTAATTCATGCATGCAAAGGTTCCCAAAAGAAAAGTTACCAAGCCACAGATCAGAGATAATTAAAAATTACAAGCCAAAACAAGTAAAGACTTAATAATACTTATTAAGAATAGTCTGAGGTCCAAGGTGATTCTCTGAACGCCGAGGCCGATCCTAATTTTGAGGTTTACCTGAAAAGTTAAACACTATTGGGGGGTGAGCCATTTCAATGTGAGTCAGATAATTTTTAAACGGGTAAAAACATCAAATTGAGTGAAACATATTAGCATTAACAGAAGAAAACAGAACCATCATTGGAATTTCATGTCATTACATAGCCATTATCAAATTGATGTCAAACGGTGTATGAGCATAGGTCATCATTCATTCGAGTAACAATCAATAATTTCGATACCATTCAATACAACAAAATATAATGTGTAGCATAAATCAATAACACTCGAATATGTCATGCACATAATGCAATGCAAAAAGGTTCCTACCCGTACCATCCGCTACATACCACGAGTTCCCCAGAACCCGTCTGCCAAACTCCAAAACATTATTAGCATATCTCAATGTGGTAAAACCACCGAATAATCAACAATGCAGAAAATCTGTCAGATATCAAATAGTGCGATACAATCACCAATAACATATAATATGTGATAAAATCGCCAATCCCCTCGGTACTCGAGGTGCAGTGCACTAACTACAAATAATGCAAACTTAATATGCCGCAGGTACTGCACAGAACTCCTCCATCAACCACAAAATCTCATCCCAATGCATACGCAATATGTCACACAATCTCATACATAATCATATCTTAATACTTTTCACATTCGTTTGACATGCTTAGCATGTCCTCAATAATCACATATTTTCAGTAAATGAAAATAGTGTTCCAATCTTTCAAATTACCATTGTGTTGGTATCAATCAATATCGTTCAATTTCACATACTTTACGGATTTTCATTGAGCATAAATGGCACCCTTTTCAGTACACAATATAACAAATATCTCATGAGTTTAAATCATACATAAGCTTAATATCTCAACACATTATATCATTCAGTCAAACATTCTCATATCTCATGACTAAAATATGCAATTACAAATTCAATTAAACATTCATACTATCAACTAGCAATTTTGCCAACATGTCAATCTTTCAAGGCTCGAAACATACCTGGTTCGGCCACTCGAAAAATCAATAATTTGGCTATCGAAACAATCCAATCAACAAGCTAATTTATCATATATAACATGATATTTAACATTTTCAAAAAAATTATAAGTTTAAGACCCACACCTTATTTTTCGCTTCATCACAGCACACTAGCGAATCTTCCAAATTTCCTTAATAATTCCTTAAACAAACCTAAACCAAAATTCAGTATAACACCCAATTATGAGTTCAAACCAATCATTGGAATTATAACTATTTTATGAGTCCAAACTAGTTAGATTCCTTACACTGTATCGATGCAAATCGTACGTACAATCGTTTTTCGCCTTTACGGATGATTTGAGGCATTTGGGTCAGCACCTAATTCAATAATATACTGGAAAATCAGTAGCTAATTAATGATTAAATTTCTTTATTTAATCAATTCATAACCTTTATGTAACACCCATAACTCGAATTCATCATTGGAATAGGGCTACAAGATATTACCAAACCATACACAACATTTGCACACATATCCATACATATATACATTCAATATCAAAATCCATTCAATCGCAATTACATTGTCCCTTATAAGGAATTATCAAAACCTTAAAACATACTTAAAAGAGGTTCAGGACTAAACCGGCAACAATTGAAAACTTTAAAAACTTAGAAAATTTTTTAACTTTTAAAAGGTCACATGCCCGTGTGATCAGGCCGTGTGCCTCACATGGCCTTAGACACGCCCGTGTGTCAAGCCGTGGCAAAACAGGGCATACATACTGACTTGTCCACATGGCCACAAGACATGCTCGTGTGCCAGGCCGTGTGAAAATTAGGGAGGTTACTGACTTGGCCACACGGCTGACCACACGCCCATGTGCCAGCTCGTGTGCCACACACGACCACTAGACACGGCCATGTGTCTAGTCCGTGTGAAAACTAGAGGGTATACTGACTTTAATTCGTAGGGTACCCCAAAGGACACACGGCCATGTAGCATGACCGTGTGTCACACACGGCCGAGACACACGCACGTGTCTCTGCCCGTGTGGACAAAAATAGGCCATTTCATTATCCAATTTGCCACCCCAATTTGGGTCAACCTACAAGAAAGGAAATAAGCATATATGCACAACCAATTCAGCCAATTTTTATGCCAAAACACACATCATTCATACCATGACATTATCAACCATTTACAAACTCATCAACCTTACCAATTTATACCAAAACATAAGGTAAGATCATATCAAAACATCATTCAATCTCACGCCATGAACTTGCCAAACTTACCATCTCTTTTAACCAACCAAAACATACCAAAATTTAACATTGGCATCACATATTACATACCATTATCAACTATAAGTTCAAACATAAACTATCCAAATCACATGGCTAAATATATACATCACAAGCATAATCCCACATCTACTAGCTTATACATACCATACTTTAATATATACATTTTTCAAAGTACCAAAATGAAGTTCGATAGTGCGATGACAATCCTCAACGATCCCTGAGCTCACGGTAGCTTCAATATCTATAAAACAATGCAAATACACACAAAGTAAGCTTTCAAAAGCTTAATAAGCTCGTACCAAAAATCATAAACAGTATATAAAATATGAAACATCAACACATAAGTATTTATAAATTCTCAAATCATCTATCAATTCTATACCAACACAATTTATATGTTCATACCAATTCAATGAATTTCACATACATAATATCATATACCACATAGGTATCGTACATACCTGAACCTTCTCGTACTTATTCATTTTCATTCTCACCTTCTGTTCAGATATTTTAAGACTTTCTGTGAATTATTCTTACTTCAAACATCCGCACACTTAGTGCCATCTCAATTAATCGAAGCTATATCAATATCGCACACTTAGTGCTTCACATAGCCGAAGCTAGTTTAAATCGCACACTTAGTGCCAAATACCATTGATTTATCATCGTATTCATCCAAACTAACCTCGTACTCAAAATTATCGACTCAGATCGTCTACTCTATAATTTTTGACTTCCCTTGATTTAAGTCTGAATTCCTCTTTTCTTGATCTATAGGTATTCAAAATTAACCCTTTTATTCACCAAATCATTCAAAATAATCCATAGACACATATTTAGGGCATTTTGCAAACTAACCCTCACATTTTCACATTTTGACACTTTAGTCCCTAAATCACAAAATCACAAAATACACAAAATTTTCTTGTACACAAGCTTAGCTAAATTTTCATAGCTCTCATACAAGTCCATACATTTAATTTATTTTACATTTTGGTCCCTCAAAATAACATTTTTACAAATTTGCCCAAATTACTCAATTTCATCAAAAATTCAAAAACAACATATGTTAACCCAACACATATCTTTCATAATTCATCAACTAACATCACAAAGCTCATAGGCACTTAACAACGATCACAAAAACGTAAAAATTATCAAAAATTGAACAAAACAAATACCTAAATCACCAACTCAAAGTGCCAAATATGAAAGCTCTTCCAACCTAATATCCTTTGTGATTTTTGGCCAAAAGGATGAACTAATGGCCTATTTCATGCATTTGTTTTATTTTACATATGTTTAATATGCTAATGACCAACTCAAATTGAATGACATAATATCCACATAAGAACCTCTCATTTACAAACTTAAGTCACATAGGCACTTTTAACAAGTAGCAAGCAACTTTTACATTTTACGCGATTAGGTACTTTTTCAAAATTAAACACACAAACGATAAAATTTTTATACAAGACTTTCACACATTCTCATTCACGTATCATAAACATAGAAAAAATTATTTACATATTTTTTTGACCGGATATGTGGTCCCAAAATCACTATCCCGACTAGGGTCTAAACCGGACTGTTAGACTTTACCCTGGCCAATCGATCAAGAACGTTTTTCCCTAATTCAAATGGGTTAAAAAGCTAATTATGAGGGTTAAAGAACTCAAATTAATGTTGGAAAATATAGGTAAGAACCAAGAAACAAAACAAACCCTTTTCTTGCCCATAAGGGCACGCACCACCACTCGCGGTGGCCAAAATTGGAGTTGAATTTTAAAACAGTTTGAGATCTCATTAAATCCTAGAAAAATACCTTTGAAATCATTTAAAATCCCCAAAAATCTAGATCTAGAAATTTTGGTTTTGAATGGATAAGATTAATTAAGAAATTGAAAAGAGAAGAGACCTTACCCAAGCTAGTCGAGAGAAACGGCAATGACACTTTCTTAGCAATACTCGGGATCAATCTTGGAATTCAAGATTTTAGATTTGGGGTTGATTTAATGGGAAAAATGACAGCAATATGGTAGCAAATATGTTAACAAATCTTGTGGCAAAAAGAAAAAGAAAAAGAAAAGAAAAAGATGGTAAAACTAGGTGTAGGTGACGACAACAATGGGAGAAAGAAAGAAAATTGAAGAGAAAAGAGGAGAGGAAGAGGGTGAATGGATAGGGTAGGTAAAAGTTGAATTAAAGGCTAAAAAATAAAATAAAAAGTTATATTTATACTTAGGGTTCAAGGGTATGGATGGCACACATATTAAAAAAAAGTGATTTTGCAAAATTTAATTATTTCGCAGGGGAAGGGATTCGAACTTGGGACCTTATTTAATTTGCATGCTTTCTCATATTTCTTTTAATCATTAGGAATTTTTCTCATTCTTGAAATAATTTTGCAATATTTATTTTAATAAACAAGGCATGTCATATGTCATATACTAGGGTTTAAGGCAAAATTTTCAAAATAATAAAAATGGTGAGAGAGAAGGGATTTGAACTTAGGTTTCAAGGAACATTTCACTAACACTTAACCAAAAAACCAATACCTCATTTATTTTCTAAAAATGCATAGATAATCTTAAAAATTAAGGCATGATCACTCTCTCTCGATTCACAAACCCGATTCTACTTACCCTTGATTTTTTGGATGTTACAATGAGAATACATGTAAGTTCATATCGAGATGTTACTGGTATGTACATAAAGCTTAGGTTTATTGAATCTCAAAAAATGATGAATTCAAGGTAAGTTGGTGAAGAAATGAATTATGATTGTGAAACTCATGGTATATTATGTTATCTTATGTTATGTTACTTGCATGATCAATGTATGGTAAGGTTTGCTTATTTCTTACATACAGACTTACTAAGCTATATAGCTTACTCCATTTATTTTTCCATGTTTTATAGTGTCGCCAAGCTAGCTCGAATTGGGGAACGTCAGAGATTCACCTCACACTATCAAAACTATCATTTTGGGTATTGATGAAATTTAGCATTTGAGTATATGGCATGTATAGGGACTTGGTCATTTTGTTATGTGTGTCATTATGAATTTGGCCAAATGTATTGGCTTGTAATTGTTAAAATTTTGATGTGGCCTTTAGCCATGTAACTTGGCTCATTTTGGTTGAAATGGTTGTAAGCTTATATATTATATATATGCATGCATGTGCTAATGCCTTGTTAGTGATGCAGTTTATTAATGCTTGGTAAATGGTTAAGTATGGCTCATTGGGATGTTAAAAAAATCTAAGTAGAATTATACATGATGAAAATGTGTGTGTGGATGCCTTTGAATGTGAAATTGGTATGTTTGATTTGGCAATATGAAATGTCATGTATATTGTAGATGATGGTATCACATTAACATGTTTTAGCTATAATTGTGAATGTTTTGGTTGCTAAGTATGCCATGAATTGTGCCACTGAGGGTGGCAAATGGCTTGGTAAATATCCTCACACGAGTAGACACACGGGCGTGTGTCTAGGCCATGTGTGACACACGGCATGTCCCATGGGCATGTGTTCCGACCGTGTGTCCCTTGCACCTTAATTTTGAGAAACAGAATGCTTAGAATTGAGCATATGGGCTGAGACACGGGTGTGTGTCTTGGCTGTGTGAGAGGCACGACCTCAAGCACGAGCGTGTGTCTCGGGCGTGTGAAGTCTGTACCTATTTTATAAAAATTAAATTAACCACACGGCCTAGCACACGGGTTTGTGACTTGGCCGTGTGATCTCAATTTGTTCATGCATTGCAAAATAGAAAGATACACGGGTTAGGGACACGGGCGTGTGTGACCACACGGCCTACCCACACGGGCAAGTCTAAAACCATACGGGCGTGTGACCCCTGTTCATAGCAAAAATTTTCTAAGTTCTGTAAAAATTTCCTGAGTTGTCGGTTTAGTCTCGAATCACTTCCGAAGCATGTTTTGGGCCTCGTAGGCTCACACCAGGGACTTTATGTTTGAATGTAAGTGGTTTTAATTTGGATGTAAAATTTATGACTCGATTTGTATGTTTGTTTGTGATAAAAGTCTGGTAATGCCTCGAGCCCTATTCTAGCATTGAATACTAGTAAGGGGTGTTACATTGGTCCTTGACTCGTCTGATATCAAATTACCAACCCCACTACAAAAAAATATTTGGACATGTGCATAACATATAGCACATTAGAATTCCTACTGACGAAACATAAGGAACCTTTCTCATGTTCTCTCTTTCTTATGTTGTCTTAGGATAGTCCTATAAAGAGAGATGTAATCCTAATACAGAAGGTTAATTTCTCTTCATTAACTAAGTTATTGAATAACGTTCCAATATCTTGTCTATGTATGAAGCCTGCGATAATGCTATCTCTTTGTTCTTTGGATTTCTTAAGATTCAAATACCTTGAACAAAATTAGTTTATCTCATGTCCTTAATGCTAAACTATTGGGTTAACCACAATTTAATCGACGCCAATGTCCCTACATCATTCCTAATGAGTAGAAAGTCATCGACATATAGAATGACAAAGACTACCTTTCCATCCCCTAAATTTTATAAACACAAGGTTCATTTACATTTTGCTAAAATCCAAAAGTCTTGATCGAATCTTTGATTCCATGAGCGGGATGCTTGCTTAAGTCCATATATGGATCTAAGCAGTTTGAAAACTTTATTCTTGATTGTCACTCGCGATAAGTTTTAAAATTTATAATTGATCGTACTTGAACTAACTATTATCACGATGAGGGCAAGCTCACCTGTCGAACAGTAGTATAGTTTTAGCAAGACCGGATGTCGAACCCAAAGGAACTAAAAGTACTAGTATTAACTTTCTTCTTATTATCTAGCCTAAGAATAATGAAGGTTGTTTTATCTAACTAATTAACTAATCTAAGAGTGCACAGAAAATAACTTGGGGAAATACTTTTGGAAAAACTGATTGATACAACACCCAAGGAAGAATCCACCTAGACTTCTCTTGTTAATTGACTCAACTGCATTTATTTATTCACTTGACTTGATCCGTAGAAATCCCTAAGTTATGTTATTATCCCTATTCAAGACTAATAATGTCTAACCCTAGGTTGATTAATTGAAATCTCTTTCTAATTAAAACCCCTAGTTTTGCATTAACTCGATCTATGGATTCCCTTATTAGATTTGACTCTAATCCGGTAGATTTATGTCGTCCTATCTCCAGGATTGCATGCAACTCTACTTAATTATGAATGACCTACTCTTAGACAGGGACTATTCATCCTCTGAATAAGTACATCAATACTTGAATCAATATCCTAGAATATTCAAACAAGAGTTAAAGTTATAATTAAGAACAAATCAAGTATTTATCATACAGTTCAGAAAATATTAACAAGATCCATCTTAGGTTTCATCCCCCTTAGGTATTTAGGGGATTTAGTTCATAACTATAAAAAAAAAACATCTCAGAAGAATAATAACAGAACATAAAGAAAACCCAAAAACCCTTGAAGGTGAATCTAGCTTCTGAGATGGATCAATTGGCTTCCTTTGAGTAATTCCTTGCTTCCTACTCTCTGTGTCCTCTTTAATCCTCCTCTGGGGTGTTTAAATAGGCTTTAGAATGCCTAAAAGCCTTCAAGAATGACCTTTTCCGAATAGGACTGTACTTGGGTTCAACAGGGACACGCCCGTGTGTGATTACTTTAGGCCATGGTCGATTTTGCCAAATGGACACGGCTGTGTGGTCTACCCATGTGAGGAAGTCCAGGCCGTGTTGATTTCCCATGTTGGCCCATTTTCTCCGTTTTCGGCCCGTTTCTTGTTCGTTTTGCTCTCCTCTGCTCACCTAAGTATAAAACATGAAATTAAAGGATTAGGAGCATCGAATTCACCAAATCTAAGGAGAAATCATTCGTAAATGTATTAAGCATGGGATAATAATATGTATAAATTACGGTTTATCAAATACCCCCACACTTAAGCGTTTGCTTGTCCTCAAGCAAGATCCTCAATTCACAATTAAGAATTCCTTTTTCTCAACTTATAATTCCTATCAATAATATCTCAAAATAATCCATAAGTAATCATACATTGAGAATTCAACTAGAAGCAAATTAAAGTTTCAAACATTCCATGTTGAGCATTTTATCACGAAAAACATAGGTATCTCCCCTCATCTAAATAATTACCTTTGATTTAAAATATCACAGAGTTTAACATCCTCACTTAAAGATTCACTCAAATCACTCGAGGTGTTTAAGGACAATGAATTTAGCACTCAACAGTCAATATGAAAAGTTATTACCATAGGCTTGCATGAAAATCAAATCTCCACCACTATATATTAAGATGATACATTAATCAAAAGGTCTTTAGAGGGTTGTAACGAGGCTTTGGTTAGGGGGTGTGGTCACAAGCTGAAAGAGAAAGTTAGAATCGAGATTGAATTAAAGAATTACTTAACTAGAAAAATACTAAAACTTTGACAAATTACATCCCTAATTTAGATAACCTATAATTGAGCTTTTCTTTTGGATAACATCGTTTTAACCCAAGTATTATATAATTTCATCATCATTTTTTTAAGAACAAATCAAGTAACATAGACTAACTATCAAAGATAAAACATATCTAAGCAATTTATTCAAATCAAATCTCGACAAAAATAAGGATAAAATTAATTGAGGGGATTTCAACAATAATGAGTTATGGGTTAATATTGAAGGTAAATCAATGAATGAGATGTTAGGCTCAAAGGGGTTCACTAAGGGTTAATTATGAAGGTAGGTTTTTGTAGAGTGAGTGAGTTAAACCTAAGTGCCTCTATCATCTTGACATATCAAATCAAATGGTGTAGTCTTGACATGCATAATCAAGCAAGTTCTAGAATAACAATTCGTTATTGACGCACTCAAAACAACAATAAAAGTGAGTATGAAAGAAATAATAGATGCTCTAAAGGCTCAAAATCTCACAAAAATTATGGCTTTTGATGTTTAAACCTATGGATTTCAATTCAAGATAATACCTAAACTTGGGGAATACAACCTTAAAAATTTAAATTCTCAAAAGTCAACTATCATGCTTGATTCTCTAATGTCTTAAAGTTTAAACAATCAATGCATGAATACCTATGTTTTAATTCAAGACATATCAATAAAGATCATAAATTAATCAAAATTCATTCTAATAATGATATGAGTGATTCATATGAGAATAAGACGAAATTCAGGGATTTTTCTGATAGTGATATAATTGACCCCCTACACTTAAGAGGTACATTGCCCTCAATGTACAAAGATAACGTTAGTGGCAATTATAGAAGTGAAACTTCTTGAATGTTAAATGGATGAACTCCTTATGTTGGAGTTATGTAGAATGGAGGAGAATACTTCGGTGGTGGTAGAGGTTGGGTTCCACAAGTGCTGCACCAAATGAATATTATATCTCGTAGTGGCTATGGTCGTGGTCGAGCAGGGCATGGCAGTCGTGGAGAACCTTTTCTAGTGGAGTTTCAAGTTTCTAAGTAATAGTGAGCTTTGGAGCTCTTTATAACTATGATAGAATTAGAAACTTTTTAGGAAATATAAAGACGAATAATTGCTCGTAATAAAATAGCCAAAATTATAAATTGTTTATAAAAACTAAAAATAAAATAGAATCAAAAGGGAATAAAGTAAAAGATAAAAGTGAGAATAATAAGAAAGATAATAAATAAAAATAAAAATAAAAATAAAATAAAAAATATTTAAACATCATCATCGCTGGATGGTTCGCGAGGTGGTGGTGGCGATGAAATGTGGATGTACTGACAAATCTGATGTAGAGTAGCATCAATGTGATCCAAGCGCTGAAAACACTGCTGCTCAAATCGAGTAAGGCACTCAGAGATGTCAGAGCATGAAGTCGCCGCATGAACTGGACGATGGATGGGTGGTGGCTGGGATGGTGGGTCCTCGTGTCGTGGAGGGACATCATCAATAATGTCATCGGGGTCCTCCTCATCGGTTGATTGGGTGACGCGATACTGAGGACGGTAAGTTGCACATTGTTTCTCGATCATCCTCATATGTATCATGCTCGAGATACCTTGTGGAGACATCTGGCCAATGAGAGTGAGGGAGGATGCTTGCGCCGCTGTGTTGAAGAGCCCGAAGGGCCGAGCTATTCGAGTCACATAGGGGCCAATAGAGATGACCCCCTTCCTATGCCGCTCCGTCTGATGGCGAATGGCGAGGGCAATGAAATAGGCAAGGTTGAAGACGTACCCATGCGCCATACACTATAGAAATTAGGCGTCGTGAGTGCTGACGACGCCGGTGCTCTCTTGCCGTCCCGTAAAAGTGTGAGCTAAAATAGCATGTAGCTACCTCAAGGATGGGGCGAGAGCCAATGCCTTGGAGCGACTAGGATCATAGGTGGCCGAGACAGGGACTAAAGCGTTTTAGCACCGTGAAAGAGAATGATGGATGTGGCGGTTGAGAGTGTTGAGGCCGTTCTCTTCCATGAACTCCTCCGTGTATAAGCCTAGTGCGGTACTAAATTTTGGGATGCTCAACCGGCGGACTAAACTGCCGAGGTGAAATTGGGCCATTCCCAGATCATCAAAGTTGGTCATCATGGTTTGAACATGGAACGTTGAGCAGAGTTCCATCGTGAGCTCAAGATACGTCGGCTCGACGATCTCAAAGAAAAGCTCCCAAGGGTCGGTGGTGAGGAGGGCTTGAATTGTGTCAGCAAGTTAGACTTGTTCAAGTGCGGCCCAGTCAATGCAGCGGCCCACACCTAGGGGTCGGGCTCGAAGTATCTGAAAGAGTTCTTCTTAGGGTCCCACAGGAAACTGAAGGAACGGGTGTCTGATCTCCATGGTAGGAGCCGATGAAGATAACGCTCCTTTTCATTTTTTTGAGGTGGGGACAGCTGTTTTCTTTCCACGTGAGGTTGACATTGTACACCTGTGATGAAAAATTGAAGTGGAATGAGAATAATTTCATGGGGCTCACGTATTTAGATGAAAAAAACTATACTAAAACAACTAAAGCATTTATATCAAATAAGCTTATGAGAAAAATGCTAATGGAAAAATCTAAAGAATGAATGCATGTGGGTTTGATAGCATGAAACCCATAGAAACAAGAAAAATATTTGAATGTAGCATAATAAATTGACTAAAAAAATGGCAAATTTCTAGCAAAGAACATATTACTATCATTACTATGAATATTCACTCAAAATAGTCAAATGAAACGAAAAAAATCATGAAATAAGTAAAATATTTGAAAAAAATAGAGAGAAAAGAGTAAACAAACGCAAGAGGGAGGAGCTTGGGCGTCGAAAATAATGTTGAGGGCAGCGCACGAGCGTGGCAGGAGGGCGTGTGGAAGTTACAGCGACTAGGGTTAGGGATTTTGGAGGAAAGGGATGATGAATAGTAAGAGGTTTATATAGATTTTGGGGCACATGGGCGTGTCCGTGTGTTTCTTGTTTTTTCAAATTTGGGTGTGTCTGATAGTTGACACACGCCCATGTTCCTTGGGCATGTGGGTGGACACGGCCGTGCTTCGTTCGCTTCTCCCATCTCGTGTGTGGAGGCCCACGCCCGTGTTAGTTTGATAGTGTCGACCACGGGAGTGGGTCACGGGTGTGTCGCACGCCCGTGTTACTTTATCAATTTCAACTACGGTTCTAAGACACGGGCATGTCGCACGTCCGTGTTGTTTTGGTAGGATCACCCACGGCCATGTCGCACGGTCGTGGTAACTTATCGCATCCTATGTTGGGAAAAATTTTGCCCTGTTTTTACATGATCTAAAGCACGCCCGTGTGCCTGGCCGTGTGGGTTTGGAAAACCTATATTCAAGATCTCAGTTAGTAAGTTAGGTGTTAAACACTAGAATTTAAAGAAGTTAATACCATTAGTGTTTGGGTTGCGTCCCGAGAAGCGCTTATTTATAGTCTAAGCTCGACTTACCTCAGTTTTATGCAGTCATGGTGGTTCGAGAAGTTTACACTCCTCATTCCTGCTATCAGTTTTATCAAAATAAGGTTTTAAATGAGTAATATTTACCTTAAACGTGCCAAATTTGGAATGAGTTACCTCGACTATACCATATGGGAAGATGTTAAGTACCGTAAGAGGGATTGCTCCATTCAGTTTAGAAGTGGTAATACGAGGGTCTGCTACATCTAATAGTACTTTTTCTCCAATCTTAATTTGATTTGGGGAAAATTTAGCTCATCATAGTGTGTTTTTGGTTTATCATGTGTTCTCAATTTATGTGTCCACCATTCATCTAGCTCCTCGATTTGTAGCCTTCGTTCTTCATGGATAGGTCCTTTATTGTTGCTTGAACATGGCTCATGTATGTTCTTCGAACTTATTTGCTGCAAAGTAAGTTGCAACATATGGTCAGTTTTAGTAGAATGATTTATACAACTACCTTCAATTTTTGATGTGCTGCTCGAATTGCGAGCTTGAAGGGTAATTATTTCGTCTCCCACACGAAGTGTGAGTTCACCTGTACCAACATCAATAATTTTTCTAGCAGTTGCTAAAAAGGGCCTTCCTAAAATTAAAGGAGCATTACTATCTTCCTTTATGTCTAGAACAACGAAATCCACTTGGAATATGAATTTGTCAATTTTAACGAGTACATCTTCAACAATACCCCTAGGAAATTTGATAGTTTTATCTACTAATTAAATGTTCATCCTAGTTTGTTTAGGTTTCCCAAGACCTAGATGCTTAAACATTTTGTGAGGTGTGACATTGATACTAGCCCCTAAATCGGCCAACACATTGTTCACATCTAAACTACCAATTAAACAAGGAATTGTAAAACTCTCTGGATCTTTTAATTTGTTGGGCAACTTATTTTGTAGAATAGCCGAGCAAACTGCGTTTAACTCTACATGCGATGCCTCATCCAACTTTCGCTTATTCGCTAAAAGCTCCTTTAAGAACTTCATTACATTCGACATCTGCGAAAGAGCTTCAATAAACGGTAAGTTAATATGTAATTTCTTTAAAAGTTTAAGGAATTTACCAAATTGTTCGTCTGAGCGATCTTTCCTTATCGCATTGGGGTATGGCATACGAGGTTTATATTCTACACTTACTGGTTTCTGCTCATTGTGGCCTACCTCATCTTTACCTTTGTTTACTACAGTTTCTTGCTTTGGTTCTGGTTCAGATGCAACTAACCCTTCCTCATTTCTAACGTTAATCGCATTGAGTTCCCTTGGGTCAGGTTCAGTATTACTTGGCAAGCTACCTTGCGGTTGTTTAGAAATTAATTTGGACAGCTGGCCTATCTAAGTTTTGAGCCCTTGGATCGACGCTTTTTGATTTTTAAGTGTTGTCTTGGTATTCTGGAAATGATTTTCTAACACTGAGATGAATTAGCATCTCCTTAAGGTTCGGTTTCTTTTCCTGTTGATAAGGTGGTTGTTAAAAACCCGGAGGATTTTGTGGCCTTTGATTTCCTTGACCACCCCATGAGAAATTTGGGTGGTTCCTCCAACCTGCATTATAAGTATTACTATATGGGTTAGTTTGAGATCTAGAGTTATTATTACCCATATAGTGAACTTGTTCCTCCTCGGTTGTAGGATTGAAGGGTTGATATTCTGTATGTACGCCTCCTTCATTTGAATCACACCTCATCACTGGATGTACCTGCGTAGAACCAAGTAAACCATCAATCTTTTTATTTAGAAGTTCCACCTGATTTGATAACATATGAACCGCTTCGACGTTATAAACGCCTACTGTTTTGGTTGGCTTAGTCCTTATAAGTTGCCACTGATAGTTATTCAGTGACATCTCTTCAATAAATTTGTAAGCCTCTTCAGGTGTTTTGGTGTTTATGGTTCCACCGGTAGCTGCATCAATTATCTGTCTGGTCGAGGGGTTCACACCATTATAAAACGTTTGAACTTGTAGCCAAAGAGGTAACCCATGGTGAGGGCACCTTCACAGTAGGTCTTTGTATCTCTCCCATGCATCATAAAGTGTTTCTAAATCCATCTGCACAAAAGAAGAAATATCATTCTGTAGTTTAGCTATTTTAGCAGGTGGAAAATATTTAAGTAAGAACTTTTCGGTCATTTGTTCCCAAGTAGTGATTGATCCTCGTGGTAACGAGTTCAACCACTATGTAGCTTTATTCCTCAGTGAAAACGGAAATAGCCGAAGGCGAATGACATCGTCAAAAACGCCATTGATCTTGAATGTGTCGTAAAGTTTTAGAAAATTTGCTAAATGAGTATTTGGGTTTTCATCCTGCAAACCATCAAACTGAACAAACTGTTGTATCATTTGAATTGTGTTAGGTTTCATTTCAAAATTATTTGTAGCAATAGCAGGCCTAACTATACTCAATTCAGTTCCTATTAAATTAGGTTTAGCATAATCATACATAGTACGAGGAGCAGGATTCTGATTTACTGGGTTAGCAGCAATCGCATGAGGTAGCAAATTTTCCTGATTTTCAGCCATCTCCTCGGTTGTAGTTAGAGTATCTTCCTCTTGCACTTCCTCTATGTATCTTAGACTTCTCCTAATTTCTCTCCAGTTTCTGCGAGCTGTGTTTTCGATCTCACTATCAAATAGTAATGGTCCTGACGGGTTTCTTGTAGTCATAAACTATAACAACCTGCCAGAAGAAAATAAAAGAAAATTTAGTAAATAAAAATAAAAACAAAGTTAAATTGCAATAAAAGTAAATGGCTAAAGTAATAAAAATTGAGTGTTCCTAATATCTTAGTTCCCTGGCAACGGCGCCAAAAACTTTATTGTCACTCGCGATAAGTTTTAAAATTTATAATTGATCGTACTTGAACTAACTATTATCACGATGAAGGCAAGGGCACCTGTCGAACAGTAGTATAGTTTTAGCAAGACCGGATGTTGAACCCAAAGGAACTAAAAGTACTAGTATTAACTTTCTTCTTATTATCTAGCCTAAGAATAATGAAGATTGTTTTATCTAACTAATTAACTAATCTAAGAGTGCACAGAAAATAACTTGGGGAAATACTTTTGGGAAAACTGATTGATTTTAGACAACACCCAAGGAAGAATCCACCTAGACGTCTCTTGTTAATTGACTCTGAACCAGACGATTTATTTACTTAACTTGATCCGTAGAAATCCCTAAGTTATGTTATTGTCCATATTCAAGACTAATAACGTCTAACCCTAGGTTGATTAATTGAAATATCTTTCTTATTAAAACCCCTAGTTTTGCATTAACTCAATCTATGGATTCCCTTATTAGATTTGACTCTAATTCGGCAGATTTATGTCATCCTATCTCTAGGATTGCATGCAACTCCGCTTAATTATGAATAATCTACTCTTAGACAGGGACTATTCATCCTCCGAATAAGCACATCAATACTTGAATCAATATCCTAGAATATTCAAACAAGAGTTAAAGTCATAATTAAGAACAAATCAAGTATTTATTATACAGTTCAAAAAATATTAACAAGATCCGTCTTAGGTTTCATCCCCCTTAGGTATTTAGGGGATTTAGTTTATAACTATAAAAGAAAACATCTCAAAAGAATAATAACAAAACATAAAGAAAACCCAAAAACCCCTGAAGGAACTTGAAGGGAGATCTTCAGTCTGGGAGCTGAATCTGACTTCCGAGATGGATCAATCGGCTTCCTTTGAGTAATTCCTTGCTTCCTACTCTCTGTGTCCTCTTTAATCCTCCTCTAGGGTGTTTAAATAGGCTTTAGAATGCCTAAAAGCCCTCAAGAATGACCTTTTTCGAATAGGACTATACTTGGGTTCGACAGGGGCATGCCAGTGTGACACGCCCGTGTGCGATTACTTCAAGCCGTGGTCGATTCTGCCAAATGGACACGGCCGTGTGGTCTACCTGTATGAGGAAGTTTAAGCCGTGTTGATTTCCCATATTGGCCCATTTTCTCCGTTTTCGGCCCGTTTCTTATTCTTTTTGCTCTCCTGTGCTCACCTAAGTATAAAACACGAAATTAAAGGATTAGGAGCATCGAATTCACCAAATCTAAGAATAAATCATTCATAAATATGTTAAGCATGGGATAATAATATGTATAAATTATGGTTTATCAATTCTTGCTTCCTTTAGATATATATTAGGTCGGTTGCATCACGTAGATGTTCTCTTTAAGATAGTCTGTGACAGCCCTAATTTGACCCTAGTCGAAAAAAGGTTTCGGGACCACAAAATTGAGTCATAAAAATAATTAACCGCTATATACTATGCTTATTATATGTATAAGTGCATGTGTGAAAGTTTCATGTTTTGATTTTGTCATTTATATGTGAAATTTATTAAATAGGACTTATGTGAGACATTTTGAAAATGTGATAGGTTAATTTATAATGGTCTATTAATGCATAATATAAAAAGAATGGACTTGCATGTCAAATTATCCATTTTAAAATAGTGGCCGGCCATGTTGTTATTTAATATAAAATATATGTATTATCTATTAGTATAATGGCAACTACATGGCTTTATATTTTATAATAATGGTAATAAAAAAATAGAAAAAGGGTGAAGAAAACAAAGTGTTCATCTTTGTTCTTCTTAGTCGATTTTTAAAGGAAGAAAAAGGAACACCATTCGGTCATCTTAAGCTTGAAACAAGGTTAGTAATTCATGTTAGATTTTGAAATTTTAGCTTATTTTAAGTTAGTTACTAAGTTCCTTACTTAGCCCATGTCAATATTTTAGAATTTAGTAATGAAATGAGCATACGGCTATGGATGATTTTTGAAGGGAATGATTGTTGTTTTCAAATTTTAATGAGTAATTGCAAATGGGTGATGTTTGATATAGTTTAATGTTCATATTAGTAGTTTAGATGATATGAAAATTCGACTTGTGAATTTGTGAAATTGCCGAATGTGAACTAGGGTAATCTTTGAGTAATATTTGTGTGTTAAAGTAGTTGATGGCTTAGGTAGTATCTATAGGTGATTTGGTCATGGTCATGGTTTTTGCATGAGTATAATATATATATGTATTGGAAATGGGGATTGGGTTGATTTTGTTACATGTATTATATATTATGTTCGGCTATGATGGTATATTAAAGTATAATTAATCTGTTCTGATAGTATTATATAAAGTGATAAATATTAATGAGTAGAAGTGTATTTGTTAAATAAATATGATTATTAAGTGGCAAATGTCGTATGTGGTTTGTGATTTATTTTAATGACTAAGCAATGTGTTTTGTTTCATTAAGGTTAAGTATGTCTTTGGTATATGAGTAAGTGTATATCATGTATGCGTATGTATTGATTTGGCTGAATATAAATGGTTAATTTTATATTAAGCTTATATTAATGATGCAGTCATAATATACACATTTATCATGAATACATATACATTCGGTCATATGGATTTTTATGTATGTCACTAAGTTAATATGAAATATGGTATTTATATTAAGACATGCGCACTTGATCTTTCTATTTCTTTAATTTTGTATATTACTATGTGTCTCGAATGTGTGCAAGGTGTTTACAATTGTGAGTGTGACTTACCCTATCATGTGGCTAAATGGTTAAGTTGGTTTTCGGAATGTGTCTTAGTTGTGATAATTTCTCCACTTGAATTCAGTTTGGTATGTACAGAGTATGAGCTTAATAGGGTTTATATGTTGTGAATGAATGAAACTTTAGTTAAGTTGTTGTGTGATATGCGCTTTAAAGTAAATGAATTATGCATGTGGTTTTGAGGGTGTGTATAAAGAAAATGTTAACTTGTTTGTATCTTAATGCCGAATGAAATGTTTGGCCAAGGAATGGTTCAAATTGATGAAAATAGAAAGGTCAAAGATGACCTATAATGTATTTTATTTTGTTTACTATGATCTATATATGTGAAAGTCGAATATATGTATATTATAATTTGAAGTAATGCTTGAATAATCGAATAATGATTAGTTTAAAATTTTGAATTAAGCTCAAGAGCATAGAGGGACAATTTCGGATAAAGGAAAAGCTAAAGTAGTTGAGTAGCTGACCCGTAGTTGTTCGGAAAATACTCGAGGTATGTTTTTAGCTTTTAAACATAAACTATTTATGAATGAATCATGATATGTCACGAGAATTTAGGCATACCTTTAGCATAAACATATATATATATACACATACTTGAAGCCAAATAATATGCATGAGATTTAAATAAGGAAATTTGTTATGATCATCTTACCGTGAGTTGTATACATTAGATTGAAGATATGTAATGGTAAATTAAGAAGCAATGGTGCGATAGTTATCAAGTGATTATACGTGAATAAAGTCAAAGTGGACTAATGTAATTAACTTGTGTGAAATGCATAAATATAAGAAGTGTACATGTTATGAATTTGTGAAATTTATATTCGAATTATTATTCGGGCCTATGGCTCAGCAAGGTTTTAGCTGGTGAAATTGTTTCGGGCTTTGAGCCTAGTAGGCATAATACCGGTGAATGAGTTTCAGACTATGTCTAACAGGCCTTGTGCCGGTGTTAAGTTCAGGTTTATACCTAGCAGGCCTCGTGCTGGTGTTAAGTTCAAGATTTTACATAGTAGACAAAATTGCCGGTGAAACAATAAAAGCCTGTGAATATGAGATTATGCTATACGACACCTAAATTCCTTCGATAGATTAAATTGTCCAGGTACGTATAAGTTGTTATGCATATAAAGAAATGTGAATTAAAGTATGAATTGAAAATAGAAGCATACGAAATATGGTTGTGTATAATTATATTCGGCCATTATGAATTTTGGTACATGAAAGTATATGTTATATATATTTATATACAATTATGATCTTTGAAATTATATATGGATGAAATTATTTGAATTAACTTTATAAGGTCGAATCAATGAATTACTTCGAATCATTTAGAAGGTGTGCTTATGAAATTCAAACTCTGAAGAAATAATAAGTAGAGGAAATGGAGTTTACATGGTTATGTATTTTCGGTCAATTGGTATTATAATCGAATATGATATAATATGTATAAATAGGTTTTGTTGTTTAAGATACTTGAGACTTACTAAGCTTATTGGCTTACTGTGAATGTTTTGTGTTGTCTTATTTTATAGATCTTGTTGAAAGCTACGAGCTCTGGGGATTTCAAGTTCAAAATCATCTACACTATCGTCACTATTTAGTACTTTTGATAGTTTATATCTTGAGATATGGCATGTATAGGCTTAACTCTCTTTTGAAGCAAGTTATATTTTGAAAATTGTAAATATTTTAGCCATGCAAAAATGGCTTGCTAATTTCCTATATACGAGTTTTATGGTTCTATGGACTTATGTGTCAAACATCTTGAAATTTATTAGTTATTCTAACTTTGGTTAAAAATTGGTTCATGGTTGAATGATTAAAGAAACTATATTTTGTTATGCATGATTGATTATGAATGGCTAGTCTGATCTGTTTCTGATTGGTAATACCTTATGAATCTATTCTGGCGATGGATAAGTGTATAGGGTGTGACATTTTATTGGTATCAGAGCTAAGATTTAGTAGATTCTAGGTCTAACATAGCGTGTGTGAGTCTAGCTATACATGCCATATAGTGTTAATACGATAATGTGATGGTTTCTGGCAGTTGAAATGTGTTTTTCGTATAGTAATAAATTCTGATCCCGGCCGAGCAGTAGCTGACGATGTCGAGAGTGTAGCGCCTGCTCCCGTGAATGGGACAGTGCCGTTTGACTCTCAACTAAATGCAAGTAATCAAAATGATGAGGCAAAACAAGCCTTCTATGCTGTGATGAACGATTGGTTTACCCAATATGTTCGAACTAATCCGGCTGTGGCACAACCCCCACCCCTGACTAATACAAACCCTACACCTGTGGTACCTCCGATAGTCGACCCATTGAGATTAAGCAAGTCCCGGTTGATAGGATTCGAAAGCACAGGGCTACTGAATTCAAAGCTATTGACAGTGATGATGCCGGACAGGCTGAGTTTTGGCTAGATAACACCATACGAGTGTTTGATGAATTATCATGCACAACCGATGACTGTTTAAAATATGCTATATCTCTGTTGCATGTTTCTGCCTACTATTGGTGGAATACTTTGATTTCTATTGTGCCGAGAGAACGTGTTACTTGGGAATTCTTTCAAACAGAGTTCCGCAAGAAATATATTAGTCAAAGATTTATCGATCAGAAACAGAAGGAATTTCTCGAGCTCAAACAGGGCTCTATGTCAATTACTGATTACGAGCGAAAGTTTGTCAGACTTAGTAGATATGCTCGGGAATGTGTCTCGTCTGAGGCTATCATGTGTAAACGCTTCGAGGACGGGTTGAATGAAGACATCAAACCGTTGGTGGGTATTCTGGAAATCAAAGAGTTTGTAGTGCTTGTCGAGCGAGCTTGTAAAGCCGAAGAGCTCGATAAGGAGAAAAGAAATGCTGATGATGAGCTAGAGAGTTCCGTAAAAGATCTTCAGGAAAATCCTTTCATCAGTCATCGAAGAAATTTAGAGATGATTCAAGCCGATCTAAGAATACTTTAGGTTTTTTTGGATGGGACTGTGATCGACCCCCTGTGAGTACACGAGCCACCTCTGTTGCCAGTGTTGGCAATGATCATCAGGACAGATCTGAGTGCAAGCATTGTGGCAAATGGCATTCAGGAAGCTGTAAATTTCATGACCGCTCCTATTTCAAATGTGGATCAGCTGATCATTTTATCCGAGACTGTCTGAAATTAGCTAAATAGAATACTGATCCGAGTAGGAGACCTAGTAACACTGCAACGCGTGGTAGACCACCTAGACCCGCGGGTAATGCTAGTGGAAATCAGAGAGGGACTAAAAATTCTGCTGTACGTTCTTAGGCTCGTGCCCCTGCCAGAGCCTATGCTACACGAGCGCGTGAGGATGCTTCTTCGCCAGATGTTATTACCGGTACTTTCACTCTTTTTTATACTGATATTATTGCTTTGATTGACCCCGGTTCTACTCATTCATATGTGTGTGAAACTTTGGCATCCAGTAAGACTCTACCTGTTGAGTCTACTGAGTTTGTGATTCAGGTGTCAAATCCTTTAGGCCGTTATGTGTTAGTTGATAAAGTGTGTAAGAAATGTCCCCTGAAGATCCGAGATTTTTGCTTTTCGGCTGATCTAATGATATTACTGTTTGACGAGTTTGATGTCATTCTCGGTATGGACTAGTTAACTGAGCATGATGCAGTAGTGAATTGTAAGCGAAAGATAATTGACTTGAGGTGTTCAAAAGATGAGATAATCCGAGTTGAATCTACTGATTTAAATGGATTACAGGTAGTGATATCTTCGATGTTAGCTCAAAAATATGTGAAAAAGGGGTATGAAGCTTATCTTGCGTATATTCTGAATAGTAAAGAGTTTAAAAAGAAACTTGAGACAGTGTCAGTAGTTTGTGAGTTTCTGGATGTATTCCCAGAAGAATTATCGGGATTACCACCTATTCGGGTGGTAGAGTTTGGCATTAAACTAGTGCCAGGGACTACACCTATTTCGATAGCTCCGTATCATATGGCACCGACCGAACTAAAAGAATTGAAATCTCAGTTGCAAGAATTGACAGATAAAGGTTTTGCTCGACCGAGTTTTTCTCCCTGGGGTGCACCAATGTTGTTTGTGAAAAAGAAAGACGGAACTATGAGAATGTGTATCGATTATCGTTAGCTTAATAAGGTAACGATAAATAATAAATATCCGTTGCCGCGAATTGATGATTTGTTCGGTCAACTGAAAGGAGCCTCCGTATTTTTGAAGATAGACTTGAGATCGGGTTATTATCAGTTGCGAGTTAGAGACTCTGTGTGCCTAAAACTGCTTTCAGAACGAGGTATGGACACTATGAGTTCCTAGTGATGCCGTTTGGGCTCACTAATGCCCCTGATGTTTTTATGGATTTAATGAATCGAATTTTCAGACAGTATTTGGATCAGTTTGTAGTTGTGTTTATAAATGACATTTTGATCTATTCATGAGACGAAATCGTGCATGCCGAACACTTGAAGTTAGTATTGTAGATTTTACGAGACAAGCAATTATATGTGAAGTTTAGTAAATGTGAGTTTTGGTTGAGGGAAGTCAGCTTTTTGGGACATGTTATATCCGCATCAGGTATCCGAGTTGATCCTAGTAAAATTTCAGCTATACTCGATTGGAAGCCTCCTAGGAATGTTTCGAAAGTTCGAAGTTTTCTGGGACTTGCCGGGTACTACAGATGTTTTGTGAAAGATTTCTCGATGATAGCAACACTGATGACAAAGTTGCTTCAGAAAGATACTAAATTTGAATGTCAGAAAAGTGCCAGAAAAGTTTTGATCAATTGAAAACTCTTTTGACCGAAGCCCCGGTGTTAGTTCAGCCTGAATCCGGTAAAGAATTTGTGATTTACAGTGATGCGTCTCTGAATGGTTTGGGCTGTGTATTGATGCAAGAAGGTAGAGTAGTAGCGTATGCTTCGAGACAGTTGAAGCCTCACGAGAAGAACTATCCGACTCATGATCTCGAGTTAGCTGCTATCGTTTTTGCTTTAAAAATTTGGCACCACTACTTGTTCGGGGAAAGATGCCATGTGTATTCTGATCACAAAAGTCTCAAGTACTTGATGACTCAGAGAGATTTGAATTTGAGACAAAGACGATGGCTAGAATTATTGAAAGATTACGAGCTTGTCATTGATTACCATCCGAGAAAAGCCAATGTGGTCACTGATGCTTTAAGCCGTAAGTCATTGTTTGCATTGCAAGCAATGAATGTGCACCTTTCTGTGTCCGCTGATGGTGTGTTAGTAGCAGAGTTAAAAGCAAAACTGTTATTGATGCAACAAATCTGTGAAGCTCAAAAGGTTGATGATGAATTAGTTGCAAAACGAGCACTATGTGTATCAAAACAGGATTCAGAATTTTTGATTTATAGCAATGATTGTTTGAGGTTTAGAAATCGATTATGTGTCCTGAGAAATTCAGAGCTTATTTCGATGATTTTGGGTGAAGCTCATAGCAGTTGAATGTCAGTTCACCCGGGTAGTACGAAAATGTACAACGATCTGAAACAACAATACTGGTGGCATGGTATGAAACGAGACATTTCTGACTTTGTTTCGAAGTGTTTGATATGTCAACAAGTGAAAGCGGAACATCAAGTGCCTTCGGGATTAATTCAGCCGATCATGATATCCGAATGGAAGTGGGATCGGGTTACGATGGATTTTGTATCTGGGTTGCCATTGTCACCAAGCAAGAAAGATACGATCTGGGTTGTTGTTGATAAATTGACAAATTCGGCTCATTTTATTCCCGTACGTACGGATTATTCGCTTGATAAGCTAGTCGAATTGTATGTTTCTCAGATTGTAAGGTTACATAGGGTACCTACTTCTATTGTGTCGAATAGAGATCTGAGATTCACATCACGGTTTTGGAAGAAATTGCAAGAAACATTGGGTACTAAGTTGCATTTTAGCACCGCTTTTCATCCCCAGACCGATGGTCAATCCGAGCAAATTATTCAGATACTCGAGGACATGTTGAGATTTTGTATCCTTGAGTTTAATGCTTCGTGGGAACGATACTTGCCTTTGGTTGAATTCGCATATAATAATAGTTTTCAATCGAGTACCAAGATGGCACCTTACGAAGCTTTATATGGTCGTAAATGTCATACGAGTTTGTTTTGGACCGAACTCAGTGAAAATAAAATTTACGGAGTTGATTTGATTAAAGAGGTCGAACAAAAAGTTAAAGTGATCCGTGAAAGCCTGAAAGCAGCATCAGATCATTAGAAATCGTATGCGGACTTGAAACGGAAAAATATTGAGTATCAAGTCGGAGACAAAGTGTTTCTCAAAGTTTCGCCGTGGAAAAAGATACTCAGATTTGGCCATAAAGGCAAATTGAGCCTAGGATTTATCGGACCATACGAAATTACAGAATGGATTGGGTCGGTTGCTTATAGACTACTTTTGCCGCCTGAACTTGAAAAGATTACAACGTTATTCATGTTTTGATGCTTCATCGGTACAGATCCGATCCTTCTCATGTGATTAGTCCGTCAGAGATAGAAATTCGGTCTGATTTGAGCTATGAAGAGGAACCGGTTCGTATTTTGGCTCACGAGGTGAAAGAATTGCTGAACAAGACAATTTCGTTAGTAAAAGTGTTGTGGGTCAAACACAGGGTTGAAGAAGCTATGTGGGAGCTTGAAGACTCCATGAAAGAACGATATCCTAATTTATTCACTGGTAAGATTTTCAGGGATGAAAATTTCTAAGGTGGGGAGAGTTGTGACAGGCCTAATTTGACCCTAGTCAGAAAGTGGTTTCGGGACCACAAAACTGAGTCACAAAAATAATTAACTGTTATATTTTATGCTTATTATATGTATAAGTGCATGTGTGAAAGTTTCATGTTTTGATTTTGTCATTTATATGCGACATTTATTAAATAGGACTTATGTGAGACATTTTGAAAATGTGATAGGTTAATTTATAATGGTCTATTAATGCATAATATAAAAAGAATGGACTTGCATGTCAAATTATCCATTGTAAAATAGTGGCCGACCATGTTGTTATTTAATATAAAATATATGTGTTATTTATTAGTATAATGGCAACTAAATGGCTTTATATTTTATAATAATGGTAATAAAAAAATAGAAAAAGGGTGAAGAAAACAAAGTGTTCATCTTTGTTCTTCTTAGCTGATTTTTAAAGGAAGAAAAAGGAACACCATTCGGTCATCTTAAGCTTGAAAAAAGGTTAGTAATTCATGTTAGATTTTGAAATTTTTAGCTTATTTTAAGTTAGTTACTAAGTTCCTTACTTAGCCTATGTCAAAATTTTGGAATTTAGTAATGAAATGAGCATACGGCTATGGATGGTTTTTGAAAGGAATGATTGTTGTTTTCAAATTTTAATGAGTAATTGCAAATGGGTGATGTTTGATATAGTTTAATGTTCATATTAGTAGTTTAGATGATATGAAAATTTGGCTTGTGTATTTGTGAAACTGCCGAATGTGAACTAGGGTAATCTTTGAGTAATATTTGTGTGTTAAAGTAGTTGATGGCTTAGGTAGCATCTATAGGTGATTCGGTCATGGTTTTTGCATGAGTATAATATATATATGTATTGGAAATGGGGATTGGGTTGATTTTGTTACATGTATTATAAATTATGTTCGGCTATGATGGTATATTAAAATATAATTAATCCGTTTTGATAGTATTATATAAAGTGATAAATAATAATGAGTAGAAGTGTATTGGTTAAATAAATATGATTATTAAGTGGCAAATGTCGTATGTGGTTTGTGATTTGTTTTAATGACTAAGCAATGTGTTTTGTTTCATTAAGGTTAAGTAGGTCTTTGGTATATGAGTAGGTGTATATCATGTATGCGTATGTATTGATTTGGCTGAATATAAATGGTAAATTTTATATTAAGCTTATATTAAGGATGCAGTCATAATATACACATTTGTCATGAATACATGTACATTCAGTCATATGGATTTTTATGTATGTCACTAAGTTAATATGAATTATGGTATTTATATTAAGACATACGCACTTGATCTTTCTATTTGTTTAATTTTGTATATTACTATGTGTCTCAAATGTGTGCAAGATGTTTACAATTGTGAGTGTAACTTACCCTATCATGTGGCTAAATGGTTAAGTTGGTTTTTGGAATGTGTCTTAGTTGTGATAATTTCTCCACTTGAATTCGGTTTGGTATGTACAGAGTATGAGCTTAATAGGGTTTATATGTTGTGAATGAATGAAACTTTAGTTAAGCTGTTGTGTGATATGTGCTTTAAAATAAATGAATTATGCATGTGGTCTTGAGGGTATGTATAAAGAAAATGTTAACTTATTTGTATCTTAATGCCGAATGAAATGTTTGGCCAAGAAATGGTTCAAATTGATGAAAATAGAAAGGTCAAAGATGACCTATAATGTATTTTATTTTGTTTACTATGATCTATATATGTGAAAGTCGAA
Source organism: Gossypium anomalum (assembly GCA_025698475.1). Taxonomy (NCBI): domain Eukaryota; kingdom Viridiplantae; phylum Streptophyta; class Magnoliopsida; order Malvales; family Malvaceae; genus Gossypium; species Gossypium anomalum. The sequence continues at coordinate 53,391,017 of CM046968.1, read as the reverse complement.
TATATATATATTATAATTTGAAGTAATGCTTGAATAATCGAATAATGATTAGTTTAAAATTTTGAATTAAGCTCAAGAGCATAGAGGGACAATTTCGGATAAAGGAAAAGCTAAAGTAGTTGAGTAGCTGAACCGTAGTTGTTTCAAAAATACTCGAGGTAAGTTTTCAGCTTTTAAACATAAACTATTTATGAATGAATCATGATATGTCACGAGAATTTAGCCATACCTTTAGCATAAACATATATATATATACACATACTTGAAGCCAAATAGTATGCATGAGATTTAAATAAGGAAATTTGTTATGATCATCTTACCGTGAGTTGTATACATTAGATTGAAGATATGTAATGGTAAATTAAAAAGCAATGGTGCGATAGTTATCAAGTGATTATACGTGAATGAAGTCAAAGTGGACTAATGTAATTAACTTGTGTGAAATGCATAAATATAAGAAGTGTACATGTTATGAATTTGTGAAATTTATATTCGAATTATTATTCGGGCTTATGGCTCAGCAAGGTTTTAGCTGGTGAAATTGTTTCGGGCTTTGAGCCTAGTAGGCATAATGCCGGTGAATGAGTTTCAGACTATGCCTAGCAGGCCTTGTGCCGGTGTTAAGTTCAGGTTTATACCTAGCAGGCCTCGTGCCGGTGTTAAGTTCAAGATTTTACATAGCAGGCAAAATTGCCAGTGAAACAATAAAAGCCTATGAATATGAGATTATGCTATACGGCACCTAAATTCCTTCGATAGATTAAATTGTCTAGGTACGTATAAGTTGTTATGCATATAAAGAAATGTGAATTAAAGTATGAATTGAAAATAGAAGCATATGAAATGTGGTTGTGTGTAGTTATATTCGACCATTATGAATTTTGGTACATGAAAGTATGTGTTATATATATATATATATATATACAATTATGATCTTTGAAATTATATATGGATGAAATGATTTGAATTAACTTTATAAGATCGAATCAATGAATTACTACGAATCATTTAGAAGGTATGCTTATGAAATTCAAACTCTGAAGAAATAATAAGTAGAGGAAATGGAGTTTACATGGTTATGTATTTTCGGTCAATTGGTATTATAATCGAATATGATATAATATGTATAAATAGGTTTTGTTGTTTAAGATACTTGAGACTTACTAAGCTTATTGGCTTACTGTGAATGTTTTGTGTTGTCTTATTTTATAGATCTTGTTGAAAGCTACGAGCTCGGGGATTTCAAGTTGAAAATCATCTACACTATCATCACTATTTCGGTACTTTTGATAGTTTATATCTTGAGATATGGCATGTATAGGCTTAACTCTCTTTTGAAGCAAGTTATATTTTGAAAATTGTAATATTTTAGCCATGCGAAAATGGCTTGCTAATTTCTTATATACGAGTTTTATGGTTCTATGGACTTATGTGTCAAACATCTTGAAATTTATTAGTTATTCTAACTTTGGTTAAAAATTGGTTCATGGCTAAGTGATTAAAGAAACTATATTTTGTTATGCATGATTGATTATGAATGGCTAGTCTGATCTGTTTCTGATTGGTAATACCTTATGAATCTATTCCGGCGATGGATAAGTGTATAGGGTGTTACATAGTCGTTCAAAAATGTTATCTTGACAACCATTTGCCAGATCTCGTAATCGAAAGCTGTCATAATGGATAGTAATATGCGAATTGACTTGAGCATGAAAACTAGATAGAAGGTTCTTTTGTAACTGATGCCTTCTGATGCGTCATGAATTAACTAAAATTTTTACTAAGGAAAGTGCACTTATGAATTAATAGTATAGCTACGATGAGCAAAGATATATTTCCTACGAAGACTAAAAGTGCTAGTAATTACTTTCTTTCTATTATTTAACAGAATAATTCGAGTGATTAATTAAAAACTAAAATTAACTAAATTAATTAACTAACGAACACAACAAAGAGCAAAGCAAGAAAATAAACGGTTAACAACCAAGAAGCAAAACAATACCCAGGAAAGAATTCATTAGATTTCATTTGTCACTATTAATATAAGTTACACATTTTCTTTACTTAGTATCTTGATTCGTAGAAATCCCTAAACTATGCTAACATCTTTTTCGAGAGTAAGAGCAACTAACTCTAGGTTGATTATTTGAAATTTCTTTCTAATTAAAACCCGTATTATCACATTAACTTGATCTATAGATTCTCATATTATATTTGACTCTAATCCGGTAGATTTATGTCGTCCTATTTCTAGGATTGCATACAACTACACTCAATTATACAAAATCTACTCTTAAACAGGGTCTATTCCTCCTCTGATTTAAGCAATCAAACATGGATCAATAATCTAGAAATATCAAACCAAGAATTAAGCACACATTATTGAGAACAAGATCAAAGTATTTATTTCATAAAATGAAAATTCAAAGACATAATTCATCATAGAGTTCATCTCCCCTAGGTATTTAGAAAATTAGTTCATGCTTGAAACTAAAAACATCCAAAACACAGTATAACCGAAGAAACAAAGAAACTCATGATAATCTCCTAAGAAATCAAATGTGAATCTTCAATCTTGATGGAAATTTGCTTCAGAATCAGCTTCAATGGTGTTTTTCAAGTTCTTTTCTTGAGTATTCTATGATGGCTCTCTCCTATCTTCTTATTTTTGTCATATATATGTCTTAGAATGCTCGAAAAACCTAAAAATTGCATTTTCCCCCAGTTCAGAGTGCTAATTCATGAAATCGACACGGCCTACCACATGGCCATGTGGCTCATACAGTCGTGTGGAAGGGGTTAGCCTATGTGGCTCCTCCAACTTGTTTTGACTTTTCGGTTTTCGCTTATTTTTCACTTCTTTTGGTCCCAAATGCTCTACTAAGTATAAAAACATGCTACTTTTAACACTTATCACCTTCTTTCTGGGTAAAACCTTTTGCTACAAGTCTGGCCTTATAAGTCTCCACTTTCCCATCTGCATTTCTTTTCCTCTTATAGATCCACTTACTGTAATATCCTGAATTAGGGCTTAATTGGAATAGTGGTTTCGTGACCACAAATTCGAGATAGAAATAATTATTTTATATAATTATTTTGATGATTATGATATAATTGCATGATTGTGTGAAAATTTCGTGCTGAAATTCTATGCCTAAAGTGTTTAAATTGAAAGTAGGGACTAAATCGAATAAGTTGCAAAATTTGCATTGTAGAAGTTTCTAGTATGAAATTGCATTGAAATATTAATTAGGAGGTCTTAAATAGCAATTTGACCAATTTTAAGTTCATGGACAAAATTAGGACATGGAAGGAATTTTTGGAAAGTTTAGTAGTAAGGGCATTTTGGTCATTTAGTTATTAAAATGAATTAAAAACAAAATTAAAAGCCAATTTTTGTCCATCTTCTTCATTAGGACGAAATTTCAAGGGTTCTCCATAGCTAGGGTTTGTTTCAAGCTTCCAAGCTCCATAGTAAGTGATTCCAAACCCTGTTTTTAATGTTCATTACGTTTTTGGAATCCCGGTAGCTCGATTAAGCTTATGCTAGCAATAATTCAACCTAGGGTTTATATTTGGAAAAATACCCATAGGTGAAATTTGTGTATTTTGATGTTTTATGATAGAATATGAGGTTTTAAATTATGTTAGACAACTTGTGCTACACAGTTTTGAGTGAAAACGAGTAAAAGGGCTTAATCGGTAAAAATACCTAATAGTCATAAGTACATGTTAGAGTGTGAATTTGATATTGTCATAGAAGGGAAAAATGATCAGCATGTCATAAAACATAAGAATAAGGGATAAAGTTTAATTCCCCAGCCTAGGGGTAAAAGTGTAATTATGCAAAAGTTTAGGGGCAAAAGTGTAATTTTCCAAAGTTCGTATTAAATGCTGTTTTGATGAATGTACGTATTAAATAAGATTCATTTGGGATTATAGATCAAGAGAAACGGGAATCAAGTCGCGATCGAGGAAAAAAAAAGATTGTGGACTAAATTGCAAAATCTTTATATTTTGGTACCAAGGTAAGTTCATGTGTAAATGTAGTAACATAATTGTCATTTTAATTAAATTAATGATATTTATATTATATGATGATTATTATTATGAAATATTATGCTTTGTGGTTATTGTTGAGTAATATGCAAATTATGTTTATTACTTGTTAAATATGAATTGCTACCGAGTATCGGTTTTGATATTCCGTGGAAGACGGCAAAGATGTGTGATTGAGGAAAAAGCCCGTTTGAACCTTGGGAATAGATTAGGATACAAGGGACATGTCACTAAGATGGTTGAGCATCCGAACTCGTTGAGTTGAGTCCAAGTTCACTTATGGATGCGAATGTCCGAACTCGTTGAGTTGAGTCCGAGTTCGTGAGATGTAACTAGGCATCCGAGCTCGTTGAGTTGAGTCTGGGTTCACTTATGGATGAGAACGCCCGAGCTCGTTGAGTTGAGTCCGAGTTCACTTATGGGCGGGTTACATGATTGCTTGATTACATATGTGGCACTTATGTGCAAATTATCTGTGTATCTGAGTTATATTCCGATGTGTTCAACGGGTAAAAATTTCTATGAAATGGAAGAACACTTAAGATGCAAGTGACGTTTTGGTAAGTGTTGTGAAATGGGCACTTTGGACAGGTATGTACTTAACCCTCAGGTTGAAAATAGATACAACAACGATAAAGTGGTAAGATGATGAATGATGTTTAGAAATGTGATATATGTTTTAGTGATACCATGCTAAGGTTGTTTGGTATAATTGTATTGTTATGTTACTTGTTATTTGCATATGAACTTACTAAGCATTTATGCTTACTCCTTCCTTCTTATTCATTGTAGTTTTGAACAAGTCAGCTCGGGAATCAGGATAGGTCGAAGATTCGATCATACTATCCGAAGGATTTCTATTGGTAAATGGCTTGTAAAACTTAAGTATGGCATGTATAGCAATGTACCTATTTTGTGTAAATAATTTTATGATATGGCCATGTTTGGTTGAGAAAATGTTTGATATTGGTAAGTCATGGTGATGGCTAATTAGATCATGTTTGATATCATGGAAGTTTAATAGGTTATCTAGTTCATAAAAAAATTCATGGAAAGATGAAACTTGCCTTAAAATGTAATATTGTTTGCAAAGAATGATGAATGAATTTGAAAAATCACTAAAAATAGTATAAGTGGAACTAAATAATGAGTAAGTTATGAAAATTGAAGCTTAATGAGTCTATTTTCATGTGGATTGAACAAAATAGTCATATAAATTATATTTGATGAGATATTTAAACTTTTGTGAAATAGGGCCAGAATGATTTCTGTATCCCCTGTTCTGACTTTAAAAATTTATAATAAATTTTACAAAAATAATTATAAGTTGTTATTTACATGTAAAGATCTAGTTTTAAGAGAAACAAACCTCATAGTCATTGAAATTTTGTATAGAGAGATATCTCGATTCAGTAATACACAGAGTCGAGCAATCAAACCCCAAACAGGGAGACTTTAACTAATAAACTGTACTAATTGGCCCAACCAAAAATTCTAGGAAAAAATTAGTAAATAGATATATGAGTCTAGATTTAGGGAAAATTTACGGATCTTGATTTCGAGTTTCGTAACTCGAGATATGATTTTTCTTGTAACTGTGATGCAGATAGCTAGAAAGCTATGAATGTAGAAACAAATGATTCGAAGTACTTAAATTGATAAATTATGTTCGGTAACACCACAAGCTTGATTCCGACGTCGGTCTTGGGCGTGGGACCGTTACATTTGATGGTATCAGAGCAGGTTTAGTCGGTTCTCAGACTATGTGTTGTATGTACAGATTTTTGCTATACATGCCATATGTATAAATTGTGATAGTGTGATGACTTCTGACCTTTTTAAATGATTTTTATATAGTAAATGGATCCCGATCCAACTGTGGCAGATGAAGTAGAGAGTAATGCGCAGCTCCAGCTGAAGGGGCAGCGCCGACTAAAAACCAACCTCCTACTGTTGGTCAGGGAGGAGGAGAAAGGGATCGGGAAGCCTTTCTCCATGATGAGTGCATGGCACACTGAGTTCGTTCGTACAAACCCAAATGTACGACCTCCCCCACCTCCTCCAATTCCTCAACCTATGCCTCCGATGCCTCAAGGAGTGGATATGATAAAATTTCACAGAAACCCTGTTGATAGAATTCGTAAACAAGGGGCTGAAGAATTTAGAACAAATATTGATGATGATACAGAGAAAGCAGAGTTCTGGCTTGAAAATTCTATCCGGGTATTTGATGAATTATCTTGTACACCTGAAGAATGTTTGAAATGTGCTACATCTTTGTTGAAATAGAGGGTAACCTGGGAATTCTTTCAAGAAGAGTTTCGGAGGAAATATATTAGTGAAAGATTTATTGATCAGAAATGTAAAGAGTTTCTTGAGCTGAAGCAAGGTAATATGACAGTCTCAGAATATGAAAGAGAGTTTGTTCGATTGAGTAAGTATGCCAGGGAATATGCTCCTACAGAAGCCAAGATGTGCCGAGGATTTGAAGACGGGCTCAACGAAGACATTAAGGTATTTGTCGGGATCCTTGAACTGAAAGAAATGGTAGTACTGGTTGATCGAGCTTGCAAGGCTGAAGAACTACTTAAAGAGAAGAGAAAGGTAGAGGCTGAGACACGAAATTGGAAGAAAAGGCCAATGAGTAAGGCACCTTCACAACAACCAGGAAAGTCAAGAAATATGAATCCTCGTTCCTAAGTTTCAGCTGGGCAATCATATGGAAATTTTAAGAAGCAGAATGTGGGTCCTAAATCTCGTACTTCTACAACCGATGTAGGGAACTCGAGATTTGTTAAACCCGAGTGCCAGCAGGTGGTAGAAATCATTTTGGTCCATGCAGAGCAAATGAATGTTTTCAATGTGGTTCTCCTGATCATTTTATTAGAGATCGCCTGAGAGAGCCGAAAGAAAATTTTTTCAATGTAAAAGCTAGGGTGCAGACTTGAGGAAGGTATCCGAGAAAAGTCGGAAGTGAAACAAGTAGTAAGAATGTAGCCGAGATGCAGAGTCGATCTCAAGGAAGAGCTCCGCTAGAACTTATGCTATTAAAGCACGTGAATATGCTTCCTCACCCGATGTGATTACCAGTACATTTTCTCTTTATGATATTAATGTTATTGCTTTGATTGATCCCGTTCTACTCATTCATATGTATGCATGAAGTCGTGTCTAGTATGAATATACCTGCTCGTAACACGAATTTATGGTTAGAGTGTCGAATCCGTTAGGCAAATGTATGATAGTTGATAAAGTATGCAAGAAATGTCCTTTAATGATTCGGGTCATTACTTCCTCATCGACTTGATGTTGTTGCCGTTTGATGAATTTGATGTTATTTTGGGTATGGATTGGTTGACATTGCATGGTGCTATTGTAAATTGCAAAGAAAAGGTTATAGAATTAAAGTGTGAAAACGGTGAAACTCTACGGGTTGAATCGATAAATCGAGGCATTGTCTAGTGTGATTTCTTCGATGTCGGCTCGTAGATATTTGAGAAATGGTTATGAAGCTTATTTGGCGTATGTAATTAATACAAAAGAAGTTGAAAAGAAAGTTGAATCAAGTCTTGATTGTGTGTGAATTTGCGGATGTATTTCGAGAAGAATTACCGGGTTTGCCTCCAGTCAGAGAAGTAGAATTTGGTATTGATTTGATACCAGGAATAGCTCCGATCTCAATTGCTCCATATAGAATGGCACCAACAGAGTTGAAAGAATTAAAGTCACAGTTGCAAGAGTTGACTGATAAAGGCTTTGTAAGACCGAGTTTTTCACCTTGGGGTGCTCTGTGTTATTTGTGAAAAAGAAGGATGGTTCTATGAGATTATGTGTTGATTATCGGCAGTTAAACAAGGTGACAATCAAAAACAAGTATCCATTGCCGAGAATTGATGATTTGTTTGATCAGCTAAAAGGAGCGACATGGTTTTCAAAGATTGACTTGAGATCAGGTATTATCAATCATGCGAGTAAAAGAGTCAGATGTGCCTAAAACTGCTTTTAGAACAAGGTACGGTCATTATGAATTTTTAGTTATGCCATTCGGGTTGACAAATGCTCCTGATGTGTTTATGGATTTAATGAATCGCATATTTCGGCCATACTTGGACAAATTTGTTGTGGTGTTTATAGATGATATTTTAATTTATTCAAAAGATGAGACAGAGCATGCTTGAGCATTTGAGGATAGTTTTGCAAACTTTGAGAGATAAACAGTTGTATGCCAAGTTTAGTAAAAGTGAATTTTGGCTTTGGGAAGTTGGATTTTTGGGTCATATTGTTTCAGGTGATGGTATACGGGTTGATCCTAGTAAAATTTCAGCCATTATTGATTGGAAACCACCAAAAACGTTAATTAAGTTAGAAGTTTCTTGGGGCTAGCTTGGGTATTATCGGCGGTTTGTAAACGGATTTTCTATAATTGCTGCTCCTATGACTAGACTACTCCGAAAGGATGTTAAATTTGAATGGACGGAAGAATGTCAACAAAGTTTCGAAGAATTGAAAAAGTTATTAACTGAAGCACCAGTGTTAGTACAACCCGAATCAGGTAAAGAATTTATGATGTATAGTGATGCTTCTCTAAATGGCTTGGGGTGTGTACTCAAGCAAGAAGGAAAAGTGGTGGCTTATGCTTCGAGGTAGTTAAAACCTCATGATAGGAATTATCCTACTCACGATTTGGAATTGGATGCGGTGGAATTTGCTTTGAAGATTTGGCGACATTATTTGTATGGTGAAAAGTGCCGAGTATATACTGATCACAAAAGTCTTAAATACTTGATGTCACAAAAAGACTTAAATTTGAGACAGCGTAGATGGTTGGAGTTATTGAAAGATTATGAGCTTGTTATTGATGATCATCCGGGAAAAGCGAATGTGGTTGCCGATGCTTTAAGATGAAAGTTGTTGTTTGGTTTGAGAGTTATGAACACTCAGTTGAAAATGTCAGATGATAGTTCGATTCTAGCAGAGATAAGAGCTAGACCGATGTTTTTACAAGAGATTTCTGAAGCTCAGAAAAATGATCAAGATTTGCTAGCCAAGAGAAGACAGTGTGAAGCTGATATGGGATCAGATTTCAGAATCGGTTCTGATGGTAGCTTTGTGATATCCCTAATTTAACCCTAGTCGGGAAGTGGTTTCGGGACCACGAAACCGAGTCACAAAAATATTTAAATACCTTATTCCATGCCAAATATATGTGAAAATGCATGTGTAAATTTTTAATTCTTTGATTTAGTTAATTTGAATGTGAATTGAAATAAAAAGGACTCATGTGAAAGGATTTAAATATATGTGGCTAATTTTAAGAGATTAATAAAAGAATGAAGTAAAATAAATGGAGTTGCATGTCAAATATCCATTTTCTAAGGTTAGTGGTCATTATGCTTTGAATGGAATTATTGTTTTTTTAATTGTAAAATAATTCTTAGTGGAATGTTATTATAATGGTGAATTAAATAATAAAATAATTTGGTGAAAAGAACAAGGTAGCTCTTTTGTGTTCTTTTTAGCCAAAAATCAAATAAGAGAGGGGAGAAAGTCTAAAACCATTCGGCACTTTGATATTCTTCATGAGGTGAGTTTCTTGATTAAAATTTGATGGAAATTTGATGTTTTGGGATGGATGTTAAGCTAGTTAGGCAACCAAAGGTTCAATTTTTTTTTTATGTGGTTATATGTGCATTTCGGCCATGGTCTTTGCTTGAATTTGAGATTTGTAATGTGATTTTCCTAAATTGTCTATAAATTTTTGGTTGTTGATTTCATGGTAATGGTATATTGAATCCATGATTTGAATCCATGAAAATTTAGTAAGGTTGCATTCGCAACTTGCTTGGAATTATGAAATGACGTCCAAAATTTGTAATTCACGCTTAAATATTGAAATAGAGCTTACAATTAATAGAACCATGTAATAATTGAGGATTTTATGTGTTAAATTTTGGATGTTGAGTTTTAGCTTTGAAATAGTTGTTAGATGAGTTATAAAGTACTAAAAATTGGAAAGAGAAAGAGCTTAAGGCATGGTTAGTATTCGCCATGATGAGAAGTAAGAAAATGAATGTTGTGGTTGAGATGATTGAGGTGGTGATCTCAAGCTAAGTGATTATCGGCTAGGGTGTTATGTATATTTAAGTGCCGAGTGTGGACAAAAACATTTAGTAGAATAATTGTTAATTATATGCTTGAGTGTACGGTTTGTAAGAAGTAAATTTATGGATAAGCTTGATAGATGTTGTTGAGGCTAATTTAAGAGCTTGGTGGCATATAATCCTTAGAAAAATTATGTTTGTGGTTATAAAAGATTTTGGGCATTCGGCTACTCGAGGAAAGATGAGAGACATGCTTATATGTTTATATGCGTATTACCGAACATGATTGTGATACTAATAAAATGGTTTGTAAGTTATTAATAAGGGTTTTTGACATAGATACTTGTAAATAAGACAAATGCTACATATTTGGAACCCTTACATGGTATTTCGGCTTTAGTTAATTATTTTAGAAATTGAAGCTAAATGTTATAAGGAATAAGTGTATTTCTTGCTAACCGAATTATAATATAATCGAATGTGGTTTTACACAATAGTGATGTGATAAGTTTAAATTTGGTTCATTAGCTCAAGAACTCAAGGAAACAAAGTCGGATCGTGGAAAAAGGGAAATTGGTCGAATAGTCGGAATTGATGTACATTAGCGATCGAGGTAAGTTTTAAGTATTAAAGCCTATAATGTGATTGAGTATGATATGTTAAGCACATATTAAAAGAATCATAACTCTATTGTAAATTTTTATGCATATAGCCTAATGGCTATTATGAAGTATAGGTAAGTTAATGATATGATATGTTGCCAAATGGATATGATATTATGAAGTGCTAAAAGGATATGTCAGAAGAGTAAATTTGTGATAAACCTGCTTAGGACAGCAGCAGTAACATGAATTTAGAAAATCACCATAAATTGTTGGAGTTGAATTAGAGGCTGAATAAATTATGAAATTAAAGCTTAATGAGTCTAGTTTCTTATAAAAGAAACCGTGTAAGAAAATGAACTTCCGATAATGAGATATTTAAAGTTGTGTGAGACAGTGCAGAATGACACTGTAATCCTCTGTTCTGTTTTTAGAAAATCATTATAAATTGTACAAAAATTTTTAAAAGACAAAATTTATATTCTAGATGCCTTAGTGAGTCTAGTTTCAAATTAAATAAACAAGAACATATTTTGAATTTTTTACAATGATAAATTTGATTTGTAGTGAAGAGTGGTCAGAATAGTCAAACAGTGAAATAGGGGAAACTTTAAGAAAAATCTGGTATTGATTGGCCAAACCAAAAATTCTTAAAATTTTATGGATAAAATATATATGAGTCTATTTTCAGGGAAAATTAACGGCACTTCAGTTGGAGTTTCGTAGCTCCATTTACGAATAATTTAATGACTGTTTCTCAGGAAAAACAGCTTGTGCTGAATTTGTGATTATGTTGTAAACCTTAATAAAACTATTTGAGTTGCTTATAAGCTATCGATTAAATATTGGTAATCAAAATACCAATTCCGTATTAAAGTGAAGCTATAAGCCGTAAATGACTAGTATACCTAGTCAATTTTGTTATGATGAAATTGATGTACAAGATATGTATATGTGATAAGGCCTAATGGCCGATGTGATGAATGTGAAAGTGTATATATGTGATAAGGCCGAATGGCAAATGTGATGAATGTGAAAGTGTATATATGTGATAAGGCCTAATGGCGATGTGATGAATGGGAAAGTGTATATATGTGATAAGTCCCGAAGGACATTTGTGCCAAGATACTATATCCGGGTTAAGATCCCGCAGCTTTATGCGAGAATATTATTCAATTAATGTCCGTAGAAACCTTCGTGCTCGTGCTATATCCGGATTTTAAAGACCCAAGATTCAAGTAAGACTTTGATATTGAGTATCCGCAGTAAGTTACCATCAAATAAGTATTACGTATTTAAAGATGTTCAGGTACGTATTACTTACTCGTCGGTGGATTGATTTCAAAGTGAATTATTAGTATCAAGAAGGTATGTAAATGTGATCAATATTATAACTCCGAATATAAGAATGATCTAATTGGTAATGGTATGCTTGTATAATGAAGTATGGGATGAAATATTCTTATGTATTGTGCATATTCTGCCCAAAAGCCTTACGATTTGAGTACGGGTTGGGTTCAGCTAGATATGCCAGTACAAGGTAAGGATTATATTCTGTAAACTTACGTATATGTAATAAGGAATATGTTTGGTTATTTAGGTGCCTACAGTAATTTAATACTTGTCATGTTGAAATACTTGAAAATATGGATGTGATTATGAACAAGTGGAAAGGATTATTGAAAGTTGTAAATTGGTGAAGAATGTGCTTTGGAAATATTCGACCATCTAGGTCACTATTGTACGAAAGTATATATATGTGATAGTTAAGTGATGCGTTTATTGATATTATAGTTCGAGAGGAAGCTCTAGATTAACTTCATCGAACAGTTGACATGAATGACCAAAGATATTAAATGAAAACACTTTGCGACTTAAAGCTCAAGGCTAAAGAAAAGCGAATTAAATTATGTGAAATTTTGGCTAGGTATATTGGGTCAAATGAGATTTTACCTAGATTAAGTATATGTGAAAAACGTCATTGATTCAACAAAATTATTGTTTTGCTTAAAACTTACTAAGCTTACGAAAGCTTACTCTGTTCGTTCATGTTTTTGGTCTGTAGGTTGTGGATTCTGACTACTAGCTCGGGGATCGTCAGCACTTCATCACACTATCTACCATTACGGTAGCCATGAGATTGGATTATCTTATGGCATGTATAGAATAGACTAGTAGCGAAAGAATAATTTGGTTATTGTATATAAGCCATGCGAAAATGGCATCTTTTGAATGTTTACTTATAGAAGTTTACATTTTATCCCTGGCTGTGTTTAGTGTTTATCCAAATGGATGATCTAAAAAAAAAAAAGTTTTATCGTTCTGTCATGAGTTACAAGTCCGGTAATGCCCCTTACTTATTCCGGCGATGGTTACGGGATAGGGGTGTTACAAGCTTGATGTTTAAAAATCAGATTTGTGTACCGAAAAATGATGAGTTGATTCAAAAGATTTTGCATGAAGCACATAATGGCTGTTTGGCGGTTCATCCGGGCAGTACAAAAATGTATAATGACTTGAAGAAAATGTATTGGTGGAGTGGAATGAAAAGAGATATTTCCGAGTTTGTATCGAAGTGCTTAATTTGTCAACAGGTGAAAGCTGAACACCAAGTGCCTTCCGGATTACTTCAGCCTATTATGGTTCCTGAATGGAAATGGGATCGGATTACTATGGATTTTGTTTTAGGGTTGCCATTGACTCCAAGAAAGAAAGATGCCATCTGGGTAATAGTTGACAAACTAACTAAATCGGCTCATTTTATTCCGGTACGTACGGATTATTCTCTTAATAAGTTGGCTGAATTGGATATCCGTGAGATTGTTAGACTTCATGGAATACCTTTGTCAATCATTTTGGATAGAGATCCGAGATTTACTTCACGGTTTTAAAAAAGTTGCAAGAGGCATTAGGTACAAAGTTAAATTTCAAAGACCGCCTTTCATCCACAAACCGATGGGCAATCGGAGAGAGTAATTCGATTCTTGAAGACATGCTCAGATGTTGCGTATTGGAATTTCAAGGTAGTTGGGAAAGGTACTTACCGTTGGTAGAATTTGCTTATAATAATAGTTATCAAACGAGTTTGAAAATGGCACCTTATGAAGCATTATATGGTCGTAAAGTGTCGACGCTTTGTATTGGATGAACTCAAGGAAAATCAGATTTATGGAGTTGATCTAATAAAAGAAACCAAAGAAAAGGTGAAAGTGATTTGAGATTGTTTGAAAGTTGCTTCAGATAGACAGAAATCTTATGCGGATTTGAAACGAAAAGAAATCGAGTTTCAAGTTGGTAATAAGGTATTTTTGAAAGTGTCTCCATGGAGGAAAGTCCTTAGATTTGGACGGAAGGGCAAGTTAAGTCCGCGTTTTATTGGGCCGTATGAAATAATTGAAAAAGTTGGACCGGTAGCATATCGGCTAGCATTACCACCTGAATTAAGATCTTAGCTCGAGAGGTCAAGAAACTAAGAAATAAAAGTGTCGCTCTCGTGAAGGTATTGTGGCAAAATCATGGGGTAGAAGAGACTACATGGGAACCTGAAGAAACTATGAGAAACCAATACCCACACCTATTTACCGGTAAGATTTTCGAGGACGAAAATCCTTAAAAGGGGGGAGAGTTGTAATATCCTGAATTAGGGCTTAATCAGAATAGTGGTTTCATGACCACAAATCCGAGATAGAAATAATTATTTTATATAATTATTTTGATGATTATGATATGATTGCATGATTGTGTGAAAATTTCGTGATGAAATTCTATGCCTAAAGTGTTTAAATTGAAAGTAGGGACTAAATCGAATAAGTTGCAAAATTTGCATTCTAGAAGTTTTTAGTATGAAATTGCATTGAAATATTAATTAGGAGGTCTTAAATAGAAATTTTACCAATCTTAAGTTCATGGACAAATTTAGGACATGGAAGGAATTTTTGGAAAGTTTAGTAGTAAGGGCATTTTGGTCATTTAGTTATTAAAATGAATTAAAAACAAAATTAAAAGCCAATTTTTGTCCATCTTCTTCATTAGGACGAAATTTCAAGGGTTCTCCATAGCTAGGGTTTGTTTCAAGCTTCCAAGCTCCATAGTAAGTGATTCCAAACCCCGTTTTTAATGTTCTTTACGTTTTTGGAATCCCGGTAGCTCGATTAAGCTTATGCTAGCAATAATTCAACCTAGGGTTTATATTTGGAAAAATACCCATAGGTGAAATTTGTGTATTTTGATGTTTTATGATAGAATATGAGGTTTTAAATTATGTTAGACAACTTGTGCTACTCAGTTTTGAGTGAAAACGAGTAAAAGGGCTTAATCGGTAAAAATACCTAATAGTCATAAGTATATGTTAGAGTGTGGATTTGATATTTTCATAGAAGGGAAAAATGATCAGCATGTCATAAAACATAAGAATAAGGGATAAAGTTTAATTCCCGAGCCTAGGGGCAAAAGTGTAATTATGTAAAAGTTTAGGGGCAAAAGTGTAATTTTCCAAAGTTCGTATTAAATGCTGTTTTGATGAATGAATGTATTAAATAAGATTAATTTGGTATTATAGATCAAGAGAAACGGGAATCAAGTCGCGATTGAGGAAAAGAAAAGATTGTGGACTAAATTGCAAAATCTTTATATTTTGGTACCAAGGTAAGTTCATGTGTAAATGTAGTAACATAATTGTCATTTTAATTAACTTAATGATATTTATATTATA
Organism: Gossypium anomalum; assembly: GCA_025698475.1. Lineage (NCBI taxonomy): Eukaryota > Viridiplantae > Streptophyta > Magnoliopsida > Malvales > Malvaceae > Gossypium > Gossypium anomalum. Next base: position 53,375,544 of record CM046968.1, on the reverse strand, counting down.
TGATGATTATTATTATGAAATATTATGCTTTGTGGTTATTGTTGAGTAATATGCAAATTATGTTTATTACTTGTTAAATATGAATTGCTACCGAGTATCGGTTTCGATATTCCGTGGAAGACGGCAAAGATGTGTGATTGAGGAAAAAGCCCGTTTGAACCTTGGGAATAGATTAGGATACAAGTGACATGTCACTAGGATGGTTGAGCATCCGAACTCGTTGAGTTGAGTCCGAGTTCATTTATGGATGCGAATGCCCGAACTCGTTGAGTTGAGTCCGAGTTCGTGAGATGTAACTAGGCATCCGAGCTCGTTGAGTTGAGTCCGAGTTCACTTATGGATGCGAACGCCCGAGCTCGTTGAGTTGAGTCCGAGTTCACTTATGGGCAGGTTACTTGATTGCTTGATTACATATGTGGCACTTATGTGCAAATTATATGTGCATCCGAGTTATATTCCGATGTGTTCAACGGGTGAAAATTTCTATGAAATGGAAGAACACTTAAGATGCAAGTGACGTTTTGGTAATCATTGAAATGGGCACTTTGGACAGGTATGTACTTAACCCTCGGGTTGAAAATAGATACAACAACGATAAAGTGGTAAGATGATGAATGATGTTTAGAAATGTGATATATGTTTTGGTGATGCCATGCTAAGGTTGTTTGGTATAATTGTATTGTTATGTTACTTGTTATTTGCATATGAACTTACTAAGCATTTATACTTACTCCTTCCTTTTCATCCATTGTAGTTTTGAACAAGTCAGCTCGGGAATCGGGACAGGTCGAAGATTCGATCACACTATCCGAAGGATTTCTATTGGTAAATGGCTTGTAAAACTTAAGTATGGCATGTATAGCAATGTACCTATTTTGTGTAAATAATTTTATGATATGGCCATGTTTGGTTGAGAAAATGTTTGATATTGGTAAGTCATGGTGATGGCTAATTAGATCATGTTTGATATTGGTAAGTCATGGTGATGGCTATATTGGTAAGTCATGGTGATGGCTAATTAGATCATGTTTGATATCATGGAAGTTTAATAGGTTATCTAGTTCATAAAAAAATTCATGGAAAGATGAAACTTGCCTTAAAACAGAATATTGCTGCAGCAATGACATGAATTTGAAAAATCACTAAAAATAGTATAAATGGAAATAAATGATGATTAAGTTATGAAATTGAATCTTAATGAGTCTATTTTCATGTGGATTGAACAAAACAGACATATAAATTATATTTTATGAGATATTTAAACTTTTGTGAAACAGGGCCAGAATGATTTCTGGATCCCCTGTTCTGACTTTAAAAATTTATAATAAATTTTAAAAAAATAATTATAAGTTGTTCTTTACATGTAAAGATTCCTTATTGAGTATATTTTTAAGAAAAACAAACCTCATAGTCATTGAAATTTTGTATAGAGATATATCTGATTCGTAATATACAGAGGTCAGAGCAGTTGAACCCTGAAAGAGGGGAGATTTTAACTAATAAACTGTACTAATTGGCCCAACCAAACATTCTAGAAAAAAATTAGTAAATAGATATATGAGTCTAGATTTAGGGAAAATTTACAAATCTTGATTTCAAGTTTCGTAACTCGAGATATGATTTTTCTTGTAACTGTGACGCAGATAGCTAGAAAGCTGTGAATGTAGAAACAAATAATTCGAAGTACTTAAATTGATAAATTATGTTCAGTAACACCTCAAGCTCGATTCCGGCGTCGGTCTCGGGCGTGGGGGCGTTACACTTACACCCTATAGGTTTTATCTTTTATGGTATGTAACACCCCTTACCCGTATCTAATGTCGAAACAGGGTACGAGGTATTACCGGACTTGAGTACTTGTAATCATTTAAAACCGAGACACAAAATTTCATCAATTTTAAACTTTTCAAACATATTCAAGATTATCTACATTAAATGACTTTATACAATAGAGACCTTCAAATAACATAGGTCAGTATTTTAGGCCAACTCCTAGCAACTTAATAACAATTAAATGAGTCCCCATACATGCCAAAGACTTAAAAAATACTTTAAAACCTTTATATATGGATCAATAGTTTGATAGTGAGATTTAACCTCCGGCGACCTCCAACTCGAGCTAACATCTGTGACTATAGGAAAAAGGAAAGGAAGGGAGTAAGCATTATAGCTTAGTAAGTAAATATGTAAATATTAATAAACAATACATTATCATACATTAAACAAAGTCACAATATGTTCCCGGAATATTACCATCACAAACACACATATTTTCACTATTACAATTATAAACAGGTTCAAGATAAGCTGTCTAGCAGAGTACCTGCAGCTAAATTATTTATTTTTGGAGCCACATAACTCCAAATTACAAACTGTTAGTTTTAGATTCACGTATATTTTTACCATAAAATTTTCAGAATTTTTGGTCCAGCCAATTAGTACAGTTTATTCATTGAAATTACCCCTGTTTCACTGCTCAACTGCCCTGACCACTCTTCACTACAAATAAATTTTCTCTTCGTACAGAACTCATATTATGTTATCATTTATTTTATTTGAAACTACACTCATTAAGGATTTCAAACATACAAATTATATCCCATAATTATTTTTGTACAATTTTTAATGAGTTTTAAAAGTTAGAACAGGGGATCACATAGTCATTCTGAACCAGTCTCACAGAAACTTAAATATCTCAGAATATAGAATTCCTTTGCTTGCTCTATTTATTTTATATGAAAATAGACTCATTAGGCTTTAATTGGATATCTCGTTCAATCTCTGATTCAATTTCTAATATTTTTGGTAAATTTTTAGATTCACATCACTGCAACTAAATAGAACAGTTTTATTGTCAATTTTGATCTTTCACAGTTCAATTGTATTCATCACCTACCCATAACAATCTTTCCAATTTCCAATCACATATCGAGCATATTGCTCATGAGTTACACACATATATACTTACACTTATCATCACAAAGTCATACACAATTTCATTTAATCAATTTCTAGTTGAACGCTTCGGAATAATAACAGATACGCGATGGTATTGCACACAGCCCACCTTTAAAATCGAAGCTCTCTTGTACACATAGTGGCCTTTACTTAGCACCACTCATGTGACCTAGCTCGATTGTACACATAATTTTGGCTCTCTTGTACACATGGTAAACACTTAGTACCACCCATGTGACCTAGCCACTTTATCTCGTAGCTCTCTTGTTCACATGGTGTCTTTCACCTGGAACCACACATGCAACCTAGCTACATTTATCTCGTAGCTCTCTTGTCTACATGGTGTACACATAGTATCACCCATGCGACCTAGCTACATACCATCTGTATCTTTCGATTCCAAAGGTTCAAACGGGAAGTATCTCACTTTCTAATACTTTATTCCATTCTTCCAATGGTCAATTATAATTAAAAAATCAGCTACAATACATACAATATGCTGAAATATAAAAACGTAATAAAGATAATGTATTATTTACATACAAACTTACATACTTTCTCATTTCCATGTCGAATTAATATTGAACATTTAAATCATCATAATTATACTCACTTTCAACACCTCGGCAATCATAGTAAATATATAAATTTTACATTGAAGCATGCATAAATTAATGCTTATTATACATATGAACTTACCTCGAGACTAAAACGGCCATTTTACCAACTTTCCCGATTTTCAATTTTTCTCCCATTCCAGGTTCAAATCTCATTTTTCGGGATCTAAAACATCATATTTTACTTATTTAATTAATGTAATATTCAAAACAGTCCTTAACTCAAACTTTGGCAAAATTAAAATTTTGCCCCTAAACTTTTACATACTTACACTTTTGCCCCTATGCTCGGGAATTAAACTTCATCCCTTATTCTTATGTTTTATGACATCCTGATCATTTTTCCCTTCTATGGCAACATCAAATTCTCACTCTGACACATAGTTATGAACAATAACAACTTTTACCGATTAAGCCGTTTTACTCATTTTTGCTTAAAACCGCTTAGCAAAAGTTGTTTAACATAGTTTCAGCCTTCATATTCTACCATAAAACATCAAATTAAACACATTTCACCTATGGGTATTTTTCCAAATATGAACCCTAGCTTAAATTATTGCTAGAATAAGCTTAATCAAGTTACCGGGATTCCAAAAACGTAAAAAACTTGAAAAACGGGGCTAGAACGGACTTACTATTGAGCTTGGAAAGCTTGAAAACCCTAGCCATGGCTTCCCCCATGCTAATTTCGGCCTCCATGAGAAAGATGAGTCAATTTTGGCTTTATTTTCCCTTTTTATTTCTTTTAATTACCAAATGACTAAAATGCCCTTAAGGCCTTTCTTTAAAATTTTGTCCTATTCATGCCCATTTTTGTCCAAATAAAATATAATGGTATAATTAACATTTAAGGACCTCCTCTTTAAAATCCCATTTCAATCAAGTAATTATGAATTAGATCACATATTTTGCAACTTTTGCAATTTAGTCCTAAAAGTCCAATTAAGCACTTTATCAGTAAAATTTCTTAACGATATTTTTACACAATATTTTAATCAATAAATAAACCTTAAAACTTAATCGGAATAAATTTTTTGACTTCAAATTTGTGGTTCTAAAACCATCGTTCCGTTTAGGCCCTAAATCGAGCTGTTACAGCAACTTCTGCAAATAAGCTCTAATAGGCAAATTAAACATGCAATCTATAAAATTTCTTATCAATACTCTAGCACATGCATCTAATCACTCGGTAAATCATAAAAATTAATCGAAATAAACTTTTTTATCTCGAATTTGTGGTTTCACAACCACTATTCCATTTAGGCTCTATTTCGAGCTGTTACATGGTAAATCTACAAGTTCTCACACTGAGTTAGAATACATAGAGCCCATTTCAGCTTTCATAGTTACTTCCTAGAGCTTAGAGTCAGCACTCTACATCTCTTCATCATATGTGAGTGGGTTATCATCTTCCTGTTTGACAAACTCAATGTTAAAAAAACTTCCACCAGACTGGAAGAACTCAGGCCTACTAGAGACCCTCCCACTATGACAAAAATCCCTGTGATGCTGATCATTTGCAAGTCTACTACTAGGAGTTGGTTCTGAAACTATTTCCATAGGGTTTTGTATATTTCTCGAAAGTTCCTCAAGTACCTATTTACTCCGAGGTTTGAAGTCATTCATGTAGCTTTCTTAAAGGAAAGTGGCATGAGTTGAGACTATAACAGTTTTATCTTTCGGGTTATAAAGTAAACCACCTTTTGTTCCCTTTGGATATCTTAGAAACATGCAGAATTCTATCTGTGAACCCAATTTCCTCACATGTTAATCCAATACATGGGCTAGGTCTCCTGTAACACACCTTACCCGTCTCCAACGCCGAAATGGGGTACATGGTATTACCGGACTTATACACAAGCAATCATACAAAACTGTGATGTAAATTTCCATCCAAATTTAAAACTTTTCATATACTTTTATATTGCCCCTAAAACGAGCCTACGAGGCCCAAAACATATATCGGAAGTAGTTCCGGACTAAACTGAGAACTTTAGAAATTTTTAAATCACTTAGAAAATTTTTCACTAAACAGGGGTCACACGCCCGTGTGGGCAGGCCGTGTGGTCGTACACGCTCATTTTCCTAACCCGCGTAGCTCTCTGTTTGTCACCCAAGAACAAATTGAAGTCACATGTACAATGCACACACCTGTGTGCTTAGGCCTTGTGGTCGATTTGATTTTCATAATTTTTCATAAAATAGGTGCAGACTTCACACACCTATGGCACACGTCCGTGCCGGGGCCATGTCATCCACACAGCTGAGACACATGCCCGTGTCTCTGTCCGTGTGCTCGATACTGAGCATTCTATTTTGCAACAATTAAGGTGCAAGGGAGACACGGCCATAACACACGCCCGTGTATCTACCCGCGTGGACAAAAATAAGGCTATTTACCAAGCCATTTTGTCACCCTTCCCTACACATACCTACACAACAACATACAACACCAATCCAAACATATACATACAACCAAATCAACCACATTCAAGGCATCCACACATCATTCACATGCTACCATTTATCACATACGAACATCACATACTTATCAACTTAAGCCATGCAAATTTTTACATCCATGAAAACATCATCATATGCATATATACTTAAACCAATATTAGCCAATTTCAATGGCCATTAACAAAATGAATTATCAACCAACATAAGCCAACACATTTGGCCAAAATAATTATGACACATAACAAAATGACCAGATCCCTATACATGCCATAACCCAAAGTCTCAAATTCATTGGTACCCAAAATAATCAGTTGATAGTGTGATGGAGTCTCCGACGATCTCAAATTCCAGGCTAGCTTGGTGACATTATAAGATAAGGGAAAAGAAATGGGAGTAAGCTTTAAAGCTTAATAAGTTCCTATGCAAATAATAAGCATCATAAACACATATTTAACATACAATTAACATGAGCCAAATTAACATAAATTTTATTATAAATCTCATAGTCAAACTTACTCAATTATAACCTTACCGAGGGTTCACCACATAACGAGCTCATTAAGTATAAGTTTTACGTACGTACCTGAGTCATCTCGAATTAGATTTACACATAATTCATCTTTAACATACTCATTAAATTACCCGTTGAACCACTTGGAATACTAATGGATACTCGGGAGTTCCGTACACATGATATCGTACCAATGTCATATCCCAGATATGGTATTACATGTGATCTCGTATCGATGCCAATAGTCCAACTATGGTCTTACACGAAGTTTCATATCGATGCTAGATATGGTCTTACACATAGTCTCATATTGATGCCATATCCTAAATATGGTTTACACGTTGTCTCATTAACCTTAATGTCATGACATTTATATCCTATCTATTCCTAAGGTTCAACTAGGTTTTCACGCTTGTCAAAAATTTATCGAATGCGTCCAAGGGTCAATCACAATTCATACAATAATAAAGCATTTAAAAAATAATAAAAATAATGCATTATCTACATACGAACTTATCTCGGCACAAAAATAGTATAAATGAGACCTAATCGTCAAACACTTTATTTTTCCCCCAATCTAGGTCCGAACCTCATTTCTCTTGATCTATAATAGCAAATTTAACTCATTTATTATTCACATTAATCAATCTGGTTCAAAAATCACATTATGGAAAAATTACATTTTGCCCTTAAACTTTGACAGTTTTACAGTTTGGTCCTTAGGCTCGTAAATTGAAATAGATTCAATTTCTTCGATTTCTAAGCCTAGCCGAACCTCTTTCATGCTTATAATAGCCCAAATTTTTCATTCTTTCACATTTTTACTACTCATTTTATGAATTTTTTACAAATAGGTCCTTTTAAGAATTTTCATCGAAAATCACTTGGCAAAAGTCGTTTATCAAACATCAAACTTGCATAACCTATCATTAAACATCAAAATACACACATGTCTAACATGGGTCAAACCCTAGACCTTAATAATTTCCCAAATTAATGGTAGAAATAGATAGATCGAGTGATAATGACTTCAAAAATGTAAAGAGCATTAAAAACGGGGCAAGAACGGACTTACAATCGAGCTTGAAAGTGGCCAACCCCTAGCTATGGCTTTCCTTCTAAATTTTGGCACAAGGGGGAGAAAATGGACAAGGATTTTGGCTTGATTTTTGTTTTTTAATTCATTTAATTACCAAATGACCAAGCATGAAGAAGATGGACTAAATTTTGGCTTGATTTTTGGTTTTTAATTCATTTAATTACTGAATGACCAAAATGTCCTTTTCTCAAAAAACTAAAATTCTCTTACCTCATGTCTATTTTTGTCCAACTCAAAGTAAAATAGTCTAATTACCATCTAAGGACCTCCAATTTAAAATTTCATAACAATTAGACACCTCTAGCATGTAGAACTTAACTTTTGCACTTTTTACAATTTAGTCCTTTTAACTAAATTGAATGCTTAAACATCAAAATTTTCGAACGAAATTTTCACAAAATCATTCCATAAAACTGTAGACCATAAAATGTAATAAAAATAAGTCTTTCTATGCCAAAATCGTGGTCCAAAACCACTATTCTGACTAGGCCCAAAATCGGGCTATTATAACTCCCCCCTTCTTTAGGGATTTTTGTCCCCAAAAATCTTACCACGAAATAGGTTTGGTTACTATTTTCTCATAGCTTCCTTAGGTTCCCACATAGCCTCCTCAGCCCCATGTCGTTGCCATAAAAATTTCATTAGGTCTATACTCTTATTTCTCAACTGTTTAACTTCCCGAGCTAAAATCTTGATCGGTTTTTCACCATACGTCATATCCGGTCGAATCTCAATCTCTATTGGAAAAACCACATGTAAAGGATCAGAACGATATTGTCGCAACATCGACACATGAAACACATTATGGATCCTTTCCAACTCTATTAGTAACGCTAACCGATATGCCACTGGCTCTATTCTTTCAATAATCTCATACGACCCAATGAAATGTGGACTCAACTTGCCTTTATGACCAAATCTAAGAATTTTCTTCTACGGAGATACTTTCAAAAATACCTTATCATCAACCTGAAGCTCAATCTCTTTTCTTTTCAAATCCGTGTATGACTTCTGTCGATCTGAAGCGGCTTTCGAACAATCACGGATTACCTTTACTTTTTCTTCGATTTCTCTGACCAAATCAACCCAGTGAATCTATTTCTCACTAAGCTCGGTCCAAAACAAGGGTGTTCTGCACCTGCGCCATACAATGCTTCATAAGGTGCCATTTTTATACTCGACTGAAAACTGTTGCTATAAGCAAATTCGACCAATGGTAGATATTTTTCCCAACTACCTTCGAATTCTAGAACACAACATCGGAGCATATCTTCAAGAATTTGAATCACTCTCTTAGGTTGACCATCAGTTTAAGGATGAAAAGTTGTAACACCCTAAACCCGGCCTAGACGTTATGACCGGATCCGACGTGCCACATCGAAGTGTTCAAAACATTTCGTATTACTTAGTTTAGAAAACTTAGTTAGTGTTTTAAAAGATACCCTTTTAAATAGATTAAAGTGAATGGAAGCTGTGCACCAGGTAGGAAATGGAAAAGAGGAGGTGAGTCCGTCGGACTGCTTAAGTACCAAGCTCCCTTCGGATCCAATCCTAGACATGCACACCGCCATTGCCACACTCTAACATCATGTATATTTTTAAGAAACCCATTTGATTAAGTCCATCTTAGAAAATTGATTATTTCTTGAAAAACCATTTGCTTAGTGGAAGCCTTACTTGTGATCGTGTTATTTTGAAACCAATTATTGTTTTGGAAAATGCTCCCTAGAACTAATCCACTTCGATAGTTAAAGTAAATCATTTTCATCATAATAAAATATAAATCAAAACCATAAAAATAAATAAGCGGCCTTATTACATTTAAAAACCCAAAACCGTAAACAAAAATAAAAGGACGTCCAGTTCACCAGAAAGAAACCAAGTTTGCAGAAACATGTGGCCACTCCGAATCCCTCACGGCCCCAAGCCCACTATGGTTGGGGATCACCTGCGTGGATAAAACAAAAGGGGGTGAGTTTTGGGAAACTCAGTGTGTAAATAAACCCAACCATAGCCTAAATCGGTTCAAACCACGAAAATGTAATAAATTGGCCTTAGCCTGAATGCATCTGAAATAAAGCCCATAGGCCCATAACAGATCAGAACAGATATTGCATGCTTATGCAAAAACCTAACCCATATCTAACCATGTACACCCCCATACCATCCTTTCACCATGTGGGGAGACTACTCGACCCACCCAACCGCTAGACACCACAGAAATATGCAGCATGGCTGCCAGAACAAATAATGTGACCGAATCACCAGAAACAGATAATTGTGGCTGAGCCAGCAGAACAGATATATATGTGGCAGAGCCACCAGATCAGATAATTTATGGCATAGCCACCAGGATGCTTCCTCCATAATATAACCCATGTCCCCATATTCATTCATGGCATACATTATACAAATTTAAATCATCATGCTTTTCAGACAAAATTAACCCTACGGGTATAAAGGTCATTTTACACCTAGGGGTATCATGGTAATTTTCCATACAAAGGGGTATTCTAGTAATTTAGCTATCTTAGGGTTTTCATGCATATTTCTACCATTTATGTGCAATCAGAAACACTTACCGCGCATACTTACCGAATTGGGCCCGTTGGCCCATTAACCGATTTTTGGCCCACTAAGCCCAAAATATCAATAATGCATGAAATTGCGCGTACTGCAGTTTTATCACTTCAGATTACTAAAATTATTAACCCATTTATCTTACGAGCATTCTCACACTCGTAAGTTCCCAAAATACTGACTTTTTGGCATTTCGACTTTTCGGCTTTTGCCGATCTAGTCTATGAGAGGGTGTCAGTTACACACCTATTTCGTGACGACTACTACTGAGATCCCTTACGATGCCCTACAATAGATTACCACAATTCTTAGATTGCAAACTATAGCACTAATCTCAATATTTACTTACGCATATTCGAACCATGTCCCTAAAAGCCTTAAAAACGTTACCTTTTTGCCGAAAACCAATGACTAGATCCAAGTCTGGCTACTCCAAAGATCCAAGCCTTCGATCCAACACTCAAGAAGACACTAATCACCAAAAGAAATCATTGGTTAAAGACCCTTAAAGCCCTATGCCCAAATCGACAGCCTCCCTAGATTTTAGGGACTTCGGCTTTTTCCTAACTTGTAAAATAAGACTAGATCTGAAGTGATGAGCACTTACCACTTATTCCTTTCTGATTTTTACGTAGATCTGATGTAGAATTATCCTGTAAACAATGGTAGAACTCGAATCCAGGAGATTTGAAGTTTCGGCTATAAGCCTCTAAATCTATGGTATTTTCAGCTTTTTAGGTGATGAAGAAGGTGATGATTTGAGGCTATAACCTTGAAGTAATGTTGCCGACAGATATTAAGGGTTTAGAGAAGAGGAATGTTGATCACAAAGGAACAAAAATATTGACGGATTTGCCTTTGGAGAAATCGGCACAAGTAGTGAGTATAGCTTTCAGGATTTCAGCTTTTTATGGCAAATTAGGGCGTTACAAAAGCGGTACTAAAGTTCAGATTCGTACCCAAAACTTCTTGCAGCTTCTTTCAAAACTGTGAAGTAAACCTCGGATCCCTATCCGAAATGATAGAAATAGGCACCCCGTGCAATCTCACAATCTCAGCAATGTACAGTTCAGCTAGCTTATCAAGTGAATAGTCAGTATGTACTAGTATAAAATAAGCCCATTTCATCAATTTATCAATAATAACCCAAATGACATCTTTCTTTTTTGGAGTCACAGGCAAACCCATCATGAAATCCATCGTAATCCTATCCCACTTCCACTCAGGTACTATCATTGGCTGAAGTAAACCCGAAGGCACTTGGTGTTCGGCTTTCACTTGTTGACAAATCAAACATCTCAAAACAAACTCTGAAATATCTCGTTTCATACCTGACCACCAATGTGATTTCTTCAAATCATTATGCATTTTTGTACTACTCGGATGCACAGATAACTAACCATTATGTGCCTCATAAAGAATTTTTTGAATAAGTTCATCATTTTTTGGTACACAAATTCTACCTCGGAACATCAAACAATCATCGGATCCGATGTGAAAATCTGAATCACTACCCAATTCACAAAGAACTCTTTTGGCTTGCAACTCACTGCCACATTTCTGAGCTTCATAAATTTGTTGAAGAAATAATGATCTAGCTCTCAACTCAGCTAAGATCAAACCATTATCGGACAAATTCAACCATGTATTCATCACTCTCAAAGCAAACAAAATCTTTCTACTCAACGCATCTGCGATTACATTTGCCTTACCTGGGTGGTCATCAATTACTAGCTCGTAATCCTTCAGTAACTCGAGCCATCTCTATTGCTATAAGTTTAAATCTTTTTGAGTCATCAAGTATTTTAAACTCTTATGATCAGTAAAGATATGGCATTTCTCACCATACAAATGATGTTTACAAATTTTTAAAGCGAACACAATGGCGGCTAATTCCAAATCATGCGTCAGATAATTCTTCTCGTGCGGTTTCAACAGTCTCGAGGCATAAGTTATCACTTTACCCTATTGCATCAACACACATTCTAATCCATTCAGTGACGCGTCACTATAAATTACGAATTCTTTTCCCGGTTTAGGTTGCACTAAAATCGGTGCCTTAATCAGTAATGCTTTCAACTTTTCGAAACTTTGTTAACATTTTTCAAACCATTCAAATTTAACATCTTCATGCAATAGTTTGGTCATAGGAGTAGCTATCATCGAAAATCCTCTGACAAAACGTTGGTAATATTCGGCTAATCCTAAAAAGCATCTAACTTCAGATACATTTCTCGGCAGTTTCCAATCAACAATTGCCGAAATCTTACTTGAATTAACCCGAATACCATCACCTGAAACAATATGTCCCAAAAATCTAACTTTTCAGAGCCAAAACTCACTTTTACTGAATTTAGCAAACAATTCCTTATCTCTCAAAGTCTGCAATATAGTTCTCAAGTGCTCAGCATGCTCGAACTCATCTCGAGAATAAATCAGGATATGATCGATGAGCACAACCAGAAACTTATCTAAATATGGTCGAAAGATTCTATTCATCAAGTCCATAAAAATAGCAGGTGCATTAGTTAGTCTAAAAGGCATAACAAGAAATTCATATTGCCCATACCTTGTCCTGAAAGCAGTTTTCAGCACATCCGACTCTTTAACTCTCAACTGATAGTAGCCAGGTCTCAGATCAATCTTCGAGAATATCGTTGCTCCTCTCAACTAATCAAACAAGTCATCAATCATCGGTAAAGGCTACTTGTTCTTTATAGTCACCTTATTGAGTTGGCGGTAGATGATACAAAACCTCATGGATCTGTCTTTCTTCTTTACAAACAATACGGGGAGCACCCCAGGGAGAAAAACTCATTCTCGAAAAACCCTTATCCATCAACTCTTGCAATTGAGCTTTAATTTCTTTCAATTCATTTGGAGCCATTCTATACGGAGCAATAGATATCAGTGAGGTCTCTGGTACTAAATCAATACCAACCACAACTTCTTTAATCGGAGGTAACCCAGACAACTCTTCTAGAAACACATTCGGATCTTCACAAACTATCGGCACTGACTCAATTTTCAATTCAGACATCTTTGTATTCAGCACATAAGCAAGGTAAGCTTCACAACCTTTCCTTACATATTATTGGGCAGACAATTAAGAAATTACAATAGGTAACTCACTCTACTCATCTGAATTAATCCGAAGAGTTTCACCATTTTCACATTTTAGTTCAATAATCTTTCTTTTATAGTTTACTACGGCATCATGCAGTGTCAACCAATCCATACCTAAAATAACATTGAATTCATCAAATGGCAACAACATTAAATCAGCCAGTAAACAGTGACCTCGAATCATTAAGGGACAATTCTTGCAAACTCTATCAACTAATACATGTTTGCCTAAGGGGTTTGACACTCTAATCACAACCTCAGTAAACTCAATAGGCAAGCTATTACTGGTTACCAATTTCACACAAACATAAGAATGGGTCGATCTAGGATCAATCAATGCAACTACATTAGTATTATAGAGAGAAAAAGCACCGGTGATAACACCGGTAGATGTCGCTACTTCGCGAGCACAGATGGCATAGGCTCTAGCAGGTGCTCGAGCTTCGGATCTCATAGCTGAATACTTCGTCACCCCTTTACTACTAGTTCTATTTCTAGTATTCTTCGGTGGCCTACCCCTATTATTAGTATTACTCAGCCTCACACTCTAAAATTTTTCTTTCTCAGCCATTTCAGGGCAATCTCAGATAAAATGCTCTTGAGAAACACATTTGAAACAAGTTAGGTCATTCATTCTGCACTCACTGGGATGACGTCTACCACGATGCTGACATTCAGGTCTATTACATCTAACATTACCCACACTTGCCATCGAAGTAGCTTGAGCTTTAGAACCAGAGTATTGCTTCCCATAATCTCTGTGTGAATACCCAGCTGATACATTCGAACCAAAATACATTTCTTTAGATTTCTTTGACTGAGATGGAAATGACTTACTCATAGGTCTTTTCCTCGAATCTCTAGCTTCACAACAGCTTTCTTCTTCTCTTTATTCAACTCTTCGACCTTATACGCTCGCTTGACCAATACCACAAATTCTTTCAACTCTAAGATCCTAACTAAAACAAGAATGTCCTCATTCAATCCATCCTCAAATCTCTTGCACATGATGGCCTCGGTGGAAACACACTCTCGAGCATATTTACTAAGTCTGACGAATTCTAGCTCATATTTTGTCATTGACATCCGACCCTATTTTAGCTCAAGAAATTCCTTACGTTTCTAATTGATGAATCGCTGATTAATATATTTCTTTTAGAACTCCTCTTGAAAGAATTCCCATGAAACCCTCTTTATTGGTACCACTGATACCAGTGTATTCCACTAGTGATATCTCAATAGTGAGACGGCACAGTTTAAACACTCATCTGGTGTGCAAGACAGCTTATCAAATACCCTGATGGAGTTTTCGAGCCAAAACTCGGCTATCTCGAGATCATCATCCACATTAGCTCTGAAGTCTTCGGCTCCCTGTTTTTGGATCTTATCAACCAGGGGCTTGTTCATTCTTAAAAATTCCATACCTTGTGGAGCTACGAGAACCGGTCGAGGAATAGGAGGGGGTGGAGGAGTTTGGGCAATTGGATTTGTTCGAACAAACTCCGTGTACCACTCGTTCATCATGTAGAGAAAGGCTTCCCTAGCCTCTTCTCCCTGACCAACTGTTGGAGGTCTACTAGTAGACGGTGCTGCCCCTTGAGCGGGAGTCGGTACATTACTTTCAACATCATCTGTAACACCCCTTACCCATATTCGACAGCGGAACAGGGTACGGGGCATCACCAAACTTATACACATGCAACTATACAAAACCAAGACATAAATTTCCATCCAAATTTAAAAATTTTTGAAATCGAGCATAAAGTCCCTAACACTAGCCTACGAGGCCCAAAACATGACTTGGAAGCGGTTCCGGACTAAACCGAGAACTTTGGACAACACTTAGAAAATTTTTCATGTTTTAAGAGTCAAAGGCCCGTGTGGCTTGGGACACGCCCGTGTGGGCCGTATGGTCACACATGCCTGTGTCTCTAACTCGTGTAACTCTTTGTTTGTCACCCATGAACAAATTGAAGTCACACGGCCAAGGCACACGCCCGTGTGCTTAGGCCGTGTGGTCTATTTAATTTTCATAATTTTTCATAAAATAGGTGCAGACTTCACACGCTTGTGCTTGAGGCCGTGTCATCCACACGGCTGAGACACACTCCCGTGTCTCTGCCCGTGTGCTTAACACTGAGCATTCTGTTTTGCAATAATTAAGGTGCAGGGGACACACGCCCATGGGGCAAGCCGTGTGTCACACACAGCCTAGACACCCGCTCGTGTGTCTACTCGTGTAGAAAAAAATAAGGCCACTTATCACGCCATTTTGTCACCCTTCCATGCACAACCTACACAACAACACATAGCACCATTCCAAGTATATACATTCAACCAAACCAGCCACAACCAAGGCATCAATACCTCATTCACATACTATCATTTATCATACACAAACATCACATATATTTCAACTCAAATCATACAATTTTCTACATCCATGAAAGACATCATCATATGCATATATACTTAAATCAATATTATCCAATTTCAATGGCCATTTACAAAATGAATTATCAACCAATATAGGCCAACACATTAGGCCAATTCAATTATGCTACATAAAAAAATAACCAAGTCCCTGTACATGCCATAACTCAAAATATTGAAATCATTGGTACCCAAAATATTAAGTTGATAGTGTGACTAGATCTCTGACAATCTCCGATCCCCGAGCTGGCTTGGTGACACTATAAGACAAGGGAAAAGAATAGGAGAGTAAGCTATAAAGCTTAGTAAGTTCTCGTGCAAATAATAGGCATCATAAACACACATTTAACATATAATTAACATGATGATAATTAGCATAAATATCAATAAAATCTTATAATCGTAACTTACTCAATCAAAATCTTACCGAGGGTTCATCACATAACGAGTTCATTTCGTATGAGTTTTATGTACATACCTGAATCATCTCGAATTGGATTTACACATAATTCATCTTTGACATACTCGTTAAATTACCCGTTGAACCATTTGTAATACTAAAGGATACTCGAGAGTCTCGTACACTCGATACCGTACCAATGCCATATCCCAGATATGGTCTTACATGTAATCTCATATCGATGCCAATAGCCCAGCTATGGTCTTATACAAAATCTTATATCGATGCCATATCCCAGATATGGTCTTACACAAAGTCTCATACTGATGCCATATCCCAGATATGGTCTTACACATTAACTTAGTAACCCTAATGTCATGACATTTGTATCCTATCTATTCTTAAGGTGTAACCATGATATCACGCTTGTTGTAACTTTGTCAAATACGTCCAACGGTCAATCACAATTCATACAACAATAAAGCATTTAAAACATAATTAAAACAATGCATTATTTACATAAGAACTTACCTCGGTACAAAAATAGTAGAAAATGGACCTAATCGTCAAATACTTTATTTTTCTCTTAATCTAGGTTCGAACCTCGTTTCTCTTAATCTATAATAGCAAATTTAACTCATTGATTAATCACATTACTCAATTTTGTCCAGAACTTACATTATGGAAAAATTACATTTTATCCCCTAAACTTTGACATATTTACATTTTAGTTCCTAAGCTCATAAAATGAAATCTATTAAATTTCATCAAGAACCAAGCCTAGGTGAACCTCTTTCATGCTTATAACAGCTCACATTTTCCATTTAATCATACTTTTATACACATTTTGAAATATTTTTACAAATAGGTCCTTTTGACATTTTCATCAAAAATTACCTAGTAAAAGTTGTTTATCTAACATTAAACTTGCATAATCTATGACTAGACATCAAAATACACAAATATCTAACATGGTTCAAACCCTAGACCTCAATCATCTCTCAAATTAATGGTAGAAATAGATAGGTCGGGGATAACGACTTTAAAAATGTAAAGAGCATTAAAAACGGGGCAAGAACGAACTTACAATCGAACTTGAAAAGTGGTAAAACCCTAGCTATGTCTCCCTGACAAATTTTGGCCAAGCATGAAGAAGATGGACTAAATTTTGGCTTGATTTTTGGTTTTTAATTCATTTAATTACCAAATGACCAAAATGCCATTTTCTCAAAACACTAAAATTCTTTTACCTCATGTCTATTTTTGTCCAACTCAAAGTAAAATGGTCTAATTACCTTCTAAGGACCTCCAATTTAAAATTTCATACCAATTAGACACCTCTAGCATGTAGAACTCAACTTTTGCACTCTTTACAATTTAGTCTTTTTTGCTAAATTGAGTACTCAAACGTAAAAATTTTTGAACGAGACTTTCATAAAATTATTCTATAAAATTATAGACCATGAAAATGTAATAAAAACAAGTTTTTTTACTTCGAATTCGTGGTCCTGAAAATACTTGTAACAGTCCAGTTTTGACCTTAGTCGGAATAGTGGTTTCGGGACCACAAATCTGAGTCTGAACAATATTTTAATATTATTTTCTGTGTCTGTGATATGTGAATTTATATCTGTGAAGTTTCTGTGATTTAATTTGTCTGTCTCTGTGTTTAATTATGAAAAAGGATTAAATCACGCAAAATGTAAAAGTGGAGTGCTAGATGTAAAAGCACCTATTTGGCTTGGCTTTTAAAATAAAAGCCCTTGCATGTCAAATTTACCATTTTTTTTAATGGTGGACAAAAATGGTCATGTAGTTGGTGAATTTAATGTTATATCATTAAGGGCAAAATAGTAAACTAAGCATAAAATGTGTATTAAATAAAAGAAAAGTTAAAATCATCATCTTTTTCTATCATCCATGACTGAATATTAGAGAAAAGAAGAACAGAAGTTGGTTCTAGGGTTTCGGCACTTGTTTTGGTTGATTAAGGTATGTACTTTGGCCCGTTTTCGATAATTTCTACGTTTCTGTGATCGTTACTTCGTGTTCTTCAAAACCCATGTCTAAATTTCTATTTTTGTTGGAGATTATGAAATGTGCCATTGATGCTTAAATGAGTTTCGTAGTGTTCTTACATGGACTATAAAAGATATATGTTAAATTATTATGTTTTGTTCTTGAAATTTTAATGAAATGAGCCATTAGGGCTAAATTGTGAAAGTGAGGTTTTGAAGGACTAATTTGTGAATTTAACATGTTTTATGGCCTTATATAGAAGCCATGAAAATTCTGCTAGCTTGTTGCAAAGAAATTTTACATATTGATGATTTTGTGAAAAATGGACTAAATTGTCAAAGTGTGAAATTGTAAGGGCTAAATTGTAAAGTGCCCAAAATATGTGTATATGGATTAAACTAAATGAAATGAATGATTGAATGGTTGAATTTGTAATGTATTAGATCAAGAACAAAGAAAATCGGACTTAGATCGAGGGAAGTCTAAAGTAGTCGAATAGTCGACTCATTTTCATCTAAAATCCGTCCGAGGTAAGTCAAACTATACTTACGTGTTAAGTTGATTAAATTCTAAGTTTATAACTTGTTATCTGTATTGGACGGCCGTGAGAACCTGATAGAAGAACGTTAGTATTGATCCGAATTATCGTGTAAGACCGTGTCTGGGACACAGGCCTCGATTTGTAATTTACGTATAAGACCATTTCTGGGACATTGGCATCGTATATGATTTCGCATAAGACCCTGTCCAGGACAAAGGCTTCGATATCAAATTACATGTAAGACCACGTCTGGGATGTCAGCATTGTACTTGTCTGTGAATATCTATTCTGTTTCTAGATTGTCCGAGGTTATAGTATGAAACGTGAAATGTATAATTCATTCAAGTACGTTTGTATCGTACTAGATTTCTGAATAGAAAAGACCTTGTTTTAGTGAAATAAGGAAATATTCTATGGGACGATTGTGAATTCTGGCCATTTACTATTATTTTTATGCTATATTAGTTGGGTAATTATATTTGACTTACTAAGCTCTTTGTAGCTTACTCTGTGTGATTTCTATCTGTTTTACAGTTATCGTAGCTACTGAAGGCTCGGGATAGTTGAGGATTATCATCACACCATCAAACTCTTTTTGGTACTTTTGGGAAATGTACATATTTGAAGTATAGCATGTATAGGCTAGAATATCTAAGTTTGTAAGCTTGATGTATATATATGTTATGCCATAAGAGTTGGCTAGTAATGATGTGTTTTGTGTTAGGATTTGGTATGGTATTGAATAAGTTATTGAATGATGATGATATAGTTGTAGTGAAGCATGTTTTGAGTATGAAATTGGTTGGAATTGTTGGTGTAATTGTTGCTTATTAATGCTTGTAGGGTTGGACCTTTAAAGGGTGGTAATTTGGCTTAAACCAAGCCTGCATTGTGCCACACGGCCAGGGAACACGGGCGTGCCTTGTGGCCGTGTGAGGAAGTTAGTAGCTAGCTAAGTTTTTACACAGCCATGGCACAAGGCCGTGTCTATTGGCCGTGTTAATAAGTCAGTATAGGACCTATGTTTGGCACGGTTGGACCACATGGGCGTGCCCTGTGCCCGTGTGTGTTACAGGACCTAGTCACATGGGTGTGTGACTTTGTCAGTTTTGAAAAGTTTGTTTAAATTCTGAAAATTCTGACTGGGTTCGGTTTATTCCCAACCTTCCCTAAATGTATGTTTTGGGTCTCGTAGACCATTTTAATGGATGAATTGTGGATGAATGTAAATGTATTCTGGTTATATGATATAGGTGATTTGGATTTGTTCTGGTATACTCTGTCTGTTCGATGATGCCCCTTACCTATTCCGGCAATGGTTACGGGATAGGGGTGTTATAATACTACTCTAACTAGGCCCAAAATCGGGTTGGTACATTATCAGCCTCAGCTCGATTGTCATCCATTTACTATACGAAAACACAATTTAAAATTGTCAAGAGTCATCACACTATCACAGTTCATTCATGGCACGTATAGCTAGACTCTTACATACGCTACGTTAGTTTAAGAATTGACTAAATCATAGCACTAATACCACAAATGTAACACCCCTTACCCGTATCCAACACCAGAATGGGGTACGAGGCATTACCGGACTTATACACAAGCAATCATATAAAATCAAGATGTAAATTTCCATCTAAATTTAAAACTTTTCATATACATTCATATCGTCCTTAAAACAAGCCAACGAGGCCCAAAACATACATTGGAAGCAGTTTGGGACTAAACCAAGAACTTTAGAAATTTTTACAACACTTAGAAAATTTTTCACTAAACAGGGGTCACACGCCCGTGTGGCTTTGGGATACGCCCATGTGGGCAGGTCGTGTGGTCATACACACCCGTATCCCTAACCCATGTAACTCTCTGTTTGTCACCCAAGAACAAATTGAAGTTACGTGGCCAATGCGCACGCCTGTGTGCTTAGGCCGTGTGGTCGATTTAATTTTCATAATTTTTCATAAAAAGGCCGTGTGCCTGGGGCCGTGTCGTCCACACGGTTGAGACACACGCCCATGTCTCTGCCTATGTGCTCGATATTGAGCATTCTGTTTTGCAACAATTAAGGTGCAGGGGACACACGGCCGGAACACACGCCCATGGGGCAAGCCGTGTGTCACACATGGCCTAGACACACACCTGTGCATCTACCCATGTGGACAAAAATAAGGCTATTTACCAAGCCATTTTGTCACCCTTCCATGCATATACATACACAACAACATACAATACCAATCCAAGCATATACATACAACAAAACCAGTCACATTCAAGCCATCCACACATCATTCACATTCTACCATTTATCACATATGAACATCACATATCAACTTAAACCATGCAAATTCCCACATCCAGGAAAACATCATCATATGCATGTATGCTTAAATCGATATTAGCCAATTTCAATGACCATTTACAAAATAAATTATCAACCAACATAAGCTAACACATTTGGCCAAAACAATTATAACGCATAACAAAATGAACAGGTCCCTATACATGTCATATCTCAAGGTGTCAAATTCATTGGTACCCAAAATAATTAGTTGATAGTGTGATGAAGTCTCCGATGATCCCAAATTCTGAGCTAGCTCGATGACACTTTAAGATAAGGGAAAAAAAAGGGGAGTAAGCTTTAAAGCATAGTAAGTTCATATGCAAATAATAAGCATAATAATCACATATTTAACATACAATTAACATGAGGTAAATTAACATAAATGTTATTATAAATCTCATAGTCAAACTTACTCAATCATAACCTTACAGAGGGTTCACCACATAACGAGCTCATTACGTATAAGTTTTACATACGTATCTGAATCATCTCAAATTGGATTTACACACAATTCATCTTTAACATACTCATTAAATTACTTGTTGAACCACTTGGAATACTAAAGGATAATTAGGATTTCGTACACACGGTATCGTACCAATGCCATATCCCATATATGGTCTTCCATGTGATCTCGTATAGACGCCAATAGCCCAGCTATGGTCTTACACGAAGTTTCATATCGATGCCATATCCCAGATATGGTCTTACACATAGTCTCATATTGATGCCATATCCCAGATAAGGTCTTACACATAGTCTCATTAAACCTAATGTCATGACATTTGTATCTTATCTATTCTTAAGTTTCAACCGGGATTTCACGCTTGTCAAAACTTTTTCGAATAAGTCCAAGGGTCAATCACAATTCATACAATAATAAAGCATTTAAAACATAATTAAAATAATGCATTATTTGCATACGAACTTACCCGATACAAAAAGAGTAGAAATAGGACTTAATTGCCAAACACTTTATTTTTCCCCCGATCTAGGTCCGAACCTCGTTTCTCTTGATCTATAATATAAAATTTAACTCATTTATTATTCACATTACTCAACTCAGTTCAAAAATCAAATTATGGAAAAATTACACTTTTACCCCTAAACTTTAACATTTTTACACTTTGGTCCCTAGGCTCGTAAATTGAAATGGATTCAATTTCTTCGATTCCCAAGCCTAGCCAAACCTCTTTAATGCTTATAACAGCCCACATTTTTCATTCATTCATATTTTTACTACTCATTTTATGACTTTTTTTTGCAAATAGGTCATTTTAAGCATTTTCATCTAAAATCACATAGCAAAAGTCGTTTATCAAACATCAAACTTGCATAATCTATCATTAAACATCAAAATACACACATGTATAACATGGGTCAAACCCTAGACCTTAATCATTTCTCAAATTAATGGTAGAAATAGATAGATCGAGTGATAACGACTTCAAAAATGTAAAGAACATTAAAAACGAGGCAAAAACGGACTTACAATCGAGCTTGAAAGTGGCCAAACCCTAGCTATGGCTTCCCTTCTAACTTTCGGCACAACGAGGAGAAGATGGACAAGGATTTTGGCTTTATTTTGCTTTTTAATTCATTTAATTAGCAAAAGACTAAAATGCCCTTTTCACAAAACACTAAAATTCACTTACCTCATGTCTATTTTTGTTCAACTTAAAGTAAAATGGTCTAATTACCATCCAAGGACCTTCAATTTAAAATTTCATAGCAATTTGACACCTCTAGCATGTAGATCTCAAGTTTTGCACTTTTTACAATTTAGTCCTTTTAACTAAATTGAGTGTTCAAACGTCAAAATTTTCGAACGAAATTTTCATGAAATCATTTCATAAAACTATAGTCCATAAAAATGTAATAAAAACAATTCTTTCTGCGTCAGATTTGTGGTCCCGAAACCACTGTTCTGACTAGGCCCAAAGTCAAGCTGTTACATGTCCGCAAATCCTAAAATGATTATGATTTGGCTTCCTTCCATGCCACAATTCGTATGGGGTTTTCAATGCTACCTTTTTTGGCACATCATTCAAAATATAGAAAGTTGTTTGTACAACATATCCCCAAAAAGAGATTGGCAGCTTTGAATACCTTAACATTGAATGTACCATGTTTAACAACGTTTGGTTTCTTCTCTCTTTCACGCCATTCTGTTGTAGAGTGCCTGACACGGTTAACTGAGATAGAATCTCATTCTATATGAGTTACTCTAAGAACACATCAGATAAATATTCTCCACCTTAATCACACCAAAGTGCCTTTATGGGTAAACCTAGTTGTTTCTCTACTTCCACACGAAACTCTTTGAATTTATCAAAGGTTTCACGCTTGAGGTGCTTCAAGTATACACACTCATATCTGGAATAGTCATTAATAAAGTTTACATAATACTCGTAACCACCTTTTGTATTGATGCTAATAGGGTCACATACATCAGTGTGTATAAGTTCTAGGGGATTTTTGACCCTCGTTCCTTTTACATTAAAAGTTCACTTAGTCATCTTACCTTCTAAGAAAGATTCATATTATGAAAGATCAACTTTTTTAAGAGAGCTTAATACGTCATCTTTCACAAGTCTAGTGATTCTTTCTCGATTAATATGACCAAGTCTCAAATGTCAAAGATACACCTCCTTAGAGTGAGAAGTTTTGAGTCTTTTATTCAATATTCTACACTCAAGTAGTGCATACATATTTGTTTTGATAAAATAGAGATTATTTGACATCTATCCATTACATATAATATTGTGATTTCTAAATATTGCAATTCCATTACTAAAAGCCACTGTCAAACTGTCTTTATATAAACATGCAACAGAATTAAGTTTCTTTTAAAACTTGGTACATAAAAAATGTCTTTTAAAATAATCTTCCTAAAATTATCAAAATAAAGATGTATATATCGCACTGCTTCAGCTTCCACACTGGTCTCGTTTCTGGTCTGCAATGATAAGCTCTTATCTCTAAGACCTTTTGTCTCTTTGAACCTTTGTAGAGAAACAAAAGCATGAGTAGTGGCTCTCGAAGCAATAACTTAGTGGTCTATTGAATCTTCTACTAAACAAGCTTTCATCATTAAGAGTTCCTGTAACGCCCTAATTTTCGGGATTTTCGGGAATTCTGTCAATTTTGGCAAAACTTGGAATTTCTGTGTTTTGATTGCTTGGCATAGGTCTAATTATGTTAGTGGGCCTCTAGAAGGCCCAAGTTTAAGTTAAAAACCGGTAATTTTAATTAATTTTAATTCCACAAGAAAAAAAGGGATTCTGGTAAACTGGGCTTTTAATTATTTATTGGGTAAAAAAAATCACAAGGAAGCATGTGGCAAAGTGGCATGTAACGCCACTGGGAAGGCTATAAGAGTAGCGTGTGGATGGCTAGGAAGAACTGAGGTTCAAGCCACAATGAGAGCATATTAAGGGAATTATTTTTATGATTAGGATTGGTAAGTAATGGAAATCAAGTAAAAGTCTGTCAGGAGGAGTTTGAGTTGCTTAGGAGATTGAGTAAGGAGGGGATAAGGGAGAGGATTTAGGAGCTGATTAGGGAAAGTAGTATTGGCTGAATGGTGGACTCTTGAGGAGCAAGAGTTGGCCGGCCAAAGGTTCCTTTAGGGGGCAAATTTTGGCTAGGTCAAATGCCAAGTATAAATTCAGCATTTGGGGTAAGTTGTGCCATTTTTTGACCATCCTTCCTCCTCTTCTTTTCTTTTTCTCTTCATCTACTTTCTTCTTCTTTTCCTTCATAGCAGAATTCTTCTATCACTCTACTCAACACCACTTTCTTGCCATTATTTCAAAGCCTTACAGCAAATATCACAAAAGCCGAAATCCTGAAAGCCTATATTTTTTGTGCCAAAATCTCCTAGCCAAACCTACTGATTTTTCTTCATCCTTTTTAGTCAATTCTTTCTTTTTCTAAACCCTAAACCTCTGTCGATAAAGCCACTACAAAACCCTCATCTTTTCTTCACTGTTACAAAAAGCCAAAAACGCATAGCCATAGGGACATAGCTGAATTTTAAGAGCACTAAAGGCTATATTTTTTATAACATTTGAGGGGTTAGATCTGCATCAGAATTGAGTAGGAATCAACTGGGATCATTGACCGAAGAAATCGGTGGTAAGTTTTTGAACCTATTCTTTATTTCGGGTTTTAGAAAAGTCGAAACCCCTAAAGGTTTAGGGAGGCTGTCGATTTGGGCTCTGAGGCTCTAAGGGTTGTGATAACTATGTTATTTTGATAATAGTGTGATCTAGAGGCTACTGATCAAAGGCTTGGACAAGTGGAACGACTGGATCTAGACATAGTTGCTAATTTCGGCAAAGGTAGGATCACTAGTGCCTAAGATGTTAATGGCCAAATTTTTGGTAAGGGATTCTGTATATAAGTGCTATTGGATTCATAGTTAACATGTTAGTGATTGACTGTAGGCAACTCGTGTGTGGAACTCATCAGCGTTTCGTCACAAACAGGTGTGTAACTGACACCCTCTCATAGACTAGATCGGCAAAAGCCGAAAAGCCAAAATACCAAAAAGCCAGTATTTTGGGAACTTGCGAATGTACGAAGGCTCGTAAGATAGATAGGTTAATATTTTTGGTAATCTAAAGTGATAAAACTGTAGTACGTGCGATTTTGTGCATTTTGATATTTTGGGCTTAATGGGCCAAAATCGGGTTAATGGGCCAACAGGCCCAACACGGTAAGTATGCACAGTAAGTGTTCCTGTTAGTACGTAGATGGCTATGATATGCACGAAAACCTTAAGAATAGTTAAATTACTTGAATACCCCCATGTATGGAAAATTACCATGATACCCTTAGGTGTAAAATGACTATTATACCCCTAGGGTTAATTTTGTCTGAAAAGCATGATGATCTAAATCTATATGATGTATGCCATGATTGTATATCTGTTGCATGGGGTCATGGGTTATATTGTGGAGGAAGTGTCCTGGTGGCTATGCCACAAATTATCTGATCTGGTGGCTCTGCCACATATATCTGTATCTGGTCTGCAGCCATGCTGTAACTTTCTGTGGCGTGTAGCGGTTGTGTGGGTCGAGTAGTCTCCCCACATGGTGTAAGGTTGGACGGGGGTGGATATGGTTGGATTTGGGCTGGGTTCTGCATAAACATCTATTATCTGTTCTATTCTGTTATAGGCCTGTGGGCCTCATTCTGTAATCTGTTTTGGGCTAAGGCCAACTTAATCTGTTATATGGTTTGAGCTGACTTAGACTATGGTTGGGTTATTTTACACACTGAGTTTTCAAACTCACCCCCTTATTTTCATCCATGCAGGAAATCCCCAACCATAGTGAGCTTGGAGCCGAGAGGGATTCGGAGTGGCCACACGTCCTGCAAACTTTGTTTTTTCTTCTGGTGCATTGGACTTTTTTTTTATTTGCTTTCATGATTTGGGGTTTTAAGTTGTAATAAGGCCGCCCTATTTTTTTTTATGGTTTGGTATGATTTGATAAGATAGATATACTTTATTTTTAACTGTTGAAATCAATTATCTTTAGGGCTCGTTTTCAAAATAGTACTTGATTTCGAAATAACACGACAACAAGCAAAGCTTCCGTAATGAAACTGTTTTCCAAAAATTAATCACTCATCTTCAAATAAACTAAATCGATTTGGTTATCTAAAAATACTCGAAGTTAAGGCGTGGCAATGGCAGTGTGCATGTTTAGGATTGGATCCGAAGGGAGCTTGGTACTTAAGCAGTCTAATGGACTCACCTCCTCTTTTCTGGTTTCCTACCTGGTGCACAGCTTCCATTCACTTTAATCTATAATGGATTTGTCTTTTAAACACCTAAGTAAGTTTTTGATTAAAAACAAAAAAGGTTTTGCACACTTCGATATAACACGTCGGATCCGATCATAACGTCTAGGTCGAGTTTGGAGTGTTACATTTAGTGGTATCAGAGCCAGGTTATAACAACTCGGCTGTGGAATGGGTTTACAAAAACAAGGATTTTCGAAAATAAAAATTTTATAAATATTGGAAAAAACTCAGTTTTCAAAATCTGGATCTTTAGAAGGTGGCATTCTGAATCTCTGGCCCAAGCCCGTAAGTATTATTCTAAGCTTTTCTGAATATTTTCTGAATTATCTGTTTATAATCTACTAGGATACTCTAGTTAGGGTGATATTGAAAACTGTAGAAAATTTGATTGAGACTATAGCTAGACTGCGATTCTGCAGAAACAAACTTTAAATCACTATCTATTCAGAAAACATCTGAACAAACACTGGAATATTTAATTGATGCATAAAATTAGTAATCAGATAATATGATATGAGTACGAGAGCAGCTCGTGGAAGAGGCCGTGGACGTGGCCGTGGTAGTGCTAGAGAAGGAACTGCATCTTCTGGGCATATGCCGACGGTAGAGGCACTGGTACCACCGGCAACGGAAGTAGAGTCTCATGATCATGGTGCTGGGGATGATGCCCTGTCGCAGGCAATGCTTCGTGTTCTGGAACGAGTTACCGGGGCAAGTACGAGCAACAAAATTTGAGGATCCATTTCTGAGCTACTCTAGGCTAACGGAGCAGAGATCTTCAGGGGCGTATCTGGTATAGCCCCGAATATGGCAGAATATTGGTTGGAGGCCACGGAATGGATTATGGACGACTTGGACTGCTCTGTGGAGTAGAAGCTGAAGGCAGCCATATCGTTGCTGCGAGATAAGGCTTATCAGTGGTGGCTCATTGTGAAAGATGGGACCCCAGCTGATAGGGCAACTTGGGAGCTGTTTAAGACGGCCTTTAAAGGGAAATATGTTGGGGCGAGTTATGTGGACACCCGTAGGAAGGAATTCTTGAATCTGGTTCAAGGAGGTAAGACGGTTACGGAATACGAGGCTGAGTTTCTGAGGCTGAGCCGATATGCTGTAGGGATAGTCACCACGGAGTATGAGCGTAGTGTGCGCTTCGAGGATGGTCTAAGGGATGAATTTAGGTGCTGATTGCTCCGCAGAGGGAGCGTGACTTCACGGTTTTAGTGGAAAAAGCTAAGATAGCTGAGGAAGTGAAGCGTACTGAGAGGCAGAACCGTGAGAAGGATCAAAACCAATTCCGGAAGGATTCCAGACCTTCGGGCGGAGCAAATAAGTATGTCAAGAGGGCAAGAGTGGAGGAGCCGATTCGAGCGATTCGATGAACATTGTCGGACCACCAATGCAGCAGAGACGTGGTAAGGTACATCTCGGGGCGAATGTAGAAACATTTCGGTGCTTGTTTACGATGTGGATCTATGGAGCATAGAGTCAAAGATCGCTTTTGAGAGCGGTCGAGTTCCAGCTCTTTGAACAGAGGGTTGCTCAACCCGTGAGAGGTGGACCACAACCACTGAGAGGACGTGGACAAGGTAGGGGCAGAAATAGAAATGGACGAGGTCGAGGGCACCCGCGGGGTGTCGAAAATCTTTGAGGCTCGACAGCCAGCATTGGTGTATGCTACTCGCCGTCGAAAGGAGGGGGATGCACCCGACGTCATAACTGGTACGTTTTTGGTTTCTAGCATGCCGTATACTACTTTGGTGGATATTGGATCTACTTATTCTTATGTTGCCTGTGCCATATCTGGGCCGTTGGGTGTGCACTCTGAGAAGATTGTGAGTGGGGTATCTATACTAAGTCCTTTGGGTCACTCAGTTAAGGTAGACAAACTGTATAGAGAGGTGCCCTTAGAAACGTAAGGTAACATTTTCTCTAGAGACTTGATGGAGTTACTGTTCAGAGAATTTGATCACATTTTAGGAATGGACTGCTTGTTAAGCATAGGGCGACTCTGGATTGTGCTGCCAAGCGAATGGTGTTAAGGACCATGGAGGGAGAAGAGGTTATGGTGATAGGTGAGCGAAGGGATTATTTGTCCAATGTGGTGTTGGCATTGAGGGCCGAAAAGTGGATTCGTAAAGGTTGTGAGGCCTATTTGGCATTTGTAAGTCAGTCAGAAGATGAGGGACTGACAGTGGATAAGGTTAGAACCGTGAAGGAGTTTCAAGATGTTTTTTTAGAAGAGCTTCCGGGTTTGCCTCCAAACTGAGAAGTCGAGTTTGGAATCGACTTGTTGCCTGGAATGGCACCAGTGTCCATCGCACCGTATAGGATGGCACCGAAGGAGTTGGTGGAGTTAAAGGCACAAATTCAAGAGTTGTTGGATAGGGGCTTTATTAGGCCAAGTGTGTCTCCATGGGGAGCACCGGTGCTATTCATGAGGAAGAAGGATGGGACGATGCGAATGTGCATTGATTATCGCCAGTTGAACAAACTGACGATTAAGAATAAGTATCCACTGCCAAGGATTGACGATTTGTTTGTCCAGCTTAGAGGAGCTTCTGTATTTTCCAAGATCGATCTTTGATCTGGATATCATCAGTTAAGGGTTAAGGAGGCAGATATCCATAAGACGGCATTCAAGACTCGGTATGGTCATTATGAGTTTCTGGTTATGCCATTTAGACTGACGAACGCTCCTGTAGTATTTATGAATCTGATGAATCGTGTGTTCCAACTATTTTTGGATCGGTTCATAGTCATCTTTATTGACGATATTCTGGTATATTCTAAAACTGAAACGAAACATGATGAGCATCTCCGCATTGTGCTTCAAGTGTTAAGGGAGAAGGAACTCTATGCGAAGTTCAACAAGTGTGAATTCTGGTTGAGGGAGGTAACCTTCTTAGGACATGTGGTCTCTACTGAGGGGATTAAGGTGGACCCTCGAAAGACTGAAGCGATTTTGGAGTGGAAGCCACCTAGGACGGTCAGAAATACGAAGTTTCCTAGGGTTGGCAGGATACTACAGAAGGTTTGTGGAAGGTTTTTCTGTGATGGTAGCACCTCTGATAAAACTCATAAGGAAAGGAGTATCGTTTGTATGGACTGAGAAGCAGCAGGAAGCTTTTGAGAAGTTGAAGAAAGTTACATTGATCAAGCACCTATATTAATTCAAATGAGTGCGGGAAGGATTTTATCTGTATGCAAATGATGCATCACATGTAAGTTTGGGTTGTGTGTTGATGCGAGAGGGTAAGGTGGTTGCTTATGCATCACGACAGCTTAAGCCTCACGAGGGGAACTATCCTACTTATGATTTGGAGTTGGCAGCAGTGATCTTTGTACTTAAGATTTGGAGACACTACTTGTATGGAGAAAGGTGTGTTATATACACGGACCATAAGAGTCTTAAGTATTTGCTGACTCAGAAGGAGTTGAACCTTAGGCAAAGGAGATGGATTGAGCTGCTTAAGAATTATCACTATTCGATCAAGTATCACCCAGGCAAGGCTAATGTGGTAGTCGATACTCTAAGTCGTAGAGTTGTATCTGATCTGAGAGCAATGTTTGCTCGTCTAAGTCTGTATGATGATGGAAGTCTGTTGGCTAAGTTGCAAGTGAGGCCAACCTGGGTGGATCAGATTAAGGAAAAACAATTGAGAGACGAGTCTTTGGTTGCTCGTTTCCAACAAGTTAAGGAAGGGGGAACTTCTGAGTTTGGGTTGAATAATGAAGGAGTTCTGTGCTTCCGAGGAAGAATTTACGTTTTGAAGGATCCTGACTTAAGGTAGTCAATACTGAAGGAAGCTCATGAGAGACTTTGTGCCTTGCATCCTAGAGGGAATAAGTTGTATCACGACTTACGAGAATTGTATTGGTGGCCTGGGCTGAAACGAGAAGTAACAGAGTTTGTGGGAAAATGTTTGACATGCCAGCAAGTGAAAGCTAAGCATCAACTACCTTCTGGACTTTTGCAGCCAGTAAAGATACCACTTTGGAAGTGGGAGAGGGTAACCATGGACTTTGTGAGTGGGTTACCCTTGACGCCATCAAAGAAAGACTCGGTTTGGGTGATTGTGGATAGGTTGACCAAATCGGCCCATTTCATACCTGTCCGTACTGACTTTTCACTTCAGAAATTAGCCAAGTTTTATGTGGCGGAGATTATGCGACTTCATGGTGTCCCAGTTTCAATAATCTCTGACCAGGATCCTAGATTCACATCTCGGTTTTGGCAGAAATTGCATGAGGCGTTGGGGACACGATTGAACTTTAGTATGGCTTTCTATCCACAGACTGATGGTCAGTCGGAAAGGGTTATTCAGATTCTGGAGAACATGTTGAGGGGATGCGTTATTGACTTCTGAGGTAGCTGAGAGGATTACTTGCCATTGGCAGAGTTTACGTGTAACAATAGTTATCAGGCGAGTATTCGAATGGCACCATATGAAGCACTGTATGGACGTAGGTGTCGTACTCCTAGTTGTTGGACCGAAGTAGGAGAACGGCAGGCTCTTGGACCAGAGTTGGTAGCTGACACTGAAGATAAGGTCAAAGTAATTAAAGATCGGCTAAAGGAAGCATCTAATAGGCAAAAGTCGTATGCGGATTTGAAGCGTAAGGAGATTGAGTACTCAGTAGGTGATATGGTCTTCTAAAAGGTTTCTCCTTGGAAGAAGATTCTAAGGTTTGGTAAGAAGGGCAAGTTGAGTCCGCGATTCATTGGGCCTTATCAGGTTTTGAAGCGAGTAGGCCTAGTGGCTTATCAATTGGAATTGCCTCCAGAGTTAGACAGGATCCATGATGTTTTTCACGTCTCCATGTTAAGGCGTTATCGATCTGACCCAACTCATGTCGTGCCGGTTGCAAAGATTGAGGTGCAGCCTGATTTGACTTTCGAGGAAGAGCCTGTATAGATATTGGATCGAGATGTTAAGGTTCTAAGAAAACAATCTGTCCCATTAGTGAAGGTGCTTTGGCAAAATCATGGCAGAGAGGAAGCAACTTGGGAGACAGAAGAGGCGATGCAGCAACAACACCCTTATCTGTTCGGACCAGGTAAAATTTCGATGACGAAATTTCTTTAAGGAGGGTAGAGTTGTAACACCCTAATTTTTGGGATTTTCGGGAATTCTGTGAATTTTGGCAAAATTTGGAATTTTTGTGTTTTGATTGATTGGCGTAGGTCTAATTATGTTAGTGGGCCTCTAGAAGTCCCAAGTTTAAGTTAAAAACTGGTAATTTTAATTAATTTTAATTCCACAAGAAAAAAAGGGATTCTGGTAAACTTGGCTTTTAATTATTTATTGGGTAAAACAAATCACAAGGAAGTATGTGGCAAAGTGGCATGTAACGCAACTGGGAAGGCTATAAGAGTGGCGTGTGGATGGCTAGGGAGAACTGAGGTTCAAGTCACAATAAGAGCATATTAAGGGAATTATTTTTATGATTAGGATTGGTAAGTAATGGAACTCAAGTAAAAGTCTGTCAGGTGGAGTTTGAGTTGCTTAGGAGATTGAGTAAGGAGGGGATAAGGGAGAGGATTTAGGAGCTGATGAGAGAGAGTAGTATTGGCCGAATGGTGGACTCTTGAGGAGAAAGAGTTGGCCAGCCAAGGGTTTCTTTAGGGGGCAAATTTCGGCTAGGTCAAATGCCAAGTATAAATTCGGCATTTGGGGTAAGTTGTGCCATTTTCTAACCATCCTTCCTCCTCTTCTTTTCTTTTTCTCTTCATCTACTTTCTTCTTCTTTTCCTTCATAGCCGAATTCTTCTATCACTCTACTCAACACCATTTTATTGCCATTATTTCAAAGCCTTACAGCCGAATATCATAAAAGCTAAAATCCCGAAAGCCTATATTTTCTTTGCTAAAATATCCTAGCCAAACCTACTGATTTTTCTTCATCCTTTTTGGTCGATTCTTTCTTTTTCTAAACCCTAAACCTCTGTCGACAAAGCCGCTACAAAACCCTCATCTTTTCTTCACTGTTACAAAAAGCTCAAAACGCATAGCCATAGGGACATAGCCGAATTTTTAAGAGCACTAAAGGTTAGATTTTTTATAACATTTGAGGGGTTAGATCTGCATCAGAATCGAGTAGGAATCAACTGGGATCATTGACCGAAGAAACCGGTGGTAAGTTTTTGAACCTATTCTTTATTTTGGGTTTAAGAAAAGCTGAAACCCCTCAAGGTTTAAAGAGGCTGTCGATTTGGGCTCTGAGGCTCTAGGGTTGTGATAACTATGTTATTTTGATAATAGTGTGATCTAGAGGCTGCTGATTAAAGGCTTGGACAAGTGGAATGACTGGATCTAGACATAGTCGCTAATTTCGGCAAAGGTAGGATCACTAGTGCCTAAGATGTTAATGGCCGAAATTTTGGTAAGGGATTCTATATATAAGTGCGATTGGGTTCATAGTTAACATGTTAGTGATTGACAGTAGGCAACTCGTGTGTGGAAATCATTAGCGTTTCGTCGCAAATAGGTGTGTAACTGACACCCTCTCATAGACTAGATTGACAAAAGCCAAAAAGCTGAAATACTGAAAAGTCAGTATTTTGGGAACTTGCGAGTATGCGAAGGCTCGTAAGATAGATGGGTTAATATTTTTGGTAATCTAAAGTGATAAAACTGCAGTACGCACGATTTCATGCATTTTGATATTTTGGGCTTAATGGGCCAAAATTGGGTTAATGGGCCAACGGACCCAACACGGTAAGTGTGCATTGGACTTTTTTTTTATTTATTTGCTTTCATGATTTGGGGTTTTAAGTTGTAATAAGGCCGCTCGATTTTTTTTTTATGGCTTGGTATGATTTGATAAGATAGATATACTTTATTTTTAACTGTTGAAATTGATTATCTTTAGGCGCGTTTTCAAAACAGTACTTGATTTCAAAATAACACGACAACAAGTAAAGCTTCCGTAATGAAACTGTTTTCCAAAAATTAATCACTCATCTTCAAATAAACTAAATCGATTTGGCTATCTAAAAATACTCGAAGTTAAGGTGTGGCAATGGCAGTGTGCATATCTAGGATTGGATCCGAAGGGAGCTTGGTACTTAAGCAGTCCGATGGACTCACCTCCTCTTTTTCGGTTTCCTACCTGGTGCACAGCTTCCATTCACTTTAATCTATAATGGATTTGTCTTTTAAACACCTAAGTAAGTTTTTGATTAAAAACATAAAAGGTTTTGAACGCTTCGATATAACACGTCAGATCCGGTCATAACGTCTAGGCCAGGTTTGGGGTGTTACAGTTCCATACTTTGCCTTTGGTAGCTAGGTATCCCTTGCACTCTTTACAGTTTGCCTTGAAGTGTCCTTTCGTGCTATAAAATAAGAGAAACAAAAGCATGAGTAGTGGCTCTTGAATCGATGACTTAGTGGTCTATTAAATCTTCTACTAAACAAGCTTTTATCATTAAGAGTTTCATACTTTGCCCTTGGTAGCTAGGTATCCCTTGCACTCTTTACAGTTTGCCTCGAAGTGTCCTTTCATACTTCAAATGAAGCATTTAGACTTAGATTAGTCTTTAGGCTTTCTGATTCTCTTCCTTTCCACTTGTGGTGGCCCAAAGGCCTTAGCCTTGTCTTTTTTAGTGCGCTTTCCCTTTCCTTTTGAGAATTAAGTGATAACTTTGTTTGCTTCTACTCTTCAGACCGACTGACCGCCATTCAACATCAACTCATAGGACTATAGTTACTTCATGAGCTGTGTAAGCGTCAGGCTCTTGTTTCCAAGGTTATAATTGGCCCGAAAGCCGGCAAACACCTTGGATAAGCTTTTGAATACCATCTCAATTTAGGTGTTCTGGTCCAAATTGGCCTCATTGTTCTCGGCCTCGATAAATTATCCCACAAGAGTGATTATATGGTCTTTAACTAAGTGTCGAGATTTTTCTAAGCATTTATCAAACTAGTTATAGCAGACTGTCGAGCCAAGATAGCTTGCCCACCGAACATGTCTTGTAGGTTATCTAGAATCGCTTTAGTAGTCTTACAGCTCTCCAGTTGCTTATACAAAGTGTTGGTCGCACTTGTCAGCATATAGCAATGAGCTATCTCATCAGACTCTTCCCAACATTTTTTAGCCTTAGCTTGAGTGGCTAGAGGGCACTTAGTATAAAAAACTATTTTAAGTTTCTCACAGCTCAGGATAATTATCAGGTTCCTTTTTCATTCTTTATAGTTGTTTTCGTTTAGTTTGTTTTCAGTGAGTATGTTTAATAAATGAGTTGGTGCCATTTTTGAACTGAAAATAAAACTTTCATATATTAATATCTTTACATTAAGTAAATGTTTGGAAAATTTTGCAGCACTACAATATGCATTAAAATGATGCATGCATCTTACATTAAACCCTAAAAAACATTTGTAAGTTATTGTAATATAATTCCCACACCCACTGAATCAATCCACTGTGGGGTGATCATGATCTACTAGTAAGAACATGGATTTTCATCCAGTTAGTACATGAACCTAATCCTTAGGCATTCACACGTACTAATAATCATGTAACATATGGCCATCATTTTAACTTAAGTAGAGCTCTGTGAGGAGTTACTTAACTAGAAGATCTTGAGTGTATAACCATCAACTCAACATCTGTCACATCATGCACCACAAATGAGTTATTGTGGGACAATCTCACCGAGTAGCATGCTTTGACTAGTTGTCCTCTTTTGAAGATAGAATTTTTTGACCTATTGCATGATAATGCTTACTACAAGGGCTGATCCAATTATTATTTGATCACAAGAGAATTCTTCTTTCTTTCAGGAAATCTCCTTAGTGAAATTCACATAGCAATCTTACCGTGGGGTAGTGCACTGCTATGCCATTACAAGAGACCATTGATAGAGGTCTTAGTTCTTTTTTAGGGACATTTTGCCACTCAATATTTTAAAAACATGCAAGGTTTTAAATTTTCAATTTCAGCATGTATGATTAATATATGCATGACAAGTACATGTGACACTCTTTTCTAAACTATATGACTTACTTATCTCATACATGCATCACATCTTATGACAATTTTATACTCTTCATATTCATTTATTCATAAAATTAACAATTTTGATTCTCCACAGTTTTTTTAAAGGAAAAATTGAAGAAGTGAATGTGAACTGTGCACCGGGTAAGGTCCTAGGAAAGGAAGGTGAGTCTTATTTGACCATTTAAAAACCAAGCCTTTATTTGCTAGATCCAAACCTAGACATGCACCTTCTTATTACCACATTTCTCACAATAATTGAATAACATAAAGAAGTGAATTGAACAATACAACACATGTATTTTCTCATTACACCCTTATTATCTTTAATTGATTGAATGTGGATCATCTTATACATATTGATAAGTCGTAATTTATACATATTTTTATCTAATGCTTAGCACATTTTTGGATGAATTATCATTAGATTTGTGGAATTTAATGCTCCTAATCCTTTAATTTCATATCTTATACTTAGGTAAGCATAGGAAAGTAAAAAAATGAGAAACGGGCCAAAAACGGAGAAAATGGGCCAACGTGGGAAATCAACGTGGCCTGGACTTCCTCACACGGGTAGAACACATGCCCATGTCTTTTTAGCAGACTTCAACATGGCTTAAAGTCACCCTAACATGGGCGTGTCTATTTCATAGCCTTGAACATGGTTTGAAGCATTTGCACACAGGCGTGGCACACGGCAGTGTCCCTATCAAGCCCAAGTTGAGTTCTATTCAAAAAAGGGAAATTTTAAGGGTTTCAAAGCATTCTAAAGCCTATTTAAAAGACCCTAAAGGAGGATTAAGAAGACACACAGAGTAGGAAGTAAGGAATTACTCGAAGAAAGCCGATTGATCCATCTCAGAAGTCGGATTCTCCTTCAAGACTGAAGATCTCCCTTCAATTTCCTTTAGGGGTTTTTGGGTTTTCTTTATGTTTTGTCATTATTATTCTTCTGAGATGCTTTCTTTTATAATTATAAACTAAATCCCCTAAATACCTAAGGGGGATGAAACTTAAGACAGATCTTGTTAATATTTTCTAAATTATATGATAAATACTTGATTTGTTCTTAATTATGCGTTTTTAATTCTTGTTTTAATATTCCAAGATATTGATTTAAGTATTGATATGCTTATTTATAGGAGTAAAAGTTCCTGTCTAAGAGTAGATCATTCATAATTAAGCGGAGTTGCATGTAATCCTAGAGATAGGATGACATAAATCTACTGGATTAGAGTCAAATCTAATAAGGGAATCCATAGATCGAGTTAATGCAACACTAGAGGTTTTCATTAGAAAGAGATATCAATTAATCAACCTACGGTTAGAAGTTATTAGTCTCGAGAGGGATAATAATATAATTTAAGGATTTCTAAGGATCAAGTCAAGTGAATAAATAATCTAGTTTAGAGTCGAATAACAAGTGAAGTCTAGGTGGATTCTTCCTTGGGTATTGTCTAAATCAATCAGTTTTCCCAAAGGTATTTTCCCAATTTACTTCTCGCACCACTATGACCACGCAAAATCAAGGTAAGTCAAGCTTAGACTATAAATAAGCACTTTTCGGGAGGCAACCCGAGCACTAATGGTATTAATTTCTTTTAATTTTAGTGTTTAACATCTAAATCACTAACTGAATCCCTGAACACAAGTTTTCCAAATCCACACGGCCAGGCACACGGGCGTGCCTTAGGCCGTGTGAAAACAGAGCAAAAGAACCTGTCAAATTAACACGGGCGTGTGCATATATACACAGGCATGGGAGAAGCAAACGATGCAGTACATGGCTGTGCTACATGACCGTGTGCACCAACACGCCCAAAGTACACGGGTATGGGCCGAATTCTAGATGCACCCAAATTTGAAAATTACAAAAAACACGAGTTGAAATAAGGGCACACGGGCGTGCCCCACGGCCTTGTGCCCCAATATTTATATAAACCCCTCCTTATTCATTATCTCCTTCCCCAAAAACCTAACCCTAGCCACCGCACACCCCTTCCCCCCCACCGACCGACCACCTTTAGCATCCCAAATCTCCCTCATTCTTCCATTTTTCTTCCTTTCCATACCTCATTTCCCATCTCTTTTCACTTTCTCCCTCTTTTCTCTTCTCATCATCTTCTTTTTTTCTCTTTTTCTTCCTTTCCTACCACCCTTCCCTTCTTTCCTTTCTTTTCCCTTCTTTTCCCCCTTACATCCTCCACCGCATGGCTTACCTCTACGCCTGTGATCGACCCAAGTCGTACACTCCCAGGCCACCACCGTCACCCCCAGCCAACTCACTACTACCCATCATCGGTTCCCCTCTTTTTCTCTATTTTTACTTAGTTATTTTCATCTTTACTAAATTTTATTACTACCTATTTTGTATTTTACTTGTTTAGAGATTATTAGTGCTTAGTTGAACTTGGTTTTGCTTAAATGTTGATCATTCCATATCTATTTAGTATTGAACATTAACATTATTTTGCATAAATTTTTAGGGTCATCATCTCCTGTTAGTCATTTTTTCACATTCTACTTATTTCGTTGCTTGATTGACTCATTTGCCTAGTGTGTTAATTCTTGCAACTGAATTTTAGGATTGTTTTCGCAGGCACATTATGTCAAACCCACGAGGCAAAAAGACTGCGGTTCCCGCATCGAAGAAGAAAAAAAGAGCAACATCCTTCTTGGGTCCTACTTTGGAGATCCGACACCCATTCCTCCAATTCCCACCAGGAAATTAGGAGGAACTATTTCAGATACTACGGGCCCGACCCTTGGGAGTGGGTCGATGTATCGATTGGGCCGTACTAGAACAGATCTAACTTGCTGACGTAGTCCGAGCCCTCTTGACTACTGACCCATAAGGGCTCTTCTTCGAGATCATTGAGTTGACATATCTCGAGCTCATGTTGGAACTCTATTCAACCTTCCACCTCCAAACCATCATGACAAATTTTGATGATCCTGGAACAGTCTAGTTCCGTCTTGGCAGTTTAGTCCGCCAGTTGAGCGTACCTGAGTTCGGTGTTGCATTGGGACTGTATACGGAGGAGTTCATGGATGAAAATGACCTCGACACTCTCCATCGCCACATCTACTATTCTCTTTCGAAGTACTGGAATGCCCTCATCTCTGTCTCGGCCACTTATGACCCTAGCCACTCCAAGGCATCAGCTCTTGCCCCATCCTTGAGATATTTACACGCCATCTTAGCACACACCTTGATAGAACGGCGAGAGAGTACCGACGTTGTTAACACTAACGACCCCTATTTCTTATAGAGCATGGAGCATAGGACGTATTCGACCTAACCTATTTCATTTCCCTATCCATTCGCCATCAGACGGAGTGGCATAGGAAGGGGGTCATTTCCATCGGCCTTTGTGTGACTCGCCTGGCAAGGTACTTCGATCTCCTCAACACGGCGGCGCAATTATCCTCCCTCACCTCATCGGTCAGATGTCCCCACAAGGCATCTCTAGTATGCTCCATATGAGATGATCGAGTGACGATATGGCTTTGACCCTCTTCAGTATCCCCTCGTCCAGTCAGTCAAGCAGGAAAACCCAAAGGACATTACTGATGATGTTCCTCCACCTCACGAGGCTCTACCATCTCAGGCACCACCTATTTATCGACCAGTTCATGCGGCTGCTTCACTCTCTGACATCTCTAAGCGCCTCACACGATTCGAGCAGCAATGTTTTCAGCAATTTGATCATATTGATGCCATTCTACATCAGATTTGTCAGCACCTTTACATCTCATCGCCACTCCCACCTCGCGAACCATCTGGCGATGAAGATTTTTAAAGACTTTCTATTTATTATTTTTACTTTTATTTTTATTTATCTTTTTCAATTACTTTTAATTTTATTTCTTTTTAAGATTATTTTTATTTCATTTTTAGGTATTACAATTTATATTACGTAATTTATGCTTTTGACTATCTCTTTATGAGTAATCATGCTTCTCTATATTTCCTAAAGAATTATTGATTTTAT
Organism: Gossypium anomalum; assembly: GCA_025698475.1. Taxonomy (NCBI): domain Eukaryota; kingdom Viridiplantae; phylum Streptophyta; class Magnoliopsida; order Malvales; family Malvaceae; genus Gossypium; species Gossypium anomalum. The sequence continues at coordinate 53,335,635 of CM046968.1, read as the reverse complement.
CGCAGTTATAAAGAGCTGCAAAGCTCACTATTACTTAGGAATTTACAACTCCATTGGAAAAGGTCCTCCACGACTGCTATGTCCTGCCCGACCACCACGATAACCTCTTCGCTGGACACTGTGGTTGTGGAACCTAACCTCTACCACCACCGGAGAATCCTCATCCTTGCCTTAGCTGATTACTTTCCATAAATACAATTCAAGGAATCCATCTAACATTCAGGAAGTTTCACTTCTCTCCCTATCTTATGATCTTATAATTATATTTTCTAATAAATCTATCTTTGTACATTGAGGGCAATGTACATCTTAAGTGTGGTGGGTTATTTATATCACTATTAGAAAAATCCCTGAATTTTATCTTATTCTCATGTGACTCACTTATATCACAATTAAAATAAATTTTGATTAATTTATGATTTTTATTGATATGTCTTGAATTAAAACATAGGTATTTATGCATTGATGGTTTAAACTTTAAGTAATTAAAGAATCAAGCTTGATAAGTTGATTTTTGAGTATTAAAATTTTAGGTTATTTCCCCAAGTTTAGGTATTATCTTAGAGCTGAAATTCATAGAGTTAACATCAAAAGGCCATAATTTTTGTGAGATCTTGAGCCTTTAGAGCATATATTATTTCTTCTATGCTCACTTTTATTGTTGTTATGAGTAAGTCAATAGTGATTTGTTATTCTAGAACTTGCTTCGATTATGCATGTCAAGACCACACCATTGATTTGATATGTAACAGTCCGATTTAGACCCTAGTCAAAATAGTGGTTTTGGGACCACAAATTCGAGTTTAAAAAATATTTTAATATTCTTTTCTATGTCTGTGATATGTAAATTTGCATTTGTAAAATTTCTGTGATTTAAGTTGTCTGTTTCTGTGCTTAATTATGAAAAAGGATTAAATCGCGTAAAGTGTAAAAGTTGAGTGCTAGATGATAAAGCACCTATTTGGTTTGGCTTAGTTAAATAAAGGTCCTTGCATGGTAATTATACCATTGATAAAGTAAGTGGACAAAATTGGACATGTGTTAGGTGAATTTAATGTTTATTAATGAATGATATTATGGTAAAGCATGAATTAAAGAAAACAAATTTCATGCATGTGTTCATAAAACACCTATTATAACCGAAAATCAAAGAAAATAAAAAGAAGAAAGCCATTTAGGGTTCGGCTAGATTAAGGCTCAATTAAGGTATGAATTTTCGTCCATTTTTTGATAATTTCTACTTTTCTGTAATCATTGTTTCGTGTTCTTCAAAGCCCATGTCTGAATTTCTATTTATATTAAAGATTTTGTGAAATGTCATTGTTGATATCATGAGTTTTTTGATGTTCTTGGATGAATTATGAAGGCTTGATAGATAATTTATAAGTTTTGTCTTTGAATTTTTATAAAATAGAGCTATTTGGGCTAATTTGTGAAAATGAGGTTTTGAAGGACTAATTTGTGAATTAAATATGTTATTTGGACTTATATGAAAGTTATGAGTATTCGGTCAAACTATAGTCTTGGTGAATTTTGCATATTTGTGATTTTGTGAAAAATAGACTAAATTGTTAAAGTGTGAAAATGTAAGGGCTAAAGTGAAAAGTGCCCTAAATATGTGTTCATGGATTATTTTGAATGAAATGAATGACTGAATGATTGAATTTGAATTGAATTAGATCAAGAACAAAGAAAATCAGACTTAGATCGACGGAAGTCTAAAGTAGTTGAATAGTTGACTTGGTTCGTCCGAAATCTATACGAGGTAATTCAAACTACACTTACGTGTTAAGTTGATAGGATTCTGTGTATAATAAACTGTTATCTGCATTGGACGGCCTTGAGAGCCTGATGAATAAACTCTGATAATATGCTGGTGTATGAGATGTTCTGTATGTTCTTGGAAGAACGTTGACATTGTTCTGAGATATCGTGTAAGACCGTGTCTGGGACACAGGCCTCGATCTGAGATTTCGTGTAAGACCCTGTCTGAGACAGAGGCTTCGATACTGAATTTCATGTAAGACCACTCTGGGACGTCGGCATTGTACCTGTCTATGAATATCTATTCTATTTCTGGATTGTCCAATGATAAAATATGATATATGGAATAAGTATATGGAATGTATAATTCATACATGTACGTTTGTATCGTACTAGATTTTTGAATAGAAAAGACTATGTTTCTGTGAAGTAAGGAAATATTCTATGAGACGGTGGTGATTTCTGGCCATTAACTGTTACTCATAGGTTATGTTAGTTGTGTAATTGTATTTGACTTACTAAGCTCTTTGTAGCTTACTCTGTGTGAATTCTGTCTGTTTTATAGTTATAGTAGCTACGGAAGGCTCAGGATAGTCGAGGATTGTCACCACACTATCAAGCTCATTTTGGTACTTTTGGAAATGTACATATTTATAAGTAAGGCATGTATAGGCTAGAAGGTTTAAGAATGTAAGCTTGATATGTATATATGTTATGCCATGTCAATTGGCTAGCAAATGATATGTTTGTGCATTGTTTTGGAGTATGTTTGTAATGTGCCATGTTCTAATGTGAAATGGTCATCTTTAAGTATGAAATTGGTTGAGAATGATGATATGAATGTTGTCTATTATTGCTTGTAGGATTGGACCCAATTGGGGTGGCAAATTGGCTTAAACCAAGCCTGCCTTGTGCCATACGGTCAGGGAACACGAGTGTGCCTTGTGGCCGTGTGAAAAAGTCAGTAGCTAGCTAAATTTGACACGGTCATGGCACACGGCCGTACCTATTAGCTGTGTGAAAAAGTCAGTATAGGACCTATTTTTGGCACAGTTGGATCACATGGGCGTGTCTGATGCCCGTGTGAGTCACACGGCCTAGTCACAGAGGCTTGTGACTTTATCAGTTTTGAAAAGTTTGATTAAGTTCTAAAAATTCTGAATGGGTTCAGTTTAGTCTCGACCTTTCTTAAATGTACGTTTTTGGTCTCGTAGACCATCTTAAAGTGTGAATTGTGGTTGAATGCTTATGTATTAATGTTATTTGATATCTGTGATTCTATATTATTTCTGAAATGCTCTGTCCGTCCGGTGATGCCCCTTACCCATTCCGGCAACGGTTACGGGATAAGGGTGTTACATACTATGTCAAGATGATAAAGGCATTTAGGTTTAACCCACTCACTCCATAAAAGCCTACCTTCATAATTAACCCTTAGTGAACCCCCTTAAGCCTAACAAGCCATTCATTGATTTACCCCCAATATCAACCCATAACCCATTATTGTTGAAATCTCCTAAATTAATTTGATCCCTATTTTGTCGAGATTTGATTTGAATAAATTGCTTAGCTATGTTTTATTTTTGATAGTTAGCAAAGTTCTATGTTACTTGATTTGTTCTTAAAAAAAACGAAATTATGTAATGCTTGGGTTTAAACGATGTTATCCATAAAGAAAAGCTCAATGCTAGGTTATCTAATTAGGAATATAATTTTTCAGTTTTAGTATTTTTCTAGTTAAGTAATTTTTCAATTCAATCTCGATTCTAACCTTCTGTTTTAGCTTGTGACCATACCCCCTAAACCAAAGCCACGTTACAACCCTCTAAAGACCTTTTGATTGATGTATCATCTCAATATATAGTGGTGGAGATTTGATTTTCACGCAAGCCTATGGTAATAACTTTTCATATTGACTAATAAGTGCTAAATTTGTTTTCCTTAAACACCTTAAGTGATTTGAGTGAATCTTTAGTGAGGATGTTAAACTCTGTGACATTTTGAATCAAAGGTGATTACTTAGATGAGGGGAGAAACCTGTGTTTTTCCTGATAAAATGCTCAACTTGGAATCTTTGAAACTTTAATATTCTTCTAGTTGAATTCTCAATGTATGATTACTTATTGATTATTCTGAGATATTATTGATAGGAATTATAAGTTGAGAAAAATGAATTCTTAACTGTGAATTGAGGATTTCGCTTGAGGACAAACAAACGTTTAAGTATGGGGGTATTTGATAAGTCGTAATCTATACATATTTTTATCCCATGCTTAGCATATTTTTGGATGAATTATCATTATATTTGTGGAATTTGATGCTCCTAATCCTTTAATTTCATATCTTATACTTAGGTGAGCATCGGAAAGTAAAAAGAACGAGAAACGGGCCAAAAACCGAGAAAATGGGCCAACGTGGGAAATCAACATGGCCTGGACTTCCTCACACAGGTAGAACACACACCCGTGTCTTTTTAGCAGACTTCAATACGGCCTAAAGCCACCCCAACACAAGCGTGTCTATTTCACAGCCTTGAACACGGTTTGAAGCATTTGCACACAAGCGTGGCACACGGCCGTGTCCCAGTCAAGCCCAAGTTGAGTTCTATTCGAAAAAGGGAAATTTTGAGGGTTTAAAAGCATTCTAAAGCCTATTTAAAAGACCCTAAAAGAGGATTAGGAAGACACACAGAGTAGGAAGCAAGGAATTACTGAAGAAAGCCGATTGATCTATCTTAGAAGCTGGATTCTCCTTCAAGACTGAAGATCTCCCTTCAATTTCCTTCTAGGGTTTTTGGGTTTTCTTTATGTTTTGTCATTATTATTCTTCTGAGATGTTTTCTTTTATAATTATGAACTAAATCCCCTAAATACCTAAGGGGGATGAAACCTAAGACGAATCTTGTTAATATTTTTTGAATTATATGATAAATACTTGATTTGTTGTTAATTATGAGTTCTTAATTCTTGTTTTAATATTCCAGGATATTGATTTAAGTATTGATGTGCTTATTCAGAGGAGTCAAAGTCCCTATCTAAGAGTAGATCATTCATAATTAAGCGAAGTTGCATGCAATCCTAGAGATAGGACAACATAAATCTTCCAGATTAGAGTCAAATCTAATAAGGGAATCCATAGATTGAGTTAATGCAACACTAAGGGTTTTAATTAGAAAGAGATTTCAATTAATTAACCCGGGGTTAGACGTTATTAGTCTCGAGAGGGATAATAATATAATTTAGGGATTTCTACGGATCAAGTCAAGTGAATAAATTGTCTAGTTCAGAGTCGAATAACAAGTGAAGTCTAGGTGGATTCTTCCTTGGGTATTGTCTAAATTAATCAGTTTTCCCAAAAGTATTTTCTCAATTTACTTTCTGTGCATTCTTAGATTAATTAACTAGTTTAGATAAAACAACTCCCCTTATTCATAGGCTAGATAATAAAAAGAAGGTTAATACTAGTACTTTTAGTTCCTATGGGTTCGACATCCAGTCTTGCTATAAACTATACTACTGTTCGATAGGTACGCTTGCCTTCATCGTGATAATAGTTAGTTTTCAAATACGATCAATCATAAATTTAAGACTTATCGCGAGTGCAATCACATATATGTCACATTTATATCATTAACAATTATTAAACAGATATATAATAAGATGGGTGAGTAAAAAAATTATCAGCAAAGATTTCCATGGTTCTATTTTTAGAAAATAAATGAAAAACCAAAAATTACATAGTTTTTCACCACAAGGCATTCCTTGTGTCTTCAACCGCCATCACTCTATCTTTTCCTCGTCATGGACTCCTTTTTGAAAAAAATTATATTTGTATCCTATGTCCGTTTCCAACTCACAAGAATTCTATATAGACTAAAAATAATAATCTTATGTACACATGATAGTCCACGGTCTATTTCTTGAAAACCACAACCTTGGCCAAAATTAATAATTATATAACAAATATATAATAAAGCATTCATTCACATACATTCCCCTAAACATGTGAATAATTACAAGATGAAAAGAGAGATTCGGTCTCAGTTTACACTATAAACATAACACAACTTGGCTTTGATACCAAATGTTGGAAAAAATCTGGTTTGAAAATGCTTTTCTTGCACAGTAGAAAATTAAAAATTTGAAAATTGACTCAGTTTATGATATTTATAGCAATAAACCCTAACCAAATTCATACTTGTGTTTTTGGCTTAGTGGACGTTCGTTATTCTCGACTTTCAACCAAATGATCTTCTCCACTATTCTCGTACCATGAACTACTTCGAGTGTGGGCTCGAACCAATTGAATCGAAATATAGAACTAGAAAAAATTTTCTTTCCTTTTGGGGTGAAAAAGGAAATATAGAAACCGGTAAAATTGTTATTCTAGAAAAATATACCTAACAGTTGAGAATAATTTCTCTCTATTTTTCGATAGAATAACTAAATCTCAAAGTTGTGTAAATAGCTCTGTCGGTGTCATCTATTTATACTAAGAGAAAATAGAACCCTTGTTGAGTTGTAGTGGTTTATTTCAAATAAAAAAACATCCTAGTTAGAATAGGTATAGGGTGGATGACACACCCTAGTATTCCTACTAAGGTTGTTACCCCATTCATGTCTATAAGGGATTTTTGGGTCTCTCTCCCATCAAGTCCAATTACGAGTACTTCCCGGACTTTAGGTATGTCACACTATGAACGTAACAAATGAATAAACCCATAAATGGATTCATGATCTATTCTTCTTAGGTCTAGTCTAATGTACTGTCAATCCAATCAGTCACATCTATGTCTTTATCTTCTGGAAGTCATCCACTCTGGAAGTCATCCACTCCGATGCCCAAGACAAAGCATCTCCCCAATTGAACTTTAAAGATGACATATTAGTCTTTCAATCGGTTTGCTCATTTCCGATTAGACTAAGGACATGTTTAAGTTAGTCTACTAATATAAGTTGTATTTTCATATTATGATCCAACCATGTACTATCGCTTAGTATTAGTTAAACATTAGACAACCAATGAGCAACATTTGCTTCCATTTTGCTTTGTGTGCAAAACCTATATAAGGAAAATCTGTTCGAAAAAAATTATAAGTTCACAAACGAATATACTACAATTAGGGCACAAGATCCAACACTTACCGAAAGGGATAAAACTCATAGGGTGTAAGTGGATCTATAAGAGAAAAAGGAATGTATATGGAAAAGTGGAAACTTATAAGGCCGGACTTGGAGCAAAATGTTATACTTAGAAATAATGTATTGATTACAAATAAACCTTCTCTCCGATTGCCATTCCCAAGTTAATCTACATATTGTTGTCTATTGTAGTGGCGGTTCTCGATTATGAGATCTAACAAATGGATGTTAAGATAACGTTTTTGAACATCGATCTTAAAAAGAACATCTATATTATGCAAACCCACTAAAGGAAATGAGCATGTTGGGGTTCACTATTATAACTTTATGAAATAATAAATAAATTGAAATTGATTTATCACATCATTTTGGTATATGAATTTGACTCTTCTTTAATGTAATATTTTTGTTATTTGGAGCTAATATGGTACTTGAATTTTAATAAAAAAATTATACATTTTGGTACCAAAAGGTAATAAGGTTAATTTTTTAGTATTTAATTTAATTTTTATAGTTGATTAGATAAAAATTCATAAATGACAAATAATGTTAACACAAATTTACAATTAATACTAAAATTAATTTATTAATAAAATTATGAAAAATCAAATATAATTTATTAGAGACCGAACAATCTATTGCGTTCAAAAAAAGAATCTATAGAAACAGCCTAACATAAAATGCTAATTTAGCGGAGTTTTCTCCAAAGGAATTCAAACATTTATAACGGATCAAATACGTTTCTTACTCTCATTCATCAGTTTCCAACTAATTTTCTCAACGTTCAATCATCTTGTTTGAACAAATGACCAAAAATGGAAATCAAAATAAGAAAAAAAATGAAACCATAATACTAAAGATAATAAAACCTTCTTCATTTTCCCTGGTTTGATTCCTTTAATCGCAGGGAAAAGAAAGAATAAAGACAAAAAGGAAAAGCTTTGGCAATGTTTGAGTTGCCATGGGGGTATAGAAATGGATTAGGTTAATCCCTTTTTGCATCAAAAACAAAGAAGAATTAGCCTTTTTAGGCGTACAGGAGAACTATTAATTTGTTCCTTTTTATGAAAAAAAAAAAAAAAAAATCTTTTCCTGCTTTGTTTTCCTGTACGCCTCCATTGAAGGTTTCTTGAGTGTTATTATTTTTCCACGGATTTCTGATTCTATCCATGAAAAGGATGAAGTATCTATCAAATTTAATTGCTGGGGTTTGTCTGATATTCAATCTTATTCTTGTTTCAAGCCAGCCATTGTTTGTGGACTGTGGGTCAAAGGGTGGGAAAGATGAATATGGAAGAACATGGGTAGAAGATGCCAAATACCTGACTTCCTCTCAAAATTCAGAACAAGCTGGAGCTCAAGATCATGACCCTTTACTTCCTTCAACACTTCCATACATGAATGCCAGAATCTTCAAATCCCAAGCAACCTATAAGTTCCCTAAAAAAGCTAAGGAGCGTTACTTCCTCAGGTTCCATTTTTATCCTTCAACTTTCAGAAACTACGATGTTTCCAAATCATATTTCGCAGTGGCAGCTGGAGAGATTACCTTGATGAACAATTTCAGCGCTGCAATCACGTGTCGAGCACTTACGCAAGCTTATCTTGTACGAGAGTATTCCTTGGCACCTTCAGATTCTGATAGTTTAGAGGTTACATTTACACCTTCAACCAACTATTCAGACACTTTTGCTTTTGTTAATGGCATTGAATTGGTTGCAATGCCAAACTTGTTTGGGACGGCACCTATGGTGGGTTACCGTCAGGGGGGCGTCTTGGATGTGCGGACAGAAAATTTGCTGACCATGTATAGAGTAAATGTTGGTGGACAATTCATACCTCCAAACAAAGATGCTGGTGGCCTTTCAAGAACTTGGTATATCGATGATACTTATTTGAATGGTGCTGTACAGGGACTCAGTATTCAATCTGATAAAACAATTAAGATTGATTACGGCAACATGTCAACTGGTACAGCTCCTGAAGATGTTTATAGCACAGCAAGGGTAATGGGAAAATATGGTAAAGTCAACTTGCAGACCAACCTCACATGGGTGTTCCGAGTTGACTCCAATTTCACATATCTTGTGAGGTTACATTTTTGTGAGTTACAGTTTGATAAACTGAACAACAGAATGTTCAACATTTACCTCAACAATCATTCAGCTATAGCTGACCCTTATCCAGCTGATATACTTGCTTGGACAAATCAGAAGGACGTTGCCACATACAAAGATTTCGCTCTAGATCTCAATGATGAATCAGGTCGTGAACAGATTCGAGTAGATCTCAACCCTTCAGCTATACACAAACCAAGGTTCTTTAATGTTATGCTCAATGGACTTGAGATTTTCAAGGTTAGTGAAGGGAGAAGTTTGGCAAGTCCAAATCCGGAACTGTCGGCTATGATGATTCAAGAGGACCAAGTGGTGATGAACAAGCCTAAGACGTTTTCTAAGTCCAGCGATAATATAGTTGTTGTTGGAGCTACCGGAGGAGCGGCAGCGGCCTTCGTGGTGGTTGCACTATTAGCTTTCTTCTATACAAAGAAGAGAAAAGTGCATGGGGTTGGATCACATACCTCCAGTTGGCTACCAGTTTATGGGAACTCCAACGTAGGAGGAAGCAGATCAAACAGCGCTCATCTTTCAGCCCTGGCGCAAGGTCTGTCTCGCCATTTCTCCATAGCAGAAATCAAGCAAGCCACAAATAACTTTGATGAATCTAATGTCATAGGTGTTGGAGGGTTTGGGAAGGTGTATAAAGGAGTTATTAATGGAGGTACCAAGGTGGCCATTAAACGATCCAATCCATCATCAGAACAAGGAATCAATGAGTTCCAAACTGAGATTGAGATGCTTTCAAAGTTGAGACACAAGCATTTGGTGTCTTTGATTGGGTTTTGTGAAGATGGTGGGGAGATGTGCTTGGTTTATGATTACATGGCCCTTGGAACTTTCAGGGAACACATTTATAACAACAAAAAATCAAATCTGTCATGGAAAAAAAGGCTAGAAATCTGTATTGGAGCAGCCAGGGGACTGCATTATCTCCACACTGGAGCTCAGTACACCATTATTCATAGGGATGTAAAGACAACCAACATTCTGTTGGATGAAAAATGGGTTGCAAAAGTTTCGGATTTCGGGCTATCCAAAACTGGTCCTGACATGAATCAACGCCATGTGAGTACAGTGGTGAAAGGTAGCTTTGGGTACTTGGACCCAGAATATTTCCGAAGACAGCAACTGACCGAAAAATCCGACGTTTACTCCTTTGGTGTTGTTCTCTTTGAGGCATTATGTGCTAGACCAGCTCTCAATCCTAGTCTTCCTAAAGAACAAGTTAGTCTGGCAGATTGGGCACTTAGTTGTCACAAGAAAGGAACACTGGATGACATCATTGACCCTCACTTGAAAGACAAAATAGATCCAGAATGTTTAAAGAAGTTTGCAGGAACAGCTGTGAAGTGCTTATCGGATCAAGGGATTGATCGTCCTCACATGGGGGATGTGTTGTGGAACCTTGAGTTTGCTCTCCAGCTCCAAGAAACTGCAGATAGTTCCGGCTCGTCCGGTGATCAAGGAAGTGTACACTCAAGAGATGTTAGTGTAAGAAACCCAAGAGAATCAGGCAACCTTAGTGTTGGCAGTGAACATGAACTGAATGAAAGTAAGGATGATAGTGTCATCTTCTCTCAACTTGTCAATCCAACTGGGAGGTAAAAAGGATAACTACTGCTCAAGCCCATTTCACAAAGGAAACCATAGAACTTAAGCATTACAAAAAGAAAAAAAAAAAAAAACAACAAAAAAACAAAAAAAAAAAACATATTTTTTTGTCTACTTCATCAGAAACAGGGTGATGTTTTATATTGTTTTTGTATTCTATATATTTTAACTAAAACTTATGTGTTTTTATCACCATCAATTTTACCATGTTATAAACTTGCATGGAATATGGTTTCCCTAAACAATGTATACCACTTCAATATTCCAAATGCTACATTATCCTAATTTTCCATTTCTTTTTTCAACCAAAAATTGTTTACCACATCTCTCCTCCTCATATTTAAACAAAACAGATGTGAGTGAAAAAAAATTTACATAACAAATAAATTTATAAAATTTTATTAAAACATCAAATAAAGTTTTAGTTAAAATAGTAAAAACATTGAAAATTATAATATTTTGAGTTTGAATCCCATCAAACACATTTTTTTTTACCTTTCATATGATTTAAAATGATAAAAATATTCCCACAATATTATTTATTATTTTATTAAAAAAAAGAATTTTTCGTAATTGCACAACTGAATTTATATAGATAGATAAGGAAACAAACCATATATATATAAACTTATAGTAGAAGCAATACTAAAAATACCAGACAAGTCTTTAAAAAATTGATGCACTTCAACCACTTATCTAGTTGTTGCAACCAATGCTAACTGAAGACATTGAGCAGAATAGTGAACATAATAAGCATCTCGACAATATGTAACACTCATATCCTGATTCAATTGTCATACTCGAGTTACGGAATGCTACAGTCATAATCGGAATAGAACATATTCAATTCACATTGATTATCTTAAACAACATAGAATACTTCATAAATGCATAATTATTAGTCAAATTTATCAAAAATTGTCCAAACATAGTCAATTCAATTTATGATTAAAAAATACGTCACTTCTCAGATCATATACGGTCTTATGTATACTCCATTACAATCCATAATTTAATTAGGACTAATTTGCAACATTCACAAAATTTCAATTCAATTATAAATCAAAACAATTTAAAGTTTTGATGTAGTCATCAAAAGTCAATAGCCAATCAGTATTCATAGCATATATGCGAAAATAGAACTTAAATAGGGTCTATGAAACCTTAAATTAGTTTGGAAACAAACATGAACTAAACTAAAACAAAATAGAAAAATATGAAAAAAAGAAAAAGAAAACAGAGGTCACATGGCCGTGTGGCCAGGCCGTCTAATAGAGGCTAGCTTGTGTGGCCTCAAATATGGTCGTGTGGCCTCAAATATGGTTGTGTGGCTATTCCACAAGCCCTTGTTCTCAAACTGTGTGCAATTCAAAATAGGGTCACAGCTCGTGTCTCCAGGCCGTGTAACAAACTGAACCCGTGTGAAAAATCCTCTACTAAAATCAACAAGACACATGACCGTGTGGAGAGATAGTGGGTGGCACACGACCATGTGGTAGACCATGTCCCAAGCCATGTGCAACCAAAGTGACTTCAAAAACAAGTAATTCCAATCAACATTTCTTAGGTATCAAACCCAACCATTTTCACCTATTCAAAACATATTCAAACATGTAAAAAAAACATACCAAAAACATTCAACCTAAGTGCCTAACCAATTTACCCTCATTGTTACCACAATTCAAAACATTTAGAATCTAAATCATATACATCATTTCTCAAATCCCAAAACATGTTTCTATCAAGCATTTCATAACCTTAAACCACAGTCAAAACCAAACATGTAAAGGCATGAATCTTACCAATTATATATGTAACGCCCTCATACCCGAGACCGTCGCCGGAGTCGAGCTTGAGGTGTTACTAAACTTAATTCATTAATTAAACAACTCAAACAATTTTATTTTAAAATTTTCAAACAAGCTGGCTAACTACATCACAGTCTCTTAAAAATTCATATCTCGAGTTCTGAAACTCGAAATTAAGATCCGTAAATTTTTCCTGAAACTAGACTCATATATATATCTACTAATATTTTTCTAGAATTTTTGGTTTGGTCAATTAGTACATTTTATTAGTTAAATTCTCCCCTGTTTTAGGATTCGACTGCTCTGACCCTTGTGTATTACGAATCAGATATCTCCCTGTACAGAGTTTCAAAGATTATGCCGTTTCTTTATCTTAAAACTAGACTCAATAACGAGTCTGTACATATAAATTATGGCTTCTACTTATTTTTTTAAAATTTATGATGAATTTTTAAATTCAGAACAGGGGATTTAGAGATCATTCTGACCCTGTACCACCAAAACTTAAATATCTCATAAAATATGACTCATTTACCTATTTTGTTTCTTCCACATGAAAATAGATTCATTATTATTAAATTCCATATTTTATTCATCATTTAATTATATTTCTACTATTTTTAGTGATTTTTCAAACTCACGTCACTGCTGCTGTGAGATTCTGTTTTATAGCAAATTTCAATTTACTATAGATTTTCAAGAACTAAATAGCATTTTAAACATACATGACATCAAATATGATTTAGATTGGCCATTCCAATTGCTAATCATTTACAAACCCTTTTCTTACCAAACCATAACCATATCATAAGATCATTTACACAAAGTAAGTATATTGCTATACATGCCACTCTCAAAATATACAAGTCAATTTACCAATTTAAGTCCTCGGATAGTGTGAACGAGTCTTCGATCTATCCTGATTCTCAAGCCGACTTGTCAAAACTACAATGAATAAAAAGGAGGGAGTAAGCATAAATTCTTAGTAAGTTTACATGCCAATAATAAGTAACATGATCATGCAATCCAACATAAACATCATTAAAACACCCATAACATAAGAATACTTACTATCTTACCACAATTTTGTCTCACCAAGTTCTTAACCAAGGATTAAACTCATATGTAACACCCCAAACCCGGCCTGGATGTTATGGCCGAATCTGATGTGTCACACGCAGTTTAAAAATCCATGTTTCGTTTTATTATCTAAAAACCGACTATTGTTGAGCTAACCAGAATGAATGGAGGTCATGCGCGCACTGGTGAGGTATCCAAAAGCAGAGGAGGTGAGCCATGAAGGCTACTTAAGTACCAAGCTTTTGATTGGATCCAATCCTAGACATGCCCACCACCATTGCCACACTTTGGAAAACAAGTTGAATTTCATTTAAGTAGTTATCTTTGTTATTCCAATTATGTGTGTCGTGGTGTTATTTTGAAAACAAGTATCATTTTGGAAACGCGTCCTAAGTCTAGCCCAATTGTTATCAACCAATTTAAATAAAATAATCCCAGAAAAGAAAGAAAATAAAGTTAAAGTTAAAATGGCCTTATTACAACCCGAAAATAGATAATAAATAAAGTAAACTTAGTGAAAACCAAATACTTATTCAAAAGCCCAAAAGCGATCACCATGGCCACTTTGAATCCCCTCCGGCTCCAAGTCCGCAAATCAATGCTCACCTGCAAGGTTAAGGAAAGGGGGGGTGAGTTTGGAAACTTAATGTGCAACAAGCCCCTTTCAGAGCCCAAAACAATATCAGCCTGCTGGGCCTAAGCCCAAATCCAATCTCAACATATACTGGGCCGAAGCCTTTTCATATTTCATAACACTGGGCCGAAGCCTTTACTGTAAACGGTATGGTCCATAAGCCCATTTCGATTTCACATGTATTATTAATGCATGAATGCAAGCCCATTTGGGGAGACTACTCGACCCACCATCCGCTACTCTCCACCCGTACCAACCAAGCTCTCCATGTGGGGAATAACTCAACCCACCCAACCATAACTCTCCACTGGCAGCATAGCTGCTTTATCATATAACTAGAGGCCTAGCCTCTTTTAATAACTGGGGCGTAAGCCCTTTTCAATAAACTGGGGCATAAGCCCTTTTCAATAAACGGGGCATAAGCCCTTTTTGCACTTCCTCCATCCATATAAAAACCCAACCCAATGCATTTATGAATACATCATGTGCATATCATACTTATCATGCGCATATCATACATATCATGTGCATATCATACATATCATGTGCATATCATATCAATCATGTATATCAAAATCTCATATATCAAATTCATAACTAAACCCTAGGGGTATAATGGTCATTTTTACCTAGGGGCAAAATAGTCATTTTTAAATTATAAGGGTAATTCCGTAATTTTACTAAATATTAGGGTTTCCATGCTTATTATCAGTTACTAACTATTCATTTGTTTGAACAGCGTTTCTGGCCCATTTTTAGCGAAACCGAGTTATTGGGCCTAAAACCTCTAATGGGCCCTACATAGCCGGTTTTGTCATCTAGGCCCATTTAGCCCAAAATCCATAATGGTGTCAACAGTCTTAACACGCAATTTAACAGGTTTTCATTTTCTACCAAATTTACCCAAATGGGCCCGAAAGCCCATTGGGCCCGAAAGCCCATTGGGCCCGATTTTAACCCCTCGAGGCCCAACTTACCGTAAATGCCAAAAATCATGCTCTTACCTTTTCCAACGTTCCCCGATCATCAACTTAGAGGATCTAATTAACCAATGAGCATTCTCTTGCTCACAAGTCCTCGAAATGCCAGAATTTTGGCATTTCGGCTTTTCGGCAAATATCGAGTTAAGCTACGAAAGAAGGTTCGTTACACACCTGTTTTGTGACGTTCGCTAACAAATTCTCCCACGACAACCTACAATTAATCACCATCATTCTTAGTTTGCAGTTCATGCTTAATCAAACCCAACATCCACCTTACCATATTCGGCCAAAGAACCCCTAATAGCCATAGATCACTTACCTTCGCAAGGTCCGATGATTCGATCCAAGTTTATCCAAACCGATACTCCAAGCCTTGCTGCTCCTCCAAAATTGTCTATATCACCAACATTGTAACGCCCCCACGCTCGAGACCGACGCCGGAATCAAGCTTGAGGTGTTATCGAACATAATTTATCAATTTAAGTACTTCGAATCATTTGTTTCTACATTCATAGCTTTCTAGCTATCTGCATCACAGTTACAAGAAAAATCATATCTCGAGTTACGAAGCTCGAAATCAAGATCTGTAAATTTTCCCTAAATCTAGACTCATATATATATTTAATAATTTTTTTCTAGAGTTTTTGGTTGGGCCAATTAGTACAGTTTATTAGTTAAAGTCTCCCCTATTTCAGGGTTCGACTGCTCTGACCTCTGTATATTACGAATTAGATATATCTCTATACAAAATTTAAATGACTATGAGCTTTGTTTTTTCTTAAAACTAGACTCAATAAGGAATCTGTACATGTAAATAACAACTTATAATTATTTTTGTAAAATTTATTATAAATTTTTAAAGTCAGAACAGGGGATCCAGAAATCATTCTGGCCCTGTTTCACAAAAGTTTAAATATCTCATAAAATATTATTTATATCATGTTTTGTTCAATCCATATTAACATAGACTCATTAAGCTTCAATTTTGTAACTTACTCATCATTTAGTTCCATTTATACTATTTTTAGTGATTTTTCAAATTCATGTCATTGCTGCAGCAATATTCTGTTTTAAGGCAAGTTTCATCTTTCCATGAATTTTTTTTTATGAACTAGATAATCTATTAAACTTCCATGATATCAAACATGATCTAATTAGCCATCACCATGAATTATCAATATCAAACATTTTCTCAACCAAACATGGCCATATCATAAAATTATTTACACAAAATAGGTACATTGCTATACATGCTATAGTTAAGTTTTACAAGCCATTTACCAATAGAAATCCTTCGGATAGTGTGATCGAAACTTTGACCTGTCCCGATTCCTGAGCTGACTTGTTCAAAACTACAATGAATGAAAAGGAAGGAGTAAGCATAAATGCTTAGTAAGTTCATATGCAAATAACAAGTAACATAACAATACAATTATACCAAACAACCTTAGCATGGCATCACCAAAACATATATCACATTTCTAAACATCATTCATCATCTTACCACTTTATCGTTGTTGTATCTATTTTCAACCCGAGGGTTAAGTACGTACCTGTCCAAAGTGCCCATTTCACAACACTTACCAAAACGTCACTTGCATCTTAAGTGTTCTTCCATTTCATAGAAATTTTCACCCGTTGAACACATCGGAATATAACTCTCGGATACGGATAATTTGCACATAAGTGCCACATATGTAATCAAGCAATCATGTAACCCGCCCATAAGTGAACTCGGACTCAACTCAACGAGTTCGGATGCCTAGTTACATCTCATGAACTCGGACTCAACTCAACGAGTTCGAACATTCGCATCCATAAGTGAACTCGGACTCAACTCAACGAGTTCGGATGCTCAACCATCCTAGTGACATGTCACTTGTATCCTAATCTATTCCTAAGGTTCAAACGGGCTTTTTCCCTCGATCTGACATTAGCCGTCTTCCACGAAATATCAGAACCGATACTCGGTAGCAATTCATATTTATCAAGTAGTAAACATAATTTGCATATTACTCAACATTAACCACAAAGCATAATATTTCACGATAAAAAAATCAGCATATCATATAATTAACATCAATAACTTAAAAATAACAATTATGCTACATTATTTACACATGAACTTACCTTGGTACCAAAATATAAAGATTTTGCAATTTAGTCCACAATCTTTTCTTTTCATCGATCGCGACTTGATTCCCGTTTCTCTTGATCTATAATACCAAATTAATCTTATTTAATACATACATTCATCAAAACAGCATTTAATACGAACTTTGGAAAATTACACTTTTGCCCCTAAACTTTTGCATAATTACACTTTTGCCCCTAGGCTCGGGAATTAAACTTTATCCCTTATTCTTATGTTTTATGACATGCTGATCATTTTTCCCTTCTATGACAATATCAAATTCACACTTTAACATGTACTTATGACTATTAGGTATTTTTACCGATTAAGCCCTTTTTCTCGTTTTCACTCAAAACCGAGTAGCACAAGTTGTCTAACATAATTTAAAACCTCATATTCTATCATAAAACATCGAAATACACAAATTTCACCTATGGGTATTTTTCCAAATATAAACCCTAGGTTGAATTATTGCTAGCATAAGCTTAATCGAACTCTACAGGATTCCAAAAACGTAAAGAACATTAAAAACGGGCTTGGAATCACTTACTATGGAGCTTGGAAGCTTGAAACAAACCCTAGCTATGGAGAACCCTTGAAATTTCGTCCTAATGAAGAAGATGGACAAAAATTGGCTTTTAATTTTGTTTTTAATTCATTTAATAACTAAATGACCAAAATGCCCTGACTACTAAACTTTCTAAAAATTCCTTCCATGTCCTAATTTTGTCCATGAACTTAAAATTGGTCAAATTGCTATTTAAGACCTCCTAATTAATATTTCAATGCAATTTCATACTAAAAACTTCTAGAATGCAAATTTTGCAACTTATTCGATTTAGTCCCTACTTTCAATTTAAACACTTTAGGCATAGAATTTCATCACGAAATTTTCACACAATCATGCAATCTTATCATAATCATCAAAACAATTATATAAAATAATTATTTCTATCTCAGATTTGTGGTCACGAAACCACCATTCCGATTAAGACCTAATTCAGGATATTACAAACATACATTCACAATCAAATCCGTCAACCACACAGTCCAAGTCAGTCACTTGCCCACAATGGCAAAACAGTCATTTAACACCCTAAGGGCAAAATGGTAATTTTACCCACAAGGGTATCTCGATAATTCTACCCTACAGGGGTATTTCGGTAATTCTAACCTACAGGGGTATTTCGGTAATTCTACCCTACAGGGGTATTTCGATAACTCTACAAACCAGGGGTATTTTGGTAATTTTACAAACTAGGGGTATTTTGGTAATTTTGTAAATCGAGGGTAAAACGGTAATTTTATAAATCGGGGGTACTTTGGTAATTTTACAAGTTGAGGGTATTTCAGTAATTTGGTGAACTAAAGTATTCTAAACAAGGATAACAATACGAGTGGGACTAAAGCCCTCTCTCGGCCCAAATGGGCCCACATGCTCGTATGGCCCTTTTAGCCCAAATCTAGCCACAGATACGAGATTCACCTAGCCTAGTCCAATATTTACTACACAATCAAACAACTTATCCAATTGGGCCCGTAGGCCCATTGGGCCCACATGGCCCCTTTCATTATCGCGGCCCAGAAGTAGCCATCCTACAGCTAGAGTAGTGAGAAATACACACCTGATAGGAGACTGGAGTTAATCCACGCTCTGAGCACTCTTAGCTGACGCCCAACCCAAACGAGCACGCCATAAAGCGAAAGGGATCGGCCAAGAAAGGTACCTTTACTCTCCTCATGGTTCTCTCTATTTAAAGCCAGCTTCACATCCACTCTTATGTTAGCTTCCCGATGTGGGATCCCTCCATCATCAGAGTTTAAATTCAACACTAACTCTTGCCGCCCCCTGTTAGCAAAATAAATGCTCTTTGCTTGCCATGAGTTTCGAACCCTAGACCTCCTTGCCAACTCCATGACGCCACCTTCCTGCCTCTTATGTGGCGCTACTTTGCCACTAAACCACAAGGCTTTTTGTGTCACAACTTCTCCAACAATATTCTTAAGGCCTACCTACTACACCGAGGGTTTGATTCACCTTAAACCAAAATTTTTGCTAGAGTCCAGGTTTGAACCCAAGACTTCTCCAACACTTCTCAGCACACCTAACCACTAAAACAAGCCTTCATTAATGAAATTTACATACAAAACGAAATATTATAAACTGCCTTCAACTACTTCCATGCTTAAGGCCCAAATTCAGGGTGTTACATCATACCTGTCCATTTTCACTTCTGCAACACATTCATCATCGAGTCACTTTCGTTTTAAGTATTCTCCATATTCTCTTAGAATTCTCCCGTTGAACACATCGGAATATAATTTCGGATACGCGGATAGTGTGCACGTAAGTGCTATACTCATAGCTAAACAAGCTCAATAGCTTTGGAAATCTGTGTAGTCAAGCTACCATGTAACCCGTCCATAAACGAACTCGGACTCAACTCAACAAACTCGGGCGTTCGCATCCATAAATGAACTCAGACTCAACTCAACGAGCTCGGATGCCTAGTTACATCTCATGAACTCGGACTCAACTCAACGAGTTCGAAACTCAACCATCCTAGTGACATGTCACTTGCACCTAATCTATTCCCAAGGTTCAAATGGGATTCTTCTCAATTACACATTTTAATCGTCTTCTTCGAAATATAGAAACTAATACTTGCTAGCATCTCATACTTATCAACTTGTTCACATAATTTGCATATTACCAAATAATAATTCACAAAGCATAATATTTCATGATAATAAGTATCATACCATATAAATATAGTTAAATCACTTAAAATAAAAATTATGTTACCTTATTAACACATGAACTTACCTTGATACCAAATATTAGCAATCGAGCCTATTGCTCGTAAACTTTATTTTTCCCTCGATCACGACTTGAATCTTGTTTCTCTTGATCTATAATACCAAATTAATTTATTTAATACATACATTCATCAAAACAGCCCCTAATACGAACTTTGAAAAAATTACCATTTTACCCCTAAACTTTTACATATTTGCACTTTTGCCCCAAGGCTCGTAAATTAAACCTCATCCTATTTTCTTATGTTTTATGACATGCTGGTCATTTTCCCCTTCTATGGCAACATCAAATTCACACTTTAACATGTACTTATGAATATTAGGTATTTTTACTAATTAAGGCATTTTACTTGTTTTCACTTAAAACTGAGTAACACAAGTTGTCTAACATAACTTAAAACATCATATTCTAACATAAAACACCAAAATACACAAATTTCACCAATGGGTATTTTTCCAAATATGAACCTTAGGTTAAATTATTGCTAGAATAAGCTTAATCAAGTTACCAGGACTCCAAAAACGTAAAGAACATTAAAAACAGGGCTTGGAATCACTTACTATGGAGCTTGGAACTTGAAACAAACCCTAGCTATGGAGAACCCTTGAAATTTTGGCCTAATGAAGAAGATGGACAAAAATTGGCTTTTAATTTTGTTTTTAATTCATTTTAATAATTGAATGACCAAAATGTCCTTAATTAAAATCTATGGTGTTTTATTTTCCTTTAGGTATTTTTGTCCAAACTAGTATAATGGTCTAATTACTATCCAAGGACCTCCACTTTAAAAACCCATTACTCACAAGTACTTAATACCTTTGTGAACTAGAACACACATTTTACAACTTTTGCAATTTAGTCCTAAATATCAAATTGGACCCTCTATCGATAAAATTTCTAAACGAAATTTTGACACAATCATGCAATCATGCCATAGACCTTAAAATGATAATAAAATAAATTTTTCTACCTTGGATTTGTGGTCACGAAACCACTATTTCGATTAGGCCCTAATTCGGGATATTACAATATACATATAGTCAAAATAACCAAAAGAGCCAAATGAACACAACTACAGTATCACATAACAAAGCATGGAACAACATGGCTTGTACCGCCCTGAATTTTGGGCCTAGAGGAATTAGGCTTTGGCCTTTAGGTCTCATAAAATTTTTAGGTGAGCAAGAAAATGACAAATGATATGTTGGCTTTAAGGGTTTAATTATTTTGGAGTGTCTAGGTGTGTTGGAGAAGTTCTGGGTTCGAGTTTTGTGGTAGAGGAATTTTAATTTGATTATTAAAAGAACCAGGGTTGTGAGTAGTTAGGGTTTTAAATAAAAATAGGGGAAAAATGGCATCAAAAAGCCTTGTGGTGGAGTGGCTAAGTGACGCCACTTACGGTGTGGGGAGGTGGCGTTAGTGGCTAGCAAAGATATCCTAAGTTCGAATCCTAGCTTAGTATTTTTAAGAGTTTAATTTTGGCCCTCTAGAAGGTTGGAAGTGGCGTGAAGATGGACTCCAAGGGGAGTGTTCAGGAGAGAAAATTTAGGAAATAGATTGGGGAGTTATTAGGGAGAAAAACGAGGAGATGAAAAGGTGGAAGTGATAGAGCTAAATTGATAATTGAGGGTCAGGCAATTTGGCTATAGGCTATAAATATGTGCTGAGTTTGGGATCCTAGGCTAATGCCAAATTTTTAAATTTTTTTAAGTGTCGATTGGCTTTTCCATCTTTGCTAGCTGATTCTTTTTCCATTCTTTCTCTCCTCAATTCTCTTTTGATTTACCCTTTAGGTTAGTCGATTCCTTCTTCTACTCTTTTTTTTTTAATTTGTGCCAAATAAACCTTATTCACCATATTAGTTTAAAAGCCGAAAAGCCGAATCTCCCTTAGGCCGATTGCTCTTTTGGTGTAAGTAACTTATCTCTTTTTCGGCTAGTATTGTTAATACCGATTACTCCTCTTCCTCACTCTTTCTAATAGACTTTGGTAGGGAATTCGTATCGGATCTCAGATTTTAGCTCTCTGCCGAATTGTTATTTAGGTGTTTTGCGGTTTTGATCTAGGGAATACGTGATCAAGGAAAAGCTACTAGGGATTGCTGTTCAACGTTTATAACTAAGGGAATCGTAGCAAGCTCGATTACCAGGTGTGTACACACACTTCGCACACACAGTAAATCGACAAATTCTGAAATGCCGAAATGCCGAAATATTGAAAAGCTGAAAGTTTGATATGGTAGTCTTGCGAGTGCGCGAACACTCATAAGAGGGTATTCGATATGATACCAGAGACCCCATGAGAGATCTCATGGACTTGGGTCACGTTTTGGCCAACTAGGCCAGAATGGGCCAAATGGGCCCGATAGGCCCGTGAGCCCAAATAAGCAAAACTTGATAATTTGGTAATATGTGATGAGCTGATTAAGTTTGTTGAATGGTTTGGATTGGATTCAGGCCTGATGGGCCATATAAGTGTGATTGAGCCTAATGGGCCGTATAAATGTGATTGGGCCTGATGAGCCATATGAATGTATGAAAGCCTGTAGACTTGCTAGGGTTTTGTCATGGACTTGTAGGCCTAGTTTCTAATAAATCCTTAAGCAGCATAAAACTTAACTAATTTATCAAATTCGTCTGTGGACAAGTCATAAGGGTAAAGTGTGGCAATGGGCATATACATGTCTAGGATTGGATCTAGGGAGAGCTTGGTACTTAAGCAGTCCTAATGACCCACCTCTTCTTCTCTGGAATCCTACCTAGTGTAATTGTCTGTTCACTTTGGCCAATGAGGACTTGTTGACGGGCCAAAGTTTGTAATTAAGACCAATAAAAATTACTAAAATACCCCTATGTGTTATGAGTATGATCTATGTATGATATATGCTGCATCCATACATTATTATGTTGCATATGGGCTGGGTTTATGATTGGAGGAAGTGTATAAGGATCGCATGGTTGCTCGATGACCGTGGATCCACTGAAGGCTTTTTAGCCATCGAGCAGCTTTGCTGCACTGTTAAGTAGTGCCGTAATCGGTGCTACACCGTTTACAAGCAGCTATGTTGCACCGTTAAGTGGGGCCGCACTGGTTCCACACCGGGTTGTAATAAGGATAGGTGGGTCGAGTATCTCCCCACAGTAAGTTTTGGTTGGAAAGGGGGTGTACAAGTTGGATGGGGATATAAGCATTTGCATACATACGTCATGATTGGATTATGAAAAGGGCTTGGCCCAGTTAAATGTGATATGTGGAAATTGACATGGGTTTAGGCCCTACTGAGGCCAAAATGGGCTAAGGCCCAGAGGCCACTGTATTTGAATTGGGCTTAGGCCCAAAATGATTTGTCTGTTGCATGGTTGTTTGATGAGGGTTGTACACACTGAGTTTTCGAAAACTCACCCCCTCTTTTATTTTTTCAGGTGATGCTCAATAGGAGGTTCGATGTTTGGAGGAACTCAGGGTGGCCAGCTAGCAAGACAACTTGAATTTGTTTAAAAAGCATTTAAGTTACTAGTTTATTAAGTAATTTCCTTTTCTTTAGTCTGGATTGTAATAAGGCCTCCCCTATTTGCTATTATTTGGTTTATTATTTTTATGTGATGTAATCATGGAAAGTTGAACACGGTTTCCTAAATCATAGAATGTTTTCCACGTTTCCGTAACTAAATTCTAAAATGACAGTTTTTCATATATCAAATGTTTCGAACAAGCTTTCGCAACTGAAAAGAGATTTTATGAAGTAATTGAGATGTATTGTTTTAAGGAAGGGTTTTCAATGAAAATAAGGTTTTCGAAAAACACTTCAATGTGACACACCAGATTCGGCTATAACGTCCGGGTCGAGTGTAGGGTGTTACATGCCTAATAACAAGTAAGTTTAAACTCCTCCTATATGCCATCTATAACCTAATTCAAAATAACCACAATTTATACCAAGTCGAAGAACGGATAGTGTGAGCTCCAACTTGAACTTCCAACTAACATAAACTTCTGACAATCCACAAAAAAAACACAATGGATATAAGCAAATCTTTGCTTAGTAAGTTCATATAAACTTAAAATTAAAATCACTGAATAAAATCAATTTAAAGAAACCATGTCAAACCACACTAATTAGCTCATTTGTTTTAATTATCTCTTATACACCACAAATATTTCAAGTTAGGTAGATCACAAATATAACTATATAACCTTATCAAGACATAAAATCTATAAGTAAACACACGTATAACTTCAATTCATCCATCATATGTTCATTTAACATATCACATACCATTTCAACTGTTCATTTTAAAAATTTTCATTTATATATCAAATTTCATATAACCATCTTATACTTCTGTTTACACTCAATAAACCATGGTTAAGGGCTAACATTTACGAAATAAATGATTTTATCATGGCATAAAACATTACAAGTAAACACGTTTAAAATTCAATTCCACCATCACTTATTCATTTTTCACCTGATGAACCAAAATGAAATAATGTCGAATACGTAGGAACAATGCTCACACTAGCTTCTATGAAACTGCAATACATGTAGGATCTCAAACCATCGGTGTGGTGCCCATCATCTATACATATTACCTGATAAACAATTTTTCAAAGAATGTCGTAGCGTATTTCATCCATGGTCTTTTTTATTTCCGTTGTGATGCCATAGTGTCTTTCAACTATGGTCTTATCCATTTCTTCCATGTTTCCATAGTATCTTTCAACAATGGTCTTATTTATTTTCCGTCATATTGCCATAGTGTCTTTCACCTATGGTTTTATTCATTTTTTGTCTTGTTGCCATAGTGTCTTTCAACAATGGTCTTACACGTTTGAATTGTAATGTCATAGCGTCTTTCAACTATGGTCTTACTCATTTGAACTGTGATGCCATAGCATCTTTCAGCTATGGTCTTACTTGTTTTTCAACCAACGAATTTGATCACCACATAAATAGATAGGTATTAAATCACAAAAACAACAACTATCTAATTTAACTAAATTATGAACTTACCTGAACAGAAATGATTACGAAAATGAAATCGACGACTATTTTGCTACTTTGGCTTTCCGTGATTTGAGTCTGATTGATTCATTTATTGATCTAAATAATAGTTTTCATTCAATTATTCCATTCAAAAATCTCAAATAATTAAATTTAAACATATAAGCCCTTTCATTATAAAAATTACCCTCACATTTTACCTTTTGTGCAATTTAGTCCCTAACCCAAAACTTTCAAATTAATCACATTTAATCAAAACCCATGCTAGATGAATTTCTTATAGACTCACTAAAGCCCATATTCATCACTATTTCACCAAAATTCCATGAAGTTTTACCATCTTAACAATTAAATCCTTAAACATTAAAATTACTAAAAATAACTTAACAAAATACTTTTATTTAACTATCAAATTCATGAATCTATCAAATAAGTTAATAAACATATTTAAATCATTCATGATAAGTCCCTAAAATTTTAACAATTTTATGAATTAACCCTCAGGTTAGCTAGACCTAATTGTGATCTCAAAAACATTAGAGTAAAGCTTGGTCGAATGTTGGAGGGTTAACAATGGCCTCCCAAGCTTTTTCTTTTCTCATTTCGGTGAAGATTGTTAAGTGGAAGATGATGACCATATATTTTTTTATGTTTTAAATACCTTATTTTATTAATTATCATTTTTAACTAATATAATTTCAGCCTAAACTTCCACCAACCGTCCATATTGCTCAATTATGGTCTAATTACAATATAACACCTCTCACTTTTACTATTTAAGCCATTTGAGTAATTTTTGCAACTTTTACGATTTAGTTTTTTTTTATTTAATTAACTATCCAAACGTCAAAATTTCTTAACTAAATTTCAATACACCTATATAATATTAAATATTTATATGCTCAATTTATAGAAAGGAGGTCTCGATACCTCATTTTCTAAAACCACTTGACTTTAGAGACAACCTACTTGTACTTAAATATTCATTCAATTATCGAAAATTATCAAATCAAAATTCAATATAATATTATATTTGACTCATAAATATTAAATAATAATATTTACAAACACTTTCGTTGGATTTGTGGTCCCAAAACCACTGTTTCCGACACAACTGAAAAATGGGTTGTTACAACTCTCCCCCCTTAGAAAATTTTGTCCTTGAAATTTCATACCTGAAGATAATTTTGGTTACTGTGTTCTCAAAGACTTTTCGGGTTTTCCAAATTAAATCTATCCCAATTAGTTTGTTATCACGCAATTAAACCCGATGATATAACACTATAATATGTCATCTAGAATCTGTGTTACTTGATCTGACTACTTGTTTGATTGTGATTGGAATGTTGTACTGAAGTTAAGTTTAACATCCAAAGCCATGTGAAGTTTACTCTAAAAATTCTAGAGGTGATCTTAGATTTTAACCATAAATGATATACAACAACACTTTCTGCAAATATGAAATTCTCTTATACATATATCTCAATTAGCATTCTAAACGAGTAATTTGTTCTGACCAGAATAAAATGAGCCAATTTCGCCAATCTATCAATAATAAATAATAAACTAGATTAAGTCTTTATTTCTCGACATCAAAGATAGTCTAGATATGAAATTCATCTTGATTCGTCTTCATATTCAATTAGAAATCAAAACAAATCGTAATAAGCCAGACAATTCTTGATATTCAAATTTGACCTGTTGACACGCTAGACATCTCGGTACAAACTCTGAAATTTCACGTTTTATTTCTGGCTATCAGTAACTTTGTCTCAAGTCATTTCATATTTTATCACCATTTGACTGAACCAAATAGACTCTGCTATAATCTCAAAATTGTTCAACACACATATTGTATTTCAAAAATATATACTATTATCACAATCCATATTGGAATTAGTGATCTAATCATTCTGAATCTATTCTAGTTTAGCTAACAAATTCTGCAATAATGGTTTAACTTTCAATTTTGCAATAATTAAACCATCATAATTTAAGAGCATCTGAGGGAAGCATTACTATAAATAATGAATTCCTTCTTGGACTTAGACTGAATCAGTACCGAAGCTTTTGTCAATAAAGTTTTCAACTGTCAAAACTTTTTTAGCACTTATCTGTACAAACAAATTTGATGTTTTTCTGTAATGGCTTCGTCATTGGCAATACCATTATCGAGAAATTCTTAATAAATCGTCTGTAATACAAAATTTAAAATATTGAGCATGCTCTAAATCAGTTTTATGATAGATCAATATATCATCAGTAAAATAACAACAAAACTGTCAAAATGTGGCTAAAAAACCTAATTCCTTGATCCATAAATGCTATTGGTAAACCATAAAATTAACATGTTTTAATCCCATGCTTGGCATGTTTTTGGATGATTTATTATGTGAATTAGTGAATTTGATGCTCGTAATCTTTTAAATTTTTGTTTTTATACTTAAGTGAGCATAGGGAAGTGAAAGGAGTGAAAAACGGGCCAAAATTGAACAAAAAGAGTTGTTTTTAGGAACCACACGGCCTAGGCATTTTCACATGACACGCCCATGTGCCAGCCCATGTCAATTTCGAACCCTGCTTCTCTTTTATGTGAAAAGACCTAATTTTTAGGGTTTTTGAGCATTCTAAAGGTTGTAAATACATATTAGAGGAGGACTAAAGGGGGCACACAGAGTAGAACGAAGAAATTACTCGAAGAACGCCGCTAGAATCAACTCAGAAGCATATCTCCTTCAAGATTGAAGATCTCCATTCAAATTTCCTTTGAGGTTTTACTGGGTTTCTTATGTCTTGTTGTTATTCTAATTTTGAGATGTTTCCCTCCCAGATTATGAACTAAACTCCCTAGATACCTAGGGAAGATGAAAACTATGATGGATCTTATTATTTGATTTTTTGAATTACATGATAAATACTTGTTTCTTGTTCTCAATTATGTTTGCTTATCTCTTGCTTTAATATTTTCAGGATATTAAATCAAGTGTGATGTGCTTATTTCAGTGGAGCAAAAGTCCCTGTTTAAGAGTAGATCTGGCATAATTGAGTGGAGTTGCATGCAATCCTAGAAATAGGACGACATAAATCTACCGGATTGGAGTCAAATCTAATAGGGGAATCCATAGATCGAGTTAATCAGACAATAAGGGTTTTAATTAGAAAGAGATTTTAATTAATCAACCTAGAGTCAGTTGTTCTTACTCTCGAAAGAGATATTAACATAATTTAGGAATTTCTACGGATCAAGGCACAAGTGAATAAATTGTTTAATTTAGATTCAAAGTAATAAGTGAAGTCTAGGTGGATTCTTTCCTGGGTCTTGCCTATTTCATCAGTTTTCTTCAAGTATTTTCCCAACTCGCTCTCTGTTGCTTTCTTAGTAATTAGTTTAGTAAATTTTAAATTAAAAACACCCCCTTTAATTTATAGGCTAGATAATAAAAAGATAGTAATTACTAGTACTTTTAGTCCTCGTGGATACGATATTCCCGACTCACCATAGCTATATTACTATTCGATAGGTGTACTTGCCTTTGTCGTGATTTAAGTTAGTTAAGTGACTCATCAAGTTTTTGGCACTGTTGCGGGGGACTAAAATATTAGGAACACTAGATTTTTATTAATTTAGTCATTTTATTTTTGTTTTTCAATTTTCTTTTGTTTGCTTTTGGCAGGTTCCTTTAGTTTATGACTGGAAGAAACCCATCAGGATCTTTAGTATTCGACAGTGAGATTGAAAGCACAGCTCTTAGAAACCTGTAAACTGAAAAATATATAGGATTTTTCCTATATAATTCGTCACCTTTTTACTTAAATTTGTTGTTAAAACCAAGTAATTGTTTAATAAATTAATGAAATATATGAAAATTTGAAATTGGGATATAGAAATTATTAAAATGTGATTTTATGCTTTATTATATAATTTTCATGCAAAAAATGGCTTCTTTTATATTAATTTGAGCATATTATATTTTTAAGCTATAAAGTGGGCCATACATGATTAAATTAAATAATAAAATATAAAGTTATATTTAATAATTTATTTTAATATATTTCATTAACAAATTGGGTTTTAATTAATTAAGTAAATTGATTAATTAAAGTGGTTAAATTATTTTCTGTGGTCCTCTAAATTATCTACTATTTTTGAATAGGTCTGAGAGATTTATTTTGATTACAAAATCGTCCAAATGGAGGACCAAGTCAACCCAAAATTTGGCTGCATGAGGATGTCCATAAATCAAATTTTGGTTTAATTGCACAAAGCCCTTGAAGAGTTGAAGAAATTAGAGATTTACCCGGAGATCTGCAATTGACCGAGTCCTGATCCTGATGATGTGTGGCACTTAAATCAAGCAAAAATCAGCCACATTTCCACAAATCATGGCCAACCACCCTTGGAGGCATTCTCAAAAGATGGACACTCCTATTTTTAGCAAACTAGTTCCCTTGCCTCACCTATAAATAAGACCCCATTTCTCAGTTTTCTAATCAACCCTCACTCATTCATCATTCTCTCCTCTCTCAATTGTCTTAGCTTTCTTTTCCCTCACGCCTATCATCATCTTTGGATAAATATTTTGAGCAAATTAGCCTCTTAAAGAACCCTTGGTCGGCCATCTCGGAGAGCCATCAACAAAGGAGCAAAGCGAAGGAACGAAGGAGCCCTCATCAGTCAGAGTCTTGGGTGAGAGCCACTCTGAATTGGGTTTAATCTTTCTTACTTTAATTTAATTCAAGAATGTTTGCTATGTGTTCTTTGTTCTTGTTTACAACAATGATAGCTTAATTTTATTTAAGCTAGGATGATTGCTTTGATTTAATAATAATTATTTGATTCATACTTATAATGTTTGTGCCTCAATCAATCTTGTTTTCAATTAAAATCAAGTCTGTATTTCATTCATACGTGATTGAAATGCACCTGTATTAGCTGAGCAATGCTAGCAAGATGACAGCTAATAGACGTATAATTGAAATGTGCATGCTCAATTTAGATCCTAACCCGATTGAATTGTAGGTTGCATAACAACCTTAACCAGGCTCTGTTATCTGCATAGTTCTTAGATTTGTGTGATTAAACTGTTTCAAACCTAACAGGTCCCTGTTACCTCGCACGAATACTAAGAAACCCTTAGTAAATAAGGATTAGTAAAATGCGTATTTACTAAGTAAAAGATTCCGAAAGGACCTAACATGGTTTCCAAACTCATGAAAGGTCGAGTTGCCATGGAATGTTTTCCGAATATTGACAAGCATGTTGATAATAATTTGATTTTAATTAAAGTAATTGTCCTAGCTTATTTATGTTATAATTGTTGCTTATTGTGTTAATTTTGCTAAAATCTATCTCATTCATATAGTTTGCATACTTAGGATAAATTGCATTAGGGATCATTGCATTTAGTTTCATATACTTAACTTTTCATCACTTCACAATTATATTGTTTTTACTTATTGAACTGTTAATATACTTTTACAAATTAAGTGACTTAGCACAAATACAATCCCTGTGGAGATGATAACTCGATACTTACTTATTACTTGATAACGACTGTGTACACTTGCATAAACCTGAGCGTTACAAGTTTTTGGCGCTGTTGCCGGGGATTGTCAACTGTTACCATAGTCATTTTCTGTGAAATTATTTATTTTCAATTTGGTTATTTCTAACACTACTAACTTATTCTTTTTAATTTTGTAATTTTCTTTTTAGGTGTTTATGAGCATAGATCGGATTATTGATTTACTCCCAGTAGACCCTGAAATTGAGCGAACTTTTAGACAAAGAAGACGTGAACAAATGGCTCAGAGATAGAAAGAGATGGACCTTGGAAATCAAAATCAAGACCAAGGTAATGAAGCCGAACACGTATGAAATCCTTTCCTTATTGCCGATGATAGGGATCGATGCATCAGAAAATATGCTGTGCTACTTTTCAATGAGCTAAATCAAGGAATTAAAAGGCTAGATATTGAGGCAACCCAATTCGAATTGAAACTAGTGATGTTTCAAATGCTACAAACGGTGGGCCAATTTAGTGGTATGCCCACAGAAGATCCACATCTCCACCTTCGATTGTTTATGGAGGTGAGTGATTCATTCAAGATAGCCGGTGTGACTGAAGACGCACTGATCTTGAAGTTGTTTCTGTACTCGTTGCGAGATCGAGCACAAGCATGGCTCAATTCATTGCCACCAAGTTCTATATCTACATGGCAAGAATTACCAAAGAGATTTTTGGTTAAGTATTTCTTGCCTAGCAAAAACCTAAGCTGAGGAACGAGATCACAACTTTCCAACAATTGGATGACGAGTCTTTGTATGAGGCTTAGGAGCAATTCAGGGAGTTACTTCGTAAGTGTCCTCATCATGGGATTCCTCATTTTATCCAGTTGGAGATATTCTATAATGGTCTCAATGCACATACAAGATTGATGGTAGATGCTTCTACAATGGTGCAATTTTGTCTAAGTCTTATAATGAGGCTTATGAGATTATAGAGAGGATCGCGAGCAACAACCATCAATGGCCAACAAATCGAACAGCTTCAAGAAGATGTGTAGCCAGAGTTCATGAAGTTGATGGTCTTACTTCGTTATCAGCTCAGGTATCGTCTATTTCCTCTATGTTAAAGTAGTTTACCGCTAATGGTGCTAATAATTTTGCAGCTCAGCCACCAAGTTCGTTTGAAGAAGTTTCGTGTGTGTACTGTGGGGAAGGTCATTTTTTCGAGAATTGCCCATTGAATCCCGAGTCAGTGTACTATGTAGGGAACCAACATCAAAATAAGAGTGGATAAGGACCCTAGTCCAACTTCTATAATTCTTCATGGCGTAATCACCCCAACTTTTCTTGGAGCAACCAAGGGAATGAACCAAACAATAACTTTATGCAGCATAGGCCCAACCAATCTCAAGGGTTTAATCAGCAAGCTCCAAAACCACTTCAAGCTAAATCATCAAATAGTTTGGAGAACTTGTTGAAAGTATATATGGAAAAGAATGACGCTTTGATCCAGAGCCAAGCAGCAACACTGAAAAATTTGGAAAACCAAATGGGTCAGTTAGCTACGGAGCTTCGTAATAGACCACAAGGAACCTTGCCTAGTGATATTGAGAATTCAAGAAATTTGGGTAAAGAACATATTAAGGTAGTGGCATTACAAAATGGTAAAATTCTGGAACCCCGATTGATTGATGTCGTAGACGAGCTTGTTGAAAAGAGGGAAAGTCAATAGCTATTAAAGTTCGTATACCAAAAGAGTCAAAATCTGTAAAGACTAACGAGGTAAATCCTAACTTAGTGAATTCAGATACTTTAACATCTTTTTTGATGCAGATTTACCTACTCAGAAAAGTTGTCCGGTTCAACCAAAAGTTCCATCACCTCCATATCCATAAAGATTGCAACAACACAAGCAGAAACATGAGGTGCAATTCAAGAAGTTTTTGGATGTTCTGAAGCAATTACACATCAATATTCCATTGGTGGAGGCTTTAGAACAAATGCTGAATTACGTAACGATGTACTATCCAAGAAGAAATGACTGAGTGAGTATGAGACTGTCGCTCTGACAAAGGAGTGCAATGCATTCCTGTAGAATAAGCTGCCACCAAAATTGAAGGATCCAGGAAGCTTTATGATACCCTGTAACATTGGTGAATCTTACTGTGGTAAAGCTTTTTGTGACTTAGGAGCAAGTATCAACTTAATGCCTAAGCCATTTTCAAGATGCTAGGGATAGGAGAAGTATGACCTACAACTGTGACGCTCCAGCTAGTGGATCGATCTTTAGCATACCCCGAAGGAAAGATTGAGGATTTTTTGGTAAGAGTCGATAAATTTATATTTCCTGTTGATTTCATTATTCTAGATTTTGAAGCAGATAAGGAAGTACCAGTTATCCTTGGGAGACCTTTCCTAGCCACGAGAAGAACGTTAATTGATGTACAAAAAGGCGGACTCACCATGCGAGTTCAAGACGATCAGGTAACTTTTAACATTCTTAAAGCAATGAAATTTCCCGATCCGACAGAAGAGTGCTCAGTTATGGAAGAAATAGAAACCTTAATTTCTATGGAAAGCCATCTTAAAGAAGATCCATTGAAGAAAGCCTTGGGGTTTGGCCCTTTGGAGGATGAAGAAGGTGAAGAAAACATGGCTGTGATGGAAGCCAATCCAAGAAATTTTATTCAATCCACACAGTTTGAACCGTTGGAGTTGGAAGTCAGAGAATTGGTGCAACCCAAACTGTCAATCGAAGAACCACCTACACTCGAACTAAAGGTACTTCCTTCTCATTTGAAATACGTTTATTTAGGTAACTATTTTACTTTACCTGGGATCATTTCAGCAGAACTGAGAAAAGATCAAGAGGAGCAACCAATTTTTATTCTAAAGAAATATAAGAAAGCAATTGGTTGGACCATAGCTGATATTCGAGATATAAGCCCTTCATTTTTCATGCACAAAATTATTCTAGAGGAAGGTGAAAAAGCTCGAATTGATAGGAAAATCAGGCTTAATCCTATTATGAAGGAAGTTGTAAGAAAGGAAGTGATCAAATGGCTAGATGCAGGAATCATCTATCCTATTTCAGATAGTTTGTGGGTAAGTCCGGTACAGTGTGTGCCGAAGAAAGGTGTAATTACGTTTGTTGAGAATGAGCGTAACAAATTGATCCCAACAAAGACTATTATTGGTTGGAGAATTTGTGTTGACTACAGAAAGCTGAATAAAGCCACTAGGAAGGACCATTTTTTGTTGCCTTTCATGGATCAGATGTTAGATCGACTGGCGGGTACCAAAGTTACAGTATTTACTAACCATGTGGCCATTAAATACTTGCTCACGAAGAAAGATACGAAACCGAGGCTAATTCATTGGATACTTTTACTCCAAGAATTTGACCTTGAGATCCAAGATAGAAAAGGTGTTGAAAATCAAGTAGCTGATCATCTATCGAGGTTGGAGCAAGATGAGGTAACTCGAACACATGAGCTTATCAACTAGAATTTCCCAGATAAGCACTTATTTGAGGTGAGTCAAATTCATGAAACACCTTGGTTTGCTGATTTTGCCAATTATCTTGCATGTGGAATAATTCCTCGAGAAATGACATACCAACAAAGGGAGAAATTCCTTCATGATAGTCGGTATTATTTTTGGGAGGACCCGTTCTTGTTTAAACAGTGTTCAGATAATATAATCCAAAAGTGCCTAGCTGAAAGTGAGATTGCTGAGATCTTATATCATTGCCATTCATCTCCAAGTGAGGGACACTTTGGTGGTGCACGTACCACAGCAAAGATTTTGCAAGCAGGTTTCTTTTGGCCTACACTATTTAAAGATTCTTATGCTTATGTGAAGAACTGCGATAATTGCAAAAGAACTGGGAATATATCACAAAGGAATAAGATGCCCTTAACAAACATTTTGGAGATTGAATTATTCAACGTATGGGGCATTGACTTCTTAGAACCATTTCCTTCTTCATATGGGAACAAATACATCTTAGTTGCATTGTAGAAGTTTCTAGTATGAAATTGCTTTGAAATATTAATTAGGAGGTCTTAAATAGCAATTTGAGCAATTTCTAAGTTATGGAAAAAAATTGGACATGGATGGAATTTTTGGAAAGTTTAGTAATAAGGGCATTTTGGTCATTTAGGGGTAAAATGAATTAAAATACAAAATTAAAAGCCAAT
The DNA here is from genome assembly GCA_025698475.1 of Gossypium anomalum. Lineage (NCBI taxonomy): Eukaryota > Viridiplantae > Streptophyta > Magnoliopsida > Malvales > Malvaceae > Gossypium > Gossypium anomalum. The sequence continues at coordinate 53,300,823 of CM046968.1, read as the reverse complement.
TTTGCTCATCTTCTTCACCATGGACGTGTATACCAAGGGAGAATCCATGGATAGGGTTTTCAAGCTTTCCAAGCTCAATAGTAAGTCTGTTCTAACCCCGTTTTTCAAGTTCTTTACGTTTTTGGAATCCTGGTAACTTGATTAAGCTTATTCTAGCAATAATTTAAGCTAGGGTTCATATTTGGAAAAATACCCATAGGTGAAATGTGTTTATTTTGATGTTTTATGGTAGAATATGAAGGCTGAAAACAACTTTTACTAAGCGGTTTTAAGCAAAAATGAGTAAAACGACTTAATCGGTAAAAGTTGTTATTGTTCATAACTATGTGTTATAGTGAGAATTTGATGTTTCCATAGAAGGGAAAAATGATCAGCATGTCATAAAACATAACAATAAGGGATGAATTTTAATTCCCGAGCCTAGGGGCAAAAGTGTAAATATGCAAAAGTTTAGGGGCAAAATTGTAATTTTTCCAAAGTTTGAGTTAAGGACTGTTTTGAATATTAAATTAATTAAATAAGTAAAATATGATATTTTAGATCCCAGAAAATGAGATTTGAACCTAGAATGAGAGAAAAATCGAAAATTGGGAAAGTTGGTAAAATGACCGTTTTAGTATCGAGGTAAGTTCATATGTATAATAAGCATTAATTTATCCATGTTTCAATGTAAAATTGATATATTTACTATGATTTCCGAGGTGTTGAAAGTATGTAAGTTGGTATGATAATAATCAAAGAATAATGTCTTTGTAATTTATATTTGAAAGTTAAATTTAGTGAATTAATTGAATTATGTTAAATTAAATGATTATGGTGCCAAGTTTATGAATTGATTTAAAAATATGTCTATGGTACATGGAGTGCATTGAATTATCATACATATATGTGGTTTCTATGATTATGGATATTATGGGAAATTGTAAATTCATATGATTTTTAATAAGGCAATGTGTAATTTAATGTTATTGCCTTGATATTAAATGAGATGTAAGTTTATATGTAAGTAATAAATCAATATTACTTGTATTATGATATTTTATAATAATATTGGAAATATGTTTGTGGATAATTACTTGATTGGTGAAATTGTTGGAGAAGAGAGAGAAATCCCGGTTGAACCTTCGGAAAGATTGGATGATACAGATGGTATGTAGCTAGGTCACATGTATGGTGCTGAGTGCACATCATGTGTACAAGAGAGCTACGAGACATTATGATGTAGCTAGGTCGCATGGGTGATACTATGTGTACACCATGTAGACAAGAGAGCTACGGGATATATGTAGCTAGGTCGCATGCGTGGTTCCAAGTGAAGGGCACCATGTAGACAAGAGAGCTGCGAGATAAACTGGCTAGGTCACATGGGTGGTACTAAGTGTTCACCATGTGAACAAGAGAGCCGAACTATATGATGGGTGGAGCTATGTGCTGAAACCATAAAGTATCGAGGATTGATCCGAAGTGTTCAACGGGAGACTCACTATGCATTGCTTTGTGAGTTTTGTGATGAATAAGTGTAGAAACTTGGTTATGTGAATGATGTGTTCATTAAGTGACCGGGATGTGGTAAGGTTATAAATAAGTAAGTTATACATGAGGATGATTTTATGGTGACCTTGTGATCATGGGCCTAGACTTGTGATGTATGAAATGTGGTGAAAATGATTTGTGATATGTATGTTAAAATGAGGTTAATACAAAGAAAGTGTGAAAGAGTGAATTAGCAATAAAACTGTTTTGGATAGTAGCAGTGACATGAATTTGAAAAATCACCAAAAATAGTAGAAATTGAATCAGAGACTGAATGAGATATCAAATTAAATCTTAATGAGTCTATTTTCATATAAAGGAAATATAGAAAGAAAGGAGTTATATATTTTGAGATATTTATGTTTTTGTGAGACTGGTTCAGAATGATTACGTGATCCCCTTTTCTGAATTTGGAAAATCAAAAAAATTTGGAGAAAAATAATTATAGGCTCAAACTTATATTTTTAAAATCCCTAATGAGTCTATTTTCAAGATAAATCAACAAGAACATTATCCGAGTTCTGTAATGTGAGATAATTAATTTTTAGTGAAGAGAGGTCAGAACTGTCAGAAAGTGAAACAGGGGAAATTTTAATGAATAAACTGTATTAATTGGATAAACCAAAATTTATGAAAATTTTATGGTGGAAAGATATGTGAGTCTAGTTTCAGGAGAAATTTACGAATCTTAATTTGGAGCTCTGTAGCTCGAATTATAAATAAGTAAGTGACTATAACTCGTGTGGACAGTTTGATGTGAGCATTTATTAGTAAATTGTGAAATCGTACTTACAAGAATGTTATATACATTAAGGATGTGGAATGGAGAGGAGGAGGAGGAAAATAAATATATGTGGAATACATGGAAACTATGGTAAATGAAATATTGATATAATGAAATAAATGATATGTGTTTATAAGAAAACAGAAAGAGAATGATATGTATCATGACATGTATATATATATATGACTAGTCTCAATGTAATGCTTGTTGGGTATGGAGTTGAATTGAAATGTTTCAGGCAAACATGTTATTCTGCGCATCTGAATTGTGGTATTTTATAAAGATATAATCTAGCTTTAAATATGAATGCTTGATAATTAAGCTGAAGATATTTGGTAAGATGATAATATTGGTATAAATGTATAAGTGGTACTATAATAAACAAGGTAAAATAAGTATGAGAGACACATGTATGATGACATACAAATGCTATGTTTGTGGTTTAAATTGAGAATGTTTAATCATTAAATGAATACCATGTTATATGCTTTTGATTTTGTATAAGTGTTAAGAGATCAAGGTTGACCAAAGCTTGGAAAATAGCCTAGGTATATTCCACACAGACAGAGAGACGACCATGTGTCTCAGCCGTGTATGGAACACGACTTTGGAACACGGGCGTGTGGAGCCTTAAAGCATGAAATTTCCAAGATTTTTGTAAATTATCAGTTTAGTCCTGAACCCTTTCTAAAGTATGTTTTGGGCTCCGTAGACTCAAATAAGGGACTATGTGTAAGTAAATGAACGTTTTGAAATATGAATGAAATTTTATGGCCTGTATTTTAGTTTAATGTTTGTATGTTTGTCCGGTAACACCTCGTACCTTATCCTGGCCTCAGGTACGGGTAAGAGGTGTTACAAACAGACCCTTAATTTTTCACAAACTTGTTGTAACACCCCTATCCCGTATCCGTCGCCAGAATAGGTGAAGGGGCATTACCAGACTTGAAACTTATATCAGAATAGTAAAATTTTTTTTTTTGAACATTCCTTTAGATAAATACTAAAGACAGCCAGGGATACAAATTTAAACTTCTATAAGTACATATTCAAAAGATGCCATTTTCGCATGGCTTATATATACATTAACCAAAATATTCTTCGGCCATTGGTCTATTCTATACATGCCATAAAATAATCCAAAACATAACAGTAACAAGCAGTGGATAGTGATAGTGTGATTAGTTGCTGACGATCCCCGAGTCTGTAGCTTCCAAATGAGATCTATAAAACAGAGGAAACAAAGTAAACGGAGTAAGCATTAAAATGCTTAGTAAGTTTTAAGCAGTGTCAACAGATAACAATCAAATTATAACATAGTTGTTCATATTTTTATTTCACTCTTCCTTCGGGCATACCATCCCTTTAACGAATATACACATCTCATCATATACAATAGGCAGATAAACTTTCACATAAAAGTGAGCTCATGTGACATAGATATATTGTATAGTTTCACATAACCTTTCACACTGATCCGACGCCACATAATCATAGGAATAGTCTCATAGATTGCTCACGTATGCATCACATAACTACCTTATGATTTAGTTCAAATCAAGCTCACATATAAACTCCTGAGTACATACCTATTTAACCTTTCGCATTGAATATATTTATAAGCAATTCTTATTATGTAAGTCTTATAGCTTTAAACTCTACTTGGATTATCTACGAGACCTTTAGCTCGATGAAATCTCCACACGAAGTCAATGGTCTTAACCTGCACATAGTCACCACATATAGTCATCCGGTCTTTAATCCCGGGTTTACATCACGAGTTTCATGCATATTTATTCACATGTTACAACATTCACATCGACTATCATATTTGTAATTCATTTACCTCATCAAATATCTAATAAAACACACCTTCCACCGTTTATCATTTGGCCACAATATATATATATATATATACATCTCATACATATCTCACATTAGCCATTTGGCTTTACCACATATCCATCTCATACACATTTCGCATTAGCCATTCAAATTTACCACATATATACACTTCCACGTTCATCACATTGGCCATTCTACCTTAACACATATATGCATGTTCACATTCATCACATTGGCCATTTGGCCTTATCACATATATGCATGTTCACATTCATCACATTGGCCATTCGGCCTTATCACACATATGCATGTTCACATTCATCACGTTGGCCATTCGGCCTTATCACACATATGCATGTTCACATTCATCACGTTGGCCATTCGGCCTTATCACACATATGCATGTTCACATTCATCACGTTGGCCATTCGGCCTTATCACACATATGCATGTTCACATTCATCACGTTGGCCATTCGGCCTTATCACACATATGCATGTTCACATTCATCACGTTGGCCATTCGGCCTTTATCACGAATATGCATGTTCACATTCATCACATTGGCCATTCGGCCTTATCACACATATGCATGTTCACATTCATCACGTTGGCCATTCGGCCTTATTACACATATGTATGTTCACATTCATCACATTGGCCATTCGGCCTTATCTCATATATGCATGTTCACATTCATCACATTGGCCATTCGGCCTTATCTCATATATACACATTCACATTCATCACATAAAATCCTAAATCAAAATATAAATTTTCATGTATTCACATCACAATTATCCAAATATACTTCACATACCACATATACTTTCATGTTTACACTTTGTCTTGACTGAATCTACATCTATCATTTTCCAATGAATAATTCAATTTCAAGCCATACTATCATTCCATATTCGAATACTTATAAACTTACAATTTCACAAATTTTAATATCAAAGATCCATCTAACACTCATATATCATTTTATAATATCACAATTTAGAATTCACGTATGGGTTTAATCAATAGCTTATGAGCAACTAAAACAAGTTTTATCAATGTTAACAACATAATCACAAATTCTCTACAAGTTGTTTTCCTGAGCAACAGTCGTTAAATTATTTGTAACTGGAGCTACGAAACTCCAAATGATGTGCCGTTAATTTCCCATGAAAATAGACTCGTATATCTTCTATCCACAAAATTTTCAGAATTTTTGGTTTGGCTAATCAATACCAGATTTTTCTTAAAGTCTCCCCTATTTTACTGCTTGACTATTCTGACTACTCTTCACTAAGAACTGAATTTCTCATTGTACAGAATTCAAAATATGTTTTCGTTTATTTTGTTTGAAACTAGACTCATTAAGGAGTCTAAGAATATAAATATTATCTTATAATAATTTTTGTACGATTTATAATGATTTTCCAAATACTGAACAGGGGATTTCGGAGCCATTCTGACTCTGTCTCACACAACAACAAAAATCTCATTATCGGCAACCCCTTTACTTACACGATTTCTTTTATACTAAAACTAGACGCATCAAGCTTTAATTACATAATATATTCAGCCTTTAACTCAATTCCCACAATTTATGGTAATTTTTCCAAAACACGCTACTGCTGCTGTCCCGAGCAGATTTATACAAATTTACTCTGTAAAGTTCTCATTCACATATTTAAAACATAATATCATATATGCCATCATTTAGAAAAGTTATTGACCTTAACGTATATACTTAATTCATATTCATCCCATTTAAAAACTTAAAACTTACAAAGGAATCAAACTCAAATGCTTAAGAACTTACCTCGGAAGTTGTCGAACGATTCAGATCGACTACTCTCGGTTGGTAGCTTTTTCTCTTATCCGAATTAGACTCCCTAAGCTCTTGAGCTGGAATAAACAAATTTAATCTATTACAAACCAATTATACAAACTCATGGTCGAATACAACAAGAAGACTAACTAGATTCTACTAGCCACTCATTGCTCTATTATTAACCTTACTTAATTATAAACACATTCGGCAACTACCTCAACCTTATTTAATACAATTAACGCTTGAATTCCTCATGTAAAAAGTACCATTGCCGAATATCATTTAGTTCACAAGGTCCTAATTTCAAAAATTTGACAAGCTCATACCCATTTCCTACTAATTCCATCATTTTAACACAGTGCACTGCAAAGCTAAATTCCATTCTTCCATTAGTTTGCATTTAAATTATTTAAAACATTCAACACAACTCAACCTTATAAACACATATTCGGCTAGGAAGAAAGATTGATAATTTAACAACCTTAGCTTAACATATAATTTGTTGTAACACATCTTTAAGCATTCTTTTATTCCATCAACTCAAAACACATTCATCACTCACAATAACTAAATTCATATTCGCAATGGCCTCCAATATAGTGACCGATTCTTCTCAACTAGCACCTAGTGTACACACATGATCATTTGTTTGATTCAAACACCTATCCACCAAAAATTCATCCAAATTAACAAGAACAACAACCACATTCCTTGTTATCTACCATGACCAAAACTCATATTCATTCACCAAATATCAAAAATTTAACATGGGTCAAATAAGGAACTTAGAAATTTACTAGGATTTAACTAATATTTCAAAAATTAACCAAAACTTCTTACCTTAATTAGGACTAGGATGACCGAATGATGTTCTCCCTAAACTTCTTTCACATTCGGTTCTTCAAGAAACAAAGATGAATACTTTGTTTTTATCACCCATGTTCTCTTTATTATATTATTATTATTAAATAAATAAAAGCCATTTAGTTAACATATTGATAATATAAAATTTATATGTTATTTGTTAACTAGCAACATGGCCAACCACCAATAATAAAGTGGGCAATTTGACATGCAAGCCCCACATTTTAGCCATGTTAACAATTGGCCACTTTAAGAAAAAGACTTCTAAAATTTTCCTTTATACAATCAAATCCCAACTAAATAATTTAGCATCCAATTAACTAAATTAGACCACCCAACTTTCACAATAGGTAATTCACATAACAAAAACACTGAAATTAATAGTTTACAAAATTTTTGACTAGGTTTTGTGGTCCCAAACCACTTCTCGACTAGGGTCAATTTAGGATCATCACAACTCTCCCACTGCTTTTAGGGATTTTCGTCCCAAAATCTTACCGCAAATAGGATAGGGTAACTTTCTCTCGTTGAGTTCTCTAGATCCCACCTAGTTTCCTCAACTCCGAACTTACGCTTCAGTGCTTTAACTAACAAAACTTTCTTAGTTTGATCATAATAAATCACAGAAATCCACAGAATTGACATTTACTCACTTACTTTTCATTTCGGTAATAACGCACATAGGTATAACACAATTTAACCCACCGGTCTGAACCTACTAGGTATAGGCTCGAACCCCACACACAGGTTCTAAGCCTACTTAACCCAAAGTCCGAATAAACTTGATAGCCATCAACTAATTAGGCTATTAGCCTAGTATACACTTCACCGGTCCCAAACCTACTAGGCACAAGGCCTGAATAACTCAAACATATATATATTCATTTGGTTCATGACAACACTCATTTAACATCTTATGAAAATATTTTATTTTTTTTATACATGTAACTTAGATAATTTTTCACACATCCATTCATCAATAAAGCACTATCAATAAGAATTTAATACTATCCTTTATCTTCTGGCTATTTCAAGTAACCACTTGTCTGATGAGTTGAAGGTTTTAAATTCTCAATTCAAAGAACATATATAAGCGATACGAGATTATGTTAACATCTTGCATCAATATTTAACTTAACTTATTTCCAAAGGAAAATCAACTTCCACGCATTCTGAACATTTATTTCATTTAACACATTCTTTCATAGTTAACGTTACCCGTATACAGTCAAATAAGCATAAAGCCTAATATAATATACTGGCATGAGATTTATACTAGCACATAACTCATATATCCATAATTATCACCATTCATCAGAAATTCTTACCAACTTTGAAATGTCGAAACTTAGTCAAAATAATTTCTTGAACATGATTAACAAAATAGTGTTTATTCACAATAGCACATATAACTGCATATACTGAGAATCTCGTATTTATAATGTATATATATATCACATGCCTTGTCAATTTAATGTCTCGAACTTATTTCATTACCAATTTAGCACAATGTTGTATAATCTCCGACTCTAATTAGTTCACCAGTGTTTAGTCTGTTTAACGAATTTTCTCTTTAGGTCTTACTTACTATTACAAATCAATGCCATCATTTCACACGAGGTCATACATGAAACACACTTCGCATACGCAGTGCCCACTGACTGATTTCGCACACATAGCGCTCGATTAAAGAACTCGCACACATAGTGCCTTAATTACCAATCTCGCACACATAGTGCTCGATTGAAGAACTCGTACACATAGTGCCTCAACTACTAATCTGGCACACATAGTGCTCGGTTGAAGAACTTGCACACACAGTGCCTTATAATTCCAGCACGAATGCCTTCGAGGTTTAGCCCGGATATATCGCTAGCATGAATGCTCCTCGGGACTTAGCCCGGATATATCACTAGCACGAACGCTCTTCGGGACTTAGCCCGGATATATCACTAGCACGAATGCACTTCGGGACTTAGCCCGGATATATCACTAGCACGAATGCTCTTCGGGACTTAGCCCGGATATATCACTAGCACGAATGCTCCTCGGGACTTAGCCCGGATATATCACTAGCACGAATGCTCTTCGGGACTTAGCCCGGATATATCACTAGCACGAAGGCTCTTCGGGACTTAGCTCGGATATATATAACTCTCAATTCTCATGTATATATACATATATAACAATATACATTAGTATATCATTTACATTACTTGAATACAAACACAACATGCTTGTCGACCATTCAACTTTCAGTTCCATAGCCACATACAAAGATCACATTTATAGTCATAACACTCTTTCAAAATTGCATCACTTATACCCTTATAATTCAATCCAAATCAAAATTCAAATACGAGTACATGATACGTACCTGATCAACTTAATAATTCGAGCATGTCCAAGTGAAGTTATATCGCAAATTCTCATAGTCAGAAGCTTGCTACAGCTCGATCGGGATCAAGATTCATTACAATACAACAAACACAAATTAAATGGTCAAAAATCATCACACTATCATTTTATCCCTTTATGGCATGTATAAATAGACTCACGCGTGCTACGTTAGTCCTAGAATCGACTAAATCGTGGCTCTGATACCAATAAAATGTAACACCCCTATCCCGTATCTGTCACCAGAATAGGTGAAGGGGCATTACCAGACTTGAAACTCATATCAGAACAGTAAAAATTTTTTTTTTGAACATTCCTTTAGATAAATACTAAAGACAGCCAGGGATACAAATTTAAACTTCTATAAGTACATATTCAAAAGATGCCATTTTCGCATGGCTTATATATACATTAACCAAAATATTCTTCGGCCATCGGTCTATTCTATACATGCCATAAAATAATCCAAAACATAACGAATAAGCGTTGGATAGTGATAGTGTGATTAGTTGCCGACGATCCCCAGTCTGTAGCTTCCAAATGAGATCTATAAAACAGAGGAAACAAAGTAAACGGAGTAAGCATTAAAATGCTTAGTAAGTTTTAAGCAGTGTCAACAGATAACAATCAAATTATAACATAGTTGTTCGTATTTTTATTTCACTCTTCCTTCGGGCATACCACCCCTTTACTGAATATACACATCTCATCATATACAATAGGCAGATAAACTTTCACATAAAAGTGAGCTCATGTGACATAGATATATTGTATAGTTTCACATAACCTTTCACACCGATCCGACACCACATAATCATAGGAATAGTCTCATAGATTGCTCACGTATGCATCACATAACTACCTTATGATTTAGTTCAAATCAAGCTCACATATAAACTCTGAGAGTACATACCGCTTAACCTTTCGCATTGAATATATTTATAAGCAATTCTTATTGCGAAGTCTTATAGCTTTAAACTCTACTTGGATTATCAGTGAGACCTTTTAGCTCGGATGAAATCTCCACACGAAGTCAGTGGGTCTTAACCTGACATAGTCACCATATATAGTCATCTGGTCTTTAATCCGGGTTTACATCACGAGTTTCATGCATATTTATTCACATGTTACAACATTCACATCGACTATCATATTTGTAATTCATTTACCTCATCAAATATCTAATAAAACACACCTTCCACCGTTTATCATTTGGCCACAATATATATATATATATATACATCTCATACATATCTCACATTAGCCATTTGGCTTTACCACATATCCATCTCATACACATTTCGCATTAGCCATTCACTTTACCACATATATACACTTCCACGTTCATCACATTGGCCATTCTACCTTAACACATATATGCATGTTCACATTCATCACGTTGGCCATTCGGCCTTATCACATATATGCATGTTCACATTCATCACCTTGGCCATTCGGCCTTATCACACATATGCATGTTCACATTCATCACGTTGGCCATTCGGCCTTATCACACATATGCATGTTCACATTCATCACGTTGGCCATTCGGCCTATCACACATATATGCATGTTCACATTCATCACATTGGCCATTCGGCCTTATCACATATATGCATGTTCACATTCATCACGTTGGCCATTCGGCCTTATTACACATATGCATGTTCACATTCATCACATTGGCCATTCGGCCTTATCTCATATATGCATGTTCACATTCATCACATTGGCCATTCGGCCTTATCTCATATATACACATTCACATTCATCACATAAAATCCTAAATCAAAATATAAATTTTCATGTATTCACATCACAATTATCCAAATATACTTCACATACCACATATACTTTCATGTTTACACTTTGTCTTGACTGAATCTACATCTATCATTTTCCAATGAATAATTCAATTTCAAGCCATACTATCATTCCATATTCGAATACTTATAAACTTACAATTTCACAAATTTTAATATCAAAGATCCATCTAACACTCATATATCATTTTATAATATCACAATTTAGAATTCACGTATGGGTTTAATCAATAGCTTATGAGCAACTAAAACAAGTTTTATCAATGTTAACAACATAATCACAAATTCTCTACAAGTTGTTTTCCTGAGCAACAGTCGTTAAATTATTTGTAACTGGAGCTACGAAAATCCAAATGATGTGCCGTTAATTTCCCATGAAAATAGACTCGTATATCTTCTATCCACAAAATTTTCAGAATTTTTGGTTTGGCTAATCAATACCAGATTTTTCTTAAAGTCTCCCCTATTTTACTGCTTGACTATTCTGACTACTCTTCACTAAGAACTGAATTTCTCATTGTACAGAATTCAAAATATGTTTTCGTTTATTTTGTTTGAAACTAGACTCATTAAGGAGTCTAAGCATATAAATATTATCTTACAATAATTTTTGTAGGATTTATAATGATTTTCCAAATACTGAACAGGGGATTTCGGAGCCATTCTGACTCTGTCTCACACAACAACAAAAATCTCATTATCGGCAACCCCTTTACTTACACGATTTCTTTTATACGAAACTAGACGCATCAAGATTTAATTACATAATATATTCAGCCTTTAACTCAATTCCTACAATTTATGGTAATTTTTCCAAAACACGCTACTGCTGCTGTCCCGAGCAGATTTATACAAATTTACTCTGTAAAGTTCTCATTCACATATTTAAAACATAATATCATATATGCCATCATTTAGAAAAGTTATTGACCTTAACGTATATACTTAATTCATATTCATCCCATTTAAAAACTTAAAACTTACAAAGGAATCAAACTCAAATGCTTAAGAACTTACCTCGGAAGTTGTCGAACGATTACAGATCGACTATTCGGTTGGGTAGCTTTTTCTCTTATCCGAATTAGACTCCTAAGCTCTTGAGCTTGAATAAACAAATTTAATCTATTACAAACCAATTATACAAACTCATGGCCGAATACAACAAGAAGACTAACTAGATTCTACTAGCCACTCATTGCTCTATTATTAACCTTACTTAATTATAAACACATTCGGCAACTACCTCAACCTTATTTAATACAATTAACACCGAATTCCTCATGTAAAAGTACCATTGCCGAATATCATTTAGTTCACAAGGTCCTAATTTCAAAAATTTGACAAGCTCATACCCATTTCCTACTAATTCCATCATTTTAACACAGTGCGGCAAAGCTAAATTCCATTCTTCCATTAGTTTGCATTTAAATTATTTAAAACATTCAACACAACTCAACCTTATAAACACATATTCGGCTAGGAAGAAAGATTGATAATTTAACAACCTTAGCTTAACACATAATTTGTTGTAACACATCTTTAAGCATTCTTTTATTCCATCAACTCAAAACACATTCATCACTCACAATAACTAAATTCATATTCGGCAATGGCCTCCAATATAGTGACCGATTCTTCTCAACTAGCACCTAGTGTACACACATGATCATTTGTTTGATTCAAACACCTATCCACCAAAAATTCATCCAAATTAACAAGAACAACAACCACATTCCTTGTTATCTACCATGACCGAAACTCATATTCATTCACCAAATATCAAAAATTTAACATGGGTCAAATAAGGAACTTAGAAATTTACTAGGATTTAACTAATATTTCAAAAATTAACCAAAACTTCTTACCTTAATTAGGACTAGGATGACCGAATGATGTTCTCCCCTAAACTTCTTTCACATTCGGTTCTTCAAGAAACAAAGATGAATACTTTGTTTTTATCACCCATGTTCTCTTTATTATATTATTATTATTAAATAAATAAAAGCCATTTAGTTAACATATTGATAATATAAAATTTATATGTTATTTGTTAACTAGCAACATGGCCGGCCACCAATAATAAAGTGGGCAATTTGACATGCAAGCCCCACATTTTAGCCATGTTAACAATTGGCCACTTTAAGAAAAAGACTTCTAAAATTTTCCTTTATACAATCAAATCCCAACTAAATAATTTAGCATCCAATTAACTAAATCAGACCACCCAACTTTCACAATAGGTAATTCACATAACGAAAACACTGAAATTAATAGTTTACAAAATTTTTGACTAGGTTTTGTGGTCCCGAAACCACTTCCCGACTAGGGTCAATTTAGGACTGTCACACTTGTTTTATAAATAAATAATTAGGATTTATTTTCTTAATTTAGTACATTTAATTAATTCTATCTAAGGAGATTGGAACTTAAGCGGGACCGCTGTGACCCCTCCAACCTTTCTTGGGAATTAATTTAATGTAATTTATTGAGAAGAAATTTTCTAATTAAGATTTAAAATTTCTTTTAGTTTCATTTGTTTTGTTTAAATTTTAAATTTTTATGTTAATAAAGGGGGTCAAATTTAGCCCAAGTAGTAATTAGTTTTTTTTAGTAAGATACAGTCTGAATTTAAGGCCCAAGACAACAAAACAAGGGAAAAATCCACACCTATTGCCACCATTTCCATTGCTTGCCGCCCAAGTAACCCTAATGTAGCTAAGTTTTTGCTACATGTTGCCCTAATTTTTCCCTATATAAACCCCTCTCATTCTACTATTTTTCATATCCCTTAAAAAAATTTGCTTAAACCCCATAAATCTTTAAACTTTTCTTTTGTGCTGTCAACCTTAAATCCCGAAAGAAATCCTAGTTCTTATCCCCTTTGTCGAAATCTCCTATTGCCGCCGCAAAGAAATTGCTGAGGCATCAATGTTGCTGTTGCATGTAGCCGTTATTGTTGCCGCACACCACTATTGTTGTCGCACGTTGCCTTCACCGCCGCAACCTCTTCACCGAAGCAAGTCTTACCCACTCGCTGATTTCTCTTCTTCCCATGTAAGCAGAACTTTACCAAATTTTTGGGAAAATACCATGTCTCGTAAAAGAAATAGATCGTCAAAGACTAATCCTGAAAACCTGATTGTGATCGATGAAGAAGTGAAAGAGAGATTTGATTCAATTTTCAAGCATCAAGCTATGATGCTGAAAAAAGGTTTTAGCTTGAAGAGTAATGATTTGATGGTTGTCCTTGTGCCAATTAGAAAGACAATCAATGCTCTCAAGTGGGAACGATTTTGTGATGCTTGTTCACTTCCTGATGATGAACTAGTTCGAGAGTTCTATGCAAGTTTGACCACACAAGATGCCACTAAGGTCATCATTCGGAAGAAAAAGATACCTCTTACCTTTAAGTCCATCAATGATTTGTTTAACTTACCTGATGTTGAAGAAGATGAGTACTACCCTATGATGAACAACATCAATTGGGATTTTCTTCAACAAGTGCTTGAGGTTGTGACAAATCCAGGATCCCAATAGATAATAAGAAAGTATGGAAGCCATTCTTGCTGAAGAGAATACCTAAAACCAGTAGCAAAGGTATGGTTTTATTTTGTTCGCTACAGTTTTATGCCTATCTCACATAGTTCACCATCTCGATGGAACGAATGCTCTTGTTATATGCAATCTTGGCAGAAAAGTCCATTAATGTTGGGAAAATTATTCTCAAGGAGAAGAAGACAGGAAGTGCTTATTTCCCATCATTAATCACTTCACTTTGCTTAAGGGCCCGTGTTAAAACACAAGCGAATTTGAAGGGGCAGTATGTCCAAGGGTGCATTACAAGTCATGATCTAGAAAGGTTAGTAGAGAAGGTGCATGAGCTGAATCAAGGTGAGCAAGAAGAACCAACTGAGCCAGGTACTGAGGAGTCAACAAACGAAACTGAAATTGAATCAGTTTCAAACACTAAAGAAGAAGAATCTGATAAGGAACCAAATAGTCCTAAACTAGTTGAAGAATTTGAAAACCTTGAACCAAGGGTTGAGCCAGAGGAAGAACAAGTCAAGCTAAGTGTTGAACCTGAATATACAACTCCCTTGCCGACTTCTATAAGTACTTCAAGGAAATCAAAGTTGTCAATGTTGATGGATATGTGCAAGTTCATGCATAATCAATAGCAAACTTACTGGAAATATGCAAAAATTAGAGATGATTTGATTTGAAATACTTTTAAGAATATCTCTAACACTTTCGTTCTTGAGTTCCCAGATGCTATCTTTGAGACATGGATAGAAGATACTGATTATACAAGCAGAGAAGGAGCTAAAGAAGACAAGGGGAATGAGTTAGAAGAATAAAAGAAAGGATTCTTGTCTTTTTATTTATTTATTTTAGGTCTTTAAGAATTTATTTCTTTAGTAACTAGGATTTAATTTCTGCAAAATAAAACATAGCAAGCACGAATAAATGCATCCTTTAGAAATAAAAAGACTAAGTGATGTGTTAATGGGAATGAACATGTCTAGGATTTGATTATGAGGAAAGACTTGGTATAGAAGCGGTCTTAATGACTCACCTCTCTTTCTTTTTAACCCTACTTGGTGTTCAGTTTTCATTAATTACATTGTTCTTGCAATGAGTACATTGCTTCTTTTTAAAGGGGGTAAGGCAAATAATTGCTCAAATCTTTAAAATTTCTAAGTATCTTTCAATTATTTCTTTCATTAGTATGTTTTAATAAATGAATGTTTAGAGAATTTCTTTGTGAATAAGATAGCTTGTATGCAAGCATGAATGATGATTTTATCTAAGTGATTGTATGTTATCATGAAGAATGAATGATTATATTATCTTAGTCTTCGGTAATGTTTGCCATGAAAACTTAGTTTCTTTTGAGATTAGACATGCATAAAGGTTTTTATCTTTAGAATTGACTTAGTAACTTTCTTGAGGCAAAATCCTAGGAGACATAAAAATCTAAAATGATATAGGCACCATTTTCTTTGGATCATTTAAGCCTTTTCAAGCCCACCTTATGATATTAGACCCCTGAAACTATAATTTTGAGCTTAAAGGCCTGTTTATTACAATGAACCTACATTACAAGCCACATTACCATCTTTGTAAGTTATCCTAATTTTGTGCACCTATCTTAACTTAAGTTGTCTTGGTAATCAAAATTTGAGGAAATTTTCATAAAGATGTATGTGCTCATGCTAAAAAAAAAGAGCGAAGAAAAGTTTGCTTAGTCTCTAAAAAGAAAAAAATGTATGAGCTTGAGTTCAAAATAAGTTTAGGGGTGTTCCAAAGGTTCACGTAAAGAAAAAGGTTGTATTACAAGAAAACCGAGACAAAGTTAAAGGTTAAGATTTTGAAACCGAAATATCCCATCTCTTAAAATCCCTACCTTTGACTGAGCCCCATTACAACCTTATAAAAGACCTATTGATTTGATGATTATGTCACCTACATTAGTGGAGAGGAAGTCCTAAGTTCAACATATGAAGATTATAAATAAGCCTTATGATTGTTTTGCTTGATTGATGAGAAATTATGTTGAATGAGAGAATATTATCTATGGCTGTGACGTATATACATACTATGATTCGTGTTGACATATCTTGAAACTTAGTACAAAATTTTCAAAATGTTTGCGTATGATTTATTTATTAATAAAGAAGATCTATGAGCATGGATCTATTAATACATGATTATGGGGCAATGATTGATGCTGCTTACAGTTTTAGCAATTTTGCTTTAGCAAGACCTTGTGTTGTGCATGAACATTACTCGGGACGATTAATGATTTAAGTTTGGGGGTGTGTAAACTGAAAAATATATAGGATTTTTCCTATATAATTCGTCACCTTTTTTACTTAAATTTGTTGTTAAAACCAAGTAATTGTTTAATAAATTAATGAAATATATGAAAATATGAAATTGGGACATAGAAATTATTAAAATGTGATTTTATGCTTTATTATATAGTTTTCATGCAAAAAATGGCTTCTTTTATATTAATTTAAGCTTATTATATTTTCAAGCTATAAAGTGGGCCATGCATGATTAAATTAAATAATAAAATATAAAGTTATATTTAATTATTTATTTTAATATATTTCATTAATAAATTGAGTTTTAATTAATTAAGTAAATTGATTAATTAAAGTGGTTAAATTATTTTCTGTGGTCCTCTAAATTATCTACTATTTTTGGATAGGTCTGCGAGATTTATTTTGATTAGAAAGTTGTCCAAATGGAAGACCAAGTCAACCCAAAATTCGACTGCATGAGGATGTCCATAAATCAAATTTTGGTTTAATTGCACAAAGCCCTTGAAGAGTTGAAGAAATCGGAGATTTACCCGGAGATTTGCAATTGACCGAGTCTTGATCCTGATGATGTGTGCCACTTAAATCAAGCAAAAATCAACCACATTTCCAAAAATCATGGCCTACCACCCTTGGAAGAATTCTCAAAAGATGGACACTCCTATTTTTAGCAAACTAGCTCCCTTGCCTCACCTATAAATAAGACCCTATTTCTCACTTTTCTAATCATCCCTCACTCATTCATCATTCTCTCCTCTCTCAATTCTCTTAGCTTTCTTTCCCCTCACGCCTATCATCATATTTGCATAAAGATTTTGAGCAAATTAGCCTCTTAAAGAACCCTTGGTCGGCCATCTCGGAGAGTCATCAGCAAAGGAGCAAAGCAAAGGAACAAAGGAGCCCACATCGTTAGAGTCATGGGTGAGAGCCACTCTGAATTGGGTTTAATCTTTATTACTTTAATTTAATTCAAGAATGTTTGCTATGTGTTCTTTGTTCTTGTTTACAACAATGATAGCTTAATTTATTTAAGCTAGGATGATTGCTTTGATTTAATAATAATTATTTGATTCATGCTTATAATGTTTGTGCCTCAGTCAATCATGTTTTCAATTAAAATCAAGTCTGTATTTCATTCATACGTAATTGAAATGCACCTGAATTAGTTGAGCGATCCTAACCAGACAATGGCTAATAGACGCATAATTGAAATGTGCATGCTCAATTTAGATCCTAACCCGATTGAATTGCAGGTTGTATAATAAACCTAACCAGGCTATGTTATCTACATAGTTCTTAGATTTGTGTGATTAAACTATTTCAAACCTAACACGTCCCTGTTACCTCGCACGAATACTAAGAAACCCTTAGTAAATAAGGATCAGTAAAATGCATATTTACTAAGTAAAGGATTTCAAAAGGACCTAACGTGGTTTCCAAACTCATGAAAGATTGAGTTGCCATGGAATGTTTTTTCGAATATTGATAAGCATGTTGATAATAATTTAAGTTTAATTAAAGTAATTGTCCTAGCTTATTTATGTTATAATTGTTTCTTATTGTGTTAATTTTGCTAAAATCTATCTCATTCATATAGTTTGCATACTTAGGATAAATTGCATTAGGGATCATTGCATTTAGTTTCATATACTTAACTTTTCATCACTTTAGAATTATATTGTTTTTATTTATCAAATTGTTAATATACTTTTACAAATTAAGTGACTTAGCACAAATACAATCCCTGTGGAGACGATAACTCGATACTTATTACTTGATAATGACTATGTACACTTGCACAAACCCGAGCATTACAAAACCGTAGAGAAGCAAGGCAAAGTCGACAAAATATTGTGGAAGAGCAAGAGGAAATCATTAATATTACTGAGGAGATGGCTAAAAATTAGAATAATCAGCTACCTCCTGTGGTTGCTGCAAATTTGGCAAATCTGAATCCTGCTCCTCGTACTAAGTACGACTATGCCAAACCTATTCTAACTGGTGCTGAATTGAGTATTGTGAGACCTTCTATTGCTGAAAATAACTTCGAATTGAAGCCAAACACTATTAAGATGATCCAACTATTGGTTCAGTTTGATGGTTTGCAAGATGAAGATCCAAATACTCATTTGGCCAACTTTTTGGAGTTCTGTGACACTTTCAAGATTAATGGCATTTCTGAAGATGCCATTTGGCTATGGTTGTTTCCATTCTCATTGAGGAACAAGATTAAACAGTGGTTGAACTCCCTACCACCAGGTTCTATCACTACATGGGATCAAATGATCGAAAAGTTCTTATTGAAGTATTTTCCACCACCTAAGACAGCTAAGTTGAGGAATGATATCTCTTCCTTCGTGCAAATGGATTTAGAGACCCTATATGATCCATGGGAGGATATAAGGATTTATTGAGGAGGTGACCTTACCATGGGTTACCTCTATGGCTACAGGTTCAAACCTTCTACAACGGTTTGAATCCCTCAACTAGGCAATTGGTTGATGTAACCGCCGGTGGTACTCTGACTAATAAAACACCTGAAGAGGCTTATGAGTTTATAGAGGAGATGTCACTAAATAATTATTAGTGGCAAGTCATGAGGATGAAGTTGACAAAAGTATTCAGTGTTTTTAACTTAGATGCGGTCACCATGTTATCAGACCAGGTAGAACTCTTAAATAAAAAATTTGATGGTTTATATGGTTCTATGCAGGTACATTAGGTGATGCAATGTAACTCAAATGGAGGAGGGATAAACTATCCAAAATATCGATCTTACATCCCTAACACAGAGAATGAACAAATCAACTATATGGGTAATAATTCTAGACCTCAGAATAATCCTTATAGTAACACTTATAATGAGGGTTGGAGAAACCATCCCAATTTCTCTTAGGGTGGTCAAGGAAATCAAAGACCACAACCCCCGCCAGGCTTTCAACAGCAACCGTACCAGTAATAGAAAAAGCTAAACCTTAAGGAGATGCTGACGAAATTCATTTCAGTGTTAGAAACCCGCTTCCAAAACACCAAAACAGCACTTAAAAATCAGCAAGTGTCAATTCAAGGGCTCGAGAATCAAATAGGTCAGCTTACTAAGCTAATTTCAAAAAGACCACAAGGTAGCTTGCCTAGCAATTCATTTCTAATGACAATTCACTACCACATCATGAACAATCAGCTAATCTATTATCAAAATAACGTCAAATTCATTAAAAGGCAATAACATCAACTTAGCAAGAAAATGATAACCCTGAATTCTCAGTGGACACTATTTGTAAACTAAATCAACTGTGACATTTTAACTTAAAGATTCATTACTTTGATAACATAATCAATCAGCTCGACCTGTAAACTCTTTCTGTTACCAACGTAGTACATATATACAAATGTGCCGACTAGAGTCAATTAATGTATATACTATAACATTAAAGATAGAAAAGGTACCGGTAATAACATCAGAAGCTGAACCGCTATGTCTTTTGTTCTGCTTCTACTGACTCTAGTTGTGCCTCAAATTCCTGGTTGTCTGCCTTTAGTAAAAGTAGCAACAGGCTTTACATTCTGATCTCTATTCAAATTAGCTCAATTTGGACAATCTTTCTTGAAGTGATTAGGAGATCCATAATTAAAGTAGGATCTATCATTCAATCTATACACTCCAAAGTGATTCCAGCCACAATGGTTGCATTCAAGTCTATATACATTTCTGGCACTACCTGTACTGGTTACTAAAGTCATTAGTCGTCTCACATTACTTTGTTTCATTCTATCTCTGCCATAAAACCCTGATAACACTGAAAATGACTACTTGATTCTTTCATTTTTCTATCGTGAAAAAGTAGAAGTGTTCTAGATACATTTTGTTTATTGAAATCTTAAACTCTTGCCTTACTCTATTTCTCGTGATAGCAAATTTCTTCCATTTTCTGAGCCTGATAAAATAAGATTATGAACTCATGCAATTTTATTGCACTCAAAAGCATTTTAATCTCATTATTCAATTCGTCTTGGAAACAAATACACAATTCTTTCTTAATCAACACCATCTTATAAGCATATTTACTGAGTTGAACAACCATCACTCATACTCTGCAACTGATACGTTTCCTAGCTTTCACTCAAGAATTTTTTTTTTTCTTTTTGTCTAAATATCGTTTGCTAACATATTTCTTTCAAATTTCAATTCAGAAGAAATCTCAAATAACCCATTCTTTCAATACCATAGTAGTTAAAGTCGACTGCTAGTAAGAAGCCTTTTTTTTTTCTTTTTCTTCTTTTTTCTTAATAGTGACACAACACACATCAAAAAATATTTGGAAGAACATAACATGTTGTATAAAACCCTCTATATGTTTTGTGACAGCCCATTTTTGGGTCAAATCGGAACAATGGTTTTGAACCATAAATTCAGAGTAGAAATATTTATTTTATTATTTCTTTAAGGTCTACGACATGATAGAATAATTGTGTGAAAATTTCGTTAAGAAATTTTGTTGATTGAATGCTTCATTTAGCTAAAAGAACTAAATTGCAATAGGTGCCAAACTTGTGTTCCCTTAGTTAAAGGTAGTAAATTTTTATGAATTTTTAATTAGAGGTCCTTAAATGGAAATTAGACCACTATACTTTAGGGTGGACAAAAATGGGCATGGACTAAGTGAATTTATAAAGTTTAAGTGAAGGGTAATTTGGTAATTTGGTAAATAAAGACAAATTAACTAAATAAAAGATGTTCATCTTCATCAGTTTAGTCCCCTTAGCCAAACTTTTGAGGAGAAGACATAGCAAGGGTTTGGCCAACTTTCAAGCTTGATTGTAAGTCCGTTCTTATCTCGCTTTTAATGATTTCTATATTTTTGAGATCGTGGTAACTTGGTCTAGCTATTTCAAGGACTAATTTGAAAGAAAGTTAAAATCTAAAATTTTATCCATGTTGGATGTGCTTGTATTTTGATGTTTGATGATAGAAAATGCATGTTTGTTATTGGATAAACAGCATTTGTAAAGTGATTTTCGATAAAAACATCAAATAGGGACTTATTTATAAAAGGTTATAAAATGTGTAGAAAAGTGTGACTAAATGAAAAATGTGGGCTGTTATGAGTACTAGTAATATTCAGCTAGGCTTGGGTTGTGATGAAATTGAATGAAATTCATTTTACGAGCCTAGGGACTAAATTGTAAAATGTTGCAATGTTAGGGGCAAAAATGTAAATTTTGCCATAATGTGTTTTTGGGCTAAATTGAATAATGTGATGATTAAATAAGTTAAATTTGACATTATAGATCAAGAAAAATGAAGTTCAGATCTAGGTCGGGGGAAAAATAAAATAATTGACGAATAGATCCCTTTTGTCTTTTTTGCATTCGAGGTAAGTTCGTATGTAAATAAGCTTTATTATAATTGTATTTTAAATGCCTTAATTTTGCAAGAATTGTGTAAACGACTCTACGGGCACATTCGACGATGTTCTGGCAAGCGAGAAATCCCAATCAAACCATAGGAATAGATTAGGATACAAGTGACATGTCACTAGGGTATTATGTTATGTGATCCGGGTGCTGGTCCTATACGTCCTACCGGTGGCTGAGTATACCGGTATATATTGCGGTTACTTGACAGCTTGTGTGAGCAGTACCGTGTATCTATGTCTTGACTGACAGCTTGTGTAAGCAGGCTCGTTGATGGCTCGAGAGCGAGCATATATGTGTTATGAGATAGAGGTAGCAATGGCTACATATGTGAAACCTTATGTGCAAGGTTTCCCGAGTATCTGATATTATTATTCTGAGTGATTCATTGGTATGTCAACGATGAAAATAAGTATGAAATTATTACGAGATGGTACAGGTACTTACATAAAGCTTATGATTATTAAATTGTGAAATGATGATTTCAAGGTAAGTTTGGTGATGGAATGAATTATGGTCATGAGATTGATAAGTCGTAATTTATACATATTTTTATCCCATGCTTAGCACATTTTTGGATGAATTATCATTAGATTTGTAAAATTTAATGCTCCTAATCCTTTAAATTCATGTCTTATACTTAGGCGAGCAAAGGAAAGTAAAAAGAACGAGAAACGGGCCAAAAATGGAGAAAATGGGCCAACGTGGAAAATCACCACGGCCTGGACTTCCTCACACATGTAGATCACACGCCCATGTCTATTTCACAACCTTGAACACGGTTTGAAACATTTGCACACAGGCGTAGCACACGACCGTGGCCCTGTCAAGCCCAAGTTGAGTTCCATTCGGAAAAGGGCAATTTTGAGGGTTTGAAAGCATTCTAAAGCCTATTTAAAAGACCCAAAAGGAGGATGAGAAGGACACACAGAGTAGGAAGCAAGGGATTACTCGAAGAAAGCCGATTGATCCATCTCAAAAGCTGGATTCTCCTCCAAGACTAAAGATCTCCCTTCAATTTCCTTCAGGGGTTTTTGGGTTTTCTTTATGTGTAACGCCCCGAATTTGGGCTTAGAAATATTGGGCCTTGAGTATGGGTCCGTAAGGAGGTTGTATATAAGTATTTAATTGTGCAAGGAAATGACACAATTAAATGTCTACCTTGGTGGTTAATGGCCCTGAGAAGTGTTCGAGAAATCTTGGGTTCAAACCTGGGCTTTAGCAAAAATTTTGATATTAAGAATAAAACCCTAGATGCTTGGATGATGGCCTTTTAAATTATTGTGTTAAATAAATGACACAAGGAAGCATGTAGTCTAGTGGTTGTGGTGCCCTTGAGGTTGCAAGGGAGCCTGAGTTCAAGCCTTGGCTCTTATAATTCATTTTCGTTTTTTTTAAGTGAATCTGGATGCTGGTATATATGTCTTAAAGTTAATTATGGACGTTTTTATCACACAAAAAGCCTTGTTGTGGAGTGGCAAGGTGGCATGTTGTGTAACTGTGAGGTCTGAGGTTCAAGTCTTGGGATGTGCAGTGGAGTATTTATTTTGCTATTTGAGCTACGAAGGAGGTGGAGTTGGACTGAAACTCTGTGGTTGAAGTGGTCATAAGAATGATGAATTTTCCTAATGGTTGAAAGTAACCCCACACCGGGAAGCTAACATGAGAATTGGTGAGAAGCTGGCTTTAAATAGAGTGAACCAGATGAGTTGGGAGGATGCCAAGATGTGCTAAGGTTGGTGATCGTGGACTTCGGCACGTTCTCGTAAACAGGTGTGTATTTCGCACAACTCTAGTTGTAGAACGACAAATGCCGGAATACCGAAATACCGGTCACACGGCGATGGCAACCATACGAGCATGCGAGCGCACGTGTGGGAGCTTTGACGTGATGGTTGAGGCCATCATGAGTGCTCTCGTGGGCTTATGTTGCTTTGGGCCATGTGGGCCCATAGGCCCAAGTGGGTAAATGGTATGATTGTGTAGTAAATATTGGATTGGACTATGTGAATCTCATATCTGTAGGTTAGTATTACGAAAATACCCTTGTAGGAAAGAATTACGGAAATGCCCTTGTAGAGTAGAATTACCGAAATACCCTCTACTTGTAAAATTATTGAAATACCATTGATTTGTAAAATTACCAAAATACCCCTGATTTATAAAATTACTGAAATACCCTTAATTTATGAAATTATCGAAATACCCTTAGTTTGTGAAATTACCGAAATACCCTCGACTTGTAAAATTACTGAAATACCCTTGACTTGTAAAATTATCGAAATAGCCTCGATTTGTAAAATTACTGAAATGCCCTTGATTTGGAAAATTACCAAAATACCCTTAATTTGGAAAATTAGCGAAACACCCTTGATTTAGAAAATTACAAAAATACCCCTTATTTACAAAATTATAAAAATACCCTTGATTTGCAAAATTATCGAAATACCCTTGGTTTGAGATTTACCAAAACACCCTTGTACGGTGAAATGACTAAAATACCCCTAATAGGTAAAAAGACCGTTCTGCCCTCTAGGGCATATGACTCATTGATAATACAATTTGATTGATTTGACTATGTTCTGACTGAGAATGTATGACTGTGATTGGACTATTGTGACTGTGAGTGGTATGATTTTGTATGCCGTGTATATATTTACTGCATTCATATAATATTATGTTGCACGTGGGTGAGAATTATGGAACGGAGCAAGTGTATGAGGATCGCATGGCTGCTTGACAACCGTGGATCCACCGATTAAGGATCGCATGGTTTCTTGACGACCGTGGATCCACCGATTGAGGATTGCATGGTTGCTTGACGATCGTGGATCCACCGATTAAGGATCGCATGGTTGCTTGACGACCATGGATCCACCGGTGGCTTTTAAGCCCAATATATGATTACTGATGACTTTGTGTCGATCATATTTATCCGAGGCCGTGTGCTGATTATATTACCATCGCTGATGGCTATGTGCCTAACATGATACATCTACCTATGGCTTAAAGCCAGTTATTCTGATTATGGCTTTGCACCAACCTATATATGGCTCTGTGCCAACCTGATTATGGTTGTGTGCCAAACGTATTTGCCCAAGGCTATGTGCCAATATATGATTATTGACAACTCGATGTTGATCACATTTACCTAGGGCTGTGTGCCGGTTATGTTATTCTAGTTGATGGCTATGTGCCAAACTTGTTACAGTTACCGATGGCTTTGTGCCAATTATAATACCGCTATTGAAGGCTTAAAGCCGTATATATGCTAGCAGCTTGCTGCAATGAAGGTAGTACCGCAACTGGGCTACCATTGATGTGTATCAGATATGTGGGTCGATAGTTATATCCCCACATGATGTGTACCGAGGGACGGAGTTGGTGTATAGCGGTTGAATAGGATGGGTTAGCATACATTTTTGCATTATGCATATGGTTTGATTCTAACAAGGGCTGAGACCCAAGTGATTGGTAATGGGCTGTGGCCCATATATGCTCTGAACTAGACTGTACTGTTAGCGTTAAAGGGCTTTGGCCCAGACTATTTCTTTTTTTGTTTCTGTATACTGACTGTTACTCTAGTAAGGGAATTACACACTGAGTTTTTGTAAACTGACCCCGTTTATTAACTGTGCAGGTAATCCCCAGCGTTAGGTGGATCTGTGTCGCAGAGGGACTCGGAGACGACCACACATTTGCACATGTTTTTATATTTTGTTTATTTAGTTAAGCACTTTTGGTTTTTGATTTAGGTTGTAATAGGGCCTCTTTATTTTCTTTCTTAACTTTTCATTTGGGAAAAAATTATTTACTATGTTTGATATTTGTTAAAAGTAGATCACGGTTTTCAAAACACTACATTTTCACAATTTAACTTTTAGACATCACGTTTTCGTAAATCGGTTACTTTTAGAATTAGCTTCCGCAAAGTAAAAAGGAATTCTGGAAATAAAATTAAGAAGTTTTCAATGCACTACATTTTAAATAAGAAGGGTTTCTAATGAAAACATGGTTTTCAAAAAACACTTCAATGTGACATGCCAGATTCGGGTCTACCTTCTGGGCCGAGTTTGGGGTGTTACATTTAGTGTTATCGTAGCTAGGTTGCAAAACTTGGCTGTGGAATGGGTTTTAAAATTGAATTTTAGAAAGAATTGTTTCAAAAAGGTTTGAAAAGATTTGAAGTATTTGAAATGTTTTTCTAAATATTTTCCTAAATGTGTGGTTAATGAGTCTCCGACGCCAAATTCGTAAGTTTTCTGTAGACTGTACTTAAAGTTAGATTTTGTATTTATTCACTGTATGTTCTGGAAATCAGATTTTTTTTAGCAACAGTACTGTGATGGATTCCGAAGGTAAGCAGGGTTGCGAGGAGTTGCCCGTCTCCTCAGAACATGAGATGGTTCAGGAAACTATAGTCAAGGTAAGTCTGCCAACTTCGGGTAACAATAACCCAGAGCTTGGTACGGAGGCACTGACCTGATTGGTAAGGGAAGTGCTGGAAGAAGTGTCCAAGGCAAGAATTAAGGCGTATGGTGAAACACTTCAGGCTAGGCGCTTAGAGTGCAACAGGGAGAGGGATCACAGTCCTCTGAAGCAGGAGCCTCGTTTTGTGAAACAAGTTAAGATGCATCCGAACTTTTCGACTTGCGAGCGTTGTAAAAGGCGCCATTCAGGTGAATGCTGGAGGAAGTCAGGAGCATCTCAGATGCGGGTCTAAGAAGCATCAGGTTCAGGACGGCACAGTTCCTTTTAAGTTAGGTGTGTTTTGTTTAGATGTGATGTTTGAATATAGAAATTGTATGCATGTGTGGTAAATATCTATTTGCTTCTATGGTGAGATGTTTGGTTGGGTGTAGGAGGTTTTGAAATTAAGTTAAAAGTGTATTAGTGTACTTTGGAACTAGAGTACGCAGCGAAAGCGTAGTGGTGTAGGTTGAGCTTCGCGCTTATTCAGATAGTTGGAAATTTTGAGGACGAAATTTCTTTAAGGGGGTAGAATTGTAACGCCCCGAATTCGGGCCTAGAAGTATTGGGCCTTGAGTATGGATCCGTAAGAAGGTTGTATATAAGTATTTAATTGTGCAGGGAAATGACACAAGTAAATGTGTACCTTGGTGGTTAATGGCCCTGAGAAGTGTTGGAGAAATCTTGGGTTCAAACTTGGGCTTTAGCAAAAATTTTGATATTAAGTGAATAAAACCCTGGATGCTTGGATGATGGCTTTTTAAATTATTGTGTTAAATAAATGACACAAGGAAGCATGTGGTCTAGTGGTTGTGGCGTCCTTGAGGTTGCAAGGGAGCCTGGGGTCAAGTCTTGGCTCTTATAATTCATTTTGGTTTTTCTCTTAAGTGAATCTGGACTCTAGCACATATGTCTTAAAGTTAATTATGGATGTTTTTATCACACATAAAGCCTTGTGGTGGAGTGGCAATGTGGCATGTTGTGTAACTGTGAGGTCTAAGGTTCAAGTCTTGGGATGCGAAGTGGAGTATTTATTTTGCTATTTGAGCTGCGAATGAGGTGGAGTTGGACTGAAAGTCTATGGTTGAAGTGGTCATAAGAATGAGGAATTTTCCTAATGGCTGAAAGTAATCCCACACCGGGAAGCTAACATGAGAATTGGTGAGAAGCTGGTTTTGAATAGAGCGAACCAGATAAGTTGGGAGGAAGACTGAATGCAGGATGTGCCAAGGTTGGTGATCGTGGACTTCGGCACGTTCTCGTAAATAGGTGTGTATTTCGCACTAGTCTAGTTGTAGAATGGCAAATGCCGGAATGCCGAAATACCGGTCACACGGCGATGGCAGCTACACGAGCGTGCGAGCGCATGTTTGGGAGCTTTGACGTGATGGTTGAAGCCATCATGAGTGCTCTCGTAGGCTTAGGTTGCTTTGGGCCATGTGGGCCCAAGTGGATAAATTGTATGATTGTGTAGTAAACATTGGATTGGACTCTGTGAATCTCATATCTGTAGGTTAGTATTACAGAAATACCCCTGTAGGGTAGAATTACTGAAATGCCCCTGTAGGGTAGAATTACTGAAATACCCTCGACTTGTAAACTTACTAAAATACCCTCGATTTGTAAAATTACCAAAATACCCCTGATTTGTGAAATTATTTAAATACCCTTGACTTGTAAAATTATTGAAATACCCTCAATTTGTAAAATTACCAAAATACCCTTAATTTGTAAAATTACTAAAATACCCCCGACTTATAAAATTATTGAAATACCCTCAACTTGTAAAATTATCGAAATACCTTCAATTTTTAAAATTACTGAAATACCCTTGATTTGGAAAATTACCAAAATACCCTTGATTTGGAAAATTAGCGAAATACCCTTGATTTGGAAAATTACAAAAATACCCCTTATTTACAAAATTATAAAAATACCCTTGATTTGCAAAATTACCGAAATACCCTTGGTTTGAGATTTACGAAAACACCCTTGTACGGTGAAATGACTAAAATACCCCTAATAGGTAAAAAGACCGTTCTGCCCTCTAGTGTATATGACTCATTGATAATACAATTTGATTGATTTGACTATGTTCTGACTGAGAATGTATAACTGTGATTGGACTATTGTGACTGTGATTGGACTATTGTGACTGTGATTGGTATGATTTTGTATGCCGTGTATATATTTACTGCATTCATATAATATTATGTTGCACATGGGTGAGAATTATGGAACGGAGCAAGTATATGAGGATCGCATGGTTGCTTGACAACCGTGGATCCACCGATTAAGGATCGCATGGTTGCTTGACGACCGTGGATCCACCGATTAAGGATTGCATGGTTGCTTGATGACCGTGGATCCACCGATTAAGGATCGCATGGTTACTTGCATGGTTGCTTGATGACCGTGGATCCACCGGTGGCTTTTAAGCCCAATATATGATTACTGACGACTTTGTCTCGATCATATTTACCCAAGGCCGTGTGCTGATTATATTACCATCACTGATGGCTATGTGCCTAACATGATACATCTACCGATGGCTTAAAGCCAGTTATTCTGATTATGGCTTTGCGCCAACCTATATATGGCTCTGTGCCAAACGTATTTGCCTAAGGCTATGTGCCAATATATGATTATTGACGACTTGATGTTGATCACATTTACCTAGGGCTGTGTGCCGGTTATGTTATTCTAGTTGATGGCTATATGCCAAACTTATTACAGTTATTGATGCCTTTGTGCCAATTATAATACCGCTGTTGAAGGCTTAAAGCTGTATATATGCTAGCAGCTTGCTGCAATGAAGGTAGTACCGCAACTGGGCTACCATTGATGTGTATCAGATGGGTGGGTCGATAGTTATATCCCCACATGAAGTGTACCGGGGGACGGAGTTGGTGTATAGCAATTGAATAGGATGGGTTAGCATACATTTTTGCATTATGCATATGGTTTGATTCTAACAAGGGCTGAGACCCAAGTGATTTGTAATGGGATGTGGCCCACATACGCTCTGAACTAGACTGTACTGTTAGCATTAAAGGGCTTTCGCCCAGACTGTTTCTGTTTTTGTTTCTGTATACTGACTGTTACTCTAGTAAGGGAATTACACACTGAGTTTTTGTAAACTCACCCCGTTTATTAACTGTGCAGGTAATCCCCAGCGTTAGGTGGATCGGTGTCGCAGAGGGACTCGGAGAAGACCACACATTTGCACGTGTTTTTATATTTCGTTTATTTAGTTAAGCCCTTTTGGTTTTTGATTTGGGTTGTAATAGGGCCTCTTTATTTTCTTTCTTAACTTTTCATTTTGGAAAAAATTATTTACTATGTTTGATATTTGTTAGAAGTAGATCACGGTTTTCAAAACACTACATTTTCACAATTTAACTTTTAGACATCACGTTTTCGTAAATCGGTTACTTTTAGAATTAGCTTCCGCAAAGTAAAAAGGAATTTTGGAAATAAAATTAAGAAGTATTCAATGCACTACGTTTTAAATAAGAAGGGTTTCTAATGAAAACATGGTTTTCAAAAAATACTTCAATGTGACATGCCAGATTTGGGTCTACCTTCTAGCCGGGTTTGGGGTGTTACATTTAGTGGTATCATAGTTAGGTTGCAAAACTTGGCTGTGGAATGGGTTTTAAAATTGAATTTCAGAAAGAATTGTTTCAAAAAGGTTTGAAAAGATTTGAAGTATTTGAAATGTTTTCTGAATATTTTCCTGAATGTATGGTTACCGAGTCTCCGGCGCCAAATTCGTAAGTTTTCTGTTAGACTGTACTTCAAGTTAGATTTTTTATTTATTCACTGTATGTTCTGGAAATCAGATTTTTTTAGCAACAGTACTGTGATGGATTTCGAAGGTAAGCAGGGTTGCGAGGAGTTGCCCGTCTCCCCAGAACATGAGATGGTTCAAGAAACTGTAGTCAAGGTAAGTCTGCTAACTTCGGGTAACAATAACCCAGAGCTTGGTACAGAGGCACTGACCCGATTGGTAAGGGAAGTGCTGGAAGAAGTGTTCGAGGCAAGAATTAAGGCGTATGGTGAAACACTTCAGTTAGGCGCTTGGAGTGCAACAAGGAGAGGGATCACAGTCCTCTGAAGCAGGAGCCTCATTTTGTGAAACAAGTTAAGATGCATCCGAACTTTTCGGCTTGCGAGAGTTGTAAAAGGCGCCATTCAGGCGAATGCTGGAGGATGTCAGGAGCGTCTCAGATGCGGGTCTAAGAAGCATCGGGTTCGGGACGGCACAGTTCCTTTTAAGTCAGGTGTGTTTTGTTTGGATGTGATGTTTGGATATAGAAATTGTATGCATGTGTGGTAAATATCTGTTTGCTTCTATGGTGAGATGTTTGGTTGGGTGTAGGAGGTTTTGAGATTAAGTTGAAAGTGTATTAGTGTAGTTTGGAACTAGAGTGCGCAGCAAAAGCGTAGTGGTGTAGGTTGAGCTCAGCGCTTATTCAGATAGTTGGAAATTTCGAGGACGAAATTTATTTAAGGGGGTAGAATTGTAATGCCCCAAATTCGGGCCTAGAAGTATTGGGCCTTGAGTATGGGTCCGTAAGAAGGTTGTATATAAGTATTTAATTGTGCAAGGAAATGACACAAGTAAATGTGTACCTTGGTGGTTAATGGCCCTGAGAAGTGTTGGAGAAATCTTAGGTTCAAACTTGGGCTTTAGCAAAAATTTTGATATTAAGTGAATAAAACCCTGGATGCTTGGATGATGGCTTTTTAAATTATTGTGTTAAATAAATGACACAAGGAAGCATGTGGTCTAGTGGTTGTGGCGTCCTTGAGGTTGCAAGGGAGCCTGGGGTCAAGTCTTGGCTCTTACAATTCATTTTGGTTTTTCTCTTAAGTGAATCTGGACTCTAGCACATATGTCTTAAAGTTAATTATGGATGTTTTTATCACACATAAAGCCTTGTGGTGGAGTGGCAATGTGGCATGTTGTGTAACTGTGAGGTCTAAGGTTCAAGTCTTGGGATGCGAAGTGGAGTATTTATTTTGCTATTTGAGCTGCGAAGGAGGTGGAGTTGGACTGAAAGTCTATGGTTGAAGTGGTCATAAGAATGAGGAATTTTCCTAATGGCTGAAAGTAATCCCACACCGGGAAGCTAACATGAGAATTGGTGAGAAGCTGGTTTTGAATAGAGCGAACCAGATAAGTTGGGAGGAAGACTGAATGCAGGATGTGCCAAGGTTGGTGATCGTGGACTTCGGCACGTTCTCGTAAATAGGTGTGTATTTCGCACTAGTCTAGTTGTAGAATGGCAAATGCCGGAATGCCGAAATACCGGTCACACGGCGATGGCAGCTACACGAGCGTGCGAGCGCATGTTTGGGAGCTTTGACGTGATGGTTGAGGCCATCATGAGTGCTCTCGTAGGCTTAGGTTGCTTTGGGCTATGTGGGCCCAAGTGGGTAAATTGTATGATTGTGTAGTAAACATTGGATTGGACTCTGTAAATCTCATATCTGTAGGTTAGTATTACATAAATACCCCTGTAGGGTAGAATTACTGAAATGCCCCTGTAGGGTAGAATTACTGAAATACCCTCGACTTGTAAACTTACTAAAATACCCTCGATTTGTAAAATTACCAAAATACCCCTGATTTGTGAAATTACTGAAACCCTCGACTTGTAAAATTACTGAAATACCCTCAATTTGTAAAATTACCGAAATACCCTTAATTTGTAAAATTACTGAAATACCTCCGACTTGTAAAATTATCGAAATACCCTCGACTTGTAAAATTATCGAAATACCCTTAATTTGTAAAATTACCAAAATACCCCTAATTTGGAAAATTATCGAAATACCCTTGATTTGGAAAATTATAGAAATACCCCTTATTTACAAAATTACAGAAATACCCTTGATTTGCAAAATTATCGAAATACCCTTGGTTTGAGATTTACCAAAACACCCTTGTAGTGTGAAATGACTAAAATACCCCTAATAGATAAAAAGATCGTTCTGCCCTCTAGGGTATATGAGTCACTGATAATACAATTTGATTGGTTTGACTATGTTCTGACTAAGAATGTATGACTGTGATTGGACTGTTGTGACTGTTATTGGTATGATTTTGTTTGCCGTGTGTATATTTGCTGCATTCATAAAATATTATGTTGCACATGGGTGGGAATTATGGAACGGAGGAAGTATATGAGGATCGCATGGTTGCTTGACAACTGTGGATCCACCGATTGAGGATCGCATGGTTGCTTGACGACCGTGGATCCACCGATTGAGGATCGCATGGTTGCTTGACGACCGTGGATCCACCGATTGAGGATCGTATGGTTGCTTGATGACCATGGATCCACCAGTGGCTTTTAAGCCTAATATATGATTACTGACGACTCTTGTCCATCATATTTACCCAGGGCTGTGTGTCGACTATATTACCGTCGCTGATGGCTATGTACCTAACATGATACAACTACCGATGGCTTAAAGCCAATTATTTTGATTATGGCTTTGCGCCAACCTACATATGGCTGTGTGCCAAACGTATTTGCCTAAGGCTATGTGCCAATATATGATTATGGACGACTCGGTGTCGATCATATTTACCTAAGGCTGTGTGCCAGTTATGTTACTCTAGTTAATGGCTATGTGCCGAACTTATTATAGTTACCAATGGCTTTGTGCCAATTATAATACCGCTACTGAAGGCTTAAACCGTATATATGCTAGCAGCTTACTGCAATGAAGGTAGTACCTCAATCGGGCTACCATTGATGTGTATCGGATAGGTGGGTCGATAGTTATATCCCCACATGATGTGTATCGGGGGACGGAGTTGGTTTATAGCGGTTGGATGGGATGGCTTAGCATACATTTTTGCATTATGCATATGGTTTGATTCTGACAAGGGCTGAGACCCAAGTGATTTGTAATGGGCTGTGGCCCACGTATGCTCTGAACTGGACTGTACTGTTAGCGTTAAAGGGCTTTGGCCCAGACTATTTTTGTTTTTGTTTCTGTATACAAACTGTTACGCTAGTAAGGAGATTACAGACTGAGTTTTCGTAAACTCACCCTTTTATTAACTATGCAGGTAATCCCCAGCGTTAGGTGGATCGGTGTCGCAGAGGGACTCGGAGACGACCACACATCTCCACATGTTTTTATATTTCATTTATTTAGTTAAGCCCTTTGGTTTTTGATTTGGGTTGTAATAGGGCCTCTTTATTTTCTTTCTTAACTTTTCATTTGGGAAAATTTATTTACTATGTTTGATATTTGTTAGAAGTAGATCACGGTTTTCAAAACACTATGTTTTTGCAACTTAACTTTTAAACATCACATTTTCGTAAATCAATTACTTTTAGAATTAGCTTTCGCAAAGTAAAAAGGAATTTTGGAAATAAAATTAAGAAGTTTCCAACGCACTACGTCTTAAATAACAAGGGTTTCTACTGAAAACATGGTTTTCGAAAAACACTTCAATATGACATGCTAGATTCGGGTCTAACTTCTTGGCCAGGTTTGGGGTGTTACATTAGGTTTTTTCATTATTATTCTTCTAAGATGTTTGCTTTTATAATTATGTACTAAATCCCCTAAATACCTAAGGGGGATGAAACCTAAGACGGATCTTGTTAATATTTTTCTGAACTATATGATAAATACTTGATTTGTTCTTAATTGTGTTACTAACTCTTGTTTTAATATTCTAGGATATTGATTCAAGTATTGATGTGCTTATTCAGAGGATGAATAGTCCCTGTCTAAGAGTAGATCATTCATAATTAAGCGGAGTTGCATACAATCCTAGAGATAGGACGACATAAATCTGCCGGATTAGAGTCAAATCTAATAAGGGAATCCATAGATCGAGTTAATGCAAAACTAGGGGTTTTAATTAGAAAGAGATTTCAATTAATCAACCTAGGGTTAGACGTTATTAGTCTTGAAAAGGGATAATAATATAAATTAGGGATTTCTACGGATCAAGTCAAGTGAATAAATCGTCTGGTTCAGAGTCGAATAACAAGTGAAGTCTAGGTGAATTCTTCCTTGGGTATTGTCTAAATCAATCAGTTCTCCCAAAAGTATTTCCCCAATTTACTTTCTGTGCATTCTTAGTTTAGTTAATTAGTTAGATAAAATAAATCCCTTTATTCTTAGGTTAGATAATAAAAAGAAGGTTAATACTAGTACTTTTAGTTCCTTTGGATTTGACATCTGGTCTTGTCATAAACTATACTACTGTTCGATTGGTACGCTTGCCTTCATCGTGATAATAGTTAGTTTCAAGTACGATCAATTATAAATATTAAAACTTATCACAAGTGACAATCAAGTTTTTGGTGCCGTTTCCGGGGAACTAAGATAGTAGGAACACTCAATTTTTATTACTTTAGCCATTATTTTCTTATTTTTATTTAATTTTGTTTTTATTTTTATTTTACTAAATTTTCTTTTATTTTCTTCTAGCAGGTTTTCATAGTTTATGACTAGAAGAAACCTGTCGGGACCATTACTTTTTGACTGTGAGATCGAAAGTACAGCTCGCAGAAACTGAAGAGAAATTAGGAGAAGCCTACAATACATAGAGGAAGGACAAGAGGACGATATTCACATTACAGTCGAGGAGATGGCTGATAATCAGAATAATCCGCTACCTCCTATGGTTGTTGCAAATCCAATAAATCAGGATCCTGCTCCTTGTACTATGTATGATTATGCTAAACCTACTTTAATAGGAACTGAATTGAGTATAGTTAGGCCTGCTATTGCTGCAAATAATTTTGAACTGAAACCTAACACGATTCAAATGATACAATAGGTTGTTCAATTTGATGGTTTGCAGGACAAGGACCCAAATAGTCATTTGGCAAATTTTCTGGAACTCTGCGACACGTTTAAAATCAATGGCATTTCTGATGACGCCATTCACCTTCGGTTATTCCCCTTTTCATTGAGGAACAAGGCTAAATAGTGGTTGAAATCGTTACCACAAGGGTCAATCACTACTTGGAAACAAATGACTGAAAAGTTTCTACTTAAATATTTTCCACCCGCTAAAACAGCTAAACTAAGGAATGATATTTCTTCTTTTGTGCAGATGGATTTAGAAACACTCTACGATGCATGGGAAATATAGAAGGACCTATTGAGAAGATGCCCTCACCATGGGTTACCTCTATGGCTATAAGTTCAAACCTTTTATAATGGTGTGAACCCCTCAACAAGACAGATGATTGATGCAGCCGCTGGTGGAGCCATCAATAATAAAACACCTGAAGAGGCTTACGAATTTATTAAAGAAATGTCACTGAATAACTATCAGTGGCAAGTCATGAGGACTAAGCCAACCAAAGCAGCAGGCGTTTATAACGTCAACTTGGTTACTATGCTATCAAATCAGGTACAACTCTTGAATAAAAAGATTGACGGTTTACTTAGCTCTGCGCAGGTACATCTAGTGATGAGGTGTGATTCAAGTGGAAGAGGAGTACACACAGAATATTAATCCTTCAACCCTGGCACCGAGGAGGAACAAGTTCATTATATGGGTAATAATAATTCTAGACCTTAAAATAACCCGTATAGTAACACCTATAATGCAGGTTGGAGGAACCACCCCAATTTCTCGTGGGGTGGCCAAGGAAATCAAAGGCCACAAAATCCTCCGGGTTTTCAACAACCACCTTACCAGCAGGAAAAAAGCCAAACCTTGAGGAGATGCTAACAAAATTCATCTCGATGTCAGAAACTCATTTCTAAAATACCGAGACAACACTT
The DNA here is from genome assembly GCA_025698475.1 of Gossypium anomalum. Lineage (NCBI taxonomy): Eukaryota > Viridiplantae > Streptophyta > Magnoliopsida > Malvales > Malvaceae > Gossypium > Gossypium anomalum. The sequence continues at coordinate 53,264,248 of CM046968.1, read as the reverse complement.
GAGAATCAACAACCGTCAATCCAAAGGCTTGAAACTCAGATAAGCCAGCTTACCAAATTAACTTCTGAATGATCACAAGGTAGCTTGCCAAGTAACACTGAATCTAACCCGAGGGAACAACTCAATGCGATTAACGTTTGAGATGAAGAAGAATTAATTGAACCTAAACTAGAACCGAGGCAAAGAATTATGGTAAGTGAAAAAAAAGGTGAGGTAGACCACAGTAAGCGAAAACTGGTAGAATACAAACCTCAAGTACCATACCCAAATGCGACAAGGAAAGACCTCACTGACGAATAATTTGGTAAATTCCTTAAACTACTAAAGAAATTACATATTAACTTACCATTTATTGAAGCTCTTTCCCAGATGCCGAACACAATGAAATTTTTAAAGGAGCTTTTAGAAAATAAGTGGAAGTTGGATGAAACGTCGCATGTGGAATTGAACGTAGTTTGCTCAGCCATTCTACAGAATAAGCTACCCAACAAGTTGAAAGATCCAGAGAGTTTTACGATTCCTTGTTTAATTGGTAGTTTAACCATTAAAAATGATTTGGTTGATTTAAGGGTTGGTATTAATGTCAAGCCCTATAAAATGTTTAAATAACTAGGTCTTGGGAAACCCAAAAAAACTAGGATGAGCATTCAATTGGAAGATAAAACCATCAGATTTCCTAGGGGTATCATTGAAGACGTACTTGTCAAAATTGATAAATTTATATTCCCAATTGATTTTGTTGTTCTAGACATAGAAGAGGACAGTGACATACCTTTAATTTTAGGAAGTCCTTTTTTAGCAACTGCTAGAACCATTATCAATGTTGGTACAGGTGAACTCACACTTCGTGTGGGTGATGAAACAATCATTCTTCAAGCTCGTAATTCGAATAACACACCAAAAATCAAGGGTGGTTGTATAAATTATGCGACTGGTACTGATCATGTGGTGAAACCTTCCTTGCAGGAAACACATTCAAAGAGCATAAATGATCCATGTTTACGTATCAACAAAGGGCCTATCTATGAAGAACGAAGGCTACAGATCGAGGAACTAGATGAATGGTGGACACAGAAACTGAGAACACATGATAAACCAAAACCACGCCATGACGGACTCGATTTTTCACCTAATTAACTTAAGGTTGGAGATAAGGTACTATTTGATGCAGCAGACCCTCGTATTGCCACTTTTGAACCGAATAGAGCAATCCCTCTTATAGTATTTAACATCTTCCCATACGGTATAGTTGAGGTAAATCATTCCAAATTTGGCACTTTTAAGGTAAATAGTACTCGTCTAAACCCTTATTTTGATAAAAATGATAACAGGAATGAGGAGTGTAAACTCCTCGCACCACCATGACCATGTGAAATCGAGGTAAGTCGAGCTTAGACTATAAACATGCGCTTCTCGAGAGGCAACCCGAGTACTAACGGTTTTGATTTATTTAAATTTTAGTTTTAACATCTGAATTACTGACTGAGTCTTTGAACACAGGTTTGCCAAATCCACACGGCCAGGCACACGGGCGTGCCTTAGGCCATGCTCATAACACGAGAGGTGACACGACCGTGTGATACGGCCATGTGAAAATAGAGCAACAATTTTTCCCAAAACACAGGATGCGATAAGTTGCCACGGTTGTGCGACATGGCCGTGGGCAATCCTGCTAAATAAACACGGGCGTGCGACACGCTCGTGCCTGTAAGTGGTGGTCGAACCTGTCAAATTAACACAGGCGTGCGCATATATACACGGGCGTGGGAGAAGCTAACAAAGTGGGACACGGCTGTGCAACACGGTCGTGTGCACCAACACGCCTAAATTTGAAAACCATGAAAAACACGGGCTAAAATAAAGGCACACGGGCATACCCCACGGCCGTGTGCTCCAATATCTATATTTTTAATTTTATTTTTCTTTAAGACTATTCTTATTTCATTTTTAGGTTCTACGATTTTTATTAAGTAATTTATGTTTTCGGCTATTTCCTTCTAAGTAATCACGTTTCTCTATATTCCTAAAGAATTATTGATTTTATCGCAGTTATAAAGAGCTCCAAAGCTCACTATTACTTAGGAATTTACAACTCTATTGGCAAAGGTCCTCCACGACTGCCATGTCCTACCCAACCACTATGATAACCTCTTCGCTAGACACTATGGTTGGGGAACCCAACGTCTACCACCACCGGAGTATCCTCCTTGCCTTAGTCGATTACTTTCCATAACTACAATTCAAAGAATCCATTTAACACTCAGGAAGTTTCACTTCTCTCCCTATCTTATGATCTTATGTTTATATTTTCCACTAACTTTATCTTTGATCATTGAGGGCAATGTACATCTTAAGTGTGGGGGGGTTATTTATATCACTATCAGAAAAATCCTTAAATTTTATCTTATTCTCTTGAGAATCACTCATATCACTATTAGAATGAATTTTGATTAATTTATGGTTTTTATTGATATGTCTTGAATTAAAACATAGGTATTTATGCATTGATGGTTTAAACTTTAAGTAATTAGAGAATCAAGCATGACAAGTTGATTATTGAAGTATTAAAATTTTAGGTTATTTCCTCGAGTTTAGGTATCATCTTGGAATTGAAATTCACAGAGTTAACATCAAAAAGCCATAATTCTTGTGAGATTTTTGAGCTTTTAGAGAATATATTATTTCTTTCATGCTCACTTTTATTGTTGCTATGAGTAAGTTAATATTGATTTGTTATTATAGAACTTGCTTCGATTATGCATGTCAAGACCACACCATTGATTTGATATGTTAAGATGATAAAAGCACATAGGTTTAACCCACTCACTCCATAAAAGCCTACCTTCATAATTAACCCATAGTGAACCCCTTTGAGCCTAACAAGCCATTCTTTGATACACCCTTAATATTAACCCATAACCCATTATTGTTAAAATCCCCTAAATTAATTTGATCCCTATTTTTGTCGAGATTTCATTTGGATAAATTTCTTAGCTATGTTTTATTTTTGATAGTTAGCAAAGTTCTATGTACTTGATTTGTTCTTAAAAAAAATGAAATTTTGTAATGCTTGTGTTAAAACGATGTTATCCATGAAGAAAAGCTCAAATTCAGGTTATCTAAATTAGGAATGTAATTTGTCAGTTTTAGTATTTTTCTAGTTAAGTAATTTTTCAATTCAATCTCGATTCTAACCTTCTCTTTCAACTTGTGACCACACCCCCAATCAAAGCCACATTACAACCCTCTAAAGACCTTTTGATTGATGTATCGTCTCAATATATAGTGGTGGAGATTTGATTTTCACGTAACCCTATGGTAATAACTTTTCATATTGACTGTTGAATGTAAATTTATTGTCCTTAAACACCTCAAGTGATTTGAGTGAATCTTTAGTGAGGATGTTAATCTCTGTGATATTTTAAATCAAATGTGATTACTTAGATGAGGGGAGACACCTATGTTTTTCATGATAAAATGCTCAACTTGGAATGTTTGAAACTTTAAGATTCTTTTAGTTGAATTCTCAATGTATGATTGCTTATGGATTATTTTGAGATGTTATTGATAAGAATTATAAGTTGAGAAAAATGATTTCTTAATTGTGAATTGAGGATTTTGCTTGAGGACAAGCAAATGCTTAAGTGTGGGGGTATTTGGTAAGTCAAAATTTATACATATTTTTATCCCATGCTTAGCACATTTTTGGATGAATTATCATTAGATTTGTGGAATTTGATACTCCTAATCCTTTAAATTCATGTCTTATACTTAAGTGAGCATAGGAAAGTAAAAAGAATGAGAAACGAGCCAAAAACAGAGAAAATGTGCCAACGTGGGAAATCAACACGGCCTGGACTTCCTCACACGGGTAGATCACATGCCCATGTCTATTTCACAGCCTTGAACATGGTTTGAAGCATTTGCACACGGGTGTGGCGCATGGCCGTGGCCCTGTCAAGCCCAAGTTGAGTTCTATTCGAAAAAGGGTAATTTTGAGGGTTTGAAAGCCGATTGGTCCATCTCAGAAGCCGGATTCTCCTCAAAGACTGAAGATCTCCCTTCAATTTCCTTTAGAGGTTTTTGGGTTTTCTTTATGTTTTGTCATTATTATTCTTCTGAGATATTTTCTTTTATAATTATGAACTAAATCCCCAAAATACCTAAGGGGGGTGAAACCTAAGACGGATCTTGTTAATATTTTTTTGAACTATATGATAAATACTTGATTTGTTCTTAATTGTGTTATTAACTCTTGTTTTAATATTCTAGGATATTGATTCAAGTATTGATGTGCTTATTCAGAGGATGAATAGTCCCTGTCTAAGAGTAGATCATTCATAATTAAGCGGAGTTGCATGCAATCCTAGAGATAGGATGACATAAATCTGCTGGATTCGAGTCAAATCTAATAAGGGAATCCATAGATCGAGTTAATGCAAAACTAGGGTTTTAATTAGAAAGAGATTTCAATTAATCAACCTAGGGTTAGACGTTATTAGTCTTGAAGAGGGATAATAATATAAATTAGGGATTTCTACGGATCAAGTCAAGTGAATAAATCATCTGGTTTAGAGTCGAAAAATAAGTGAAGTCTAGGTGGATTCTTCCTTGGGTATTATCTAAATCAATCAGTTCTCCCAAAAGTATTTCCCCAATTTACTTTCTTTGCATTCTTAGTTTAGTTAATTAGTTAGATAAAACAAATCCCTTTATTCTTAGGTTAGATAATAAAAAGAAGGTTAATACTAGTACTTTTAGTTCCTTTGGGTTCGAAATCCAGTCTTGCTATAAACTATACTACTGTTCGATAGGTACACTTGCCTTCATCGTGATAATAGTTAGTTTTAAGTACGATCAATTATAAATATTAAAACTTATCACGAGTGACAATTAGAGATTATGGTAAATTACATTATCTTATATTATATTGCTTGGATGTTAAATGTATGGTAAGGTTTGCTTATTTCTTTCATATGAGCTTACTAAGCTATATAGCTTACTTCGTTTTATTTTTCCATGTTTTATATTGTTACCAAGCTAGCTCGGATTGGAGATCGTCAGAGATCGCATCACACTATTAAACTATTATTTTGGGTATCGATGATTTTAAACATTTTGAGTATATGGCATGTATAGGGATTTGGTCATTTTGGTATATGTGTCATTATGAATTTGGCCAAATGAGTTGGCTTATATTTGTTTAAGGTGATTTGGTATTTAGCCATGTAATTGGCTTATTTTGGCTAAAATGGTTGTAAGCTTATTTATATAAGTATATATGCCGATGCCTTTTATTTATGTGTTTTGTAATGGATTGGTATATGCTTATTTATGGCTATATAACTTCGCTGTTAAATGATTGAGTTTGGCTCATTGGTATGCTAGAAAATCTATATGATACAATGCAAATTAATGGTAGCCATATTGAAGTTTGTAGAATGTGAGTTTGGTATGATTTGGTTTGGTAAAATATGATTTTGTAAGTAAGTTAGGTATTGAAATGACATGTTTTAGCCTTGATTATGGATGTTTTGGTTGTCTAAGTATGCTATGATTTGTGCCATTTGATGTTGTGTATTTGTGTGCAAATGAGGGTGGCAAATTGGCTTGGTAGATAGCCTTTATTTTTGTCCACACGGGTAGACTCACTGGTGTGCGTCTAGGCCATGTGTGACATACGACCTACCCCATGGGCATGTGTTTCAGATGTGTGTCCCCTGCACCTTAATTTTGAGAAACAGAATGCTCAGAATTGAGCACACAGGAGGAGACACAGGCATGTGTCTCAGCCGTGTGAGGGACACGGCCTCGGACATGGGCATGTGTCCTGGCATGTGTCTGCGCCGTGTGAAGTCTGCACCTATTTTATGAAAATTAATTAATCGCATGGCCCAGCACACGGGTGTGTGGCTTGGCCGTGTGACTTCAATTTGTTCATGCCTTGGAAAATAGAGTGTTACACGAGTTGGAGACACGGGGGTGTGTGACCACACGGCCTGCCCACATGGGCATGTCCCAAACCACATGGGCGTGTCCCAAACCACATGGGCGTGTGACCCCTGTACATGGAAAAAAATTTCTAAGTTCTCAGTTTAATGCCGGACCACTTCCAACACATGTTTTGGGCCTCGTAGGCTCGTATTAAGGACTTTATGACTGAATGTAAATGGTTTTAAATTTGGTTGAAATTTATGACTCAGAATTGTATGATTATTGTAATGTAAGTCTAGTAATCCATCGTAACCCTGTTCTAGCATTGAATACGGGTGAGGGCGTTACATTTAATGGTATCAGAGCTAGATTTAGTCGATTCTCGGGCTAACATAGCCTGTGTGAGAGTCTAGCTATACTTGCCATATATAATTGGTGATAGTGTGATGACTCCTGACAATTTAAATTGTATTTTCATATAGTAAATGGATCCCGACCGAGATGTAGCTAATGATGTCGAAAGTAATGTGCCGGCTCCCACCTAAGGGACAGCACCATCTAAAAGTAGACCAGTAACAGTTAGTCAAGGAGGAGAGGCTAGGGAAACCTTCTTCCAAAAGATGAATAAGTGGTTTGCCAAGTTTGTTCAAACAAATTTGGATGCTTAACATCCTTCACCCCCACCTAACCTCCAACCGGTTCCCGTAGCTCCTCAAGGTGTGGAACTATTAAGACTGAACAAGCCTCTAGTTGATAAGATGAGAAAACAAAGGGCTGAAGAATTTAGAGCTAATGTTGACAATGATCCCGATAGAGCAGAGTTTTGGCTTGAGAACTCTATCAGGGTATTTGATGAGCTTTCTTGCACACCGGATGAGTGCTTGAAATGTGTTATATCACTTCTGAGGGACTCGGTAAATTAGTAGTGGAATACTCTTATATCCGTGGAACCAAGGGAAAAAGTTACCTGGGAATTCTTTCAAGATGAGTTCAGAAAGAAATATATCAGTCAATGGTTCATTGATCAGAAACGCAAAAAGTTTTTAGAGCTGAAACAGGACCATATGTCTGTGACTGAATATGAGCGAAAGTTTTTAGGCTCAGTAAGTATGCTCGAGAATGTGTTTCCACCGAGCCATCATGTGCAAAAGATTTGAAGATGGGTTGAACGAGGATATCAGATTGCTAGTAGGGATTCTAGAGTTTAAAGAATTCGTGGTGCTAGTTGACAGAGCTTGCAAAGCCGAAGAGTTGTATACATGTTCGAATGTTTCAGCTGGGTATCCTAATAGAGATCGTGGGAAGCGATATTTGGGTTCTAAGGCCCAAACTACGTCAATAGCAAGCATTGGTAATGCTAGGTTTAAAAGACTTGAATGTCAACACTGTGGTAGATGACATTTGGTGAATGTAGGATGAATGGCCAGGCTTGCTTTAAATGTGGCTCCTAAGATCACTTCATTCGAGATTGCCCTAAAATGGCTGAGAAAGATAAGTTTCAGAATGCAAGACTGAGCAACACTGCCACTAGAGGGAGGTCACCGAGAAATATAGGAAATAAGACTAGTAGCAGAGGTGTAACAAAAGATTTAACTAAGATCAGAGGTCAGAGCACTTCCTGGAACATACTCTATTCGCAGTCGGGAAGATGCACCATCCCCTGATGTTATCACTGGTACATTTTCTCTCTATGACAGTTGCATTGATTGATCCTAGATCGACTTATTCTTATATTTGCATGAATTTGGTATTTAGTAAGAATTTTCCTGTTAAGTAGTGTTGAACCCCTTAGGCAAATATGTTTTAGTTGATCAAGTTTGCAAGAGTTGTCCTTTAATGATTTGGGGTCACTGTTTTCTGGCTGACTTAATGGTTTTACTGTTTAATGAGTTCGATGTAATTCTTGGAAAGGATTGGTTGACTCTACATGATGTCGTAGTAGATTGTAGATGAAAGATTATTGAATTGAAATGTCAAGATAATGAAATTCTTCAGATTGAACCGAATCCGTCGGGTGAGTTGCCTATTCTAATTTCGTCGATGTCGGCTTAGAGGTATGTAAGAAAAGGTTGTGAATCTTATCTTGTATAACACCCCTAACCCGTATCTGTCGCTGGATTAGGTTTAAGGGCATTACCGAACAATTAAAAAATTTAACATTCATTCCACAAATATCATAGCATTAAAGATCAAGCATCAATATAGTGTCCCTTATATAGGTCAATGAGACCTTAATCATGCTTTAGAAAGAGGTCAAGACTAAACCAAGCTCATACAAAAATTTTTGAAACTTAAACAATTTTCAAAGTTGTACAGGTCACACGCTCGTGTGAACAGGCTGTGTGCCTTATACGGCATTAGACACGCCAGTGTGTCTAGGCCGTGTCAAAACAAGGCATACATACTGACTTGCACACACGGCCACAAGACATGCCTGTGTGCTTTGGCCGTGGTCGAGACTAACTTGGGTCACACGGCTAGTCACACGCCCGTGTGCCTTGGCCATGCTCAAGCCTACAAGCATCAAACCAAGCATATTTGTACTATAATTTCAATGAATTTCAAAACCAAAACATACATCATTCATGCCATAACATTAACAACCAATTTCATATCATTCCATAAATCAAAAACTTACCAAAACATATGGATTCATAATCACTAATCATATGATCAAATCTCATGCCAAAACCTTACCAAATTTCATACTAAGCAAATTCCAAGACTTACCAAATTGATCAACTCTCTTGGATATCAATAAACATATCACTCAAACATAATTTACATCACATATCATATATCAAAATAAAACTATAAGTTCAACCACAAACAAGCCATATCACATGGCATGATATAGACATTACACAACATATCCAAATACTCCTAGCCTATACATGCCATACTTCAATATATACATTTTCAAAAGGTACCAAAATATAGTTCGATAGTGTGGTGACGATCCTCGATGATCCTTGAGCTCTCAGTAGCTTCGCCATCTATAAAATAGTTGAAAAACACACAGAGTAAGCTTTCAAAAGCTTAGTAAGCCATATACAAATACACTTATCATTTAAAACATGTAACATCATCAAATTACTTATACTTTGTAGCCAAATACCAACACAAACCTCTTGTTCATATACATTTCACATATTCTCAATTCATTTGCTCATATAGCATATATTCACATACTTAGATCATATATCATCCTTTGCACATATACTTACCTTTCATTCTCAAACATATTATACAATTCAAACGTACCTGAATCGGATACACATCTCATATAATCATTCATTTCTCAGAATGCCCATTGAACTATTCAGAATCTTAAGGATACACGGATAGCTCGAAAAGCTCGTACAATGCCAACGTCTCAGACGTGGTCTTACTTGTAATCAAATATCGATGCCACTGTCCTAGACAGGGTCTTACATGAAATCAAATATGATGTCAATGTCTCAGACATGGTCTTACACGTAAATCATAAATCGATGCCAACATCCCAAACGTGATCTTACACGAAAACACATATCAGATCCTATGTCAAGACATATGTATCCTAACTATTCCTAAGGTTCGTACAGGGCTTTTTAGACGTCAGAACTTTGTTGATACTTACTCGGATATCTCATATTATCATTTATCATTGTTCAAAAACATATTAGCATAAATAAACCAATTCAAATACATTTATTTGTATATAGACTTACCTCGTACAGATTCGGATAGACGGAATCGGCTACTCGACGACTTTCGATTTTCCCCGATCTAATTCTGTTTTCTTTAATTCTCGATCTATATAAATTCAAATTTGACTTATTCAATCACACATTCATTCAAAACAATCCATAAACACACATTTAGGGAATTTTACAAATTAGCCCTCATATTTTCACATTTTGACACTTTAGTCCTTATTTCACAAAATACACATAATTTCTTTATGCACATGATAAACGCCAAATGATACATATTGTTACCCCAAATACTTAGCATATTTATGGATATTTACTATTAGATTTGTGGATTTTGGTGCTCTTAATCTGGTTATTTCATGTTTTGTACTCAGGAGAGCACTAAGAGTCGAAAGGAGCCAAAATTGAGCTAAAAAGGGATACAAAGGACCAAATCAAGAAGATCACACGGCTTAAGCCTTGCCACACGGGCTGCTCACACGCCCGTGTCTATCGAAGGTGTCATCCAAGGATTTCACGGTTCATACGGCCTGGCCATTGACCCACACAGTCATGTGAAATTTAGCGAAACGAACACGGCCTGGCAAACACGTCACACGGCTATGGCACACGGGCGTGTCCCTTTTTTAAAGAGTTGTATTTTACATGGAAAAAGGATACTTAGGGGAAAAGAAAGCCACTCCAAAGCCTATATAAACACACTAAGTATGACCTACTGAGGAGGAGTTGACGGGGGGCTTCCAGAACTTTTCTGGAACATAAAACCATACATCGAGAATTACTTGAAGAAAGCCAAACGAGTCATCACAAAAAGCCGGAGTTACTCTAAGACTGAAGATCTCTCTCAAAATTCCTTCAAGGGTTTTAGAGTTTTCTTTATGTTTTGTTATTTTCATATTTTTGAGATGTACTCTTATTTCATTATGAACTAAACCCCTTAGATACCTAAGGGGGATGAAACCTATGATGGATCTTGTTATTATTATCTGAACTATATGATAAATACTTGATTTGTTCTTAATTATGTGTTTCTAATGCTTGAGTTAATATTTCGGGTATTGACTCATGATTTAATGTGCTTATGCAGAGGAGGAATAGACCCTGCCTAAGAGTAGATTTGGCATAATTAAACGGAGTTGATCGAACGCCTAGAGATAGGGTTACGAGATTTTGTCAGATTAGGGTGAAACCTAATATTGGAGTCCACAGATCGATTTACTGCTTCCCTAGGGGTTTTAATTAGAAAGAGATTTCAATTAATTCAACTGAGGGTTAGGCGTTATTAGTCTCAAAAGAGATAATAATGTAAGTTAGGGAGTCTCACGGATCAAGTCAAGTGAATAAATCGTCTGGTTCAGAGTCAGATAACAAGTGAAATCTAGGTGGATTCCTCCTTGGGTGTCATTTTTATCAATTGCTTTTCTTAAAGTCTTTTCCAAATGTTCTCTTCACTTTAATTAAATTAGTTAATTAGTTTAGATAATTAGTTTAATAAGCAAACCCTTTTTATTCCTAGACTAGATAATAAAAAGATAGTTATTACTAGTACTTTTGGTTCCCTTGGGTACAATATCCTGGTCTTGCCATTACTATACTATTGTTCGATAGGTGCGCTTGCCTTTTCTTCGTGATAATAGTTAGTCTGGGTTTGATCTTCATTATAAATATTTATTATATGTTACGAATCACGCGATCAAGTTTTTGGCGCCGTTGCCGGGGAATCTGAAATATTAGGAACATTTAATTTTTATTACTTTAGCCATTTATTTTTCTTACAATTTAAATTTATTTTTATTTTTACTTTACTAACTTTCTTCTTCTTTCTCCTGGCAGGTTCTTGTAGTGTATGACTAGAAGAAACCCGTCAGGACCATTTCTTTTTGACGAGCAAATTGATCGTACAGCTCGTAGAAACCGACGAGAAATCAGGCGCAACTTAAGATATGTAGAGGAAGAGCAAGAGGACGATATATCAACTACTACTAAAGAGATGGCTGAAAATCAAGACAATCCACTACCACTAGCCATACCTGCTGAATTAGCAAATCAGAATCCTGCTCCTCGTACTATATATGATTATGCTAAACCTAATTTTAAAGGAACTGAGTCAAGTATAGTTAGACCTGTTGTTGCTGCTAATGATTTTGAACTGAAACCTAACACGATTCAGATGATAAGCAATTTGTTTAGTTTGATGGTTTGCAGGATGAGAACCCCAACACGCACCTGACAAATTTCCTAGAACTGTGCGACACTTTCAAAATTAATGGCGTTTCTGATGATGCCATTCGCACTGAGAAATAAAGCTAAACAGTGGTTGAACTCACTACCACGAGGATCCATTACCACTTGGGAGCAAATGATCGAAAAATTTCTATTAAAATATTTTCCACCTGTAAAAATAGCTAAGTTGAGTAATGATATTTCTTCTTTTGTGCAGACATATTTAGAGACACTTTATGATGCATGGGAGAGATTCAAGGATCTTTTGCGAAGGTGCCCACATCATGGATTACCTCTATGGCTGCAAGTTCAAACATTATACAATAGTGTAAATCCCCCGACAGGACAAATGATTGACGCAGCTGCTGGTGGAACCATCAACAATAAAACACCAGAAGATGCCTATGAATTTATAGAGGAGATGTCACTGAATAACTATCAGTGGCAAGTTATGAGGACAAAGCCAACAAAAATAGTCGGCGTTTATAACATCGATTCGGTCACCATGCTCTCTAATCAGGTAGAACTTCTAAATAAGAAAATTGATGGTTTACTTGGTTCTACGCAAGTACACCCAGCGATGAGGTGTGATTCAAGTGGAGGAGGTGTGCCTATAAAATACCCACCATTCAATCCTACAACCGAAGAGGAACAAGTCAACTATATGGGTAACAATAATTTTAGATCTCAAAATAACCCATATAGTATTACTTATAATGCAGGTTGGAAGAACCACCCAAATTTCTCTTGGGGTGCTCAACAAAATTAGAGGCCACAGAATCCTCAGAATTTTCAACAGCCACCTTATCAACAAAAGAAGAAACCAAACCTTAAAGAGATGCTATCCAAATTTATCTCGGTGTTAAAAACTCACTTTTAGAATACTGAGACAACACTTAAAAATCAACAAGCATCAATTCAAGGACTCGAAACTCAGATAAGCTAGTTGACCAGACTGATTTCTGAATAACCACAAGGTGGCTTACATAGTAACACCAAACCAAAAGAGCATGTGAAAGCAATTACACTAAGAAGTGGGAAAGTGTTAGCTGAAGCTGAAAAGAAACTAACACAAGAAGCCGTGATAAGTGAAAGGGAGGAGGAAAAACCCAAAAATAGTGAGGAACCAGTACAGAAGGAATATAAACCATCAGTTCCATACCTAGCAAAATTAAAAAAGGACCGCATGGATACACAATTTGGTAAGTTTCTTGAACTTTTTAAACAATTACATAACAACTTACCTTTTGTCGAAGCTATCTCGCAGATGCCTACATACGCGAAATTTTTAAAGGAGCTCCTAACAAATAAAAGAAAGTTTGAGGACTTATCCATAGTAGAGCTAAACGAGGAGTGCTCAACCATACTCCAAAACAAACTGCCAACCAAACTGAAAGATCCAGGAAGTTTTACTATCCCTTGCTTAATTGGTAGTTTAAATGTTGAGAAAGTACTAGACGATTTAGGTGCTAGCATTAATTTGATGCCATATAAAATGTTCAAACAACTTGGTCTTTGGGAACCCAAACCCACTAGGATGAGTATTCAACTAGCCAATAGATCTGTTAAATATCCTAAGGGTATTATAGAAGATGTACTTGTGAAAGTAGATACATTCATATTCCCTGTTGACTTTGTTGTGCTTGATATGGATGAAGACATGGAAGTACCTTTAATTTTAGGACGTCCATTTCTAGCCACTGCTAGGGCTGTAATCGATGTTGGTGACGGTAAATTGGTACTTAGAGTAGGTGATGAGGATATTATCTTTAAAATTTATGATGCCATGAGATTGTCTAGGAACAGGATGACTCATGTTATTTTATTGACTCTATTAATCATGCTACTCAAGACTCTTTTCAGGAAACTATAGAAGAAGACACAACAGAACTGTACCTAGCTCAAGAAGAAGAGTCAGATGATGACCTTAACGAACATCCTTCGAGACGAGCAGAGTATGAGGGTATCAAAATGAACGATGAACTTAAGCAAAAACCCTCTATTGAAGAACCTCCCAAACTGGAACTTAAAGAACTGCTAAATCACTTGGAATATGCATACCTCAGAAATAATTCTACATTACCAGTGATTATTGCTTCTAACCTAAAACCCAAGGAAAAAAAGGAATTACTCCAAGTATTAAAAGAACATAAAAAGGCCCTAGCTTGGAAAATTTCTGACATAAAAGGGATCAGCCCCTCTTTTTACACCCATAAAATTTTAATAGAAGATGAATATAAGCCTTATGTGCAAACTCAAAGACGACTGAATCCCAATATGAAGGAAGTAGTTAAAGCTGAGGTAATTAAACTTCTAGATGCTGGAATTATTTATCCTATTTCTGATAGTTCTTGGGTAAGCCTAGTATAGGTTGTTCCAAAGAAAGGAGGCATGACAGTCGTGACTAACAAGAAGAATGAATTAATCCCGACAAGGACAGTCATAGGTTGGAGAGTTTGTATTGACTACAGGAAACTGAATGATGCCACAAGGAAAGATCACTTCCCATTGCCATTCATTGATCAAATGTTGGAAAGATTATCTGGGCACATGTACTACTATTTCTTAGACGGACTCTCCGGCTACTTCCAAATCCCAATAGCTCTTGAAGATCAAGAAAAGACAACATTCACATGCCCATATGGTACGTTCGATGTAATGCTGTTGCCACTTTTCAACGCTGCATGATGGCCATCTTTGACGAACTCGTGGAGGACATCATGGAGGTATTCATGGATGATTTCTCAGTATTTGGTAACTCTTTCCATCTTTGACATACAAATTTGAAACGAGTTTTAATAAGATGTGAGGAAATGAACCTTGTGCTTAATTGGGAAAAATGTCACTTTATGGTTCAAGATGGTATAGTATTAAGGCATAAAATTTCTAGTAAAGGGATTGAAGTGGATAAATCTAAAATTGAAACAATCGAAAAATTACCCCCTCCTAATTCGGTCAAGGCTATTAGAAGCTTTTTAGGACATGCCAGTTTTTATAGAAGATTTATTAAAGATTTTTCCAAAATAGCTAAGCCTATGACTAAACTACTAGAAAAAGATGTGTCATTTAAATTCAATCAGGAATGTTTAGAAGCATTTAACACCCTGAAAGAAAAATTAATTGATGCTCCGATAATAATTGCACCTGACTGGAACTTACCTTTTGAATTAATGTGTGATACGAGTGATTATGCAGTAGGTGCAGTTTTGGGACAACGAAGAGACAAGCACTTTCAACCTATCTATTATGCAAGCAAAACATTGACAGCCGCATAGGAGAATTACACCAGTACAGAAAAAGAATTGCTAGCTGTAGTTTTTGCATTTGATAAATTCTGATCATATCTTATATTATCTAAAGTTATTGTCTACATTGATCATTCTGCCCTTCGATACCTTTTAACTAAAACTGATGCAAAACCTCGACTCATTCGATGGATTTTATTATTGCAGGAATTCGACTTAGAAATTCAAGATAAAAGAGGAGCTAAAAATCTCGTGGCAGATCATCTTTCTAGGCTTGAAAACTCAAATATCAGAAAACTTGATGAACCTGAAATTAATGATTCATTTCCTGATGAACAATTCTTCTCTATATCTGATTCTGAGGTACCTTGCTTTGCAGATATCGTAATTTTTTTGGCTGTTAACATAATCCTAAAAGGGTTGACACACCAGCAAAAGAAGAGTTTCTTTAGTGATGTGAAAAACTACTTTTGGGATGACCCTTTTCTATTTCGTATATGTGCAGATCAAGTCATTCGAAGATACGTTACAAGGCTAGAAACATTAAGGATACTGGAACATTGCCACTCAGGACCAACTGGAGGACACTATAGTGGAACTAAAACCGCACATAAAATACTTGAATCAGGTTTTTATTGGCCTTCATTATTCAAAGATGCTAACAGGTATGTGACTTCTTGTGACAAATGCCAACGAATAGGTAATCTCTCCAAACGTGATGAAATGTCTCAAAACTATATGCTTTCTTTTAAAATATTTGACGTTTGGGGTATCGACTTCATGGGTCCATTCCCTAGTTCATTTGGGAATAACTACATCTTAGTACCAGTTGATTATACATCTAAATGGGTGGAAGCCCAAGCTTTACCTACTAATGATGCTAGAGTAGTCGTACATTTCCTTAAGAAACTCTTATCAAGATTCGAAACACCTAGAGTAATTATTAGTGACAGGGGCACTCATTTCTGTAACACCCAGTTTGAGAGAACTCTTAAGAAATACGGAGTTCATCACAGAACAGCTAATCCTTATCATCATCAGACTAGTGGACAAGTCGAAGTAGAAAACCGAGAAATTAAACGAATCCTCGAGAAAACAGTTGAATCAAACAGGAAAAACTGGGCGATAAAAGTAGATGATGCTTTATGGGCTTACAAAACCGCGTTTAAGACTCCCATAGGAACATCACCTTACAGACTCGTTTATGGGAAACGATGTCATCTACCATTCGAATTAGAGCACAAAGCTTTTTGGGCTATTAAATTTCTAAAGCTTGATCCTAAACTTGCAGGTCAAAATAGGTTGATACAGCTGAACAAGTTAGATGAGTGGCGAGCCAATGCATACGAAAACTCACGACTATCGGCGCCAGGATGCTCGCTTGAAGCAGCTAAAGTAATTTGAAGTCAGAGATTTTGTATTACTCTACAATTCAAGACTCAAATTGTTTCCTGGGAAACTTAAATTGTGATGGTCAGGACCCTTTGTAGTTTAATCTGTTTTCCCATATGGCACAGTAGAGGTAAGTCATCCATCAAAAGGAACCTTCAAGGTAAACGGTCATCGTCTCAAACTTTAAAACAGCGAGAATTTTAAGGACGATGGAGAGGAGCTATGACTCTACGAACCACCATGAATACATCAGTAAGGGAAAGTCGAGCTTAGACTATAAATAAGCGCTTCTCGGGAGGCAACCCGAGTACTAACATATTTTGATTTCTTATTTCTAACACTTTAAATAATTAAATTTTTGGAATTGCATAATCTTTCAGAACACACGGCCACCAACACAGGCGTGCCTACAGCCGTGGCAAAATAGGGGAAGCGACAAAGCCGTGTGATATGGCCGTGTGCAAATAGGGCAAAGATTTTCCCAAAACACGGGATGCGATAAATCCCCACGGCCGTGCGACATGGCCGTGGGTGAGGTTGATAGATGAACACGAGCGTGGGAATGGAAAAACACAGGTGTGCCAAGGGCAAGGCTCCATTCTGTTTCTCTAACACGGGCGTGCGACACGCCCGTGCCATTAAACAGTGGACAACAATACACGGATGTGGTATTATATACACAGACGTAGGAGAAGCGAACGAAGCTAAGCACGGCCGTGCGATATGGCCGTGCACCACACACGCCCAAGACACACGGGCATGGGATAGTGTTACCAAGCTAAATAACTTACTCCATTTTATTTTTCCATATTATATAGTGTTACCAAGCTAGCTTGGATTGGAGATCATCGGAGATCGGATTACACTATCAAGCTATTATTTTGGGTATAGATGATTTTAAACATTATGAGTATATGGCATGTATAGGGACTTGGTCATTTTGGTATATGTGTCATTATGAATTTGACCAAATGTGTTGGCTTATATTTGTTTAAGGTGATTTGGTATTTAGCTATGTAACTGGCTTATTTTAGCTAAAATGGTTGTAAGCCTATTTATATAAGTATATGTGTCAATGCCTTTTGTTTATGTGTTTTGTAATGAATCGCTATATGCTTATTTATGGCTATATAGCTTTGTTGTTAAATGATTGAATTTGGTTCATTGGTATGCTAGAAGATCTATATGATACAATGCAAATTAATGGTAGCTATATTGAAGTTTGTAGAATGTGAGTTTGGTATGATTTGGTTTGGTAAAGTAAGATGTTGTAAGTAAGTTAGGTATTGAAATGACATGTTTTAGCCTTGATTGTGGATGTTTTGGTTGTCTAAGTATGCTATAATTTGTGCCATTTGATGTTGTGTATGTGTGTGCAAATGAGGGTGGCAAATTGGCTTGGTAGATAGCCTTTATTTTTGTCCACACGAGCAGACGCATGGGCGTGTGTCTAGGTCATGTGTTACACACGGCTTGTCCCATGGGCATGTGTTTCGGCCGTATGTCCCCTGCACCTTAATTTTGAGAAACAAAATGCATAGAATTAAGCACACAGGCTGAGACACGAGTATGTGTCTCAGCTGTGTGAGGGACACGGCCCCACACATGAGTGTGTGTCCTGGCCATGTAAAGTCTACACCTATTTTATGAAAATTAATTAATCACACGGCCTAGCTCACGGACATGTGGCTTGGCCGTGTGACTTCAATTTGTTCACTCCTTGCAAAACAGAGAGTTACACGGGTCAGGGACACGGGCGTGTGTGACCACACCTCCTGCCCACACGGGCGTGTGACCCCTGTGCATGGCAAAAAAAATTTAGGCCTCGTAGGCTCGTATTAGGGACTTTATGACTGAATGTAAATGGTTTTAAATTTGGTTGAAATTTATGACTCAAAATTGTATGATTATTGCGATGTAAGTCTGGTAATGCCTCGTAACCCTGTTCCGGCATCGAATACGGGTGAGGTGTGTTACATGTTTTCTAACCAATAGTAAGGTCTAGTCAGATCCTTATTCACTTTACCGTAAAGCTCTATCCTTTTGACTCTATCAATGGGAGTTCAGTGAGTTTTTGGTCGTATAGGGCTTTAAGGACGAGGGTTTAGAGGTTTTTGATCCGCAAAATTAACTCTCATATGAAACAAGGCTCCATAGGACTCACTTTCTTGACCCTCAGAAATGGACGCACAGTAAGAAGCCTCATGCATCTGGGCTTGAACATTACTCTCAACTTCATCAAAATTAGTTCGGTTGGATTCAGATAACATCTTTTA
This sequence comes from Gossypium anomalum, assembly GCA_025698475.1. Taxonomy (NCBI): domain Eukaryota; kingdom Viridiplantae; phylum Streptophyta; class Magnoliopsida; order Malvales; family Malvaceae; genus Gossypium; species Gossypium anomalum. Next base: position 53,245,480 of record CM046968.1, on the reverse strand, counting down.
TCTATATAAAAAACAGAATCATTTCGAATCAAAAGACCTCACACTATCATAGGTTATAAAAGGGCATGCATTTCTAGACCCAATACATGCTACATTCAGTTTGAGAACTGACTAAATCTTAGCTCTGGTACTAAAAAATGTGACACCCATATCATGTTCCAATTGTCGTACTCGAGTTATGGAATGCTACAGTCATAACCAAAATAGAACACGTTTAATTCATATTGGTTATCTTAAATAAACATAGAATACTTCATAAATGCATAATTATTATTCAAATTTAACAAAAATTGTCCAAATATAGCCAATTCAATTTATGATTAACAAATACATCATTTCTCAGATCGTATACGGGCTAATGTATACTCCACTACCATCCATAATATAATTAGGACTAATTTGCAACATTCTCAAAAACATAAAAATTATAAGAAATGGGTGAAAAATGGCTTACGATGCATAAGAGTAAAGCTTGGCCAAACCTTGGAGGCTTAACAATGGCTTCCCAAGCTTTTTCTTTTCTCATTTCGGTGAAGAAAAGTTAAGTGGAAGATGATGACCATTTTTTTTTTATGTTTTAAATACCTTTTTTATTAATTATCATTTTTAACTAATATGATTTCAACCCAAACTTCCACCAATTATCCATAATATTTAATTATGGTCTAATTACAAGATAACACTTCTCACTTTTACTATTTAAGCCATTTAATTAATAAAAATCAATAGCGAGTAACTTTTGTAGCTTTTACAATTTAGTTCTTTTTCTTTAATTAACTATCCAAACGTCAAAATTTTTAGACCAGATTTCAATAGAAAAATATTTAACAAAAATATTTATGGGCTCAATTTATAGAAAAAAGGTCTCAATAACTAATTTTTGAAAACCACTTGACTTTAAGGACAACCCACTTATACTTAAATATTCATTCAATTACCAAAAATTATCAAATCAAAATTCAATATAATATTATATTTAACTCGAAATTATTAAATAATATTTACAGACTTTTTCATTGGATTTGTGGTCCCAGAACCACTATTTCTAGCACCACTAAAAAATGGGTTATTACACAATCATTCAAAATCAAAGCTTGCAAGCCGTCATGCATATTGCTTGCTCCATCATAGCCTTAACCTCAAATATTTTGTACATCAAAACTATGTTGCAAGGGAACATTAAAATCTCATTCTTCAAAGTCAATGTAGCAGTATCTTTAACATGGGGTATATGAAAAAAAATCATTCTTTTTCCAGTATTTGTTTATCAACAAATCTCAAAACAATTGCCATTTGCTCTATTTTTGGCTCGTCTCTCTCTTCATGCACAATAATGCTGAACTTTTTGTCATCAATTTCTTCACAAATAACATTACGAACTTTATTGACATAAATTTTCAATAAATTTTTTTTGTATCGTTGAAGAAATATAACTAGCATTTTGTGGTGCACTTTTCCAAACATCTTAAACTTTTTCATCATAAGATGCTAATAGTATAACAATTCAAGAAAGTTCCCACAATTTTTTGATCCCGAGCTTTCATCATGACCTCTAAAAGTGTACCCTTGAACATCAACCATCAAATAACATCTGTACTAGTTTTCAGATGTAGATGATTAGCTACAATTTGCCGTGTTGTTTGTCTATCAAGTGATACTTCAATATGTTGAGCTTGATTCATTAAATCTACATAAACTCATCGTGCATTTTTATGCAAAAGAATTCAGATCTTTTTCCATATGTGTCAAAAAAGAACAATTAAATCTATCATGTACCTTTTTCCAATTACAAAAGCCACTATGAGTAAATGCAGTTGATCCAAAATAATTACTTGGATTCCTATTGACTTGACATCACTTGTAGTAGTTATTTTAGGTCATTTCCACACTTAATGAGTTTGTTTAATAGAAATTTTATTTTAAATATTTCATTTTCGGTAGTAGTAGGTTAGGATTAAAAGTCAATAGTGTTTTAAAACATTTTCTGCTAAGTCGATGACCCGTAAGGCTGAACTGGGCCTCTTAAGTGACTAATGGACTATTTAAGTGTATAGGATGCCAATTCAGGCCAAAAACTGTAACATCCCGAAATAGGGCCTAAACGGAATAGTGGTTGCGAAACCACAAATTCGAGGTAGAAAAATTTATTTTATTATTATTTTGAGGTCTATGATATGTTTGCATGATTGTGTGAAAAGTTCGTGAAGAAATTCTATGCGTAAAGTGCTTAATTTGAAATTAGGGACTAAATTGAATAAATTGTAAAACTTGTGTTCTAGAAGTATTTTGCATAAAATTGAATTAGATTATTAATTAGAGGTCCTTAAAGGGTAATTTGACCAATTTTAAGTTCATGGAAAAAAATTAGGACATGGAAGGAATTTTTGAAAGTTTAGTAAGGAGGGGCATTTTGGTCATTTGGTTATTAACATTAATAGAAAGGTAAAAAGATGACAAAATTGTATCATCTTCTTCATTAGCACGAAATTTCAAGGGTTCTCCATAGCTAGGGTTTGTTTCAAGCTTTCAAGCTCCATAAGCAAGGAAAACTGAAATTCGGGCTAAAATGGAGAAAATACCAAGTTGTGGACGAAATGGTAAAAGTAGCTATTTTTGCATACGAGGTAAGTTTACAGTAAATAAATGCAATATTCTTTCATTTTACATTATTATTGTAAATTTCCAGCATTTATATACTTATTTTATGAGAATATTTGACGTCGAATTAAAGGCGAAGTGACAGAGAAAAAGCATTAGGAAGCCCCGTTTGAACCTTAGGAATGTTAGGATATTGGGATTGACAGGACAGGACAGGACAGGAATGAGCCATGTAAGTCCATATCAGATATATGGCTTTGGAAACAGGAATGAGCCATGTAAGCCCGTATTAGACATATATATGGCATTGGAGACAGGAATAATTCATGTAAGTCCATGTCGAAGACATGGCATTGGCAGGATATTGATCGACAGGAACGACCCCAGTATCCTTAGTATTCCGAGTGGTTCAATGGGTCATTGTACACTTTAAATTACAGTCAATTATCAGCAAAACGGAAGGTAGATTATATTTAAGAATAGTGAAAGGTCAGGTAAGAAAGAAAGTAAGTAAGTAAAGAAGAAGGTAGAAAATGAGAAGTAAAGAAAGTTTATGAGGCTAGGTGACATTATGTATAATTATTCATTATGTTGAATGTTGTAATTTATTTGCTTGTAAGCTTACTAAGCCTAGTGCTTACTCTCTTTATTTTCTTTTTCTTATAGTTTTTATCTAGCTACTCGGGGATCGAAGGAAACGTCGGAGACCCGATCACACTATCGAAGAAATCACATTGGTATAGTTAGACGTTTCGTTTTGTGTATGGCATGTATAGGAACTTGGTTTCTTTTGATATGATATGATCAATGAATGATGTGTAAATACTTGCTAGTGATTAGCTAATAGAATGGCTGATGATATACATGTTTAATAGTATGTATGATTAAGTAGTAACTATCACGTGAAAACTATGAAAAATGTAAAAGTAACTTAAAAACAGATTCAAGTATCAGAAATAACGTGACTTTGAAAAATCACTAAAAATCGTAGAGACACGGTTTGATGGTGAATAATATATTAAATTAAATCTCATTGTGTCTATTTTCATATGGATTAAGCAAAACAGGTAAAGGTTTTGTATTTTATAAGATATCTGAGTTTTAGTGAAATAGGGCCAGAGCGACTTTTGGATCCCCTGTTTCAACTTTAGAAATTCACCATAAATTTTAAAAAAATAATTAGGTGGTGTAATTTATATGTTTAGAATCCTTATTGAATCTAGTTTTAATAGAAACAAACGGTATAGTCATATGAATTTTGTATAGGGATAAAATTGGTTCGTAGTAAGTAGAGGTCAGTGCAGTCGAATTCTGAAACAGGGGTAAATTTAACTAATAAACTGTACTAATTGGCTAAGTCAAAAATTCTAGAAAAAAATTAGTAGATAGATATATGAGTCTAGTTTCAGGAAAAATTTACGGATCTTAATTTCTAGTTTTGAAACTCGAGAAATGAATTTTTAAGCAACCATGACGCAGAAAAACAGTTTATTCCGAAAATTAAAATAAGTGGTTTAGAGTTGTTTAAAAGGTAAGATAAGTTTAGTGACACCTCAAGCTTGACTCCGGTGACGGTTTCGGGCGTGGGGGCGTTACAAAAACTATTAGGCCCAATGGTCGTGGCATGACACATACATCCTCTGGTACAACACGACGTTGTGAAGCATCCCAGGTTAGCATGACGCACGGCGTCCCAATGAGGCATGCTTGTAACAACTTGTTTTCAGTGATGTCAGAAACGGTGGTTTTGGGACCACAATTCTAATGAGTGAATTATTATTTATTTAGTGCCTATGGTATTGTATTCAAGTCGTGTTAAAATTTCGTTAAGAAATTTTGATGTTTAAATGGTTAATTAAGTGAAAAGGAATTAGTTTAAGGGGTCTAATGGCTATGAAATCTTAAATTAAAGGAATTAAATGATAAATATACCAATTAAAGGGTTAGTGGATGTGCATGGACAAGGTCTTATTGAAATTATTGATAAGCAGTAAGGGTAAAATGGTAATTTAATAATTAAAAAGAAAATTAAGTGAGAAAAGATGAAAATAAAGTTATAATCTTCATGATTTTGTCATTTTAGAACCGAAACTCACCATTGAAGAAAAGAAAAGCTTTGGTTTTGATTTCTACTTGCATGGTATGTGTATTTGATCCCATTTTTAATGATTTTTATGTTTTTGAGTTTGTTTTAGCTTAGTCTAGCTAGCCCAGGGGTTAATGTAATGCCCCAAAAATGTAGGGTCTGTAAGTTTGCTTGGTCTAATGCAAATTGCATGATTGGTGTAGCGGTTGAATGATTTGGGTGTGCCTAGAGGTGTCTAGGTAGTCCTGGGTTCAAGCTTGGGCTTTTGTTTAATTTTTTTTTTCTCTTAAAAAAACCTGGACACTGGCACCTAGGCCTTTTAAATAATCGTCGTTGCATGTTAGCAAAAAAAGCCTTGTGGCTTAGTGGCAAGTGGCGTGGCTTGGCAATTGAGTAGGCTTGGGTTCGAATCCCATAGAAGGCAAGGGATGATAATTTTGCTACTTGAGACGACAAGAGTTTGAAGTGATTTCGAACTCTACTGTGTGGAAGTTTGAACTTGTCTTGAGTTGTTGGGAGAGGATAATGGAGGGATAAGGGGAGAGATTTGAGGAGATTTTCAAGGGATTTGGAAGGGAGGTGGTTGTAGCTGAATTTTGCAACTTGGATGTGCAAATTCAGCTAGGGGAATTCACTTCGGCATTTCGGCATTTGGAGTAGGAGTGGGAGCCGAATTCTTCTTTTCCATTCTCGAGATTTTATCTTTTTTGGTACGTTTTTGGGTATTTTTCTTCCCTTGTGCCGAATCTTCTTTCTTTTCTAAGCCTTAGCCGAATATTACCTTTCTCAATTACCCTTTTCATCCTTTTTGTTTCTTCACACTTCACTTTGGCCGAACAACTCCACCTCTCCCCTCACCCATTTGTTTGGTTTGGTAGAACATCTCTCTAATCTTTATTTATTCCCCTTCTTGTTCTTAAACTACGTTTTATTCTTGGAGTTTTAGCCGAACCTTTCTTGCTTTCTCTCCCTCTCGACTCAATTGGTTTGTTCTCTGGGCTAGCTGAATATTCTCTAACCTAGCTGAAGCTCTCCTTGCTGGTTCAAGGTAAGTGAGTTTCCTCTTGGGTTGCTGAATTCCTAGCCATAGTCGAACCTTGCTATTACTTTCATCTATATGTGGGTTCATGACTGTGTCACTTCTCCTTCTTTTGTTGTACTATATTAGTTTCCCTTTTTAATCCCTTCCTTTCTATCGGCTATCATCAGTGGTGTGTTCGTGGTATCGTGTGCTTGACTATAGTGTATGCGGGGCTAGGCCGAATACTGCTACTGTCCTTTCTTAGTACTTGGTTTGGTAAGTAGTTCTTATAATTAAATCAGATTATGTTAAGGTTGTGTAACAAGTGGACTTTAATGCAGGTTGTTGCCTTTAGAAGAGTGGTTGTCGGTTGCGGGTGGTTTGAACCCTACTTGTGCTATCAAGGTAAGTTGTATATCATGTTGGGTGTTAAGAGTTATTGGAAGAGTGGTTAACTCAAGGGGCTAAAAACTGATTGTGGATCATTGTTTTGAAATTAGGTTGGACGAGTGGTGAGTGCCATTTTCCTCTCCAAAAAGGCGTGTAATCGTACACCCAACCTTAAGCTATTGCAAAAAAGATGAACATAGGTGTGTATTCACACCAAGGCTGTTGTGAATCGGCAAAAAGCCAAAAAGTTGAAATGCCGAAACTTCGGCATTTGTGGACTTGTAAGCGTACGATCGCTTGTGAGGAAAGTCAAGCCCACAGATCATGGGTGATAGAGTGAAAGGCCGCCATGAGCGTTCTCGTGCGTTACGGCTGTCATGGGCCTTGTTGGGCATAGATGGGCTGTGCGGGCCCAATAGGCCTGTGGGCCCACACGTAAAAAGTTTACGGTAAGTGACAAATAATGAAATGGACTATGTAGATCACATAATCGTGACTAGAATTGGACTGTTTGGGCCACACGTGCATGTGGGCCCACTTGGGCCAAGTAGTAGGCTTTGGGCCCATTACACTGTTTAGGCCATATTGGTTATCTGAGTCATTCGAGATGATTGTAGACCATCTATAGGGTTGTTATCCGTACCGAGACCCTAAAATTTGTTAATAACTAAAATTACTATTTTACCCCTAATAGAGGGAAGTGACTGTTATACCCTAGAGGTAGGTTGATAGTTGGATATATGTTATATGCATGATTGTATCTGAGTGTGAAACCTTGCATACACACAATATTATGACATGAAATTCTACATTGGGGTTGGGATTCTGATTCGGAGGAAGTACTAGTGGCTTTGCCACGTATTTCGACATTAGTGGCTATGCCACGTTTACTATATTTAGCAGCTCTGCTGCGTTATTATTAGCAGCCTTGCGGTAATATTGGTGTGCTGGCTGGGTGGGTCGATTTAATCCCCACATGGTGAGTTGGTTGGTACAGGAGGTGAAATGGTTGGATTGGGATGGGTTGCATATTTGTGATGTACATGTTGATATGGGCATTGGCCCACTCTACTACTTTATAGGGCTTAGGCCCGTCGCATCAGATTCATCGAATAGGGCTCGTGCTCGAGCCCAGGCGCATCAGATGCATATATTACTGTTTGACTGGTAGGGGATTACACACTGAGATTTCGAAAACTCACCCTCCTTGTTAATTGTGCAGGTAATCCCCAGCCTTAGGCGATTTGGAGCTGCGAGAGACTTAGAGGTGGCCACACGATCGCAGATTGTTTATTTATGTCGTAACTTATTTAAAGATGTTTATTTGGGTTTTCTTTGTAATAAGGCCATTTGGGGAACTTTTAACTTTTATTGGGCTTATGATTACATAAATTAAACTGCTAGAATAGGAACATCGGGTTTTCAAAATAATAACGTTTTCTAAGAAAAACCTACAAATTTAATCCAAAAGGTTTTCAACTAAAGAAGCTTCCGCGATTTTAGTCAAAGTAGAGGGATCATTAACAACAAATGTTTTGATAGGCTGAATACATTTTGATAACATAAATTACTCGGATACTCAACCATTAAAATCTATAAAGGCCTTTTACTAAAAGACCGTTTATCACCATCAAGCTCAAGGTTTTAATAACACTCGAGGTAGCACACCAGATTTGACCGTAACGTCTAGGCTGAGTTTGGGGTGTTACATTTAGTGGTATCAGAGTCGAGTTGCAAAACTCGACTGTGGAATGCGTGACGAATTTTTTTTTTCAAAATTGGGGATTTTGAAAAGTTTTTCTAAAATTTGGCTTTGGAAAAAAATAATTTCAACGGAATTTGGCTTATTTTTGAAATGATGTTACTTGAAGTGTGGCACACCGAGTCTCCGGCGCCAATCTGTAAGTTTTCTGCCATTATTTACTACTATAAACTGTAATGTTATGCTGAGAAATTATTATAGATAGTTATACTAGAATGTTTTAGATAGAATAAACTAAGACCGTAGAAGACTGACAACGGTAGTCAGATCTGTGAGAGGTGTTATGTAGCCTATGAGAGGTGGTCAACTGCCGCCGAGAGGCCGTGGTTAGGCCAGAGGTGGAAATGGGAATGGATGTGGTCGTGGAGCACCGGGTAGAGGCACGGTTAACACTGAGGCGAGACAACCAATCTTGGTTTATGCTATTCTTCGTCGAGAGGACGGTGACGCCCTTGACGTCATAACTGGTATGTTCTTAATTTATAATGTACCATACACTGCCTTAATTGATATTGGATCTACGCACTCGTATGTTACATGCACTGTGTCTGAGACGTTGGGCGTTCAGTTTGAAAATATTGTTAGTGAAATGACGGTGTTGAGTCCACTGGGACAATCCGTTAGAGTGAATAAGTTATTCAAGGATGTGCCCTTAGAGGTTCAAGGGGTGGTCTTTCCGGCAAATTTGATGGAACTACCGTTCAGGGAATTTGATATTATTTTAGGCATGGATTGGCTAGTAAAACATCGTGCGAAGTTGGATTGTGCTGCTAAGAGGTTGGTGTTGAAAACTTTGGTGGATGAGGAGGTGGCTGTGATAGGGGAGCAAAGAGATTATTTGTCGAATGTGATTTTGGCGTTAAGGACTGAGAAGCTGGTTTGCAAGGGTTGTGAGTCATTCCTGGCATACGTTAGTGATCCTGAGACTAAAATTCCTTCTGTTGGGGATGTCAGAATAGTTAAGGAGTTTTTGGATGTTTTTTCGGAAGAGCTTCCTAGGTTGCCTCCAGACCGTGAGGTTGAATTTGGTATTGAGCTCCTACCTGGAATGGCTCCAGTGTCCATCGCCCCATATAGGATGGCGCCGAAGGAGCTGGTGGAGTTAAAGGCTCAAATACAAGAGCTATTAGATCTAGGATTCATTCGACCGAGTGTGTCTCCTTAGGGAGCACCAGTATTGTTTGTGAAGAAGGAGGATGGATCCATGCACATGTGCATTGATTATCGTCAACTGAATAAATTGACCATCAAGTACCTTTTACCAAGAATAGATGATCTGTTTGATCAGTTGCAAGGAGCTGTAGTGTTCTCCAAAATAGATCTTCGATCTGGGAACCATCAGCTAAAGCTCATAGAAGCTGATGTGTATAAGATAGCGTTTAGGACTCGTTATGGTCATTATAAGTTCTTAGTAATGCTGTTTGGGTTAACGAATACACCAGGTGCTTTCATGGACTTGATGAATCAAGTATTTCAACCCTATCTGGATCAGTTCGTGGTGGTGTTTATAGACGGTATTTTGGTGTATTCAAAAATCAAGGAGGATCATGATAAACATCTTTGAGTTGTTCTACAAATTCTGAGGGAGAAGCAGTTGTACGCAAAATTTAGCAAGGGTGAGTTCTGGCTGCGAGAGGTGACATTTTTGGGTTACGTGGTGTCTGCTGAGGGGATTAGGGTGGATCCTCAAAAAATCGAAGCCATATTGGATTGGAAACCACCAAATACTGTATCTGAGATTCAAAGCTTTCTGGGTTTAGCTGGGTATTACAAACGTTTTGTGGAAGGGTTTTCACTGTTAGCTGCACTTCTGACTAATTTACTGCACAAAGAAGTGTTGTTTATTTAGACTGATAAGCAGCAGGAGAGTTTTGAAAAACTGAAAAAAGTTCTAATTGCGGCCCCTCTTTTGATACAGCCAAAGTCTGGGAAGGAATTTACTGTTTACAGTGATGCGTCACACGTTGGTTTGGGTTGTGTGTTGATGCAAGAAGGAAAGGTGGTTGCTTATACGTCCCGTCAGCTTAAACCTCACGAGGTGAATTATCCCACTCATGATTTGGTGTCAGCTGCTGTAGTTTTCGCACTAAAGATTTGGAGGTATTATTTGTATGGTGAAAGGACGATTATTTACACGGACCATAAATGCCTCAAGTACCTCCTTACTCAAAAGGAGTTAAACCTTAGGCAACGAAGGTGGATTGAGTTGCTTAAAGATTATGATTGTTCAATTGAATATCACCCGGGTAAAGTTAATGTGGTAGCTGACGCACTGAGCCGTAGAGTTATGTCTGATTTAAGAGCAATGTTTGCTCGTTTCATCCTATTCGATGATAGTAGCTTGTTAGCTGAACTGCAAGTGAAACCGACTTGGACTGATCAAATTAGGGAGAAACAGTTGCTGGATGAGTCGTTGGTTCCTCTTTTTAGACAAGTCGAGAGTGGTGAAACTACGGAATTTGGGTTGGACAGTGAGGGGGTACTATGTTTCAGTGGGAGAGTTTATATACCGAGGGATCGTGATCTGAGGCAGTCTATATTGCGTGAGGCGCATAATAGTCCATATGCTATGCATCCGGGCGGAAACAAATTATACCAAGACCTTCGTAACCTGTATTGGTGGCCAAAGTTGAAACACAAAGTTACGAATTATATGAGTAAGTATCTGACATGCCAACTAGTTAAGGCTGAGCATCAACTACCTTCTGGATTACTGCAGCAAGTTAATATTCCACTCTGGAAGTGGGAGAGGGTAACCATGGATTTTGTGAGTGGGCTACCCTTGACGCCTACTAAAAAGGATTCGATTTGGGTGGTTGTGGACCGATTAACTAAGTCTGTTCATTTTATACCGATTCGCACTAACTACTCATTACAGAAGTTAGCTAAGTTGTATGTGGCCAAAATTGTAAGACTACATGGTGTACCAATTTCTATCATATCTGAAAGAGATCCTAGGTTCACATCTTGATTATGGAAGAAGTTACACGAGGCTTTAGGTACACAACTGGATTTCAGTAGTGCGTTCCACCCTCAGACGGATGGGCAGACTGAAATGGTGATTCAAATATTGAAAGACATGTTAAGAAGTTGTGTAATTGATTTCAGGGGTAGCTGGGAGGATTATTTGCCATTGGCGGAGTTTGCTTATAACAACAGCTACCAGTCCAGTATTCGAATGGCACCGTATGAAGCGTTATATGGTCGTAGGTCTCGTACTCCTACTTGTTAGATTGAACTGGGTGAGCGATGAATTTTGGGGCTAGAGCTAATTTCTAATACAGAGGACAAGGTAAAACTGATTCGAGACCGATTAAAGGAGGCGTCTGATAGGCAGAAGCCTTATGCGGACCTAAAGCTTAAAAAGATCGAGTACGCTATGGGGGATTATGTATTTCTTAAAGTGTCACCGTGGAAGAAAATCTTAAGGTTTGGGTGGAAGGGCAAGCTTAGCCCTAGATTTATTGGACCATACCGTGTACTTAAGCCTGTGGGATCGGTTGCCTATCAACTTGAATTACCTCTAGAGTTGGATAGGATTCATGCTGTATTTCATGTCTCAATGCTGAGGCGGTGCCGTTCTGATCCCTCGCACATAGTGCCAGTTGAGGAAATCGAGGTTAGGCCTGATTTAACTATTGAGGAGGAACCCGTACAGATATTGGAGCTTGATGTTAAAGTATTGAGGAAGAAATCTGTTCCACTGGTCAAGGTGCTTTGGCACAATCACGACACAAAGGAGGCCACATGGGAACCAGAGAAGGCGATGCAACATCAGTACCCTCACTTATTCTGACCAGGTAAATTTCGAGGCTAAAATTTCTTTAAGGGGGTAGGGTTGTAACGCCCCAAAAATGTAGGCTCAGTAAGTTTGCTCGGTCTAATGTAAATTGCATGATTGGTGTAGCGGTTGAATGATTTGGGTATACCTGGAGGTGTCTGGGTAGTCTTGGCTTCAAGCTTGGGCTGTTGTTTAATTTTTGTTTTTCTCTTAAAAGAACCTGGACACTGGCACCTAGGCCTTTTAAATAATCGTGGTTGTATGTTAGCACAAAAAGCCTTGTGGCTTGGTGTTAAGTGTCATGATTTGGCAACTGAGTAGGCTTGGGTTCGAATCCCATGGAAGGCAAGGGATGATAATTTTGCTACTTGGGACGGAAAGAGTTTGAACTGATTTTGAACTTACTGTGAGGAAGTTTGAACTGGTCTTGAGTTGTTAGGAGAGGATAATAGAGGGATAAGGGGAGAGATTTGAGGAGATTTTCAAGGGATTTGGAGGGAAGGAGTGTTGTAGTCGAATTGTGCAACTTGGATGTGCAAATTCTGCTAGGGGAATTCACTTTGGCATTTTGGCATTTGGAGTAGGATTGTAGCTGAATTCTTCTTTTCCATTCTCGAGATTTTTTCCTTTTTGGTATGTTTTTGGGTATTTTTCTTCCCTTGTGCCGAATCTCCTTTCTTTTCTAAGCCTTAGTCGAATATTGCCTTTCTCAGTTACCCTTTTCTTCCCTTTTGTTTCTTCACACTTCACTTTGGCCGAACAACTCCACCTCTCCCCTCACCCATTTGTTTGGTTTGGTAGAACATCTCTCTAATATTTATTCATTCCCCTTCTTGTTCTTAAATTACGTTTTCTTCTTGGAGCCATAGCTGAACCTCTCTTGCTTTCTCTCACTCTCGACTCAATTGGGTTGTTCTCTAGGCTAGTTGAATATTCTCTAACCTAGCCAAAGCTCTCCTTGCTGGTTTAAGGTAAGTGAGTTTCCTCTTGGGTTGCCGAATTCCTAGCCATAGCCGAACCTTGCTATTGCTTTCATCTATATATGGGTTCATGACTGTGTCACTTATCCTTCTTTTGTTGTACTATATTAGTCTCCCTTTTTAATCCCTTCCTTTCTATCGGCTATCGTCAGAGGTGTGTTCGTGGTATCGTGTGCTTGACTGTAGTGTATGTGGGGCTAGGCCGAATACTACTACTGTCCTTTCTTAGTACTTGGTTTGGTAAGTAGTTCTTATTGTTAAAGTGGATTATGTTAAGGTTGTGTAACAAGTGGACTTTAATGCAGGTTATTGCCTTTAGGAGAGTGATTGTCAATTGCGGGTGGTTTATATCATATTGGGTGTTAACAGTTATTGGAAGAATGGTTAACTTAAGGGACTAAAAACTAATTGTTGATCATTATTTTGAAATTACGTTGGATGAGTGGTGAGTGTCATTTTCGTCTCCAAAAAGGTGTGTAATCGTGCACCCAACCTTAAGCTATTGCAAAAAAGATGAACATAGGTGTGTATTCACACCAAGGCTGTTGTGAATCGGCAAAAAGTCGAAAAGTCGAAATGCCAAAACTTCGACATTTGTAGTCTTGCAAGCGTGCGATCGCTTGTAAGGAAAATTGAGCCTATAGATCATGGGTGATAAAGTGAAAGGTTGCCACGAGCGTTCTCGTGCGTTGGGGCCGTCATGGGCCTTGTTGGGCCGAGATGGGCCGTGCGGCCCCAATGGGCCTGTGGGCTCACACGTACAAAGTTTATGTTAAGTGACAAATAATGAAATGGACTATGTAGATCACATAATCACGACTTGAATTGGACTGTTTGGGCTACACGTGCATGTGGGCCCACTTGGGCCAAGTAGTGGGCTTTGGGCCCATTACACTGTTTGGGCCGTATAGGTTATCTGAGTCGTTCGAGGTGACTGTAGACAATCTATAGGGTCGTTATCTATAGCGAGACCTCAAAATTTGTTAATGACTAAAATTACTATTTTACCCCTAATGGAGGGACGTGACCGTTATACCCTATAGGTAGGTTGATAGTTGGATATATGTTATATGCATGATTGAATCTAAGTGTGAAACCTTGCATACACACAATATTATGACATGACATTCTGCATTGGGGTTGGGATTCTGATTCAGAGGAAGTACTAGTGGTTGTGCCGCGTTTTACCGTTCTAGTAGCTTTGCCACGTATTCTGACATTAGTGGCTATGCCACGGTTACTATATTTGGTAGCTCTGCTGCGTTATTATTAGCAGCTCTACTGCATTATTATTAGCAGCCTTGCTACAATATTGGTGTGCTGTTGGGTAGGTCGATTTAATCCCCACATGGTGAGTTGGTTGGTATGGGCGGTGAAATGGTTGGATTGGGATGGGTTGCATATCTGTGATGTACATGTTGATATGAGCATTGGCCCACTTTGTTACTGTATAAGGCTTAGGCCCAGACTGCACTGCTACTGAATAAGGCTCAGGCCTAGACCGTACTGTATGCATTGATTACTGTTTGACTGGTAGGGGATTACACATTGAGTTTTCGAAAACTCATCCTTCTTGTTAATTGTGCAGGTAATCCCTAGTCTTTGGCGATTTGGAGCTGCGTGAGACTCAGAGGTGGCCACACGATCGCAGATTGTTTATTTATGTCGTAACTTATTTAAAGATGTTTATTTGGGTTTTCTTTGTAATAAGGCCATTTGGGGAACTTTTAACTTTTATTGGGCTTATGATTACATAAATTAAACTGCTAGAATAGGAACATCAGGTTTTCAAAATAATAACGTTTTCTAAGAAAAACCTACAAATTTAATCCAAAAGGTTTTCAACTAAAGAAGCTTCCGCGATTTTAGTCAAAGTAGAGGGATCATTAACAACAAACGTTTTGATAGGCTGAATACATTTTGATAACATAAATTACTCGGATACTCAACCATTAAAATCTATAAAGGCCTTTTACTAAAAGACCGTTTATCACCATCAAGCTCAAGGTTTTAATAACACTTGAGGTAGCACACCAGATTTGACCGTAACGTCTAGGCTGGGTTTGGGGTGTTACAGTTAATTTGAAAAATTGTGAATGGTTGAGGGACTTACCATTGTTGTTTTTGAATAGGTGTTGAAATTATGTGATAGATTATTTATCTTGGTTGTTAAATAAACAAGTCCTGTTAAGTGATTTTTGTTGAATTTTGGAATTAAGGATTAAATTGTTAAATATGTAAATCCATGGGTTTTGTTGTGAATTGTTGATAAGTATGAGTTGTTTTAAGGTCCCTTGCAACATGGGTTAAGTTGGATTTAGGTTAAAATGGTTAGATTCTAAGTTATGAGCTTAAGGATTAAATTGTGAAAAGTTAAAGTATTAGGGGTAAATTTGTAATTTTGCATAAATATGAATTATGGATTAAATTGAATTCTAGAAGAACTAAATTGAATGAAATTATTTATTTAGATCAAGATAAACCACAATCGGACTTAAGATAAAGCTTCGGATTAGTTTAGCTATACTACTACGCCCCTAATTATCAATGTAAGTTTGTAAGAACTATGATCATTTTTCATGTAGCTAAATTAAATTTTTACTATGTTGCTTTAATATAAATGAATCTACATATATATATGTATCCATGTTACGATGAATTGATGAATAACAATTCCTGGTTGAACCATAAGAATTCATAGGATACAAATGGCATGTCATTAGGGATTTCATGTTTCGGGTGCTGGTCTTGAATGTCATACCAACGGCTGGGGTCCTGCATTTATTTCAGATTCTCTACAACTTGTGTGAGCAGCATCGTGTAGCTTACATTATGAACCATAGCTCGTGTGAGCAGGCCTATTTCACAGCTCATGTGAGTATTAATGTAAAACAAGTGTTGCGGTTATATGTAAAGGCACACTATGTGTGAGCTTTCCCGGGTATCCGATGTAATTCTAGATGGTTCAACGGGTAAGAAAAGTGAAATGAAATGGTAAGTATGCAAATGGAATGAATCATGATCTTATGACAACATTAATAAGTTAAATGTTATGTATATATATGGTAAACTATATATCTTATGATTGATTTGATATGTATCATGAACAAGTATACTAACTTGTAAATTTGATTATGTTGTATAGGCTTTTACTAAGCTTATGGAATTGGTAACGGTTTATTCTTAATCTATGAATTGTATTATTAGAAGAGGTAAGTTATGTTTAAAGTTTATACGAACTTACTAAGCACTCGTTGCTTACATAGTTACTTTCCTTTATTTTATAGGTTATTAAAAGCTCGATCGGTTGAAAGCTCGTCGAAGACCTATCACACTATCCAGCAACTAAATTGGTAGATTTTGTGTATTTTGGCCAAGGTTAATAATGGCATGTATAGGTTGTTTTGTAATGGTATTTTGAGAACGTGTTAATAGTGACTTAGTATGTTTACGCTTTGAAGTTTATGTTTGATTTGGTGATCTACAATGTCTTACAATTTTTTTTTTCATTTTGGTCACTTTTAAGTGTATGTATATAAAGTTCTTTTGGCATGTTGATGATGGCTTGAAAATGGTTACTTGTAACATGTTTTAAAACATATTTGAACTAACTTATTATGTTTGGGAATTGGCAATATTGACATGGTTTAGGTAAATGATGTTTGGATGCAATTATGGTGCCTTTGAACGGCATATTGATTAGCTGAATTAGGTTGTTTGAAATGACATGATTATATGTATTTGAATGATGCTTAAGTCCCTTGAAAGTGTGCACAAATGGATTGGTTAGTTATGCATGAATTGGTTATGAAATGGCTTGATTTTAGGTAAATTTTGGGTTTACACGACCTGGGTTACGGGCTATCATACGGCCGTGTGTATGGTGACACGATCGTGTGTCATTTGAGATATCTTAGTGTTCCAAGTCAGTAAGTTACACGGCCTAGAACACGGCTAGACACACGAGCGTGTGGGGCAGCTTAGAGAGTTACACGGCTTGGCACACGGGCTTGTGACCCTACTCAGTGAGTTACATGGGTGAGGACACAGGCTGGGACATGATCGCATATCCCTTATTTGAATGTTACACGGCCTGGGCTATGTCACACAGCCTGGCCATATGGCCGTGTGACCCTTATTTTCCAAAGTTTTCAACTTTTTCTTAAAACTTCTGTTTTGTTTTCAAATTAGTCTCGAATTGCTTTTAAGCTATTTTCAGGGCCTCAAGGGCTCAATTTAGGGACAAAATACATGGGATTGAACGGATTATAATATGTTTAATTTATTTAAATGTTATGATGTTAAATGTTTTCTAATTGTATAAAAATATTTCGTAACCCTAATTTGATGACGGGGACGGGTTATGGGTGTTACATTTAATGGCATCACAGCTACGATTTAGTCTGTTCTCAGACTGAATGTAGCATGTATGGAGTCTTGAAATACATGCCATTATATAACTTATGATAGCGTGATATCTCCTGAATCAAATTAAACTATATTTTCATATAGATAAAATGTCATCCAACCGAGTCGATTCCAATGAGGTTAAGAGTAACACGCGAGCCTCCTAACATGGAGCAGGTAGTAGTGGTAGTGGGCCATAGCTGAGGATCAGAGAAGTGAGGTGAAAAAAGCCTTCTTCGAAATGATGTCTGAGCGGTTCTCTGAGTTTGTGAGAACAAACCCGATAGCTCAACGACCTCCACCCCCTCCCATACCCTAACCAATCCCTATTATCCCTTAGGGTTTGGAACAAGTACGTGCAGGCAAGCCTTGAGTTGATAAAATTCGTAAATACAGGCTGAAGAGTTTTACGGTACAGCTGAAGGCGATCCTTAAAAAGCTAAGTTTTGGTTGGAAAACACTGTGACGGTATTTGATGAATTATCTTGTACACCTGTTGAATGTTTAAAATATGTTGTGTCTCTATTGAAAGATTCAGCATATTAGTGGTGGAATACCTTGATTGCGGTGATACCTAAAGGCAGTGTGAATTGGGATTTCTTTCAGAATAAATTCAAGAAGAAATATGTTAGTCAGTGGTTTTTTGACAAGAAAATGAAAGGATTTCTCGAATTGAAACAAGGATGTATGACTGTAGCCAAGTATGAAAGAGAATTTATGCGACTTAGCAAATATGCTAGGAAATGTATACCATCAAAGGCTATTATGTGTACCCGGTTTGAAGATGATTTAAACGAAGATATCAAGTTATTTGGGATCCTAGAGTTGAAAGAATTCGTGGTTTTACTAGATCGAGCACATAAAGCTAAAGAACTCAGTAAAGCAAAAAGAAAAGCAGATGTCGAGGCTCGTAACCATGGTAAATGAGCCATGAGAAGTAATTTTCTTCTCCCTCGAAGAAATCAAAGGAATTTCACAATCATACATCAACTTCAGTGGGATTCTCGGGAAGAGATAAAGGAAAGCAACATTTGAATTTGAGAACTCAAGCTACATCTGTAGCGAGTGTGGGAAGCATTCGAAATAATAAACCTGAATGTCAACAATGCAATAGATGACATTTCATGGAGTGCAGATTGAGAGACAGATCGTGCTTCAAATTTGGTTCTTAGAACCATTTCCTTAGAGATTGCCCTAAAAGGTTTGATAAAGTGAAAGCTTAGAACACTCGTTTGCGTAACACGACTGTGAGATGGAGACCATTTCAAAATAGTGGAAATACGAGTAGCAATCGAAGTGGAAAAAAAGATTCAACTGTTAGATCTAAGGCACAGGCACTACCTAGGGCTTATGCGATTCGGGCTCGAGAGGAAGCTTTAGCACTTGATGTGATTACTGGTACATTTTCTATCTTTGATACTAATTTTAAAGTTTTGATTGACCTGGGCTTAACATACTCATATGTATGCACAACTTTAGTGTCAGATAAGAAAAAACATTTTGAGTCTATTGAGTTTGTGGCCAAAGTAACGAATCCTTTAGGTCAGTATGTGTTAGTTGATAAAGTCTGTAAAAACTGTCCTTTGATGATTCAGGATTGTAACTTTTCGACTGATTTCATGTTGTTACCATTTGATGAGTTTGATGTGATTCTGGGTATGGACTAGTTAACTTTGCATGATGTTGTTTTGAACTGTAGACAAAAGCAAATTGTGTTAAAATGTTCGAATGGTGAAATAATCCAAGTTGAATTAGATAGATTTGATGGTACATCTAATGTGATTTCAGCTATGTCGGCACAGAAATATGTTAGAAAGGGCTGTAAGGCATATTTAGCTTATATATTTGATTCCAGGGTTTTAGAATTAAAATTAGAGTCGATTCTGACTATATGTCAATTCTCAGATGTGTTTCCAAAAGAGTTACTAGGGTTACTGTCGGTTCGAGAGGTTGAATTTTCTATTGAGTTAGTACCGAGATTTCTCCTGTATCGCTAGCTCCGTATAAAACGACACCTACAAAATTGAAAGAGTTAAAAGCACAATTGCAAGAGTTGACAGACAAAGGTTCTTTTTGGCCTAGCTTTTCTCCGTGGGGTGCTCCAGTGTTGTTTATTAAGAAGAAGGATGGGTCAATGCGACTATGTATCTACTATCGACAACTTAACAAAGTCACGATCAAGAGCAAGTATCCTTTATCGCATATCGATAATTTGTTTGATCAGCTGAAAGGTGCGACAATATTTTCAAAGATTGATCTCCATTATGAGTATTAGTAGTTGCGGGTTAAAGATACAGATGTGTCGAAAACTACTTTTAGAACCAGGTATAGACACTATGAATTTCTTGTTATGCCTTTTGGTTTGACCAATGCACCTACTGTGTTTATGGATTTGATGAACAAAATATTCGGGTCGTATCTAGACAGATTTTTTGTTGTATTCATTGATGACATTCTGAACTACTCTCGAGATGAAACAGAGCATGCCCAGCATTTGAGAATAATTTTGTAGACTTTGCACGAAAAATAGTTGTTGGCTGAATTTAGCAAGTGTGAGTTCTGGCTTTGAGAAGTTGGATTTTCGGGACATGTGGTATCGACAGATGGTATTAGGGTTGACTTAAGTAAAATATTAGCTATAATGGACCGGAAGCCTCCAAGAAATGTTTCAAAATCAAAATTTTCCTAGGTTTAGCTGGATATTATCGAGGATTAGTTAAAAGATTTTCAATGATTACTACACCGTTGACGAAACTGATTAAGAAAGATGTCAAGTTCTAGTGGTCCGAAAAGTGTCAGCAAAGCTTTGATCAGTTGAAAGCGTTGTTGACCGAAGCCCTTATGTTGGTATAGCCAGAGTCTGGTAAGGAATTCGTGATTTATGATGATGCTTCATTGAATGGTTTGGGCTGTGTTTTGATGCAATAAGGCAAGGTAGTAGCTTATGCGTCCCAATAGTTGAAATCGCAGGAGAAGAATTACCCAACTCATGATTTAGAGCTTGCAGGTATTGTTTTTGCTTTAAAGATTTGGTGACACCATTTATACAGAGAAAAATGTCCTATCTTCACCGATCACAAAAGCCTGAAGTATTTGATGTCATAGAAAGAATTGAATTTGAGACAACGTAGATGGTTGGACTGTTAAAAGATCATGATTTGATCATTAAGTATCATCGAGGAAAAGCTAATATTGTTTGTTGATGCTTTAAGTAGAAAATCTTTATTTGCTTTGCGAGCTTTGAACACTCAGTTGACTTTGATTGATGATGGTTCTATTGTAGTAGAATTAAAACTAGACTGACATTTCTGTAACCGATTTACATGGCTCAAAAAAGTGATTCCGAGTTGATTAGCAAACGAAAATAGATCGAGTCTACAACTAATTCTAAATTCCATGTTAGTTCAGATGGTAGTTTGTACTCCGCAATAGAATTTGTGTTCCGAGAAATTCTAATGTCATTCAAAAGATTTTATAGGAAGCTCACAGTAGTAGCTTATCGATACATCCTAGTAGCAATAAAATGTAGGGTAATTTGGAACAGATGTACTAGTGGCCAGGTATGAAATGAGAGATTTCATAGTTTGTATCGAAATGTTTGATATGTCAGCAAGTTATAGCCAGGCACTCAGTACCTTTTGGCTTATTACAGCCTATAATGATTCCAGAATGGAAATGGGAATGGATTACGGTGGATTTTGTTTCGGGATTACCTTTGTCTCCGAGAAAAAGGATGTTGTATGGGTTATTGTGGATCGTTTGACTAAATACGCGCATTTTATTCTAGTACATACGAATTATTCACTTGAAAAGTTGGCAGAATTATACTTTTCTGAGATTGTTAAATTGCACGGTGTGCTAGTGTTTATTATCTCTAATAGGGATTCCTGGTTTACTTCTCGATTTTGGAGTAAATTACATAAAGCTCTAAGCACTCGATTGCATTTTAGTACAGCGCTTCAATGTTGTATTTTAGTGTTTGAGGGTAGATGGGAGAAATTTCTTTCGTTGGTTGATTTTGCTTATAATAATAGTTATCAAGCGAGCATTAGGCTTTGTATTGGACTGAGTTAAGAAAGAAAAAAGCTATTTGGTGTTTATTTAATTCGAGAAACCGAAGAAAAGGTGAAAGTAATACGTGATAGTTTGAAAGCTACTTCTGATCGTTAGAAATCTTATACGGATTTGAAAAGAAAAGATATTGATTTTCAAGTCGACGACAGAGTATTTCTGAAAGTGTTACCTTGGAGAAGAGTTCTCCATTTTGGCCGAAAAGGGAAGCTTAGTCCGTGATTCATCGGCCCTATGACATCATTGAGAGAATTGGACTAGTGGCCTATTGTTTGGCTTCTGTCAGAGTTAGAGAAAATACATTACGTGCTTCATGTATCGGTGTTATGACGATATCGATCAAACCCTTCATATGTGATTTCACCTGTAGATGTTAAGATTGAACCAGATATGTCATATAGTGAAGAACCGATCAGAATTTTAGCTCAGAAAGTTAAAAAGTTATGAAATAAATGTATAGCTTTATTTAAGGTTCTTTGGCAATGTCACGGACTTGAGGAAGATACCTGAGAACCAAAATAAGCAATGAAAGTGCAATACTCGAACCTATTTTCCGGTAAGATTTTTTAGGACGAAAATTCCTTAATGGGAGCGTTGTAACAGTACCGTTTTTAGTGATTTCGAAAACAGTGGTTTCGGGACCAAATTTTTAATGAGTGAATTATTATTATTTATTTAATGTCCACGAGATTGTATTAAGGTCTTGTTAAAATTTCGTTAAGAAATTTTGATGTTTAAATGGTTTATTAGGTAAAAATGACTAAATTGTAAAAAGTGTAAAAGTTTAGTTCTATCAGCTAAAGGGGTCCAATGGCTATGAAATCTTAAATTAAAGGACTTTTGTGATAAATGTACCAATTAAAGGGTTAGCGGATGTGCATGGACAAGGTTTTATTAAAATTATTGATAAACGATAAGGGTAAAGTGGTAATTTAATAATTAAAAAGAAATTTAAGTAATAAAAGATGAAAACAAAGTTATCATCTACATGCTTTTTTCATTTTAGAACCAAAACTCACCATTAAAAACAAGAAAAGCTTTGATTTTGATTTCTTCTTGCATGGTATGTGTATTTAATCCCCTTTTTAATGAATTTTTTTTTGTTTTTAAGTTCGTTTTAGCTTAGTCTAGCTAGCTCGGGGATTAAGTTACAAAATTGTTAAAGGTTAAGGGACTTACCATTGTTGTTTTTGAATAGGTGTTGAAGTTATGTGATAGATTATTTATCTTGGTTGTTAAATAAACAAGTCTTGTTAAGTGATTTTTGTTGAATTTTAAAATTAAGGATTAAATGGTTAAATGTATAAATCCATGGGTTTTGTTGTGAATTGTTGATAAATATGAGTTGTTTTAAGGTCCCTTGCAACATGGGTTAAAGTTGGATTTAGATTAACATGGTCAGATTCTAACTTATGAGCTTAAGGATTAAATTGTGAAAAGTCAAAGTATTAGGGGTAAATTTGTAATTTTTCATAAATATGAATTATGGATTTAATTGAATTCTAGAAGAACTAAATTAAATGAAATTATTTATTTAGATTAAGTTAAACCACAATCAGACTTAAATCGAGGAAAAGATAAAGCTTCGGATTAGTTTAACTATACTACTACGCCCCTAATTATCAAGGTAAGTTTGTAAGAACTATGATCTTTTTTCATGTAGCTAAATTGAATTTTTACTATGTTGTTTTAATATAAATGAATCTACACACACACATATATATATATATATATATATATATGTATCCATGTTATGATGAATTGACGGATAACAATTCCTGGTTGAACCGTAAGGATTCATAGGATACAAATGTCATGTCATTAGGGATTTCATGTTTCGGGTGTTGCTCTTGAATTTCATACCAACGGCTGAGGTCCTACATTTATTTCAGATTCTCCACAACTCATGTGAGCAGCATTGTGTAGCTTACATTCTAAACCATAGCTCGTGTGAGCGGGCCTATTTCACAGCTCGTCTGAGCATTGATGTAGAAGAAAGGTTACGGTCATATGTAAAGGCACACTATGTGTGAGCTTTCCCGAGTATCCGATGTAATTATAGATGGTTCAACAAGTAAGAAAAGTGAAATGAAATGGTAAGTATGCAAATGGAATGAATCATGATCTTGTGACAACATTGATGAGTTAAATGTTATGTATATATATGGTAAACTAAATGTCTTATGGTTGATTTAATATGTATCATGAAGTATACTAACCTGTGCATTTGATGATGTTTTATAGGCTTTCACTAAGCTTACGGAATTGGTAATGGTTTATTCTTAATCTATGAATTGTATTATAAGAAGTGGTAAGTTATGTTTAAAGTTTATACGAGCTTACTAAGCACTCGTTACTTACGTAGTTACTTTCCTTTGTTTTATAGAATATTAAAAGCTCGATCAGTTGAAAGCTCGTCGAAGACTTATCACACTATCCAGCAACTAAATTGGTAGATTTTGTGTATTTTGGCCAAGGTTAATAATGGCATGTATAGGTTGTTTTGTAATGGTATTTTGAGAATATGTTAATAATGACTCAGTATGTTTATGCTTTGAAGTTTATGTTTGATTTGGTGATCTACAATGTCTTACAAATTTTTTTTCATTTTGGTCACTTTTAAGTGTATGTATATAAGATTCATTTAGCATGTTGATGATGGCTTGAAAATGGTTACTTGTGACATGTTTTAGAACATATTTGAACTAAGTTATTATGTTTGGAAATTGGCAATATTGACATGTTTAGGTAAATGATGTTTGGATGCAATTATGGTGCCTTTGAAAGGCATATTGGTTAGGTGAATTAGGTTGTTTAAAATGGCATGGTTATATGTATTTGAATGATGCTTAAGTCCCTTGAAAGTGTGCACAAATGGATTGGTTAGTTATGCATGAATTGGTTATGAAATGGCTTGATTTTAGGTAAATTTTGGGTTCACACGACCTGGGTCACGGGCTGTCACATGGCCGTGTGTGTGGTGACATGACCGTGTGTCATTTGAGATTTCTTAGTCTTCCAAGTCAGTGAGTTACACGGCCAGACACACGAGCGTATGGGGCAACTTAAAGAGTTACACGGCTTGGCACATGGGCGTGTGACCTTACTCAGTGAGTTACATGGGTGAGGACACAGGCTTGGACATGATTGTGTGTCCCATATTTGAATGTTACACGGCCTGGGCTATGTCACACGGCCTGGCCATATGGTCATCTGACCCCTATTTTCCAAAATTTTCAACTTTTTCTTAAAACTTCTGTTTTGTTTCAAATTAGTCTTGAATTGCTTTTAAGCTATTTTTGGGGCCTTGAGGGCTCAATTTAGGGACAAAATACATGTGATTGAATGGATTATAATATGTTTAATTTATTTAAATGTTATGATGTTAAATGTTTTCTGATTGTATGGTAATGCTCCGTAACCCTAATTTGGCGACGGAGATGGGTTAAGGGTGTTACATTTAATGGTATCACAACTACGATTTAGTCAGTTCTCAGACTGAATGTAGCCTGTATGGAGTCTTGAAATACATGCCATTATATAACTTGAGATAGTGTGATATCTCCTGACTCAAATTGAACTATATTTTCATATAGATAAAATGTCATCCAACCGAGTCGATGAGGTTGAAAGTAACGTGCAAGCCTCCGAACATGGAGCAGGTAGTAGTGGTAGTGGGCCGTAGCTGAGGGACAGAGAAGTGAGGTGGAAAAAGCCTTCTTCGAAATGATGTCTGAGTGGTTCTCTGAGTTCGTGAGAACAAACATGATGGATCAACGGCCTCCACCCCCTCACGTACCCCAGCCTGTCCCTATTATCCCTTAGGGTTTTGAACAAGTACGTGCAAGCAAGCCTTCAGTTGATAAAATTCATAAATACGGGCTAAAGAGTTTCGTGGTATAGCTGAAGACAATATTTAAAAAGTTAAGTTTTGGTTGGAAAACACTGTGAGGGTATTCGATGAATTGTCTTGTACACCTGTTGAATGTTTAAAATGTGTTGTATCTCTGTTGAAAGATTTAGCATATTAGTGGTGGAATACCTTGATTGCGGTGGTACCTAAAGACCGTGTGAATTAGGATTTCTTTTAGACAGAATTCAAGAAGAAATATGTTAGTCAGTGGTTTTTCAACAAGAAAAGGAAAGAATTTCTCGAATTGAAACAAGGATGTATGACTGTAGCCGAGTATGAAAGAGAATTTATGCGACTTAGCAAATATGCTAGGGAATGTATACCATCAAAGGTTGTTATGTGTACCCAGTTTGAAGATGGTTTAAATGAAGATATCAAGTTAGTTGGGATCCTAGAGTTGAAAGAATTCGTGGTTTTAGTAGATTGAGCACATAAAGCTGAAGAACTCAGTAAAGCAAAAAGAAAAGCAGATTTCAAGGCTCGCAACAATGGTAAACGAGCCATGGGAAAGTAATTTTCTTCTCCCTCGAAGAAATCAAAGGAACTTCACAGTCGTACATCAACTTCAGTAGGATTCTCGGGAAGAGATAA
This sequence comes from Gossypium anomalum, assembly GCA_025698475.1. Taxonomy (NCBI): domain Eukaryota; kingdom Viridiplantae; phylum Streptophyta; class Magnoliopsida; order Malvales; family Malvaceae; genus Gossypium; species Gossypium anomalum. The sequence goes on along the minus strand of CM046968.1, from coordinate 53,219,880 downwards.
AGGAAAGCAACATTCGAGTTTGAGACCTCAAGCTACATCTGTAGTGAGTGTGGGAAGCATTCGAAATAATAAACCTGAATGTCAACAATGCAATAGATGACATTTCATTGAGTGTAGATTGAGAGACAGATCATGCTTCAAATTTGGTTCTTAGAACCATTTCCTTAGAGACTGCCCTGAAAGGAAAAGCTCAGAACACTCGTTCAAGTAACACGACTGCGAGATGGAGACCATTCAGAAATAGTAGAAATGCGAGTATCAGTCAAAGTGGAACAAAAGATTCTACTGTTAGTGTAACGCCCCAAATTTTGGGCCTAGAAGTATTAGGTCTTAAGCATGGGAACATCCAGGAGGTTGCACATAAATTTTTAGTCGTGCAAGAAAGTGACACAATTGTGTGTTTGCTTCAGTGGTTAAGTGTCCTGGGAAGAGTCTGAGAAGTCTTGGGTTCATGCCTGAGCAAGTGCAAAAAGTTTTTTTTTTAAAGGAATAGGCAGTGTCTCTAGGCAGTAGGCTTTTAAGTAAATAAGGGAAAAACATGGCAGAAAAGAGCTAGCTGGCCTAGGGGATAAGCAGCGTGTTACTAATGTCTGAAGTATGAAGTTCGAGTCCTGGTTTACGCAATAGGGGTTCTATTTTGCTGCCTACGCCGTGTGGGTAGCAGAGTTTGAACAAAACACAACTGAGTGGAATGGAGTTTGAATTGGTCATTGAGGGATTGTAGGAGGGAATGTTGGGATGTGGATAGTGTTTGGTTGGAGGGATTTTAGGAGAGATTATAGGTGAAAATCATGGGGATTTGTGCTGGGAGAAGAGTTGGTGCCGAATGGAATTTGTGGCACTCAAGACTTTTAGTTTTGGTGAGTTTAGCCACTTTATTTTTGGGTGTTATGAACATATTGGCTCTCTTTTTTTGTTGAGGCCGAATAATACTAAGGAGGTTTTAGTAGTATCATTCGTTTTTACTGGCATTGGTTTTTCACTTCTCCTGAGGTCCCTCATTTCGTCATTTTTTCTCTTCTTTCCCTCCTTCTTCTTAGCCAAATTCTCTCCTTTCTCTTTCTCAATTCTTTTGGCACTATCAGCTCCTTCTATTGCTAAAACTGAATACTCTTCCCCTTATTTTGTTGTATCGATTCTCTACGTTTTGTGTTAGCCGGACATTCTATCTCAGGTTCGAGTACACAGTTATTATTTTCTTCTCTTTTATTTTTTGATTTCGATTTAGTAAGGGTTCTCTGACAAATCAGTAAGTGCACATGATTCCCTCTTGTTTCTCTCTACTGTTGTGATCTTTCTTCTAACATCTTCTTTCCTCTACTGATTATTGCTAGGGGTGCAATTATTCTACTTTACCTTTACCATTCTGTGTACTTTTGGCTTTTGTGTGGGTGTGGGTCGAATGTTCTTCTAATCTGGACTCTGCGTTTTCGATAAGCAACTTTTCATATAGTTCAAATTGTTTTTTTGTTTGATGGTTGATAAGGTTTGGTTGAAGTACAGATAACCCCCTAAGGCCTAGTGATTAGTCTCTTGCAAAAGGTTTAAGTGGGCAAGCCACAATCGACTGTTCTAAGCAAGTGTTAGGTAATCCTTTGATCAAGTATTTTGGTGGGGGTTTTGATATTGATTAGGATGCGATTAACCGAAACTTGTGACTGAATGTAGGTTGGAGTACTCGTGGACTATTCGCGCGTTTTCGTGAGTAAGGTGTGTAAACACTACCCAAACTATAGATCGACAAAAAGCCAGAAAATGTAATCTTTGATGCCACATGGGCGTGTGCTTGCTTGTGTGCTAATCTGAACGCATAGACGTGAGCGTTTGATCGTAGAGGCCACCATGAACGATTTTATGGGCTTAGGCCGTTTTGGGCCACGTCAGGCCGAAGTGGGCCTTGTGGGTCCCACACGGGTTAACCACATGGACGTGTAGAGATTATTGGGCTAGGCTATGTAGTTCACACAGCCAAGACCATTTTTGGGCTTAGTGGGCCATCCGAGCGTGTGGACCCACATGGGTCAACATAATAGGCCTTGCGCCCATTTTCACTGTATGATTGTTAAGGTTGCACGGGTCGCCCGAGACGATTGTAACCTATTGTTGGATCGGTAAGTGTACCTAGACCCCTTATGTGGTAAAGTGACTATTTTGCCCTTATGTGGTAAAATGACTATTTTTCCCTTATGTGGTAAAATGACTATTTTGCCCTTATATGGTAAGATGATTGTTTTTCCCCTATGTGAAGTATGTTTATATTTTAGCATGCTATTTGTAACTGTATTGAGTACATGTATAATATTATGATATGACATGACACGTTACATGATGCATTGCATGGGGATGGGTTTATATATGATTGGAGGAAGTGTACTATACTGGCAGCTCTGCTGCAAATCACTGATGGCTCTAAGCCTATTATACTGGTAGCTATGCTGCAAATACTATTTAGTGTCACAACCGGTACTACTTGGCGTGTAGGGATGGGTGGGTTGATTATATCCCCACATGGAGTGTAGGGTTGGACGACGATAGAGTGTAGAGGCTGGATGGGTAGGACTTGCATACTGTTTAACTATTACCGCACTGATTACCGTTACTATACTGTTTACTATTACTGCAATGGGCCAAGGCCCGAACACACGACTGTTTCTATATTGAGATGGCTAAAGCCCAAACTGATATTGTCACCGTTTTTAATAAGGGCTTAGGCCCAAATTGTATTTGCACTATTTGATTGACTGTTTTCTTATATGGGATTACACACTGAGTTTTCGTAAACTCACCCATCTATTTATCTGTACAGGTAATCCCCAAGCTTAGGCGGGTCGGTGCTGCGAGGGACTCAAAGGTGGCCACACAACCGCACGCACTTTCTCATTTAATTTTAAATTATGAGTAGTTTGGTTATGGTTATTTTTGATGTAATAAGGCCTCTTTAAATTTTTATCTTTAATTTGGGATTTTATTGTTTTGAATTATAACTACTAGTAGTAGCATATGGGTTTTCAAAAGATTTATGATTTTCCAAAACATCACGTTTACGCAACATATTTTTAAAGAAAAAAGCTTCCGCTATAAACGAGATTTTGAAATTAATAACGTTTTAAAGTAAATACTTTATGATAGTGACACAAGTTTTAAAACCATCATTTAGATCACACAAAGAGGCTAATTAAAGAATGGGTTTTTCAAACGATATCGTGCTTTACGAAAAACACTTCAATGTGACAATATTATTAGTTGCGGGTTAAAGATTCAGATATGCCGAAAACTACTTTTAGAACTAGGTACGGACACTATGAATTTATTGTTATGCCTTTTGGTTTGACCAATGCACCTGCTGTGTTTATGGATTTGATAAACAAAATATTCGGGTCGTATCTAGATAGATTTGTTGTTGTGTTCATTGATGACATTTTGAACTATTCTCAAGATGAAACAGAGCATGCCCAGCATTTGAGAATAATTTTGTAGACTTTGCACGAAAAATAGTTGTTTGCTAAATTTAGCAAGTGTGAGTTCTGGCTTCGAGAAGTTGGATTTTTGGGACATGTGGTATCGACAGACGGTATTAGGGTTGACTCAAGTAAATCAGCTATAATGGACTGGAAGCCTCCAAGAAATGTTTCAAAATCAAAATTTTTCTAGGTTTAGCCGGATATTATAGGTGATTAGTTAAAAGATTTTTGATGATTACTACGCCGTTGACGAAACTGCTTTAAAAAGATGTCAAGTTCTAATGGACTGAAAAGTGTCAGCAAACCTTTGATCAGTTGAAAGCGTTGTTGACCGAAGCCTCTATGTTGGTTTAGCCAGAGTCCGGTAAGGAATTCGTGATTTATAATGATGCTTCATTGAATGGTTTGGGTTGTGTTTTGATGCAAGAAGGCAAGGTAGTAGCTTATGCGTCCCAATAGTTGAAATCACAGGAGAAGAATTACCCAACTCGTGATTTAGAGCTTGCAGCTATTTTTTTGCTTTAAAGATTTGGTGACACCATTTATACGGAGAAAAATGTCATATCTTCACCAATCACAAAAGCCTTAAGTATTTGATGTCATAGAAAGAACTGAATTTGAGACAACGTAGATGGTTGGAGCTGTTAAAAGATCACGATTTGATCATTGACTATCATCCAGGAAAAGCTAATGTTGCTGTTGATACTTTAAGTAGAAAATTTTTATTTTCTTTGCGAGCTTTGAACACTCGGTTGACTTTGATTGATGATGGTTCTATTATCCTAGAATTAAAACTAGACTGACATTTCTGCAATAAATTTACGTGGCTCAAAAAAGTGATTCTGAGTTGATTGGCAAACGAAAATAGATTGAGTCGACAACTAATTCTGAATTCCATGTTAGTTCATATGGTAGTTTGTACTCCACAATAGAATTTGTGTTCCGAGAAATTCTGATGTCATTCAGAAGATTTTACAAGAAGCTCACAGTAGTAGCCTATCGAAACATCCTGGTAGCAATAAAATGTAGGGTGATTTGAAACAGATGTCCTAGTGGCCAGGTATGAAACGAGAGATTTCAGAGATTGTATCGAAATGTTTGATCCGTCATCAAGTTATAGCCAAGCACTTAGTACCTTTTGGCTTATTACAGCCTATGATGATTCCAGAATGGAAATGGGAATGGGATACGATGGATTTTGTTTCGGGATTACCTTTGTCTCCGAGAAAAAAGATGTTGTATGGGTTATTGTGGATCGTTTGACTAAATACGCGCATTTTATTCCTGTACTTACGGATTATTCACTTGAAAAGTTGGCAAAATTGTACTTTTCTGAGATTGTTAAATTACACAGTGTGCCAGTGTTTATTATCTCTGACAGGGATTCCTGGTTCACTTATCGATTTTGGAGTAAATTACATGAAGCTTTAGGCACTCAATTGCATTTTAGTATAGCGCTTCATCCACAGACTGATGGTCAATCTGAGAAAGTGATTCAAGTACTCGAAGACATGTTTTAATGTTGTATTTTAGAGTTTGAAGGTAGATGTGAGAAATTTCTTCCGTTGGAAAGAAAAGATATTGAGTTTCAAGTCGATGACAGAGTATTTCTAAAAGTGTCACCTTGGAGAAGAGTTCTCCGTTTTGGCCGAAAAGGAAAGCTTAGTCCGTGATTCATCGGGCCGTATGGCATCATCGAGAGAATTGGACTAGTGGCCTATTGTTTGGCTTTATCGTCAAAGTTATAGAAAATACATAACTTGTCTCACATATCGGTGTTATGACGATATCGATCAAACCCTTCACATGTGATTTCAACTGTATATGTTGAGATTCAACCAAATATGTCATATACTGAAGAACCAATTAGAATTTTAGCTGAAGAAGTTAAAGAGTTACGAAATAAACGTATAGCTTTATTTAAGGTTCTTTGGCAACGTCACGGACTTGAGGAAGATACCTAGGAACCAAAATAAGCTATGAAAGTGCAATATTTGAACTTATTTTCTGGTAAGATTTTCGAAGACGAAAATTCCTTGAGGGGAGAGCTGTAACAGCCATTTTTTAGTGATTTTAAAAATAGTGGTTTCGGGACCAAAAATTCGATGAGTAAATTATTATTATTTATTTAATGTCCATGAGATTTTATTAAGGTCTTGTTAAAATTTGGTTAAGAAATTTTGATGTTTAAATGGTTTATTAGGTGAAAATGACTAAATCGTAAAAAGTGTAAAAGTTTAGTTCTATTAGTTAAAGGGGTCCAATGGCTATGAAATCTTAAACTAAAGAACTTGAGTGATAAATATACCAATTAAAGGGTTAGTGGATGTTCATGGACAAGTTTTTATTGGAATTATTGATAAACGATAATGGTAAAGTGGTAATTTAATAATTAAAAAGAAAATTAAGTAAGAAAAGATGGAAAAAGTTATCACTTTCATGCTTTTGTCATTTTAGAACCAAAACTCACCATTGAAAATAAGAAAAGCTTTGGTTTTGATTTCTTCTTGCATGGTATGTGTATTTAATCCCCTTTTTAATGATTTTTATGTTTTTAAGTTCGTTTTAGCTTAGTCTAGCTAGCCCGTGGATTTATTAAAAAATTGTTAAAGGTTGAGGGCTTACCATTGTTGTTTTTGAATAGGTGTTGAAGTCATGTGATAGATTGTTTATCTTGGTTGTGAAATAAACAAGTCTTGTTAAGTAATTTTTGTTAAATTTTGGAATTAGGGATTAAATTGTTAAATGTATAAATACATGGGTTTTTTTGTGAATTTTTTATAAATATGTGTTTTTTAAGGTCCCTTCCAACATGGGTTAAGTTGGATTTAGGTTTAAATGGTTAGATTATAAGTTATAAGCTTAAGGACTAAATTGTGAAAAGTCAAAGTATTAGGGGTAACTTTGTAGTTTTGCATAAATATGAATTAAGGATTAAATTGAATTCTACAATAACTTAATTCAATGAAATTATTTATTTAGATCAAGATAAACCACAATAAGACTTAAATCGAGGAAAAGATAAAGCTTCAGATTAGTTCGGCTATACTATTATGCCCCTAGTTATCGAGGTAAGTTCATATGTACTGTGATCATTTTTAATGTAGCTAAATTGGATGTTTACTATGTTGTTATCCATGTTACGATCAATTGACATATAATGATTCCCGATTGAACCTTAAGAATTCATAGGATACAAATGAAATGTCATTAAGGATTTCATGTTTTCGGTGCTGGTCTTGAATGTCCTACCGATGGCTAAGGCCTTGCATTTATTGTGGATTTTTCACAACTCGTGTGAGCAATAGTGTGTAGCTTACATTCTAACCCACAGCTTGTATGAGTAGGCCCATTTTATAGCTTGTGTGAGCGTTGATGTAAAGGAAAGGTTACGGTTGTATGTAAGGGCACACTATGTGTGAGCTTTCCCGAGTATCTGATGTAATTCTAGATGGTTCAATAGGTAAGAAAAAGGGAAATTAAATTGTAAGTAGGCAAATGGAATGAATCATGATCTTATGGCAACATTAATGAGTTAAATGTTACGTATATATATGGTAGACTATATATCTTATGGTTGATTTCATATGTATCATGAACAAGTATACTAATTTGTGAATTTGATTATGCTGTATAGGTTTTTACTAAGCTTATGCCATTGGTAATGGTTTATTCTTAATCTATGAATTGTATTATTGGAAGTGGTAAGTTATGTTTAAAGTTTATACGAGCTTACTAAGCACTCTTTGCTTACGTAGTTATTTTCCTTTGTTTTATAGATTATTGGAAGCTCGATTGGTTAGAAGCTCATCAGTGACCTATCACACTATCTAGCAACTAAATTGGTAGATTTTGTGTGTTTTGGCCAAGGTTAATAATGACATGTATAGGTTGTTTTGTAATGGTATTTTGAGAATGTGTTAACAGTGACTTAGTATGTTTATGCTTGATTTGGTAATCTAAAATGCCTTACCAATTTTTCTCATTTTGCTCACTTTTAAATGTATGTATATAAGGTTCTTTTGGCATGTTGATGATGGCTTGAAAATGGTTACTTGTGACATGTTTTAGAGCATATTTGAACCAGGTTATTATGTTTGGAAAGTGGCAATATTAACATGTTTAGGTAAATGATGTTTGGATGCAATTATGGTGTCTTTGAATGGCATATTGGTTAGGTGAATTAGGTTGTTTGAAATGGCATGATTATGTGTATTTGAATGATGATTAATTCCCTTGAAAGTGTGCACAAATGGATTGGTTAGTTATGGATGAATTGGTTATGAAATGGCTTGGTATTAGGTAAATTTTGGGCTCACACGGCCTGGGGCACGGGCTATCACACAGCCTAGCCACACGGCCGTATGTCATTTGAGCTTTCTTAGTGTTCCAAGTCAGTGAGTTACATGGCCTAGCACATGGCTTGGCACACGGGCTTGTAGGCAACTCAAAGAGTTACACGGCCTGGCACATGGCCATGTGACCTTACTCAGTGAGTTACATGGGTGAGGACACTGGCTGGGACATAACCGTGTGACCCTTGTTCGAATATTACCCATCCTGGGCTATGTCAGACGGCCTGGCCACAGGGCCATGTGACCCATGTTTTCCGAAATTTTCAACTATTTCTTAAAACCTTTGTTTTGTTTCAAATTAGTCTCAAATTGCTTCTAAGCTATTTTTAAGGCCTCGAAGACTCGATTTAGAGACAAAATACATGTGATTGAGTGGATTATAATATGTTTCATTTATTTCAATGTTATGATGTTAAATGTTTTTCGATTGTACGATAATGCTCGTAACCCTAATTCATCGAGGGAGACGAGTTAGAGGTGTTATGATGCTTGTTGCCCCGACGAGAGACGAAAACCCAATGAGATGTGTTGGACGTCCGGACAACGCGACTTGGCATAAAACAAAAGGGGCTATATTCATGGCACAAAATTTTTGGGAAATTTCTATAATTGGACCCTAGCTTTTAGCAGAATATTTTATTTATTATAATCCCAAAATGGTAGCTAGGTTAAGTGGTCACCAAGCAACTTTTAGCCTATAAATAGACACCTTATGGTCACCGAACAAGCAAACATGAACAATTTTAGATAGACAATTTTCTATTTAGTTTTTTTTTCTTTTCTATTTATATTCGTGTAGTCGGAACTTTGCTATATTGATCTAAAGACAGTCGTGTGAGGAGATTGCTTCGGATCTGTGACTTAATATGATATTCATGAGCATTCTCCTATCTCTTCTTTTCTATTCTTTTATTTATATTTTGTTAATTCGGTCGATTAATCGTAGTATAAATATTTGAATAGATTATTTCGTTTATTTTATATCTTGCATGATTCATTTATTAAACTAATGAATTAATCAAGTCGATTAATTAACAAAAGAATAAGGGTTAATAATAGGATTAGTTAGTATAAATTTTGTGTTCCTAAACTGTTTAGCTTGACAATCCTAATAAGTAATCATATGGGGGACAAATCGGGAGATCAGTCGAATTGAGTAAATCATAATTATCTTGGAGAAGAAAGTGAGGTCGGGAGATAATCAAGTATCTGTTTATTAATTAATTAGTAGAGTTGGGAGGTAATATTATTTGATTAATAGTTAATTCATGTTAAAACCCGAATGGTTAAATTATTTAACCTTCAGTTTATTAATTAGGGATTTAATCGATCATAGGCTAGAGGCTCGCATTGTCGACAATAGGAATAGGAAAGTTTGTTAGGTTAGTTTAGGTTAGTTAACTCAATTAGTTTAATTAAAATATTAATTTGGATTCACACTACTAATTTGTGACTCTATTAGATTAGTAATTATTTTCTATAATTAATTTAATATTAATTTCTCCAATCTGCAATCCTTTGGGTACAATTCTCAGAATACTTATCGGTGTTCTATTGTAACACATAATATATTACAATTTGACTTGTACGCTTGTAGATATCGCCAATTTAATTTATATATATATTTGGTGTTATATTTACTATAAAAGTTAACATGTTTATAGGCGGTCAAGTTGTTGGTGCCGTTGCCAGGGATTGCAACGATGAAGTTTTTTTAGATTGATTACAATAAAATAATATTAATCAAAAGAGAAAATACTTACATAGTGTTTAAAATTTAATTTAATTTAATTTAGTGTTCAATATATATATAAACATTTTTTTACCTTGTTGATTATTTTTATTTTGAATTTTTTTATTTATCTTGTTGATTATCAGATTTAATTATAAATAAGTACGAGAGGGATAGATATTTGACGAACTAATAGGACGAGCATGAAGTATACAAGGAATGAGTATACAAACAATTGGAAACATCCAAACATCTAACTGAAACTCCTTATGACTCGTATAACTATACATCTGAACAAGAAAGCCACAAACGAGAGTTTCAAGCTAAATTAAAGCGAAACCTACAATAGTTGGATCAGTTAGAGGAATTTTTCCAGTGAAAATCCCAAGTGAATACTCCATTGGAGGAGGTTGTACATGATGTCTCCAATTTTGATCCAAAGGACAAATGTACTACCGACAGTCATTCAAGATTAAATTTTGAAAATCAACAAGTGTTTGGATATGGAGACGGGATTGAATTAGATAAGACTAGAGATGTCTTTGATCCAATTAACATAGATGTAAACATAAATGTAGGAGTAAAATAATAATTAGAGGCGCTACAATAGATTTTGAACGAAAGTGTAGATGAGCTGATACACTTTCTGGCCATAATCGAAGAGGTGTCAGCCGAAGAAATCAACGATTTTATCCAATTCTTGTTCAATGAGAAAGATAAAGCTCAGGCTAATCGAACCTCACATGACATGGAAGAAAAGTGGCTCGAGGTAATAGTACCCAAAAGGCAATTTGGGGTTGGCTCAGATCCGGCACCAAGTAGCTCGTAATGTGGATGTTGCGCCAGTCGAAGATAAGGCAATATCATTGGAATCAACCAATAGTACTAGTTTAGAGTTATCAATGGTGGAACAAATGAAGGACCAAAGTGTCAATGACCAATTTGAAGTTCTTCTATAAGGGCAATACGGATCGTCCAAACTCCCAAAAAGGACTTTATTTTAATTTTTTTTATTTTAAATTTTTTGTTGCTGTTTTTATTAGTTAGATTTTAGGATTTAGATTTTAAATTTGATGATAAAATTAGAAGAAAACTGGTTTTCGAAAGTAAGAGAAGCGTTAAGAGTATTCAGAGGCAGCTACGAATAATCGACAGATTTTGACAAGTCCCAAAGAGGTTCAATTGGAGCCATGTCGTAACATAGCAAAGTTATGGCACAACACACACACTTCGAAGCAGGAAACATGAAAAATCAAAGTCGTGTTGCGCCATGCCTACCTTGTGATGCTGCACAACCAATTCAGAGCAATAATGTAGGAAAAATTCCTATCATGTCGCGCCATACCTACTCTGTGTTGTGCCACATAGGCCATTTTTGGAAACTTTTCATTCTTAGCCTGATGTGATCTTCAAAGACCTACCCCAAGTTTGTACAGAAAGTTATACCCTAGACGGTTTCAATATATTATCTTTAGCAGTCGCCACAGTTTCAATCCTCCACAAGCAACCTACAACCCCTTGACATCCTACTCGTCGGAAATCTACACTCCCTTCGTCGTTCACTTGTTTTGTAATCTCCAAAAGACGACCAATTACCTTTCCAAAACAAAATCAATAGTTGATAATTTCAATGATAGAGAAAGGGAGAGGTTTCGAGCCCTTAGCATATTTGATGAGCAAGAAGAGAGACATAATCGAATCAAACGGTCGAGAAACAATTTGTACGATCTCCAAGGGCTGACCAAGAGAAAGTTCAAACATCAAAGATGATGGGACTCATGGACATGCCCGTTTTGGAATTGCAGACAAAAAGGATGAATACATGGGTGATTTTCTGATTCGGGCATTGCGGAACAGAATGAATGGCCAATGCCAACACCACTGCCAAATATGTTCGAGAGATTTTCATCATCGGGTAAGGAGGACAATGAAGGATAGGATGATGATGATGATGAAGATGAGGAGGAGACCTTGATAATGCCAAAGAATTACGAGCGAGTATTTTGACCAGACCATAGTTCGACCTAGACTTTGAGAAGGTAGACTACTAAAGTGTCGGTGGGGCGCAAGAGGGGCAAAGTACCAATGATGGAGGAGCTGGAACCTAATTCCGACCAATTCTAAAACATTATTAATTATTAATTTGGATTTATATTTTTAAGACTTATTTTATTTTTGGTTGATTTTTTTAGGATTTTTTTATATATATATATATATATATATATATATATATATATCGTATGTTTAGTTTTTCTTTGTAGGAACCCCATATTTTTTATGGCACTACAATCTCGAGTCAAAATCGCAAGAAGAGTTAGTCCCACCAATTTTGTTGCACTAATCACGCAAATCGGGTAACCTCTTTCCTTTATATTTTTTATAGCACGTTAGGATAATTTGCCAAATAAAGTGTGGGGGATAATATGGGAAATTTTTAAAATTTTAGTATTTTTATAGGTTTTTAGTCGTTTTTAAATTTTTATTTTGTGTGTTTTATTTGTGCTTAAGCTTGTAGAAATACAAGTGATTAGTTAGGATCATATACATATGTTGTTTGTTTGATTTGTAAATCTAGTCTAAAATTAAATAATTTAGGTTGTTTATATTTAGATTAATTAGTTCAATTTATTATACTGTAAATAGGAAAAAGAGATTAAATATACCAAGTGATAAAGGTAGATATGAATAGGTAATTATATTTTTAGAAATATAGGATGTTCAAAGTAAAGAGAAAATGCTCAGTTAAATCTATGGTTGTTGAAATGGTGCAATATGACTAGTATAACCCTGATAAAAAAGTGCCCAAGAAACATCTCTTTTGTATCAGTACAAATAAAAAAATTTATAATTATAAGGGTTATCGAGGAAACATGATTGCATTAGAGTTCAAAGCATGGATAATAATAAAAATTCGAACTGACTATACCAAAATAAATACTATATTCGTATATACATTTTGATGGAGCTATATATTTAATTTTCTTTAACTTGTTTACTTTGTAATTTATTGAACTAATCTATTTAGGTGTAAATAACTTTGAATTGTTTAAATTTCTAACTAGAATTATATATTTAAGCAAATTTTCCAAGTGTTGATGCTCCCACCCAATCTCGTGTACCAAGCTAGCTCAAGTACATTTTTTTTCTTTGCATGTTTATTTCTTGCATTTTGTTTTTATTTTCTTTTGTCTGCTTAAGGAGAAGCAAGGACTAAAGTTGGGGGTAAGTAACCGGACATCAGTTGTAGTAGTTATTTTAGGTCATTGTCATACTTAACGAGTTTGTTTTCTAGCACTTTTATAATTAAATATTTCATTTTTGATAGTAGTAGGTTAGGATTAAAAGTTAACAAAAATAAGTGTTTTTACACTTTTTCTACTATGTCACTGACTCGTAAGGCCAAATCGAGCCTCTTAAGTGACTAATGGGCTATTTAAGTGTATAGGATGTCAATTTGGGCCCAAAACTACTAGGAACGATGGTTGTGGCACGACATAGACATCCTATGGTGCAACATGATGTTGCTGAGCATCCCAGGTCAGCATGACGCACAACATCCCGACGAGGTGTGCTTGTTGTCCCGATGAGAGGCAATGTCCCAACGAGGTGTATTGGACATCCCGACGATGTGACTTGGCGCAAAAGAAAAATGGTTGAATTCATAGCACGTAACTTGTGGGAAATTTCCATAATTGGATCCTAGCTTTTAGCATAATATTTTATTTATTATAATCCCAAAGGTGTAGCTAGGTTAAATGGTCACCAAGCAACTTGTAGCCTATAAATAGACACCTTAAGGTCACCTAACAGGCAGACAGAAGCAAGTTTAGACAGACAGTTTTCTATTCAGTTTTCATTTTCTTTTCATTTTCTGTTCTTGTAGTCAGAACATTGCTATTCCAGTGTGAAGAGAATTGCGAACGGAGATTTCTTCAGATTCGTGCCTTAATATAATATTCATGAGCATTTTCCTATCTTTTCTTTTCTATTCTTTTATTTATATTTTGTTAATTTAGTTTATTAATTGTAGTATAAATATTTGAATAGATTATTATGTTTATTTTATATCTTGTATGATTTGTTTATTGAACTAATTAATTAATCAAGTCGATTAATTAACAAAATAATAAGGGTTCATAATAGGATTAGTTGGTATAAATTATTTGTTCTTAAACTATTAGGCTTAACAACCCTAATAAGTAACCGTAGGGGAGATGAATCGGGAGATAAGTCGAACCAAGTAAATCATAGTTATCCTAGCAGAGAAAGTGAGGTCGAGAGATAAGCGAGTAACTGCCGATCAATTAACTAGTAGTGTCGAGAGGTAATATTAGTTAATTAATAGCTAATTCATATTAAACCCCAAATTCTAAAATTAGTTCATCTTCGATTTACTAATTAGGGATTTAATCAATCATAAGCTAGAGGCTCACATTGTTGACACTAGGAATAGGAAAGTCTGTTAGGTTAGTTTAGGTTAGTTAACTTAATTAGTTTAATTAAAATATTAATTTGGATTCACACTACTGATTTGTGACTAGATTAGATTAGTAATTATTTTTTAATTAATTTAATATTAATTTCTCCAATCTGTAATCCCTTGAGTATGATCCTTGGAAAACCTATCAGTGTTCTGTTGTAACACATACTATATTGCGATTTGACTCGTACACTTGTGGACACCGACGATTTAATTTTTATATATTTTTTGGTGTAATATTTTTACTATAGGCGATCAGCTATTAAAAAGAAAAAAAGGAAAACAAAATATTGCATCTTTAGAAGGTGAATATTCTAACAAGGAAAATTGTTTAAACTATGACGGTTGAAAATAACAATGATATTTTTTTGAATTATAAGCAGGATATTCTAAAATAATAGATTGATATGGTCTAGCCTTAATATAAGCTCTTCAAATTTCATCACACATATTAACAAGATACTCATATATTTGCTTGCATAACCCAGGTTCACGTTCTAAGTTAGACAAATCAAGTGCCTCATCTTCAACTCTAAGAATTTTAGAAAGATGAGCATCAGAGTTTAAAGGAGCAAACAATGAAGGTGGTACCTCAATTTGTGACGCTTACAAAGGTGATTGTGTTGTCTCTGTAATTTTCTTTTTAAAAAACAAATCAATTATTTTTGACTTCATAAGTACAATATCTTAAAAGATAAATAAAATTAATACCTATAAAATAAAATTAAACTATAAACTTTAAAACACAATAAAAACAATAGTAAAATTGTAAAAAGATGAAAAAAAACTTAGAAGATGAACTCGATGTCGCGTTTGAAGGACATGCATTGATAACAATACTCATTAATAGCAATAGTAAAAGAGACTTCTTTTTCACTAGTTAACAAATTGAATGTTAACCTAAATTCATATTTAATATTAAATTGAAAAATGGCCAACTATCATCCAAAAGAAGAAAGTTGTAATATATTATATAAATATTTAAAGCTAAAAAGTTAACATATGTGATATGAAAAGAAAAAAAAAAGGAACATTTTTTATTGTTCAAAGTTGGAAAGGGGCCAAAATTTTCAAAAGTTAAGGGGTTAACTAATAAATATACCTTTTTATAATTTTAGGAGGGTCAGGCAAAGTTGGGCATAGTTAGCCTACCATAAGATTATATTTGTGTACGAAATTATACTTCGATTTATACCGATGAGGAGTGGATCACATATTATACTTCGAATGCTCAATAAGGTGTGAAACACATTTTACTTCAATTATTCCGATGAGGCACAGATCGCAATTTATATTTCGGATGTTCTGATGAGGCATTGGGTTCTAAATTAATGTGATAGTCGAATGATCCATGTATCCATCTTAAGTTCATGTCCGGTTAATACGGGTTACAAAACATGAACTTGCTAAATGAAATTGACATGAAATGATGTTGAAAATTGTAATATCCCTAAGCTGGGTCTAGTAGCTTCGGGTATATTTTTTGGGTTCCAAGCAAGAATTTAAGAATTTATCGGGTTAATAGTAATTTTTTTATTTTATTTAGGAGGTCAATTTCATCTAAAATCGATTAAACTAGAATTCAGAAAAATAAAAATATTTTTGGAAAATTAATTTTAAAGTAATTAAATAACTATTAGTGAAAATAATTAATTTGGGTAAAAAAGAATTTTAAAATAATTATTATTGGGGGTTAATTTGAGTTAAATTTAAATATTAATTAAATTGGATTTAATTATAAAATAAGGGAAATTTTGGAGTAATTATTTGGCAAATAAACCTTTAAAATCAAAATTTTGGAGGGAAAGGATCAATTGGTAAAATAAGGGAAATCTGGGAGTGGCCATTGGGCAAATTTCACAATTTTTAAATTGCTAGTGGGTTGTTTCAATTTTAAACATAATGCATCTAGCCAACTTTTCACGCCATTTACATCAGATTAGAGAGCTATAAAATTTGTTTTCTTTGATGGTTTTAAAGATCTATCATCAGCTAATAGACTCAACAAATTTCCTTCTCAAAATACTCTCTCTTTTCACTCGAAATTATTCATAAAATTAGCCAAAAATATTCTAAAATTTCTCAAGATTCTTGAATCAAGATTTTCAATCAAAAGATTTAGAATGAATCAAAGGTAATTATTATTTCTAAACTTATTTTTATGATGATTAGAAGCATATTTACATGATTTGAGTTATAATTACATGATTTTTTTATCAATGTCATCTCCTTCAAAAGCTTAAGGTGCTTTAATGGTGGATTTTGAATTTTGAGAGGAAATCCACAAATAAATGGATGTTTCAACTCAAAATGGATCTATTAGAAGGGTTTTTTATCTTATTCCGTGTAGCCTAGTTGATGAAAAATTGTGTTTTTTATATCTTTTGAAATGTGGTAATATCTATTTTATCTCTTTTGAAGCTTCAAATCCTAAAGAGGATCGAGCTGATCGAAATTGAAGCTTGGATTTGCTTGGTTGATCACTTGGTTGTGGTTGAGTTAGTTGTGTGGTGAGTGTTATTAAAGGTGGTTTAGTAAATTGACCCTCAATTATGCTTAATTGGATGATTAATTACTGATTGTAAATATTTAATGGAGTTTTGGTTGGTTAATTTTGCAAGATTATTGATATATGTTTAAGTGATGAATTTTTTGTGAAGTGTTGGTAAGTGAGCATCTAGTGATTTTATGTGCTTGATTTGATTGATTATAATGGTGAACTAAACAAGCATGCTGGAGTTTTTGGTTCATGGTATGTTGATATTTTAATTGATAAATGAACATTGATAATAGGTAATTGGTATGCTAGGTTTAATTTAATGTTAAAATGGCTACGTTACATAATTCACATATGCATTTTGGCACTTTAAATTGAGCACATTATTGACTGAAATTATGTTATGATTGATTGATTATATTGACATTATAGCATGGTGTATCCATTGGATATAGTTCGTATACCATAGGATTTGTGAGTACTCATCATATTGATATGCTATTTGTGAGCAATGATGCTTTAGGTGGACTGATTTGAGGCGATATAAGGGAGTGTGTGGCCTTGGCCCGCTCAATACGGGACTGATTATGATTTTGACTGGGAGTAAGGAGATCCGTTTATTCGATGTATGATCACCCGATTAAGCCATGATTATATATGCCAATATAAATGTATTAATTGTTATATGCTAAATTGATGATTATATGCCATGATTAATTATGATTTTTGATACATGGTTGAGCATATGACATTGAACTATTATGGATTGATATTGTGACTGAAATTTTGTATTTGATTGGTTTTGATTTAAGCATGATTTGGGTGCTAATTTACTCGTCATTTTATTAACATTCGCTGAGCTTTTTAAAGCTCACATCCTCACATTCGTACAGTTAACCGACGAGATTAAGGAGCTAAGGGATTAAGGCTCGATAGAGATTTAGTTACACATTTTAGAGAAGTTAATCGGGCATTGTGGAACTTTCGGGACTTAGTTTAATTTTTGTTGTACTTGGACTTGAACATTGGACATTTTTAATTTTGGATGGTTTTATAATATCATATATACATGTTTTAGTTTGATTATTGAATAATTTACGGTGTATTGTTGCTTGATGACATGGTAATGATAACACGGTGTGTGACGCATGATGTTTACACTAACCATTGTTTAAATAAAGCTTCCATGGAGTGGCTTGCTAGTGACTAAGGTACGCCACTTGTTTGAATTAACCGGTGGGTGATATACATGAAATTGACTGTTTAATTCTATTTAATTGAGGCTTAATTGGTGCTAATAAATTCACTTGAAGGTGTATGAATATGTATGATATTTAATTGTAGCTAAATCGAGTTTAAAATTGAAATTTTGGCAAAAAAAAAAATGCAGTGGATTGTTGGGGGTTTGAATTCTAGTCTTTTAAAATTGGTTCTCTAGTCCTTTTAAATTACAAATTAGTCTTGTAACTTGATAAATCTAATTAGAGCCTTAAATGATAAGGAAACTTGATAAAATTTTAGGATTAGACTCGTAATTGATAAAATTTGTTAGAAACACACTCAATTTAATATTCGGGTATAGTACTGATAGTTTGAAATTGTTACGATTTAGTCCTTAATGATAAAACTTGAATTAGACATAGAAAATAAACTCGGACTAAGCTGAAATTCTTAGGGCCTACATAGATTGACTAAAAAAGGGTTGGTAAATGTATAGATCTAAATTTGGGTTAGTTTAATCGTAGGTGGTAAAATGACAAAAATGCCCTTATTTGGGTTAGTTTAATCGTAGGTGGTAAAATGACAAAAATGCCCTTAGGTTAAATTACTTATAAAAAGTTTAAAATTGGTTCACAAATTGCTTCCACAGTAATAAATAACTAATAAATGGATAAGATTGAATGTTATAAGGTCAGGGTGTGTCTTGGGAGGTCGTTAGCCAGAGAGTCACTTAGATGGCTAATGTAATGCTTGAAATTCGGGTCGGTCCATTTCGGTCGAGTTTGGGGTGTCACAAAAATGGTCTGACATGTACATATATGAAATGTAACAAATATAAGCATGTGAAAGATCTTGCGAATTGATTTATACGAGCCTGATGGTTGGTATGAATACGAACGAATCAATAAATTTGAAAAAGAAATGAGGTGATGAAATGTGTAAATGGTATTAAATAAAATGAAAATGAAAATGGAAGTATCTTGTTGTTAGAAAGCATGGTATGATATCATCATACTGAAATGTTAATTAAGATAGTGTATGAATTTGGTATACGAGACATAAGAAGTGAATTGAAATGGTTGTAACTGACTCATGTATTGACTGTATTAGTTATGATAATGCTATTGTTATTTGACTTGAATCATGGAAGTTCCATTGAGCTTTATCACTCTGAGTACGATTTTGTTTATTTTTGTGCACAGGTATTGATATATCTCAAAGTTTCGAGGAGTGAAACATCATCCAAAACATAGCTCTTGACTCAGTAATGTTTTTATAGTTTCTTCATGTTCTTAATAAATGGCATGTACCTAAGGTTGAGTCAGTTTTAACTTGTAAGTTGTTATTTTAGTATTTGAAATGGAAATGTTAACTTGAATATAAGTGTAGGAATTGTAAGTATGTAAGTAGAAAGTTAATGGTTAATTAAATCAACATTTGAGATAAGTTGAATTGCATTTTAGGGTCACTAGACCAATTGAGTTATACGATTTGGTAGTTTGTATCAAATGATGCAAGGTTTGATGAAGTGTTCTATCAAATTCATAACACCACTTTATGCATGTCATGACACAATCATCAACATCACAAAATCCCCTATTGAAGTTGCTAAGTCAACCTCCTATTTTCAAAGTTGCAACACAACATTATTAAAGTCATGACATCGAGCATTTGCCTTCAATGTCTTGACGTGATTCCCTCAATGTCGCAACATTAACTTGGTATTTTGGAATGTTTTACACTTTAATCCTCAACCAACCTCGATTCTTCATAAAAGCTTTTGTAAGTTCATTCAAACCCCCAATTTGAATAAATAACATATTGTAATTAAGTACTAATCATAATGACTTGTATGGTTTGTTTATTTAATAAGCAAATGAAGTTGTATTTGCTCCAGCAACGAATGTGCCATTATGCATCTTAGACCCGACAATCAGATCGGGTGTGAAGTGTTATATTTTCTTGATGAACCCTTACATTAAGACTTTAAGCTTAAATTGTAACACCCCTAACCCGTCTCCCTCGTCGGAGATGAGTTATGGGATATCACGATAGTTAACAAGTCCAAAATTATCTTATAACAGTTCACAAAATAATTTAATTATAAAAAATTCATAAAAAAACCATTAATCATAGCATATTTAAGATTACAGGCCTTAAATCGAGCTTATAGGACCTTAAAAATAATTTGAAAACATTTAAGGACTAATTTGAAACAAAATAGAAAAATAATAAATATTTTAAAAATTTTAAAAATAGGGGTCACATGACCGTGTGGCCAGGTTGTGTGACAGAGCCTAGACCGTATGGCTCAAGAACATGGCCGTATGGCCAAACCGTGTACTTAAAATCAATAAGACACATGGACGAACGTATGGTATGACCATGTGTGGCACACGGCCATGCGACAGCTCATGTCCCAGGCCGTGTGCACCTTAAATGACTTCCAAAACAAGGCAAAACTTCATTAAATTCTTAGGTATCAAGCCAAACCAAAAACAACCATTTCCATAACCTCAAAACACATTCAAACATGCTCAAAACATACCAAAACATTCAACCTATGTACCTAACCAATATGCCCTCATTGGCACCACAACAAACACCATTCAAAGCTAATTCTAACTTCATTTCCTACTCAAATTATGATTAACTAAAGAATCTAATGAATGTACCAAAATAACTTAACTTTTATCATTAACTAGACAAGTTATAACCCAAGACATATTCATCAATACATTTGTCGAGAAAGAATCAATACTCATATCAAATAACATGACATCTATTTTCCATATCAAACCATAATGCCACAATTTTCATCCAAGCTATCATCAGTCATTCTTACTATCACTAATTAACATTTATCAACATGTTATCAAATTCCACCATGTCCCATTTACACTCACATATAACTTAACATATTAGAACATGAACCATTTCATAATTTTGCCAATAAACTCATTCATTTTCTTGAGCACATAAGTTCACATAAATATATACCAAATACTCTTGTTACATGCCACATATCCCAAAATTAAACATTTTCAAAGTCTACCGAAAGATAGTTTGGATAATGTGATCTTTAACTTGATCTGATTGCCCGATTCTGTAAAACAGGATCTACAAGAAAATAAGAAAACAACATAAGTAAACTTTTACGAGCATAGTAAGTTCACAGGTTGAAACGTTATAACTTACTGTATGACCACAGTCTTATAATTAACAAAATCAATGGCTAACATTAACCCTGCCAATTACAACCATTCAACATGTGAGTTTCGTAAATACGAGTCATTTAATCACCTCATTTGTATAGTATCAACCATTATTAAGTCACAAAATAATATCAGAAACCATGAACACAGGTACAAGTCTTTCACAAGAAATTATAATTAAATATCAGTTACATATCATTATTAAGTCATTTAGCCATTAAAAATCAGCTTGATGAATAGTATAAATAGTTACAGATATGCGGTTAACCATCCAGAACACTCAAACGAGCCAAATCAACCCAGAACACACCTGGGCACCAAGTGCCAAGCTCGTATGCTAACATCCGCCCCCGATAACACACCAGAATCACTGTAAATATAACACGATAGTCCGCAACAACTACTGGAGTTCGGTATATTCAATGGAAAGTAACAAATCAAAAGTCATCATCTCATCATAAGTCAACCCCGTACAGCATGCAATATAACCTATTGGCATGCCAATTGTATCCTATCATATGTTCATCTAGGCTCGATACAAATAATCGTATAACATATTACAATTCCATTCATTTGTAACACCATGTATCGGTTTATAACCATTCAAATATAATATATTTTAACATATCACAACTCAGAATTTAATATAAAATTACAAATTATACCTAATTAACTGTATGAACTTACCAAGGCTAAACAGCAAATATGACTATATCAGGGACTAATCAGTAATTTTCTCTTTTACTCAATTATCAACCAATTCTTGATCTATACAGTAATTTTTATTTCAATTATCAGGCTCAATTATATTATAAAATTCCATTTAATAAATATGACTTCTTAATTAATATTTTCCACAAATTTCCTAAAATTTTACACTTTGTTCAATTTAGTCCCTAATCTAGAAACTTTCACATTTATCACAATTAAATCAAATTCAAGCTAGTTGAATTCTCTCTTAAACATATACAGCCCATAATTACTGTAATTTCTCAAGAATTTCATGCTAAATTTTCTATTTTATCAGTTTAGCCTTAAACATTAAAAGCAACTAAAAACACTTTACAAAATAGTCCTATTTAATTATCAAACTTATAAATTTATCCTCAAACTTCAAAAACATTTCAAATTCATCAATGGAAAGTTTTAAAATCTTTAACAATTTTGAAATTAGAGATATGGGTTAGTTGGACCTAGTTGCAACAATCTCAAAAATATAAAAATTATTGAAAATGGGTAACAAAATAACTTACATACAAAGAAATTTTCTTGTTCAAACCTTAAACTCTTAACAATGGCTTCCCCAAGCTTTTTGTTTTCTCCATTTGGTAAAGAAAGACTAAACGAAAGATGATGATATATATATTTATGTTTTTATTTACTTTATTTTATTAATTAACATATTACTAATATAAAATTCAACTAAAATCTCCACTATCCGTCGACCACACTTATAAGATCTAATTGCATTATGAACCTTCATTTCATACATTTATAACCACTTAATACAAATAAACCTATAGCGATTAACTTTTACAATTTTTATGATTTAGTCTTTTTTCCTTAATTAATTATCCAAACATCAAAATTTCTAGCCCAAAATTCAATATACCCTTATAATCACTCCATAAATATTTAATAAAAATATTTATGAGCTCGGTTTATAGAAATGAGGTCCCGAACCTCATTTTTCAAAACCACTTAACTTTAGAGACAAACCACTTGAACTTAACTAATCATTCAAATAATAAAAATTATCAAATCAAAATTTATTATAAAACTATATTTGACTTGTAAATATTAAATAATAATATTTATGAACTCATCGTCAAATTTGTGGCCCCGAACCATAATTTCTGACACCACTGGAAAATAGGTTGTTACACAAATTGAGTATGATACTAAACCCTTTCTCTATCGCATTTGTGATGTGCAATTTGAATTAAACGCCAGGCTAAGATATTGAGGGTTAGGTTGATATATTATATTAGTATCATATTATGTACTTTAGTGAAAAAGTGAAGAAATGATTCAGTATAGTGAGTATAGAATCTAGCTTAAAAAGTACGAAAATGAAAAAACATTGAGTGAATAAAAGCAAGGTGAGGGATAAAAGCATAGTGAGTGAATAAAAGCATTGAATTAGTGGAAAGCATTGTGAGTGAAAAGAGTGACTTATTTGTGAAATGTACTCAAATGATGAAATTTTCTTAACCTTAAAAAGAACCTTTTTTGCTTCATGATGTACAATTCTTACTGGCTTTTTATTCATATGAAAATTGAATAATGTAATACAATATTTTAGAGAAATAAGGGAGGTGAGAGAAGGAGAAATAATGTGGTAAGAATAATAATTTTATGAGGGGTGAATAGGGAACAATGGCATGCATTATGTCGCGTGTGAACATAATATACGAATGTGCAAGCATAACATTGAATCAAGTAATAAAGTAGTACGTAAGATCGTCTCCTTAGGGATCGGATAAGATTAATTTGGTTAAACTATTACTATAAACTATATGAATCAGGTTATGGCAAAATAGAATACCAATTTGTTGAGAAATAATCACGTATTCAATATTAAAATCAAATAACTAACTTAAAATGTTGTGGAAAAGATAAGAAGGCAAAGTTGAAAGGATCTACGTTGTTGAATGGGAAGGTTGGGATTACAAAGATTCTTCCTCATAACACAATAATGTCATGGCAAAATCTTAACTAATTTATTATTCAGATTAAATCTAAGGTAGTCTGCTTCTTTCGAGAGTCAGACTTCAAACTACCCTACCTAAGGCTTTACATGTCTACAAGCTTTAAAAAGGATACCCAACCCTATTTCTTCCTTTTCCTGTATAGAGCGTAGCTCTATGTATAGAGTGCTACAAGTATTTTGTCGAATACTTGCTTGTATCATTCAACCACAATTCAACTCATCTAACCTTTTTAGAACTAAATCAAGTTTATGGACATACCATATATCCATCTGTATCTAAAGACTGCATGCATACATCTTAAAATAGCGCAAATTGAATGAAATATTAAATCTAATCAGGATAATGCCTTGGTCATTAAAGGAACTAAAGATTCATCTAGTAATCCCAACCCAATGAGATTAGCTCATGAGTTGGAAATTAAAATCCAAAATGAATGTATCATTCAACAACATATTTCCACAGTTAAAATTCACATAAATCAACTAAGGTAATGAAGGAAGAACTTCACGAAGCTTTCACCAATCCAGCCTTCAACTCTAGTGCTGCAATATCTTGTGAAGTCCATGGTTGAATGCTTCTTCTTCTTCCTTGTGTTGCTACTCTGTTCCTTAGTTTTCCTTGCATCTCTGGATCTCCCACGAGAAATTGTGTGAGAGGAAAAAATGCCTCATTCCTTTCTTTCTCTTTCTTCTTTTTATAGGGTAGCGCCCCCTCTCAGCACATACTCTTTCTCTATCTTTTTCAGATGGATATTTCTAGTACAAGTACAGCTGGCTTAGAGTGGCACAGATTGACAGCTAAGTCAGCATTTCTAGAATTGCCATAGCATATTTTATACTTCAGTTCTTAGCAATCTTCTATTTCCAAAAATTTGCTCAAGTTTCATAAGCTTCTTTAGCAAAAATAAAAGTGCAGAAAATGTTGCCCTAAAAATAAAAATTTCTAATTACTCATGAAATTTCAACTATAGCAAGCACCTATTAAATTACTTAGTGTATTTGTTATTTAAGCTCAGTTTCCTTTTAACAATCTGGCCTTGCATAGCTCAATTACAAGTATTTTTACTAGGGGATTCATCTTATCACATGATTTTCTTTACTTGATAATCTCAGTGGAGCATAAACTAAATTGCCAGGTATTGCATCATGTTACAATTTGAATACTCAGTCATGAAGTTAAGGCTTTTAACTTAGAATATCGATGGAGCAAACAACTATCTCCTTAGCTACTCAGCCTAGCACTATAGTGGAGTATCTCTAAATTGCTTCTTTTATTGAATCACTCTTACTTAAACTTACTTTTGATGCTGACTTATTAGGCAATCTTAAGCATTGGAGTATTTGATGACATTTTTTTTCTTGAATTTTCTTAAACATTACCACTTTATTCATTATTAAGTATTGCCATTGTACTGAATTTAGCTTCAAGAATCTATAAGTTTATTAAAAGAAACTTACTATAGATCAATTGTAATTGGAATTAGGACATCCTAATTTTAGGGGTCAACTTTCAAGCAACTACCCTAAGCTAAACTCACCTAATTCACTGTCACAATTATCTAGGAATGTCGAAGAATTAAATTCCTCATTGAACATCGTAGGAAAAAATGTACTCATCATAGTCTAACAATTCTTTGGCATTTATGTGTCATGGAAAAATGAATGTCAAAGACAAAATGAATAGCTATTCAAATGCAACCTATATGCACAACACACCCTCAAACCTAAGGGATCTATTGTCCTTAATGCATGAACAGACAAAAATTATGAATACACAAACATATATATGGATAGAAAAATGATAAGACAAATATGATGAATGCAAGCTAAAATGAAACATAAAAAAATGAATGAAGCTTGGAGTGAAATTGTTGTTACCTTAATTTGGACGAGAGGATTTTCATGCAGCATGCTTGTAGCACTACTTCCTTTTCAACACGTTGATTGACACCTCGTCTTCCTCATCACCTGATTTTGTGAGATCATCAATCAACTTATTGACATTACGATCTTGTTGTGTCATTGGCACAATCGATTGAGGTGGGTAGGTGTAGTATCATCCACAGGTGGTGCAGAAGTTAGGTTTCCTTCTTCTCCGTCATGGTTAGTCTCATAATTCAGTCTTCTCCTCATCTTTCTCTAGTCTTTTTGTGGCCTTCTCCTCAGAGTAGGGTGTGGAAGGGTAAGTCTAGTCCCATCAACCTCTATTTCATCATCTTCCTCTTCCTCTACATCAGAGAGTAGTTCCTTAGGGAAGCTGGGGAATGCAGGCATAGGCCTGGTGAAATTCTTCTGAAGGGATTTCTTGATAGCAGCAACCCTCTTCCTCACATAACCCCAGAATAAAGCCATTTCTTCTTGTGCCCTGCCCAAATTTGTAGCAATTCATGATTGTTGCTTCTCGAACAAACTAAACTACTTGTGCAGCCTCTCAAAAGAACTGAACACTTGATGCCCAAAGACATTACTAGAAGTGGAAGGGGTTCTTGGGGCATAAGTTCAGGTGGAGGATGTAGAGGCATAATCTGGAGGTGGATGTCATGGCAATTCCTTCCCTAAAAACCTCATAATAATCTACTTCATAATGGCCCCTTTGTTTGGAATCATATCTTCATTTGCTTGAACTGGGACTTTCACACGCTGGCAAAAGGTAGTAATAAGGGAAGAAAAATTAAGGCCTCCAGCATTCTTCTGGGCACACCTATAAGCCTCCGTAAAAATGATTTTTCCCACGTTTATTTTCCTCCGTGTCATTACAGAATGAAGTAGCAGCATTCGCTCCTTTGAAATTGTGGAGTTATGAGTAGAAGGACTTAGATGGGATTTGAGGAAATGGTACCAAACTTGATAATAGGGTTTCAAAGAAACTCATTCTACAGTGTAGCAATCTTGTGTGGACATTTTCCTCTTGGTTCTTTCCACATACAGATCCTTATGAACTTGATTCATGCCCTCCACCATGATTGCTGTGGCAAACTAAGAATGCTCATATTGACCATCAGGTAAGTCATACTGAGCATTGATAGAGTACACATCAAACAGCACTGAAACACCTCTCGCATATATAAAATCATTGTTGGGAGAGGTCAGGTGGGCATAAAACTCTCGCACCACCTTTGTTAAAACATCTTACGGATGCAAGCAAAAGATTTTCCACCCGTTCTTTTCAACTATGGAAGAAACTGATTCATCATACCCTCTTGAAAAAGGAAACCTTTTTCCAAACAAAGCGTGTAACACTCCTAACTCGTATCTCTCACCAGAATAGGGTTATAGAGCATTACCAAACTTATTTCATAAAAAATCATACAATTTGAATTACAATTTGCATACCAATTAAAAACCAAATCAAATACAATCATATAGTCCCTAATATGAGCCCTCGAGGCCCAAACAAGCATTAAAAGTGGTTCAGGACTAAACCGAGAACTCAAGAAAATTTTGGAAAAACATTGAAAATTTTCAAAGTACAAGGGACACACGCTCGTGTGGACAAGCCGTGTGTCTCACACAGCCAAGAGACACGCCCGTGTCACAGGCCATGTGGACAATTGAAATGGGATCACATGGCCGTGTCCTAGCCTATGTCCGACCCCGTGTAACTCTCTGACTTGGTTCACACGGCCAACCACACGCCCATGTGACTAGTCTGTGTACCCTTCAAAATGACCTCACACCCTCGTGTGCCAGGCCGTGTGAAAACTGGAGGGTATACTGACTTGTGCCACATGGCCAAGCCACAGTGACTTAATTTCTAAATAAGTACCAAGGGACACAGGGCTGTGTCACCTGATCGTGTGTCACACACGACTGAGACACACGCCCGTGTGGACAAAAATAGGCCATTTTCCAAGCCATATTTCTCACCCAAAGTGGCACCAACCTACACATACCAAATAGAATATGACCATACCATCAATAGGCATTCACATAGCAATTATAAACCACATATCAAAGGACCATTTATACATATATACATTTCAAAATATATGACTACTTATAAGCCAATTCAAATGGCCAAAATTCATCAAGACATAAAGGCTACCTTAGCCAAAAGACCTATACATGCCATATAACCAAAATACACATAGTTCAAAAGTACCAAAACAACGGCTGGATAATGTGATGAGATCTCCGACAACTTCCAATCCGAGCAAGCTTTGAAATCACTATAAAACACAAAAAAGTAAACAAATTAAGCTATTAAGCTTAGTAAGCTCGTATAGCTAATAAGTACAACTTACCATTTAATTATAATTTAAGTATTTAAACATGGCATAATGCAACTCAACTTAATCCACAAACCTAACACATATTAATCCATAAGGTTAGACATAAAATTCACCATTTTCATAGATTCAATGCTTATATGATTCACATACATACCTGTAATGATATGTATCAATCTCTCATTCTTTCATATATCAATATACCCGTTGAACCATTTGGAATAATATCGAATACTCGGGAATCTCGCACACTAAGTGCCAATACATGGTTAAAACCATCTAAATCTCATATTTCATATAAATGCTCACTCTCGAGCTATCACTCAGTCTGCTCATACAAGTTCACAGTCAAAACGTAACTACACAGTGCTGCTCACACAAGCTGATGAGTAACCGCAACACATGCCAAAAAAATCAGCTGCCGGTAGAACGTACAAGACCAGCACCCAAAACACGGTAACCCCTAATGACATGTCTTTTGCATCTTATCTATTCCTAAGGTTCAGTCAGGATTTATACATTTTCGATAACTCGTCGAGAATTTTTGTGGTGTCGTATCATCTTAATTATAACAATCAAGAATTCAACATATATAATTTAATGCTTATTAAATATACAAACTTACCTCGAATTAATACAGAGAAAATCGAGCAATCAATCTGCTACTTTGTTTTTCCCCCGATCTAATTCCGAACGCTGCTTTTCTTGATCTATATATAATCAAATTTAACCACTTTAAATATCATTCTATTCAATTTAACCCAAAATTCATATTATGGCAAAATTACTATTTTGCCCCTAAACATTTAACTTCTTCACAATTTAGTCCCTAGGCTCGTAAAATGAAATTCATTCAATTTTATCCCTACCCAAGCCTAATCGAATATTAAACATACTTATAGCAGCCCATATAATTCACAAATTCACACTTTTACCACATAATTTATCACATTTCTCAATTTAATCCCTAATTTACAATTTCATTCAGAATCATTTAACAAATGTTGTTTATCTAACAACAACCATTCATTTTCTACCATTAAACTTCAAAAAACATGCACATTCAACAATGGTGAAACCCTAATACTTTAAAATTTTTGCAAATTAGTCCCTGGGCTAGCTAGAGTAAGCTATAATGACTCCAAAAACATAGAAATCATTAAAATCTGAGCAAAATTGCACTTACATACACAAGGAATGTTGGTCGAACCTTCAAGCTTCATTCACAGAGTTTTCTTAGTCTAAATTTTGATGGTAGATAGGAAGAAAACAAGATGATGACTTTGTTTTAATCATTTTACTATTATGTAATTATTAAATTACTAAATTAACGTTATTAATTAACCTTTGAAAACATCCATTTAGTGTCCATAAATGTCCACTCACTATAACAATAGTCTAATTACCACATAAGGACCTCCACCTTAAATTTCCATAGCTATTAGACACCTTTAGCTTATAGAATGCAACTTTTGTGCTTTATGCAATTTAGTCCTTTTTTATCGAATTGAGCGTACAATTGATAAAATTTCGTAACAAAATTTTTATATGACTCTATTAACATGTTGTAGATACTAAAATATTAATAAAATAAATATTTTCACATCAGATTTGTGGTTCTGAAACCACTATTCTGATTTGACTGAAAACGAGTTGTTACAGAACGAATGCTTGGAAGTGTTATTTGTGTATTTCCCCTATGTTACTTCGTTAAAAAAGGTTCTTGGTGGCACTGGGGGTGATTGAGAAGGAACACGTTTGGCCATTGGCCATTGCTTTGAAAAGTTTAGAGTGATTGGAAAAGAAAAAGGTAGACGCTTTGAATTTTTTGTGGAAACACGAGTAAATCTAGAATAAAATGAATGTTTAAGGTAACTGTAAAGAAGGTGAAATGATTAGGTTAAAAGAAAAAGAAAATAAGGGCAGCAAATTTAAAAAGTTATTAAAGACGTGACATGGGTGATAAGAGTGTGGTAATTATGGCCAGACATGGCGAGATGAGATTTAAGGGGAAAATAAAAATTTTATTGGAAGTAAATATTTCGAAAAAATTTTCCAATGGGCTAACTACTAAAAGATGACGCCCAACCCTTAGTATACCTGCAAAATAAAAAATTTTATTAAACCAACCAAATGAAATATTTCAAGAAAAATAAAACTAACAAAGAAAAATAAATAAAGTAAAAAGGATAATGAAAGACGTGGAAGTTATGTATTTTGGAGATCAATGGACTATTTATCTCGAGTCACAGAAGCACCCCAATAATGCTTCAAACGTTGTCCATTGACTTTGAATGTAAACTCAGTCTTTATATCTCTGACCTCTACAGCTCTATAAGGATAAACATGAACTATTTCAAAAGATCCTGACCAACGAGACTTTAATTTTTCCTGTAAACTATTTGAGCCTAGAATTGAACAACAACACATGTTGTCCAGGTTCTAATTGTCGTGGCATAATCTTCTTATCATGCCATCACTTGGTCTTCTCTTTGTATAGTTGAGTGTTCTTATATGCCTCTGCTTAGAATTCCTCCATCTCATCTAGCTCAAGTAATTGTTTATTACCAACAGCAAACCAATCCATGTTTAGCTTATGGCCCAAAATGCTTTATGTTCAAGCTCAACAGGTAAATGGCAAGGCTTCCCATAGACAAGCTTGAAAGGTGACATTCCTAATGGTGTTTTGAACGCAGTACGATACGTCCATAGAGCTTCATTCAATCTGGATGACCAATCTTTGCGAGTTAGGCTTACCACTTTCTCCAAAACCTATTTAATTTCTCTATTAGAAACTTCAGCTTGTCCATTTGTATAGGGGTGATATGTTGTGGCAATCTTATGCCTCACCCTCATACTTATTCAATGCATTGGTGACTAATTTACAATTGAAATGGGATCCCTAATCACTAATAAGTGCACGAGGTGTACCAAATCTTGTGAAGATATTTTTATGCAAGAACTGCACCACTGACTTGGCATCATTAGTAGGGAGATCAACAACTTCCACCCACTTGGAAATGTAATCTACGGCCACAAGACCCAAAAAGGTGGAAATAGACCTATAAAGTCAATCCTCAACACATTTTGTTTTTTAGTGACATTTCATTCCTTCTTGATAGGTTTCTCATTCCTTGGCAACGCTCACATGTCTGATAGAATTCATGAGCATCTTTGAACCGACTTGGCCAATAGAAACCAGATTGTAGAACCTTTGCAGTAATTCTCATTCCTCCGAAATGTCCTCTGTAAGGTGCTATATGACAGTGTTACAAAATGCTCTGAATCTCATCATCCGAAACATATCTCCTAATCATAAAGAAATTTCCTTCTTCTTTGACTAGTGAGCTCATGTGGCAGCAACAAATTATTAGGAAATTTACTATATCGGCATACCAAGGTAATGCCATGACAACTAGTAGTTGCTCATCTGGGAATTCTTCCTTAATGAGTTGAATATTTCCATCTTCATTTCCTGCTTCGAACCTTCATAATTGATTAGCCACTTGGTTCTCGGTCCCTTTCCTATCTCGAATTTCAAGATCAGATTCCTGCAGCAGTAATATCCACTTGATCAACCTAGGCTTGGCATCCTTCTTGGTCACCAAATACTTAATCGCAAAATAGTTTGTATAAACTGTGACCTTGGTACCAACTAGGTAGGATCTGAATTTTTCAAACGCAAATATTACAACTCATAGCTCATTTTCAATAGTATTGTAGTTAAGTTGTGCATCTATTAGGGTCATGCTCACATAATATATCGTATGGAACACCTTGTCTTTCCTTTTCGCTAATACTAATCCTACAGCAAAATTGTTGGCATCGTACATAAGTTTAGAATGCAGTGTCCAATGTGCTTTTTTAATTCTTCAAACTCTTTTGAAATAAGGCTCATCAAAATTGAAGGCTCTATTGTATTCTAACAATGTGCAAAGGGGTTTGGATATCTTCAAAAAATTCTTAATAAATTTTCGATAAAATCCTACATGGCCTAAGAAACTTCGAATACCTTTGACAGTGGTAGGTGGTGGCAACTTTTTGATCACCTCAATTGTAACACCCCTAACCCGTTTCCATTGTCGAAACAGGGTTACAGAACATTACCAGAGTTTATAGAATAATCTCATGTAATTCATGTCAATTACTGTTCATATCTGAAACTATTCATGTTGTCCCTTGAATGGACCCTCGAGGCCCAATTTAAACATTTGAATCAAGTCGAGATTGAATCGAGAACTCAAAAAAAATTTTGCAAAAATTTCAATTTTTTTTGTAAATGCAGGGCACACACGCCTGTGTAGTCAAGGGATACACCCGTGTGACCATAGGACACACTCGTGTTGCAGGCCGTGTCTGACCCTGCATAACTCTCTGACTTGTGCCACATTGCTTACCACACGCCTGTGTGCTAGGCTATGTGGTTAATTTAATTTTTACAAATTAGGTGTAGGTTTCACACGACCAAGACACACGCCCATGTTCTGGGCCATGTAGCACACACAGGAGAGACATATGCCCATTTATCTACCTGTGTGCCCAATTTTGAACATTCTGTTTCTAAATTTTAAGATGCAGGAGACACACAGCCAAACCACATGCCCATGTGCTAGGTTGTGTGTCACAAACGGTCAAGACACACGCCCATGTGTCTACCCGTGTGGACAAAATAAAGTCATTTGCTAGCTTTATTTCTCGCCCAAAATTTTCCAACAACCTACACCAACAGTTACTCACATATATCAACCAATTCCAAACATTAAGCCAAGAAATCAACATTAACATGTATGATATAATATTACCTATATTCATATAGCCAAACTTACCTTTTTGTTAAGGCATATAATTTACCTTAATTTAATCTAACCATACCATACACATATATATATAAACATGATATAACTTTGTAGTAATATACCAAATCAAATATCACTAGTCATACCAATGGCTAGATTACAAACAACCATTTACAAGCCATCTTTGGTCAAGTTAACCTATACATGCCATTATACCAAAATATGCTTATTATTTATACCAAAATGAGCTAGTGGATTGTGTAATGATGCTCCAACCGATCTCTAACCTTTGTGAGCTCTTGAGCACTATAAAACAGAGAAAATAAAATTAGTTAGCATTTAATGCTTAGTAAGCTCATATAACAAGAGTTAAACTTACCAATTACATTAATTCAAATAAGCATACAATAACATGATTCCCAAAAATTAGCAAATTTGCCTAATCACGTACACTCAAACAAGTATGTTAGTCACATAATTCACATGTACATTAAATAGCATGGATGAGCTCATCATGTTACTAATTTTTAGGAATTTCAAGAACATTTGAAACATAATTCATTTAATCTCATAGATTCTCATTTCGGGAATTTATCCGTTGAATCATTGAAATTTTGATGCATAATTGGGTAATACACAGAAGGTGTACAAAACTATAAACCGTCAACTCATAATCAAGGGTATCCATTAGGGCACTTAATTAGGAAGTACATTCTCGAGCCACATATTAGGATACTCAGATGAGCCATGTAACAGGACACTTATCCGGGCTAAATAGGAAACTCATAAGAATTTTACTCAGGGAGCTCATAGAGCTTAACAGATAACTCCGAAGAGTTAATATCAGAGAGCACCGAATAAGATAACAGGGAGTTCAAGCGAGCCATAACAGGAAGCCCATAAGAGCTTATATTAGGACGCTCACGTAGAGCTTCATTTGTGTCTGCATTATATGTTAGATTACAACCGATCAAATCATGTAACAGGACGCTCACACAGAGCTATGGTAGTGTGCAACACATGCAGAATCACTACTGATTAGGATGCTTGCAGAAACTATATATCAGGATGCTCGAGAGGGCTTATAACAGGATTGCTCATCCGAGCTATATTTTGTCCACAACATATGCAAGACTACATGTAATACAGGAACTTATCATTTATCGACATTATCGAACATGTATTCAATTTTCATATGCATAACCACTACATAATTCTCATACATAACATTAAATTCAAGTATGTAAATGTATAAATTTAGTTATATGAACTTACCTTTATAATAGTCCGTATAAGGAATTCTTCTAATCTGAATCTTTTTTTTTTTCCTCAATCAAGCTTCGAATTTGAGTTGTTCGAATCTATATAAATGAATTTAATCATCTATAACATCACATTCAACTTATTAAAACAATGCACTAATCAAATTAGTCCATTGACACACTTGGGAAATTTTTACAATTTTGCCCCTATATTTTGTCAAAATTACCAAATTACCCCTAGGCTCAAAAAATGATTTTTTATCACATTTCTTTACTCCTTAAGTCTAGATGAACCATGTTCATAACTATAGCAACTCATAATTTCAACTATTTCACACATTTACAACTTATCTTACAACTTAACAAACTAGCCCTTTTTAAGGTGTTCTCATGCAATTTCTTTCACAAAAGTTGTTTATTAGACAACTACAACTCATATTCTTCTATAAAAACTCAGCAAAAAACACATATACATTCATGGAAAAACCCTAGACTCTTCATGATTTTGTAAAATAGTCCCCTCTTTTGAAAGCTCATGCTTTAGGGGTTCCAAAAATGTAAAAATTGTCATGAAACAACCAAAGATCACTTACTTGTTAGGGCTTAAAGTGGCTGAAAGTTTATAGCTCAGAACCCCCATTCTTTACTGCCATTTTTGGTGGAGAGATATGAAGAATGAAAGAGAAAATGACAACTTTTTCTTTATTTTATTCTATTACCCAAAAAGTCACTTTAAATCCCATAAAATATGGCTTTTTGACCAATCTTGTCTCCCTTGGCCGGCCACCTCAATAAAAAGCATACAATTTCCATTTAAAAGCCCCCAAAATTAGTTATCTAGCTATTAGACACCTTTAGGCACTAAAATACAACTTTTACCTTTTACCCGATTTAGTCCTTTTTCAAAATTGGACTAGAAATCGCTAAAATTAACTTACCAAAATTTACAAGCACTTATGAAATTATATTATAACACATAAAATAGTACTAAAATAATTTTCTCCAGCTTCGAAATAGTGGTCCCAAAACCTCTTTCCGACTAGGCTGAAAATCGGGCTGTTACATTTCTCCCCCCTTTAGGGATTTTCGTCCTCGAAAATCTTACCAGAAAAAGTTACTCTCAACTTTCACGAGTCATTTTTTTTCCTCACAACTTACAATTCAACTCAGTCTCATACTCAAGATTTCCTGTAGCTTTTCCATAGTTACCAATAAAAGTCTTGGCTCAATTCGAAATACTGAAAACTGACATTCTAAGAACTATAAGCTTAGAAGCACAACTCGTCAAAATCCGTCTAACAATACCTCTATATATACCAAAATAGTCATGCAGACTACTATCATCAATCTATCACAATTCAACTTGCATCCCTCCTTTTTATTGGGGATGGGAGATATCCCGATACGAAATTTCATAACAGTACTCTCTCATTTTTCATTCAATATCATCACCATCAATAATAGTCTTATATGCATCTGATATTCGGCTTTACTCTGTAAACAATTCAACATCCTTTAGAAGAATAGACAAGATACTACCGTGAACTTTGCACTCAATTCTCTATATAACCCAGAGTTTCTCAGTACTCCAATCTTACTATAAAATAATAGTAACAGAAACCAGAAATCAAATATTCCTTGCAATTCCAAATTAAAAGTCGAATCATGCTGTACTTATTTAATTTATCACTTATAGCCACATTTCTACACTCTGGTCATCAACTATTTAGAAACTTTACTAACATGAACCAAATGATTCCAACTCCATAGATGTGGTCTCTTTATTAGTCAGGACAACTTTACTTATACAACATCTCTCGAATGAGGGAAATCCAACTAATTATGTTTTTCGTATCATACTTATAAGAATAAAACCTCATCATTTCTAACTGCACGACTACTTACCAAAAAACACATAACGGTACTCTCGAACCACAGAATAAACTTAAATGCACATAACTCAGATTTACCTTTGCGGAATAACCATTCTTTACCCCCAAGAATTTTTAAAAAATCTTGACACTGAAATCCCTGTACTTCTATAGTCGAGCTAGAAGCATAATCATAATAGATTCTAATATCGAAAGTCAAAGATTACTCGTAAAGACAAGCTAAGCTCGATAATTCTTGAAACAAGAACGAGAGAAAAACCAATATAAATAATTCCAAGATATAAGACTATACTAGAAATTCGAGAATATAATCCAGAAGAAAATAATAAAGATGATCCGGAAAATCCCTCAAAGAAAACCAGAAGGAAACTACTGTCTGTACGCTCTAGATTTCCTCATAACAAAGATGATATAATTCCCGCATATATAAACCATAATCAATAGAACATCAGAATAATCTTACATGGATTTTTACTATCGACTTCATTCCAATATATCAGAATAGAAATCTGAAGAGATGGAGAAATGTCAATCATAACTAACTAGACCAATAGAGCTCTTCATCTAATATCACAGTCACCAGCATCCTTATACGATATAATTCCCACTCGAAAGGGATAACCATACGTATTCCCCAGAATAGAGGAAAACATAGAATACTCAGAAGAGAAAGATAGCCATAACTTTTATTTATTTGAATCCGTCATACTCAGACATCTATGCAAGTCCAACATTATTCCTCTAACTAATTCTGTCTTCACTAATGCCATACTATTCCATTATTGTGCTCTTTAGTATCTCTTTTGCAAGCTTATGCAAGCATATCTCTCGAGAATCTCGTCGTATAACTCTATTCTGGTAAGGGGGTGAAGATTGTAAAGCCTCTAAACTTTTGACTCTCAAGTAAATACATATTCAACAACAACATAGCATTACATGCATTGATTCAAACATCTCAAATTTCCAACTCGTTATAAACACATTTTCACATATCTCAGTAATACATGCAACTTTATTTCATATGAATATTAGCTAAACATAAGTGAATTTATCACAACTCAAACTTTTACTTCTTTTACTCTAATTACTATTAATGTCTTATTAAGTTCCCACATTTAGTCTTAATCACTTTCTAATATTTATCAAATTGGAGAACGTCTTACTATTTTGAATACATTGCTTACTTGATGCCATAGTTCAACTATGGTCTTGTACTAGCTCTCATCCATGTGTTGATGCCGTGTCCCAAATAGGTCTTACACTGACACATGTAACCGTGCCGATGCATGTCCCAGACATGTCTTACACTAGCACATCTCGTAGCCGACGCATGTCCCAGACATGTCTAACACTGGCTAACATCTCGAGGCCGATGCATGTCCCAGGCATGTCTTACACTGGCACACAAATCTCATGTGTTGCCATGGTCTAACCATGGTCTTTTCTGTCAATTCATTAGTGAACGATCGTACTCATTCCCTGTGTTCCACCCAATTTGATCTTTCATTACAACTTTCATGCTATTGTGACATTTATAATTCTGTAACTGAGATTATAAAGCATAACATTGCGGCATCTTGACTTCATTAATCTAGACATAAATGTCAACCTCATGTATATGCTGATTACTAATCATGCAATAAAAGCATTCATACATACACTCTGTCATTTTAAGCAAATTTCTTTCTTTTCATAAAAACTTGGCCAATCAAGTTGGACATTTAACATCGTATGAATACTAACATGCATAAAAGAGTTTTTCACAACTTAACTTTGTTTTACTCCACTATTTCACATTCTTTAACTCAAGAGTATTACATAATGAATACTAGTTCACGTAAAAATCATGAATTTCTTTTCATACCTTTCCCATTTTCAGCATATCACAAGCATGATTTAATAATCTCAACTTTACTCTTACTCTATCAAGATTTGCTCGATTGGAATTCATTCCTGTCTTAACCAACAGTTTTGTTAGGGCTGGGAGATATCACACTATCACGAGTAATACTATGGCATGTATAGCTAGACTCTCTTACGCTACGTTAGTCCGAGAACCGACTAAACCATGCTCTGATACCACTAAATGTAACAACCCCGCCCGCATCCGACATCAGGACGGGGTTCGAGGTGCTACCTGACTTTTACTAACACTTCTATACTAAACAGGGCCATGAAATCTCAAACAATTAAAAACTTTTCTTTTCACATGCAATCTGTCCCTTATGCGGGCTTACGAGGCCCAAAACATACATTCGGGGTGGTTCGAGACCCAACCGAGAACCCATGAAAAACTTAGAAAATCTCTTGCGTCAAAGCTCTACACGCTTGTGTGGGTCTAGAGCACACACCCGTGTCCCAAACCCGTGTCCCAAACCCGTGTCTAAAAGCCTGGACATTCTACCAAAACCATACGACCAAGGCACATACCCGTGTCCTTTACACGACTGAGACACAAGGCCATAGGACCGTGTCTCAGCCGTGTAAAACACATGGTCATAGGACACATGACCGTGTCTCTTGCCCGTGTACTACTACCATGCATACTGACTAGAAAAACTTAGGTGTAGGGGTCACATGACTGGACAACACGCCCGTGTGTCTACCCGTGTGGACAAATACAAGGCTATTTTCCAAGCCATTTTGTCACCCTCACAACACATGTACGCATACTCATATAATAGCATACAACATGGCAAAATTAGGCACTTAAACATTCCTAAACATTCCTAACATGACATGACCATGGTAATTCCACATTCAACCATTACCATAGGTTTTACTTTTATTTATACCATATTAATGCTATGGCTATTAACATGTCATCAAACCTCATGTTCATCACTAAGCATGCATAATCATACCCACAAACCATTTATGAGGCATTATTAACTATTTACCAATCACTTAATCATGCATAAGGTACTAACTCATCAATGAATTCTCATTTTAATCTCTAGGCATACATGCTGTAATCTACATCGCAAAAGATAACAACATACATATATATATATGAATGAACATTTGGGCCCACAACATCATTAGCCAACATAGGCCAATTCACATGGCTACAACACTTTATCAAAACAGCCAACACCTTTAGCTAAATCATAATATCACATACTCAACATTGAAACCCTATACATGCTATAGACTCGAAACACTGGGATTTACTTACGCCGATAGCGTTAACTCGACAGTGTGATAATATCTCTGACGGCCTCTAACCCGAGCTAACATGGCAACCCTAGAAAACATAGGAAAGAAAGGGGAGTAAGATTTATGCTTAGTAAGTTCATATGAAAACAATAAGCAACTCATTTACATGTTTTATCAATGTTTACAACATATTTTTAAGTTCACGGCAAGCTGTCTTCCTGAGTAATAGTCACTAAATTAATTATATCTAGAGATACAAAACTCCGAATTAAGTTCTGTTAATTTTTCCTAAAACTAGCCTCATTTACCTTTCTACCATAAATTTCCAGAATTTTTTTGCCTTAGACAATTAGTACAGGTTATTCCTCAAAATTACCCCCTAATTCACTGTCTAATAGTTTCAACCCTTCTGTACTAAAGTTCAATTATCTCGTAGCACAAGACTCGAATAATGTTCTTGTATATTTCTATTCAAACTAGACTCATTAAGGATTCTAAGCATATAAATCATAACTCATAACTATTTTTGTACAATTTATAATGATTTTCTAAAATTAGAATAGGGGATCTCGAAGTCATTCTGACTCCATCCCGCAGAACTTTAAATATCTCATTATAAGAAATTTTTTTGCTTAAACGGTTTCTTTTATAAAGAACTAGACTCAATAATATTTATTTTCATATTTTATTCAGCTTTTAACTCTTTTTCCACTATTTTTAGTGTATTTTCAAAATTACACTACTGCAGTAACTCAAATCTGTCAAGGCTAAGTTACTCATTCATGATCATTGTTCACAAAATTAATACCACATCATCTCATCCATCATGGTAAGAACACATATATATGCATCATAGATCTTTCACATAACAAGACATTCTCATAGGCTTAGTGTACGTACGTGCACAACTTGTAACATAACTCAAGTGCATACTCACCAATGACTTACCTCATTGGGACCATCATCAACTCTTTGTTCGGATTACCCGTTGAACACTTGGAATACTAATTGGATACTCAGAAAAATATTTGCACATAAGTGCCTCAATTGTAGCTAAAGCTAACTCATATCTCATGAAATTTCAATGCTCACTCTCGAGCTAGTCATCTAGACTCATAATTCCTAGTGACATGTCACTCGTATCCTATTTCATTCCTAAGGTTCAAACGAGATTTTTCCTCGCCTATGAAGGCTTTGTCTTATCATATTTCTATTAATCACATACAGATTAATATTTGTACAATTCATTTAATGATAAAATTTAGAATACATGTATAGCATGGTATTGTTTACATACGAACTTACTTCGATACCACAAAGGTGAAAAAGACATAATCGTCCATAAATCGATTTCTTTCCGTTCTAGATCCAAATCTTGATTTTCATCATCTATAACATCACATTCAACTTATTAAAACAATGTACTAATCAAATTAGTCCATTGACACACTTGGGCAATTTTTACAATTTTGCCCCTATATTTTGCCAAAATTACCAAATTACCCCTAGGCTCGAAAAATGATTTTTATCACATTTCTTTACTCCTTGAGTCTAGATGAACCATTTTCATAACTATAGCAACTCATAATTTCAACTATTTCACACATTTACAACTTATCTTACAACTTAACAAACTAGCCCTTTTTAAGGTGTTTTCATGCAATTTCTTTCACAAAAGTTGTTTATTAGACAACTACAACTCATATTATTCCATAAAAACTCAGAAAAAAAACACATATACATTCATGGAAAAACCCTAGACTCTTCATGATTTTGTAAAATAGTCCCCTCTTTTGAAAGCTCATGCTTTGGGGGTTTAAAAAATGTAAAAATCATCAAGAAACAACCAAAGATCACTTACTTGTTAGGGCTTAAAGTGGCTGAAAGTTTAAAGCTCAAAACCCCCATTCTTTGGTGCCATTTTCGGTGGAGAGAAGATGAAGAATGAAAGAGAAAATGACAGCGTTTTCTTTATTTTATTCTATTACCCAAAAAGTCACTTTAAATCCCATAAAATATGACTTTTTGACCAATCTTGTCTCCTTTGGCCGGCCACCTCAATAAAAAGGGTATAATTTCCATTTAAAAGCCCCCGATTTTAGTTATCTAGCTATTAAACACCTTTAGGCACTAAAATACAACTTTCACCTTTTACGCGATTTAGTCCTTTTTCGAAATTAGACTAGAAATCGCTAAAATTAACTTACCAAAATATACAAGCACTTATAAAATTATATTGTAACACATAAAATAGTACTAAAATAATTTTCTCCAGCCTCGAAATAGTGGTCCCAAAACCACTATTCTGAATAGGCCCAAAATCGGGCTATTACATCAACCATGTGTACGTCTTAGCTAGAATAATAATACCCACTAACAGTAAGTTTCACAAGTGCAAAGCCCACAGGCCCATTGGGCCCATATGGCCCTTTCTGGCCTAAGCCCATGCAATTGCTCATGGTGGTCGTTCCTTGATGTAGGCCCGCACTCCGTGAGCTTGGATAATCACATGGGCGTTTGCACGCCCATGTGGCCAACAACCCAATTTTCAACTTTTCAGCGTTTTGGCACTTCGGGATTTTGGCTTTTTACCGGTCTATGGTTTAGGTGGTCTGTGTACACACCTTGATTACGAAGTGTGGAATGAATCCCCAGTACCAAACTTATCACAATCAAGACTAACAGTTAGTCACTAGATCAGTACAAAAAAAAACCCTTTATCCATTCAAAAGCCGAAACCATACTTCACTAACCTTAATCGATATCACCTTGTCAAACCCTCTCTAATCGTTACCAAAAGTTAAACCCCTAGATGAATTCTACATCACAATGAGCCTTATTAAAAGAAGTTGAGTAATCATGTGATTAAAACCACACTTAAAAGTTTAAACACCAACAAGAATATTCGGCCTCAACCAAACAAGGCAAGAACGCTCACCTTGGTCAAGAATTAAGAGTAGAGAGTCGATTACTTTAGCAGCTTGTCCCTCTATCAAACCCCGAGAGAACCTAGGTATCAACCAATATCAAAATATGAGAAAAGAGGAACTGTTACCACCAAAAAGTATTGAAAAGGGAAAGAAGACGTATGGGGTCAAAAAGCAAATCATTTAAGAAAGGGAAGGGGAGATTAAAGAGAAGAGAAAATGAATATTAACAGCAATGACAATACCATTAAGAGCAAACACCATCACTTACACTTCAAATCGGAAAAAAGGAGGAGAAGAAACCTCAACTTTATGAAGAAAACAGTAGTTGATAGAGAAAGAGCAGGGTATTCGGGTATGAGAAGTCTAATGGAGAAAAATAAAAGAAGAGGGTGTCTTGCCCACACAGAGAAATAAAGTAGAAAATCAAGGCCACGGTTTAAAAGAGAAAAAATAGAACACAATTGGAACAAGCAAGAAGAAAAAGAAAAGAGGTGAAATCGACCAAACAACAAAGAAGAAAACCAAAAACCTGAAAGGTCACTTTTAAAATAAAATCAGCACACAGAGAATGGAGAGAAAGGAAATGTCCCGATAAAAATTGAAAGGTATAAAATAAAGACCTGAGTGGTAAAAATTTCGGCTCCCACTAATGCAAACTAGGCAAAAATTGAAAAGGAAGACAAAATATTCACCAAAGCCGAAAAGTGAACCCAAATTTCCCCTAGCTGAAATTCTATGCACAACAAGAGTCCCATTTCGATTCCATCCTTCCAACAACTCAAATCTCCTTGATTCACTCCTTAATTCTCTCCATAATCCCCTCATCAACTTACTCCCAACTCACATTCAAATTCCTAGACCAAATCAACCTTTCACCATATAGAATTCTATTCCAATTCAACCACTTGCCATCCACAAGTACAAAATAAATACTCATCAATATCCCATGCCAACGCTAGAACCATGGACTTCCTTGCCACCCTTGTGACACCACCTTGCCACTACACCACAAGGCTCTTTGTGTAACCATTTAGCCTCAATTAATTAAAAGTCTTAACATCAGGAGTTAGGGTTCCCTTAAGGCTAAAAACCATTTTTTTTCCTATACCAAAACTTGAACCCTAGACTTTCTAGAGACCCCCTAACATTCCAAAATCACTAACCCCACAGTTCTAACAAGCATATGAGCCGTTTCCATGTTCCCAAAAATTTTAACGCTCCCATGCCGAAGGCCCAATTCTTCTAGGCCCAAAATTCAGGGCGTTATAGCTCTACCCCCTTAAAAAAATTTCTTCCTTAAAATTTCCAACTATCTAATAGTTGCAT
Organism: Gossypium anomalum; assembly: GCA_025698475.1. NCBI lineage: Eukaryota > Viridiplantae > Streptophyta > Magnoliopsida > Malvales > Malvaceae > Gossypium > Gossypium anomalum. Next base: position 53,176,612 of record CM046968.1, on the reverse strand, counting down.
GACCCAGATTAGACCATTGCACTGGCCCTATGCACTCTACCTCTAATTGCAAATTAGGTAAATAGGACACTATGAGTAAAATACGTACTAGTATTCGCATCTGGAGCGTCTCCATCCTCTCAGCGGCGTACTGCATAGACCAAAGCTGGCTGCCACGCCTCCGTAAAACCAGCACCTCTTCCCGATGCTCCTTGACCATAGCCCATATAGTTTCCACCTCTAGCCTGACCACGGCCTCTCAATAGCTGCTGACCACCCCTCAGTGGCTGCACATTGCCCACTTCAGTCGCTTGCGTCTGAACAAATCTTCGTGGACAATCCCTGATACGGTGCTTCATTGATCCGCACGTTAAGTAGGCTCCAATGTTTTTCCAGCATTCTCCGGGATGACTCCTCCCACACTCAGCACAAGGTTGCACACTAGCAACAACAACAGGGGCCCCAGCTCTGATTGGCCCATCAACCCTGGCCCTCTTTCTGGGCCTCTGATCAAAACTGGTAGGCTCCGTATCTCTTCTATTTTTCCCTTTGTCCTTCTCACAATTCTGGCGCTCTGCACGCTTTACCTCTTCTGCAATCTTAGCTTTTTCAACCAACGCAATGAAGTCCTGCTCTCTCTGTGGAGCTATCAACACTAGGAGACTATCCCTAAGGCCATCTTCAAACCGAACACAGTGCTTGTATTCTGTTGCTACTATCCCTCGGGCATACCGGCTAAGTCGCAAAAATTTTACCTCGTGCTCAGCCACCAATCTGTCTCCTTAGACCAGGTTTAAAAATTGCTTTCTACAAGCGTCAAAGTAGCTGGCACCCACATATTTCCCTTGAAACGCGAACTTGAAGAATTCCCAAGTTAAACGGTCTGATGGAGTACCCTCATTTATCGTAAACCACCACTAGTAGGCTTCATCTCTCAGTAGGGACACAGCACCCTTCAACTTTTGTTCCAGCGTGCAGTCGAGATCGTCCATAATTCTTTCGGTAGCCTCCAACCAGTATTCTGCCACACTAGGGCCCACCCCTGAAACTCTCTGTTCCATTTGACCGGAGTCATTCCGTAACTGACCCACGGTCCCCAGTAATGGTATTAAGCCCAACAGACCCAGCAACTCTTTCCAAAATATGAAGCATCACCTGAAACAGTGCGTCATCCCCAGTAGCTCAGTCAAACAACCTTGTCTCAGCCACCGGTGAAGCCGGTGCTTCTATCGCCTCGACATTGGGCATGTGGCCTGATGCCGAAGACCAAGCTCTAGCACTTCCACGATCTCTGCCGCGGCCCTTTGTACCCCTTCTAGTACTTATTATCATTTCGTGAAAAGTATGTAGTAGAAATTTTATGTAATTTAGCTTATAACTCCAACAATTAAGCAGATGTTTTATGAAAGTAGCAGTTATGAGTTGTTTAAGCAGTCGTAGGCTCACTATAGTTTTAGTCTCCTACAGGCTTCAGTTTTACTTTAGCTAAGAGTCTCAGTATAGTCTATCATCTAAAGTAAGCCCAGTAACTATCTACAGTATATCATTTTAAAACAGATCAAGAAAGCTTACTTGGTTCGACGCCGGAGACTCGGTGTGCCATATAGCAGAATCGTTACTTCAAAAATGCTTCAAAATCGTTTGCAAATACTTTTAAAATCTCAAAAGCTAGAAGCTCATTTCACAACCCGAGTTTTGAACCGGGCTTTAATACCACTAAATGTAACACCCCAAACTCAGCCCAAACGTTATGGCTGAATCTGGCGTGTCACATTGAAGTGTTTTTCAAAAACCGTGTTTTCATTGAAAACCCTTCTTACAATTTAAAACTTTTTGCAATTTAAAACCCCAAATTTTGTTTGCTTATTTTTAAAACATGGTTTATTAAAATTCAATCTCTTGTAAAAAGCTATTACCCTTAAAATCTTATTTGTTGTGGAAGCTTAACCTAAAGCAGTTACGGAAACGTCATAATTTTCAAAACAGTTGTTGCTTTGAAAAAACCGTGTTCTACTTCTAGCAATTATAAAACAATAAATAAATTTCCAAAAATTTAAAATACAGAAATTATAAAGGCCTTATTACAACCCAAAAATAATAATAAGGTAAATAAAACCCAAAGCAAATTTAAGTGTGTGGTCAGCTCCAAGTCCCTCGCAGCACCAAACCATCTATGTCTGGGATTACCTGCATAGTTAAAGCAGTTGGGTGAGTTTCTGAAAACTCAGTGTGTACCCCAGATAAAAACAGTGATCAACTAGAACAGTTTTGGTCTGGGCCCATTTCAGAAGTAGTGTCCAACTAGGCCTAAGCCCATTACCGAACAGATGCAATGTGGGCCTTAGCCTAAAATAGAATAGAATCAAAATAATCAAGCATGCAAAAACTTTGTCCATCCAACCTCTACACACCAGCTCCGTCCAACCATACACACCATATAGGGATATAATATCGACCCACCCATCCCTACACACCACATAATAGTACCGATGCGGCACTAAATAGAATTTACGGCTGAGCTACCAGATCGGTAGGCTAATAGCCATCAGAGATATGCAGCAGTGCTGCCAGAACAGGATACTTCCTCCAATCACATAACCGAACCCCATGTTATGCAACATACATCAGTGGCATGCTATTAAATTTTATCATGCATGTAAACAGAATAAATATACAGATACGAATCATCTCATGGCATACATAGTCATCCATATATCCTATAGGATCAAAATAGACATTTTTACCAGTTTGGGCCGAAATACTTTTAGGCCCATCAGTAAGCCCACGGTCGTCTAGCGACACCTGCAATCGAAAACAGTACACAAATTATTGAATAGGCCAAAGCCCACTAAGAAGGCCCATGTGGGCCCACACGACCGTATGACCCACCAAGCCCAAAATTGGCCTCATCCATGTGTATGTCTCAGCTAGAATAGTAATACCCACTTAACGGTAAGTTTCACACGTACGGGACCCACGGCGCTATTGGGCCCATATGTCTCTTTCGGGCCTAAGCCCGTGAAATCACTCATGGTGGTCATTCCTTGATGTAGGCCCACACTCCGTGAGCTCAGATAATCACATGGGCGTTTGCACGCCTATGTGCCAAAAAACTCGATTTTTAGCTTTTCGGCGTTTCAGCATTTTGGGATTTCAGCTTTTTGCCGTTCTACGGTTTAAGTGGTGTGTGTACACACCTAGATTACGAAGTGTGCGATGAACCCCCAATACCAAACCTATCACAATCAAGACTAACAGTTAGTCACTAGATCAGCACAAAAAAAAACCCTTTATCCATTCAAAAGCCGAAACCATACTTCACTAACCTTAATCAATCGCACCTTGTCAAACCCTCTCTAATCGTTACCAAAAGTTAAACCCCTAGACGAATTTTACATCACAATGAGCCTTATTAAAAGAAGTTGAGTAATCATGTGATTAAAACCACACTTAAAAGTTTACATACGAACAAGAATATTTGGCCTCAACCAAACAAGGCAAGAACGCTCACCTTGGTTAAGAATTGAGAGTAGAGAGTCGATTACTTCAGCAGCTTGTCCCTTTATCAAACCCCGAGAGAACCTAGTATCAATCAATATCGAAATATGAGAAAAGAGGAACCGTTACCACCAAAAAGTATTGAAAAGGGAAAGAAGATGTATGGGGTCAAAAAGTAAATCGTTTAAGAAAGGGAAGGGGAGATTCGGGAGAAGAGAAAATGAATATTAACAGCAACGGCAATACCATTAAGAGCAAACACCATCACTTACACTTAATATCAGCAAAAAGGAGGAGAAGAAACTACAACTTTATGAAGAAAACAGTAGTTAACAGAGAAAGAGAAGGGCATTCGGGTATGAGAAGTTTAACGGAGAAACATAAAAGAAGAGGGTGTCTTGCCCATGCAGAGAAATAAAGTAGAAAATCAAGGCCACGGTTTAAAAGAGAAAGGCATAACACAATTAGCACAAGCAAGAAGAAAAAGAAGAGAGGTGAAACTGACTAAACAACAAAGAAGAAAACCAAAAACCTGAGAGGTCACTTTCAAAATAAATCGGCACACAGAGAATGGAGAGAAAGGAAATGTCTCGAAAGAAATTGAAAGGTAGAAAACAAAGACCTGAGTGGTAAAAATCTCGGCTCCCACCAATGCAAAATAGGCAAAAACCAAAAAGGAAGACAAAATATTCACCAAAGCCAAAAAGTGAACCCAAACTTCACCTAGCCAAAATTTATGCACAACAGGAGTCCCATTTCGATTTCATCCTCCCAACAACTCAAATCTCCTTGATTCACTCCTTAATTCTCTCCATAATCCCCTCACCAACTTACTCACACCTCACATTCAAATTCTAAGACCAAATCAACCTTCCACCGCATAGAATTCTATTCCAATTCAACCACTTGCCATCCACAAGTACAAAATAAATACTCATCAATATCCCATGCCAACGCTAGAACCCTAGACCTCATTGCCACCCTTGTGCACCACCTTGGCTCTTTGTGTCACCATTTAGCCTCAATTAATTAAAAGTCTTCACACTAGGAGTCAGGGTTTCCTTAAGGCTAAACACCAAAATTTTTCCTATACCAAAACTTGAACCCCCAAACTTTCTAGAAACCCCCCTAACATTCCAAAATCACTAACCCAGTTCTAACATGCATATGAGCCATTTCCATGTTCCCACAAGTTTTAAAGATCCCATGCCCAAGGCCCAATTCTTCTAGGCCCAAAATTTAGGGCGTTACATATAGTGTAACACCCCTAACCCGTAACTGTCACCGAAATAGGTTAAGAGGCATTACCAGACTTGTAACTCATATCAGAACCACCACACATCAAATATCATCTCATTACTAATAAAAGCCATTCATTCACATAAAATCGAGTATGCAATGCTTAATCATGCATTCGGGACCAAATAGATAACATATAAAAGTTTCAGAACTAATAAAAAATTTCAACTTTTAAAAGGTCACACGCCCGTGTGAATAGACCGTGTGCCTCACATAGCCTTAGGCATGCCCGTGTGTCTAAGCCGTGGCAAAATAGGGCATAGCTACTGACTTACCCACAGGGTTACAAGACACGCCCTTATGTCTTGGCCGTGGTCGAACCTGACTTGGCCACATGGCTAGCCACACGCCCGTGTGCTTTTACCATGCTCGGGTTTGACTTATAATTGTAGGGTGCCCCAAGGGACACATAGCCATGCAACATAGCCGTGTGTCGCACACAGCTGAGACACATGCCCGTGTCTCTCCCCGTGTGGACAAAAATAGGCCATTCAGCATAATTTGGTCAACCTACAAGCAAAGAAAACAAGCATATTTCCACCACCATTTCAGCCAATTCCAACACCAAAACATAAACAATTCATATCATATAGTAGTCACCCAAATCCATACTCATAAACTTTACCAATTCATGTCAAACATAACGTAAGATAATACCAAAATATTTCCTTCCATACATCATTCAATCTCAAGCTAAACTTACCAAAACTTACTAAATAAAACGTACCTCAATTGCATACTAATGTCACATACCATAAGAAATTATCAATTATGAGTTTAAACACCAACTAGCCAAATCACATGGCTAAATATATACATCACAAAATATAATTCCACAACTACTAGCCTATACATGCCATACTTCAAAACATACATTTTCAAAAGTACTAAAAAGAGGTTCGATAATGTGGTGACGATCCTTGACGATCCCCGAGCTTGCAGTAGCTTCGATATCTATAAAATAATGCAAACAAACACAGAGTAAGCTTTCAAAAGCTTAGTAAGCTCGTACTATAATCATCAACACATAAGGATTTACAAGTACTCAAATCATTAATTCAAATCTATACTAACACAATCCATATGTTCATACCAAATCAATGAGCTTCATAATCATAATATTATCTACCACATAGGTATCGTACATACCTGAATCTTCCCGTACTTATTCAGTTTCATTCTCACCTTTTGTTTAAATATTTTAAGACTTTTCGTCAATTATTTGTACTTTAAACATCCACACACTTGGTTATATAAACGTTAGCTGAAGCTAGAACGATTCTGCACACTTAGTGCCATTTAAATTAACCGAAACTAAGTCGGTATCGCACACCTAGTGCCTCATATAGCCGAAGTTAGTTTTAATCACACACTTAGTGCCAAATATCCTTGATTTATCGTTGTATTCATCCAAACCAAACATATCTACAATCTATATGCTTCAAGTACGAACTTACCTCGTACTCAGAATTGTCGACTCGGATTATTTACTCTATAATCTTAGACTTCCCTCGATCAAAGTCTGAATTCCCCTTTTCTTGATCTATATGTATTCAAAATTAACCCTTTTATTCACTAAATCATTCAAAACAATCCATAGACACATACTTAGGGCATTTTGCAAACTAGCCCTCACATTTTCACATTTTAATATTTTAGTCCCTAATTCATAAAATCACAAAATAAACAAAATTTGCATATACCCATGCTTAATTGAATTTTCATAGCTCTCATACAAGTCCATACATTTCATTTATTTCACATTTTAGTCCCTCAAAATAACATTTTTACAAATTAGCCCAATTTACTCCATTTCATCAAAAATTCAAAGACAACTCATGTAAACCCAACATCAAGCTTTCATATTTCAACATATACAATCACAAAGCTCATGAATTTATCCATGGCACATTTCCAAATCATCAACAAACTAAGAAATTGAGGCATGGGTTAGATAGTACTCGAAGCAATGATTACAAAAATGTAGAAATGATCAAAAATCGAACAAAACTCTTACCTCAATCAAGGAATGAAATGGTCAAACCCTAGGTGTTCTTTTCCTCTTATTTTCTTTGCTATTTTCGGCTATGAACATGAATAATAGCCAATTTTATGCTTTGATTTTATTAAACATATAATTATTAAGCAAATACCTATTTTGCCCTTTATTAAACCTTTATAAAACCATTTAATGAATGGTTATTTTAGTCCATTAACATTCTCAATGGAAAAATAAAAACATGAGGACCCTTTCTTTACAAATCCAAATCAAATAAGCACTTTAACATCTAGCACACAGCTTTTACATTTTACGCGATTAGGTCCTTTTTGCAAATTAAGCACACAAACAGTTAAATTTTCACACAAAACTGTCACACATGTCAATTTACTTATAATAGGCATAGAGAATAATATTAAAATATTTTTTGACTCAAAAATGTGGTCTCGAAACTACTATTTCGACTAGGGTCAAAATTAGACTGTTAAAATTCTCCCCCTTTAAGGATTTTTGTCCCCGAAAATCTTATCGTTAAACAAATTCGGATATTGTTGTCTCATAGTATCTTCAGGCTCCCACGTGGCCTCTTCAAAACTGTGTCGATGCCACAACACTTTAACTAACGAAATTTTCTTATTTCACAGCTCTTTAACCTCTCGAGCTTAGACACGGATCAGCTGTTCTTCATAAGTCATATCAGACTGAACTTCAATCTCAGACGGAGGAATCACATACGAAGGATCAGATCTGTATTGTCGAAGCATCTATACATGAAACACATTGTGAATCTTTTCTAACTCTGGTGGCAACAACAATCTATATGCTACCGGCCCAATACGCTCGATAATTTTATATGGTCTGATAAACCTCAGACTCAATTTGCCTTTTCTGCCAAAACGAAGTACTTTCTTCCATGGAGACACTTTCAAAAGCACTTTATCACCAATCTCAAACTCAATGTCTTTTCTTTTCAAATCCGCATATGATTTCTGACGATTGGAAGCTGCTTTCAAACTATCTCTAATCACTTTCACTTTCTGTTCAGTTTCTTTTATCAAATCAACTCCGTGAATCTTATTTTCACTGAGCTCAGTCCAATACAAAGGTGTACGACATTTGTGACCATATAATGCTTCGTAGAGTGCCATTTTAATATTCGATTGAAAACTATTATTATACGCAAATTCAATCAAAGGTAGATATTGTTCCCACGTACCTTTAAACTCAAGAATGCAACATCTCAACATATCATCGTGTATCTGAATAATCCGTTCAGATTGACTGTCTGTTTGCGGATAGAAAGCAGTACTAAAGTGTAATCTAGTACCTAAAGCATCTTGCAACCTCTTCCAAAATCGTGATGTGAATCTCGGATCTCTGTTTGACACTATAGAGAATGGCACACCATGCAATGTCACGATATCAGAAATGTGTAGCTTAGCTAATTTATCAAGCGAGTAATCGGATCGAATCGAAATAAAATGAGCTAATTTTTTCAATCGATCAACTACGACCTAAATTACATCCTTGTTTCTCGGAGATATGGGCAAACCCGAAACAAAATCCATGGTCACTTGATCCCATTTCCACCCGGAACCATAATTGGTTGTAACAACCCTGATGGGACCTGATGTTTAGCTTTAACATGCTAACAAATCAAACATTTAGAAACAAAATCAGAGATATCTCTTTTGATTTTCAACCACCAATACTGTTGTTTCAGATCATTATACATTTTCGTACTAGCCAGATGCACAGATAACCGACTATTGTAAGCTTCACTCAGAATCATTTGAATTAACTCTGGATTTCTTGGAACACAAATTCGATCTCGAAATCTTAAACAATCATCTTTATCAACTCTGAATTCTGAATCAGTCTCTAAATCACACTGAGCTCGTTTAGCTAAAATCTCATTATCAATCTTTTGAGCTTCGATAATCTGCTGTAAGAACAAAGGTCTTGCTTTTAATTTAGCTAAAACTGAACCATCATCAGACAGAACCAAATGAGCATTCATTGCACACAAAGAAAATAATGATTTTTGACTCAAAGCATCAGCAACAACATTTGCTTTTCCCGGGTGATACTCAGTCACAAGTTCATAATCTTTTAGCAATTCTAACCATCTTCTCTGACGCAAATTTAAGTCTTTTTCAGTCATCAAATACTTTAAACTCTTATGGTCCGAATACACGTGACATTTCTCACCAAATAAATAATGGCGCCAAATCTTTAGAGCAAACACAATCGCAGCCAACTCAAGATCGTGCGTCAGATAGTTCTTTTCGTATGGCTTCAACTGTCTCGAAGCATAAGCAATGACTCTTCCTTCTTGCATTAAAACATATCCCAGACCGATCAATGAAGCATCGTTATAAATCACAAATTCTTTACCCGATTCAAGTTGTACTAAAACTGGGGCTTCAGTCAACAAGGTCTTCAACTGGTCAAAACTGTTCTAACACTTTTCAGACCATTCAAACTTCACATCTTTCTGTAATAGTTTTGTCAACGGAGTTGTAAACATCGAAAAACCTTTCACAAATCTTCTATAATAACCAGCAAGTCCTAGAAAACTGCGGACTTCAAAGACATTCCTCGGAGGTTTCCAATCTAAAATAGCAAAAATATTACTCGGATCAACCCGAATACCAAAGGCTGATACAATATGACCTAAAAAACCAACTTCTCGCAACCAAAACTCACATTTACTGAACTTCGCATACAACTATTTATCTCACAGAGTCTGTAGCACTAATCTCAAATGCTCGGCATGTTCAGATTCGTCACATGAATAAATCAATATGTCATCAATGAATACAACAACTAATTGATCTAAATATGGTCTGAAAATTCTATTCATCAAATCCATAAAGATAGTAGGTGCATTAGTCAATCCAAAAGGCATAACTAAGAATTCATAGTGATCGTACCTCATTTTGAAAGTAGTTTTGGAATATCTGAATCTTTCACTCACAGCTGATAATAGCCTCATCTCAAATCTATTTTCGAAAACACAACAGCTCCTCTCAACTGATCAAACAAATCATCAATCCTGGGCAGAGGATACTTATTCTTGATAATCACTTTGTTCAACGGACGATAATCTATACACATTCTCATCGTACCATCTTTTTTTTTCACAAATAGAACTGGAGTACCCTAAGGTGAAAAACTCGGTCTAGCAAACCCTCTGTCAGTCAATTCTTGCAATTGTGACTTTAATTCTTTTAGTTTAGTCAGAGCCATTCTGTATGGAGCTATCGAAATCGGAGTAGTACCAGGTACCAGTTCAATGCCAAATTCTACCTCTCTGACCGGAGGTAATCCTAGAAGTTCTTCAGGAAACACATCAGGGAACTCATAGACAACAGGCACAGATTCAACTTTCTTTTCTGACACTCTCAAATCAATCACATATACAAAATAAGCTTCATAACCCTTTTTCACAATACTCGAAGCTTTCATCGAAGATATTACAGCAGACAATCCACTCAAATCACTAGATTCAATTCTGACTATTTCATCATTCTTGCATTTCAAATCAATAGTTTTTCGTTTGCAGTTCACCACAGCATCATGCAAAGTTAACCAATCCATACCCAGAATTATATCAAACTCATCAAAAGGTAACAGCATCAGATTAGCCAGAAAACAAGTGTCTCGAAACATTAACGGACAATTCCTACAAACTTTATCAACTAGAACACATCTACCTAGGGGGTTCGAAACTCTAATTATAAATTTAGTAGACTCTACAAGCAAAGTCTTACTGTTCACTAAGTTCATACATATATATGAATGTGTTGATCCAGGATCTATCAAAGCAATCACAGAAGTATCATAGAGAATAAATGTACCTATAATCACATCTGGTGATAAAGCTTCCTCGCAAGCTCGGATAGCATAGGCTCTAGCAGGTGCACGAGCCTCAAATCTAATAGTTGTGTCTTTCGTTCCTCTCTAACTACCACTTATATTTCCTGAATTTCGAGGAAGTCTACCACGAGAAGCGTTCCCACTCTGCCTCGGATTCTGAACATTATCTTTTTTAGCTAAATCTGGGCAATCTTTTATAAGATGATTTCGTGAACCACAACTATAACAAGCCCTATTATTACTTTTTCCCCAGCATTCACTGAAATGTCGTCTTCCACATTAATCACACTTAGGCTTTTCTTTCTTTGCATTATCAGCACTGGCAACCGATGTAGCTGAAATTTTAAAGTTTGATTGTAATCTATCACGATCTCTGTTCGAATATCCCATACTAGCCTTTGAACGACTACTATCATCTCTAAAATTCTTTGATCCAGATTGAAATGATTTGCTCGATGATCTTTTTCGTATCTCTCTAGCTCCAAAATAAGCTTTTCTTTTCTCTTTTCCAAGATCTTCAGCTTTACATGCTCGTTCAACAAGCACAACAAATTCTTTAATTTCTAAAATCCTGACTAGCAAACGAATATCCTCGTTCAAACCATCCTCGAATCTTTTTCACATTATTACTTTCGAAGATACACATTTACGGGCATACTGACTCAACCTTACAAATTCCTGCTCGTATTCTGTAACAGACATACGGCCTTGTTTGAGCTCGAAAAACTCTTTACATTTTTTATCAATGAATCTCTGACTGATATATTTCTTTCGAAATTTAACTTGGAAGAAATCCCATGTAACTCGTTCACTCGGAACCACAGATGTCAAAGTCTTCCACCAATGATACGTCATATCTCTTAGAAGTGAAATGGCACATTTTATGCATTCTTCTAGACTCAAAGACAACTCATCAAACACTCTTATTGTGTTCTCTAACCAGAACTAGGCTTTTTCAGCATCATCACTTGTTGTAGCTCGGAACTCTTCAGCCCCATATTTTCTAATCTTATCAACTAGTGGTCTACTTAACTATATCAGATTCACTGGTGGCATAATAGGAGTTCTAGGAGGATTAATCGGGAGTGGAGGTTGCTCTACAGTCGAATTGGTTCTAATATATTGGGTGAACCAATCATTCATCATCTGATAGAAGGCTTGTTTAGCCTCACCATCACGGCTACTCGTAACCAGTCGGGAATCAGCTTGCACCGTCCCTTGCGGGGGAGCAGGCGCATTGCTTTTAACATCGTCTTCTACAGCTTTATTGGGATCCATTTGCTATATAAAAGCACATTTCAATGTCAGGATTCATTACACTATCACAGTTCATAAATATGGCATGTATAGCTAGACTCACATACGCTATGGTAGTCCTAGAATCGACTAAATCGTAGCTCTGATACCAATAAAATGTAACACCCCTAACCCGTAACCGTCACCAGAATAGGTTAAGAGGCATTACCGGACTTGTAACTCATATCAGAACCACCACACATCAAATATCATCTCATTACTAATAAAAGTCATTCATTCACATAAAATCGAGTATGCAATGCTTAAACATGCATTCGGGACCAAATAGATAACATATAAAAGTTTTAGAACTTATAAAATTTTCAACTTTTAAAAGGTCACACGCCCGTATGAATAGGCCGTGTGCCTCACACAGCCTTAGACATGCCCATGTGTCTAAGTCATGGTAAAACAGGGCATTGCTACTGACTTGCCCACATGGTTACAAGACATGCCCTTGTGTCTTGGCCATGGTCGAACCTGACTTGGCCACACGGCTAGCCACACGTCCATGTGCTTTGGCCGTGCTCGGGTCTAACTTATAATTGTAGGGTACCCCAGGGGACAAACGACCATGCAACATAGCCGTGTGTCGCACACAACTGAGACACACGCCCGTGTCTCTGCCCTGTGGACAAAAATAGGGCATTTGAATAGCCAATTTGCCACCCTAATTTGGTCAACCTACAAGCAAAGAAAACAAGCATATTTGCACCACCATTTCAGCTAATTTCAACACCAAAACATAAACCATTCATATCATATAGTAGTCACCCAAATCCATACTCATAAACCTTACAATTCATGCCAAACATAAGGTAAGATTATACCAAAATATTTTCGTAACACCCCAAACCCGACCCAGACGTTATGGTCAGATCCACGTGTCACATTAAAGTGTTTTATCGAAAACCTTATTTTTACTGAAAACCCTTCTATAAATAAAAACTATTCCTTCTTGTATGATAATAATTACTTTGTAAAATCTCTTTTTAGTTGCGGAAGCTTTATTTAAAATAGATGATCTACGAAAAGTTGTCATTTAAAATTTGAGTTGCGAAAACGTAGTATTTAAAAACAGTTATGGTTTAGGAAAACCATGTTCTACTTCCAATAAAAAAATATTAATCTTAATTTGAAATAATTACCGAAAGAAAGGCCTTATTACAATCCAGACTGAAATAACTTGAAATTACATGCTAAAGAAAACAAGTCCAAGTCGTCTTGCTAGCTGGCCACTCGGAGTCCCTCCTACTGTCGAACCACCTACTGAGGATCACCTGAGAAAATAAAAGAGGGGTGAGTTTTCGAAAACTCAGTGTGTACAACCCTCGGCAAATAGAAAAGCATGCAATAGCAAGTCTTTTCGGGCCGAAGCCCAATTCAATATCAGAACAGATGTAAAGCAATCAAATATGCACGGATCTCACCCATCCAACCGCTACACACCATCTCTATCCCCCGATACACACCACGTGAGGATATAAATATCGACCTACCCATTCGATACACTCTAATGGTAGCCCGGTTGCGGTACTTCCTAACGTTGCAGCAAAGCTGCTAATCATATATTGGGCTTAAAAAGCCTTCAGTGGATCCACGATCGTCAAGCAACCATGCGATCCTCATATAATTCATCTGTTCCATAATTCCCAACCCATATGCAACCTAAACAGAATATCATATGAATGCAGCAGGTATACATGTAACATCCATAAATCTTACATTCAACATATAGGGGTATTTTAGTCATTTTTGCCCTTAGGGGTTTTTCGGTAATTTCTCTTTATTATGGGTTATTACTTACCTTGGCCCATTAACAAGTCCTCGTTGGCTAAAGCAAACAGATACTATGCACCAGGTAGGAATCCAGAAAAGAGGAGGTGGGTCAATAAGACCACTTAAGTACCAAGCTCTCCCTAGATCTAATCCTAGACATGCATATACCCATTGCCACACCTTAACCTTAGGGCTTGTCTACGGTCACAATTAATTAATTATTTAAGTTTTATGTCTGTTTAAGCAGTTATTAGATACTAGGCCCAAAACCCCGTACAAAGCCCAAACGAGTCTACATACATGCATATGGCCCACTAGGCACAATCTCATTCATATGGCCTATTAGGCCCAAATCACATTCATATGGCCCATTAGGCCCAAATCACATTCATATGGCCCATCAGGCCCAATCACATTCATATTCATGCAATCATATGATCTTTCATCACTTAGTAACAAATTGTCAATTTTGCCTATTATGGGCCCTACAGCCCATCGGGCCCATTTAGCCCATTCTGGCCCGGTTGGCCAATACACGGCCCAAGTCCACGGAATCGCTCATAGGGCCTCTAGTAACCTATCAATTTCCCTTTACAAGTGTTCGCGCACTCGTAAGTCTATTGTAGCCAAACCTCCGGCTTTTCAGCATTTTGGCTTTTCGGCATTTCCACTTTTCAGCATTTCGAGATTTGCCGATCTACTGTGTGTGTGCATTGTATGTACGCACCTGGTACTAAAACGTACTGCGATCTCTTTAGCCACAAACCTACAAACGATGTAACTCAACGATTAATCACACACTTATCAAATACGATCACCAAAAGCTGAAAATCTCACATTTGCCTTACCTTGAATGACAAGCCTTAACAACCCTTCCTTAATCACCAATCACGAGTATTTTTTAAATCTAAAACCCCAAAATGCCTAAGGAGTAATTCTGCACAGATCTAAAATCTGAGATTCGATACTAATCCCACAAGAATCAGCCAAAGTAGAGGGAGTAGCGGCGGCACAGAGGGTCTTCAGCCAAAAAGGTATTTAGCTTTTGAGATTTGTATGGTGAAAGGAGTTATTCGGCACAAATAAGAAGAAGAGAAGAAGGAATCGGCTAAAACCAAATGTGAATCAAAAGGGAATTTTAGAATAAAAAGAATGGAAAATCGGCAAGCAAGGAACAAAGAATTCAGCTTCTAAGCACTTAGAGAGAAAAGTGTTTCGGGAACACAAAAAAAATAAGAAATTCAGCTAAAGGAAGAGAAGTAATTTTGGAATTACCTAGAATCCCCAAAATCTGCACCTATATATACTATAGCTGAATTTACCTATCCCCAAATTCCCTATTCGGCTCCACTTCTCTACTCCCCTCATCTCCTAACTTTTCTCCCAGATAACTCCATAATCCCTTCCTTAAACTTCTCCTCTAATCACTCCCTTCGGAGTTCACATCCAACGCTACTACTGGCCATTTATTGAGCAAAAATAAATCTTTCTTTTGAGCAAGGAGGGATTCGAACCCCAAACCTCTTTACCATGTATGTGACACCACCTCTAAGCCCCACATGTGACGTTACTTACCACTCCAACATAAGGCTCCTTGTGCCCAATTCCTCCTTCTTTTATTTAAAACCCAAACTACTTGCCATCAAGGTTCTTTTAATTATTAAACTATAATTTCCTTCACCCCAAAGTTCAAACTCAAAACTTAACCAGGCCTATTATCACATAAATAACACTTGACTAGGAATATTAAGCACACATTTTATCAAAATCGAAAAAGAAAGAAAGTTTGGGATTTTTGCGGCGTTACAATTTCCTTCCATACATCATTCAATCTCAAGCTAAACTTACCAAAATTTGCTAAATAAAACATACCTCAATTGCATACTAATGTCACATACCATAAGAAATTATCAATTATGAGTTTAAACACCAACTAGCCAAATAATTCCACAACTACTAGCCTATACATGCCATACTTCAAAATATACATTTTCAAAAGTACCAAAATGAGGTTCGATAGTGTGGTGACGATCCTTGACGATCCCCGAGCTTGCAGTAGCTTCGATATCTATAAAACAATGCAAACACATATACAGTAAGCTTTCAAAAGCTTAGTAAGCTCGTACTATAATCATCAACATATAAAGATTTATAAGTTCTCAAATCATTAATTCAAATATATACTAACACAATCCATATGTTCATACCAAATCAGTGAGCTTCATAATTATAATTTCATCTACCACATAGGTATCGTACATACCTGAATCTTCCTATACTTATTCACTTTCACTCTCGCCTTTCGTTTAAATATTTTAAGACTTTCTGTCAATTATTCGTACTTTAAACATCCGCACACTTAGTGCTATAAAGGTTAGCCGAAGCTAGAACGATTTCGCACACTTAGTGCGATTTAAAATAATCGAAACTAAGTCGGTATCACACACTTAGTGCCTCATATAGCCGAAGCTAGTTTAAATCGCACACTTAGTGCCTCAAATAGCCGAAGCTAGTTTCAATTGCATACTTAGTGCCAAATATCCTTGATTTATCGCTGTATTCATCCAAACCAAACATATCTACAATCTATGTATAATTAAAACATCAAAATATACTTAAACATCATGCTTTAAGTAAAAACTTACCTCATACTCGGAATTGTCGACTCGGATTGTTTACTCTATAATCTTCGACTTCCCTCAGTCTAAGTCTGAATTCCTCTTTTTTTGATCTATATGTATTCAAAATTAACCCTTTTATTCACTAAATCATTCAAAACAATCCATAGACACATACTTAGGTAATTTTACAAACTAGCCCTCACATTTTCACATTTTGGTACTTTAGTCCCTAATTCATAAAATCACAAAATACACAAAATTTGCTTATACCCATGCTTAACTAAATTTTCATAGCTCTAATAAAAAGTCCATACATTTCATTTATTTCATATTTTAGTCCCTCAAAATAACATTTTGACAAATTAGCCCAATTTACTCTATTTCACCAAAAATTCAAAGACAACACATGTAAACCCAACATCAAGCTTTCATATTTCAACATATAACATCACAAATCTCATGAATTCATCCATAAAATCATCAACAAACTTAGAAATTGAGGCATGGGTTAGATAGTACTCGAAGCAACGATTACAAAAACGTAGAAATGATCAAAAACCAAACAAAACTCTTACCTCAATCAAGGAATGAAATAGCCAAACCCTAGATGTTCTTTTCCTTTTGTTTTCTTTTCTATTTTCGGCTATGAACATGAATAATAGCCAATTTCATGCTTTGATTTTATTAAACATATTATTATTAAACAAGTACTTATTTTGCCCTTTATTAAACCTTTATAAAACCATTTAATGAATTGTTATTTTAGTCTATTAACATTCTCAATGGACAAATAACAACATAAGGACCCTTTCTTTACAAAGCCAAATTAAATAAGCACTTTAACATCTAGCACACAGCTTTTACATTTTACGCGATTAGGCCTTTTTTGTAAATTAAGCACACAAACAGTTAAATTTTCACACGAAACTTTCACACATGTCAATTTAGTTATAATAGGCACGGAAAATAATATTAAATTATTTTTCTAACTCGGATATGTGGTCCCGAAACTACTATTTCGACTAGGGTCAAAACCGGACTGTTACATATGGTCTTACACGAAGTCTCATATCGATGCCATATCCCAGATATGGTCTTACACGTAATCTCAATAACCCTAATGTCATGACATTTGTATCCTATCTATTCCTAAGGTTCAACCAGGACTTTTGCTGTATCGAATCTCTATCGGTCACTTCAGTAGTATCGTACTCAATAGCATTCACATTTCATTTCAATAATATAGCATTTACCACAATTATATCAATTAAGGATTTATACATATATAATTTAATTCTTATTAAACATACGAACTTACCTTGGCATAAAAATGACGAAAAGGACCTAGTCGTCAAATACTCATTTTTCCTCCGTTCTAGATCTGAACCTCATTTTTCTTTATCTATAATATCACATTTAACTTATTTAATCATTATACTATTCAAATCAGCCCAAAATCACATTATGGCAAAAATTACATTTTTACATTGTAGTCCCTAAGCTCGTAAAATGAAATGTACTCAATTTCTTTAATACCCATGCCTAGCCGAACCTTATACATGCTTATAGCAGCCCACATTTTTCTTTTATTTGCATTTTAACACCCATTTTAGAACTTTTTACAAATAGGTCCTTTTAGGCATTTTTATCGAAAATCACTTAGCAAAAGTCGTTTATCATACACTAAACATACATTTTCTACCATTAGACATCAAAAAACAAAAATATCCATCATGGGTAAAGTTTTAGACTTTGATTATGTGTTAAATTAGTGGTAGAAATAGATAGATCATGTTACAAGGATTTCAAATACATAAAAATCATTAAAAGCGGGTCTAGAACGAACTTACAATCGAGCTTGAAAGCTTGAAAAACCCTAGCCATGGTTTCCCCTTGTAAAATTAGGCCATGGGAGGAAGATGGACAAAAATTGGCTTTTAATTTGGCTTTTAAATTCATTTAATTACCAAATTACTAAAATACCCTTAATGAAAAACTTTAGAAACATACCTAACCATGTCAATTTTTGTCCACCAGCCTAACTAATGGTCTAATTACCATTTAAGGACCTCCAATTGAAAATTTCATAACAATTAGACACCTCTAGCTTATAAAACTCAAGTTTTGCACGTTTTGTAATTTAGTCCTTTTGACCAAATTGAGTGCCCAAATGTCAAAAGTATTTAACAAAATTTTCATGAAATCATTCCATAAAATTTTAGGCCATAAAAATATAATAAAAATATTCTTTTTCTACGTCGGCTTGTGGTTCCAAAACCACTATTCGGACTAGACCCAAAATCGGGCTGTTACAACTCTCCCCCCTTTAGGGATTTTTGTCCCCGAAAATCTTACCAGAAAAGATATTAGAGTAACATTCTCACGGTTTCCCCTACCTCATCGAAGAATCCTCTTCGAGGGCAATACTTCCAGAAGCACTCTTTCATCAATCTGGGATCCAATATCTTAAATTTTCAAATCGATATACCACTTATGTCAATCTGAAGTTGCTTTCAACTTTCATGAATCACTTTCACCTTTTTCCTCAGAATCACAAATCGATTCCACCTCGTATATCTCTTTCCAATCATGTTTGAACTTTGAAATACAGTGTCGGAGCATATTGTCAAAAATCTTAATTACTCCCTGAATGAACAAACGAGCTACTATTAAGTCTTATACAACATTTTCTGCATAAGTTATGGATAATTCATTGCGCAAATTCTATCTCGGAGTAATAATAGCATAAATCAGAATCAAAAGTTGTCTCACACTGTACTCGTTTAGTTTACCACTCACTACCACATTCTTGAGGTTCTCAATCTTGCAAAGAAAACATCACTTTAGCTTTTTAATTTAACTAGATTCAGTCTTCTATCAAATAAGATTAATCATGTAACCAAACTCAAAAAATGAACAAAGGCTTTCCATTCAAGTTGTAACACCCTTACCCATATTTGACGTCGAAACAGGGTACGGGCATTACCAGACTTAAACACAATATTCATACAAAATTGAGACACAAATTTCCACTCAAATTTAAAAACTTTTCATAAACATTCATATCATCCCTTAAAAGAGCCTACGAGGCCCAAAACATTCATTAGGAACTGTTCAGGGCTAAACCAAGAACTTTAGAAACTCTCAAGGGACTTAGAAAATCTTCATCATGAAATAGGTCCACACGCCCGTGTGGTGAAGGGACACGTCCGCGTGGCATATCACACGCCCGTACTCCAGGCCGTGTCCAACTTAAGGTGCATTCTGTTTATGACGCCATGCACAAAATTTAGTCACAGGGCCAAGGCACACGCCCGTGTGTTTAGGCCGTGTGGACAATTAATTCCATAAAATAGGTGCAGACTTCACACAGCCTGGGCACATGCCTATGTCCTATGGCCGTGTCTCTCACACGGCCGAGACACATAGCCGTGTCTGTACCCGTGTGTTTACTACTGGCATTCTGTTTTGCATTACTTAAGGTGTAGGGGACATATGGTCAGACCACATGCCCATGGGACAGGCCGTGCGTCACACACGGCCTAGACACACGCCTGTGTGTCTAGCCATGTGGACAACTTTAAGGCTATTTTCCAAGCCTTTTGCCACCCTTTAACACTCGATGACTAAACTTACTTCATGGCAAGCAACATGGCACATTTGGTTACTCAAGTATTCCCATTCATGGTTAAATTATATCATTAATGACATCTAACACACTTTCAGATTGTTCATTTATACAATGGATGTGATCATCTTATTGATCATATACCATACATCACACTTATCATCCACAACCACATTAAAATATAAACACTTTTGCATGCATAATTAATTAATTAGGGTTACAACCCAATAGTCATCTTGATCCATCTCCCATAAACATATACAAAATAATTGTAACACCATCACAAGCCAACACATTTGGCTAACCAATATGACACATAACAAAATAACCAAGTTTCCTATACATGCCATACTCAAAATAATGAAACTAACTATACCCCAAAAGATCCAGTTGATAGTGTGAACGGGCCTCCGACGTTCTTTGATCCCTGAGCTAGCTTGGCAATACTATAAGAAAATGGAAAAGAGAGAGGGAGTAAGCATAAAGCTTAGTAAGCTTGCATGTAAATAATAAGCAATAAAAATAGGGATTTTTATACACATACATAACATAAATTAAATCATCTCATTCAATTTACATAATGCCCAATAGATCTCAATATCATAATTCCCTAATTCCAATCTTACTGGAATTTTATCGTTTCGTAATCTCGATAACTACGAGCTTGGCGTACATACCTGTACCCTTTCAAATGACCATACCTTGTTATTCCTTTGAAAAATCCTTGGGTAGCCCGTTGAACCATTTGGAATACCAAGAGATGCTCAGGAGATCATGAACATATAATAAGGTGCCAATGCCATATCCCAGATTGTAAGAGTATGCCCAAAGATCAATCATGAGATGGTTGTAATAACATACTTGATTTACCATGTTTATTTATATAAGGTGTTGCCATTATTATTTCAGTTTCTTTTCTGTATGTATAAATAAACTGTTTTATAATAATGTCCTGAGAATAATATGATTATTCTTAAAAGGTCCTTAGTCAAGTATTATTGTTGACTAAGACAACAATAATGCATTAAGACTAACATGTAGTTGATTGATGATAAAGAGTTGTCATTGATATGGAGTGTCAGAATCAATGCATGAATATGTGTGTTAGAGAACAACATATTAGACTGACCCGCTATGAGTATGTTTCTTGGATTATTATGTAATTGTCACAGCATTACTCATAGTGATTAATATGTATATGATCCTCAGACTTGAGATTATCATTATCCTAACATCGTGAGCTGTATATTTTGATACAGTCAAACGTACACCGTAACCGGTTGTTTTATAAAGGTTGATGTTGGATATACCACAATCTATGTAGAGGGATATGGTTGATCAATATAGGATAAGTCCCTCCTACATAATGGGATCAATATCTTAGGCCACTTGATTGAGTGAGATTAGAAATGCATGACCATGCTCAAATAAGTTGATATGAGATGTCATACTTATTTGTATATCATAGTCTACTCAAGGTTTCAAGAAACATGGGATGGACTATGCAAGTGTGACTATTCCATGACTTGTGTGCTTTCCAGAGATAAAGGACTTAAGGATTAATACATGAAAGGTTAATCACAAAAGGTTATGTCGAATCATGACTTCTTGTAACTTAGGTAGCAATGATGCATTGCTAGATGCCACTCATTGTTTCTAACATTAGAATTGTTCTAGTATTACTGCTAACGTTACAAGAACCTACAGGGTCACACCCTATGGTTGAAATGAACGGAATAAAACATAGTTGGTATTGTGTTTGGTTGTCACATGAATTAAATTAATTATAGAATTAATTTAATTGGGCAATCAAATATCGAACATATTATATGTACAAGGATGTTGTAAACATAAGGAGATCATAATTCTATTAATATATAAATTTGGTTCGTATATAAATTTAAATAAATATAGTTTACCGAAATCTTTATTATAATTAATGTAATTATAATTTTCTGTTAAAACATTATTATATTTATTTATTTTAATTATGATTATTATGTTCGGATTAAAATTTAATAAATTAAGAATTTGTTATATATATACCAATTATAAAGGGAGTTATATATAGAAAGGGAGAAAAAACCCTAAAAGGTGAATAATATATATACAAACCCGAAGCTTTTCTACTAGGTCTAGCTGCCGTCAAGCAAAATATCTCTGAAAAATAGTTTTGGGGATTTCTTCCATTCATTGTCAACAGGATGGATTACGTAGAGGTCGGGATCATAAAGATTACGGCTTAGATTCAAAAGCAAAACAATATTCTCATTGCCAAGGTATCACTGTCTACTCAGATTAAAGTTTTAGTAATTTCGAAACCTTTTTCACCATGATTCATTCCTCGCACATGGATCCATGGTTTGGATCTCCAGAATATATATATATTTATATTTTTTTTTCCACTGTGCCATTGTGTACCGGTGTTCCAACACAGATATGGTCTTACATGGGACCACATATTGATGCCAATGCGATATCCCAGACATGGTCTTACAAGGGATCTCATATCGATGCCAAATCCATGTCCCAAACATGGTCTTACATGGGATCTCATATCGATGCCGATGCCATATCCCAAATATGGTCTTATACGGGATGTCACCAATTCAAATGTCATGATACTTGCACCCTAAGTATTCCTAGGGTTCAACCGAGATTTCATCACTTCGAGTCTTTATCAAACATCATTCATCATATCCACAAGGGTAATTGTACATTTCATACAATATTAAGTATTAAATACAGAATAAAATGTTGTATTAATTACACACAAATTTACCTCAGTATAGCTAACTATTCGACTTAGTCCAGAACCTTGTTCTTTCCTCAGTTTAGGTCCAGACTTCGTTTTTCTTGATTTCTAAGCTTGAAAGTTAAAGAAACCCTAGCTATGCTGACTCTTCAAATTTGGCACAAGCATGGAGAAGATTAATAGATTTTGGCTTTATTTTCCCTTTTAATTCATTTATTTATAAAATGACCAAAATGCCTTTTTTACTAAAGTTTCAAATTCTATCCATGCATGCCCATTTTTGTCCATAAAGATAGAAATTGGGTAAATTACTATTTAAGACCTTCTAATTAATAATCCATGGCAATTTCATGCTTAAATCTTCTAGAACACAAGTTTTGCAACTTATTCAATTTAGTCTCTAAAGTCAAATTGGGCATCTTACACATAAAATTTCTTCATGAAATTTTCACACAATCATGCAAACACATCATAAACCTCAAGAAAATCATAAAACAAATATTTCTACTTTGGATTTGTGGTCTCAAAACCACTATTTCAATAAGGCCCAAAATCAAGATGTTACACAAGCATTCGCAACTATATCTACTTCCCCAAAGTTAATCATTAACCATTCACAATCTTTCAATAGTTCAAGCCATCAACATTGTCTTAATTTCATATTTTTTCGTAACATTAGATACTTTAAACTCTTGTAATCAAGAAGCATATGATGTTTTTCGTCGAACAACGATGTCATAACTCTCAACACAAACATAATAGTGGTCAACTCTAAATCACCCATTGGACAATTCTTTTAATGAGATTTTAGTCATCAGAAAGCATAAACCGTCACTTCACATTCTTGTATTAAAACACATTCCAATCCGTTCGCTAGTGCATTACTGAAAAATCACGAATTCTTTACTCAATTCAAACAGAACCCAGAACTAGTACTTTTGTTAGTAACACCTTCAACTGTTTGCAACTTTGTTAACATGCAACAGACCATTCAAACTCTCACAAATAAGATAACTTATCAATCGGATAGCTTTAACTCATAACAATATAATTCGATTAGAACAAATCTAATAGGTATATCTCTGTATCATACTTTCTAGAATATGAACTCTTCCTTCAAATTATTCGTCTATTCACCTACAAATGTACAAGATTTTCTTTTCTTAACTGAGGATAAACTTAAATGCATATAACTCAAATTATCTTTCAACTGACCAGCTCGCTCAGATAAAAACAACTGAGTCGATCTCAACTATCAAATAATAACATATCAAGATATTCCATTCTTCATGCTGTTAAACAACTCAAACATACTATCTTTTATAATTCCCTTAACATGCTAATCAAATATCCTTTACAATTGTATTAGCTAAAGAAAACAAAATATCCTGATTGAACCCATTGACCTTAATCAAACTTACCTGAGAAAAGAAAACCATCATACAATTTGAGCTTGAACCTCCACCATCTATACCTTTGCCGATGTCAATTCCTTTCACGAAAATTAGAGAAATCCTGGTACCATAATCACCACGTTCCTATGATTGGACCAGAAATACACTCATAATAGACATAGTTATCACAAGCCAAAGAACACACTTTAAAGATGAGCCATGATTGATAATTTACTAAATAAGGATGATAAGAAAACTGAGATAAAGAAATCCAAAATGCGAATACCATACTGGAAGTCCGAGAACATAACTCATAAGAAATAATAAAGATCTTGATGATTCCTCGGAGAAAATCAGAAGAAAAATAATGCTTACGTGCTCTGGAATCACTTGTAACAGAGATAATATATTTTCCAAATATATATATTAGAAAAAAAAACAACATCCAGTGGAAACAGAAGAATAGCCTCACATAAATTTTCACCATCAACATTTATTCCAAACATAATAGAATAGAACCCCAAAGTGAGAGAGATAAAATATGTTAATCATCAACCAACTAGACCAACAGTGCTTTCATCTAAGATTATAACCAGCTAGCATTCTCATATGATAAGAATTTCATTAGAAAATGTGTAATCACATATATCTCTGAGGATAAGTGA
The DNA here is from genome assembly GCA_025698475.1 of Gossypium anomalum. Taxonomy (NCBI): domain Eukaryota; kingdom Viridiplantae; phylum Streptophyta; class Magnoliopsida; order Malvales; family Malvaceae; genus Gossypium; species Gossypium anomalum. Next base: position 53,151,817 of record CM046968.1, on the reverse strand, counting down.
ATATATAACATACCTAGAAGAGATCGTCATAATCTATTCAATTTCAACTATTACACTCAGACTTCTTTACGATTTAATATCATTTCTCTGACTAATTTTGTCATCCCTAATCCCGTATTATTCCATTCACTAACGAAATCAATCCAGAAGAAATTCCAGCAAATACATACTTTAGACATCATACATGAATAAGTCGATTAGCCGAGATTAACTTTTTCTTTAATTGTGACATTGCGAAATCCAAATGATCTTTAGAATAACCTGACATCTTTTCCAAATTGTATTCACTTGCCAAACTATTCTCAACTCTGACCACATTATTTGTTATTTCGCTACTGAACTCTTTAATCTCACTTGTGAGCTCATTCAACATAAATCTCGTGAAATTTCATTATAAAATACCATATTGGTAAGGGGTGAGGTCGTAAAGCCTCTAACTCGACTCTCATATACACACACATCTGAGTTAACATCCATCATTATTATAATATCATCACAGTTTTATAAGTCACTTCAGGCAATTTAACATACATTTTTATGTTACACAAACTTTTCGATTATCTTATTCAGACAAATACACACACACACACACATATATATATACATTCTATAAATTTTGAGTAAATTTTCACATCGCATTCACTTAATCAAACAAGTCAGGCACATAACATCATATGAATGACAAACAAATATGGATGAGCTTATCACAATATAAACTTTTATTTCGTTTCATAAAATCACCATAACCCATCGAAACACAATGTTCAACTGAAACAATGACATTTTACCCATATCTCTCAACTTATGTTTACTTCATTTTGTACATCATCTGATACGAACTCACCTCGGTGACTTGATTCGAGTTGTTTATTTGCCCGATCATAAAAATGGAGAAGTTTCGTTTAATTTAGAGTTTAAGGGAATTTAGCTAAATGTAGGCTTAAATGGAAGGTTTTCAAAGATTTTTAAGATGGATTAAGGATAGGTTTGGCTAGGTGTTGAAACAAAGTAAACCAAGGATGATAATTGTAATGGCTAAGTGAAAGGATGATAAAGATTCGGCTAACAAGGAAACAAAGTGATTAAGTTGATAATTGTGGATGGAACAAAAATAGGGTTTAAGGGTCAAGAATGAACCAATACTATGAGTGAGTATTGACCCAAGAATCATAAGACACTTAAGGTGGACTAATGATGTAGATAGGATTTTGACTCGCTATCTAAGAAGATAGGAACCAAAGGTATCAATGGGGTGAACGCCAAACTCAAAATTGAGTGATAAGTTCAAAAAGAAACAAGGTAGACGTCACTAGCGATGCTAGATAAGTCAGCTTGAGTCTTAAAAGAAATAGGAAAGTTGAATAACTCACGAATGTTATAAACATTCATCAAATGAGCAAAAAGTCTTCTAACCAAAATAATGTCTTCTTACAATCTATTTATAGGCACTATTATGACTATTCAAATGTTTATTTACGACCGTCCACTTCCAGCGGTTAACTAAGGTTTTTAATCAAGCTTTAATTTCGTTTTTAAGTCATGTAGGGAAGCCAATAGTCCTAACTTGTAACAATCCAGTTTTGACCCTAGTCAGAATAGTGGTTTCGAGACCATAAATCCAAGTTGAAAAATATTTTAATATTATTTTCTGTGTCTGTGATATATGAATTTATATCTATGAAGTTTCTGTATTTAATTTGTCTGTTTCTGTGTTTAATTATGAAAAAGGACTTAATCGCGTAAAATGTAAAAGTTGCATGCTAATTTTTAAAGTGCCTATTTGGCTTGGCTTTGTAAATGAGAGGTCTTTATGATGCAATTGGACCATTGTACTAATGCATGATAAGTATGGACACTAGTGGAGGGAATTTTTATTTATTAATTAAATGGCAAAATTGGAAAATGGCTTATAATGTATAATTAAATAAAAATAAACATGAAATGTGTTCATAATGGGTTGTTCTTGCCGAAAATCAAAGGAAAAATAAAAGAAAAAGAGCTTTAGGGTTTCGACACTTGCAAGCATCAATTAGGTATGTGTTTTTGATCAGTTTTTGATAATTTTTACGTTTCTGTGATCATTGTTTCGTGTTCTTCAATGCCCATGTTTGAATTTTTGTTTTTGTTAAAGATTTCATGAAATGCCATTGTTGATATCATGAGATGAATTTTTGTTTCTTTTAAAGATTTCATGAAATGCCATTGTTGATATCATGAGCTTTGTGATGTTTTTGGATGAATTATGAAGGTTTAATAGATGATTTATAAGTTTTGTCTTTGAATTTTGATGAAATAGAGTTATTTGGGCTAATTTATGAAAATGATGTTTTGAAGGACTAAATTGTAAATTTGATATGCTAATTGGACTTGTATGGAAGCTATGTATATTCGGCTAGGCTATAGTCTTGGTGAATTTTGTTTAATTGTGATTTTGTGAAAAGTAGACTAAATTGTCAAAGTTTAAAAATATAAGGGCTAAAATGCAAAGTGACTTAAATGTGTGTATCTGGATTAAATTGAATGAAATGAATGATTGAATGGTTGAATTTGCATTGAATTAGATCAAGAACAAAGAAAATCAGACTTAGATCGGGGGAAGTCCAAAATAGTTGAATAGTCGACTCGTTTTATCCGAAATCCGTCCGAGGTAAGTCAAACTACACTTATGTGTTAAGTTCATTAACTTCTGTGTTAATAAATTATTATCTGCATTAGGCGCCTTGAGAGCGTGTTAAAAGAACGTTGATATTGATCTGAATTATCGTGTAAGACCATGTCTGGGAGACAGGCCTCGATTTGAAATTTACGTGTAAGACCATGTCCGGGACATCGGCATTGTATCTGATTTTGTATAAGACCCTGTCTGGGACAGAGGCATCGATACTGAATTACATGTAGGACTACGTCTGGGACATTGGCATTATACTCGTTTATGAATATCTGTATCGTTTCTGAACCATCTGATGACAAGGTATGAGTTATGAAAATGAATATGTGAAATGCATAATCTATACAGGTACATTTGTATCGTACTTAATTTTTGAATATAAAAGACTCAGTTCTGTGAAATAGTGAATGCGAAGTAGGTTCGGAATCATGGAAATGAAAATGATATGCATACAAGCAAAAGAGCATGGTTAAGTTTATGAACTATTATGAGAAATAGCTATGAATTCTTATGGTTGTTTTGTATTATATATGCTTTAGTAATTAGACCAATTGTGTTTGGCTTACTAAGCTCTTTGTAGCTTACTCTGTATGATTTCTGTCTGTTTTACAGTTATCGTAGCTACTGAAGGCTCGGGATAGTTAAGGATTGTCATCACACCATCGAACTCTTTTTGGTGCTTTTGGAAATGTACATATTCTTGAGTATGGCATGTATAGGCTAGAATGAGTTAGTTGATATGCATGTAAAAGTTATGCCATTTGAATTTGGCTAACAAATGATATGTTTTTGCATAGTTTTGATGTATGTTTTGAAATGTGTTATATTCTAAGGTGTTTTGGTCATCTTTGAGCATGGAATTGGCTAGAAATGTTGGTGTATTAGTTGCATAATAATGCTTGTAAGATTGGACCCTTAATGGGTGGCAAATTGGCTTAAACCAAGCCTGCATTGTGCCACATGGTCAGGGAACACAGGCGTGCCTTGTGGCCATGTGAAAAATTCAGTAGCTAGCTAAATTTTACACAGTCATGGCACACGGCCGTGTTTGTTGGCCGTGTTAAAAAGTCAGTATAGGACCTATTTTTGGCACGGTTGGACCACATGGGCGTGTCGTGTGACTTTGTCAGTTTTGAAAAGTTTGTTTGAGTTTTGAAAATCTTGAATGGGTTCGGTTTAGTTTTGACCTTCCCTAAATGTATGTTTTAGGTCTTGTAGATCATCTTAATGGATGAATTGAGGATGAATGCTAATGTGTTAATGTTATATGATATCTGTGAATTTGTGTTGTTCTGTAATGCTTTGTCTATCCGGTGACTCCCCTTACCTATTCTGACAACAGTTACGGGATAGGGGTGTTACATGACTCTTCTTTTGATTCTGGTGTAGATGAAAAGGCATGTCTCTTCACTTTATTGTTGACTTAATGAACCCTTAATGTGTTGTTTGGTGTCCCTTCATCTCCCTTAAACTGAATGTCAAAAGACTTGTGCATTCATCTCTTTAATTGGCACCATAACTAGCATTGAGTGCATGAAACTGATCAGACTTGAAGAGTCAGTCTTGGTTCATTTGAACAGCCACCATAATGATCTTTAAGTGCTTCAATATCCACCAAAAATATTCCCTTTAAGCACCAGCAATTTAAGTGACCAAATGCACACTCTTTTATGCCAAAACTGAATAGCCAATTGAATATGATAGCATTTGATTCTTCTTGGCAAATGAACAGCCCTATTGTAGCTTTAAAATATGTGTCCAGCCTTTTAAACTTTCCTACAACAAACTAATAAACACACAATTAATTTATTTAAAAAAATTACACACACTATAACTTATGCATTAAAAAGTAACAGCTAAATTAAATAACACTCTAATTCAAACAACTAAGATGCATAATTTAATTAATATGTAGACTAGATGAACAGATGAGTTACTTAATGCATGACTTAATTTAATGATGCAAACTTAACTAACATGAAAGTTACATAATTAAACTAACATGACTTAATTTAATGATGCAAACTTAACTAACATGAAAGTTACATAATGCATGACTTTATTAAATGCAAAACACATATTAATGATGTGCAAACTATGACATAATTAAAGACTCATATTAATGATGTTCATATAACGCCCCAATTTTTGGGAATTCTGAAAATGTTGGCAAAATTTAAAATTTTATATGCTCTGTCTGCTAGGTGTAGGTTTAACTATGTTAGTGGGCCTCTAGAAGGCCCAAGCTTAAGTTAAAACCCGGTAATTTTAGTTAATTTTAATTCCATAAGAAAAGGGGTTCTGGTAAGCTAGGCTTTTAAGTATTAATTGTGTAAAATAAAACACAAGGAAGCAGGTGGCAAAGTGGCATGTGACACCACTGGGAAGGCTATAAAAGTGGCGTGTGGATGTTAGGGAGGACCCAGGTTCAAGTCACAATGACAGCAAATTAAGGGAATTAATTTTTATGTACAGAAAAGGGAAGTGTTGGAACTCAAGTAAAAGTCTGTCAGGAGGAGTTTGAGTTGCTCAGGAGATTGAGCAAGGAGGGGATAAGGGAGAGAATTTAGAAGCTGATTAGAGAGAGCAGAGTTGGCCGAATAGAGGACTCTTGAGGAGCAAGAGTTGGCCGGCCAAGGGTTTCATTAGAGGGCAAAATTCGGCTAGGTTAAGTGCTAGTATAAATTCGACATTAAGGGAAATTTGTTCCGTTTCCTGACTATTCTCCTCTTCTTTTCTTTTCTCCTCTCTTCATCAACCTTTTTTTTTTTCTTATTTTTCTCTACAGCCGAATCTTTCCATCCTCCTGTTCATCTCCATCTTTTTCTTCAGACGTTTCTAAACCTTCATAGCCACTTGCCATAAAAAGCTAAAATTTCGAAAGCTATACCTTCTTCTGTGCCGATTTCCCCTAGTCAATCCTCTTACTTCTTTTCATCATCTTTGGCTAATTCTTTAGTCCTCTAAACCCTAAGTGTCTATCAACAAAGCCAATACAGATCTTTATCTTTTCTCTACACAGTTGCAAAAAGAGCTGAAAACCCCACACTCATAGGGACTTAGCTGAATATTGAGAACACTGAAGACTCGAATTTGGTGATCATTTGAGGGCTTAAAGCGGCATCAGATTTAAGTAGAAATTAATTGGAATCATTGACCGAAAGAATCGGTGGTAAGTCTTTTCAAACTTAGTCTTTCCTTCGTATTTTAGAAAAGCCGAAACCCCCAAAGATTAGGGAGGCTATCGATTTGGACTTGTAGCCTTAAAGGGTTGTGGTAACTGTTTTACTTTGATAATGTTGTGATTTAGAGGCTGCTGATCAAGGGCTTGGACAAGTGGAACGATCAGATCTTGATCTAGTCACTACTTTCGACAAAGGTAAGATCACTAGTGCCTAAGGAGTGGTTGGCCGAATATGGTAAGTGGTTAATATGTAGTTCGTTTCGGTAGTTAGATTAACGTGGTAGTGATATAATTGTAGGCAGTTCGTGCGTGGATCTCGTCAATGAAACGTCATAAAACAGGTGTGTAACTGACACCCTCTCATAGACTAGATCGACAAAAGCCGAAATGCCGAAATGTCGAAAGGCCGGTATTTTGGAAACTTACGAGTGTTCGAATGCTCATAAGATAAATGGGCTAATAATTCTAACAATCTGAAGTGATAAAATTGCAGTACGCGCAATTTCGTGCATTATTGATATTTTGGGCTTAATGGGCCAAAAATCGATTAATGGGCCAACGGGACCAATTCGGTAAGTATGCGCGGTAAGTGTTTCTGATTGCACGTAAATGGTAGAAATATGCATGCAAACCCTAAAATAGCTAAATTACTAGAATACCCCTTTGTATGGAAAATTACCATGATACCCCTAGGTGTAAAATGACCTTTATACCCCTAGGGTTAACTTTGTCTGAAAAGCATGAGGATCTGATTCTGTATGATGTATGCCATGATTGTATATATGTTGCATGGGGACATGGGATATATTATGGAGGAAGCGTCCTGGTGGCTCTGCCATAAATTATCTGTTCTGGTGGCTCTGCCACATATATCTGTTCTGGTGGCTCTGCCACGATTATATGTTTCTGGTGACTCTATCACACTATCTGTTCTGGCAGCCATGCTACATATTTCTGTGGTGTGTAGCGGTTGGGTGGGTCGAGTAGTCTCTTTACATGGTGAAAGGTTAATATGGGGGTGCATATGGTTGGATGTGGGTTGGGTTTTGCATAAGCATGTAATATCTGTTCTGATCTGTTATGGGCCTATGGGCTTTATTCTGAATTCTGTTCTGGGCTAAGGCCAACATATTCTGTTTCTATGGTTTGAGGTGATATAGGCTATGGTTGGGTTAATTTACACACTGAGTTTCCCCAAACTCAACCCTTTGTTTTCATCCACGCAGGAAATCCTCAACCATAGTGGGCTTGGAGCTGTGAGGGTTTCGGAGTGGCCACACGATTCTGCAAACTTGGTTTCTTTCTGGTGAACTGGACTTCATTTTATTTTGCGTTTGAGGTTTTAGGTTTTTACTTGTAATAAGGCCGCTTTATTATTTTTATGGTTTGATTTATATTTTATTATGGTGGATATGGTTTACTTCAACCATCAAATTGATTAGCTTTAGGGCGCGATTTCAAAAATAATAATTGTTTTCAAAATATCACGACTACAAGCAAGACTTCCGCTATGAAAATGCTTTCTAAAGTTAGTCACTTTTTCTTAAACGGGCTTAATCAAATTGTTTTCCTAAAAATACACACGACGTTAAAGTGTGGCAATGGCAGTGTGCATGTCTAGGATTGGATCCGAAGGGAGCTTGGTACTTAAGCAGTCCGACGGACTCACCTCCTCTTCCCCGGTTTCCTACCTGGTGCACAACTCTCATTCACTTTAACCTATTTTGGAAGTATCTTTTAAAACATCAAGTAAGTTTTCCAAGTAAGCAACATACAATGTTTTGAACGCTTTGATGTGGCGCGTCGGATCCAGTCGTAACGTCTAGGCCAGGTTTGGGGTGTTACAGTTCAAACTAAAACATAATTAAAGACACAAACTAAAATAACTAAAAATAAATGAATCAAAGTCCTTATTTTCCAGTAGCCAAATTAACAAACTGAACTTAAAAGCTTCATTTTACACTTGGGCCCCTCGTGTTTGGGCCAATTCCGATGTCGTCAAATTGTATCATGACATGATGCGGCCTGGGCCGTATCATCATCACATACATATCATGAACTCTTATTCATACCTTTCTAAGTTTTGACTTATCACAAACACATCTTCAAATATCTTATTATCACTTTCAGCGTTTTCGAAAGTAGCTCGGTTGGAAAGCATCTCTATCTCAACAAAACAATTTCATCAGAGTCGAGAGATATCACACTATAATAGGTAGTAATATGGCATGTGTATCTAGACTCACATACGCTACGTTAGTCCAAGAATTGACTAACCATAGCTCTGATACCACTAAATGTAACACCCCTTAACCGTATTCGACGTCGAAACAGGGTACGAGGCATTACCAAACTTAAACACAAGCAAACATATAATTCTAAGTCATAAATTTGGCACAAAATTAAAAATTTTTAACAATCAATCACATCATCCCTAAAATGAGCCTACGAGGCTCAAAACATGCTTTGGAAGTGGTTCGGGACTAAACCGAGAACTTTAGAAAATTTTACGAAACTTAGAAAAATTTTTTGCCTAAACAGGGGTCACACGCCCGTGTGGGCAGGCTGTGTGGTCACACACGCCCGTGCCCCTAACCAGTGTAACTTTTTGTTTGTCACCCAAGAACAAAATGAAGTCACACAGCCAAGACACACGCCCGTATCCCGAGGCCATGTCCTTCACACGGCTGAGACACATGCCGTGTCTCGTGCCCGTGTGCTTGATACTGTGCATTCTGTTTTGCAGCAATTTATGTGTAGGGGACACACGGCCAGATCACACGCCTATCGGGCTGATCGTGTGTGTAACGCCCCGAATTTTAGGCCTAGTGATAAACCGTAAATTATACATATTTTTATCCTTCGCTTAACACATTTATGAATGATTTCTCCTTAGATTTGGGGAATTTGATGATCCTAATCCTTTAATTTCATGTTTTATACTCAGGTGAGAATAGGAGGATGAAAAGAACGAGAAACGGGCCAAAAACGGAGAAAACGGGCTGACAAGGGAAAACAACACGGCCTAGACTTCCTCACACGGACAGAACACATGCCCGTGCCAATCTAACAGGCTCGACCATGGCCCAATTCAACCTCAGCACGGGCGTGTTGATCTAACAGGCTCGACCACGGCCTAAAGTAATCGCACACGGGCATGTCACATGGATGTGTCCTGCCGAGCCCTAGTTAAGTTCTATTTAGAAAAGGGCAAGTTAGAGGGCTCTTAGGCATTCTAAAGCCTATTTAAACACCCTAGAGGAAGACTAAAAGAGGGACGGAGTATGGAGAGTAAGGAATTACTCCAAGGAAGCCGATTGATCCATCTCAGAAGCCGGATTCATCGTCAAGACTGAAGATCTCTCCTCAATTTCCCTTCAGGAGTTTTAGGTTTTCTTTATGTTTTGTATTCTTTATTATTCTGAGATGTTTTCTTATTTAGTTATGAACTAAAACCCCTAAACACCTAGGGGGATGAAACCTAAGACGAATCTTGTTATTATTTTCTGAATCATATGATAAATATTTGACTTGTTCTTAATTATGTGTTCTTAATTCTTGTTTTGGTATTTCAGGATATCGATTCAAGTTAATGCTCTTAGTTGAAGGATGAATAGTCCCTGGCTAAGAGTGACTTTGTCATAATTAAGCGGACTTGATTGCGCGCCTAGAGATAGGGTGACAAGATTTTGTCGGATTAGGGTGAAACCTAATAAGGGAATCCAAAGATCGATTTAAAGCAACCCTAGGGTGTTAATTAAAGAAAAGTATCGGTTATTCAACCAAGGGATTAGACGTTATTAGTCTCGAATAGGGATAATAACATAACTTAGGGATTTCTACGGAACAAGTTAAATGAATAAATCGTTTGGTTCGGAGCCAAAATAACGAGTAAAGTCTAGGTGGATTTTTCCTTAGGTATTGTCCTAAATCAATCGTTTTTCCCAAAAGTAATTTTCCAATTCTATTTTCTGCAACTTCTTAGTTTAATTAATTAGTTAGTTAAAACAAACCCCTTATTTCTTAGGGTAGACAATTAAAAGACAGTCATTACTAGTACTTTTAGTCCTTTAGGTTCGACAATCCAGTCTTGCTAAAGCTATACTATTTTTCAATAGGTACACTTGCCTACATCGTGATAATAGTTAGTCTCAGAATGTTTAATTATAAATTTATAAAACTTATCACGGAAAATTATGATCACCTAGAATTATTAGGTTTTGAGCATGGGAACAGTTAGGAGGCTACACATAGATATTAAGTTGTGTAAGAAAGTAACACAAATGCATGTCTACTTCAGTGGTTAAGTGTCCTATGAAGAGTTTGAGAAGTCTTGGGTTCAAGCCTTAGCTTATGCAAAAGTTTTGTTTTTATGTGAATAAACCCTTATCTCCAGTCAGTAGGCTTATAACTAAATGTGGGTATAATATGACAGAATGGGCCTGCTGGTCTAACGGATAGGTGGCGTGTGGTGTTTGCCTGAGGTCTAAAGTTCGAGTCCTGGTTTGCACAATGGGGGTTTTATTTTGCTGTCTAAGTCGTGTGGGTAGTAGAGTTTGACCGAAACACTCAGAGTTGTCGTGGAATTTGAATTGGATGGTTGAGAGATTGGATGAGAGATTTGAGGAGTGGATTAAGGGTTCGTGGATGGTTTGAGTGATTTGGGGAGGAAAATTTGGGATTTTGAAAGGAATGAGAAGTGTGTGCCGAATTAGAATTTTGGCTTCTCAGAATTCAGCTTTGAGTAGTTTTTTACTCTCTAATTCGGCTGCTTGAAACACTTTGGCTCTTTTCTTTCTTGGAGGCCGATTTGTGCTAAGAGTGTAGCCAGTATCTTATCGTTTTTGGTCATATCGAATACCTTTCGGGTTAATTTATTCTCGACTTTGCGTTCCCCTGCAAACCTCCTGTCAAACCGATTCTTTTTCTCTCCTCTACCTCTTTACACTTTTGCCAAATGTTCCCTTCCTCTCTCTCTCAATTGGTCTCTTCTTGACCGAATCTTCCTTCTCACCCTCACCCTAAATTAATTTTTACTTGACTGAATACTGCTAGTTCTTTCACCCTCACTGTGCCGATTCTTCATCGCTCTCTGCTGAATTTGGTGGTAACTACAACTATTCGGCTACTTTCTATCTTTTTTCTCTTTCTGTCATTCTAATAGTTTTCTTGTAACAATATTTTCTTTTGCTGTCGTTAATGGTTAGGGGTGTGTCGCGATAAGCTATTGCCTCTGTTGTAGCGGGTGATCTTTTGGGTGTAACAGGCTGATTGTTTCCCTTCCCTATATCTGGCTTTGCGTTTTGGGTAAGTGGCATACGTTGGTTCAAGTGGTTTATTTGAGCAATAATGTTTTAGGCTAATAGGTTTCGGTTGGTATGCAGGAGTTCTCGGAGGGCCTAGAATCAGTTCCTGCAGTGGTGAAAGGGTGTAAGCCTAAATCGGTTGATTGAGGTAAGTGATAATCTATTCTTTTGGGATAAGTAAATTAAGAGGGGTCTTGTAACCTATCATTAAGGGACTAACAGTGTGTTATGTTTAACTTTAGGTTGGAGTGCTCTAGAGTGGTGCACACACTTTCGCAAATAGGTGTGTAACCACACTACTATAATCGTAAATCGACAAAACCGAAAAACATGACTATTGACACTACACAACCGTGTGCTCGCTTGTATGGTAATCCGAACGAGTAAAAGGTAGGTGTGTGATCGTAGAGGCCACCATGAGCGATTTCATGGGCTTTGGCCATTTTGGGCCTTGATGGGCCATGTGGGCCCTATAGGCTAGTGGACCCTACATGGGCAAACCACACGAATGTGTGGAGATTATTGGGCCAAGCTATGTAGTTTACACGGCCAAGGCCATTTTTTGGCTTTGTGGGCCACACGGACTTGTGGGCCCGTAATATGGGCCTTGGGCCTATTTTCACTGTACGACTGTTAAGGTTGCACGGGTCGCCCGAAACAACTGTGGACCTACTGTTGGATTGGTAAGTATACCTAGACCCCAGATTGATAAATGACTATTTTGCCCTTATGTGGTAAAATGATTGTTTTTCCCTTATGTGGTAAAATAACTGAAATGCCCCTACATGGTAAATTGATTGTTTTGCCCCTATGTGATATATGTTTAAATTTTAGCATGCTATTGTAACTATGTTGAGTACATGTATAATATTATGATATGACATGACATGTGGCATGATGCATTGCATGGGGGTAGGTTTTTATATGATTGAAGGAAGTGTACTATACTGGTAGCTCTGCTACAAATCACTAATGGCTCTAAGCCTACTATACTGGTAGCTCTGCTGCTAATACTGTTTAGTGCCGCAACCAGTGCTATATTTTTGGTATGTAGGGATGGGTGGGTTGATTTTATCCCCACATGGTGTGTAGGGCTGGATGGAGATGGAGTGTAGAGGCTGGATGGGTACGACTTGCATACTGTTTACTATTTTTGCAATCACATCGTTTATCATTCTTTGCACTATTTATCATTCTCGTCATCTTGTGCAAGGCCTAACATAGTATTGAGATGGGCTAAAGCCTAAACTGATATTGCCACTGTTACTAAAAAGGGCTTAGGCCCAGACTGTATGTGCTCACTATATGTTTGATTGTCTATTTATTAAGGGATTACACACTGAGTTTTTGTAAACTCACCCTTCTGTTTATCTGCGCAGGTAATCCTTAGGAGGATTGGTGCTGCAAAGGGCTTGAAGGTTGCCACACAAACTCGCGTGCTTCTATTTTTGACTTTTAAATTATAAGTATTTTGATTTGGGTATTTTCTGTAAAAAGGCCTCTTTAAATTTTTAATGTTTTTAATTTGGGTTTTATTTGCTTTGGTTTATAACTGCAAGTGATAGGAAAACCTGAGTTTTCAAAAGAAACAATGTTTTTACAAAGTAAACGTAAGTACACAACGTTTTCAAAAAAGCTTCCACTATTAAATGGTATTTTGGAAATGAATAATGGTTTCCATAAAAGCATAATAAGGACATTTTAATTTGAATTACTCTGGTCAAACAACTAGCATTTTTGAACTTAAACAAGCATATTTAAGATCACACAAAGAGGCTTAATAAAGATTGGGCTTTGCAAACGATACCATGCCTTACGAAAAGCACTTCAATGTGACATCACAGATTAGGCCATAACGTTCAGGCCGAGTTTGGGTGTTACAGTGTGTCATATATAGCTTAGACACACGTCCGTGTGTCTACCCGTGTAGACAATAATAAGGCTATTTATCAATCCATTTGCCACCTTTATTCATACATACAATTACCCCAATTCAAAGGCACAAAACAATACATACTTAGGCAACCAAAACATCCACATTCATGGTTAAAACATATCAACTTTATATCTTTATCTAACATATTCACTACATTTACAAGCCCTAAATCAAACATACAAATCTCACATTCATTAGGCTTCATTCAATTATTGTCTAGTTACCAAATTATACTCAAATTCCTCATCTCATCAATAGGTCACAATTCCAAACATTACACAATCATGCCATAAATCACATTTCCAAATATTTCACATTCACCAAGCATGCCATGATCATATCACCATAGACGTTGACACATATGTGAATATACTTAGGCTTACAACCATGTTGCCTATATGAGCCAATTTACATAGCCAAATAGCAAAACAAGCCTTTGACGATTACAAGCCATTACATTGGCTAAAACCATATGACGCGTATAACAAAATGACCAAGTACCTATACATGCCATAACTCAAAATACTTAAATTTATCAATACCCAAAATGATAGCTTGATAGTGCGATAGGATCTCCGGCGATCTCCAACTCGAGCTAGCTTCACGGCACTATAAAAAATGGGAAAGGAAGGGGGTAAGCTGTATAGCTTAGTAAGTCTATATGAAAACAATAAGCAACTCTTACCAATCTTTTTATCAAGTCCAACAATTTAAACACGAGATAATAAAAATTGCTATGAGGCTCATAGTTATAACTTATTCCGTCACATTGTTTGCTCTATCAAATTGCAAGCATAATTTAACATATCTTGGCATTAGCCTAACAACCGTAATCTCTCCTTTGTACCACATTACAACAATTAACAAATCATTTCAAACCTCATTGTAAACATGCACATTGATTATGTGTACTCATATTTCCAAGCATATATCTTAATATCTTTCAATTACCAAAACTTTTATCTTCCAGTACTTTCATAATCATTTTAATAGGCAATTATGTCAATCTTTCCTTATTCTCATATCTGATAAATCGCAATTTAAGTGAATAAAACACACTATTTCACAACTCAATTTGGCCCGAAAGCCAATCACATGATCTTCAACCGAATTTATGATGAATTTCATACATCACAAGTATACGACAATAATAACAAGGTTTTCACAAAATCATTCTCATGGAAATCATGAACTCATAATTTCATAAAGTCAATGCTTATAAACTTTATGTACATACCTGTACCAATTCGTAATACTTACATGCTCTTTCTCTTCCTTTGACATGCGTATTAAATTACACGTTGAACCACTTGCAATATTAAAGGATGCTCAGGACTCTCGTACACATAGTATTGTACCAATGCCATATCCCAAATATGGTCTTACATGTAATCTCGTATCAATGCCAATAGCCCAGCTATGGTCTTACATGTAATCTCGTATCGATGCCAATAGCCCAGCTATGGTCTTACACAAAGTCTCATATCGATGCCATATCCCAGATATGGTCTTACACGAAGTCTCATATCGATGCCATATCCCAGATATGGTCTTACACATAATCTCAGTAACCCTAATGTCGTGACATTTCTATCCTATCTATTCCTAAGGTTCAACTGGGACTTTCTCTGTATCGAATCTCTATAGGTCACTTCAGTAGTATCGTACTCAATAGCATTCACATTTCAATTCAACAATGTAACATTTACCACAATTATATCAACTAAGCAATTATACATATATAATTTAATGCTTATTAAATATACGAACTTACCTTGGCATAAAAATGACGAAAATGACCTAGCCGTCAAATACTCATTTTTCCCCCGTTCTAAATCCGAACCTCATTTTTCTTGATCTATAATATAACATTTAACTTATTTAATCATTATACTGTTCAAATCAGCCCACAATCCCATTATGGAAAAAATTACATTTTTTCCCCTAAGTTTCACATTTTTACATTTTAGTCCCTAGGCTCGTAAAATGAAATGTACTTAATTTCTTCAATACCCATGCCTAGCTAAACCTTATACATGCTTATAGCAGCCCACATTTTTCTTTTATTTTCATTTTAACACCCATTTTACAACTTTTTACAAATAGGTTCTTTTAAGCATTTTCATCGAAAATCACTTAGCAAAAGTCGTTTATCATACACTAAACATACATTTTCTACCATTAGACATCAAAATACACAAATATCCATCATGGGTAAAATTTTAGACTTTGATTATGTCTTAAATTAGTGGTAGAAATAGATAGATCATGTTACAAGAATTTCAAAAACATAAAAATCATTAAAAATGAGGCTAAAACGGACTTACAATCGAGCTTGGAAGCTAGAAAAACCCTAGCCATGGTTTCTCCCTGTAAAATTTGGCCATGGGAGGAAGCTAAACAAAAATTAGCTTTTAATTTGGCTTTTTAATTCATTTAAAAAATTAGCTTTTAATTTGGCTTTTTAATTCATTTAATTACCAAATTACTAAAATGCCCTTAATGAAAAACTTTAGAAACATACCTAACCATGTCCATTTTTGTCCACCAAACTAACAAATGGTCTAATTACCATTTAAGGACCTCCAATTTAAAATTTCATAACAATTGGACACCTCTAGCTTATAGAACTCAAGTTTTGCACTTTTTGCATTTTAATCCTTTTGACCAAATTGCGTGCCGAAACGTCAAAATTTTTTAATGAAATTTTTACGAAATCATTCCATAAAATTGTAGACCATAAAACTATAATAAAAATAACATTTTTCTACGTCGAATCTGTGGTCCCGAAACCACTGTTCCGACTAGACCTAAAATCGGGTTGTTATAATTCCATAGCTATTTAATCCTTCTAGCTACTAGGATTCAACTTTTTCATTCTATGCGATTTGGTACTTTCCATAATTAAGCACATAATCGATAAAATTTTCTTATTAGAATTTTCATATAACAATCCTATCATAATACAGACCAAGCAATAATATTAAAATAAATTTTCTTTCCAGCTCGAATTTGTGGTCCCAAAACCACTGTTTCGATTTCACTGAAAATGGGTTGTTACATCAATCTTTGCTTTGTCCACGGCAATCCCTTCCTGTGATATTTTATGTCCTAGAACAATGCCTTCACAAACCATTAAGTGACATTTTTACCAGTTCAAAACAAGATTAGTTTCTTCACAGCGGTAAAGAACTAACTCCAAATTCTTCAAATAGTTCTTAAAAGTATTGCCAAAAATAGAGAAATCGTCCATGAATACTTCAAGGAACTTTTCCACCATGTTTGAGAATATCGCCATCATGCAATGCTGAAATGCTGCTGGGGCATTACACAACCCGAATGGCATTCGTCTAAATGTGAGAGTTCTGTATGGACACGTGAAAGTGGTCTCCTCTTGGACATTGGGAGCCATGGCAATCTGATTATACCCCAAGTAACTATCTAAGAAACAATAGAAGGCTTTCCTAACTAATCTATCCAACATTTGATCCATGAAAGGTAAGGGGAAATGGTCCTTCCGAGTTACTTTGTTAAGCTTGTGAAAGTTCATGCATACTCTTCATCCCGTGATAGCACGAGTTAGAATGAGTTCGTTGTTGTTATTGCTAATCATGGTGGCTGTAACACCCCTCACCCGTATTCAGCGCTGGAATAGGGTTACAGAGCATTACCAGACTTATAACACATTTTAAACATACATTTCACATACAATTAACCAAATCATATAAATGTCATTCACAACCAATCATTTTGTCCCTAATACGAGCCTACAATGCCCTAAACATGCATTGGGAGTGGTTTGGGACTAAACCGATAACTTTGGAAACTTTTAAAACACTTAGAAATTTTTTTTTCAAAATAGAGGACACGCGCCCATGTGGCCCGACCGTGTCTCTCACACGGCCAATAGACATGCCCGTGTCATAAGCTGTGTGGACATTCGAAATGGGATTACATGACCGTGTCCCAGCCCATGTCTGACCCCATGTAACTCTCTAAGTTGGATCACACAGCCTACCCACATGCCCGTGTGCTCTAAAAATGGCCATACAAGCCCGTGTGCTAGGCCGTGTGCTAGGCCGTGCCAAACCTGTAGGGTAAACTGACTTATGCCACACGGCTAAGTCACACGCCTGTGTGTGAGGCCGTATGGAACATACTAACTTGATTTTAATTTCACCACAAAGGGACACACAGCTGAGTACATGACTGTGTATCACACACGACTGAGACACACGCCCGTGTCTCTGCCCGTGTAGACAAAAATATGCTATTTACCAAGCCATTTTGTCACCCTGTCTTATGTACACTTACAACAACCTAATTGGCACCAAAACATAACATATATAGGCATTCAATCAACCTATCTTAAGCATATTTCATACCATTTCCAACCTCAACCATTACAAAACATATCAATACCACAATGAACCATAAAATTCATACCAAACTTCACTTATACAATTCAACTAGTAAACATTTCTAAGCATGCATCATTATACTCAATTTCACAAGCATATTTCTTCTCTAATTTTTATCATTTGACAACCACAACATCTAATATCAATAAACATTACAAAATCAACCTCAAGTTCATAACATAAGTCATATACATACATTTATACACATAATCAATCGAACCAAATTAAGCCAACTCTCATGGCTATATATACAAACTAAACATAAGCATTTACAAGCCATGTCAAATGGCACAACACATTATCGTATATACCAAAATAACTAAAGTCCCTATACATGCCATATACTTAAAACATAAGCTCAAAAGTACCAAACTGATAGTTGGCTAGTGTAACGATGTCTCCGACGATCCCCAAATCCGAGCTAGCTTTAAAATTACTGTAAAACATGAAAAATTAAACAAAGTAAGCTTTATAGCTTAGTAAGCTCGTATGAAATAAACTTAATATAGCCATACATATATAATTCATCAATTGAATATAAACACATATAATTCATATTAACTAACAAACCTTTCAAATACTCATTCTCAAAACTATATGTATTCTTCATCATTTTTTCGATTTAAAGCTTATATGATTTATGTACATACCTGTACCATCTTTCATCAATCTCATACTCAACCATATTATTCATTTACCTATTGAACCGTTCGGAATAAATTTTGGATACTCGAGAGTCTCACACCCTAAGTGCCAATATCATGTCCTGAAGCCAAATCAATGAAGCTCACACCTAAAGTGTCGATATCATAGCCCGAAGCCAAATCAATGTAACTTGCACCCGAAGTGCCGATATCATAGCCCGAAGCCAAATCAATGTATTTACTAATGACATGTCACTAGAATCTTAATCTATTCCTAAGGTTCAATTAGGACTTCGAGTGCCGAATCATCGTTGAATCTTTGTCAAATGTGTTTGTAGTTGTAACACCTCAAACTCGGCCTGGACGTTATGGCCGAATCTGGCAATGTCACATTAAAGTGTTTTTCAAAAAATATAACTTCGTTTGAAAAGCCCAATCTTTATTTAGCCTCTTGTGTGATCTAAAAGATGATTTTAAAACTAGCGTCACTATAGAAAAGTATTTACTTTAAAACGTTATTAATTTCAAAATCACATTTTATAGCGGAAGCTTATTAAACAGTTGTGTAACCGTGATGTTTTGAAAAGCACTTAACTTTTGAAACCCCATGTCCTACTGCTAGCAAATATAAATCAATATAAATAAAACCCCAAATTAAAGATAAAAATTTAAAGAGGCCTCATTACAGAATAAAATACCCAAATTAAACTATTTATAAATTAAAAGTTAAATAAGGAAGCGTAAGCTATTGTGTGGCCACCTTCAAGTCCCTCGCAGACCGATCCGCCTAAGGTTTACCTGCGCAGATAAGCAGAAGGGTGAGTTTATGAAAACTCAGTGTGTAACCCCATAATCAACAGACAGTCAAACATACAGTAAGCAAATACAATATGAGCCTAAGCCCTTTTTAGTAACAGGCAATATTAGTTTGGGCTTTAGCCCATCTCAATACAGAAACAGTCATATGTTCGGGCCTTGGCCTATTGCAGTAATAGCAAACAGTGTAGTAACAGTAAACAGTATGCAAGTCCTACCCATCCAGCCTCTACAATCCATCTCCGTCCAACCCTACACTCCATGTGGGGATATAATCAACCCACCCATCCTACACTCCCGAATTAGCACTGGTTGCGGCACTAAATAGTATTTGCAGCAGAGTTGGCAGTATAATAGGCTTAGAGCCACCTGTGATTTGCAGCAGAGCTGCCAGTATAGTACACTTCCTCCAATCATATAAAAACCCACCCCATGCAATGCATCATGCCACATGTCATGTCCTAGCATAATATTAAACATGTACTCAACACAATTGCAATAGCATGCTAAAATATAAACATATATCACATAGGGGCAAAACAGTCAATTTACCATGTAGGGGCATTTCAGTCATTTTACCACATAAGGGCAAAACAGTCATTTTACCATATAAGGGCAAAATAATCATTTTCATCAAATTGGGTTTTAGGTATACTTACTGACCCAACAGTAGGCTCACAGTCGTCTCGAGTGACCCATGCAACCTTAACAGTCGTACAATGAAAAATAGGCCCAAGGCCCATTGTACGGCCCATGTAGGCCCACACGCCCGTGTGGCCCACAAAGCCCAAAAATGGCCTTGGCCATATAAACTACACAGCCTAGCTCAATAATTTCCATACATCCGTGTGGTTTACTCGTGTGGGGCCCACTAGCCCGTGGGGCCCAAAGGCCCAATTTGGCCCAATGTGGCCCAAAACAGCCCAAGTCCATGAAATCGCTCATGGGGGCCTCTACGATCAAACACCCATGTTTTTGCATTCGGATTACCACACGAGTGAGCGCACGCTCGTATAGCGTCAACGGTCACATTTTTTGACTTTTACTGATTTACGATTTAAGCAGTGTGGTTACACACCTGTTAGGATTCTAGGTACGCAACCCCCCTTGAGATGCACTACACCTAAAACAATTGACAAATTCATGCCCAGCGTTAGTCATACTTAATACTACAACAGTCACAAAACGAACTTATTACAGATACTTACTTCCACTGCCTCAACCAATAAAGTCATATAACTCTGCAGGTAAAACAAATCTCACACGATTTGGCACTGTCACAATAACATTGACATACAAAGGATTAGAACCTTAACAGATTAACAAATAACAACATACTCACAACACTTGAGACAAACCTCCGCCCTTACCCAAAATACTTACCAACCGACAGTAACTTGCGCTAGACAGAACCCATTGCTTAGGAGAAAGACAGTCAATAGAAGAGAAAGAATAGGAATACCAAATATTTGGCTAATGAAACAGGGAAATACCAAAGCCGATTCCCCCTCCTTTAAGAGAAACCAAAAATAGAAGAGGGAAAGAAAAGAAAATATTTGGCTTAAATCAATGTAAGGGGAAACTCGAAAAAACCCGAAGGAATAGAGAAAAAGAGAAAGGGATATTCGGCCAGTGACAAAAGTAGGTGAAAGTTAAGGACTGATTGGCAGAGGGGAAGAACATGAGTTCGGCAAGGGTCAAATAAAAGTAAAAGAAAGACAGGGATGAACAGATAGTAAAGAGAACGAAATAAGAGAGACAGGAACCCCAAGTCCGAAGTGTAAATAGTAGAAAAATAGATGCTAGAGGAAGAAAAGTGGAGAAGAATAGAAGAAATCAAGAGAGTAGCAAAAAGAAATAGATTCGGCAAAAGACCTCAAAGAATTTGGCAAATGGGGAAAAACATGACTGAATGGCTAGAGGCTCCAAAGGCAACCGAATGGTTGAGAAGAATCCCATTTCGGCACCACTGCTCCCACCAAATTTTAATTCCCCTATTTCCTCCTAAAATCCCTCCTGTTCACGAACCTCAACAACTGAAAATCCCCCTGTTCACTCCCCAAATTTGGCTAACAATAACCCCATTCATATATGTTCAAACTTTTGGTGTTTCGGTCAAACACAACTTCCTCCCATGGCCATCAGTAAAAATAATTTCCATTTGCATAAGTAGGGATTCGAACCTCAGACCCCTAACACACTCTACACGCTACTTATCCCTTAGACCAGCAGGCTCTTTTCTGCCATGTTTTACCCTATTTTATTTAAAAGCCTACTGCCTAGAGACAGTGCTTATTCCTCTAAAAATAAAACTTTTTGCCCTGGCTTAGGTTTGAACCCAAGACTTCTCAGACACTTTCCAAAGCACTTAACCACTAAAATAGATGTAGATTTTTGTCACTTTTTTACACAACTAAATATTTATGAGCAGCTTCCTAACTGTTCCATACTTAAGACCTAATACTTCTAGGCCCAAAATTTGGGGCATTACAGTAGTCTTGTATTCACAGTTTATGCAATATCAAAGCATTTAAATCATAAATATAACAATGCTTATTACATACGAAATTACCTCGGACGTAAAAATAGCTAAATTGATCGATTAGTCGAGAATTTTGTCTTTCCCTCGATCTAGATTCAAGATTCGCTTTTCTTGATCTATATGTAATAAAAATTAATTTATTTAATCATCCATCTATTCAATTTAGTCCAAAATTCACTTTAGGTACTTTTACACATTTGCCTCTAATGTTTCATATCTTTTACAGTTTAGTCTTTATTTCATAAAAACACAATTTAATGCAATTCAGCCACAACCCATGCTAGCCGAATTACAATTAATCCCTAACAGCCCATATTTTCTATTTATTTCACATTTTAACCACAAAATTTCCACATTTCATAATTTACCCTAATTTAAATTTTCACTAAAAATCACTTAACAAAACTTGTATAATTCACAACAAACATTCATAATCTATCATCAAACATCAAAACACATGCTTAATCATCAATGGAAACATTCAAAATCCTTGACAATTTTGCAAAATAGTCCCTGGGCTAGCTAGACCTAGCTACAACGATCTCAAAAACGTAGAAATCATTAAAAACAGGACCAAAACGGACTTACAATTAAGCTAGGAAGCTTGGTTGAACCAAAGAACCCTAAAATGGTTTCTTCCTTCTTAAATTTTTGGCTAAGAAAGATGAAAGCACTTAAATTTTTGTTTTTGTTTTATTTATTTTACTTTAATATCCAAATTACAAAATTAACCTTTAATTAAACATTTAAATCACCCAATAACGTGTCCAAGAATGTCCACTCACCATTATAATGGTCTAATTACTACTTAAGGACTTTTACTTTAATATTCCATAGCTTTTAGGCACTTTTAACTAATAAAACATCACTTTTGCACTTTACCTTGATTTAGTCCTTTTTATCAAATGGACTAATCAGACGATAAAATTTTTAAATGAAACTTTCACACAATCATTCAATCATGTAGTAAACTTTAAAATAATAATAAAATAATTATTTTGGTCTCATATTTATGGTCCCGAAACCACTATTTTGATTTTACTAAAAATGGGCTGTTACAATGACACCTCATTTCTTAGGTACACATTGAACAAGGCTCACCCACGAACTATCAGAAATAGGGAATATTATGGCAACGTCGAGCCATTTTTTAATCTCCTTCTTGACAAATTATTTTATGATGGGGTTCAATCTTCTCTACTGCTCAATAGAATTTCTATGGCAATCCTCTAGTGAAATCTTATGAATGTAGATAGCAGGGTTGATTCCCTTGATATTGGCGATTGTCCACCCCAGCGCTTCTTAGATCTCCTCAGAACATCTAGTAACTTAATGTCCTAATCAGATGTCAACTCTGCAGAGATAATTACTGGCAGAGTGTTGTTGTTTCCCAAGTAGGTGTACTTTAAATGTAATGGCTAAGGCTTTGACTCCAATGTAGGAGGTTGTTCTGTAGAAGGTCTAGGAGGCTTAAAAGAACGACTTGATAAATCCAAAGATGTAAAACTCTTCCCTGGTCTATCTTCAAACCTCTTTGTCTTCATAAGTTCACCAAATTCTTCATTTGTTTCTTCTTCACTCAACTCAAATGGATCTGCATCATCATCATCAGAATTACTGTGACAAAATTTTGCAAACTCTACTTCCACTATTGTTTCGATAAACCTAATGGCGTGACATTCTTCATTTTCATTTGCACACATCATGCATCAAAAATATTAAAAGTAATTTGCTGGTCATTAACCCTCATTGTTAACTCACCTTTCTACACATCGATTAGCGTTCTACCTATAGCTAGAAAAGGTCTTCCAAGAATAATCAATACTTCTTTATTATCTTTACATTCTAAAATAATAAAATATGCCAAAAAAATAAATTTATCTACTCTTACCAGCACATCTTCAATTTTACCTTCCAGATATGCATAAGAACGATCAGCTAGTTGCAGCGTGACTGTGGTGGGTCTTACCTTCCCAATTCTTAGCTTCCCGAAAACAAACATAGGCAATAAATTTATACTTGCTCTTAAATCACATAGTACCTTACCAACATAATGATTTCCAATTGAATAAGGAATAGTAAAACTACATGGGTCCTTCAACTTTGGAGGTAATTTGTTCATCAACATCGTTGTACACCCTTCAGTGAGAGCAACAGTTTCAAATTCCCCCAATCTTCGGTTCTTGGACAAGATATCTTTCATGAATTTTACGTAGTTGGGCATTTGCTCCAACACTTCCACCAACGGTATGTTGATATGGAGTTGCTTCAAGACATCCAAAAAAAAATTCAACTAAAAATATTGCTTAAGTTTTTGAAATCACTGAGGAAAAGGTGGCGGTGGCTTTCTTTTAGATTGCTGATATTGTTTTACTGTGCCATTTTTATTAGCAGCACAATCTGATTTTGTTACAACATTCTTTTGATTGGTCCACTCAGTTGTAAACTGCTCTATAGATTGGTCTGAATTCTTTCTATGTGTGAGATCTGAGCTATCCTCATCTGTAATTGCAACATTAACAACTCTAGGTAATTGAGTACCACTTCTGAGCGTAATGGCCTTGCAATATTCCTTCCATTGAGATATTGAATTTTCAATGTCACTTGACAATGCTTCTTAAGATCTCGAGTTTAATGCATTGGCAATCTACCCTACTTGATTTTCTAAAGTTATTAGGGATGCAGCTTGACTTTGGATCACAACATCATTTTTTACCATATATTCCTTCAACAGAGCTTTCATAGAAGAAAAAAATGATGTTGAACTTTGTTGAACATTTTGTCGTGGCATAGGTTGATTACAACCAAGTGGTGCATTTGTGGAATTCTGTTGAACAACATTGTTGGAGTTCATCATTCCTTGATTATTCCAACTAAAGTTTGGATGTTGCTTCTACCTTGGATTGTAGGTGTTGGAATATGGGTTATTGTTCTGGTTAAAATTACCCATGAAATACACAGAAGTTGGGTTTGATGTGCATTCATCAAAAACATGATCTTCCCTATAATAAACACATGATAGCTTGGTTGTTTTCATCTCCTGAACTACAGCTAGTCACTTTAGTGTTTTGATCATATTAGCTAAAGATGATACCTAAGTCATTAATGAAGTGATTGCATCAAGTTCCATTGTGCTAGAACTCTTCTGCCAATCCCCACTCTCATAGTAGGGTATTGATAATCATTGTTGGCATTCCGGTCCAAAATGTCATATGCTTCATTATATGATTTATCTAGCAAATTACCATTGGCAGATGCATCAACTACCATCCTTGTATGTGTGTTTAATCCATTGTAAAACATTTCCATTTGTGTCCAATGTTGGAAACCATGCATCGGACATTTCCTAAGTAATTCCTTGAATCACTCCCAAGCATCATACAACGTCTCATCCTCTGATTACCGAAAAGATGTGATATCATTTTTTAACTTGGCATTCATATTTGGAGGATTATATCATAGCAAAAACCTTTGACAAAGATCATTTGAAGATGCCACTGTCCCTAACGGTAAAACATTCAACCATGCTCTAGCAGATCTCTTAATAAATATAGAAATAGTTTAAGTCGTAGGGCGTCTTCAAGAACACTCTGTTGCCTGAATGAGTCACAGACTTCCAAGAAAAGTCTTAAGTGCAATCGTGGATCTTCAGTAGGCAATCCACTGAACTGTCCTACTGTTTGCAGCATCTGAAACATTACCAGTTTCAACTCAAACTACTGAGCTTGTATGTGCAGTCTGACTATTCCTGGATTCAAATCTGCTAAAATTGGAACAACATGCTCTCGAATTGGTCTAAATCGATCATCTATCACATGAAAAATAAGAGGATTAACATCCTGACCATTTGGATTGTCGTTGAGACCATGATCATTTAGGCCAGGATCATTCCCTTCCCTATCCATATTTCACAGTTCTTTTCTTCTTCGTCGAAAAGTTCTTTCGATCTTTAGATCAAAAGGATATTATTTGTTAGCAGAAATGCCTTTTCTCATATACTAACGAAAAACCTGTAAAAATTAAATAAGCTAAGTTAAATAAAACTGATGGAACTAAGTAAAATAACAAAACCAAATTTCACCAAATTGCCGATCCCTAGAAACAGTGCCAAAAACTTGTCACGTGTGAATATAATATGCGAATGTGCAAGTGTACACGTCGAATCAAGTAATACAGTAGTAAGTAAGATTGTCTCCTTAAGGATCAGATAGGATTAATTCGGTTAAGCTATTACTATAAACTATATGAATCAGGCTGTGGCAAAAACAGATTAACAATTTGTAGAGGAATAATCACGTATGCAATATTAAAATCAAATAACTAACTTAAGATGTTGTGGTAAAAATATGGAGACAAAGTTGAGAAGATCTACGTTGTTGAATGGAAAGGTTGGGATTACAAAGATTCTGTCCTTATAACACAATAATGTTATGGAAAAATCTTAACCAATCTATCATTTAGATTATATCTAAGGTAGTCTGCTTCTTTCAAGAGTCAGACTTCAAGTTACCCTACCTAAGGCTTTGTATATCTACAAGCTTTAAGAAGGATACCTAGCACTATTTCTTCCTTTCTCTGTACAGAATGTAGTTCTATGTCTAGAGTGCTACGAGTATTCTGTCAAATACTTGCTTGTATCATTCGATCACAATCCAACTCATCTAACCTTTTATACCATACATTCATCTATGTCTAGAGACTGCATGCATACATTTTAAAATAGTTTAAATCAAATAAAATAGTAAATCTAATCAAGATAATGCCTTGGTCATTAAAGGAACTAAAGATTCATCCAGTAATCCCAACCTGAAGAGATTAGCTCATGAGTTGGAAATTAAAATCCAAAATGAAAGTATCATTCAACAACATATTTCCACAATTAAAATTCATAGAAATCAACTAAGATAATGAAGAAAGAACTTCAGGAAACTTTCACTAATCCGGCCCTCAACTCCAGTGCTGCAATATCTTGCGAAGCCCATGGTTGAATGCTTCTCCTTCTTCCTTATGTTGCTGCTCTGTTCCTTAGCTGCTACCTTCTTTTCTTGCATCTCTGGATCTCCCACGAGAAATTGTGTGAGAGGAAAAACTACCTTCTTCCTTTCTTTTTGTTTCTTCTTTTTATAGGGTAAGTCCCCCTTTCAGCATACATTCTTTTCTCCCTCTTTTTTAGGTGGATATTTCTAGTACAAGTACAGCTGGCTGAGAGTGGCACTGATTGACAGCTGAGTCAGCATCTTCCTGGAATTGCCATGGCATTTGTGCTGGCAATCTATCCAACCTTTTGTCATGACAAAACTTCACTCATTCACTTCTTTTCCTCTTTTCTGCACCTGCTATAAACAACACGTAATTCTTTTCCTCCCACAAGTAAAAGTAACATATAGTGACATTGAAAGCACAATCCAAGCTTCATGATACAATGTTATAAAAATACTAATATAATTTCCTAAAATGCAACTAAATTTACTTAAGTACGAACAATTAACCAAGTCTAGAGGCCTAAAATATAACTCTTTTCAAGAGTTATCATGCTACACCATTCCTAGTGCTTGAGTCATTTTGAAGCTATTTTTACTTTGAAATCTAATCATTCTAAAGCCTCAAAACATTACAAGCCTAGAAGTCCTATGTAACTTGAACATTCTTGTGAATGAATTTATAAGTTGTATATATATATATGTATGATGGTGAATGAATTGAATTCTTACCTTTGTATTATTTTGATAGGATAACAAGAGTGATTGTATTATTGCATAATTGCCTCTATATTTATTTGTTATTTATTGAACTAAGTCTACTTTAGGAGTTTATGAATTGCCTAAGCATCTATCTTAAGTTGTATGTTAGAAGAGTTACATACATTATTAATACTTGTTTACCATGCATAATATATATCACTATTGCTTAAAAGTGATCTTTTGCATGCTTGGTGTTTTGTGTGTTTACTTGAGGACAAACAAGGATTTAAATGTGGGGGAGTTTGATGTGTCATATTTTGATAATAAAAATTAATCTTTTATGCACTTAAAGAACTTATTCACGGGTAATTCATAAGGTCTTTTAATGTTTTTTCACATTTGAGTATAATTTACTTTTAGATTTAGTTTTTACATAATTTTATGTTTTTATGAATAAAATGGTAATTGCATCCCATTATGGACTTAACCAATGTGTAAAGATGATTTCAAGTACTTAGTTGATGAGGAAGTGAGGGAATATGCCTAAACTAGAGCCAAGGTCACGATATTGCTTCTCAATGTTGCAACATTAATGAAATTTCCATCAACTAAGTAGTTGGCTTTCATAGTTTTACAACCCTGAGTGAACTGTTATCAAGGTCACGACACCAAGAGTGCAAGTCACAACACTAGCCTTCAAAGTCATGAAATTGACCTATTGAAGTCGTGACACTAACCACAATCCCTAAAGTTGAAAAATCGAGCAAAACTGAATGCAAGGTTGTGACATTAACCTCTATGGTCGCGATATCGAGTGGTCGATGGACTAGATTATTGTTGATGTCGTGACATCAACTTATGGGTCGCGACATCGATCCTAACATTGTTATTGTTAGGTTGTGACATCAACTTGTAGGTCGCAACATCAAGCTAAACATTAAAGGGTAATCTATAGTCACTTTGGTCAACCTTGCCTTAAATGAGTTTATAATGGATGGAAAAAATGTCATTGTTAGGTTAAGTTTAGTCAGAATATAAGTACTACTTTATAAGTCTTTTGAGGGAGTTAAAAAGTTTTTAGGTTAATTCTTAGTTTAAGGTTTTAATTTTTCTAAAGAAATTTTATCTTTCTCTTAGAAAAGTCAATGACCTTTTTTTACTCTAGGTATTTTCTTAAAATTTTCGTTTCTACTTTACCTAATTCTACAATTCAACATTCAAGCTTTCCATTATTGGTGAATCGGAACGCTTTTACTTCATCAATTCATGTAACAACACATTTTTGGGTCAAATCAGAATAGTGTTTTTGAGACCACAAATCCGAAGTAGAAATATTTATTTTATTATTTCTTTAAGGTCTACAGCATGATAGAATAATTGTGTGAAAATTTCGCTTAGGAATTTTATCGATTGAATGCCCAATTTGTCTAGAATGACTAAATTGCAATGGGTGCAAAACTTGAATTCTATAAGTTAAAGGTGTCAAATTCTTATGAAAATTTAAATTAGAGGTCTTTAAATGGTAATTAGACCATTATACTCTAGTATGGACAAAAATGGACATGGATAGGGAAAATTTTCAAAATTTAAGTGAAGGGTATTTTGGTAATCTAGTAAATAAAGACAAAATTAACTAATAAAAGATGTTCATCTTCATCAAATTAGTCCCTTAGCCAAAAATTTGAGGAAGAAGACATTGCTAGGGTTTTGGCTACTTTCAAGCTCGATTGTAAGTCCGTTCTTGTCTAGTTTTTAAAAATTTTTATATTTTTGAGATCATTGTAACTTGATTTAACTATTTCAAGGACTAATTTGAAAGAAAACTAAAGTCTAAAATTTGACACAAGATGAATATGTTTTTGTTTTGATGTTTAATGGTAGAAAATGCATGTTTATTGTTTGTTAAACGACTTTTATAAAGTGATTTTCGGTAAAAAGGTTGATTAGGGACTTATTTGTAAAAAGTTGTAAAACGTGTAGAAAAGTGTAAATAAATGAAAATTTTGGGCTGGTACGAGTATGAGTAAGGTTTGGCTAGGCTTGGGTTGAGAAGAAATTGAATGAAACTCATTTTACGAGCCTAGGGACTAAAATGTAAAATGTCAAAAGTTTAGGGGAAAAATGTAATTTTTGCCATAGTGTGTTTTTGGGCTGAATTGAATAATGTGATGATTAAATAAGTTAAATTTTATATTATAGATGAAGAAAATGAAGTTCAAGTTTAGACTAGGGAAAGAACAAGGTTGTGGACTAAATCGAACTAATAGCCGTTTTTGTAACCGAGGTAAGTTCGTATGTTAAATAAGCTTTAATATTATTGTATTTAAAAGCTTTAATATTGCATGAACTGTATGATTGACTATGTGGAAGAGTTTAAGTCTACGAACGAGTTCGACAACGATTCGACAAGTAAGAAATCTCGTTTGAACCATAGGAATAGAGTAGGATACAAGTGACATGTCACTAGGGTTACCATGTGTTATGTGATTACGTGATCTGGGTGCTGGTCCTGTACGTCCTACCGATGGCTGAGTATACCGGCATATGTTGTTGTTACTTGACAGCTTGTGTGAGCAGCATCGTATAGCTACGCCTGGACTGACAGCTTGTGTGAGCAGGCCCGTCGATAGCTCGAAAGCAATCAATTATGAGATACGAGACTTAGGTAGCATTGGCTACATATCTGGCACTTAGTGTGCAAAAAACCCGAGTATCGACATTATTATTCCGAGTGGTTGACGGGTATGTCAAAGATGAGAATACGTGTAAGTTCATTTCGAGATAGTAAAGGTATGTCCATAAAGCTTAGGTTTATTGAATCTCGAAAAATGATGAATTCAAGGTAAGTTGGTGAAGAAATAAATTATGATTGTGAAACTCATGGTATATTATGTTATCTTATGTTATGTTACTTGCATGATCAATGTATGGTAAGGTTTGCTTATTTCTTACATACGGACTTACTAAGCTATATAGCTTACTCCGTTTATTTTTCCATGTTTTATAGTGTCACAAAGCTAGCTCAGATTGGGGAACGTCAGAGATTCGCCTCACACTATCAAAACTATCATTGATGAAATTTAGCATTTTGAGTATATGGCATGTATAGGGACTTGGTCATTTTGTTATATGCGTCATTATGAATTTGGCCAAATGTATTGGCTTGTAATTGTCAAAGTTTTGATGTGGCCTTTAGCCATGTAACTTGGTTCATTTTGGTTGAAATGGTTGTAAGCTTATATATTATATATATGCATGCATGTGCCAATGCCTTGTTAGTGATGTAGTTTATTAATGCTTGGCAAATGGTTAAGTATGGCTCATTGGGATGTTAGAAAAATCTAAGTAGAATTATACATGATGGAAGTGTGTGTATGGATGCCATTGAATGTGAAATTTGTATGTTTGATTTGGCAATATGAAATGTCATGTATATTGTAGATGATGGTATTGCATTAACATGTTTTAGCTATAATTGTGAATGTTTTGGTTGCTAAGTATACCATGAATTATGCCATTGAATTTGTGTATGTGTAGGTGTAAATGAGGGTGGCAAATGGCTTGGTAAATAGCCTATATTTTGTCCACATGAGTAGACACACGGGTGTGTGTCTAGGTCGTGTGTGACACACGGCCTATCCCATGGGCATATGACCCGGCTGTATGCCCCCTAGACCTTAATTTTGAGAAACAGAATGTTCAAAATTGAGCACACGGACTGAGACACAGGCGTGTGTCTCAGCCGTGTGAGGGACACGGCCTCAAGCACGGGCGTATGTCCCGGGCGTGTGAAGTCTGCACCTATTTATGAAAATTAAATTAACCACACGGCCTAGCACACGGGTGTGTGACTTGGCCATGTGATCTCAATTTGTTCATGCATTGCAAAACAGAGAGTTACACGGGTTAGGGGCACGGGCGTGTGTGACCACACGGCCTGCCCATAGAGGCGTGTCCAAAACCACACGGGCGTGTGACCCCTACTCATAGCAAAAATTTTCTAAGTTCTGTAAAAATTTCCCGAGTTATCGGTTTAGTCCCGAATCACTTCCGAAGTATGTTTTGGGCTTCGTAGGCTCGCACTAGGGACTTTATGTTTGAATGTAAATGGTTTTAATTTGGATGTAAAATTTATGACTCAATTTGTATGTTTGTTTATGATAAAAGTCCGTGTAACAGCCCGATTTTGGGTCTAGTTGGAATAGTGGTTTTGGGACCACAAATTCGACGCAGTAAAATTTATTTTTATTCCATTTTTATGGTCTAAAATTTTATGTATTTGTTTCGTGAAAATTTTGTTCGAAAATTTTGACGTTTGGGCACTCAATTTAGTCAAAAGGACTAAATTGTAAAAAGTGTAAAAGTTGAGTTCTACATGTTATAAGTGTCCAATTGCTATGAAATTTTAAATTGGAGGTCCTTAAATGGTAATTAGACCATTTGTTAAGTTGGTGGACAAAAATGGACATGGTTAGGTATGTTTCCATAGTTTTTTTCATTAAGGGCATTTTGGTCATTTAGTAATTAAAATGAATTAAAAAGAAAATAAAAGCCAATTTTTGCTCATCTTCTACCCCATGGCCGAAACTTGCATGGAGAAGACATAGCTAAGGTTTTGGAAACTTCCAAGTTCGATTGTAAGTCCGTTCTAGCCCTGTTTTTAATGATTTTTACGTTTTTGTAATCCCCGTAACAAGATCTATCTATTTCTGCCACTAATTTGAAGTGATGTCAAAGTTTAAAATTTTACCCATGTTGAACATGTATGTATTTTGATGTTTGATGGTAGAAAATGCATGTTTGTTGTTTGTTAAACAACTTTTGCTAAGTGATTTTCGGTAAAAATGCCAAAAAGGGCTTGTTTGTAAAAGTTGTAAAATATGTAGTAAAAGTGTGATTTAATGAAAAATGTGGGCTGTTATAAGCATGTATAAGGTTTGGCTAGGCTCAGGTTTTGAAGAAATTAACTATATTTCATTTTACGCGCCTAGGGACTAAATTGTAAATTGTCAAAAGTTTAGGGGAAAAAATGTAATTTTTGTCATCATGTGATTTTGGGTTGTTTTAAATAGTATAATGATAAATAAGTTAAATTTGATGTTATAGATCAAGAAAAACAAGATTTGGGATTAGAACGGGGGAAAAATAAGTATTTAACATTTAGTCTTTTTTGTTATTTCTATGTCGAGGTAAGTTTCGTATGTTTAATAAGCATTAAATTATATATGTATAAATGCCTAATTGATATAATTATGGTAAATGTTATATTACTGAAATAAAAATCTGAATGTTATTGAGTACGATACTACGAAAATGATCGATAGAGGTTCGATACAACGAAAGTCTCGGTTGAACCTTAGGAATAGAATACAAATGTCATGACATTAGGGTTACTGAGATTACATGTAAGACCATATCTGGGATATGGCATCTATATGAGATTTCGTGTAAGACCAAATCTGGGATATGGCATCGATATGAGATTTCGTGTAATACCATAGCTAGGCTATTAGCATCGATACGAGATTACATGTAAGACCGTATCTGGGATATGGCATCTATATGAGATTTCGTGTAAGACCATAGCTGGGTTATTGGCATCAATACGAGATTACATATAAGACCATATCGGTACTGTGAGTACGAGATCCCCGAGTATCCTTTAGTATTCCGAATGGTTCAAACGAAAAATTCAACGAGTATGTCAAAGAAGAGAAAGTGTACGTAAGTATTACGAATTAGTACAGGTATGTACGTAAAGTTTATAAGCTTTGACTTCATGATATTGTGAGTTTATGATTTCTATGAGAATGGTTTTGTGAAAGCCTTGTGATTATTGGTCTATACTTGTGATGTATAAAATTCATAGTAAATTCAGTTAACTATTATGTGATTGGCTTTCGGGCCAAATTGAGTTAAGATATAACATGTTGTAATCACATAAATGGTGATTTATTGGATATAAGGAAAGATTGGAATAATTGCCAATTAAAATGGTCATGAAAGTACGGGAAGATAAAAGTTTATACGAGTATGCATAATTAATGTGCATGTTTATTATGAGATGTGAAATGATTTATTAATTGCTATAATATGTTACAAAGGAAAGATTAAGGTTGTTAGACTAATGCCAAGATATGTTAAATTATACTTATAAGTTGAAAGGGGTAAACATTGTGACTGGATAAATTGTAACCATGAAATTATGATAGATTATAATAATTTGTGCTCATACTGTTGAACATGATAAACACTTGGTAAGACGTGAATGAGTAAATTATACTATGAGACTTAAATGACATTCATATGAATTTATATTATGTTAATTGTATGATATATGTATGGTTGAGGTTGCTTATTATTTGCATATAAACTTACTAAGCTATATCATATAGCTTACCCCATTCCTTTTCCATGTCTTATAAGGTTAATAAGCTAGCTCAAATTGGAGATCATCGGAGATCCTATCACACTATCCAACTATCACTTTGGGTATTGTTGAATTCAAGTATTTTGAGTTTATGGCATGTATAGGAATTGGTATTTTAGTTATATGTGTCATTATTAATTTAGCTATATGTGTTGGCTTGCAATGGTGATTAGTTCATTTTTGTATATAGCCATGGCAGTTGGCTAATATTGGTTATGAGTATATTCATATATAAATGTCATTTGTGAATGTGAAATTTTGCATGATTTGGTGTGGAAAGGTTGATATTCTAAGCATGATAAATAATGGCATGAGGATGTCATGTTATTGTCTTGATTATGGATGTGCTTGTGGTATGCTTGAGTTTGGCAAAGTATGATGTTTTAAGCATGATAGATGTTGGCTTTAAAATGACATGTTTAAGCCTTAGTTATGATGGTATTGGTTGCTTGTTTGTATTATGAATTATGCTATTGATGTAACAGCCCGTTTTTAGATCAAATCAAAACAGTGGTTTCGAGACCACAAATCTGAATTTAAAATATTATTTTATTATTTTAATAAGGTCTACAGCATGATAGATAAATTATGTGAAAGTTTCGTAAAGAAATTTTATTGTTTAAATGCTTAATTCAGTAAAAAGGACTAAATCGCGTAACGCTTAAAAGAAGAGTTCTATTGTTTAAAAGCATTATATCCTATAGCTTGAAATATGGGAGTCCTTGCATGTCAATTAGGCCATTATAAGGTTAGTGGAAGTTGTTAGCTTGGTATTTTTGTAATTTTTAAAGTTTATTAAGGTTATTTTGGTAAAATGTTAATTAATGTTAAAATTAAATAAAACCAAAATCATATTTTGGCTATTCATCTTCTCCAAGCCGAAATTGAGAAAGAAAATTAGCCATTTTAGGGCTAGACTTTTGGCCAAGCTTGAGGGAGCAATTAAGGTACGATTTTGACTTGATTTTTAATGATTTCTACATTTTTGAGCTCGTTGCAGCTTAATCTAGCTATCTTGTACCTTCATTTTTGAAACTGTTGTAGATTTTGAGATATGCCATTGTTGAATACTTAGGTATTCTGAAGGTTCTTGTTAGATTATTGATGGTTGTTAACATTTATGCAAGTTTTATAAAGTGATTTTTTGACAAAAATGAGAATTAGGGATTAAATTGTAAAAGATAGAATTGTTGTGGTTGAAAATGTGAATAAAATAAAAATATGGGCTGTTATGTGATTATGTGAAATTTGGCTATACATGGGTTAAGGGTAAATTGTATAAATTTGCCATTTTGTGTATAAAGGACTAAATTGCAAAGTAGTCAAAAGCCTAGGGGTAAATTTGTATTTTGGCCAAAAATGAATGTTTTAGGCTAAATTGAGTTGAATGAAAATTAAATGAGTTGATTTGATATCATATAGATCAAGATAAGTAAATACCGAAATTAGATCGGGGGAAACGAAAGGTAAACGAGTAGTCGACAGTTATCCGAGCAACTCGAGGTAAGTTCGTATAATTAGAATCGAACTTTACTATACTTGCAATGGTTGAATTGAATGTATATAATTGAATTATTTGAGATATGAATGCTTTGATGATATATCGAATCTGTTACCGAGCCTTTGTTGAACTATGTGAATTCATTGGATACGAGTGACGTGTTACTGGAATTACTGAAATGGTCGAGCTCCTGCATTTGTTGCGGACTCACCATAGCTCGTATGAGCTTACTGTTTTAGCTCATTGGAGCTTACTGATTCAGCTCGAAAGAGCTTACTATTCAGCTCAAAAGAGCTTACCGTTTTCAGCTCAATAGAGCTTACTGTTATCAGCTCATGAAGAGCTTACTGGCCATGTCTCGAAAGAGCATGTATGATGATGAATTGACGGACTATTGACATTGTTCACTCGATTATCCTTTGAAGTTCTAATAGATTCAACGGGACTAAGTAATGCTATATGAACAATTTACGGTCTATGTATTAGTTAAATGACTAACATGTGATGATTATGTGTGATTAGGTGATTGTAACACCCCAAACTCGGCTTAGACGTTACGACCGAATCTGGTGTGCTACCACGAGTGTTATTAAAACCTAGAGCTTGACAGTGATAAACTGGTTTTTCAGTTAAAAGCCCTTTATAGATTTTAATGCTTGAGTAACTTGGTAAATTATGTTATCAAAATGTATTCAGCTTAACAAAACATTTGTTGTTAAAGATCCCTCTACTTTAATTAAAACCGCGGAAGCTTCTCTAGTTGAAAACCTTAAGGATTTTATTTGCAGGTTTTTCTTAGAAGACGTTATTATTTTGAAAACTTGATGTTCCTACTCTAGCAGTTTAAATTATGCAACCAAATGCCCAATAAAAGTTAAAAATTCCCCAAATGGCCTTATTACAATAATAAAAACCCAAATAAACATCTTTGCATAAGTTACAACATAATCAAACAATCTGCGATCGTGTGGCCACCTCTGAGTCTGTCGTGGCTCCAAATTGCCTAAGGATGGGGATTACCTGCACAATTAACAAGGAGGGTGAGTTTACGAAAACTCAGTGTGTAATCCCCTACCACCAAAGCGAATCGGTGCATAAGATGCAGTGCGGGCCTAAGCCCTATTCAAGAATAAGGTGTAGTGCGGGCCTAAGCCCTATATAGTAACAGAGTGGGCCAATGCCCATATCAACATGTACATCACAGATATGCAACCCATCCCAATCCAACCATCTCACCTCCCGTACCAACCAACTCACCATGTGGGGATTAAATCGACCCACCCACCACCAAAGACACCAATATCGCGAGCAGAGGTCGCTAATAATAACGTAAAGCGAGCTACTAATAATATCTGTGAGCTACTACTAAATATAGCAAACGTGGCGTAGCCATTAATGTCGGAACACCTGGCAAGGCCACTAGAAAGGTAAAACGTGGCGTAGCCACTAGTACTTCCTTCGAATCAGAATCCCAACCCCAATGCAGAATGCCATGTCATAATATCACATGTATGCAAGGTTTCACACTTAGAAACAATTATGCATATAACATATATCCAACTATCAACCTACCTCTAGGGTATAACGGTCATTTCCCTCTATTAGGGGTAAAATTACTATTTTACCCCTCGGGGATATTTTAGTCATTAACAACATTTGGGGTCTCGATACAGATAACGACCCTTTAGATGGTCTACAATCGTCTCGAACGACTCAAATAACCTATATGGCCCAAACAGTGTAATGGGCCCAAAGCTCACTACTTGGCTCAAGTGGGCCCACATGCACGTGTGGCCCAAACAGTCCAATTCCAGTCGTGATTATGTGGTCTACATAGTCCATTTCATTATTCGTCACTTACCGTAAACTTTGTCCGTCTAGGCCCACGAGCCCATTGGGCCCGTACGGCCCTTCTCGGCCTAATAAGGCTCATAACGACCCCAACGCACGAGAACGCTCGTGGCAACCTTTCACTCTATCACCCATGATTTATGGGCTCGATTTTCCCCACAAGCAACCGCATGCTTGCGAGGCCACAAATGTCGAAGTTTTGAGTTTTCGGCTTTTGTCGATCCACAACAGCCTTGGTGTAAATACACACCCATGTTCATCTTTTTGCAATAGCTTAAGGTTAGGTGTACGATTACACACCTTTTTGGAGAGGAAAACGGCACTCACCACTCGTCCAACCTAAATTCAAAACAATGATCCACAATCAGTTTTTAGTCCCTTGAGTTAACCTCTCTTCCAATAACTCTTAACACCCAACATGATCTACCGCTTACCTTGATAGCACAAGTAGGGTTCAAACCACCCTCAACCGACAATCTTTCTCCTAAAGGCAACAACCTGCATTAAAGTCCACTTGTTACACAACCTTAACATAATCCACTTTAACCATAAGAACTACTTACCGAAACAAGTACTAAGAAAGGACAGTAGCAGTATTCGGCCTAGCCCAACATACACTACAGTCGAGCACACGATGCCACAAACACACCTCTGACGATAGCCGATAAAAAGAAAGGGATTAAAAAGGGAGACTAAAATAGTATAGCAAAAAAAGGAGAAGTGACACAGCCATGATCCCACATATAGATGAAAGCAATAGCAAGGTTCGGCTATTATTAGGAATTCGGTAATCCAAAAAGGAAACTCACTTACCTTAAACCAGCAGGGAGAGCTTTGGCTAGATAAGAGAATATTCGGCTAGCCCAGAGAACAACCGAATTGAGTCGAGAGGGAGAGAAAGCTAGAAAGGTTCGGCTAAGGCTCCCAGAAAGAAAACACAACTTAAGAGCAGGAAGGGGAATGAATAAAGATGAGAGAGATGTTTGACCAAACGAAACAAATGGGTGAGGGAAGAGGTGGAGTTGTTCGGCCAAAATGAAGTGTGAAGAAACAAAAAGGAAGAAAAGGGTAATTAAGAAAGGCAGTATTTGGCTAAGGCTTAGAAAAGAAAAGAGATTTGGCACAGAGGAAAAATACCCAAAAATATACCAAAATGACAAAATCCTGGGAATGGAAAAGAAGAATTCGGCTCCCACTCCTACACCAAATGCCGAAATGCCAAAGTGAGTTCCTCTAGCCGAATTTGCACATCCAAGTTGCACAATTCGGTCCTCCCCTCCAAATCCCTTGAAAATCTCCTTAAATCTCTCCCTTTATCCCTCTTTAATCCTCTCCCAACAACTCAAGACCAGTTTAAACTTCCACACAGTAGAGTTCGAAATCATTTCAAACTCTTAACGTCCCAAGTAGTAAAATTATCATCCCTTACCTTCCATGAGATTCGAACCCCAGCCTTCACAGTTGCCAAATCACGCCACAAGCCACTAAGCCACAAGGCTCCTTTGTGCTAACATACAACCACGATTATTCAAAAGGCCTAGGTGCCAGTGTCTAGGTTCTTTTAAGGGAAAAAAAAATTTAACAAAAGCCCAAGCTTGAACCTAAGACTTCCCAGACACTTGCAGGCACACCCAAATCATTCAACCGCTACACCAATCATGCAATTTGCATTAGACCAAGCAAACTTACAAACCCTACATTTTTAAGGAGTTACAATTCTACCCCCTTAAAGAAATTTCGGCCTCGAAATTTACCTGGTCAGAATAAGTGAAGGTACTGATGTTGCATCACCTCCTCTGGTTCCCACTTGGCCTCTTCTGCGCTGTGATTACACCAAAGCACCTTGACCAGCGGAATAGATTTCTTCCTC
Organism: Gossypium anomalum; assembly: GCA_025698475.1. Lineage (NCBI taxonomy): Eukaryota > Viridiplantae > Streptophyta > Magnoliopsida > Malvales > Malvaceae > Gossypium > Gossypium anomalum. The sequence goes on along the minus strand of CM046968.1, from coordinate 53,112,967 downwards.
AATACTTTAACATCACGCTTTAATATCTGCACTGGTTCCTCCTCAATAGTTAAATTAGGCCTAACCTTGATTTTCTCAACCGGCACTAAGTGCGAGGGATCAGAACGGTACCACCTTAGCATTGAGACATGAAATACATCATGAATTCTATCCAACTCCAGAGGCAATTCAAATTGATAGGCGATCGATCCCACACGCTTAAGTATACAGTATGGTCCAATAAATCTAGGGCTAAGCTTGCCCTTCCGCCCAAACCTCAAGATTTTCTTCCACGGCGACACTTTAAGAAAGACATAATCCCCCACAGCGTACTCGATCTTTTTACATTTTAGATCCGCATAAGACTTCTACCTATTAGACGCCTCCTTTAACCGGTCTCGAATCAGTTTTGCCTTGTCCTCTGTATCAGAAATTAGCTCCGACCCCAAAATTCGTTGCTCACCCAGCTCAGTCCAACAGGTAGGAGTACGACACCTACGACTATATAACGCTTCGTACGATGCCATTCGAATACTAGACTGGTAGTTGTTGTTATATACAAACTCCGCCAACGAAAAATAATCCTCCCAGCTACCCCTAAAATCAATTACACAACTTCTTAATATGTCTTCCAATATCTGAATCACCTTTTCAGACTGCCCATCCGTCTGAGGGTGGAACGCAGTACTGAAATCCAGTCATGTACCCAAAGCCTCGTGTAACTTCTTCCAAAACCGAGATGTGAACCTAGGATCTCTGTCAAATATGATAGAAACTAGTACATCATGCAGTCTTAAAATCTCGGCCACATACAACTTAGCTAACTTCTGTAATGAGTAGTTAGTGCGAACCGGTATAAAATGAGCAGACTTAGTTAATCAGTCCATAACCACCCAAATCGAATCCTTTTTAGTAGGCGTAAAGGGTAGCCCACTCACAAAATCCATGGTTACCCTCTCCCACTTCTAGAGTGGAATTTTAACTTGCTGCAGTAACCCAGAAGGTAGTTGATGCTCAGCCTTAATTTATTGGCATGTCAGGCACTTACTCACATAATTTGTAACTTAGCGTTTCAACCCTGGCCACTAATGCAGCTCATGAAGGTCTCGGTATAATTTGTTTTCGCCTGGATTCATAGCATATGGACTACTATACACCTCACGCAATATAGACTGCCTCAGATCATGATCCCTCGGTATACAAACTCTCCAACGGAAACATAGTACCCCCTCACTGTTCAACCTAAATTTCACAGTTTCACCACTCTCGACTTGTCTAAAACGAGGAACCAATGACTCATCCAACAACTGTTTCTCCCTAATTTAATTAGTCCAAGTGGGTCTCACTTACAGTTTAGCTAACAAGCTACCATCATCGAACAGGCTGAGACGAGCAAACATTGCTCTTAAATCAGACACAACTCTATGGCTCAGTGCGTCAGCTACCACATTAGCTTTACCATGGTGATATTCAATTGAACAATCATAATCTTTAAGCAACTCAATCCACCTTCATTGCCTAAGTTTCAACTCCTTCTGAGTAAGGAGGTACTTGAGGCTTTTATGATCCGTGTAAATAATCGCCCTTTCACCATACAAATAATGCCTCCAAATCTTTAGTGCAAAAACTACCGCAGCTAACTCCAAATCATGAGTGGGATAATTCACCTTGTGAGGTTTAAGTTACCAAGGCGCATAAGCAACCACCTTTCCTTCTTACATCAATACACAACCCAATCCAACGTGTGACGCATCACTGTAAACAGTAAATTCCTTCCCAGACTCTGGCTGTATATCAAAACAGGGGCCTCAATTAGAATTTTCTTCAGTTTCTCAAAACCCTCTTGCTGCTTATCAGTCCAAACAAACGACACCCCTTTGTGCAGTAACTTAGTCAGAGGTGCAGCCAACAGTGAAAACCCTTCCACAAAACGTCTATAATACCCAGCCAAACCTAGAAAGCTTCGAATCTCAGATACAATTTTTGGTGGTTTCTAATCCAATACGGCTTTGATTTTTTGAAGATCCACCCTAATCCCCTCGGCAGACACCACTTGACCCAAAAATGTCACCTCTCGCAGCCAGAACTTACACTTGCTGAATGTTGCGTACAACTGCTTCTCCCTCAGAATTTGCAGAACAACACGAAGATGTTCATCATGTTCCTCCTCGGTTCTCAAATACACCAAAATATCATCTATGAACACCACCACGAACCTATCCAGATAGGGTTGAAATACTCAGTTTATTATGTCTATGAAAACAGCTGGTGCATTCGTTAACCCAAACGGCATTGCTATGAACTCGTAGTGACCATAACGAGTCCTAAACACTATCTTATACAAATCAGCTTACTTAACCTTTAGTTGATGGTACCCAGATCGAAAATCTATTTTGGAGAACACTGCAGCTTCTCACAACTGATCAAACAGATCATCTATCCTTGGTAAAAGGTATTTTTTCTTGATGGTTAATTTATTTAGTTGACGATAATCAATGCACATGCGCATGGATCCATCCTTCTTTTTCACAAACAATACTGGTGCTCCCCACGGAGACACACTCGATCGAATGAATCATCGATCTAACAGCTCTTGGATTTGAGCCTTTAACTCCACTAGCTCCTTCTGTACCATCCTATATGGGGCGATGGACACTGGAGTCGTTCCAGGTAGAAGCTCAATACCAAATTCAACCTCACGGTCTGGAGGCAACCCCAGAAGCTCTTCAGGAAAAACATCCAAAAACTCCTTAACTGTTCTGACATCCTCAACAGAAGGACTTTTAGTCTCAGAATTACTAACGTATACCAGGAATGACTCACAACCCTTGTGGACCAGCTTCTCGACCCTTAACATCGAAATCACATTCGACAAATAATCTCTTTGCTCCCCTATCACAATCACCTCCTCATCCCCTGAAGTCTTCAACACCAACCGCTTAGCAGCATAATCCAACTTCGCACGATGTTTCACTAGCCAATCCATGCCTAAAATAATATCAAATTCCCGAACGGTAGTTCCATCAAATTTGCCGGAAAGACCACCCCTTGAACCTCTAAGGGCACATCCTTGAATAACTTATTCACTCTAACCGATTGTCCTAGTGGACTCAACACCGTCATTTCACTAACAGTATTTTTAAACTAAAAACCCTACGTCTCGGACACAGTGCATGCAATATACGAGTGTATAAATCCAATATCAATTAAGGCTATATATGGTATATTATAAATTAGGAACGTACCAGTTATGATGTTAGGGGCATCACCATCCTCTCGACGACGAGCAGCATAAACCAAGGCTGATTGTCTCACCTCAGTGTTACCTGTGCCTCTGCTCGATGCTCCACGACCTTGTCCAATCCTATTTCCACCTCTGGCCTGACCACGGCCTCTTGGTGGTGGTTGACCACCTCTCACAGGCTGCACTACACCCTGTCCTGTAACTTGCGTCTGAGTAACCTCTTGAATACAGTTCTTAACCTGATGATCCATTGACCTACATCTAAAGCATGCCCCTATTCGTTTCTAGCACTCACCTTGGTGAGCTCTTTCACAATCAGCGAAAGGCTGCGGTCTTGCAGCAACAACAGAGACTCCAGCCCGGACAGGCCCATCAAACTTGGCCCTCTTAATAGGCCTACCTGAAGAACCCGAGGATCCAAAATCCCTCATATTTCTGCCTTTATCCTTTTCACGGTTCTGGCGCTCAAAGCACTTTACATCCTCAGCAATCTTTACTTCCTCAACTAGGACAGCAAAGTCCCGCTCCCTTTGTGGAGCTATCAGCACACGCACTCATCTCGAAGCCCATTCTCAAACCGTACACAGCGTTCGTACTCGGTTGTAACTATCCCGTGAGCATACCGACTTAGCCGCAAAAACTCTACGTCATACGCTGCCACAGTCTTATTTCCTTGGGTCAAACTCAGAAATTCCTTCCTTTGGGCCTCCACATAACCTGCGCCCACATACTTCCCTGAAAAGGCTGCTTTGAAGAAATCCCACGTCAGACGGTCATCTTGTGCACCTTCTCTCACAGAGAGCCACCATTGGTAAGCCTTATCTCGCAAAAACGATACCGCCCCTTTTAACTTTTACCCCACAGTACAATTAAAGTCATCGATTATTCGCTCCGTAGCCTCCAACCAATATTCTGCCACATTAGGAGCTACACCAAAAACACCTCTAAAGATTTCTGCCCCATTAGATCGGAGTCGCTTAGAAATTGACCCCCGGCCCACTGTTCCCGTACTCGCTCTAGCAACCCTTTCAAGAACTCACAACATTGCCTGAGACAAACCATCATCCCTATCTACTTGATCATGGGACCCTGTTTCAGTTACCGATGAAGTTGGTGCCCCCCTAGCAGGCATGTGACCCGATACTGAAGACCCAGCTCTAGCACTTCCTCGGCCTCTACCACAGCCTCGTGTACCCCTTCTACGAGTACCTCTAGTACTCATATCGAAATACATTTAGAAGTTTTATGCTATCAATTTTTAATTCCAGTAATCATTAATGGATATTTTATGATAAATAGTATTTAGAGTTTTGTTTTCGCAAATTGAGATCTCCCTACCGTTGTCAGTCTTCTACGATCTCAGTTTATTCTATCTAGAACGTTCCAGTATAGGTATCTATAACAGTTTCTCAGCATAACATTACAGTTTATAGCAGTAAATAATGGCAGAGAACTTACAGATTTGGCACCGGAGGCTTGGTGTGCCACATTTCAAGTAACATCATTTCAAAAACAAGTCAAATTCTGTTGAAATCATCATCATTTTTTTTCCAAAACCAAATTTTAGAAAAAAAAAACTATTCAAAATCCCTAATTTTGAAAGAAATAAAAATTTTTCGCCACCGATTCCACAGTCGAGTTTTCTAACCTAGCTCTGATACCACTAAATATAACACCCCAAACCCGGCCTAGACGTTACAGCTGAATCTGGTGTACTACCACGAGTGTTATTAAAACCTAGAGCTTGATGGTGATAAACTGGTTTTTCGGTTAAAAGCCCTTTATAGATTTTAAGGCTCGAATAACTTGTTAAATTATGTTATCAAAATGTATTCAGCTTAACAAAACATTTGTTGTTAAAGATCCCTCTACTTTGATTAAAACCACGGAAACTTCTCTAGTTGAAAACCTTAAGGATTTTATTTGTAGGTTTTTCTTAGAAAACGTTATTATTTTGAAAACCCGATGTTCCTACTCTAGCAGTTTAAATTACGTAAGCAAATGCCCAATAAAAGTTAAGAATTCCCCAAATGGCATTATTACAATAATAAAAACCCAAATAAACATATTTGAATAAGTTACGACATAATCAAATAATCTGCGGTCGTGTGGCCACCTATGAGTCTCTCGTAGCTCCAAATTGCCTAAAGCTGGGGATTACCTGCACAATTAACAAGGAGGGTAAGTTTACAAAAACTCAGTGTGTAATCCCCTACCAGTCAAACAGTAATCAGTGCATACAGTACGGTCTGGGCCTAAGCCTTATTCAATAATAGTGTAGTCTGGGCCTAAGCCCTATACAGTAACAGAGTGGGCCAGTGCCCATATCAATATGTACATCACAGATATGCAACCCATCCCAATCCAACCATCTCACCTCCCATACCAACCAACTCACCATGTAGAGATTAAATCGACCCACCCAGCCAGTACACCAATATCGCAGCAAGGCTGCTAATAATAATGTAGCAGAGCTGCCAAATATAGTAAATGTGGCTTAGCCACTAATGTCAGAATACGTGGGGAGGCCACTAGAACGGTAAAACGTGGCATAGCCACTAGTACTTCCTCCGAATCAGAATCCCAACCCCCAATGCAGAATGTCATGTCATAATATCACATGTATGCAAGGTTTCACACTCAGATACAATCATGCATATAACATATATCCAACTATCAACCTACCTCTAGGGTATAACGGTCATTTCCCTCTATTAGGGGTAAAATAGTAATTTTACCCCTCGGGGGTATTTTAGTCATTAACAACATTTCAGGTCTCGGTATAGATAACGACCCTTTAGATGGTCTACAGTCGTCTCGAATGACTCAGATAACCTATATGGCCCAAACGATGTAATGGGCCCAAAGCTCACTACTTGGCCCAAGTGGGCCCACATGCACATGTGGCCCAAACAGTCCAATTCCAATCGCGATTATGTGATCTACATAGTCCATTTCATTATTCGTCACTTACTGTAAACTTTGTTCGTGTGGGCCCACGAGCCTATTGGGCCCGTAAGGCCCATCTCGACCCAACAAGGCCCATAACGGCCCCAACGCACGAGAACGCTTGTAGCAGCTTTTCACTCTATCACCCATAATCTGTTGGCTCGATTTTCCTCACAAGCGATTGCACGTTTGCTAGGCCACAAATGCCGAAGTTTCAGCATTTTGGTTTTTCGGCTTTTGCCGATCCACAACAGCCTTGGTGTGAATACACACCTATGTTCATCTTTTTGCAATAGATTAAGGTTGGGTGTACGATTACTCAACTTTTTGGAGAGGAAAATGGCACTCACCACTCGTCCAACCTAAATTCAAAACAATGATCCACAATCAGTTTTTAGTCCCTTGAGTTAATCTCTCTTCCAATAACTTTTAAAACCCAACATGATATACCGCTTACCTTGATAGCACAAGTAGGGTTCAAACCACCCTCAACCGATAATCACTCTCCTAAAGGCAACAACTTGCATTGAAGTCCACTTGTTACACAACCTTAACATAATCCACTTTAATCATAAGATCTACTTACCGAAACAAGTACTAAGAAAGGACAGTAGCAGTATTCGACCTAGCCCAACATACATTACAGTCGAGCACAAGATGCCACGAACACACCTCTGAGATAGCCGACAAAAAGAAAGGGATTAAAAAGGGAGACTAAAATAGTATAGTAAAAGAATGAGAAGTAACACAGCCATGATCCCACATATAGATGAAAGCAATAGCAAGGTTCGGCTATTGCTAGGAATTCGGTAATCCAAAAAGAAAACTCACTTACCTTAAACCAGCAGGGAGAGCTTCGGCTAGATAAGAGAATATTCGGCTAGCCTAGAGAACAACCTAATTGAGTCGAGAGGGAGAGAAAGCAAGAGAGGTTCAGTTAAGGCTCCTAGAAAGAAAACGCAGCTTAAGAGCAGGAAGGGGAATGAATAAAGATGTGAGAGATGTTCGACCAAACCAAATAAATGGGTGACGGAAGAGGTGGAGTTGTTCGGCCAAAGTGAAGTGTGAAGAAACAAAAGGGAAGAAAAGAGTAATTAAGAAAGGCAGTATTCGGCTAAGGCTTAGAAAAGAAAGGAGATTCGGCACAAGGGAAGAAAAATACCCAAAAATATACCAAAAATGACAAAATCGCAGGAATGTTAAAGAAGAATTTGGCTCCCACTCCTACACCAAATGTCGAAATGCCAAAGTGAGTTCCCCTAGCCGAATTTGACATCCAAGTTGCACAATTTGGCTACAACACTCCTCCCCTCCAAATCCCTTGAAAATCTCCTCAAATTTGTCCCCTTATCCCTCCATAATCCTCTCCTAACAACTCAAGACCAGTTCAAACTTCTACATAGTAGAGTTTGAAATCACTTCAAACTCTTGCAGTCTCAAGTAGCAAAATTATCATCCCTTGCCTTCCATGGGATTCAAACCCCAGCCTTCATAGTTGCCAAATCACTCCACAAGCCACCAAGCCACAAGGCTCCTTTATGCTAACATACAACCACGATTATTCAAAAGGCCTAGGTGCCAGTGTCCAGGTTCTTTTAAGAAAAAAAACAAAAATTTAACAAAAGCCCAAGCTTGAACCCAGGACTTCCCAGACACCTCTAGGCACACCCAAATCATTCAACCGCTACACCAATCATGCAATTTGCATTAGACCAAGCACACTTACAGACCCTACATTTTTGGGGCGTTACAATGATGGTTATATTGAATTGTTGGCATGTTATTATTGTATTTGATTACTTTATATGGTAAGTTTAATTCTGAATTATATGGGCTTACTAAGCTTAGGAGCTTACTCTATTTTTGTTTCTATGTCTTATTGAGGTTCGTTAGCTCGCTCGTTCCGGACAAGTCAGAGTTGCACGTCACACTATCCAAATTTTTGTTTGGTATTTTGAACTTATGAACTTTTGTAAATATGACATGTATAGGCTAGTTTGATATATGTTTTGGAATCATGGTTTGAGTATGAAATTGTATATAAGTTAAGCCATGTGATTTGGCTTATTTGGTACCATGTTTTGGTTGTATATATATGTGTGTTTGAATATGGTATATTTTGGTATGATAATGTTTGAATGAAATTATGCAAAGGTAGTCTTGATTTATGGATGTTAAATGGATGAATTGTATATGTTGCTATATAGGTATATGGACATGTAAATGGTAAGTTTGGATATGGCTTATAATGTGTATTGAATTGTTCATTTAGTTACAAATTGAGTTGCTTAAATGTGGTCAAATATGAATGTAAATACTTATGTTTTAGGGTGGCAAGTTTGGCTATTCAAATGGCCTATTTTAGTCTACCCGGGCAAAGACACAGGCGTGTATCTCAGCCGTGTGCAACAAACGGTCACGTTACACGATCGTATGTCCCCTGCGGTACCCTACGAATTAAAGTCAGTATACCCTCCAGTTTTGACACAGCCTAGACACATGGTCGTGTGTGGCACACGAGCTAGCACACGAGCGTGTGGTCGGCCGTGTAGCCAAGTCAGTAGTCTCCCTAATTTTCACACGGCCTGGTACACAGGCGTGTCTTGTGGTCGTATGGACAAGTCAATATGTATGCCCTGTTTTGCCACAGCTTAGACACGCGAGCGTGTCTAATGCTGTGTGAGGCACATGGCCTGTTCACACGGATGTGTGACACTTGAAAAGTTAAAAATTTTCTAAGTTTCTGAAACTTTCATATGTTACCGATTTAGTCCCGAATGCATGGTTTAGGCTTTGTATGCTCAATTTAAGTTCATACTGAATATGAATAACTTATATTTATTGAAATGAGATGATATTTGATGTATGATTGCTCTAAACTGAGTTACAAGTCCGATAATGCCTCTTAACCTATTCCGGCGACGGTTACGGGTTAGGGGTGTTACAATTGAAGTTGTGTAGATGTGTGCAAGTGAGGGTGGAAAATGGCTTGGTAAATAACCTTGTTTTTGTCCACACGAGTAGACACATGGGCGTGTCTCTAAGCTGTGTCTGACACACGGTCAGCCTCATGGGTGTGTGTCTAAGCCGTGCGTGACACAAGGTCAACCTCATGGGCGTGTGATCTGGCCGTGTGTCACCTGTACCTAAATTGTTACAAAATAGAATGCTCAGTATTGAGCACATGGGCAAAGATATGGGCGTGTGTCTCAACCGTGTGACTTCAATTTGTTGATGACATCATAAACAGAGAGTTACACGAGTTAGGGACATGGGCGTGTGTGACCACACAGCCTGCCCACACAAGCGTGTCCCAAGCCACATGGGCGTGTGACCCCTGTCGGTTTAGTCCCGAACCACTCCAAATGCATGTTTTGGGCCTCGTAGGCTCGTTTAATATTTTTGAAAATTTTTAAATTTGAGTGGAAATTCATGTCTCAGTTTTGAATGTTTGTTTGAGTTTAAGTCCGGTAATGCTTCCTACCCTGTTCCGATGTCGAATACGGGTAAGGGGTGTTACAGTCCGGTAATGCCTCGAGCCCTATTCCAGCGTTGAATACGGGTAAAGGGTGTTACAATTCAAGGATTTCAACAAAAGACATTGAGCATTTCTAACCTCTTTTAATTTCAGTTATTTTCTTCATTGTTTTTAGCATGAAATTGATTAGTTGTATTGATTTTACATTAGGTGTGGACTAATTACGTAAGTAGTTGATTAATTGAAATGTAAAGTGGTGAATTTTAGGTTAGGGACTAAATTGTAAAATTTAGACTAAATTGAATCATTTGAAACAATTTAAAATTGACAACTCTAGGGAACTATTTAGATAGGTGAGGCTGAGAGGAGAACCTATTATGTAATAATTATTTAGTTCATTTAACCTAGTAAGACTGAGAAGTAAATTGGATTAAATTGCTTATTTATGTTAAAATTGAGATTGAGAGGTGACTAAATAGGAAAATTAGGAATTTAGTCCCCTAAGCTATAAATTCACTACTAGCATGGATATTAATAAACTAATATTGTTGCTTGATTGTTTTAATTGTTAAATTGAATAAATTGCATTTTAGTCCTTGTTATTTAGGAATTTCATAAATCTCTTTTTTCTTTTGGTTTGTCGTAATAACATGTCATTAGAGTAGCTAATTAGACTTTCCCTCACATGCTTAGTTGTTCTTTTCAATTTACTCATCCTTTCTCTCTTAGGTTTGATCCTCAGAATACTTTGTATTCTGATGTGACACAATAAATATTACAACGAGACCTGTAACACTTGCAGAACACCGCACTTCATATCTATTTATTTGCAATTTTTTCTGCTTGGTGTATGTCCGTTGAGGCATGATCACATATCGATCCTAAAACCCAAATTAAATCATATACATCTAATTGTATTTAACAAATTAAACATAAAATTAAACATATTCACAATTAACAATTAATAATAATTTAATCTATTAACAAAATCATGAAAAATAATACCTAATAATATTAACAGTTAAATTTCATCAAATAAAACCCCTAAACCTAAATTAAACACTAAAAAGTTAACATCGTTATCTTAGTTATTGAAATATATATAACCTTTGTCAAATACGGGTACCACATTGGACTAAAAAATAACACATGTACCACATTAAAAAAAGTGTCAAATTGAAGTACCAAATGATATATTAGGCCCATTAAATTAAAAATATATTCGAATGTAATAGAAAATAAAATTTTAGCCCAATAAAATGATATGATTTAAGGGTTTATCTAATTTTAAAATATTATTTATTAAAATAATATATTTTTAATATTTCGATTAGATTACTTTTGTTAAATGGAGGAAAGTGTATCAAAATAAATAAAATAAAACCATACTTTTGGGATAAAAGTGCAATTTCAAAACCTAAGTGGGGAGAAAAAAATATACATTAAAATAAGGGTAACAATGTACAAAATGAAAACTAAAATCTCAGCTAAAACCCTAAAAATCTCCCATCCATTGCCAATATATAAGTTCACCTAAAACCGCAAACGCTGGTATCTCCGTTATTCGGCGTCTCCAATCTCTACCTCTCCTTAGCTCACCCAAAGGTGAACCATTTCTTCAGTTCCCCAATTTTTTGCTTGATTTTTATGTTTATATTAGCACACATCGAAGGCTTGCAGGTGATTGTTTTCTTGAGAACCTGTGAGCTCAATAGCTGTGCAATATCATGAGTATCATCCCCTTCTGTGAATTTCTCCTTCTGATAAATAACCATCATTTATCATGAGGTTTGAATGGTAGATGATTACATTTTCTTAATACCCATTTACTAATATTTGGTTATTAGAATAGCCCGTGAGTTCCTTTTTGTTAACCTGTTATTGCTGATGCAGAGGTTTAATAGTTTCTTTTTCTTTTTCTTTTTTTTTTGTGTGTAGTTAAATATTTGGTAAATTAAAAACCTTATGGTGAAAACTTGTACCGTTCAAAGTAACGAGCTGTTTCAATCTGATGATGAAAATGTTTTTGTTTGATTAGTTTTCTTTTGGGTATGGGGTTTTATAGTTTTATTTCTCTCTAATATTTAATTTTCTCGAAAATTTTGCATCCTAGGTGCTAGAATCCTTATATTGCTTGAGTTGATACCTTGAGTGAGTAAGGTGCAATTTGTATGCATAAATGTTTTAAGATATATGCAAAACAAATTTAAGCTATACGGGCATTTGCATGCGTGCTTATATATACAAACAAGTTTAAGGTGTATAAATATGGTAATAGGCTCTATAAAGAGTGGCCAAGTTTGTCCTACAAATGTGCTAAATTTTGTTTTTCTTGTATTGGCTGGTATGCAAGATTTTGATCAAGTAGAGAAAGGGGTGTATAGGCACACTAGGCGTGCATCTGCTGGACTGCACGTACTTGAAATGATTTGAAATGATTTTGTTTTAAGATGCTAAGCTGCCACATCTAGGTGTGACTAGACTTATGCCTGAACAACAAGTGGGTATTAGTAGATAAATCTTGATTGATTATGATATAGAATGTGTTTTGCAAGTAATTAGGAGGATTTATTTCTTCTGTTAGTTCCTTTGCATGTGTACAATGTTTGAATTTGAAGATAACTCGAGGTTCTAATTCTTGTCTGCAGGTGTTTTAACTGGGTTAGCAAAATGTCAAACCCCAAAGTTTTCTTTGATATTTTGATCGGAAAAGCAAAAGCTGGCCGAGTTGTAATGGAGCTATTTGCCAATGTTGTACCAAAAACTGCTGAAAATTTCCGTGCCCTCTGTACTGGGGAGAAAGGTGTTGGACAGTGCGGGAAGCTGTTGCACTATAAAGGCTCAGCATTTCACCGAATCATCCCAAGCTTCATGTGTCAAGGTGGAGATTTCACTAGGGGGAATGGCACGGGTGGAGAATCTATCTATGGCATGAAATTTGCGGATGAAAACTTCAAGCTCAAACACACTGGACCTGGTTGTCTATCAATGGCAAATGCTGGACCAAACACCAACGGTTCTCAGTTCTTTATATGCACTGAGAAGACCCCATGGCTGGATGGAAAACATGTTGTCTTTGGTAAAGTAGTGGATGGTTATAGTGTTGTGAAGGAAATGGAAAAAGTAGGCTCAGAAAGTGGGAGGACTTTGCAACCTGTTGTGATTGAAGACTGTGGTCAGGTAGAAGAGAATTGATGCGGATGCAGGGAATGCTTAAGTACCGTGTTTTTCTTTCACTTGAGCACTGCTCTAGAATTATATCTAGTTAATAGAAGAACATAATCTGTTTTGTTTTGAGCCTGCTTGGCTGATTGGCTATAATAATATTTTTAATGTGAACAAAATATACTCTTGATTGAAGTCATGCATGAGGCAACACAAGGAAAACAAAATTTGTATCTAAGAATAATTGAAGATATTGATATTTATATTTATATTCAAGAGGGGGTATTATTCAGCTGATTCAGGATTTTCCGACGCCTCCTTTTATCCTCCAAAGCTGGAGCCTTGAAAGGAAACAGATAAATATGTCAACCATATCATCTATGGCAGTCAATGAGAATGCGGGGATGACAATGTGGATTGAAAAAAAAGATAATGAGGAATTGTCTGTACCATCACGTCTCGCCTGCAACCATTATGGGGATGACAATGTGGAATTAACAATAGGTGGAGTGATTGTGTCCAAGTCCTGAGTTGACATTAGTGCTTTTTGTGATGTATACAACCTTTAAAGTGGAGAAAACTATAGGTTGAAGAAGCCTGATATCAAAAGAGGGGATTATGACATTGGTCAGAGTCTCACTAAGCCTTTTATCTCCAAGCATTTGTTTGATCATTGTGTGCAATCCATCTTATAAAACCCTCGACAGAAACGGAAACTGGCTCCGAGTATTTGCTCCAAACTGACTTGACCGACTTCGTTTTACTGTTTAAACTTGTGGTGATACATGTTTGACACAGAGTATGTTCGATCATACCTGAAGATTAGATTCAAGGCAAGAATAGTCCCAGGGATTATCCCGAATTGTTACAAGTTTTCCATCTAAAATCAATCCATAACAGTGATGGGATTGTAGTCAAATATCAATCTTTTTTTTCAAAGAACTTACCGGTCGCCATTGATGAAGTTGAAGAGCCCTCTCAATCTCATTTATAGCTATGAAATTGTTAGCTTATAGGGAAGTTTGTTATTAAGAACTTTACAGGTAATATATATCAAACGAGTATAATGGTCTCTTAGAAGAGTTCTGTTTCCTTTGCCATACAAGTCGTTCTATAGGTTGTTTTTCTTTTGTGAAAAAGAGATTCATGTAATTAAAAACCTTTGGATAATCATATGATTTTATAGGACTTTAAATTTTGATTCTGTTGCTTGTTTAATTTTTTAATTAAATAAAAATATCATTTATTTAACATTAAATTTATCTCTTTTTCTCTCCCCTTAATCTTCTTTTGCATGACATGACTTGACCTATAATAGTAGAATTTATAGCTCAATAAAAAATAAATGATATCATATCATTGACATTACATAATAGAGGTAAAAGTAATATAACCACAAGTCATTTCTCTAAAACGAATGATTTAATCACTATGAGTACGTAACTAACTTTTTCATGGAAAATGATGTAATGGTTGATATGACATTAAAAATGATCATATTAGATGAAAGTATTTAGCCCGAAGAGATTAAGGATATCCTATGAGGGTAACATATATATAACAAGGTTTTTGAATGAGCACTTGATGAAGTAGCTTTCGTAATGGTATATGATAAGGGGGAACTCAGTCATAGTACTATAGTGGAGTGACTCAATGACTAAATAATGTTGTAATTAATAGAGAAAGAATTAGAACTTAATTACAAATTAGTTAAGCTCTAATTATATATTTTCAATCGATCTCTTAACTAGCTCTATAAAACCCTTAATAGTTTACAAACAAATCGATATGCTGAATGAATGAAAACAACGAATTACAAAAATAGATTGTATGTATCATTATTCACAATGAATATATTTTCTCGCTGTATACAAGAGATGACTTAGAGATTAATTTAATTTCTTTGAATTATTATTTAATTAATTTAAATTAAATAATTGAAGTTCAAAGTGGAAATTAAATTAATTAGTCTATCACAGTCTTAGTTAACAAGTTAATTTATTTAGGAAATTAATTAAATTCATTTAATTAATTATTTAATTAATATTTTGGATTAAAAAAATATTTATTGGGTTGGTAAAATTTTATAAGTTGATTTAAAAGTCAGATAACACATAGAATTGTACTCAATATGAAAAATAGGTCCAGAAGCCCTTTTGTAAGAAGTGGATAATAATTTTAGTGCCAAATTTATTTTAGATGGGTGAAAAAATTTAAAAATTAATAAAATAATTTATTAAAAATTATTAAAAATTATAAAAATATATAAAAAAATTCAAATGTATCAAAACTCAAAAATTATTATTTATTTTTAGTGTGTATATAATTACGTTTAATTCAAATTTATATGGTCAATAATTACTTTTATTCTTAGTCAATAATTTTATTTTGAACTAAATAAATAAACAATTTGTCATAAAGAAATAAACATCTCTAATTTTGCTTTATTATTATTGTTTTTCATGCCTATATGTTATTGAGTTTGGCTTCTACATGAATGAAGTGAACATAGTAAAAGCTATATGTTCCTTAACTTCCACGAAAAAAATATTAAGATTTAAAAAAGTAATTATATATGCACTAATAATAAATACTAATTTTTACATTTAATTTTTTTAAAAATAATTATTATTAATTTTCAAAGTTTTTTAATTTTTTACTTGATCAAAATAAATCTAGGTAATCGTTTGTCCAAATTCATTTTATATGGACATTTTATTTAAAAAAATTATTTTTTTATCTTTTGACTACCATATTATAGTTTCCGGTGGTTTCTATTAGCGTGATTAGCATTCAAACCTGTTTATGTTAACTTTCAATTTTTTTTAGTAAAAAGCAAAAAACAAAGGACAATAAACAAGTAAAACAATGTTCCATCTTGATTGATGTGGGTCGTAATTTAGTATGAGTTATTCTCGCTGATAATAAATATTATCATTTTCACATTTTAATACTAAATAAAATTACTTTAACCCGAGGATAAAGAATTTGAGTATATATAAACTTATTACTAATATTACATAATTTTTTTTAAAGTTTTTTTTTAACACAAGTAAAGTTGTATATACAATTAATTCTTCATTTTAAAAAATTGTTGTATTATGTAAAATAATTACAATTATTTTATGTTTAAAAAAATATAATGTTACGTGCATTAAAAAACAAAATGGTAATATGACATTTAACCCAAAAATATTAATATCAAATCAATGTAAATATATTCATTTAATTAATTGAAATTGTAATAGGGAGGTTTATACAATACCTAGAATTAGGTATAACTCCTCTTTAACCCTTAAATAGAAGAATAAAACGCTTTTGAACCCACGTCCTCCTATATTAATAACAATCAAATTAAAACTCAATCAACGAGATTTAAACTAAGAATGTTACTAAATTTTATACTAATTTACAATTTTTCATAAAAAAGATGTCAGACTTTAAAACTCAAAAATATATTAATGAAATTGTAAAGAAAACTAGGGGCAGGTGCCTGGCCTTACCGCCCATATCATGGCCTCTGAATTTATCTATATTAATTATGAACAAGTAGGTTTTGGGTCCGTGCAACATAGTTTATATAATTATTTTCTTGGTTGCTTAATAGACAAGTTTTGCATTGCAAAATGGAAAAATTGTAGAAATTGTTGTGCGTGGGAATAAAAAATAAACAAAAGAGAAATTAATAAATGTTTCAAAACGTGTATTAACGCTACTTTCTTTAAGGTTTTCTTCGCTCCTACCTATATTTTGGTGTGCAAAATAGTTATTAGAAAATAGACCTCGAGAATACAATGAAGCCTAATAACTTTCTACATTTTGTACTGACGGAAACAGTCCACTGAGCATCAAGTGGAGCATAGCAAGAATATAAATTTCTATAAAGAATTTTTGTAATAATTCTTTAGAGAATAATCAAGAATATTAGAAGATACATGAGAATAAAAAAAAAAAAAAAAACTTTTGATACATTTTGCTGTGCCAAGCAAATGAATTTGACTCTTATTTATAAGAGTTCTCATTTTTCATCAAAGAGATATAACTATCCAAATGTATAATCACATATTTTAACAATGAACATAATTATTCAAAAGATATCTACTTGAATAATTATAACTCTTTGTTATTAATTGACATAACTTTTGGTAAAAAGAGATATAGTTCATCACCATGAATAATGATAACTCTTGGTTGATAACCAAGTGAAATAACTTTTTGAACCACTTGTAACATTTCAATTATAACTATTGGAACATTATAAATATTTTAAAAATGCTCCAACAATCTCCCCCATTTTCAAAATATGCTAGATTTTGATAATCTTGGAAGTCGATTGCATAAATGAAGGTGTCTTAGTAGTTGAACATTCACTTAGAGAAAACATGTCAAAGTTAATCAAAATTGCATTTTGAACCAGCTATTCTATTTGATTAACCGAACACATCTCACATAACGATTTCAACACCAGCCAATGCACAGTGTCTAGTGATACTATTATGGTCATATGTTTGTAACCTCTTTTCATGAGTGTTGTTAGAGTGAAGCCCTTGAGCTCCTAGAAGCGGCCACACTTCACACTCACATAGGTAAATCCCATCAAGAGTGTTCCCGTAATTATAACACTCTAACATATTTATATTATCGTTCTATTAAGAGTATATTACTCATCATTTCCCTTGTCATTACGAGTACCTAGCACTTTTTATCCTGAGATGATATATTATATATTATTTTATAATGCTAGCAGCCACATACTGATGATGTACTTTGTCTTATTGAACTCAAGACTTGATGTTATACTAAGCGTCGAGTCTAGTTTTCATCATTTGTGACCCAAATAGTATGAACTTGAACTTCATCCCTAGATTTTCAAATTTCCAACATAGCTATGTTAATTATCTATACCACAAGGTGAAACTTCATATTTATTTGTGTCTTGAAAATTCACAAGATCAACATCCTCACAATGTTCAACTATCCATTATTTAGTAAAAGAATGTTATCAAGGATATCCTTTCTATTATTATCAATTTATAATGATCACTTTACATTTTCTTATCATGCCTTTTTCACCAAGTAAGTTGTTGTAAAGAAGCCTCAAATCCCTTAGTGAAATAAGACAACATATTTGTTATTTTCATAGCTTCTTTTCATAGTCAATATATGACTTTACAAACTTATTGTGTGCATACTCAAATAACTTTATTTTTTCTCAACAAACCAAGGGTGTTTCATATGCTTTTTTTTTTTTATAACATAGTCACATTAGAGGACATCATCCATTTAATCATTTGACAATAAAATTCCACATATATACACCTTTTATCGTGGACATTACTAATCATTTTGTGATTGTTATCAAAACCATGTCTATCACCTAAGTGGGCCAAATATCATTAATATTGCTATTTTTGTATTCACAAGATCTTTAATTCATAGCTTCTAAAGTAAATTTTAAAATTTCACTATATCTCAAATTTATAGAATCATGAGATTATAGATCATATTCAAGCCATATATATACCATGTGCACCATCATAAACATGCACAATATGTTCTCATTTCAAATATATGATTATCACGTTCATGTTTCCACTAGAAGATTTCATATTAGAATAGTGATTTTGCGGTATCAACTAATTTTTTACACTATTCTACATTGACTAGAAAAATTAAATATGCATATGCCATATAACTTATATCATTTCCAGTCAAAATCACTTCTAGTCCAACCTTTATAACATAAACTAAAGAAAATGTGCAATCATATACCAAACACATTTAGCTTATGGTTTTTTTTTTAATCCAAGATTCTTCACATAATATGATCATATACAAACTTTCATTTTTACCAATGAATACACTTAAAAATAAATATCTTATGAATAACACCCAAATGCTAGTTACTAATATCATAATTTGAACAAATCATTACATAGCTTAAGTTCATGAGAAAAAAATAATACTTTTGTAGTGAAAATTCACACTTACAATTTGAATAGAAAGAATTAGATTTCAATTCTCCAAACTTATTGTCAATTTATAAAGCACTAATAGGTGCCTAAATGACTTTTTCAAACGACATCAATTTTCAAGTTACACCTTTTGGTTTCAAGAAATCATTTCAATCCAACCTTTTAAAACCGTCCGTTGGACCTAGTGATACAACATTTTGATTTGAGAAGGCTCAGCCAAATGGTTATAATGCTTCTACCAAATAGAAGCTTATTCAACTACAGTTTGAATAATATCATCACCATTCAAAACAAAAGTATTGTTTTGATCTATTAATAAATCATTTCCCAACCATGCATTTTCATTCCATCCATATTTCTTTAATACCAAAGCAATAACTAACATCTAACATTACTTCCGTCTTGAAAAAGAAATTGTCTTGCTAACATAAAGTCTCTTATTGATGCCCAACTCCCATTCAAATTGATTTTTTACTACTACTACTATAGGTGTTACTATAGAAGTTTTTCTTGAGTTCGAAATTGCATTTTGCCACGGAACTCTACGCAGGTTGATTAATTTGGTTAACTGTGTTTTTCTCGAAAGTTCTTGCCAAGTTCATTGTCTAAATTAAATTTAGAGGTTTTTGCATCCCCGTATGTAGTTGAATGAAACTTGGGAGCCCTATAGTAAATATGTCAACTTGTTGGTCTACTTGTACAAGTTCAGCATGGGCTACCAACTTTTGAAATCGACACTGGCATTCCTCTATCATTCCTGTGTGCCTCACCTCCGTCAGTTTTCCTAGGTGGTCCAGATCTAATCTTACAATACTCTTTAAAAGCAAGCTATGAGAGATTGAGTTCCTTCTTTTTCATCTGGTAAAACCACAATTGCGCTTCTCTCACGTTGTCAATCCCACTTCATCTACTTGGAGAAAAATCCCTCACCTATGCAACCAAATCAAGGGAAGGTTGGAAAATCTAAGTTTGTATATGACAACACTATTGACTCTAATTTTGTTCTATTGCTTATTCTGTCGACTACCAACTTGGTTGACATTGTTATTTCCTTCATCATTTCACAATTCTGGTTGAAAGTCATCAATTCTTCTATCTGCAACTCTATTGCAATAACCTTTTGCCCAACTTGTCGATGCTTTGGGCCATCCTAAACTTTACTTCTTCCAATGTTGCGTCCACCCATGGTGTCTGACTTTGATACGGTTTAAGTTACAAATCTAATCACCAAATAATTCATAAGTAATCATTTAACTTAACGGGACTTATACCGTATGGTGAATATTGGGAACTCTTCAAAGGGAATCTTTGTCCTTGGACTCATTAGAGAGTCTTAATTTTATTGCTATCAATCAGTCTTTAAAATAAGGCTACATAGGTTAAGCTAAACAAAAACTCCTAATATCACAAGTATACTTTGAATTAAAGAAAATTCCCTAATAACAACGATGAAGGATGGTATCTGTGATTAATCATATAATCAAAGAAAAATGGGTAATGCGTACGTTAAATAACAGACTACTAAATGCTTGAATAAGCATGTCAAAAGTTGATCTGATTTTTCATTTTTCATTTAGTACATGCACACATGAGATATTATCCTTAGGCGCCTAAGTTAAGTATACGCAAGTTCAAGTAACATAAACTCACCTCTGCCCATAGTGGCTCCAATTTCACCAGAAAATGAATGATATACAGGATGCGACAACCTTGTTTTGAACAATTATAATTTGAATATGCAATATGATAAACAACCGCCCCAACAATATTGATCCATCAATGCTTCCTACTCTCATTTAAACACGTGCTTCTCTGTTTTTCAAAGTGCTGCAGAGAAAAACATCCAAACTCCAAAGCCATGATCAATACAAAGACACAAAGAACCAGTATGAAAATCCTTTGATCTAGTGTCATCAAACCTCTCCAAGAGAATTTGAATTAATATGCAATGTATACCACAATTATGCAATAACCTTGTTTATGAGATTAAGTGCCACATAAGGAAACTTCCATTGCTTGAAATCTTTCTTCCTAACCTCAGACGTTACCTTCTAATTCAAGTCCTGATTAGTACTCCATGAATTTGTTTAACAGGATGATAACGCTGCAACGCATTTCAAATTTTAGGCATCTTTATGATACATTTAAAGAAACATTCGAATGCAGATCAGGTACACAATTAACAGAAAGGATTATATTTGTAGTAGAATCAATTCATGCTTTAAATGTATATAAAACAAACAGTGAACTGCCTCTAGCTAATAATGCAGCAGAGTATTAGACTGAAGTTCATTGGCTAAATCATTTGGCAACAACTAGAATGTTGCAGAAATGTAGCTACAAGGGCATTGAACTGAAGCACCATTATTAGGCCTCCAGTAATCTCTATTTGCAATCAGGATTACAACAAAATCACTCACTTTCAGTTCTTTTCATTCCCAATCTTCATCACTCAATTGATCATCAGATTCTTCCTTTGGTGGCCTGACCACCAATACCACAGTTCCAAGAGACTCCTTCACACCCATTTCCTTCAATGCTGATCCTGTATCCACCTTCAACCCGCCACCATCAACCATCGCCAAGTAAAACGCAGCATCCACTTCGACCTCCTTTCTATTCCGATCCGTAACCACCAAAATAGCCTCTTCCTTATACCACCTGTTTGACTTCCATGGTATAACTCTGGCATCACTGAATGCCACTACAACTCCTCCATGCCTTAACCCCGCAAGCGGTTCCCAACTTGGCAAAACCACCCACCTCTTCCATCCTTTCTCAGCCTCCACCACACCAAAATCTCCTCCACTTCTACATTCCAAAGGTGCTTCCGAAATCTCCTTGGTATCCTCCTCCGCCATACAAACAGGCAAAACCACCACACTAGTAGCCTCAGCAACTTCACCATACTGCATCCTAACAACTGGAACCCGAACCCTATATTCCAAATCATCATCTTTCTCTTGTTTTTCATCTTCCCCACCTTCCAACTCTTGTGAAACCTCTTTTTTAGCACTCTCAGACTCAGCCACTTGCAATGCTTGCATTAAAGCAGCTGTTCTTTGTTCAGAAGGATTTCTATGTTCCCTACTTAGCCTATAATACATAAATGACAAACAATCCCCTGGAAGCCCATATTCAAAACTTTTCCAGCCTTTATCCATTTTCCTTCTTGGGAAATCCTTCATAGCTCTAGCCAAATCTTGTGCACCTTTAGCATCCAAACCATTTTCAACTATATATCGAACAGCTTCAGCCCTTTGGGAAGCACTTAAAAGCCTTATCTCATAAAGCAATTCAGCACCACCAGTATCAAAAAACGACATAACATCTTCATCAGTTTTGGATTGAATAAGAGATTCTCTTACCTGGGAAGCAGCTATCAGTCTATTTTGTTCAACCCCAGTGATCCCAGTTATTTCTTCTATTGAAGGAGGTGAGAAACCTTCCTGGTAAAGAGAAGGGATAAGTGGCGCATATTCAAACCAAAGGCCATGCCGGTTGGCTAAGACATCTAAGCGACCTTGAGCGTCAAGTGACCGGAATTTAGGGGGGAGTGGAGATGGAGGTGGCCTAAAAGGTTGATAAAGTTGTTGCTGTTGAGGCTGAGGAGTGGAGGGGATGAGAGTAGCTGAGATGGGTTTTAGGAGGGTTTTTGAAGGTGAGAAAGGAAGATGAAAGGATAAAAGAGATGGGTTTTGGATTGAAAAAGAAGAAAAAAAGGGAATTTTGGGATTGGTGATGGGTTTCAAAGAGGTTGAAGAGAGCATGGTTAGAGAATTAATGAAGGTAGAATATTTGCAGAGAGGAATGGAGGTCAGCTTTGAAGCCTGCAAGGTTTGCCTTATCTATTCTAACAACTGAAAAATATCTATGTAAAAGAGTACATTATGGGCTTAAGACCGTTAGAGCTTCAAATAGCCCATTTGGTAGGTGGTTTACGGATAAACTCAACTAGTCCACCATGTTAAATAGTGGTGGTATTAAGTTGGATTGAGCAGGGTTGGATTTTAATTCTTCGATGCTTACTTATTGCTCACATTTTCATAATTTTCTACCAGCCTTTTTCCTACTGATGTAAGCATTTGACGCCACCCCCACATTAATTCGATACCACAATGAAAATTATAATCAGATAATAAATATTATGAGAGGAATTTGAAATGTGAAAAGTGTTGTAAAAGTGAGAATATGTTTGTTATACATTAGTCATCATCGATCCAAGTCTTAGAAAGGATTTGAGTCTTCGACTTACGACTTCGATAGGTCCCGTCAGAAGATCGAGTGCAAGACAAACTACGAGAGGACAACAAATCAAGCTTGTTGACCCAGCTCGCAAAGCAGAGCCAAGGACCCAGCTCGCAAGAACTCAAGAAAGGCCACGGTCTCGGCTCGCATACATCCAATGAGCTTGCAGAAAGGATCACGTGCTCCATAGGCCACCCAGACACGTGTTGATACGACCTTAGCTCGGGATGTCTCTACTGAATCCATTGATTTGCCACAAGGACCTATTACTAGGTCACGAGCTAAGAAATTTAAAGACACATTGGCAAGCTACGTGGAACGAGTTTGGGAAGAACAAGAAGTCGAACCCATTAATCATGCCTAGATGAACCCCATAGGTGTTACTTGCAATTTATTGCAAGTAGAATTTAAATTTTAATAAAATTCATTTTAAGTTTAATAAATGAGTTGCTGGTTTTAATCAACTCATCTTAGTTTATTTATTTGAGCTTTTATTGAACTTCATTTAATAAGATGCTTTTTTAATTAAACTAGTTGCTGTATTAATTGATGCCTTTGTTTCTAGTTCATTTATTGAAGTCAAGTATTTAATTTGATTGAGCTTAATTAGTGATTAATTGTGTTTAATAACGTTCATTTTAATGTGTTTATTGCAGGTGTTCCTTCATCTCACAACCATTACATTTCAAGGTTGTTACAACTTAATGGAAGTGACTTTTCAAGTGTTTTTTTTTGTTATAAAGGAAGGAGCTATTACAAGGGAGGTTTTATACATCAATTAAGGAAATTTAAGGATCATTTTAACACCCTTTTAAATTCGGCAGCAACCCCTTCACCTACCAGTTGATTTTGTTATTTCAAATACTAAAACAAGCATTCAAAACACCATTAAGTAGCTGGTGCCTTTTCGGCTAGCCAAGGAACATCTCAAGAGACATTTTTCAAGCAATCAAGGATATTTATTCAGATGAATTAAAGTGAATTCAAGGATGGAGTTAATTGTTACAAGAATGCCAAGAGACTTAAGTTTAATTTCAGTTTTAACTAGCACATTAAGATGTGACTATTCAGCTAGTTTTTCTATACCTATAAATATGTGTAACCAGCCATTTTGAAGGACGTTTGGACATTTTCATGAAACTCTGCTCATTTGGTGAGAATTACTTTTCTCTGATTTTGTTCAAAGACTTGTTAGCTTATCTACAAAGCTAGTGGCATCAACTCGTTCTTTGCCTTTCCCAAACTTATCACTTTCGCAAGTGTGGCGTTTGAACCTATACCGAGGTTCCTATCTTTCTTGATAGTGGGTTGAGGTCTTGACCGAATATAAAAACCTTTTCAAAAGCATATAAGTATTAGGTCAACACTAATTAGTGTTGGTTCTTGCTTGCTTCTTGAGCCGTTTCTTTCCATCCTTTTACCATATCCAAAACATAATCAACTTTTACCACTTATTTGATAACCAAATATTTTCCCTTTCCAATTAGCCATTTTATTTTTGATCCTTTAATCCTAGTTGAGCCTATTTCATTGATTTAGTTAGATATCCTTCTAATTAAACCATACTTTCTCGTGATGATTGGGCAACGTAAATATGACTCGACTCATCATTCGAGGCAGATTGTATCATTTGGTATCAGAGCCGTTAAAATGAGAAGTACGGACCTTTGAAGACAAACTTAGATTAGTACGTGAAGAATCGAAGTAAGTTCAAAAAAAAATTTTGAGTTGAAAATTTGTATTTAATCTTGTATTCCCCGATCAAGAAAATTCCCATTCTCTACCATTCCTACCCATTCTACGCCACACTTAAACCTCTTTTCATCTTTTCTTTCAGCCTACCCTATCCCTCTTCATTAATTCCCTTGTTTCCTAATTTGTGACCGACCCTTAAGCCTACGATTAAGCCTTGGCAAGTTTGTTTACAAAGTTATGAGAAAAAAAGGAGCGAAAAAAGGCACAAGAGCGTGAGCACAATCAAGAGGAGGTAAAAGCCAACATACGAGTGCAAACATGAGCGTGAGTGCTATCAATTTTTTCTTTTCGAGTGAACGTAAGGTTTGTTGTGAGGTTTCAATTATTATCTTTCTTCAGTTTTGATTTGTTTTATTTTCTTTGTTGTCACGAAATCCTGAACAAAATATGGAGGAGCGACAAGACCAACAACCTGCTAGAAATGTTCTGGACCTTAATCTTCAAGCAATGCTTTGAGAGGTGGAGCGACTCTTTGACCAGAAGCTTGATCCTATACAAGAAAGGTTGGATTTAGTTGAATAAAGAGTACGACGGAGAAGGACACCTCAAAGTC
Source organism: Gossypium anomalum (assembly GCA_025698475.1). Taxonomy (NCBI): domain Eukaryota; kingdom Viridiplantae; phylum Streptophyta; class Magnoliopsida; order Malvales; family Malvaceae; genus Gossypium; species Gossypium anomalum. Next base: position 53,087,621 of record CM046968.1, on the reverse strand, counting down.
CCCCTAGAAACCGTGGCCGACAACAATTTAACGAAGATGATCAGTCAGATCCTAGTGAGGCTGAGAGTGACCAAGGGTCCCATGTGAGTGTTCAACGGAGGGAATAATAGAATCGTGGCCAAAGAGATCAAAGACGAGAAGATGAGATCTTAAGAATATAAATCTTTCAATACCTCCCTTTTAAGGAAAATCTGATCCGGAGGCGTACCTAGAGTGGGAAAAAGATTGAATTAGTATTTGAATGCCACAACTATTTCGAGAGTAAGAAGGTCAAACTAGCTGCAATCGAGTTTTTTAATTATATGATGATTTAGTGGGATCAATTCACCACTAGTCGAAGGCGCAACGGAGAAAGGCCTATTAATACTTGGGTTGAGATGAAAGCTACAATGCGACGGTGATTTATTCCTTCGTATTATCACCGGGAAATTCATCAGAAACTTCAAAATCTTACTCAAGAAACTAAGAGCGTAGAAGACTATTACAAGGAGATGGAGGTGGCGATGATTCGTGCGGATATGCAAGAAGACCGCAAAAGTGACTATGGCTCATTTTCTAGCTTGTCTTAACCGTGACATTGCTAATGTCATCGAACTTCAACATTATATCGAGGTGGTGGACATGGTACACATGGCCATCAAAGTGGAAAAACAAATGAAGCGTAAGGGTGCTACCCGAGGCTACTCCACTGTAAATCCTCCAAGATGGGGACAAGGCATTAGCAAAAGCTTTCCATCAAACCGAGCGAAGGAGTCCACGGTGTTGCTTAAGACAAATAAGCCTTTGGTTGAATCAAGCAAAGGCAAAGATATCGAGAGTTCATCCAACCGTTCTAGAGATATTAAATGCTTCAAATGTCTTGGAAGAGGACATATTGCAAGTCAGTGCCCAAACCAGAGCACCATGGTGTTGCGTGCTGATGGTAAAATTAAAACAGAGAATGAAGAGGAAAATGAGCCTGAATTGAATTCTAACGAAGAAGAGGATTTGGAACACCCTATCGAAGGTGAGTTGCTTGTAGTCAAACGTAGTTTAAGTCTACAAGGAGTGGAGAATGAGCAAATTCAAGATGCCAAATCCAAGGGTAAATTTGTAGCATTATCATATATGGTGGAAGTTGCACGAATGTGGCGATTACGCTCATAGTGGAAAAATTAGGACTGCCGACCACCAAACATCTGAACCTGTACAAGTTTCAATGGCTCAACAATGGTGGTGAGCTCAATGTCATGAAACAAGTCCTAGTTTCCTTCAGCATTGGAAAATACTCTGATGAAGTTCTATGCGATGTGGTGCCAATGCACGCGGGCCATTTGTTGTTAGGACGACCATGACAGTTCGATTAGAGAGTGGTTCATGATGGCTATACTAATAGATATACCTTCAAGCATTGTGGCAAGAATGTGACACTTACACCATTAACCCCGAAGTAAGTATACGAGGACCAACTCAAACTCAAAACATCTGTGGGACAAATACGAGCAAAAAAAAATAAAAATGAGAGAGCTAGAGGTAAAATTTCAAAAGAGAGTGAAAAGAAAGTAAGAAAAAAAATGGAGAAGAAAAAAAAAGTGGGAAAATAACTATGTTTGCGAGTGCAAGTGATATTCGGAAAGCTTTAACTTTGAGGCAACCTATATTTGTACTTATGTACAAAGAAATTTTGTTAAACACTAAAGAGTTACCCTACGATCTACCTTCTTCTATGTTGTCTCTTTTATAGGAATTCGAGGATGTTTTCCCGGAAGAAGTGCCGAGTGGATTGCCTCCCATTCGAGGCATCGAGCACCAAATCGATCTAGTACCTGGAGCCGCACTTCCTAATCGGCCTGCTTCTCGAAGTAACACTAAAGAAACCAAGGAATTGCAAAAACAAGTTGCTGAACTTATGGATAAGGGTTACATCCGAGAGAGTCTCAGTCTTTGTGTTGTACCGGTTCTACTTGTGCCTAAAAAGGATGGGTCGTGGCAAATGTGTGTTAACTGCCATGCTATCAACAAGATCACTGTCAAATATAGATATCCGATTCCTCGTCCTGATGATATGCTCGACGAGTTAAGTGGTGCCAAGATATTCACGAAGATCGATCTTAGGAATGGCTACCATCAAATCCGTATGCGAGAAGGCGATGAATGGAAGACTGCCTTCAAGACCAAACATGGTTTGTACGAATGGTTGGTAATGCCATTCGGTCTTACGAACGCACCTAGTCATTTTATACGATTAATGAACCATGTGTTGCGTGCTTATATTGGAAAATTTTGTATAGTTTATTTTGATGATATCTTGATATACAGCAAGTCATTGGAAGAGCACGTTCAACATTTGCTAGAGGTGTTTGAAACGTTATGACAGGAGGTACTCTATGCAAACCTTAAAAAGTGTTCATTTTGTACTAATAAAGTTGTGTTCTTAGGTTTTGTGGTGAGTTCCGAAGAGTTGAAAGTTGATCAAGAGAAGTTCGAGCAATCCAAGAATGGTCGCGCTTGACTAGTATTAGCCAAATCTGAAGCTTTCATGGGTTGGCTAGTTTTTATTGACGTTTTGTACCTAACTTTAGTATAATTGCTGTGCCATTGACAAGTGTTATTAAGAAAAATTCAGCATTTTATTGGACAAATGAGCAAGAAAATTCATTTAATAAAATTAAACAATGGCTTGTCCAAGCACCTTTATTAACACTTCTTGATTTTACTAAAACCTTTGAAATCGAATGTGATGCTTCAGGTGTAGGAATTGGGGCTGTGCTAACCCAAGATGGAATACCAGTGGCATATTTTAGTGAAAAGATAAGTGGGGTTGTTCTCAATTATCCCGTGTATGATAAGGAAATGTATGCCTTAATTCGATCTCTTGAGACGTGGCAACATTACTTGTAGCCGAAAGAGTTTGTGATTCACTCCAATCATGAAGCCTTAAAGCACATTAAGGGTCAACATAAGTTAAACAAGCGTCATGCAAAGTGGATTGAATATCTTGAATCCTTTTCATATGTCATCAAGTATAAGAAAGGTAAAGAAAACGTAGTGGCTGATGCTCTATCAAGAAGGTACACTTTATTGTCTTATCTTGATTCTAAGCTACTTGGGTTTTCTTATTTGAAAGAATTGTACGTTAATGATAATGACTTTGGTAATATCTTTGCTGCTTGTGAGAATGGATCTTTTGAGAAATTTTATAGGTATGAGGGCTTCCTTTTTAAGGAAGGCAAGTTATGCATACCACAAGGCTAGATTCGAGAATTGCTTATGCAAGAGGCGCATAGTGGAGGCCTCATGGGACACTTTGGTATAAGCAAGACACTATCAACTCTACAAGAACATTTTTATTGGCCGCAAATGTGAAGAGATGTTGCACGTGTCTGTGAGCGTTGTGTGACCTGCAAATGAGCTAAGTCTAAAATTCAACCTCATGGTTTGTATATGTCACTACCCATACCTGAATTCCCTTGGACGGATGTATCCATGGACTTTGTCCTTGGATTACCAAAAAAAAAAGGGCAAAGACTCTATATATGTAGTAGTTGATAGATTTTCGAAAATGTCTCATTTTATTGCATGTGCCAAGACTGATGATGCTGTTCATGTAGCTAATCTCTTCTTTAGGGAAGTTGTTCGTTTACATGGAATTCCAAGAATGATCGTGTCCGATCACGATGCAAAGTTTTTGAGCCACTTTTGGAGATCATTGTAGGGAAAGCTCGGAACGAAGCTATTATTTTCGACCACTTGTCATCCTTAAATGGATGGAAAAACGGAGGTGGTAAATTGAGTATTGATTACTTTGTTGCATGCCATCGTCCGTAAAAATCTAAAGTCGTGGGAAGAATGTTTACCTCACATCAAATTTGCTTACAATCGCTTCGTCCATACTGCTACTAAGTTTTCTCCCTTTGAAGTAGTTTATGGCTTTAATCCATTAACTCCCCTTGATTTATTGCCATTGCCTAACAATCATTTTGTGCATGTAGATGCTAAGAAAAAGGCCGAATACATCAAGGAGCTCCATCAAAAAGTGCGAGCTAATATTAGAGCCCGAACCGAGAGTTACGTTCAAAGGGCAAACAAAGGAAGAAAACGGATTATATTTGAACCCGATGATTAGGTCTAGATTCATATGAGGAAAGAATGGTTTCCAGCTCAACGATGATCTAAGTTGTTACCACGAAGAGATGGTCCATTCCAAGTTATTGAACGAATCAATGAAAATTCATATCAACTTGACTTACCGAGTGAGTATAACGTTAGTGCAAGCTTTAATGTTGCCGATTTGTCTCCTTTTGATGTAGGTTCCGACTTGAGGACAAGTCGCTTTCAAGAGGGGGGAATGATACGACTTTAACTCGGGATGTCTCTACTAAATCCATTGAGTTGCCACAAGGGCCTATTACTAGGTTACGAGCTAAGAAATTTAAAGACACATTGGCAAGCTACGTGGAACGAGTTTGGGAAGAACAAGAAGTTGAACCCATTAATCATGCCTAGATGAACCCCATAGCCGTTACTTGTAATTTATTGCAAGTAGAATTTAAATTTTAATAAAATTAATTTTAAGTTTAATAAATAAGTTGCTGGTTTTAATTTAACTTATCTTAGTTTATTTATTTGAGTTTTTATTGAACTTCATTTAATAAGATGCTTTTTTAATTAAACTAGTTGCTGTATTAATTGATGCCTCTATTTCTAGTTCATTTATTGAAGTCAAGTATTTAATGTGATTGAGTTTAATTAGTGATCAATTATGTTTAATAAAGTTCATTTTAATGTGTTTATTGCAGGTGTTCCTTCATCTCACAACCGTTACATTTCAAGGCTGTTACAACTTAATGGAAGTGACTTTTCAAGTGTTTTTCTTTTGTTATAAAGGAAGGAGCTGCTACGAGGGAGGTTTTATACATCAATTAAGGAGTTTTAAGGAGCATTTTAATACCCTTTTAAATTCGGCAGCAACCCCTTCACCTACCAGCTGATTTTGTTATTTCAAATATTAAAACAAGCATTCACAACACCATTAAGTAGTTGGTGCCTTTTCGGCTAGCCAAGGAACATTTCAAGAGACATTTTTCAAGCAATCAAGGATATTTATTCAGCTGAATTAAAGTGAATTCAAGGATGGAGTTAATTGTTACAAGAATGCCAAGAGATTTAAGTTTATTTCAGTTTTAACTAGCATATTAAGATGTGACTATTCAGCTAGTTTTTCTGTACCTATAAATATGTGTAACCAGCCATTTTGAAGGATGTTTGGACATTTTCATGAAACTCTTTTCATTTGGTGAGAATTACTTTTCTCTGATTTTATTCAAAGACTTGTTGGCTTATCTACAAACCTAGTGGCGTCAACTCGTTCTTTGCCTTTCCCGAACTTATCACTTTCGCAAGTGTGGCGTTTGAACCCTATACTGAGGTTCCTATCTTTCTTGATAGTGGGTCGAGGACTTGACTGAATATAAAAACCTTTTCAAAAGCATATAAGTGTTAGGTTGACACTAATTAGTGTTGGTTCTTGCTTGCTTCTTGAGTCGTTTCTTTCCATCCTTTTACCATATCCAAAACATAATCAACTTTTACCACTTATTTGATAACCAAATATTTTCCCTTTCCAATTAGCTATTTTATTTTTGATCCTTTAATCCCATTTGAGCCTATTTCATTGATTTAGTTAGATATCCTTCTAATTGAACCATACTTTCTCGTAAAAGATCGAGCAGCGTAAATACGACTCGACTCATCATTCGAGGTGAATCATATCACATGTCTAGTAGGTGAGCAGTCCGCTCAGAGACGAAAATGACCGCATGTTATGTAGACACGTGCCCAGTAAAATGTCAGTACTAGAGGCAACGGAGTCAATACAAAATAGTGGGGCCCTATCATGATCTGTAATAACATCTGTAACAACATGTATAAATATTCGAACACTCGTATCAATAAGATACGATAAAATATTACTCAACAATTGGTACGGTGAACGCGGACAAACTTTTGATCATTAGGTTTTTTTTTTTAGTTTGATTAAGTGTTCTTCAGTTTTTGAAGCAAATGGCTTACCTAAGTGAAAATTTCCCTTTCAACTCTTCATCAAGACTGGCCAGAGCATCAGGCTCCTATGACTAGCACAACGAAACAAACTTATTTGTCGGGTGGTTCGCTGATAGACTAGAAAATCTCAACAATATGGTCTATTGGGGAACTTTTGGCCCTTTGGACTTGAATATCTCTATTGGTTAGGGGTTGCCACTCCCTTTCAACCAACAGGCACCCTCGTAGCAGTTCCTGGCCCTTCAGGAGAAAATGAGGTTTATGAAGGAATATATGGATGCTCAAGAGCCGCAGTTCGAACAACAATAAGCTCTTCAACTGGAGCTGCTGAAGTAGAACGAGGAGTTTTGAAGGAATGTGCATTCTGATAACTCTGGTTTTCAGGATAATGTAAACACGCAGGATGAGGCCCTAGGCATATTAATTAAAGAATTGAAAAAGGTCATGGACGAGTTATGCAAAGACATAAGGGCGTTACACCTTGAATTGCAGGACATGGGTTGGCAGTTCTATTCCAATAACCCATTGACCTTTGAAATGGCAGCTGTGAACTTAACACATGACTTCAAGGTCCTGAAAGATATGTTCGAGGGAAGAAGGGCCTCACGAGCTCATCTGATGTAGTACAATGACTACATGAATATGCTGGGAGCATCAGACGTAGCGAAGTGCAGAGCTTTTTCCATAACGCTCAAAGGGAGTGCCAATGATTGGTACCTATCCTTTCCATAAGGTTTAGTTCAAAACTTTTTGTAGTTGGGACAGATGTTCTTGGGTAGATTTAGAGCTCATAGAGCGATCATGAATACGCCTATGAGACTCATGTTTGTGAAACAAAAGGAGGGCGGGTCCTTTCAGGACTACGTGAAGACGTTTCATGCGGCAACCCTGGTCGTGATTTTCCGTGATAAGTTTTATAAATTTATAATTAATCATTCTTGAAACTAATTATTATCACGATGTAGGTAAGTGTACCTATCGAACAGTAGTATAGCTTTAGCAAGACCGGATTGTCGAACCCAAAGGACTAAAAGTACTAGTAATGACCGTCTTTTTATTATCTAGCCTAAGAATAAAGGGGTTTGTTTTAACTAACTAATTATCTAAACTAAGAAATTGAAGAAAATAGAATTGGGGAATTACTTTTGGGAAAAATGATTGATTTAGGACAATACCTAAGGAAAAATCCACCTAGACTTCACTTGTTATTTTGGCTCCAAACTGGATGATTTATTCATTTAACTTGTTCTGTAGAGATCCCTAAGTTATGTTATTATCCCTATTCAAGACTAATAACATCTAATCCCTAGGTTGAATAATTGATACTTTTCTCTAATTAACACCCTAAGGTTACATTAACTTGATCTATGGATCCCTTTATTAGGTTTCACCCTAATCCGGTAAAATCTTGTCACCCTATCTCTAGGCGCGCAATCAACGCCGCTTAATTACGACAAAGTCACTCTTAGCCAGGGACTATTTATCCTACAACTAAGAGCATTAAATTGAATCGATATCCTAAAATACCAAAAACAAGAATTAAGAACACATAATTAAGAACAAGTCAAATATTTATCATACGATTCAGAAAATAATAACAAGATTCGTCTTAGGTTTCATCCCCTTTAGGTATTTAGGGGTTTTAGTTCATAACTAAATAAGAAAACATCTCAGAATAATAAAGAATACAAAACATAAAGAAAACCCAAAACTTCTGAAGGGAAATTGAGGAGAGATCTTCAGTCTTGATGATGAATTCGGTATCTGAGATGGATCAATCGGCCTCTTTAGAGTAATTCCTTACTCCCTATTCTCCGTCTCTCTTTTAGTCTTCCTCTAGGGTGTTTAAATAGGCTTTTGAATGCCTAAGAGACCTCAAACTTGCCCTTTTTCGAATAGAACTTAACTAGGGCTCGGCAGGGACACGCCTGTGTGCGATTACTTCAAGCCGTGGTCGAGGCTGAGAGATCAACACGTCCGTGCTTGGATTGTTTTAGGCTATGGTCGAGCCTGTTAGAATGACACGGCCGTGTGTTCTGCCCGTGTGAGGAAGTCCAGGCCGTGTTATTTTCCCTTGACGGCCCATTTTCTCTGTTTTTGGCCCGTTTCTCGTTCATTTCATCATCCTATGCTCACCTAAGTATAAAACATGAAATTAAAGGATTAGGAGCATCAAATTCACCAAATCTAAGGAGAAATCATTCATAAACATGTTAAACAAAAGATGAAAATATGTATAAATTACGGTTTATCAGACCCTAAAAACCAAAAACTTGAAAGACCAATGGGTCACAAATGCCTTTATCATGAGAGTACAAAATGACCATCTACAATATTCCTTTACAGATAACAAATTGCAGAGTCTGGTTGACCTTTACGAGTGAACCCACAAGTTTACAGAAGTGGAGGAAATCAAAAGAGCATCATATGCGACCTTTTACAGGGAAGACAGACAGTTCAGAAACAGGGATAAACCTCGCAGCAAATAGGGCCCCCTAACTAAGTATTGCGAGTAAGAAACGACAGGTGACAGAAGAGTCAAGCCCAATGTGAAACACTCAGGGCTCCTCTGAGACCTCAGCAAGACCACTCCAGAAGATATGTTTCTCAAGGAAAGTTTGAAGCTTACACCCCCTTAAATGCTACCCAAACCTATATTCTAACTCAAGTCAAGAGCCTTGGGATCTTACCCAAGCCACCCCCGATAAGGAGCATTTGGAGAAGGATGAACTCAAGGCTATTCACGACGAATTGGGCATAAGATCGAGGATTGTTTCACGCTGAAAGATGCTATAAAAAAGGTAATTTGAAACTGTGAGCTTACCAAATTCGTGAATCAGAGCAGTTCGTTGCAGGTTTAGAGCTCGCGCAGTGATCCCAAGGGTAAGCAAAAGGTTGAGGGTACCATCCATGTGATCGTAGGTATAGACAAGGATTGGACAAGTTCCAATACAAAGAGGAGGGCATACATGCGAAGTGTAATGTCAGTTAACACTCCCAAGAGGTTACGACAGCAGAAGAAATGGAGTGTGGAATTTTGTAGTGACGACGAGAAACTTATCCACGATGAAGAAGGTAACGATCTGATAGTGGTCTCGATAACAATCGCGGGTTTCAAGGTTAAAAGAATATTAGTAGACAGCGGGAATGCGATGGAAGTGCTATCTTGGGACACATATCAAAAGATGGGGCTAAATGAACAGACATTGTCCAAGGCTAGCTCGTTGTATGGTTTCGCGAGTTACCCTATTGAGGTGAGAGGTTCAATCACCTTACTAGTCACCTTAGGGGATGACAAGCACACAACCACAGAATATGTTCAGTTCCAAATGGTAGACCACCCAATGGTATACAATGTCATCTTTAGAAGGCCAATCATGAGGATGGAAAATATGGTGGTCACAACATTCTGTATGAAAATCAAGTTTTTGACAAAGATTGGGGCTGGATTCTTGCGATCGAATCAGCGGAGTACAAGGTAGTGTCATATGTTGTCTATGAAACAAGCGAGAGAGCCTGTGGCCAAAGGACAAAGTGCGCAGTGACCTAAATTGACAATTAAGGTTCTTGATTTAGATGGTTTGGATGTGAGAGATGAACATATGAGCAAAAAACCCAAAGTCGCTAAATACACTAAGTCTCTGCAAGTATTTTGTGATAACGAAGAAATGACTGTAAAAATTTCTTCAGCTTTGGAAGAAGAAGAAAATAAAGAAGAAAATAATGTAATGATCTGATGCTTGAGGAAGAATTCAAAATTTTTGCTTGGTCCACAACGAACATGCAGGGTGTGGACCCCCAAGTTATTGTGCACAAATTGAATGTACTCCCGGAGGTGAAGCCAGTAAAACAAAAGAGAAGGAAATTTGAGCCACAAATTATGGAAGAGGTGAGACAGGAGGTAGCTCAACTGTTATCAGCAGGATTTATTAGAGACGTGGAATATCTAGATTGGGTTTTGAATATAGTAATGGTGAAGAAGGAAAATGAGAAATAGAGAATGTTTATTGACTTCACCAACCATAACAAAGTGTGCCCTAAGGACAATTTTTCTTTTCCCTCGATTGATCGATTAGTGGATGCCCCTGTAGGTCTCAAGTTCATAATCTTCATGGACACTTTCTTAGGATACAATTAGATTCTATTGGGTTGGGGCAACCAGGAAAAGACAGCCTTTATCACTGATGAAAGGTTTTTTTTTCTATCGGGTCATGCCATTCGATCTCAAGAATATGGGAGCAACCTATTAGACACTAGTAAATAGGATATTCAAGGACTAGATAGGTCACAGACTCGAGGTCTACGTGGATGATATGTTAGTAAAGTGTGAGTTGATAAGGGAACATGTGCAAAGCCTATTAGAGACATTTGCAGTCCGAAGGGCTCACAAAATGAAGCTGAATTTTGAGAAGTGTGCCTTTAATGTGCAAGCTAGTAAGTTTTTGGGGTTCATGATTTTAGAAAGGGGTATAAGGTGAACCCAGAAAAGATCAAAGACATCATAAAAATGCCTCCTCCGTGAACCATAAAAGATGTACAGCACTACACAGGTAGAGTGGTGGTACTCAACAAATTCATTTCCAGGATGGTGTACAAGTGTCTTCTCTTTTTCAAAGCTTTAAGAACCTCCTTCTCGTGAACCCGAAGAATGTCAGGCAACCTTCGAGAAATTGAAACAATATCTCATCTCCCCTCCACTCTTAAAATTACCCTAAGTAGGAGAAACCCTCTGCCTATATTTAGCTACCTCGAAAGAGACAGTCGCAGCAGTACTGGTTAAGTCAGAGGGTGTCCACCAATTTCCAGAATACTACACCAGCAAGGTACTCCAAGATGGCGAACTAAGGTACTCAAAGATAGAAAAGTGTATCTATTCTTTGATAATTACATCTGGCAAATTGTGCCCGTACTTCCAAGCCCATCATTGTGATTACCAATCAGCCCATTAAAGAAGTGTCGTCCAAGGCAGATACTTTAGAAAGTGTAAGGAAGTGGAGTATTGAGCTTGCTGAATCAAAATAGGCTTTGCCTCACGAACAACAATAAAAAGACAGGTGCTAGCCGACTTTATAGTGGAGTATTCCTTTGAAAGAACTGAGAATGCAGTAGGTAATATAGGTTACAACTTGAAATGTTGGATAGTAAATATCCTATAAAAATTGTATGCTGTATCAACATTGATAGAAGTTAACAATTTGATTAGCTATATTTTATGATGATGTATAACATGCTAACAATTCCATATGTTATACTTTATGATAAAGCACTATGTATTCCGTATTTTATACTAAAATTACTTTTTCACTTGTTGCACGTCATTTAGTAGTTAGCCCACCTTCAGAAAGTGTACATGCAACTGATAATTCAAAAAGTTGGCTAGTTTATGTCAATGGTTCCGCAGCCAAAAAAGGGTTAGGAGCAAGAGCACTCATAATCAACCCTAGTGGCAACAAATGGCAGTACGAATTTTCATTTGGGTTCCAAACATTTAATAACATTGTTGAATATAAAGCCTTGGTATCAAGACTGCAATTAGCATGCCAGCTAGGAGTGAATTACTTAATTTTCCACACAGATTCGTAGTCGGTGACAAAACAAATGAATGGTGAATACGACGTAAAGGAAATGATGCTAAAAAAATATCATGTAATGGCAGCCCAGTTGCTCACAGGGTTCAACAAAGCTCATGTTAAACAGCTTTCGAGAAGTGACAACACACGTGCTAGCACTTTATCCAAATTAACATCCTCTGTTGTCATCGAACAAAGACAGAAAATCCTACTTGAGCATAGGTAGACCCCGAGCTATGACGCACCATAAGTATTATGCATAGATTAGGAGGAGACCTAGATGACACTAATAAGTCGCACCCTCCAAGGCGAACTAGACAACCGAGATAAGATAGAGTTCGTAAAATTACAATACAGAGCAACGAGGTATGTCATCATAACAGATTAAAAATATTTTCCAAATCTCAATATCTGATTTGAATATTTGAATTTCGTGAACCCATATAATTACATGATGAATTAAGACAACATATTTTATCCTACATTTGAAATGTACACCTTTTTTAATGGTGTACTATATAGAAAGGGATTTTCGCACCCATTGCTACGATGCCTATTACTACATGGCTGAAAATTTTATGCGAGAAATCCACGAAGGGATTTGCGGCGGTCACTTAGGGGGTAGATTACTCACACAAAAAATCTTTAGGCAAGGGTATTACTGGCCTACAGTTCAGAAATATGCACACGAATTGGTTCGTATGTGTGATTCCTACCAAAGAAATGTCAAAACCCAGCAACAACCAGTGAAGCATCTTCAAGTCATGTCAGGCCCTTGGCCATTCGCAGCTTGGGGGGTTGATATCCTTCGCCTGTTTCTATAGCCATGGTACAAAAGAAGTTTATAGTAGTGGTTGTGGACTACTTCACCAAATTGATTAAAGCTGAAGCTTTAACAACTATAACAGAGAAATAGATTGAGTCTTTTCTGTGGAAATCGGTTGTCTGTAGGTTCGGGATACCTCGTGTGTTTATTACAAACAATGGTACACAGTTCTAGGGAAAGTTCAAAAAATTTTGGACTAACCTCCAGATAGCTTTAGCTCAAAGCTTATTGAAAATTCCACAGAGTAACAGACAAGTGGAAGTAATAAACAAGAAAATTCTAACAGCCCTCAAGAAAAAAGTTAATGGGGCTAAGGGTGCTTAGTTGGAAGAACTGCTTGAAATGTATGGGCCTTGTGAACTACACCTGATACTATAACGAAAGAAAAAACTTTTTTGCTTGTCTACAGTGCAGAAGTTGCAATTCCTACAGAGATTGTTTTGAGGTCGCACAAAACACAACATTTCAATAATGAAGCTAATCAAGAGGCCATTAGGCTAAATCTTGACCTAATTGACGAACTCGGAGAAGCAGCTGAAATTAGTAACACAACATACACCTAACAAGTAGCTCGTTACTACAATTCCAAGATAAAAAACAAGTAGTTCCAAGTAGGCAATCTTGTCTTATGAAAAAATGAAGCTAGTCTACCCATTTTGATCAGGGAAAAGTGGCCCCAAATTGCTAAGCGCCATATAAAGTTATAGAAAAAATAAGTTATAGAGCATATAAGCTAGTGAGAATGGAGGGCACGGTTGTACCACGAACTTGGAATGCCCAACATCTCAAAAAGTATTATGTGCAAATCCTTACCCTGTGAATAAAGAGTTTTTCTCTAACAACATTTGTGTTATACTAAGGTTCGCAAGATAAAAAACTACGGCCTCCAACATAGCTAGTGAGAGCAAAGATCTCAGCTATCATACTAAGACTTGTAAGATAAAAAATCGTAGCCTCCAACACAGTTAGCGAAAGCAAAGCTCTTAGCTGTCATACTAAGGCTCGCAGGATAAAAAACTGCAACCTTCAACACAGTTAGCGAGAGCAAAGCTCTAAGCTGTCATACTAAGGCTCGCAGGATAAAAACCACAACCTCTAACATAGTTAGCAAAAGTTAAGAACTTCCAGTCGTGTTATTTTTCCAAATTTTAAGGAAGTATAAAATAGCTCACAGATTCACATCCCCAGTTGGTTATCTCTTAGAATTTTCTTAAGTATTAAACAGCTTGCGGATTCACATCCCAGTTGGTTAGCTTTCAAAATTTTCTCAAGTATAGTTGGCAATTTTTGAAGGTTTTTACTTAAAGCCTTTATAATAACGATATAGCTATATGATAAATGTGATAAGATCGTAAAAAAAATGGAAATAGGCTATCAAAAATAGACTTCTTCAATCAAAAAATTTCAAAACAACAACAAATATGAGGAAACTATAATACATTATCTTTTTCATCAACAAATTGGTTTGTATTGTCAAGAGAGGCAATGTCATTATTTTCAGCAGAAGGGACCACATCCTCATTCTCCTTATTCTCAGCTGGATTCTCCTCTAAGTATAAGTATAGAGATTTCTTCCAGGTGGATACAAATGAGTCTCATGTAGCACCCGAGGGACATAGTACATCAAAACCTAGCTCGTTCATATCCACCCAATCGAGAGCATCGAGGTCCACTTTGCGAACATCGAAGGGCTACCAGCGACTTGAGCGTGCAACAATATGTTCATTTTTAGCTTCGAAATAGAATTTAAAACATTCTCAATTGTTTTCTTTTTAAACTGTTTTAAGGCTTCAAACTGCTTCCGCATAGTGCTATCTATTTGGTCCTACTACTCATTAATGATTTTCTCTAGTAAGGTCGCATGTTCCACAATGACCCTTTTTGCCTCAGCCTCCACGACCTCTTTGCTCTCTCTTTCAGTGACCAGTTCACATGCTAACTTATCTATTTTAATCTCAGTAACCACCAAACAGTATGTAAGATTCCCATTCTATTTATTGGTAACCTCATTTTCTTCCTCCATCTTATGATACATCTCGCGAACTCTTGGCAACTCTACCTTAGTGTCTGTGAGCACGTTTTAATAGGCCTCTTTATATCTCAACCCAATCATATTAGCCTCAGAAAGTAGGAATCGCAAAGATGAGGATAGGCTTGATGTTGGGGGTATTCATGCGCTGCTTAGCCTTGCAGTCTTTGGCATAGAAGCCTACTATCTGTGGGCAACGTCATCAAGATTGTGCATTCAGTTCTCCGTGCCATGGAAACAAACTTCTATCACCTTCAACTAACTCTTCTTCAATAGCAGGTATAGATAGAAAAATGCGAGGGGCAGATGGAGGAGTATCCTTATTAAGGGTAACCGGCGAGCTAACAGAGAAGACAGGTGGTAGGCTAGCCATAGTTAGAGCTTCAACCACTACAGTAATAGGATCGATAGGGTCCACCTTTCTTTTACTACGTCGCTCCAACTGTGCACTGCTCCCCTCCTCTTCACTCGCACAACTGATGCGTACAGCCTCCGCGGTAGTCTTACGCTTCTTGCAAGTACCACTAATTAAAAAATTAATATCCATAGCCTCTTTGAGTTCACGAGAGATATTATCAGTCTCACTCGAATTGTCCCTAGAGTTGTGATTGATCCCTGTATCAACAATAACCCTATGATTAGTGGGAGCAGTTAACAAATTAATATTAACCCTACCACCTTCCCTTTGCAAAGACTAGGCTAGAGTAAACGGGTGAAGCTTCATCTTACAAAAATGATAGAAAAAATTCATTGGATCTTCCATGGAATCCCACAATATTAGACCCAGCTCATCAAAGAAGTCATGAGGCCACGTATAGCTCTTAAGTAGTGCACCAATGAACTGGGAGACCTCACTGTTATCACTAGGCCTCCATCAATTGGGTCTGAAACCCTCTAAGTAATATCTAAATACATACCTCGTTGTGATAAGATCCTCTAAAACCAGCAAGTGTCTAGTATGAAGCCTCTGAAACTGAGCCACGACTCCTTCTAAATGGAGGGTTAGTTGAAATGTGCACATCCCTGCTCGACGAGGACCACTTTATTGGGAACCCAAAGTACTCGCCAAGTTTGCTATGAACTCAGACATACTTCCCCTGTTCAAATGAAGGTCAGAACATTGGTTCGTAATGATTGTCTCTATCTTTTTGCGATGAGAAAAGTAATAGAACCCCAACGAATTCTATACATTATGGCCCTTCAACTGATATAGATATTGAAAAGCGACAAGTAAGGGAACCTCATCATGCCTATAATATTTGATGAAGCACGCCATGGCAATCCATCAAGAAAAGCTCGAGAGTTGACCAAGGGCAATCTTGTAGCCCTTGAGTAGACTACAGAAGAAATGGTGCAGTGGCAAATGGAACCTAACCTCAAACATGTGAATTGAAAGTAAAAAGCTATCTTTAGTGGTTTCGCACAATCAGTGTGACCCCTCCGGGATAGAGAACTCATATGCAAAATTAAGAAGTTTTATTCCCCGCAAGACCAGAACTCATTACAATTCCTCCTACTTAGTGGTGTAGGAATAAAGTTTGTTTATCACCAGAACCGGAGACAGTCATTCCCGCGGTGGATGGGTTTGGATGATTCAGTTACCAATCCCTATCATCTTTGTCATAGTATTGATAAAAGAAAAAGTAAGAAATTAAAAAGCACAAATGTTTTTGAAATTACCTTTGTTTCAGATTGTTGAAAATTATAAGTGTGAAAGATTTAGGGCTCTGGAGGTTCCCCTTTTTAAAGAATGATTTCTCTTCCCGCTCTTTAACGATTTGTATAACTAAGGAAAATCAACGATCCAGATGCAAGCAAATGGAAACGGTTAAGCTTTTAATGATAAGATACGTACACTCGAAACCCACTCACTCATATGGTAGAGCGATCATTATGCACCGCAGCTTGCAGTATACCCATCAAGCTGCATTTAAACTTGACATGATGGACCTAAGGTGCGCCATTTTATAACACCCCTTAGGCCCACTAGGGGAGGGAGTAGATTGTTATACATCAGTAATCACTTACCCAAGTCCTAGAAAGGATCCAGGTCTTTGACCTGTGACCCAAATAGGTCCCTTCAAAATATTGAGTGAGAGGCGAACCATGAGAGGATAGCAAAGCGAGCTCGCAGACCCAGCTCGCAAGGTAGAGGCTGTAAATTTAGCTTGCAGGAACCCAGGGAAGGCTATGGTCTTGACTCACATACATCTAATGAGCTTGCAGAAAGGATCACGTGCTTTGCAGGCCACCTAGACACGTGTCCAATAGGTGTGGAGTCTACCTAAAATGCTAGTCCCAGGGACAGAAAGGACCGCGTACTCCTAGGCATGTGACCAATAGATATGGAGTTCACAAAGAATGTCAATATAAGGGAGAAAGAATGAAAGTACTAGAGGCAACAGAGTCAAGACAAAATAGTGGTGCCCTATTATGAGCTGTAATAACATCTGTAACAATATATATAAATACCCAAACACTCCTATCAATGAGAGACATGAAAATATGACTCAATAATGTTAAAAAGATCAAATTGTAAATTTTGAAAAATACGAAGACTAATGTGCAAAATCATCTAAATATGAAAAATATTAATTATTATGTATTATTTGACATGAAATGGATTGGAATGTGATATGGAGTGATGAAAATAACTTTTTAGACTAAATTAGAAATTTTGAATAGTATAGGGACTAAATTATAATTTCCATTTTTGTGGGAGAAGAGATAAATGTGCAATTTTTACCATTTATGAATGATATTAAATATTTATGATGAATTATAGGCTTCAATTGGTCTGAGTATCGAATTTTGAAAAGAAATCTCTAAAAAGGATACAAAAAGGGCAAATGATAATTTTGTCGTAATAGGATAAGTTGGTTAATTCCCGAGAATTTTATGATGGAAATAATATTTAAATATGATATTTGATGTCCAAATTTATTTTGAATTGTTAGAACCTTGTTTTAAAGAAATGGGCCTTAAAATGACATAAATTAGACTTGAAATAGATAGGTTTAGGCCTTGGCCCCATTTGTTGACAATTTTAAATGGGGAATGAAAACCCTATCAACTTATTCCTCTTCCTCTTAAGCTGGCAACAAGCTCCCATGGCTTTCATTTTTTTTCCTCTTTATTTCATTGTTGCCTTCTTCAATTTCTTCCAAAATCCCTACAACCTACATTGAGATTTTATTAAAATCTCCTAAGAAATAACCTCTTAAACTTATTTACTGCATCAATTTCACCATTCTCAACCCATGATTTATGGATTTTAGTGAGTTAATTTATGGCTAGAGCTTGAAAGCTTTAATAAGGTAAGAAATGGTTTCCCACACCTACAAAAATTTGATATTTACCATGAAAAAGTTTTGAATGAATTTATATTAATTTTTAAAGTATTTTTGGTTGTATGGAATTGGGGGAAATGTTGATTTTTTGAGTTCCAAACTTAATTGATGATGAATTGGTGTTCATGGAAGCTTGATTAAGTGTTATAAAGCATCCATCAACGTAAGTGTAATGGATACTGTAACACCCCATACCCAACCCGGTGGTCAGGTCTGAGCTAAGGGATGTCACATCTATTGCCGGAGCAACTATGATAAATTGTATATTCAAAGCAACTATTTATACATTTATATAAGTATATTATACATTCATAATATGTTACATAATCAATTTCGGGTCTTATACGAGCTTACAAAAGCTCTTTTGCTACCCTGAGGTTGAATTAGGACCAAATTGTAAAGTTTGCAAAATGTCTGGTTGGCATTACGGCTTCAAGGGTTCCTAGTCATGATGCAATTTTTGGAAAAAAATCCAGTTCAAAAACAATTTTCTTGCATAACAGAAAACTAAAATTTTGAGAATTGAGCTGGTTTGTGATATTTATAGTAATAAACTATTTCCCAAAATCACACCTGTGTTTTGGGCTAGATGGATCATTATCGTTTCTGGCTTTCAACCAAACGACTTTCTCCACTATCCTCGTAACATGAATTGCTTCAAGTGTAGTCTTGGACACTTTCTGCTCAAATACAAAACCAAAAAAAAAAAATATTTTCCTTACTTTTAGTGGGAAAGAAAAACTTTCTCCCAAATAGAAACATGTAGAATTATTATTATCGAAAAATATAATTTATACTTAAAAATAAATTGTCACTATTTTTTGGTAGAATAACATTATCTCAAAAGTTGTGTGTAACTTATTGTATCTTTAGCTCTACCAGTGTCGTCTATTTATAAGGAAAGGAAGCGAAACCCTAGTTGAATTAGTAGATTGCATTTAATGTATATTTAATAAAAGAACAACCCTCTAGTTGAACAATAAGAGAAAGATGAGACAACCCTAGTTAAAATACTAGGGTTTGTCGTCCTCTTGTATTCAATATGAGAGGCTTTGGGCATCTCCTGTATTGAGTCCAATTATAAGTACTTTTTAGACTTTTAACCTAGCACTTTATAATTCAATCTAACCTAATTCATGTTTTTTTTTATTTCCCAAGATAAATATTATAAACATGAAATTAAAATTTGATTAAAATTTCACAAATTATTAACAACATTATCGAATTAACATCATTTTACGTTGATATATTGCATTTACAAACAATTATACTAATCTACTATGAAAATAAATGTATGTATTCTTTTCTTTAAATATGTACAATTGAATCAAAATAAAAGTTTCATGTATACATACAAACCACAATTCAAATTTCTTGTATATAATTGCACCAAATCAAAATTCATATACCAAATTGCACGTTGGACCAAATTTCATTTATAAATTTGATATTTATCCCTTTTTAATTTAATAATTTTGGTTCTTCTGTGATTTTGTCGTTAGCATTGTAGACATGACAATTATAATAAAAGGAAAAAATAATAGTTTTAGCGTTTAACGTTTACAGTTTTTTATGAATTTAGTCCTTACTCTTGAAAAGTAGAAAAAAACTTATAAAAAAATTTCTCCATATTTTCAATAAAATATTTTAAAACTTCTAAATTTTCAAAAGAATTTCCATAAATTATGAAAAAATCTTTAAAATTCAAAAGATAAAAATAAAAAAGAATCATTTTTTAGATTAAAAAAATTTAAAAAGTTCCAATTTTTTTTAAATTTGTTACTTACTCCTTAAATGGTTAAATGGTAAGAAGGTCTCTCTAAAGTTTAAGTTTTTCATTTGGTCCATATTAAATTTGATTTGAACAAGTGCTTTTTTTTAATTCAATTCAAATAAATTATATATAAAAGAAATAATGATACAAATTAAATTAATAGTTTTAAATATAATTGATTTTGAGTTAAATTAAACAATATTTGTCCAAATTCGATTTAGAATGGCTCAATGAATAATTCAAGCTTTGAAGAGACCTTATTACCATTTAAGAAGTTAATAACTTTATTTTTAATAATTCAAGCTTTGAAGAGACCTTATTACCATTTAAGAAGTAAATAACTTTATTTTTAAAAATTTTGAAACTTCTTTTTTATATATTAATTTTTTTTTTGAGTTTTAAAGAGTTTTTATTATTTTATACTTTCTAGAATTTTTAAATATAGATATATTAAAATCATTTTAGAATTTTTATTAAAAAAATAGAATTTTTATATGTACTTTTAAAGAGGAAAGATCAAATTAACAAGAATTATAAATATTAAGGGCTAAATAAGTATTATATATATATATTATAATTACCACGTCTTCAACGCGAATAACAAAATTGGATGGGATGATCAAGGTTTTTAAATTAGAAAATTACAAGAGACTCAAAGTCTGGTTAAGTTAGTTTAAATTATAAAAAGCAGGTTTAAACCTTTGATTAATAGAAAAGAAGCCAATAGATATGAGATTAAGTTACGATCCTAAATGACGTTTCTTCATACGAAAACAAAAACTAATGTCTTCAAAGGTTTCCAAATAGAAGCTATCGGAATTGATGTTGGAGGATGAGTCAAGCATTATTCAAATTGTTTTGTAGCTTTCCTTGCCAAAAACCCCGACATTAAAACTGCTTATACCTGTTGAAACGGATTATTGTTGTTGCTGTAAAAATGGTTTGATAGCGTCCGCAATGATCTTTGCATCAACAAGGCTGACGAAGAGGGTTGCAGCTAGGAGGAGGAGGTGGTGATAAGTTAATATCTCGCTTAGACACAACAACGAACCCGTGCCGGTGGTCATCGGAGGGAATTAAGACGAAAGAAAACCTCGAAACAGCTTCAGTCTGCGAAACCAGGAGGCCATGAATCAGTACTAACGTTAA
This sequence comes from Gossypium anomalum, assembly GCA_025698475.1. Classification (NCBI taxonomy): domain Eukaryota; kingdom Viridiplantae; phylum Streptophyta; class Magnoliopsida; order Malvales; family Malvaceae; genus Gossypium; species Gossypium anomalum. The sequence goes on along the minus strand of CM046968.1, from coordinate 53,066,881 downwards.
CAACAATGATTTGCCATCCATGGCCGGAGCTTGAAACACTGTTTTAATTGGTAAACTTATTAAGCTTTGCTATTTTCTAGGAATTGGCATCCATTATATTTGGCAACTTAACGTGTTTCGTGTCATTTAGGCAATCAAGTCCAAGTTTTGTTAGAAATATTAAAAGAAAAAAGTCTTCTTAGAAGATATTTTTTAATAAAAAAGAAATATCTGTACTCAACTACTTGTAGACCATTAGGTGTAAGTTGTGAATATCTGATGCAAATTCCACAATACGTGCATAAATTTCAAAAATGATATTTATATTTTTTTATTTAAAATTTTGGTTGAGTAAACGTCACATTCAATTACGTCTTACCTTAATTGTAAAATTATTAAATGTTATGTTTTTTTATAAAAATATAAATATAATTTTGAGGATATTTTTAACTCTTTATATACAATTTAGAAAAAAATTATGCACATAATTTGAACCTATGACCTTATAATCTTTTTTCCTCAATTTTATCATTTTAACTAAAACCATGTTTATTTTTCATATTAATTTTTTTATAGAATTATCATATAAAAAATTTGACCCATATTGTGAGTGTGCTATAATCTAATAAACCATAAACTCAAAACTTGAAACTTGAGAAACAACATAATAATTATAATTAATTATGTTTAAATTGTTATAAAATAAATAGACAGAGAGTAAAGAACAAAGAGAATGGGAGAATAAAGAGAAAGCTTATTTTATTGATCAATCAGAAATATTTTCAAAGCTTCTCTAAAGTCTCTATTTATAGGCATAAAAAAATATAAATGAAGTAGATATCTACTTCTAATGACTATTAAAATTTAAAATACATCAAAATTTATCTTGATCTTGATGAATATCCACTTAATAAGATATTCATAACACTCCCCCTTGGATGTCCATTGATAGATAATGTGCCTCGTTAAAACCTTACTAAGATAAAAACCTTGTGAGAAAAAATTTCCTAGTGAAGGAAAAAGATTACACATATCTATAATACGCACAATACGTTGCCTCATTAAAAATCTTACCAGGAAAACTCAATGGGACAAAACCTCGGTTAAGGGAAAAAGAGTACAGCGCGTATTTACTCCCCCTCATGAAAACATCACATACTTTCTCATATTCTACGTATTCAATCTTGAAAACCAGTCTTTCAAATGTCTATTTGAATGTATCTGCTAAATATTTATATCACCATGCTTTTGAAAGTCATGAGTAAGGGAAAATTTTGGGGAAATATATTTTGATCTCTTTAGGAGTTTCAACAATAATCATAGGAAACTTTAATCATAATTCTTCTATAAAAATATAAATAGGTATTTTAGATCATTTTATTATCCTCCTTCAACTACTATTCACTCAGTCAAGTTTACCACATATATTCAAATTATTTCAATTCATATAAATGAACAATTTTTCGTGAATTTCAATATGCTTCTAGCGTTCTAAATACTTCAAGGATTTTAATATAAACTTTATTATATGGTGACTCATAACAACAATCATTAGACGCAAGTCAAATCTTTTATGAACTGCCAGTTTAATAATATATTTAAAGGCTATTGTATCCACTACAAAAGAATATTATATCTTTTCATAATCAATGCCAAGGCTTAGTGAAAAATTTTATATTTTTATTCCGCTTTTGCAAAACTACTTCATTCGTACCCTTACAGGCTTTATACCTTTAGATATTTGGACACTGGTCCAAAAACTCTACGAATTTAATTGTACTTGAGTTACGTCTTTCTATTTTGAACAATCTATTCCATAGATTTATTCAAGATTCTCCTTTTATTTCATTATTTCAACAATAATATTGCATACAAAACCATTGTTGACCACTTTTATTATCGATTCCACATTTTCTCAAATTGACATAACTTATCAAGATCTTTTATTTTCACTATTTTAATATTCAGTTTCAAGTACCTGAATCTCTTTTGGAGTCTTACTTATTAGTTATGTCTTGGGTCTCTTCTGGAGCACCCGTCATCACTATATGACCATCTAGATTTATTATTATCTTTTATGAGAATTTTGATATTTGGACCTTGTAATGAGTTATCATTGTTGAACTTCTGGTTCAAATTACTCTCTCCCTAACTCATTACAAGTTATTACTTCTCTTCCCCTAGTGTCAGGAAAATTATCAAATCAAAATAGTAATCATAAATTATGTCATAATTTAAATCTCCAATACATTCAAAACATCTAATAATACAAGGAGACTTGTAATTAATATATATTCCCAACTTTCTTTGAGGAGTCAATTATATTTATTCGTTGTGGTGGAGCAATTGGAACATATACGCACATACAAAAATTCAAAGATGAGAAATATTTAACTCTTGATCAAAAACCAATTGTAATGAGGAGTATTTATAACTTATTGGCTTGATGCATACAACATGTAAATCAACATAATCTCATGTTGAAATAGGAAGTTTAGTTCTCATAAGTAATGGTTTAGACATTAATCTGAGGCATTTAATCAATAATTTCTCTAAACCATTGTGGGCATAAATAACAAACTTTTACAAAAGTTTTTCAAACTTAATCAATAAAAGACTGAGATATAAACTCATCAATATTAGCAAGATGAATTGTTTTAATTGCATGATCTGAAATTAAATATTTAAACATGCAATCTTGCAAACGACAGGTTGCAAGTTGATAATAAATATGTGATTATTTTGTAGACGCATCTACCAAAATCATATAATATTAAAACCATCCACATGGTGGATGAATGAGCCCATATTCATTTTAGAAATGCAAGACATTAAATCTCGACTTTAGCTAGTGAGTTTCTAACAATCAATTTTCATTGAGAACAAGCAACAAATGAGAATTATTTAAATTAAAGAATCTTCTGATTCTTTAATGAATGTCTATATGAATTCTCAAATAATTTTCGCATCATATATGATCTAAGATGATCTAACTGGTCACGCCAAGTAGTAAATGTATTTGTATCATAAACTCCTGGTTTACTTTAACACGTGTTTCAATTGTATTAAATTGTAACAAATTGATAATTTTACTATCATTCCTTTTACTTTGTATCCACATATAAGTACTATTGTGACATTTACTACTAGAAATGTCTAAATCAATGTGAAGTCTATAATGCCACTAATTCAATAAGTATAATTTCTAAATAATTATATACAATATTTGCTTCAAGGACTATACCAAAATCTTCAAATGCAGGGCATTTGGTCTAGTGGTATGATTCTCACTTCAGATGTGAGAAGTCCCAAGTTTGGTTCAAAAATACTTTTAAAACCCTTTTAACAAGAGTTTTGCATAATCAGTTAACTACCAAGAATAACTACCTAGGTGATGTATAGAAACAAGCCTATACTAAATATATCAATAAACATCACATCTCAAACATAAAAATATGACATAATGAAAACTAGCAAATTTTTTTTCATAATCATCATCATAAACATGCATGAAATTTAATTCAAAATCCAACCATTCATGCTCATAGAACTTTTTATTTACAATTTCTCATGTCATTTCTCTAAATAATTAACAAATGAAATAATGTAAAACGTATGAACTACTACATTTAACAAATTATTTGCACTAAATCAAATCTGAATAACCATAAAATTGATTGGTTTATTAACACAAATTTGCATACTTAATATGTTAAAATCAAATATATTATTTAATTATAAAACCTACTATAGCAATATAAATAAATTAGTTAATATTCATTTTCATGAACAAATGAGATGCCTAAAACAATATAAAACTCATGTAATCAAAACTTAAAAAGAAGGCAATCTCAAATATTTAAACTATATATCAACTTGATTTAATATTTAAAGATGTACTTTTTTTTTTTTTTTGCGTTGAGTCTTGACGATTTTATCAAGAAGTGAGAAAATTAAACTCCAGTAATGGACTTTGAATCCAATCAAAATCTATTAATAGCAAACTTTGAGAGTGGATCTTATTTTCTAAGTGTACAATAGGTACATAACCAATGACTCTTCAGAAATAAATTGTCTTTCTTCTCAAAAAGTTCTAGGAAATTCTTGTTTTCTTCATTTTTCCACTTCTGGTGGTGAGAAAATTTATTACGACCATCCCCCATGACTATTATTATAGTCCAACTTACTACATCCACTCAAAGATTATGTCTTTCGAATTTATTAGATATTGTTACATTCTCTTTAGGGAATGGTTAGGTTTCGTAATTAAAAACTTTTGTTCAATCATAAGTAAAAATTATTCATGATATTGCTACTGCAGGAGCACATTTGAATCATGAAAAGTTGAATAAGTTATCTCTTGCAATGTTCTCATCAGTAATATTTTTCCACGTAATTTTAATTGAGAATTTATTTTGAATACTATAAAATTATACTCACAGTTTTAAAAAATTGCAACTTTAGGTGCTTCCAACCATAACGAGCTTTAGATAGAATTACCATATTTTATTGCTCATATTTTTCTTTTAAATTATTCCACAATTTAAGTGGATTTTTTACAATCAAATATTTTGCTTTCAACCCCTTAACGAGGATGATGACAATTGAATATCACAAAAATAGTCATGATCAATTCAATTTATAACAAGAGTAATAAATATAAATCAATAACCTAATCCTCTTTTGATTCATATGAAATAAAATATTTTCCTCATTTACAATCTCAATATGAGATCCATTATAAATATATTTTAAAATCAATGGATTGGCAATCACAAGATATTAATATATTAGCTCTTCTGGAGCTTTTGGTTAATTTTGTATTATCAAATATTGGAATAATTTTGATTTATATTTTCTTTTGTGTTCACTTCAAGGAATGCAATTGTAACACCCCAAATCCGACCTAGACGTTATGGCCGAATCTGGGAGTGTTACGAAGAAGGGTTTGAAGTCTATGTTATTATGTCAAATTTCTCGCGTTTAATTGTTACTGAGAAGAATCCTTATTTTATCAAACATATTATTATTCTTGTTAAGGAAACGTTATTAATTTGCTCTTTTAGAAAACTTACCTTTGCAGCGGAAGTTTGATATTTTAAAGTTGAAAACTGAGTTTATGTTTTCAGAAAAACATTTGTTTGTGTAAAACAATGGTTTTCGTAGATCTTTTTGTTAAAAGTTGTAGAAAAGTCAAAACCACATCCAAAACCAAAATTAAAATCAAATAGACTGAGGAGTCCCAAAAATTACAAACTCTCAAAATAATCCAGAATTTAAATAAACCTATTAATTTAACTAGTTCGTGAACTAGTGGTCACCGCTGAGACTCCGTTGCACCGATCCACCTATGCCTGAGGATTACCTGAACAGAGCAGACAACAAATGTGAGTTTTCGTAAACTCAGTGTGTAACTTAACAAAGACAAACATACATAACATTTAGATTTCCAGTATTTCAGAACAGATGCGGACATAAGTCCCTAATAGAGTCAGATCGTATCAGAATCAGATTTTCAGAACATACAGATATACATATATACAACGTCCTACCCCCATCCTCTACACACCATCTCCGTCCATCCTAACACACCATATGGGGTATAAAACACCCACCCATCCCTACGCGCCACATAGTGTCTAAATGACACTTATCAGAATAGTATGCAGACAAGCTGCAAGTAAATCGGAGATATGTCGCCTCACAAAACACTTCCTCCACAGATATATAGTGTTAACGTGTCTCGCATGCTCACATACATATATCATACATGCTTTTACAAATCAAACAAATCATGCATATCAATTTCTTAAACTCAAATCAGTCTATCAGATTAGGAAAGTATCATGCATTAGGGTTTGTTTGCCCTTATCGACCCTACGAAAGACTCACAGTTGATCAGAACGACTTATGCGACCCTATGGAAAAACACGCCAAAATTGGCCTTGCCCTTGTGGCCCACATGGCCTGGCCCTTAGCCCACACGCCTGTGTGGCCCACACGGCCGTGCGTTACACACAGTCAGGCACACACCTATGTGGCGTTGACATGCCTCTTTTTGACTTTCGCTGAATCTTGAGTTCTCGTGTTTTCATTACACACCTGGTTCGAAATTGATGCGAGTGTTCCCACGAGATAACCAAAACCTAAAATTGATCATTAAATCATCGAATTAGTCACTTAAATCATTATCGAAAACCGAAACCAGATCGATCCAAACAACCTAATTTTTCAACCAAACCCTTACCTTCAGTCAAGAACAGTAATTCCACGCAACTAAGTCACCGACGGATAATCCTGAGCCCCTTTGTAACACCCCTAACCCATTTTCGTTGCCGAAATAGGTTTACTGAGCATTATTGGAGTTTTCAGAACATTTACAGATAATTCATGTCAATTACTATTCCTTTTTCGAGATTATTCATAACGTCCCTTAAATGGACCCTTGAGGCCCAATACAAACATTGAAATCAAGTCGGGACTAAATCGGGAACTTAGAGAATTTTTCACAAAATTTCCAAAATTTTTCCCAGATACAGGGCATCACGCTCATGTGGTCAAGGGACACGCCCGTGTGACCATAGGACACGCCCGTGCTGTAGGTCGTGTTCGACCCCGTGTAACTCTGTAACATGTGCCACATGGCCAGCCACATGCCCGTGTGCTAGGCCATGTTGTTAGTTTAATTTTCCAAAATTAAGTGCAGGTTTCATAGGACCAAACACAAGAACGTGTTCTGGGCTGTGTAGCACACATGGTTGAGATACACGCCCGTGTCTTTGCCCGTGTGCTCAATTCTGAGCATTCTATTTCTCAAGTTTAAGATGTAGGGGACACATGGCCAAACTACATGCCCATGTGCCAAGCCGTGTGTCACACATGGTCAAGACACACGCCCGTGTGTCTACCCGTATGGACAAAATAAAACCATTTTCTACCTTTATTTCTCACCCAAACTTTGCCAATAACTTACACCAAAATTTACATTCATATACCAACCAATTCAAGCATCATAACCAAGTTAATTCTAACATCTAACATGATATATCATTTCATACATTCTTATTTATAATCTTACCCTTTTTGAGAACATACATGATGACATAATTTCAATCAACCACACTTAACACATGGATATTCATCATGATATAACCTTATAATTTTACCAAAACATATCATTACTAGCCATTCCAATCGCTAGTTTACAGACCATATTTATGTGCCAACAATGGTCAAGTTACTTGTACATGCCATTATACCAAAATAAGTTTACTATTTATACCAAAACAAGCTAGTGGATAGTGTGATAATTCTCCAACCGATCTCCAACCTTCGCGAGCTTTCGAGCACTATAAAACAAAGAAAATGAAATCTAGTAAGCATTATATGCTTAGTAAGTTCGTATAACAGGAATTAAACTTACCAATCTCATTTATTAAAATTAAGCATACAATAACATGCTTTTCATCAATTTGGCAAACTGCCTAAAGACATACACTAAATCAAACAAGTTAGTTACATAAGTTTCATGTATATCAAATAAGCATAGATGAGCTCATCATGGAACACTTCATCAGGTAATTCAGAATCATTCAAGGCATAAATCTATTTATCTTATCATTTCTTCATGTCGAGAATTATGTTCGTTAAATTTTTGAAATATCTACGGATACTCAAATAGTACACTCAAGGTGTACATGTTTGTAAGTCGTCAATTCTTAATCGGGGGTACCCATTAGGGCACATACTCAAAAAACACACTCTCAAGCCACATGTCAGGATGCTCAAACGAGCCATGTAATCATGTAACAAGACACTTATCCGGGCATAAAAGTTTTTACTCAGGGAGCTCATAGAGCTAATGAAATAACTCCGAAGAGATACTATCAGGGAACACTGGATAAGGTAACAGGGAGTTGAAGCGAGCTTAACAGGGTGCTCATGAAGAGCTGCGTTTGTGTCCGCATTATATGTCGAATCACAACTGATCGAAACATGTATCAGGATGCTCACAAAGAGCTGCAGTAATGTGCAACAAATACAAGATCACTACCGATCAGGATGCTTAGAGGAACTATATATCAAGATGCTCGAGAGGCTATATCGGGATTACTCGTTCGAGCTAAATCCCGTCTGTAACATATGCAAAATCACATTCATATACGGGAAATCATATGTATCCATCGATTTTCATTATTCCAACGGAACTTAACATTTTAAATACATTTCCAATCATGTGATCATTTCATGTATTTATAACATTCATATAAATCACATAAACATATACCACATTCAAATCATATTCAACATTCAATTGAAATATATTAACATGCATAATTAAGTTATACGAACTTACCTCGATAATATTTCGTATAAGAAAATCTACTAATCCGAAACTTTCTCTTTTCCTCGATCCAGCTTTAAATTTGAGTTTTCCGGATCTATATAAATGAATTTAATCATCAATTTAATACAATTCATATTCAATTATATTCAATTTACACTTTAGACAAAATTATCATTTTCATCTCTAGGCTCGGAAAATGAAATTCATGTAATTTAATCCTTATTCCAAGCCCAACCAAAGTTTTTGTATAACTTTTACAGCACATGTATTTCACAAAATTAAAAATTTTTCTTCAATTTTTACAACTTTTCAATTTAGTCCCTAAAACATGTTTTTATCAAAATTCACTTTGTAAAAGTTATTTATCTATCAACAACCTTTCATATTCTACCTTAAATTTCAAATTTCCAGTATATTCATTCATGAAAAAATTTCTGTACTTTGTTAACTTTTCAAATTAATCCTAAAATAGATAGATTAGACTATCTCAATCTCAAAAATATAAAAATTACTAAAAACGGGGCTTGAATACTTACCCAATTAAGCCAAGAAAGCTTGTTTTCTCTTTCTTAGAGTTTCCATGGAATGTTTGGGGAAGAAGATGATATAAAATGATTTTTATTTCTTATTAATTATTTATCATCCATTAATTTTTCTCATTTCCAATTTAGTCCTTGCCCTTTTCTAAATTTTCATGGATTAATCATCAAAAATATCTACTAACTTTTCTTTAATGGTCTAATTACCATTTAAGGACCTCACATTTTGAATTCCATAGCTATTTAATCCTTCTAGCTACTAGAATTCAACATTTTCATTTTATGCAATTTGGTCCTTTTCACGATTAAGCACTCAATTGATAAAATTTTCTTATCAGAATTTTCATATAAACATTCTTATCATAATACGAACCATGCAATAATATTAAAATAAATTTTCTTTTTGGCTCGAATTTGTGTTCCTGAAACCACTGTTCCAATTTCACTGAAAATGAGCTGTTACACCATTGGTCTTCCTCTAAACGGCATTAAGCAAAACACTCAATAAAGAGTCACCAACCAAGAACAATAAACTACACCTATCCAACTTACCGAATCAAATTACAATCAGAATTTGAGATAAATGAGAGTGACAAACGAACCACAATGTCAGTCAAACAACAATGACACACAATTTTAGTTGGAACGAAAGATTGTAGAGTGGAAAGGGAGGAATTTTTTTAAAAGAAAGAGAAAAGAATAAAGAGAAAAGAAAAAAAATTCAAAGAAGGGGGAGGAGTTTTGGGAAAAATCAGAAATAAAATTAAAAATAAAAAAATTTAAATCAAGGATAACAGATAATCCTAACCCCCCCATTATCTCACTAACTAACCGACCCACAAACTCACAACTACTTCAGAATTTCACTATGATCGAACCTCTATCACACAACTGAAGCAAAAATTGTCATCCATGTTCACACGGGGATTCAAACACAAAACCTTAAGGCAAACTAACACCTTAATTACCACTTGAACCAACAGGCTCATTTTGATATGAGGTTACCAGAAATATAATATAAGCCCACCCAACAGAGATCAAACTAGGATAAAAACAACATAATTTTCCATAAATGAGACTTAAACCCAAAACCTCAAACACACATCCAAAACACTTAAACACGGAAGCAGATACTCATTTATGTCAAAATTTATAGAAACCAAGTTAAGAAATTTAGGGCGTTACAACAATAGATTTACTAGGTCGAACCTATAAACAGCCCAAAATTTTTTTATTTCATAATTATCATCGCAAAATTGCGTGGATTTCAAATAAAAATCTATCTATTCATGATATCATGATTAGTTTCCAATTATAATAAACATGATATAATAAATAAATTATACTAAAATATATCTGAGATTCTTTAACATCATTGTTATCACCTTGACTATTATCACGAGCAATATTACAAGTAGTAAAACAACTTTGTTTTCATAATACCATTTATAATCTAATAGTAAAAAAATCATTTAATAAATAAAATTAAATGTTTCATGTACGATGCTTGAAAGTTATCCGATACACATTGTACCAAATTTCAATACCACATATGTGTTATAAAATCTTATGATGCTCTAATTAAATATTTATAAATTCAATTTAAAAGATATAATATAATAATTTCAAGCATATTTAATAACAATAATTTAATCATAAAAAATTGTGATCATCCAAATATCATACATACTATAATTTAATAAAAGAATATTAGTTTAAGAGAAACCTTAAAGTAATAATATTTTTTCATAAAATAATTTTACCAAAAATAAATCAACAAAGTAAGGATTACATAAAATTATTTGCATAATAAGGCATAATAAAATTTAGAGACTTATGTGTACCTGAGTGGTTAAAGGCTCTAATTATTACCTGTAGTGCACAGGCCTCAATTGAGGAGGCAAACGACAACAGTAAATTTTGGGATATTTTTATGACTTATGGAGAAAAATAATTAAAAGAAAATCATGTTAATAAGGTGTTATAAAAAATGGACAAACAGTAAAGAACAAAGAGAGAGCGTATTTTATTGATCAATCGGAATATTTACAAAGCTTCTCTAAAGTCTCTATTTATAGGTATAAAAAGTATAAATGAAGTAGAGATATACTTCTAATGACTATTAGAATTTAAAATACATCAAAACTAATCTTGATCTTGATGGATATCTACTTAATATGATATTTATAACATAAATAATGTTATTAGTAAGTAAAACAAAAAATAGTGAACTTAGAAATAAATACTAATAACTTTATTTAAATCAATTAAGTATTTATTATAATTATTATATTGTTTCTCCGACTTTAGACTTAGAGTCTATGGTTTAAGATTTAGGGGTTATATCGAGTTTAAGGCTTAAGTTTAACATTTAGAATTTAAGGTTTATATTGAATTTTAGGTTTCAAGTTTCAGATTTCTTATTTCTAATTTCAGATCTTGAGTTAATGATAAAATAAAATTATTATTATTATGTATTTATAAGTCCTCTAATATTCTTTTTATTTCACTGATGATAAGGTATCGTGTTGTTGTTCACTTACTGTAGACTGAATATTCAATACTTTTACTAAATAATTTATGAGTACTTAAGTACATATTTTATTTCTTTTAAATTTAATAATATTTTAACAAAGAGTTTAGAAAATATTCTATTATTTTGTATTTAACTAATGATGAGGTGTCATTTATAGTTGTTAAATTTAACTAATAATGAGGATGTTTCTGTTGCAAATACAAGTAGTCTTTCTTACGCTTATCTGATGGGTGAGTGTTGATTGAAGTAGGAAGGCACTCTTCAACCAAAATAGAAGTAGTGTAACACCCCAAACCCGACCTAGACATTATGGCCGAATCCAGAAGTCTCACAAGGTAGGGGTTTTAAAAACGGAGTTGTCTTGTCAGAACATTCACATTTTTAATCGAAACTCCATTTAATTAGTTCATTTGCCAAAAAGCTTATTACAGCGAAAGCCTTAAAATAATTATGTTTTGAAAATGCAATCGTGTTTTAGAAAAACTTTTGTTTGCGTATAAACTGTCATTTTTAAAGAAAAGCGTTTTGCTAAGGCATGCAATTTATCAAACATATAAAATCAAAACCAACAGTTATAAAACCATAAAGTCCAGAAAGTCCCAGAATTACAAACTCTCAAATGTAAACCAAAATCATAAATAAACCATAAGTAATTAAGTTTTAACAATTTACGGTCGAGTGGTCACTGCTGAGTCCCCGCTGTACCGACCCACCTAAGTTTGAGGATTACCTAACAGAATAGACAAACAGATATGAGTTTACGTAAACTCAGTATGTAACCCAGCAGAATTAAGCATGCAAACATACAAAATTATATACACAGTCAGAAGCAGATACAATTTCAGATTCAAACAGTTATAAAACCATAAAGTTTAGAAAGTCCCAGAATTACAAACTCTCAAATGTAAACCAAAATCATAAATAAACAAGAAGTAATTAAGTTTTAACAATTTACGATCGAGTTGTCACCGCTAAGTCCCCGCTATACCGACCCGCCTATGTCTGAGGATTACCTAACATAACAGACAAACAGATATGAGTTTACGTAAACTCAGTGTGTAACCCAGCAGAATTAAGCATGCAAACATACAAAATTATATACACAGTCAGAAGCAGATACAATTTCAGATTCAGATAATAGTCTTAGATAACAGATTCAGATTCAGATTCAGATGTGCAAAATCTTACCCCGTCTTCTACACACTAACTCCGACCATCCCATCACACCATGTGTGGTTAGAAACACCCACACATCCCTACACACCACAATGTGCCATTAAGATACATATTAGAATATATGCAGCCAAGCTGCCAGAATATAGGCGAATAACGCCGAACAGAATACTTCCTCCTCATATACAAATCTCAACCTAATAACAGATGCAGAAATCAGATACAGATATAACAGATTTAACATGCTCAACATGCGTATATACAAATTTCAAATATACGTATAGCAATATAGTTAGGCCTACATTCAGTATCCTCAGGGGCGGATTTAGAGGGGCTAGCAGTGGCCCCGGCCCCCCTAAAATTTAAAATTTTTATTTAGCCCCTTAATTTTTTTTTAAAAATTTTAAATTAGTAAAGGTAAAATTACACTTTGGCCCCCCTAAAATTATAAAAATTTGATTTAATCCTTTAAAAATTATAAAGATATATACTATAAAAAATTAAAATTTCATTCGGCTCCCCTTAAAAATTTGTTCTAGCTTTGCCCTGAGTATCCTACTCAGATCAGTCTATCAGAATATCATAGCACATAAATTAGGGTTTATTTAGCCCTTACCGACTCTAAGTAGGCCCACAGTCGATCGGAGTGACCCGTGCAACCCTCGGGAAATTTCAAAATTATGGGCCCCCATACCTGTGTGGTTTGCCCGTGTGGCCCATATGACCAGATTGGCCATGCCAATGTGGCCCACGTAGCCTAGCCCAGAAACCCACACGTCCATGTGGAATGCCTATGTAGGCCCACAGACCCGTGTCACCCACACGCCCAACTTGGCCTGGCCCGTGTGGCCCACATGGCCATACTCGAGCCACCATACGGTCATGTCTCACGCACGACCATGCCTACTTAGACCACACGGCCGTGTCTCCCACACAGCCGTGTGGCATCAACAATGGCTATTTTCGGCTTTTTTCAAAACTCAATTTTTTGTGTTTCGGGTTCTCACCTGGTATCGTTTTGATGCAAAAACACCCCTGAACGACACAGCACCTAAGATTAACCACAAAACATTGAATTAAATGCTTAAATTGATATTAAACCGAATCTCCCCGAAATAAACAAAGGCAAACTTCAGGTATTCATGCTTAATCAATTCCCTGAACGACTTCAACTACGATTCTACGAGAGAAAAGTCTTGTTCTTCACGAGTCGCTGTCAAAAAGCCCAGAATCATATTAATGAAAGGATCAAATTGATAAAAACGATTAAAGAACTTACCCCCAATTTGAACAAATCCATAACCCTCACTTACCAACCACTTAAAGGACTTGAAAAAAATAAAATGCCGCTACTTGAAATGAACAACGTCAGTAGATCAAAGAGAATGTAAGAGAAAAAAATTAGGAAGAGAAGAAAATCCAAAGAAAAACATTAGAACTTGGAAAGAGGGATTTTAGGGAAAAAACAAAAAGAAGATTATCAAAAATTCTATCCCACTAACCATACAATCATAACCACCCACTACTCAGAATTTTAATTCCACCAAAACTCTCTCACAAAACCGAGCAAAAATAATTACCTACGCTTGCGCAGGGATTCAAACACAGGACCTCCATCATACTAATCCCCTTACCACTCAAACCTGTAGGCTCATTTTGATATGATTTTACAGAAAATTTAATACAAGCCCATCGAACAATGATAAGGGTTGGATCCAAAAATAAAAAAATTGGCAAAGATGAGACTTGAACCCAATACCTTACACACACACCTGGAACACTTAACGACTGAAGCAAATACGCATTTGTGTCAAATTTTATAGAAGCAGAAATAAATTAATTGCGGCATTACAATTCTGCCCCTTAAAAGAAATTTCAACCTCAAAATTTACCTGATCAGAACAGATGAGGATATTGCTGAGGATGCATCGAGTCCTCAGGTTCCCACGTAGCTTTCTCAATGCCATGATTTTGCCACAGAACCTTCACTAATGGTATGAACTTTCCCCTTAGAACCTTAACATCTCGATCCAGAATCTGAACTGGCTCCTCTTCAAAAGTCAAGTCTGGTCTAATCTCGATCTTCTTAACAGAGACAACGTGAGATAGGTTAGACAGGTACTGCCTCAACATCGAGACATGAAACACATCGTGGATAGGGTCCAACTCTAGAGGTAGCTCCAACTGATAAGCGACCGGTCCCACACGGTTCAGAATTTGATACGGTCTAATGAACCTAGGGCTCAACTTACCATTACGATCGAATCTCAAAACTTTCTTCCACGGAGAAACCTTAAGAAACACGAAGTCCCCCACAAAGTATTTAATATCTCTTCTTTTCAGATTAGCATAAGACTTTTACCTCTCAGAAGCCGCCTTCAGACGATCCTGAATCAGTCTAACATTATCTTGGGTCTCAGAAACCAACTCAGGACCCAAAACCCAACGTTCACCCAGCTCAGTCCAACATAGCAGAGTACGACACTTACAACCATATAACGCCTCGTAAGGTGCCATCTGAATACTAAACTGAATACTGTTATTATAGGCGAACTTAGTTAGCAGCAGATAATCCTCCCAACTACCTTGGAAATCAATCACACAACTCCAAAACATATCCTCCAGTATCTGAATCACCCTCTCAGATTGACCATCGGTCTGAGGATGGAATACAGTACTGAAGTCCAATCTCGAACCTAAAGATTCGTGCATTTTCTTCTAGAACCGAAAAGTAAAGCAAGAATCTTTATCATAAATAATCGAAAGAGGAACCCTTGAAGTCTTAAAATCTCAGAGATATAGAGCTTCGCTAACTTTTGCAGAGAAAAGTCCGTCCAAACTGGAATGAAGTGAGAAGACTTGGTTAATCGAATCATGATGACCCAAACAGAATCTTTCTTAGTGGGTGTCAAGGGCAACCCACTAACAAAATCCACCATTACTCGTTCCCATTTCCATAAGGGTATCTTAATGGGTTGGAACAAACCTAAAGGCAACTGGTGCTCAACCTTAACTTGCTGGCATGTCAGACAACGAGCAATGAAATCCGTAACCTTACGCTTCAAACCTGGCCACCAGTAGAACTCACAAAGATCGCGATACATTTTATTACTACCGAGATGCATAGCAGAAGGGCTACTATGCGCCTCCCTCAGAATTGACTGCCTCAAATCAGAATAATTTGGCACACAGATTCGACCTCGAAAACACAGAACACCATCATTATTCAGCCCAAAATCTGAATTACGATCACTCTTAATTTGACGAAACCGCAAACCCAAAGACTCATCCCCTAAATACTTATCTCAAATCTGATCAATCCAAGTTGGCTTGACTTGCAACTTGACTAACAGACTCCTATCATCAAACAGACTAAGGCGAGTGAACATCGCCCTCAAATCAGTCATCACTCTATGACTTAAAGCATCGGCCACCATATTGGCCTTACCAGGATGGTACTCTATCGTGCAGTCATAATCTTTAGTAGATCAATCCATCGGCGCTGCCTAAGATTCAACTCCTTTTAGGTAAGGAGATATTGAGGCTCTTATGATCAGTATAGATAATACACCTCTTACCATACAGATAGTGCCTCTAGATTTTCAACGCAAAAACCACTGCTGCCAACTCGAGATCGTGCGTCGGATAATTCCCCTCATGTGTCTTAAGCTGACGGGATGCATAAGCCACAACCTTACCATTTTGTATTAGAACACAACCCAAACCAACATGCGATGCATCACTGTATACCACATACTCTTTACCGGATTCAGGCTGTATCAGAACAGGAGTCTGAGTCACAGACTTGAGCTTCTCAATGCTAGATTGTTGTGCATCAGTCCAAACAAACAGAACACCTTTAAGTAGGAGCTTAGTCAACGGAGCTGCGATCAGAGAGAACCCCTCGACAAACCTCCTATAATAACCCGCTAGACCTAGAAAACTACGGATTTTAGACATGTTCTTAAACTGTTTCCAATCAAGCACAGCCTTTATCTTTTTGGGATCAACACGGATCCCTTCAGCAAAAATCACATGCCCCAGAAAAGTCACTTCACGCAACTAAAACTCACACTTGCTCAACTTAGCGTAAAGCTGTTTCTCACGTAGAATCTAAAGGACTACTCTAAGATGCTCATCATGTTCATCATCGGTCTTCGAGTATACCAGAATATCGTCGATAAAGACCACGATGAACTAACCCAGATATGGTTGAAACACTCAATTCATCAAATCCATGAATGTCGCTGGAGCATTCTTCAGACCAAAAGGCATCACTAGGAACTCGTAATGTCCATAACAAGTTTTAAATGTAGTCTTATGAACATTCACCTCCTTAACCCTAAACTGAAGATAGCCAGAATGAAGATCAATCTTTGAAAACATCGAAGGCCCTCAAAACTGATCAAACAAGTTATCGATCCTCGAAAGTGGATACTTATTCTTCACAGTCAACTTGTTCAATTATCGATAATCAATGCACATCTTCATGTTCCCATCCTTCTTAACAAACTGAACTGCCGCTCCTTGTGGAGACACACTAGGACGGATGAAACCACGATCCAGAAGCTCTTGCAGTTGAGCCGTAAGCTCTGTAAGCTCTTTCAGTGTCATACGGTATGGAGCGATAGACACCAGAGCTATACCTGGTAAAAGCTCAATTCCAAACTCAACTTCCCGATTTGGAGGTAAACCTGGTAACTCCTTAGGAAATACATTCAAAAATCCCTCACTGTTCTGATATCCCCAACAAAAGAGTCCTTAGAAATAGAAACACTGACGTAAGCCAAATAAGCCTCACATCCTTTACAAACTAATTTCTCAACCATAAGCGTGGAGATCACATTAGACAAATAATCTCGGCACTCACGATCACAACCTCCTTATTATCATCCTCAGTTATCAGAACAATCATCTTAGTCGCTTGATCCAAACTAACTCGATACTTAACCAACCAATCCATACCCAGGGTCAAGTCAAATTGCCCAAATAGAAGCTCTATTAGATCTGCCAGAAATATTGCCCCTTGCACCTCTAATGGAACGTCCCTATATAGTTTACTAACCTGAACAAACTACCCCAATAGACTCAGTATAGTAACCTTACTAGTAGTGCTTCCAACAGAAATCCCTAGGGTTTTGAGATACAATACTGGCTACATAGGAGTGTGTAGAACCTATGTCTATCAGAGCAGTATAAGGTACATCAAATATAAAGAACGTACCAATGATAACATCTGTAGCATCTCTATCCTCTCGGCGTTGTGTAGCATAAACCAATGCAGGCTATCTCGCCTATGTCTAGTTAGCACTTCTTCCCAGTGTTTTCTACCCATGGCCCATACCATTACCACCCTTTACCGGTCCACGTCCCCTAGATGGCTGCTGAACTACCTACTGAGGCTGTACAGTACCCGATCCCGAAGCTTGCATCTGAACAACTTGCTGTGGACACTCTCTAATATGGTGCTCTAAAGATCCAAACCTCAAACAAGCCCCTATCCTCTTCCAGCACTCACCCGGATGGCGCCTACCACAACCCCACAAGGCTGAATCCCAGTAGGAGCAACAGGAGCCCCCACTCTAACCGACCCATCAGGTCTAGCCTTGTTTTTAGGCCTCTAAACAGAACTAGAGGGCTCCAAATACCTCTTATTCTTACCTCTCTCTAGGTCCCCATTCTCGCACTCCATGTGCTTAACATCCTCGACGATCTTCTCCTTCTCAACCAGGACCGTGAACTCTCACTCCCTTCGTGGAGGAATCAGTACACTTAGACTGTCTCTCAAACCATCCTCAAATCAGACGCACCTCTCATACTCAGACGCCACCATACCTAGAGCGTAGTAGCTCAACCTCAAAAACTCGGCCACAAATTTATCACCTTGTGTGAGATTCATGAACTCACGCCTATGAGCATCTACATAGCTCGCCTTTATATATTTACTCTAAAAGGTGGTTTTAAAGAAATCCCAATTCAAACGATCAGGCTGAGTACCCTCCTCAACCAACAACCAACACTAATATGCCTCGTCGCAAAGCAAGAAGACTGTACCTTTAAATTTTTGCTTGAGAGTACTGTCCAAATCATTCATAATCCTCTCAGTGGCCTCCAGCCAATACTTAGCCACTGTAGGGGCGACTCCTATGACACCCTTGAATAGCTCAGCTCTATTAGACCGGAGTCGTTCAATTATCGACCCCTGACCCCCAGTTCCAGAATGAATTCTAGTGACCCTATCCAAAATCCTCAGCATAGCTTGGGATAGTGCATCGCCCCCAGCTGAACGACTTTGGGACCCAGTCTCAGTAGCAGGCGAAACTGGCGTCTCACTCGTATCTAACTGCAGCATACTACCTAGAGAGGAAAACTTAGCTCGAGCCCCCTACGACTTCTTCCACGGCCACGAATACCATGCCTGATATTTCCATGAGCGTTCATTGTAAATTTTGAGTTTTAATCTACATTATAGAATTTTATGCAACAGTTTCAGTATTTATTAGTAGATGTTTTATGTATAAATTATCAGAAGTTCAAAATTATTTTCAATAGTTTCAGTCTCTAACTATTTCAGTACAGTTTTAGAAAGTAGTATCTACAGTGTTTCAGAGCAGTTCTGTCTAAGTTTTAGAAATACTTACAGGATAGGCACCGGAGACTCGATGTACCATACAATTTCTCAATTATTCATATTATTTAAAAACCAATTCTTTTTAAATCAAAATTTTGAAACCCAAAATTCACACCCCGAGTTTTGTAACCCGGCTCGATACCACTAAATGTAACACCCCAAACCCGGCTTAGATGTTATGGTCTAATCCAGAAGTGTCACAAGGTAGGGGTTTTGAAAACGGAGTTGTCTCGTCAGAACATTCACATTTTTAATCGAAAAATCCATTTAATTAGTTCATTTGCCAAAAACTTATTACAGCAGAAGCCTTAAAATAGTTATGTTTTGAAAATGCAGTCGTGTTTTAGAAAAACCTTTGTTTGTGTATAAATTATCATTTTTAAAGAAAAGCGTTTTGCTGAGGTGTGCAATTTATCAAACATATAAAACCAAAACCAACAGTTCCATAAAGTCCAGAGAGTCCCAGAATTACAAACTCTAAAATGTAAACCAAAATCATAAATAAACCATAAATAATTAAGTTTTAACAATTTACGGTCGAGAGTTCACCACTAAGTCCCTGCTTTATCGACCCACCTAAATCTGAGGATTACTTGACAAACAGACAAATAGATGTGAGTTTACGTAAAATTAGTGTGTAACCCAGCAGAATTAAGCATGCAAACATAACTAAATTATATACACAGTCAGAAGCAGATATAGTTTTAGATTCGGATAGCAGTCTTAGATAACAAATTCAGATTCAGATGTGCAAAATCCTACTACCATCCTCTACACACCAACTCCGACCATCCCATCACACCGTGTGGGTTAAAAACACCCACACATCCCTACACACCACATTGTGCCATTAAGACACATATCAGAATATATGCAGCCAAGCTGCCAGAATATAGGCGAATAACGCCGAACAGAATACTTTCTTCTCATATAAAAATCTCACCCCAATAACAAATACAGAAATCAGATACAGATATAATAGATTTAACATGCTCAACATGCATATATACAGATTTCGGATGTACGTATAGTAGTATAGTCAAGCATAGATTCAATATCCTATTCAGATCAGTCTATCAGAATATCAAAGCACACAAATTAGGGTTTATTTAGCCCTTACCGATCCTATAATAGGCCCACAATCGATCGGAGTGACCAGTCCGACCCTAGGAAAAATTTCAGAATTATGGGTTTACATGCTCGTATGGTTTACCCGTGTGGGCCCATGCGCCCAGATTGGTCATGCCCGTGTGGCCCAACGGCCTAGCGCAAAAACCCACACGCTTGTGTAGAATGCCCGTGTGGGCCCACACGCTAGTGTGGCCCACACACCCAACTAGGGGTGTGAAAAATTCGAGTAAAACTGAAAAATTTCGGTTAACTGACCGAATTCAGTTAATCGGTTGGTTAACCGAATTAATTCGGTCGAGGGTCAGTTAATAATTTTTTGACTTTTCGGTTAACGGTTAATTTGGTTCGAAACCGGTCAGTTAACCGAAAAAATTAATAAATAAAATTATAATATATAAATAGCCAACTATTCACTCAAACCCAATCCAATATAAACACAAATACTCAATCTAATATATATTAATCTAAGTACCCAACCCAACTCAATTACCCAACCCAATCATAAAAATTGCAAATAATTTAATAAATAGAAATAAAAATCTAAAACTAAAAATAAAAATAAAAAACATATAATTTTATACAAATAATTCGGTTAATTCGGTTAATTCGGGTAATTTAGTTAATTTGGGTAATTTGGTTAATTCGATTAATTCAGTTAATTTTATACTTATTTTAACCAAAAATTAAAAAAATATAATTTTCGGTTAATTCGGTTAACCGACCGAATTAACCGACAAAATTTGGGGTCGGTTAATTTTTTAGAAAAAAATTCAGTTCGGTTAACGGTTAAAAATTTTGAAGGGTCGGTTAATTCGGTTAATGATATTTCGGTTAACGATCAAATTGGTAAAAACAATTAAAGAACTTACCCTCAATTTGAACAAATATACAACCCTCACTTACCAACCACTCAAAGAACTTGGAAAAAATAAAATGCTGTGACTTGAAACGAACAACGTCGGTAGATCAAAGGGAAGGTAAGAAAAATTTTTTAGAAGAGAAGAAAATCTAGAGAAAAATGTCAAAACTTGGGAAGATGGATTTTAGGGAAAAAAACAAAAAAAATATTATCAGAAATTCTATCCCACTAACCACACAATCATAACCACCCACTACTTAGAATTCTAATTCCACCAAAACTCTTTCAGAAAACCAAGCAAAAACAATTACCTACACTTGCGCAGGGATTCGAGCACAAGACCTCCATTATAGTAACCCCTTTACCACTCGAACCAACAGGCTCATTCTGATATGATTTTACAGAAAAATTAATATAAGCTCACGGAACAATGATAAGGCTTGGATCCAAAAATAACAAAATATGGCAAAGATGAGACTTGAACCCAAGACCTCACACACAAACCCAGAACATTTAACGACTAAAGCAGATACACACTTGTGTCAGATTTTACAGAAGCAAAAATAAATTAGTTGGGGCGTTACAAGTAGAGTGCCACTCAAATGGCACGACCAACACAATCTTAATTTAAAAACATCCAACAACTAAAGCAACTCCGAGACCTTACCCCTAAATACCATTTTGTTTATGAGTAGCCATACTGATCATGCGATAGTGAAGAAAGCCATCTTCCAAAGTTGTTCAACTCGTCTATTGGAACAGGCCTGAATACCTTTTCGTTTATGAATAACTCTAGTGGTGCCATCTATTTATAGGGAAAAGAAGTGAAACCCTAGTTAAATTAGTAGATTGCATGTAATGCATATTTAATAGAAGAATAATCTCCTAGTTGAATATGGAGAGAGAGGTGAGGCAACCCTAGTTAAAATACTAGGGTTTGTCGTCCCTTTGTATACAATATGAGAAGCTTTAAGCCTCTCCTGTATCAAGTCCAATTATAAGTGCTTCCTGAACTTTTAACCTACCAATTTATAATTCAATCCAACCAAATTCATATTTGTTTTATTTCTCAAAATAAATATTATAAATTAATTAATTTTCCAATTAAATAATTTTCTCAACCTGATTCTAATTTCATTAAAATCATGACAACTTTACCGTAAAAGAATCTATGACAAAATATATTTAATTTTTCTACATTCAACATATTCACTATGACCAATTAATTTAATTCCATTTTTCAAATTCAATTAATTAATTAATAATTTGAAAAATCATAAATTAAGTCTCAGGTCATTCTCATGCTCAGTGAGAAACCACAATCATTTTTTAATGTAACCCATTTCTCTAACTTGATCATTTCTATTTATTTCTGATCATTTGATTCAACATGTAATTTATTTTTCGTTTCAACGAGCTAGCAGAGAGACCAATTGGACATATGTGATTATGGCTCAAATTATTTATAATTAAGTTCCAATTTTTGGCCTATTAATTATAAACTTATTTATTCATGAAATCATTCCACTATAGTATCGTAACTAAGATCTCCCTAATGACATACCATTATGAAAGCTACTCAATTAGTGCTCGTCCAATGACCTTTTCATAAGTGTATTACCCTCATAGGATATCCTTAATCTCTTTGGGATAAATCCGTTCTCCTAATATGATCCTATTTTTTTCTCATGGTAATCATTACATCTTCTTTCATGAAACGTCAACTATTATCAAATAGTAATTAAGTCATTCATCACAAAGACAAATGACCCTTAACCACATTTACCTTTCATCTATCATGTAATGCTAATGAGAGGATATCATTCACCCATGTCTTAGGTTATGAATTCCACTATAGTGAATGATGCTACATACTATAGAAGTCATATACCCAGCACACCAACTTTCAGTTCCTTATGTATTCAAATTCAGGCTTTTACTTACATCAAAGTATACGAGTCATAAATACATAGTCCATTATCCACTTAGGATTAAGGTATGTGATTTTCCATGAATTAATTTACATCAATTTTTACACATAACTTTAGCTTTTTTAATAGTTAAATCAAATCATCTTAGTATATATTTATGTTTTCATGCTTGAAGTAGTGATTTATGCTTTTATGTAGCTTATATTACATCTTAGATATCCAAATAAGGTTATGGGGTTATATATGTCAAATCAGGAGTTAAAGATGCACACGCAGGCCAAAATTGATACTCAAGTCATGACACCAAGACATTGATGTCGCAACACTGAAGATAGACACAAGAAAAAATCCTGGAATGAAACTGTCTGCTAAGTCGTGACACACTTTCTATTGTGTCGTGACACTGACCTAGGTTGCAACACGGCTTCAGTGCAGCCCAAAATCCCTGTGCGCATTGGTTGAGATTTTTAAGGGCAATTAGGGTCCTTTTACAGCCTAAAACCTTAATTAACATTATAAATGAAGGAGCATATAGTCTTGTGGATTTTTGGCCTATATAAACTACATTATAACCAAATTGTGAAACTAACCTTTATTTGATAATATGTTTTGATATAACAAAGTAAAGTGTTTTAAAAATAAAAGTTAAAGTTCAACAAAATTGGGCAAATTTGATAAAATCAAGTTAAAATAGCTTCAATTGAGTTAAATATTTTCAATCATGTTAAAACCATTTTTAAACAAGTCAGTATAAAAAAACATTGATACATTTTGTCCAAGTATCAATAGTTTTCAAGATATCAATACCCTTTCTAAAAATTGATACCAAATTGACATTTTGTTTTTAATTTACACAAAAATTATCGATACGCTTACAAAAAGTATCAATACCTTTTACCAGGTTTTGATAATTTGTATTTGGTATCACTGTAAACTAATTTCAACGGTCATTGAATCAGGCATTAAATACTAATAGTATTGATACTCCTAGAAAAAGTATTTATACCTTTTGTTTATTGCAAGTGAATTTAATGATCTAGTATTTTCATCCCCAACGGCTCTATTAACTTTCACAACAACCCCAATAGTTGGAAATATATTAGAAGTTATAAACACCAAGTTCCAAAGGTCTTACAACAAGGTGAGAGATCAATAAGCTTAAAGATCAATCAATGCAACATTTGTGCTTAATTCTTTCATACTTTTCTTGTACACACTTGAGAGCTTTCATTGTTATTCTGTAGCTCAAGTTTTCTTCATTGTAATTGTGTTTAATTGGAAAACATTCTGATCTTGTAAGAGTTATTTCTTGTTTGCTTCTTTGTTATACTCTTTGAGAGGGTTGAGTCTTAAGGTTTGGGTAGAAACCTTAAGATAGTTGCAATCTAATATTTTTAGTAGAAATCTAGTTAAACATTGTCCTCAAAGGTTGATCAAATTAGCAAATTTGAATAAATCCTTAGTTATGGAAAGGTAAGGTAGTAAAGTAGGCAATTGGGTTCAAACCACTATAAATCATTACGTTCATTGTTGCTCATTCATTTGTTGCTTCCACAAATTTTTTTAAGAAACCAATCACCCCTGTTGGTGATTTCGAGTTGATCTTTCGAGTTAACAAGATTCAAAGGGGACTTCAACCCTAAACAATTTTACTTAGTTTTTAGTTTTCTTTGTAAATTAGGTTTTACTTTTTACTTTTTCATTTAAGTTATTTTCATTATTCTTCGCAAGGATTGTGGATCTTCAACACTATCAACCGATTTTAGTTTTTGCACTTTAAGTTTTAATTAGGATTTAATTTATCTTTCTTTACTTTATTTGTTAATATCAATATGATGTTCAGATTTAATTTAGAGTTTGTATTTATTATGTTCATGGGTAACTAAATTTGTAGGGAGATTAACAAACGGATGCGAGAATAGTTAATAATTATTTTAGGGATTCTCAACGGATCAGCTGGTTGCAAAAGAAGACTTAAACCCTAGGCTTGATGACAAGACTTAAACCCTAGGCTTGATGACCCTAAAAAGTCGTTTAGGTAGATACAAACTCGAAATTAGTATAGTCTACTGAACATACCTTATGTAATAGCTTGCTCGACAGAGACCCAATATTTAGTTACTATTTGGTGTATAAGTTAGTTAAGTCAAGGGTAGAATTGAGTAAGTAAAGTATTCATTTTGGTGGAGGAGTATACTCTGTCGGATTTATCATCTGGCAAACTTTAGGGTTTGGTGGACTCTTCTGATAAGTATCTGACATCTGTCGCAGATGTTTTGGGCGGACTCGTTAAGTTTGTAGTTTGATAAACTTATTTCTATGTTTAATGTATATTATGTTAACTTAGTTATTCGTGGTGGGGTTTGGTTGAGATCTAATTAGAACTGAACTAGAGTACTGTAGATGATTAAACTTACTTGTTAAGTGCAATTAATCACAGGAATCTAGGGTATTAGTGGAATCATATGATTTTCCTACTAAACCGTGTGTCTATTGCATTAGTATATAAGAATAACGTTGGCCATCAAGAATTACCTTTATTTCTTCTTCTTCCCTAATTTTCTCTGTAAGTTTCTAAAAAAACCTTAGAGTAGAGAGATTCTTCGAAGAGGGTCAATAGAGTTTAGCTAACAACTACATTTGTACTAGTTTACTGGTAATTTTTGGTAAACCCTTAAGTTATTATCGAGAAAATTCACGTGTTTTTGGTATTGCATGTATAAACCTTAGAATTGTTCATAAGGAAAGAAAACTTCTTGAATTTTGTATTATTCGATATCGAACCTTGCATGTATGTTAAGTTTTGATAGTTTAATGATCTAATGGGAATATTTATCTTTCTTTTAGCTCAAGAAACTAAAGAAGGTCCCAACGACAAGGGAAAATGACCTGGTATGTAGATCACTATAGTAGAGTTTCTAGTGAGTTCCTTCTTACTTCCATGTGTTTTGAATCCCATTATTGTATTTATAAGTAAACTCTCTTCGTATCGCGTGAGTGATAATTGTGTGGGTAGTGGTAATCTAGAGTCATTAGTAACAGTGCAGTCTATCTGTATTACGAGATAAATACCATCTTTCTTACTCAAGCCAGTACCATCTTTCTATGATATGTGTGATGTGATATATGGTGATGAAGAAGGGAGATATGTTTGTGATGCCTCTGGTACGGCAATGATATTGCAAACTGAACTGGCAGATCACGAGAAAACATGCTTATCTAAACAAAAATGATTTAAAGAGTTAAAGGGGAGTATGTATACGAATATGACTGTCTAGTATGCTTCTAATTCTAAATCATGGGTACGGGGCTAGCATAAGGATGGGTTGTATGTTTTGTGTTAAGATCAGGGATAGTAACTGCCCATGTGTTATGTAAGATGGTGTGTTAGGTCTGCTTGTAGTTTATAAATGTCATTAGGTGTATTATGATCATACTATTTAAACCTTTCTGAAAGGTTTGGTACTATTTAGAGTATTAATGTGCATGATATGTATCTGCTCTCTCTTTCTCTTTGGAAATCACTAAGTTCATATGAACTTACTCTGTTATCTTTCCTTCTTAAGAGTGTTTAATTGAAGAAAGAGGACTTTGAAGGGACTATGCCAGGGAACCATTGATTTTAAGTTGTCTGAATTATTTTGTATCATGCATGAACTTTTAGGGGTGGCGTGTAATTATATTTTGAAATCAACTTGTGTAAGGATTTACTGCTTTTGTCAAGATAACGTTTTATGAGAATATTTATAAACCTTTGATGTTTGTATTTAATCTAATACATATATATTATTCTATGAGATCGCCTGTGTGAATATATATGCCAAATGTTTTTAAACGTTGTTTTAACTACCAATGATGTTCATTGAAACTTTTGTAAAGGGAATAACCTTGTCAAGTTTCATAAGGCTTCCACTAAAAATTATGTTTTAAATGCTATTTTCATGGTGTATAAATATTTTTTTGATTGTTTTGTCATTATCATACTAAGGACTACACCATTAACTATAGTCTTAAATAAATTTCAAATACCTTTGTTAAATTGGTATAAGTTTAAGTTGTGGTGTACCATACTTGAATCCAATCATCAGGTCGTGTAAGGTATGTTACACGTTAGGTTGACCTGGTCTAACCTGTGACATCGAGAGATAAATAGTGCTTACCAGCTCATTAGATTAATAGAAGGCCGAGAGGCTCTGATAGGTTAATGACTAACGGATTGAATAAAACATGAAATAGGAGTTAACTATGAACACTAAAGTGAGTTAGTCTACCGTTCTTATTCTTGATAGATCTCCAATCCTGTGACTTTATGCTATTTAATTCTTTTACCTATTTTATTTTCTATTTATTTTTTCAATTATGATCTCTCATAATATGGTTTGATTAGTACTATTTAGATTTATTTGTGTAATAGTAATTATTAGTTTAAACAAACCTCCTTTAGGTACGACCCTCTGAGTACTCTTAATATTTTGTTATGCTAACAAGTTATATTAGAATTTGACCCGTACACTTGCAGACACTGCCTAATTTCCTATCTTTTGTAGCTAAATACACACTCTTGATTTAGCACATCGGGAGGCGGTCAAGTTGTTGGTGTCATTGTCGGGGAGGTTTGGGCATTATATTTTTTTTCACGTAATAAACTAAGTAGGAACTTTCATAGACCATAGATACGATTTTACGTTTCATTATTTTCGTCGGTTTTATAAAAAGTAACTTAATTTGGTTTTATAAATTAATTTGTTTAGTATAAATAGTGTTCTAACTTTTATTCATTAAGTATTTTTTATTTTAGAGTGCTAATTTTTTACTTTTATCTTTCATTAATTTTTTATTTCGTTTAGTTACCTCATTGACGATTTGATTTAATCATGGATGAATTTGATTATAAGTGGAATAATAATGAGAGGACTTCTCAGGATGACGAATGGAACAATGTAACAAGTTGGTCGAATGGAGCTTCAATGAATTAATGGATTCATGATGAAGTAAACAAAGAGGGATTATATAAAGAATGGGAGATTATGGGGAACCAAAGATTGCTCATGATAGAGCTGCGCCAACTAGGAAATGAAGCCTCAATGAACCAGTAGAGTAATGGTCAAGGACATAATACACTTGAATATCCATATGAGCTCTATAACACCTAGTTTTGGTGGGTCCTAGATACGGGTGAGTAGAATGAGAGAAATCTGTAATGCCCCCTTACCTGAGACCGTCACCGGAATCGAGAATGAGGCGTTACTAAACTTACCTTACAACTTAATCGAGTTCAAACAATTTATTTTATTTCCCGCAATAAACTATCCGTCTGCGTTAAAGTTGCTAAAAAAATCATATCTTGAGTTAAGAAACTCAAAATCGAAATCAGTAAATTTTCCCTGAAACTAGACTCATATATCTACTTACTAATTTTTTTATAGAATTTTTGGTTGGACCAATTAGTAATGTTTATTAGTTAAAATCTCCCCTGTTTTAGGGTTTGGCTAATCTGACCTCTGTGCACTACAAATCAAATTTATTCCTATACAGAAATCCAATGATTATTCCATTTATTTTTCTTAAAAATATACTCAATAAGGAATCTGTACTATATAGTATGACTTCTAATTTTTTTTTGCAATTTATGGTGAATTTCTAAAGTCAGAACAGGGGATTCAGAAATCACTCTGACCCTGTTTCACTAAAACTAAAGTATCACATAAAATAAAAATCATTTATCTGTTTTGATTCTCCATATGAAATAGACTCAATAAGATTTAATTATATCTCTCATTCACTATCTAAGTCCATTTCTACTATTTTTAGTGATTTTTCAAATCCACATCATTGCTACTGATCAATACTGTTTTAAAGCTAAATTCACCCTTTTTCATGATTTCCATGGAATAACTAGCATTTAGGCATACATAAAACCAAACATGTCTTTGATTAGCCAATCCAATAGCTAACCATCATCAAGCATTTTCATACCATCTATAAGCCATATCATAATATTATACACTCAAAATGGTTGCTATGCTATACATGCCATACTCAAAATGAAGCGTCTGGCTATACCAAAATAATTCTTAATGATAGTGTGTCCGGATCTCCGACGTGCTTTATGATCCCCGAGATAGCTTGTCAAAACTATAAAAGAGAAGGAAAATAAAGGGGTAAGCATTAAGCTTAGTAAGTTTGGAAGCAGATAAATAACAACTTTCATAAGAATTATTTTACTTATCTTTTTCCTTATCAAACATACATGAGCATTATATACTTACCTTTGTTCTTCTATTATTAGCTTATCTTACCTTTTGATGTATAACTCGTCTTACCTTACCTTACCTTGATGTTCTATTTAAATTTTCCCCCGTTGAACCACTTGGAATACTAAGGATACACGGGTACCTTACCATTGCCATGACTTGTCATGGTCTTACGTGGTATCCTTGCCTTTATGAACTCACCAATGCCATGCTTTGGCATGGTCTTACATGGGACCTTTGCCTTATAGTAACTTATTAATGCCATGTCTTGACATGGTATCCTTGCCTTAGAACCTTACCAATGGCCATGCCTTGGCACGGGCTTACATGGTATCCTTAAACCCTAATGTCATGACATTCGTATCCTACACATTCTTAAGGTTCAACCAGAACTATCTAAAATTACTTCTCCTTCAATTCATGTTGGAGTATTCTTTGAATAATTTCATGAAATAAATATACACATGCTGGAAAATTAACAACAGTAACAAAAAATAATAGAAAATTGTATTTATTTACCGCAAACTTACCTCGAAACAAAATACAATCAACTATATCGATTTAGTCCTCTATCTTTTTCTTTTCCTGGTCTAACTCCGTATTTCGTTCTTCTTGATCTATAATAATAAATTTAGCTTATTTAATAATCACATTTATCAAAACAGTCCTTGACTCAAACTTTGGTAAAATTACACTTTTGCCCTAAAACTTTTACATATTTACACTTTTTCCCCAAGGCTCGGAAATTAAACTTCTTCATATTTTATTATGTTTTATGACATGTTGATCATTTTTCCCTTCTATGGCAACATCAAATTCTCACTCTAACATTTACTTATGAACATTAGGTATTTTCACCGATTATGTCGTTTTACTCGTTTTAGCTTGAAATTGCTTAGCAAAAGTTGTTTAACATAAATTCAAGCTCCATATTATATCATAAAACATCAAAATAAACACATTTCACCTATGGGTATTTTTCCAAATACAAACCCTAAGTTAAATTATTGCTAGAATAAGCTTAAGCAAGTTTTCGGGACTCCAAAAACGTAAAGAACATTAAAAACGAGGCTTGGAATCACTTACTATGGAGCTTGGAAGCTTGAAACAAACCCTAGCTATGGAGAACCCCTTGATATTCGTCCTAAGGAAGAAGATGAGCATATTTTGCCATCTTTTTTCCTTTTTTAATCTTTTAATTATCATATGACTAAAATACCCTTCATTAAAATTTTTTTGTTATTTCTACCTATGTATATCTTTTTTTGTCCATGAAAATATAATGATTCAATTACCCTTTAAGGACCTCTACTTCAATTATGCACTTCAATTTAATCCTTTAACATTTAGAATTCATATTTATCAACTTTTGCAATTAGGCCCTAATATGCAAATCGGACATGCAATCACTAAAATTTCTGATCGGTACTCTAACACATGCATCTAATCACTCGGTAAATCATAAAATTTAATCGAACTAAACTTTTTTATTTCAGATTCATGGTTTTGCAACCACTGTTCCGTTTAGGCCCTATTTCAGGATGTTACAAAATCTGTGAGACACAGTCCTATCTGTCCAATTGATACTTTCGGCATAGTGCAAAGTTGGCGTTAAAGTATTAGGTAAGAATTGTTCTCTGAATATGTTGATTTGTAAGGAAGAAGAGATTGATAAGATTATTGAGGATTTTTGGGTGAATTGGGTTATCGTCCAAGGTATTGTACACCCAGTTTATTGAGTTATTATGCTAGTTACATTTTAATAAGGTATTTAGGAAGGGGAGAAGGGAATGAACCTAATAAACCGTAATTTATACATATTTTCATCCCTTGCTTAACATGTTTATGAATGATTTCTCCTTAGATTTGGTTAATTTGATGCTCCTAATCCTTTAATTTCATGTTTTATACTTAGGTGAGCATAGGAGGACGAAAAGAACGAGAAACGGGCCAAAAAATGGAGAAAATGGGCTGTCAAGGGTAAACAACACGGCCTGGACTTCCTCACATGGGCAGAATACACGGCCGTGCCATTCTAACAGGCTCAACCACGACCTAAAAAAATCCAAGCACGGGCGTGTTGATCTCTCAGCCTCGACCACGGCCTGAAGTAATCACACACGGGCGGGTCACACGGGTGTGTCCTTGCTAAGCCCTAGTTAAGTTCTATTCAGAAAAAGGCAAGTTTGAGGTCTCTTAGGCATTCAAAAGCCTATTTAAAGACCCTAGAGGAAGACTAAAAGGGAGGCGAAGAATAGGAAGTAAGGAATTACTCCAAGGAAGCCGATTGATCCATCTCAGAAGCCGGATTCATCATTAAGACTGAAGATCTCTCATCAATTTCCCTTCAGGTATTTTGGGTTTTCTTTATGTTTTGTATTCTTTATTATTCTAAGATGTTTTCTTATTTAGTTATGAACTAAAACCCCTAAATACCTAAGGGGGATGAAACCTAAGACGAATCTTGTTATTATTTTCTACATCGTATGATAAATATTTGACTTGTTCTTAATTATGTGTTCTTAATTCTTGTTTTGGTATTTCAGGATATCGATTCAAGTTAATGCTTTTAGTTGGAGGCTGAATAGTCCCTGGCTAAGAGTGACTTTGTCGTAATTAAGCGGAGTTGATTGCACACCTAGAGATAGGGTAACAAGATTTTGTCGGATTAGGGTGAAACCTAATAAGGGGATCCATAAATCGGGTTAATGCAACCTTAGGGTGTTAATTATAGAAAAGTCTCAATTATTCAACCTAGGGATTAGACATTATTAGTCTTGAATAGGATAATAATATAACTTAGGGATCTCTACGGAATAAGTTAAATGAATAAATCGTCCGGTTCGAAGCCAAAATAACAAATGAAGTCTAGGTGGATTTTTCCTTAGGTATTGCCCTAAATCAATCGTTTTTCCCAAAAGTAATTCCCCAATTCTATTTTGTGCAATTTCTTAGTTTAGAAAATTAGTTAGTTAAAACAAACCCCTTTATTCTCAGGCTAGATAATAAAAAGACGGTCATTACTAGTTCTTTTAGTCCTTTAGGTTCGACAATCTAGTCTTGCTAAAGCTATACTACTGTTTGATAGGTACACTTGCCTACATCGTGATAATAGTTAGTTTCAAGAACGATTAATTATAAATTTATAAAACTTATCACGAAAAATCTCGATCAAGTTTTTTGCGCCGTTGTCGAGGACTAAAATATTAGGAACACTCAATTTTTATTACTTTAGCCATTTATTTTTCTTGCAAATTAATTTTATTTTAATTTTTGTTTTACTAATTTTCTTTTTCTTTCTTCTGGCAGGTTCTTATAGTTTATGACTAGAAGAAACCCATCGAGACCACTACTTTTTGACGAAGAGATCGATCGCACAGCTCATAGAAATCGACGAGAAATAAGGCGAACCTTAAGATACACAGAGGAAGAGCAAGAGGACGATATCTCAACTACAACCGAGGAGATGGCTGAAAATCAAGACAATCAGCTACCTCCAGCGATACCCGCTGAATTAGCAAATCAAAATCCTGCTCCTCGTACTATGTATGATTATGCTAAACCTAATTTAATAGGAATTGAGTCAAGTATAGTTAGGCCTGCTATTGCTGCAAATAATTTTGAACTGAAACCTAACACGATTCAAATGATACAACAATTTGTTCAGTTTGATGGTTTGTAGGATGAAAATCCCAACACTCACTTGGCAAAATTTCTGGAAATCTGTGACACTTTTAAAATTAATGGCATCTCTGATGAAGCCATTCGTCTTCAGTTATTCCCTTTTTCACTGAGGAACAAGGCTAAACAGTGGTTGAACTCGTTACCACGAGGGACTATCACTACTTGGGAACAAATGACCGAAAAAATTTTATTAAAGTATTTTCCATTGGCTAAAACGGCTAAGTTACGTAATGATATCTCTTCTTTTGTGTAGATGGATTTAGAAACTCTTTACGATGCATGGGAGAGATACAAGGACCTACTGCGAAGGTGCCCTCACCATGGGTTACCTTTACGGCTGCAAGTTCAAACGTTCTACAATGGTGTGAATCCCTCGACAAGATAGATGATTGACGCAGCCGCTGGTGGAACCATCAACAGCAAAAATCCTGAAGAGGCTTATGAATTTATTGAGGAGATGTCACTGAATAGCTATCAGTGGCAAGTCATGAGGACTAAGCCAACTAAAATAGCAGGTGTTTATGACGTCGACTCGGTTACTATGTTGTCAAATCAGGTAGAACTTCTAAATAAAAAGATTGATGGTTTACTTGGTTCTACGCAGGTACATCCAGTGATGAGGTGTGATTCAAGTGGAGGAGGTGTGCATACAGAATATCAACCATTCAATCTACAACCGAAGAGGAACAAGTCAACTATATGGGTAACAATAACTTTAGATCTCAAAATGACCCATACAGTAACACTTATAATGCAGGTTGGAGGAACCACCCAAATTTCTCCTGGGGTGGTCAAGGGAATCAAAGGCCACAAAATCCTCTGGTTTTTCAACAGCCACCTTATCAACAGGAAAAGAAACCAAACCTTGAGGAGATGCTATCCAAATTTGTCTTAGTGTTAGAAACCCATTTCCAGAATACCGAGACAATATTTAAAAATCAACAAGCATCAATCCAAGGGCTCGAAACTCAGATAGGCCAGCTGTTCAAACTAATCTCTGAATGACCACAAGGTATCTTGCCAAGTAATATAAACCTAACCCAAGGGAACAGCTCAACGCAATTAATGTTCAAGAGAAAGAAGGATTCATTGAGCCTGAGCCAGAAACAAGGCAAGAAACTGTGGTAAGAAAAGGTAAAGGTGAGGTAAGTCATAATGAAAACAAAACGGTAAGTGTAGAATATAAACCTTGTGTACCATACCCTAGTGCGACAAGGAAATACCGCTCAGATGAACAATTTGGTAAATTCCTTAAACTCTTAAAAAAATTACATATTAACTTACCATTTATTGAAGCCCTCTCGCAGATGTCGAATGCAACGAAATTTTTAAAAGAGCTTTTAACAAATAAGCGAAAGTTGGACGAAGCGTTGCATGTGGAACTAAACGCAGTTTGCTCAACTATTCTGCAGAATAAGCTACCCAACAAATTAAAAGATCCAGAGAGTTTTACAATTCATTGCTTAATTGGTAGTTTAGATGTTAATAATGCATTAGCTGATTTAGGGGCTAGTATGAATGTCATGCCTTACAAAATGTTTAAGCAACTAGGTCTTGGGAAACCTAAACAAACTAGGATGAGCATTCAATTAGCAGATAAAACTATCAGATTTCCTAGTGGTATTATTGAGGATGTGCTAGTTAAAATCGATAAGTTTATATTTCCCGTTGACTTCGTTGTTCTAGACATAGAGGAGGATAGCAACACTCCTTTGATTTTAGGAAGGCCCTTTTTAGCAACTGCTAGAACAATTATTTGTTGGCACAGGTGAACTCACACTTCGTGTGGGAGACGAAACAATCACCCTTCAAGCTCGTAATTTTGGCAACACACCGAAAATTGAAGGTGATTGTATGAACCATTCTAATAAAACTAACAATATGGTGCATTCTACTTTGCAGGAAATAAGTGCGAAGGATGTACATAAGTCATGTTCAAGTAATAATAGAAGACCCATTCATGAAGAATGAGGCGAACGTATAAACCGAGAACACACATTAAACTAAAACTACGCCAGAACGAGCTCGATACCTCTCCAAATCAACTTAAGGTTGGAGATAAAGTCTTACTAGATACCGCAGATCCTCACATTGTCACTGCAAAAATGAATGAAGAAATCCCTCTTACGGTACTTAGTATTTTCCCATTCGGTACAATCGAGGTAAGTCATCCCAAGTTCGGCACTTTTAAGGTAAACAACACCCGTCTAAAACCTTATTTTGATGAGATTGATAGCAGGAATGAGGAGTATAAACTCCTTGAACCACCATGACCATTCAACGGAGAGGTAAGTCGAGCTTAGACTATAAATAAGCGCTTCTCGGGAGGCAACTTGAGCACTAACTGTATTAACTTCTTTAAATTTTAGTGTTTACCACTTAACCTACTAACGGAGCTCTTGAATACAGGTCTACCATACTTACACGGCCAAGCACACGGGCATGCTTAGGACTGTGTGGAAACAAAGAAAAAATTTCCCCAAAACACGGGCTACGATAAAATGCCACAGCTGTGCGACATGGCCGTGGGCGAACCTGCCAAAACAACACGGGTGTTCAACACGCCTCTGCCCTAAGACCGTGGTTGAAACTGAGAAACTAGGACAGGCGTGCGACACGCCCTTGTCTAACACCCATGGTTGAACCTATCAAATTAACTCGGGCATGTGCATAGCGAACCAAGCCAGACACGGTCGTGCGACACGGCCATGTGCACCAACACGCCCAAGGCACACGGGAGTGGGGCGAATGTCAGGCACGCCGAAATTAGGAAAACTGCGAAACACACGGGCTGAAATTGGGGTACACGGGCGTGTCCCCTGGCCATGTGACCCAAAATCTATAAATACCCTGCACTATTGATTGTCTTCTTCACTCAAAAACCCTAACCCCAGCCGCTACAATCCTACACGGCCCCATGCCACGCCCATGCGCCGCCTCCAAACTCTATTTTTGACGTCTATTCCTCTATTTTTAGCATTTGTTCACTCTTTTCCCTTTAATTTCATTCATCTTTAATGCTATTATCTTTATTCATCTCACACTAGGTTCATTTTATTATCATTTTCACTCTTTTTTTTTATGCTATAGTCTTCATTTATCTCACACTATGCTATCATTCAAGTTTCATTTTTGTTAGTTATCATTCATTCCATATGACATATTTTTATGAAATTCTCATACCTTCTTCACATATTCTAAATCAATACTCATAGTTTTCAAATGCTTCTTGTTATTTGCCATTTTTATTCATGCTACTATCATACAATGCCACAAAAGTATGCTATAAAATGGATTAGTTTAGTTACAATTATTAAGTGTTGGTAGTTGTGGCTGAAAGTATTAGTCCTAATCTATGACTTTTCTCTTTTTGAATTTAGTTGCATTTTCGCTTGTCCACTCATCAAAACGAAGTAATGGTTTTGATTGCAGGTTCACCATGTCGTCTTCACGAGGAAAGAAAGTCGTTGTCCTCGCCTCGAAGAAAAGGAAGGGAGGGTCATCTTCTTCGGGCCCTACCACAAAAATTTGCCACCCTTTTTTACAATTCCCCAACTGGCCCCAAGAAGAACTTTTTCAAATACTACGGGCCCGACCTTTAATCACGGGATACTGCATCGATTGGGCTGCAATAGAACAAGTCCAGTTGCCTGACGCAATTCGGGCACTTCTCACCACCGACCCATGGGACCTCTTCTTTGAGATCGTTGAGCCGATGTATCTCGAGCTGACGCTGGAATAGTGTTAAACATTCCACCTCCAGACTGTAATGACCAACCATGATGATCCCGGCACGGTCCAATTCTGACTCGGCGGTCTAGTCTGCCAGTTGAGCGTTCCAGAGTTTGGTTGGCACTAGGTCTTTACACGAAAGAGTTTCAAGAGGAGAACGATCTCGATACCCTCAACTGCCACATCTATTATTCTCCCTCGAAGTGCTGGAATGCCCTCGTACCATGTTCGACCGGCTACGACCCCAGTCGCTCCAAGGCATTAGCTCTCCCACCATTCTTGAGGTACTTACATTCTATTTTATCTCACACCTTGACAGGGCAGAGAGAGAGCACCAGTGTCGTCACCACTCACGACGTCTACTACTTATGGTGTATGTTGCATGGGCACGTCATCAACCTCGCCTACTTTATCGCCCTTGCCATTCGCCACCAGATAAAGCGACATAAGAGGGGGTCATCTCCATTGGCCCCTACGTGACTAGACTGGCCTGACACATTACACTTCTCGACACCGCGGCCCAAAAATCATCCCTTACACACATTCGCCAGATGTCTCCACAAGGCATCTCGAGCATGCTCAGCATGAGGATGATTGAAAAGCGCCGAGGAATCTACCCTCCCCAATATTGTCTCACCCAATCTACAGAGGAGGAGGCTTCAGAGGACATTACTGATGATGTCCCTCTACAGCACGAGGACCCACCGTCTTAGCCACCACGACCCCATCGTCTAGTTCATGCGGCGACTTCATATGCTGACATCTCTGAGCGCTCACTCGATTCGAGCAGCAGTGTTTTCAATGATTTGACAAAATTGATGCTACTCTCCAGCAGATTTGTTAGCACTTCCACATCTCATCACCACTACCACCTCGCGAACCATCCAGCGATGATGATTTATAAAGAGCTCCAAAGCTCATAATCATTTAGGAACTTCAAACTCTATTGGAAAAGGTTCTCCACGACTGTTATGTCCTGCTCAATCATAAGATATAATATTCTTTTGGCGGAGCATTTGTCTAACCCAACCGGAGTATCCTTTTCTACTCTACATAACTCTAAACTAGGGAGTTCATTCATTTACAACTCAGGAAGTTTCAATTCTCTCGCTATCTTATGATTTTATATTTCTCTATATATCTATCTTTGTACATTGAGGGCAATGTACATCTTAAGTGTGGGGGGTACTCATTTCTTTATCAGAAAAATCCCTAAATGTTGTCTTGTTCTCTTGTAAATCTCTCATATCATGTTTGGGATGAATTTTGATTGACTTATGATTTTTATTGATATATCTTGAATTACAACATAGGCATTCATGCATTGATTATTTAAACTTTAATACATTAGAAAATTAAGCATGATAAGTTGATTTTTAAGAATTTAAAATCTTAGGTTGTTTCCCCAAGTCTAGGTATTATCTTGAATTGAACTCCATAAGTTTAAACATCAAAAAGCCATAATTTTTGTGAGATTATTGAGCCTATAAAAGCATCTATTAATTCTTTCATGCTTACTTTTATTATTGCTTTGAGTGTGTCAATATCGAATTGTTATTCTAGAACTTGCCTGATTATGCATGTCAAGACCACACTATCTGATTTGATATGTCAAAATGATAGAGGCACTTAGGATTAACCCACTCATGCCATAAAAAGCCTACTTCCACATTAACCCTTAGTAAACCCCTTTGAGCCTAACAAGCCATTCTTTGTATTACCCTTAATATTAACCCTTAACCCATTATTGTTGAAATCCCCTAAATTAATTTGATCCCTATTTTTGTCGAGATTTGATTTGAATAAATTGCTTAGTTATGTCTTGTTCTTAGTAGTTAATATTTGACTTGTTCTTAAAATAATAATAATATTATTATTATTATACATATTAGTAGTAGAAGTCTTCTATCTTTAAGTTCAAATGTTTAAATTCTTCGAGAAGAAGCTCTGTTGTACGCAAGTGATGAGTAAATATTTTTCTAGTTAAGTAATTTTTCAACTCAATCTCAATTCTAACCTTTTCTTTCAGCTTGTGACCATACCCTCAAACCAAGCCTCGTTACAACCCTCTAAAGACCTTTTGATTGATATATCATCTCGATTTATAGTGGTGGAGATTTGATTTTCATGCAAGCCTGTGGTAATAACTTTTCATATTGACTGATGAGTGTTGATTTCATTGTCCTTAAACACTTCAAGTGATTTGAGTGAATCTTTGGTGAGGATGTTAAACTCTGTGAGATTTCAAATCAATAGTAACTACTTAGATGAGGGGAGATGCCTAAGTTTTTCGTGATTAAATACTGAACTTGGAATGTTTAAAGCTTTAATGTTCTTTTAGTTGAATTCTCAATGTATGATTACTTATGGATTAGTTTGAGATGTCATTGATAGGAATTATAAGTTGAAGAAAAGGAATTCTTAATTATGAATTGAGGATTTTGCTTGAGGACAAGCAAACACTTAAGTGTGGGGGTATTTAATAAACCGTAATTTATACATATTTTCATCCCTTGCTTAAAACGTTTATGAGTGATTTCTCCTTAGATTTGGTTAATTTGATGTTCCTAATCCTTTAATTTCATGTTTTATGTAACGCCCCAATTTTCGGGAATTTTAAAAATGTTGGAAAAATTTAAAATTCTGTGTTCTGTTTGTTTGCCGTAGGATTAAGTACGTTAGTGGGCCTCTAGAAGGCCCAAGCTTAAGTTGAAATCTGACAGTTTTAGTTAATTTTGATTCCATAAGAAAAAAAGGGTTCTGGTTGATTGTTCTTTTAGGTATTTATTGTGTAAAATAAATCACAAGGGAGCATGTGGTAAAGTGGTTAAAGTGACGCCACTGGGAATGTTATAGGTGGCGTGTGGATGATTGGGAGGACCCAGGTTCAAGTCACAATGACAGCAAATTAAGGGATTAATTTTTATGTACAGAAGAGGAAAGTTATGGAACTCAAGTAAAAGACTGGTAGGAAGAGTTTGAGTTGCTCAGGAGATTGAGCAAGGAGGGGATAAGGGAGAGAATTTAGGAGCTGATTAGGGAGAGCTGTGATGGCCGAATAATGGACTCTTGAAGAGTAAGAGGTGGCCGGCCAAAGGATTCTCTAGGAGGGCAAAAATTCGGCTAAGGTTAGTGCTTGTATAAATTCGGCAATAGGGGGTAAGTGAGCCGTTTTCTGATCACTCTTCCTCTCCTTTTATTTTCTTTTTCTCTCCATTAGCTATTTTGTTCTCCTCCTTCCTCACATAGCCGAATTCTTCAACCACCCTACTTTACACCACTTTCCTCCATTATTTTTTTAAGACTAAAGCCGATTACCTCAAATCTCGAAATCCTAAGAGCTTG
This sequence comes from Gossypium anomalum, assembly GCA_025698475.1. Taxonomy (NCBI): domain Eukaryota; kingdom Viridiplantae; phylum Streptophyta; class Magnoliopsida; order Malvales; family Malvaceae; genus Gossypium; species Gossypium anomalum. The sequence goes on along the minus strand of CM046968.1, from coordinate 53,026,740 downwards.
AATCCTTCTGTGCCGATTTTTTATAACCAAAACCCTATTTCTTCTCTTCATCAATTGTGGACGATTCATTGGTTCTCTAAGCCCCAAGTTCTGTCGACAGGACCATAGCAAAACTCTCTCATTCCATCTTTCTATACACAGTTACAAAGAGCCAAAAAACCCACACTCATAGGGACTTAGCCGAATACTAAGATCATTGGAAGCTCGACTTCTGTTATCAACTGAGGGTCTAGATCTACATCGGGATCGAGTGGAAACTCATTGGGATCATTGGCCAAGGGATCGGTGGTAAGTAGATTCAAAACTTAGTCTTTCTTTCGTATTTTAGGAAAAGCCAAAATCCTTAAATGTTAGAGAGGCTGCCGATTTGGACTTGTAGCCCTAAGGGGTTGTGATAACTATTCTGATTTGGTAAATGGTGTGATTTAGAGGCTGCTAATCAAGGGCTTGGACGAGTGGAACGATCAGATCTTTGAATTTAATCATCTCTCGGGATTAAGGTAAGAGCAATAAGGGTTTTAAGCATGTTTGGCCGAAAAGGGTAAGGGACTATATACTCAGTGTTATGTTGATATTTAGAGTAATATTTTAGTAATTAAACTGTAGGCAGATCGTCCGTGGATCTCGTCAAACGAATTGCCGAAAAATAGGTGTGTAACTGACACCCTCTCATAGACTAGATCGGCAAAAGCCAAAAAGCCGAAATACCGAAAAGCCAGTATTTTGGGCACTTGCGAATGTGCGAATGCTCGTAAGATATATGGGGTAAATATTACTGGTAATCGAAAGTGATAAAACTGCAGTACGCGCGATTTCGTACGTTTTGATATTTTGGGCTTAATGGGCCAAAACTGGGTTAATGGGCCAACAGGCCCAATTCGATAAGAACGCTCGGTAAGTGTTTCTGGTTATATGTAATGGCTACGATATGCATGAAAACCTTAGAAATAGTTAGGGTTACTAGAATACCCCTACGTATGCAAAATTACCATTATACCCTTATGTATGCAAAATGACCTATATACCCCTAGGGTTAATTTTATCTGAAAAGCATAATGATTTAAATCTGTATGATGTATGCCATGAATGAATATCTGTTGCATGGGGACATGGGTTATATCATGGAGGAAGCGTCCTGGTGGCTATGCCACAAATTATCTATTCGGTGGCTTTGCCATATATATCTGATACAGTGGCTTTGCCACATATATCTCATATCTGTGACTCACACATTTTTCAGATCCGCGACCATGCTGCATATTTCTGTGGCGTGTAGCGGTTGGGTGGGTCAAGTAATCTCCCCACATGGCGTAAGGATGGTATGGGGGTGTACATGGTTGAATATGGGTTGGGTTTCTGCATAAGCATGATATATCTATTCGATCATTCGGGCCTATGGGCTATTTTTCAAATCGCTTTCGTACTAAGGCCAACTTATTCTATTTCGTGGTTTGAACCGATTTAGGCTATGGTTGGGTTAATTACACACTGAGTTTCCCCAAACTCACCCCTTCATTTTCATCTTTGCAGGTAATCCCCAACCATAGTGGGCTTGGAGCTGTGAGGGATTCGGAGTGGCCACTCGTTTTCGCAAACTCGGTTTCTTTCTGATGAACTGGACGTCCTTTTATTTTCGTTTATGGTTTTGGGTTTTTAAAATGTAATAAGGCCACTTAATTATTTGATGGTTTTGTTTTATTTTTATTTTATTATGATAAAAATGAACCGAGATAACTATTGAAATGGATTAGCTCTAGGACACGATCGAGGTAGTACTCGTGTAGGAACTGCATCTTCTGGGCATATACCGACAGCAGAGGCACCGGTACCGCTGGTAACTGAAGTAGAGTCTCATGATCGTGGTGCCGGGGATGACGCCCTGTCGCAGGCTATGCTTCGAGTTCTGGAAAGGGTTGCCGGGGTAAGTTCGGGCAACAGAATCTCAGGATCTATTTCTGAACGACTCCAGGCTAACGGAGCGAAGATATTTAGGAGCGTATCTAGTGTAGCCCTGAATGTGGCAGAATATTGGTTGGAGGCCGCAGAACAAATTATGGATGACTTGGACTACTCGGTGGAACAGAAGCTGAAGGGGGCCGTATCGCTGCTGCGGGATGAGGCTTATCAGTGGTGGCTCACCGTGAGGGATGGAACCCCAGCTAATAGGGTTACTTGGGAGCTGTTTAAGATAGCCTTTAAAGGGAAGTACGTCGGGGCAAGTTATGTGGATGCCCGCAGGAAGGAATTCCTGAATCTGGTCCAAGGAAGTAAAATAGTTGCTGAGTATGAGGTTGAGTTTCTGAGGCTGAGCCGGTATGCTGTGGGAATAGTCGCTATAGAGTATGAGCGTAGGGTTCGCTTTGAGGATGGACTCAGGGATGACCTTAAGGTGCTGATTGCTCCGCAGAGGGAGCGGGATTTACTGCTACGTGGAAAAAGCTAAGATAGCTGAGGAGGTAAAGCGTCTTGAGGCGTAACCGTGAGAAAGATCAGAATCATTTTCGGAGGGATTCTGGACCTTCGGGTGGGATAAATAAGAATGTCAAAAGGGCGAGAGTGGAGGAGCCAGTTCGAGCAGCTCCGGTAAACGTGGTTAGACCGCCAATTTGTGGAGATTGTGGTAAGGTGAGTGTAGGAAACGTTCTGGTGCTTGCTTCCGATGCAGATCTATGGAGCATAGAGTTAAAGACTGTCTTCAGAGAGCTGATCAAGTTCAAGCTGTCGAATAGAGGGTTGCTCAACCCGTGAGAGGTGGACCACAACCACCGAGAGGACGTGGACAAGGTAGGGGCAGAAATGGAAATGGAAATAGACGAGGTCGAGGGGCGCCTAGCAGGGGTGCTGAAAATGCTGAGGCTCGACAGCCAGTGTTGGTGTATGCGGCTCGTCGTCGAGAGGAGGGCGACGCGCCTGACGTCATAACTGGTACGTTTTTGGTTTCTAGCATGCCGTATACTACTTTGGTGGATATTGGATCTACTCATTCTTATGTTGCATGTACGATATCTGGGTCTTTGGAAGTGCATTCTGAGAAGATAGTAAGTGGGGTATCCGTGTTAAATCCTTTGGGCCACTCGGTTAGGGTAAACAAGCTGTATAGGGATGTACCCTTAGAAACTCAAGGCAGAATCTTTCTTGGAGATCTAATGGGGTTGCCGTTCGGAGAGTTCGACCTCATTCTGGGAATGGACTGGCTTGTTAAGCATAAGGTGACTTTGGATTGTGTTGCTAAGCAGATGGTGCTAAGGACCATGGAAGAGGATGAGGTTAAGTTGATAGGTGAACGAAGGGACTATTTGTCTAATGTGGTATCGGCATTGAGGGCTGAAAAGTGGATTCGGAAGGGTTGTGAGGCCTATTTGTCGTTTGTGAGTCAAAAGGAAGCTGAGGGATTGACAGTAGATAAGGTCAGGACCGTTAAAGGGTTCTAAGATGTTTTTCCGGAGGAGCTTCCGGGATTGCCTCCAAACCGAGAAGTCGAGTTTGGAATCGGTTTGTTGCCTGAAACAGCACCAGTGTCCATTGCACCGTATAGGATGGCACCGAAAGAGTTAGTAGAGTTAAAGGTACAAATTCAAGAGTTGTTGGATAGGGGCTTTATTAGGCCAAGTGTGTCTCCATGGGGAGCACCGGTGCTATTCGTGAAGAAGAAGGATGGGACGATGCGCATGTGCATTGATTATCGCCAGTTGAACAAATTGACGATTAAGAATAAGTATCCACTACCAAGGATTGACGATCTGTTTGACCAGCTTAGAGGAGCTTCTGTATTTTCCAAGATCGATCTTTGATCCAGATATCATCAGTTAAGGGTCAAAGAGGTAGATATCCATAAGACGGCATTTAGGACTCGGTGTGGTCATTACGAGTTTTTGTTTATGCCATTTGGACTGACAAATGCTCCTGCAGCGTTTATGGATCTGATGAACCGTGTATTTCAACCATATCTGGATCGATTCGTGGTCGTCTTTATTGATGATATTCTGGTATAATCTGAGACTGAAGCAAAACATGATGAGCATCTTCGCACTGTGTTGCAAGTGCTAAAGGAGAAGGAACTTTATGCGAAGTTCAGCAAGTGTGAATTCTGGTTGAGGGAGGTAACCTTTTTAGGACATGTGGTCTCTGCTGAGGGAATTAAGGTGGACCCTCGTAAGATCGAAGCAATTCTGGAATGGAAGCCGCCTCGGTCAGTGTCGAAAATTCGAAGTTTCTTAGGCTTGGCAGGATACTATAGAAGGTTTGTGGAAGGTTTTTCTGTGGTGGCAGCACCTTTGACGAAACTTATAAGGAAAGGAGTACCGTTTGTATGGACTGAGAAGCAGCAGGAAGCCTTTGAGAAGTTGAAGAAAGTTTTGACGGAAGCACCTGTATTAATTCAACCAGTAGTGCAGGAAGGATTTTCTTCGTGTGGTGATGATGCATCACATGTAGGTTTGGGTTGTGTGTTGATGCAAGAGGGTAAGGTGGTTGCTTATGCATCACAACAGCTTAAGCCTCACGAAGGAAACTATCCTACTCATGATTTGGAGTTAGCAGCAGTAATCTTTGCACTTAAGATTTGGAGACATTATTTGTACGGAGAAAGGTGTATTATATACACAGATCATAAGAGTCTTAAGTGTTTGCTAACTCAGAAGGAATTGAACTTGAGGCAAAGGAGGTGGATCAAGTTTCTTAAGGATTATGATTGTTCGATTAAATATCACCCAGGCAAGGCTAATGTGGTAGCCGATGCTCTAAGTCGTAGAGCTGTATCTGATTTGAGAGCAATGTTTGCTCGTCTAAGTCTGTATGATGATGGAAGTCTATTGGCTAAATTGCAAGTAAGGCCAACCTGGGTGGATTAGATTAAGGAAATGCGGTTGAAGGATGAGTCTTTGGTCGCTCATTTTCAACAAGTTAAGGAAGGAGGAACTTCGGAGTTTGGGTTAAATAACGAAGGAGTTCTATGCTTTCGAGGAAGAATTTGTGTTCCGAAGGACTCTGACTTGAGACAGTCTATACTTAAGGAAGCTCATGGGGGACTTTGGGCCATGCATCCTGGAGGGAATAAGATGTATCACGACTTGCTAGAACTGTATTGGTGGCCTGGGCTGAAACGCGAAGTAACAGAATTTGTGGGGAAATGTCTGACATGCCAACAAGTGAAAGCTGAGCATCAATTACCTTCTGGATTGTTGCAGCCAGTAAAGATACCACTTTGGAAGTGGGAGAGGGTAACCATGGACATTGTGAGTGGGCTACCCTTGACACCGTCAAAAAAGGACTCGATATGGGTGATTGTGGATAGGTTGACCAAATCAGCTCATTTTATACCAGTTCGCACTGATTTTTCACTTCAGAAGCTAGCCAAGTTGTATGTGGTAGAGATTGTGCGACTTCATGGAGTTCCAGTTTCGATTATCTCTGATCGAGATCCTAGAAATTAGACAGTAGAATAATGTTTGAATTGTAAAGATAGTTGAGCACAGTGATTACAGTTGAATGGTTTACGATGATCTCTTCTAGGTACTCTATGTGTTCGTTTATTCTCAGATATATATGTAGCTGTATATTTCCAGATGAAATCCTTATCGTATGAGAACGTTAGTTGAACATACGGATAGACGAAAGTACTGTTGGTCTGTTTAAGTTATGATCGACATTGCTCTATCTTTCTCTAATATTCTATTCCCTTGTGTTGATAGGAAAGTTGACGGTAAAATCTGTATGATGCTAGTATTCTATTTCTACTGATTATTAGACTGTTGGATATACATGAAGATTATATTGCTTCTGTTACTGTGGATTTTAGTGCTTATGAGTGACATTTTTCCTTCTGGAAATTTTTTGGGATATCATTGAGATCTTTATCATTCTATATGGGTTATAATTTCCAGAAATTCAGTATAGCTCAATATTTTGAAATTTTTGCTACCTCGGTTTTATTATGATTCTATGTGATTATTTACAAGAGATATTCCGTTGACGGGGATGACTATATCTAATATGATTATAATTTTTGGTTTGATCATGGGAGTATAATGGTATAATTATCAGATTTATAGAGGTTGTATTTCTGCACTGGTTGCTATTGAAATCATATTTGAATTCCTCTTGTGCTCAAAATGCATTATTAAAAACTGGGATATTATCTATTTATATGGTTGAGACATCGGTCTTATTATGACATTATGATTTTTATTTGATGAAAGTGGCTTTAGAATAGTTCAGGGCTTCGATGATTAATAGATGAAATAGCTTTGTTAATATAATCCTTTTCTAATTTTCATGAAAGGGTTGATATCAGCAAAAGTATAAATAATAACAGATCAAGTTCAATTTGTATAATAGTTATCTTTCTTCAGTTAAATCTGGATATACGTCAATGAATTCAGAACGAGATTGTTATGCTTTATTTGAGTTATGCAATTTTTAAAGATCATTGATTGTATTCAGAAGAAAGTGTAATAAATGATATGTTCAGATTATCCTTATAACAATAAGAAATGATTTCTTTGAAAAGTTATTGTTTGATGGCCAAGATCGATTCAATGTTTTAGTCTGATTTGAGTTATTTGCTTGAAAGGTTAATGGAGTTATATGTGTTTGAGTTTATCCTCAGGTCTGTAAATAAATTTTGTATGTTCACGGGTTAATTGAGGGATAATCTGAATGAAAAATTTATATTCTAGAAGACGTGATACTGAATTATATTTATTGGAACGGTTCTATTGAGAAATTTTTTTTAAATTAAAGTTGTTTTAATTGAAGAAATTATCGCGCTTGTAAAGTTTGTATGTTATGATACATATTAATAAAGTGGTAAATAGTTGAAGACATTGTTAACTGAAGCATCAGTTCTGGTTCAGCCTGCACCGGGTAAAGAGTTTATGATTTTTAGTCATGTGTCATTAAACGACATGAAGTATGTTATAATACAAGAATGTATAATGATAGCTTATGCTTACTCACAGTTAAAGCTGTATATGTAACACCCCTAACTTGTATCCGTCGCCGAACTAAGGTTAAGAGGCATTACCGGACATATCAGAACAATTCACATTCATTTCATAATCAACATAGCATCAAAGTCACACATCATTATAAAGTCCCTTATGTAGGTCAACGAGACCTTAAACACGCATTAAGAAGATGTTGGGACTAAACCGAGCACATACAAAATTTTCTTGAAACTTAACAATTTTCTAAGTTACAAAGGCGTGTGAACAGGCAGTGTGCCTCACATGGCATTAGACACTTCTGTGTGTCTAAGTCGTGGCAAAACATTTCATACATGTTGACATCTCCACAAGGCCAGAAACACACCCGTGTGCCTTGGCCGTGGTTGAAACTGACTTGGGTTACACGGCTGACCACACACCCGTGTGTCTAGCCCATGTACCCTTTGAATTGGCCACACACGCCCATGTACCAAGGTTGTGTGCCTCACACGGCCACCAGACACGCTTGTGTGTCTAGGCCATGCTCGAGACTGACTTGCTTCTAAAAGAAACATTGAAGGACACGGTCAAGACACACGCTAGTGTGCTCAACCATGTAGGCAAATATAGGCCAGTTGTAAGGCCAATTTGCCACCCATATTGGGTCATACCTACAAGTCAAAAAATCAAAGCACAATTGCACCATAATTTCAACCAATTTCAATCACAAAACATACATCCTTCATGTCATATAACCACTTACCAAATTGAGCATTTCTTACTAAGCCATTTAAGCATATCAAAACATACCATTTTTTAACACAAAATATATACCAAATTCATTCATAATCACATCCATAGCAAGCCATATCACATGGCTAGATACATACATTACAAAACATATTCTAATACTTCTAGCCTATACATGCCATACTTCAATAATCACATTTCAAAAGGTACCAAAATAGAGTTCGATAGTGTGGTGATGATCCTCGATGATCCCTGAGCTTCCAATAGCTTCGATAATATATAAAACAATTGAAAACGCACACAAAGTAAGCTTTCCAAAGCTTAGTAAGCCATATACAAATAAACTCATCACATAAGATGTTTCCAAACCATTTCATTTATATAGCTCATGGCAAAACATAATCACATATCCATAATTCTCATAAAAATCAATTGTTCATAAGTCAATTACACTTAACACATTTCATATGTTCCCATATAAACATATACTTACCTTTCATTCTTAATCATAATGTATATTACAAACGTACCTGAATTGAGTACTTACTCACATAATTGTTCATTTCTCGAAATGCCCGTTGAACCGCTTGGAATCAATAAGGATACTCGGATAACTCGAAAAGCTCGTACAATGCCAACGTCCTATACGTGGTCTTACATGTATCAAATATCGATGCCACTGTCCCAGACAGGGTCTTACACGAAATCAAACATGATGCCAATGTCCCAGACATGGTCTTACACGTAAATCACAGATCAATGCCAACGTCCTAGACTAGGTCTTACATGAAAACACATATCGGATCCTATGTCATGTCATATGTATCCTAACTATTCCTATGGTTCGTATGGGACTTTTCGGACGTCACCACAATATCGAAACTTTCTCGGATTCCATATTTGAGTTCTCAAAATCCATTCAACACAATTTAAATATCACATAAGCAATTAATAATTCAATTCAATACATTTATTTGTATAACAACTTACCTAGTACGGATTCAAACGAACGGAATCGATTGCTCGACGACTTTCAACTTTCCCCGATCTAAATCTATTTTCTTTGGTTCTTGATCTATATAAATTCAAATTTAACTCTTTTATTCAAAAAAAATCATTCAAATCAATCCATATACACATGTTTAGGGCATTTAACAAATTAGCCCTCAAATTTTTATATTTTAACACTTTAGTCCCTAATCACAAAAATCACAAAATATACAAAATTTCCATATATTTAAGCTTAATCAAATTTTCATAGTGTTCATATAAGCCCACATATTTCATTTATTTCACATTTTAGTCCCTCAATTTCTCATTTTTTACAATTTAGTCCAAATTACTCAAATTCATCAAAAATTCAAAGACAAGACATGTTAACCCAACATCAAGCTTCCATATACTATTATCAAACTTCATAAAATTGATATTTTCATCAATGGCTCAACTCAAATCATCAACAAAATCATAAATTGAGACATGGGCTTGAAAGATTACTAAGCAACGATTATAAAAACATAGAAATCATAAAAAACAGAATAAAACCCATACCTTAATCACCCAATTCCTTATTTGAAACCCTAAGAGCTCTTCAACCTTATTTTTCTTTTTTATTTTTGGCTATATGAACACCAATGACTTAATTTTCATGTTTTGTTTTATTATAATTCATTTAATAATCAAATACCATTTTTAACCTTAATAATATCATTAGAATTCCACTAAATCATGACCAAATATGTCCATGCATTAATTCAATGGTATAATTGCATCATAAGGACTCCACATATATAAAGACATAGCAAATTGACACTTTAACAAATAGAACACATCTTTTGTATTTTACGCGATTAGGTCCTTTTTGCAAATTAAGCACACAAATAATAAAATTTTCATACAAAATTTTCAAAGATGTTAATTCACATATAATAAGCACGAAAAATAATATTAAATCATTTTTTTACTTAGACTTGTGGTCCCGAAACCACTATTCTGACTAGGGTCTAAACCGGGTTGTTACAGTATGAAAAAAGTTTTATGACTTATGAATTGGAAATGATTGATAAGGTATTCGCGTTGAATATTCAATGATATTGACTATTTGGTGAGTAATATAACCTATTTGTTAACCAAAAGAGTGTTTAAAATATTTAATGTTTCAAAGATATCTAAATTTGGGACAGCAAAGGTGGCTTGAATCATTGAAAGGATTTAAGTTAGAAACTGATTTTTATCCAGGGAAGAATGATTACAATCATAGATATTTTGAGCAAGAAACCTTTATGTGTTTTATGAGCAATGAATATGCGATTGATCTAATCGGATGATAGATAGATATTAGCTATGTTAAAAGCATTCAGCTAATTTGCGGAGTTCAGAAATGAATCAGGGAATTACAAGGTAAAAAGGAGTTCAACATAGATTGACTCACGATTCAGAATTTTAGTTTGGAACCGATGATTGTTTGATGTTTCAAAATAGAGTTTATGTACCAAGAACAATCCAAAAAGTATGCAACAATTGTTACAAATGGTTCATAGTGATAATTATTTATTCAATCGGGGAGTACTAAGATGTTCAATAATCTGAGATAGTTGTACAGGTAAATGAGTATGAAACGAATTACTTCTGACTTTCTATCCAAATGTCTGATCTATCAACAAACTAATGCTGATCATCAACTGTTTTCAAGACTGTTACAGCAAGTGATGCTATCTGAGTGGTAATGAAATAGAATTTCGATGAATCTTGTAAAAAGACAGATGTTATCTGAACCATTGTTGACTGTTTGAAGAAGTCTGCATATTTTATCTTCGTACGTACGAATTTCTCTTTTGACAGATTAGCTGAGTTATACATATCAAAGAAACTTAGATCACACAGCATATCAGACTCCATTATTTCAGATGGCTAATCTAAAGAAAAGATTCATATTCTCAAGGTAATTTTTATTGTTGTGTTATAGAAGATGAAAGCAAATGAGAAAAATACTTACAGTTGTTTGAGTTACGTATAATAATAATTTATTAGTTGAGCATAAATATGGCACTGTACGAAGTTTTATATGAGATCAATGATAAAAAGAATTACGGGGTCGATGTGATTAGAGAGACTGAAGAGAAGGTAAAAGTAATTTACGACAGTCTGAAAGCAGTTTCAGATTGACAGAAAACATATACGGGCTTGATACGTAAAATAATTGAATTTCAGTTAGAAAACTGAGTATTCGTGAAATTATTATAGTGGGAATAGAATTTCTTGATTTAACTATAAAGAGAAGTTAAGTTCGTGATTTATCAGGCTATATGAGATTATTGAAAGAATGAGACCGTATGAGATTACCGTATGAGATTACTGTCAGAACTTGTGAAGATTCATAATGTGTTTCTTATATATATATAATGTGATAATACATATAAGACTCTTTATGTACAGTATTGCTTTCAGAAGTAGAAACTCAGTTTGTTATGACGTATAGCAAATAACATATTAGAATCTTAGCTCGTGAGATTGAAAAGTTGAGAAATCTGATATTATGTGGGAATTCTAATAGGGTTATGAGAAAGCAAATCTTTAATCTATTCTCTGATAAGATTTTCGGGGACGAAAATCCCCAATGGGGGGAGAGTTGTAACAGCCCGATTTTAGGGTTAGTCAGAACAGTGATTTTGGGACCACAATCTAAAGCCAAAATATTTATTTAATTATTTTATTAAGGTTTACAGTATGATATAAGGATCGTGTGACAATTTCGTAAAGAAATATTACCGTTTGAGTGGTTAATTTGGTAAAAATGACTAAATTGCGTAAAGCGTAAAAGTTGAATTCTATAAGTTAAAGGTATTAAATGGCTATGATATTAAATAGTGGGAGTCCTTAAGTGGTAATTATCCCATAAATGTTGATAGTGGAATTCTATGGCTTGGTATTGTTGAAATTTATGATGTTATTAAAGGTTAGTTTTGTAAATTGGTTAATAAAGATTAAATAGATAAAATAAAACCAAATTTCATCTTTCGATTCATCATCTTCCACCGAATGTTCAAGGAAAAGAAACCATTTTTGTTCTTTAAAGGTTCGGCCACTTGAATCTTTGATTAAGGTACGATTTTTGCTCAATTTTTAATGATTTCTATGTTTTTGAGCTCGTTGCAGCTTAATCTAGCTAGCCTGTATGTTCGTTTTTGAAATTGTTATAGATTTTGAATGATTCCATTGTTGAATGCTTGGTTTTTTAGATGATTGATGATAGTTTTGGAAGGTATAATGTTAAATATACAAGTTTTGTTAAGTGATTTTTGACAAAAATCTCAATTAGAGATTAAATTGTGAAATTATGAATTTATGTGGTTAAAAGTATGAATAAAATGAAAATATAGGCTGTTATGAGGCTATAAAAAATTCGGCTAGCATGGGCTTGTCCTTAATTGCATGAATTTGTGATTTTATGTGATAAGGTCTAAATTGCAAAAATGTGAAATAATAGGGGCAAAAGTGTAATTTTTCCAAAATGTGTAAATTGTGTTAAATTGAATGAATTAATGATTAAATAAGTAAATTTTTTTGTTATATAGATTGAGAAAAACGAGATTCAGATCTAGAACGGGAGAAAACAAAGTATCGGATTAATCAATCCGTTCCGTCGTTTTAACGATCGAGGTAAGTTCGTATGCTAATAAATGTACTTAAATTGTGTTATAAATACTTATTTATTATTGAATTGAATTGGATGCTAAATGGTCGTGATTACGAGTCGAAATCGATAGAGTTACAACATCCGAAAGTCTCGTACAAACCTTAGAAATAGTATAGGATACAAATGTCATGACATTAGGTTACTGAGATGTGATTACATGTAAGACCATATCTAGGACACTAGCATCGTTAATCGATTTCGTGTAAGACCCTATCTGGGACAGTGGAATCGATATGTGATAACATGTAATACCATATCTAGGATATGACATTGTACGAGCTATATATGATTGCCGAGTATCCTTAACGAGTCCAAACGGTTCAACGGGCATAGTCAAGACGAGAATTAAAGTACAATCGGAATAAGTAATACAGGTATGTACAGAGCTTATGTGAAAATCGAATGAAAATAAATTGGTAAGTTCATATTGTATTATGTATATTAAATATGAAAGAATTATGTATAAGTATGTTTCATGTCAAAATGTGTTTATTTGACTATAATGAAGTATATATATTGAATGTTATGTGAGATATGAATAATAGTTGTTTTAATTAAATATATATATGGCAATCAACTAATAAGACCATAATCGGGTTATGGCATGTGAAAGAAAGACCACGACAGGGCCTTGGCAATACATGTGTAAGACCATAGTTGGACTATGGCATCGGAAAATCGATGAATTTGTATCATAAGAACTTATAAACTAGAGAGGTTTGATAAGAGTATGGGTGATAAATAGAAAAGTATCAGTATAGGTATGTACGAAAAACTACTCAAGTATCGAGTTATATGAAGTTGAGAACTTGCGAATGAGGACATAAATAATTTGATGTTAACTCATGAATTAATGCTTTAAATGTTAATGATTTACCTATTTTGAATTGCTATATGAATGTTGTGATCATTTTAGGCTCACATACGAACTTACTAACCTGTGAAGCTTACTTTGTGTTACTTTTCTATGTTTTATAGTGTCTCAGACGTTCGCTCGGTTAGGGAGTCAACGGAAATTGCATCACACTTACTGGCTATTGATTTTCAGTATTTTACACCTTGTGACTTGGTTTTATGGCATGTATAGGCTATAGTCTTTTTGATATGGTTGTTAGAAATGTATATGGTCATTTGAAATGGCTTATTAATGATTTTGGTTGATGGTTATAATGTGGCCTTATGATTTGGCATGTATTGGTATGAGTTTGAGATGATGCTTTGATAAGCTTTGTTTTGGTTATAGGTTGAATGATATGATTGGTTATTTAGTTGGAATTTGAGACATATGAAAATGTTAAAGATGGTAAATGATTCATTCTAGTTTTGGTATGTGTTTTGGTCAAGAAATGTTGAGATTTGAAAGTGAAATGTAATGATTCAATATGGTATGATTTATGCTAGAAATAATCACTTTTGACTGCTTATTTGATTGAATATTTGATACCATTTTGACGGCTAAGTGTGCATGAGAAAATGGTGGAAAATTGGCTTTGCAAATGGCCTATTTTCTCCACACCGGTGTGTGTCTCAGCCGTGTGTGACACACAGTCATATTACACGGTCATGTGTCCCCTGGGGTACCCTGTCAAATTAAGTTAGTATACCTTACAAGTTTGACACAGCCTAGACACACGGGCATGTCTACTAGCCGTGTATGGCACACGGGCTGGCACATGGGCATGTGCTCGACCGTGTGACCCAAGTCAATAACCTCCCCAGCTTTCCCACGGTCGTGGCACACGGACTTGTCTTCGGCCGTGTGGTGCAAGTCAGAATGTATGCCCTATTTTTACACGGCCTGTGACAGACGTGTCTGGTGGCTGTGTGAGGCACATGGCCTGTTCACACAGGCGTGTGACCCTTAAATGTTGGAAAATTTTATAAGTTTCTCAAAGTTTGCATATGTTATCGGTTTAGTGCCAAACCTTTTCCAAGCGTGTTTTAAGGTCTCGTAAAGCCTTATAAGGGACAATGTGATTATGTTAGATTGATATTTATGTAAAATTGAATCATGTATGAAAAATGTATATTTTATGTTGTGCTTTGATTAGTAATGCCTCGTAATCCTATTCCAACAACGGATACTGGTTAGGGGTGTTACAAATAGGGTCTGTTAGGACGATAAACAAGGGATTATTGTAACAACCCGTTTTCTAGTGGTGTCAAAAACAGTGGTTTCGATATCACAAATCCAACTAGTGAGCTTATAGATATTATTATTTAATATTTACGAGTCAAATGTTATATTATATAGAATTTTGACCTAATAATTTTTGTTGTTCGAATCATTAGTTAAAGTTAAGTGGTTTGTTCCTAAAGTCAAGTGATTTTGGAAAATGAGGTATCGAGACCTCTTTTATAAACCTAGCTCGTAAATATTTTTATTAAATATTTACAGAGTTATTATATTGGTATGCGAAGTTATGGTTTGGAAATTTTATTGTTTGACTAGTTAATTAAAGAAAAAGGACTAAATCGTAAAAGATGTAAAAGCTAATCGCTATTGAATTTTATAGATTAAATAGCTTAATTAGTAATTGAAGGAGGCCTTATATGGTAATTAAACCTTAATAAACCATCATGGGCTGTTGGTCATTAGGTTTTATTACATTTTGTATGTTTTATGTTTTAGTTTAATTAATTAAAGTAATAAAATAAATAAAAATAATAAGACAAAAGTAAAAATAAAGCTTTCATCTTCTTTACTTTTTATTCCCATGACCAAAACCACCATTTTCATACATAAAAAGCTTTGTCCAAGCTAAAATCTTTGCATGGTAAGCCATTTTTCACCATTTCTTATATATTTTATGTTTTTGTGATCGTTTCAACTAGGTCTAACTAACCCGTGTCTCCGTTTTCAAAACTGTTAAAGATTTTAAAACTTGCCATTGATGAATTTTGGATGTTTTTGATAGAAAATGGTTTAGTTGAAAGCTTGATAATAAGTTTGGACTAGTTTGTAAATTGATTTTGTTTAGTTTATAAGTTTAAGGATTAAATTGATAAATTGTTAGATTTGGCATGGTTTCCTTGTAAAATTTGAAAATTAAAGGGCTGATTTGCAATGTAATTAAATTCGGCTCAATGGGTATATGGATTAAGTGTGAAAATAAGCTTGTTTCGATTTTAAGGACTAAATCGAATAATGTGTAAAAGTTTGGGGCAATTGTAAAAAATTATAAATAGGAAGACATAAGCACTAACTTGAATATTACATGAAGTTGAAGTTGATATATTGAAATAAAATTTACTTTATAGATCAAGAACAAATAAATAATTGTGGAAAAAAGAATGTTGTTGATTAGTCCCTGAATTTTGCTATCTCTACACTTTAACCTTGGTAAGTTCATATGATTTAATTTAGAATAATTTGCAATATTTTATCAACTTGTGAATTATGATTTGTGAATATTTATATATATATATAATGAGATAATCATAAAGATGATTCAAGGTGAGAAATGTAATTGAATTGTAAGATATTATGCGGTTTTGGATATCGAGCATGGATGAATATAAGATAGGATACAATTGGCATGTCAATAGGTTATACTACATGCTATAAAAGTCCAACTTGAGATGAAATGATGATTCCTAATTCATTCCTGTCCACTAAATATACTTGAGTCCAGCATTTGTTGCGGACTATCGTGTTATATTTACAGTTTTTCTAGCTTGTTATCGAGGGCGGATGTAAAGCCTTTGGGCTTGGAACTTGGTGCCGATGTGTGTTTTGGAGGGATGTTAACCTACGGGCTAGGCACTTTGTGCCAAGGCGTGTTCTCGGTTGGTTTGGCTCATTGGAGCATTTTGGTATGTTTTGATGAATAACCGCGTATCCATATATGTTATATAGTTCATCGGGCTGATTTAAATTGGTTACATGACTTGCGTATTGAATTTTATAAATATTTTCTTGATTTCCAATAATATATCGGACTTGATATTGATTTCGTATGAATGAATTGATTGTACAACTTGTATATCTGTATAACTTACCATTGATTTATTATGGTTGGCAGGACTAACGTCTATTAACATTGGTATTAAATGATTTATTATGTTTATTCGGTAATTTTTATAGTTTTAACCTGTGAACTTACTAAGCTTATTAAAGCTTACTCATGTCATTTTCCTGTTTCCTTGTAGAATGATTAATTTTGGGATATGTGGCATGTAATAGGAGTATCTAGTATATGTTTTAGGTACTTATTACAAGTGATATGTTCTATACTTGTGTGATGAATACATGCTTTAGTTAATACTGTGCTAATTCATGGTTTGGTATGAAAATCCAAATATAGTGTGGAATGTGTCATGTAATAGGTGAAATTTGTATATGTTTTGATTGTGTATTATATGTGGTATTGGTTAGATTGATAAGATGATATTTAAGTTTTGTAATAGCTTATATGTGAACATGTTTTATACCTTGGTATGTTTATGGTCTTGTTGTGCTAATTGATCACTTGATATAAACTTTGCAAAGGTATTTGAATTATGGTACAAATGAATGTGGTTGAATAAAAAGAGTAATGGTACGTTTTGACATAAGTGAATGTATAGTTTTTTAGCTTAAATGCAAATCACTTGGTATATGCTTGTGACATGAAAGTATAGGCTTGATTTTGAATTGTTTTGGTATATGAGTTGTGGTGCCAAATGATGGAATATTGGTTAGGCATAGGTTGGGTTAAAATGACATGTTTTTTAATAAGATTCAATGTGTTTGAACATGGTTTTGTAGCTGATAATGGTGTGACTTGGTATTTAAGTTTTTGTGGAAAATGGGCTAAAATGCAATATTTTTAAAGTGCACACGGCCTGGGACATGAACTTCCACACGACCATGTGCTACACACAATTTACTCACACGATCGTGTGACTAATTAATTTCAGGTGCAGGATTTAGCACACAGAATCGTGAGTTACATGGGCTGTGGGCACGGGTGTGTGGATGGTCACATGGGTGTGCAGAATAGCCACACGGCCATGAGTACCATGTTTTTAGAAAATTTCAAAGTTTTTCATATTTTTCTGTTTTGTTTCAAATTAGTCCCTAATTATTTCCAAACTCTCCATCATTAAAAGCTTCAATCAGGACTTCGTAAAAGACCAGGCCCCATTGTTAGTTTAAACAAAAAGGGAGCTTCGGAAATAGAAGGGGAGTCTTGCTTGTTTGCTTTGCTGTTGATAAACGCCCTTACGTTTTCGCAGCTTAACCTGGCAGTTGAGGCGGCTGAGTCTGTTCCTCTATCACCATTGGATGGTTTCTCCAAAGAATTGAAAGCTTTGTCAAGGAGGAGTCGGCGAATGACTCCACCGCCTCCCAGGATTAATGCTCCTGTTCACTTCAAAAGCCCTCCTCCATCTCCTCGACCTCCTCCGTCGCCACCGTCAGCACCACCTCCATGCCTGTGGCACCCACCTACTCCATTTGGAATTTTGGATAAGACGATTGTTTCCCAGGTTACATACAGTTGATGAAGGTCTCATGTCATCAGCTTTTGTTTGTAAATTGTAAAACTTTAAAGTGATTGTTAAACTCTAATGATAAAAATAAAAATATGTTAAATATGAAAATGAATAAATGTATTCATCATTTTCACTTAAAACACTCGTTAAGAAATTGTTTAATAAGTAACCATTGTCTCCCCTTTTCTCCTTCCCTTCCCATCTCTTTCAAGTCTCCCAACCATCTCGATATGCACCATAAATGATGAGCAGCTGCCCCCAACGAGGACCTGGGTCCTCAAAGTCCAACTCAAAAACAACAATCTCTATGTAGCCTGGACTGCAGTAACTGAGAAACTAGGTGCAACTTGGACTTCTGGGAAGGGCATTAAATACCCAACTACCATATTTTATTTGGGTAAACAACCAAAATAGGGTTGTGTTTATATAATGTTTTATTTTAGTAACTTATATTTGAAATATTACGTTTTAGTCAATTATATTATCGCGTTGTAACATTTTAATCACTAAGTCATTAATTGTCGTTAACAGTGTAATAGTAAGCTAACATGACACGTTAAATCATCATTTCAAACAAAAAATTTAGGTTAATGTATACAATCGATTTTCATATTTTTTTGTTTTAAGTTATTTAATTTTTTTTTCCTTTTATGTTTTTTTAACCTTCCTTTTTTTTTCTTTTTTTTATTCTCTTCTGCTTCTCCTTTTATTTTCTTTCATTCTCCATTTCTTTTAAGGTCATTTTTTTAATGTTTTTCATTTGTTAAAATTAGGGGCAATTTACTAAAAAAAATCCCTTTTTTCGTTATTTACCGAAATGATCTGACTTTTTTATTATTTACAGAAAAGGACCATTTTCCCCGAAGTGCATCCACGTCAGCGCGAAGTCAATGTGCGTGTCAGCAAAACGCGTCCCTGGGGGAGCGTTTTGTCCACGTCAGCACAAAGTGCTTCCTTGAGGGCTTGCTTTGTGCTAACGTGGACAAAACGCTCCCTCAGGGAATCGTTTTGCCCCTTTTTTTAGGGTTAGGGTTTTTAATTATTTTAGGGTTAAGATTTAGTGGCTTAGGGGTTTTAGTGGTTTAGGGTTTTTGGTGGTTTAGGGTTTTTAGTGGTTTAAGGTTTTTAGTGTTTTTTAAGGGAAAAATTAATTTAATTAGAGTCGAGGGTTAATTAATTAAATTAACTATGAAAATAAAAAAAATAATTAAATTAAGGTTTAAGGTTTTTAAGGTTAGAGTTTTTTATTATTTTAGGGTTAGAGTTTTAGTGGTTTAGGGTTTTTAGTGTTTTTAAGGAAAAATTTAATTTAGTTAGAGTTGAGGGTTAATTAATTAAATTAACTATGAAAATAAAAAAAACCAATTAAATTAGGGTTTAGAGTTTTTTAAAATTAGGGTTTTTGATTATTTTAGGGTTAGGGTTTTTAGTGGTTTAGGGTTTTTAGTTTTTTTTAAGGGAAAAATTAATTTAATTAGAGTTGAGGGTTAATTAATTAAATTAACTATGAGAATAAAAAAAAGCAATTAAATTAGGGTTTAAAGTTTTTTAGGGTTAGGGTTTTTGATTGTTTTATGGTTAAGGTTTTAGTGGTTTAGGATTTTTAGTGTTTTTTAAGGGAAAAATTAATTTAATTAGAGTTGAGGGTTAATTTATTAAATTAACTATGAAAATAAAAAAAATCAATTAAATTAGGGTTTATGGTTTTTTAGGATTTATTAATTAAATTAACTATTAATTACGGAAAAAAGCTCCTACGTGGACGCTCTTTTGTTACAGTAGTATCTGATAAAATAATTTAGAGAAGATGTTTCTGAACAAATAGTGTCAAAAACGCTTCAAGAAGGATGCACTTTGTCGAGAAAAAATTACGGAAAAAGCTCCCACGTGGGCGCTCTTTTGCTCTGATGATATCTCGATAAAATAATTTTGAAAAGATGTTTCTGAACAAATAGTGTCAAAAACGCTTCAAAAAGGATGCACTGTCAGCAAAATTACGGAAAAAAGCTCCCACGTGGATGCTCTTTTGCTACAGTAGTATCTGATAAAATAATTTTGGGAAGATGTTTCTGAACAAATAGTGTCAAAAACGCTTTAAGAAGGATGCACTGTCAGCAAAATTATGGAAAAAAGCTCCCACGTGGACGCTCTTTTGCTACAGTAGTATCTGAAAAAGCCTTAGACTATAAATGAGCCAAACTTCATTCTCAGGTTGCATAAGTTACAACAAGAGAAATTGAGGCTAAAGTAAAATAGAAACTGAAGATGAGTGAACGTGTTAGTGTTGTTATTTACTATGATGGCGAGGTTCGTGACACCGATAATGGCATATTTTTTTATCGGAGAGCACAGCACGACTGGTTTTTAACCAGAATATAGATTTCACAGAATTTCGTAAAAGAATTAGGCGTAAAATCTTCGAAACAACGCCAATGAAAGTTTTGTCTATTAAGTATCGATTTTGTACTTCGGCTGATCCCGTGATATATGACTCATTCAACATCAAACGTCCTCGTAGCTTGGAGACAATGGTGCAGACTCATCTTGCTAGTGGATCACCCTATCTTGAGTTATATTTCCAATTTTCATCACCAAATGATGCATTTGCGACCTCAACATCTAATGTTGTTCGAGAGGAATACACGACCCCTACCCAACACTCTATTAGTGGGTGGCAAAACACGGAAGCACCTGTGTATGGAATACACAACCCCTGCACGACACTCCGTTGGTGGGTGGGACATACACCACGGTGGGTCGATATTTGATACTGGAAATACTTACTGGGGAATGACATCAACTTCTAGTGGTTGGCAATCCACATCGGATTGGGGACGTAATGAAACATCCAGAAGAAGGGATGATATACTCCCTACGACATCCACCGGCAAGGGGACCTCGTTTGTTGCAGATGATGGTGGGTCAGATGATGAGCCCAATGCGGATCTACCTCGAGAGCCCGGCCCCGATGGTGTAGAAGTTGGATTATTTTCTGAACCGGAGCCTGTTCTAACTATACTTGAAGATGTTGAAGGAGGTTCAGATAAAGAAGAATAAGATTCGCGATTCAGGGCGTACTTGCCTTCAGCCCGTATGCATAATGTCGATCTATCTCAAAATGATGCGTTGGAGTTTCCAGATCTACCATACAGAAGGCATGACCGTATAAGTTCGTCATTGGATTTGGGTGAAATTGAAGTTGGTAGGGAGTTTTCCAATAAGGATAGTTTTCTTGCTGCATTGAAACAACATAGCATCATGAACAGGGTTAACTACAACGTGGTTAAATCTAAATCCGATAAGTTTGAGGCCAAGTGTGCAGTGCAAGATGGTACGTGTGTGTTCATGGAAAATCATGGCCTCATTGAGGAAAAGGACAGGCTTTTGGGAGATAAAAAAGTACAAAGGTCTACATACATGTGTTGGCGGTAAAGTATCACTAGGTGTTTAGGGTTTTTGAATAAAACTGTTACTACGTAATGTTGCATTATTTAACATACTTTGTTGATAGGTGTTTCACAAAATCATCCTAAGATGGATTCAGATATGATTGCTAGCTTAATACTACTGACACTGAAGGCGGATCTGAAGACTTCAGTGTCGGTCTTAATTGCTAATATTCGTAGCCAATTGAAGTACACGCCCTCTTACCGAAAGGTTTGGATAGCTACGCAGAAGGCGTTGGAAAAGATGCATGGTAGGTGGGACGCTTCATATAATGAAGTGTGGCAGTGGTGTCAGGTGCTGGAGAGATATGTCCCATGTTGTATAACAGACCTTGAAACGGCACCTGCATACTACAACGACCGATTGCTCCGTGGATGCCAAGTGTTCAAGCGTCTGTTCTAGAGCTTTAAGCAATGTCGAGACGCATTTATATACTGCAAGCCATTGGTACAAATTGACGGTACCTTTATGTATGGTAGATATACCCATCGGCTATTGCTAGCTGTGGCACAGGATGGTAGTAGGAGAATCATTCCAATTGCGTTTGCAATAACACCGGGGGAGTCAGCTGATGACTGAAATTTCTTTCTTTCTAGGTTAAGGAGGCATGTCTGCCCCCAACCTGATATATGCGTTATATCGGATCAAGGCACTAGAATACTAGCCGCAATTGAGCGACAAAGAAGCCAATGGCATTGTACACACCATCGGTATTGCCTAAGACACGTTGCGTCCAACTACTACGGGCAATATCGATCTACAACTGAACGACGACAAGTGACCAACATGGGTATTTAATCTCTATTAATATAATTTCGTTTGTAATATTAAATTTATTCCGAATGGAAGAGTGGTATGTAATTTTCATTATCAACTTATATTGGTAAGGTATGAGATAAGTAAGGACCATTTTCATGAAATGTTAGCGGTTTTGTGTTCAATTAATGAAGAAGGCGCAGACTACCTTTGTAACATACCTTTCGAACAGTGGACACAAGAATATGATGACGGCCTACGATATGGTCATATGACCTCAAACCTGGCTGAATACATAAATTATGTTCTAAAAGGAACGTGTCATTTACCGATAATAGCCATTGTGCGAGAGACATATTTTCGTTTAACGGCACTATTTCCAAAGCGAGCAGCGAGTTATAAAGGCCAAATGCAGGGAGGCCATGTATGGTGCGTGAAAGTATTGCGAGAGATTAACAAGGCGAAGGCACGAGCCAACACCATGCACACAATCTGTCACGATCGCGACAACCTATGGTTTCGTGTGACGGAGTTTGACAGACCGAACCAAGGTATTATTGGCGGGCAATATCGTGTACACTTGAGAAATAGGACATGCGACTGTGGAGTGTTTAACGCACTACGTTATCCATGCGCTTATGTAATTGTAGCTTGTCAAAATATCCGTCTAGATCCCATGATGTATGTCGACCAAGTGTACAAAATAGAATACATGTACAACATGTGGAGACACGTATTCCCACCGATCCCAGATAAACGTAAGTGGCCGTCTGTATCGCTTGCTCCGTTTAAGTTGTTACCGGATAGAGAATTGCATCGCAAATCAAAGGGTCGACCTTGCTTGACTAGAATACGTAACAATATGGATATCCAAGAAAGAATGAACCAACAGAGGTTGTGTGGATGGTGTAGGAACCCAGGCATATAACTCAATCATGTCCTTATCAGAATAGCTGATCATTGTTGTAATAAAATTATGTTGCATTATTTATATTTTATTAAAAATATTAAAAATATTACCGTAGTCAAAATAACATTTATTTTAATAAAAAATATTGGCTAATTTAAAAGAACATTTATTGTATTAAAATTAAAAAAAGTAAAGTACAATTAAAATATTAAAAATAATTTTTATTTTATTATATGAAACTATATAAAAAAAAGTTTCTACAAATTTATTAAAAAAATTAATGTTGGTGCCGGTCGAAATCAGTGCCAAATGGGGGTCATTGACGGTTACGCGCTGGATTCCTCCTTGGTTCAGCTTTCGGCAAGGGTTGTGGTTGCTCCAGTGGAGATTGTTGTTCCTCTGACAAGGGATCTGGTTGTGGGTGTTGGGAGGATGACCCACCTTGATAAAATAATGAGTGCGGAGGTGTTTGCATCACCCATGGTGTAGGTGTTTAAATTCTATAAGGCGATGGGGAATGGTAGAAAGAAGAGCTCCCCGACGGAGCCTCGTACGATCCCTCATACGACGGTGGTTTACTGATCGGCGGTTGACTTGGAGTAATTGAGAACGGAGATGAACCGGGCCATGCATTCTAACCTGCTATAAGACTGGGAAAAGAAAACATAAAAGGGTTAGGATACATATAAGGACTAGGATACGCACCTGGCATAATCTGAAAAGGTTGTGATATGTGTGTCACCGGTTGAAGTGTTGACGCAGGTAGCTGTGTGGGTGCTGTTGATGGGCCCGATGATTGTATGGGTGCTGCTGATGGGCCCGCGTCGTCATCCCTTCTTCTTGGATTTAAAGGGCCCCGTCGTTCTCTTTGCACAAGAATTTGTCGTTGCCTCTTATCTTCCGACAGTAAACATGGCTTGCCATGGATCCTAAACCATGGCATGTATTCTGGCACGCATGCTAACTCAGGAACGATGATCGGTTCCCGAGTAGGTATATAGTCATACTGATTTTCCCACATTTCAATATATTCTGACCAGTGTCTCAGCCAATCCATATTCAATAGCCGTAAGTCGACTTTGTGCTCATCATCGAGCACCTCAAGTTTCACAGGAATCAGTTGTCAGAATTCAAATTGCCACAATACCCTATCTGACTGGTGCATCTCCACGATAGCATAGTTTACCAATGGGACCTTTATATGCCAAATGTTCGGATTTTGAAAAAATTCATCTGGAATTACTGCCCGAATTGTCGGATCCTCGTATGGTGTCTATTGAAACTATATGAACATGATAAAAATATTAGTTATATAGATAATACTAAATAATAAATAATAAATACTAAATACGAAACGACTATTTTATTATGTATATATATTTTATTTAATACTTACTTGTGCTTCTGACCGTTGGTCTAGTAGAAGCCGTATATCTTCAAGAGATATGGGTATTCCAACATAACTCGCCGAATGGTTCCACCTAATTAAATAATTTTTTAGCATACAATTATATTTTAAATCTACGTAATAATTGTAAAATCTAATATAAAATTTACCTCGTTATTAGTGGGAATGTATACGGGTGGTTCACTCGATGACGTAAAAATGGAAAGCGAAATCGTACCCATGATTGCAGTAGTGATAGGCATCCTCTGATTTTGGCTTTATTCGGTCGCGTCGCCCTACACATCTCCTGGTACAATATTGTTAACACGGCAGACCCCCAACTTAATTCACCTGCTGCTCTAAAATCAATGAGTTTCAATAGCCATCTCAGATGTACTCGGTTTCGTGACAAGTCCAGTATCAGATAACCTCCAATCATCTCAAGAATGTATGCCCGAGCATATCGTATTCTTTCTAATTCAGTCGAATAATTATCTGGCTTCGGAAATGTGTCTCGTAACCAGCCCGTCTCGATCCGACTTCTGTTAATTTTATCCGGAATAGCACCCAAAAACTCGTAGCATACGACCCCCCAACCAGCAGATTGAGCAGACCCGGTGACTGCGTACCTATTGACCGGTAATCCCAATTGCAATTGCACGTCTTCTAGAGTGACAGTACACTCTTCGTACGGACGATGGAAAGTGTTCATCTTGGGTCTCCACCTCTCTATAAATACACTAATTAATTTCGGGTCCAACTTGCACCCCCGGCCTATCATGGCCACGTGCCAAAAACCCGCTTCCCATAGGTAATTCTCTATCAACAGCGATGGAGGACCAGGCATATTACGGATATAGCATTGCAGCACTCGATCTATGTACTGTTATAAAAAAATTATAAAATAAATATTAATTAAAATTGCATAAATGAAAAAAATTAAATACTATTCAAAAATTAATTAAACTTATCACTTACCATTGTCATTTGATCGACGGAGATGTGTTTCTTATAGAGACGAATTAATGAACCGGCCATTGCTAACACGATCGAATATTTTTGTAATTTAAAAAATAAAACTAATTCAAAAAAAATTAAACACAGCTTTTTTGCAAAAATTAGAGACAACTTTGACAAAAATTGAGAGAAATTTGAGAGAATTTGGAAAGAATTTAGAGAAAATTGTGAGAGGACTATTGTGTGAAAAAATGAAAGGGGGAAGGGCCTTTTATAGGTTTTTTTTTTTTTTTTTACCGTTGGAGTTCAAACGGTCATATGACCGTTGTGGGCAAAATGCGTCCATGGGGGAGCATTTTGTCCACATCAGCACAAAGCGCGCCCTCAAGGAAGCGCTTTGTGCTGGCGTGGACAAAACGTTCCCCCAGGGACGCGTTTTGCTGACACGCACACTGACTTCGTGCTGACGTGGACGCGCTTTCGGGGAAAATGGTCATTTCCCGTAAATAATAAAAAAGTCAAACTATTTCGGTAAATAACGAAAAAAAGGACTTTTTTTAGTAAATTGCCCTAAAATTAGTCTTTATACTTTTATTTTTTAAAACAATTTAATTTTTTTAAGTGAGGCAACCTTATGAAATAGTTTTAACAAATGAAAAACATAAAAAAAAATACGTTAAAAGAAACGAAGAAGAGAGAAAAACAAAAGAAGCAAAAAATAATGAAAAAAAAAAAGAAAAACTAAAAGAACATAAAAGAAAAAATAAATTGCTCAAAATGAAAATATATAATGATCAATAGTATAATTTTATCTAAAATCTTCATTTTAAATGATGATTTAATGTGCCATGTCAGCTTACCATTACACCATTAACGACAATTAATGGCTCAGTGATCAAAATGTTACAATGCGATAACGTAAGTGACTAAAACGTAACATTTCAAACATAAGTAGCTGAAATATAATCTAAAACTAATAAAAATGACTATTTTAGTAGTTTACCTTATTTTATTTTATTTTATTTTTGGTTACAGAATTATTTATTTTGAGTGGAGCCTACCAATGGCTGGGCCTGGTTAAAGTTACATTTTAAGTGTTTTTTTTCCTGATTATTAAATTGTGAATAGATTAGATCGGGTGATTAAATTAAAAATCGGTGATTTAATCGATAATCCAGTTCTGAAATCATTGATTTTGAGTGAAAAGGAACAAAGGTCAGTCATGATGTTCAACGGAGGATGGGATCATATTGGATTATTGGAAAAAGAAATGAAAGCAAAGTGCTAAGATTCTTCAGACACCCACAACCATCCTCAAATTGGAAACAAACAAAGTCAAAATCAAAAGAAAAGGAAAGGATGATGATATTACGAGGGGTATTTATGGAGTTACCATGGCAGAGATGGAGTGAAGTTACACAATACATTCACATAGCAAAGTTATTCTCAAATTATTTTCCTGCAAAACTCGCATTCCAGAACCATAACAAGATCAAAATTGTTAGCTGCACTACTAACCCTAAAGGTAGCATCGAAGAAGCTAAAGGGAAAATGAGAAAAAATAAAAGTAAAAGTGGACTATAATATGAAATCATTGTTGCTCTCAAGATAGGTGTCCTTAGGAGCTCCTACAGTAACTGCAAGGTAGTCTGAAGCATGAGTCTTCAACCAGGAGCTACTGCATGTCAACCACCCAGCTTGTACATCTTCATTTCCTTCTGCCGACGACTTTCTTTCTTCCTTCTCATGTTTATCGTGCAACCTCTTATCAATGAAAGCCTTGACAGCCTCTACCCCTAGGTTTACTATTTCCGGAGGTGGAACGACAAGAGGATTTTGTTCCAATTTGAGTATCATCAGCTTCTCAAGACGACCAAATGTATCAGGAAGTGCACAAATTTGGTTGTTACTGAGATAAAGTTCTGTAAGGTTGGTCAATTCACCCAAGATGCTAGGAAGTTCCCTTAACTCAGTGAAATTGTTGCCCAGATCGAGGAACTGAAGCTTTTTCAATCTCCCAATTTCATCAGGAAGGCCACCAAGTTCATTGAAGTGAGCATCCAAATACCACAAAGAACTCATCTCACCGATAGAAGGGGGAAGGGAGCGAATCTTGTTCAACTGAATTCGTAGCCCTTGCAGATTGCCTAAGTATCTGCCCAGATGCGTTGGCAAGTATGACAGGGAGTTGAAGCTCACATCCAACCCTACCAAAGACCTAAATCAATGGTAACCAATTTTATACAAGGATAATGACCAAGAACAAGAATAATGTATGATTTTGTAACATACCTGCAATGGCAAATGGTGTCAGGTAAGGCAGTCAGTTTATTTCCAGAGACGTTCAAGTCTTTCAAGTTCTGGAGCAACCCAATCGAGATTGGCAGTGATTCCAGAAGATTCAAAGCTAGATTAAGCTGCTCGAGTTTTCCAAATCCAGCGATCCACTCTGGAATAACCTGTTTCCTCATAATAAGTATGAGAGAAGAAAATCATAAAGTGAAGAAAACCGATAAAACTGTTGTATCAGTAAAACTTTGTTTGCCAGTAAAATATTTTCCGGAAAATGATTTCTGGAAAATGATTTATTTTTCTGGAAAATGATTTACTGAAAATATTTTCTGGTGTTTGGATGAAGTTGTGTAAAATATTTTCTGTTGTTTGTGATTTCAAAAAATATTTTCCATAAAAGTTATTTTTACATATATTAATAAATTTATATACATATTAATAAATTTTTATATTTTAAATTGTTTTTACATATATTGCAATGATTTATTTATAAATAAATAAATTAAATTAAATATATAATAATACTCAATTATTAAGCTACAATATTAACCTTCATAAATTAAAAACAACCAAAGTCAGATAAATTATTTGTAATTGTGTTAAAAAAATAAAAAACAAAGATTGAATAATTATAAATTAGCTTCTAAACCACAATTAATACTAGAAATTAATAATATTATCCAAATGCATAATTAGTAGTACACCACATAATAACAACATTGTCCAAGTGCATAACTTAAATATTACATCACATAAAAGTATCAATATCTTCAACCTTGAGAAAATTTTTGATGCCAAATTTTTTTATGTTTCTTATTTTTAACTAAAAAGACTTTGGCCTCGGATTCATGACTCACTAGATAATCAAACACAGAACACAAGAAGTCATCATGAAATCCTTCTTCCTCCATCGACATCACTTGTTCGTAAAGCTGTGGTGTCTTATCCGCAGTAAATTGTTCCAAAGCATTAGCAATTTTGCCAAGTTGTTCACCCACAAATTTAACTTGTTCATCAACGACACTTTCTTGAACATTTTTTCTTTTACGTTTGGATGTGCCAGATAAAGATACATTTGTTCTTACCTCTTCATCCTCTTCATTGTAGCAGTCTAGAGGCACTGAATCTTGGTTACCATCATCCAAATCTATCTCAGCAAATGTTCTAGCAAAACTCCCTGTTGCCATATCTTTGCCAACAACCAAAGCCATTTCATCATAATGATCAATGCTTTTATTCAAAAATGGTTCATACTTCTTGTGTGCCTGTTGGATATTATACACAATTAGAATAACAAGTATAAAACAATTGAAATATACTTAACATATATATACATATATTACTATCACTGCTGCATCATATGTCGCTCTATCACATGTGATCATTTTCATGTTATCATCCCATCCAAAATCACTTTCACCTCGAATTTTGCATATAATTTGCCATTGGTTTTTTACAGTCCTCAAATGATTTTCCACATGCTTCGCGTCGCATTGGACTTGGAATCTTTCAGAAATAGCTTCGACAACTCGTTTAATAGAAACTGTTTTGAAAGTATTAGAAGGCTTATTTCCTTTCTGGGCCTCCTCTGCTAGAATTTCAAGAAAAACATGTTCCATCGGTTTTGTCCACCTGAATTGCTTGGAGGTCCCTTTTTTGTTGCCTTTACCCATTCTACATTAATAATTGTCATTGTCAATCATTTCGATATCCAACAAGCTTAAAACATAATAAATTCAATATCTAACAAGCTTAACATAATCAATATTTAACAAATTCAAGACATAATAATTTCAAAATCCAACAAACTAAAATTTTAATATCATTATCCAACAAACATTAACAAAAAAAGAATAATTTTAATACTAAAACATACATAACATAGAAACAACAAACCTAAGACCTAAATCTACCTAATATTTCTAGCCATATAATCAGTCCACATAGTTTGTGCAATTTCGTCTCTCTTAGCAGACCATTCTCTTGCTTCTTCTCTTTCTTCTCGCTCCGTAAGAGTTGGTATTATCAAATCAGACTCAGACTCATCGTATAATCCTTGATTAAATAAATCATTAGGATCAACTCCCATGATATGATTATGAATGATACAACAAACCAAAACTATATCTACTTGAGTTTGAAAATTCCAAAATGGTTCAGCATCTAATACACGAAATCGTTTCTTCAAAATCCCAAAAACACGTTCAATAGTGATTCGCAATGATGAATGTCGAAGATTAAAGAGTTCCTTTGCATTTTCGTGCCCCCAGTACTAAACTCTTTTAAATGATATCGGACCCCACGATATGGGGTAATAAATCCATTTCAAATGCCATATCCAAATCGATAAGATAATATTTGCCTACAATTTTACAAAACATAATTAATACTAATAAATTATGAGCTTATTAGAACTATTTGGTATTTAATGATAATTATTACCTTCTGGAATTCTTAATCCTCTTGGGCGTGAAAGTGCATCACTTAAAATACGAGAATCATGTGCACTACCTTCTCAACCAGCTAGAACATAGGAAAATTTCAAATCAAATGTAATGGCAGCCAATACATTTTGTGTCGTCCCCCCTTTACGGCTGCGAAATCTTCCTTCAATGCTAGGTGGAACGGATGCACGAACATGAGTTCCATCTAATGCTCCAATACAATCTTTAAAATAAGGATAAAACCTTCGATTGTTTCTGATTTCACTAGGAGTTGACTCATCAGGTGATCTAATAACTAGTGTATACAATTTCAAAATAGCTCTCAATACAATCCTAAAGTAACGGTGAACTGTCTCAGTTGATCTATAATATCTAGATCCAATCACTCGAAACCTTACATTATGACCAATTATATGTAAAAATATCAGTACTTGCTCCCTAATATTCACAGATTTAGTTGATTGTAATAAATTATTCCTACTAAGAATATCACACAAATTAAAAAAGGCAATCGGTCTCATCCTTATCATATTAATACAATGTTGGTCACCACTATATAAAATACTATTAATATAATTTTCTCTTTCATAATCTCGATTCACACGAGGGTGAGAAGTAATTTCGTTCATAGTTTTTAATTTTTTAATCCAAAGAGCCCCAAAAGCTAAAACTAAAGCCACGACTGCAGCAATTACATTTTGATGTTGACTACGATCCATCTACACAAAACAATGACACACAAATATTTGATCACTACAAAAAAAGGTGCAAGCTTTTCATAAGATCACATATATGAATAAAGCTACCATGACTAAAGTGCATACATACATATATGAAAATTGATATCTAATACACTAGTAGCTCATGAAGATATCCAAAAGTCAAGACTTTAAAGATATATATTTATTAAAATAATTATAACAATTGAAATTATTTTTTATTAATTAAAAAAGTTGAAAAAAAAACCTTTAATAATATCAAATTTTTATTAAATCTATGTTAGTATAGATTATTTTAGGTTGAATTATGGTTACTATTTATTTATTATATTTAAATTTATGAATTAATGATCAATATGCGCACTCAAAATTATTCATGTTGAACATGAATTTTTCTACTCTACACTTTGCTTTGCATATTGTTATTGCCTTATTGGTTAAATTGTTGATATATTGGGTGGAACGATTTAAAATATGTCTGTTATTATAATGTGAATGAAATAATTCAAATTAGTTAGAATATTTTATTCTTTAGAGCTTTGCAACAAAGACAAATTAATCAGCCAAGCATGTATTTTTTTCTATTCTGGGAGTGGGGAGCTAAGGTATTTGTATAATGAATCATCTTTTCTGTAAGATTATATAAACTCGAGAATGATTTGAGTTGTAGTTCGAGAGATGAAAGCAACCAGAAGGGGACATTGACGTTAACTGTTAGTTAAATTGAGGAAAAAAGGATGATTCTTAAAAATTTATATTTTAATTTGATATTATTTTATTATTTTATTTTTATAATATCATTAATTCATGTTAAATGTTATTTTATTTTATTATTTTTTATCTGATACTAATACAACTAGAATTCATGTTGCCCCAATAGAGAACTAGAAATCAACTAGCATACACCCAATATCAGTCTCTGATCAATACACGAGAGTTCTCAATACCATAGTGAATATGAAAATCTCAACACAAAAAAAATCAAAGAAAAGTCTGAAATAAATAGTTAGAGAAAGATGATTCAATCTTCTAGCATTCTAATTGTACACCTCTCAAAGAGAATGAACATCCTATAAATAGAGCCAATAGCAAGAGAATTACTCAAATCGATTTAGTCAAGCATTACAAGGACAATTAGCACATATTTTGCCAAAGCAGTTTACACATACCTTATAGTAGCTATCCACACATGCTTTGCAAAGACAATGCATAAATAATTTACAGTTATACATGACTACCCTACATAGTAATCTAATTCACAAAGAAAATTTCACAGTAATCTAATTCACAGCACATACCATCAAATCGGCAGCAGAAAAATCTAACAAAAATTCCATTAAAAAATAGAAGAATTACCTGAAACAACAACAGAATCTTGACGAACAGCAACAAGAAGGTGAATCTGAAGAAAGATCAAAAGAAAAAAAAAACCAGTTAAAATTTCAGGCATAAAATCGGCTAAAGAAACAAAGAAGGCATAAACTTTTCCCTATAAGACTAAGCACATCAAGTAACCACAAGTGTTTTCCCTATAAGACTAAGCACATCACAGCACAGTATATAGTTTTCAAAGTTAAACACTGCACAGTACAAAACCATTGCTACAATTGAATAATCCCACAAATAAAGAGGAGTCAAGAAGACAAGCAACAACAATAATCATTTAAGGAGAAGGTTAAGGATTACACAAGTATCTAGTTTGAAAGTTAAACACTGCACAGTACAAAACCATTGCTACAATTGAATAATTGCACATCCAACTAATTCAATTTATTAATTATTAATTATTTTTATAATTTAGTCGGATCCGGGGTGTTGGAAGAGAAAAAAAATTTGAGTCTTTCTCCATTGAAACCTTACTAACCAACAAGTCCTTCTCTCATGCACTAAGAAAAGGAAATTGGCCCGAACAAAGTAGACGAGGAGCTGATTGCGAATCCACTATGTACAAGTGCTTATAAAATTTCACTGCTTGGCACTAGAGAATATCCCTCTCAAAGCACCAATTACCAACAATCTTAAGAGCCTCAATTTGATTCATCTTCCTACGGGCCAAAGTTTTACTATGAAAGAATTTCATATTCCTATCGCCATTAAGAAGCCAATTGCTTCTCGGTTTACAATCTTAGGAGGATCTCTTCCTGACTCAAGGTGCTCTCAAGCTCAACTTTAAGTTCTTGTTCCTGTCTTTGGAGTCGATTGGTGTCAAAATATTTGAGAGGTTTTTGAACCCAACCCAATTGCAAAGATGTTACCGTGAACACATTTATCCCACTCTTGGACTTTCAAAGTAAAATCATCCAAGTTAGTAACAATATCCTGAGTCCACTTCCAAGTTTCTTGTACAAGTCGGGTGCAATAACCAACTAGCGAAGAAACAATTTGGTCGATTAGTAGTAATGTGCGGCCTTGAAGACAGACAATAAAATCGGTTGATGATCAGACTTGGGTCTAGGAAGGTGCCTACGTTACTTTCAGCAGCCATCACATTCCATAGATCATTACAAACTGCTCGATCAAGTTTGCTAAAAAGGTTAACCCCGATTCCAAGTGAACATAGGTCCCTGAGATCCCATGTCATGAAGACCATTATAAAAAATAAATGAGCGAAAAAGGTTAGACCCCATCCGCATCAACTCTACTCCACCTTCCTCATCTCCGTGCAGAATTGAATTAAAATCACCAAAAAAAACCCAAGGTTCAGCGACATCCATACCCAAACGATTGAGATCCTCCCATGAAAGCCTTCTCTTGGGGCCCGAGGACTAGCGAAATGTGAGCAAAGGACGTGCATAAATTTTTTCCAATATAACAAAAATGATTGTGGCCATTATGTCCATTGCAAAGTTAGATTGATTTATTTGGTATATACATATATATACAAGTAAGTATTTTATTGACCCAGGAAGGGAATTTCGTCATGGATACTTGAAAATTTCTGAATCAATAATGCATGTATAATTTTGAAGTAAACAAACTACTTAATTCAATAAAGCAAAGAACCCAGCTGAAATTAGCATAAAGTACATGTTTTGATATTCGAGGCAAAAGATCGTTTTTCAACTTTTATGTTAATCTTTTTGGACTAGAATATTCTCTATGGTACAATGTAGGAGCTCTCTAGAACAAGGCCAAAGAAGCCGATCTATGGGAATTTGTAGCAAAGAATGGGAATTTTCCAACTGACCTTCAAAGATGGGAATCAACTTGCCTGCTTCTATGCGTTTTCCTTAAGCGCTAGTTCTGCTTTCGCTGGATTCTAGAAAGGCATTTGTTCTTTGACCCCAGGAGAGGCAACTCAATAGGAGCTGCTATAGAATCCGAATATGGCTTTGCTGCTTTCAAGCTTGACTTTCTTCTTTCTGGCGTGACTGCTTCTTGTACTTCAAAATAAAACCCCTGAAAATCCCCCCTAAAAAATGGTAACTAGCCAAGACCCGAAAAAAAAGCTATGCAGGAAGAGGAAAATGCCTGCGAAAGAGAGAGAGAGAGATTGCATAAGAAAGAGAGAAAGAGAAGGAGAAAGGAAACAAAATACCAGCAGCAAGAGGAGGGGCCTTACCTGGATGAAGGAGAAGCACGGGAAAATGTCTTACAAAAATTGAAACGGTAAGACATTTTCCCAAAATGTAAGGGATTTTACGCGTGATTTGGAAAATGTTTTCCAAATGGAAAAGGTTTTCAGGCTACCAAACACTGGAAAATGAGGAAAATATTTTCCGGAAAATAAAATACAACCAAACAAACAGACCCTAAAATAATTTAATTATCCCTCCAAATGCATTGCATATTTATTAGGGTGGAGGGAGGGACAACATTATGTAATCAAAACTCGGAGAGAGATGAAGAAAACTCAATATCATTTCCAGAAAGGTAAGAAGAGAAGCAAAAGTAGAGCTGACCTTAAGTTGATTACTGAAAAGGTTAAGCCAAAGCAAACCGTTAATCTTGTCAAAGGCTTGGGGCAAAACCCTGATCCTTCTTCCAGACAACTCCATTCTTTCCAATGCTCTCCTTTCTGTTTCCTGGAGTACCATAGCAACATCTTCATTAACTTCCTCCTCAACTTCCTGCAAATTTACCCCCACTTTGTCCGTATTCTCGTAAATCTTAACCAACCTCTGTTCCACTTCCTTCAACAGCTTCTCGTATGCCTCGTGCGTTTCATCCAATTGCAAAATTAATTTGTGAGTAGGTTTTTCTTTGTCAGCTTCTTTTCGAACCTCTAGCTCTTCGCTGACCAAGAAGGCCCGCCACTCGAGTAGATCCACCTCCAAGGGTCGAGGACACAGGCCCAATTCTTTCAGGGATTTGGTGACGCTGGATTTAATTTCCGCAAGTTTGGAGCGGGCCATGTTGACTGACTCGTGATCAGGACGTGGACCCTGATTTTGGAGAAAGGAGCGAGTTTGGGACACATGGGATACTGCATGGATCATTGAGGAAAGGACATTGGGACTGGAAAGGTGGGGCATTTGGTTTACTATTTGTGGGGATTGGTGGAAGAGAAGGTGGCGGAGGGATCTTGAGGGTTGAATGCAGGTCCGTCGGAAGGGAGGAGGGACATGACATAGGAAAGGAGAGGGTAAGTTGTGGGGCTGGGATCCATGTTGGGGGGTAAAGGATATGGAAGGGAAAAAAAGGAAGAGAAGCAGTATGAGCATTACAAGTTAAAAAATGCAATTTTTGTAATTAAATTAATAAAATACTATTATACATAGAGAACCGAGATTTTCAAGTTTTGACTTCGCCAGTGTTTTGACTTTCAGTTACTGGAATAAAAATCCTCTTCCCCTAGGTGCCCCCTTCCCTGCCCCTTTCACGTTAAACTTTTTCTCTTTTTTAAAATTCATTAATTGTTTTAAATCTTTTTAAATTTTACTTACAGCATGATTTTTTTATTTTTTAATTAATTTATTTATTTAATAATAGAAATTAATTTTTATAAAAATAGTTTAAATTAAATTTTTTTATATAAAAATTTACAATTTATGCAGAGATTTTAAATTGATTCAAAAATTAATGTGTACTATCTAAATTTTATAGAAAATATTAATTCAAAATTTATTTATTAAAAAATTTATTTGTCTTAAGTAAATTTTGAAAAAGTAAAATTTTTAATTGATTTATTCATTCGGTATAAAAATTAATTCTAAATTAAATTTCATTAAATAATATTTATAGAAAATGTTTTAACTAATCATAATTGATTTTTTTCGATTCCATTCTTTTATAAACTCAGTAAAACCCATCAAAATTTTAAAGGGTTTATATTATTCTTCATCTCAAGAAGTGTTTTAATAAACGTAATTTGTAACATACTAGTGGACATACTTTTTTTTATAGTACTTGTGTGTATTAATATCAATTTGTTTCGATATATCATTTTAATTCATCACTATTTTAAAAAATATTTGATATATATATAAAATTATGTATAAATATCAAATATTTAGATTACATAAATCTTAATAATTGACCCTAATCGAATCATTCCTTTTATATTCATATAAACATTTCCTATAGAGGATATTATGTCAATAACAGTGTCCTTACCTATAGTAAACTAAAATTATTGTTGCCCTTAGAATTTTAATATAACCAATGTGTTTTTTGTTTTTTTTTTTTTACTTAGTAAAAGTATATATGTGAGACACAATCTATTAATTAATCTATAATATTTAAATACTCTAAATACATACTATAAAATTATTTTAGTGAAATTTAGTCATTTCAATTCTTGAGCATCACACCAAAAATTCGAGTTCATTTTGAATTTTTTTCTTGATCAATGACAACGGTAATATTGTCATCATATGGTAATTATTTTATATTTAAAGTTTATTTAATCTTATTATTTGATGTATGCATATATAAAATATTTTTAAAAAATAATGATAAATTTAAAACGGTACACTAAAATAGGTTAATATCAATACACACAACTACTGTTGGAAAAAAAAATGTCCTGTACCAGCACTAACTACCTTAATTAAAACACCTCATGAAATAAAGAATAATATAAACCCCTTTAAAAATTTGATGGATTTTATTTTATCTATAAAATAATGAGAACTTGGAAAAAATCAATTTATGATTAGTTAAAACATTTTCTATAAATTAAAAATCCATTTAATTATATAAATAAAAAATTCACATTTAATAAAATTTAATTTAGAATTAAATTTTATTACCGAATAAATAAATCAATTAAAAATTTTATTGTTTTAATTTACTAAGACAATTAATTTTTTAATAATTTGTTTTATACAGTTACTTGTAAATTTATTGATTATTTGAATTGTTTTTCATTTTTAATGATACACTAACTTTTGAATGAATTTAAAATTTCTATTTAATTATAAAATATTATCATAAATTAAATTTTACTATAAAATTTAAATAGTATACATTAATTTTTGAATCAATTTAAAATCTCTGCATAAATTGTAAATTTTTATATAATAAATTTAATTTAAAATATTTTTATAAAAATTATTTTCTACTACTAGATCAATTAATTGATTAATTAAAAATTAAAATCATGTTGTAAGTAATTTTTTTTTAAAAAATAAAGCAATTAATGAAAATTGAAAAAAATAAAGTTGAACGTAAAAGGGGTAGAGAAAACGGCACCAATATACGGGGAGAGGATTTTTATTCCTCGTAATAGTAATAATAATGAGTAGATATCGAAACATTTTTATTATATTATTAGTCACTAAGCTATGGTTAAGTTTTCGTTTTAATAATTTAACTAAAAAATGTTATAATTTAGTTATTGAACTATTCAAAAGTTTTTATTTATGTCACTGGGTTGTTAAAGTTCTGCCAACGAGTTCCAAACGACAATTCAATGATCGATATGGTCGATCAGTACCTATCAACAAGTAGAAAAACATACCTTAGATCCAAATTGATCCAACGGTCAATGTCAGAGATCAGGGAAAATAGTTATTTAAAATTTGATTTGCAGATTCGTGAAATCTAAAACTGTTTCATAAAAAAAAACTTGAATTATAAAAGAGAAAAAGAAAGAGAGATTTTGATTTATGCAAACAGAGAAAAGCATTCTTAGTGATTTAAATGAAACATTTTAAATAATTCAGTGACCAATAACTTTTTTTAGTTAAGTGACCAAAACGATTATAATTCTCATATCATATGATTAAAGATTATCACATTCAATTACTATAATTTTTCTAATAACTAATTTCCTAAGTAGTGATAAATATTATATATTAAAGTTTTGAATGAGTTGACATCACCCATAATTGGATCTCAACTCACTATGAAATTAACAAAAGTTCATTCATTTTATAAAGTAACAAATATTTTTTAAAAAGGTATTTATGTTTTTGATAAATCTAGAATATATTTTAACAATTCAACTATCATATTTCATACTCCATTCATGTAGATCAAGCATGTCAAATTTAGTGTAAATTAAAATATTCTAACTTTTGTTTTTTGTAAAAAACTTCCATCCATTAAATATATATTAATATAGATAATATTTTAGTCTTAGATCAATATGATAGATGTTAGAATTAAGTGACCCTAATTCTTATTTAAATAAAATACGATGGAAAATAAAATAAAAGTAAAATCCATATAGAACTAGACTTCTTTTATTTTATTTTAGAATAAGGTTTTTTAAACCTTATTAAACTCCATCTATTTTATATTTACTAGGATAAGGTGTTTCAATCCTACTAGAATATGACTTTACAAGCCTATAAATAGACATAGTCTATTCCTTTTGTATTGATTCAAATTTTCGACATAGTGAATTTTCTTCTCCTCTGCCCGTGGTTTTTTCCCGAAAGGGTTTCCACGTAAAATTTTGTGTTCTTTATTTTTTATTTTATTTTATTTTTTTTCACAATAGATATATTAAACCAATTCAAAAATTTACATGAAAACAAGTACAAATATCTTGATAAATTCAACGGCTAGATTTTCAAAATACTAATCATATAAAAAATTAAAAAAGAATGTAAAACCATTTTAATTTTACATTGGTGTACGTAGATCCCTCCATATATAATATAATATAAAACAACAAATTACATACCCTAAATTTGCCACAAGTGACAATCACTCAATTTTTTATTTTTATTTTTATTTTTAATTTTGTAATAATCTTTTGATATTTTTCATCTGATATTTTTAAATTGTAAATTTGATACAAAATATTTATCAATTATAGTATGGTATTCTTTTTGAGTGAAATATGATATTATTTTTTAATATGTACAGGTTATTCAATTATGATTGTTTTAATATATTTTATAAAACCATATTAAATACTGAAAAAATATATATTTTTTTGAATAATAATGAAAAATATTTAGTACATTGTTAATAGAATTTTTAAATTTCATAAGTAAAGTTGGGACGTTGACAAGTGTCTTATAGTAAAATATTTATAAAATAAATATTTAAAAAAGAGATATATTACAATTTTTTTAAAACTACTTGTGCAATAAAAAAGTATACTACTGATTAGACCTACTCATGGGTTGGGCCACCCGGTCCGGCCCGATCGGATCATGGATGGGTAAAAATATAGGCCCAAAAAATGTATTTGGGCAAAAAACGATGCCCGTTTAGAAAACGGATCAGGCTTCAAGTAAGACTTTTCTAGCTTGGCCCGAATTATATACTAAATATTTTATTTTATTTCATTTTTAATTTTTAACTTTACTTTTACTTTTA
The DNA here is from genome assembly GCA_025698475.1 of Gossypium anomalum. Lineage (NCBI taxonomy): Eukaryota > Viridiplantae > Streptophyta > Magnoliopsida > Malvales > Malvaceae > Gossypium > Gossypium anomalum. Next base: position 52,987,257 of record CM046968.1, on the reverse strand, counting down.
GTTTTGTGCCTTCCTCCCCCTTATTCCCAATTCCAAAACCAAAATCCTTAAGCTCACCACCTCCATTGATCCAATAGTGCTGTTTGTCGGTGCCACTCACCACCTTTTATCTCCACCTCCCACCTGCTTCCTCTGTCGCCAGCGCCCACCTAATTTCCTCAACCTACTCAGGTAAGAAATCTCCTCTTCACTTTCTTCTTTTTTTTGGTCACCAAGAAAATGAAGGAAAATTTTGCGCTTTGATTATGTTTTAGTATCCTTTTGTTTGGTCACCTAAACTGTACCTAATTCGAATGGAAATTGGGAATTGTATTTTCACTTTAGGAATTTTATTTTCATAGCTTAATGAAAAAATTTTGTATTTTTTTTTCTTCTGTAGGGTTTTCTTTTTCAATGGAAACTGGGAATGGACTAAAGTTTATATCTATTTCGATTACTAGAAATGTAGAGAGATTTGGGTTGGCTACCTATCAGTCTAGCTTTGTTTCGTGGTGGTTTTTGAGGTTGACTGTTGGGTTTGATAGAGTAATAGCTTGTTCTTTATCTCTTCTTTTAAATGGAACGTTGATGAATTGGTGCATTAGTTTTTTAACCTTTTGATGAAGAATGAATGTTATAGAAAGTGAATCTAACTTTGTAATTATCCACACCTGGAAATGATCAACAGTCTTGCTTTTACACTATCACTTAAATATAGGGAAATGTAAGTTGGAGTTTTGATTGAGATGACCATACCCATTTTATAGCCTTAATAATCATGGAAAATAAGAAAATTTCAATGTCTCATTTCTTTTTAAATATGTTGTTAATTTCTATATTTTAAAAAATTAAAGTTTTTATTCTTATGATTTAAAAATCTTAGTCAAATTATTATTGATGATAGTTTTCATTAAATTTTTTTAATTTACTATATTTATTCAAGTTTGGTGTAGTTGCAGAAACAAAATTTGTCAATTAACTATTGGTATTTTCTATTTAGTAGAAATGTACTTTTGAGCTTTGTTCAACATTTGATGTCAATATGTGGTTAATTCCATCTAACTCTTGAAATTATTACTAAGTGATAAAATGTTAAATTTGCATTTTTTTTGAGTTTAAATCAGTTAATTCTTGAATTAATCTCTGTTAAATTAGTGATTTTATGTTTTAATCATGTCAGGAGTGCAATTGGGATGCTATGAGTTAAAAACGAGTAGAAAATGACCAATTTACAGCACAGTCAATAAAGTGGGGTCGAATAAAAAACGTGGAGGTAGTCAAGGACTCATCAGATTTCTTTTGACTTTGTAAAAGCAAAAATTAAAAAAAAAAATCTGATTTTATTTTTTATTTAATTTTCATTATGTAGTGGATAGTTAGGCCAAATTTAGTAAATCCTATGTATATAAATAGAGACCTTTATGGAAGCTTAAGGAAACACTTGATTTCACTTGGATTAAATAAGAATTATTTTATTTCCTTTCCAAATTCATGCGTCAATAGCTACTGCAATTCCATTTTCATTTCCTTGTACTTTGCAAAATTTGTTTAATTGCTTTCCATATCTCTTCTTTTCCCAATTTTCACCATTTTCATTCAGATCCACTCATAGCCAACCAAAGCATGAATAAATTCATGATTCACTAAATTCTAACTTAGCTTTATGCCGATATTCTTTCTAGTCAAGAATTGTGAGAAACGCATCCGTACTAAAAATCTTTCCAATCGGTATTCACATTTTTCCTAAGTATCCGGATTAACAACTCATCCCTTAAAGTTAACTCAATTTCAAATCAAAAAGCGCGTTGGGTTGGAGTCGTGTTTCTGAACAATTGGGGAAACGAGTCAGCCGTGCTGTATTCGGATCTCCTAGAACAAATCAAGGGAGAAGTGATCGAGTTTAAACGACCTGCGCTTTTGAGGCCATCAATCCGAGTTGAGTTCTTCAGAGCGCAAGGTGACGGGAATCTTGAATTAGGAACATGTGTATCTTGGTTAGATAATTGGCAAGAGTTGGTTTGCAGGTTGTACTGGGACCAGCTACGAGAGGAAGAATTGGTGGTTAGGACGATCTTAACTTCTATGACCAGCTTATTGTTTGGAGGAGAAAATTAATTTTCGAGGATCGGTTCTAAATTCGGAATCCACCGAGTCTAGGGCTAAGGCTTATTATCTCTGTTTACAAAATTCGTATTTATTTCCCAATTTAATTTATTTCCAATTTATTTAATTGTTTATTTATACTGTTTCAATTATTTAATTTCTAAACATTTCAAAATTTTCTTGATTTATTTGTTTATTTTTCATCAGGTCCGTTTGGAGTCGTGGGCATGACTATTGCCATGATTATCGACATGACAGAATTTCTGATCACAAGTTAAACATGAAAGTTGATTATAATTCCAATCCCAGTGGACTCGACCTTACTACCACTCTTTATTACTATTTAGAGTTATTTTAATTGTAAGAATTATTTTTTGTAGTTTCGACGCCCATCAAATTTTGGCACCGTTGCCGGGGATTGGGATACTTTTCTAATTTTCTTATTTACCTTATGACCAGATCAGAATCGGGAACTATAAAGTTTGAACTAGAAATTGAGAAATTGGCCAGGCAATTGTGAAAAGAAGCCATTCAATGTGGTAAACTACCAAATCCCATATTCAAAACTGTATCTTACACAGAGGAAATTTTCTTATTCGACGAACTAGATGAGATGCCGAACAAACTATACGCCAACTCGCAGTGGCACCAGATGAACAATAGCCCTTATGTATAACCTATCCGGTGGGAGGAATGTCGTTCAAGTTGAAGTCGAGTTTAATTCATTTATTACTCACCTTTCATGGACTACAGAACAAAAATTCGCACACTCATCTCAAAGAATTCCATATGGTGTGCACAAACATGAAGCCGTAGGTAGTAACTGAAGACCAAATTAAACTTTGTGTTTTTCCTTTCTCATTAGCCGACTCTGCTAGAGAGTGGCTATTTTATTTACCTCTAGGATCTATCAACACATGGTTTGACATGTCTCATTTGTTTCTTGACAGGTTCTTCCCTACAGCTCAAAAGGCCGAACTAAGAAGGGATATTGTAGGAATCTGTCAGAAGGAGACCGAATCGCTCTATGATTACTGGGAGCGGTACAAAAAGTTGTGTACAAGTTGCCCACAACGTGGACTAACTGAACATTCACTCTTGCAGTATTTTTATGAAGGGTTGCTTCCGATGGAAATGAAAATTATAGATGCTACAATTGGAGGGGCACTAGTTAATATGTCTCCTCAGAGAGCACGAGAGTTAATTTTGACAATGACTGCTAACTCTCAACAATTTTGATCGGCCACAGAACCCATAAGACGAGTTCATGGGTTAAGTTCTCTATCTCTAGAAGATAAAATTGGTAAGCTGACTAACGTTGTTCAAAATTTGATTATAGATGAAACTGGTCCAGCAAGGTTATGTAGAATCTACGATAAGCCAAACCACCTGACGGACTCATGTCCAATTTTATATGAGGATTCGACAGAATAAGCAAATGTTGTTGGGAACTTTTCATGATCACCCCAAAGGCGATATGACCCCTACTTGAACTCATATAATGTGAGGTGGAAGATTACCCAAATCTAAGTTATGGGTCGAATCCTCAGTTTAATCAACCTTACAAACAAAGGCCGTCTCTGAATCAATAATTATTGTCCCCAAAGTCATTTTTGGAAGCCATAATGGAAAGGCTAGCCAATAGTACTGAGAAGTTTTAACAAAAAACTGAAATGCATTTGCAGGAGTTGGATAAGCAAGTGAGCAAGCTTGTGCTCACAGTTAGCTATTTGGAGTCCCAAGGTAAGCTACAGTCCCCAACTAAGCCTAATTCTCGACACAATGTAAGTGCTATGACATTGAGGAGTGGAAAGGTTTTGGAACCCATGTTTGGCACGAGTCGTGCCCACAACACTGGCGGAGATAAGAAGAAACTTGATACAGAAGCTCCAGTGGAGTTAGCACCACAAAAATCATTTGCAGTACCACCTCTATTTCCAAGAAGACTTGTCTAATGCAAGGAGCAAGAAGATGAGGAGATCTTCGACACCTTTCGAAAGGTAGAAATCAACATGTCTATTCTTGATGCGATTAAGCAGATTCCACGATATGCAAGATACTTAAAAAAATTATGCACGAGTAAGAGGAAGCTCTTGGGAAATGAAAAAGTGAGTGTCAGAGAAAATGTCTCTGCCATTTTACAAAGGAAAATACCACCTAAATGTAAGGACCAATGTATGTTTTCTATGTTTTGAAAAATAAGTAGTGACGATATTAAAAAAGCCATGTGTGACTTAGGCGCATCAATTAATGTTATGCCTTTGTTAATTTATAAACTACTTAATGCGGGTCCTTTGAAGGAAACATGTGTAATTATTCAGCTTGCATATAGATCTGTAGTGCATCTGGAAGGAGTGCTGGGCCAATTCGACCAACGAATTGATATTTCCTATAGACTTTTACATTATCAACATGAAGGATGACAACTCGGCCAATTCGTCTAACATACTTCTTGGGAGACCATTCTTGAGTACCACGCAGACTAAAATTGATGTTTAGAGTGGAACACTCACCATGGAGTTTGACTAATGAGTGGTTAGGTTTAATGTTATGAGGATATGAGACATCCTAGTGATAAGATACAAATTGTGCTTGCAGGAATGGAGATCTCAATGTTAAGCAAGAGGAATTATCGATGACTAAAAAACCAATACATGAAGCTATCATGAAAGCCTCGAAATTAGAGCTTGAACCGTTTTCAGAACGTACAAGGATTCCGAAAGAGGAAAATGGAAACTTGAACAGAGAAGCTCAAAGACACCTCAATCCACTAATGATAGGGGAATCCGGGAAGTGCTTCAAGGACAGTGGGCAAAGGTCGAAACCTTTCTGTAAGAACATCCAAGTGCATGAGATGGAAAAACTAATTCTCAATGAGCCAAACGGATAACATTTAAGGTCGTCAAGCTAATGATGTTAAACAAAAGCGTCTTTTGAGAGGCAACCCAAATTTATTTTTAATTTATTAAAAATTTTGAATTTCAGTTTAATTTGGATTGAAAATAAAATGAATAATAACCAGATTATTATTTAATTAGGTTAATGTATTATTTTCAGGTACGTGGTGGAGGTTGTTAATTTTTCCAAAATCAGATACTGATGGTGGCGTGGGCATGCCGTGCTAAGTGCTGACATTTATTTCCCTACAAATGAAACTCAACATCCCTAACCCAAATAGAAACCCAAAACCGACAACATCGTTAGAAACACATGAAGAGTATTCTTAACCTTTCTCTTTGCTTGTTATTTGGGTTACTGTACTTTATTGCATATAAAACATTCTTGAGGACAAGCATAGGTTAAGTGGGGGGTTGAAATGGTAAGCATGCATGATTGATATGGTAAGTATACATGATTGATCGATTTTTGCTGCATGTTTCTCTTTTGCATATGTTCAATCTTATGCTAGATTTATTCGATAGTTTATTTGACATTGATCCTCTAATCTCATTACTTAGTCAGTTTGGACAACTGAGTAATTTTTAAATTAAAGTGTTCAAGTATCTAGATTAATCTACATGTGTGATTTAAAGTTGATATATGTAACTAGATTTTCCATATAATGATTGTTTGGAAAAAAATATTTAATTGTACACAAATAAATAAATAAAATGAAAAATAAATAAATAAAAAAAGCTCAAGTTATGAGTGAAAGTTTTGAAAAAGTGACCAAATTTAGTAACCGGGATGAGGTGCTTGGGTTGTCATCTCATCTCACGTAAAAAGGATCGAGTGACAAACTGAAAACTTACAAACATTCTGTTAACTGAGCTTCAAAAAAATAAATAATAAAAAAAAGACTGTTTGAACTAAGTAACCGGGGTAGAGTGCTTAAGTTGTCATCCTAGTTTGCGTAAAAAGGTTTGACCACGTCTAAAAAAAATTAAAAAAAAAAATTTACTGCATGATTAATTAATAATACCTTGCAAATTTTGGTCCAAACTCAATTGAGTGAAATGATTTAGTTCATATGTTTCAGTTTTATGACAGTTGTTGATCAAACTAGGTATTTTGAGCATTTATTTATTTTTTGCCTATATTGTTTACATTGATTATGGATGTGAAAAAAAGGCTCGATTTTTAATAAATTATTGAATAATTTCTAATGTTTAAAAGAACAATATGCTTGAGGGCAAGCATGAGCTAAGTAGAGGGATTTGATAACATGTTAAATTTACATATTTTTTGTGTTTAAATCGGTTAATTCTTGAATTGAACCCTGGTAAATTAGTGATTTTATGTTTTAATTCTTTCAGGAGTGCAATTAGGATACTATGAGTTAAAAACGAGCAGAAAAGGACTAATTTGCGATATAGTCAATAAAGTGGGGCCGAATAAAAATGTAGAGATAGTAAATGACTCATTAGATTTCTTTCGACTTTGTAAAAAAGCTAAAATTGGAAAAAAAATATGATTTTATTTTTTATTAATTTTGATTATGTAGTGGGTGGTTAGGCCAAATTTAGTAAATCATATGTATATAAATAGGGGCCGTTATGGAAGCTTCAAGAGATACTTAATTTCACTTGGATTAAATAAGAATTATTTTATTTCCTTTCCAAATTCATGCGTCAATAGCTACTGCAATTCCATTTTCATTTCCTTGTACTTTGCAAAATTTATTTAATTGCTTTCTAAGTCCCTTTCTTTCCCAATTTCCACCATATTCATTCAAATCCACTCATAGCCAACCAAAGCATGAATAAATTTATGCTTCACAAAATTCTAACTTAGCTTTAGGCCGACATTCTTTTTGGTCAAGAATTGTGAGAAAAGCATCCGTACTAGAAATCCTTCCAATTGGTATTCACATTTTTCCTAAGTATCGAGATTGACAACTCATCCCTTAAAGTTAACTCAATTTCAAATCAAAAAGCGCGTTGGGTTGGAGTCGTAATTGCTGACAGTTGGGGAAATGAGTCGGCCATACTGCATTCAGATCTCCGAGAACAAATCAAAGGAGAAGTGATCGAGTTTAAATGACCCACGCAGTTGAGGCTGTCAATCCGAGTTAGGTTCTTCAGAGCGCAAGGCTGTCGGAATATTGAATCGATAATGTATGTATCTCAATTAGATAATTGGCAAGGGTTGGTTTGCAGGTCGTACCGAGACCAGCTACGAAAGGAAGAATTGGTGATTAGGATGTTCTTAACTGCTATAACCAGCTTATTGTTTGGAGGAGAAAATTAATTTTCGAGGATCGATTCTAAATCTGGAATCCACAGAGTCTAAGGCTAAGGCTTATTATCTTTGTTTATAAAATTCGAATTTATTTCCTAATTTATTTAATTGTTTGTTTATGATGTTTCAACTATCTAATTTTTAAACATTTCAAAACTGCCCTGATTTATTTGTTTATTTTTCAGTAAACCCGTTTGGAGTTGTGGGAATGACTATTGCCACGATTATCGACACGACGAAAATTCTGATCTCAAGTTAAATGCGAAAATTGATTATAATATCAATCCCTACGGACTCGGCCCTACTACCACTCTTTACTATTATTAAGAGTTATTTTAATTGTAGGAATTATTTTTGGTAGTTTCGATGCCCATCAAATTTTGGCACCGTTACCAGGGATTAGAGATATTTTTCTAATTTCCTTGTTTACCTTATGACCAGATCAAAACCGGTAACTCTAGAGTTTGAACCCAAAATTAAGAAATTGACCCGACAACTGCAAAGATAAGCTATTTGACGGGATAAATGACCAAATCCCGAATTTAAAACCATATCTTACATCGAGGAAATTTTCTCATTTAACAAACTAGACGAGATGGCCGAATAGATTATATGACAACTCGCAGTGGCACCAGATGGACAACAACCCTTATGTATAATCTATCCGGTGGGAGGAACGCCGTTCGAGTTGAAGTCGAGTTTGATTCATTTACTACCCACCTTTCGTGGACTACAGAACGAAATTCGTACACCCATCTCAAAGAATTCCATATGGTGTGCACAAGTATGAAGCCTTATGGTGTAACTGAAGACCAAATTAAACTCCGTGCTTTTCCTTTCTCATTAGCCAACTTTGCTAGAGAGTGGTTATTTTATTTACCTTTAGAATCTGTCAACACATGGTCTAACATGTCTCGTTTGATCTTGACAGGTTCTTCCCTGTAGCTCGAGCGGCCGAACTAAGGAGGGACATTGTAGGAATCCGTTAGAAGGAGATTGAATCGCTCTACGATTATTGGTAGCGGTACAAAAAATTGTGTGCAAGTTGCCCACAACATGGACTAATTGAATGGTCACTCTTACAGTATTTCTATGAGTGGTTGCTCTTGATGGAAATAAAAATGATAGATGTTACAAGTGGAGGGGCACTAGTTAATATGACTTTTCAAAAAGCACGAGAGTTGATTTCGACAATAGCTGCTAACACTCAACAATTCTGACCGGCCATAGAACCCACGAAAAGGATTCACGGGTTAAGTTCTCTATCTCTAGAAGATAAAATTGATAACCTGACTGGTGTTATTCAAAACTTGCTTATAGATAAAACTGGCCCAGCAAGGTTGTGCAGAATCTGCACTAAGCCAAACCATCTAACGGACTCATGTCCAATTTTACATGATAATTCGACAGAACAAACAAATGTTGTCAGGAACTTTCTAGGACTACCCTAAAAGCGATATGACCCATACCTGAACTCATATAATATGGGGTGGAAGGATCACCCAAATCTAAGTTATGGGTTGAGTACTCAGTTCAATCAACCTTACCAACAAAGGCCTCTTCCGAATCAACAATTACTGCCTCTAAAGTCATCTTTTAAAGCCATAGTGGAAAAGCTAGCCAATAGTACTGAGAAGTATCAGCAAAAAACTGAAATGCATTTGTAAGAGTAAGATAAGCAAGTGAGCAAGCTTGCGCTCACGGTTAGCCGTTTGGAGTTTTTTTGTTAACTTAGATATATCAATTAGGTGTTAAATATCAGTTCTCAAAGGTTGTAAGAGTAGGCCTCAAAGTTTGAAGATTAAGTGAAAGCAAAATCTCCTAAAAAATGTCAACTGATTGGCCACATAGGAAGAAACTTTATGACAAAAATTAACCCAAAATGTTGTTTGCAAGTAAGTGATAACTTCGTGCAATATTTATCTCTGTAATTGGCTAAACCAAATAATTTTCTATGAAAATGAAACATTAGTTGGAGATGTTAGGATTTGATTTTTTTTTATTTTTTCTGACTGAAGGGATGGAGATCTTGGCATTTCCTTGCAATCAGTTTTTGAAACAAGAACCAAGTATTAGCCAAAAGGTAGAAGAGTTTGCTTGCACAAGTTACAAGGTTAAATATCCTATTTACAAAAAGGTAATGGGTTATATTTAGCATTGGATAATGGATCTCTTTTCTTGGAAATAGCGCAAGATATTTTTTCATTGAATATGATTATTGATTGGGTTAATTGTGATTATAGTTGTTGATTGGATTTTGCCTTTTTTAGATTAATTTAACAACTCTATCGGGACTGCTACCATAAGAAGATAGAAATAGGTAGAACTATTGATAGAACTCTACTTCTTCATGAATAATATATGAATTTATTTGAGCCTTTTTTTGTATATGTTGATGTTCCTTATAGATGTGCTTCGAATGTTTATGATTGTTGTTGATTGGAATGGAGGCTCATTTTGCAACTGTTTATTTTTTTATGTACACAAATAGCTGTATTTGGTTTGCATTCATTACATCTTTAATGCCAGGGGGACTTTGCATTCTAACTGGTTACTGTTTGCTGCTAAAAATTTTATATATAGGTTCGTTGCAATGGACACTTCACAATATTTCCTAATGTCATAACATCTTCAATGCCAAGATCTTCATCTATGGCCTTTACAAATGTTAAGGGACACTTCACATTATTTCCTCAAGTTGAATGGATAGGGAAAATGGATCTAGGGACTTCGTTGGCACATTCCCTTCCTTAAAAAGCCTCACTTATTTGATTTGGTTTTTAGTTTTTATTTTTATGAATGTATTTATATTTGGTATTTATGTTTAAGTCATATTTGAACATGAATATAGAATACGACATCTTTATAAATTAATATTTGTTATGTCATATCATCATGAACAAAAATTAGATGCAGAAACATACTTGAATCCATTTATATGTTGAAATCCTTGAACCTTGTGGCTTTATTATTCCAAATTAGCATATAAGTATTTTAGAGAAAATGACTTTTTTTTTCTGAAGATGGAATGTTAGAAAAGTTATGTTATATGTAATTTAAGGGTCATAACATTAATATGTATCTTTTACACGTTAATCTTAATTTCTATTTAGTTCATCATGAATTAGAAATTAGTTACTTTATTATCTACTCATATTCAGAATATACTTTATCTGATAACTGAAGTCCAATTAACTTTAACTGTACTAGATTGGTTTTAATTTGGGCTAACATTTTATGATAGTAAATAATAACATGGAATAATTTATATATTATATACAATTTTTGAACAATTATATAATCTTTTGGTTTATTTGGATTTCAAGACTTGAGTTTTTATGACTATGGTAGTTCGAACACTCCTATACATGTGGACGATGGGTTTAATGAGTATGAAAGTGCTCTCAAATGTCAAAAGTCTACCACTTCAAAAGTGAGGATGAAATGACAAAGCTTGAATGCGAGAACAAAAATGAATTGAAGGCACAATGTAATCACTGTAAAAGTATCTTCTTTTTGCTGAATCTTCTAGTAGAACCTCTCATTTAAGATGCCATATAAATAATTGTTTGAAAAAAGTTAATAAGGACATCATTCAATACACCATAGCCACTCAACCATCCTTAGGAAGTGGTCCATCTATAAAACACTACAAGTTTGATGCTGATGAGTGTCATCGAGCTGTTTCTACTTTTCTTATGTATGGTAAGCATTCATTTAGGACAGTTGAAGAATCGAAATTTAGATACATAATGAGAATTGCTAGTTCTAATTTTAAGAATATAAGTAGATATACAACTGCTAGGGATATCTTGATGTATTATGCAAAAGAGAGAGATCATGTTAAAGAGGAGTTGGCTAAAGCACCTGGTTTTATTTGTCTAACTTCCAATAGTTGGAACTCGGATCATACTAATGATGAATATATTTGCATTACTGCTCATTGGGTTGACAAAGATTAAAAGCTACAAAAGAGAATCATAAGGTTTAGAGCTTTATTTCCTTTGTACGATGGTTTGAACATAGCAAATGAGCTTGTTTTATGTTTTTCTAAATGGGGTATAGACAAGAAAATTTTTAGCATCACTTTGGATAATGCTTCTTATAATGATGTTATGGTTTCTTGTCTCAAAAATAGTTTTTGTGCAAACCGAGCTATTTTGTGTGATGGTTTTTTTTTCAAGTTAGATGTTGTGCACATATATTGAATCTTATAGTTGAAGCTGGTTTGGAACTTGTTGATGATGTTGTTGGTAAGATTCAAAATGGAATTAAGTACATAAAAAAGTCGAGAATTCGTAGGAAAAGATTTTATGATGTGGCTGACAAAAGTTTTCACTTGAATATGACCAAAAAGTTGCGTCAAAATGTGTGTGTCTGTGATAGAATTCTACTTATTTGATGATTAAATCTTCTCGTTACTATAAAGATGTGCTAGATTATTGGGGCCAACGGGATAAAGGTTATCAAATATTTGCACTTTCTAATGAGAAGTGGAGAAATGTTGCTATTCTTTTCAAATTTTTGAAAGTTTTTTATGATGTGGCTTGTGTTTTTTCTGATTCTAATTATCCAATGGCTAATATTTATTTTAGAGTGGTTTGGAAGGTTCAAGGTATTGCTTGATACAGTTAAAGGTTTTCATTCTTTTTAAACTCCAATAGTTAAGCAAATGCAAGAGAAATTTAATAAATATTGGGCTGAATATTCGTTGATATTGTCATGTGCTGCAATTTTAGATCCTCGTTACAAGTTAAATTATGTGTAGTATTGCTTTACTACAATCTATAGTATTCATGCTTCAGATTTTGTTGAAACCATTCTTAGCAATCTTAAACTCTTGTTTGATGAGTATGTTAAGAAATCAAAATCCACGTCTTCCTCTTTGGCTAGGAGTTTTAATGTTTCGGATAATAATCTTGTTGATTCTAGTTTGCATCAACACAATGTTAATAGTGTTGATTTTGGGAGAGATTTTGATGAGAGTGATGATTATAAATGATATTTAGATGAACCTAGCACTAAAAGTAAATTAAAAGTTATAGTTGGACATTTATTTGGAAGAACTGGAGCTTAGTTGAATAGTCAAATAGATGTTTTGGATTATTGAAGCAAAAGTTCAATTCGATATAATGAGCTTTCATTATTGGTTCGTGATCTTTTGGCAATTCCAATATCGACTGTAGCTTTTGAGTCAACTTTTAGCATGGGTAAAAAAGTTATCACACCTTTGAGGAGTTTACTTAAGCCAAAAACAATTCAAGCTGTTGCTTGCTTTAATAATTGGATGCGAGCTAATGGATTTTCAATGGGTAATTATTATTCTCATTTTATTGTTGTAATTTTATAATATTTTTATCAATTTAATTATCTAATTATTTATTCTTATTTCATGTTAGAAATTGGTTGCAAGAATAATGATGATGATGAGGACGATGAGGATGGTGTTTCTTCGGTTACTTTTTAGGTTATCTTTTTAATTGTTGACAATTTAGTTTAGCTTACGACTTATAGTTTGTTATAAAATTAAATATGTTGATTGGTTAATGTGTAGATATTTTGGTTGGTTGATTATATTTTGCATGTTTTTGGTGTTATTTTGGTGTTGTTGGTGATGCTATTTTTTGTGCTGTTTTTATGTTGTTTGATGATGTTTTGATGTTGTTTTGGTGCTACTTTTTGTGGTGTTTTATTGTTGTTTCGCAGTTATTTATTATGTTGTTCTATTATCGTTTTTAATATTATTTGGATGTTGTAGAACTTTTGTTTTATTATTAATTTTGTTATTATTTTAGTTCTAACTTGTTTCTATTTTAATATAACCACTTTTTATTGTATTGTCAATTTTTGTATTATTTTATGAATTGTTTTAGTATCATTTTTTATTTGTTTATTGTTTTAATATTTATTTTTATGTTTTTAAATGCATTTGATTTATTATATTTTTAAAAAAAATATTTAATAAAATAATCTAAAAAAATTTAATATGGGTCGGGCCGGACCTAAAATTTTGTTTAGGCCCAACTCAACCCATGATCACCTCTACTATTGATATACCAAATACTAACCCATTAAATATTATTAAATCAAAAATGTTGATATTAAAATAACATATTTTAAACAACATATAATATTAAAAATATTATGTTAAAATGTTTTCAACAACAAATTAAAAAGCATTATATATTATTATATCATATTTAAAAATAATATAATATAATAAAATACACAAACATTATTAAATGGTGGTCTTTCTTTTATTTAAATTTTATGAGATAAATTAAATAATTTTAATATATTTCAATTTCAAATTCCTAATTTTATAGAAGTAGAATATTTTTCAAATTTAATGCTCAAGCATTCTCCACCACTAATGGTGATTATGGGTGTTGTTAGTACGAATTCGGGTTGGGCTTCGATAGAATTTAAGCTTATTTTTTAGGTCTAGATTCAATCTGAAAAATGTGTTTAAAAATTTATCTAAATCCGACTTAGATAAAAATATTAAAATTTGAGCTCGATTCAGCCCATCCGTATTAAATTTTTATATTATTATTTTTATATAAAAATAAATTTAAAAAATATAATACATCAAATACACTAAAAACATTAAAAAAATATTTTCCTAAATTGAAAATAAATTAAAAAATTTATTTATACTTAAATAACACTAAAATAGGTGCAACTTAGCAAGCAAATACCTCTAAAATAGTAGCAAAATTTACAATAAAACAATAGTTATATAATATCCAAATAATAACAACAAAATAGTATCAATATAATAGTGAAACACCACCAAAACAATGACAAAACAATAGTAAAAACAATGAAAATAACAGTAAAAAGCAGCATATATATATATATATATATTTTGCAAATTCAGACCAAGGTAAAAAAAAGCTTACCCGAGGCCTTACCCATTTAGAAAATGAGACTCTTTTTTTGCCCTACCTTATTTTTCGGGTTTATATTTTTGTCCAAACCCTTCTAATTTTCGGACGGACAACCCCGACCCATGATCGTGTCTACCCACCAGTTAATTTAATAATATTTTTATTTTTAAATTTTAAAAAACAACATATATTTTTTTTCAATTACTTACATTACCCAAAATATTGAATATGCTTACATTTTGAATAAACAAAATATTAAGCTTACAATCAATTCTATGAACTACAACTTATTTTTCTTTTACATCTTTTACAAAAAGTATATTATATTTTAAACTTAAGTATATATATATATATATATAATTTGTTTATACTTTCTAAATATTATTTTATCAATAACTTTTATTAATATGTTGTTAGTTAAATAATAATAATTTTATAAAATACACGAACAATTTGTATATGGCATAAGATAGAAAATTAGTATATAATATGATAAGATACACAAGCATTATACTACAAGATGGCAATTCTCCCTTTTTTATTTAATTTTTATGAGATAAATTAAATAATTTTAATATATTCCAATTTCAAATTTCTGATTTTATAGAAGTACAATATTTTGAATTTTATGTAAACATATCTTATATAATTTATATAATCAAAATAATAAATTTAAATTTACTTGAATTCTGTATTCAATTACAGACTAATTTAATTTTTTTATCGGGGCTAATTTAAGTTTATTATTTAATTATAAATACTGATTTAACTTTAATATTTTATTTAAACTTTATCTAAACATATCTAATATAATTTCATATAATCAAAATTGATAAAATTTAAATATTATCTGAATTCCTCATTTTAGGTATTAAATTACTGCTGATTTAAGTTTATTTCAATTATAAGTATTGATTTGAGTAAAACCATGTATTTCTTATTGAGCAGTACAGAAGTTAAATCATCTCAAGCTTACCACGAACAGAGTTCTGATATTTTGGTAATTTGATAATTCAATTCGGTTTTGTTTTTCACATGAATTTTAAATATCTCTTTTTAATTCTTAATTTCCACTGTTTTGTTGCAGCTCAAGAGTAAATTTTGTGGTTTTTTTTAATAAAACTAACACAAATATTTAATTAATTATATAAATGACTTATTTTTTTTGATAAAATATGAAAATAACCTAAAATTTATAAAAATTGGTGGAGCCAAGTGTTTGGCACCACCAACGTGCCATGTCAGCAATCGGAACAAAAAAAATCAATTTTTTGATGGAGCCATATAGAATGACGCCACCTGTATAAATGTTAGGGAACTATTGCGATTTTAAAAAATAGGGGGCTTTAAACAAATTTACGACACCTGTATAAATGCTAGAGAAATATTGCGATTTTAAAAAATAGAAGGCTTTAAACAAATTTACCTTTTTCTCGTGGAGCCATATAGAATGATGCCACCAGATTCCAATGCCCTATTTTGTTGCCTATTGTCCTTTTTCTTTTTTTTTTAATTTGTTTTTTTATGTTTTTTATTTGTTTGTTTTTTTTATTTGTTTATTATTTGCTTTATAATATTTTAAATGTATATTTTAAATGTTTTGTAATATTATTTTTAAAATTTTAAATATTATTTTTAAAATTTTTTAAATATAATTTTTTTAATATTATAAAACATTTAAAATATATTATTTTTAAAGATATGACCTTTCAAATTTATTATTTGTTTTATAACATTTAAATGCATATTTTAAAAATTTTAAAAATTATTTTTTAAAATTTTAAATAAAATTTTTAAAATTTAATTTTAAAGATATTCAAACGTTTTAAAAAAAATTATATTTAAAATTTTAAAAAATAATATTTTATTTGGTGGAGCCATTTAGAATGGCTATCCATTGTGAAAGTGTGAAAATAGCTATACTTTGTGAAAGGGCGATGTCCAGATTATTTTACAAGTTTCCAATCTTTACAGATCCGTTGAAATTTTGTGAGATGCAATTGTTAGATGATGATGACTTGGGCACTATGATGGAAATATGGTGGTCAACTAGGAGTGAGAACCCCTAACCAGTTGAGTTATTTGATGAGTTAGCAGACTTAGAGCCTGTTGGGAATGTTAGTCCAATAAGTCAACATTGCAGATTTGACTTTGATCTTAATGTCAGATGGACTGACCAGTTAGAATGCAAAGGGACATCGTAGATGCTCGAAAATCCAAATTATGGTAGGAGTTTGTATAACAACCCTACCCTCGGTCCCCGTCTACAAATACATCCTGATGTGACAATAAGCACAAAGGCAGACGTTGGAGAAAGGGTCAATAATGGTGAAGACTCTAATTAGGACGTTGAAGATTTTAGTGACCCTGGTGTTGATGAGGTTCCGGATGATATCGATGATGAAGGCCCGAAGGACGTTGAAGATGTTCACGACCCTTCATTTAGTAACTCGAGTCGTTGCATTGTTTTACGAAATGAACTTAGGGGCGACATGTTGAACTAAGATCCAGATGTAGTGCATGCATCTGAGTTCCCTGAGTATGCTGCTATAGCACCTGCTAATAGATTGGCATCAAATTCGCAGTTGGAAGAGTTGTTCGTTAGGCAACGGTTCGAGAATAAGGTGGACTATGTGTTTGCCATCAAACAGTACAGCGTGAAGTTGTCAATTGATTACAAGGTTGCAAAGTCTTCACCGACATTATATGTTGGGGAATGTTGGAAAGCCAGCGATGGGTGTGGTTGGCAAGTTCGAGCTATATTTATATAGAGGACTCAACAATGGTAAATACAAAAATTAGAAGGGCATCATATATGCACTGTTGCACGTATGTCTCAAGACCACTGGAAATAAGATGCCAAAAGTATTTACAACTACATCATGCCACTAGTGAAAGATAGCCCAATCATTCCTGTGTCGACATTGATTGAGGACATGCAAGCCCAATTCCAGTACAGAGTGTCTTACAGGAAAGAGTGGTGGGCGAAACAAATGGCCATTCAACAATTGTACGGCGACTAGGATGAGTCATATAATGAACTTCAAGATTGGATTTCAATGATGGTGGAGTACGTCCCAAGAACTATCGTGGACTTGCAAATGTTTCCTTGTAGAGGCCTAAATAGACAATTAGAACTAGGGAGAAGAGTTTTCTATCGATTGTTCTCGACTTTTTATCCATGTGTTATGACCTTCTTCCACTGCAAACCACTAGTGCAGGTTGATGGAATGTAGAGTAAGGAAAATACATGAAGATACTTCTGATTGCGATTGCACAAGACAGTAATGGAAATGTACTATCGATCGCTTTTGCCATCGTGGCTCGGAGAACTCCGAATTATGCGCATATTTCATTTGAAACTTACGGAGGCATATTGTCAGGCAAGACAACATTTGCATTATCTCCGACAGATCGAAAGGCCTTGTTGCTATGATTCAACAATCTGAGGTTCCGTGGAGGTCCGTCTACTGAATTCTTAACATCACAGTCAACTTCCACAATGAGTACAAGAACAAAAACTGGCACGAACAAATCATGAACATGGGTAAAAGTATCGTAGTTAAATTCGTATTTTTAAATATTTCGAGTCCATTTCCTAATTGAGATGATAACGTGTTTTATTGGAATACATACGTAGGATACGAGCTGGAAGCACACCGATTCAGACATAAGTTGGCAAGGTTAGAGACTGATATGGCGAGGTCCAAACCTTCTCTCAGATAGTGGTTGGGTGCATGGAGCCGTGGCAATGGCCTAAATGTTTTGCCAAGGTGTACCAATACAGTTATATGACGACCAACCTCGTTGAGGCCGTTAACTCTATCTTGAGGCGTATGCATTACTTGCCAATTTCAGCCCTTTTTTTAGCTACATTTTACAGGCTAGCAACCTTAATGCTGAAAATGAGGTTGAAACAAGCAAAATAGTTGGAGGCAGGATACGTGCACGACAAAAATATCTGGGATTCCATGAAAAAGAACGCTGAAAGGGAAACTTGGAAAATTTTTGAGTGACAGAGTACATTGATCGTTAATTGGGGATCCCACTATGGTTTTACGTAGTTGATCTCCGAAACAGGCAGTATGAGTCTAAACACTTTGGTACCTGTGTGCGCATGTGGTTCGTGTGCTACCTATAGTTTTGAATGTCAAACAATATATTGATGATGTGTACAAGCTTGAATGTACGTTGCATATTTGGGATAACGATTTCTCCGTATTAAAAGATGTATCGACATGGGAAGTGCAATAGCCTACATTCGAGATGTTGCCAGATCGATCACTACGTAGGAAAGTCAAAGGTCGACTGAAAACAACGAGGATTTTGAACGATATGGATATTAAAGAACATGTCTGTCCAAAGCATTACACCATATGTAGAATAGTTGGCCATAATTGGAGCAAGTGTCCCCATGGAAATGTCTATACTAGTCAATCTTCACGGTCTGAAGGAAATTAAATTTTGTATCTGATGTTTGCATTTTATGGTCTTTTGGAAATAAAGCTTGTATTGTTTAGTGTTAAGTTTTTATTTAAAATTAACTGTTGCAATTTTTCATACTTTAAAAGATATTATAAGTTATACAAAAAATAATAATACATAAGTTGTGGAATTATAAACCAATACAACAAATATTACATAACACTTGAAATTTACATGTATCAAAATTAGAATAAACCGGGAGTGGTATCATCATTCGAGGTATAGTGGTTTATGGGCCTCCATTGACGAGATGGACGTTGGGGTGTATTGTACACATAAAGAGGACCAAAAGCTGGATCGAATGTGGCTTGAGGAGGGGTGGAGTACATGTCATTACCAAACATATCAAATGATATTGGTGGTTGCTTTGGGTGATATGAACTCGAATCGCCCATGTCCGGGTGATATGAACTGCTCTGCGACCCATCACAAAAAAGTCAACCCACTGGTCCGATGTGTCCAAAGGTTGGTCCTCTAAGTCAGGCTCCACCATATGTTGATCCTCTAGGTCGAACTCCCCCATAGGTTGACTTCCACGTCTATAGCCGTGATACGGTACTATCATAAATTATCCACCATATAAATAAACACGCTATCAAGTCATGTATCATTGCATGTATTTAGTCGAGGGACTGAAGTCAAACATGCAGAAGTAGATCTTAGGCAGCCTATCGTACTGGGCATTCCTCAGTGCTACATAATGTTGATGTTTCACACTCCAATCTGTTGTATGTTTCCCCCTCATGGTCTTATTGTGGATATCAACAAATTGTTGTGGATCGACCGTTACAAATTGTCTATACCTAAACTATCGCATAACTCGACCGGCGTTGTACCACTCAACAGTTGAGAAGTTGAGCACCAGCGTGTTAATGCACCACACATGAGCTTCGGCGTAAACCCACTAAGGAATAAGGGTTGCAATGCTCGGTGCAGAATACGACATCAGCAAGAATTGTACAATATAACATAATGAGTCAAGTCACATCACATATTGCAAGTGGATAAGTTAAATCAACGTTACTTAAGCCATAGTAATATATATTACTTTCTCTGAAACACCCTTTACCCATATCTAACACTGAAACAGGGTACGAGGTATTACCAGACTTGAGTACTTGTAATCATTTAAAACCGTGACACAAAATTTCATCAATTTTAAACTTTTCAAACATATTCAAGACTATCTACATTAAATGACTTTATACAATAGAGACCTTCAAATAACATAGGTTAGTATTTTAGGCCGACTCCTAGCAACTTAATAACAATTAAATGAGTCCCCATACATGCCAAAGACTTAAAAATACTTTAAAACCTTTATATATGGATCAATAGTTTGATAGTGTGATTTAACCTCCGGCGACCTCCAACTCCAGCTAACATCTGTGACACTATAGGAAAAAGGAAAGGAAGGGAGTAAGCATTATAGCTTAGTAAGTAAATATGTAAATATTAATAAATATTACATTATCATACATTAAACAGAGTCACAATATGTTCCCGGAATATTACCATCACAAACACATATATTTTCACTATTACAATTATAAACAGGTTCAAGATAAGCTGTCTAGCAGAGTACCAGCAGCTAAATTATTTATTTCTGTAGCTACATAACTCCAAATTACAAACCATTAATTTTCCTTGAAACTAGATTCATGTATATTTTTACCATAAAATTTTCAGAATTTTTGGTCCAGCAATTAGTACAGTTTACTCATTGAAATTACCCCTGTTTCACTGCTCAACTGCCCTGACCACTCTTCACTACAAATAAACTTTCTCTTTGTACAGAACTCATATTATGTTATCATTTATTTTATTTGAAACTAAACTCATTAAGGATTTCAAACATACAAATTATATCCCATAATTATTTTTGTACAATTTTTAATGATTTTTCAAATTCAGAACAGGGGATCACGAAGTCATTCTAAACCAGTCTCACAGAAACTTAAATATCTCAGAATATAGAATTCCTTTGCTTTCTCTATTTCTTTTATATGAAAATAGACTCACTAGGCTTTAATTAGATATCTCATTCAGTCTCTAATTCAATTTTTAATATTTTTGGTAAATTTTTATATTCACGTCACTGCAACTATCTAGAACAGTTTTATTGTCAATTTTGATCTTTCACACTTCAATTGTATTCATCACCTACCCATAACAATCTTTCCAACTTCCAATCACATATCGAGCATATTGCTCATGAGTTACACACATATATACTTACACTTATCATCACAAAGTCATACACAATTTCATTAAATCAATTTCCCAATTGAATGCTTCGGAATAATAACAGATACGCGATGGTATCGTACACAACCCACCTTTAAAATCGAAGCTCTCTTGTACACATAATGGCCTTCACTTAGCACCACTCATGTGACCTAGCTCGATTGTACACATAATTTTGGCTCTCTTGTACACATGGTGAACACTTAGTACCACCTATGTGACCTAGCCACTTTATCTCGTAGCTCTCTTGTTCACATGGTGTCCTTCACCTGGAACCACACATGCAACCTAGCTACATTTATCTCGTAGCTCTCTTGTCTACATGGTGTACACATAGTATCACCCATGCGACCTAGCTACATACCATTTGTATCTTTCGATTCTGAAGGTTCAAACGGGAAGTATCTCACTTTCTAATACTTTATTCCATTCTTCCAATAGTCAATTATAATTAAAAAATCAGCTACAATACATACAATATGCTGAAATATAAAAATGTAATAAAGATAATGTATTATTTACATACAAACTTACATACTTTCTCATTTCCATGTCGAATTAATATTGAACATTTAAATCATCATAATTATACTCACTTTCAACACCTCGGCAATCATAGTAAATAGATAAATTTTACATTGAAACATGCATAAATTAATGCTTATTATACATATGAACTTACCTCGAGACTAAATCGGCCATTTTACCAACTTTCTTGATTTTCGATTTTTCTCGCATTCCAGGTTCAAATCTCATTTTCCGGGATCTAAAACATCATATTTTACTTATTTAATTAATGTACTATTCAAAACAGTCCTTAACTCAAACTTTTACAAAATTACAATTTTGCCCCTAAACTTTTGCATATTTACACTTTTGCCCCTATGCTCGGGAATTAAACTTCATCCCTTATTATTATGTTTTATGACATGCTGATCATTTTTCCCTTCTATGGAAACATCAAATTCTCACTCTAACACATAATTATGAACAATAACAACTTTTACCAATTAAGCCGTTTTACTCATTTTTGCTTAAAAACCGCTTAGCAAAAGTTGTTTAACATAATTTCAGCCTTCATATTCTACCATAAAACATCAAAATAAACACATTTCACCTATGGGTATTTTTCCAAATATGAACCCTAGCTTAAATCTAGAATAAGCTTAATCAAGTTATCGGGATTCCAAAAACGTAAAGAACTTGAAAAACGGGGCTAGAACGGACTTACTATTGAGCTTGAAAAGCTTGAAAACCCTAGCCATGGCTTCCCCCATGCTAATTTCGGCCTCCATGGGAAAGATGAGTCAATTTTGGCTTTATTTTCCCTTTTTATTTCTTTTAATTACCAAATGACTAAAATGCCCTTAAGGCCTTTCTTTAAAATTTTGTCCTATTCATGCCCATTTTTGTCCAAATGAAATATAATGGTCTAATTAACATTTAAGGGCCTCCTCTTTAAAACCCCATTTCAATCAAGTACTTATGAATTAGAACACATATTTTGCAACTTTTGCAATTTAGTCCTAAAAGTCCAATTAAGCACTTTATCAGTAAAATTTCTTAACGATATTTTTACACAATATTTTAATCAATAAATAAACCTTAAAACTTAATCGGAATAAATTTTTGACTTCGAATTCGTGGTTCTAAAACCATCATTCTGTTTAGGCCCTAAATCGAAATATTCACGACAACTTCGCAAATAAGCTCTAATAGGCAAATTAAACATGCAATCTATAAAATTTCTTGTCAATACTCTAACACATGCATCTAATCACTCGGTAAATCATAAAAAATAATCGAAATAAACTTTTCTATCTCAGATTTGTGGTTTCACAACCACTATTCCATTTAGGCCCTATTTCGAGCTGTTACATTTCTCCCCCCTTTAGGGATTTTCGTCCCCGAAAATCTTACCGGTAAAAAGATTCAATATCTTTTTCTCAAAATTTCTTAAACATCTCTGAACAAATTTTCTTCAAAGCAGTACTTTCAAAATCACCCCACTATCAAATTGAAATCCAATATAACTAAGTTTCAACTCTGTATGACCTCTATATTAATCAGAACCTGTTTCCAATTCCCACATTTGCTTTCACTTTTTTTTTAACCAAAAACTTTGCATTCAGCTATTAATACAACTCAATCATTATTTTTCTGTCCAATTCTATCATTACTAAATCCACATTATCTCATTCACAATCAAAATTTATTTTTAAAAAAAAATCCAGCAATCATATACTTTAAGCATCATACCTGGATGAGTTAATTAACTAAGTCTAATCTTTCTTTAACTGTAACATTTCATAATTCAGAAAATCTTCATATTAACCTGACATCTTTTCTGCAACTGAGTTCATTTATTAAACCATTCTCAAATGCTATCACATTGTCAATTAATCTCATTGGAATGGGGTAAGGCTATAACACTTCTAACTTGCCTCTTATATATTCATGCATATAACTTAACACTCATAAATATATATATAATTTGCTTCAAATAACTCAACATGCATATTCATTTTACACAACCCTTCTATCATCTTATACAAACAAATACACTTATACATGTGTTCATAATTCTCAAATAGAATTACTCATAACATTCATTTAATTTCACAAGTTACACTCATAGCATCACACAATTGCCAATCAACATGAACACTTATCATAATATAAACTTTCCCTTCATCTCATCTTTCATATTCCAAGAGAAATTCTTATTCACAACTCATTCATTATCACATAAACATCATGAACCAATATTCTTTCCTTTTACTAGTCTCATTTCATCTTAATATTATCACAGTTATACAATTCACTTTAGACAGACTTACACACATATTCATATCTTAAAACAAATGCACTCAAACATACATTCCACAAATTTGAGTAAATCTATTTATCACATTCGCTTAGTCAAATAAATTAAACGCATAATATTATGTCAATGTCAAACGAACATGGATGAGTTTATAACAATGTAAACTTTCGTTTCTTTTCACTTTTCTATATTTCTCCACTTATGTCTATTTTATTTTACACTTGATCTCACACGTATCATCACAAGTCACCAAGATCAATTTTTAAGTACACCAATATATCCACCAAATTATATGAACTTACTTAACCCCTTTTTACACTGTCAATAGTAGCTTGGTTGGAAAACACTTCTATCTCAACAGAACTATTTCATCGAGATCGGGAAGCATCACACTATCACAGGTAGTAATATGGCATGTATAGCTTAACTCTTACACATGCTAGGTTAGTCCGAGAACCGGTTAAACCATAGCTCTGATACCACTAAATGTAATACCCCTTACCCATATGTAACGCCGAAACGGGGTACGAGGTATTACCGGACTTGAGTACTTGTAATCATTTAAAACCGAGACACAAAATTTCATCAATTTTAAACTTTTCAAACATATTCAAGACTATCTACATTAAATGACTTTATACAATAGAGATTTTCAAATAACATAGGTCAGTATTTTAAGCCAACTCCTAGCAATTTAATAACAATTAAATGAGTCCCCATACATGCCAAAGACTTAAAAATACTTTAAAACCTTTATATATGGATCAATAGTTTGATAGTGTGATTTAACCTCCGGCGACCTCCAACTCCAGCTAACATCTGTGACACTATAGGAAAAAAGAAAGGAAGGGAGTAAGTATTATAGCTTAGTAAGTAAATATGTAAATATTAATAAACAATACATTATCATACATTAAACAAAGTCACAATATGTTCCCGGAATATTACCATCACAAACACACATATTTTCACTATTACAATTATAAACAGGTTCAAGATAAGCTGTCTAGCAGAGTACCAGCAGCTAAATTATTTATTTCTGGAGCTACATAACTCCAAATTACAAACCATTAATTTTCCTTGAAACTAGATTCATGTATATTTTTACCATAAAATTTTCAGAATTTTTGGTCCAGCCAATTAGTACAGTTTACTCATTGAAATTACCCCTGTTTCACTGCTCAACTACCCTGACCACTCTTCACTACAAATAAACTTTCTCTTCTTACAGAACTCATATTATGTTATCATTTATTTTATTTGAAACTACACTCATTAAGGATTTCAAACATACAAATTATATCCCATAATTATTTTTTTACAATTTTTAATGATTTTTCAAATTCAGAACAGGGGATCACGTAGTCATTCTGAACCAGTCTCACAGAAACTTAAATATATCAGAATATAGAATTCTTTTGCTTGGTCTGTTTCTTTTATATGAAAATAGACTCATTAGGATTTAATTGTATATCTTATTCAGTCTCTGATTCAATTTCTACTATTTTTGGTAAATTTTTAGATTCACGTCACTGCAACTATCCAGAACAGTTTTATTGTCAATTTTGATCTTTCACACTTCAATTGTATTCATCACCTACCCATAACAATCTTTCCAATTTCCAATCACATATTGAGCATATTTCTCATGAGTTACACACATATATACTTACACTTATCATCACAAAGTCATACACAATTTCATTTAATCAATTTCACAGTTAAACGCTTCGGAATAATAACAGATACGTGATGGTATCGCACACAACCCACCTTTAAAATTGAAGCTCTCTTGTACACATAATGGCCTTCACTTAGCACCACTCATGTGACCTAGCTCGATTGTACACATAATTTTGGCTCTCTTGTACACATGGTGAACACTTAGTACCACCCATGTGACCTAGCCACTTTATCTCGTAGCTCTCTTGTTCACGTGGTATCCTTCACCTGGAGCCACACATGCAACCTAGCTACATTTATCTCGTAGCTCTCTTGTCTACATGGTGTACACATAGTATCACCCATGCGACCTAGCTACATACCATCTGTATCTTTCGATTCTGAAGGTTCAAACAGGAAGTATCTCACTTTCTAATACTTTATTCCATTCTTCCAATAGTCAATTATAATTAAAAAATCAGCTACAATACATACAATATGCTGAAATATAAAAACGTAATAAAGATAATGTATTATTTACATATAAACTTATATACTTTCTCATTTCCATGTCGAATTAATATTGAACATTTAAATCATCATAATTATACTCACTTTCAACACCTCGGCAATCATAGTAAATATATAAATTTTACGTTGAAACATGCATAAATTAATACTTATTATACATATGAACTTACCTCGAGACTAAAACGGCCATTTTACCAACTTTCCCGATTTTTGATTTTTCTCCCATTCCAGGTTCAAATCTCATTTTTCGGGATCTAAAACATCATATTTTACTTATTTAATTAATGTACTATTCAAAACAGTCCTTAACTCAAACTTTTGCAAAATTACAATTTTGCCCCTAAACTTTTGCATATTTACACTTTTGCCCCTATGCTCGGGAATTAAACTTCATCCCTTATTATTTTGTTTTATGACATGCTGATCATTTTTCCCTTCTATGGAAACATCAAATTCTCACTCTAACACATAGTTATGAACAATAACAACTTTTACCGATTAAGCTGTTTTACTCATTTTTGCTTAAAACCTCTTAGCAAAAGTTGTTTAACATAATTTCAGCCTTCATATTCTACCATAAAACATCAAAATAAACACATTTCATCTATGGGTATTTTTCCAAATACCGGAACAGGGTACGAGGCATTACCGGACTTACATCGAATTATTCAGTCACATTTCACAACAAGGACTTGCATACAATTTAAAACTTTTATACAATCATCCACATTGTCCCTTATAAGGTTCTATGGTACCTTAAAACATGTTTAAAAGGGGTTTGGACTAAACTGATAACTCGAGAAAACTTTACAAAACTTAGAAAAGTTTCCTCACTGTATGGGTCACACGCCTGTGTGCCCAACCCATGTCACTCACACGGTTAAGAGACATGCCCGTGTCTCACGCCGTATGGATACAGGGCATACATAATGACTTCCTCACACGGCCAGACCACACGCTCGTGTGTCCAGCCCGTGTGCCTTGCACATGCCCATGCCCAGGCCATGTGTTCGGCCATGCCAAAACTAGCTTGTATTCTGTTTGTGATGTCAGCAATCAAATAAGGGGCACACGGCCAAGGCACACGCCCGTGTCCTCAGCCCATGTGACATATAAAATTCCAAAATTAAGGTGCAGACTTCACACGGCTAGGGCACACGCCCATGGCGCAGGCCCTGTGTCACACACAGCTTAGACACACGCCCGTGTGTCTAACCATGTGGACAACTTAAGGCTATTTTCCAAGC
Source organism: Gossypium anomalum (assembly GCA_025698475.1). Classification (NCBI taxonomy): domain Eukaryota; kingdom Viridiplantae; phylum Streptophyta; class Magnoliopsida; order Malvales; family Malvaceae; genus Gossypium; species Gossypium anomalum. Next base: position 52,960,102 of record CM046968.1, on the reverse strand, counting down.
AAACATGCCACTCTCAAATTGTACACACAAGCATATATTCACTAGCCATTAACATGGCACATTTTAAAACATGAAATAGGCTATCAAACAAACTCATTCAAGTCTAAATCATATCATTCTTATCATCAACTAAAACATGCTTCATGACCTATTAAATCAACAACTAAATCACTTACCAAAATAAACCATCACCTAGGCATTATATATGCATCACATAACATGAGCCAAACTTACCATTTAAAGCCAATAAAAAATGACCACAAACACACTTCATTTACAAGCCAAAATATACCATTATGACACTAGCCTATACATGCCATATGCCAATATATACATAACTTCAACAGTACCAAAATATTGATTGATAGTACGATGACGCTTCCAGACTATCCCCGAATCTGAGTTAGCTTCGATGATCTATAAAATAGTGGAAAATAAACACAGTAAGCTTTAAAAGCTTAGTAAGCCATATACAAATAAGTCACCTCATGCATCAATATCTTTCTCATCAATTTAGCAAGTTATACATGAGCACATATAAATGCATAAACAAATTCACAAACCTACTTCATGATATACACATTCAATTCTATAATTGAATCCATCCACTACTTTCCGTTTCAATACTCCATGAGTTTCGTATGTACCTGAGTCACTTGATTCACTTACACTTTCTTTCCCGACTTAACTTTGCCCGTTGAACCATTTGGAATCGTTAAGGATACTCGGTAATCACTTATAACTCGTACAATGTCATATCCTCGATATGGCCTTATATGTTATTACTTATCGATACCACTGTCCCACACAGAGTCTCACACGAAATCGATTAACGATGCTGATGTCCCACACATGGTTTTACACGTAATCGCAATACAATGCCACTATCCCACACAAGGTCTTACATGTAAACACATCTCGACAACCTAATGTCATGACATTTGTATCCTATACTATTCCTAAGGTTCGTACGGGGCTTTCGGATTCACAACTTTGTCGATTCTTGCTCGTATACAATCATTCAACATTCATGGAAATTGAATGACAAAATAACATAAACATTTCAATGTAACGATATTTATTTGCATATGAACTTACCTCGTTGTCGGAATAGATGAATCGGGTCGACTACTCGATAACTTTCGATTTCCCCCGATCTAAATCCGATTTCTTTTGTTCTTGATCGAATTCCAATCAAAATTAAATCATTTAATAACTTATTCATACAAACTCACTCAAGAACACATAAATGAGCATTTTGCACTTTAGCTCCTAAAGTTTCACATTTCTTACAATTTAGTCCTTATTTCATCAAAAATACAAATTACACAATTTCTTTCCAATTTAATGCTAGCCAAATTTTCCTTAGCTCCCTAGCAGCCCATTAATCATATTTATTTCACATTTCAAGCACACATTTTCAACATTTCACAATTTAGTCCAAAATAGGTATTTTTACTAAAATTCACTTAACAAAACTTGTATACCTATCATTAGATCTTTATAATCTATCATTTAACATCACAAAGCTCATAATTTATCAATGGAAACTTTCATAAACATCAATACCTTCAAAAATTAAAGCATGGGCTAGTTAGCTTACTAAGTAACGATTTCAAAAACGTAAAAATCACTAAAAACCGAGATGAAATAGACTTACATGCACACCAAAGACCTAGCCAAACTTTGAAGCTATAACAGTGGCAATTCTCCTCTTCACTTTCGGCAAAAGGAGATGGAAATGCATGCATTTACATGTTTTATTTTATTTAATTAACTTTTAATATTCAATTTACCTTTTTACCTTTAAGTATATTACATTATAAATTCACCTACTATATGCCCATATATGTCCAACTCCACTACCAATGGTCAAATTGACATGCAAGGACCTCCACTTTAAAAGCCAAGGTCAAATAGCACCTTTAATAAATAGCATGCAACTTTTGCATTTTATGCGATTATGTTCTTTTTCATAATTACGCATTCAAACGCTAAAATTATTTCACGAAACTTTCACACATAGAAATTAACATGCTCTAAACACCAAAAATAATAGTAAATTAATTTTACGACCTCGTATTTGTGGTCCCGAAACCACTGTTCTGACTAGGGTCTAAACCGGGCTGTTTCAAAGCCAAATTAATATATATTCCTAGTTTCCTCATATAAATGCTATTTTTAGTTTTTATTTAGGTGGTGTCAAATTAGTGGAAGACAAATGTAACTTTTTTGTACCATATAAATGGAACCAAGCACAGCAACAATGCAAAATTAAATAAAAAGGTCGTGTGTCATAAATAAAAATAAATATTATTAACACTTAGAGATCGGTTTCATGCACAAAAGAAGTTAAAAACATTTAATAAGAACTAAATAAAGACTAGTTTCATGCAAACAAACACGTTGGGCAAAGTAGCGCTTAGCAAGAAAAAATGAGAAAGTAAAACGAAATTTTTTATTTAATTTATAATTCATTTTATTGGTTCGTTGATCCTCGATGAAATGTGATTCGTATTTACTCCAGAAGACATTTTGATATATGCATAATTTTAAAAAAATTACATAAATTAAATATAATTAAATATTATATTATAATAACTATAAAATACAAAATACAAACTATAATTACCTTACTAGTTTTTCTTTTTTCTCTTTTTTCTTCCTCTTCTTCTACAAAATATTTGAAGGAGACCAAAACCCTACCTTCTTCAACAGAGACCTTTTTTTTCTCCCCTTCCATTTCTTTCTTTCTTTTTTTTTTGTTTAAACTAACAATTATTAGGCATTATAAACTTATTAACTAATCACATCGCTGATGTCACTGATATAATGTTACAAGTCATGATATATTTTTTAAATTTTTTAATATATATATTTTAAAAAAGCCATAGTTTTTTTAAAAAATAAATCCTTTTTTATTCTTTTTTTCCAATCAATTTAACTTTCATTTTTTTCTCATTTTTTTAATTTTTTAAGTTTTTGGTCCTCCATTTATTTATTTCTATTAAAAATGTCCATTTAATTTTCTTGATTTCACATTACATAAATTATTTAGAAGCTTTTTTTATAAAACTAACCCCAAAAATAATTAATTACATAAATGACCTATTTTTTTTTGATAAAATACGTAAATAACCTAAAATCTACAGTAAATATACAAATATACATAAAATATTATAAAACAAATAATAAAAAGTTAAATAAAGGAAATAAAGGAAAACAAATAAAAAAACAGAAAAAGGACAAACAAAAATAAAAAGAAAAAGGAAATAAAGAAAAACAAATAAAAAATCAGAAAAAAGGATAATAGGCAGTAGAATAGGCAGCAAAATAGAACGTTGGAATCTGGTGGCGCCAAATTATTTGGCTCCACCAGAAAAAGGTAAATTTGTTTAAAACTTCCCCATTTTTTCAAAAAATAAAAGTATTTCTCTTGTATGTATACAGGTGGCGCCATTCTACATGGCTCCCCAAAAAAATGACTTTTTTATCCCAATTGCTGACGTGGCATATTGGTGGCACCAAACACTTTGGCTCCACAAACTTTTACTATAGATTTTAAGTTATTTTTGTATTTTATCAATAAAATAGGTCATTTATGTAATTAATTATTTTTTTGAGTTAGTTTTATGAAAAAGCCTAAATTTTGTACACTAAGGAAGTAAATTAAATTCATGTTACTTTTGATAGCAAAAGTGAATATTAATGTATTGCATTATAATTAAAATTGAACAAATTGTCATAATTCAATTTATAATCATTGATGACTTGCAACTCTATTTTCTGTTGAATGTGTGTGCAATTACTGTATATTGTGTTCCTAAACATTCAAGTGATCGAAGTGCTTCTTTCGATAATAAAGAAACTCCAACTTTTGGTTTGTTTTTGTATCTTCTTTAATTAACAAAAAAATGAAATAAAGGAAAACAAATAAAAAAAAACAGAAAAGGACAAACAAATAAAGAAAAAGAAAAAGGAAATAAAGAAAAACAAACAAAAAATTAGAAAAATTATAATAGCTAGTAGAATAGGCAGCAAAATAGGGCGTTGCAATCTGGTGGCGCCAAATTATTTGGCTCCACTAGAAAAAGGTAAATTTGTTTAATGCTTCCCCATTTTTTCAAAAATAAAAGTATTTCCCTAGTATTTATACAGGTGGCGAATTCTATATGGCTCCACAAAAGAATTGATTTTTTATCCCAATTGCTGACGTGGCATGTTGGTGGCGCCAAACACTTTGGCTCCACAAACTTTTATTGTAGATTTTAGGTTATTTTTGTATTTTATTAAAAAAAGGTTATTTATGTAATTAATTAATTTTTTGAGTTAGTTTTATGAAAAAGCCTAAATTTTGTACACTTAGGAAGTAAGTTAAATTCATGTTACTTTTGATAGCAAAAGTGAATATTAATGTATTGCATTATAATTAACATTGAACAACTTGTCATAATTCAATTTATAAACATTGATGACTTGCAACTCTATTTTCTGTTGAATGTGTGTGCAATTACTGTATATTGTGTTCCTAAACATTCAAGTGATGGAAGTGCTTCTTTCGATGATAAAGAAACTCCAACTTTTGGTTTGTTTTTGTATATTTGCTTAGAACATTTTAAACATCACCTAGTTAATTTTTAAGTTTATTGATAGCTTATTATTAGAGAAAATAGCTAGCTAAGTAACTGATGTAAGTTACGATCAACTGCATTCAATTGTAAGCAGTTACCATTTTTTGGTATTATGTTTTCATTTCATTTCATTTCAGGTTGTGCATCAATATAAATACGCACTACCCCTGTACTCACACTTCACGATTAATGAAATACTTTTATTCTACATTTCTAATATGGTATCAGAGTTTTCTTTACCGATCTATGTGCTCTTTATGGATTCTGTAGTCTCAACAGATTCAACAAATGGGAAGTTCTTCAACCCCTTTTGCTTTTTCCTCTCAAAAAGTGACACTTTTGGTCGATGATAGCAATTTCTTGGCTTGGAAACATGTTTTGCTTGTCATCAAGACCCATCAACTACATCAATTTATTGATGGACTTGTTACTGTGTTGTTGCAAGTAATCGTTGGTGATGATGGTGTTTCCGTTGAAAATCCAGCATATGCTCAGTATGAATAGCAAGACTCGGTGTTATCTGCGTGGCTCCTCTCCACCCTAAGTGCATCACTTCATAATAAGTTGATTGGTAGTTCTTTCTCTGCATATGAACTTTGGGAGGCTTTGATAAGGATTTTTGGCACTCAATCTACCACCAAAGCCATAAGGTACAAATCTCTCTTTCATCATTTTAAGAAAAATGACCTTTGTTCTCTCTCCCTGCATATGTTGGACAACCGCCACCAAGGTTTACTCGCGGACGAGGACATGGTCAGTTTTACGGAGGCACACGACCACAATGTCAGATCTATGGCAAGATCAACAATCTTGTTAATAGGTTCTTTTACAGATATGACTTGGCCTATGATGATGATGATACAAACCCTATTTTTGGAACTACACATTCCATTGGGCCATATACTCACTTAAGTCGTGGGTCGTTTGATTCAGCCTACATGTGTTATCTTGATCGTGGCCCATTTGAGTCTCGTCAATCCAAGCCCTATTCTTATTATTTTGATTCGTTTATTTTTGGGTCATCTACAGGTTCTTTACCTCCTATCAGTGCTTCAAATATGGTACAGGAAAATGTTGCCTCAGTATCATCCACTCTATCTGTTCTCTTTGACTTAACGTGGTATCCTGACAGTTGGGCTACGGCACATATGCTGAGTGTAGCTCATACAATGGGTCAAGTAAAGTTGTTATAGGTAATGATCATACTATAGTTATCTCGCATGTTGGTGAATCTATTTTATCTGTTGGTTCTAGCTCTTTTCCTCTTAAAGACTTGTTATATGTTTCAGATATTCATAAAAACCTCCTATCTGTCTCAAAGTTTGCAAAAGATAATAATGTGGTTTTTGAATTTTATCTAAATTGTTGCTTTATAAAGGACACGGGAACACAACAAATATTTCTTCAAGGTGTTGAGTCCAACGAGTTATATCAGTTCTTTCCTGCCACCACCGAGTCCAAGTTTGCATTGATTGCTACACATACGACTACTGATGAATTGTTCTAGACATCAGATTCACATGTCAAGTTCAACCACTAGCATCTAAGGCTTGGTCATCCCTCTTTTAATGTTATGAATCAAATGTTAAATTCTTGTACTATTCGAATTCCTAGATATAAGTCTTATTCACTGTGTAATGCTTGTGAGCTTGGTAAAAGTCATAAACTGTCATTTCTAATGAGTAAATCAGTGTATAATGCTCCTCTTGAACTCATTTTTACTGACTTATGGGGACCAACTCCTAGTTATTCTTCAAACAAACGGTGGAGGTGAATTTAAAAGTTTTGATTCAAATCTCAAGAATTTTAGCATTGCACATCGTCTCTCTTCCCCACCCCCATCTCAACAAAATAACTTGGTGGAAAGGCGACATTGATAGATCGTGAAAACTAGTATGGTATTACTTACACAAGCACATTTTCCCCTCTCTTATTAGATTGATGCTTTTTATTCTATAATATACCTGATGAATATAATTCCTACAAAGGTGTTGAGTGGAGTATCTCCATTACAAAAATTTTTTGGACAAAAGCTTAAGGACCACCTAGTTAAAGTTTTTGGATGTTTAAGATATCCCTTGCTACATCTATACAATCGACACAAGTTACAGTGCAGGTCTACTCCTTGTACATTTTTAGGGAATACTCCTAATCATAAAGGCTACAGGTACGTGGATCAGACTGGGTGTGTTTTCATCTCTCGGCATGTACGATTTGATGAAAGTATCATCCCCTTTTCCAAAGCTTTAACACCAAGTTCTGCACTAGTCCTACATAGTTCCAACTCAGTCACCAAACTCCTAATTTTTATGATTCCATCCGCTATGAATATGCCTCTACTTCGCCTATGTCCAGTGCTTCTGATTCTATTACACTGTCACCTCAGTCTTCTGCTAAATCTACTCACTTTGACATTCCACCTTTGCAAGCACTAGATTCAACTGTTCTTGTAGACCAGATTATGATTCCTTGAACACATTCCTGCGGCCTTCGGGCACAGATTAACAAGGCCCTGGTTCTAGTAACATTCACCTCATGGAGACTTAGAGCAAAGTTGGGGTGTACAAGCCCAAAGCTTATATTTCCATGGTTAGCTCTATTGAACCAACTAATATCCATGAAGCTATGGTAGTTCCCTCATGGAGGAACGTTCTCCAGGATGAGCTATAGGTATTAGTTAGAAACAATATTTGGGATTTAATGTCTCCACCTCTTGATCAACCACTCGTTGGATGTAAATTGTTGTTCAAGGTCAAGAAGAACCCTGATGGTAGTGTTGCTCGTAATAAATTGCATCTTGTTTCCCAAGAATTTTCTCAAGCTCTTGGACTAGATTATCATAAGACTTTCAATCTAGTTGTTAAAGAAAACTTTGTTCAAACAATTCTTGCTTAGGCAGTGTTGAAGCAATGGAAGTTGCATCAGGTTGATGTTAATAATGCTTTAGTTGAGGAAGTGTACATAAAGCAACCACCCGACTTTGAGATTCTTAATGTCAATAGGATTCCCTTAGTCTATAAGTTGAATAAAGTTTTATATGGTCTCAAAAAATCTCCAAGGGCTTGGTTTGAGAAATTAAGGGACTGTTTAGTTCAGGATTTGCAGTTTCAGACTTCTTGAATCAATCATCATTGTTCTTCAAACAAACTTAGTCTGGTTATGTCTTTCTCCTTGTGTATGTTGATGACATAATTATGACTGGCCACTCAGATTCTAACCAAGATGGAGTGATTCAGTGTCTTGATCAGAAGTTCTCCTTAAAAGACTTAGGTGACCTGAGTTACTTTCTTGGTCTCGAAATTACCCAAAATGGTGCTAGTGTGCATGTGTCCCAACGGAAGTGTAACATCTCACCCGAAAAAAACCTTAGTGTTCGAATACTGTTTATAGAAGTAAGGCATAAATGTAAGTTCAAAGTAGGTAAGTATTAAATTTGACTAAGTATAAGAATTCTTTAAGTGCACCTTCGAGCGAAGTCTGCATAGGGAGAGCTAGGTGGTTTGGCTAACACATTTTTTTAACCATCATACCTCAATACATGCTTCATAAACATCAACACAATTACACATATAGTATACATTCTAGATACACACACATAGTTACTTCATAGTATTACATACACCATTGCACACAATTCATCATATTCCAGACTCTTAGGGGCTTATATCAGGAAATACTTACTTATTTTCCAACACTAATTCATGTATTGACACGCTGTATTTAGGAACAAAAATTAGAAACAATCTACTTATATGAACGTGTATAAAATTTCACGGAATGATTTTGTGAAAATCTCGTTCAAAAATTTTGACGTTTGGGCATTCAAATTAGTCAAAAGGACTAAATTATAAAAAGTTTAAAAGTTGAGTTCTACATGTTAGAGGCGTCTAATTGTTATGAAATTTTAAATTGGAGGTCCTTAAATGGTAATTAGACCATTGGTTCTTTTTTTGGACAAAAATGAGTATGAAATAGGTGAAATAGAGTATTTTTAAGTTAGGGGCATTTTGGTAATCTAATAATTAAAAGAATTAAAAAGCCAAACTAAGCCAAATTGTCCATCTTCTTCTTGCTCCAGCCGAATCTACCATGGAAGCCATGGCTAGGGTTTGGTTCAAGCTTCCAAGCTCCATAGTAAGTGCATCCTAGCCCGGTTTTTTATGTTCTTTACATTTTTGAAGTCCCCGTAACTCGATTTACCTATTTCTACCATTATTTTGAGCTAGGATTCATGTTTAAAAATTTACCCATTAGTGATATGCATGTGTTTTAATGTCTAATGGTAGAAAATAAATGTTGGGTGTTAAATAAAAGACTTTTACTAAGTGATTTTCGGTGAAAATGTCTAAAAGGACCATTTTGTAAAATAATATAAAAGTGCCATAAAAGTGTAATTTAGTGGAAATTGTGGGCTTCTATAGTTATGAAAATGATTCGACTAGGTTTAAAGTACAAAGAAATTGAATGAAAATATTTTACGAGCTTAGGGGCAAAAGTGTAAATATAACAAAGTTTAAGGAAAAAAACGTAATTTTTTCATAGTATGATTTTTGGATCACATTGGCTAATGTGACTAATAAATAGACTAAATTTAATATTATAGATCAAAGAAAACATGGTTCGAACCTAGAACAGGGGAAAAATAAGAAGTTGACAGTTAGGTCCCTTTTCGCCATTTTTGGTATCGGGGTAAGTTCGTGTGATAATAATAATGCAATATTATACTTGAATGTTAATGCTTGATATTACATGAATTGTAAGTACATGTGTAAATAATGTGACAATGTAGTATGTTTTGATGTGTTAACATTATGTGATAATTATTTATCTTTATGATGTATGCTAGCCTAATGGAAATTTTGTAAGTACAAATGATATAATGGTCATTATCCACGACATTACGAGCAAGTATGATGGAGATGCTAAGAGCTTATGAGAAAGAATCTCGTTTGAACCTTAGGAATAGTTTAGGATACAAGTGACATGTCATTAGGAATTAAAATATCCGAACTCATTGAGTTGGTCTGAGTTCGTGATATGTATGTGGCATCCAAGCTCGCTGAGTTGGTCCGAGTTCATAATGTATGCGATACATGTAATTAGGTTCCGGGCAATGGTCTTGTGTATCCTATCGGTGGCTAGGTAATCCTTGAGTGAGTCGGATACCTGACAGCTTGTGTGAGTAGCCCGTGTAGCTACACCTTGACCGATAGCTTTTATGAGTAGGCTCGTGAGTAGCTCCATTGTGAGCGTTACATGTTATGAGGTAGCTTTGGCTACGTATGTATATGTGGCACTTATGTGCAAGTTTTCCGCGCGTTCAACGGGTAATGCAATGGATGATGTAATGAAAGTCCCAAGGAGGGCATGTTAAAGAAGATATGGTTGTATGCTATACCACGAGTGGGTACAGGTATGTACACTAAGCTTATGGTTATTGAGACTTTGAAAAGTCGAGACCTCGATGAGCTAAGATATATGAATTATGAATATAAATTTTGTTGCACTATCATGCTAACTTATATTGTCCATGAAATGATAAGTTCATGATTAGTTGAAAATGAACTTATGATAGTTATCATTATATTGCACTAAAATAGTTTTGGACAGCAGCAGCAGTCTGACTTTGAAAAATCAACCAAAAATTGTAGAAATTGATTTGGAGGTTGAATAAAATATAAAATTAAAGCTTATTGAGACTTGTTTCACATAGAGGAAACGGTGTAACCAAAAGAATTTCATATTATGAGATATTTGATCTTTTGTGAGACAGGGTTAAAGTGATTTCGGGCTCTCCTGTCTTAACTTTGGAAAATCACTAAAAATTGTACAAAAATAATTATGGGTTAGAATTTATATGAATAAAATCTTAATTAGCCTATTTTCAAGAGAAATAGATAGGAATATTATCCGAATCCCGTACTGTGAGATAATTCATTTTTAGTAAAGAAAGGCCAAACCTGTCAAACAGTAGAACAGGGGTAACTTTGAAGAATAAACTGTACTTATTGGCTAATCCATAAATTCTAAATATTTTATCGTAGAAAGATATATGAATCTCGTTTCAATTTCTTTTAACGGATCTTAATTTAGAATTCTGTAGCTCAAGTTATAAGTAATTTAGTGACTATGACTCGAGTAAACAGGTTGACTTGAACATAAGTAAAAACATAATTATGATTGTATTACTTTGAGATCATTTTGTAAGAATTGATAGAAATATGTTGATAAATTGCATATTATTTTCATATGGACTTACTAAACTATAAAGCTTACCCCATCTTTTCCATTTCTTTAGTATTGTCGGGTTAGCTTGGGGTTGGAGATTGTTGGAGGCAGCATCACACTATCAAATTATCAAGTTGGGGTATTAATAAACCTTAAGTATTTTCAAGTGAGTGACATGTATAGAGACTTAATATTTTGATATATGTGTTTTATGATTTAGCCAAATGTATTGGCTTATAATGATTCAATTGTATGTAGCCATGAGATGTGGCTTATATTGATTATTGGGTTATAACCCTATTATATGTGCATGCACAAGCTTAAAAGTTTCATGTAATGTAAGTATGTGACTTGATATGGTGTGCAATGTCTTAGGCAACCATGTTATTCTACGCATGTAAAATATGTTAGTATTTTATAAAGTTATGAGCTAGCCTTGAATATGAATGTTTGATGATTAAGTTGAAATCTTTTGGTATGATGGTGACCATGATATAATAGTATAAATGATATCATAATAGACAAGGCCTAATGAGTGTGTAAAACACATGAATTATGACATGCAAATGCTATGTTTGTGGCCTAAATGAAGATGTTTAATCGTTAAATGGAGGACATGTTATATGTCTTTGATGTTGTATAAATGTGTGAGGGTTTATGGTTGACCAAGGCTTGGAAAATAGCCTAAGTGTTGGCCACACGGGCAAAGACACCACCGTGAGTCTCAACCGTGTGGGGAACACGGCCTTAGTACACGGGCGTGTGACTTGATCGTGTGACCCCATTTCATTGCTGACGTCATAAATAGAGAGTCACAAAGGCTGAGGACACAGGCGTGTGCCAAGCCACACGGGCGTGTGTGGTCACACGGCCTAATCCATACGGTCATGTGATTCTCTAAACATGGAAAATTTCTTAAGTGCTGTAAAATTTTCAGAAGTTCTTGATTTAGTCCTGAACCACCTCTGATGTATGTTTTGGGCCTCGTAGGCCCGTATAAGGGACGATATGCATGCATTTAAATGTTTTTGAATTGGTTGAAATTTTTGGTCTAATTTTACATGTATGTGTATGTTTAAGCCCGGTAATGCCTCATATCCTGTCCCGACGTCGGACACAGGTAAGGGGTCTTACAAATGGACATTTAGATAGGGATGATAATTTAAATGCATTGATTCAACTTACTGAGAGATCGACAATTGCTAGTAAGCGTGCCGAATGGATGCAATGAAAATATTAAGTTAGAACGTTCTTGGATTAGGGCATCCACAGACGATTAATCGCTTCCAAAATAAGGTGAGGCATATACAGCCCCAAATTTTGTTTCTAAAATTACATGAAAAAAGAATAGAAAAAGTTCATGAGAAATGTGGTTTTACTTATGGAATAAATCTGGTAGTGCATGGATCCAAAGAGGGTTTGTCAACCGGATGGAAATGAGTATGTCGTGCAATTGAGAAGTTTCTCAGCAAACCATATCGATGTGGAAGTCATGGAAAAAGAAAAAGTATTGTCTTGAAGACTTATAGGATTTTATGGTGCACCGAAGGAATACAAAATGAGGGAGACTTAGAACCTTTTAAGGAGTTTGAGGAATTATCAAAGTCTGCCATGGATGGTTGTGGGAGATTTTAATGAGATTATGTTTTCCTTTGAGAAAAGTAGTGGCCGTTGAAGGAGTGGCAAAAACATAGATCGATTCGAAGAAGTATTGAAGGATTGTAATCTTAATGATCTAGGCTTCTCAGGAAAATGGTATACATGACAAAGAGTGAGGTTACCAAAAAATCTTGTTCATAAAAGAATCGACTAAAGAATAGCGAATCAGGCATGGAGGGAGATTTTCCCAAGGTATTATTTAAAACACTTAACGTATGCTATATCAGATTATTGTCCGGTCTTGGTAGATTTGGGGATTGATAGCAACAGATACAAGACTTAGAGGGAAGGGGGATTTAGGTTTAATGCTATTGGGTTTTAGAAAATGAGTGTGAACAACGAATCCAAGATTTTAGGGAGGGGAGCTCGGAGGACGTACCTATAAAGTTACGAATACTGGGTGAAGTGCTTAATGATGAGATGGGTAGACTTACGACTAACAAAAGAAAGGAGTCAACATTACTAAATAAGAGATTAGCTGAGGTGAACTTAGTTGTTTTGGACGACGAAACGCTTGTAGAGATAGAAAAAGTCAAATTGGCTTTCAATTTGAAAGCTGATAAAGAAGAGTTATTTTGATAGCAGTGAGTAAGGGAAAATTGGCTCAAATTTGGGGATCAAAATACGTCTTTTTTCCACAACTTTGCAAACCAATGGAAAAAAAAAGAATGTGAAAAAACTAAAAGGGTTGAATTGAGAATGAATCTTTGACGAAGAAGAGAAGATAAGGGTGGCAACAAAATATTTCAATAAACTATTTACGACGTCGAATACGTGGAATGATGATAGAGTGTTATCAGATGGTACAAAGTGCATTCAAGAAAACATGAACATGGCATTAGTAGAAGAATTTAGAGTAGAGAAAGTGACAACGGTAGCAAAGAACATGACACCTTTAAAAGCATCAGGTATGGACGATTACCCTACAATATTTTATAAAAAAATACGGGCTTATTGTGGTAGATGAGATTTCTAAGCATTGTTTAAACATTTGAAATAGGAAAAAAAAGTTTGGAGATATTAATAATACTAGTATAGTACTTATTCCAAAAGTGAATTCACCAGATTGTATGACACAGTTCAGGTTGATTAGTCTTTGCAATGTTGTGTATAAAATTATCTCTAAAGTTATGGTTAATAGATTTAGAACATTGAAGAAGCACAAGTGGCTTTTGTTCTTAGGAGACAAATCACAGATAACACAGTTATTACTTATGAGATTTTACAATCTTTGAAGCAGAAGAAAGAAGCAACATGGGGACAATTTGTGTTGAAACTGAGTATGAGTAAAGCTTATGACAGGATGGAATGAAACTTCATAGAACAAGTAATGAGACGAATGGGTTTTTTTGAATAATGGTTGTTCTAGTAATGAGATGTGTGCGAACAATGGAATATTTAGTCTTGTTTAATGGGGTTCGTGGAGAAAAAATTAAACCGTCAAAGGGACTGAAGCAAGGGGATCCCCTAAGTCCATATCGATTTTTGTTCTGTACGGAAGAATTTTTGTCACTACTAAAATTGGCAAAAATGAGGGAATTATCAAAAGGGTAAAAGTGGGAAGAAGTGGACTATTGTTAACTCATCTAGTTTTCGTGGATGATAGCATTATGTTCGGGGAAACAAGTATGGAAGGGGCAAAGGCTATTAAATCAATATTAAACAAGTACGAAGGGGTTTCGGGCTAGTTAGTCAATTTTGATAAGTCACTGATTTACTTTAATAGTAATGTGCAGAGTGATTATAAGGAACAGATTCGAACGTCTCTTGGAGTAAGAATTTCGAGTAATCTGGAAAAATATTTACGTATTCCAACTATGATAGGAAGACAAAAAAAAATAAGAGTGCAAATTTTAAAGACAGATTCTCTAGACACATTGAAAACTGGAGTATTCAGCAATAATTGCTTGGAGGTAAATAGGTCTTTATTAAGTCAGTTTTACAAGTCATATCAGTTTATACGATGCAATGTTTCTTACTGCCTATTACCCTTTGTCGTGAGTTAGAAAACATTATTAGCAAATTCTGGTGGAGAAATTCCAAAACAGGGAAGGGGATTCAATGGTATGAGTTAAGGGAGGTGTGCGAACCGAAAGTGCGAGGATTAGGTTTTAGAGATTTGGCTAAATTTAATACTGCTTTGCTCGCATAACAGGGTGGAAATTAATTATGAATCTAGACTGCTTATTTGCTCATGTTATGAAAGCAAAATATTACCCAAATAGTGAATTTTTTAATGCAAGTTTAGGATCTCACCTACCATTTACCTAGAGGAGCATATGGTGCGTGAGAGGACTTTTTGATGCAAGCATAGGATGGAGGGTAAGAAATGGAAAATCAATCAATATATGGAATGAAGCTTGGCTTCCAGGGCCTGGACATGGAAAAATAACCTGTCAGAACATTAATATCAACTTCACAATAGTAGCAAACTTAATTAATTCTGAACAGATCACCTAGAGGTCAGAAGTCCTGAGAAAGCTTTTTGACGAGGAGCAAGCAAATAGAATTCATACCATCCCAATTGCTAGAGTCGACATCAAGGACATCAGGGTTTGGAGGGGTGATGATACAGGAGTGTACTCAGCAAAAAGATGATACAAGTGATTGTTTAAAGAAGATACAACACAAATGCAAAAGGAACGCTACAACCGATGATTTTACAGAACTTCTACACCAGACTATGGAACTTACAAATTGCAAGCAAGATCAAAATTACAATATGGAAAGTAATAAATAACTATATTCCTACTCTTAGCAACCTTCAATCCAGGAAGCTAAGGGCGATGAACGATTACCCACTATGTCACTCAATGAAAGAATCGGTGAACCATATATTCTGGGATTGTATGTTTGTCAAAAATATCCTGCAAGGGGTACGGATCGATGCCTCTCCCAGTCCCGAGGCCAAAACTGGAAATTATGGTTAGCAAATCTATTTGTCAGTATGGAAGAAGAACAATGCAAATGCCTAGAAATATCTCTATAGGCAGTATTGCACCAAAAGAAATAAAGTTTACGATCAAGGCGAAAAAATTATCAAAGCATTCCAGGTAGCAAGTAACCACATAGTTCCAAAAACAACAACAAATATACAACAAAATGATTGTATTTAGAAACCACTGAGAGAAAATAAACTCAATTGCAATTTCGATACGGCATATAATAGAAACATACTAAGTTCGGTTACGAGAATCATATTCAGAGATGTCGAGGGATATATATTGGCAGCATGCACATACCAGAACAATTTTATAGCCGATGCAACCACGATAGAGGCGAAAGCATGTCTACAAGCAGTGACGGTGGCTGAGGAACGGGGGTTTCGTAAACTAACAATAGAATTCGTAAACTAACAATAGAAGGTGACTCCTTGATAGTCATAAAAAAAAAAAATCCAAACAAGAGATGAGGACAGATTGAGTATCACGATGATTGTACAAGAAATAAAAGAAAAAAGCACAAAGATTCAAAAGCTTTACCTATTATTTTGTAAGACGAAAGGTAAATCATACGGCGCATGCGATGACTGAGGAAAGAAAACAATGGACACAATCGAGGATTTGGATCGAGGAGGCTCCTTAAAAAACGGAATCAATGACCGAAGTGGATAGAAGATCTCTAAACGACGTTTGAAATGAGTTGGAGGAAATAAGAACAAAGGGACTCCGACAGTTTCTATTTCTACGAAATCTCCATTGAGGGCAACAATGATACAGAACAACTGAAGATAGAACGATGGCTTGTAGAATCCAGGGGTGGGATGCCAGAAAATTTGAACTGCGGGGTCTTTTTAAAGAATAGGATAGTTTAAGTTGGATTTTTCTTCTTGTTAATGTTTTCTGATAATAGATAGTTTCTAAGGTTTCAGTCAATAGGAAATGGGTTCCTTAATTTGACAATTACAGTCTCTTAGGAATGAGCTATGGTTATTGTTTTTTCATTAATTAGGGGTCTGTTACTGTTTTGTAGTGATTGACTGCTCAGGACACGTGTCGACCATGCAGTTTTGTTCGTATCTTTAAAGCATTAATGGAAACCACTCAGTATTTTATTAAAAAAAATTCATCTTTCCTTGGCATAAAAAATATTTAGATGAATCTAAAACTAAACATCTAATGTTTTTTCAGTAAAAAATAAAAAGCATTAAGCGACACTTTGCCTTATAAAACTAAAGTAAACTTCAAATTTAAACTCTAGAACTAAACTAAAATTAATTTAGCTATAAATCAAATTAAAAGATTAATTTAGTACGAGAAATTGATGTAGACCCAGAAAACCATACAACATAAAACCCCAAATAAAAAATAGGTGTTTACATATTCTAACATTTGTGAAGATACATTTTACACTTGTAGTAAAAGTGCAAATGTAATTTGGTTTTTTTCTTAGAGCTTTCTTTTTTTTTTTGATAGTTTATGTCTCTAATTTTAAGAAAATTTGAACCATTTGGTGCTTAGCTATCCCTTGAAAGAATCAAGTATAATCTAACATGAATTTTGTTTCA
Source organism: Gossypium anomalum (assembly GCA_025698475.1). Lineage (NCBI taxonomy): Eukaryota > Viridiplantae > Streptophyta > Magnoliopsida > Malvales > Malvaceae > Gossypium > Gossypium anomalum. The sequence goes on along the minus strand of CM046968.1, from coordinate 52,943,077 downwards.
TCTCATGTCCTCCCACACATTTTCCTATTCATCTTTTTTATTTAATTTAGTTTTGGAGATTGATCCCTGTAGAAATTTGGAGGGTTTTATGCAGATTTAGATAGTGGTTTTACATGATCAGGAAAGTTCCGAGTAGAAACATTTACTCATATTTTGAATCTGATAGGGATAAAAAAGATGTTTATTAAGATAGGATTTACATCCATGAAACACAAACCATACTACGAAGGTATTTGTTATTATTTATTTAAGAGTGGATTTAAATCATAACATAATTACAATTTATGAAAAGAAAGTGCATTCTCGAGTCCACCCACGGATTTATAAGAGTTGAGATAATTCAAGATTGTGGTTTCTTGATATAAAGGTGGGTTCTGTGGCGATAACAATTGTTTTAAGGGGCCATAAACCCTGTCTGATGGTTCTAAATGTGTTGAGAATAAGCATGCCAATGAAATTCTCGGCCCTACACTCTTCGCCAAAACCCTATGCTCAACGCTTCTGAACTTGTCATTCGAGATTAGCTGCATCCAAGGCATTTCAAAACTATTCATTTCTATTATTTATTTTTTAAACAAAGCATCCATTATTTCAATATTGGTATGAAAATATCATCTTTCTTATAATCAAATCAAGCTGAATTCAATTTATAAAAATTCCATCAAGTTTTACTTTTTAAAGTTGAAGCTAAATTTAATTAATTCAATTTTCAAGTGAAATATATATTAACAATATGATTAGCCTCTTAAGTCAAATATTGAAATACTAAGACAGTGCATAACATCCAGGGTCTTTTGCCATACCTGTAAGAGGTCGCCAATATTAATTATGAGAGCTCCTTCCAATGGAGGGACGTCAATCCAGTGATCTTGATGAAGAACTTGAAGGCCTCCTATTTGATCTTGTAAAAGGATTGTGAGGAAGTCAGGATCCCGGTGCCGAACATGTCCTAAGGTCCGCTCAGGTTCGGGGCATGGCGGATAATATTGACAACCAAAGGTATGCCCTTCCAGGCACCCTATATCTTTGAGGTGGTCAGGATCCAAACCCAGTGCCTCTGACAGCAACTCGAAGATAACTTCACCTATGCTTTGAACATGCTTCGAGTACTCCAGCAGTATCTCTCTGCATTTTCAAGTTCATGTGTACAATTCTATCACTAGTTTTATGACAAAAAATCATGTTTAAAAAGCTTTGCTCCCAAAAGCTAATGTGTTTACCTGCAAGCAGAGGGATATATCTTCGGTGGCGGAGGAGTGGGAGCCATGACACAAATCAAGGTGTCTCTCCAGCTCGCACCTTTGGACTGATGCAAATCGTAGTTAGTGTAATACCTAACGATCTCAGTCTCACGCGAGTAATATTTCATCTTCACCTCTTTGGGTTGTTCATGGAATCTCCGAACACCTTCAAGGACCTCTTTCATCACATCCTGTCGGATCCCATGGTTAATAACCTGGAAGAATCCCCATTTCTCCGATGCCAATCTCATCTTATCAACTATCTCTTTCCGTAAACAAGGATCAGAAACATGTTTTAGATCTATGATGGGAACCTGGAACCCATGTAAATTATGACCGTTTAATGTTGGATGGTCATGGATATACTCTCGCGGCATGTGAAAGATTGGAGGGAGTTTAACTACGCCGACGTCGACCAGTCCTTGAACGCCGGCTTTAGTATCGTCGAAGGCTTTCACGTCTTTTGCTCTGTCATAATCTTCGTGTTCTTTCTTAGGCAACATTTTCTGCTCATCGTTGCCTATTTCCATTTCCGCCATGAAAAAATTTTGCCCAAAGAAGTTTTGCTCAAGTTCCTAAGCGTAAGGTGTGACATCTATACCCAAACCCCCCACACATGTATATATATATATATACACGTTTGTGTGTGTGAATAGGTTTTTATGTCATCGATTTTAAATTTTCAAAATTAAATTTATGTTAAGTTTTTTTCCCTTTAACTTGGTTTACATTAATTTCTTTTTTCAAATTTTTTTAACACTGTTAAATTTAGAACACTTAGCATGCTGAAATTGAGATATATGAGAATGTTGATGTCATTATTAGAAAATATAATAAAAATATTTAAAAATAAAAAAATCTAAACAAAAGTTGAAATTCATCCAAATCTTTTATTTGATTCCTCAACAAACATGAACACCAAAAGAAAAGAAAAAAAAATGAACACCAACACCCAAACTACATAACTAGACAAAGAACAATTACTTCATTACCTAACATTGGCCCAAAAAATTCTTATAGAAAATATTAGCACAAAATTACAAATCTAGTTGAAAAACTCCAACTTAAATACATTATCTTTATATTTTCTTTCTTTTCCTAGAAGAATCCATGGCAGCCTACGGAAGCATTCAACGCATCTTTGAAACCCATTGCCAGAAACTTCAACTAAAAACACCTCTTTAGTCTCTTTTAAAAAATTTGAAGCGATCTAATCCCTATCAATTTCAAAAGTGAACAGTTAAGAAAAATTAATCACCATGTTAATGTTTTCTGTCAATTGTACTAATTTTGTTCGGTAGAACAATAAATTTAACTTTCAATGTTTACATATTTTGTTATTTTAGTCTTAATTCTAAAAATTCATTTAATTTACCCTCAACATTTACATGTTTACATAAAAATCATGGAATAAGTTTGATAAATTAAAACTAAATTAACAGGATGTGTAAATTTTGAAGGCTAAATTTATTATTATATTAATCAAAATCATGTACAATTGAAGGAAAACGTTAACATCGTGATTAATTGTTCTTAATTGCTTACTTCTAAAATTGACAAGAATTAAATTACTTTAAATTTTTTTTAAAGAAACCAATTTATTTAATTTTACAATTAAAAAGAAATTGAAGAATCCTTTTTACCTATTTTCCTTCTCGACAACCGTACAAGTTCCGAGATGGAGGATTAGTTTCTATCTTACAGACTCCGACATTAATATTGCAATTCGTAATAACCAAAAATAATTATGTTACATCTTAAATGTAAAGAAACAAGTTTTATCATACCTACATACTAAATATGGGTTCTCTTAATTTAATTTTAGGTTTAAGTCCGGACATTATCTACAGATTTATTTTAGTATACTTCATATATGTTTTTTTATTTTTTTGACTGCTTGTATTTTGATTATAATTATAATTATTTAAATATATATTATTTATAATTGTATTTATATTATACTCGTAAACTTTTAAAAATTATTTGTGGTTGATTAGACTTGTTAACTTGATTTCACTTAAATCATATTTAATTAATAAAAATATTTTAAAAGATATTAATATGTTGAGATCAAGGAAAATAATGTGTATATATATAATTAGACACAAAAAAGATAAGTAAATTTATCAATAAGATGAGTCATCCGGACAATAACCTTAAGTTGTTTATTATTGCATTATTAACTCTCTCTCTCTCTCTATATATAATTGAGGATGAGGAGGAAATTATTTAGGATAAACTCAAACTCTCATATCTATAATATAATACTTTTATCACTAGACAAAAAATGGTTAGATATTATAATTTACAATTTATTATTGACTATTAAAAATAGTAAAGTTTGTCTTTATATTTTATCGGTAGTCTTTCTTTAATTAAAGGCAAATTGTTTTCTTGTAGCTTTCTATCTTTTTTCTTCTTTATATTCTAACCAAAATAAGAAAGAACAAAAAAAAAATATTTTAATTGCATTATTATCTTTACTATTTAGTAAGTATTTTATTAAGCTGGTGTCATTTTTAATTGAGTCACTAACTCGGTGAGAAAAATTTAATTACAGAAATGTCATTCTGTAATTAAAATAAGTTATATTATTCGATAATATTTTAGTCTTTTTATTTTTAACAAAATCAATAAAGATATATATAAGGTGAATTTGAACCCGCACCAGTTAAATTAATAAAATCATAAGTTCACCACTTAACCAAACCTTCATCTTAAAATTTGTAAACATTTTTATTTTATTATGCATTATTTATTACCTTCATCAGTTGTATACCTATACTATTTATTAAGTGTTTTATTGAGTTGGTGCCTCATCAATTTGGTTAATAAAATTATGAAAATGTCCTTCCATAATTAAAATAAGTTATACCATTTGAGGGTATTTTAATCTTTTCATTTTAACAAAAATAAATAAAAAATACACATGTAGTAATATTTAAACCAATTTCAATTGGATTAGTAATACTTTAAATTTACCAATCACCCAAAGCTTCATTTTGATATTTTTATTTTGTTATGCAAATTTTATTACTTCCTTCAGTCGTATATCTATACTATTTATTAAATGTTTTATTAAGTTGGTGTCACCTTCAACTGCGTCATGAATTCGGTTAGGAAAATTATAAAATGTCATTGTGTAATTAAAATAAGTTATACTAATCGAGGGTATTTTAGTTTTTTCCATTTTAACAAAAACCAATAAAAGCATGCATATAATGAGATTTGAACCTACGACAATTGGATTGATAAAACTTTAAATTTACTACTCAACTAAAACTTTGTTTTAATGTTTTCATATAGTTTTATTTTAATAGGCACAATTTATTACCTTCATTTTGACAACAACATTATGATAAATAATTGTATTACATTTAGTATTGTTAACCTGATATATTTATGTATTTAAATTTCATTTTATGCATAATTTAGTCTATTTTTTATTTCAATATCGTACATATTTCATATGTCATTATGATTAATTAGTTTTAAACTATATTGTTTATTGTTTATTGTATGCTATTTTTAAACACACATATGTGTTTTAAATTCGTGGTTTCCACACTTATACTTGAGTGATAGAATTTCTAATCTATACTATTTATTAAGTGTTTTATTGAGTTGGTATCACCCTCAACTGGATCACCAACTCAATTAGAAAAATTACAAAAATATCATTCCGTAGTAAATATTAGTTATATTATCTGAGGGTACTTTAATCTTTTTATTTTTACAAAAACCAATAAATATATGCATACAGTGGAATTTGAACCCATGCCAATTAGATTAGTAAAATCTTATATTTACAACTCAATCAAAACTTCATTTTAATGTTTTTATTTTAATATGCACAATTTATTACATTCATTTTGATGACATCGCCATGATAAATAATTACACTGCATTTAGTATTGTTAATCTAATGTATTTTGTGCTTAAATTTCATTTTACTCATATTTTAATTGATTTTTTTTTTATTTTAAAGGCGTACATATTACATGTATTAATATGATTAGTTAGTTTCAAGCCATGCGTTTCATTGTTTATTGTATGCTATTTTTAAATACACATATATATTCTAAATTGTTGATTTTCACATGCATACATATATGATAGAAATTCTTATATGATTTAAGTGTACTTTTTAATTTTATATATTTATTTATTTATTTAGAATGCTAAATAATGTTTTAAACTAACATGAAATACTTTTGAAAATACAAAATAAAAATAGATAACAACATTAAATATATATATATATATATATATATATATATATATAGAATAGTTTTGAACCGCATATTTTTAAACATATATTAAAATATTTATTTGCACAACGGATTTTTAACCAATAAAAATACTATTAAAGAATCTCATGTGATGATATGATGGTTTAAGGTGTTTACTGTCTTAGGTGTGGTTTGGGTTCGAATTGAATTAGTTGTGTTTGTTGTTCAGGCTTTACTCTATTATTGTAATTCACTAAAAAAAATATACTATTAAAGTTTTAAAACATAATAATAACACTTTAAATAATTAATTATATTTGTATCACATATAATCATTAAATTAAATCATATTATTTATACAATTTATTAATAATATAAAATAAATAATATATTTTAACTTAAACATAAATCAATTCGCTGTAAAAAATATATATGTGTAAATATTAATATACAATAGATTAGATACAAAGGTTATAAGTTAATTTATCAATGGGGTGAGTGATCGAGACAATAACTCAAAAAAATATCATAACATTATTGACTTTTTTTTGGGGGGGGTAAAACTATTATTCGAACTTAGGCTATCCTTATGAAAGGTGAACACCCGATCAATAGGGACCATACAATTCGAGTAAAAGAAGAAACAAAAAACACCCATTGTCGACAATGCATGACAAGCTCCATTAACACAATAAAAGTTTCAACCTTAGCATCAATAGAACATTCAACACGTCGACAGTCGACTTCGTCATAACTCAAGCACAACATATCTAAAGTAATTGCAAGCTAGTATCATGATAAGGAAAAAAGTCCAGATGATCCAAAACTGTGGGCAATATTGGCAAAAGAATTGATTATTTAACAAACTTTTTTTCCTATTGCTTAATAGCAAATTAACCAAATAGTATAAAGACCAACCTCAATTTCTAGATAAAAAATTGTTAGGGATCGACCCATATAAATAATGAACAAGAACGAAAAGAGAAAAGAAACTTTGGGCACACAAATGTTTTACATGGAAAACTCCTCCAAGAGGATAAAAACCACGGGCAAAGGAGGCTTCTGCTTTTCACTAAATGAGTAAAAAAATGAGAGTACAATATAGAGAAAATAAATCTAAATGTACTAAATGTACATTACCCAAAACCCCAAATATAAAGCTCAAAATCTCAAAAAGTAAAACAGTAATCAAAACCCTAAATGTCATAGGACACTCACAAAAGGGGTATCAAATACTCTCCATAATTACCACGAAACTCTCACCAAAACTCATATGAGACTACATCTTTTCGACCTCAAAGAAAAACCCTTGTTGATTGGCATATCAAAATCAATGTTATAAAGGCCCTTTAAATAAGCTAAGATTAGAGTTCTAATTATACTAAAATATCACTAGAATATTCAAAGTCTAACCAGGAGAAACAGTCTTACTTGAAGTCTAAAGAACGTCGTGACGTCGTTTTCGCATCGTCGTGATGTTTCGATTCGCGTTGTCACGATGAGTGATCCTTCTTGTCGTGACATCACCATCTATTTCTCCAAAAATACGAGGCACACCCTACAAATCTCCACCTTGACTCACATTTATCACACCTCTTTTTCCATGCCTCGTTACGGGCCAAATTCAAATTTCACAGAATGTCAGCCAAGTCTAAACCGTGCTCAAACTTGGAAATTGAAAGACTCTTAGTCTTCAAATCAAAGTTGTATAATGCAACAAGTAACAGTAATACCCAAACAGGAGAGAAAGCATCAATTCTCTCCACTTGACTGTAACCCTCTACGGCCAACATTACCTCCTTTATGAACCATTTGAGTCCTAAAGACCAAATGTAACGCCTCAAATTTCTTATTTCTACTTTTGTGAAAATGTGACAAACCTATGTATCTGCTTTAGTGGTTAAGTGTTTGGGAGTGTGTGAGAGGTCTTGGGTTCAATACTTACCCTGGGAAAATTTTGTTATTTTTGGAATAAAGCCCTATCTTTGTTCAGCGGGCTTATATTTAATTGTCTGTAATACCATATCAGAATGAGCCTGCTGGTTCAAGTGGTAAGAGGTTGGTGTGCTGGAGGTCTTGAGTTCGAATCCCTGCATTAGCAAGAGAGTGTTATTTTTGGTTCGGTTGTCAGATAGAATTTTGGTTGGACTGAAATTATGAGTAAGTTGAGATCATGTGGGTAGTGGGAGAAAATCAAGGGGATTGTGTCATATCTTGATTTTTCTTTTTATTTTTTCTTTCTTTTCAAATTTCTATATCTTTTCCCAAAAAAAAATTTTCCCTTTTGAAGTTTTTCTTCTTTTTCCAATTTTTCTTGGTGGTTGCTGCCGTTTTCCTCTCTTCTATTAAGCTATTAATCTGTATTTTTTTCTTCATAGCGATTGGTGGTTCTATCAGGTGATCGTCATTTTGTTGTTGGAGTTCTCTAATCGTTGGGTAAGTGGGCGTTGTGTTTGTTTAATTTTTGTTTGGTATTTTGACAATGGTGATTTATAGTAATTGATAGTGATAATTTGTGTTTAGAAGTAGATTGTGAAGCAAGGAGTGGTTCTTCAACAGTTTAGTTCGCATTAGAAGCAACTTGTCGTCGGCGGTAAGTCGAGTCTTGGTAAATTCTTGTGTCGATTTGGTTAATCAAACTGCTAAATCATTGTTAGATACTTTGATTTTAGGTTTTAGAAGGCTCGGGATAGTTTTCGCACTAAAACGATACCAGGTGTGTACCCGAAACATAGAAAAACGAGATTCGACGAAAGCTGAAAAACCCCTCTGTCGATGCCACATGGCCATGTTGTAGGCTGTGTGCGATGACACGACCGTGTGATCAACAAAGGCTAGGCTGTGCGTAAGACACGATCGTGTGATGGCTAGGGTGTGACCGTCTGGGCGACATGGGTTACGCCAAATTGGTTGTGTAGACCATACGGGCATGTGGGCCCATTATATAAAATTTTTTTATAAAGTCGCGCGGGTCATCGTAATCAACTGTGGACCTACTGTAGGGCCTGTAAAGGCTTACTAAACCCTAAACTTATGTGTTCTGGTAGACTGATGTACTGTTATGAGCATGCCTATACTTGTTTATCTGTTATCTGTTTATGAAAGCATGTTAAGCATGGTTTATCTGTTAATTCTGTATACATGTTCTATTACTTTAATTGGGATGGGGTGATATATATTGGAGGAAGTGTTCTGAAAGGCAAATTAAACCTAATATCTGGCAGCAAGGTTGCATAATATCTGATATATGCCGCATCGGTACAACGTGGTGTGTAGGGTTGGGTGGATGTTTTAAACCCCACATGGTGTGTAGGGATGGACAAAGATGGTGTGTAGAGGATAGGGGTAGGATTCTAATATCTGATTTGCATATATGTAATTTGTGTCTGTATCTGAAATGGGCTCAGGCTTAAATTTGTATCTGTATCTGATATGGGCCCAGGCCCGAATATGAATCTATCTGATTTGTGATGTTCTGTATGTGTACTTGCTTACTTCTGTGGGGTTACACACTGAGTTTACGTAAACTCACCCTTTTCTGTTATTTTGTATAGGTAATTCACAAATTTAGGTGGATCGGTGCAGCGGAGGACTCAAGGGTGACCACTCGACAAAATTGTTTTACTTGTTTTAGTTTTTATTAAGTTTGGCGTTATGATTTGAGAGTTTGTATTTTCTGGGACTCTCTCTGTGGACTGTTTAAAAAACTGTTTGGCTTTGGTTTTGGGGTTTTGGTTTTAATTACTTATAACTCGAACGGTTTTCTAAACACAACAATTTTACAAGCTTCCGCTACAAATATGTTTTATCTTCAAATGATTAAATGGAATAGAGCTTTGAAATTAATAATAGTGGTAAAGGCTAAATGAACTGGAATTTTTTTTTTAATTTAATAACAATGGTTTTCAACACATTTCATGAGGCACTTTTGGATTCGACCATAACGTCTAGGCCAAGTTTGGGGTATTATATTTAATGGTATCAGAGCCAGGTTACAAAACTCGACTGTGAATTTTGGGTTCTAAAATTTGGTATAAAAAAATTGGTTTCAAATGTTTTAAAAATATTTTGATTTGTATGTGGTTCATCGAGTCCCTGGCGTTGATCCTGTAAGTATTTCTGATTTCTGGTAGAAAATTCTAAAAACGTGATTGTAACAATTCGGTTTTAGCTAAATCAGAATTGTGGTTTCGGAGCCACAAATTCGAGGTTGTAAAAATTATTTTAATATTATTTTTGGGGTCTACAGCATGTGCTTATATATGTGTGAAAATTTTGTGAGCTAATTTTATCGTTTAATAGCTCAATTTGAGAAAAAAGGACTAAATCGCGTAAAATGTAAAAGTGGCATTCTATATGTTAAAAGTGTTCAATTGCTATGGTTTATTAAATGTGAGATCCTTATATTGTGAATAGACCATGGATAGTGAGAATTGACATGAATAGCCATCCACTATATGTTTATTAATGGCTTTTAATTAAGGTTAAATTTGTAAAATGTTAAATAACTTAACATAAATTAAAACATAATAAAAATTAAGCTTCATTTCATCTTTCTCGGCCGATTATTAAGGAGAAAAAAAGAATATTTTATGTATTCTAGGGTTTGACAATATAAATCCTTGATTAAGGTATGATTTTTGATCGACTTTTAATGATTTCTATGTTTTTGTGATCGTTGCTTAGTAATCTAGCGAGCCCGTACCCTAAATTCTGAAATTTTTGATGAATTTTTGAGTTTCCATTGATGAATTCTTGAGATTTTGAATGATTTTTGATGAAATTTGAAAGCTTGATGATAGATATTAGAGTTTTGTTAAGTGATTTTTAGAGAAAATACAAATTAGGGATTAATTTGTGAAAAGATAAAAATATGGGGTTAAAAGTGTGAATAAATGAAATTTTTGGGCTGCTAGAGGTCCCTATGAAATTCTATTAAGCATGGGTTAAATTGAATATCATGAATTTTGTGTTTTTATGAAGTAGGGACTAAATTGAGAAAATGTGAAATTATAGGGGTTAATGTGTAAAATGTCCCAAATTGTGTGTTTTGGATGAAATTGAATGAATTGAGGAATAATAGAGTTAATTTTGAATTCATATAGATCAAGAATGAAAGAAATCAGATTTAGATCAAGGGAAATCGAAAGTTATTGAATAGTCGACCTGGTTCCTTTATTCCGACTACGAGGTAAGTCATATGCAAATAAATGTCTTCAAATCCGAAAGTCCCGTACGAACCTTAGGAATAGTATAGGATACAAATGTCATGACATTAGGTTATCGAGATGTGATTACATGTAAGACCATGTATGAGATATTGACACTGTATTGAGATTACGTGTAAGACCATGTTTGGGACATTGGCATCGTTAATTGATTTCGTGTAAGACCCTGTTCGAGACAGTGGCATCGATATGTAATAACATGTAGGACCATACCTGGGATATGGAATTGTACAAGCTTATGTGATTTTTGAGTATCCTTAATGATTTCGAACGGTTCAACGGGCAAAGTCAAGTCAAGAAAGAATATATGAATGAGCTAAGTGACTTAGGTACGTAAAAAATTCATACGAGTATTGAAAAGGGGAAATATTTGATGAACTTGATTAAGATATTGAATATATGTTCAATGAGAAAGGTTTGTGAATTTGAATAAGATTAGCCATGTTAAGCATATTTGAATTGATATGTAAATATTCATGTGATGACTTTGTTTGCATATGGCTTACTAAGCTTTTAAAGCTTTCTTTGTGTGTTCTTTCCATGTTTTATAGACAATCAAAGCTAGCTCAAACTAGGGGATCGTTGGGAAACATCATCACACTATCGATCATCTCGTTGGTACTTTTGGGAGCTTTGTATATATGGTATATGGCATCTATAGGTTAGTGTCATTTTGGTATGTTTTAAGCCATGATATTAGCCATGAGATTTGGCTTGTAAATGTTGGTGTGTATGGCCATTAAAGTTGGCTTGAATTATGTGTCTAATATGTGATTCATGTAATGTATATAATGCCTTATGTGATGGTTTGTTTTGGCATATTACTTATGGTTGTTGTGATAGTTATAAGTTTGCTTAAGTAATTAGTTGTTATATGCTAAGCTAATGCTAGAATTGATGATATGTTGTGGTTTGGCTTTGAGATGATGAAATGGTACATTTTGAAGCATTAAATAGATGATAAATTGTTGAATAAATGCATTTAGAAGCTATGTAAGTTTTGATGAATTTGGTATAATTACTTAGTATGTTTTGATTATGGAATTGAGTAGTTGAAATGGTTGAGACTAGATGGCATGAATGGTATATGAATTGATATGTTTTGGCTGCCTATAAATGTGTTGAAATGGTGTCATTTTGGTTGCTAGATGAGTATGTGAAAAGGGTGGCAAATTGGCTTTTCAAATAGCTTATTTTTGTCCACACGGGCAGAGGCACGGGCGTGTGTCTCAGCCTTGTGTGACAAACAGTCATGCTACATGACTGTGTGTCCCCTGGGGTAGCCCTACGAATTAAGTCAATATACCCTACAGGTTTGGCATGGCCTAGACACACGGGCGTGTCTATTGGCCGTGTATGTCACACGGGCTCACACACGGTACATAAGTTTGTATACCCCTCTAAATGGCACATGGCCTAGCATACGAGCATGTGTGGCCATTTTGAAGGGTACACGGGCTAGACACACGGGCGTGTGGTCAACTGTGTGACCCAAGTCAATATGTATGCCCTGTTTTCACAAGGCCTGTGACACGAGCGTGTCTGGTAGCCGTGTGAGGCACACGGCTAGTTCACACGGGCGTGTGACTCCTGAATACAAGATAATTTTATAAGTTTCAAAATTTTTTGTCTGTGATCTGTTTAGTCCCGAACCTTTTCTAAGCATGTTTTAGAGCCTCTTAAAGACTTATAAGGGACAATATGAATGTATTAGATTGATAATTATGTGAACTAGAATTATGTATGAGAAATGTATAATATATGTTGTGCTTTGTTCGGTAATGCCTCATAACCCTATTCTGGTGACGAATACGGGTTAGGGGTGTTACAGTGATTGATAGTCTACTTGAAAATACTATAGTTAATACATTCTGAAACTGTAGTAAAACTGATAGAGACTAAAACTTGTGAAAACAACTCTGAACTTCTGATTCTTGATGCATAAAGCATCTGTTAATAAATATCAAAACTGATGCATACAATTTTTAATGTAGATAAAACTTCTAAATCACAATGAGAGCACATGGTATCTGTGGACGCGGCATTCGAGGCCGAGGTAAAGGCCATAGGGGGCTCGAGCTGAGTCCTTATCTCTAGGCAGCATGCCGAATCAAGACACTAGTGAGACACTGGTGTCACCTGCTACTGAGACTGGGTCTCAGAGTTGATTGGCTGGGGACGACGCCCTGTCCTAGGCCATTCTGAGCATATTAGAGAGGGTCGCTGGGCCCAATTCTGGATCTGGGGGCCGAAGGTCAGTAACTGAATGACTCCAGTCTAATGGACCTGAGTTGTTTAGGGGTATCAGAGGAGTTGCCCCTAATGTGGATGAGTACTAGTTGTAGGCCACCGAGAGGATTATGGATGATCTGGATTATACCCCTGAGCAGAAATTAAAGGGTGCAGTCTCCTTACTTTGCGACGAAGCATATCAGTGGTAGTTGACAGTTAAGGAGGGCACTCAGCTTGACTGTCTGACTTGGGAGTTCTTTAAGACTACATTTCAGAGCAAATATGTGGAAGCCAGCTACGTGGATGCTCGCAGGTGTGAGTTTCTGAACCTCACGTAAGGTGATTGTAACACCCCTCGCCCGCATCCGACACCAGGACGCGGTTCGAGGTGCTACCTGACTTTAACTCAATCAACTATGTAAAACAGAGCCATGAAATTTCAAACAATTTAAAAGTTTTCCCTTTCCTATGTAATATGTCCCTTATGTGGGCTTACGAGGCCCTAAACACACATTCGGGGGAGTTCGGGACCCAACCGGGAACTCATTTGAAACTTAGAAAATTCCCTTGCATCAAAGCTCTACAAGCCCGTGCGGTATAGAGCACACGCCGGTGCACTATGGACATGCCCATGTCCCAAGCCCGTGTCTGAAAACCTGGGCATTCTGCTAAAACAACACGGACCAAGCACACGCCCGTACCCTACAACCGTGTCTTTCACACGGCTGAGACATATGGCCGTGTCTCTTGCCCGTGTGCTACTAGCTTACATACTGACTTCATGGTACGGCATGGACACATGCCCGTGTGGCCTGCTCGTGTGTTAGAATGAATTTAAAGTTTTAGGTGCAGGGGGCACACGGCCATAACACACACCCGTGAGCGTGAACCATGTGGACAAATTAGGCTATTTTCCAAGCCCTTTGTCACCCATTTTGCACAACCTACACAAGATCATTTCAATATACCCATCTCATCACCATGAACATTAATTCAACCATAGGAAGAACATCGTATGCATTCATCAAATTGAATAATAGCCATTATTCTAGGCTTGATACAAAATAAAGGGCTTTTAACTTAAGCCAAAATACATAAACAATTCTCATGATATAACACCTAGTCTAGCCCTGTACATGCCACCCTAAAAAATATAAATCAAACTATACCAAAAGTTGTGAACGATAGTGTGATCGATATCTCTGACTTTAAGAGATCCTCGAGCTAGCTAAATAACGCTGAAAGGAGAAAGAAAGAAAAGTGGGTAAGCATAAAGCTTAGTAAGTTGCATATAAATAAATATATAACAAAAATCTCACCACTAGATATCATGCTCAAATATAAACATAACTCAACTTACTCTTTGTCATCTACTCGAGTCACATTTTCTAAATTAAGCTCGTTACTCATGCTTACCATATAGGTACCTGTAACACTCACAATATGATTATTCCTTCTTTATCAAGATTGATCTATAACTCTCACCATTGAAATATTTGGGATATTACTAGATATTCTCTAAACCTTTAACATGGGATATATTGCCGATGTGTGTCCCAGACACGTCTTACACTGGCTATCTCTGTCGAGGCCGATGCATGTCCCAAACATGTCTTACACTGGCACTCGTATATGCGTGCTGATGCATGTCCCAGACATGTCTTACACTAGCACAACTCTTAGCCGATGCGTATCCTAGACACGTCTTACACTGGCTATCTCTGTCCCGATGCCATGTCCCAGACATGGTCTTACACTGGCTCTCATAGTATGGCTGATACATGTCTCAGACATGTCTTACACTAGCCCTCGCCTGGATGCCGATGCCATGTCCCAAACATGGTCTTACACTGGCTCTTAGTATGTGGCCAAAGCATGTCCCAGACGTGTTTTACACTGGCACACAAACCACCCAATGCCTTGGCACGAATATCCAGTTCGTATCCGAACTGAAAGGTTGAGTTTAGGATCGAGCTTTTTTTGGGTACAGCTCTGGTGTCTATCACTCCCTACTGTATGGCACCAAAGGAGCTTACAGAACTTAAGGCTCAACTTCAGGATTTGTTGGACTTTGGTTTCATCTGTCCGAGTATGTCTCCTTGAGAAGCACCAGTTTTGTTTGTTAAGAAGAGAGATGGGACCATAAGTATGTGCATTGATTACCGATAACTGAATAAGTTAATCGTGAAGGACAAGTATCCGCTTTCGAGGATTGACGACTTGTTTGATCAATTTAGAGGGGCGTCTATGTTTTCAAAGATCAATCTGTATTCTGGGTATCATCAGTTGAGGGTTAAGAAGGTTGACATACATAAGACTGTATTTAGGACTCGTTATGGGCATTACGAGTTCCTAGTCATGCCTTTTAGGTTGACAAATGCTCCGGCCGCATTCGTGGATTTGATGAATTGAGTATTTCAGCCCTATTTGGATTAATTCATCGTGGTCTTTATTTACGATATTTTGGTTTACTCTAAGACTGAGGATGAGCATGATGAGCATCTTAGAGTAGTGCTTTAGATTATGCGAGATAAGTAGCTTTATGCTAAGTTAAGTAAGTGTGAGTTCTGGCTGCATGAGGTAACTTTTCTAAGGCACGTGGTTTCTGCTGAGGGGATTCATGTTGATCCTCGAAAGATCGAGGTTGTGTTGGATTGGAAATAGCCTAAGAGTGTATCTGAGATTTGTAGCTTTCTGGGTCTGGCGGGATACTATCGATGTTTCGTTGAGGGGTTCTCTTTGATTGCTGTGTCGTTAACTAAGCTTCTACGTAAAGGTGTTCCATTTGTTTGGACTGATGCGCAGCAATTAAGCTTTGAGAAGCTCAAATATGTTCTGACTCATGCTCCTACTTTGATACAGCCTGAATCCGTTAAGAAATTTGTGGTATACAGTAATGCATCACACGTCGGTTTGGGATGCGTTCTGATGCAGGATGGTAAGGTTGTGGCTTATGCATCCCATCAGCTTAAGACACATGAAGGGAATTATCCAACGCATGACCTCGAGTTGGCTGCTATGGTCTTTGCACTGAAAATTTGGAGGCACCATCTGTATGGTGAGAGGTGTATCATCTACACCGATCACAAAAGCCTCAAGTATCTCCTTACTCAGAAGGAGTTCAATCTTAGACAGCATCGATGAATTGAGCTGCTCAAAGACTATGATTGCACCATCGAGTATCATCCCGGTAAGGCTAATGTGGTGGCCGATGCTTTAAGTCGAAGAGCGATGTCTGATTTGAGGATGATGTTTGCTCACCTTAGTCTGTTTGATGATGAGAGTTTGTTGGCCGAATTACAAGTTAAGTCAACTTGGATTGATCAGATTTGGGATAAATAGTTGAGGGATGAGTCACTGAGTTTACGGTTCCGACAGGTTGAGAGTGGCAACACTTCAGATTTTAGTCTGAATAATGATAGGGTACTCTGATTCTATGGTCAGATTTGTGTACAGAACGATGTGGATCTGAGGCAGTCGATTCTAAGAGAGGCGCATAGTAGCCCTTATGCTATGCATCCCGGTGGTAATAAGATGTATCGCGACTTTCATGAGTTATACTGGTGGCCAGGTTTGAAGCGTGAAGTTACCAACTTCGTTGCTCGATGTTTGACGTGTCAACAGGTTAAGGCTGAGCATCAATTATGTTCATGTTTGCTGTAGCCAGTTAAGATTCCCTTATGGAAATAAGAATGAGAAACTATGGATTTAGTTAGTGAGTTGCCTTTGACACCCACAAAAAAGGATTCCGTTTGGGTCGTCGTGGATTGATTGACCAAGTATGCTCACTTCATTTCGGTTCGAACTGATTATTCTCTACAAAAGCTAGTAAAGTTGTATATTTCTGATATAGTTAGATTGCATGGGGTTCCTGTCTCGACCATTTCTGATAGAGATCCTCATTTCACGTCTCGATTTGTATCTGTATATTGGAGGAAGTGTTCTGAAAGGCAGATTATGCCTAATATCTGGCAGCACGGCTGCATAATATCTGATATGTGCCGCATCGGTACAACATGGTATGTAGGGTTGGGTAGGTGTTTTAAACCCCACATGGTGTGTAGGGATGGGCAGAGATGGTGTGTAGAAGATAGGGGTAAGATTTTGATATCTAATTTGCATATCTGTAAACTGTGTCTGTATCTGAAATGGGCTCAGGCCCGAATATGTATCTGTATCTAATATGGGCCCAGGCCCGAATATTAATATGTCTGATTTATGATGTTCTGTATGTGTACTTGCTTACTTATGTAGGGTTACACACTGAGTTTACGTAAACTCACCTTTTCTGTTATTCTGTACAGGTGATCCATAGAGTTAGGCAGATCGGTGCAGCGGAGGACTCGAGAGTGACCACTTGCCAAAATTGTTTTACTTGTTTTAGTTTTTATTAAGTTTGGCGTTGTAATTTGAGAGTTTGTATTTTTTTTGGACTCTCTCTGTGGACTGTTTAAAAAATTGTTTGGCTTTGGTTTTGGGGTTTTGGTTTTAATTACTTATAACTCGAACGGTTTTCTAAACACAACGATTTTACAAGCTTCCGCTACAAATACGTTTTATCTCCAAATGATTAAATAGAAGAGAGCTTTGAAATTAATAATAGTGATAAAGGCTAAATGAACTGGAAAGGGTTTTTTTTTTAATTTAATAACAACAGTTTTCAAAACATTTCATGAGGCACTTCTAGATTCGGCCATAACGTCTAGGCCGAGTTTGGGGTGTTACACAAGAAAAAGGGATTAAATTCTTCTACAAATTAGGTACATGCCTAACATTTGACATGACTCCACCTTCAACCAGATTATTTTGAGAGCAACGAATCATTACCCTTGTCCTTGGCCACATTAGCTACCTCCATAATTACCTGAAACTACTAGAAACTGAAATTTGTGATCCGTCTAACTTATCGATATCCAAATTCATTGTTGTATCATTGAATGAATCGATCTGCGAAAGCTGAACTTGGCTCTGATACCAGTTTAATTGGGGGTCAACCTATATAAAAAATAAACAAGAATGAAAAGAGAAAAGTAAATTTGGGCACACAAATGTTTTACGTGGAAAACTCCTCAAAAGAGAATAAAAACCATGGGCAAAGGAGGCTTCGACTTTTCACTAAATAAGTAAACAAACGAGGGTATGATATGGAGAAAATAAATCTAAATGTACTAAATGTACTAAATGTACATTACCTAAAATCTCGAATACAAAGCTCAAAATCTCAAAAAGCAAAATGGTAATCAAAACCCTAAATCTCATAGGGAATTCACAAAAGAGGTATCAAATACTTTCCATAATTACCATGGAACTCTTACCAAAACTAATATGTGACTACATCTTATCACCCTTAAAGAAAAACCCTTTTTGATTAGCATATTTAAATCAGGGTTACAAAGACCCTTTAAATATGCTAAGATTAAAGTTTTAATCATACTAAAATATCACTTGAACAATCAAAGTCTAACTAGGAGAAATAGTCTTACTTGAAGTCTAAAGCACATCGTGACTTCGTTTTCTCATAGTCGTGATGTCCTGATTCATATCGTCGTGATGACATGATCCTCCTCGTCACGACATCACCATCTATTTCTCCAAAAATACGAGGCACACCCTACAAATCCCCATATTGACTCGTATTTATCATACCTCCTTTTCCATACCCCATTATGGGCTCAACTCAAATTTCATAGAATGTCAACTAAGTCTAAATCATGCTCGAACTTGAAAACTGAAAGAGTTTTAGTCTACAAATTAAAGTTGTATAATGTAACAAGGGCCAGTAATACCCAAATAGGAGAGAAAGCATCAAATCTCTCCACCTGGCTGTAACCCTCTACGATCAATATTTCCTCAAACACTCTATGAACCATTTTGAGTCCTAAAGACCAAATAAAAAGATTAGGTTCTTCTATAAATCAGGCACATGCCTAACACCTAACATGGCTCCACCTTTAACCAAATTAGTTGGAGAGCAACGAATCATAACCCTTGTCCTCGGCCACATCAGTTACTTCCATAATTATCTGAAACTATCAAAAATTAAAATTTGTGTCCGTCTAACTTTTCGATATCCAAATTCGTTGTTGTGTCACCAAATGAGTCGATTTGCAAAAGCTAAACTTGGCTCTGATACCAGTTTATTAGGTATCGACCTATATAAACAACAAATAAGAACGTAAAGAGAAAAGTAAATTTAGGCACAGAAATGTTTTACGTGGAAAACTCCTTAAAAGAGGAGAAAACCCATGGGCAAATAAGGCTTCGACTTTTCACTAAATGAGTAAATAAACTAGAGTACAATATGGAGAAAATAAATCTAAATGTACTAAATGTACATTACCTAAAACCTTGTATACTAAGCTCAAAATCTCAAAAAGTAAAATGGTAATCCAAACCCTAAATTTCATAGGGCACTCAAAAAAGGGTATCAAATACTCACCATAATTACCATGAAACTCTCACAAAATCTCATTTATGACTACATCTTGTCACCCTAAAGAAAAACCCTTGCTGATTGACATATCTAAATTAAGGTTGTAAAGGCCCTTTAAATAGGCTAAGATTGGAGTTCTAATCATAATAAAATATCCATGAATAACCAAATTCTAACTGGGATAAGTAGTCCTACTTGAAGTTAAAACACGACTGCCAAATAGGAGAGCACATCGTGCTATCGTTTTCACCTCGTTGTGACATCCTAAGTTGCATCATCGCAACATTGTGATCCTCCTCGTTGCGACATCACCATCTATTTCTCCGGAAATACGAGGCCCACCCCACAACAATAACTAATATTTTTCATCATGCAATTCTATTTCCTTAACTAATATTTTTCATCATGCAATTCTATTTCCTTAGTTCTAAAAATGAAAACTCTAAAAGCATTAGGATGAAATTTTACTAGATAAAATCCTTACCTCTCAAAGTGAACATGATAAAAAAATGAGGCATGTTGCATCATTACTAAAGACATGTAAAGACCCAATTTTAGATAGTGATGAAAAAAGCGATTTTGAAACTCAATTTCATAAATTGAGTTAGTGAAAATATTAATAGAAGGATTAATAAAGTTAGTATGTAAATGTATTAAGGAATGATTAAGAAATTAAATCCAAAAAATCATTAATTATTGTTCATAGACTAAATTATAAAAGTTCAATCTCTATTAAATTTTAATATGGAAAATGCTTGAGAACCCAATTAGCAATTAACCAAAGGACCAAATGGTTTTTTAACCATTAATGTGTAATGAGTTAGTGGATTTTGATGTCATCCACTTATCTTTCATTAAACAAGTTTAGTTAATAAATTAAGCAAATTTAATAGTTAAATATTATGTTAATTAAGCTGAAATTATATATTTTTTAGTGCAATAAATTATATTATTAATCAGTGTATAAATAGGAGGGTATGTGGAGGGATGTAACATTCATCATCTTCTCCAACTTGTGCCATCCAAATTAGGAAGAAAAAAGAAAGGAAAATTCTTTTGTTTCTTTTATAATTTGGTCCAAAATTCCTAAGGTATTTAAGTTCTTTCTTTGACATTTTAATAGATTTGTGATTTAATAAACTTGATTAAGTTAGCCCAGGTATTAGATTTTTAAATTATTAAGTTAAATGCAAGTTTCTATTAATGGATATTTGATGAAATTGAGCTTGATTTTGATGAGAAATTGAAGTATCAGTTTTGAGCATGTTAGGACTATGTTAGAAGATTGTGAAAAGTGATGGAATTGATTAGAAATTTAACTAAGCTTAATAATTAATTTTGTGACATTAGGGACTAAATTGAATAAATTGAAAGTTGTTAAAAATTATGCTATAGATTAGAAATTCAAGGTCTCTAATGAAATAATATGAAATTTAATTTTAATTCGATGTTACATATAGAAAAACATGAGTATTACGAATATAGGGACCAAAATAAATAAAATGTAAACTATGTTTGATTATGTGTCTTTCGTGTAATTGGGTGAAAACTAATATCGTTTCTATACTTAAATTATCGTACGTAGTTAAAGACGATGTCGAGTCATCCCAAGATAAAGAAAATATGAGAGTCGTAAATGAGAGTAACAATTACGATTTGTGCTTTCATGATTTGGATTCAATATGAATATATTCATATAACTTGTTACAACTAGCTTAATTAAGGTAATGGCCCTACTTTTCTCGTGATTTGGCAAATATTATATTGTTGGTAACTTATGATCATATGAAATGATATAAATTGGTATTGTATGAATCTATGATATGTGATCATGTAAATGTATATATGCTTGAAAACATTGGTTACCCTATTAGCGGTCTCGAGCAAAGTTGGGTATAGTTGGAATGCCATAGGATCAGTGTACGGGATTTTGCTTCAGTTTATACCAATAAGGCACGAAGTGCATATTATACTTCAGACGTTCCGATGAGGTGTTAGGCACTTTTATTTACTTTGTTCTATACTGATGAGGCGCAGAGTGCATATTATACTTCGGACGTACCAATGAGGCATTGATTGCCAAACAGTGTGATGGTTGGATGATCCGTGTATCTGCCTTGAGTCTGTGTCCAGTTAATAGGGATTATAAAACATATATCATGCTATGTGACATTTGATATGAAACGCTAATATTGAATGGTGTATCTGTTGGAAAAAAATTCGGTTCAAAATTGATTTTTTTTTGCACAACAAAAAATAAAAAAATTAAAAAATGAGCCAGTTTGTGATATTTATAGCAATAAAATTTTCCTCGAAAAGTACTTGTGCTTTGAACGAGATGAATCCTAGATGTTCTCAGCTTTCACCTGAATGACCTTCTCCGCTATTCTTGTACCATGAATTACCTAAAGTGTGGGCTCGAACAATCTCGAATCTAACGCAAGATCATAAATAATTTTCTTACTTTTAGTAAGAAAGAAAATCTCTCTCTTATAGAAACCGGTAGAATTATTATTCCCAAAAAATATAATTTATACTTAAATATAAATTTTGATTTATTTGCAGGTTGAATAACAATATCTCAAAGTTGTGTTTTTTAGTCATGCTAGTGCCATCTATTTATAGGGAGAGATAGAGGAACCCTAGTTGAATTAATAGAATACAAATAATACTTATTTAATAAAAAAACAATCCCCTAGTTGAATTTGGAGAGAGAGGGGAGGCTAATGCTAGTTGTTTTACTAGGGTTGTTGCCCCTCATACTTGTTATGATGGGGTTTTAGGCTTCTCCCATATTGGGTCCAATTATGTGTGCTTATTTTGCTTTTAACTCAGCACTTTATAATTTAATCCAATCCAATACATGTTTTTCTATTTCCCAAAATAAATATGATTTATTGAATTAATTTAAATTAATTAATTTTCCAATTAAATAATTTCATTAAAATCATAACAAATTTATCATAAAAAAACATATGAGAAAATATATTTAATTTCTACATTAAATGGATTCACAATGACCAATCAATTTAATTCCAATTTCTAACTTCAATTAATTAATTAATAATTTGAAAAACCATATATTAATTTTCAGGTCATTCTCATACTTAGTGAGAAACCACATTCATTTCTGAATGTAACTCATTTATCTAAATTTATCATTTCTATCAATTTCTATTCATTTGATTCAACATGCAATTCATTTATGGTTTCAATGAGCTAGCGAAGGGACCGACTGGACATATGTATTTAGGGCTCAAATAGTTTATAATTAAGTTCTAGCTTTTCTTCTATTAATTATAAACTCATTTAGTTACGAAATCATTCCACTATAGTATTGTTATTGAGCTCTCCCTAATAACATACCATTACGAAAGCTACTCGATCAGTGCTTGCCTCATGATCTTGTCACAAGTGTGTTACCCTCATATGATATCCTTAATCTCTTTGGGATAAATTTGTTTTCTCAATATGATCTTATTTTATCTCATGATAACCATTACATCTTCCTTCATGAAAAGTCAATTACTATCAAATGGTAATTAAGTCATTCATTACAAAGACAAACGACTCGTGACCACATTTACTTTTCATCTATCATGTGATGCCAATGAGAAGATATCATTTACCCATGTCTTGGGCTATGAATTCCACTATTGTGAATGATGCAATATAGTGTAGAAGTTGTATACCCAACGCATTAGCTTTTAGTTCCTTATCTATTTGAACACAAGTTTTTACTCACATCAAAGTATATGAGTTATGCATAGATAGTCCGTCATTCACTCAAGATTAAGGTATGTCACACTATGAATGTCTTTAGTGAATAAATCCATAAACGAAATCAGGATCTATTCTACTTAGTTCCTACCCGATATGCTATCGATCCAGTTAATCACATCTATGTCTCTATCTTTTGAAAGTAATCCATTCTGATGCTCAAGACAAGACATCTCCCCAATTGGGTTTGATAGAAGAGATTTTAGCCTTTCAATCGATTTGTTCATTTTCAGTTAGACTAAGGATATGTTTATGTTCATCTACTAATATAACTTGTCTTTTTGTATTATGATCCGACCACATAATACTACTTAGTATTAGTTAAACATTAGATAACCAGTGAGCTAATATTTGCTTCCATTTTGCTTTGCATGCAAAAACCATTGAGAACAATATACAAGGGTATTAATGTAATTCATGAATAATTTTATTAAACCAATATATTCGAAAAATGCAAGTTTTACAGATGAATATATTACACTCAGGGCACTAGATCTAATAGTATCTTATATATTAATGTAAAAGTAACAAAAGATGACATGTGAAAGATCATGTGAACAGGTTAAAACGAGCCCTGAGGGTCGATATGGATATAAAATGAACCAATGGATTCAAGATAGAAAGAAGAAAATGAATGGACTTGTAATATGCTATGACATATATGTAATTGAGATATGATGATAAAAGAGATTATGTATGAAATGTGAAATGAAATATGGTATAAGGCTACTGAGACATGAACTGCAAACTTGATTTAATTGATAGCTAGATCACATTTTGATTGAATCTACATCTCATTTCTATTTGAATTATTGATTTAAATCATGATAGCACCACTAAGCTCTATTGTTCAGCGTAAAATTTGTTTATTTCCATGCATAGGTATCATAAATATTGAAGCTTCAAAGTGATCGATAACATCCAGTTTCAACTCTAGACTCAACAAGCTTGTACATCGTGTTCTGTTAGTCGCAAGTGGCATGTACCTAGTCTTTGAGTTGGTCCTTAGATTCAAGGTGTCACTTTGGTACTTAAAGTTGAAAATGTTATCTTTGATTATGAGCATATGAGTTGATAGTAGATATGTGATGCTAGAAATTGAGTTTGGAATGTAGCTTGTATGCCAAGCATATAATAGAAATGCCAAGTATATGATCACATGTTTAAAGATGTTTAAATGTACTAAGGATGTAATTTGGCACCTGGATTAATACCTAAAATGTTATATGATAAGTTTTGGGGTCAACTAGGCCATTTGGCATTGGTGCTTAGCAGGTTGAGGAAAAATTATGTAAGATTTTAGGGAAAAATATTCAAAGTCGTTACACTACCCTGCCAATGTCACAACATCGAGCTTCTATTCTCATAGTCGTGACTCTTCTCTATTGAGATTGCGACATTAAGTCTCCTCTGCCTTCAAGGTCATGACTCTCCCCTGTTGAAGTCGTGATGTCGAGATTCTATTTTTAAGGTTGTGACACACTTTATATGATGTCACGACATCAGACTTTTACATTCAAGGTCGTAACATACAGTCCTTGGTGTCGTGAAACACCCTATTTTGATTATTTTCACATTTTAGTCTCTTATTCGTCACCAGATTAGTGTGAGAGCTTTCATAAGCTCACTCGTGACATGGATTAGGATAAATAAAATGTTTTAATTAATGTTTAAAAACTAAATACGGGTATGACTTGTCTAGTAGATATTAAAATGAAATCGTAGTTGCTTCAACAATGAATGTAACATCTCATGTCTTGAATCCAGTGATCGAATCAGAAATAGGGTGTTACAAGATATTTCTTGTATCACCATTGCCTATTCGTAATGTTTAGACTTAATCGAATGTGTATTAACTGCAAACAAATTAAAAACTGTTAGGATACTGAAAAGGTTACCACATGTAGTGGAAATGGCTCACCCTTCTAATTCTCCCCAACAAGCATTGCACCTCATATTTGCCTTTAAATCAAAACTAAATTATTAAAATAGAACAGAATAAAAATAAAATAATATTAAGAGAAGATATGTAACACCCTAAATCTGGCCCAGACGTTATGGTCTAATCTGGCGTGTTACATTTAAGTGTTTTAGTGAAAACCGTGTTTTCATTGAAAACCCTTCTTAAAATAAAAGAGAATCTTAACTAAAAACTTGTTCAAACATAAGATTTGATGAAAATAAAGCACTTAGAAATTTTAGTTGCGGAAGCGTAGAAAACATACTATAACTTAAGGAATCCATGTTCAACTTCTCGTAGATACAATGAAAATAATAATAATCTAAATAATAATAAGAAGGAAGCCTTATCACATTCCGGTCTGAAAAATGCTTAATAAAATAAAGAACTTATATGCTTTTAAAAGATAAACAAGTCAAAGTTGTTTTGCTAGCTGGCCACCCAAAGTCCCTCCAAACATCGAACCTTCTACTGAGCATCACTTGAAATTAAAATAAAAGAGGGGGTGAGATTTTGGAAACTCAGTGTGTACAACCCTCGACGGAAGACAAGCATTCAAAAAAAAAACATCATTCATCAATCATGCAATGCAATCCCATCCAAATTATCCATTCACTACACACCAGCTCCGTCCTCGGTCACACCATATGGGGATATAAATATTGACCCACCCAGCCCACACACCATGGTAGCCCGGTTGCAGAACTACTTTCATTTACATATTGAGCTTTAAAAGCCATCGGTGGATCCACAATTGTCAAGCAACCATGCGATCCTCATATACTTCCTCCGTTCCATATTTCCCATCCCATATGCAACCTAAGCAGAATATCATATGTATGCAGCAAATAGGCATGTCACATTCAATAAACTTACATTTAACACATAGGGGTATTATGGTCATTTTCGCCCTTAGGGGCATTTCGATAATTTTTCCTTAATTATGGTTTTCACTTACCTTGGCCCCTTAACAAGTCCTACGAGCTAAGATGAATGAATACTATGCACCAGGTAGGATTCCAAAGAAGAGGAGGTGGGTCATTAAGACCGCTTAAGTACCAAGCTCTCCCTAGATCCAATCCTAGACATGCATATACCCGTTGCCACACCTTAACCCTTTGAGTTGTCCACGGTCGCAAAATTTAATTAAGTCTTATGTAGTTGTCATAAACTAGGCCCAAAACCTCTTATAAAGTGCAAACAAATTCACATACTTGTATCTGGCCCATTAAGTCCAATCATATTCATATGGCCCATTAGGCCCAAATCACTTGTATATGGCCCATTAAGCCTAAATCACATTTATATGGCCCGTTAGGCCCAGACACATTTATATGGCCCGTTAGGCCCAGTCACATTCATATTCATGCTTACATACAAATTTCTATCACATAGCATCAATATTCAGTTTTTGCTTATTGTGGGCCCAATAGCCCATCGGGCCCATTTAGCCCATTCCGACCTGTATGGCCAAATCACAACCTAAGTTCACGGAATCACCCGTGGGTCTTAGAAAACCTATCAGTCTCTCCCTTACGAGTGTTCACGCACTCGCAAGACCATCGTAGCCAAACTTTCGCCATTTCAGAATTTCGGCATTTCGGCATTTCGGCTTTTGCCGTTTCATAGTGTGTGTGCAGTGTATGTACACACTTGGTAAGCAAGCGTGGTGCGATCTCCTTAGCCCAAACCTATAATAAATATCACTCAAAGATTAATCTTACATACTTATCAAATACTTTACCAAAAGCTAGAATCTCACCTTAACCTTACCTTGCACAATAAGTATAACAACCCCTTCACTAACCACGATCAACTCCTAGATCTGCACCAATCCTAACTATTAAAACCTGAATAATAGGTGACTCATATCCAACACAAGTCCCCTTACCTTACTATGGCTATTCGGCCAACCTTAGCCAATGGATGAGGAATACATACCAAAACTGCAAACACCTAAAGAGCAATTCGGCAAAGAGCTAAGATTCGAGATCCGATACTAATTCCCTACCAAAGTTGATTGAAAGAGTGAGGGATAATAATCGACACCTAGCAAAGAAAATTGATTGGAAGAGCAACACTTACACTAGATTCGGTCAAAGAGTATTCAACCCTTGAGAGATTCGACTTTTCGGCTTTTCAAATTTAGTATGATAAATAAGGTTTATTTGGTACAGATTAAAGAAGAAGAGTAGAAGAAGAAATTGGCTAAGTGAAACAAAGAAAATTGTGTAGAGAAGAATAGAAATCGGTAGGAAGAAAAGAAAGAAAACAAAAGGGTTTTTGGCTTTTTGGATCTTGAAAAGAAAAGGGTTTTCGACTTTTGGATAAAGGGGTTTCTGGCAATAAGGTGAAGAAGAATTTCGGCAGTAGCCTAGCAACCATGTATTCGGCCCCTATTTATAGCCCTTATAGTTGAATTTTCTAGGCCCAATTCCCAATTCGACTCCATCACCTCTCCCTTCTCATCTCCTCATTTTTCTCCCTGATAACCCCTTGATCTTTTCCTTAATTTTCTCTCCTGAACACTTCCATTGGAGTCCTCTTTCACGCCACTACCATCCTTCTAGAAGGCCAAAATTAAACTTTTAAAAATACTAAGCTAGGAATTGAACCTTGGATCTCCTTGCTAGCTACTAATGCCACCTCCCTACTCTCTAAGTGGCGTCACTTAGCCACTCATCCACAAGGCTTTTTAATGCTATTTTTCCCCTATTTTTTTTAAAAGCCCAACTGCTTGCCAACCCTGATTCTTTTAATAATTAAACTATAATTTCATTTATTCCTAGGTTTGAACTCAAACCTTAATTAAGACCTACTATAATTATCACATGGCTAGGAACATAAAACACAATTTTTATCAAAACCGAAAATAAAGAAAGTTCAGGATTTCTGGATTTTTAGGTTTCGAGATTTTTGGGGCGTTACAACTCTATCCCCCTAAAAAGAAATTTCGTCCTCGAAATTTCCAACTACCCAATAGTCACACTGCCTAGGTTACACCACTACGCTTTTGCTGTGCACTCTATTTCTAATTTCAGAATTGATAGATCGCATACCATGGATAAAGTACGTACCAGTATTCACTTCTGGAGTGTCTTCATCCTCTTGACGATGTGCTGTATAGACCAAAGTTGGCTGCCTTGCCTCAGCATGACCAGCACATCTGCCCGGTGCTCCACGAACTAAACGTTTCCACCCCTGGCCTGATCACGACCTCTCGGTGGCAACTGTCCACCCCTTGGTGGCTGAGCACCACCTTGACCTACTGCTGGCTCTCGACCTAGCGTTCAAGGGCAATCCTTGATCCTATGCTCTATAGACCCACAAGCAAAACAAGCTCCCGTTCTCTTCCAACACTCGCCTCTATGGCTTCTCCCACAATCAGCACAAGGTGGCACCCCTGGATTAACAGCAGGGGGCCCTGCTCTAACTGGCCCAATAACTCTGGCCCTAGCCCTAGGCCTCTGATCAACACCAGGAGTCTCAGCCTCCCTTCTATCCTTACCCCTTTCTTTCTCCCAGTTTAAGCACTCAGTGCGCTTAACCTCCTCCGCTATCTTTGCTTTCTCCACTAATTCTGAGAAAACTCGCTCCATTTGTGGAACTACCAATACCCTAAGGATGTCTCTCAGTCAGTCCTCAAACCTAACGCAACGCTCATAGTCCGTTGCCACCATTACTCTTGCATACCTACTAAGGTGTAGAAACTCGGCCTCATACTCCGCCACCGATTTGTTTCTTTGGGTCAAGTTCAGGAACTCCTTCCTTCTAGCATCCACATAGCTTGCACCTACATACTTCCCCTGGAATGCAGCTTTGAAAACTCCTAAGTGACCCGCTCCGGTTGGGTGCCCTCTTTCACGGTCAGCCACCACTGGTATGCTTCTTCCCTAAGTAGCGACACGACTCCTTTTAACTTTTTTTTTGGTGAACAGTCCAGGTCCTCCATTATCCTTTCAGTGGCCTCCAACCAATATTCCGCCACGTTAGGAGTGACGCCGGCCACGCCCTTAAAGATCTCAGCCCCGTTCGATCGAAGTCATTCCGGAATGGACCCTCGATTTCTAGTGCCATTGTTGGGCCCAGCGACCTTTTCCAAGATCCTCAACATTGCCTGCGACAATGCATCTTCTCCCACGGCCCAATCATACGGATTATTCCCAGCCACAAGTGAGGCCGGAGCCTCTTCTACTCTAATATCGGGCATATGGCCCGATGCTGACGATTCAGCCCTAACACTTCCGCGGCCTCGGCCATGGCCTCTTGCACCTCTTCGAGCACTCATCATCGATTCGCGTATTATCTGGTTTAAAATTTTTTATGAAGTTTTAGTTAGTTTCAATAATTAACCCGATGTTTTATGGAAGTAATTAAAGAGAAGATTGTTTTCGAAAATCCTCTACAGTTTCAAGTTCCTGAGGACTTTGGTTCCATTCAAACAAGATCACCTAAAATAGCCCTCTAACTGTATAACAATTTAAACAAATTTAAGAATAAAAGTACTTACTTGGTTCGACGTCAGAGACTCGGTGTACCGCTCAGCAAGACTTTCCTTTTTCCAAAACATTGTGAATTTTTTTTAAAAAAAATAAAAAAGAAACCAAGTATTAAGGCCCAATTCATACCCGAGTTTTGCAACTTGGGCTCTGATACCACTAAATGTAACACCCTAAACCCGACCCAGATGTTATGGTCAAATCTGGCGTGTTACATTGAAGTGTTTTAGTGAAAATCATGTTTTCATTGAAAACCCTTCTTAAAATAAGAGAGAATCTTAACTAAAAGCTTGTTCAAATATAAGATTTGATAAAAATAAAGCACTTAAAAATTTTAGTTGTGGAAGCGTAGAAAACATACTATAACTTAAGGAATCCATGTTCAACTTCTCATAGATACAATGAAAATAATAATGATCCAAATAATAATAAGAAGGAAGCCTTATTACATTCCGGTCTGAAAAATGCTTAATAAAATAAAGAACTCATATGCTTTTAAAAGAGAAACAAGTCAAAGTTGTCTTGCTAGCTGGCCACCCAGAGTCCCTCCAAACATTGAACCTTCTACTGAGCATCACCTGAAAATAAAATAAAAGAGGGGGTGAGTTTTCACAAACTCAGTGTGTACAACCCTCGACGAAAAACAAGCATTCGAAAAAAACATCATTCATCAATCATGCAATGCAATCCCATCCAAATTATCCATCCGCTACACACCAGCTCCGTCCCCCATCACACCATATGGGGATATAAATATTGGCCCACCCAGCCCACATACCATGGTAGCCCTGTTGCGAAACTACTTTCATTTACATATTGGGCTTTAAAAGCCGTCGGTGGATCCATGATTGTCAAGCAACCATGCGATCCTCATATACTTCCTCCGTTCTATATTTCCTATACCATATGCAACCTAAACAGAATATCATATGTATGCAGCAAATAGGCATGTCACATTCAATAAACTTACATTTAACACATAGGGGTATTATGGTCATTTTCGCCCTTAGGGGCATTTCGATAATTTTCCCTTAATTATGATTTTCACTTACCTTGGCCCATTAACAAGTCCCGAGAGCTAAGATGAACGAATACTATGCACCAGGTAGGATTCCAGAGAAGAGGAGGTGGGCCATTAAGACTGCTTAAGTACCAAGCTCTCCCTAGATCCAATCCTAGACATGCATATACCCGTTGCCACACCTTAACCCTTTGAGTTATCCACGGTCGCAAAATTTAATTAAGTCTTATGTAGTTGTCATATACTAGGCCCAAAACCTCTTACAAAGTCCAAACAAATTTACATACTTGTATATGGCCTATTAGGCCCAAATCACTTGTATATGGCCCATTAGGCCCAAATCACTTCTATATGGCCCATTAGGCTCAAATCACATTTATATGGCCCGTTAGGCCCAGACACATTCACATTCATGCTCACATACAAATTCCTATCACATAGCATCAATATTCAGTTTTTGCCTATTGTGGGCCCAACAGCCAATCGGGCCTATTTAGCCCATTCCGACCTGTATGGCCAAATCACAACCGAAGTCCATGGAATCGTCCGTAGGTGTCAGGAAACCTATCAGTCTCTCCCTTACGAGTGTTCGCGCACTCGCAAGACCACCGTAGCCAAACTTTCGGCATTTCGGCATTTTGGCCTTTCGGTATTTCGACTTTTGCCGATTCATAGTGTGTGTGCAGTGTAAGCAAGCGTGATGTGATCTCCTTAGCCCAAACCTATAATCGATATCACTCAAAGATTAATCTTACATACTTATCGAATACTTTACCAAAAGCCAGAATCTTACCTTAACCTTACCTTACGCGATAAGTATAACAACCCCTTCACTAACCATGATCAACTCCTAGATCTGCACCAATCCTAACTATTAAAACTAGAATAATAGGTGACTCGTATCCAACACAAGTCTCCTTACCTTACTATGGCTATTCGGCTAACCTTAGCCAATGGATGAGGAATACTTACCAAAACCGCAAACACCTAAAGAGCAATTCGGTAGAGAGCTAAGATCCGAGATCTGATACTAATTCCCTACCAAATTTGATTGAAAGAGTGAGGGATAATCGGTACCTAGCAAAGAAAACCGATTGGAAGGGCAACACTTACACTAGATTCGGTCAAAGAGTATTCAACCCTTAAGAGATTCGGCTTTTTGGCTTTTCAAATTTAGTATGATAAATAAGGTTTATTTGGTACAGATTAAAGAACAAGAGTAGAAGAAGAAATCGACTAAGTGAAACAAAGAAAATTGTGTAGAGAAGAATAGAAATCGGTAGGAAGAAAAGAAAGAAAACAAAAGGGTTTTCGGCTTTTGGAGAAAGGGGTTTCTAGCAACAAGGTGAAGAAGAATTTCGGCAGTAGCCTAGCAACCCTGTATTCGGCCCCTATTTATAGCCCTTATAGCTGAATTTTCCAGGCCCAATTCCCAATTCGGCTCCATCACTCCTCCCTTCTCATCTCCTCGTTTTTCTCCCTGATAACCCCTTGATCTTTTCCTTAATTTTCTCTCCTGAACACTTCCCTTGGAGTCCTCTTTCACGCCACTACCATCCTTCTAGAAGGCCAAAATTAAACTTCTAAAAATACTGAGCTAGGATTCGAACCTTGGATCTCCTTGCTAGCTACTAACGCCACCTCCCTACTCGCTAAGTGGCGTCACTTAGCCACTCCTCCACAAGGCTTTTTGATGCTATTTTTCCCCTATTTTTATTTAAAAGCCCAACTTCTTGCCAACCTGATTCTTTTAATAATTAAACTATAATTTCATTTATTCCTAGGTTCTAACTCAAGCCTTAATTAAGACCTACTATAATTATCACATGGCTAGGAACATAAAACACAATTTTTATCAAAACCGAAAATAAAAAAAGTTCAGGATTTCGGGATTTTTGGGTTTCGAGATTTTTGGGGCGTTACAGGATATAAACAAGTAGCCAAGCCATAATCTGCTACTAGGGACTTCACCTAGTTTACCATGTCAGTGTACTGAAAAGGAAACTAAGGAACTGAAGCAGTGCCCAACATAGCACCTCCCGAAACCATTGATTTATCCAGATGGAGTTCTTGAGAAGAGAATTGTGAAGATGAATAACCAAGCAGTAGTAACTCAACTACTAGTGGTTCTTATGTTTCTACTCAACCCATTAGACTCTACGGTACTCAGGGGATATACAACCACAAAATAAAAGGAAAATTGAAAATTAACGAGATCAAAAATGTCAATATAAAAAGGATAATTAAAATTAAAGTAATATTATTTTACCTTATTTGATAATCGAAAGAAACAATCTCCTTGGCTTCTAACAAAACATCACTTAATTGAGTCACCAACTTAATTAGAAAAATTATAAAAATACCTTTTTTTTAATATTTTAGTCTTTTTATTTTAACAAAAACCAATAAAAACATGCAACTCACACCAATTGAATTACCAAAATTTTAATTTTACCACTCAACCAAAATTTCATTTTAATATTTTTACGCTTTTATTTTAATATGCATAACTTATTACATTCATTTTGATGACAATTTCATCATAAATAATTTTAGTGCATTTAGTATAATTAATCTGATTTATTTATATATTTAAATTTCATTTTACTCATAATTTAATATAATTTTTAATTTTAATATCGTACATATTTCATGTGCTATTATGATTACTTAGTTTCAAACAATACGTTTAATTCTTTATTGTATACTATTTTTAAACACGTGTTCTAAATGCATTGTTTCGACATACATACGCGTATGATAAGATTTCTAGTCTATACTATTTATTAAGTGTTTTACTAATTTGATGACACCTTCAATTAGTTCTCCACCTCGGTTAAGAAAATTACAAAACATATTTCCATAATAAAAATAATTTATATTATTTGAGGATACTTTCGGCTCTTTTTTATTTTAACAAAAATCAATAAAAATATGTTATGGTGGGAATTAAACCCATGTCAATTAGATTAGTAAAGCATTATATTTACCATTGAACCAAAACTTCATTTTAATATTTTCATACGTTTTTATTTTAATATGAACAAATTTACTTTCATTTTGATGACAATATTCATTGTATTGCATTTAGCAATATTTTTAGAACCAGACTAGTAATTAAATCAGCCAACCATTAATTTTTGGTTCAATCAACTCGATAGGTTCAACCATCTATCCAATAAATTTTAATATTAAAATAATTAAATATTTGAAATTAATTACGGTCTTCCAATTTCATTCTCTTAGATGTTTGATCTTCTCTTTGCATTTTTATTATTTTGGTAATAATCATCTTTTTTTAGGAAATAAATTCATAATGTCATCTACTTTGACTCTTTTTATTATGCTAATAAATTGATTATATTGAAACTTAAATCTATTCCAATAAAAGTTTTCTATAAATGCAATCGTTGTGCAACTATTATTTTTAATCTTTTCATTATGCTAATAAATTATATTATTGGAATCACCAAAATAAATTACTTATATTTGAATTCAAATCTATTATAATAATTGTTGTACACTACAACTCTTACCCAAAATCTCTCATTCATTCTTTTTTCTACTTGATCTCTTTTATTTATCATCTATTCCCTTTTTTTCTTCTCAAATATTTCAAAACCCTACTTTTTTCTAATAGTTTGATTTTTCTCTTTCTGTTTGTTTATATAATAGTAAGTGATATTACGTGGTCGGATTGCAATATGAAAAAACAACTTATATTAGTAAACGAACTTAAACGTGTTTTTAATCTAATCAGAAATGAAAAAATCGATTGAAAGTTTAATTAGGGAGATGCCTTGTCTTGGGCATTGGAGTAGATAACTCCTAAAAGATAGAGATATAGATGTGACTAACTGGACTAACAGTACACCAAACAAGACCCAAAGAGAATAGATCTTGAATCTGTTTATGGATTTATTCACTTCTGATGTTAGAAATACTAAAATATATAGACTTTTTCAACATCTTTTGAACATGAATTCATGCAAATTCGTTGAATTTTATGTTTTTATTATAAAATAATTAAATTGAGCTTAAATTATACTACATTTCGAATTTTAGTTATTTTTATACTAAATTTGCATAATTTGAATAATTTTTTTACAGTTTTGCATAAGGGGTGAATAATTAGCTCGGAAGTCACCTTGAATGATTCAAGTACCAAGGCACCTTGGGAGCTCAAGATGATGAATTAATAGCCATGGAGGACCCAAATTCATGCTCTCAGACTTATTTGAATCAATTGGTCCAAGTGAACTTTATAGGGAAAATTCTAACAAATTGAAGCGGACGAAAAGGACCTGAATTAAGCAACTAAAGAGGGAAGATGGACGAGCCCAAGAGAGTAATGCCGACCCAATTGTTACCCAAATCAAATAATTAAGCTGATTATAATATTTGCAAACTAGCCCTTAATTTTTGCGTAAACCCGTTCTAACCCCTTTACTTTTGGTGCATTTTCACTTGTGACATTAAGCTAAATTTAGTAAAGCCATCTCAACCTCTCTCCCTACTATCAAGGGCCGATCATGGGAAGGGGAATTGGTTGCTATTTTTAGTTAATACAAGATGTCATCTCCAACTATAAATACCTTTCCTTAGCTCCTCATTTCTCATCAACTCATTCATCTAACAATCATCCATCACTCTTTTCTCATTTCTCTCTTTTCCCTTCCAATTACCTTCCCATTTTATTCTTTTTCTTTGTCGATTTTCCCTCTTTAGAAAGAGTTAGCACATCTTTTGGAGCAGCAGCAATCAAGCATTCTAGAATATCATTGATCAAAAGAACAAGCAAAGAGGAAGAGAAGCACACTAGTCTGGCTTCGGAGAATTATCGAGATTTGTTTTCTAGTTCCCTTCTTTTTATCTTTTCAGATTATTCTGTGATCATGAATATGAATACTTATTATGTTAATGTTCCTAATTTAATTAAGATGACTTAAATCTCATTCGTGTTAGATTAATTACATTCTGTCCACTTAATTTGTTAAAATCATGTTTGTGTTGTTAGAGGTCTTGGTAGTTTGTTCAATTAAATAAAATCATGCCTATGTTAGACTTGCATTATAATTGTAAGGTAATGAATTAATTATTAATCGGATTGAAATTATAATTAATTGACATATTATTTAATTTGTGCATGTTTAATCTTCTAACGTAGCTGAGGGTTAAATTTAGCAGACATATTAAACAATGTAACTGACTTGCATAACTTATAATATTGTAGTGATTTTAATATAGGAATATATTTAATTCACTTTGTCCTATACTTGCTTATGAAAATTGATCAATTAATTTAATAAGCTTGTGTGTTAACAAAATACCAAGTTGCCATGAAATTAATAATAACAACATGAGCATAGCTTTAATAATTCTAAGTTAAAGAATAAAATTGATCTAACACATTTATGTCATATTGATTAAAATCGTTTTTAGGAAATCGTACATTTGAAATTTATTTTCTTAGTTAATCATTTAGTTAATTTTTTAGTTTTTATACCACTTCTTTCAAAACAATTATTTCCCTTTACCAAATTGTTTAAATTTACATTTCATAAATATTTGCTTATACAGTCCCTATGGGTACGATAACTCGACATACTCGTCACTTTATTATTTGATACGATTATGTACACTTGCACATTTCCATTGTTCCAGACATTCATGGTGTGACATACCTTAATCCTAAGTGGATGACAGACTATATATGCATGACTCATGTACTTTAATGTAAGTAAAAGCTTAAGTTCAAATAGATTAGGAGCCGAAAGATATGGGTAAATGATATTTCCCTCATTAGCATTACATGGTAGATGAAAAGTAAACGTGTCCACGGGTCATTCGTCTTTGGGATAAATGACTTGATTACTATTTGATAGTAATTGAATTTTCATGAAAAAAGGTGTAATGATTACCATGAAATAAAATAAGATAATATTGGGAGAACGAATTTATCCCAAAGAGATTAAAGATATCCTATGAGGGTAACACATTTATTGTAACAACCCAATTTTCAGTGGTGTCAAAAACAGTGGTTCGAGACCACTAAATCTGACAAGTGAGTTCATAAATTTTATTATTTAGTGTTAATAGCCACTCGTGAATTTAGGAAAGCTATGAAATTGTGATTTGTGTTTTAGAAATTATTATTAGATTATATAGGTTCGAAAACGAGGTATCAAGACCTTGATTCCAAAACTGAGCCGTAAATGTTTTTATAAATGTTTACGAAGTATCATTGAGTTAGTATTAAAGTTTCATTAGAAAATTTTAACGTTTTGATAGTTAATTTACTAAAAAAGGACTAAATTGAAAAGGTGCAAAACTTAGAAATTAAGGAAATAGTAATTATATAGTCCAAAAAGTAAATAAGGAGGACTTAAAGAGCAATTTAGCCTAAATTATATAGTCTAGGCTACATTGGTATAGAAATAAATAAGAAAACAATGTAAACTAAGGACAAAATTGGAAATTTTATAAATTAAACAAATAAAATAACAAATAAAAGAGTTTCTAGCAATTTCTTCACATTTCTTCTACCAAATATGCCATAGAAGAGTCCCTCTAAGCTGGTTTTTCATATTTTTTCACCATGTGAGTTCAATTCTTTCTCTTTTCTTATAATTTTTGTGTTTTTAAGACTTTTGCAATTAGGTCCAACTATCTAATTCATTAGTTTTTGATTCTATGGGAAAATTTGAAAGTTACCATTGATGAATGTTGGATGTTTATGATGAATTAACATGGATTTGAAGCTTTAATTTAGTTATATGATGATTTTATTAAGTAATTTTGATAAATATTGATTTTAGGACCAAATTGTGAAAAGGTTAAGAATTAGGGTTTGGTGTTGAAATTCTGAATATCAAAGGCTTAATAACAGCCTAAAATAATTAGATAAAGTGTTAATTGAGAAAAATTAGCTCATTTGACGGGTTTATTGGTGATGGACTAAATTGTAAAAACTGTAAAAGTTAGGGTAATTGTGTAATTTCAAAAATTGAAGGGTATAAAATTGTGAAGTGAATTAGAATTGAATTAGATGCTGATGAATGAATAATTTTATATTATAGATCAAGAATCCGAATACAAACGTGAAAAAGGAAAATTAATAGAATAGTCCCTGAATTACTACAACTTCCACAATCTACCCCAGGTAAGTTTATATGGTTAAACTTTGAAGTTGATTTATTAAATGATGAATGTTATAATTTATTTATTCATATTTTTATTGTGGAAAATAAGATTACTGTAAAAGTATGAAAATTAAATTAAATGTTTAAAATGTGTAGAATGTAGGATTGAGTACGATCGTTCCATAACAAAAGATGAATTGATGGATAAGACCATGGTTGGACCATGGCAATGTTTAAATGTAAGACCATAGCTGGGCTTTAGCATTTTAACGAAAAGACCATAACTGGGTTATGGCACCTTGAACGTAAGACCATGGTTGGACCATGGCAGTATATATATGTGTAAGACTATAGCTGGGATATGGCATCCTGATGATAAGACCGTAATTGGGTTATGGAACAATGAATGTAAGACCATGGCAGGGCTATGGGAATATATTTGTAAGACCATAGTTAGACTATGGCACAAAGAAAATGATGTACTAAAATCCGTAAGACGTTCTCTAAATTTATAAGGATTCGTAAGTATTATGTGGAATTAATGTGGAAGAATTTAAATAGTTATTGATATTGAGCTCAATTAAGTGAATTCATCAATCGAAGTTGTAATTGGTAGGAAATGTTTATAAAATGCTTAATCTAAATGAACTATTATAGTATGTTCGGTAATATTTATTTTTAAAGCCAATGAACTTAATAAGCTTCATTAAGCTTGCTTGTGTTGTTGAATGATCTTTGTAGACTTCAAGAAGTTTGGAGGATCGGATCTGTAACGCCTCAAAATTCTTATTTTTGTTATTATGAAAATGTGACAACTGTGTATCTGCTTCAATGGTTAAGTGTTCTGGGTGTGTGTGAGAGGTCCCAAGTTCAAGCCTTACTTTTGACAAATTTTGGGTTATTTTGGAATTAAGCCTGATACTAGTTCAGCAGGCTTATATATAATTGTTGGTAAGCTTATAACAGAATGGGCCTGCTGGTCTAGAGGTTAAGTGGAGTGTTAGTCTACTGGAGGTTCTGTGTTCGAATCCTTGCGTTGGCAAAAGAGATTATTTTTTCTCGATTTGGTGGCTAAGAGATTGAGTTGTACCGAAAATCTGAGAAGTGGGTGGTTGAGATAGTGTCGGTAGTGAGATTTGAGTAAATCAGTTTTCCCAAAAATTTCTCTCTTAAGAAAAGAACTGACCATTTTCTCTGCCACTTCCCAATTTTATTTCTCTTGTTGTTTCCTTTTTGCCACTGCCTCTTTTGTTCTCTTGCTGCCGTCTTTCTGTTTTTCCCATCTACTTCTAAATTTTCGTGACTCGTTAATTCAGCTTTTGCGCGTTATTGGTAAGTTTCAGGTTTTTCTAATCTAGGGACTCTATATCGTACCCAATCGACGAGTTAAGTGCGTGGAATTCTCTTTTCGATCGAAGGTATGGTTATCGGTAGCTAATGGATGAGCGTCTCGTTACAATCCCATTTAAGTTTTGATAATGTTACTGAAATTAGGTGTTGGAATGTCAGTTTTTAGGTTCTGGAGTGCTCAGGGATCATTTTAGCATTAATCGATACCAGGTGTGTACTCGATTGCACAGAAAATAGGGTTTCAGCGAAAGCTAAAAATCCCACTGTCGACGCCACATGGGCGTGTGGTCGCCCATGTGGTAGGCTGTGTGCCCTAACACAGGCGTACGATCGACGAGGCCAGGCCGTGCGCGCAAGACACGATTGTGTGATGACTAGGCAGGCTGTGTCTGATACAAGGGTTGGACTGATTTGGGCAGTGCGGGCCACACGGGCGTGTGGGCTCACACGAGTATGCCATTTGGGCGTGCAAACCCATTTCCACTGAATTGATTGCTATGGTTGCACGGGTTGCCCAAGTCAACTGTGAACCTACTGTAGGGTCGGTAAGCATTACTTAGACCCCTGATTGTGTGAACTGACTGATTGATGGATATATATTGAGTATGATAATAGTATGCATTTATACATTTACTGGTTATAAGTAATGATATCATGAGATAGCATGTCATGTATTGTATGTGGCATTGCATGGGGTTAGGTTGATTTTATTTGGAGGAAATGTATTGAAAGGCCCTTAAGCCTAATATACTGGCAGCTCAGCTGTAAACTACTTTTTTGTGTCGCATTCGGTAGTACCTGGAGTGTAGAGATGAGTGGGTTGATTTAATCCCCACATGGAGTGTAGGGTTGGACAGAGATGGTGTGTAGAGACTGGTTGAGTAGGACTTGGTTACTGAATACTGTATATTTGTTACTGATACTGTGATGAGCTAAGGCCCTTGTGCATACTGATACTGATACTGAAAGGGGCTTAGGCCCAAGACTATTTTTTACTGTGCACTGTGTTTACTATTGTTTGTTTTTTGTGGGATTACACACTGAGTTTACGTGAACTTACCCCTCTCTATTTAATATGCACAGGTAATCCCTAGACCTAGACAGATCGGGCGGTGGAGGACTCGATGGTGACCACAGTGTTTGGGATTTTACGATTTATAACCTATGATTTATGGTTTTATTTACAGTGTTTTATTTGGATGTAATTTTGGGGACTTTTGCTTAAATTTGATTTTTATTTCTTTTTATGGATTTATAACTACTAGACGTAGGAAAACTCAATTTCCAAAAATGTAAAGTTTTCTTTAAACACACGATTTATTCAAAACGATTTTAAAAGCTTCCGCAATGAATTATGTTTAAAATAATCGATTTAATGAGTAAGGATTTTGGAATTTAATAAGAGATAAGAAAAGTAATTAAACGGAAATGGATTTATCGTAGAAATCTAGTTTTCAAATTTCATACCATGTGACATCGCCAGATTTGGCCATTACATCTGGGCTGGGTTTGGGGTGTTACAAGATCAACACATTTGGCCACACTATCTAGTTTGCTCCAATAGATTTTTTTTTTATACATTTCAAGGTTTATATGGCATGTTTAGGCCTAGATTGGAAAAGAGCAAATTTAAAGTATGGTTGTGAATGACATATATATATTTGTATGTATATGTTTAGTAGTGGAATTTGATAAGTCTATGTATTGAGTTAAATAGGTAAGTATAAGCAATTGAAATGTTGGTGATGTTATGTCATGTCGAGAATATGTTTTGGCATATGTTGATTGCTTGGTTAAGATATATTGGTATATGAGAATATTGTGTGCAGGTTGATGTTTAAAAGGGTGAGAAAAGTGACCTTAAAATGGTCTATTTTCGTTCACAAGGGCAGAGACACGGGCATGTGTCTCAGCCGTCTGTGACACACAGCCTGGCACATGGGCGTGTGGTCTGGCTGTGTGTCCCCTGCACTTTGAAATGTCAAAACAGAATGCCCAGATTTTTACACACGGGCGTGTGGCTTGGCCGTGTAACTTCTACACCTTGCACACGACCTAGCACACGAGTGTGTGATTGGCCATGTGACCCAAGTCAGAGAGTTACATGGGTAAGGACACGGGCTGGAACACGGTCGTATGAGCCACATGGTCTGGACACACAGACGTGTGTCCCCTGTTTTTAAGAAAAATTTTGACATTTTGTGAAAAATTTCTTGAGTACCTGATTTAGTCCTGAATCATTTCTATAGTGTATTTTGAGCCTTGAGGGCTCATTTATGGGACAATATAAGTGATATATGATTGCTTCTTGATATGTATATTAAAGATTGTGAAATGTTCGTATTTAATCCGTAAAGTCTAGTAATGCTCTATAACCCTGTTCTGGCGATGGATATGGGTTAGAGGTATTACATTTATTGGTATCAAAGCTTTGATTTAGCTGATTCTCGAAATGAATGTAGTGTGGAAAGTGTCTAGAAATACATGCCATATAAATCTGTGATAGTGTGATGTGTATGATCCAATCTAACCCTTCTTTTTCTTATAGATTGTAAAGATGTCAGATAGATTTGAACATGCTGAACATGATGAAGCTAATATTAGAGTACAGACATCTAAGCACGGGACAAGCAGTAACGTCCCAATTCATCTGACTCAACAATAAGAACTTAAAAACATGTTTTATGAGTTTATGAATCAGTGGTTTAATGAATTCATGCAAGAGAGAAATCAGGCTCAACAACCTCCTCCCCCTACTGTACCACCTCCGATTGTACCTCCACCTACTTTGGTAAATGAATCAAGTAAATGTACTTTTATAAAAAAACTCAGAAAGTTTGAGGCCGAAGAGTTTAGGGGTAGGTCAGATGATGACCCCGTCAAAGCTAAATATTGGCTTCAGAATACAGTAAGAGCTTTTGAGGAAATGGCTTGTTCCCTAGATGATTATTTGAGATGTGTTGTTTTTTTGTTGAAAGAGGAAGCATATAATTGGTGGATGACTACAGTGGATGTGGCCCCGGAAGAGAAAATCACTTGGGAATTTCTCCAGAGTGAATTTAAAAAGAAATATGTTGGTAAGAGATATTTGGATAAAAAGAATAGGGAATTTCTTGACTTACGACAAGATAACTGATCGGTAGCCGAGTGCGAAAGGCAATTTGTATACCTCAGCAGATATGCCCGGGAAATTGTGTCAACCAAAGAAGAAAAGTGTGTTCAGTTTGAAGAAGGGTTAAATGATGAAATCAGAATGATGATTGGAGGCACAGAAATACGAGAATTTGTTGTTCTATCAGATCATGCTCAAAAAATAGAAGAGGTGTACAATAGAAAAATGCAATGGGATTGAAGGAATAAAGAATCCTACAAGAGAAGTTCTTCCAAATCATTTTTAGTATTTCCGGCTAAAAAGTCTAG
This sequence comes from Gossypium anomalum, assembly GCA_025698475.1. NCBI lineage: Eukaryota > Viridiplantae > Streptophyta > Magnoliopsida > Malvales > Malvaceae > Gossypium > Gossypium anomalum. The sequence goes on along the minus strand of CM046968.1, from coordinate 52,900,539 downwards.
AGATGATTTTAGTCTACCCACCTCAATGTCGGAACAATCAAATAAGAATAAGGCTACGCAACAAGATTTCAGGGTAACTATTAAACCTGCAGCTAGTGTGGGTAGTGTGCAGAATGTTTCCAAGCCTAAATGAAAATATTGCGGGAAAAATCACTTTGGTGAATATAGAGGTAAAGCAGGAGCTTGTTACAACTGTGGGGTCACTGACCATTTTATTCAAGACTTTCCTCAACGGTTAAAAGAGGAGGGAGAATAAAAAGAAAAGTAATTAGTCATTTTTCAATAAAGTAAACATTCAGGTCAAAGCAGTGCTACGGGGACTACTCGTTTGAGTATGAGAGATTTTGTAGCCCAGTTAGAGGCTAGGGCACCTGTATGTACATATGCTATTTGAGCGAGAGAAGAAGCTCCAGCTCCAGACATAATTGTTGGTACATTCTATCTTATTAATGTTACTGTATATGCATTGATTGACCTTGGGTCTACACTTTCTTATGTTTGCACTGCATTAGCATCGAAAAAAAATTGTCTGTCGAACCTACTGATTATGATGTTCAAGTCATTAATCCATTAGGCCAAAGTGTAATAGTTAATTTAGTGTGTCGTGATTGTCCACTGAAAATAAAAGGTTGTGAATTCCCTGCTGATTTGATGTTACTACCTTTTTGAGAATTTGATGTAATTTTGGGAATGGATTGGTTGACGAAGCATGATGCTATACTAAATAGTAAAGAGAAACGAATTGATTTGAGATGTCAGATAGGGAAAGCGATTACTGTTGAGTCTGCAAATCCGAAAGAAATTGTCAGAATTATTTCAGCTTTTTCAGCTCAGAGATTAATGCGGAAAGGTAATGAGGCATTTTTAGCTTATATTCTTGATACTTGGGGTTTGGAATCGAAGTTAGAACAGTTACCAGTTGTTAATGAGTTTACTGATGTGTTTCCTGAGGAATTGTCGGGTTTACCACCTGATCGTGAAGTTGAATTTGTAATTGATGTGGTTCCAAGAACAACTCCGAGATCGATAACACCATACCGTATGGCACCATTTGGGTTAAAGGAATTAAAGACACAGTTGCAAGAATTACTAGATAAAGGGTTCATCAGAACGAGTATGTCTCCTTGGGGTGGACCTGTCTTATTTGTGAAAAAGAAAGATGGTTCTTTGAGACTGTGTATAGATTATAGATAGCTGAACAAAGTCACAATTAAGAATAAATATCCTTTGCCTTGTATTGACGCTTTGTTTGATCAGCTGAAAAGTGCTGCAATACTTTCAAAGATAGACCTCAAATCTGAGTATTATCAGTTAAAAGTTAAAGAGTGTGATGTGCTGAAGACTGCTTTCAGAACTCGGTATGGTCATCATGAGTTTTTGGTAAAGCCATTTGGTTTAACCAATGCTCCTAATGCTTTTACGAATTTAATGAATTAGATTTTTCAACTTATTTGGGTAGATTTGTGGTTGTGTTTATCGATGATATATTGATCTATTCCAAGCCAGAATCTGAACATGCGCAACACTTGAGAATTGTGTTACAGACTTTGAAGGAGAAATAGTTGTATGTTCAGTTTAGTAAATGTGAATTTTGGCAACACAAGGTTGGATTTCTGGGTCACATTGTATCAGCCGATGGGATTCAAGTTGATCCGAGTAAAGTTTCTGTTGTGGTGAATTAGAAAACCCCAAGGAATATGACAGAAGTATGAAGTTTTCTGGGTTTAGTAGGATATTACCGTCGTTTTGTCAAGAACTTTTCGATGATTGCTTTGCCATTGACCCGATTATTCTAGAAGAATATTGAATTTGTGTGGTCTAAGAAGTGCCAACAGAGTTTTGATCATTTGAAGAAAATGTTAACAGAAGCTCCGGTCTTGACTTAGCCAGAATCAGGTGTACCGTATGTTGTTTACAATAATGTATCTCTAAATGGATTAGGTTGTGAATTGATGCAGTCAGGAAAAGTAGTGGCCTATGCTTCTCGGTAGTTAAAACTGTATGAGAAGAATTATCTTACACATGATATTGAGTTGGTTGCAATAGTATTTACTTTGAAAATTTGGAGACACTATTTATACCGTGAGAAGTGTTATGTATATAAAGATCATAAGAGTTTGAAGTGTTTGATGACTCAGAAAGAGCTGAATTTGAGACAGAGACAATGTTTAGAATTGCTGAAAGATTATGATTTAGTTATTGACTAACACCCAAAAAAGGCTAATGTGGTTGTGGACGCACTTAGTCAAAAGTCGTCATTGTTTGCACTTCGATCAATGAACATTCGTTTATCTCTTAATGACGATGATTAGATAATGTAAAATGAGAACAAAATATTTGTTCCTTCAACGTATTCAGGAGTTGCAAGATAATGACTCGAAATTGGTGTTGAAGAGACAGATGGTTCGGGGCAAGTTGAGTTTAGAGTATAGCATTAATGATAGTGGTATATTACGTTATCGCAATAGAATTTTTGTTCCGAATAATTTAGATTTGAAAAATGATATTCTTATAGAAGCTCATAGTAACATGTATTCTTTTCATCTGGGTAGTACGAAGATGTATTGTGATTTTGAAAAGAATGCATTGGTGGTCGGGTATGAAACGGGAGATTTGTGAATTTTTGGCAAAGTGTCTGATTTGTCAGCAAGTCAAAGTATAACTGTAACACCCCTACCCGTATCTGTCGCCGAAACAAGGTTACGGAGTATTACTAGAGTTTACAGAATCATCCTAGATAAATCAAGTAAAAGTACTAATCATATCGTCCCTTAAATGGATCCTCGAGGCCCAATACGAACATTAGAAATGAGTCGGGACTCAATCGAGATCTCGTAAAATTTTCGTCATAATTTTAAAACTTTTGCTTATGAACAGTACCCACAAGGTCGTGTGGTCGGGTCGTGTGACTACACACGCTCGTGTCCCTAACCCGTGTAACTCTCTGACTTATAAGGCATGAAGAAATTGAAGTCACACGGCCAAGTCCCACGCCTGTGTGCTAGCCTGTGTTGTAAATTTTATTTTCAAAATTTAGGTTCAGTTTTCACACGGCCGTGTAACACATCCGTGTTCAAGATCGTGTCAACCACGCGGCTAAGACACATGCCCGTGTCTTTGCCCGTGTGCACAGTTCTGAGCATTTTGGTTCTCATTTTTAACATACAGGGGACACATGGCCGGACCACATGCCTATGGGACGAGCCGTGTGTTTCACACAACCAAGACACACGCCCATGTGTCTACCCGTGTGGACAAAATAAAGTCATTTCCTAGCCTTGTTTGTCACCCAAAACTTACCATTTTCCTGCACCAAAATTCACAAGCATATACCCACCACTCCAACATCATATTCACATAAAATTAGTCATCAATCATGTGGTATTATCTCATGCATCAATGGATATAAACTTATATGCTAACATAATTCCATCAAACCAACACACACAATAAGCATTTGTGTAATTACAAAAACATAACTGTTAAGACAACCAAGTTAGATCATCATTAGTCACTCAAATGGCTAGTTTACAAAACAACAATTACAAGCCATCATTGGCCAAATAAGCTTATACATGCCATTATACCAAAATGAGATTTCTATTTATACCAAAATGTGATAGTGGATAGTGTGATGATTGCTCCAACCGACTTCCAACCTTCGCGAGCTTTTGAGCACCATAAAACAGGGAAAATTAAACGGAGTAAGCATTTTATGCTTAGTAAGTTTGTATAACTAAAAATAAACTTACTAATCATATTTATCAATACAAGCATACATAGTCATACTTCCAACAAATTTTGGGTGACTTTACCTAAACACAAACACTTAATCAAACAAGTTAATCACATAACCTCATATAAGAATCAAGTAAACATAGATGAGCTCATCACATTACCAGCATCCATTAATTTCACCTTTCCACACTTCAAGAGTCTTTTTCGTCGAACTATTGAAATTTCGATGGATGTTCGGGTAATATACTCATGTGCAAAAGTACCCATTAGGGTACATAATAAAAAGTCACACTCTTGAGCCGCACATTTTACAGCAGGATTACCAGTCCAGGCTAAATCCTATCCGTAGCATATGCTCTAGAGAGCTTAATTTGGATTACCCGTCCGGGATAAATCCAATTATAATCTAAGCTCAAGAGGGCTTACATTAGAATTACCCCGTCTGGGCTAAATTCTATCTGCAACATATGCAATATTATTCTTATTCAAGAAATCACCTTAATCCATCGAAATTCAACATTCAACCGGAACATGACAATTTGTCAATATTTCACAACTTATGACTATTTCATTATGTATATCATCTCATACATATCAACACAATCATACAATTCAATTTAAGCATATTAACATACATATTTAAGTTACACGAACTTACCTTGAAAATAGTTCTTATTTGAACTTCAACTAATCTAAAACCTTTTGCTTTCCTCTATCTAGTTCTGTATTGGTCTTTCTGGATCTATATGGGCAAATTTAACTATTAATCTATCACATTTCATATACATTTGCATCTTATTACATCCTAGGCAAAAATATCATTTTGCCAATATCTTTTTCAAAAATTTCGATTTCGTCCCTAGGCTCAAAAAATGAAATTCATGAAATTTAATCCTCTTTCCAAGCATAGCCAAAATTTATATATTACATTTACAACACATAAATTTAATAAATTTCAGAATTTCCCATGGGTTTTACCATTTTTTCATTTTAGTCCCTAAATCAAGTTTTCTTCAAAAATTGCTTTGTAAAAGTTCTTTACCTATGAATAACTTTTCATTTTCTACCATAAATTTCTAATTTTTAGCATATTCATCCATGACCCAAATTTCATACCTTGATAACTTTTTAAATAAATCCCCTAAATAGAAAGATTAGACTATCCCCATTCCAAAAATATAGAAATTGCTAAAAACAAGACTTGATTTCATACCTTTTTAAGCTTGAAAAGTTTTCTTCCTCTCTCCTGGAGTTTCCATAGAAAAATTGGGCAAGATGATATGAAAATAGATGATTTTTTTTCTTTTTAATTAATTATCATCTATTAATTTTTTTGATCCAATTTAGTCCCTACCCTTTTCTAATTTTTCCATAAATGAGTCATTAAAATATCTACATACTTTTCTTTAATGGTCTAATTACTATATAAGGACCTCAAGTTTTAAATTCCTTAGCTATTTGATACATATAGCAACTAGAACCCAACTTTTGCATTTTATACAATTTAGTCCTTTCCCTAATTAAACACACAATTGGTAAAACTTTTCATATCAAAATTTTCATGTGACCTTCCTGTCATGATGCCAACCATACAAAAAAATAAAATAAAATTTTATTTTTGGCTCGGATTTGTAGTCCCGAAACCATTGTTTCGATCTCACTGAAAATGGGTTGTTACAAGAACATCAGGTACCAACGGGTTTGTTATAACCTGTCATGATTCCTGAGTGAAAATGGAGCATGTCACTATGGATTTTGTATCCGGACTACCTATGACTCTAAGAAAGAAAGATTCGATCTGGGTGATTGTTGATAGATTGACTAAGTCGGCACATTTTATCCCGATTGGAATCGGCACATTTTATCCCGATCAGAACAGACTTTTCACTTGAGAAGTTAGCATAATTATATATGTCTAAGATTGTAAGATTACACGAAGTTTCTACATCTATTATTTCGGATCGAGATCCGAGGTTTACATCGAGATTTTGGAATAAATTCCAAGAAGCTTTAGGTACAAAGCTAAATTTCAGCACAGCGTTTCATCCTCAAACTGACGAACAATCAGAACAGATGATTCAGATTTTGGAAGATATGTAGAGATGTTGTATACTTGAGTTTGGTGGCAACTGGGAAAAATACTTACCTTTAGCTGAATTTGCATATAATAGCAATTATCAACCCAGTATAAAAATGGCACCATTTGAGGCATTTTATGGAAGAAAATACAAGACTCCATTGTATTGGTCTGAATTGAGTGAAACTAAGTTAGTGGAAGTTGATTTGATCCGAGAAACTGAACAAAAAGTTTGGGTTATCTGGGACAGTTTGAAAGCTACTTCTGATCGTCATAAATCATATGCAGATTTGAAAAAAAAAAGATAGAGAATTTGTGGTTGGTGATCGAGTATTCTTAAAAGTCTCACCATGGAAGAAAGTGTTATGGTTTGGTAGGAAAGGAAAGCTAAGTCCAAGATTTATCGAACCGTATGAGATTGTTGAAAGAATTGGCCTAGTAGTTTATAGATTAGCCTTGCCTCCAGAACTTGAGAAGATTCATAATCTGTTTCATACATCTATGTTGAGACGATACAGATCAAATCTTTCACATGTGACTCCTCATAATGAATTTGAGCTACAACCGGATATTACGTATTCAAAAGAACCGGTGAAGATTTTGGCTCGAGAGGTTAAAGAATTACAGAATAAACGTGTACCGTTAGTTAAATTATTGTGGCATCGTCATAGTTCGGAGGAGGCAACCTGAGAAATAGAAGAATAGATGAGATTATAGTATCCGAACTTATTCTCAGGTAACAAATTTCAAGGACAAAATTTCCTAAAAGGGGGACATTTGTAACAACCCAATTTTTAGTGGTGTCGAAAACAGTGGTTCGAGACCACTAAATCTGACAAGTTAGTTCATAAATTTTATTATTTAGTGTTTATGAGGAAATCGTGAATTTACGAAAGCTATGAAATAGTGAATTGTGTTTTAGAAATAATTAATAGATTATTTGGGTTCGAAAACAAGGTATCGAGAGCTCGATTTCATAAATTGAGTCGTAAATATTTTTATAAATTATTACGGAGTATCATTGAGTTATTATTAAAGTTTCATTAGAAAATTTTAATGTTTTGATAGTTAATTTAGTAAAAAATGACTAAATTGAAAAGGGTGCAAAACTTAGAAATTAAGGAAATAGTAATTAGATAGTCCAAAAAGTAAATAAGGAGGACTTAAAGAGTAATTTAGCCTAAATTATATAGTCTGGGCTACATGGGTAAATTTTAAAGTTACCATTGATGAATGTTGGATGTTTATGATGAATTACATGGATTTGAAGCTTTAATTTTGTTATATGATGATTTTATGAAGTTATTTTGATAGATATTGATTTTAAGACCAAATTGTGAAAAGGTTAAGAATTAGGGTTTGGTGTTAAATTTCTGAATATCAAAGGCTTTATAATAGCCTAAAATAATTATATAAAATATTAATTGAGAAAAATTAGCTCATTTGATGGGTTTATTGGTGAGGGACTAAATTGTAAAAACTGTAAAAGTTAGGGTAATTGTGTAATTTCAAAAATTGAAGGGTATAAAATTGTGAAGTGAATTAGAATTGAATCAGATGCTGGTGAATGAATAATTTATATTATAGATCAAGAATCTGAAGATAAATGTGAAAAAGGAAAATTAACAGAATAATCCCTGAATTACTACAACTTCCACAATCTACCCTAGGTAAGTTCATATGGTTAAACTTTGAAGTTTATTTATTAAATGATGAATGTTATAATTTATTTATTCATATTTTATTATAGAAAGTAAGATTATTGTAAAATTATGAAAATTGAATTGAATGTTTTAAATGAGTAGAACGTAGGATTGAGTACAATCGTTCTGTGACAAAAGACGAATTGATGGATAAGACCATGGTTGGACTATAATAGCCCATTTTTAGTCAAATCGAAACAGTAGTTTCGGAACCACAAATTCGAGATCAAAATAATTATTTTATTATTATTTTAATGTCTACAGCATGATGATATGATTGTATGAAAATTTCATTAAGAAATTTTATCATTTGAGTGGTTAATTTGATAAAAAGAACTAAATCGCGTAAAGTGCAAAAGTGATGTTCTATTAGCTAAAGGTGTCTAATAGCAATAGAACCTTAAAGTTAAGGTCCTTAAGTAGTAATTAGACCATTATTAAGGTGGGTGGACATATATGGACATATTATCATGTATTTTTTTATGGTTTTTAACTAAGGTTAAATAGGTAAATTAGTTAATAATGTAACGCATCAAAATCTTAGGTTTAACTGGGAAAAAGTTGCAATAGTTAATTCTTGTATTTCTGGTTCTGTGTTTAAGGTCTGGGGTTCGAATCGCATTATCAAAGTTTTATTATTTTTAAAACAACCTATAAGCAAGCTTTGCCTAATTAAGTTCAATTCGTTGTGTTATTTTGACAAGAATGAGCCTGTTGGTTCACTGGTTAAGCGTATGTCTGTATTCTGTCTGGTACCAAGTTCGAATCTCATCGTATGCGTTAGAGGGTATTATTTTTGGCTATTGCCAGAAGAAGGTGGTTAATCTTTAAGAATCTGAAAGTTCTTTTTTTTTGTTTTGTACGTTACTTTTTCTCTTTTCTTCATTTCTTTTATTTTTTATTTACTTTTTTGTACTTCAATTTTCTCTAATTTTGAAACATTTCGGTGCTATTTGTTAGGTCGTCAGAATATTGAGGGTAAGTATTTTCATCCTCTACTTTCAATTTGAATTCTGTGGTGTCAACGAAAGTTGTCGAAATGCTTTAGTCGAAGTAGGTTTTACCAAGTGGTGGAATATTGTTAATTGATCGTTTCATTGTCTTGTTTAGGCAATAATATCGCAAAAGACGCTAACTCTCCATGTTAGTATGATATATTACGTCTCAAGCAAGGTGAGTGTATGAATCGGAAGAGGTTAATGTCAAAGTTCTTGACAAGTTGACGTTAGATTAATGTGGTGAGAATGTGGAATTGGTTGTGAAATTTTGGTTGTGAAATGGTTAATTAGGGCCTAGAAAGTTTCAAAAACAATTTTTGACAAAGCAAAATCAGATGCGTAACGAAATTTTAAAGTTTCGCAAGTTTTGGGTCGCCAAAAATAGTGACTGTCAACGCCACACTGCCAGGCACACAGGCGTGCGGCCAGGCGATGTGAGCCACATGGGTATCTGGCAGGCCTTACGATCGGCCGTGTAACTCACTGTTTGTCGAATTAGGACCACACGGGCCACATGAGAGTGTGGCTAGGCCATTAGTGGTCAAATAGTGCGGGCTTTACACGGGTACAAGACATGGCCGTGTGTCCAAGCCGTGTAACTCTCTGTTTATAGATTAAGGACCACAAGGGTCAACACACAGGTGTGTGCTTAGGCCGTGTGAGTTACATGGGTAAGGACACGGCCGTGTGTCCAAGCCGTGTGATTCATTGTTTATTGATTGGTAGCACACAGGTCATGTAATAAGTCGAATGAGTCATACAGGCAAGGATACGGCCGTGTGATAGTCATTATGGTTTAGAAACCCGTTTTACAACCGTAATCATTGTTGTGACTGGTATTGATTATCTGTGACTTGTTTAATATCACATGAGATACAACGAGAAACTATTATTAATGTACAGGTGATATCTGACTGATAAATCTATGAATGTAACATGAGATTTTATGTTCTGAATGTGTTGGATTGGAGAAGTGCGAAGAAGGAAGTATTCTGTTGTGAACAGTGGTTTAACCACTTTCTGATTGAATCTGAAATTGGCGTTTAACACAAATTGTGTTAGCATCTATGATGCGATTCTATAACGTGTCAAACTGACATATTGCAGTGTGTAGGGATGGATGGACACTGAATGTCCTTAATGGTGTGTTGAGTTGGTCAGAGATGGTGTGTAATGATTGGAAACTGGGAAAACCTGTTGTGAATCTGTTCTTCTATTGGGTTAAGCATGATGATAAACTGTTACCGTTCATATATGTTATCTGAGTATATCTGATCTGCTCTATATTGGGATTGTAAATATTAGAATTGTATAACCTTCTGAATAAGATCACTTCGTGATCGTATTCAAGTTGAATTACTTATTCTTCGTTACAAATTGAGTTCACAACTCACTTTGTTATGTTAGGCTTCCAAGTGACCCACCAAACTAAACGGGATTATTATCGTTGTAGCTCGATCAACTTTATTAATTTATGATGCTTAATATGAGATCATGTTGTTAATGTGTTGTGAATCTATGATGTTTGAGCACCAAAACCTTTCTGGTGACTATTTGAAGTTCTATAATTAGGTTTATCTATCCTATTAACTTGTTAACGATTGGTATGGTGTTTGTAACTCTTTGAACTCGGTCTGGAGGCGGGGTTAGGGTATTACATTTAGTGGTATAAAAGCCAGGTTATCAACACTCGGACTGTGTTTGGGCTCCTAATATATGGGAAAAGTAGCTAGTGATGATTAACAATTGAACTAATGCGAAAATATGGAAACTGTATTTAGTAGCCGAGCTCCCGACATCGATTCTATAAGTATAATTTTCATTTTTTTATGGTCATAAAGACTGTGACTCTGAAACTGATATATGTGATGTGGATTGATGGAATTGATATATTGGATGTCTGAACTAATCTGTGAATTCCATTACTGTAGTCTGATTAATATGATGAGTTCACGCGGTAGTCATCGACGTGGTATGAAAGGGCGTCGAGGATGCCGAGGTGGACTAGCGCGAGCAGAGTCTTCCTTGATAGGTAGTATGCCCAATTTGGAGACCAGTGAGACAGTTGGTAGTCCCACTACTGAGACGGAGTCCCAGACTCTGATGGACAATGCACTGTCCCAAGCTATGGTTCAGGCACTTGAGAGGGTTGCTGGAACCCATTCGGGATCAGAAAATTGAGGGTTGATTACTGAATGACTTCGTTCGAATGGTGCTAAACTGTTTAGAGGCGTCACTGGAGTTGCTCCTACTGTTGCTGAGTACTGGCTCGAGGTTACTGAGCGAATTACGACTGATCTCGACTGCACTCCTGCTCAGAAATTACAGGGTGATGTCTCTTTATTACAAGATGAGACATACCAATGGTGGTTAACTGTTGAGCAAGGTACTCAGCCGAGACAGGTGAATTGGGACTACTTTAAAAAAGCCTTCCAGGATAAGTATATGGGGGCAAGTTATGTTGAGGCTAAACGACACGAGTTTATGAGTCTAGTCCAGGGAGATAAGTCAGTCGCTGAGTATGAGGCTGAGTTTTTACGATTGAGTAGGTATGCTTAGGCCTTGGTAGCATCTGATTATGATAAGTGTATACGGTTTGAACAAGGTTTAAGATATGACCTGCTTGTTCTGATAGCTCCTCAGAGGGAGCGAGTATTTACTGCTTTAGTTGATAAAGCAAAGATTGTAGAAGAGGTAAAGCACCTCAAGCACGAACACCGTGACCGTGAGAGAGGTCAGCTTAAGGGTAAGAGGGATTCGGGTCCCTCTGGTTCTGTTCAATGCTCTAAGAAACGGGAAAGGTTTGAGAGGCCTCCGAGGGTTAAAACTTTCTCAGTTGTATGGTGAGTGCGGAAAGCGCCACCCAGGTGAATGTTGGAGAAAATTGGGAGTGTGTCTCTATTGTGGTTCGATGGAGCACCGAGTTAGGGATTGTCCTCGATGACTAGATTCAGTGCCAGCTGGGGCAAAAATTCAAACTCCTAACCCTATTCGACCGCCGAGAGAGACTCAATAATTTTTTAGTGGTCGCAATGCTGGTAGAGGTGGTAGTGGATCCGGAAGAGGTCAGAGGGCATCGGTTAAAGGTGCTGATAAAACGGAGGCTCGTCAGCCGGCACTGGTTTATGTGGCTAGATGCCATGATGAGAGTGATGATGCTAATGTCATTGTAGGTACTTTCCTTATTCATTCTGCTCCGTATTATGTTCTTATTGATATCGGTTCTACACACTCGTACATAGCTATTGTTGTTTCTGCATCTTTGGGTTTATCTACTGAAAATATGACTAGAGTTATTTCTATGATTAGCTCGCTGGGTCAGTCGATTCGAGTCGATAGGATATATCGACGGGTACTGTTGGAACTTCAGGGTATGGTATTTCCAGCTGATTTAATGGAATTACCCTTCTATGAATTTGATTTGATATCGGGAATGGATTGGCTCGTTGAGTATCGAGTCAGTCTAGATTGTACAGTAAAAAGGGTTACTTTAAGACCGACCCAAACCTAGAAGGTGATCATGATTGGTGAGCGACGAGATTACCTTTCTAATGTAGCCTCTGCTCTTGTAGCTAAAAAGCTAATTCGACAAAGGTGTGAGGCCTATGTTGCCTACATATCAGATCCTTCTCTCAAAAGGTTGTTTGTAGGAGAATTTCGTACGGTTAAGGAGTTCCCAGACATATTTCCCGAGGAATTGCCTAGAGTACCTCCAGATAGAGAAGTAGAATTTGGAATTAACCTGCTACCTGGTACAGCTCTTGTGTCTATTGCGCCCTAATCCATGGCACCAAAGGAGTTGACCAAATTGAAAGCCCAAATTCAGGAACTTCTAGATCGAGAATTTATTCGATCGAGTGGGTCTCCGTGGGAGGCACCAGTATTGTTCGTTAAGAAAAAAGATGGGTTGATGCGAATGTGTATTGATTATAGACAGTTGAATAAACTGACAATCAAGAACAAGTATCCGTTACCGAGAATTGTGATTTGTTTGACCAGTTTCGAGGAGTGCCCGTCTTTTCTAAGGTTCACTTATGCTTCGAATATCATCAACTTAAGGTTAAAGAGACGGACGTGTACAAAACTGCTTATAAAACTCGATATGGCCATTACGAGTTCTTGTTTATGCCTTTTGTGTTAACAAATGCCCCGACAGCATTTACGGATCTAATGAATCTGGTGTTCCAGCCGTATTTAGACCAGTTTGTGGTCATCTTCATCAATGACATCTTAATCTACTCAAAGACCGAGACGGAGCATGATGATCATCTTCGTATTGTACTTCAGACACTTCGAGAAAAGTAGTTATATGCTAAGTTTCAGTAAATGCAAATTTTGGTTACGGGAAGTCGCCTTTTTAGGTCATGTGGTGACGGTTGAGGGGATCCTAGTTAACCCCAAGAAAATTAAAGCAGTTGTCAAGTAGAAACAGCCAAAAAATGTGTCTGAACTCCATAGTTTCTTAGGCTTAGGCAGATATTATCGGAGGTTTGTCGAAGGATTTTCTCTAATTGCGTCACCTTCAACAAAGCTGCTACGTAAAAACATTCCGTTTGTGTGGTCTGAGGCTTAGCAATCCAGTTTCGATAAATTGAAGTATGTTTTGACGCAAGCCCCAATATTAGTACAACCCGAATCGGGACGAGAATTTATGGTATACAGTGATGCCTCACATATTGGTTGAGGTTGTGTACTAATGCAAGATGGAAAGGTGATTGCTTATGCATCACAACAACTAAAAATGTTCGAAGTTATCTACCCGATGCACATCTCGAGTTAGCTGCAATTGTGTTTGCTTGGAAGATATAGAGGCACTACTTATACGGTGAAAGGTGTATTATTTACACCAATCATAAGAGTCTAAAGTATTTGTTGACTAAGAAGGAGCTAAATCTCCAGCAACGAAACTGGGTTGAATTACTTAAGGACTACGATTACACAATTAAGTATCACTCGGGAAAAGCTAATGTGGTAGCTGATGCCCTTAGCCATAAAGCTATGGTTGATCTGAGAGCGATGTTTTCTTTTTTAAGTTTAATAGAAGATAGAGTGTTATTGGTTGAACTTCAAGTTAAACCAGATTGGATAGAATAGATTCAGACTAAATTGCTAAACGATGAATTTTTAATTCAACATATGTAGCTTATTGGCTCGAACGAGAATTCTGATTATAGTTTGAACAGTAAAAATGTATTGTGTTTCAGAGTTCAGATCTGCGTGCCTAATGATAAAGAATTGAGGCGTTCGATCTTGTAGGAGGCTCATTGTAGTCCTTATGCTATGTACCCAAGCTGGAATAAAATGTATCAAGATCTACAGAAACTATATTGGTGGCCTAGACTAAAACGAGAGGTGGTCATTTACGTTTAACACTGTTTGACGTGTCAAAAAGTTAAAGCCGAACACCAGTTACCTTCTGGTTTGCTACAATTAGTTAAAATTCCACAGTAGAAGTGGAAGCGGATAATCATGGATTTTTTTATAGGCTTACCTTTAACCCTTACTAAGAAAAATTCAATTTGGGTCATCATTGATCGATTAAGCAAGTCAGTTCATTTCATTCCGGTCCGAACGGATTACTCCTTACAGAAATTGGCTAAACTATACATCACCGAAATTATGAGACTACACGAAATTCCAGTATCAATTATTTTGGATAGAGATTCACGGTTTACCTCCCGATTCTAGAAGAAACTTTATGAAGCCCTAGGTACCCAACTCAATTTCAATGCTGCTTATCATCCTCAAACTAGCGGTCAGTAGGAGTGAGTTATTCAGATTCTTGAAGACATGCTTCGAGGCTGTGTGATAGATTTCAGAGGTAGCTGGGAAGAATGCTTACCATTAGTGAAATTTGCATACAACAATAGCTTTTAGGCCAGTATACAGATGGCACCGTACGAAGCTTTGTATGGTTGTAAGTGTCGTACCCCATTCTGTTGGACGGAGTTGACTGAACGCCGAGTATTAGGTCCTGAGTTGGTGTCTGAGACTGAGAATACTATGGAAATAATTCGTGACTGATTGAAAGCTGCTTCTGATCGACAAAAGTCTTATGCGGATTTAAAAAGGAAGGAGATTGAGTATTCTGTTGGTGAACAGGTTTTCTTGAGGGTGTCACCGTGGAAGAAGGTTCTTCGATTTAGACGTAAAGGTAAGTCCGAGATACATTGGACCTTACTGTATACTAAAAAGGGTCAAACCTGTTACCTATCAGCTAGAATTACTGCCAGAGTTGGATCGAATTCATAGTGTATTCCATGTCTTAATGTTAAGACGTTATCGGTCAGATACGTTGCATATTATTACTGTTGACGAGATTGAACTACGACCTGATTTAACATTCGAAGAGGAACCTGTACAAATATTAAACCGTGATGTAAAGGTGTTAAGGAAGAAATTCATTCCTCTAGTTAAAGTCTTGTGCCGGAACCGCGGTACCGAGGAAGCCACGTAGGAACTAGAAGAATCTGTTCGACAATAGTATCCATATTTATTCGATTCAGGTAAAATTTTAAGGCCGAAATTTCTTTTAGGGGGAGAGAGTTGTAACACCCCAAAATTTTAGGTTTTAACTGGGAAAAAGGTATAGTAATTAATTTTTGTATTTCTGATTCTGTGTTCTGCTTCTGTGTTTAAAGCCTCGGGTTCGAATCACAATAGCAAAGTTTTATTGTTTTTAAAACAACCCATAAGCAAACTTTGCCCGCTTAAGTTCAATTCGTTGTGTTATTGTGACAAGAACAAGCCTGCTAGTTCACTGGTTAAGCATCTGTCTGTATTTTGTCTGGTACCGAGTTCGAATCCCATCGTATACGTTAGAAAGTATTATTTTTGGCTATTGCCGGAAGAAGGTGGTTAATCTTTAAGAATCTGAAAGTCCTTTTTTTTTCTTGTATGTTACTTTTTCTATTATTTCATTTCTTTTGGTTTTTATTTACTCTTTTGTACTTCGATTTTCTCCAATTTCGAAACAGTTCGGTGTTGTTTGTTAGGTCGTCAGAATATTAAGGGTAAGTATTTTTGTCCTTTACTTTCAATGCGAATTTTGTGGTGTCAACGAAAGTTGTCGAAATGTTTTAGTTGAAGTAGGTTTTACCGAGGCCGAAATTTCTTTTAGGGGGAGAGAGTTGTAACACCCCAAAATTTTAGGTTTTAACTGGGAAAAATGTATAGTAATTAATTTCTGTAATTCTGATTCTGTATTCTACTTCTATGTTTAAAGCATCGGGTTCAAATCACAATAACAAAGTTTTATTGTTTTTAAAACAACCCATGAGCAAACTTTGCCCGCTTAAGTTCAATTCGTTGTGTTATTGTGACAAGAATAAGCCTGCTAGTTCACTGGTTAAGCATCCGCATCAGATTCTCGCATGCAGTGCAGAGTTCGAATCCCATCGTATGCGTTAGAGGGTATTATTTTTGGCTATTGCCGGAAGAAGGTGGTTAATCTTTAAGAATCTGAAAGTTCTTTTTTTTTCTTGTACGCTACTTTTTCTATTTTTTCATTTTTTTGGTTTTTATTTACTCTTTTGTACTTCGATTTTCTCCAATTTCGAAACAGTTTGGTGTTGTTTGTTATGTTGTCAGAATATTAAGGGTAAGTATTTTTCGTCCTCTACTTTCAATGCGAATTTTGTGGTGTCAACGAAAGTTGTCAAAATGCTTTAGTTGAAGTAGGTTTTACCGAGTGGTAGAATGTTGTTAATTGATCATTTCATTGTCTTGTTTAGGTAATAATATCGCAAAAGACGCTAACTCTCCGTGTTAGTACGATATATTACGTCTCGAGCAAGGTGAGTGTATGAATTAGAAGAGGCTAATGTCGAAGTTCTCGACAAGTTGACGTTAGATTAATGTGGTGAGAATGTGGAATTGATTGTGAAATTTTGGTTGTGAAATGGTTAATTAGGGCCTAGAAAGTCTAAAAAATAGTTTCTGACAAAGCAAAATCAGATGCGTAACAAAATTCTCAAGTTTCGCAAGTTTCGGGTCGCCAAAAATGGTGGCTGTCAACGCCACATTGCCAGGCACACGAGCGTGTGGCCAAGCCGTGTGAACAACAGGGGCATATGGCAAGTCGTGCAATCGGACGTGTAACTCACTGTTTGTTGAATTAAGGACCACACGGGTCAGCACATGGGCATGTGCTTAGGCTGTATGAGTCACATAGGTAAGGATACAACCGTGTATACAAGCTGTGTAACTAACTATATATTGATTGGTAGCACATGGGTACACGACACGGGCGTGTAATAAGCCATGTGAGTCATACGAGCAAGGATACAATTGTGTGTCCAGGCCGTGTAAGTCACACGGGCAAGGACACAGCTGTGTGTCCAGGCCGTGTGACAGTTATTGTGGTTTAGAAACCTATTTTACGACCATAACCATTGTTGTGACTGGTATTGATTATCTGTGACTTGTTTGATATGAAATGAGATACAATAAAAAACTATTGTTAATGTACAGGTGATATCTGACTGATAAATCTGTGGATGTAACCTGAAATTCTATGTTCTGAATGTGTTGGATTAGAGAAGTACAAAGAAGGAAGTATTATGTTCTGAACAGTGGTTTAACCACTTTCTGATTGAATCTGAAATTGGCGTTTAACGCAAAAGGTGTTAGCATCTATAATGCGATTCTGTAACGTGTCAAACTGACACATTGCAGTGTGTAGGGATGGAAGGACACTTAACATCCTTAATGGTGTATTGGGTTGCTCAGAGATGGTGTGTAGTGGTTGGAAACTAGGAAAAACTGTTGTGAATCTGTTCTTCTATCGGGTTCAGCATGATGATAAACTGTTACCGTTCATAAATGTTATCTGAGTATATCTGATCTGCTCTATATCAAGATTGTGAATATTAGAATTGTATAACCTTCTGAATACTATCACTTCGTGATCGTATTCAGGTTGAATTACTTATTCTTTATTACGCATTGAGTTCACAACTCATTTTGTTATGTTTGGCTTTCAGATGACCCACCGAACTAAACGAGATCGATGTCGCGACAGTTCGGTCAACTTTATTAATTTATGATGCTTAATATGAGATTATGTTGTTAATATGTTATGGATCTATGGTGTTTGAGCACCAAAACCTTTTTGGTGACTATTTGAAGTTCTATAATTAGGTTTATCTATCCTACTAACTTGTTAACGATTGGTATCGTGTTTGTAACTCTCTGAACTCGGCCTGAACGTCTAGGCCGAGGTTAGGGTGTTACAAATAAATGATAATTTAATAAAACTAAAAGCCATTTTCTTCATTATCTTCTTCTTCTAACTGAAATTAGGGTGTAGAAAAGCTATTTTAAAGCTTTCAAAGTTTTGGCTACTTCATTTGGCTAAATCGGTATGTATTTTCTCCCGTTTTTAATAATTTTTATATCTTTTAGATCGCTGCAACTAGGTCTAGCTAGGCCAGGGACTATTTGTCAAAACTGTAAAAGGTTTTAGATGTTGTCATTTATGAATACATGAGTATTGTGTTGTTTAAGGATAGATTTTGAATGTTTGATGATAGTTATACAAGTTTTGTTAAGTGATTTTTAATGAAAATGCAAATTAGGGATTAAATTGTGAAATGTGAAAACTTTATTGTTAAAATGTGAAATAAATGAAAAATATGGGCTGCTAGGGACCTAATTAAAATTCGACTACCATGGGTTGTAGATGAATTGCATAAAATTGTGTTTTTATGAAATAAGGTCTAAATTGTAAAACTGGTGAAACAAATGGGGCAAAAGTTTAAAAGTGCTTTAAGGTGTGTTTTGGACTAAATTGAATAGGGAGATTATTAAATAAGCTAAATTTGATATCATATAGATCAAGAAAAATGAAACTTGAAGTTAGATCGGAGAAAGAACAAGGTCTCGGATTAGTTGACTCGTGTTGTCATTTTTACATCCGAGGTAAGTTCGTATGTAATAACCATCGTTATAATTATGCTTTAAATGCTTTGATATTGCATAAATTGTGTATACGAGACTACAGTCGTGTTTGACGATGATTCGACTAATTATGTGCACTTAGTGTGCGAAATCAAGATAGCTTCAGCTATATATATATTTGCACTTAGTGTGCGAGATCGAGATAGCTTCAACTATATATATGTATATTGGCACTTAGTGTGTAAGATTGATACAGGTTCGACTATTTATTTGGCACTAGGTGTGCGAGTTTCCCGAGTATCCAAAAATATTTCGATTGGTTTAACGAATATGTCAAAAATGTGAATGAGTATCAGTCAAATACAGGAAGGTACAGGTATATACATGAACCAATTAATACACTGAAATGATGAAAAATTATAGAAATTACATCTAACTTGATAGATGCAAATGTGGTAGGTTGGTGATATATTATGAGATAGGTTATGTTATGTTTTTGGCTTAATTTGAGTTTATATGTTGAGTTGATATAAATGTTATATGAACTTACTAAGCTATAAAGCTTACTTTGTATATTTCTCTATGTTTGATAGTGAATTCAAAGCTAGCTCTGATTCGGGGATCGTCAGAGACTCCATCACATTATCCTACTATCACTTTGGTACCTTTTGAGCTTATGTTTTGAGTATATGGCATGTATAGGGACTTTGGTCATTTTGGTTATGAGATGATAATGATTTTGGTCATTTGGAATGGCTTGTAAATGTATATGTTTTGGTTTGTATATATAGTCATGAATGATGGCTATTTTTTGGTTGTTTTGGTATGCTAGAATCATGTAAATATATAAGTGTATGTGGCTTTTGTGATGTTTGGAATGGTTGAAATGCTGGAGAGTATAGATCAAATGATGCATATTTGTTAATGGTCATTTGATGATTTGAGAAGATAAAAATTATATGGATTTAGATGGCATAATATGATATTTATGTTTTGTATTGATTGATATAGAAATGATATGGCCTGTCTTGTGACTTGAGTATTTTGAAGATGGTGTTTTAAATGTACATGATTTATGTTTGAATTGGATGGTTTAAGTGTCTATTCTTATGCCATGAATTGTGCAATTTGGTTTGGTATAGGTTTGTGCAAGTTGGGTAGCAAAATGGCTTGGTAAATAGCCTATTTTTGTCCACACGAGCAAAGACACGAGCGTGTGTCTCAGCCGTGTGTAACACACGGTCAGATTACATAGCCGTGTGTCCCCTAGTGTTGAATTAGAATTCAAGTCAGTATGCTCCACATGGCCTTACACTCAGGTGTGTGACTTAGCCGTGTGACATAAGTCAGTATACCTTAGGGGTTTAGCACAGCCTAGCACACGACCTGGCACATGGGCGTGTATGACCATTTTTAGGGCACACAGGCGTGTGTGTTGGCTGTGTGACCCAAGTCAGAGAGTTACACGGGGTTAGACACAGGCTGGGACACGGCCATGTGCTCCTATTTTAAATGTCCACACGGCTGACACGGGCGTGTTTTTAGCCATGTGAGAGACACGGCCAAGCCACACGGACGTGTGTCCCCTGTTTTGAGAAAAATTTTCTAAGTGTTCTATGAGTTTTCAAAGTTTTCAGTTTAGTCCCGAACCACTTCTAAAGCATATTTTTGGGCCTCGTAGGCTCGTATTAGGGACATATTGATTGAGATTGAATGATAATTTCATAAAATGTGAAAATGTTTGCATAGTGAATGTTTAATTATTTTATAAGTCCGGTAATACTTCCTAACCCTATTCTGGCGTTGAATATGGGTGAGGGGTGCTATATTTATTGGTATCAGAGCTACAGTTTAGTCGATTCTCAGGCTAATGTAGCGTGTGTGAGAGTCTAGCTACACATGCTATATATAACCTGTGATAGTGTGATGACTCCTGACAATTTAAACTGTGTTTTTGTATAGAAAATGGATCCTAATTGACTTGTAGTTGATGATGTTGAGAGTAATGCGCCAGCTCCTACTCAAGGGCAGCGCCTTCTGAATCTAAAAATGTATCGAATAGTCACGAAGGGGAGGCTAAGGAAGATTTCTTCCAAATGATAAACGAGTGGTTCACATAATATGCCGAGAATATCTGGGTGTTCAGCAACCTCCACCCGCACCTAATCATCAACCTATTCTCGTAACTCCTCAAGGTGTGGTTGATGAATTCAGAGCTACTATTGATGATGATCCCGAGAGAGCTAAATTTTGGCTTGAAAACACTATTCGTGTAGTTGATGAATTGTCGTGTACACCAGCCGAGTGTTTAAAATATGTTGTATCACTTCTGAGGGACACTACATATTAATGGTGGAATACTTTGACATCCGTGGTACCGAGAGAAAGAATTACTTGGGATTTCTTTCAAGCTGAGTTTAAAAAGAAATACATCATTCAAAGATTCCTCGATCAAAAGCACAGAGAATTTTTAGAACTAAAATAAGGTCATATGACTGTGACTGAATATGAAAAAGAATTTGTACGATTGAACAAGTATGCTTGGGAGTATGTTTCCACCAAAGAAATATGTGTAAACAGTTCATTGATAGGTTGAATGAGGATATTAAACTTCTAGTTGGAATCCTAGAATTGAAAGAATTTGTTATTTAGGTTGATAGAGCTTGCAAAGCCGAGGAGTTTAGCAAAGAAAAGAGAAAAGCAGATTCAGAGGCTAGAGACTCGAGAAAAAGACTGATGAATAAGCCATATCAGTCTTCATTAAAAAGATCACAAGATTCGTATAGTTGATCCAATACTTCAGTGGGATATCAGCACAAAGATCGTGGAAATCAATACATGAGTCCTAAAGCTCAAGTTACTTTAGTCTCGAGAGTTGGCAGTGTGAGTAATAATAAACCTGAGTGTCAACAGTGCGGAAGACGACATTTGGGGAATGTTAGGGGAAAATAATAATAGAGTTTGTTACAAATGTGGTTCAAGAGATCATTTTATTCGGGATTGCCCAGAATTAGCTGAAAAAGATAAGATTCAGAATGCGAGACAGAGTAACATAGCCATTAGAGGGAGGCCACCGAGAAATGCTAGAAATGTGACCAGTAGTAGAGGTGTGACAAAAGATTCATCTATGGGATCTGAGGCCAGAGCACCTACTAGAGCTTACACTATTTACGCTCGTGAAGATGCGTCATCACCAGATGTTATTACTGGTGAGAATCTAGTGTCTAGTAAGAGTTTACCTGTTGACTCTACTGAGTTTGTAATAAAAGTATTGAACCCCATAGGCAAATATGTTCTAGTTAATAAAGTTTGCAAGAACTGTTCTTTAATGACTCGAGGTTACTGTTTTTCGGCTGATTTGATGCTATTACCATTTGAAGAATTCAATATAATTCTAGGTATGGATTGGTTGACTCTGCATGATGCTATTGTGAATTGTAGACGAAAGAACATTGAATTGAAATGTCAGAATAGCGAAATCATTCGAATTGAATCAAATGAATTGAGTGAATTGTCTACTGTGATTTCGTTTATGTTAACTCAAAGATGTGTCAGAAAAGGGTGCGAAGCTTATTTTGCTTATGTTTTAGATACAAAAGTGTCTGAATCGAAGATTGAATCAGTACCTGTAGTCTGTGAATATTCGGATGTATTTCCAGAAGAATTACAGGGGTTACCACTGATAAGAAAGGTTGAGTTTGCTATTTAGTTAGTACCGGGAACTTCACCGATATTGATAGCTCCGTATAGAATAGTTCTAACCGAATTGAAAGAGTTGAAATCTCAGTTGCAAGAATTAATAGATAGAGGTTTTGCATGACCTAGTTTTTCACACTGGGGTGCGCCTGTATTGTTCGTAAAGAAGAAAGACGGGTCAATGAGAATGTGTATTGACTATCGACAGCTCAACAAGGTTACAATAAAGAACAAGTATTTGTTGCCAAGAATAGATTATTTATTTGATCAGTTGAAAGGCACAACCGTGTTTTCGAAGATTGATTTGCGGTCTGGTTACTATCAGTTGCGAGTTAAAGATTCGGATGTGTCGAAAACTACTTTTAGAACGAGGTACGGACATTATGAATTCATTGTTATGCCTTTTGGATTAACTAATGCTCCAGCAGTCTTTATGGATTTGATGATCTGAATTTTTAGACCGTATTTAGACAGATTCGTTATTGTGTTCATTGATGACATTTTGATCTATTCACGTGATGAGTCTGAACATGCTGAGCATTTGAGAATTGTGTTACAAACTTTGAGAGATAAGCAACTATTTGCTAAATTCAGCAAATGTGAATTTTGGCTCTAAGAAGTCAGATTTTTGGGGCACATTGTTTCAGCAGAAGGTATAAGAGTTGATCCGAGCAAGATATCAACAGTTATTGATTGGAAACCACCGAGGAATGTATCCAAAGTTAGAAGTTTTCTGGGGTTAGCTGGTTATTATTGATGTTTTGTTAAAGGATTTTTGATGATTGCTACACCGATTACCAAATTGCTTCAGAAGGATGTGAAGTTTGAATGGTCCGAAAAATGTCAACAGATTTTTGATCAGTTAAAAGCATTGTTAACTGAAGCACCAATTTTGGTTCAACTTGAGTCAGGAAAAGAATTTGTGATTTACAGTGACGCGTCATTAAACAGTTTGGGTTATGTGTTGATGCAAGAGGGAAAAGTGATAGCTTATGCCTCGAGACAGTTGAAGCCGCATGAAAAGAATTATCCAACACACGATTTAGAGTTGACCGCTATTTTTTTCGCATTGAAAATTTGGTGACATCATCTCTACGGTGAAAAATGTATCATCTTTACTAATCATAGGAGCTTGAAATACATTATGACTTAGAAAAATCTTAACTTACGACAACGGAGATGGCTCAAGCTATTAAAAGATTACGAGTTAGTCATTGACTATCATCCAGGGAAAGCAAATGTAGTCGCAGATGCATTGAGTAGAAAATCATTATATGCTTTGCGAGCGATGAATACTCGATTGTCATTATCTAATGATGGTTCGATATTCGTGAATTGACAGTTAAACCAGTTTTTATTCAACAAATTTGTGAAGCTCAAAAGTGTGATACCGAGTTGCAAACAAAAAGAGTGCAATGTGAGTCGAATAGTGATTCAGACTATCAAATTAGAGCTGATGATTGTTTAATGTTCTGAAACAGAATCTGTGTACCAAAGAATTCCGAACTCATTCAGAAAATTTTGCACGAAGCACACAATTGTTGTCTATCTGTTCACCCGGGAAATACTAAAATGCATAGTGATTTGAAACAATTGTATTGGTAGTCGGGTATGAAATGAGATATTTCTAAATTTGTATCAAGATATTTAGTGTGTCAGCAAGTTAAAGCTGAACATCAAGTACCTTCGGGATTGTTATAACCAATGATGATACTAGAGTGGAAATGGGATAGAGTTACGATAGATTTTATATCGGGTTTGCCTCTGTCATTGAAAAGGAAAGATGATATCTGGGTTGTTGTAGATCGACTAACGAAGTCCGCACATTTCATTCCGGTACGTACTTACTATTCGCTTGATAAATTTGTTGAATTGTACATATCTGAGATCGTTAGATTGCACAGGGTGCTAGTTTCGATTATTTTCGGATAGAGATCCGAGGTTTACATCGCGATTTTGGAAGAAATTGCAAGAAGATCTAGGTACGAAGTTGAATTTTAATACAGCATTTCATCCGCAAACTGACGGTCAGTCTGAGAGAATAATTTAGATTCTCGAATATATGTGTAATATCCTGATTTTGGGCTTAGTCAGAATAGTAGTTTCGTGACCACAAAATTTGAGATAGAAATAATTATTTTATGATTATTTTGATGATTATGATATGATTGCATGACTGTGTGAAAATTTCGTGATGAAATTCTATGCCTAAAGTGTTTAAATTGAAAGTAGAGACTAAATCGAATAAGTTGTAAAATTTGCATTCTAGAAGTTTTTAGTATGAAATTGCATTGAAATATTAATTAAGAGGTCTTAAATAGTAATTTGACCAATTTTAAGTTCATGGAAAAAATTAGGACATGGAAGGAATTTTTGAAAGTTTAGTAGTAAGGGCATTTTGGTCATTTAGGGGTAAAATGAATTAAAATACAAAATTAAAAGCCAATTTTGCTCATCTTCTTGATGGAGGCCGAAATTAGCATGGGGGAAGCCATGGCTAGGGTTTTCAAGCTTTCCAAGCTCAATAGTAAGTGATTCCAAGCCCCGTTTTTAATGTTATTTAAGTTTTTGGAATCCCGGTAGCTCGATTAAGCTTATTCTAGCAATAATTTAAGCTAGGGTTCATATTTGGAAAAATACCCATAGGTGAAATGTGTTTATTTTGGTGTTTTATGGTAGAATATGAAGCTTGAAATTGTGTTAAACAACTTTTGCTAAGTGATTTTATGTAAAAACGAGTAAAACGACATAATCGGTAAAAATACCTAATGTTCATAAGTACATGTTAGAGTGAGAATTTGATGTTGCTATAGAAGGAAAAAATTATTATAATGTCATAAAACATAAGAAAATAGGCTGAAGTTTAATTTACGAGCTTTGGGGCAAAAGTGTAAATATGCAAAAGTTTAGGGGCAAAATTGTAATTTTTCCAAAATATGATTTTGGGTTAATTTGAATAATGTGAGCCCTAATTAGACTATATTTTAAATGATAGAGCAAGGAAAACTGAAATTCGGGCTAAAATGGGGAAAATACCAATTTGTGGACGAAATGGTAAAAGTAGCCATTTTCGCATACGAGGTAAGTTCATGTGTAAATAATGTAGCATAATTGTTATTTTTAAGTTATTGATGTTAATTATATGATATGCTGATTTTTAATCGTGAAATATTATGCTTTGTGGTTAATGTTGAGTAATATGCAAATTATGTTTACTACTTGATAAATATGAATTGCTACCGAGTATCGGTTTCGATATTCCCTGGAAGACAGCAAATGTCAGATCAAGGAAAAAAGCCCGTTTGAACCTTAGGAATAGATTAGGATACAAGTGAAATGTCACTAGGATGGTTGAGCATCCGAACTCGTTGAGTTGAGTCCGAGTTCACTTATGGATGCGAATTTTCGAACTCGTTGAGTTGAGTCCAAGTTCGAGAGATGTAACTAGGCATCCGAGCTCGTTGAGTTGAGTCCGAGTTCACTTATGGATGCGAATTTTCGAACTCATTGAGTTGAGTCCGAGTTCGAGAGATGTAACTAGGCATCCGAGCTCGTTGAGTTGAGTCCGAGTTCACTTATGGATGCGAACGCCCGAGCTCGTTGAGTTGAGTCCGAGTTCACTTATGGGCGGGTTACATGATTGCTTGATTACATATGTGGCACTTATGTGCAAATTATCCGTGTATCCGAATTATATTCCGATGTGTTCAACGGGTAAGTTCTACTCAAATGGAGGAATACTAGAGATGAAAGGGACATATTGGTAAGTGTTGTGAGATGGATACTTTGAATGTGTATGTACTTAACCCTCGAGTTGAAAACTCGATATATCAACAATGTGGTAAGATGATAAATGAAAATATGACATGAATGTCTTGATGATGATTATGCAAATGATATTTTATGTTTGCTTATATGGTTATGTTACTTGCTATTTGCGTGTGAACTTACTAAGCATTTATGCTTACTCCTCCTTTTCACTCCTTGTAGTTTTGACAAGTCACTTCGAAAATCGGAACGGTCGGAGGCTCGCTCACACTATCCGTATACCATCTTGGCATAATGGCTTGTATATTTTGAGTATGGCATGTATAGCACTATAATCATTTTGTATATATGGTCTTATGATATGGTTATTGAGTGATATGAAAATTCTTGGTAATGATTAGCCATTGGAATGGCTAATCATGATCATATTTGGTGTTATGTATGTCAAATTGCTAGCTAATCCATGGAAACCATGAAATAGGTAAAATTTACCATAAAATAGATTCAGACAACAATAGTGACGTGAATTTGAAAAATCACTAAAAATAGTAGAAATGGAATTAAATAATTAATAAGTTATGGAATCGAAGCTTGATGAGTCTATTTTCATATGGAATGAACAAAATAGGCATATAAATTATATTTTATGAGATATTTAAACTTTTGTGAAACAGGGCCAGAGTGATTTCTGGATCCCCTATTCTGACTTTAAAAATTCATAATAAATTTTAAAAAAATAATTAGAAGTTTTTATTTATATATACAGATTCCTTATTGAGTCTAGTTTTAATAGAAACAAACCTCATAGTCATTAAAATTTTTTATAGAGAGATATCTGATTCGTAATACACAGAGGTCAGAGTAGTCAAACCCTGAAACAGGGGAGATTTTAACTAATAAACTGTACTATTTGGATCAACCAAAAATTCTAGAAAAATATTAGTAGATAGAAATATGAGTCTAGTTTCATATAAAATTTATGGATCTTAATTTCGAGTTTCGTAACTTGAGATATGAATTTTTAAGCGACTATGACGCAGATTTTCAGCTTGTCTAAAAATTTTAAAAATTAAATTGTTTGAGCTGTTTAAGTAATGAATTAAGTCTGTTAACACCTCGTATTCGACTCCAGCGATGGTCTCGGGTACGGGGCGTTACAATATGCTTCGTTGTTGCGTGTTAGAATTTGAAGGTAATTGAGAGAAATATTTTTCGTTGGTTGAATTTGCGTATAACAACAGCTTTCAATCACATAAAGATGTCACCGTACGAAGCTTTGTATGGTCATAAATGCCGAACTCCATTGTATTGGACCGAGTTGAGTGAGAAAAAGATTCACGGAGTTGATTTGATCCGAGAGATTGAAGAAAAAGTTAAATTAATCAGCGACAGTCTAAAAGTAGCTTCAGATCGAGAAAAATCGTACCCAGATTTGAAATGAAAAGACATTGAATTTCAGATCGGTGATAAAGTATTTTTGAAAGTATCTCCGTGGAATAAAATCCTAAGATTTGGTTGTAGAGGCAAGCTGAGTCCGAGATTCATCGTGCCATATGAGATCATTGAAAGAATAGTGCCAGTGGCATATCGGTTAGCTTTACCGTCAGAATTAGAAAAGATTCACAACGTGTTTCATGTGTTGATGTTGTGCTGATATAGATCTGATCCATCACACGTGATTTCTCTGTCAAATATTGAAATTTAACGTGACATGACGTACAACAAAGAACCGATCAGAATTTTAGCTCGAGAGGTTAAAGAGTTGAGAAATAAACACATAGCTTTGATGAAAGTCTTGTGGCAATGTCATGGGGTCGAAGAGGCTACATGGGAACCTGAAGAAGCTATGTGTAAACAGTACCCTAACCTCTTTTCTGGCCGAAAATCCCTAAGGGGGGAGAGTTATAACAGCCCGTTTTTAGTCAAATCAGAACAGTGGTTTTGTAACCATAAATTTGAAATAAAAATAATTATTTTATTATTATTTTAATGTCTACAACATTATAATATGATTGTGTGAAGATTTCGTTAAGAAAATTTATCATTTGAGTGGTTAATTTGATAAAAAGGACTAAATCGCGTAAAGTGCAAAAGTGATGTTCTGTTAGCTAAAGGTGTCTAATAGCTATAGAACCTTAAATTTAAGGTCCTTAAGTAGTAATTAAACCATTATTAAGGTGGGTGGACATATATGGACATATTATCATGTATTTTTTATGGTTTTTAACTAAGGTTAAATAGGTAAATTAGTTAATAAATGATAATTTAATAAAACCAAAAGCCATTTTCTTCATTATCTTCTTCTTCTAACCGAAATTAGGGTGTAGAAAAGCCATTTTAAGGCTTTCAAAGTTTTGGCTACTTCATTTGGCTAAATTGGTATGTATTTTGTCCCGTTTTTAATGATTTTTATGTTTTGGAGATCGTTGCAACTAGGTCTAGCTAGCCCAAGGACTATTTTGCAAAACTGTTAAAGATTTTAGATGTTTTCGTTTATGAATACATGAGTATTTTGATGTTTAATGATAGATTTTGAATGGTTGATGATAATTATACAAGTTTTGTTAAGTGATTTTTAATGAAAATGCAAATTAGGGATTAAATTATGAAATATGGAAACTTTATGGTTAAAATGTGAAATAAATGAAAAACATGGGCTGCTAGGGACCTAATTGAAATTTAGCTACCATGGTTTGTGGATGAATTTCTTGAATTTGTATTTTTATGAAATAAGGACTAAATTATAATACTGGTGAAACAAATGGGGCAAAAGTTTAAAAGTTCTTTAAAGTGTGTGTTGGACTAAATTGAATAGAGGGATTATTAAATAAGTTAAATTTGATATCATATAGATCAAGAAAAGTGAAACTCAGAGTTAGATCGGAGAAAGAACAAGGTTTCAGATTAGTTGACTCGTGTCATCGTTTTTACATCTGAGGTAAGTTCGTATGTAATAAGCATCGTTATAATTATTCTTTAAATGATTTGATATTGCATAAATTGTGTATACGAGACTACAGTTGTGTTCGACGACGATTCGGCTAATTATGTGCACTTAGTGTGCGAAATCAAAATAGCTTCAGCTATATATATACTTGCACTTAGTGTGCGAGATCGAGATAGCTTCAGTTATATATATGTATATTGGCACTTAGTGTGCGAGATTGATACAGCTTTGGCTATTTATTTGGCGCTAAGTGTGCGAGTTTCCCGAGTATCCAAAAATATTTCGATTGGTTTAACGAATATGTCAAAGATCTAAATGAGTATCAGTTAAATAAGTGAAGGTACAGGTATATACATGAACTGAGTAATACACTGAAATGATGAAAAATTATGGAAATTACATCTAATTTGATAGATGCAAATGTGGTAGGTTGGTGATATATTATGAGATAGGTTATGTTATGTTTTTGGCTTAATTTGAGTTTATATGTTGAGTTGATATAAATGCTATAGGAACTTACTAAGCTATAAAACTTACTTTGTGTATTTCTCTGTGTTTGATAGTAAATTCAAAGCTAACCCGGATTCGGGGATCATCAGAGACTCTATCACATTATCCTACTATCACTTTCGTACCTTTCGAGCTTATGTTTTGAGTATATGGCATGTATAGGGACTTTGGTCATTTTGGTTATGAGATGATAATGATTTTGGTTATTTGGAATGGCTTATGAATGTATATGTTTTGGTTTGTATATATAGTCATGAATGATGGCTATTTTTTGGGTTGTTTTGGTATGCTAGAATCATGTATATATATGAGTGTATGTGGCTTTTGTGATGTTTCGAATGGTTGAAATCAAATGATGCATATTTTTTAATGGTCATTTTGATGATTTGAGAAGATAAAAATTGATATGGACTTAGATGGCATAATATGATATTTATGTTTTGTATTGATTGATATAGAAATGATATGCCCTATCTTGTAACTT
Source organism: Gossypium anomalum (assembly GCA_025698475.1). NCBI lineage: Eukaryota > Viridiplantae > Streptophyta > Magnoliopsida > Malvales > Malvaceae > Gossypium > Gossypium anomalum. The sequence goes on along the minus strand of CM046968.1, from coordinate 52,870,718 downwards.
GAGTGTATTGAAGATGATGGTATAAATTTGCATGATTTAGGTTTGAATTGGATGATTTAAGTGTCTATTCTTATGCCATCAATTCTGCAATTTGGTTTGGTATAGGTTTGTGCAAGTTGGGTGGCAAAATGGCTTGGTAAATAGCCTATTTTTGTCCATAGGAACAGAGACACAGGCGTGTGTCTCAGCAGTGTGTGACGCACGGTCAGATTACATGGCCATGTGTCTCCTAATGTTGAAATAGAAATCAAGTCAGTATGCTCCACACGTCCTCAGACATGAGCGTGTGACTTAGCCGTGTGGCATAAGTTAGTAGACCCTACAAGCTTGGCACGGCCTAGCACACTACCTGGCACACGGGCGTGTATGGCCATTTTTAAGGCACACGGGCTAGCCACACGAGCGTGTGTGTTGGCCATGTGACCCAAGTCAAAGAGTTACACAGGGTCATACATGGGCTGGGACATGGCCATGTGCTCCCATTTCGAATGTCCACACGACTTATGACACGAGCGTGTCTTTGGCCGTGTGAGAGACATAGTCGAGCCACACCTGTTTTGAGAAAAAATTTCTAAGTGTTCTACGAGTTTTTAAAGTTGTCAATTTAGTCTCGAACCACTTCTAAAGCATTTTTTGGGCCTCATAGGCTTGTATTAGGGACATATTGATTGACATTGAATGATAATTGTATGAAATGTGAAAATGTATGCATAGTGAATGTTTAATTGTTTTATAAGTCCGGTAATGCTCCGTAACCCTAGTCCGGTGTTGAATACAGGTGAGGGGTGCTACATGGACCATGGTACTGTTTAAATGTAAGACCATAGTTGGGCTATGGTATTTAAACAGAAAGACCATAACTGGGTTAAGGTACCTTGAACGTAAGACCATGGTTGGACCATGGCAGTATATATATGTGTAAGACCATAGCTGGGCTATAGCATCCTGATGATAAGATCATAACTGGGTTATGGCACAATGAATGTAAGACCATGGCAGGGCCATGGCAATATATGTGTAAGACCATAGTTGGACTATGGCACAAAGAAAATGATGTACTCAAATCCGTAAGACGTTCTCTAAATTTACAATGATTGGTATGTATTATGTGGAATTAATGTGGAAGAATTTAAATAGTTATTGATTTTAAGCTTAATTAAGTGAATTCATCAATCGAAGTTGTGATTGGCAGGTTGATGTTTAAAAGGGTGAAAAAAGTAGCCTTAAAATAGCTTATTTTCATCCACATGGGCAGAGACACGGGCGTGTGTCTCAGCCGTGTGTGACACACGGCTTGGCACATAGGCGTGTGGTCTGGCCATGTGTCCCCTGCACCTTGAAATTTCAAAATAGAATGCCTAGGTTTTTACACACGACCTAGCACATGGGCATGTGGCTTGACCGTGTGACCTCTTCTCCTTGCACACGGCCTAGCTCACGGGGCGTGCGATTGGCCGTGTGACCCAAGTCGGTCTAATCATATGTCCAATCATTCTCTCCGCTAGCTCATTGAGACTAGAAATGAATTACATGTTGAATCAAATGAACAAAAATGGATAGAAATTGTAAAATTAGAGAAATGAGAAACATTTGAAAATGAATATAGTTTCTCTAAATAGAAATAACCTCAAAAATATTTTATCATGTTTTAAATGATTAATTAATTAATTAATTAAAGTTCGAAAATAGAATTAAATTAATTGGTTATTGTGAATCCGTTAAATGTAGAAATATTAAATATATATTCTCATAATTTTTTTACGGTAAAGTTGTAATGATTTAAACGAAATTAGAATCGAGTTGAGAAAAGTATTTGATTGGGAAATTAAGTAATTAATTAAAATTAATTTATTATATTTATTTTGGGAAATAGAAATACATGTATTGAGTTGTATTGAATTGTATTGGATTATAAAGTAATAGGGTAAAAATCCAGGAAGTACTTATAATTGGACCTAATACGGGAGATGCCCAAAAGCCCCTAATGTTAATACTAGGGACGAAAAACCCTAGTATATTTAACTAGGGTTGTCGCCTCCCCCTCTAATCCTAGTTAGACTATAATTTTATTTTTCTATTGAAATAGACTTCTACTAATTCAACAAGAGTTTTACTTCTTCTCCCTATAAATAGATGGCAATAGTAGGGCTAAATACACAACTTTGAGATATTGTTATTCTACCCGAAAATAGTGAGATTTTATTTTCTATGTAAAAATTCATTTTTTTGAAATAACAATTTTGTCGGTTTTTATTAGAGAGATTTGCTTTCCTACTGAAAGTAAAGTAAATAATTTATGGTTGTGTTTGATTCAAATTTGCTCGAGCCCATACTTGAAATAGTTCGTGGAATAAGAATAGCGGAGAAGGTTGCTCGGTTGAAAGTCGATACGATAAGGGTTCGTCTAGTTGAAAACATGGGCACGAATTCGGTAAAGGGTTTATTGCTATAAATATCACAAATCAACTCAGTTTTCAAAATTTTAATTTTTCGCTGTACAAGAAATCCGTTTTCGAACTAGATTTTTTCCAGCACAAACTTTGTGGGAAAAGTTGTGATGCAAACTGGGTTGTTAAATCGAGTAAATGCTATGGATGAGGTACATCTCAAACACTTTCCTAGTGTTTTACATTATTACTTACCATTAGCTTAGAAAAGACACAGGGTCCCTTTTAGAGTTTTGAAGAAGTAAGCCGAGGGGCTTACGAACCAAAGTTAGCGACAATACTCAAGGTTAACCCAGTGTTCAATGTGAGTGTGCTGAAGCCGATTTGTGAGGATCAATGGGGATTCCAATCGAGGCAAGTCCCAATGGGGTTAAGAGCGGTGGGCTTTTGCAATTGAGATGTACAAAAGAGATAAACAGTTCAAGTTAGACGACGATAGAGAAGACAACACAGGTCCAAACTAACTCATGAAATCATTTATTATTATAAAATACTCTTAAAACATAAATAAATTAAGAAATCGACAAAGAGTCACTCACTTTCCAAGAGAAATTGCTAGTGGCGAGTGGAGTTTCAATGATGACAGACATCATTATTTGTCCATCACAACTTATGAAGACAACAAAGATATCTACAAAATAGATTTAAAAACTGAAAAGAAAAATAATACATTGAGTGGATAAAAAAAAAAAAGGAGAGCACTGGTAGGAGGAAAAAAAGACTGAACAGTAATAATCCCGAAGGTTGACACTACGTTGAGCAAAACAAGAAAGAAAAAACAAACAATTTAGAGAAAACAAATTTTCTTATAACTGTTAGTTTAAGTTGATATCAAATACATGTTCCTACATTATTGACTATTAAAAACAGTAAAGTTTGTCATAATTTATTGGTTGTCTTTCTTTAATAAATGACGAATTGTTTTCTTCTAACTTTTTTTTTCTCTTTATATTCTAAACAAAATACGAAACAACAAAAAAAAAATTTTATTGCATTAAGTTATCATTATTTAATATATATATATATATATATATATATTTAGAATGACTGCAATAATACAAAGGTTAGTGGCAATAAAGAGTTAGTCTTATGTAAGAGTTGAGGTCACATCACTTGAATGCCTATCAAATTGAGTGTAATAAAAATTTTAAATACAAATAAAAACTAATAATAAAATTATTATTTATGTACTATTAACATAAAATTTATATTTGTATGGACTCCACCTGGTTGATGGTGGACATATAATTTTAAATGGATTTGGCTCGTTAAAAAAGGAAACTTGCATTTTTTATTAGTGAGTCTTGTTTTAGTTATTTTAAGGTTTTATTCATTATTTCGCCATCGAATTATATCCTCTCTCTTTTTTTTTTTATATCAGTACATAATTTTTTTCCTCATTTTAATATTTGAATTAAGTCCATTACACTTTTCTGATCTTTATTCATGTGGATTGGTAATTATTGCATTGGCCAAGCATTCATCAGGTGTTGATAAGATAATTTTTTTAAAAAAAATGATAAAAAAGTATTAAAATTCATAAAAATATTTTAAAATATATAAATTGTACAAAATATATAACTTGAAATGAACTAATAATAATAACACAAGAAATATATATGATGTAGATATATAATTGATGGAAGTAATAAAGTATGCATAATAAAATTAAAATGTGTAAAAATATTAAAATAAAAGTTTTGCTAAGTAGTAAATTAAAGATTTTATTAATGTAATTGGTTCGGGTTCAAATTTCACCATATACATATTTTTTATTCTTTTTTATACAATGCCTAGAACTACCAACTCTTAAATAGGAGGATAAATGCGCTTCAACGTGCTCAAATACATGTCCTCCTGCACTAAATGTCGATGTTAACCAAGTTAAGTGATACGGCCACGACCCGAGACCCTCCTAGAGTTGGCGTGGAACCTTGGGAAATGCCATTGTGGTTTATCGAGAGTTCATGGAAAAGCAAGCCAAGCAAACCTCACAACCTGATTCGAGCTCATCTAGCTCACACCTAGCTCATTGAGCTCATTTCAAGACGTTTTAGTTTATACATAGCTTGCTGGAAAAAACATTTAATTTAGTTTTAGTTAAATTAGTTTATTCAGCTCAAATAATTAAAGTTACGTTTTTAATGTGTCATAATCTGGACATTTTAATTAAAGTTTAATGTGTCTTAGTTTAATACATATTTAATAGTTGTTTAATAGTTATTTTAATGTGTCTAAGTGTTAAATTCATGTTTTAATTAATTTTGTCTAGCCGAATTTAATTTGTCTTGGCCAAATTAACTAGCTGAATTTATTTGTTTCAGGTACATGCATGGATGGCATAAAGATGGTGTGCTGATGGTTGCCCTCCCCCAAGAAACTATTTGGTCATTGCAAAAGCCAAAAGTGAGCTAATGCTTCTTTTCCCAAGCTGTTGATTTCTCTTCCCCAAGCTATCCAACTATTTGCTTAAGTGTTTTCACATTACTGGAAGTTCCATTCACATTCATGGTTGTTTGGTTTTGAGCTTTCACACCCAAGGGTTGCTCAAATTTGTTTGTTCACACTCCAAGGCTGTTGAAGTGCCCCAAGCTGCCATTTAAAGTCCAAGACCCTCCAAATATTCAAGGCAGCTCCTTAAAAGCCTTTTACACCCCTGGCCAAACCTAGCCTAGTCCATTCAGCTCCTACTTAATTTTATTTAACTTAAGCTGATTGGAAACATCGAGGGACTTGTCCATTGGCGTCACCAACACTAGAGAAGATTCAAGGAAGTTTCCAGCACCTTAAGTGATGTATAAGTCTCGAGTCAATGCTTTTACATAGTATTGGTTCATTCTTGTCCTTAAGTTTCCTATCCATCCTAGCCTTCGTTTTCCCTTACTTATTTTATTTTCTAACCGAACCATTATCCAATTGACTCGTAAACCCCTTGAACCAACTTGCAACCATTGTTGAGCTACAACTTAGCCAAATATCCTACTACGCCACTTGTTAGATTTGTAAAATAAGTCTAAAATAAAACTGAATAAACCAGGATCTATCATGTCAAATCATCAAGAATAAATCAAGAACAAAACTAGATACGGAAGCGTACATGAATTCATGGATTCCTTGAAACTTTCTAGATCTTGGGGATTTGATCTTTCAAATTAGCACAAAAGAAATTCAGAGAATATCTGCTTTCTCTTTCCTAATGATGGGATATTAGAAAAGATATCTTATGTATAATTTGGGGACCATAACCCTAATATTTCTAACCTTAGCATATTAGTTCTAATCAAACTCTAATTAGCCCATCATTAATTAGAATTTGATTAGAAGAGTATCTACACATATTTGACCCATACTTTATTTAATAATTAAAAGCCCAATAAAATTCTAACCAAATTAGATCACTTTTAACTTGGGCTAACCTATCTTGATAGTAAATAATAACATGTAATTATCCTTCTTATATATGTGATGTCCAAATTTTCCAACAATCTCCCACTTGGACCACATATATATACTAATTACTTTATAATTTCATGTCATTATATAACCTTATGAGCTCAAAATTTTACTATCATATCTAAAAGGCATTCCGAACAATCTCGTCCATTAATTATGTTAACATAGAACCAAGGCGACTTTCATTACAAATATCGTAACTAAATCCATCCATGATCACGTATATTAACACAACCAAATGACATAGACCAAGTGTGGATGTGTAGCATGGAAATTACATTCAATATGATCTAAACATGTCTATTTCCAACTGGTCCTCTTCAAACTTAAGTGAGGTCAATTTCAAAATAATAAACAGAGTGAATAAATCGAATACTTCATTTTTGATTAGAAAATAACCAAATATATAAATGTTTGAAATATAAACTCTCACTAAATCATGATATCCTCAAACAATGTAACACCCATGTGAGTAGTGTGCTCATGAAAGACCTTGGGTGGTAAACCTTTTGTGAGCAGATCCTCTATCATGGAGTTTGTCCCAATGTGCTTTATGGATATTTGACCATTTTGCACTTTTTCTTTTACAACTAGGAACTTTATGTCAATATGCTTTGACTTAGATGAACTCCTGTTGTTATTGGAATACAGCACTACTGACTTATTGTTACAAAATAATTTGAGTAGTCTTTCTACATTCTCCAAAATGCATAGCCCTGTGACAAAGTTCCGCAACCATATTCCATGGTTTGATGCCTCATAGCATGCTACAAACTCTACTGCCATTGTGGATGAAGCTACAAGTGTCTGTTTGACACTTTTCCAAAATATAGCTCCTCCGGCTAACAGGTAAATATAACTTGATATAGACTTTCTACTATCTTGGCATCTAGCGAAATCAGAATCAGAATACCCTAAGACCTCCAAAAGATCTGATCTCTTATAAGTAAGCATGTAATCTTTTGTTCTCTGAAGATATCTCATAACCCTTTTGGCCGCTATCTAATGGTCTATACCAGGGTTGCTTAGATATTTGCCTAACATCCCAACAATGTACGTAATGTCTGGACGCGTACATACTTAAGCATACATTAAACTCCCAATAGCTAATGCATAGGGAATCTTTTGCATTTCCTGAATTTCAAGGTTACTTTTAGGGCATTGAGTAAGACTACATTTGTCTCCTTTAGTGACAGGGGTGTCACCTGGTCTACAACTCTACATGCCAAACCTTTTGAGTACTTTATTGATATAGCTCTTTTGTGATAATCTAAGAATACCTCGAGATCGATCTCGATGTATCTAATTCCTAAAACAAAAGAGGCGTCCCCAAGATCTTTCATCTCAAATTGCTTGGATAAAAACCTCTTGGTTTCGTGCAATAAGCTTATATCATTAGTGGTAAGCATAATGCCATCAAGATATAAAACCAGAAATAAGTACTTACTCCCATTGAATTTGTGATACATACAATCATCAACAATATTCATCTCAAAACCAAATGAAATAATTATTTGATGAAACTTATGGTACCATCGACGGGAAGCTTGTTTGAGTCTATAGATGGATTTTGTCAATTTGCAAACCATATTCTTTGAATCTTTCGACTCAAAATTTTCTAATTGCACTATATAAATTGTTTCTTCAATGTCGCTATTAAGAAACACAGTCTTAACATCCATCTGATGTAACTCAAGATCAAAATGAGCAACAAGCACCATGATTATCCTGAAGGAGTCTTTTGATGAAACTGGAGAGAAAGTCTCTGTAAAATCAAGACCTTCTTTTTGAGTATATCCTTTAGCTACAAGACGCGCCTTATACCTCTCCATATTACTATTTGCATCTCTCTTGGTTTTAAATATCCATTTACAACCAAATGGTTTTGCACCTTCAGATAATAGGACAAGTTCTCAAACTTTATTGTCTTGCATAGGTTTATACTCATTTTTCATGGCATCAATCCATTTTTGAGAATTAGAACTTTTCATGGCTTGATGAAAGTTGATTAGATCATCTTCCATCATTCCATTATCATCCTCATATTCTTGGAGAAATACAATATAATCATCTGGAATAGCATTTCTCCTTTCTCTTGTGGACCTCCTCAATGGCACTTCTTGAGGTTGTTGAGTTTGGTCTTTTGGAATAATTACCTCATTTTGAATGAGGAGTTGTTAAACATTGTCTTGTAGAGGTTCTGGATTCACTTCTTGATCAATGATAGGTATAAGAACCTGAACATCGTCAAAAGTGATAGTAGGAATTGAGTTAGAATCTAATTCCTCCTTAAAAGCAATGTCCTAACCATATTTTTCCCCCCCAAACTCAACATCCTCAAAAAATGTTACAGTTCCTGTCTCAAAAATATTCTTTATTATGGGATTATAAAATTTATAGCCCCTAGATCGCTCAGAATAACCAATAAAGTAGCTGCTTACTATTTTGGAGTCCAATTTCTTTTTATGTGGCCTATAAGGCCTTGCCTCAGCTGGACATCCCCAAATGTGAAAGTGCTTTAAACTAGGCTTTTTACCTGTCCAAAGCTCATAAGGTGTTTTTGCAACTGCTTTATTGGGTACTTTGTTCAGAATGTAAGCTGCTGTCTTTAATGCTTCTCCCCAGAGGGACTCAGGTAAGGTAGAATGAGCAATCATACTGCTTACCATATCTTTAAAATTTCTATTTCATCTTTCAGCTACACCATTCATACTAGGTGATCCTGGCATGGTGTACTGTGGGACAATACCGCATTCCTCTAGGAATTTCGTAAATGGTCTTAGACATTATTCACTAGAGCCATCATATCTACCGTAGTACTCACCACCACGATCAGATCTTACATTTTTAATCTTTTTGTTGTGTTGATTCTCAATTTTAGTTTTATAAGTTTCGAACACGTCCAAAGACTAAGATTTCTCATGAAAGAGATATAGGTACCCATAACGTGAGTAATCGTCTATGAATGTTATGAAATATTGTTGACCATTCCAGGATGCCGTAGGGAATGGCCCACAGATATCTATATGAATTAATTCTAAGACATTTGAAGATCTGTTTTCACTTAATCTCTTGGTTTTGGTCTGTTTTCCCTTAATGCAATTGACACAGACATCAAGGTCTGTGAAGTCAAGGGACTCTAAAATACCATCAGACACAAGGCGTTCAACATTAACTTTTGAGATATGACCCAAGCGCCTATTCCATAATGATGCTGAATTTTCCTTATTTAATTTGGGTTTAATACCACGTGATTCCACATGCAAGGTTTCATTATAGGATGCAACTATTTCTAGCAAATAAAGGTTGTCATAGGTATTTAAATAACCAGTTCCAATAACATTTGAATTTAAAGACAAATTAAATTGATTGTTTTTGAATGAACAATAATATCCAAATTTGTCCAACGAAGAAACAGAAACTAAATTTCGTCTAAATGACGGTACAACAAAAGTGTCTTTTAAATCCAAATAAAAACCAGTTCCTAATAACAACCTAAAATGCCCAATTGCTTCCACTTCTACTGATTTTCCATCGCCCACAAAGATGTGTCTTTCACCATCACTTGGCTTTCGGTAACTCAGGCAACCCTGCATAGAAACACTTATGTGAGTAATAGCACCAGAATCTATCCACCAAGTGTTTCTAGGTACTGAAGCTAAATTAATCTTAGAACAGACCAAATTAAGAATTATACCTTTCTTTACATGCCAAGTATGATATTTAGTACAATCTTTCTTTACGTGTCCAGACTTACTACAAAAGAAACAACTCTCTGTAGCTTATTTTTGTTTCTTTTGAGCTGGACCCTTAACAACTTCATTATGATATTTTCTTTTCTTGCCCTTGTCCTTAGGGGCATTGGCCAAATGAGCACTTTCAGACTTATCACGCTTCAACCTTTCTTCCTCTTGCACATAATGAGAAATGAGCTCATTTAAGGTCCATTTCTCTTTTTGACAGTTATAACCAATTTTAAATTGGTTAAACTGTGCAGGAAGCGATTTCAAAACCATAAGAACAAGCAATTCCTCAAAAAGCTCGATCTTAAGTGTCTTAAGTCTTGAAGTAGTATGGAACATCTCCATAATGTACTTCCTTACGTTTCCTTGACCTTTATACTTCATAGACATCAAAGAAGTCAGAAGTGGTGTCATCTCAACCTTATCGTTTTTAGCAAAACGTTTCTCAATTTCATCAAGGAAACCTTTGGCCTAAGTAATCTCTTAAGATTCTGTGCCCCTAAAGGCTTCTAGAATGTTGTGCTTCATGGTCATTAGACTCATGCGATCTGAATGATCCCACCTCTCAAAGTCCTTCTTAATATCAAGGGTACTTTCCGCAGTAAGAGGTGCATGTTGTTCTTCCCTTAGTGCAAGGTCTATGTCCATACAACCAAGCACTATAAGTAAGTGTCTTTTCCATTCCTTAAAATTAGTTCCATTAAGCGTGGGTATAGAATTTATATTAGCAGATATTGTGGCAACAGAAGATGAATTAGCTGAATAGAGAACAAAAACAAGCTTAAATCAATATTCATAAGTAAACAATAAATTCAAGATAATGGCTAATCTCATCTCAAGATACCAAACACTACATTAATATGAAGTCTTTGGACAGTAATATTAACAGTAAGTGGTACTCTTGTTATCGTAATCAAACATTGACAATAAACTATGTCAAGCAATGAATTAATCTTTGGACTAACTTATTGCTCACATAAAATACCTTATAATTGTCATACATTTATCACCACAGATGTCGTTGTAATTCTGCCAAATATTAACTTACCTTTGGGTCAATCAATAAACGCATGAATTACAAAAACATATAATCATCTTAATATTTCAAATAAACTAATCTTCACAAAAAAGGTCACTTTGGCGGCATTTTGTTTCAACTAATTTATTTAAAATATTAGACATCCTTAATTAAAAGCCAAAATCTAAATTTATTTATTCCAAAATATTTACCTTAATTTTATCTTTCAATCAAATTAAAAGATAAACATATATATATTTATATAATTTTTCAAAACATTAAACCAATCAAAGCTTGCATATATTATATATTTATATATATAAACAAAACATATATATGAATCAATTTCTCTCTCTCTATATATATATATTTATATATATATATATATATTTATAGGATTAAAATAATAATAATCACATGCCTTGCAAATACACAGGAACTGAATCGCAATATTTTCAAATAAAACTTAAAAGCGTAGGTATCAAATAATATTACACAAATATTTTAAACTTTATAATTGAATCTATTAATTCAAAAATCACCCAATTTTTTTTTTAATATGAATTCAAGATAATAAAAAACTTTAATATAAATCTTCAAAAAATAATATATATATATCCGAAATATAAAACCCATGAAATTTCATGAATCAATTATTCAAATGAAGAACCTAAATCAATTCCCAATGATTCGATACGAAGAGGCTCGGGTGACACTTGTTAGATTTGTAAAATAAGTCTAAAATAAAACTGAATAAATCAGGATCTATCATGTCAAATCATCAAGAATAAATCAAAAACAAAACTAGATGCGGAAGCGTACCTGAATCCATGGATTCCTTGAAACTTTCTTGATCTTGGGGATTTGATCTTCCAAATTAGCACACAAGAAATTCAGAGAATATTTGCTCTCTTTTTCCTAATGATTGGATATTAGAAAAGATATCTTATGTATAATTTGGGGACCATAACCCTAATATTTCTAACCTTAGCATATTAGTTCTAATCAAACTCTAATTAGCCCATCATTAATTAGAATTCGATTAGAAGAGTATCTACACATATTTGACCCATACTTTATTTAATAATTAAAAGCCCAATAAAATTCTAACCAAATTAGATCACTTTTAATTTGGGCTAACCTATCATGATAGTAAATAATAACATGTAATTATCCTTATTATATATGTGATGTCCAAATTTTTCAACACTTCAAGTAAGAACGATACTTCTCAGATTTAACGATCGGGCACAACTACTACTCGAATACTTCTGCAACTCGACTCAATTAGTTTTTATTGATTTTTTAATGAAAAGACTCGAATAATATAACTTATTTTAATTACAGATGGATAATTTTATATTTTTTCTAATCGAATTGGTGATCGGATTGAGGTGACACCAACTTAATCAAAATCTTAAATAAATAATATAGAGTTGGGTGGCAGAATAAGAAAAAACCCAAAAGGGTCCGTGTTAAATGTTGATAATATATGGTGCTATTTGAAAGCATTGGTCTCTTTCAACAACCAGTTATATTGTATTTTCCAGAATCAATTCACATTTTTCAGATTTAACCATTTGTTTGGGGGGTTTTGAAAACATAACTCTTTGATCATAAGCTTCCACAACCATATGTACCTTCGATTCGAAACCCTACAGAAAAGTAAACAAAAAGGTTTACTAGGATCGATTTTCATTTTTGGGTTTCGAAAATATGCCTCTTCAGTTATTGTTCTTAGCCTTCGAAATGGTGAAAGTAAGTGTTAACCCAATTTCATTTCTCAATATCCTTCAAGGTTCTCCGTAAGCTAATGCTCGATTCACCTTTTCGACCTTCGACTACCATACTTTGAGAAAAAAGAAATATTTCTACTCTTTCGAACAAGAAAATGAATTCATTCTTAGCAGTCTGCTGGAATATTTCAGAGGATTCACTTTAGGGTTCACTTTTCTTTTGGGAATTAGCATTAGTTTGATTATTGCTTTTGGGTTTCCATTCTCTTTTTCTGCAGTATTAGTTGTTCTTTTAATTCAACTTTTATTTAATTGTTAACTGTATTTTTTTATTCTCATTAATTAAAAACTTTTGAAATTTGAATTTTTTTGCCAATAGGCATCAAGCCATGTGTATTGCAAGGTCTAGTGTTGATGTTTTCCAGTGTGCCAACATCATTCACCATTAACCATTAACGATTAAATAAGTCAATGACAATTTTCTTTAACGGAAGAAATTAATTATGTGTAAAGTTCAATTGTGTGAACATTTTTAAGGGTTTAATTAATTTTTTATTTTTTTAATTAGGGACTTTTTAAACCTTTAATAGTTTAAATGTTAATACAAGCTATGTTCAATTTTCTCTTAATACGACCTTCTATTTTTCGATAACACGTCTTTTTTTCATTTGCTAGTGGAGCATGTCTCTTTTCTTTGAAATTTAGGGTTTCAAGTAGTTTTATTTGGTTTGGTGGTGTGATCAACGATGATGGAGGCTGATTTAGCAAATCTGAATTTGGTGGATAAGGAGGAACCGATTTAGTTTGGTAAAGATCTTAATGGGACTGAGGAAGACTATTGGTTCTATCTGGTGGGGAAAGCATTAACTGATTGTGTGGTGCACTTCCTTCTCTAAAAAGAACTTTGGCTGATTTATGGCATCTGTTGGAAAGAGTTTCAATCACGGATATTAGTGTGAAAAGTTACTTATTTCGATTTTACTATGAGGTGGAAATAAAAAGGGTAATAGATGGTATGCCTCGGTCTTTTAATAGACATCTTATTATCTTTCATCGATTAAGTAGAGAGGAAGATCCGTTACAAGTTTTTTTGGTTTATACTAAATAAGAAGGGATATGCTTATTTCCAGTATGAGAGATTAACGATATTTTGTGGGGGAGGTTAGGCCATAGTGAGGGTTTATGCCCGATAAAGATGAAAATAGGAGTTTAGGATGTTGAGTTTGGTTAGGATGTATCGTTAAGGGCACAGTTGCGAGGGAGGCTTTGGTGGAAAGTAGGTAGCTCCGAAAGAAAGGTTCAATTGGTCTGCAAGGGGGTGGTATTACACATGGCGTGGATGTGGATAGGTGTAATGAGGGTAAAGAGGGAGTTTTGACTAAACAAGGGGATTAGAGACAGAGGCAAATGATATCTAGCTCTAAGGATAGCCCTATTGAGCAATGTGGTGGGAAAAAGCAACAACGAACCTTGGGAGGGAAAGCAACTAATTATGGTTCTACTGGTTCTTTGAATGAGACTAATGAGATATCGATGACAGCTGGTTAGCAAGTCGATTAGAAGCAATGAAAATTTTAATTTGAAACATTTGTGGATTGGGGTATTTATGAGCGGTCAATCGTCTCAAGGACGAGGTATGAGTAGCCCTAGATTTTATTTCTAATTGAGACAAAATTGAGTGAAATAAGGATAGAGCGTGCTTGTCTTAAGTGTGGATTTATTAATTGAATAAATGTGGGAGCCTATGGTTTGTTGTTGGGGGTGAAGGGATGAGTATGTGGTGTAATTGAGGAGTTTTTCATCTAGTTATATTGATATGGAAGTTTAAGAAAAAGAATGAATGTTTGCTTTGAGGCTTACAGGGTTTACAGAGCACCAAAAGAACATAAAAGAGGGGAGTTATGGGATTTACCAAGGATATTAGGGAGTTTTCAAGAGTTGCCAAGGTTAGTAGTGAGGGATTTTAATGAAATTATGTTATCAATCGAAAAAAGGGGGTCGGCTAAGAAATGAACGAAATACGGCTCATTTCAGAGAAGTCTTGGAAGAATGTGATCTTAGTGATATAGGGTTTTTAATGAGATAGTACACATGGGAAAAGGGTCATTTAGCGGAGAATAATGTTCAAAAAAGAATTGAGAGAGGGGTTGCTAATTCGGCTTGATGGGAGATTTTTCCAAGCACTTGCCTTACGCTTATTCATATTACCATCCGATCTTGGTTGATTTGAGAATAGCTAGTAACAGAAATGTGGTATAGGGAAAATGGGGTTTCAGATTTAATGCGAACTGAATTTGGAGGACTGTCGCAAGCATCAGGTGAGAGGTTTTTGGGAGGCGAATATTGATTATGTGCCTACAAAGTTGGGAAAGCTAGGGAAGGTTCTTAAGAATGAGATAGGGCGTATCTCATCTGGTAAAAAATGCACGACAACTGCGTTGAATTTAAGAATGGAAGGTCTAAGTGTGGATGACCCGGATGATGATATTTTAGCAGAATTGGAAGAGGTTAAGTTAGCTCTGAATTTGAAAGCTGATAAAGAGGAGTTGTTTTGGGAACAACGAGCAAGGGAAAACTAGCTTCTGTTTGGGGGATAAAAATATGACTTCTTCTTCTTTTTTTGCATAATCTAGCAAATCAACAACAAAAATAGAATACAGTGAGGAAGCTGAAAGGGCCAATGGAGAATGGCTAGAAGGGGAGGAGAAGATGGCAAAAACAACAAGTGATTATTTTTTAGAGATGTTTACTGCATCACAAACAATTTGTTGTAACAATGTATTTTCTAGGATGCCGATATGTATTACATAGGGTATAAATAATGAGCTTATTGTGAATTATCAAGTAGAAGAAATTGTGTAAGCTGTAAAAAGCATGGCACTATTAAAGGCATCAGGTATGGATGGTTACCCTACGTTTTTCTATCAAAATATTGACACATTGTGGGAGAGTAGATATCTTAGAATTGTTTAAAGGTTTTAAATGGGAGGAAGGAGGTAGAGGATATCAATAGTACTAGTATTGTGCTTATCCCAAAAGTGAATGATCTGAATAGTATGTCGCAATTCAGGACGATTAGTGTATGTAATGTGGTTTATAAGATTATTTCTAAAGTTGTGGTTAATAGATTTAGAACTGTGTTGGACAATTGGATTGATGAAGCACAAGTGACATTTGTTCCGAGTGACAAATAACAGATAATGCATTTATCGCTTATGAGGTATTGCATTCACTCAAACAGAAGCGAGATGGACCACAAGGCCACTTTGTACTAAAATTGGATATAAGTAAAGCCTATGATAGGATGGAATGAAATTTCATAGAAAAAGTGATGCGTTGTATGGGGTTTTGTGAGGAATAGGTGTCATCGGTGATGAGGTGTGTTAGAACAGTTAAATATTCAGTCCCATTAAATGGGGTTCAGGGAGAGGAGTTCAAGCCTTCTCGAGGATTAAGACAAAGGGATCCACTAAGCCCGTCTTTATTTCTGATTTGCATAGAATGTTTTTCTACTCTCCTTAGAAGGGTAAAGGCTGAGGGAGCCATTAAGGGAGTAAGGGTAGGCCAGAGCGCATTATTTTTAATTCATTTGTTTTTTGTAGATGAAAGTGTCTTGTTTGGAGGGGACAAGTCTAGATGGTGGAAATGCTATTAAATCAATTGTGATTGAATATGAAGGGGTTTCGGATCAGTTAATTAATTTTGAGAAGTCTTTAATTTTCTTAGCATTAATGTGCCAAGTAGAAAACGGAACACATTGAGGAAGTGCTTAGTGTGAGAATTTCTTATAATCTAGAAAATTTTCTTGATGCCTTTTTTATAAAAATAACCTCAAAATAATAATTAATTACTTAAATGACCTATTCTTTTGATAAAATATAAAAATAACCCAAAATCTACAGTAAAAGTTGATGGAGCTAAAGTGTTTGGCATCACCAACATGCCACATCAACAATCTACGTTAAAAATCAATTTTTTGGTGGAGCCCATGTAGAATAGCGCCACTTGTATAAATATTAGGAAAATACTGTGATTTTTAAAAGTATGGGGGGTTTAAGCAATTTTACATTTTTTTGGTGGAGCCAAATAAATTGGCGCCCCCAAATTCCAAGACAATAGCCTGTCTATCTATTTACCTATTGAAACAGGTAATTTTTTTTTCATTCACATTACTTTTTTTTTATTCTTTGTCCTTTTTCATTTTTTTTATTATTCTTTTTAAGTTTTTTATTTATTTAATTTATAAGTTTTTTTATTTGTCCTTTATTTATTTATTTGTTTGTTTATTATTGCTTTTATAAAATTTGAAATGTATATTTGAAATGTTTTATAATATTATTTTTTAAAATTTTAAATATATATTTTTTTAAATTTATTATTTTTAAATATTTTTTTAATAATATAAAACATTTAAAATATATTACTTTTAAAGATATGACCTTCAAATTTATTATTTGTTTTATAATATTTTAAATGTATATTTTAAAAATTTTAAATATATATTTATTTAATTTTAAATATAATTTTTTAAACTATGATTTTTTTAATTATTTTTAAAGATATTCAAATTTTTTTAAATTCTATTTAAAATTTTAAAAAATAATATTTTATTTAAAAAAGTGAAAATTGAATTGATTGGAAAAAAAAATAATTTATTTGTTAAAAAAATTTAATTTAATTTTTTAAAATATATATATTAAAAAAGTAAAAATTTATATTAGAAAATTAAAAAATATATAAAAATTTATATTAAAAAATTAAAAATATATATTACAACTGGTCGCATCATGTTAGTGACATCAGCGATGTGACCAATCATTAGCCTAATTGTTAGTTTTTTTAAAAAAAAAGGAAAAAAAAAAGAAGAAGAAGATGATGAACGTCTTATTTAAGAAGGTGGGGTTTGGTCTCCCCTTCAAATATTTGTAGAAAGAAGGAAGAAAAGAGAAAAAAAATAAGTTATTTATAGTTTTTATTTTGTATTTTTATATTTTATATTTTTATATTTTATAGTTATTGTAATATAATAATTAATTATATTTAATTTATGTATTTTTTAAATTATATAGATATCAAAATGTCTTCTAGAACAAATACAAATCACACTTCACCAAGGATCAACGAAACAGTAAAATTAATTATAAATTAAATAAAAAATCATTTTAGTTTCTCGTTTTTTCTTGCTAATCACTATTTTGCTCAATGTGTTTTGATTGCATGAAACTGATCTCTATTTGGTTATTATTATCCCTTTTTAACTCTTTCTTGCATGAAATTAATCTTTACGTATTAGTTATAATTTTTTTTTAATTTATGACACATTCATAAATTTATATATTATTTTTTTTAATACGACAACCTTTCTGCTTAATTTTACATTGTTACTATGTTTGGTTCCATTTGTGGGGTACAAAAAACTTATATTTGTTTTTAACGAGTGAATATATAAATTTTTTTATAAAAGTTCTCGTATGTAAGATAAATTTTCAAGTTTGAATATGCCTAGTTTATATTATATGTAAAACTCTATATATTATTATAGATATCGATTCAATAAAAATAAGTTTTTTTTTATTTTTATATTTACCCAGACCACCTATGTTTTGTTAGGACATTATTGTTTTTTTAATGTACTTTTTGTAATTTTATGGTTGCCTTTAGTTTTAATGCTTAACTATGATTAGAACAGAATAATCACATTTGATTTCTACATGTTATTATCAATATTTTATGACAAATCTTCATTCTATTATTAATATTTTATTACTTATTTAATTTTACTTAAATAAAAAATAGTTAGAATGGCTACGTTAGTATAATATAAGTATGATGTTTTTGTTTTCTCAGCCTTTCAATTTTACTCTTCAATATATAATTTTATGTTTAAATTATGTAGATAATTGATTTATCATATATTTGTAAAAATTTTACCATACAAGGTAGGTATCGGATTTTGAGGTCGCGGTTTCATTTTCCCAAGTACGATTCGAACGAGCTGATCATGCCATACTTAAAGTTGGCAGGATTTGGGGACATTGCATTGATCCGAAGATTTGACCTAAGGACGAACTTAATATCTGCCTTGGTTGAGCGGTGGTGTACGGAGACCCATACCTTCATTATGCCGTGCGAGGAGTGCACTATTACATTAGAAGACATCGTTATGCAACTTAGGTTACGAGTTGATGGTGCTATGGTCATGGGTCGAAGTAAAGTGTTGGAACCTTCAGTCCTATGCCACAGATTACTTGGATGGCCCCCTAATGATGGGGAACAGAATTTTACATGCTTGAAATTGGCATGGTTGAAAGCAAATTTTAAGGAGTTATCGAGCCCTGCCACTGAACACAAGGTGATGTATGTTATTCGAGCCTATATTATGTAGTTGATCGGGGGGTAATTATGCCGAACAACACATCTAATAGGGCCCACTTAAAGTATTTGCCTTTATTAGAGGATTTCTCTCGTGCCGATAGTTATAGCTGGGGATCGATAGTGTTGGCCATATTGTACCATGAGCTTTGCCGAGCAACAAAGCATGGGGTTAGTAACATGGCTGGTTGTTTGGGTCTATTGTAATCCTGGGCTCTATATAGGATATCGTTTTTAGTGGCTGTTAGGCACTAACCATATTCATGGCCACTTGTAAATAGGTAAAAACAAAATTATACTTAACATTTAATGACTAATAAGTATGGATAATATTTTCCCAAGTTTAATTATTAACGTGTTTGTTTCCGTTTTAAATGGGCCACATATCCGAGAATTAGTGCGAGCCAAACATTAATCATTTATCGCCAAATGATAGAGGCATCCGCTAAAGAGAAAGTAATATATATTAATATGGTTTAAGTAACATTGATTTAACTTATTCACTTGCAGTAAGTGATGCGACTTGATTTATTATGTTATATTGTGTAGTTTTTGTGGATGTCGTATTTTGTACCAGACATTGCAATCATTATTCCTCAATGGGTTCACGCCGAAGCCCATGTGTGGTGCATTAACAAGCCGGTGCTCAACTTCTCAACTGTTGAGTAGTACAACGGTGATCGAGTTATGAGACAATTTAGGTGTAGAAAATTTGTACCGGTCAAGCCACAACAATTTGCTGATGTCCATGGTAAGACCATGAGGGGGAAACATACAACAGATTGGAGCGCAGAACATCAATGTTATGTAGCACTATGGAATGCCCAGTACGATAGGCGGCTTGAGATGCACTCCTGCATGTTTGACTTCAGTCCCTTAACTGAATTCATGCAGTGGTATATGACTCGATGGCGTGTTTATTTATATGGTGGACAATTTATGATAGTAAAGGATCGCGGCTACAGATGTGGAAATCAACATATGGGAGAATTAGAGGATCAACATATGGTGGAGCCCTACTCGGAGGACCAACTTTGGGACACATCGGACCAATGGGTTAACGCTTTTTGTGATGAGTCACAAAGCAGTTCATATCACTAGGATATGGGCGGTTCAAGTTCATATCACCCAAACATGAGCAGTTCGAGTTCATATCACCTGGACATAGGCGGTTTGAGTTCATTTCACCCAGAGTAACCACCGATATCAATTGATATGTTTGGTAATAACATGTACTCCACTTCACCTCAGGCCATGTTTGATTCAATTGCCAATCCTCCTGATGTGTACAATACACCCCAACGTCCACCCCATTAATGAAGGCTCATAAATTACTATACCCCAAACGATGATACCACTCTCGATTCTTTCTAATTTTGAGTTATATAAATTTCAAGTGTTAAGTAATATTTGTTGTATTGGTTTATAATTCCACAACTAATGTATTAGTCTTTTTTGTATAATTTATAATATCTTTTAAAGTATTAAAAGTTGCAACTGTTAATTTTAAATAAAATTTTAACAATACAAACTTTATTTCCAAAAGACCATAAAATGTAAACATCGGGTACAACATTTAATTTTTTTCGGACCGTGAAGATTAACCAATATAGACGTTTCTATGGGGACACTTGCTCCGATTGTGGCCAACTGTTCTATATATGGTGCAATACTTTGGATCAACCTATTTTCTTATATCCATGTCGTTCTGAATCCTTATGGTTGTCGGTCGACCTTTGACTCTCTTACGTAGTGACCGATCTGGCAACATCTTGAACGCAGGTGGTTGCACTTCTCATGTCGATACATCCCTTAATATGGGGAACTCGTTACCCCAAATACACAACGTACATTCAAGTATGTACACATTGTCGATATATTGTTCTACATTCAAACTAGAGGTACCATACGCTGCAACCACATGCGCACACAGGTACTGTAGTGTTTGGAACATCCCGTACTCACACCGCTTGTTTCAGAGATCAACTCTATAGGACTGTGGCAGGATCTCTGACCGAAGACCGATGTATTATGTCACTTGAAAAGTTTCCAAGTTTTGGGAATATAGTTCTGCATTCATCGACCTAGCCCTTTGAGCATTCTCTTTCATGGCATCCCTGATTTTTTCGACGTGTACGTATCTACCTCCAACTATTTTGCTTGTTTTAACCCCATTTTTGGCATTAAGGTTACTAGCCTATAAAATGTGGCTAAAAAAAGGCTGAAATTGGCAAGTGATGCGTAGGCCTTAAAACGGAGTTAACGGCCTCAACGAGGTTAGTTGCCATATGACCATATCGGTACCCCTCGTCAAAATATTGATCCCATTGCCACAGCTTAATGCTACCCAACTACTGTCTGAGAGAAGGTTTAGACCTCGCCATATCAGTCTTTAACCTCGCCATCTTATGTCTGAATCGGCGTGCTTCCAGCTCGTATCCTACGTAAGTATTCCGATAAAACACGTTATCATCCCAATTAAGAAATGGACTCGAAATACTTATAAATAAGAATTTAAATACGATATTTTTACACATATTCGCAATTTATTTGCGCCAATTTTTAGTCTTGTACTTATTGTAGAAGTTTACAGCGATGTGACGAATACAGTAAACGGACCTTCACGGAATCTCAGATTGTTGAATCCCAGCAACAAGGCTCATCGATCTGTCGGAGATAATGCAAATGTTTCACCTTTTTTTTTGTAATATACATGTAAAATATTATAAAATAAATAATAAATTTGAAAGGTCATATCTTTAAAAATAATATATTTTAAATTTTTTATAACATTAAAAAAATTATATTTAAAATTTAAAAAATATATTTAAAATTTTAAAAAATAATATTATAAAATATTTCAAATATACATTTCAAATTTTATAAAACCAATAATAAACAAATAAATAAAATAAATAAAGGACAAATAAAAAAAACTTAAGAAGTAAATATATAAATAACTTAAAAAGAAAAACAAAAAAAAGGAAAAATGACAAAAAATAAAAAAAAATAACGTGAATGAAAAAAAATTTACCTATTTCAATAGGCAAATAGGCAGACAGGCTACTGTCTATTGTCACGGGGCTAGACCTTTCGTATCACAATCCATGCGGCCTTAGGCGATTTGCTCGTCCAAACTCGCCTAAGTTAACCTTTACTCGAATGAGGATTCCTTAAGAACTCCTCCAAGGCACCAATTTGAAGAGTGGAAGCAAACTTATGCCAAAAGAAACTTATAAAGAACAACAGAAAGGGACGCTCGCAAAGTGTTTGAGTAAATGCTCTCTATTCTCTTATTCACAAATAATAATGAAACAATGAATAGAGTAAGTAAAAATGAGGGGGAGGCTCTCTATTTATAGTTGAGCTCCCCCAAAACCGACGGTTAAGATACATTTACATCGATGGACGAGATTAACCATATCCCATGATTTAAGGGATTTACAAGATATTGCCATATCAAATCCTATCAATCTTACAAGATATGATTCCCTCTATCTTTTAAGATTAGTTACCATAGTTGCCTAAGTTGCCATATCTTCGCTATCGGGCCAACCAGGCTTTAATTTGACAGGCTTCTCCAACAGTTCCTTGAATCAAGCCAGTTCTCGTGGGCCAAATGATCCCCATCTAAGCAATAGACCTCCATCGGATGCATTTGGTACGATGGTCACGGGCTTTGAACTCTGGCCCGTGACATTCCCCCCACCCATTCTCGCAACGTCCTCGTTGCGACTCCCGAATGGCACTGACTTGATTCGCCTCGATCTCGTCTTGACGCCTTAGCTTTTCCCTTTCTTTGGGACTTTTGCCTCGACTTCTGTAGCTTCTTAACTCGAGCCATCCTACTCGTTTGTACATCTCGATGACAAGGAGTTATGTCACTCCCTTGCCCATATTTTAACTCCCCTCGAACAGAATCCTCGTGATTCACAACACTTGGCTTCGCTTTGCCCACAGTCTCTCGGCCTCCTTGCTCAAGAACTTCGAAAGGGCCCCTACGTTCTCGCCAAGTCAACAAGTTAGAATGCAACACACTATCAGAGTGTTCAGAATGTACCTTCGCATTTACCTGGGTCAACTGTCCCACATGCATCGTTTCTTTTCCATTGAAGTCCTATACACCACCCACCTCTCCCACAAGCGGAAGCCTTGTCGATGACTCGGCCAACTTCGACGCTTCACTCGACTTGAGCCTCATTGGTCCCAGCTTCACTGTTTTCATCTTAGCTTCTTCCTCTAAGTTCAATGACAAACTCACTTCTTCCTTGGATGTAAGCCCCTCTGATGACTCACCATGCTCAGACGTTGCCTTTCCTTTAACTACGGCTTGCTTTGGACAGTTTCGCAACTCATGGGGACCACGGCACAATAAGTACTTTACTTGCTTCTTTTGCTCCTCTTTGCCCTCTTGGCTTCGGTATTTCCCTTGCTCGAGCCAAGCTGCTTGGGCTCTCTGTCTGCTCCATCGTTCCCTTCGATGACAAACTTACTCCTCTTTGTCCTCTTGGTTTTCTTCTCCCCAACTCGTGGTTTCCCATTACCACAATTGTCGCCATTGACATTGCCATCATCCTTGTCTTCCTTGTGATTCCCTTCACGTACGCCATTTTCCTTGGACTTGGAAGACCCAAGCTTGTTTTTCCCTAGACCAAGCTTAACCATGGATTTCGCTACCGTCATGGCTTCCGACAGCTTTTGGACACCTTTTTGTTCCACCTCCTATCTGACCCACGACTTCAATCCCTCTTGAAAAGCAAGCAATGCTTCTTTCTTGGTCACATCTGAAACTTGGAGCATGAGTTCCTTGAACTCACGAACATACTTCCCCACTATGCCCCATTGCATTATCCCTTGCAACCTTGCCCGAGCTTCTTCCTTGGCAAACTCAGGGTAAAACTGTCCCTTCAACTCACATTGGAACTCTTGCCACGTTCCAATCTCACTTTGCCTTTTATCTGTGGTCCTACCTCGCCACCATAAAAGCGCAATATCAGTAAGAAATAATGAAGTAGTATTTACCTTACTCGCATCATCCACGATGACTTTGGCACGGAAGTAGTTTTCCGTCATCCACAAGAAATTATCCACATCGCATGCAGACTTTGTCCCCATAAACTCTTTCGGCTTTGGGACATCCTCGTTACTGAGTGCTGCACTTGACACTCCTTCCCCCACCGCTGCTCGACACAAGGCTAGCTCTCCCTTGAGCTCCTCTATTCTTGTGCTCAAAGCCAACGTCGTGGCCATTGTTTCCTCCCTCAAAGCCCTCATCATGGCCTCAAGAGCATCGTTCCTGTCCGACAATTTATCTTTATGTGAATCAAACAATTCGTTTACCTTATCTATAGTCGAATTAAGAGACATCTTCACATAGTCTCTGGACTGTTCCTTCCAGTTGTCTATGTGACCCTCGACCCTATTGAGTGCCTCATTTACGTCCTCCATGGACCCCTCAAGTTTACCCACACGTTCCTCTACTGCCGACAGCATCTCCCTCGAACATTTTCTCACCCACTTTTGTTCGAACTCTTCTTTCGACATCCCAACAGTGCCTTCGAACCAATAGCTCGGATACCGCTTGTCACGGGGCTAGACCATTCGTCTCGCAATCTGTGCAGCCTTAGGCGATTTGCTCATCCAAACTCGCCTAAGTTAGCCTTTACTCGAATTAGGATTCCTTAAAGAAGTTCTCCAAGGCACCAAATTGAAAAGCGAAAGCAAACTTATGCCAAAAGAATCTTATAAAGAACAACAGAAAGGGACGCTCGCAAAGTGTTTGAGTAAATACTCTCTATTCTCTTATTCACAAAGAATAATGAAACAATGAATGGAGTAAGTACAAATGAGGAGGAGGCTCTCTATTTATAGTTGAGCTCCCCCAAAACCAACGGTCAAGATACATTTACATTGACAGACGAGATTAACCATATCCCATGATTTAAGGGATGTACAAGATATTGCCATATCAAATCATATCTAATCTTACAAGATATGATTCCCTCTATCTTTTAAGATTAGTTACCATAGTTGCCTAAGTTGCCATATCTTCGCTATCGGGCCAACCAGGCTTCAATCGACAAAGCTTCTCAACGCCTCCTTGAATCGGGCGGCTCGTAGGCCAAATGATCCCCATCTAAGCAATAGACCTCCATCGGATGCATTTGGTGTGATGGTCACGGGCTTTGAACTCTGGCCCGTGACACTAGGTATCTGGTGGCGTCAATTTATTTGACTCTACTAAAAAAAGGTAAAATTGCTTAAACCCTTATACTTTCAAAAATCACAGTATTTCCTTAGTATTTATACAAGTGGCGCCATTATATATGGCTCCACAAAAAAATTAATTTTTTTAATGCAGATTGCTAACATGGCATGTTAGTGGTGTCAAACACTTTAGTTCCACTAACTTTTACTGTAGTTTTTGAGTTATTTTCATATTTTATAAAAAAAATATCATTTAAGTAATTAATTATTTTTTAGGGTTATTTTTATAAAAATACCTATCATGATTTATCGACTATGGTTGGTAGGCGGAAGGAGGTTTTTTCAAGTTTTAAAGATCGGCTCATAAAGCCCATTTGTCACTTGGAGGAAATTTTCCATAAATCAATTACGCGAGCTATGCTTTTTGTTGCCTGTTACTTTATGTCGTGAACCGGAAATCATTATTAGTAATTCCTGGGGAAGGAATTCTAAAACAAAAATGAAATCCATTAGTGAATGGAAAATGATGTGCAAGCCGAAGGCACAGGGAGGTTTGGGTTTTAGGGATTTAGCAAAATTTAATATTGCTTTGCTTGCTAAATAGAGATGGAGGCTAATGATGAAATCAGAATCAGAATGTTTGTTTGCTTGAGTCATGAAAGCTAAGTACTATCCAATTGTAATGATGCTTGGTTACCGGAAGAGTAATATGTCAGAAAATTGATTGATATTAATTATACAGTAGTGGCGGATGTTATTAATGTTGAGTCGGCTACCTGGAATTTGGAGGTATTGTGAAAGTTATTTGATGAGGAACAAGTGAGCAAAAACATGACACAGGAGTCTATTCAGCAAGGAGTGGGTATAAATGGCTGCTTAATGGGGAGAGGGTACAACAGGAAATGCTGTTACATAATTTTTACAACAAGCTGTGTAAACTAAGAATTGCGAGTAAAATAAAAATTACAGTCTGGAAATTGATAAACAATTACAGTCCCACGTTTGACAATTTACAGAGGAGAAAGTTGATGGTAGTGAATTGCCGCCCTTTCTGTCGCCTGCTGGAAGTGTCGGTGTGTCATATTTTCCGGAACTGTTGGTTCACCAAACCTGTCCTGGAGGGGTTGGGTTTCGATGTCTCATCCATTAACTCAGGACAAAGTTGGGAAACATGGTTAGTAACTTTATTTGTTAATAATGGCGAAGAACAATATAAATGGTTAGCTATTATTTTCTGGGCGGTATGGCAGCTTAGAAATAAGATTTATTATCAGGGTGGAAGGCAAAGTGTATTTGGCCTTGTTTCCTTTATTAAAGCCTACTACACAGAAACTAGCAATGTTGAAACAGCAATAGCAACCAATATTATGCAGAATGATAATGCATGGAATCCACCAACGATGAATGTGGTTAAAGCTAACTTTGATGCTTCGTTTAATAGGCAAGACCATAGCTCGGTGGCAGGGATAATTTTCAGAGATAGTGAGGGGCATATATTGGCAGCATGTACGTACCCGAATAAGTTTGTGGCCGACCCAACTACGACAGAAGCGAGAGCCTGTTTGCAAGCGATGATAGTAGCCGAGGAATTGGGCTTTCGAAGATTAGTGGTGGAGGGAGATTCCTCGACTGTCGTAAAAAAAGTTCAGTCGCTGGAGGGGGATAAGTCGAGCATAGCTGTGTTAGTCAAGGAAATCAAAGAAGGGGCTCAAAGATTTGAGGAACTCACCTTTAGATTTGTGGGTAGATCAGGGAATCAAGTAGCGCATACCTCGGCGGTGGAAGAGAAATGGTGGTCATCCCAGAGGGTATGGATTGAAGAGGCGTCGCCTAGGGTTGGAAAAGAGGCCGAAAGAGACAGAAGAAATCTGAGGTGGGAAAATTGAATGGGTAGGAGAAAATGATTATTGATGTCTCCGAGGGTTCAGAGCTACAGAGGCCATGGTGAAAGGCCGAATGCTAGTGATCTGAGGGAGCAAAACGAGGGTTGTAGTGACACTGATGAGGAATCCAAAAGAGATGGGGCTGCTGTCTTAGTGATTCTTTAGTTTTTCTTGGTTCTGTTTGTTGAAGGGTGGTTTGGAGAAGACGATGGGTTTCTTTAGTGGATTATTTGTTCACCATTATTTGGTTAATTCCTAAAGTCATCAGTTTTTAGTAATAAAAAAAGAAGAAGAAAAGGTTAGTATTTAGTTTTGTTTTAAATCAATTAATCAAATATGAAAATGTAAGTATAAATATAAAAGTAGCACCAATAATATTAAATTCTGTTACTGCAAGTAATTGCCAATATTTTCTCACCATTCTCTTCATTTCATCATTTCTGTCCGTTTCCTGTTTTTATTTCAGTAGTCATCATTAAATCTTGCCAAAAACATTCAAATCATTAAATACAATTTCAAACATCTTACTCTTATTAGATTAAATTTCGATTTTTAGGTCCTGCATTATTAATTTCATAATTTTAGTTTTGAATTGATTTTTTTTTTACATTTTTTATTTTTTTTCAAATTTAATTATCAACATAACTGTAGTAATTAATTTCGTTACATAAAATTTTTCTAGTAGTCTCATAAGCTATGAATTTAGTCATTGTTCTCAATTTCGATTAATTTTTCTAGTAGTCTCATAAGCTATGAATTATTATGACTCATTGTTTGGAAACAAAGCTACTAATGAAATGAGTGTTACAACTTTCCATGAGATGCATGTTTAGTCGAAAGTGGTTGTTAAAGTGTTATGTTTGCAAATGACGAGGTTTGTCATTTTTAGAAGAAACTTTAAGGACCCCAAAGCCAAGTCCTGATTTCCATATATGCCTTCTAAAAAAAAAAAAAAAAATTCAAATTTCTTACTTTCTTGCAATTGCAGCGTTGATATTTTCATTCAACTATTTTCCTTTTTTCTTGTTCATTGGTTCTTCATTGGTTAGAGCGCCAATAGGGTTTGTCTGAGTATTATTTAAGGATAAGAGTTTTTTTAATTTCTTTTGAGTTCTATGTTTTTATTTGAACTATAATCATGGTCGGAGGAACTCGAGGGGGAGAGGCTAGTAATAAGGGTGACAAAGAGGGCCCCTCATTTGACGAGGGAGGTGAGACATCAATAATGTTTTCTCTATCTGTAAGACCCTGTTGTGAAGTGGTCATTCATGCAATGGCGAACTCAACCGTGAAAGCCACGAGCTCACTTGAAGTTGTGAGCTCAAACAAGTCTGCGAGCTCTACACTTATGAGCTCACCTAAAGATGCAAGCTCAACTCAAGTTGCGAGCATATCAAAGTGTGAGCAGTTACGTTTTTGGTGAACCCCCTAATTGAAGTGTAAGCAGGGTTCACATATTCTACTGTTGGTGTTTTTTCTTAAGTTTACTTATTTGAGTTTACTTGTCAAAGCAAGCAGAGTTAGTATTGATTTGATTTTTTTAGGTACTGATTTACATAATCATTTTGTGTGTAAGTTTTAACTTTTTACATTTTCAAGGTGACTTAGTGGGATTTGTTGATTATTTGTAACCATTACATCTATATATATTGTAATTCATGTGAAATGAATGATGAATAGAATTTTATAGCAGTTCATAAAATCTAATAACTATATTTCCTTGTTTTTATTCTCTTAACTTCTCAAAACATCAACGATTGGTATCACAGCCTAAGTCTTTGAGGGCCTTGTGTGTAAGTTTTGATTGTATCTTGTTTGTATTGCAATGTCATCTGGAAGTTTTACACCACCTCCACCTCTTATCTTTGCTAGAAAGTACTATGATATCTAGATAGTGAAGATAAAAACGTATTTTTTGGAATATGACTTTCCATTATCACCATTGTCGCTGATGCCTTTGTCATCATTATCTTTTTTGTGATGCTTTTTACAGACGTCCCTTTCTTCGGACTTGGAAGACCTAAGCTTGTCTTTCCCTAGACCAAGCTTGACCACGGATTCCGCTACTATTATTGCTTCCGACAGCTTTTGGATACCTCTTTGTTCCACCTCTTGTCTGACCCACGGCTTCAATCTATTCTGAAAAGCAAGCAATACTTTTTTCTCAGTCACATCTGAAACTTAAAGCATGAGTTCTTTAAACTCTCTTGCCCACCTTTGTTTGAACTCTTCTGTAATGACCCAAAATTTACGATTACCAAAAAGTGTATTTTCGGGTCTCTATTTTAGACAAACGAGTTCGTAAATATTTTTAAAAAGATAGTTGTGTGATTAATTAGGTTTTGATTAGGTGAATTAGCTTGAGTTAAAATTAATTAGGTGAAATGACTAAATTGAATAAAGGGTGAAAGTTTAATTATAGATTAAAAAAAATTAAAGGGATTAAATAAGAATAAACCATATGTAACACTTGTATGGTAAAAAGTAAATACAAGTGTATAAATATTATACATAAGTATAAAATATTAATATGTAAATACTTAATATTTAAGTATATAATAAAATAATATATTATTATAATAATAATTAAATAATAAACAAAAAATAAAAGAAAAAGAAAGAACATAATTGGGAACGAAACATGGGAAAGAAAGAAGAAAAAGGGAAAAAAGAAAAAGAAAGGAAAAACTAGGATTTTAAGGTTCAAGGTTGATACGAGCTCGTCTCGACTTGAATTGAGTCGTATGTAGATTGCCCGATCGTCAACGAGAAGGTGTTGATGAGAATTGGAATGGAGAAGTGATTTCAGGTTTGAAAAAAAAGAAACTTGAAATGTCAAAGTTTAGGTTCGATAAGGGTGATTAGTTTAGGTTTAAGAAAGAAGGAAGGTAGGATAGTTTGTAAGTGGTTAATGGTTCGGAAAAGAAACAAAAGTCGGTTGAATTTGGGAATATTTGGAAAGCGGGCGAAATAAGGAAAGGTTGGTCCTAAGAACAAGTTGAACCGATATTAGCAAATATCGACCCGAGACTTATGAGTTCTTAAGAAAGGTTGATTGAAACAAAATGGACCTCGACCCACTATCTAGGCAGATAGGAACCTCGATATAAAGGTTTTGAACGCCACACTAAAACTAGTGATAAGTTTGGTTTCGTAAAAGAAATAGGTTGACGCCACTACTAGGTAGATAAGCCAACAAAAATCTTAAACGAGACTTAGAGAAGAAAATTCTTACAAGAACAAAAGTTCGATTATCAATTTTGCAAAAAGTCCTTTTCAAAGTAACACAAGCCACAATTTATAGTGAATACAAGGGATAGTCGAATAGACTCTTGAGGTAGCTAAATGGTTGCTGAAAAATTCCAGAATTTTTATAAAGCTTCCTTGAAATTTCTTCTGCATGGAAAACGGCAAGGGGCAGCTTCTAGATGCCTTGATTTAATAGGAAAATTAAATGGGTTGTTTGGGAAGCTGAAATGCAATCAATAGGTTCGGCCAGATGCTTGAATTTGAATTAATGTCACGCTTGGTTCAAATTTGAATGTTCATGTGATTAAGGAGCTGTCTAGAGCACTTCAATAGTCTTAGAATGTGAACAAACCGATTTGAACAGCCACACATGTGTGAACAAACAAAACCGAACAGCCCTTGGTGTGAAAGGAATAATCGAGTTGGTGTGAACAGCTTTAATTTGTCTTGGGCAGCCAATCGGTCTTCTTGAAGAGTTGTAAGGTTTGGCCGAATGGTCACTTAGGGGACACCAAAGATCAGCACACCAACTTTAAATCATCCATGCACCTATGCCGTCCAAGGGGTAATGTACCTACAACAATTAATTCAGCAAATTAAATCCATTTTAGACACATTAAATTCGGTCAACATAAACAAATAA
The DNA here is from genome assembly GCA_025698475.1 of Gossypium anomalum. Taxonomy (NCBI): domain Eukaryota; kingdom Viridiplantae; phylum Streptophyta; class Magnoliopsida; order Malvales; family Malvaceae; genus Gossypium; species Gossypium anomalum. Next base: position 52,839,967 of record CM046968.1, on the reverse strand, counting down.
ATCTTACACCATAAATTAGGTTGGACATAATTAATCTTTGTAATAGTTAAGACATATTTAATTGGTCCTAATTAATTAAGTACTTAATTTAGAACATAATTAAAACATGTCCGATTATGACAAATTAATTATTAAAACTAAATAACTAATAAAACTAACAAAGAACTTAAATGATTTATTCCAAAGATATTAAACGCAATAATGAAATGAGTTGAAACGAGCTCGTTGAGCTAAGTTAAGTTGAAGATGAGCTGATTTGAGCTTGAAGGAATATGCATGGTTTGATTGGCTTGCTGGTCCAAGAGCTTTCAAGAAGTCTAGCAACGGTTTCACCTCAAACTTTATTAACTAAGGCTGTTGTTGCGTCTTTAAATCTCTTTGCTCGAGCTCGGGTGACCGGTCCTACGGGCAACTCGAGAGGATCTTCATTGGCAGCCGACAACTCGTGAGGTATGGTCGTATCAAAGGTTTAATTGTTAAGTTAATGTAGTCTCTTTTCTTATAATCTTGATGTTTTTAGAATCATAAAACAAAATACTACTTGATTTTTGTTGAAATTTTAGAAGTTAGTGAATTTTTAGATATTGTTTATGTTGAATAAATTAAAGTGTTAGGGACTAAATTGAGAGAATTTTGAAATTAGAGTTTATGATGAAATTTGAAATTAGTCCAAAGTGGGATTCGAATGAAAATATGAAATTAATTTTAAATAAAATAAAGTTCATTTTGATTAGGGACTAAATTGAAATGTGAGCAAAGGTTGAGTATAAATTAAAATATTCAATACGAAGTTGTAGTGTATTGATAAATTTTAATTGTTTCGATTTACGTAGCTAACGTTGAGCTGTAGACCTCAACTAGGAAAGGAAAAGACAAAGTCAATGAGGATTAGCTCGAAAATTATGATTTTTATTTCTATAATCCAAATTTAATAATTAATTGTTGAACTTATTACTTAATGGTATGGATTTTGATTGAAATTGAATTAAGAAATTGAAGTTAAACCCTATTAACTGTATTGGGTTGAGTCGGATATAGTTAGCATACCATAGGATTGGAAGTGTTCAGGGATACTTCGACTACAAGTCGATGAGACAATGGGTGTCAAATTATTATTTCAGATAAATTCGATAAGATACTGGGTATCAATCTATTACTTCGAATTATCCGATGAGGCACTAGGTGTCATATTGGTGTGTTTTGGTTAGATCCGTGTATCCACCAAAGACCGAGTCGTGTTAATAGGGGTAAATAAATGAATTGGCAATAAGATTGATATTGAATGTGAATTTGAAATTTGACATTGAATTGAATTGTGCAAATGAAATGCATGAACCAAGGGTTCATGAAAAGAGCATTGCTATTGTTAAATGTTATGTGAATCAAAGTGAGAAAATCTATTTGAATTAACTATTGACGAGAAATGAAGGTTAAATGGATGAACTGAATTATTAATTGATTAATGTTTACATATGGTTAAAAGTGTATGTTTTATAATATTATTTTCTCTAAAGTATTTAGATTATAAAAATACCACTGAGTTTTATAATTAGCGTACGATTTGTTTTCATACGTAGGTTAGGTTAAAGTCATATTGCTGAATCAGCATCCAGAGCTGATCCCGAACGCAAGTGGTGAAGTATATTTCCTTTTGATAATGGCATGTACCTAGGACGTTTTGTATGCCATTTTAAGAAGTATATGTAAATGAAATTATAAAATGATGGTTGTTGTTAGATGAATATATTTGATATGTTAAGTTTTAATATTAAAAGTTTAAGTTTATGCAAAAGTGCATATAAATAGGCAAAATTTAAATTGAATTGGCATGATGTAGAAATTGGTTTGAATGAAGTCTTATTGAATTGTTTGATAAAATATGTGAAGTACCTATAAGGGTATATTGGGTAGATCATTAAGTTGATTAATTGACATGTTTTAGATGTATTTGAATGTGTTTTAGATTGGTTGAAAGATTGGTAAATAAATTGCTTATTGTTTAAAGTTTACTAGGTTGGTAAACTTGATATATAAGGCTCATTTTGAGTCTACACGGCCTGACACACGGGCGTGTGGCCAGACCATGTAAGACACACGGCTTACATATGGACGTGTAGATAGGCCATGTGTCCCCTCCATTTTAAAAATTTAAAATAGAATGCCCAAGAAATTATACACGAGCAGAGACACAAGCATGTGTCTCAATCGTGTGAGGCACACAACCTAGCAAAAGGGCGTGTGGCTGACTGTATGGCCTAAGTCAGAGAGTTACACGTGGTCGAACACAGCCTAAAGCACGGGCGTGTTTAAGGTCACACGGGTGTGTCCCTAGACCACACGATCATGTAAGCCTTTTATTTAGGAAAATTTTTCTAAACTTACGATTAAGTCCCAATTTGTTTATAACACATGATTTGGGCCTCGAGGGCTCAATAAAGGGACATCATGATTAAATTACGATGTGTATGTAAATTTATTATGTAATTGTTTGTATTTGTTCTGAAATTTTTGGTAATACAACCCTATTTCTCGGTGACAAATAAGGGTTAAGGGGTGTTACATCTTTCAACATCCCAACGGTAACTTTGAACCAATAGCTTAGATACCACTTGTCACGGGGCTAAATCTTTCATCTCGCGATCCGTGCAGCCTTAGGTGATCCGTTTGCTCCAAACTCTCCTAGGTCAATCTTCCCAAAAGTGAGGATTCGTTTAGAATTCCTCTAGAGCACCAATTTATATAGCAAAAGCAATTATGCCAAAAGAAGCTTCAAAAGAACAACATAAAGCTATAGAAAGAACGCAAACAAAGTGTTTGAGTAAATGCTCAAAGAATTCTATTACTCTTAAGAATTCAACTTACAATGGATAAGATACAAATAAGGAGATGTTCTCTATTTATAGTTGAGCTCCCCCAAAACCGACGGTCAAGATCAAATTACATCGACAGACAAGATTAACCTATCCCTTGATTTTAAGGATTTACAATATTACATCATATCAAATTAAATCTACAAGATATGATTCCCATATTTACGAAAAATAGCCTATATTGTCATATCTTCATTATCAGGCCAACTAGGCTTCTCCAACAGTTCTTGGAATCGGGCAAATTCTCATAAGCTAAATGATCCCCATCTAATCGATAGATCTCCATGGGGCACATCCTGTGCCATGGTCACAGGCTTTACACTTTGGCCCGGACACAAGAAAATGGGTCAGTCAGACAAGTTTTGCTGAACCAAACCTATTGTGCAATGTAAAAATTGTAAACAATTTGGTCATGATTTTAAAATTTGTAAAAACAAAGTACAACAACAATAGCAGTATAATCAGACTGAGTTTGTTAATGAAAATCAAGCTTAAAAGGAGCTCGCATTCACTACGTTATGCTTTGTAATCAACAACCAAGACAAGAAAAACTAGATGATTGACAGTGATTGTAGAAGCCATATAATTTTATATGAAAGCATGTTCAAGAAGGTTTACAGATCCTTTAATTCGAGAATCAGAGTTGGAAATGGCCAAATCATTAAAGTCAAGGGAAAGAGAGATGTTTAGGTTAGCACTCCAACAAGTACAAAAGTTATTACTTATGTTCTTTCTCTATGCGATATAAATTAGAACTTGCTCAATTTTGGTCAGCTTGTTGAGAAGAATAATTTTATTATTTTTGAAAAAAATAAATGTGTTGTATCTAATTTAACTAGTCATGAGCTTATGTTAGTTAAAATGAATGACAAAAGCTTTGTTCTAAAGTGGAATTTAGTTACCTTTATCTGAAGTTAATGAGTGAACTACAGTGTGCGATGTATATCAGTTTGGGATGCAAGAAAGACATCCATTTACTGTCAATAAGGCATGGTGAGTTACTGAGAAACTACATCTGGTTCACACTGATGTATGTGGACCGATGAAGACTGCTTCACTTAGCGACAACAACTTCATTTTGCTTATTAATGATTACACTAGATATTATTAGGTGTATTTTTTTAAGACACTGAGAAGCTACAGAAGTAAAAATGGTTGAACAAAGTCAAATTGAGTTGAATGTACGAATTGATGAAGTTCAAAACCAAGATTCTGATTATTTTGATGACTTACCAATCAAAGGCACCAAGCTTATGTTTGAAGTATATGAGAGACGTAATGTTGTCGTGTTAGAGCTTGCGAGCTATGAAGAGGCAACAAAATAAAATGGCTAGACAAAAGCTATAAAAGCTAAGATAGCCATGATCAATAAGAGTGACACTTGGGAGTTGGTTAATAGACCAATTCGCAAGAAGGTTATTAGTTTAAAATAGATCTACAGAACCAAGTTAAATGTTGATGGTTCAATAAACAGACTCAAAGTCAGGCTAATTGCCAAAGAATTTAGTCAACAGTATGGTATTAACTATGCTAAAACCTTTGTACTAAACATCATCAGGTTGCTACTGACTATGGCAGCTTATAAAGGATGGAAGATACATTAGCTCAATGTAAAATTTGCATTCCTTAATCGTATTTTGAAGGAAGAAGTTTATGTTAAACAACCATTGTTGATAGGGTCCTTGTATGTTGACGACCTACAAGTAACTAGCAGTAATGGAAACCTGCTAACTAAGTTTAAGAAACAGATGCAAACTAAATTTGAAATGTCTGATCTTAAAGACATGACTTATTTTCTTGGTCTTTCAATCGAATCAAGGTATATTTATCAATCAAAAAAGCTTTGCCTTGAAGATTTTGAATAGATTTTGTATGAAAAATTACAAACCAATAAAGACACCCATTACCCAAGATGAAAAACTCTTAAACCATGGTGAGTATGAAAGAGTTGATGAAAGCAATTATAAGAGCCTTATAGGATATTTGCCTTATTTGACAACATCTAGGCTATATATTATATTTGTTGTTAGTTTGCTTTCGAGATTAATGTATTGTTGTAATGTGATCCATTTTAAAGCCACGAAGAGAGTTTTCAAGTATGTCAAAAGAACCCTGAGTTATGGAGTTGAATATGTGAAAAAAAAGAGCTGAAGTTGATTAGTTTCACAGATGGTAATTGGCCTGATTCTGTTGAAGATATAAAGCACTTAAGGGTACTTCTTCACTTTAAGATCAAGTGTATTTAGTTGGAGCTCAAGGAAGCAAAAAACTGTTGCACAATCAACCGCTGAATCTGAGTAGATCCCAATATCTGCAACAACTTTGGCTAAGAAAATTGGTATTTGATTTAAATCTTAAGCAAGTGGAAGGAACAAAAGTATATTGTGACAATCAGTCTTCTATTGCTATTGCAATTGCAAAGAACCTAGTCTTCCATGGCAAGACAAAACATTTCAAGATAAAAGATCACTTTATTAGAGAGGTCAAGCAATCAAATGCAGTTCAGATGTTCAACTTGTTGATATTCTCACTAAACTTCTTGGAAGGTTGAGGTTCGAGAGGCTAAGACATGATACTGGAGTTCACAACATTATGGCCAAGGAAGAGTGTTATAAAGTGGCCATTCATGCAGTGGCAAGCTCAGCCTGCAAAGCCACGAGCTCACTTGAAATTACGAGCTCAAACAAGCCTATGAACTCTACACTTGCAAGCTCAACCTGCAAAGCCACGAGCTCACTTGAAGTTACGAGCTCAAACAAGCCTATGAACTCTACACTTGCGAGCTCACCTAAAGATACAAGCTCATCAAAGCTATGAGCTCAACTCAAGTTGCAAGCATATCAAAGTGTGAGCAGTTATATTTTTGGTGAACCTCTAATTGAGATGCAAGCAGGGTTGAACCCCCAATTGAGATGCAAGTATGGTTCACATATTCTACTATTGATGTTTTTGCTTAAGTTTGTTTATTTGAGTTTACTTGTCAAAGCAAGTAGATTTAATATTGATTTGATATTTTTTAGGTATTAATTTACCTAATCAATTTGTGTGTAAGTTTTAACTTTACATTTTCAAGGTGACTTAGTGGGATTTGTTAATTATTTGTAACCACTACACCTATATATATTGTAATTCATGTGAAATGAATGATGAAGAGAATTTGATAGCAATTTATAAAATCTGATAAGTACTTTTTCTTGTTTTTATTCTCTCAACTTCTCAAAACTCCAACAAACTCCATCCCAAAACCTTAAAAAGCATTGAACTTCTTACTATTCAACCAAACATTATCATATTTAGATAATATATAAATTAAGCCGATTCGGATATTTGAAAAATTACAAATATTTTATCCATTGGTGTACCGATTTCAAAATGGAATGGGAAAATGTCAGTACCAAGAAAGATGAGGAGAAATTGAGGTCTCTAAGGCTTAACATACTGTATCATTGGAACCCTAAAACAAACCAATAGCTTGTACGAAGTTACTTGCTATTAAAGAAACAGAGATTCTTCAGTAAAATGTAGGGTAAAGTCCATGAGTTTGATGGTTGGAAAATACCAGACAAACCTTATCGTTTCACATCTCGACAAAATGCACTTCTGCAGCAGCATTTGAATGCCTTAATTGGGTGCTCATCATCATTGAAGTCTATCCCATAGTCCTGCATTTATGTCAATGTTTAATAGAATGGAAATAAACATATTCAGTTATGTTGCTCAAATTCGAGTCTAGGTACCAAATATTTGTATATATTATATATGGGTCCTAGAGAATCATATCCCAATGCCCATGTCCATATATGCGTCAGACGGACACGGCATATTAAGAAAAATGAAGTTTTTAGTAACAATTGCTTACACTTTAATGCATCTAAAAGGTCTTTGAAAGTTCAGTCTCATACCCATGTTTAAATATATCTCAAACACGAATACCTTGAGAAAAGTAATCAAGTGTCTGAGCTAACCTAGAGTTTTAACTTCAGCAAATAACATCGTAATAAACATTTGTAGACCAGCTTACCCATGTTAACTCTTCTGAAGCTCTCACATCTCTAGAAGTAAAAAGGGCAAGCTGTTCATAGAAACACAAAGTAAATATATAAATAACTTAGCACTTCAGATGCATTTCAGTAAATGCAGGCAAACACCAATCCGATGTTTTGATTCTAGCCTCAAGCAAACTCAAAAATTTGTTACTGGTCCGATTCATACATGATAATAATGGCGATCAGGAGTCTCCACTTCAACCGGAATGTCAATCAAGTTTGCATCAAAGCATCTGAAATGTTCATAATAAACATCATGATAACTGTTAGCAGAGATTTATCACACAGCTGAAAGGAACCCCATAGCACATTCAGCAAATGTTTGAAAGTTTTAAGTACTAGCATCTGCAATATTAAGTGATGGTGTTTCAGAATGAAAGCAGCCATAGTGTGTCAATTTCACTGGCTCTCAGTCTGGCATGATGATTCAGAGTACTCGAAACCTCATGTCCCATGTTTGCCCATGTTTGAGGAGCAGCGAGAGTGAATAGAGAACATCAAGTAATAATGTCCCAGCACCAACTATTTAATAAAGAAAACATTTTTTGAAGGTCCTTAGGCAATTACTTTTTTTCTATAAAAAAAAAAAAATCACCCATCAAATATTGAATGACTGAGCACTCAGATCCTATCGCGAGTCTTGATACATAGTATGTTTCTCACAATAGCAACATACAAGGCTATTGCTAAAGAGTGCATATGAACAACAGTAAAACTCCTTCAAATGGTTGCAAATCAATTAATAATGTAACAAATCTGAACGATGAATGCCATGGTGTTCAAAGGTGGCAACTACAGCAGCAACATGCATGCTACCATGCAATCATGCACGAGCATGCAAGTGACCAAGCAGTCCAGCTGAGGCATTGAAATGTCCATGGTGTAATCCGGTTGAAGAACCACTTTTGTAATAGTTGACTTTTCTTTGTTTGTTTGTTATCCATTTTTGTAATGTTCAGCTAAGAATAATCATGATTCTTAGCTGATTTAGCAGTCACTTTAGGATGTTATTATGTTGATTTTACAGCTTAGATACCTGCACAAGCAAGCTTTGTTTTCTTTCTATGTAACCCATGTACTTATGTATCATGTAATTTTCACTCAAGAAGTAACAAGCATAGACAACTTGTTCTCTCATTTTTTTTTCATCCGATTTTGCTTCTGTCTTGAGCTTTCAAACACAAAATTTCTTTGTTTTGTTTCATTGATCATTTAATCGAAACTTAACACATACTTTACCAGGGTATATTACCTTGTTGCTGCAGTCTCAACAAGTTGTTCATATTTTACCCGGGTAAAATAAATCAGATTTTTTTCCTGTGTGAAAAACTCAACACATGGTCATACTTACAAGATTAGTTAACGTGTTTCTTTTCGCATTTTTTATCACGTTCTTTCTTCTTACAGTACGAAAGGAAATGAAATGAGGCCAATTGGCATATGATGCTTAAAAACGTATACTTATTTGAGCTCAAGAAAATTACCTATGGTTAATAAACCTGGCAACGTTTCCGTAGAAAGTTGCATCCAGGCAAAGTGCCTCCTCATCCTTTAAAACTCTCTCTGAGCCCCAGTCTGCATCCAGTGTTACAGGATACGTGTGTTTCTCATTGCCACTACCTTTCAGATTACGCTCGAATAACTCGGTATTGGTCAAGATCTCCCCAACATATTCACAAACAAAGGTTCCTTTTGGCAAGTCCTGGAGTGTCTTAACCCCCCAACCTTTCCCTTCTCGAGTCCAGAACACCTAAAGTGCAAATCAAGGATTAACTTTTCGGTAGCAACACTAATGCACCATAAGTTAAGGCCAATTTAAGACATTAATGGTGTATATGAAGGGCAAACGCTAAAAGCTTAATTAAGTCATTTTGCAAAGTTGCATTTCTACATATGAAACAGAAATGGCAAATGAGTACGCTAAAAACATTTCCATTAGTGAAGAAGCAAATTATTGCTTATCAAACTACAACAGGAACCGGCAGAGTTTTACCTGCAATTTGCATGTAATACCTCTCTGTACAACTCGATTCCCGCATTGCATGTTACATCCACATTTTCTCCAGCATTCTTTAATGAATTTCCTGACCAAGTGGCCTTTGCATTTTTCAGGCTTATACTCATTTTTCAACCTCTCTAATGGACAATCCTGACAGTAAACGGAGTCGTGCCCCTCGGGATCCTGTTTCATAGATATACAGGCTTTAAGAAATTTATCTCTTAGTTGACCTTCTGTTGTGTAAGCAAACTCGCCACCAGTTTCATGCGCACAGGCACAAGGTATCGATACTGAAAGACAGTCTCCTGAACAACCCGAACAGCAATCCTCATCAGCAACCCGAGCCAATGAGATATGCACATAAGCATCTTGATATATTATGTTGTCTCGCATGTATGTAAACTTTGGCAGTTCCTGCTTGCCAATTTCACCTACCAAAGAAATTTTCACATTTTCCGTGCCCTTAGTTATGTCGTTTATAATATGCAAGGGCCTGTTTTTCTCGCAAGTAACAGGTTGCTGTTGAGGCTTTTTACATGAATTCGAACAACCAGAAGAACTCGAATCTTTCTTATTCAAAAAGGTAGCTCCCTGTTGAATGTTTACACTAGGCTTTCCGAGCTCTTCAGGAGATAAAATTTGCCTTGCACTACCCTTTGTAGGTGAAGCCTGATCTTCTGGATCTTGCAAGCATAACCGTTTAGGCAATCTGCTAGACTCACCATAATCCCCAACAACATTTTTCCGATTATCTTCTCCCTGTAAAAAAAGATCAAGGGATTAGAAACCGAACATTGTCATCCATCAGGTCACTCCTTGACTAACATACAGGAAATGTAATAATATGTCCCCAAAATGTATAAATAGATAAGATATGAAATAAATCACTGCACTAAGAAAAAATAAACAACATGAAAAATACTTTATTTTCCTTGAGCTCAAAATATGCATCGATAAGTGCTCGATAGTCTTCTGACTCAATTAGATCCCAGTTGTTATTAAACAATTTCAGGAGGTGTTCCAGCACTGGTGTAACCTCTTGATCAGGAAGACCTAAAGCTCTTGTAGCATGAAAGGCCTTGCGAGCTCTTTCCCTTACAGACATCATAAATGATTAAAAGAAATATCTTGATTTTTCGACTCAGCAATCACCCGTTTCCTTCTCCTCCTTCACATATCTCCTATTGTCTTATAGCCTGCAGCAGTGGAAGTTGCAAGATTAACTAAACAAAATGAAAAGCTACTTGCTAAGACTAGAAGGTTATTGCAATTAGTGAAGTCCAATCAATGACACAAAGTGGAAAAGGCAATCCAGTACACATATAAAACTGATGAACATACCTGTGCACGCGGGTATGCACGCACGCACACACACACACACACACACACACATATATATAGTATATAAGTAAGAAAAGGATAAGGAAACATTAACATGGAAAATATTACATGAGAAAGGCACCTGAAATAACCAGATGGCACATCTCAATCAAACAGTGGAATTTAAAGAACAAAGATGAAATGTTTAAACATGTCTAAAATATGTTATTAAAATATCCAGTTTCGTTTGAGTTTCCTTATGAGCAAAAATAATTCCTTCTTTCAATCCACTCATTGACGACTGCTTAGACTTGTTTGGTAAGAAAGATGATATAAAAAAAAAAATCTAAAATAGTTAAAGCTTTTATATAAGAACATGGACTGAAAGTTTTTATCTTTCCACTTTCTATTCTTGCTACCAAACAAATCCGAGCAAAAGAAAAATTGTTCATGTCATTGATGATCGATTTCTTGTTGTACAAGATACCAAAACCCTCACCTCAATAAAATTTAAACAAGTTATACAGTCAATTTTGACATTACAAAATAACATTCCCCCAAAAAAGAAAACCTAAAAGGTCATCTTTGCTTATGTGTTCTTAACAACCAAGTAAATTCATCTGGAATAAGTTCTTAACAAATAAGTAAATTCATCTCGAATAAAATAGAGTAGAAAAAAAACAATATTTATGTTTATTTTAACTAAATCACATTGCTAATACAACTAGAACATAACATTGAACACTCAAAATGAGCAGATTTTCTTTTATCTGTTTGGTTACCAAGAAAATGCAAGTCCAAAAAGAAAAACGATTGTAGGTTTAGAAGAACATGTTTGATGTTTCCCTTACCCCCATCATTACAAAAACATGACCTTCGATAAAACATCATCACGGTTAAACTAACGTTGAGTCATTGTTAAAAAGAACAGTGAAACGTACGGACAAAGAGTAGAAAACGGAAGGAAAAGAGGAGGAGGGAGAAGAGGAAGAAGAAGAAGAAGCGTCACTATCTCAAAGCAGAGAAAATTGGGGTTTTTTTTTTTTCCTAAAGAGAATGAAAAGGTTGTTTGTTTTTAATGGGAATATAAAACAAAATCAGCGTACAAAGGCTGCTCTGGTTTTTTTTCCGCAGTTTTTTTTAATGTACGGATGGGTACATGTCGGGTCGAGTTTTGACCCGACTCTTATCCCGTTTGGTTACGTCTTCTATTGTACCATACTGCGACGAAATTCATTTGCTTTTGTTGTATTTGGCTAGTTTGTTTGGCATAATGAATTTTTTGCCCTCCAACTTAATAAAAAAAATCATTTTAGTCCTCCATTTAAATTTGTCTTTTTTTAGTCCTTAAGCTTGTGTTTTTTTGTCAAATCACCTCAAAATAACATTTTTTAACTTTAATGATGTGGCATATACTTGGATTGCCACGTGGATGACATTTCATCATTTAATTAAAATTTAAAATATTAAAAAATATTTTTTTATAATTTGTATACTTTTTTTAATAATTTTTTATTTTTTAAAAATAAATTGTAAAAAATTAATTAAATGCTGGAGTGTCATTCACATTGCAATTCATGTGTATATCAATAAAGTTAAAAAAAAGTTAATTTTTTAATTTACTTTAAAGTGAGTTGACAAAAAAAATACAAATTTAAGAATTAAAAAAGAAGAAAAATTAAATGAGATGGAAGGGGAAATCGTAAGTTGGAGGGCATCATTTTGGTAGTAAATAGAAATATCTAATATTGAATTATTTAAAATCGTATGTATTACATAATATTAAAAATTATGTTTATAATAGTATTCTGTAAGCGTTGTTAAGAACATCGTAGAATGATACATGTTGAGGGAAAAATAAGTAATTAAGCTATGAACCATTTTATTTACTTTTATTTAAACTATTAAAATAAGATTTTAAATTGGAAAAAAAATAACAAAGTTTTAAACTAAGTATTTAAATTAGTTTTGGAAGAATTTATATAATTTAATTATTGATATAATAAATAACAAATTAAATGAATTTAATTATAAATTTGAAAAAGTAGGTGGACTAATAAGGTCATTTAAAAATGAGGAAGTTTTTAAAATATGTTAAGGAGAATGGAAGGGCCTGAGTTAAATTATACCCATAGTAAATGCAATCAATCAAATTTTTAAACAATCAAGGGGGCATATCATGTAATTTTAGAATATAAATACGAGAACACTAAAAGGAATTTACTTTTTTTTTGGCTGGAATTCTAAAGTTCAAGCCCTAATGTAGAAATAATTATCAAGTTTAGGGTCTAGTTTGGATCAAAATAAAGTTCAGGCCTCAATATGAGAAAAGTTGTCAAGTTCAAGTCTTAATATGAGAATAATTGCCAAGTTTAAAACCTAAGTTGAACAAAAAAAAGAAAAAAAAAAGTTCAAACTCCAATATCAAAAAAATTACCAAATTCAATCTTCAAATAATGATTTAATCCTATTTTTGTAGAAATCATAAAACCCAGATATTAAAATTTTAGTAATCAAGAGTTGATTACAAGGTGGTGTCTATGTAACATCATGACTATGGGGTGAAAGGAATTATTGTTAGGATATGTGCCGCTTGAATCCCCTTCAAATCTTTGAGTTTCCTATAAACGGAATACATGATGATCATCTTCATTTGTAGCAGAACTTTGGCCCATAATCACTTCAACTCCTATAATTACCACCTTTCTTGCTCCTTGCAATTGTAAATCATTAACAGGGGAGGTTACCCAATCAAGACAGATATTTATTGTAGGTGCCAATTTATAATCATGCAAAAGTGGTAAATAAAGTTTTCAGCCTGAAATTATGCTTATTCCTTGCAATTTCTGTCATAATTATTAATTTTATGGAATGCGAATTAAGTTCTATATAAGACATATGATGTCAAACATAATTTTAGTTGATTTGATATCAATCACTCCTTACATTAAGCTAAAAAGTCAATCCATAAATTACAACTAAATAAATCAATACTTACAATGTGTCAATCATGACAAATAATTTCTATATTTAAGATCAAAGTAATCAATTCAATTATTTAAAATTATATTTTAAAAATAAAATTATTAACATAATACAATACTTAAAACCCTATTACTCGCATATGTTTGTAGAAATTACAGATGTAGAATATAAATGTGTGTTTAAAAATAATGTACAATAAATAACAAAATATATGGTTTGAAACTAATTAGTCATAATAACACATGAAATATGTAAGATATAAAATAAAAAAATTAGATTAAACTGTAAGTAAAAAAATTTTAAACACATAAATACGTCAAGTTAACAATACTAAAAGCACTATAATTGTTTAATTTTTAACATATATATTTAATGTAGGTAATAAAGTGTGCATAATAAAATTAAATTGTAAAAATAAATTAAAAGAAAACTTTGGTTGAGTAGTAAATTTAAAGTTGTTCCAATGTAATTGGTATGAGTTTAAATCCCACTATATGCATATTTTTAATTTTTTTAAATTAAAAAGATTAAATTACCCACTAATAATATAGGTTATTTTTAATACTAAAGGTTATTTTTATCATTTATCTAACCGAGTAGGTGTTCAGCTGACTTTTGACACCAAATTAGTCAACAATTTTATTAATAATAGAGACCAACTTAGTCAATAATTTTATTAATGGTATAGATACACAAATTTAGTAAGAGAAAACATTGTTGGAAGTTAATTTTTTAAAAGTTTGCTCAAGAATTATTATTGGTGTAGCGGTAAAGAATTTATTTATAACTCTATTAAGCACGAAATTAATATTTAGACATGTTAATTTTTAGTTCTTTTATTTAAAAACTATATAAAAGTATGGAAAGACAAAAAGGCCATCAAATTAATAATGTCATTCAATAAAATGGTATAGTAATAATTTCCTAACCAAATCAGCACCCGATTAACCCGTGACACCAACTTAATTAGGAGTTTTATTAATAATATAGAGATATAATCATAGTTCGTTTAAAAAAGTAAAAACATACTTATGTCAAAATTTTAGTTTTCATACAATTAAATTTTTAATAAAAAAGCATACAAATGATTTTATGTAAATAATAGAAAAAAAAAAATGAAGAAGTACCACAATATATTAATTAAAAATAAAGAAATCCAAATGCTTATTTATGATATTGTTATATTTAGGTATCGCTTGGTGTTTTTTCATGTTATAATTTTAATGAAATGTGATTCTTTGGAATGTGATTATCAGGAAAGTTACTTTACAATATTTGGTATACATTAGAAGGTATTGATTAAAATATCATAAAAATTACATTATCAAGTTTGGTTCACTAAGTACTTTTCTAGGAATGTAATGATAATTTACAAATTCACCCTTATTAAATAAAAGATAATATTCATGTATTTAATTTTTATAATAAACTGTATTCTTAACAAATATTTGGATTAAATATTTAATAATAAAATCTAATTGATAATTTTTAAATTAATTTATAATTTATAATTTTAACCGAAAGCAAAATTGTTTCAAATTTATCTTGCGTTTATTTTCTAAATATAATAATGCATATATAAAGTCGTGGATATATAAAACTTATTTTGGAATAAATAAATAAAAACTTGAAATCATGTTTTTTTTTAGCTAAAGGCTAACCTATATGAATGTAAAATCATAGGTGATCTAACTAACAATTTCTATACAACTTAAATGGAACAATTCTACCCATATTCTACAAAAAAAAAAAAAAAAATTCATATAAATACAATTTGTAAATCAAATTTGTAGCTAAGAAAAAACTAAAATCAGTGAATAAAACTTACTTGCGAAGAATCCGTTGAAGTAATAGAGAAAATCAAGTAATATGGAGGAAGGAGGCAAAAGCTTTTTTTATGTTTATTAATAGATTAACACCCTAAATCAATTTAAGATAAGGTTAATTTTGTCTTAATATTTTTTTTAACTTTCCAATTTACATGGGAAAGTAATTTTCCCATATTTTTATCATGAGAACCACATTGCTATGTTTATGAAAAATTAACTCCCAATAGAAAATTAGATTCTAAGGAAAGTAAATAAAATTTGACATTCCAAACATTGGAATTACTTTCCAGCTAATTAAATTCCCAGAAAAGGGACTACTTTTCATCATATCAAACAATACCTTAATGAAAAGTAGGTCTCCTCTTTGTAGCACGAGTTTTGTTCTTTTAATTTGTGTCTTTGTCTAAAGTTTCTTTTTTTCTCAAAAGAATCTATACTGGGTGATTTGAAAGTGGATTTTTACTATGGAAAAGGAAATGGCGAGGCTTAACATCGAGGATGGCGAAGAGGAATGTTTGCTTTTGCTGATCTATCCAGGTTTACAGAGATCGACGTATGAGTACTGCTTGGTAGGGTGTTTTATGATAGCGAGCATTGTTCATTTTCCAGCAATGAAGAATACAATGACAAATCTATGGCATCCTCTAAGGGGTGTTCAGATATCGAATCTTGGGGGAGGAGATATTTATTCAAATTCTTTCATGAGATCGATATTTTTCTTGGAGACGGTCGCAAAGTATTTAGGGAAATTTATTGGAAGATTTCTAGAATACAACTTGAAACAGTTAAATAGAGGGTTAAAGAATCATCTCAGAATTCAAGTAGAGTTAGATGTCAGAAAAACTTTGAAGAGAAGGAAGAAAATTGTGCTTCTATAACAACCCTATTTTTTTCAGTGGTGTCAAAAACAGTGGTTTCGAGGCCACTAAATCCGCCGAGTAAGTTCGTAAATATTATTATTTAATATTTATGAGTCAAATATGGTTTTAAAAAGGTTTTTGAATTGGTAATTTATGTTTTATAATGATTTATTAGGATCGTGTGGTAAGACCCTAGGTCAAGTGGTTTTAGAAAGTAAGGTAACGGGACCTTGTTTCTATAAACAGAGCCGTAAATATTTATAAAAATATTTACGGAGTGCCATTAAGGTCGTATTAAAGTTTCGTTGAAAAATTTTAACGTTTCGATAGTTAATTAATTAAAAATGAATAAATTAAAAAATATGCAAAACTTGTTAATTATAATAATTAAGTGATTAAATGGCTTGATTAATAAATAAGGAAGGACTTAAGTAATAAATATACCTAAATTAAAGTGGTGGGACGGCATGTTAAGGTAAAATAATAAAATAAAATGATTGAATGGCAAAATCGTAGTTTACTTGAAATTAAAATAAAACAAATTGAAATTTAAAAAGCTTCCTATGCATTTCTTCTTCAATTTCGGCCAAAAACGCCATAGGAGAGAGAGAGCTTTAAGTTGATTCTTCATTTTTTGTTCTATGTGAGTTCAATTCTTACCCGTTTCTTGTAATTTTTATGTTTTTTAAATCGTTGCAATCAGGTCTAGCTAACTCGTACCTTTGTTTTTGATTCTGTTAAAAATTTTAAAAGTTACCATTAATAAATATTAGATGTTTTTTATGAATAACATGGATTTGGGGCTTTGATTGTGTTGTATGATGATTTTGTAAAGTGATTTTGTTAAATATTAATTTTTAGGATTAAATTGTGAAAATGTCAAAATATTAGGGTTTGATAGTGAATTTTGGGTTTATCAGGGGCTGTATGAGTGCCTAGAATATTTAGATAGATTATTGATTGAGAAATTTAGTTAATTTGATAGATTACTAATTAAGGGATTAAATTGTAAAAATTATAAAAGTTTGGGGTAGTTGTATAAATTTGAAAAAATAAAAGGGTATTAATTGTAAAATGAATTGGAAATGAAATATATGCTAATGAATGAATAATTTTATATTTTAAACCAAGATCCCGTAGATACTCGTGAAAAAGGAAAAATAGTGGAATAGTTTCTGAACTTCTGCAATTACTACAATTTAGTCCAAGTAAGTTCGTACGGTTAAAAATTGAACATTTGTATAAATTGATGATTGGTATTATATATATATATATATATTCTACTGTTGGAAATAATTTATTATTTGAACTATAATATTGAATTGGATATTCGGTTTGAGTTGAATGCGGGATTTGAGTACATTCGTGATTTGGTGTATGACCGGGGTATGGAGTGAAAATGGTACTGCAAGGAGATATCGACATTTTACCTAAGTAAACCGGGTTCAACATTTTTTGCGAACTTTCGTGTTTTACTTTTTGTTTGGCATGATTGGGTGGATCAGCTTGTACGAGCTTCTGTTGGCATATTTGGGAGGACCAGCTTTTATGAGCTTCTATTGACGATGTACTATTATCTGTAAGTCATTCTTCATTTGGAAAAATCTCAGAAAGGTGATTTATTTAATGAATTTGAAAGATATATTAATTATTTTTGTATTGATTTGAATACGAATGTATTTATCGATTGAAGTTGTGAATGACAGGGAGTTGTCATGGATAATTTTTTTTATTTGACTTATTATAGTTAGTTCGGTAAGATTTTTGGTTAACTTGTCGAACTTACTGAGCTTCATTAAGCTTATTTGTATTGTTTAATGTCATTGTAGATTTTTGGAAGGTTGAACGATTGAATCAGCACTCAAGTCACACTATCCTGCTTATTTCAGTAGTTTTTGAAACGTTCAAATACGGTTATATCGCATGTATAGGCTTTTGTGCGGTCTTGTTTACAGTTTGGCTTATGTAAATATTATGAATAATATTTTGTTTATATAACCAACTTACATATTGATATGAGAATAAGGTATAATTGTGATGTTAGCATGAGTGATATATGTATGTATGTATTTGAATTATTGTGAACTTTGGTAACTTTGTTAGGTAAATTAATTAGGTAAGTTTGGATACTTGGTTGACATGTTTTTAAGTTGTCATTTGAGGTGCCTAAGGGCATATTGGTTGTATGTGGTGATAATACATGTTTAAGACTTGATTATAGCTTGTTTTGAATGTCTTGTTATGTCTTGTTGATGTGCAATATGTTGAATATAGGTTGGTGACAAATTGGGTGAGAAATATGGCTTGGAAAATGACCTATTTTCTTCTACACGGGCATGTGTCTCAGCTGTGTGGGACACACAGGTGACACACAGCCAAGTGACACGGCCGTGTGTCCCCCGTATCTTCTTAAGAATGCAAGGCAGTATGCTCACACGACCTAGCATACGGGCATGTGATTTGGTCGTGTGACCCAAGTCAGAGAGTTATATGGGTACAGACACGGGCTGCGACATAGCCGTGTGTCTTTATTTTGAATGCCCACACAGTCTGAGACACGGGCATGTCTCTTGACCGTATGACCCCTACAGCTTTGAATTTTTTTTTACTTTTTCAGAAAAATTCTCTAAGTTTCCAATATAGTCCTGACTTGTTTCTAATGTGTATTTTAGGCCTTGAGGGCTCGTATAAGGGACAATATATATGATTTTGATTGGTTTTATTATGAATATTGATATGTAATGAAATGTATGAAATTTCTGTCTGTTTGATTCATAAACCCCAGTAATGCTCTGTAACCCTGTTCTGGCGACGGATACAGGTTAGGGGTGTTACAGCTTCTATTATTGAAATTCACTTATGTGAATTTTTGGTATGAAAGGCTCACTTTGTTTTGTTTCTTATGTGGTTATTTGGGCCACAATAATAGGTTCTGCCCTATTAGATTGAATCGGATATGAGATATTATGGAGTTTGGGTGGAGTATATCTCTGAAAGCGCAAGTGAAAAGGGTCAATATAAAGACTAGTGTTTAGCTTCGTGAGGAATGGGATGATGTTTCTAAGGAAACAAATATGAATATGCATGGTTTGGGGAGTAACTTAAGGGATGGATGGAAGAGTGATTTGGGGAGTCATATCAATATGATTTTGGGCTTTAGTTTGGAACGATCTCAAATCAATACTAATTTGAATCAAATTAATCTTCTAGTGAAATGGGCTAAATTAATATGGAACACGATTAGTGGGTTGCCCTTGACACCCACTAAGAAGGATTTAGTTTGGTTCATCATAGATCGATTGACTAAGTCTGCTCATTTTCTTCCAATCAGAACTAACTATTCTCTACAGAAGCTAACGAAATTGTATGTTTTGATATTGTTAGACTGCATGGGGTTCCAGTTTCAATTATCTCTGATAAGGACCCTCGCTTCATTTCTCGGTTTTAGAAGAAACTACATGAAGCCTTAGGTACTCGTTCGGACTTTAATACTGCGTTTCATCATTAGACCGATGGGCAATCTGAGTGGGTGATTCAAATTTTGGAGAATATGTTACGGAGTTGTGTGATCGACTTTCGTGGAGTTGGGAAGAGTTTCTGCCACTAGCTGAGTTTGCCTATAATAATAGCTTTTAGTCTAGTAATTAGATGGCACCTTACGAGGCACTGTATGGTTGTAGTTGCCACACTTCTTTATGTTGGACTGAGTTGGGTGAGTGGCGAGTTATAGGTCCTGATTTGGTTTCTAAGATTAAGGACAAGGTTAGGCTGATTCGGGATCGACTTAAGGTAGTTTCTAATAGATAGAAGTGTTATGTTGATCTGAAGAGGAAAGATATTGAGTTTGCTGTAGGAGATCAAGTTTTCCTTAAGGTATCTCCGTGGAAAAAAGTTATTCGGCTTGGACGTAAGGGCAAGTTGAGCCCTAGGTTCATTGGACCTTATCAGATTCTGAAACGTATTGGGTCAGTCACCTACCAATTAGAGTTACTTTCATAGTTAGAGCGTATTCATGATGTGTTGCACGTCTTTATATTGAGGCAATATCGGTCTGACCCATCTCGCGTAGTATTTGTTGATGAGATTGAGGTAAGACCGAATTTGACTTTCAAAGAGGAGTCGGTTCAGATTCTAAATCGTGAGGTTAAAGTCTTGAAGAGGAAGACTATACCATTGGTTAAGGCTCTATGGTGGAATCATGGCAAAGAGGAAGCCACTTGGGAACCCAATGACTCAATTCAGCAACAATACCCTTATCTATTTGAATCAGGTAAATTTCGAGACCCAAATTTCTTTTAAGGAGAAAGAGTTGTAACACCCCAAAAATTTAAGTTTTTGATTTGTTCGATTTTATACAAGTAAATTGATCTGGTTTAGTGGTAAGGATTTAGTTTATCTTTTGGTTTAGGGTTTGTAACAACCCGATTTTAGCTAAATTGGAACAATATTTTTGGGACCACAAATCCGATATCATAAAATTATTTTAATATTATTTTTGGTGTTTACAGCATGTGAATATATATGTGTGAAAATTTCGTGAGCTAATTTTATCGTTTAATAGCTCAATTTAAGAAAAATGACTAAATCACGTAAAATGCAAAAGTTGCATTCTATTTGTTAAAGGTATTTAAGTGTTATGAGACATTAAATGGGAGGCCCTTATGTTGATATTAGACCATTAATAGCTTGAGTGGGCCATTATGGACATGAATTAGTTAATTTTCATGTTATTAATAAAGGTTAATTTGGTAATTTGAAATTTAAGTTAATATTAATTAAAAGAAACATTAAAGTGGCCATTTTATCATCTTTTTCAACCGGTTGTGAAGTGAAAAAGAATCCATTTTAGGGCTTTGATATTCAGCTAATATAATCTTTGATTAAGGTATGTTCTTTGTTCAGTTTTTAATGATTTCTATGTTTTTGTGATCGTTGCTTTGTATTCTAGCTAGCCCATGTCTCAATTTTTGAAAGTATTGATGATTTTGAAAGTTTCTATTGATGAATTCATGTGTTTTATGATGTTTGATGATGAATTATGAAATCTTGGTGCTTGATATACATGTTTTGTAAAGTGATTTTTAGTAAAAATGCATATTAGGGATTAAATTGAGAAAAGTGTAAATTGAGTGGTTAAATTGTGAAATAAATAAAAGTTTTGGACTGCTAGGAATCCCTAGGAAATTCGGCTAAGCTTAGGTGTAATTAAATTTTGTGTAATTTATGTTTTTTGTGAAATAAGGACTAAATTGAATAAATGTGGAACTTTAAGGGTTAAAGTACAAAATGCCCAAATATGTGTTTGTGGATTAAGTTGAATGAATTGGTGATTAAATGGGTTAATTTGGAATACGTATAGATCAAGAAAGAAAGAACTCGGATTTAGATCGGGGAAAATCGAAGGTTATGGAGTAATTGATCCGATTCGTCTATTCCGAGTACGAGGTAAGTTTGTACGTGATAAATATTGTTACAATTATGTTTTAATGCTTTAATAATGCATAAATTGTATATATTTGACTACGATTTTGTACGATGATAAATCGACTATGTTTAGCACTTAGTGTGCGTTTCAAAATAGCTTCGGCTATAAATAGCACTTAGTGTGCGAATTGGAATAGCTTCGGCTATATAAGGCATTAAGTGTGCATTACCGAGATAACTTCGATTTAATGTGATGGCACTAAGTGTGCGAGATCGTTATAGCTTCGGCTAATCACTGATGCACTAAGTGTGCGAGTTCTTAAAGTATTGAAAGATTTCTGAACGATTTAATGTGTTGAACAAAGAGGTGAGAATGAATTAAATAAATACAGGAAAATTCAGATATGTACGATACCTATGCGGTAGTTGATACTATGTATATGAAGCTTGATACAGTTGTATATACATGTTAAATGGTTATGGATTAAAATTGAATGATGATTTCAGAACTACTAAGTGTTTATTAATTGATGTTTTGTATATTATGAATTGTTGAGTATTTTTGGTACGAACTTACTAAGCTATGAAGCTTACTATGTGTATTATTTGTCTTTGTTTTATAGAGTATCAAAGCTAGCTCAGACATTAAGGATCATCGGAAACTATCATCACACTATCGATCATAACGTTGGTACTTTTGGAAGCTTTGTATATATGATATATGGCATGTATAGGCTAGTGTCATTTTAGTATGTTTTGAATTATAATTTAAGCCATGAGATTTGGCTTACTTTTGGTTGTAATTGTTGGTATGTATTTGGTCATTTAAGTTGGCCTAAATGATGTGTTTGATAAGTAAGTTATATGATGTATATAACGCTTATATGGTGACTTGAATATGGGATGTTAAAATGGTAAGTTTTGTGGTTTGAAATAGGTGATAAGATGATGCTGATGAAATGCATTTAGAAGTTATGCAAGTTTGATTATTTTGGCATGCTAGTGGTTGAGAATTTAAGTAGTGAAATGGTTGATTATGAAATGACATGAATTATATATGTTTTGGTATGTCTTGGCTGCCCATATTTGTGATGAATTGATATTATTTTGATGGCTAGGTGAACATGAGAAAAAGGGTGGCAAATTGACTTTGCAAATGGCCTATTTTTGTCCACAAGAGCGTGTGTCTCAGCTGTGTGCGACACATTGTCATGCTACACGACAGTGTGTCCCCTAGGGTACCCTTCGAATTAAAGTCAGTATACCCTACGATTTCGACATGGCCTAGACACACGGGCGTGTTTATTGGCTGTGTTAGGCACACGGGCTGGTACATAGGCGTGTGGCCGGCCGTGTTACCCAAGTCAATAACCCCCCTAGATTTCACACAGGCTGGAACACGGGCGTTTCCTCAGCCGTATGGTACAAGTCAGTATGTATGCCATGTTTACACACGGCTTGTGACACGGACATGTCTGGTGGCCGTGTGAGGCACACGGCTTGTTCACACGGCGTGTGACCCTGTAAGCAAAGAAAATTTTCTAAGTTTTCTAAAGTTTGCAAATGTTATCGGTTTAGTCCCAAACCTCTTCTAAGCATGTTTTAAGGCCTCATAGGCCCTCTTAAGGGACGATGTGGTTACATATGATTGATGTTTATATGGAAATACGTAATGTATATTGAATGTATGCTTTTGTGTTGTGATTGATTGGTAATACCTCGTAGCCCTATTCTGGTGATGGATACGGGTTAGGGTGTTATAGGGTTCGAGCCCTTCTGCGTACAAGCGGGTATAATTTTTTTTTGTTAATTTCCTTTGTATTGCTTATCTAATAGTGTTTGGGTCAGATTTAGATTTCAAATTTTTGTTTAGATGATGTTTGAGTTTATGGGAAAGTGGGTGGTGTGATTTAGTTGGTATTGTTACTTTTTATTTTATCTTCTTGTTAAAAAAATAGTTTTTTTTCCCAAAGTCTCTCCTAAATCTACTCTCATGGCTCTCACTCCCTCACCCCCTTTTTAATTTTTGTTTCACATGTGTTTTATTCTTTTCTTTTTTCAAAAATAATTTATTTGTGTCTTGCTTTCTTTTTTTCGTCAAATTGTCCTGTTTGTGGCTTGTTTCTTTTCTTCTTTTGATTTCTTTGATCTTGAGTGGGTGTGGAGTGAATTCCTTAAGTATTCCAATTTCCAATCGGGTAAGAGAATGGATTATTTGTTGTTATTATCGTGATTTTTATTGTTGGGTTTTCTAGTGAAGGATGTGATATTTTTATTAAGTCATTGGCTTTAATGACATCGTTGTGTTTCTAAGAGAGGATCAAGGAGCGTTTGGTGCTCCTCCAGCGACTTAGGCATCAT
This sequence comes from Gossypium anomalum, assembly GCA_025698475.1. Lineage (NCBI taxonomy): Eukaryota > Viridiplantae > Streptophyta > Magnoliopsida > Malvales > Malvaceae > Gossypium > Gossypium anomalum. Next base: position 52,816,273 of record CM046968.1, on the reverse strand, counting down.
TAAGTTGTTGTTTCATTCAAGAGTAAGTGTTATCGCCTTCGTAAGGACTCGTTTCTGAAATTAGGTTAAATTGGTGAAGGTTGTAGCAAATTGCTCGTTCAAGTGCGGTAAAATTGTGTTTTTAATTCGTGTGAGTTATTGATTTTAGGTTCTGGTGCTTTCGATCTTGAGTCTACATCGTAACTTAAATAGGTGTGTTTTTAACTCGAATCCATCACAAGAAAATAAAAAAAATTTGAAAAAAAACCTAAGGAAAAATGATTTTGCAGTTCGTCACACGATCGTGTGGCAGACCGTGTGCATCACACGACCATGTGGGTGTGGGTGCGTTGGGCCGTGTGGGTGCACACAGGCGTGTGCGATTACATGGGCAATCGGTAGGCCATGTGAGACACACTATCGTGTGGCAGATCGTCTACCAGACTGTGTGGATGGTCTAGGTTAGTTGGGTCGTGCGGGCCACACGGGTTGGGCCATTTGGATCAAGTGGGCCACACAGGTGTGTGGGCCTAATTTTTGAAAAAAATTCACTTAAGGCTTTTTTAATTTGTAATTCGTAAATAGATCCTTCGTGGGGGTCCAATGTGCTTAAACAAGTCTCAAAATGTAGTATCTGCGAATATGTTCAGTAGGTGAGTTATATATGTGTGATATATGTTTGATAAATTCTAAAGCATGACTTTTTTTTTAAAAGCATGCATGACATTTGTACTATGTATATCTATTAGTATGATTATATGCATTAGGTGGGGTATGATATGATGGAGGAAGTGTTGGCAGATAATTTAACTGCCTGTAAGGTAGCTCAGTCACATATATCTGATTCTGCCAGTTTACCTCATACTGTATCTAGCAACTTAACTGCACTGTTTCTGTAAAGTGACATATGCTCACTTACTAGCGTATGGGGTTGAATAGGTACTTGATACCCTAACTGGTGTGTTGGATTGGACGGCGATGGTGTGTAGCGGATGAGGGTAAGACCTATATGTGCATTTGATTTTGTTTCTATTCTGAAAATAATTATGTATTTGAACGATTAAGGAATAATATTTGAAATATGTAACTGAACATGATCTGTTATATGATCCCTATGATATTTATGTATTTGATTTATTGATTGAGTTATTTCGCACATTGAGCTCACAAGCTCACGTTTTAGTATGTTTCATTTCAAGTAACCAACAACCTTAGGGCCGGTTAGTGTGGCGGGAGCTCGGTTTCTAAAATGCATTTTCCTTAATATTGTTAAGTTATAATTTATTACCTTGTGGACATTTTATTTGGACTTTCAGGGACTGTTTTTGGCTTTTGGATTTATTCTTTGCTTTGGGACAATTTAATTATTCCTTGAACGATTTCACTTCAAACTGAAAATAAAACCTACATTTTTAAAATAAAGACACAGCTTTTCAAAACTACGCCATTTTAGAATTTCCATTGTGTGATAACTACAAGAAAGAATGTGTGGTTTCCAAAAGAGTAAATAGCAAAAAAATTAACAAGGAGTTTTCTTAAAGTTTTGGAAAGGGACAAAGCCGAGAGTTAGATTTTGAAATAAATTGAGTTCAAATATTGGATTTCAAAATGAATTTATGTAACTCCTTAGGATTTGGTCATAACAACTAGGCTAGGTATGGGATGTTCTACGGACTACAAAAATGGGGCTCCAAAATAGCAATTTTTTACATCACTAAAAATCGGGTTGTTTCAATTTAATTGAGAAATTAACTTATAAATGTTTATTTTGAGAAATAGAAAAAAAAAATACCGGATTGGATTGCATTAAAAAGTACCTTGTTAAAAGTCTAGGAAGTACTTTAGATGGAATCATCATATTCCAATAGAATATCTTTCTTTATCCAATCGTAAAAATAAATTATAATTAAATCACAATTCATAATAATATCATAGATATGTATATTTATAATTTATGTTAAATAAAAATTAGTAGTTTCATTACCAAATTTAAACTTTACTCGTGCTTGTAAGGAAAATAATTAAATATCGAAAATAAGAACCGAGATCTATTTGAGGTCGAATCTTTCAACTAACAACATAAAAATTGAACAAGTTAATCAGAACAATTATAAATTAAAATTAATCTAGACATAAAATATAAAAAATTCATGTAAATCCATGTATATTATGTGTAAGATATGAGAGAATTCATTTGATCTTAGTTCCTTGAATGAACAAATCTGACAGATACAAATAAATAGGTTTTTATAAATTTCTTGGAGGATGATCATGATATTTCTTGGGGCTAAAATGAATGGTAAAAGCACATGGAATGTAGGTTCGAATCCATCTTCTTTATTATGTTTTATGTGGATTATTTTTCTAGATTCTTTTCGCATTGAGCTAGGCGAGTGGTGACCAGTTGGGTTTGCCTCCTACAATCCTTAGGGGGGTGGCTTATTGGAAAGATTGTTTTTCTTCTCTTTTTTTTGGTATAAAGTAAGGGATATAAAATAAAACGAAATGGATAGATTCTTTATTTGCAATCATAAAAAAAATGAGAATCATGCTGTGTTAGGAATAATAAGAGAATAAGGAGAAGTACGTATCTTATTGATCAAATAGGAATTTTTGTAATGCTTCTCGAAAGTCTATATATATAGATAAAATTTATATATGATATAAAACTCTATTTCTAATGGTAATTAGAGTCTTATACCATATCAAACATTTACTTCTATAATAATATACTTATAACAGTTTTTATTATTTTCAGTTTTACAAATCATTTTTAGTGAAACATTTTTAATTTTCAATTTATATTTCAATTTTAATATATCTTCAATACCCTTCGTTAATTTTCAATTTATATTTTTAATAATTAATTAATAAATGAGTTATTAATAGGAACAATGGTAATTTTAGTCCTACCAGTTATCAATTTGTCATTTTGGTCTTAAATTTTTTTTTCGAATCACTTTCACCTTTAACTTTCAAATTTTAGTTAAATTATTTTTTTTCAAACAGAAAATCATATTGAAACTGTTAAAATTTTAACAGCACTAATGTGACAACCTGCAAAATCGTCTACATATACTTAGGGGTGTAGCTAGGGGGCTGGCAGGAGCCCCGATCCCCTTAAAATAATTTTTTTTTCATTTAGACCCTTTAAATTTTTTTAAAATTTAAATTAATAAAAGTAAAATACACTTTTCCCCCCTTAAAAATGATAAAATTTTGATTTAGTCCTTTAAAATTATAAAGATATAGGTTATTCAAATGGTGAAATTATATTTTTACTATCATAAAATTTACAATTTAATTTCGCTCCCTAAAAAAAATTTCTAGCTTCACCACTGCATATACTTCATTGTTGAAATGGATAAATTTTTAAAAAATTATAAACTTGTTTTCAAATTTGTTGAAATTTTTAATATTTTAATATTTTATTTTTGAAATTTTATGAAGTTCATATGTGTTTTTATGTGAGTTATCACATCAGTGTCGTTAAAATTTGAATGGTCATTCATTTTTTTTCATCTAAAGAATAATTTGATTAATTTTGAAGATTGAGAATCAAAATAATTAAAATTTTTTAATAAAAGAGATAAAAAAAAGAACCAAACATTACGAGTTAATTTTATTATTAATATTGATGAGGTAAGATGTGAAGAATGATACAACCTCCCCAACCTGGCCTAGACGTTAGACTCGAATTCGAGAGACTACATCAGCCACTGAGATGGCCTAATAGGTTTATAGGAGTTTTTTAAAACAGTAAATGTTTATTTAATTTAGTAGAAAACTTAGTTTAAATGCCGATTTATTATTCTTCCTCAATATTTTAATTATCATCTAGCAGCGGAAAAGATGATATGTACTTATGTATCTAATAAAAATTGGGTTTCATGCATACTAAACAAAAACAAAGCATAATATCTTAAGGAATTAAATAAAATGTCATGCAAAATAAAACAAACCTAAGTCCTAAATCCCATGCCACAGTTCAAATATAACATTACAATCCTCGAATAATAAAATAAATAAAAATAGTAAGCCTTAAATAATTGAAAATAAAATAGACTGTGTCGAGATATTCCGAATGTGCCCATGTCCTAACATGGTAGAATATTTGTAAGGATGAAAATTTAAGAGGAAGTGAGTTTTGACGCTCAATGTGAGTTCATTTACAATAAAATCAATGCAACAGTTATTAAGGCACATGAATTAACACCGCATAAAATAATCATAAATAGCAATTCAGTTTAGAGTATCAATTTTTCAATAGTGTAACACCCCTAACCCGTATTTGCCGTCGGAATAGGGTTAAGGAGCATTACTGTACAAACAAAACAGTAAATCATTCAATTCATACATAAATGCAAGCATAATCTAATTACCTTTAATTACAATCATAATGTCCCTTAATCGAGCCCTTGAGGCCGTAAACATACATTAGAAACAATCCGAGACTAAGTTGGAAGCATTTGGAAAGTTTAGGAAAAAGTTAGAAAATTTGGACTGCAAGATTCACACGGCTGTGTGGCCAGGTCATGTGCCTCACACGGTTGAGACACACACCCGTGTCTTTGGCCGTGTAACCTTCAAAATAGGGACACACAACTGTGTCGCAGACCGTGCAACTCTCTAAGTTTGGTCACACGGTCAAGCCACACGCCCGTATGCTAGGCCATGTAACACTTGAAATAGCCTCACACGCCCGTGTGCCAGGCCATGTAATTGCCTGACTTGTGAGCATTAAAACCTACAGGGGACACACAGTCGTGTTGCCAGGCCATGTGTCACACATGGCTGAGTCACACGCCTATGTTTTAGGCCGTGTGGACCCAAAATAAACATTAAACATCTAGTTTACCATTTCAAGCTTACTTGGATCCTAAGAAACCCAAATACCAATAAAAATACCTATTCAAAATGACATTAATCATGAAAAAAAAATACCAAAATCAACCTCTTAAGTGCCTAACCAATGTACCCTTATTGGTACCACATGTATATACAATTTTTTATCAAAGTAAAACTTCAAACATAACTTATCAATTCATCCAATCTAACATCTAACCAATGTACCTTTCATAGTTACCTCAATCATAATATATCATTTATTCATGTCATTCATAATGGTATTGGAACTATACCTCATTCACATATTTCATATAAGTTGATAATTTACACATAGATCATACTTAATATATACACATCTCAAAACATTAGAATAGTAACACAAAAGTCTAATACATGTAATATAATCTAAAATGAACGTTCCAAAAACTACAGATGTTCAGGGATAGTGTGACTTGAGTGTCGATCCGTCTGTCTAACCTTTCGAGTATCTACAAGAACAAAGTTTAACACAATAAGCTTAAAGAAACTTAGTAAGCTCGACTTATTAAAACAATAAATCTTACTGAAGTAAATATAACAATTCAAAAAGTATTAATACAACCAGGAATGTTCACCATCATCCACAATTTCAACCGATAGATCATAAATGTTCAATTCAAAATCAAATATATGGTAAATTCATCAAAAATTACTCATCAAGTTATCTTACTGAGATTTTCAATCTGATAAATGAATTACAGTTAAGAGTACATCGACAAACCATCCAAACACACCAGATGCTCGTAAGAGCCAGTCCATCCGAAACACACCAATGCTCATAAGAGCTAAGCCCTCTAAAACACACCAATGCTCATAATAGCTAGTCCAACCGAAACACATCAAAACAGAGAATATAACACGAGAATTAGTAAAAAATGTTGAACCTCGATTTAATCGAGAAACATATATATATCACTCCCCAATAATCTCCACTCCAAATCCCTCACAACATACTAAATCTTGATCATACTCTATCCCGCGTTCAATTCAATGCAAACATCAACAGTTCTCAAATATTCTTCCATCAACAACAATTCAATATATTTATTGTACCATGCTATACTATTCAATAATTCATATAGAAGTTAAATTTTAAACCATACAAACTTACCTAGACTGAATTGTAGTAGTTGTAGAAGTTTAGGGACCATTCTGCTATTTTTCTTTTTCCACGAGTAAATACGGGATATTCATTTAAAATATAAAATTTCTTAATTATCAATTTAGATTTCACATTTCAATCCATCTTACAATTAATACCCTTTTATTTTTTGAATTTACATAATTACCCCAAACTTTTACAACTTTTAAAATTTAGTCCCTTAACCAAAATTCATCAAATTTACCATTTTTCTCAAGTCAATATTCCATTCAAATATACTAGGCCCTTCAAAAGTCCCTAATTAACATTAAATTCACTATCAAACCCTAAAATTTTGATGTTTTCACAATTTAATCATAAAATCAAAATCTAATACAAATCAATTTACAAATTTATCAAACAACACAATCAAAGATCCAAATACATGGTATTCATAAAAAAAACACTCAAGATTCATCAATGAAAACTTCTAAAATTTTTAATAGAATAAAAAATGAACGTACGAGCTAGCTAGACCTAATTGTAGAGATATCAAAAACATAAAAATTACAAGAAACGGACATGAATTTCACTTACACGCAAGCTAATAGACTGGCTGGTTCTTCCAAGCTAGGTTTTAGTGATTTGAACTATGGAAGGAAACAAAATGAAGAAGAAAGACTTTATTTCTTACTTAATTTTAATTTTAATTTGTTTTAATTACAAATTTACCATTATTCTTAATTTTATTCAATTTTTTTCTTTAATTTAAACCTCACCATCGTCCATTATGAAAAATAAGGATTAATTCCTCTATTAGTCCTCCTACCTTTATTAATTATGCCATTAAATCATCCTAGTGCTTTAATTAATAAATTTTGCATCTTTTACAATTTAGACCTTTTTACTTAATTAGCTATCTAAACGATAAAATTTCCTAATCAAATTTTAATACGACACTAATGACTCCATAAATATTCTATAAATAATATTTACGAGCCGATGAACGAAAATTTATGGTCCTAAATCACTGTTCCGTCACCACTGAAAATCGGGTTGTTACAAATAGCAACCATCATTATTATATCAAAGCTCATAATAACAGTTTTCAAAATAATCAAATTCTAAAGTTTGCCCACAATGATCATATTCAAGCACATATATACATATATATTAACGCATGTGTATCATAACATAATTTTCCAGATTTGTATGCACATTATTTAAAAGATGTCATACAGTTTTGGGTTTAAACAGAATAAATCTTACCCCATCACTACATACCATAATGGGAGCTCCCCGGAACTCCTTTCTCCAACACATCGGGATGTGAATAAACCATTATTGGTTCGTAGATAATAGCTACCATTTGACTGTGGACACACAGCAAGTCCTTCTGGTTGGAATCTGCCTTTGGCTGTAGGTTCACAGCAAAAGTCCTATTGATGAAACCTGTTTTTTAGCTGTAGATTTTACAGCTCTACTAGAATCGACCTTTGGTTTTAGATGCACAACAATACTCGTAGATCGAATCTGCCTTTGGTTGTGGATACACAACAATTTACAGATAATAACTGTCGCATGGTTGTGACTTACACTGCCATTTTTCTTGCAAATAGACTATCTGAACTTCCTTTGTACATATCGTCCCAACCCATGCAATGCATTATAACGTATTGAGTACAGATAAAATATGATAGTATTTAATCTACTAACACATGGAAAATCAGTAGCGAAGTCATGCTTTTATTAGGTATTCGGGTTAACGATTTCATAGCGCATACCATACATAGATTTACAAGTATATATTCAATAGCAACATAATTTATTCAAGTATCACGAAAATATTCATAAATATAAATAAATACTGCAATAAACCAATTAATACTATATTCTAGCATATTTCTTATCATCGGGGACCTAATAGCATAATTTAATTCAATAAAAAATTTTGAAACCTATTCAAGGACTAATCTGATTAATACATAAAATCTAGGTCAAAACTATAAATTATGAGTTAAAATGGACACACGGCCGTGTGACTGAACCATGTGGATGGGGTACATGACCATGTGGCTAGGCCGTGTGAAAGACTATAGTCGTATGGTTTTTTGAAAAATCAACCTACAAGGGTGACGACTGTGTGGTAGGCTGATTAGGTTGTCCTAGGCCATGTGAGATGCAAAAACCTAGGGTTTTAGGAGGGACATGGTGATCTATGCTGATCATGTGGTCTATACGCGTAGCCTACACGCCCGTGTGGCTGACTGTATGGTTTAACGTAGGTTTGGTTTTGCCTCAATTTTCTTGCAAAAGAACACACACACACATACACTTGACTTTTAAGGTTTTAAATGGTGATCCTCATGTCCAAGTCTGATTTGGGATACCTACAACAAGCCTTTCAATCAACAAATACGCGAGAATTAATATTGATTTTCAAGATTTAACTTTGAGAAAACTCGTAAAAGATTCGTAATTGGTTTGAAAGATTAACAAGAATGATGTTATTCCATAATTTTTAGGTTCTACTTAATTGAAACAAGAATACTTATTGATCTTTAATGGGATTTCGAAGGTTATCGATAATGAATTCAACACTCAGAGTAAGAATGGGTTATATTGTGAATCGATTTAATTTGGAATTTCAAAAGATTAGTTTCCAACAAAGGATGTAAAATTTTTTTATGAAAAGAAAAATGAGAATAAAAGCAAAAGATTTATTTAAAGAGAAGAGATGAGAAATTTTAGTTAGGGTTGAAAAAGAAGTAAAAATTCACATATAATTAGAAAAAGAGATTAAATAGTTAGTGTTTCAAAAATTTAAGGGCCTGAATGTGTAACACCCCATACTTGGTCCGATCGTTAGACCCAGGCAATAAGATACTACAACTAAATTTTAAACAATTACAAATAATATTATAATTTTAAAATCTCAATTAAATATCAAACAAATCATAATTAAATAAATTAACATGTGTTTCAATCAATTATGGGTTAACATCATGCTTACAGAAGGTTAAAACTAAGCAGGCAATCAATTAGGATCAATTTGAAACAAATTTAAAAATATGAGAAAAATATGAAAACAAAGGACACACGGTCGTGTCCCGAGGCCATGTGCAAGGGTTGAGGCCGTGTGGATGGGTCACATGGCCATGTGAGTAAACCGTATAACAACATGATGCCGAGAGAAATTGGGGTCATACAATTGTATCGCCAGGTCGTGTGACAAAGCTAAACCCATGTGGCTTAATAATATGGTCATGTGGCCAAACCATTTACAATTTGAACATAAGGTCGCACGGCCTTGTCGCTAGACCATGTACAACTCGAATATAGGGTCAGACGGTCATGTTGTTAGACCATGTAACTCCTTGAGACCGTGTGGACAAACCTACACCAAAATTAAATAAGCCATATGACCTTGTGGGGTGATATGACACATGGCTATATGGTAGACTGTGTCTTAAGCTGTGTGTACCTAAAATAACTTCAAAATCAAGTCATTTCACTTACCATTGCTTGGTCACCAAGCCATATCATATGCACCTATAATTACCCATTTCAAAACGCATCAAATCATGTCAAAACATGCCATATACAATTCAACCTAAGCATCTAACCAATATGCCCACAAAGGCATCTCAATTTACAATTCAAAACAACCAAAATGAATACGCTCAAGCATACCAATTCATTAACATTATATGGCATTTTTTCAATCACTTATTTAAACACAACTAACCTTTTAATCAACTTTATATTTCAACAAGAAATGTATCAAAACATATCAAACATCCTTCTCCCTCTAAGCATCAACCAAAAACATATAGTATAACAAGACATTTATCTCAACCATAAGGATGTTAAGCATACAATTTAAGCAATCTAACAAGTTATCAACCAAATACCATTACCTTTTCGTATATACATATATATACATATACACTTATAAACATAATAAGCAAGACCATCAAGATACAAAATGAAATTTATAACCAAAAGACTTACAAGGTACATACCAAAACCAAAATAAGAGCATCACCAACACTAAGTTCGGGATTGTTGCTGGGGGATGAATCGAAATCTGAACCAAATAGTACCTAACTCGCACACAGAAAAAATGAAACCGTATGTTGAGAATAACTCAGTGATACTTCTATAATTTGAACAATAATTATAATATGAAACATAAAAGGAGCATAAATTTAAAATGAAAATAACATACAAATAATCAAACCAAGTATGCTAATTCACATAATCATGTACTCAAAACTAATGCATTTCTCTTATATCAACTTAAGCCTATCACAATTTGCAAATTAATAACCATATAACTCATATAAGATATATTTTATCTCGAAGTCCAATTTCATGATTTCATAGGACATAACATATTAATGTTCCCAATTCAATCCACAATTAACATTGCATTTTCCATTTCCAATTTCATTTCTTGTTCTATTTGCCATATCAAAATCATATAAACCATTTCATTCTTTATGCCATGTTAATAAAACTTAGACTCAGACAGATACACGGATTTATCCTGTAACACCCCTAACCCTTCTCCGTCCTAGGATTAGGGTCACGGGCATTACTAACAAATCAAAACAAATAATCAATCATATCTGCATGTAAGCTAACCGTTAACATTATAATATATAGGGGCAGGTCACAACAATCTAATAGTTTCATACTAGAATCTTATTCAATCGAATAATGAATCATGCTATGCAATGCTAAACTTGGTCTTCCACTGTCTACACTCTTTTCACTATTTATCCCTTCTTGAATGCTAGAAGTTGGTTACATACAAGATTATTCCAATTATTAGCATCAGAGTATTGGTCCATACTCCAACTATATATTTTCTTTATCTTCGATGATATTAGTAGAATGCACTTAATTTAGGTTTGCTAATCCATTCCAATTAAGAGTAAAAGTTATGCTTACAACCCCTATTTAGAGTTTACGGGACCCTAAAAATAGTTTAAAAAATAGACAGTGACTAATTTGGAACAATTCTAAAAGTTTAGGGTCATTTTCAAAAATTCCTAAAAAAGGGGACACACGGCCTTGTGGAATGCCCCAGGCTGTGTGACTTTCGATGTTGGGACACACTGCCATGTCCTAGCCCATGTAACTCACTAACTTGGGTCACACGCCTGTGTGTGACACATGACCGTGTGCTAGGCCATGTACACCTAAAAGTACCTTAAAACTCAATTTTATCATTTCCTACTTACTTGGACACAAAGCAACTCAATTACCAATCATTTAACCTAATCAAAACACAATTAAACCTGCTTAAAATATACCAAATTCATCACCTAATGTGCCTAACCAATGTACCCTCATTGGTACCACATTTTATAACTTTAAAACAAATCAACAATGCATTAATCATTTAAGACTTCCATCCATATCAAATTTACCTATATAGAACTAATCTTTAGCTATTTAAGCTATCAAGCTTCAAACCAAAAACAAACCAAGCATTAGGCTAAGCTACTTTCAAACCAAAAACATACTAAGCATTAGGCTAAGCTACCATACCAACATTGCCTCAACTATAACCATATATATATATATATATATATATATATATATATATATATACAATTATCCATCATTTAACTAAGAAACCAAAATACCATCATCTTAAACATATTAACAAGGACACCCTAGGTACATGCCATTACAAAATAAGATATCACCACACTTGAGCTCGGGATTTGTTGTTTGATACTGAGTCGGCGATAAGTCAAAAAGTACCTAACCTGTGTACGAAAAATAAAACTGTAGGCTGAGTAAAACTCAGTGGTATTTCTATAATCCGAATAATCTAACTTAATATAAATAATAAAAATGTGAGAATGCAACAAGAATTATTATGCACTTATGCTCAAATCGATGATACAAAATTTTCCCATTATTTATTACATCCTTCAAATTCCACATGTTCAAGTACATATATATCAAAGGCATTTCATATAGCATTTGAATATTTAAACTCATGCAATGGCATGATTCATCTTTTTTATCAATATTTGAATTCATTTCAAGTTTCACATCTCATTTCATCATTTCATATCACATTTCTCATCTTATATTCATTTCTCATCTTTTTCATTTCAATATTAGTCACATAAATTATTATTAAAATTTTCCTCCATTAACACGACTCAGACTGGGACAGATACACGGATCCAACCAACACACCAGTTTGGCACCCAGTACCTCATCGGATAAATCTGAAGTAATAACTGTGCCCAACGCTATATAAATTGACACCCAGTATCTCATCGGTTAAACTGAAGCAAGTTGACACCCAGTGCCTCATCGACTCGAGGTCAAAGAAATCCCTGAACTCTTCCTATCCTATGGCATGCCATCTAAATCCGACTCAGCCCGATATAGTTAATAGGGTTTCACTTCACTTTTTAATACAACCAATGTCTCAATTTCACATATATACATATTATCACATATAAACTGATCGTTAATTTTCCTGTGATAAGTTTTATAAATTTATATTAAATCGTTCTTAAAACTAACTATTATCACGACGTAGGCAAGTGTACCTATCGAATAGTAGTATAGTTTTCGCAAGACCGGATTGTCGAACCCAAAGGACCAAGAGTACTAGTAATGACTGTCTTCTTATTATCTAGCCGTAGAAAAGAGATTTATTTTAACTAACTAATTAATTAAACTAAGAACTTACAGAAAATAGAATTTGGGAGATTACTTTTGGGGAAAGCGATTGATTGAGACAATACCTAAGGAAAAATCCACCTAGACTTTTACTTGTTATTTTGGCTCCGAACCGGACGATTTATTCATTTAACTTGTTCCGTAGAAATCCCTAATGTATATTATTATCCCTCTCAAGACTAACAACGTCTAATCCCTAGGTTGAATAACCGGGAGTTATCTCTAATTAACACCCTAAGGTTGCATTAACTGGATCTATGGATTCCTTATTAGGTTTCACCCTAATCCGGTAAAATCTTGTCACCCTATCTCTAGGTGCGCAATCAACTCCGCTTAATTACGACAAAGTTACTCTTAGCCAGGGTCTATTCCTCCTCCAACTAAGAGTAGTGACTTGAAGTGATATCCTGGAATACCAAAACAAGAATTAAGAACACATAATTAAGAACAAGTCAAATATTTATCATATGATTCAGAAATAATAACAAGTTTTCGTCATAGGTTTCATCCCCCTTAGGTATTTAGGGGTTTAGTTCATAACTAAACAAGAAAACATCTCAGAATAATAATAGGTACAAAACATAAAGAAAACCCAAAACTCCTGAAGGGAAAATTGAAGAGAGATATTTAGTCTTGATAGTGGCTCCGACTTCTGAGATGGATCAATTGGCTTCCTTGGAGTAATTCCTTACTCCCTATTCTCCGTCTCCTTTTTATTCCTCCTCTAGGGTGTATTTATAGGCTTTGGAATGCCTTAGAACCCTCAAAAGTGGCCTTTTCTGAATTGGACTTAACTTGGGCTCGGCAGGGACACACCCGTGTGTGATAACTTCAGGCCGTGTTCGAGGTACACGGCCGTGTGTTCTACCCGTGTGAAGAGGTCCAGGCCGTGTTGATTTTGTGCTTTGGCCCATTTTCTCCGTTTTCGGCCCGTTTCTCGTTCCTTTCGTTCTCCTATGCCTACCTGAGAATAAAACATGAAATTAAGGCATTAGGAGCATCGAATTCACCAAATCTAAGGGAAATCATTCATAAAATGCGTTAAGCATGGGTTATAAATATGTCTAAATTACGGTTTATCAAATACCCCCACACTTAAGCGTTTGCTTGTCCTCAAGCAAAATCCTCATATCACAACTCAACTTATAATTTCGATCAATATTATCTCAAATCATTTTATAAGTAATCATACATTGAGAATTCAACTAAAACAACATTAGAGCTTCAAACATTTTAAATTGATTATTTTAATCATGAAAAACTTAGGTATCTCCCCTCCCCTAGGTAGTTATCATTGATTTGAAACCTCATAGAGTTTAACATCCTCACTAAAGATTCACTCAAATCACTCGAAGTGTCTAAGGACAATGAAATTAGCACTCATCAGTCAATATGAAAAGTTATTACAATAGGCTTGCATAAAAATCAAATCTCCACCACTATAAATTGATATGATACATCAATCCAAAGGTCTTTAAAGGGTTGTAACGAGGCTTAGTTAGGGGGTGTGGTCACAAGCTAAAAGAAAGGGCTAGAATCGAGATTGACTTAAAAATTTACTTAACTAAAAAAAATATTAATTCATCACTTGCGTACAACAAAGCTTTCTTCTTTGACTGTGGAATGAGACTTACAAGCAAAAGATAACTACTGATTTATATACACGATTTTTTTTAAGAACAAGTCAAATATCATATATTACTATTAAGAACAAGACATAGTTAAGCTACAAATCAATTCTCGAAAAAAAATAGGGATCAAATTAATTTAAGGGGATTTCAACAATAATGGGTTAATGGTTAATATCGAGGGTGGTACAAGGAATGGCATGTTAAGCTCAAAAGGGTTTACTAAGGGTTAATCGTGGAGGTAGGATTTTCATGGCATGAGTGGGTTAATCCTAAATGCCTCTATCATCTTGATATATCAAATCAAATAGTGTGGTCTTGACATGCATAATCAGGCAAGTTCTAGAATAACAATTCAATATTGGCACACTCAAAGCAATAATAAAAGTGAGCATGAAAGAATTAATAGATGCTCAAAAGGCTCAAAAATCTCACAAAAATTATGGCTTCTTGATGTTTCAATCTGTGGGATTCAATTTAAGATAATACCTAAATTTGGGGAAACAACCTAAAATTTTAAATTCTTAAAAATCAACTTATCATGCTTGATTTTATAGTGTCTTAGAGTTTAACAATCAATGCATGAATGCCTATGTTTTAATTCAAGATATATCAATCAAAATTATCAGTCAATCAAAATTCAACTTAAACATGATATGAGAGATTTACAAGAGAACAAAACACTATTCAGGGATTTTCAGATAATGAAATGATTACCCCCCACACTTAAGATGTACATTGCCCTCAATGTACAAGGTTAGATATATAAGAAAATATAAGATCATAAGATAGGGAAAGAATTGAAACTTCCTGAGTACTGAATGAATGTCCTAGTTTGGCGTTATAGAGGTGGAAGAGGATACCCCGGTGGTAGTAGAGGTTGGATACCACAGGTGCTGTGCCAAAAGAATATTATATCTCCTCATTGAGCAGGGCATGGTAGCCGTGGTGAACCTTTTCCATTGGAGTTTGAAGTTCCTAAATGATTGTGAGCTTTGGAGCTCTGTGATAACTGTGATAAAAGTAGGAACTGTTTAAGGAATATTAGGAAGAATGATTTACTCGTAAAAGGTTAGCCGAGAGTAAAGATTGTTGGATAAATATTATAAATCCTAATAAAAATAAAATGAAATAAAAATAAAAATTTGTCTTAAATGAAAATGAAAATAAAAATAAAAATAAAAATATAAAATAAAATAAAATAAAAAATATAAATTTCTAAACATCTTCATCGCTAGACGGTTCGCGAGGTGGGACTGGCGATGAGATGTGGAGGTGCTGACAAATCTACTGTAGAGTAGCATCAATATTGTCAAATCTTTGAAAACATTACTGCTCGAATCTGTTAAGACGCTCAGAGATGTCAGTGTATGAAGCCGCCGCATGAACTGGCCGAGAAGGTGGTGGTGGTGGGTGGTGAAGTGGGTCCTCGTGTTGGGTAGGGACATCATCAGTAATGTCCTTAGGAACCTCCTCCTCGGTGGATTAAGCGAGACAATATTAGGGAGGGTAGGTTCCTCGGCGCTTCTCAATCATCCTCAAGCTCATCATACTCGAGATGCCTTATGGAGACATCTGGTTAATAAGGGTCAGAGATGATGCTTGGGCCGTAGTGTTGAGGAGTCCGAAGTATCGCGCCAGGCGAGTCACATATGGGCCAATGAAAATGACCCCTCTCCGATGTCGCTCCGTTTGGTGGCGTATGGCAAGGGCAATAAAGTAGGCGAGGTCGATGACGTGCCTGTTGGACATACACCATAAATAATAGACGTCGTGGGTAGTGACGACGCTGGTGCTCTCCCTCCGTCCTGTCAAAGTGTGAGACAATAGAGAATAAAGGTACCTTAAGGACGGAGGAAGGGATGATGCCTTTGTGTGACTGGGGTCGTAGGTGGCCGAATGTAGGGCGAGGGCGTCCCAACACCATGAGGGGGAACGATGGATGTGGCAGTCAAGAGTGTGTAAGTCATTCTCTTCTCTGAACTCCTCGGTAAGAGACCCAAGGTGATACTGAAATCGGGAACGCTTAGTTGGCGGATTAATCCGCCTAAGTGAAGCTAGACTATGCTGGGATCGTCGTAGTTGGTCATGACGGTTTGAAGATGGAATGTCGAACACAATTCCATTGTGAGCTTGAGGTACGTCGGCTCGATAATCCCAAAGAATGACTTCCATGGGTCGGTGGTAAGGAGAGCTCAGATTGTGTCAGCCAGCTGGACTTATTCGATAGTAGCCCAGTCTATGTAGCGGCCCGCTACTAAGGGTCGGGCCCGTAGTATCTGATATAGTTCCTCTTGAGGTCTGTTAGGAAACTAGAGGAATGGGTGGCGAATTTCCGCGGTAGAGCCCGCAGAAGATGATGCTCCCTTCCTTTTTTTCGAAGCGGGGACGGTGGCTTTCTTGCCTCGTGAGGACGACATTGTGAACATGCCATAAATGAAGAAGAATAACAGTATGTATATATGAATTTGAAAAACCATGAATTTAAACTTCCAATTTCAGCAAAAATTATTAGTATGCACCAAAACACAACCAACAAAATCCTTTTGTCCTTATCATTGTAAATGTATGAGGGTGGGCATGGTAATGGCATGTGAATAACAAAAAGATGAAGCTTTCCTAACAACTTAATTTAACACGAAATGCATGATAAATAATCCAATAATGTAAAAAATAATAAAAAAAAGGTCATAGCATGATGAAAATAACAACTATTTTAAGAATAAACATTAAAAACTAAGCAAAATAGAGTTGAAAAGAGTAAACAAACGCTAAGGGAGAGGAGAAAATGCGTCAAAAATGAAGTTGGACGCGGCGCATGGGCATGGCGTGGAGGCCGTGTGGACTTGCAGTGGCTAGATTAGGGTTTTTGAGTGGGGAAGACAATGAATAGTGCAGGGTATTTATAGATTTTGGGGCACACAGCCAGGGGACAAGCCCGTGTGTCCCAATTTCAGGTCGTGTGTTTCACGTTTTTCCATTTTTGGTACGTCTGAAATTCGACACACGCCCGTGTTGTTTTAGCAGGTTCGCCCACGGCCATGTTCCACGGCCGTGGTGATTTATCGTAGCCCATGTTTTAGGAAAAATCTTGCCCTGTTTCCACACGGTTTTACATATGCCCGTGTGCTCGGTCGTGTCCCTGTGGTAAACCTATTTTCAAGAGCTATGTTAGATGTTAAAAGCTAAAATTAAAAGAAATTAAAAGAAGTTAATACTGTTAATGCTCGGGTTGCCTCCCGAGAAGTGCTTATTTATAGTCTAAGCTCGACTTACCATTCTGTTGAATGATTAAGGTGGTTTAAGGAGTTCGTACTCCTCATTCCCACTATCATTCTTATCAAAATAAAGCTTTAGCCGGGAATTGTTTACCTTAAAAGTGTCGAACTTGGGATGACTTACCTCTACTGTACCAAATGGGAAAAATACTGAGTACCGTAAGAGGGGTTTCTTCATCCGGGTTGGGAGTGACAATGTGAGGGTCTGCAGCATCTAATAAGACTTTATCTCCAACCTTAAGTTGATTTGGAGAGGTATTGAGTTTATTTTGGCATAATTTCAGTTTATCAGGTTTTCTCGGTTTATGTGCTCGCCATTCGTCTAGCTCCTCTATCTATAGCCTTCGTTCTTCATGAATGGATCCTCTATTGTTGTTACTGGAATATTACTTGTGAACTTCTTTCAAACTTAATTTCTGTAAAATGGATTGTGTCATATCATCAGTTTTAGCAGATTGATGTGGATAATTACCTTCACTTTTCGATGTGTTGCCAGAATTACGAGCTTGAAGGGTGATCGTCTCGTCTCCTACATGAAGGGTGAGCTCACCTGTGTCAACATCAATAATTGTCTTAGCAGTTGCTAAAATGGGCCTCCCTAAAATCAGAGGGGTGTTGGTATCCTCCTCTATGTCTAAAACAACGAAATCAACGGGAAATATGAATTTATCCACTTTCAGTAGTACATCTTCAATAATACCTCTAGGAAATCTTATAGTTTTATCTGCCAATTGAATGCTCATCCTAGTTTGTTTGGGTTTTCCAAGACCTAGTCATTTAAACATTTTGTAAGGCATGACATTGATACTTGCCCCTAAATCAGCTAATGCATTATTCACATCTAAACTACCAATTAAGCAAGGAATAGTAAAACTCCCTGGATCTTTCAATTTGTTAGGTAGCTTATTCTGTAGAATAGCTGAGCAAATTGCGTTTAGCTCTACATGCGATGCTTCGTCCAACTTCCGCTTGTTTGCTAAAAGCTCTCTTAAAAATTTCATTGCATTTGGCATCTGTGACAGAGCTTCAATAAACGGTAAGTTGATATGTAATTTTTCCAAAAGTTTAAGGAATTTACCGAATTGTTCATTTGAGAGGTCTTTTCTTGTCGCATTAGGGTATGGCACTCGAGGTTTGTATTCTATGTTTACCGTTCTATTATGACTTACCTCATCATCACCTTTGTTCTCCACCTTTTCTTGCCTTTGTTCTGGCTCGGTCTCAACGCATCCTTCTTGAGCATCAACTGCATTGAGTTGTTCCCTTGGGTTTGGTTCAATATTACTTGGCAAACTACCTTGTGGTCGTTCAGAAATTAATTTGGATAGCTGACCTATCTGAGTTTCGAGTCCTTGAATTGATGCTTGTTGATTTTTGAGTGCTGTCTTGGTATTCTGGAAACGAGTTTCTGACACTGAGATGAATTTGGATAGCATCTCCTCAAGGTTCGGCTTCTTTTCCTGTTGATATGGTGGTTGTTGAAAACCCTGAGGATTCTGTGGCCTTTGATTTCCTTAACCGCCCCAAGAGAAATTTGGGTGGTTCTTCCAACCTGCATTACAAGTATTACTATATGGATTATTTTGAGATCTAAAATTATTGTTACCCATATAGTTGACTTGTTCCTATTCGGTTGTAGGATTGAATGGTGGGTATTCCGTGAGCACACCTCCTCCACTTGAATCACACCTCATCGCTGGATGTATCTGCGTAGAACCAAGTAAACCATCA
The DNA here is from genome assembly GCA_025698475.1 of Gossypium anomalum. Lineage (NCBI taxonomy): Eukaryota > Viridiplantae > Streptophyta > Magnoliopsida > Malvales > Malvaceae > Gossypium > Gossypium anomalum. The sequence continues at coordinate 52,796,966 of CM046968.1, read as the reverse complement.
ATTTTCTTATTTAGAAGTTCTACTTGATTTGACAACATAGTGACCGAATTGATGTTATAAATGTCTGCTGTTTTCGTTGGCTTAGTCCTTATAACTTTCCACTGATAGTTATTCAGTGACATCTCTTCAATAAATTCAGAAGCCTCTTCAGGTGTTTTGTTATTAATGGTCCCATCAGCAGCTGCATCAATCATTTGTCATGTTAAAGGGTTCACACCGTTGTAGAATGTTTGAACTTGCAGCCATAGAGGTAATCCATGGTGTGGGCACCTTCGCAAAAGGTCATTGTATCTCTCCCATGAATCGTAAAGAGTTTCTAAATCCATCTGCACAAAAGAAGAGATATCATTACGCAACTTAGCTATTTTTGCTGGTGGAAAATATTTTAATACAAATTTTTCGGTCATTTGTTCCCAAGTGGTAATGGACCCTTGTGTAGTGAGTTCAACCACTGTTTAGCTTTATTCCTCAGTGAAAATGGGAATAATCGAAGGTGAATGACATCATCAGAAACGCCATTAATTTTGAAAGTGTCGCATAGTTCTAGGAAGTTCACTAAATGAGTGTTGGGGTTCTCATCCTACAAACCATCAAACTGAACAAATTGCTGTATCATCTGAATCGTGTTAGGTTTTAGTTCAAAATTATTTGCAGCAATAGCAGGCCTAACTATACTTGACTCAGTTCTTATAAAATTAGGTTTAGCATAATCATACATAGTACAAGGAGCAAGATTCTGATTTGCTAATTCAGCGGGTATGGCTGGAGGTAGTGGATTGTCTTGATTTTCAGCCATCTCCTCGGTTGTAGTTGAGATATCATCCTCTTGCTCTTCCTCTATGTATCTTAAGCTACTCCTAATTTCTTGTCAGTTTCTATGAGTTGTACGATCAATTTCCTCGTCAAAAAGCAATGGTCCTGACGGGTTTCTTCTAGTCATAAACTATAAGAACCTTCCAGGAGAAAAAGAAGGAAAATTAGTAAAGTAAAAATTAAAGTTAAATTATAAGAAAATAAATGCCTAAATTAATAAAAATTGAGCGTTCCTAATATCTTAGTCCCCGACAACGACACCAAAAACTTGATCGTCGATTTTCCTGTGATAAGTTTTATAAATTTATATTGAATCGTTCTTGAAACTAACTATTATCACGACGCAGGCAAGTGTACCTATCGAACAGTAGTATAGTTTTAGCAAGACCGAATTGTCGAACCCAAAGGACCAAGAGTACTAGTAATGACTGTCTTCTTATTATCTAGCCATAAAAAAGAGATTTGTTTTAACTAACTAATTAATAAAACTAAGAACTTGCAGAAAATAGAATTTGGAAAATTACTTTTGGGGAAAGCGATTGATTGAGACAATACCTAAGGAAAAATTCACCTAGACTTTTACTTGTTATTTTGGCTCCGAACCAGACAATTTATTCATTTAACTTGTTCCGTAGAAATCCCTAATGTATATTATTATCCCTCTCGAAACTAACAATGTCTAATCCCTAGGTTGAATAACCAAGAGTTATCTCTAATTAACACCCTAAGGTTGTATTAACTGGATCTATGGATTCCCTTATTAGGTTTCACCCTAATTCGACAAAATCTTGGCACGCTATCTCTAGGCGCGCAATCAACTCCGCTTAATTACGACAAAGTTACTCTTAGCCAGGGTCCATTCCTCCTCCAACTAAGAGTAGTGACTTGAAGTGATATCCTGGAATACCAAAACAAGAATTAAGAACACATAATTAAGAACAAGTCAAATATTTATCATATGATTCAGAAATAATAACAAGTTTTCGTCATAGGTTTCATCCCCCTTAGGTATTTAGGGGTTTAGTTCATAACTAAACAAGAAAACATCTCAGAATAATAATAGGTACAAAACATAAAGAAAACCCAAAACTCCTGAAGGGGAAATTGAGGAAAGATCTTCAGTCTTGATAGTGGCTCCAGCTTCTGAGATGGATCAATCGGCTTCCTTGGAGTAATTCCTTACTCCCTATTCTCCGTCTCCTTTTTCTTCCTCCTCTAGGGTGTATTTATAGGCTTTGGAATGCCTTAGAACCCTCAAAAGTGGCATTTTTCGAATTGGGCTTAACTTGGGCTCAGCAGGGACACGCCCGTGTGCGATAACTTCAGGCTGTGTTCGAGGTATACGGCCGTGTATTCTGCCCGTGTGAATCATGCTTCAATTCTGCCAAATTGACACGGTCGTGTGAGCTGCCCGTGTGAAGAGGTCCAGGCCATGTTGATTTCGTGCTTTGGCCCATTTTCTCTGTTTTCGGCCCGTTTCTCGTTCCTTTCGTTCTCTTATGCCTACCTGAGAATAAAACATGAAATTAAGGCATTAGGAGCATCGCATTCATCAAATCTAAGGGGAAATCATTCATAAAATACGTTAAGCATGGGTTATAAATATGTCTAAATTACGGTTTATCATAAACATATATTTAATTCAATCTTCATATTTTCAATAAATTCATAATATACCAAATCAATCCATTTCAATCAACTATGAATTCAATTTAATTTCAAAGTACAAAAGTACTCACCTCAATTGCTTACCATATGCAACAATTCAAAATGCAATAATTTATAACTTATTTCAGATTATAGAAACACAAACCGTGAATTTCGAGCTATTCAACGTTAATTTTATCCTTCCCCTTTTTACTCGAGGATTCCAGTACGACATTAGCTATGGAATAAAACAATTAAAATATATTAATATTACACAACTCAATTTCACATTAACTTTCAATTTTCATATTATATTTTGCTTCTTCTTCAATTTAGTCCTTAAACCAAAACTAATTTTAACCTCCACATTTAAACTCAAATTTTTATACTAATTTCACTCTAAGTTAAACTTAGCTTTCTCTTTTCCAATTCGACCACTTAAAATTCACAATTTAGTCTCTATTGCTCAAAATTGAGAATTAAGTCCACAATTTAGTCATTTTCCATTTCTAACTTAAAAATCTATCTATTTAATCCCTAATACCTAAACCATTCAACAATGTCAACATCTAAAATCTTGAACAATATTAAAAATTACAACATGGGTCAAATAGCCCTAGGAACCAAGATTTCAAAAATGTAAAAATTACAAGTATAAAGGCTAAATTGCACTAACCAATTTGGATTTGAACTTCAAAAACCCGAAGCTGTCTGTTCTCCCTTACTTTTTCTTTCTTTCCTTTGATTAATTTTGCATGCATCCACTTTCATTTCTTTTTCTTTCTTTTATTATTATATTTAACTTTATATTATAGCATATATAAAATATATATACATGCATTACACTTAACCATAACCAGCCACCTATACAAAATTATTGATTAAGTGGCATAATTGCTACTTTAGCCCCTTTAGTTTATTTCAAATTATAATTCAACTTGTAACCCTTACATGATTTAGTCCCTGTACCTTAACAACTCCTAATTTCATGAAATATACTTAACCAAAATCTAATTCAATACTAACTAACCTCGTAAACATTTAATAAAAATATTTATGGGTTCGTTTCATGGGAATGGAGTTCCAAATCTCACTTTTTGACACCACTTGACTATCGGGTCGTTACACATGCAACACACCAGTTTGGCACCGAACGCCTCATCGGATAAATCTAAAGTAAATAGTTGCACCCAGAGCTATCAAATAGATTGACACCCAATGTCTCATCAGTTAAACTGAAGCAAAATTGGCACCCAGTGCCTCATCGACTCGTAGTTAAAGAAATCCCTAAACTCTTCCTATCTTATAGCATGCCAACTATATTCGATTCTACCCGAACAGTTAATAAGGTTTTCATTTCATAATCTGATACCAACCAATGTCTCAATTTCACAATTATTTCAATCAAGTAAACATTTATTCAACACATTTTGTAACAGTCTATTTTTTCAGTAGTGACGGAACAGCGGTTTCGTGACCACAAATTTTTGCTGTGTTGATTCACAAATATTATTTTTAGAATATTTACAGAATCATTAGAATCATATTTTAAAATTTTATTAAGAAATTCTAATGTTTAGATATCTAATTTAAGAAAAAATACTAAATTGAAAAAAGTGCAAAACTTAGTCATTATTGCATTTAGATGATTAAATAGCTTAATAACTAAATGAGGAAGGACCTAAGTGGTAATTTAGCCTTAATTAATAGTGTTGGACGGCAATTGGAATGAAAAATGGTAAAATAATGCATGTTTAATGGCAAAATTGTAAATAAATCAAAATTAAATAAAACAGATTGAAAAACTAGACATTTCTTTTTCATTTTCATCAACTCTTGGCCGAAAACCACTATTGAGACCTAGGGAGCTTCAATCATTTCTTTGGCTTTGCATGGTATGAAAATTGGCCTGTTTTCTTGTTATTTTTATGTTTTTTAGATCGTTACAATTAGGTCCAGCCAGTCCGTACCTTCGTTTTTGAATCTGTTAAAAATTTTGGAAGTTACCATTCATGAATATTGGTTGTTTTGTAATGATAATTATGTGTTTGATGCTTTGGTTATGATTTTTGGTTGTTTTGTAAAGTGATTTTAGCTAGTTTTTAATTAAAAGATTAAATTGTTAAAATGTTAAAATTACATGGTTTAATGGTGAATAAGAGGTGTTTTTGTGGACTGTTTAGAAGCCTTGAATATTCAGCTGTAAATTTTGACTTAAGAAAATGGTTAATTTGATGACTTTCGGGTTAAGAGACTAAATTGAAAAAGTTGTAAAAGTTAGGGGTATAAAATAAAGGGTATAAAATGTAGAATAATTTGGAATATGAAATGTAAGCTAATAATTGGGAGATTTTATATTTTAGATCAAGACCCTATGGATTTATGTGGAAAAAGAAAAATTAAAGAATAATCCCTGAACTTCTACAACTATTACAACTCAGTCCAGGTAAGTTCATACGGATTGCAATTTAATATTTATATGAATTTTATGATGACTTGATATGAAATAGTGGATATAAATTATACTATTCATGATGGAAGTTGTTTGGGAAAATGTTATTAATATCGATGATTGGGCCGGATGAACGCGAGATAGAGTACAACTGAATGATGTAGCATTATGCGAATTTGGAATGAGGACTGATACGGAAAGCTTTATATATTTTTCCTGAGTATATCAAGGTTCAACATTTGTTGTGAACTTTTGTGATATACTACTCTGATCTGGCGTGTTATGGGGGCAAATGTATAGCCTGTGGGCTAGGCACTTAGTGCCGTGGCATGTTATCAGTGGGATTAGCTCTTATGAGCATTTGGCGTGTTATCGGTTGGATTAGCTCTTATGAGTGTTTGAGGTGTTTCGGTTGGATTACTTGTGTACTTGTATTTGTGAGTCGTTCATCAGGTCGTAAATTATTGTACTATAACCTATTTAGTAACTTGAATGGCATGACATGCACTTGATATTCTGACTTGACTCTATTATGGATATGTATGTTTTCCTGGAAAATTACCTTTTGAACTTTGAATTGAATTATGCAATTCATAAGTTTGACATTGTGGATGGCCGGAAGCACTTGTTGTTGAATTATTATTGATTGAATTGATATATTTACTTCGGTAAGATTTATTATTTTTGTACGTTTAACTTACTAAGCTTCAATGAGCTTACTTGTGTAAATTTCTGTTTCTTGTAGATATTTTTGAAGGTTGGATGATCGGATAAGCACTCAAGTCACACTATTCATCTGATTTCGGTAGATTATGAAGTTTATTTTGGATTATATGGCATGTAATAGGCTTGTTTTTTCATTACTTTTGTTTTGGTATGTATATATGTAAAGAGTGAGCCTAAGTGCAAGTTGGTAAGATTTGAGGTGCCTATGATAGGCATATTGGTTAGAAGTCAAGTTGTGTGGATTGACATGTTTTGGTTGATGATTCATATTGTTTTATAAGTGCGTATACTTGTGGTACCAATGAGGGTACATTGGTTAGGCACTTAAGATGGTTGAAATAACATGATTTGAACTTGTTTAATATCATTTTGAATATGTCTAATGGCTGGTAGATAGGTTACTTAGTGTCCAAGAAATCTTTAAATGGTAAACTTGACATTTAAGGTTCATTTAGGTATACACGCCCATGCCACTTGGCCGTGTACCACACACGACCTACGACCCAATCGTGTGCCACAAGTCAGAGAGCTACATGGTTTAACACTGCCTACGACACGATCGTGTGGCTCAACTCAGTGAGTTACACGGGAAAGGACACGGTCACGTGTCCCAATTTTGAAAGTTACACAGCCTGGAGAATTTCACACAGCCTATGTAATACCCCTAAAATTACTACAGTAAGAAAGTAAGATATTATCCTTGATATAATAAAATAAGGAAATAAAGTGACAAAAAGGGAAATTTTGAGTTATGTCAACATTGGAAGTATATTATGATATATTAATTCAATAAAGGACTAAATCGAAAAAGTGAGAAAATTTTTGTGGCCCAAGAGTAAATACTCAAAATTTGAGAGGTTAAAGTGTAAATATGAAAAAGTTGAAGGACCAATAGTGCAAATATTTTAAGAGGCTAAATTGTAAAAGTTGTAAAAGTTGGGTAATTATCTAAACTCAAAAAATTAAAGGGTATAAATGATGAAATGAATTGGAACAGAAATATATGCTAATGAATGAGTAATTTTATATTTTAGATCAAGATTTCGTAGATACTGGTGAAAAAGGAAAAATAGCGGAATAGTCCCTGAACTCCTGCAATTATTACAATTCAATTTAGGTAAGTTTGTATGGTTAAACTTTAATGTTTATTTATTAAATTGATGAATGGTATTATGTATTTATTCATATCTATTGCTGAAAATAAAATTATTGTTAAATTATGAAATTGAATTAAATGTTCAAAACAAGTGGAATGCGGGATTGAGTATAATCGTTCTGTGGCAAAGGACGAATTGACGGATAAGATCATAACTGGGTTATGGCACTATGAACGTAAGACCATGGCTGGACCATGGTAGTGTTTATATGTAAGACCATAGCTGGGTTATGACATTCTGATGATAATACCATAACTGGGTTATGACACTACAAATGTAAAGGATGAATTGACAAAAAATTACCTAAGTAAACCAAGGTTCATCATTTGTTGCAAACTTTCGTGGTTACTTTCAATTTAGCTCTCACGAGCTTCTGTTAACTCATATGAGTTTCCGTTTAACCCTTATGGGCTTCCATTCAGCTCTTTTGAGCTTCTGTTTAACTGTTATAGGTTTCCGTTCAGCTCTTTTGAGCTTCTGTTTAACCCTTATGGGTTTCCGTTCAACTCTTACGAGCTTCCATTCAACTCTTACGAGATTTCGTTCAGCCCTTATGGGTTGTTGTTTAGCTCTCATGAGCTTCTGTTCAACCTTCGAGCTTTTGAAAACGATGTACTCATATCCGTAAGTCGTTTTTCAAATGGTAAGATAACAGGAGTTGTTTTTAGATGATATATGAAAGTTGTGATGAGTAATAAACTCAAGTGTGATATGTTGATAAAATAAGTTTATCAATGTTGAATTTATATGAAAAATGTTTATGTATGCTAACAAGTGTTGTTGTTGATGCTTAGACAAGTGCCAAGCTACTGGTTAAATGGTAATATGTTTATTATATGATGCGTTGAAAGGGTAAGTGCTCAAATGAAAATATACTTATGCTCATGAAAGAGTGGTAAGTTTTAAATTATGTAATTTCTTATGAAATGAGTTATCATGTGATTATTCGAAAAAGGTTTATGTTTAAATGCATTAGCTTGTAGCTATGGTTGAATGATATGCTTATGACTGGTGTGTTATGCATATGGAATGAGTGTGGAAAGTAAAGAAACGCAAATGAAAATAAAGAAATTTTGGAGGAGTTAAAGTTGTTTAAAATCCTACTATGTTAGGAATAATATGTATAAGTGATACTATAGATTTATCCACTTAATGGGTTGTTAAATATAACTTTATGAGTATTGTAGTATCAATATTGGATTATTCTTTATATGTTTAAATTTCATTGTAACAACCCGTTTTTAGTCAAATAGAAACAGTGGTTTTGGAACCACAAATTTGAAGTTAAAATATTTATTTTATTATTATTTTGATGTTTACAGCATGATTGAATGATTGTGTGAAAGTTTCGTTTAGAAATTTTATTGTTTGATTAGTTAATTTGATGAAAAGGACTAAATCGCGTAAAGCGTAAAACTTATGTTCTATTAGCTAAAGGTGTTTAATAGCTATAGAACCTTAAATTTAAGGTCCTTAAGTGGTAATCAAACCATTTGAGAGTTATTAGAAGATAGTGGCTCGGTATATGGTTTAAATATTAAGTATTTTAAAGGTTAAATATGTAAATTGATTATTAATGGTTAATTAAATTAAAACCAAAACAAAAGTTCATCTTTTATTTCTTATTCTAACCGATTGAAGAAGAAAACTTAACCATTTTTGTGCTAAAATTTCGGCAACCTCTTTTCCATCAATTAAGGTACGATTTTTATCCCATTTTTAATGATTTCTATGTTTTTGAGATCTTTGCAACTAGGTTTAGCTAGCCCAGGGACTATTCTGCAATACTGTTAAAGATTTTGAATGTTTCCATTGATAAATAAGCATGAGTTTTGAAGTTTCTTGATAGATTATGAATACTTGTTGATAAATATACAAGTATTGTTAGGTGATTTTTAGTGAAAATGCAACTAAGGATTAAATTGTGAAATGTGGAAACTTTGTGGTTAAAATGTGAAATAAATGAAAAATATAGGCTTCTAGGGGCATAATACTAATTCGGCTAGCATGGGTTAGTCTTAAATTGCATGAATTTGTGTTTTTATGAAATAAGGACTAAATTGTAAAAGTTGTGAAATATTTAGGGCAAAAGGTAAATGTGCTTTAATAAGTGTTTTGGATTAAATTGAATAGTGAGATAATTAAGTAAGCTAAATTTGATATTACATAGATCAAGAAAAGCGAAACTCGGATCTAGATCGAGGGAAAAATAAAGTTCTCGACTAATTGATTAGTTTAGCCGTTTTTACATCCGAGGTAAGTTTGTATGTTATAAATTTCATTATAAATGTATTTTATATGCTTTGATATTGCATAACCTGTGAATACGAGACCACAGATATGCTCGATAATGATTCGACGATAAATCGATATTCAAAATCTCGGTTGAACCTTAGGAATAGAGTAGGATTACTAGTGACATGTCATTAGAGGATACATTGATTTGGCTTCGAGCCATGATACTGGCATTTCGGGTGCGAGCTTCATTGATTTGGCTCGGGCCATGATATTGGCACTTAGTGTGTGAGACTCTTGAGTATCCGACTTTTATTTTGAATGGTTCAATGGGTATATTGAAGATGTGAACCGGTGTGAAATAGATAAGTAAAGGTATAGGTATGTACTGAAAACTATACGAGCATTGAATCAATGGAAGTTATGAGTTTATGATCAAATATGTGGTTAAGTTCATGTAAGCTTGGGATTAATGCATTGTTTTATGTTATGTCATTTAAATTGATTGATAATTGAGTGGTGAAGCTTGCTTTTTATTTTCATACGAGCTTACTAAGCTATATAGCTTACTTCGTTTAATTTTCCATGTTTTATAGTGACTTTAAAGCTAGCTCGAACTCAGGGATCGTCGGAGACATCATCACACTATCCAATTATCAATTTGGTACTTTTGAACTTATGTTTTGAGTATATGGCATGTATAGGGACTTTGGTCATTTTGGTTATGTTTTTGGTAATGATTTTGGCCATTTGAATTGGCTTGTAACTATTTATGTTTTGGATTGTATATATATAGCCAAGTGAGTTGGCTTATATTGGTGATTTTGATGATGTATATAAGTGTGCAAATGGCCTTTGTTTTGAGTTTGGTAATTGTCCTATAAATGCTAATTGTGAGGGGTAGTTTTTGAATTAGTATTTGGATTATGAAATAGTCCATGTTTGAGGAATAATATGTTTGTGATATTAGGAGAAATAATGTATGTTTGAATGTATCCATATTGATGATTTGAGATTTTGGGTATTGGTATGAAATTGTTTGGCATAATGTAGATTATGTATGCCTTGTTGTGATTGGTAATAAAATGGTATGATTTATGTTTGGATGAGTTTAGAAGAATGCCTATTAATGCTAAGATTTGGTGTTTTTGAGTTTGATGTAGGGGAGCATAAGTTTGGGTGGCAAAATGGCTTGGTAAATAGCCTATTTTTGTCCACATGGGCAGAGATACGGGCGTGTGTCTCAGCCATGTGTGACGCATGGTCAGATTACACGACCGTGTGTCCCCTGGTGTTGAATTAGAAATCAAGACAGTATACTCCACACGACCTCACACAAGGGCGTGTAACTTGGCCGAGTGGCATAAGTCAGTATACCCTACATGTTTGGCACAACCTAGCACACGGCTTGAACACGGACGTGCCATTTTTAGGGCACACGGGCTAGCCACAGGGGCGTGTGTGTTGGCCGTGTGACCCAAGTCAGAGAGTTACACGAGGTCGAACACAGGCTGGGACACGGCCATGTGCACCCGTTTCGAATGTCCACACGGCCTGTGACACGGGCGTGTCTGTGGCCTTGTGAGACACACGACCAGGCCACACGGGCGTGTGTCCCCTATTTTTGAGAAAATTTTCTAAGTGTTCAAAAAGTTTCCAAAGTTATCGGTTTAGTCCCGAACCATTCTCAATACATGTTTAGGGCCTTGTAAGCTCGTATTAGGGACAAAATGTTTGATTGTGAATGAAATATATATGATTCGATTCATTGTATTTGAAATGTATGTTTAAAATGTGGTATAAGTTTAGTAATTCTCTGTAACCCTATTCCGACGTTGAATACGGGTGAGGGGTGTTACATTCATATTTGAAAAGAAGTATTAAGATTAAACTTATACAAGCTTACTAAGCATTCATTGCTTATGTATTTGTTTTCTTTTACTTTTCAGATTATCGGACGCTCGATTGGGTTGGAAGCTTGTCAAAGTTGTGTCACACTATCCATCGGTTCTATCGGTACTTTCAAATGTTTTGATTTTGGTTATAATGGCATGTACAGATTGACATGGAATTAAGTGAGAAATATGGCTTGTAAAATGACCTATTTTTGTCCACACGGGCAGAGACACGGGCGTGTGTCTCAACCGTGTATGACACATGGCCAGGTGACACGTCCTTGTGTCCCCTATATATTAAATTTGCACAAAACAGAATGCTCACACGGCCTAGCACACGGGCATGCCTCCAAACCGTGTGAGTCACATGGCCTAGCCATATGGCTGTGTGACCCCTACAATGTTGACAATTTTAAATAATTTTGAAAATTTTTTTGAGTTTTCGATTTAGTTCCTATGTGTTTCTAATGCGTAATTTAGGCCTCGAGGGCTCGTTTAAAAGACAACATGTATGATTTTGATTGGTTTCTAATATGAATGCTAGATGAAATGAAATGTCTGATAAAAAATTTTTAAACTCCGGTAACGCTCCATAATCCTATTTCGGCGGCAGATTCGGGTTAGGGGTGTTACAGCCTGGCCACACGACAGTGTGTCCCCTATTTTTGTAATTTTTCATATTTTCCTGAAATTTTTCGATATGTTTCAAATTAATCCGTGAGGGTTTTAAAAGTAATTCAATTACTTTATAGTATTTGAAAAATTAAAAATGAAATAATCATGATTGACTTATTTATTTTCATTAACTTGCTGTAGCATTTTTGTAACCCTACTCCGGTAATGGATACAGGTTAGGGGTGTTACACATATAGTACTCATTATTATATCAATTCATACTCAATTTTCATAATTAAAAAAATTACACACATTCATCAAACATATTCATTTCAATCCTCATAATCGTTATTCGATTCAAATTATCCCAAGTGAATAAGAATTTTCACCTCATGTAACAGCCCAATTTTGGGTCTAGTCGGAACAGTGGTTTCGGGACCACAAATTCGACGTAGAAAAATTTATTTTTATTATATTTTTGTCGTTAACAGTTTTATGGAATGATTTTTTGAAAATTTTGTTAAAAAATTTTGAAGTTTGGGAACTCAATTTGGTCAAAAGGACTAAATTGTAATAAATGCAAAATGAGAGTTCTATAGGGTAAATGTGTCTAATTGTTATGAAATCTTAAATTGGAGGTCCTTAAATGGTAATTAGACCATTGGTTAAGTTGGTGGACAAAAATGAACATGGTTAGGTATGTTTCTAAAGTTTTTCATTAAGGGCATTTTAATAATTTGGTAATTAAATGAATTAAAAAGCCAAAATAAAAGCCAATTTTTTTTCCTTCTTCCTCCCATGGCCAAATGTACCAAGACGAAACCATGGCTATGGATTTTCAAGCTTCCAAGCTCGATTGTAAGTCCGTTCTAGCCCCGTTTTTAATGATTTTTATGTTTTTGAAATCCTTATAACATGATCTATCTATTTCTACCACTAATTTAAGAAATAATCAAAGTATAAAATTTTACCCATGATGGATATTCGTGTATTTTGATATCTAATGGTAGAAAATGTATGTTTGGTGTATGATAAACGACTTCTGCTAAGTGATTTTCGATGAAAATGCCTAAAAGGGCCTATTTGTAAAAAGTTGTAAAATGGGTGTTAAAATGCAAATAAAAGAAAAATGTGGGCTGCTATAAGCATGTATAAGGTTCGGCTAGGCATGGGTATTGAAGAAATTGAGTACATTTCATTTTACGAGCTAGGGACTAAAATGTAAAAATATGAAACTTTAGGGGTAAAATTGTAATTTTGTCATAATGTTATTTTGGGCTGATTTGAATAGTATAATGATTAAATAAGTTAAATATGATATTATAGATAAAGAAAAATGAGGTTCGGAATTAGAACGGGGGAAAAACGAGTATTTGACAGTTAGGTCCTATTCACTATTTTTATGCCGAGGTAAGTTGGTTTGTTTAATAAGCATTAAATTATATATGTATAAATGCTTAATTGATATAATTGTGGTAAATGTTATATTATTGAAATGAAATGTGAATGCTATTGAGTACGATACTATAGAAATAACCGACAGCGATTCGATACATCAAAAGTCCTAGTTGAACCTTAGGAATAGATAGGATACAAATGTCATGACATTAGGGTTACTGAGATTATGTGTAAGACCATATCTGGGATATGACATTGATATGAGACTTCGTGTAAAACTATAGCTGGGCTATTGGCATCGATATGAGATTACATGTAAGACCAAATTTGGGATATAGCATTGGTATGATATTGTATATACAAGATTCCCGAGTATCCTTTAGTATTCCAAGTGGTTCAACGGGTAATTTAATAGGTATGTCAAAGAAGAGAAAGAGCATGTAAGTATTACGAATTAGTACAGGTATGTACATAAAGTTTATAAGCATTGACTTCATGATATTGTGAATTCATGGTTTCCATGAGAATGTTTTTGTGAAAGCCTTGTGATTATTGGTCTATATTTGTGATGTATGAAATACATGGTAAATTTGGTTAGCGATTGTGTAATTGGTTTTCAATCCAAATTAAGTTATGATATAGCATGTTTTATTCACACAAATTGTGATCTATCAGATATGAGAAAAAGGAAAGATAGGTATAATTGCCTATTAAAATGATTATGGAAGTATGAGAAAATATGAACTTGGAACAATTGAAAGATGTTAAAATATATGCTTGAAATGTGAACACTCATAATTAATGGGCATGTTATTATGAGGGTTGAAATAATTGGTTGATTGTGGTAATCGATTATAATGGAGAGATTACAGTTGTTAGGCTAAAGTCAAGACATGTTAAATTATGCTTGCAAATTGATATAGCAAACAATATGACTGAATAAGTTATAACTATGAGTTTATTGCAAATTATATTATTTTATTTTGTGTTTATATTGTTGGACTTGGTAAATGATTGGTAGGAGTTGCTTATTATGTTCATACGGACTTACTAAGCTATATAGCTTACCCCCTTCCTTTCCCATGTTTTATAGTGTCGTCAAGCTAGCTCGAGTTGGAGATTGTCGGAGATCCTATCACACTATCAAGCTATCATTATGGAAAAATTCAAATATTTTGAGTTATGGCATATATAGGGACTTGGTCATTTTGATATATGCGTCATATGATTTTAGCCAATGTAATGGCTTATAATCGTCAAAGGCTTGTTTTGCTATTGGCCATGTAAGTTGGCTTATATTGGCAACATGGTTGTAAGCCTAAGTATATTCAGATATGTGTCAATGTCTATGGTGATATAATCATGATATGCTTGGTGAATGTGAAATATTTGGAAATGTGATTTATGGTATGATTGTGTAATGTTTGGAATTGCGACCTATTGATGAGATGAGGAATTTGAGTATAATTTTGTAACTAGATAGTAATTGAATGAAGCCTAATGAATGTGAGATTTGTATGTTTGATTTAGGGCTTAATAAATGTAGCGAATATGTTAGATAAAGATATAAAGTAGATATGTTTTAACCATGAATGTAGATGTTTTGGTTGCCTAAGTATGTATTGTTTTGTGCCTTTGAACTGGGGTAAGTGTATGTGTGAATAAGGGTGGCAATTGGCTTGGTAAATAGCCTTATTATTGTCCACACGGGTAGACGCACGAACGTGTATCTAGGCCGTGTGTGACACACGGTTAGCCCCATGGGCATGTGATCTGGCCGTGTGTCCCTTGCACCTAAATTGTTGCAAAACAGAATGCTCAGTATCGAGCACACGAGCATGAGACACAGCCGTGTGTCTCAGCCGTGTGAAGGACACGGCCTCGGGACACGGGCGTGTGTATTGGCCATGTGACTTCGATTTGTTCTTGGGTGACCAACAGAGAATTATACGGGTTAGGGACACGGGCGTGTGTGACCACACGGCCTGCCCATATGGGCGTGTCCTAAGCCACGCAAGTGTGTGACCCCTATTTTACCAAAAAGTCTCTAAATGTCGTAAAATTTTTTAAATTTTTTAGTTTAGTCCCGAACCGCTTCCAAAGCATGTTTTGGGCATCGTAGGCTCGTTTTAGGGACGATGTGATTGATTGTTAAAAAGTTTTAATTTGGTGCCAAATTTACAACCTGGAATGTATGTTTGCTTGTGTTTAAGTTAGGTAATGCCTCGTACCCTATTCTGGAGTCGAATACGGGTAAGAGGTGTTACATTTAATGGTATTAGAGCTATGATTTAGTCGATTCTTGGACTAACCTAGCATGTGTGAGAGTCTAACTATACATGCAACCTATGATAGTGTGATATCTCCCGACTCTAATGAAATTGTTTTGCTGAGATAGAGATGCTTTCTAACCGAGCTACTTTCGAAAACGCTGAAAGTGATACTAAGATATTTGGAAATGTGTTTGTGATAAGTTGAAACTTGGAATGGTATGAATAATAGTTCATGATATATATGTAATGATGTACATAATGAAATAACCATAAGTTGAGAAATATAGGTAAAATGTCACTGTTTCGGTTGAACATTGTATTTTGATGGATTATGGTGATTTTATGAAACAGATAAAATGTTATAAATGTTATGAAATGGATTTATCCCAAACGGGTAATCTAGAGTAAGCCCTTTAGAGCGTACGTTATCGAAAGGATTTAGCCTGGGCTGGCAATCGTGCTATATCTTATGTAGCTCTAAAGTGTGCTCTATGAATATGTGCCAAAAATGGCAGTTTTGAATATGAATTGACGGATTGTTGACATGCATACCTTGAGCATACTACCCAAATATCCATCGAAATTGCAATAGTTTAATGGGAATTATTCTTCAAATATGGAAAAGTGACACAAAATAAAAGTTTATATTGTGATAAGCATTCATGTTTGTTTGGCATTCATATGATGTTCTGTGCCTGACTTGTTTGATTAAGTGAATGCGATAAGTAAACTTACTCAAAATTTATGGAATGTATTTATGAGTGCACTTATTTGAATAAGATAATCAGAAAGTTCATGTAACATAAATATGTATGTTAATTTGCCTGAAGTCAATTATATAACTGTGATGATATTATGATGATGATGGATGTTAAGTCACATGTGTGTATATATGAGAGTCGAGTTAGAGGCTTTATGACCTCACCCCCTTACCAATGTGGTATTTTATAATGAAATTTCACGAGATTTATGTTGAATGAGCTCATAAATGAGAGACTAAAGAGTTCAGTGGAGGAATAATAAATAATGTGGTCAGAGTTGAGAATAGTTTGGCAAGTGAATACAGTTTGGAAAAGATGTCAGGTTATTCTAAAAAATATTCGAATTTCGCAATGTCACGGTTAAAGAAAAAGTTAATCTCGGCTAATCGATTTATTCAGGTATGATGTTTAAAGTATGTATTTGCTGGAATTTCTTCCAGATTGATTTTCATTAGTGAATGGAATAATACAAGATTAGGGATAACATAATTGGTCAGAGAAATGATATTGAATCGTAAAGAAGTCTGAGTGTAACAGTAGTAATTGAATAGATTATGATGATCTCTCTTGGGTATTTTATATATTCATTTATCCTCAAAGATATATGTAATTGTTCACTTTCTGATGAAATTTTATTGTATGAGAATGCTAGCTGATTATAATGTTGGTGAAAGCACTATTGGTCTAGTTGGTTGATGATCAGCATATCTTATCTCTTTCTTTGGGTTTCTATTCTATTATGTTTGGAATAAAAGTTGATGATGAAAATTTATGTGAGGCTATTCTTCTGTTTCTATTGGATGTCGTTTGGTTTTATATATATTTGGAAAATATATTATCTCTGTTACAATTGATTCTAGAGTGTGTAAGCATTGCTTTTCTTCTGGTTTTCTCTAAGGAATCATCAAGATCTTTATTATTTTCTTATGAGTTATGTTCTCGGACTCCAAGTATGATATCGCATCTTGGATTTCTTTATCTCAGTTTTCTTATCATCCTTATTTCATAAATTATCAATCATGGCTCACCTTTAAAGTGTGTTCTTCAGCTTGTGATAACTATGTCTATTATGAGTGTATTTATGGTTTGATCATAGGAACGCGGTGATTCTGGTATCAGGATTTCTCTAATTTTTCTGAAAGGAATTGACATCGGAAAAGGTATAGATAGTGGAAATTCAAGCTCAAATTGTATGATGGTTTTCTTTTCTCAGGAAAGTTTGATTAAGGTCAATGAGTTCAATGAGAGGATATTTTGTTTCCTTGAGCTAATACAGTTGTAAAGATCTTTGATTAGCATGTTAAGGGAGTCATAAAAAATTGTATATTTGATTTGTTTAACTCTAACGCCCCAAAATTTATATTTTTGATTCTGTTAGAATATGACACATATATGTATCTGCTTCAGTGGTTATGTGTTTTGGATATGTGTGAGAGGTCCCAAGTTCAAGCCTTGCATTTGGGAAATTTTGATGTTTTTCTGAATAAAGCCTTAATCTGGTTCAATAGACTTATGTTTAATTGTTGTAAAACCATATCAGAATGGGCCTGCTGGTCTAGTGGTTAAGCAGAGTGTCAGTCTGCTGGAGGTTATAGGTTTGAATCTCTATATAAGCGTAGGAATATATTTTTGCTGGTGAGGTGGCTTAGAGTTTGAGTTGTACTGGAAATCTGAGTAGTGGGTGGTTGAGATAGAATAGGTAGTGGGATTTAGGTGATCAATTTCCCAAATTCTCTCTGCAAAAAAAAAAAACAGTGTTCATCTCCCCTCTGTTTTCCCCTTTCCTTCTTTTGCCTTCTACCGAAATTTTCCCTTATCTCCCCTTTGCCGAATTTTTACTTTCTTTCTACTGAAATCATATTGTTCTTCTTCTTCGGTGTTTCTTTGCATAATATCAGTAAGTGAAATTGTGGTATTTTGTAAGATGGGTGTTCTAGAACACTAATTGGGGTTATATTGACATTTTTTACAGCAGCGCGTAACGAGAATTAGGGCTCTCTTTGTACCTCTTCGTAGTGAATCGATCTGAAATCCCACGGTAAGTGTTCATCGATTTAGGGATGAGTATTTTGGTTTCGACATTTCAATTTGTCGCAAAGTAAAACTGATTGTGGTGTTGGTTTGACAATATTTAGGTTCTGGAGCACTTAGGGTGTGGTTTAGCTTCAATCGAAACTAGATGTGTACTCCGAATGCACCAAAAACAAGATTGACGAAAGCTAAAAAGTATTCTATCGACGCCAACCGGATGAGTTGTCGCCCGTGTGGTAGGCCGTGTGGCAGTACACGGGCGTGTGGTCGACGAACCAGGCCGTGCGTACAAGATACGGTCGAGACGGACATGACCGTATGATGGCTGGCGAGGCTGTGTGCGAGACACGAGCTCGACCAATTGGGCTGTGGGGCCAGATGGGTGTGTGGGCCCACATGAGTGAACAACACGAGAATGTGAAATTTTGGACCAGTCCGTATGATCCACACGGCCAAGGCTAGTTTGGGCCGTGTGTGCCACACTGGCGTGTGGGCCTATATGGGCAGGCCACATGCGCGTGTGAGCCCATTTTTTTGAAATAAACTATAAGGTTGCACGGGTCGCCCAAGTCGACTGTGACTTGTCATATGAACGGTAAGTATTACCTAGAGTCCTGTACTGCGATATGATACTGTGATGTATGTGATAACATGTTACGCCTAGTATGTATAACTATACTGTTCTGAATACAAATGTATGATCTGTTTACCTACATTAAAGCATGCTATTCTTGTATGATGCATTGCATTAGGGTGGGTTTGAAGAAGCGAAGTATCTGAAAGGCCTCATAAGCCTGTTATCTGACAGCTAAGCTGCATATATATGACTTGTGTTGCATTACGGTACCTTATGGCGTGTAGGGTTAGATAGGTCGATCCCCATATTTGGTGTGCAGTGATGGGTGGGTCGATTTTATCCCCACATGGTGTGTTGGGTTGGACGGAGTTAGTTTATAAGGTTGATGGGCATGTTTCTTTTATTCTAATCTGTTATTCATGCTATATCCGAGATGGGCTAAGGCCCTAGGTTTGTATCTGATCCTGTTCCCTAGTGGGTCAAGGCCCGCACCGATTCTGTAAAGAGTTCAGGCCCAAATTATGATTGTATTCTGTTATCTGATTAAATGCATGCTGAACTGTATGGATGTACACACTGATTTTGCGAAAACTCACCCTTTATTTGTTTGATCTGTTTAGGTAATCCTCAGCAGTAGGCGGATCAATGCAGCTAGGGACTCGATGGAGACCATAGCTACCTACTCATGAGTTTTATGTTTATAACGCTTTAACACGTTATTTTATTATTTTTGGGATATTTGTTGATTACGGACCTGGACTTTTGGTTTTAGTTTGGGTTCTTGAACTGTGATTTTGGAATATAAACTGCAACGCCAATGCATGTTTTTAAACTTAACTAAGGTTTTCGTAAATAAAACTATAACAAGAGTTAATTGGATTTTGAAGCTTCTGCGTGTTAAGAAATGTTTTCGAGCAAATTAAGAAACTTACAGTTTCTTTCGAACTAAGTATAAGATAATATTTGGAACGATTTTTATGTGTTGAAACGGTTTGTTGAAACACTTTCATGTGACATTGTCAGATTCAGCCATAGCGTCTAGACCGGGTTTGGGGTGTTACATTCAGTGGTATCAGAGTCAGGTTACAAAACTCGGCTGTGGATTTGGGTTGTAAAAGAATGGTTTAGGAAATAATTTGTAAAATGATTTGAGAAATTTTTGATAAACCGTGGTACATCGAGTCTCCGGTACCGATCCTGTAAGTTTCTGAAACTCTGATAAGTACTGTTTGAAAGCATGCATAGAATATACTAAAATTCAGTTTGGATCTGTTTGAAAATACCATTGTATGCTATGAAACTACTGTAAGTAGTAGACTGAAAATTATAGTAAACTGCGATTTGCAATAACAGACTCTGAATACTCTGATAACTCTACTTCATAAAATATTTGTTAATAAATATCGAAACTATAAATTGATTTGCATAAAACTGTTAATATAGATTAATCTAAAATTACGATGAGCTTACGTAGTACTCGTGGACGGCGTACTAGAGGCCGACGTAGACACTGTAGGGGGGCTCGAGCTGAGTCCTTAGCATCTGATACAATTTCGAATCTAGATACTAGTAAGACGCCGGTATCACCAACGATAGAGATTGGGTCTAAGTCTCATGATCGTGTAGCTGAGGACAACGCACTGTCCCAAGCCATGCTGCGGATATTGGAGAGGGTTGCTGCGCCCAACACTGGTTCTGGGGCCAGTGGGTTGGTTACAGAACGACTCCGATCCAATGGGGCAGAGTTGTTCAGGGGCATCACTGAAGTTGCTCCTAATGTGGCTGAGTATTGGATAGAGGCCACGAAACGCATCATGGACGATCTGGACTTTTCTGCAGAACAGAAGCTCAAGGGGGCTGTTTCACTGCTTCGCGATGAAGCGTATCAGTGGTGGTTGACAGTTAAGGAGGGCACTCAACCCGATCGATTAACATGGGATCTGTTTAAGATGGCTTTCCAGAGCAAATATATGGGGGCCAGTTATATCGATGCTAGGAGGATTGAGTTTCTGAATCTCACCCAGGGAGATCGTTCAGTGGCTGAATATGAGGCCGAGTTCTTGAGGTTGAGCCGTTATGCGCGAGGAATAGTGGCGACTGAGTATGAGCGTTATGTCCGTTTTGAGGACGGCCTTAGGGATAACTTGAGGGTGCTGATAGCTCTAGAGAGGGAGCGTGAGTTTGCTGTATTAGTCGGGAAGGCCAAGATTGCTGAGGAAGTAAAGTACGTTGAGCGCCAAAACCGAGAGAGAGGGAAGGCTAAGAGGGATGCAGAGCCTTCGAATTCTGGGATGAGGCCTAAGAAAAAGGCCAGGTTTGATGGGCCCGTGAGAGTTGGGCCTACTGCTGTATCTACTGGGATGACGACTTATCAGCACTGTAATAGATGCCATCCAAGAGAGTGTTGGAGGGCTACTAGAGCCTGTCTTAGATGTGGGTCTACAGAGCATCGTGTTAAGGATTGCCCATTGAGAGCTAATCAGATGCAAGCTTTGGTTAATGAGACTGCATAGCCGCCGAGGGTGGTTTAGTAGCCACCTAGGGGTCGAGGTCAGAGTAGGGGTGGTAACGGCATGGGCCAAGGACAGAGAGCACCGGGCAGAAGTGCTGGACCGACTAAGGCAAGGTAACCTGCGTTGGTTTATGCTATACGTCGTCGTGAGGACCGAAATGCTTCGAACGTCATCACGGATACGTTCTTAATTTTTAATGTACCTTACTTTGCATTGATAGATATAGGCTCTACACATTCTTACGTAGCTAGTATGGTGTCTGAGACCTTGGGATTACCGTTTGAGAGTACTTCTAGTGAGATAATAGTGGTGAGTCCGTTGGGACAGTCTATTGGAGTTAGTAAACTGTTTAGAGATGTTCCGCTAGAGGTCCAAGGGACAATGTTTTTGGCGGATTTAATGAAACTTCCATTTGGGGAGTTTGATTTAATTCTTGGTATGAACTGGTTAGTCAAACATCGTGTGATCTAGACTGTCCTACGAAAAGGGTTATTCTAAGAACCGAGGTGGATATTGAGGTAGTCGTAATTGGGGAATGATGAGATTATTTGACTAATGTGATATCTGTATTGAGGGCAGAAAAGTTAGTAAGGAAGGGGTGTGGGGCATTTTTGGCATACATTAGTGTTGCTAATTCTGGGGACTCTTCAGTTAAGGATATCTGAACAGTGAGGGACTTTCCAGATGTTTTCCCATAGGAACTACCAGGATTACCTCCGAACCGTGAGGTGGAGTTTAGGATTGAGTTGTTTTCGAGTACAGCTCCGGTGTCTATCGCCCCTTATCGAATGGCACCGAAAGAGCTGACTGAACTTAAAGCTCAGATTCAGGAGCTGTTAGATCATGGGTTCATCCGTCCTAGTGTGTCTCCGTGGGGAGCACTTGTTCTGTTCGTGAAGAAAAAGGACGGTACTATGAGGATGTGTATTGACTACCGTCAGTTGAACAAGTTGACGATCAAGAATAAGTACCCACTTCCAAGGATAGACGATTATTTTATTAGTTCAGAGGGGCGTCAGTGTTTTCTAAAATTGATCTGCGATCGGGTTATCATCAGTTGAAGGTAAAGGAGGCCGACGTGCATAAGACGGCATTTAGGACTCGATATGGACATTACAAGTTCCTAGTTATGCCCTTTGGATTGACTAATGCACCAGCGGCATTCATGGACTTGATGAACCATATGTTTCAGCCTTACTTAGATTAGTTCATGATGGTATTCATCGACGACATCTTGGTGTATTCTAAGATAGAGGATCAACACGATGAGCATCTAAAAATGGTTCTACAGATTTTTCATGAGAAACAGTTGTATGCGAAGTTCGGCAAGTGTGAGTTCTGGCTTCTGGAAGTGACATTTCTGGGACATGTAGTTTCTGAGGAGGTGATTCGAGTGGATCCTCGTAAGATTGAGGCTGTGCTAGATTGGAAACAGCCAAAGAGTGTGTCTGAAATCCGCAGCTTTCTAGGACTAACAGGATATTATCGACGTTTCGTAGAAGGTTCTCTTTGATCGCAGCTCTAATGACTAAGCTATTGCGTAAGGGAGTTCCTTTTGTTTGGACTGATGTATAGTAAAAGAGCTTTGAAAAGCTCAAGACCATGTTAACTCAAGCAACTGTTCTGATTCAGCCTGAACTCAGTAAGGATTTTGATGTTTACAATGATGCGTCACATATGGCTCTGGGTTGTGTCTTGATGCAAGATGGTAAAGTTGTTACTTATGCATCTCGTTAGCTCAAAACTCATGAGGCAAATTATCTAACGCATGATCTGGAATTGCCAGTAGTGGTATTTGCTCTTAAGCTTTAGAGGCACTATCTGTACAGTGAGAAGTGTACCACCTACACTGATCACAAGAGCCTCAAATATCTCCTCACTCAGAAGGAGTTAAACCTTAGGCAGTGTCGATGGGTTGAACTGCTTAAGGATTATAACTGTAGTATTGAGTATCATCTTGGTAAGGCCAATATGGTGGCCGATGTGTTGAGCCGTAGAGCTATGACCGATTTGAGAGTGATGTTCGCTCGACTCAGTTTATTCAATATTGGGGGTCTATTGTCTGAGCTATAAGTAAGGCCGACATGGATGGAGCAGGTCAGGCCTAAATAAATGGGAGATAAGTCTCTTGAGTTGAGGTTCCGTCATATTGAGAGTGGAGTTACTACGGATTTTGGGGTTAGTGATGATGGGGTATTGTGCTTCCGAAGATGAATCTGTGTACCCAATGATGATGACTTAAGATAGTCGATTCTGAGGGAGGCGTATAGTAGCCCTTATGCTATGCATCCCTGTGGGAATAAGATGTACCGAGATCTTCGAGAGTTGTGCTGGTGGCTAAGGTTGAAACGTAAGGTTACTGACTTTGTTCCTCGCTGTTTGACTTGTCAGCAGGTTAAAGCTGAGCATTAGTTACCTTCGGGTTTGTTACAGCCGGTTAAGATACCGATGTGGAAATGGGAGCAAGTAACGATGGATTTCGTTAGTGGGTTACCCCTAAAACCTACTAAGAAGGATTATGTTTAGGTCATCGTAGATCGATTGACTAAGACTGCATATTTCATTCCTGTTAAGACAGACTTCTCCCTACAGAAGTTGGCCAAACTTTACATTTCTGAGATAGTGAGGCTACATGAGGTACCTGTTACGATTGTTTCTGATAGGGATCCTCATTTTAGATCTCGGTTCTGGCAGAAGCTTTATGAGGCTCTGGGATTAAGGTTAGACTTCAGTGCTGCTTTCCATCCTTAGACAGATGGTCAGTCAGAGAGGGTGATTCAGATACTAGAGGACATGTTGAGGAGTTGTGTGATTAACTTCCGAGGCAGTTCAGAGGAGTACTTGCCTCTAGCAGAGTTCGCTTACAACAACAGCTATCAGTCTAGTATACAGATGGCACCTTACGAGGCACTGTATGGTCGTAAGTGTCGTACTCCCTTATGCTGGACGGAGTTGGGTGAGCGACGTATCCTGGGTCTAGAGTTGGTATCGGAAATTGAAGATAAAGTCCGCTTAATTCGAGATCTACTGAAAGTGGCTTCTGACAGACAGAAGTCCTATGCTAATTTGAAGAGGAAGGACATCGAGTATTCTGTGGGGGACACGGTTTTCCTTAATGTCTCGCCTTGGAAAAAGGTTTTGAGTTTCAGTCGCAAAGGCAAGCTGAGCCCTCGATTTATTGGGCCGTATAGGATTTTGAAGCGGTGAGGCCAGTCGCATATCAATTGGAGTTACCTCCGGAGTTGGATCATATACATAATGTGTTCCACATCTCGATGTTGAGATGCTATCGCTCTAATCCCGCGCACATTGTGCCTATGGAGGAGATTGAGGTTAGACCAGATCTAACATTTGAGGATGAGTCGGTTCAGATTCTAGATCACAACGTTAAGGTTCTGCGTAGGAAATCTATCCCTTTAGTGAAGGTTCTATGGCGGAATCATAGCACTGAAGAGGCCACTTGGGAGCCAGAGGATTCAATGAGTCAGCAGTATCCTCACCTATTCCGATTAGGTAAATTTCAAGGACGAAATTTTCTTTCAGGGGGTAGAGTTGGAACGCCCCAAAATTTATATTTCTGATTCTATTAGAATATGACACATATATGTATCTACTTCAGTGGTTATGTGTTCTGGGTATGTATGAGAAGTCCCAAGTTCAAGCCTTGCATTTGGCAATTTTGATGTTTTTCTGAATAAAGCCTTAATCAGGTTCAATAGGCTTATGTTTAATTGTTGTAAAACCATATCAGAATGGGCTTGCTGGTCTAGTGGTTAAGCAGAGTGTCAGTCTGCTAGAGGTTCTGGCTTTGAATCTCTACATGAGCGTAGGAATATATTTTTGCTCGGTGAGTTGGCTTAGAGTTTGAGTTGTACTGGAAATCTGAGTAGTGGGCGGTTGAGATAGAGTAGGTAGTGGGATTTGGGTGATCAGTTTCCCAAATTCTTTCTGCAAAAAAAAAAAAGTGTTCATCTCCCTTCCGTTTTCCCCTTTCCTTCTTTTGCCTTCTGCCAAAATTTTCCCTTATCTCCTCTTTGCCGAATTTTTACTTTCTTTCTACTGAAATCATATCGTTCTTCTTCTTCGACGTTTCTTTGTGCAATATCGGTAAGTGAAATTGTGGTATTTTGTAAGATGAGTTTTCTAGAACACTAATTGGGGTTAAATTGATGTTTTTGGCAGCAGCACATAACGAGAATTAGGGCTCTCTTTGTACCGCTTTGTAGTGAATCAATTCAAAATCCTACGGTAAGTGTTCATCGATTTAGGGATGAGTATTTTGGTTTTAAGATTTCGATTTGTCGCAAAATAAGACTGATTATGGTGTTGGTTTGATAATATTTAGGTCCTGGGGTGCTTAGGGTACGGTTTAGCTTCAATCAAAACCAGATGTGTACTCCAAATGCACCAAAAATGGGATTCGACGAAAGCTGAAAAGTATTCTGTCGACACCACACGAGCGTGTGGTCGCCCGTGTGGTAGGCCGTGTGGCAGTACACGGGCGTGTGGTCGACGAACTAGGCCGTGCGCGCGCGACAAGGGCGCGACGGACACAGCTTTGTGATGGCTATCGAGGTTGTGTGTGAGACACTGGCTCAGCCAATTGGGCCGTGTGGGCCACACGGGTGTAGGGGCCCACACAAGTGAACCAGACTGGCGTGTAGAATTCTGGGCCAGCTGTGTGGGTGATTTGGGTCGTGTGGGCCCACACGGGCAAGCTACATGGGCGTGTGAGCCCATTTTTCTGAAACAAACTATAAGGTTGCATGGGACGCCCAAGTCGACTGTGACCTATCATAGGGACAGTAAGCATTACTTAGAGCCCTGTTCTACGATATGATACTGTGATGTGTGTGATAACATTTTACGCCTAATATGTATAAATGTACTGTTCTAAATACGAATGTATGATATGTTTACCTACATTAAAGCATGCCATTCTTGTATGATGCATTGCATTGAGGTGGGTTTAAAGAAGTGAAGAAAGTATCTGAAAGGCCTCATAAGCCTGTTATCTGGCAGCTAAGTTGTATATATATTACTTGTGCCGCATTACAGTACCTTATGGTGTGTAGAGTTGGATGGTTCGATTTTATCCCCATATTTGGTGTGCAGGGATAGGTGGGTCGATTTTATCCCCACATGGTGTGTTGGGTTGGACGGAGTTAGTGTGTAGGGTTGATGGGCAGGTTTCTTTTATTCTAATCTGTTATGCATGCTATATCCGATATGGGCTAAGGCCCTAAGTTTGTATATGATCTTGTTCTCGAGTGGGCTAAGGCCCACACCGATTCTGTAAAGAGTTCAGGCCTGAATTATGATTGTATTCTGTTATCTGATTAAATGCATACTGAACTGTAGGGATGTACACACTGAGTTTGCGAAAACTCACCCTTTATTTGTTTGATATGTTCAAGTCATCCCCAGCAGTAGGCGGATCAATGCAGCGAGGGACTCGATGGAGACCACGGCTACCTACTCATGAGTTTTATGTTTATAACGCTTTACCATGTTATTTTATTATTTTTGGGATATTTGTTGATTACGGAGCTGGACTTTTGGTTTTAATTTGGGTTCTTGAGCTGTGATTTTGGAATATAAACTGCAACGCCAAAACATGTTTTTAAACTTAACTAAGGTTTTCGTAAGTAAAACGGTAACAAGAGTTAATTGGATTTTAAAGCTTCCGCGTGTTAAGAAATGTTTTCGAACAAATTAATAAACTTACGGTTTCTTTCGAACTAAGTATAAGATAATATTTGGAACGATTTTTATGTGTTGCAAAGTGTTGCAAAGTAAAAAAAAAAAATGCATCTAAATGATGTTAAATTCATTACTATTGTGATATTTCAATGAAACTATAAAAAAAGACAATATTATTAATATTTTGATATATAAATATAAATTTTAAAAATTTAATTTGAATATGTAAAATACATTCTAATAAAAAATAATTATTGCAAATTCAGGTATATAATGTTATATGTTTGAAATAAATTTCAGTAGTAAAATAATTGTACACCTAATATAAATATTACATAATATACATTGGATTATAAATGGATGTTAAAAAGTATCATTTGACTCCAAAAATGTACTCTCTTTTTTTCAAACGCCTTTTAACTTTTGGTGTCACACCTAATTTTTTATTTATTATAGTGCCAAAATATTTTTGACTTTAAAAGCACACACTTGTAACACAATGAAGAATTCGCCTTTAAACATTAAGGGGTGTGCTTAGTTGAATGAAAAAGTGAAAAGATGAAAGGAGAGAGTGAAAAAGTAGGAAGAAAATAATTTTGAATGTACTTGGTAGGAAAGAAATAGGAGGGATGGCCATTTTTTTATCTTAATTCATAAAATCAATCCTCCCAAATTAAAATGACGAGACGAGAGAAAATGAAAAAGAAGTGTATGTTCAATATATTTTCCAAATGTTTTATTTTCATTCCTCTCATTTTTCAGTTCTACCAAACAATGAATAGAGAAAAAATTATTTTTTCATTCAATTTTTCTATCTTTTCTACCAAGCACATTTATGAAAAGAAAAATTATATTTTTTACCTTTTCAATTTTCACGCTACCAAATAGAGCCTAAGGGATCGTACATATATCAATCATCTTACAGAAAGTACATTATTTTTCACCTAAAAAAATGCCATTAAAAGTATATTAATAAAATTATATAAATACATTTTTGTTGGTTCGTAAATAATTCTAGATTTATGAATTTGTGTTTTATTTACGATATTTTCCTTGTTTTAAAATTTTTTAAAAAGTCTACACTTGTATAGTAAAGTGATTAAAACTTTTATTAGACATCTATTTGACACAAATTTAAACCATATCACCTCATTTCCTACCCTAGTATCTACCTATAATTTATGTAAAAACATGAATTTGGAGAAATTTTTGAACAAATGAGAATAACTCTTATTGTTCACTATATTACTAAATTGACATTACAATAATAATTTATTAATATATTACTAATTATTATGTGATTACAACAAAAGTAATTACTACTATTAATTGATTGAAAGTATTGAGGTAAATTAAAAATAAGAAAAATACCATACGTAAATTATATACAGATATTATATATTGTCAACAGGCGAAACGAGAAAATTTTTTAGGGGGCAAAATTAAATTATAATTTTTATGATAACAAAAATACAATTTCACCATTTTAATAATCTATATCTTTATAATTTTTAAAGGATTAAATCAAATTTTTATATTTTTAGAGGGTCAAAAGTGTAATTTTACCTTTACTAATTTAAAATTTTAAAATTTTTAAAGGGCTTAAATAAAAAATTTTCTATTTTAGGGGTTGGGCCCCTTACCCCTAGTTTCGCCCCTAATTATCAAATAGTATAATGTTGATATTAATCCTAGGGATAGTATTTAGTATATCAACAGTGTACTTTTTTAACTCTAAAAGCAAAGTTAAAAATTTGTCTATGTGTCTCGTTCCTTTTCTATATTTATTTTTTAATATTTTATTATACCTTAAATGGCACTTAGTAATACGCTTAATCGACATATTTTTACTATTTATTGTAATTAATTTTGGACATGAGTTCTACTTAATTTAACATTTAATTGATCATTTTTATGCAAGTACAACAATTATCCAATGTGTCGGGAAATAAATAAATATGTAGATTGTATGAAGAACTTGACACGAAAACTTGAGTTGGCACCCAAGACAAAAATTTTAGACTTATTTTATTATTTCTATTAAAACTTATTGTATTTTTTTAAGCTTATTTCTTTTTATTTTAAGATTTATTAATATTGAGATTAATATTTTATTTTTATTATTTAGAAATAGAGGGTTTATAATAAAGGAGCCGTAGGCTCTTTAATTCAATTTTAGGTTTCAAAGAGACATTACTAATGAAGTTTTGAGACTTTAGAAGCAGAATTAGGGGTTGGTAAATGTTTTATGAAGGTATAATAAAATATTTAAAAAAAAGACATGTTAATTTTTAGTAGAATTTATTCTTATAATATAATAAAGTGAAATATATGAAATTCTTTTTAAAAAGTATCTAATACTAAATAAATCTTTAATAGAAAGTTGATGGGTTAATTAAATAAAAAATGGGAGTTATTGCTGCATTCAATTGGATTGTTTCCTTAATGAAAATATTTTTAAAAGTTGAAAATAAATAGTAGATAAATAAATTTTTTGAAAAAACATTTCATTTGTCCATTATTATTGATATTATCTATAAAATTTGAATCCAATCTCTCTTTATTTCTATCTCATTAACCTTCCATATAAATAGAGACGTAATGAAGGGGAGGCGTGAGACTCCTTAAGCTTTTAGAATTAGGTTATATTTTTATATACATTAGATAGGAGATTTGAGGGCACCCACCAAATTCCAACTTTTTTTTTTCTTTTAATAAAATTTTCCCTTTATTATATTTTTCTTTTATTTTTGTTTGATTTATAATTTAGCTTCATTTATCTTTAGGTCGAAAGACAATTCAGGAAAGAGTCTTAACATCCCAAATCGCATTTAAAAATCTTTATTATAGTATTTGTTGTTTTTCCGATTTAAGAAATAGACATTATTATCTTATAAAATTGTATTGACACCAAGTCAAAAAGAGTTCGATGATTTAGTGTTGATAAGCGTACAGTTGAAAGAACCAATATGATCGTATGTCGTATTCAATCTATTGAAGAACACGTTGGCGTATCCAATTAAGTAGTTGTTTGGATCCATCAAGGGAAATAACAATCATATCTAAACGACCCGTGCAGTTGATGTCATTGGTTCAAGTTGGACCCTTCAAGTTTGCAAAGCTATTGAAGAGCTAAACTGTGGACGTGTGTTTTGTGATTATTCGTTCAGTAAGGGTTAGTTGTTGGGCGCTCTTGCAATCAATTTAGATATGGAAGGGTTGGTGGTTTTGAGGTGTTCTCGATCACTATAACTGACGTATCAATTGAACGAGAAGACTTGTTATTTAGGATCGGTTTAAAATTGTAACCAAAAATCGAGTTTGAAGTTAGAATTTCATCTCATCGATTTATTCAATTTAATTTTTTTGTTTATTTTTACTGTTATTTCGATTTTAATTGTTTTTATTATTTTAATTTTTATCGGATTTATATTCTCCCTTTTAATTTTTGCAAAGAACATCACACATCATGAGCACAATAGTTGCTGGATGTGCAACCTGGTTGAATCGAACATCAATTTTAGATATCTCAATATTTGTGGGATCGACCTTACTCTCTATATTATTATTTATTTACGGTTTAGATGTAGGAATACGAATTTTAGATTTTGGTGGGTTCGACACTCATCAACACTTGTCATAACCCAAAACAGTATCAAATAATTTCCCTTAATTATAATTATATTATGATATATACAATATTTTATTTTATTTTTACTTGATATTAATTATATATTTTATGCTAACCCAATTTTTTCAAAAATGAAATGAAAGTATAATATGAAGAAAGAAATTATCTTCGGGTAAATTATTATTTTAATTTATATTCTTAGGTAATTTTTAAATTGTTTTAATTTATAAATTAATTTTATGTTAATTAGTTATTTGCTATACGTTGTTATTTATTTTTACTAATATTCAAGATTTTATTTTATTATTTTTATTATTTTTCAAAATTAATAAACTTTTATTTATTTAGCAAAAATACATTTTAAATGGTATAAATATTATATAATATAAAAATTAAAAAATTAGAAGCCAGTCATATCATATATATATATATAAAACAACATAAACAACAAATTTTGAGCCGCGATAAAGACTAACCTCACGGCCCAAACCCAAAATTTGGCTTGGGTTTTTTTTTTTTTTTTTTTTTTTCTCCTTTGACAAGAAGTCCCGTCCCTGCCTATATATATGCAGTGCCTAATCCTTAATTTACATGCCAATAAAAAGAGAATAACATATAGAGTATTAAAGCTCCTTCAGCTCCCATGGCGAACTCAGTGGTCCTTGTTTCATTGATGGCTTTAGGCCTCTTGATGGTATTTTCAACGACGACTCAAGTTGAAGCAGCCGCCAGGGCATTTTTTGTATTTGGCGATTCTCTGGTTGATAATGGCAACAACAATTACTTAGCAACAACTGCTCGAGCCGATTCACCACCTTATGGCATTGACACTCCTACCCGTCGCCCCACTGGCCGATTCTCCAATGGCAAAAACATTCCTGATTTTATCAGTTGCACTTTCTTTCCTTCCTCAAATATGAGATTTGAATCTTGAAAATCCCACTAAATACTCATGTTTGTATCATGCTAATAAAATATGTATATATCTCAGGTGATGCACTTGGGTCAGAGCCAACATTGCCATACTTGAGCCCTGAACTCAGGGGAGAAAAGCTGCTTGTTGGTGCCAACTTTGCTTCTGCCGGTGTTGGAATCCTCAATGACACTGGCGTTCAATTTGTAAGTCACTCAATCCCCAAACCCCAATATATATATATATCCATAGTTTCCATGGCAATGTGACAGTGTAGGACCGCCCATTTAGCCTATTTCTTTATTGAAATGATGATAAATTGGCAGATAAACATTATAAGAATGTTTCGGCAGTTACAATACTTCCAAGAGTACCAGATACGGCTGGCTGAACTTGTCGGAAACGATGAAGCACAGCGGATTGTAAGCGACGGTCTTGTTCTCATCACAGTCGGCGGCAATGATTTCGTCAATAACTATTTCTTGATTCCCTTCTCCGCAAGATCTCGCCAGTTCCTTCTACCAGATTACGTTACATATCTCATCTCCGAGTACAAAAAAATTCTAATGGTGAATGTTGTTTTCCCCTATCTCTAGTGAATTCGGATAGGATAGGAATCTTTTAGATATCCAATATCCCACTACCTTTGTCTTTATCGGTCGTTAAAATAATATTATTGCAAATGCAGAGACTACATGATTTAGGAGCTCGGAGGGTTCTGGTAACGGGGACCGGACCATTGGGGTGTGTTCCGGCGGAGCGGGCGATGAGGAGCCCAAATGGTGAATGTGCCCCTGAGCTGCAACAAGCCGCTTCCTTGTTTAACCCACAACTGGTTCAGATGATTAATGGACTCAATAGCGAGTATGGTGCAAATATCTTCATTGCTGCTAATACACAACTACAAACCACTGATTTCATTACCAATCCTGGAGCCTACGGTTAGTACATTCAACCATATCTATATGTTCTCTTATATATAAAAATTAATATCACAAATTTAAATTATATATTAATTCAGTTGTTGAATTTATTAAAATAAAATAAACTAAAATTATTATAATTAAAACAAAGGTCTACACCTGTTTAATTTTACTCACAATATCACCAGTAAACCAAAAACTCAAATTCCACTACCCTTTTTTACTTTCAGCACACATCATATATTCATCCTAAAATTTACCAAATAAAAAAATATTTGAAAAAAATTAAGAGTAAAATAGTTACATAAGCGTTATTTTTTTAGATAAATTGTATAAATGATCACTCAACTATGCTCGCATTTTTATTTTGGTCACTCAACTTTGAAAAATTTCAATCTAAGCACTAATATTTGAATTTATTCTTGTTTTGGCCACCCACCGTTAAATTGATAACGGAAAGTCTTTTTTAACTTGTATGATAACACATTTAGTCCTCAGTGCATACATATTTTATTAATTTGATCCTAATTTTAAATAATTCAATAATTTAAACATTTCACATTTACAAATTCTATCAAATTGATCCTCAAACTTACTAACTAAAGCTTTCAACTTTTAAAAACAAAGACATTCCACATCTATTAATTGTTTTATGATTGCAATTATCTAATTCAATACATAACCCTTTTTGTGTATATTTTTAAAAATTTAGTGTGAGAAATTAATTAAGCATCATTAAAAATAATAGAAAGTACAAATTTTAAAAATATAATAAAATAATATAAATAATTTAATATTTGTAAAAAAAATAAAATTTCACTCTAACTAACATAATTTTAGTTTTTAATTAATTTGGTAAATAATTTTATATTAAATCATATTATTAGTGAGACATATTGCTTATTGTGGATTTTAAAAATAAAAAATAAAAAATAAATAGAACATATAATAATCTTTTAATAAGTTTATAAAATTAAATAAATTTATTATCAATGTAACAAAAGGAAATTCAATAAATTCTTTGAATTTTTTTACAAAAAATTAAATGTTCATAACTTTTCTTATATAATTATTGATTGACCAACTGGATTTTTCAAAACCATATTTTCTAACTTTGGATTTAATTTCCAATTTCAAGGGCCAACTTTGAAGACTATTTTTATATACCTTAAAGGAAATATCATATTGTTAACAACAAGAGTAAATCTAAATTTTTTTTTAAGGTTTTCCCATTTTCTTTAATCAAAATTTTATCAATCAAGGGGTTATAAAATATTATATTTAGAAAAGAACTAATGAAAAAAAAAAGAAAAAGAAATAAAGTTTCAATATAAATTCATTGGAATTAGGAGTTGGCTCGAAAAATGGTTCATTAGTTAAGAGAAGGTTTTTTTTTTTTCTCTTTTTTGAGTTTTACAAATTTATAGACGTAGAATGGCTCTGTTTAAAAAGTTAAAAGCTTTGGTTAGGAATTTTGAGAATCAGATTGATAGGATTTGTAAATGTTAAGAGTTAAATTTATTGAATTATTTATAATTAGGATCAAATTGATAGAATAGGGAAGTACTAAAGATAAAATGTGTTATTATATCAGTTAAAAACAAGTTTTTTATTATCAATTCAAGAGCGGACGACCGAAACAAGAATATAGACATAGTTGAATGACTATTTGTACAATGTACTATATTCTTTTTCAAAACTGTACTCTATTTGAATTTAGAGTTTTACAAATATATATATCCTTATTTAAATTAACAATAATTTATTTTAATGAGATAAGATAAAAGCTATAGTTTAAAAATATTCATTTTAAACAAAGGAATGATAATATTTTAATTTTCATGATTTTTACTATAAAAATTCTCCTTGCAGTTACCACTTATTTTTATAATTAAATAAATTATTTTTCATTGAATAGTAATTGGAACTGGTGTACCGGGTCCGATACAAATCCCTTTGTCTAATGCCCAACCTTTCGACAGCTATATTTGTAAGTGAAGTGGTACTAACAGCAAAGAAAACTGATAAATTTTAATGACAAAAAAGTTAAAAACTGATAAATAAATTATGTGAATTTTTAACAATAAAATTTTTAATTAGATAAGTTTATTTTTTTAATCTGATTAATTTACTCTTTTATATAAATTTGGATGGTACATTTTAGGTGCAAAGTTAGTATTATATTGTCACATGAAAAAGGAGCACAAATATTTAAGAGTAATAAATGAGACATTATTTAGATAAGATATTGGGTAGAATTGATAAAGTGGGGGCAAGGATCAACAGTAAAAGAAAGCGTGAGATTTCGTTGACCTCTCAAATTTTATTTATGGCCTCAACCTACCCCTTTTATTATTATCCTCTTCGTTTTTTCTTTTTCCTATATTTTCATGCTTGTTTTATTATTTATATTTGACATAATAATTTTTCATAAAAATATAAATTTGAATCCTCCCTTTAAGAATAGAATATATCTTATCAATATATTTAATCGTTTAATGTTTACATATACGAAGAATTATATTAATAACTACCAACAATTCTATCATTACAAGTATGATTTCGTTGATCTACTTCGATATTATAAATAAGTGTAAAATATAAACACATCTTTTAAACAACATGAGTAAATACCCTTTCAAATATAAGTGTAAAATATTAATATAAAATGTCTTGTAATATTTTTTTAAGATATAAGTGTATTTTTTAAAGTATAACTTTTCTTAAATATGTGTTAAATATAAATATTAAATATCAAAATAATATATATATATATATATACATGCATGTTTGGACCCAAAGCTTTCCAGCTACGACATTTATGTATTTTTAAATACCTTGCTAGTAAGTAGTAAATTCGTTCTACCCGTTACTTCCTATTTATTTTTGGCATATCGGAATCAATTCTCAACAAATATATTTATTTATTATTGTAATTAAATTAAAATTATAGGTAATATCAACGTAAAATATTAAATGCTATGCTTTTATATTAATTATAATAACAATGATATTCAAAAATATACTTTTCTATCATGTTGAAAGATAAGTGTTGAGCAATTAGTCTATCATTATTGGTTGAGCATTATAATTTAACTTCTTTTTATAACTAAAAAACCAAAATATATATTTTTCTCTCGCAATCGAGAGAGTGATGGTTTAAATTTTCTATTAACTAATTCGAATATCTCTTTTAATTTATAATGCTTAAATGAGATATTTTTTGTTTATAGGATTTACGACATCAAAGATAGCCTGTTGTGGGCAAGGACCTTACAATGGTATTGGATTATGTACTGCGTTTTCGAATTTATGCTCAAATCGAAATGAATATGTTTTTTGGGATCCATTTCATCCATCGGAAAGAGCTAATGGGATCATCGTGAACAACATTGTAAGCGGATCAACAAATTACGTGAGTCCCATGAATCTGAGCACCCTCTTAGCTTTGAACTCCAACATGAGGACTTAAGCTAGTTTATGTTTTGTAATAATTAGGGTAAGCAATAGAGTTATTTCATCAAATGCATTTGTTTCTCTGCCATGGATTATCTTCTCTTAATGGACAACCATTGATGTTCCCATAACATTTATTTGCCTCTGCTATTATATAGCTATAGTTAATGATAGGCTTAATGCTACCATCCCTACCAAGCAAATACAATTTCTTCTACCTACCAATTTATTTATTCATCAATTTCAAATCCAATATTTTTCATTTTCTTCATTCATTAACTCAATTGAAGCATTTTTAAGAAGTGGTATCTAATGAATCTAAATTCAAATCTCATATCAAAATTGGTTAATTTATCCAAATGCGACGTGTATGATTGACGCCTGGTAACTCAAGCATATAAAAGATATATTATATAAGGCCTTTCTTTATTAACATGCGGATGTGCCCACATCTGTTAATCTTCACGCTGGACCTTAACAAAATTTTAAGTGATGGGCCTAAAATTTTGTTCAAGTTCAGCCCAGATAAAATGTTAAAACTTAAACTTGGTTTGATTCACCTATATTAAATTTTTTATATTATCTTTTTTTTAAATATAATATATCAAAATACTAAAATAATTGTTTCTTAATAAATTGAAAATAAATTAAAAAAATCTTTATGCTTAAAATAACACAAACATAGATGCAATTTAACAAACAAATGCCTCTAAAATAAAGTAGCAAAATTAACAATAAAATAAGAGTTGTACAATACCCAAACAATAACAACAAAATAGTAGCAACATAATAGTAAAACGACATCAAAATAATGAGAAAATAACATAATTTTTTTTCTTTTTGCAAATTCAGGTCGGGCCTGGGCAAAAGAAGCCTTACTCGAGGCCTTGCTCATTTTCTAATGGGTCTTTTTTTTGTCCAAGCCTATTTTTCGGACCTATATTTTTGTCCATAGACACGTCTAGATGTATCGTTGTTTTTTTATATTATAGAAAATGGTTAAATTTTAGTTTTGGTTCCTCTATAATGTTTAAATTTGAGATTTAATCATTATATTTTAATTTCTAATATAATTTGGTCTCTATATTTTATTGTATTCCAAATTAGTCCAAACAGTTAATATTTTTAACTTTTCGATTAAAATGTTACGTGTTTATATATAATTTGAAAGCAAATTTTTAAATTCGAAAAGTAAATGGGCTAAATTATTGAAAATAAAAATAAAAAGAATAAATTCTAAATGTACAAAATGTATAAAAACTTGAAATATATTTTAATCTTTAAAATTTTACCCTCTAATTTAATATAAAAAAACAATCAAGAATGAATTATATTTTAATAATGGTGAGAGAGAGAGAGAGTGGATCCATGATCCTACCCTTGAAAACTCTAACAAAAT
Source organism: Gossypium anomalum (assembly GCA_025698475.1). Lineage (NCBI taxonomy): Eukaryota > Viridiplantae > Streptophyta > Magnoliopsida > Malvales > Malvaceae > Gossypium > Gossypium anomalum. The sequence continues at coordinate 52,759,848 of CM046968.1, read as the reverse complement.
CACTCAAACCTGGTTTTAAAAATGAAAAATTGCTGTTATAAAGTTGAATTAGATACAAACTCTTCGAATTTGGATTACTTTATCATCCCCACTTTATATTAACGTGATTTTGTATGTTTATAATCTTATATATATGATTCAATTCATGAAAAAAATATTCCAATTTATGATATGATTTTATTAATAAGTAATATATGCACGTGATATTATCAAATTATAATATATTTAATTTTATATTTTTTTTAAAAAAATATAATTAAAATAATCAAATTTAAATTTAACTTCAAAAATATTAATCAATATAATAACAATTTAAAGCATCATATCAATAAAAATATATATACGTAATATTTCTCCTTTTTTATTTTTTTATTGCATTTACAGGTTAATTATTTAAAATATGAATATTTTAATATTTTAAAATAACATTTTATTTAGTTGTAAGTTGAATTTTTTAAAAATATTTTCAATACAAATATCTTTTCAATTAAGTATTATAAAGATTAAAAATAACTCTGGCTAATGGTACGTCTTTATCTGCTTTGAAGTAGCATATTTCTAAGGGTTTTTTTGTCATTTCATTAGGGTTTTTTGGTTTGGTCTCTTCAGGATTTCGCATTTTGTCATTTTTCTTGTCTTTTGTGTGATCTCCATGGGGGTTGTGGATTGTGTGTATGAATTTGCCAATGGAAAATAGGATGGCGGGGCTACGTATCATTGATGATAATGAGGAGGTGTTGCAGGTTGCAGGAGTCTCGGAAGGCCAAAATAGAATGTATGATCTTTGTCTTGTGGGTTGTTTCCTCACAGCTAGTGTGGTCAAATTTTAGGTGACGCGCAACACTTCTAGAAAAATATTTGCTTTAAATAATGTTTTGTATGTTCCTACTTTATGTAGAAACTTGATTAGTGGTGGACTTCAAAATAAGGAAGGCACTAAACTAGTCTTTGAATCTAACAAACTTGTACTTTCTCGTAATGGAACCTATGTGGGAAAAGATTACTTGAATGGAGGATTGTTTGTGATCGAGATTGAGTCTAATGCTATTAATAAAATATCTACTTATGCTTACACTATTGAGTCTCTCGATATGTGGCATGCTAGATTAGGACACATGAACTTCCACTCCTTTAAAATGCATAAAGAGATGAAACTACTTTCTAACCTAGATAACAATAGCTTTAATAAATGTGAAATTTGTGGTGAATCAAAGCATACTAGACCTTACTTCAAACCTGTTACTGATAGGAAGACAATACTTTTAAAGTTAATTCATACAGATCTAGCAAATTTTAGAACCACAGAGAGTAAAGGAGAAAAATGTTACTATATTACCTTTGTAGATGGTTACTCTAGATACACAAAGGTTTATCTCCTAAGGTCAAATGATGAAGCGGATAAAACATTCCTTCTTTATAAATCAGAAGTAGAAAACCAACTTGATAGAAGAATAAAACGGGTTAGATCCAATAGATGCGATGAATATAGCACTAATTTCTTAAAAGAAGTATGTGAGAAACATGACATAATACATGGGTCCACATCCCTTTATACTCCATAACAAAATGGCATAGCTGAAATTATCAATTAGGGATTAAATTGAAAAATATGATAAATTTATGGTAAATTTTATGAATTTTGTGAAATATATGGGCAGCTATTAATATGTATAAAATCGGCTAGGCTTAAGTAAGGATTAAATTGTATGAATTTCATTTTTTGAGCTTAGGGACTAAATTATAAAGGAAATAAAAGTGTAGGGCAAAATGGTAATTTTGTAGATGATTACTCTAGATACACAAAGGTTTATATCCTAAGGTCAAATGATGAAGCGGATAGAACATTCCTTCTTTATAAATCAAAAGTAGAAAACCAACTTGATAGAAGAATAAAATGGGTTAGATCCAATAGATGCGATGAATAATATAGCACTAATTTCTTAAAAGAAGTATGTGAGAAACATGACATAATACATGGGTCCACATCCCCTTATACTCCACAAAAAAATGGCATAGCTGAAAGAAAGAATAGAATTTTAAAAGAAATGATAAGTGTCATACTTCTAAGTTCTAGCTTGCCTGACAATATGTAGGGGAAGGCCCTACTTTTTGCAAACCACATTCTTAATAGGGTGCCTCATAAAAAATTAGTCTGTACCCTATATGAATTATGGAAAGGTTATGCCCCTAATTTGCAATACTTGAAAGTGTGGGGTTGCTTAGCTAAAGTAAGTCTACTTTCTTTTGAAAAAAACACCATCGAGTCTAAAACTTTTGGTCCAATTTTTAATGGTTATGCTTTAAATAGTGCGGCATATAGATTTATGTCCTTACATGTTGCTTTAAATAATGCATGACATACAGCTAGATGAACATGCTTCTTCCTCTTCTAGTTGTTGGGAAATGTGTCCATATTGTCGTAAACATGTAACTGTTTTCTATTTATTTGAACGATAAATAAATAAATAAAGTTAATTTCACATTTCACTATTATGTCTTTTGTATTTTTTATCTTTCACATTTTGCATGCATAGCGAAATTGTGACAAACAAATATTAGCTTATTGATTATCTAAGTTCAAACTAAAGATAAGTGTTATTGTAAGAACGTTTACATTACGAGAAAGACAACTTACTTCAGTAGATAATCTAAATAAGTTCGTAATCTCATAAAAGAATCAAAGTGGGCATTTAATTTAAATACTGAGAAGGGTTATTATGTTGTCTACAATTCCAATTGGGCAGATGGCTAGTCTTGACTATCGGAGCAGTTGACTCCACGGGTAGAGACATAGATGTATTCATTGGTAGAATGATACATTGGACTGGACCCAAGATGAATTAATTCTAAATCCGTTTGTGAATTAATTCACTTGTGACGTTCATTATGTGATATTTTTCTAGAGAGAAAATTCTCTGAAGAGATTATTTTAAAAAAATTCTAGATATATTTTTCTGATTACAACTTGACCCAAAAGTTTAGAGAAATTGTGAAATTACCCCACTAGTAATTTTTGTGAAATTTTTTTTGATCCGACGTGAGCCCACACTCGGCAGATGTGAGCTTAAGGATAACAGAGAAGACTACTCGATCGAAGCGCTCATCCTAGACGAATCGAAAAGTTACAATTTTGATTAAGTATTTATTACTTTAGATATCACAACCAAAATCTTGTTTTGGAAAAAAATTTGAAACTCTGGTTTTTCCTTAAATTTATTTTCCATTGCATTTTCCAAACCCATTGTTTTCCAACACTAATAAACATTCTAAGGATGCTCAATATAATGATGAACCTATGAGGAAAATTGCAACTAGTTTTGGTATTGACTTCCTTATTGCTTTTATAATTGAAATTATTGACTTAGATTCAATAAGTGATTCTGTTGCACATACTTTCCTAATAAATGAGGATCCAAAAAAATATGATGAAGCTATAAAATCAATTGATGCTAGTTTTTGGATAGATCCTATTAACGATGAGCTAGAATCTATTAGGTCTAATCATACTTAGGAGTTAGTGGATTTGCCTAAAGGTTGTAAACCTATTAGTAATAAATGAGTTTTTAGAAAGAAATTTAGACCAGACGAATCAATCCAAAGGTATAAGGCAAGACTAGTTGTAAAAGGATTTACTCAAAAATTTGGAGTTGATTTTTTTGATACATACTCTTCAATTACTAAGATCTCAACAATTCGTGTTTTGTTTGCTTTAGCTTCCATTCACAACTTACTTGTACATCAGAATTATGTTAAAACTGTTTTCTTGAATGGTGATTTAGATGAGGAGGTCTATATAGAGCAACCTTCAGGCTTTGTGGCACCTGGGAAGGAAGACAGAGTATGCAGACTCAAAAAGTCTTTGTACTCAAACAAGCTCTAAAACAATGGAATGAGAAATTTCACAAAACTATCTTTAGTTATGTCTTTGTTTTCAATGGTATGCTAAAATTATTGGGAGTCTTATGCTAAAATTATTGCCTATGTTGTTAGTAGACTGAGTAAATATACTCAAAACCCAAGTAGTGAACATAGGAATGCTCTTAAGCGTCTGCTTAAGTACCTCAAAGGTACGATGACTTGGGGATTGTAATTGTTTGGATACCCTGTAATCTTAGAGGGATACTTGATGCAAATTGGGTATGTAATAATGATGAGGTTAGCTCTACCAGTGGCTATGTGTTTACTTTGGATGGAGCAGTCATTTCTTGGAAATCTACTAAATAAAGTGTGTTGCTCACTCCACCATGGAATTGAAGTTTATAGCTCTTGATTTAGCCGGGAAAAAGTCCGAGTGGCTTAGGAATCTACTTGTAGAGGTTCCTTTATGGGGGAAACCTACACCTCTAGTGTTTTTATTATGTGATTCACAAGTTGCCATTTGTGTTACTCAAAATTAGGCTTACAATGGCAAGAAAAGGCATATACGATGAATGTGTGAGACACTTAATTAAGAATAGAGTACTCACCATGGAGTACGTAAGGTCTGAAAGGAACCTAGCTAATCCACTGACCAAAGGGTTATCTAGGAAAATGGTTCTTAATTCATCGAAGAGGATGGGTCTTAAGCCTATTTGTTGAGAAATTCATGGTCGATATCCAACTTAGTCTTTTAAGTTCAATGTGGCCAAACGAAACCATGGATAATCATAGTTGATATCTTTACCTATCCCTATGGCGTACAATGTACATGCATAAGGATGAGCTCTTTGCTTATAATGAGTTCATAGCCTAAGGTTTAGGTGGTCCTATTGAGACGAACTTGATGAACCTACCGAACTTATAGAATGAGCCACTAAATGTTCTTAATGAATTCATATCTCAAGCTTTGGGTGGTCCTAGCGAGATCGACTTGATAAATTCATCAAATTTTTAAATTGAGAGGTTGAGCTTATTAAATGCTCTTAATGATTTCATAGCCCTGGTCCAGGTGGTCTAACTGAGATAGACTTGACCTAATCACCTACATAAGTGTGAATGATTAACCACCTTTTATGAAAGACGTTGGGCCATTTTTTTAGAGCACTTGCCAGCATCTCGAGGTATATTGACTAAATTGTTTATCTATCGCGGAACATAATTGGACCTAAGATTAGTCGTGTGTTATGAGTTTACTCTTATTTTAAAAAGTTTCAGATTCGTTCACTTGTTAAGAGAAGAATTACTTATTTCACTACGTTTTAGTGCCAATCTAATATATACAGTACTTAAAAGACTAATTTCACTATTGCTCTTTTTCTCGTCTTTTAAAAAATCTTTATTTCTTTTGCATTAGTGGGGGAATGTTGGTAATGCAAAATTTTGAATGTTACAATACGGTCATTGAAATCTAACCATTACAATATGGTTGTTAGAATCTAACAATTACAATATGATCGTTGGAATCTGACCGTCGCAATATGGCCATTGAATTTTTTGGAGCATTTTGCCCATTTTAGAATCCTATAAATAGGAAGCTATTTTCCTCGTATTTCACACAACAAAAATTAGACTCTCTATCACTCTTCTCGTCTCCCTCATCCTTCTTTATTATTGTACTAAAAAATTACATTAGAGGAAGTTATGTTTAGGAGTTTGGATTTTAAGCGGGACCGTCAGTGACCCCTTTAAACTTTCATAGGAATTGATTCTAGTGTGGTTTTTTTTTCTAGTCAAATTTCAACTACCTTTAAAATTATTTTTAATCTTATTTCCCGTAAACTTAAGAAGAGCAATACCAATTGTGTTCTATCTTCTTCATTCGGGTGTACGAATTTTGGAAGCACTGTGTCAACCTTGAGGGGGCAATGTCCATTTCCGATTACACTGATCAAGGTGAAATAGCTTCTAAAGAAGTGGTTCTCCACAACACAATATTTATTTATTTATTTTTCTCTTATTATTTGTACTTGTCAGTGTTAACGTCATTGTTTTGCAGTTTTAATTATCCAACATGTGTCTTGAGACCTAACTGCCAAAAATGCAACTTTCTAAACAATCAATTTGATGCCAAAACATTTCCTAAATCATCACAAAATTGCACCAAACCAAAACACATCCATATAACATGTAAAAAAAGCACAATCAATAACTTACAAATAATGGGAAACCATGTATCCTATATCAAAATTAATAAGTAGATATTTAAACCAACTAGATACACATTTTAATTTCTTAATTACTTAAACAAAGTTACACTTCATCAATTTCTTACACAATAACAATTTTAAATTACTTTAATTTAATGCACACCTATTAAGCATGTTTAATTGCATTCAAACATCTAAAGATCATGTCACTAATTTCAATATGACTAATCCAATTAAACTAACCATTTAACTAAAGTTTATTTACTTATATTTATATTTGCATATGCCATAAGATAAATAAACTCAAAATCACCTAACCATTCAACAAAGGCTTGCATCATTAACATATTTACAAATCAAAATATTATAAAGACTCCAAAATACTTCCTAATGACTTAGATACACGCCATACATAACTAAACATAATAAAAACATTACAACTAATGGATGAGATGAGTGTTGATAGCTTGGATGCAGGTGGGTCACTCCAAAAACCTAACGAGACATGCGTACTAAAACAAACAATTTCACGCATTGAGTACTGAATACTCAATAATACTAACATAATTTTAAGTTAAACATAAAAACTATTAAGATAATAAACAAACTACTAATACAATAAATTGAATAATTAATAAATTTAGAATATCATTTCAATATATCAATTTCAATATCAAAATCATATTATATTCATTCTATTATATCCATTATTTATGCATTATTTTTAAAATAAGCTTTCATAATCAAAATCTCAAATGGCATTCGATTAATCAAAATCAAAGTGACATTTCATTATCAAATCAAAATAACATTTCAATTTCAGAATCAAGATGGCATTTTGATTATTTACTTTTAGCCCTATTAATTGGATGCAGGTACTCAGATTTATCCTCTAATACTCTACAATAAACACTAAAGTGATGACCTAGCATTAATGCACTGATCCCCCTTACACTCCATAGAATGTAATGCACTGAAATGCCAAAATGCTCCCACCAATACGTACACGAATCCAATGACATCCAACTATATCTTAACTATGTCTAGTATTGTTTAATAGGGTGATTTCATGATTTCATTGTGTCAATACATTCAATATTCTTAGTCTCAACTCATTATCACATGAAATGAACATATTATTTTCTCAACATCATTATCTATTATTTATTTAACAAACACATATCAACTTACATGCTTCTAATCATAATAGTATAATAACTAATCATCATAATATCATTGTGAACTTTGTATATACATACCTGACAAACTTACCCATTGTACCAAAATTCAACAAGGCATAGTCCAACTTAACAAAAGTCTCATTCATCACTACTATTCAATAGGTTTAGTTATTTAATTAATTTCATGAAAAGAAGATAAATTATGAAAGTACAAACCACTATCGATAATCCTAGATGATTTTCGCCTTCCCTTTTACTAATCACACATTCAAATTAAATATGTTAAAAATTTATTCAATTTAGTCTTTATAAACTCTATTATCTAAAATGTTCATATTTTACAATTGTGAAAAAATAAAAAAAATAAAAAAAAGAACACAGATTTTTACGTGGAAACCCATTTGGGAAAAAACCACGGGCAGAGGAGAAGAAAATTCACTATGTCGAATTCAAATCAATTACAAGAGGAATAGACTATGTCTATTTATAGGCTTGTAAAGCCATATTCTAGTAAGACTCAAACACCTTATTCTAATCAATATCAAATAGATGGAATTTAATAAGGTTTAAAAAACCTTATTCTAAAATAAAATAAAAGAAATGTAATTCTATATGGATTCTTCTTTTATTTTATTTTACCACTGTATATTTAAATAAGGATTCGGGTCACTTAATTCTAACAATCTCCACCTTGACACGAATTCTCAATGAACAAGTTCTTCATCGCGAACTCTCAACGAACAAGTTTTCCACCTCTTCCATAAAACCCCTTAAGGGTTTAACTTCAACAATGAACACCAACCAAGTCTAAGCAATGCTCAAACTTGGTTATAAGAAGTGACTTAGTCATCATATCTGCAGGATTTTCATTAGTACTAATTTTGCTCAGAACAATATCACCACGAGTAATAATATCACGAACAAAATGATACCGAACATCAATGTGTTTTGTTCTCTCATGAAACATTTGATCTTTTGTAAGAAAGATGGCACTCTGACTGTCACAAAATACTGTGCTGATTTGAAGGTCTTCATTAAGTTTACTAAAGAGTCCCTTCAACCAAATAGCTTCTTTACAAGCCTCAGTAATCGCCATGTACTCAGCTTTAGTTGTAGACAAAGCGACTTTAGTTTGCAAAGTGGCTTTCCAACTTATTGCACAACCTCCGATTGTAAAGACATAACCTGTGAGAGATCTTCTTCTATCAAGGTCTCCAGCAAAATCAACATCAACATACCCAATGACTCCATCTCTAGTTCTTCCAAAGTGTAAGCAAACATCAGTAGTACCTCGTAAGTATCTTAAAATCCACTTAACTGCTTTCCAGTGTTCTTTACTGGGATTCACCATATATCTGCTAACTGCACTGACTGCATATGATAAATCTGGACGTGAACAAACCATAGCATACATAAGAGATCCCACTGCACTAGAGTATGGAACATGTGACATGTACTCAATCTCATCATCTGATTATGGAGACAAAGCCGATGAAAGTCTGAAATGGGTTGCTAAAGGAGTACTAACAGGCTTAGCACTCTGCATATTGAACCTGCAAAGAACTTTCTCAATGTACCCCTTCTGACTTAGGTACAATGTACTTGCTTTTCTATCTCTGAGAATCTCCATACCAAGTATCTTCTTTGCTGGTCCCAAATCTTTCATCTCAAATTCTTCACTTAGTTGGGCTTTGACCTTTCTTACCTCTCCTTTATCTTTTGCTGCTATCAACATGTCATCAACGTAAAGAAGTAGATACACAAAAGAACCATCATTGTTTTTCTTAAAGTAAACAATGCTATCAAAACTACTTCTTTTGAAATCATGAGAAGTCATAAAGGAATCAAACCTCTTGTACCACTGTCTTGGTGATTGTTTCAAACCGTAAAGGGACCTTTTCAGCAAGCAAACATAGTCCTCTTTTTCTAAGACTGTAAAACCCTCTGGTTGTTGCATGTAAATGTCCTCCCCAAGTTCTCCATGCAAAAATGTAGTTTTTACATCCAACTGCTCAAGCTCCAAATCATGCATGGCCATAATACCAAGCAAAGCTCGAATCGAACTATGCTTCACAACTGGGGAGAACACACTTGTGAAGTTCACTCCTAGAATTTGACTGTAACCCTTTGTAACAAGCCTTGTTTTATATCTGGGTTCTTCAACTCCTAGAGTCCCTTCTTTCTTTTTAAACACCCATTTACAATGAATAGTCTTCTTACCTTTAGGAAGTTTCACAAGATCCCGTGTTTTGTTTTTGTAGAGTGATTCCATCTCCTCTTGCATAGAAAACATCCATTTTTCTGAGTATTCACAGCTAATCGCCTCTGAATAATTAGATGGCTCTTGATTCGCATCTATATCTTCAGCCACATTTAAAGCATAAGCAACTAGATCAGCCTCGGTATACTTCTTTGGAGGTTTAATTTCTCTTCTAGTTCTATTTTTGGCTATAGAGTATTGCGGTGAAGAAGCAACTCTATTATCAATTTTTGTACTTGCTTGAGGAGTCGACTCTGTATTTACACTCTAAAAAGAAGTTATTATTATACAACAATTTCATCCTAAGTTCTAACATTTTCTCTCTCTTAACTTAAGCATTCAACCATGTTTCAATCTAAGATTTTCCTTAATTCAATAATCTAATAATTGGGCTTTTATTATCTACCTTCATTAATTAAAATTCCAACTAAAATTAAAAGAAATATCCTACCTATGTCCTTGTATAAGCCACGACAATAGAGGAGAGAACTTAAGCATTTTTCATTCTTTTTTTTCTTTCTAGTGACCGGTTGGAGAAGAGAGTATAATGGACAACTTTGATTTTATCTCTTACTAACATGTTTCAATTATAATTAAATAAAACAATTCACACTAAATCAATGGTCATTAGAGTTTCATGCCAAAATTAATGGCAACCAACGGCTTGGATCTATACATATATTAATTTTGGACTAATTATTTTTAAGGACTTGGTAAATTGCAAATCAAGGACAGGCAAAAAGTTCCAATCAAATTTCTTTATACTCACCTTATAATTTAATCCCTCTACTAATTTATAAAATAATCTAATCTATTTAATTATGATTTGCTTTTGTTCATTAATCTCGTATTCAACTTGCTACTTCTCAATTTGAAATTTTGAATGACCCAATTTAAGAAATTCAATTTTAAACTAGATTTTTCGACATCAACGAAAATCGAATCATTACATATATTGTATAATAAATAAAATTATTAAACATTTAAATTATTTAATTGTTATTATTATCTTTTTATCAATTAGAATATAATAGCATACCCACAACAAAATGCGGGCATTTATCTAGTATTATTGAAGGTAATTCCCAATTACCCCATTAAGTTTGAAGAAAATCCCTCAAATCCCCTTAGATTTATTTGCGAAGCAAATTTTAGATAAAACATAATTTTAACCCTATTATTTATTTATTGTTATAAAATAAAGAGAGATGGGGAGAATAAAAAATAAAGAAAATATGAAAGCAATAGAGAATGTACTTTATTAATCAAATGGATGATTACAATGCTTCATCAAAGTCTCTATTTATAGGCATAAGAAGTATAAAAGAAGTAGAGGTCTAATTCTAATAACTGTTAGAGTTTAAAGCATGTCAAAACTTTATATTGAACATGATGGACATCCACTTAGAAAGATATTCATAACACTCATCTTGGATGTCTATTGATAGATATTGTGCCTCGTTAAAACCTTATTAGGAAAAACCTTGCGGAATAAAAAATCTAATGAAGGAAAAAGAGTACATAAACTTCTATTACAAGCTGCCTCGTTAAAAACCTTTACCAGGAAAACCCAATGGGATAAAACATTGGTTAAAGGAAAACAGTACAACTTGTTTTTTGACTCCCCCTAATGGCAACATTACATTACATCTTTGAGACGCATTCCAATATTGTGTAATAGTCTTTCAAATGTTGAAGTTGGCAATGCCTTAGTAAAAAGATTTGCTAAATTCTAACTAGAACGAACTTGTTGAACATTTATATGACTTCTTTTCTTAAGATCATAGGTGAAGAATAATTTTGGTGAAATATGTTTCGTTCTGTCACCTTGATATAACCACCCTTCAATTGATACATGTTGCATTATCTTTGTATAAGATAGTTGGCATCTTTTTCTGTAAAGGTAAATTACATATCTTCTAGATATGTTGGGTCAATATCCTTAGCCAAACACACTCTCAACTTACCTTTCTGCATAATTTGAAGAAGTAGCTTTGTTGAATGCCATGATATGGCAATACCTCCCACATGTAAATAAATATATTGTTTGAGATCAACCTTTATGTGGATCTAATAAGTATCCAGCATCAGCATAGCCAACTAATAGGGATTTTGAATCATTTTAATAAAATAACCCCATATCAATAGTCCTTTTGAGATATCTAAATACATGTGTAATTTTATTCCAATGTCTACGTGTTGGAGAAAAACTAAATCTTGCTAACAAGTTTACAGCGAAATTTATATCAGGTCTTGTGTTGTTTGCAAGATACATCAATGCCCTTATGGCACTTAAATACGGTACTTCAGGACTAAAAAACTTTTCACCATCCTCGCAAGGACGAAATTTATCTTTATTCACATCTAATGATCGTACAACCATCGGAGTACTTAATGGGTGTGTTTTATCCATGTAAAATTACTTTAATATCTTTTCCATATAAGTTGATTAATGAACATGAATTTCATCTTTTAAATGCTCAATTTGTAAGTTAAGATAAAACTTTGTTTTTCCAAGATCTTTCATATCAAATTCTTTATTTAAACAATTTATTGCATTTTAAAGCTTTTCAGAAGTTCCAATAATATTTAGATCATCAATATAAACATCAATTATAAAAAAAATCTTATCCAAACCTTTTTATAAAAACACATGGCCAAATTGGATCTTTTTTGTAACCTTTTTTTTAACAAGTATTCACTAAGATGATTGTACCACATACGTCCAAATTGTTTTAATCCATATAAACTTTTCTTTAATCTGATCGAGCAATTTTCTCAAGAAACTCTGTATCCTTTTGGGATTTTAAATCCTTCAGGGATTTTCATATAATTTCACTATCAAGTGTACCATTTAAATAGGCTGTAACAACATCCATTAGATGCATATCAAGTTTTTTCATGTACTACCATACTAATAAGATATCTAAACGTGATTGCATCCACTACAAGAGAATATGTCTCTTCATAATCAATGTTAGGCCTTTGCGAAAATTCTTGTGCTACAAGTCAAGCTTTATATCTTACGACTTTATCAATTTCATTTTGTTTTTGCAAAAATACCCATTTATATCCTACCAACTTTACACCTTTAGGTGTTTGGACTACATGTCCAAAAACTTCACGTTTAAAAAATGAATTCAATTCTGCTTGAATTGAATCTTTCCATTTTGACTGATCTTTTCTATTTTTACATTCCTCAATAGATTTAGGCTCAGGATCCTCATTTTCTTTTATTATTTCAATAGCAATATTATAAGCAAAATTATTATCGACAACTATATTTTTTTTTTGGTTCCATCTTTTTCTCATATTGACATAACTTATCGAGATCTCTTTATTTTCATCATTTTCATTTTCACTTTTAAGTACCTGAATCTCTTATTGAGTTTTATAATTAGTTATGACATGAGTCTCTTTAGGAACCCCCGCCTCCACTATATGACCATATTGAATGTTTGCTCCTTTACTTTTACGAAGATTTTTATCTTTGGAACCAACCGGTCTTTCATGCTTCAAGCATAAATTACTTTCTTTTGCACTAACAGTTTGCCTTATTAGGACATCAATTCGTATTGGAGTATTTTCAGCTGGTATGTGAGATTTTAATGAACCTGGCAGTTGATTTGTAAAATGAATCATCCGTTGAACTTTTGGTTTAGATTGCTTTGTACGAAGATCTTAGACGTTGATTATTCATTTCAAGTACTTTATTAATCCAGCTTTTTATCCTCTCCCCCTAATGTTGGGAAAACTAACAACTCATGTCATAATTAAATCTAGAATTAATAGCTTAAAATATTATAATGAGACTCATATAAATATACATTTCCAATCTCTTATTACGACTCATCTTTGTGCTTTGTGGTGAAGTAGTTGGAACATATACCGCACATCCAAAAATTGTAAGAAGCGAAATATTTGGCTCTTGACCAAAAATCAATTATAATGGGGAGTATTTATAATTTATTAGCTTGATACATACATGTAAATCTCATGCTGAAATAGGAATTTTTGTTCTCAGAAGTAATGGTTTAGCTATTAGTTGGAGGCGTTTGATAAACGATTCAGCTAAATCATTTTGTGAATAAACATGAGCTACAATATGCACAAATTTTATCACAATTGACATGCAATAATCATTGAAAGCTTGTGATATAAACTCACCAACATTAGCAAGATGAATTGTTTAAATTGTATAATCTAAAATTAACCATTTAAACAAGCAATCTCGCAAACGATAGGTCGCGATTTGATAACGCATGTGATTATTTTTGTAGATGCATCTACCAAAATCATATAATATCAAAAGCATCTAAATGGTGGATGAATGAGCCCATATTCATTTCAGAAATGTAAGACATTAAATCTTAACTTTAGCTAGTGAGTTTTTAAGAATCAATTTTCATTGAGAACAAGCAACAAATGAGAATTCTTTAAATTAAAGAATCTTCTGGTTCTTCAATGAATGTCCATATGAATTGTCAATTAATTTTCGCATCATTATGATCTAGGATGGTCTAACTGGTCACGCCAAGTAATACATGCATTTGTATTAGTAAACTTCTTGTTTACTTTCATATGTGTTTCAATTGTACTAAATTGTAACAAATCGATAGTTTTATTATCATTCCTTTTAATTTGTATCAACATATAAGTACTATTGTGACAATTACTACTGGAAATGTCTAAATAAATCTGAAGTCTATAATTCCACTAAGTTAATAAATATAATTTCTAAATAATTATATGTAGTATTCACTTCAGGGAATATGCCAAAATCTTCAAATGCCCAAAAATCTATTAATAGCAAACTTTGAGTATGGATCTTATTTTCCAGGTATACAATAGGTGCATAACCAATGACTTTTCATACATAAGTTTTCTCTCTTGCAATTTCTCATCAGTTATATTTTACCACGTAATTTTAATTGAGAACTTATTTTGAATACTGTAGAGTTATACTCACAGTTTTAAAAAAAATTGCAACTTTAGGTGCATCCAACCATAATAAGCTTTAGATATAATTATCATGTTCTATTACTCATAAGTAGATCTTTCACAGTCAAATATTTTACTTTCAACCCTTTAATGGGGATGATGACAAAAGAAGATCACAAAGATTATAAAATAAATATAAATTAATAACCCAATCCCTTATTTTTATTCATATGAAATATAATATTTTCCTCATTCACAATCTAAATATGAGATTCATTACAAATATCTTTTTAACAGTAATGCATTAAATCACAAATTTTGTGCTTTTTAAATATTGATATATTAGCTCTTCTGGAGCTTTCAACTATTTTTATACTATCAAATATTAGAATAATATTTGTTTGTTTTAGTACCAAATAAGATAAATATTTTTTATCTGTAATGATAAAATTCATTACTACATTTTCATATCATTCCTCAAAGAATATTAATAGAAATAAAATATTTGCGCATACGCCACATATGTGGCCAATAATATCTTATATCATTTTGATAACATAAATTATCTTTACCCTTTGAAGAGTTATCTTGAGAACTCATTGTTTTCTTATTTATTACTATGTTCCCACTTTTAGTGGTCCATAATTATATCTTTTATTTTCTTTATATTTGCATTCACTTCAGGAAATGTAACAAATCTGGTAGGGCAGACTTCTAAACAGCTCTATTGATTTTTTATCACTACAGCAAAACAGGTTTTTAGTGGCACTTTTTTTGCCCTATAGCGGTGCTTATAAGCGCTGCTCAAACTTTGCGACATTTTTATAAGCGCCGCAAAAAATGTTGCTAAAATTTGCGGCGTTTATGTGAAAAAATGTCACTATAGATCATGACCTTTAGCGGCGCTTTTCTCACAAACGCCGCTAAAAGAACATGACCTTTTAAAAAAATTATTTTAATTAAATAATATTTATTTCTATGATAAATATTATATTATGTTTTATTTTTAAAATTTGAACTTTAAACTATATAATTTTAAGGATAAATAAAAAAATATTATTTAAATAAAATTTTCTATGAAAATTTTAACTTTAAAACTAAATATAAAATTTAATGGATTTAAATTTAAAATTTAAAATAATAAATTAATAACACAATTAAAATCCAAAAGTTAGAACTCAAGTTATCTTAAATATTAAAATAAAAATAAAAATTTAGAATCAAAACTAAAATAAATAATAAAAATTGGATTAAATATAAAGATATCAATAAAATAAGATATTATAATGAAGTTACTTAAATGAAATAAGCACCTAAATCATTGCCATGTAAAATATAAGATTTGAATATACATTCCCATGTGAAATATGAACATTGATTATTTAAATTGATCAAGCTACTAATGAATATTCTCTTTTCTAAGTCAAAATTCCAATTCGTGCTTTTCTTCTTTCAACTCAAATAAAAATAAAATGTTGAAAAAAAAATTAAATAAAAAATAGAATAATTAGTTGACACGAGATTATTATTAAGTATATGCAAATATGCAAGTAGATGATTACAAAACTAGGTGTAGTTTTTGATCAACTAATTAGTTGATCCTACTGCAGGCAGACTCGGGCAGCTTAACTAACATACAAACATAGGGCACTCTCATACTTTTTTGCACATAAAATATCTGAAACTCACACCTGAATCTGGTTAACATAAGAGATAAGCAACAGTGAAGTATGATAATCATGTCAGCAAATAAAATTTGACAGTCAGATTCGGCCATTCCTTTTGAAAAAGCACCAATTGGTTCGGGGTTAAGTAAAGGAGGGACTTCGTAAAAGCTACATTTCTCAAAAGCCTCTTCTATTAAAAGCACTTGGAATTGATGTACATTTGCTCCATGCTTTGTTTCAAGGTTCTAAACATTGAAGCCTTTGTCCTATTACCAAAGAATGTCGCTATTTCCTTCATTTTCTCAGATGAAGCATACTGTCAAAGCATTAAAACACATAACAAAGTTAAAAACACAACGAGCCTTAGAGAAATCTAAAGATTGTAATAGATACGATAGGTACACAACTCGACGATACGATTGGACCGCCAAATCGAGTTAATAGAAACCCAGATCCATAGGTTGTCCAGATTTTATCCCAGTTATTCTGGTTTTGGCAATTAAAAAGAAATTAACTTCAACTAAACAAGAAGAACAAGATTAAGAGCAAGAGTGTTATGGAGTGCTGGTGGTTTTATTACCTTGAGCCATTTCCAAGCAACTTCACGTCCTTCTTTACTAATAGTGTAACAGCCCGCTTTTAGGTCAAATCGGAATAGTGGTTTTGAAACCACTTAACCAAGTCAAAATATTTATTTTATTATTTTTATAATGTCTACAGCATGTTAGATTAATTATGTGAAGTTTCATAAAGAAAATTTATCGTTTAAATGCTTAATTAGGTAAAAAGGACTAAATCGCGTAAAGTGAAAACTAGTGTGCTATTAGTTAAAAGTGCCTAACAGCTATAGAACCTTAAAGTTTAAGTCCTTATGTGGTTATTAGTCCTTTTATGATATAGTGGAAGTTGTTCGCTTGGCTTTTTTGTAATTATTAAAATCTATTTAGGTTAAAATGGTAAATAAGTTGTTTAAGTTAATAATAAAATAAAATAAAACAAACCAAATGCTTCCATTATCATATCATGACCAAAACTTGAAGAAAAATAAGCAAAAATAAGGTTTCATTTTTGGCAATGATAAATTCTTCAATTAAGGTACGGTTTTTGCTCCATTTTTAATAATTTCTACGTTTTTGAGCTCATTGCAGCTTAATCTAGCTGACCCGTACCTTCATTTTTGAAACTGTTATAGATTTTAAATGATGCCATTGTTGGATACTTGAATATTATGAAGTTTCTTGTTAGATTATTGATGGTTGTTAATAGATATACAAGTTTTATAAAGTGATTTTTTGACAAAAATGCAAAATAGGAATTTATTTGTGAAAATGTAAAATGTTGTGGTTAAAAGTGTGCATATGGTGAAATTATGTGCTGCTAGTAGCATATAGGAAATTCGTCTATCATGGTTATGGCCTAATTGTGTAATTTGGCATTTTTATGTATAAAAGACTAAATTGCAAAGTAGTTAAAAGTCTACGGAACTTACCATTCAGCTCTTCGGAGCTTACCGTTTATCAACTCAGAAGGAGCTTACCGATCATGGCTCGAAATAGCGAAATCGATGATGAATTGACGAATTACAGATTTATATACTTAATGTGTATCACCAGAGTATCCCTCGATATTTCAATAGGTTCAACGGGCATTATGCCAATATGATTTATGAAGATTATATGATACAAGAGTTATAAGACTTATATGAATTATAAGTTACATGAATTACATGGATTTTATGATATATGAATGCATGAATTATGTGGATAATATGATACAAGAGATACTTATATAATAGTATTGATGCAATGATACTTGGTTTACATGAAATATTAGATGACTAACTTGTGAATGTTGATGTGAATAGCCATTATGAACAAATAGGTTGGATTTTAATTTGTTATAATGCTTATTTTCATTTGGTAAGTTTAATTCTATATTATACATGCTTACTAAGCTTAATGCTTACTCCGTTTATTTTCCCGTGTTTTATAGATTCGAAAGCTTGCTCGATTCGGATAAAGTCAGAGATTACTACCACACTATCCAGTCGACTTTTTGGTACTTCTAGAACTCATGGAAGATATGTAAATATGGTATGTATAAGCTAGTTTATAGGTTTTCAAGTATGACCATCTTATGTTAATGATGTTGAAGTGAACTTGGTATATGAACAAGCTATGTGATATGGCTTGAATTATTAATGGTTATTTTGATTGTATATATTTGATTCCATATGATGTGTTTTGGCTTATAAAATATGAAATGGAAAATGCAAATGTTGTTTTGAAATGTGGTTTATACATGCTTGGTTCATGAATGCAAAATTGGTATATTTGAATGATATAAAATGAGGTATGTGTGCATGAATATGTCGGTAATGAAATGATATAGTAAGTTGATATGAATTGTTTGTAATGCCTACTATGATATTGAATAGGTTATACTTTGTATATGAGTTGGTTATAAAATGATTGCCAATTGGGTTGTGAATTATAGTTATGTATGCTTGTGATATTAGGGTGGCAAAATGGCTTTGCAAATAACCTATTTTTGCCCACAAGGGTAGGGACACGGGCGTATGTCTCAGCAGTGTTGCTCGAAGGCCATTTCGAAATGAGCCTGAGCAGGCTACACGGTCACACACATACACAGGCGTGTGCTAAGCCGTGAGGCCAAGTCAGTTTCGAGCACGGGCTAGACACATGGGCGTGTGACTGGCCGTGTGGCTAAGTCAGTAGCCTCCCTAATTTTCACACGGCCTGGCACACGGGTGTGTCTTGTGGCCGTATGGACAAGTCAGTATGTATGCCCTATTTTGCCATGGCCTAGACACACGGGTGTGTCTGATGCCATGTGAAGCATACGGTCTGCTCACACGGGTGTGTGATAGTTGAAATGCTAAAAATTTTCTAAGTTTCTGAAATTTGTAATATGTTACGATTTGGTCCCGAATGTATGATTAAACTTTGATATGTTTGTTTTAAGTATATAATGTATTTGAATGAATGCTATTGATTGAATTATGATGTTTCTGAAATAAATAATTGTTCTGAATCGTATTACAAGTCTGGTAATATCTCTTAACCTATTCCGACGACGGTTACGGGTTAGGGGTGTTACAAATAGCAAGTCCAAATACAGCATTTTGTTTGTGAACCTAGACAACATTGAAGATTGGAAATTTGGTTTTTTATAAAAGACAAATTGCTAAGTTTTAAACTAGGAATTCTAATATCTTGGAGGACAATCAAAGTTTAAAGCTTCATAAACTACACTCTCATCAGGATAAGATGCCAATGAACCTACAAACAGAGGGGAAAAAATATTATAGATTTAAATAGTCTACTAGTGTCTAAAGGATTTTTTACCTAAAATCCAAATGACTCTTGCCTTGTTGTGGGTCCCAACTGAAGTTCCTGTAAGAAAATTACAATGAAAACAGGTTTGGTTTTGGTCATTACAAACTTCAATATCTGAATAACTTAATCAGCAACATGCAGTAGTATATATGACAGAATAAAATACACTACTCCAGTCTATTAATGTAGAAGTCGTTGAAAAGGTTGTGCATAATATGTACCTACAACATACAAAATAATGTACCGTGAAACCCAAATCTATTAACTACAAAATTGCAGGAAAAGAAAAAACATCTTAATATTTCAGTTAATTTAGTTGGTTTTCGTTAACGAAACAAAATTAACCTTCAACATTTTTTCAATGGATAATTCTACATATCCAACCAAAATATCATAACAAATCAAAATCTAGAAGCACAAGAGTTGAAATTATCCCTTGTTACTATTCAATTATTAGTGAAAAGAATAGACTACTATCAAATTCTAAAAGAATAATCATAAGCTTGGAATCAAGAAAGCATTAGACTTCAAACAGTAAACATACTTTCTTTGAATTATGTCCCTTGATAATTTGTGGAGATAAAAAAATTTAGCATTTAATAGTCCTTAAATGATTTAACCATCAGGTCATTATGTTAGCACTAACCAATTCTCAAGGACATCCAGATTATTGAGAAAAAAATGCTATGACCTAGGCATTGATGGTGCAAAATAAAACTTGTGAAGTGATTTGAAGAATGCATATTGCTCCATCAAAAAGGCCTTTTAGGTGAAGAAAGGCTTAGATCAAGAGCCATGGAAAGCACCTACTATATACGATATTAATGCAAAAGAAAGCTTTTGCAAAGATCCTAAGAACACCTATTGCTCACACAGAAACATTTCAATTGCAGACATACCTAAATCTAGATTCAAGGAAAAATTTTAGTACAATGTTATCTTGGTATAAATAACCCTAATACCAAACCTGAAATTAAGTCCAAAAAAAATGATCAATTCCATATTATATAGCAACAAATTATAAATTGAAAATAAAGATTTGACATTTTGACCATTAGAAACACAACTTGATAACAAAATTAAAGGCTTTGGTCACTTATAAAGAGTACGATACTATGTATATTATTAGCACATATGACCACTTCTATCATGTACACAATTATGATATAGTTAGAATATTATTGAATTTTCATGAACAAAGAGTAATTACAAACAACAATAGCATAAATAGTACAATGTTTAAATCATTTCCACAAAATATTGAATTTTAAAATATTAAAAGAAAGGAGAATCTTGAATCCATTCTTCATTAATTTAAGACAACCTAAACTATGTCTATCATTGTAACATTGGAAGGATGGGAAGAGATTACTTACCTGGAAACTTCCTATCATATATGCTTTCCCCACTAGTTCCTAGAAAAAGTATAGTTAAAATATCAATGTGCTTTTCAAGAGAAACTTCAACTAGCAGTCACATAGATGGCAACCCTTAAAGAGATCTTATCTAAAGTAAAATCAATTAACATATGCAAAAAATTAAAATAAAAGTCCCCTCTGCAAAAAATGCATACCATCTCTTCTCACAAAATCACCACCCTACACAACAAACATAAGATGTTAGTCCACAAGAAAAAAGACATTTATGTGCAAAAAAACTGGGTTGGACACAGTGAAATTTAGTAAAATTTTGAGGATTCACGACATGGTAAATACAACCTTAAAAACTACATTACAAGAAAAGTAGTCGTGACTATCAGCCCTGTTTCCTACAGCATAAACAATAGTTACTGACTAAACGACATTCCGCTTCTAAGCCATGTTCTACAAGAAACAACTAGTGGAAAATCCCTTATAGTAGTTTGATTCATCATTTCATCATTATCCCTATATTTCACCAAAAACAAAAGAATATTAGCACCATAAAAAAGGAATTACTGATTGCACCGAATCAAGAATGAAGTAACGCGGAATAAGTTAAAACTTTTGCATTGAAATAATATTAGAAAATTAGGGGAACCACAAAACCTTAATTAAACCTAAAGGAATAAGACCACCTTTTTACCTTAAAAAACCCTCGGAATCAATGTGAGAGGACGTATTTAACAACAAATAACAAAGTTTTGAGATCAAAGGACAGAACCCAAAAAGGAAAAAACAACAAAAAAAAAGGAATTTTTTATATGCCAAAAAATTGAATATAAAATTTCATCAAGTAGAAAGAATATAAAACATAGAGCAGAGAATATAGAGAAAATTTGAATTAAAAAAAAGGAAAGAAGACCCACGAGCGAGAAGAAAAGACAGACAAAGGAGAAAGAGAATCAAAGAAAATCTATAACTGGGAAACAAAAAAACTAATAAGAAATGAATAAGAAAAAGGGATTTAATAAGAGGGTTACTGTTATAGATTTTTATATGTCAAAACGGCGCCGTTTTAATAAAAGTAAAAAAATACTTGCGGTGTTTATGGGAAAAACGCTGCTATTGCTTGACGCTTTACCTTTTGCGGTGTTTATGAAAAAAACGCCACTATTTCTTTACTTTTTGTGGCATTTATGCAAAAACACCGCTAATGCTTTACCTTTGCGGCGTTTTTGATCCAAACGCCACTAAAAACGCCGCTAAAAACCTGTTTTGTTGTAGTATATTTCATAATCACCATCGTAAATATACGTGGATTTTAAATCAGAATCTATCAATTCATGTTGTCATGATTATTCTCCTATTACAATAAACATGATATAATAAATAAAATATAGTAAAATATACCTGAAGATCTTTAACATCATCGTCATCACCTTGACTATTATCACGAGCACTATTACAAGTAGTAAAACAACTTTGTTTTCGTAATAACATTTATAATCTAATAGTAAAAATCATTTAATAAACTATCAAAATTTTCGTGTACAATGTTTGAAAATTATTTGATACACGTTATACCAAATTTCAATACCACATATATATTATAAAATCTTATGTTGCTCTAATAAAATATTTATAAATTTAATTTAAAAGATGTAATACAATCATTTAATATTAGCAAGTTAATAAGATTAAATAGATCCTATCAAATTTCCCTTTAATCAACAATGGTAGGTTAATAACACTTTCCACCATAATTTTAATCAAATTTAAGAATAAATAACAAAAAAATTAAACATAAAAATATTATCATAATATAACTTAATTAAAAAAATACCATATTAATAGCAAACATGTCTAATCAACAATTATGTATTTTACATAAAAAAAATTTAACCTAGAAAGAAAAAAATCGAATACCATTAGAATGTGAGATTTATGTTAAATAAAAATTAGTAATAGTCACACCTGAATTGAAAAAGAAAATATGGTCAAAACATAAAAGTTTTTTACCAAATCTATACTTTACCCATGTTTGTACAATAAATCAACGATCGGGAATAAGAACCATAATCCATTCTGAGATTGAATATTTCAACATCCGAAGATGAAGTTGTAAGGGTGAAAGTTTAAGGTGAAAAAGAATTTGATCTGTGGGACGACTTCGAAAGATTTTGAAAAAAAAGAAAGAAAGAGAATCATCATGCTGATAACGTGTTATAAAATAAAGAGAGATAGGGAGAATAAAGAATAAAGAAAATATGAAAACAATAGAGAATGTACTTTATTAATCAAAGGGATGATTATAATGCTTCATCAAAGTCTCTAATTATAGGCATAAGAAGTATAAAAGAAGTAGAGATCTAATTCTAATAACTATTAGAATTTAAAGCACATCAAAACTTTACTTTGATCATCATGAATATCCACTTAATAAGATATTCATAACATTTATAACTTTCTATTCCATTTATTCACTTTTCTGTTTGTAATTACAAGATAATGAAAATTTAATTTCATATTGAAATGCTATAATATTAAATATATTTTAATTTTTTCACAAAAAATATATTTGACTTCAATCAAATTTAAGTATTTTAAATTTATATTTAATTTAGTTATATATTAACTTTGAGATAAAATTATATGATTATGTAAAATTAATTAATTATTATTATTTAAAAGGTTTTAATGAAAATGAGATCAATTAAAACATAAAAAACAAAAAAAAAATTAAAATTAATATAAAGGGTTTGTATTTGGTACATTGGTAGTATAATTTCTTTTATTTCACAAGTAGCTTTACAAAATTATCATGTGTCTTTTATTAAAAATATTTATTTATTTTTTTAATATTTTACTATACCCTTATAAAACACTTTTCAATCCCTAATCCTCCTTGTATAGTCTAAAAACTTCACTGAGAATGTTCCAAATAATTTTTGTAATATAAATATATATAAAATTTAAATTTAAATAGTTAACGTATATATTTGCATAGTTATTATTAAAAAAGTAAAAAAAAGTAAAAAATAAGATAATTGTCATTGATGACAAGATTTTTTTAATAAACTTTAAACTAGAGTCATAACTTAATGGGCAAGGTTTAAGTTTTAAGATGTAATACCCTTAATCTATATCCGTCGCCGGAACAGGGTTACGGAGCATTACTGAAATTAACAGATCAAATTCATACATTTCATATTATTTAACATTCATGTCAGATATTTTTCTTAAAGTCTCGTATATGAGTCATCGAGGCCTAAAACATACATTAGAAACAAGTCAGGACTAAACTAGGTACTCAGAGAATTTTTTGCAAAACATTAAAATTTTCCAAGGGTGCAGGGGACACACGCCCATGTGGTGAGGCCGTGTGGCTCACACGGTCAAGAGACACCCCCGTGTTTCAGGCTGTGTGGGTATTCGAAGTAGGGCACACGGCTGTGTCCCAACCTGTGTCTGTACCCATGTAACTCTCTGACCTAGGTCACACTACCAAGTCACACGCCCGTGTGCTAGGCCGTGTGAATATGAAGATTTGCATTAAATAGGTGCAGGGGTCACACAGCCAAGCCACACGTCCGTGTGCAAGGCCGTGTGATCAATTTTGAGCATTCTATTTTGAAATTTAAAGATGTAAGGGACACATGGTCGAAACACAGGCCTATGCGTTAGGCCATGTGTCACACACGGCTGAGACTTACGTCCGTGTGGACGAAAATAGGCCATTTTTCTCACCTAATTAGCCTTCCACCTATATAAACACTTTAGTACATACACAAGCCAATCCAAGACATATAAACCAAGCTAAACATCAAGTCTTATACATGACATATTACTTCATAAATCCATATATCCAAACTTACCTATTTGACCAAAAATACATTTAGACTTACTTATGAAATTTACTATCAATTGTCCATACTTAACACTCATATCAAACACGACATTATCTCATTGGCTATTTAAACACATTCATCACAAGCCATTCCAATGGCTAATTACAACCAAAACATTTATATGCCAACATTGGCTATTTAAACCTATACATGCCATTATAACCAAAAAAAATTAATTAATTTACTATTTATACCGAATGAGCCGATGGATAGTGTGATGTGTCTCCGACCAGCTTCCAACCTTAACGAGCTTCCGAGCTACTATAAAACAGAGAAAATAAAATAGAGTAAGCATTTAATGCTTAGTAAGTTCGTATAACAGGAAATAAACTTACCTTTCATTTACATTTAAGGTAAGCATACAAAATGCATCCAAGCAATTTGGCTAATAGCATAAACACACAACTTCATCAAAATGTTAGTCATGTATTTCATGTTAATATCAAAAATCAGGGATGAGCTCATCAAATATCAAATTTTCATGTGTTTTTAGGTGTATACAAGTAGTATCTCATTCAGATTTCACCTTAACTTATATCATAACTTTGTCCGTTGAACCATTTGAAATATCGATGGTACACGATAATATAGACACGAAGTGTATGAATCAGTAATCCATCAATTCATATTTGGGAGTGCTCATTAAAGTAAATAATCGAGAAGCCCTCTCTCGAGCCATATAACAGGAAGTTTATCCGGGCTATATAATATGAAGCTCATAAGAGCCATAGTCGGGAAGCTCATGCAAGCCATGTAACACTAACCCGTATCTGTCGCTGAAACAGGGTTATAGAGTATTACTGGAGTTTACATATAAATCAAGCCAAAAATACTATTCACATTCGACAATAACTATATAGTCCCTTTAACGGACCCTTGAGGCCCAATATGAAAAATAGAAACGATTAGGGACTAAATCGAAAACTCTAAGAATTTTTCGCAAATTTACAAAATTTTCCTCATGTACAGTGCCCACACGCCCGTGTGGCCTAGGGGCACGCTCGTGTGATTAGGACATGTAGCTTCACATGACTGTGTCCTTAACCCGTGTAACTTTCTAACTTATAAAGCATGAAGAAATTTAGGTCACACGGCCAAGTCACACGCCCGCGTGCTAGGCTGTGTGGTTAATTTAATTTTCATAAATTATGTGCAGTTTTCACACGGCCATGTAACACGCCCGTGTCCAAGGCCGTGTCACCCACACAGCTGAGACTGTAACGCCCCCATACCCGAGACCGTCGCTGGAATCGAGCACGAGGCGTTACTAAACTTACCTTACAACTTAATCAAGTTCAAACAATTTATTTTATTTCCCGCAATAAACTGTCCGTCTGCATTAAAGTTGCTAAAAAAATCATATTTCGAGTTACGAAACTTAAAATCGAAATCCGTAAATTTTCTCTGAAACTAGACTCATATATCTACTTACTATTTTTTTTATAGAATTTTTGGTCGGGCCAGTTAGTACAGTTTATTAGTTAAAGTCTTCCCTGTTTCAGGGTTTGGCTAATCTGACCTCTATGCACTACAAATCAAATTTATTCCTATACAGAAATCCAATGATTATTCTGTTTATTTTTATTAAAAATAGACTCAATAAGGAATCTATAGATATATAGTATGACTTCTAATTGGTTTTGTACAATTTATGGTGAATTTATAAAGTCAGAACAGGGGATTCAGAAATCACTCTAGCCCTGTTTCACTAAAACTAAAGTATCTCATAAAATAAAACTCATTTACCTATTTTGATTCCTCCATATGAAAATAGAATCAATAAGATTTAATTATATCTCTCATTCACTATCTAAGTCAATTTATACTATTTTTAGTGATTTTTCAAATCCACATCATTGCTACTGATCAATACTGTTTTAAAGCTAAATTCACCATTTTTCATGATTTTCATGGAATAACTAGCATTTAGGCATACATAAAACCAAACATGTCTTTGATTAGCCAATCCAATAGCTAACCATCATCAAGCATTTTCATACCATCCATAAGCCATATCATAATATTATACACTCAAAATGATTGCTATGCTATACATGTCATACTCAAAATGAAGCGTCTAGCTATACCAAAATAATTCTTGATGATAGTGTGTCCGGATCTCCGACGTGCTGTATGATCCCCAAGATAGCTTGTCAAAACTATAAAAGAGAAGGAAAATAAAGGGGTAAGCATTAAGCTTAGTAAGTTTGCAAGCAGATAAATAACAACTTTCATAAGAATTATTTTACTTATCTTTTTCCTTATCAAACATACATGAGCATTATATACTTACCTTTGTTCTTCTATCATTACCTTACCTTACCTTGATGTTCTCTTTAAATTTTCCCCCGTTGAACCACTTGGAATACTAAGGATACACGGGTACCTTACCATTGCCATGACTTGTCATGGTCTTACGTGGTATCCTTGCCTTATGAACTCACCAATGCCATGCTTTGGCATGGTCTTACATAGGACCTTTGCCTTATAGTAACTTATTAATTCCATGTCTTGACATGGTATCCTTGCCTTAGAACCTTGCCAATGGCCATGCCTTGGCACGGGCTTACATGGTATCCTTAAACCCTAATGTCATGACATTCGTATCCTACACATTCCTAAGGTTCAACCGGGACTATCTGAAATTACTTCTCTTTCAATTCATGTTGGAGTCTTACTTGAATAATTTCATGAAATAAATATACACATGCTGGAAAATTAACAACAGTAACATAAAATAATAGAAAATTGTATTTATTTACCGCAAACTTACCTCGAAACAAAATACAATCAACTATATCGATTTAGTCCTCTATCTTTTTCTTTTCCCGATCTACCTCCGTATTTCGTTTTTCTTGATCTATAATAATAAATTTAGCTTATTTAATACTCACATTTATCAAAACAGTCCTGACTCAAACTTTGGCAAAATTACACTTTTGCCCCAAAACTTTTACATATTTACACTTTTCCCCAAGGCTCGGAAATTAAACTTCCTCCTATTTTCTTATGTTTTATGACATGCTGATCATTTTTCCCTTCCATGGCAACATCAAATTCTCACTCTAACATGTACTTATGAACATTAGGTATTTTTATCAATTATGTCGTTTTACTCGTTTTCGCTTAAAATTGCTTAGCAAAAGTTGTATAACATAAATTCAAGCTTCATATTATATCATAAAACATCAAAATAAACACATTTCACCTATGGGTATTTTTCCAAATACAAACCCTGATTTAAATTATTGCTAGAATAAGCTTAAGCAAGTTACCGGGACTCCAAAAACGTAAAGAACATTAAAAACGGGGCTTGGAATCACTTACTATGGAGCTTGGAAGCTTGAAACAAACCCTAGCTATGGAGAGTCCTAAGGAAGAAGATGAGCATATTTTCCCATCTTTTTCCCTTTTTTAATCTTTTAATTATCATATGACTAAAATACCCTTCATTAAATTTTTTTTGTTATTTTTACCTATGTATTTCTTTTTTTGTCCACGAAAATATAATGATTTAATTACCATTTGAGGACCTCTACTTCAATTATGCACTTTAATTTAATCCTTTAACATTTAGAACTCATACTTATCAACTTTTGCAATTAGGCCCTAATATGCAAATCGGACATGCAATCACTGAAATTTCTGATCGGTACTCTAACACATGCATCTAATCACTCGGAAAATCATAAAATTTAATCGAACTAAACTTTTCTATTTCAGATTCGTGGTTTCGCAACCACTATTCCATTTAGGCCCTATTTCGGGATGTTACAGAGACACACGCCTGTGTCTCTGCCGGTGTGCTCAATTTTGAGTATTTTGTTTCTCATTTTTAAGGTGTAGGGGACACACGACCCAAACACATGCCCATATGCTGACACACGGCCAAGACACACGCCCGTGTGTCTACCCGTGTAGACAAAAATAGGTCATTTTAAGGCCACTTTTATCACCTTTTACACATTCCACCTGCAATCAATACTTTTATATACCAAAATACTCCAAATCCACAACCAATCTAAGTCAATAACTCACATGGTAAGCTAAATTTACAACTACACTACTTATTTACATAAACTAACATATATGTATGAAAGTTATTCATAACAATATTTCAAGTTTACTTTCTTTTCATCCCATCCTATACATGCCATATAAACCTTAAGTTGCAATACAAAATCTACCAGTGAAATCTGGATAGTGTGGCCCGATGTGATGTCCAATTCTCCAAACTTCCGTCAATCTACACAGAACATTAACACACAGAAGTAAGCTTATGAAAGCTTAGTAAGCTCATAAGCTCAAAAAATAAATCTTATCGAATTACAATAACAATTCAATAACAAGTTTTTCACTAAAGTTTCCTATCATACACAATTTCAAATGATGAATTCACTGGATTGAGCTCAAAATTAATAACTAATTAAATCTTAACACTTAATTTCGAGTAACACATACCATTACTTGTCAAATTAAGGAAAGTCTTACAGAATTGAGTACGCCATTAGCTTGATACCACATTCCACTTTGGTTTTTCACACATTTTACCGTGGCTTTGCCATGATCACACATTTTATCACATTGCCATAGCCTAGTTATGGATTTACACTTGCACACATATATAACTGCCATGATTCAATCATGGTCTTACGTTCACTTTCACAAGGCCATAGCTCCGCTATGACCTCACATTTCACACTTTGCCATGGTTTAACCATGGTTTTAGCCTTCAATTCATCACTGATCACTAAATGAACGTACTCAGTCCTGCTCTTCCCTTAATTCGAACTTTCAATTCGATTTTCACATCATTACAACTATCATAATTCAATAGCAAAAATACAAATTATAAATATTGTATTATTCACAAAATTTACATTTGAACATAAAAATTCCAGCCATATGAACTTACCTGGACCAATTTGTAGAATTATGGAAATTTAAGGACTAATCGACAATTTTCTCTTTTCCACGTTTATCTTCGGACTCTCGATCTATAATGTAGAATTTTCCATTCATTAGCATCTAATTCAATTCTAATTTAATTCACAATTTATGGCCTTAAATTTTTGAAATTACACTTTTCCCCAAATTTTACATTTTTTACAAATTAGTTTTTGCTCAATTAACCCATCAATTGAGCTAATTCTTCTTAATTTACACTTTATCTAACTATTTTAAGCTACTAAACAGCCTTTGAAATTCAGAATTTCAACATCAAACCCTAATTCTCAACTTTTTCACAATCAAGTCCTAAAAATCAATTTCTACTAAAATCTCTTAATAAATTCATCATATAATGAATTAAAATCTTCAAATCCATGATAACTCATCTTAAAAATACAACACTTATCTATGGAAACTTTCAGTTTCACTTATAGAATCAAAAACTAATGAATTCTATAGTTGAACCTAATTGTAAAAGTCACAAAAACATAAAAGTTTCAAAGAAAAAGCAAGAATTGAACTCACATGGTGCAAAAATATGAACCAGACCTCCTATGGCATTTTTGCTGAATAAAAATGGTGATTTCTCTAGATTTTTCAATTTAGTCTTTATTTTATTTAGTTAATTTGTAAAATTTCATATTGTGCCCTTATTTCACCTTATTTTCTTGCTGATTTTCTTGCCCAAACAGTCCAGCCCATATAATTTGGGTCTAATTTCCTTTTAAGTCCCTCCTTATTAATCACTTAATCTATTTAATCACTATATAATAAATTTTGCACCTTTTTCAATTTAGTCCTTTTTAATTAATTGACTATCAGAACATTAAAATTTTCTAACAAAACTTTAATACTAACTCAATAACACTCCATAAATATTTCTAACAATATTTATGGCTCGGTTTATAGATTTGAGGTCTCGATACCTCGTGTTTGATCCATTTGACCTAACAAATTCTTTTAATTCACATAATTCTCTAAAAAAATATTTCTAAATTCACACTTGACTCATTAATATCAATTTACTAAATTTTCAAACTTACTCGTCGAATTTAGTGATCCCGAATCATTGTTCCTAACACCACTAAAATTTAGGTTGTTACAAGCTAATAACAGATAGCTCCGAAGAGCCATTAATAGGAAAGCTCCGGATAGCCATATATCGGGAAGTTCAAGCGAACCATATCAGGAAGCTCTTTGAGAGCCATTAATCAAGAAGCTCACAAAGAGCCTTTAATTGGTAAGCTCATGAAGAGTCATATATCGGGACACTCATAAGAGCTGTGGTGTCTACAACACATGCAGAACCACAACCAATCGAAATGCTCCAAAAAGCTATTAATAGGAAGCTCGCAAGAACCATATAACGGGAAGCTCGAGAGGGCCAAATATTAGGATGCTCATGAGAGCTAATAACGGGACGCTATTTTGAGCTATGGTGTGTCCACAACATATGCAGGACCACGACCAATTCGGAAACCCCATATCCATCGAATCTCATTTATCCAAACAGAACTTATTATTTATCAGGCATTATCGGATATGTGATCAATTTCATATATATATGACATAAACACAATTTACATATACAACATTCAATTCATACATAATAATAAGTATACAAAATTTAGTTACACGAACTTACCTTGACAAGTGTTCATGAATTGTAATCTACTAATCCGATACTTTTTCCTTTCCTCGATCTAATTCTGTATTTGGTCTATCCGGATCTATACAAGTAAATTTAACTCAATTTAATACAATTCATATTCAATTCAATCCAATTCACATCTTAGGAAAAATTACCATTTTAACCATATACTTTTATTTAATTATGATTTCGTCCCTAGGCTCATAAAATGAAATTCATGCAATTTAATCCTTATTCCAAGCCTAGTCAATTTTTACATGTAACAATAACAGCCCATGTATATCACAAAATTCATTTTTTTTTTCCATGATTTTACAACTTTTCAATTTGGTCCCTAAATCACAATTTCATGTAAATTCACTTTACAAAAGTTGTTTGTCTATTAACAACCTTTCATTTTCTACCATAAAATTTCATAATTCATGCATACTCATCCATGGGAAACCCTTAGTACTTTGATAACTTTACAAATTAATCCCTGAGATAGCTAGATTAAACTATTACAATCTTGGAAATATGAAAATTATTAAAAACGAGACAAGAATCCATACCTAATTGAGCCAAAACAACTTGCTTGAACTCAAGACCCAAAAACTAGGGTTTCCATGTCTTTTAATTGGGAAAGATGATATAAAATGATGATATTAGATATTTATTTTATTTATCATCCTGTATTTATTTACTTTCCAATTTAGTCCTTTTCTTTTCTTAAATTTCCATGGATGATTCATCATACTTATCTACTAACTCCTCTTAATGGTATATTTACCATATAAGGACCTCCAATTTTGAATTCCATAGCTATTTGATACTTATAGCTACTAGAACTCAACTTATAGCACCCCTAACCCGTATCCGTCGCCGGACTAGGGTCACGTGGCATTACTGAACAAAAACAAAATTCTAAACATTCACATATTCATATAAGTCATACTCATAAATATATTAAGCATATGGCTAATTAAATATTAAACATACTTTATTTACCATATTGCATTTACAAATCATACCTCAAAATTCAACCGAATCTATACCTTTCAAATAATCACATTTTCATTAACAAATATAAACATACGCATATACTTTCATTATATACCCAAACCATCATTCGAATTAACAATCAAAGTACATGTATATACGTACACATAATTATAAATTTTGCAAAAAAAATACATATAATGCTCATGGTGTATTATTACATAAAATCACTATTCAAATGGTGATTTATCAATGGCTCACTTACAAGCATTATTAAACAATATAATCTCAATAATTCACCATTAATAAACTTATAACTAATTATAGTACTTATACATTTTTCCATGCAAACTGAACTAAACTAATCTTTGCATATTCAAATATAGGCATGCCTCATATCATGCATTTCTAATATACATAAAACATGCTAACACCTGAGCTCACATTTATAAATGAACAAACTTGCATCAAAATTAAAATTATCAAACCATATTTATTTATATTTATACATATCGAAACCGAGTGACCAACCACAACCAATTCCACCTATCATCATTTTCCTTTCAATTTTAATTCATCATAAACAAATATATATTCGCATATGAAAACATGTATAAACATCTTATAAGTTACATTTTCTAAACTCATTATTCAAATATATTTTACCCAAACCAAAAACCTAAACCGAACAAATAATTATATCATGAAATTTATATATATATAATGATCATTACATCAATCCACTTTCAAATTTACTAACATCAATAAACCATTTTAAAACATACCACATATATCACATACTTAATTCACATATAATTTATAACACATCAACTAAAAGTAAGCTCAAACCATATCCAAGTATGAACGAATCTATCATGAAAATTAAGCCATTTTCGCATGGCTAAAGTTATACATATTCAAGGTCGAACAAAATACATATTAGCTTATACATGCCATAAGTTCGAAAATAGACTTTTAAAAGTACCGAAGGTTGACGATAGTGTGGATGACTTTTCTGACGATCCTCAAGCTCGTAACTTACAACAAAATCTATAAAACAGAGTAACAAAGACACACAGAGAGTAAGCTAACTTAGCTTAATAAGTCATAAGCAAATTTAACATTTAAAATAATAATCAAAACATTAAAAATAAACCAAATTATAACATTAATGTTGTACATTATCTCGATCATATCATCTCTTTTATTTATTTATAACTTATACTTTTACACAAAAGGGTTACCTTGGCCGAATGCCAATAATTCACATTTAGCATAATATTATTCAACTTTTCATTCTCAAAATAACATTGTCTCAAATATGTTTACATTCAAATATATATACACTCATGAATCAAACTTAACTTTATAAGCCAACATCACTCATTTGGTCAATTTTAGAGAATCAAAGATAATATCACAAATGTGCATACCTATATGGCCGAATATGCAAGATCAAATTTAATATCACCTAAGTACTTACTTATATGGCCAAATATACAAATTCAAATATAATATCACTTTTGTGCATACCTTTATGGTCGAATATTCAAGATCCAATATAACATCACATATGTACATACCTAAGTGGCCGAATATATACAAGATCATTTAGCTCAATTTTACTTGCTCAATTTCCACATCAACTCGAAATCTTATAAGCATAGGCTTGAAAATAAATCACCAATATAAAACCTGCTAGCCTGAATCACACACAGGCACAAGGCCTGCTAGACTCAAGGTCTGATATTATTCACCGGTAATAACCTGTTAGGCATAAAGCCCGATTACATTCACCAGCATAAAGCTTGCTAGGCTGAAAGCCCGAATATCACTATTATAATGTTGTCTCGTACACAATTCATATAACAAAAACTCCATATATTCCATATAGATCATACAAACTTTTAAATGATATAACTTTGTCGAATTAAACTCAAATATAGTATTTCTATGCTTAAAGACATTCGACTAGCTCTTTTATGAATCAATAGATTCCAAACAGCATATTAAACTAAGTTATATAAAAAAAAATAAATGATGTTTAATTGCTTAAAGACTTACCTCGGACGATGAAAAACCGATACGGATCGGCTAGTCAACAACTTTACTTTTTCCCCGATCTAAATCTGATTTTCTCTTTTCTTGATCTAAATTAATATAAATTAACTTATCAAATCAAATATTCAACCAAATTCATCCAAAAACACATAAATGGGCAAATTTCACTTTTACCCCTGATATTTCACATTTTTCACAATTTAGTCCCTATTGCATAAAACACAAAATATGCAAAATCTCACAACAACATTGTTAGGCCGAATATTCCTTATCCTCATACTAGTCCATTTATTTCATTTATTTCACATTTTAGTCCCTCAATTTATTATTTTTACAATTTAGTCCTAATTACTCAAAATATTAAAAACTCCAATACAAAACATGTTAATCTAAAACATATTTTTAATATTTCATCATCAAACATCTTAAAACACAAATATTCATCAATGGCATAACTCAAAACATTCATCAAAATTAGAAATTCTAGCATGGGTCTTGTAGATAACTTAGCAACGATCTCAAAAACGTAAAAATTATCAAAAACTGAGCTAATTACATACCTTGATTGGGCTTAATAAGTTGCCGAACATTTAAAGCTTTCTTTTATTTCTTATTTTCTTTAGTTTCGGCAATAACAAAGAACATGCATGGTTGTTTTTAATTTATGTTATAATATATACATATCATTACTTATATTATAACTTTAATATTATTATAATATTATTTCCACCCACTAACTAGTGACAGAATGTGTCCATGCCAATTTCAATGGTATAATTGCATTATAAGTCCTCCAAATTAAAAGAACAAAGCAATTAAGCACTTTAACAATTAGCATGCAAATTTTACATTTTATGCGATTAAGCCCTTTTATTAAATCGGCCACTCAAACAACAAAATTAAAACACGAAAGTTTTACATATATAAATTCACACATAATAAACATAGAAAATATTTTTAAAATATTTTTTTAACTCGAATTCATGGTCCTGACACCACCGTTCCAATTAGGGTCTAAATTGGGCTGTTACACAACTTTTGCATTTCATGCAATTTGGTCCTTTTATCAATTAAACATGTAATCAGTAAAATTTTCTTAATGAATTTTTTATACAATATTCCTATCATACGGTAAACCATAAAATAATTTTTCTTATGGACTCAAATTTGTGGTCCCGGAACCACTGTTTTGATTTCACTGAAAATGGGTTGTTACATAAGAACTCTAAGATCTTTTTTGTGTAAGCCATATGTGAGTTATTGGCTAATTTATATGTAGATGCTGAAAAAAAATTGTGAAAGTGTACTGAAATTTTTGAAAGTTGTCGATCAAAGTTCTTTTTGGAGAGAGAAAGGATTCACTTTGTTAAAAAAAATTTCTTTGTTTTTCTTGCAGCTAGAAATTAAAAGTTTGTAGATTTATTTTTTTCTATGTTTGAGATAGATATTGTTATAATCTTAAGGTATGTTTGAATTTATGATAGTGCCATAGAGCTGGATGACCTACAAATTCGATCTGCCATGTGAGTATAAAGTCATCACCTGAGAAGTCGGGTCACATTGCAACTCAAGGTCCCAATTGCCGGTGATTATACGGTCTCAGGTTAAAATGTAACTAAGGCTTCATGTTTACAAATGTTATGTTGTTAAGGGATGGAGCATAAATGGGGCCCCAGTTGGTAATGGTTATACAAGCACGACAACGAGTTCTTCCTCGTCAAAAGAGGATGCTTTATAAAACCCAAACAAAAGTACAAGGAAGAAAAATACAGTGGTGTTTTAGTATAATAAAGAAATGCATTTTATTTATGACCACTGAAGGCGATGACCCCGTTATTATAACCTGTGAAAGAATTAGAGTGTAGCAGGTTATGCTAACTAGATCACCGCCTTCGGTGGAGATGGCCAACACAAATTAATTGATTATATTCAAAAGGCCCTTGTGTTTTCCTTCCTTGCGCTTCCATATGGGTTTTATAAAGCATGCTCCTCTGACAATGAGGAACTTGTTGTCATGCCCGCATAACCACCACTAACTAGGGCCCCAATTATGCTCCATCCTTTGACAGCATAACCTTTGTAAACTTGAAGCCTTAGTTACACTTCAACCCGGGATGGTATAACCACCATTAACTTGGACCTCGAGTTGTAAAGCGATCCCAACTTCTTAGGTGATGACTCCATACTGATATGGCAGATCAAATTTGTAGGTCACCCAGCTCCACGGCACCATTGTGAACCCAGACACAACTTAAAACTATAACTATGTCTCCTTCAAAGCCAAAGAGAAATAAATTTTTAAATCTGAAAATTTCAACATGCAAGAAAAAGAAAAAAATAACTTAAAAGAGACTGAGATATGAGTGAGTAAGGGATGAGAACAACCATTTATATAGGGGATAGAGTGGGGTAAAAAAGGAAATTTTCTAATTTATCCCGGGAATCTCGAGTTACAAGGTATGAAATTTATCCCGAGAATCTCGGGTTACAAGGGGTTTAGAAGCAATGAAGTTGGGCTGGGTGTTGAAATTGCCAGAAAGTAAATACTCCCTACAGGAGGCGTTTTCATCTTATTTTTTCACTAACATGTTAGACATGTGGCTGGAAAATGCATCTTGCATGAAGCGTTTTCACTATTGTGTCAAGTGAAAATGCCACTTACAGGGGGCGTCTTCTTTCTAAGTGTAACATCCCAAAATAGGGCTTAAACGGAACAGTGGTTGCAAAACCATGAATTTGAGATAGAAAAGTTTATTCTGATTAATTTTTATAATTTACCGAGTGATTAGATGCATGTGTTAGAGTATCGATGGAAAATTTTATAGATAGCATGCTTAATTTGCCTATTAGGGCTTAATTGCAAAAGTTGGTAAATATGAGTTTTAGATGCTAAAGGATTAAATTGAAGAGTATAATTGAAGTAGAGGTCCTTAAATGGTAATTAGACCATATAATTGAAGTAGAGGTCCTTAAATGGTAATTAGACCATTAGGTTTTCATGGACAAAAATGGACATACATAGATAAAAATAACTAAAGTTTTAATGAAGGGTATTTTAGTCATTTGGTAATTAAAAGATTAAAAAAGGGAAAAAGATGGCAAAATGTGCCCATCTTCTTCATTAGGCCGAAATTTCAAGGGTTCTTCATAGCTAGGGTTTTTTCAAGCTTTTAAGCTTCATAGTAAGTGATCCCAACCCCCGTTTTTAATGTTCTTTACGTTTTTTAAGTCCCGGTAACTTTATTTAGCTTATTCTAGCAATAATTTAACCTAGGGTTCATATTTGGAAAAATACTCATAGGTGAAATGTGTTTATTTTGATGTTTTATGGTAGAATATGAA
Source organism: Gossypium anomalum (assembly GCA_025698475.1). Lineage (NCBI taxonomy): Eukaryota > Viridiplantae > Streptophyta > Magnoliopsida > Malvales > Malvaceae > Gossypium > Gossypium anomalum. The sequence continues at coordinate 52,722,124 of CM046968.1, read as the reverse complement.
GCTTGAAATTATGTTAAACAACTTGAGCTAAGCGATTTTAAGCGAAAACGAGTAAAACGACATAATAAGTAAAAATACCTAATGGTCATAAGTACATGTTAGAGTGAAAATTTGATGTTTCCGTCGGTAAATAAATGATCAGCATGTCATAAAACATAAGAATTAGGGATAAAGTTTCATTTTCGAGCCTTAGGGCAAGTGTAAATATGTAAAAGTTTAGGGGCAAAATTGTAATTTTGCCAAAGTTAGAGTTAAGGACTGTTTTGATAAATGTGAATATTAAATAAGTTAAATTTTCTATTATAGATCAAGAAGAACAAAATTCGGGGTTAGACTGAGGAAAGAAAAAGGTTGATGACTAAATTAAAATATGTGATCGTATTTTGTATCGAGGTAAGTTTGCGGTAAATAAATTCAATGTTTTATTATTTATAATTAATGATGTTATTTTTCAGCATCTATATATTTATTTTGTAAATTTATTCCTTGATGATTCAAGTAAGAATTGACGGAGAAATGATACTTAAAAGTTCCGTTGAACCTTAGAAATTTGTAGGATACAAATGTCACGACATTAGGGTTTAAGGATACCAAGTAAGACCATGCCAAGGCATGGCATTGGTAAGTTTTACAAGGCAAGGAAATCATGTAGGACCATATCAAGACATGGCATTGATAAACTACTATAAGGCAAAGATCCCATGTAAGACCATGCCAAGGCATGGCAATGGTGAGTTCATAAGGCAAGGATACCACGTAAGACCATGTCAAGACATGGAAATGGTAAGTTTAAAAAGGAAAGGTACCCGTGTATCTTTAGTATTCCAAATGGTTCAACGAAAAATTCAAAGAGTGTACCAAAGGGAAGGTAAGATAAGTCCATGTTCAAAAAGTTCAGGTTATCTTGATAATTCATTTAGAATGTTGTTATTTATTTACATGCAAACTTACTAAGCTTTATGCTTACTCCCTTTATTTTCTCTCTTTTTTATAGTATTGCAAACCCAAATCAGAAAATTGAAAGGACGTCGGAGATCGCCTCACACTATCAATGAGTTATCTCGGTATTTTATGACTAGAAATACTTTAAGTTATGGCATGTATAAGGACTTGGCTATTTTGTGTGTATGTCCTTATGATATGATTAAAGAATGGCATGTGAATAATTGGTAATGATTAGCTTATGATATAGCTAATTAAGAACATGTTTTGGTATTATGTATGCCTAAATGAGGTTTGATATAAAGAAACTATAAAAGAGTAAGAGTTGGCCATGAAACAGTTAGGAAACAGCAGCAGTGACGTGGTTTTGAAAAATCACTAAAAATTGTAGAAATGGAATTAAATGGTGAATGAGTATAGAATTAAATCTTATTGAGTTTATTTTTATAGGAAAGAAACATAGCAAGCAAAGGAAGTCTATATTCTGAGATATTTAAATTTCTGTAAGACTGGTTCAGAGTGACTTTGTGATCCCCTATTCCAACTTTGGAAAATCACTAGAAATTGTACAAAAAGAATTATAAGTCAAAGTTTATATTTTTAGATTCCTTAGTAAGCCTATTTTCATTATAAACAAACAGAAATGTTATCAAATTTCTGTATAATGAGATAATTGATTTTTAGTGAAGAGAGGTCAGGTCCACTGAACTGCAAAACAGGGGAACCTTTAATGAATAAAATGTACTAATTGGCCAAACCAAAAATTTTGGAAAAATTATGGTAAAAAGATATATGAGTCTAGTTTCAGGGAAAATTTACAGATTTAAATTTCAAGTTTTGTAACTCTAGTTATAATTAATTTAGGGACTGATATGCAGATGAACAGTTTTATTATGAATAGTGAAATAAATTATTTTGATTTGTGTAAGTAATTGGAAAATTTTTAATGTTCCCGTTTTGGTCCCGAACTGTTCCAATTGCACGTTTTAGGGCCTCGAGGGCCCTTTTTAAGGATTTATTGGATGAATGTGAGCGAATTAAATTTTTTTATGCCCTGAACAAGTAAGATAAGTCTGGTAACGCCTCGTGCTCGACTCTGACGACGGTCTCGGGTAAGGGGTGACACACTAAGTGTTTCAACCCTTGCTAAACTTGATTGCTTCTACCTCTAAACCCCATGCAATTGGGATTTTTGGGATAAATTTCATACATTGCAACCCGAGACTAAAAAATGCCATTGCAAGGGAGTGTTTTCTCCCCTACAAATTTAAACTTTAAGTGTATACCTCAAAAACTCGTGATGCCTGAGGCATGTGTTGTTGTTGGAATAGTTTCATGTGCTTCAATATAAGAGCTCTATAAAATAGACTCAATACAACCCCTTAAGTTTTCATACCAACTTTTCAAGCATATTATTGATCTTAAGGATATTTGGCATTAAGATTTATCAGTGTTGTCGTGAAAAACTTGAATTTCATTCCTATGTTGTTGTCCAAGTAAAGGTAACTTGTTAAATTACGTTTAGGTTTAGGGATTTGGGTGATGATAATGATATTTTTTACTATTTTCTTGATTTTAAACATGTGGAACAGGCAATTTGATTTAAGATGAGTAGATGAGTTAGAGTTGTTATCCATTATAATGGTCAAATTTGTGAGACCAAAATTGGGTCTATTTTTGTATCATCCTAATCTGCAGATCTGGTATTCAACCGAAGCATAACGTTAAAAGAGCTTCGAACAAGGATTAAGTGTAAAGTGGGGACCTAAGAAGAATTTTAAGCCTAAAATGTAGATATTTTTCGCCATTTAACCCCGTTAGATATGCCATTTTTGAGATCACGAGGGACAACGAGCTAGAGACAGTGATTGAATCACATTGCTCTAGCGGGAATGTCGTACTAAAGATATATGTCAACTTCGTTGAAAAGAAGAAGGTGGCCTGAGCTCGATTACATCGTGTCCACCAAATTCCACACCAAATCAGGAAGCTGAAAGTCCGACCATACGGTTGTGCGGTGGATTCACATCATAGTTGCAAAGCTCATACCAAGACACCCTTGAATCGTCATTAATGGTGAGGCATTCATCGGTTTTGCCCCTCAATTTCAACTTTAGGGGATAGTCGAGTGTATTTGGTCACTGGACCTACGACACACCCGTACGACATTCTATCAATGCCTTTGGTTTCAATTTGGCACACCTATGTTCAACCGCAGTAACACTCACATAGGTGTGCCATCAAGTTACTAGGGTGGGCCAAACAGAAATGTTTTTGGGATTGACATTGGATTTACAAGAATGGATACGAGGCAATATGGATATTAAGGAGCGGGGAGACACACCAAGATTATGTGGTTATTATAGGAACTCAGGGTATACGAAGCCAACATGTCCACACCTCCCGAGAGCATCGAGGAGAGGAGCTAATTAAAACACTAACTTATTTATTTATTCATTAATTTTTTCTATAAAGTGTAAGTTAATATTAATTATTGAAGTAAGATATATTAAAATACGCAAGCCAAAATTTTATTCTTTTCTCGTACCTTGTCGTTAAATCTTTACTTTTTGAAAATATTGTAATTAACGAATGGATGGAGAAAAACTTAAATAAAAAAGTAACAGAAATAATTGTAAATTTTAAACTCACCTTATGATTTGGTACAAAGCAAACCAATTTAATAAATTTGTTTCGTAGAATGTAAATAAGTGTACATTTGGGATATAAAACAAAGTATACATTTGGGAATAAAAATAAAGTATACAATTTGGGGAAATTACAAATAACACAATCATCGACATCCCGAATGTGTGCCACAACCGGGTGGGCATCAGGCATGCCTAGGGTTCCGTCACACTATTTAGATTAGCGGCTCCTCATCGACTTCGTCTTCATCTTCACATGCACGTTGGGGTTGATTGTCACATTCATCTCCTTCCTTCATGGTTGACCACGACCGTGTCCTAATTTCAAATCATACATCCCCCTATATGAGTTGGCAGTTGTAAGGATGACCTACCTCAATAAAACAACGATGTTAGGGGTGTTTGCAACACTATCAAAAAATAATTGTATGGTGTCACATGGGTCGATTGTGGATAAAAAGTGGGAATTGTCGGTGATACTGGATGTGTCGATGTTGTTGGCAGCACTGGCATGTAATATGGTACGTTGGGTGGCAGTTGTGCGAAATATACCCTTGGAGAAGGTGTTAATGCAGGGAATAATTATATGTGCTATGGTGCTTGTGTAAAATAAACTAGAGCTAAAGGTGTTAATAAGTAGAATGATTGCTAGGTTAGCACAAAAAATATATGAACCATATTGACTGGAAGGTTGCACGATAATCGAGTCCTCCTGTGGAGCTGGAGTAGATGTTGATCCCCTTGCGGCATCTTCTCCTAACCTAGGATTGATAGACCCTCGTCTTGACCTCTTATGGAAACGTTGTCTACTCCTTTTTAAAGCCAACAGTAGATATGGATTGCTATTATGCCTGAACCAATCCATGTAATCCAGAGATGTTACCAACTCTAGTGTGAGAAATGGTTCACGCATTGGCAAGTAATCGTTTCTACGCTGCCAAATCTTGATATTCTTCTTGTGGAATGTTGGTCAATCTTCCTCGAGTCTCCCTCACAAGTCGGTCTTATATAAGTCATCGAGCTCTTGAGGTGGCGGCAGAATACATCGTGTGCACCCGAACTGTCATATCATTCGATCGGATTATGCATCTCGACCGTTGCAAAAATGGTTAATTGCACTTTGACGTGCTAGATGTTGCGATCGACTAAAAATTCGGTCGGGACACATTTTTGAATTCATGGATCTGCATATGGCATCCATACACACTGCTGTACAAATTTATAAATTTTAGCACGTGCCTAAAATTTAATTTCAAATGTTGGAATAAAAAACTGATAACTTTGAAATTAATAAACTAACCTCCTCTTTGATTTTTTTATCTAAAACTACCCAGATATCCTCGAGCTTGGTCGGTATACTGTTATGTCTTATAGGGTTGTTCCACCTATTCAAATAATGTGTTATTTCAAAATTACAAGAATGAAAAATAAAAACCATAATGATATTATCAAATGAATTTTATCATATTACGAGTGGAAATTCGTAAAGGAGTTCCACTCGGGGGCATAAAAATGGCAGCTAATATCATGCCCACGATTGAAGTAGGAGCATGCAATCACTGGTTTTGGCTTTTTATGCTTTCATCTCTCGACACATTTCTCAGTACAATGTTGTTAGCACCGTTGATCCCCAACTAAGTAGTTTCGCTTCTTTCAAGTCGACTACTAGTAGTAGCCACCTTAAATGTATCAGATTTGGAAATTTATCTAGCATAAGTAGACCCCCGATCAACCTCAAGATGAATGAGCACGTGAATTGTTTTTTTTCAACATCACTCGCGAAAGCCTCGATATTTTAGAAGTTATCCTCCAGCCATCTCATCTGGATCCTACTACCCCTAAACTTTTTTGGCACCTTCCCTAGTAGTTGCTCTCATGTTGCACTCCAATCGGCACTAATCACTGGCCTCGTAACGACTTCCCCATCAACTGGTAGACCAAGTTGTAAACTAACGTCCTCGAGTGTAATTGTACACTCACCGCAGGGAAGATGGAATGCATGTGTCTCTGGTCTCCATTTTTTGACCAAAGCACTGATAAGTGGGGGATCCAATTTAGTCCTCCTGAGCATGCGAGCCACGTATAAAAATCCTGCATCTCGCAAGTGTCCATAAATGATATATGATATACCTTCGCTTAAATTGTTTATGTACGTCTCCAAAATCTAATCTTCGGGCTGAGTATATAAACATAAAAAATTAATAATCTAAACAGCATAATAATTAAATATTTAAAATTAGATAATTTAATAATATTTTTTTACCATTTGTAATTGAACATCGGAGATATGCTTGTCATCTAAATGAATAAGTTGATTTGCATTTAAAAATTATAACGAATAAAATAAAATCAAAGAGAATAAAATTCAAAAAAGAATTAAAGAATAATTGAGAATTTAGAATTGACGATTGACGATTGACGATTGACGATTGACGATTGACGATTGAGAATTGAAAATTGGAAATTGAACATTGAGGATTGAGAATTGAGAATTAAAAAATTAAGGATTAAAAATTAAGGATTGACAATTGAAAATTGAGGATTGAAAATTGAGTATTGAGTTAAAAAGAATGAAGTTCGGAGAGGTTTATATATGAAAAATTATGGCTGATGGACTCCTTTTAACTGTTGGAATAGTTACCATTGAAAGAAAAACCTTAAAAATAAGGGATCTGAATACTTGTACATAGAGGTGTTCATGGGCCGAGTTCAGGCCGAGTACAACCAAAATCTTAGGCTCATTTACTAGGCCCGAACTAAAAAATGGTATTGAAATTTTGCTCAAGCTTGGGCCAGATAAAAATGTTAAAACCTAGGTCCGGCTCGACCCGCCCATATTAATTTTTTATATTATTTTTATATAATTTGTAAATACATATAATATATCAAAAATACTAAAAATATTAAAATAAATATTTCCCAAAAAATTGGAAATAAATTTTAAAATATATATATACTTAAATAACACTAAAATAGATGCAACTTAACGAGCAAATGCCTTTAAAATAATAACAAATTTAACAATAAAACAAGTTTTATACGATATCCAAACAAGAACAAATAGTATCAACATAATAGTGAAATGGTAGTAAAATAGGGAGAGAACAACAAGAAAATTGCAAAAAAATAGCTTTTTTTTATCCTTTTGTGAATTCGTGTTCAGTCCGGCCCTTTTTTTAAACGGACCTTTTTTTTTGCCCAAACTCATTTTTCGGGCGTATATTTTTATCCAAATCTTCATACTTTTCAGGTAAGTCGACCCATGAACAGGTGTACATAGATTGAGTTTGTTAAAATCATTTAATTAATAAAGTTTTGCCATTATCTTTTTTTTAATATTACTATTATTAAATTTTAAAAATATAATTTAAATCTTAAAATAAATGGTTGTTTTAAGAGATAAAACGAAGAATTTTGGTTTATGATAATAGCTTGATTAATATGAGGAAAATGTATATAAGATAATTAAATGCTTAAATAAAACCAGATTTTTGGATACTAAAATAAAGCCTTAAAATCATTAATTGCTGCAATGAGTATTCGTGCATCTTCGTAGCCTCTTAAATAGCAACTTGAATAATAATAATAATAAATCTTTCTTAAAAGAACCACTTGTCGTTTTAATTTGTTAGATGGAATTAGCTCAATAATGGTATTCATTGTCGGTTATTATATTTATCATCAATCTTTTTTCTTTTTCTTTTTATATAATAGAAAGATAAACGGTATAGGTTTATATTTGGCAATTAAATCCAACTGCGCTTAATCACATGATTAATGCTTGATTAAGCAGAGGACCATGTAAGTTAATTAGATTTTAGAAATGTGGTTTTGTTTTTTAGGACAGAATCTCTAAAGTTATCAAAATCGATTGATAAATTAACTAAGGTTGATTTGCTAGGCTAAACCAATCTAGGTTTGGTCCTATACTTGTGGTGCTGATGATTAAAAGATTGAACGTATGCTTGTTGTTTGATGTCATGCCATTATAATTGTTGTATTAAGTGGCTTTTACTAGCTTCCATTTCTTCCAGCTTGAATCCAACAGGTCTCTTTCCATGGAAGCAAAGAGTGTAGTGTTAGTGTTAGTGTTAGTGTTGACGAAGATGGCTCCGTCATTCACTTGCTAATGGCGGAACCCACAACTACCTTTCACTGCTGTTTGTCCGGTCAGATTCTACCCCCTTGTCCTTATGACTTGAGAGTGTAATTGAACCGAGCTAAGCTCCAACTTGACTTTAGCTCAATTCAAAATAAAGATTGAAGTCTTGCTCCATTTGCTTAAGAATAAAGATAAGAAAGCAGAAAACCAATGGTGCATTCATCCCCCAATTTACTATAGTAAGTCAAAATTAAAGACATATTCCATGAATTCAAGCCTTAAGATAGTCCTTTGAATGCAGACATCGCAAATTTTAGTATCAAACACCTCACCAACAAAAAGAATTGCCGAGTTGCAGCCCATTAAGTTCAACACCTCAACCCACTTACCTGGTCAGAACCCGGTACACCGTACCCACTTCTCTTTAGGAACCAACGCTTCTAAAGGCAGGCTCAGCCACACTAGGTCCATCAGCCCATCATTAACATCTCTTTCAGCTTCCATTGGATTTTGTTCCGGCCCATCAATCTGACTCACATGCATTCCACAACTTTCTATATTGTTTTCACTCTTTATTTTCTCTAAACTACCCGTATCCAACATATATTTAAGTACAGGGAAAGCTTAGAAAAGATTCAGCATACCCATCAAACACAGACCGGTATCAACATAGATATGACTTAGGGCATGGGATAGACATGGAAGATTACATATTTGTAGGTAATTAAGGTTCAGACAATTTGAACACTAACAGTAAATATTAAGTGCTTTATGGACATATAACTTGTTTCAGAATTTTGTCATTGCAGACTCTATGGGCTTGGAGCATGTCGAGTTGTTGTGACAGGGATAGATGAATTGCCGGATGTTCTGCTACAAATACACAACAAATGTAAGTTAATACAGTGATAAAATTACATTTAGGCTCCTTTCAAAAATTTATAACTTAAAACGCCCAGCATGGTGCTCATGTCTCATAGACAGCTCAAGTGTTTTGGTCCAGCCTAGGATGCTCACACGCTTATTGTCAATAACAGCTACCATCATATGCATAACTTCATATCATTCAAAAGCCTATTGTGCTGTGAGTTAGCTTTACAGACAATTATCATGGGCAAAATTGCAACACTAGGCAATAAATTTCCTGACAAAGGTGGCAAAAGTTGGTACAAAATTATATTCAACTAACAAAACAGCTTCCCTTTTTTGCTTTTTAACCTTCTCTTTAATTCAATCCACCTCTATATAAGCAACCCCTTATTACTTTCTTACTCCCATACAATTCAACTCTTCCTTTGGTTTCTTTTCTTATCATAACCAATACCAATGGCATCTTCAGCTTCATTGATGGTCTTGGCTTTGTTAATGGCGAGCATCGCCGCCATTGCTGAGGCTCGAGCTTTCTTCATTTTTGGTGATTCACTTGTTGACAGTGGCAACAATAACTACCTCGAAACCACAGCTCGTGCCGATTCCCCACCTTACGGCATCGATTATCCGACGGGAAGACCCACCGGCCGTTTCTCTAATGGCCTTAACATCCCAGACCTGATTGGTATATAAGTTTCTAATATATGTTGGTGTAGACAAGATAAATGTAATTAATTTGAATGCATGGCATGCAATGCAGGTAAGCAAATTGGATTGTCGGAGTCACCATTGCCATATTTGAGCCCAGATTTTAACGGTAAAAAGCTGCTTCTTGGTGCTAACTTTGCTTCAGCTGGTGTGGGAATCCTTAATGACACTGGAGTTCAATTCGTAAGTTACAAATTAAACTTAATTTTGATTGACAAAGACTAAGCCGATTTTTTTTTTTAATTGAACTCAAATAATTTGGTGTAAAAATGTTGGGAAAACAGGTAAATATACTGAGAATGTATAGACAGTTGGAGTTGTTTGAAGAATACAAGCGAAGATTGTCAGGTTTAGTTGGAACAAGGCAAGCTAATCGAGTAGTAAGCCAAGCACTTGTCCTTATTACAGTGGGTGGTAATGATTTCGTCAACAACTATTACTTGGTTCCCTTCTCTGCAAGATCTAGACAATACAGTTTGCCTGATTATGTCCGCTTTCTCATTTCCGAATATCGAAAGCTCTTGATGGTAAATTTTCTACCCTAAATTGGCATGCCAGCTTGGACATAAGAATATTTACTAACCCTTTGTTGATTATTGCAGAAGCTATACAAAGCGGGAGCACGAAGGGTTCTAGTGACAGGCACGGGACCATTGGGTTGTGTTCCAGCAGAACTTGCAATGAGGGGCAACAATGGCGGATGCTCACAAGAACTGCAACGAGCTGCTTCCTTGTACAATCCACAACTTGTTCAGATGATTAATGGACTCAATGCTAAAATTGGCAGAGATGTCTTCATCAGTGCAAATACTCAAAAAATGCACAATGATTTCGTTAGTGACCCTCAAGCCTTTGGTATACTTCCCTATCTCAGACTTTAGCCTCTCCATGCACACCAAAAAATTAGCACATATCTATGTTCAACATTCACATTTAAATTCGAGTAACTTTTCTTTAATATTCATACTAAGAATATATTTGAATGTCTATACTTAATTTTTTTTTAAATTATATATAGATATGTGGAGAATTTTACCTTAACTACATTACTTTTGAAGTATTCATATTTGACACTCATGCTTGACATATATTCGGATATAGGTATAAAGATATAACTTTTTAAGACTCTTCAAATATATGAAAAAATTGTGTTAATCACATGTCTATGTCTAAATATTAAAATCATTATCTTGGTTTGAAACAGGATTTACAACATCAGAGATAGCTTGTTGTGGACAAGGACCTTACAATGGACTAGGTTTATGTACTCAATTGTCGAATTTATGTCCGAACAGAGATCTATATGCGTTTTGGGATCCATTTCATCCATCGGAGAAAGCTAATAGATTGATCGTAGAACAGATAATGAGAGGTTCTAATGAATACATGAATCCCACAAATCTCAGTACTATCATAACTTTTGATTCCAAGATGTGACATCAACTCTTAAAATGTTGTTGAATAATTTGTTTGAGTCATAAAATTAAATTTATGTTTCAAGTTGTTTTTGCTTTTGTGTGGAATATTGTGATGTTGGAGCTGGACATGCATGCCTTTTTAATGAAATGATGATTAGATTTGGTAAAATGTGTACTGTTATCATATTAGGTCCTATGCTATCAATATAATATATTGAAAATTTTATTATTTATGGGATAAGAAGCTTGATTTCAGTCCAACATTTTCAATCATAATCATATTTATTTTATTCACTCTTTTTACAAATGAATTTAAACTGTTGTGACTTTTATTATTATTATTATTATTATTATTATTATTTTATTACAAATCCTTTTTTTTTACTCAACTCACAATAACTAATAATAAAAAGCTGGATTAAATTTGATTTCGGAAGAATAATTTGTGAGCACATTAAAATATTAAAAAAAAAAACCTCTTAAACTACTATACTTTTTTTTTACTCATAAAAACTCTTGATTTTAATATTAATGTGAGTATATTCTGAATTTTAACCTCTATCTTAATTTCATGTTAATACAATAAAAATTATACACACTTTTAACATCAACATAAAATTTAAAAGAGTAATCAAGTTTTATGTATATAAGCATCTTTAAGAATTTTCAAAATATTATTTTTATTTGTTTGAAGAAATATACTATCATCAATTGGAACCCTAAAAGATAAAAATACAAAAACATAACACATGGTATAAACGAGAAATAAGATAATACAAATTGATGCCCAAAAATTATGCCAACAAGATAAATAATCCCCAAAGAGGAAAAAGATAAATTAAGTACTCGCAATACTAGAATAATTCATAAACAAACTAGAGATGTTTTACTTTAATCAAACCCGCTACTAAGAGACCCTTCGCATTAATGATCTATAAAAGACCAAATCTCATATGGTCTATCCCATCGTCATATTAGATTCTAGTTTTTTAAATATTATGTCATTATACTCTGCTATGATAAAGTCCTATGAGCAGGGTTGTTATTAGATCTGGTAGAACTCTTACATTAGTAAATATCATATATATGCTAGAAACATGAATATTGTGGATTAAAATTAAAATAAAACAAAAATTACAACATACCATTGAATAAATTATGACCATGAATTAACTTCAAAACTTACACCACTATGGATAAAACAGAAATTAGAGTTGAAAAAGTTTAAGTAAATGAGTTTTTTTCACATAGATAGATAAAAATCATAGTTTAGAACTTATTTAAGTAAAAAAAGAATTAGTACCAGGGATTGTTTAAATAAGTTATAATAGTTTTAAGTCTATTTTAAGTACATCAGCAAATATTTTATTTACTGATAACAATTTACTAAGAAAAAGAAGTTTAGAGTCACGTGTCACTTCACAAGTCACGCGCCCCTCTCTGTATCTCGCTATCCATCATTCAATACGAAAACGAAAAACCCCTCCGGTTTTTTCTTAATTTTAATTTCCTTAAACCCTGTGAATGTCCCTCCCTCTTATCCACTTAATCCAAAAACAATGTCCCTTCTTTTCTCTCACGCTCTTCCCCCGTCTGTCCCCCCTCTCTCCGGCCACCGGAACGCCGTAGTTTTCGCCACGATCTCCACCCAGAAGCGGAAGACATCATCCAGAAGGAAAAAGCGCCAACCGCAAGAAAACAAAGACGAAGGAAATGCCACTCTCTCTTCTTCAAACGGTTCTACTGCTGTCTCCGCCCTCGAGAAATCGCTCCGTCTCACCTTCATGGAAGAGCTCATGCAAAAAGCCAGGTCCCGAGACACTGTAGGTGTATCCGATGTCATTTACGACATGATCGCCGCCGGCCTCACTCCCGGTCCCAGGTCCTTCCATGGGCTTGTCGTTGCTCACGTTCTTAATGGTGATGTTGAAGGCGCGGTAAATGTTTTAAGTTTTCCATAAATTGTCTTCTTTTTTCAGTGGGAATAAATTAAAATGGCTCCCCCTCCCTTTGGATTAAAAACTTTCACTCTCTTTCAGTGTGAATCTATAAAATTGTCTTCCATTGATTAAAAACTCAACTGTTTTTTTTTTTCTTTTGTGGTGGAAATTAATGAATTTGGTTTACTTAGATTAAAAACTCGAGTGGGTTTTAGTTTTCTTTTGTAGTATCTTGAGCAAAATTTTGGGAATTTGGAATGTAGCTGCAAGCATTGAGGAGGGAATTGGGAGTGGGTGTTCGTCCTCTCCATGAAACGCTTGTTTCAATGGTCCGTTTGTTTGGGTCTAAAGGCCTTGCAACCAAAGGCTTGGAAGTCCTTGCAGCAATGGAGAAGTTAAACTATGATATTCGTCAAGCTTGGATTATTCTTGTTGGTACAATGCTTAATAGAATTCGATGAGTTATAATTTTTATTTGTTTTATATATGTGGATGGTGATAAATTTTATTCTAAGTTGTTGAAATTTGTTTGGCAGAGGAGCTTGTAAGGAACAAATATCTGGAAGATGCCAACGCTGTGTTTTTGAAGGGTGCTAAAGGTGGGCTTAGAGCTACGAATGAGCTCTATGATTTAATGATTGAAGAAGATTGTAAAGCTGGTGATCATTCAAATGCATTAGAAATCGCCTACGAAATGGAAGCTGCAGGACGGATGGCAACAACTTTTCATTTCAATTGTCTCCTTAGTGTGCAAGTGAGTTTTCTGATTATGTGTATGGCATTTCAACTTTTTTTGTTGACCTTTCCAATGGAGTTTGATAGTTTGCAATTCAATGCTCTTATTAATTAGTAAAGAGTTATTTGCATTTGATTTAGTTTGTAGCTTGCATTAATCTTTCAAACTTTCTGGATTCTTCGGATCTTGTTAAGTGCGTGTAATTTGCAATGTTTGTTTGTTGCCAACTATTTGGAAATGAGACAATGGTATTTTATAGTGATTTTGTCTATCTTATCCTTCAAATAATAATGGAATTGTGATGTCTCATTAAGAAAGGAAGAGATACTATATGGTGTCTTTGACAGCATTTTTAACTGTTTGTCTATCATAAGATTCAGCATTTTTAGTCTCTGTTTGTTGGAATCCTTTTCCCATTTTTGTTAGATCTGCTGCTAATTTAATCTGCTTCCTTTGCCTAGGCCACATGTGGGATTCCTGAAATAGCTTTTGCGACATTTGAAAACATGGAATATGGAGAAGGTTTGCGTTTATTTCGCTTCATTTTGTTGCTTTGTCACCATTGACAACAAAAATGCTCCAATTTTCCAGGGTTTCTATAACATATATTGTTGTATTTGTCTTAACAGAATATATGAAACCTGACACAGAAACATATAATTGGGTGATCCAAGCATATACTAGAGCTGAATCTTATGACAGGTGATTTATATATCACATCACTGCCACACCACTTTTCTTTATTTGGGGTATTGTTGATGTAGGTATACATTTCTGTTTGTTTTTTTGGAAGTCATGCTGTCTGGTATAAGCATGAAATGGTAATTTTCATATTGAAACTTGAATAGCATAGAATTGGTTCTTGAGTCAATAAGGAACCTTACTAAGTTAAGTCCATGAATGGAATTTAAAAAATTATGAAATTGCAGATAACTGTATATGATATAAGAGACCCTCTTACATTATTGTGTACTTTGGATTTGATCCTAATTGCAGGGTGCAGGATGTGGCTGAGTTACTTGGGATGATGGTTGAAGACCACAAGCGTTTGCAGCCTAATGTGAAAACCTACGCGTAAGCAATTTTTTATTTTTCTGTTATACTTCTAAATGGTTAATACATTTTTTTGGTAAATACACTTTATTATATTATTTTATCTTCAAATCATTGCAAACAATATTCCAATTTAATTGGACTGCTTTACTTGTTTACTCTTTTCATATGGTAATCTGGTATATTTTGCTTGACTATAACCTTCTATTTGTCATGCCTCTGAATCTCTAGGTTTTTAGATGGAAACCCGATTTGAGTTGTCGCTGAATTTACTAAAATTTAGAGCTGTTTATAAAGAGAGGATTCTGTGCTCCTTGATGGTATGCATAGTTTCTCTCTTTTATTCTTGCAACCCTAAAACAAGTTGAGATTGAGTTCTCTTAGAGGTGTTTGTCCACCCTTTCCTTGTCGTGGCAGAAGTCTGAGAAGCTTAGGAAAAAGGGTTCATACTATAGTACTGCTTCCTATAACTTACAATTCACAAAACTCTGGATGCTCCAAAGTAGGTGATGTTGATAATAAAAGTGCATAAAGCTTTGTGCAAATTGAAGACTTGAAGCACTTCTCATAATCGTCGCTTGTGTATATGATCTTGTTGCATTCTGTCAAACTTTATTGTGATGTGTATGTTAGGATGGACACCCTGCTGCCAGAAAAATTCCTCCACATAAGTTAGCTTTAAATGTTGGGGGTTCACTCTTAATTACCCTTCATATGAATAGATGCGTTGATATACTGATGTTGTATTCTGCTCAAACAATGTATTATTTGTCGTACTTGAGAGTAATTACTTGGTAGCTTCTGAGATTCAAAGTTTTATTAACTTTGCTTGCTTGACTCGGAAATATATTCTATGCAAAACTAGCTATGATTTGTCTTCTTTATTAAATTTCACTCATGAAATGTGTACTTGAATGCTGTGTTCGTATGTTTTTTACATCTTCATCAATTCACAACTATCATAGTGTACTATATCCTTTTTCTTTTTCCTACTATTCGCTTTTTCGTTTGTAATGCCTGATGTCATCATATGCCAGGCTGTTAGTGGAGTGTTTTACCAAGTATTGTGTTGTAAGGGAAGCTATTCGTCATTTTCGTGCGCTAAAGAACTATGAAGGGGGAACAATAGTGTTGCACAATGAAGGAAACTTTGATGATCCACTTTCTTTGTATCTTCGAGCATTATGCCGAGAAGGTATCTTGTAATCTGTTCTATCTGGCCATTTACGTTAATTTTTCTTTGTTTTACATTTAAATTTATCACCATGTACTTATGATTGGATCAGGAAGAGTCGTTGAATTGCTACAAGCTCTAGAAGCTATGTCCAAAGATAACCAACCTATTCCACCAAGAGCTATGATTCTGAGCAGAAAATATCGAACGCTAGTTAGCTCGTGGATTGAACCTCTGCAAGAAGAAGCTGAACTTGGTTATGAGATTGATTACATCGCTAGGTGTGCCTTAATCAACAGTAAAATCTGGTTCTATAATTTCTTAACTTATAATTCTCCAATCATGCATTCTGTGTGTTACTGGAAGATTCGGCATACCATATTTTGCCCAAAACTTTCGTATTGTGTTCCACAATTCTGTCGGTAAGTTGATCATTAATGATGCTATTCTCCCAGGTACATTGAAGAGGGTGGGCTTACAGGTGAGCGCAAACGATGGGTGCCTCGAAGAGGAAAAGCACCTCTAGATCCTGATGCTACTGGATTTATATATTCGAACCCTATGGAAACCTCCTTCAAGCAAAGATGTCTAGAAGAGTGGAAGATATACCATCGGAAGCTTTTGAAAACCCTGCAGAATGAAGGACTTGCAGCTTTGGGTGATGCAACAGAATCTGATTACATGAGAGTAGTGGAGAGGTTGAGGAAAATAATAAAAGGTCCTGACCAGAATGTTTTAAAACCCAAGGCTGCTAGTAAGATGGTAGTATCCGAGCTAAAGGAAGAGCTTGAAGCTCAAGGTCTACCAACCGATGGAACAAGAAATGTTCTTTACCAGCGTGTCCAAAAAGCAAGGAGAATAAATCGCTCACGTGGTCGGCCTCTTTGGGTTCCTCCTGTGGAGGAGGAAGAAGAAGAGGTTATAAGTTATCAATATCTGTTTTCTTATTCATGTTATGGTACCATTTGCATATCAATGCATTTAAGTAAAAAATTTTTTTTGTTTGATTGTGTATTTCTTGCAGGTTGATGAGGAGCTAGATGAGTTAATTTCTCGGATTAAGCTGGAAGAAGGAAATACAGAATTCTGGAAACGCCGGTTTCTTGGAGAAGGTTTGAATGTTAATCAGGTGAAGATGATAGATGAAGATGAATCAGAAGCTGTAGATGATGAGCTGGATGAGAGTGATGTTGTAGAAGATGCTGCAAAGGATATCGAAGAGGAGGAAGGTGAGGAAGGGGAAGAAGTAGAACAAACCGAAAGCCAAGAAGTAGATAGGATTAAGGATAAGGAAGTTGAAGCTAAGAAGCCTCTCCAAATGATTGGGGTTCAATTGTTGAAAGACTCTGACCAAACAACTACTAGATCTAAAAAATCAAGACGAAGATCTTCTCGAGTATCTGTAGAGGTAACAAAGATAATGTTGTTTGATATATTAGGCTTATAGAAGTGGTTTACCGTCAAAATTTACTTTTTTAGAACTTGGGACATTGATACATCTTTTGCATGTGGATACAGGATGATGATGATGAAGATTGGTTTCCTGAGGATATTTTCGAAGCATTTCAAGAGATGAGAGATAGAAAGGTGTTCGATGTTGAAGACATGTACACTATAGCGGATGCTTGGGGTTGGACATGGGAGCGAGAACTTAAAAATAAACCTCCTCGACGATGGTCACAGGAATGGGAAGTCGAGTTGGCAATTCAAGTAATGCAAAAGGCATGTTCTTATTTTCTGCTTACTTGTGTATTCAATAGTAATATCTTATATTTTCTTCTAGTTCATATTCATTTCATTTTTCATCAACATTTCTATCTGTTTTTTTGTAATCCAAAATCCTTATTTTGGTGGGAATATTCTATCACATCATACACTTCTGCTGTGATTAGTTTTCTTGCTTTCTAGATCAGGCATCTCTTGAAATTGCATTGATATGCTTCATTTTTTACCCAAGCTAGACCATTTCTATGTTGGATTTGGGTGCGAGTATTTGATATGGATAAGTGTCCGACATGAGCATGTCAGCTTTTTCTAAGTTCTACATGTATTTGGAGGACCAATTAGAGTTACATATCCCAATACCAGTTTCTGAATATGTGTCAGATACAAGTGTCGGACATGTGTACTCCAAGGAAAATGAAGGATTGGAGCAACATATGATCATTTCCATTTCCCTCGAGTATTGGCATTTATTTTTCTCACAATAACTAATGAAATTTCCTAACTTTTTATTCAGGTCATAGAATTAGGTGGAACACCCACCATTGGGGATTGTGCAATGATATTGCGAGCAGCCATTAAGGCTCCTGTGCCGTCAGCCTTCTTGAAGATCTTGCAGAAGACGCACAGTCTTTGTTATGTCTTTGGGAGGTATGTGATGTTCCCTTATCTGATGAATTAAGATGCTGATTTAAAGTATTACATCATTTTTTTTAAAGTACTTGTGTCCGACACTAGTGTCTGATACATATCTAGAAAAGGGTAGAGGATAAGATCCTCCAAGAGCCATCAAATACTTGAATAAGCTGAAACTTGAGTCTACTTGTCAAAATTGGGATGAGACATTTATCTGGACTGGGTGTCAGATATGGGTATGTATTTGACACAGGTCTGCTCTACATTTCAAGTTTTTTCATATATTTGTAGGGTCATTCTTTCATAACCACGCTCGAAAGGTCATATGTAGTGAACACATGTACTTTAGGGACTTCAGTCTGGGTAAACATAGATTGCTATTATAAATCCTCTTGAAATACACACCGACATTATTAAATTTATACATATTAATGGAAAATCAATTCTATTATTTAGCTCAATTTGTTGGTTTCCTGGATGCCACTACTAATTTAGCCATACTTGAAAGCTATTGTTCCGACTCCTTGTTTTTCTTGAAGTATTCGTGTCTAAGGCCAGTGTCCTACACGTTGTCAGACATGGACAGGAGGATATAATCCTCTAAGAACCTTCCTATTTGTGGAAATACCTAGAAACAATTAAATAATGCTCATGGCAGACACATACTGGTGTTTGACTCTTGCATCCGATTCTAAGTAACAGTTAAAAACGTTGACTCAGATCTCTGCCAGATTTTGGAATCGATTTTACGTGACTATAGCATGGTTTGTTTAATTCAAGACTAGCTCTCCATCTAATTCTGTTTCTTTTGTTACAGTCCCCTCTATGATGAAGTAATCTCATTATGTATTGACCTGGGAGAACTAGATGCTGCCATCGCCATTGTTGCAGACCTTGAGACTACAGGAATTGCAGTCCCTGATCAAACCCTTGACAGGGTTATTTCTGCCAGACAAACGATGGACACTTCTGGGAATGATACATCATCATCTTCACCACCACCACCACCATCATCATAACAGCAGGTGTATAATCCTATCTTCATGTTGCATAGTAGAAATTTGTGTTAGGACTCTGGTTAGTATCCTATCTTCATGTTGCATAGTAGAAATTTGTGTTAGGACTCTGGTTAGTGATGGATATGAATGTATATGGGGTACAGGTATGTTCAATTTTTTGTTAATTTTTTCATATTATACAGTATCCTTCATCCATGCTGGCATCATTAATAATACTGAAAAATAAGGAAAGAAAGTAGCATAAGCCTTTCTTTTTTGGGTTCGTGGCCATTTAGCACTTCCTTAAGGCGGTTAGTGTCGTACCGGTGGATAGATTATTCTTGATCTGGTACTGTTCTGGTATTGATGCGTTTCGGTACAGACGTGTTTTGATATATCGATTTGGGTTTATTGATATTTAAAAATAATTAAATATACATATATACTTCAATTAATGTACTTATATGCAAGTATAAAAATTTAAAAAATTTTAATTAAGTTCCAAAACTAAATTAAATGATTATATATTTTTTAAATGTAACTATAGAAAAAAAAAAAGTTAGAAATTAATTTAAAATATTAAACTATTATATCAACTTATTGGAGGTGGTATGCAGTGGAACAAGTTACTGGTTAGTAACGATTAAAACGGATTGAAACAGTTAAGATATATCAAAATTTTGATCGGAAGGATACTTAAAACTATTAGCAGCAGTACCCAATATGGTAGCAGGTATTGGAATGTTTTTCCAGGCAACTCAAATAGTAAAAAAAGTTGGCACTTGACATAAAACTTGGTTTAAGCATAATTGAAATTTATTTTTATAAATTTAAGTCATATTGATTTTTTTTTTAAGGAAATTATGGTATCCAAAATGGGTGTGTTTTTTAAGGGATAAATGATTGATCATGAAATGTGTTTTATTTTTATAGGTGAGAATAATTATTACATCATATGTCATAATGAACTAAAAATAATAAATTAATATTTTAAAAATAAATATTCACATACCAAATGCTTTGACTTAAGTTTAAATCTTGTGACCCTAATTGAAGTCATAATTAATTGACTGTGACTCCAAGCAATATATTATTTGGTTGTAAATGTAAACAAAAATCGTGGTGTCAGCTAAGTGGGAAGTCAAACAAGCTGTTATTAGTTACACTTAATCCAGATAAATTCTTTGCTGTTTATTTATTTATTGCTTGAATCACACACAAACTCAATTAGTGGAAGCCAGATTTCAGCCATGCTTTACCTCAAAGCTATATTTCATTTGTTTAACTGCAAGAGAGAGAAATATAAATTATGAATTCATATACCATCTTAAATACAACATATATAGCAACAAAAATGGTCCTTTTATGAATCAAGTTGAAACTAACTACTGGTTTTTATCTTTTACATTTAAATATTGACTAATGTGGAAAAATATAACAGAAGGTGAAAATGATGTACATAAATGGATTTTTAACCATACCAAAACTTCAACCATTTTGTTTAATATAACTTAAATTTGATTATCTACCAACAACATAATAATTTTAATTTTGTGATTCATATATTTAAATTGACATCATGTACAAATAATTATATTAATTTAATATGAAAATAAATGCATGTATTTATTTCTTTACAATTCAAATTTTACGTGTATAATTTATTAAATAAAAATTCATATATAAATTTAATATTTATCCCTTAAAAATATAACAAATATTAGATGGAATGAAATAATAAAAACACAAAATCTTGCATGTTTAATTCTTTCAAAAACAAAACCTGCATGAAAGAGATCTAAGATTGAAATTCATTTTCTCAAATAAAAATTGATTCTTTTATGTGTCAATAAATTTGAAATAAAAAAAATTTAGATATGCAATTCATGTGTTTTTCATATATATAAATATCATATAAACTATTAAATTTATCAATAAAGAATTAAACTTATACGTTTTTTATTAAAATATAAAAGATTACAATTTTGATACATGGACGGACAAGTCCTACAGCAAAAAATATTTACAATGGCATTGACGTAATTTAAAGATAAAGTCGTGCCCAATCTAGTGAAAATGAGCTTCCACATCTATTAAGCATCGTTGAAGACTCGACCCATCAACTCACTTTTCGACACCCTTTCCAGATTCCGACTCACTGGGGATCGAACGTTCCCATTTTTACAGCCATAATAAATTTTTAAAAGAAATCACTTCAAAAATGTTGTTATTTTAAAAGGCTGAAAAAGCTTAGATGTTTGAACGGATTTTTTGGGGGAAATTTTGAAACAATTTGTTTGAAAATGGCAGCAGTTCCAGTTGAAGAAGCCATTGCAGCTTTATCCACATTCTCCCTAGAGGTAAATAATTTCCTCATAATTAACTTCTTCTTCTTCTTCTTTTTTCATTTTTAGCTTTGCTTTCATTAATTTGGTTTCGAAGAAATTGATTTAATTTCTAAAATTTGTTTCCAAAAAGGCTTCTATTGTTTTTTCACGAAATTATAATGCCCTTTATTTTTGTAAATTGTAGTTTTTTAGAAACTTATCCATATTTGAAGAAAATTTGAAGAAATCAAATTCAACTTTTTGCAATTACTGGAGAAAATGCATCTAGTGCTTTTTTTTTTAATTTGAAAAAAAAAATACTTTCACCATGCATTATTGGTTAATTTTTTTTGTTTTGTTTTGTTAGGATGAGCAACCAGAAGTACAAGGACCAGCAGTTTTGGTCTCAACTGAAAGAGGATCAACTATCAGTCCAATAGGTATTTCTGTGTGTGTGTTTTCTTATGATTTAAGGGTTTTTTCTTCATTGGATTTAGTTGAAAAATGGAATATATGTTCATTGCAGTACTTGAACTTGAGGTTTTAGAACTTTGATTTGCATGAAACTTTGACTTGCGGGTCTCTTTTTGGAGTAATAAAGAGGATATGCTTGGAATAGATGCAATTTATTAGTAGCATATTGGTTGTTTGTTGGTCTTATAGTATTGACGTTGCTTGATTTCTCTTTTATTGTTTTTCTCAGCTTAGTTGCATTACTGATGATCCCTTTTTTTTTTTTTTTCAGAGTATAGTGATGTTTCTGCTTATCGTTTGTCTCTTACAGAGGACACAAAAGCTCTCAATCAGCTTGTATGTCAATTTATTTTATTTTTTCTCCTTTTTGCTTATATGCATAAATACTTATTTTTTGCCCAAGCTAGTTAGAGTCTAAAGTTAATTGCAAAATTTTGATAAACTTTTTAGTGTTTTGTTTTTGTCTTTGATCTTGTATTTGATGGCATGGCAGAACACACTTATCCAGGATGGGAAGGAGATGGCATCAGTGCTTTATACATATCGCAGCTGTGTCAAAGCACTTCCTCAGGTATTTTAGCATTAGTTGAGACAAAAAAGAATTGCTTCAATTATTTTAAGGTGAACGTGATGATACCAATTAACATCATAATGAGAAACGTTCCTTTAATCTGCTTCTTTTAATGAGAAAAGCACAGTACTTTTGGAATTTAATTCTCTTATGCAATTCATCCCTTGTTGTGTATGATTTTGTAGCTTCCTGAATCTCTGAAGCATAGTCAAGCTGACTTATATCTAGAAACATATCAAGTTCTGGACTTGGAGATGAGTCGGTTGCGTGAAATACAGCGATGGCAAGCATCAGCTGCGACTAAAGTAACGATACAGATATTTTTCCTCCTCCTTGATATTTTTTCTTTTTCCCTCAAGGTTGTGTTTTTCTCTTATAACTGTTAATTTGTAACACAGCTTGCTGCTGACATGCAACGCTTTTCTAGGCCTGAGCGACGAATTAATGGCCCTACAATAACTCACCTCTGGTGTGTTGTGATGGTTTCTCCTTTTTATTTTATTTATTTATTTTTCCTTTGAGAACCTTGTCTTGTTTGTTTTTCCGTGATCAACATAGCGTACTACTAATATAATAATATACAACCTTCTTGTTATGATTTAAGTGTTGATATTAGAATAAACTGTTCTTATTAGATGCCTTAACTATGATTTGTTTTTTATTTTCTCCAGGTCCATGTTAAAATTACTTGATGTTTTGGTGCAACTTGATCATCTCAAAAATGCTAAAGCAAGCATACCTAATGATTTCTCTTGGTACAAGAGGTAAGAATGATTTTTAGTTATTGCATGTTACCATATTTGGGTTGTGTTTCTCTCTTAGATTGTAAAATGAACTTCATACTGGTTTAGGCTTTCTTAACTTGAGTAGAATGTTTAGAAGTGTAGCAATCTAGTATCAGGTTAGATGCCACATGGGTTATCATCAATCATATTTTAGGGAAGGGATTGTATATTTAAGTCTACTTCATGGGCTTTTGGAGTGGTTTGATTTAAGCAGAATATTAAATTTGTTTTTGAAGGTGTCAAAATATGAGGAAATCAGAATAGAGAAGGTCTAGGGATGATAAGTCAGGTTCCTTAAATTGTTTCACTCAGACATTTGTAGAAATGCAGCTTATAGATAAATTGAAATGAAGATTTTCAAATGGTATGTAATTACTTCGCTTCAGATTGTAAGAGTGAAAACCAATAAGTGCTGAATCAAAACCTGGAGAACCAAAAGCTTATAAAATGTAAACAAGCAGAAAACATGTAACTAAGCCTTGCGTAGGACCCTTGCCTATTTGCTAATAACTTTTATTTGAATCTCTGGCTGAAATACCATACACTGAATGGTTCTGCAACTTTCTTTTTCATGAAAACTCATTTAGTATATTGGATATGGTTCTTTTGCGGTTTCAGAAATTTTTAAGTTCAAAGTTACCGGTTGATCATCAAAGTTCAAATTCACTATTTCGTGGTTTTAAAATTTGTTTTATTGCTGGTATTCCAGAAATCTTTAGAATTGATTTTAATATTGGGCAATCTCCTTCATAGATATTTTAAAAACGTTTTCTGACATCTTCACACTTCAACAGGACATTCACACAAGTCAGCATTCAGTGGCCAGATACTGATTCTATGAGGGAGGAATTGGATGATTTACAGGTGGCTCTTTGTTGTCATCTATGATGATTGTTTAGAAACATTATTTTTGCTTACCATTTTCATTATGATAACTGTTTCCTTTATTGTGTTATTTTTACAGATTTTTTTAAGCACAAGGTGGGCTATTTTATTGAACTTGCACGTGGAGATGTTCCGTGTGAACAAGTATCCTATTTGATGCAAGTTTTTGGTGAATTTAGTCTCTATTATTGTATCCCTGCATGTGGCCTTAAAAGAACAGTGTTTGACATCCAGGTTGAACCTTCTTCGACAAATGTTTATTTTGTAGCCACGTTTTTGAGGAAAATAGTATGCCTTTTTCTATAATCCATGTGACGTTCTTTTTAATTTTTCTTTTGCACAATTATTTTTAATGATTATTGAGGTCCTTGACTGAATTTAGTGTAGAGGATATCCTTCAGGTTCTTATAGTCTTTGCTGTTGAGTCATTGGAACTGGATTTTGCTCTTCTGTTTCCTGAGCGACACATGCTTCTGCGAGTGTTGCCTGTTCTTGTTGTCATGGCAACATCATCAGAGAAAGATAGTGAATCACTGTATAAGAGGGTGAAAATAAATAGACTGATCAATATATTTAAGGTATTGTCTCCACTAATGGCCTAAAATGCCATATGGGAAGCAGAATCATTTAGTACATCTTTTTGTCCTTGTATATTTATTAACAAGTTGGCACAGTTGAATTAATAGCTTCCATTTCTTGTGCAGAATGATCCAGTAATTCCTGCATTCCCAGATCTTCATCTTTCGCCAACTGCAATTTTGAAAGAATTGTCAAATTACTTCCAAAAGTTTTCCAGCCAAACTCGTCTTCTCACTCTTCCATCACCTCATGAACTCCCACCCCGAGAAGCACAAGAATATCCTTGCACTTTTATAAAATATTATTAGGTCGTGGTTTGCAAAACACTCATTGCAATTAGTCTTTGTTCTGATCCATAACAAATGAAAGACACTACAGAATCTGTGCCTGCTCTGGTACATTATTGAATTTTTAGATTGGAATCTGACCTAAAACAACTGGTGATAGGTAAAGTTCATTTTCATATTTATGAGTCTGGGTACCCCAACTTAATAGATGTGGGATTATATTTATCTCCACTCCAGTGGCTGAGGTACTAGACTAAGCCTATAAGTTAAAGTCATAAATTTTGAATTTTGGTCATTAAACTATGCAGTTGATTGTATCACATTAATATTCCACCTCTGTCTTCTGTTTAAAAACTTTTGAAATGTCTTGTCGCATATCTATCAGCTTGTTCATTGGAAAAATTTCAGTTCTTGCCTTAGTAAAACCTTGACATAATTACTTATCAGAGGCATTATCTGATTGTCAATCACATTGGAGCCATCCGTGCTGAGCATGATGATTTTGCTATCCGTTTTGCCTCAGCAATGAATCAGGTGCTTCTCCAATCTGAGTCCCTCAGTTCCCTTTCATCATTTGCTGAACCTTTTTATCTGTTTCTAAACCATTGTTGTTCCTTTCTTCAAATTCTTTTGTACAGCTTTTGCTGCTGAAATCTACTGATGGTGCTGATGTTGAGTGGTGCAAAGAAGTTAAAGGAAACATGTATGATATGGTTGTTGAAGGTTTCCAGCTATTGAGTAGATGGACTGCACGTGTTTGGGAACAATGTGCATGGAAATTTTCTCGCCCATGCAAAGATGTCGGTCCTTCAGAATCACAAGAGTTATCATCATCTTATTCTGATTATGAGAAGGTATTTTATTTTTGGAGAAAAATTTCTTGGCTTAAAATGCATCATTGCTCCCTAACTTTTGCATTAAGTTTTCTAGCCTCTACTTTGTTCTGTTTAAGATGTGAAACTCTTTTAAGTTTCTGCTTTATTAGCAACATTTATCTTTTTTCTGGCATTGAGTTTTAATATGCTGAAGCTCACTGCTTCTGTGCTCACTTGAGATGGTTTCTTAGAAGTTTACTTGAAGGAAAATCCTTATGAACTAGAACTAGCTTAATATGTTCTTTGTTTGAGATACCTGCCAACTTTTGCTGTCCATATTTTGCTTGATAGAGTTTTTATGGAAATGGAATTATCTTGTAGGTTGTACGATATAATTATAGTGCAGAGGAAAGGAAAGCACTTGTTGAACTTGTTAGCTACATAAAGAGTGTCGGATCAATGATGCAGCGATCTGATACATTGATAGCTGATGCTTTGTGGGAAACAATACATGCAGAAGTCCAAGATTTTGTTCAAAATACATTAGCTACCATGTTGCGAACTACATTTAGAAAGAAAAAGGATCTGTCAAGGTGTGCTTTTAAATTAGTATCTTGAGTTTAAAATTTTTTGTTTGAATCTCAACACCGCTAATGTTATTTTTTAATTTTGTTGCTGTGTCATTCCAAGGCTTATGTCATCTTTAGCAATAGATAAAATGTACTATATTTGTAGGTTTCATAATTAGATAAAAAGTAATTATTGTTTACTCTTGGCTAACATATGCTTGCAATACTGGTAGCATTAAATATAAACCTATCTTAATATATTTGCATCTTCAAAATTGAGGAAGCTTATTAAATATAAACCTATGTTACTACATTTTCATCTTCAAAATTGAGGAAGCTTAACATGTTAACCCCCTCTCCCTTGGGATCAGTGATCTTCTCAAGGAAGGCATATCAATATTTTGTTCTATCAGAACATTCACATGGAAATCATGAAGTGTTCACTCGATAAATATGCTTATAAACTAGTGTAAATTTTCCAAATAATATTTGGCAACTGCTTATGTTATCAATTCAATTGCTTTTCTCCAGGATTCTCTCCGATATGCGGACCCTTTCAGCAGACTGGATGGCAAACACAAACAAGCCTGACTCCGAGTTTCAGTCTTTACAACATGGAGGTGATGAAAGCAGAGGGAACTTCTTTTATCCAAGGCCAGTGGCACCTACAGCAGCCCAGGTTTCTTCCCTACAAGTTCTTTTATGCATGCTGTGATTATTTGTTTTTGCGAGCCATCTCCTTTGCTCTATATTGTAGCATTTATACTTGGTGTATATATATTTGTTCCACATCGTTGGAATTAAACATCTTAATACCCTTTGTATATGAATAAAGTGTCTCATGCCCATAATGTTTCAAAGTGCCAACAAATTTCATCCTGGACACGTTAGTGTAATGTAAAGAATCATAAGTATGGCGAATTCATTTTCTTTAGAAGCATGCATTCTTTTGTGGACCAATTTTCTTCCTCTTGGAAAAAATTCCAATCAAAGAGTAGCAGTACTGCTACAGAAAGTGACTGGCTCAGTATGAATACATAACACAATCCAAAGCTTTTTGTTCTTGGTTCAAGTTTATCATATATTGATATTTCTTGTATGGAAGCAGCTTTTGGAATAAAATTAATAATGTTTTGTAATTTTTACAATATAACATAGCAAATGCATGCTGTCATAAGTTAAAAATCACTCCTTGACATAATTTCCCCCCATTTCAGGTTCATTGCTTGCAGTTTCTCATATATGAGGTCGTCTCTGGTGGTAATCTAAGGAAGCCTGGGGGCCTCTTTGGTAACAGTGGGTCTGAGATTCCTGTTAATGACTTGAAGCAGTTGGAAACATTCTTTTACAAGCTAAGCTTCTTCTTGCACATATTGGATTATTCAGGTATCTTCTTACTTATCTGCATTGAGCTCCTTTTTGTCTCAATGTCTCTATTTCTAATAGCAGAGAACACTTTCAAGTATTTGTAGCTGGCTTTTACCACTATATTGGCAATTGCTTCAGTTTTGAGTGACAAATTGGAGTAAAAATTATTCTAATTGGTTAGGGGGTAGATTTGTTTTCTGCTGCTATGCATACTTGCTTCTTCATTTTAGACTTCTCTTGATGTGATACCTGCATACCTAAATATAGGTAGGCAGACATGTTTGCATATATATCTTTCATTTGTACATTTACAGTTTCTGGAGACTGGCTTATTTGAGGGAAGATTAGTAAGTTTGTATCCATCCATTGGAATTATCTATGAAGGTAGTTTTTTCTATGGGTTCAATTGATGCTAGAGGTTTTCAGGACTGTAATTTGCTGTTTAGCCTAGTTGAGCATCAGTATGACCTCATTCTAAACCGGCCCTCAGCTATGTTGCTCTTTCCTTGCTGCATGTTTCTGGTCGCTCCTCTTTGCTATTTATCTGTTCCCCATATCCATAAATACGGATGGTGTCATTAAACCTTTTGTTTCTTCAAAAACTGAAAAACAAATAAAGCATTCAACTTCCAATTATAGTACCTTTTACATAGATTCCCTGCCAAGGTGTTAAACAATGCCTCTTTCATAATAACTTTACAGGCATTGTTAACACACCATGCTTATTTGGCCTTTCTGTTTATGCCATAATCGCATCGCAGAAAAGAAAAGCTATTTTTGCCTTTCCTTGTCATTGTGGAAAAAGATAAATCTTTGGCATTAGCCAAGAGAAGTAAATTGAGCACCTGGATTGACATATTGTCTTACACATGTTAATAATGTTTTGCAGAATGAAGGAAATGGATTTATGTAGCAACCCCAATTAAGTTATATGACCTTGTTTGATTTAATTCATGTGAATTGAGTCCTTTTCGTAGGACCACATTATGTCAAGTTGAATTGCTTGTCTGGACGCATTTAACACCCATGTATATAGAGTTGATGCTGCTATTTCTTATAGGTTCTTCTAAACTCTGGTGTTACTCTCATTGTGTTCCATAACTCTAACCAAGATGGAAAATGGTTGTATATAAATTCGTTTATTCTAATCTTATTGTAATGTTTTTTTTTTTCTGCAGCAACTATTGCAACACTGACAGATCTTGGTTTCTTGTGGTTTAGAGAATTTTACCTGGAGTCTTCTCGTGTCATTCAAGTAAGAAAGATAGCAATAAAATGCTTATTACATGGTCTGTCCTATTTCTTTTTGAATTCGTTTTAGCACATGAAGCTCTTGTTACAGCAGAGAGGACCAGCCTAACTTGTCAAAATGCTATTCTGCTGATTATTTTTGGCATCTTAAGAGTGCCCCCCCTCCCCCGCGGAAGGATGAATAAGTGAATAATTAATATAAGACTTTTACCAGTTAAACATGATTTTGATTTCTGCTGTGGAGAAGCCGAAAGCATCTTGGAAATATGCGTTGATCACTAAGTACATTGTTTGATTTTCAAGTTTTCTATTCTAGAGCTGCTGCAAGCACAAAGCATTTTGCTGTGCCTTCTTTTTGTTGTCTGGAATATTCCTAGATTTGTTAATGGGAATTTCAAATTTTGTAAGAATTGTGATCTACAATTTACCACTGCCATCTCTACTATGTTAAGCACACACTTTTCATGTTCACCCTGTTTTTGCCTATTAATATTTTCTCAAGTATATTTTCTAGGCTTGAGAGAGCTTCAGATTAATTATTTATATTGTTTAGCCTTAATGAATTTCCCCTTATGGTTCTTATTTCAATGATCCCTTTGATTTTCATTGATAGCTTGTTTCTTATCCATTTATAGTTTCCAGTAGAGTGCTCCCTTCCTTGGATGCTGGTGGATCATGTGCTTGAGTCCCAAAGTGCTGGTCTTCTTGAAAGTGTGTTGATGCCATTTGACATATATAATGATTCAGCACAGCATGCACTGGTTGTGCTGAAGCAGCGCTTCCTTTATGATGAAATTGAGGCTGAGGTAAAATGACTTCTTGCCTATTCCCTGCGAACATGGATGTCTACATCCTTCTTCTTATATCAACTTTATCCATCTGAAATAAATAAAAGACCAATTCAACCGTCCTTTGGGATCTTTTGCTGTTTCCATAGGTGGACCATTGTTTCGATATATTTGTTACAAAATTATGTGAAGCTATTTTCACATATTACAAGAGCTGGTCTGCTAGGTATGTTTTTTTGCCTGAGATACATATGTATGTGCTAATGAACTTTGAAACTAAAGCCAACTTGACTTTTTCTCACATTCTGTAGTGAACTGCTTGATCCTTCATTCCTCTTTGCCTTGGACAATGGAGAAAAGTATTCTATCCAGCCTATGCGGTTTACTTCACTTCTAAAGATGACTAGAGTGAAGGTAACTATCTAATTACCTTTTTTTAGCTTAGTAGACACCTTACCATAAAAAAAATTCATATCTTGTCTAAGTACAGTGGCTTGTATGGCTTTATCTTGATGTCTCCCAAACTAATCAGTGGCTTCTAGAAATGATGTGTGTTCATTCAAATGCAAACTTATTTCTCAGGTCTTTAATTATTTTCCTGATTTCCTCTCTATATTCTTCTTAATTAGTTTATGGCTTATATTGTAGATTGTAAACTTATACTTTTGTGGATGAAGTACTATTTTAAATCTTTTAATTGGATGTCTATGCGGTTAAACCACTATATTTGATGTCTTTGACTAGCATCTTATGCATTTTTCTTTTGGATTGGATTACTAGTTCTTTTTTATCAACATAATGTTGTCATTTTATATCATTTAGTTTTGGTTTATGGTAGCATTCCCTGACTAGTTCCATTAGTACCATCTATGGTGATTGGGTTTCTATGCTTTGAACTCCTATCAATTTGGGGAGCATCCTTCCATACCTGTTTTCTTGCACTCTCGGCATTTCTTTCTGGAACTCATCTTTTATGATCAATGTTGTAAGATATTCATTCTATAATATCTCAAGCATATTGCATCAGAATTTTCTGGTTCCTTGTGTTATTATTTTGGGTTATAGTTCATGTCTTTTTCTTTGTTTATTAAAAAATACTTATGCAATTTGTCTCTTAGTCTAATACTCTCAATTGTTGCCGACTTTTGCAATGTACAGTTACTAGGGAGGACTATTGATTTAAGAAGTCTGATTGCTGAATGGATGAACAAAGTCTTCAGAGAAAATCTTGAGTTTCTTTTTGATCGTTTTGAGTCTCAGGATCTATGCGCCATAGTGGTAAGTAGTTACCTTTTTTTCTTTTTGGTTTTTTATGTGTTTCATTATCCAGTGACAAATATGATCTCTTATTGCAGGAATTAGAAAAGCTGATAGACATATTAAAGCATTCCCATGAATTGCTTTCAAAGGATCTTTCAATAGACTCCTTCAGTCTCATGTTGAATGAGATGCAGGAGAACATTTCTCTTGTGTCATTTTCTAGTCGACTAGCTTCTCAGGTTCAACAGAAATTTCCAGCTTTTGGTGTAACTTTAGCTCATAGTTTTTGGATTACTGGTCACTGAATGCTTGGTTTCCACTTCTGTCTGTTAGATTTGGTCTGAGATGCAAAGTGATTTCCTGCCAAACTTTATCCTTTGCAATACTACTCAGCGATTCATTCGATCTTCAAAAGTTCCTCTTGTTCCTGTTCAAAAGCCATCAGTTCCACATGCCAAGCCAAACTTCTACTGTGGTACTCAAGTAAGAAGCTATTATTGATTGCTGTTTTGCTTGGTTCTACATTTGTGAGCTTTTTAATGTTCATTGCAAAAGCAACTGAACTTTGGTGAACTATTTTCCTCTTTGCTGGGGCTGGCATATCAGCAAATAGAGTGCTAAAACATTTTGGCTTATATTTACAGTCTTCCCTTTTACGGTAATTGCAGGATTTAAATTCTGCACATCAAAGCTTTGCGCGTTTGCATAGTGGCTTTTTTGGGATTCCACACATGATTTCTCTTGTTAAACTTCTAGGATCAAGGTCCTTGCCATGGCTTATCCGAGCACTACTAGATCATATATCAAACAAGGTATGTATGCATTATTTGCTGAAGTTCTACTTCTTTTGCAGTGATCAGAGCTTAAATTTTTTAACTTATTAACGTTCAGCATTATACTTGAATTGCTTTATGCCTTCTTTTATCTGAATCTTTGTACTTCATATTTGAAGCATTATTGACTGTCAAGATGTCTGTAATGATAATTTATTCCAATCCTTGCATGTTATAATCTCGAGCCTCCAAATATATCATATACAGTTTGCACGCTTAGTGGAAGTTAAGTCTAACATTTGATTCACTGCATGTTTCAGATTGCTACACTTGAGCCTATGATCACAGGCTTGCAAGAAACACTGCCGAAATCTATTGGACTTCTTCCTTTTGATGGGGGTGTGACAGGTAGAAGCTGGTGTTATTTATCTTTTCCTTCTAGCATACTTCTACCTGAATATATTGATTGTATGCAAATGGTATTGAAAGAATACTCCTTTTTATATCATTGTTCCTCATGTAATAGCATAGGGTACTTCTTTTATGCAGCATCAAAATGCTAAGCCTCAATTGACATAATAATTATAACTTTTCATCTGGTTGCAGTGAAGTTATGGATGCCAGAGAGTGGTGTTTTGGTTTACATGCGAAATTGTTTATTTTCATTCAATTACAAAAATACAGATGTGTGGTATATTTAAGAACATTTTTATGAAGTTGAAGCAACTTATTAATGTGTTGATTTTCTGAAATGCTTATTGATGCCAAGTAGAGAAACTTTCGAAGAAGTGTCGCAAGATATGCATTTTTAATGAGCAATCATAGGAGTTTTTATCACTTAGAGCAAGTAAACAAAGCGATTTTGGTGACCTTTATTGTGTTTCACGAAATGATTTGGTGGACTTTTCTTTATTCCTGTCCCTGAACGTCAGTGCTAAGCCAGAATACCACTGATGGGAAATATGTGTGTAAATTTTCTTTAAGGGAGCAGAACAGAACTCAATTCATGTTAAAAATAAATTTAACTCATTTCATGTCAAAAACAAATTTTCTTTAAGAAAATGTTGTTTAATTTCATTCTAGGTTCAGATGATCACTGTGCACTGCTAGTTATTTTTGGACTACATAGGCTGTGAACAGAAATTTCTAGATTCAAATCTAGTCATGTCTTGTGTATGGTATTGAATTTTTACATGCATCATTATTATCTCTGTATTCTTTCTGCTAATTATTCTTGGCTAGATAGGCTGTAAAAAGAAATTTCAAGATTCAAATCTGGCCATGACTTGTGTATGGTATTGAATTTTTATATGCCTCTTTATTATCTCTGTATTCTTTTTAGTGGGTGGAAAGATGGGTGTAAGTGGTATCTCGTGTTGTCAATTCACTTATATACAGATTTCTCTCTGTTTAGGATGTATGAGGCTTGTTAAAGAGCAACTCAGCTGGGGAACAAAATCAGAGCTCAAGGCAGAAGTCCTTCGCGGAATAAAAGAGATTGGAAGTGTATTATATTGGATGGGGCTCCTTGATATTGTTTTGGTTAGTTCCAGAATTCTTCATTATTGAGTGTTAACCCCAACTACTTGCAGGGGATAAATATGACCTAGAAATCCTTGAAGATATAGCTAACTCTTTCGCATGAAAGTATAACTATTAAAAGTAATGCATCTAGCCTAGAATAAATTTGTAATAGCCTGATAGGTGCCAAAGCCTAATCTAAATAGAAGGCCACAGTATACTTATGTAGTTTTAACTTATCGTGCAACTTAGTTGTGAATATACTTGTGGTTTCATGATAATTCAGTCTTTGTTCCTGTTGGGTATTTCAAGTATAAGACAGTTATATGATTGGTTCATGCCCTTTCTAGAATGGATAGAAGATTAGTAAATGAGTTCAAGGATGTTTTAGTATCACTATACTAGCGTGTGTGCATATATAAGATGATGTTTGAGTATACTTATGGGGGTGATGAAGTCTTCTTCCTTACCTTATCTTCTGGGCCTATCAGAAACCTGATGGACACATCGATATATTGTATCTTATTACGTTCAATCTTATATGGTGTTGCGTGCGCAATTATAATCAATAACTCATTGCATCAGTTTCTGATTTGATCGGAGCTCATGTTTTTTTTTGGCATCTAACTGTTGCAAGCTTCCTTTATAGAGAGAGCTGGATACCACACATTTCATGCAAACAGCACCTTGGTTGGGCTTGCTTCCTGGTGCAGATGGGCAAATGCTTTCACAAAATGCTGGAGAGAGTCCTGTTGTCAACCTCTTCAAATCTGCTACAGCTGCAATTGTGTCAAACCCTAGGTGCCCAAATCCAACCTCTTTTTACACAATGTCAAAGCAGGCAGAAGCTGCAGGTAGTGCCTATAGTTTAGTATTCCTATGATTTTCGTTTATGGCCAAATTTCCGATGATTCATTAAGGCCACTTAACATTTGCTAAACAAAAGAAATTTATCAATTAATTGAATCTAGGAACAATTTTGTGCCCATGTCTCTTTGAAATAGGAAAACATGCAAAATTCTAACACAAATCAAGAAAACTATTTTTGTAACTCTTAAGAGATATTATTCTGTCTGTTAAGTGTTGGGTTTTCTTATGGTCTTATATTAAAGTTGAGCCTCTCCTAAAGCCAATTGATTTTAGGTATATGCTTAACATGGTATCAAAGCATAGGTTTTGTTATGTTGTTCTATTGCCTAACCCCATCTGAGGTTGAAGATCCCTGGTGAGGTTGTCCACGTGTAGGTCCCGTGAGCTACACGTAAGGGAAGTGTAAAGTGGTGTTATCTCACATCTGTTAAGTACTGGGTTCCTATGATGTTATAATTAAAGTTGGGCCCCTCCACCTAAAGCAAATTGGTCTGAGTTGGATGCCTAACAATAACCAATCCAGAGTCCAGACCTCTTAACTATTCAATGAAACATGTTGAATGCATTCGAGGTGGAATAGGTGGTCAAACAGTTATAATAGTAAGATGCGGTAAGTGTGCTAATAATATTTCACTCTTGAATAAGTTCTAGCATCTATCTCTATGTTGCCTGTAGAAGTTTATGCCATATCCAGGTTTGTGAAACTCTTCTTTTAGCTTCTTGTTCTAAAGGTTCTTGTATCTTCCTTGTGCTGCAGATCTTCTGTACAAGGCTAACTTAAATACTGGAAGTGTGTTAGAATACGCCCTTGCATTTACAAGTGCAGCCTTAGATAAATATTGCAGTAAATGGAGTGCTGCCCCGAAGACTGGGTTCATTGACATCACAACCTCAAAGGATTTCTATCGTATATATAGTGGCCTCCAAATTGTATGGAACAACTTTCTGTAGCCCTTAACATGAATATATCCATATCTTTCATGATTGATCTCAACATGTGAATTCATAATCTCTCAAGGTCTGAAACTTTTAAGAGGGATCTATGATAAATGTGTGTAAGTCTGTTTGATAATTATTTGTTTCCCATTTGAGTTACATTATTGCTAAAATATAAAATAGATTGCCATGATCCCATAATTTAGAAAAAAACAATATCTGATGTTAACCTTATCATGAACTAGTCACAATTTTATCTTGAAGATTCTACTGAATTTTTCTGGAAAATGTAGAGATCATTCAACCCAAGCACTTTTTAGATATTGCTTAATTTCAAAACATCATTCCAATAGCTGTAATTTGATCTTCCAAGTAAAAAAAATATTGCCTTTATAGTCTTTTGCCTTTAGGACTTGCTGTTAATTTTATTCTGAATTCTAGATTTTTGGGCATATTTTTTTATCCGATAAATATAGATGTTAGATTGGTTAGTTCATATATTTGCAGGATCTTATCACTAAACCAACATCGGAATATGTATAACCATAAGCAATTACTTTAAGGAAAATGAAGAGCTGGAGTAGCAAAATTACACCTTGTTCACCCTTAAAAATGTATTGACTTTACTGCCTTCTACTAACACTTTTTTTCTTCTTGAACCACAGGGATATCTAGAACAGTCTGTTCAATTACAGCCTAACAATCATGATATGCTGGGGGATTCAGTTGCTTGGGGAGGCTGTACCATAATATACTTGCTCGGCCAACAGCTGCATTTCGAGCTGTTTGATTTTTCATACCAAATCCTAAATGTTGCGGAAGTTGAAGCTGCATCAATCATGCAAACACATAAAAGTCCTCATTCTGGCCAGGTACAGGATCCAAAATTCCTTATTCTGCATGATTGCTTTTAACCGAAGGTTTGTCTGTTAATGTATATTGAAAACCAAATTCACAATTTTCTTCGTACTTACTACTCATTTTGAGTTGAGATCTGGGCTCTATGACCAGGCTAAATAGCTCTTTCAGAAATGAGTCTACGGATTATCACTAGAATTGTGGTTTTGAGTGACGTGATACAATGAGGCTTGTAGCCAAAATGACCTGAATTTATTTTCACACATGCTCATTGATTGTTCATGTATAACTTGTTGCTGCCTTTTTGGTTGGTCAATCTTTAATGGCATTACTGTTTGAAAAGGGATGGGATAGCATGTTAGAAGCAATGAAGAAAGCGAGGAGGTTGAACAATCACGTATTTTCGATGCTGAAAGCACGATGCCCTCTGGAGGACAAAATGGCTTGTGCTATAAAGCAAAGTGGTGCTCCTTTGCCTCGGATTAAGTTTGAGAATACTGTTTCTGCATTCGAAACACTGCCGCAGAAAGGTACCTGATTAAGTTCATATGTGTGGTTGAAAGAAGAAAATTTATATGGATATACAATACATGACAGGCAGATAGAGAATGAAAGATGAATGAGCTTCTAGTATCTCTCATTTTTCTGCTTTTGCCATTGTCGTTTTGTTGTTTGAGGTTAGGGTTAGGGTTAGGGACCTAATTTTTGTTAACATGGCTCTCATCGCTTGTCAATTACACTTCTGAGATTTGCAATATAAGTGCAAATAGTGAATGCATCATTGATCACAAGAGGAATTGCTATGTGACATCCAACAAGTTTGATGGATGGGGTCAGCAATCTGTTGGGTCTGATGAGTATAATATAATCATTTTTTATCAAATTAAATGAAAACTTGCCCAACTCGGATAGAAGTTTTTGTCAGACACTCAAATTCAAAATTCAAAATTCAATACTCTGACTCAAACATTAATCTTTGAGTTCGAGACATAATCAAACTTAAGTTTGAGTACTTGGTTAAGTTTGTTTATTATTTTTTGTACTTAAAAGCTCAGATTAATTTCGTAAGTCATTCAAATTAAGTATTATAATGTTTAAATTTGAACCACTAAATAGCTCGAGCTTGAGTTCGACTTTGATAATTAGTCAATCGAATTTGAGTGTTTTTTTGAGTCAAACTTGAATAGTTACAAGCATTAGCGTCTTGTTTACACTTATATGTTCAAATTGTGGATTTAGTTTTTATACTTTCATTTGATTATTTTTTGTTTCTGTATTTAGAAAATTCAGTCTTGAGTCAAATGGTAGTCGTTAAATTTTTTTTATAACAGCTCTATTTGTTTACTCAAAATTTGAAGGTTACAGAAAGGCGGCTGTTACACATCTATAAAAACATTCCAAATTTAGATTATATTAGACTTGACTTGGGCTAGGCTTGGATAAGGATTTTTGTACTTCGGGTTGACTTAATTTTGCTTGAATTTAATTTAAATAATAAAAAAATACTTTTAAATAAAAACTTAATTATAAAATATATAAAATAGCAACTAAAAATATTTTTAATATTTTATTAATTTTTGAATAGTAAAATGGGTTTTTCGGTGGGTCGGGTTGGCTCGAAAATGAGCTTGGGCTTGAAAAATATTTTGGAATTGGGCTCGGCTTAAGATCATATTAATTTAAATTTTTAAATATTCAAATTAAAAAATTGTTATATGTTCAAAATATTATTAATTAGTGAGGTTTGGATGATATATTTAATAAAATTAATAAATGCAATTCTATTTATTAAAATTAATTTTCATTTAATAAAATATGATTAGTATATTTTTTATATAAAATTTAAACAAAAATTAAAACCTTAACTAAAATTTATTATTTTTATTTTATATATGCTACGTTTGGTAAGATTATTATTTATTCACCATATTTTGGTATATGAGTTAACAATAAGTTAATTTCAATGAGTAACTTTTAACCACTCACAAGACTTGCTTTGGGGAAAGGGAAGGAATATCCTTTTCTTCTTATTTTGAAGAGGTCTTATTTTTTACAAGAGTTTTTACTCATTTTTTTTTGTTTTAGATTCAAATTTGTACTAACTATTCTTTATTATTTGTCTAATTATTGTAATACATATGTAGTAAATAAATTTGTTCTTCATGTTATTACATTAGTAACTAAACAAGGCATAATAGTTTGAAAAATTAGAAATCTTATTACACGAGTATGTGTGTGGAAACCACGGATTTAGAATACATGTGTGTTTAAGAATAATATATAATAAATAATGAAACGTATGGTTTGAAACTAACTAATCATTAATAATGCATCAAATATGTACGATATTAAAATAAAAAAATAAATTTTAAATTGTGATTAAAACGAAATTTAAGCACATAAATGGAACAGATTAACTATTTTGAATGCATTACAATTATTTATCATGTTGTTGTCATCAATTGTAAGTTAATATCAAGTTAACTTGTGACACCATCTCAAATAAAACTTTGATTGAATAGTAAATTTAAGGTTTTACCAATATAACTTAATTTAATTTAAAAAAGATTAAAATACCCTCAAATAATATAACTTAATTTAATTACGAAATTACATTTTTGTGATTTTCCTAACTAAATTAATAACTCGTGAAATCAACTCAAATAATAATATTGCTTCTTCTTTCTTTCTCCTTTCCTACTCCAAAAACAAAGCACTGGACTTCCATTACACTTACGATTTTTACCGACTTGGAATGAAGACAATATTTATTTTGGTATTTAATGATGACTCCTGGTGAATGAAATTACAAATGTGGTTGCACCAAATCTGTTGAATACAATAGGAATTGCCACTCAAGATTTGTATTGCGCTATCAGGCTTCATAGCCAAAACAATCCTTCCCAAAATGCAGGAGCATGAAGATGATGATGATTTTCACTGTAACTTAGCTAATGAGCCTACAGTTGTGTGGTTAATTTATATAAAGACCATTATAGTTCTGAACAAGGAAAAATAGGTTATATGGTGTGTTATATGGATAATTTGGACTCATAAAAGCAGTCTATGTTTTAACAAGTACGATCCTAGTGTGTCAAGGACCATTCAAAATACCTCATTTCACTTTGTGAAAAAGGCTTTTGGAGAAAGGATAAACAAGATTATGTCGACAACAGAACTATTTCTTAGTCGGCAGATAACATGTCTGTTTCCGACATGGAAAGGAAATGAGATATATGTAGTTGGCGGCATTAAGCAAGTAAAAGGGATTGTTGTAGTATCGATACTTTAAAAACTTCAATTCCTGGTTAAGTGTGGTCCTTTTTTCAATGTTTCCAATGTGGTCAATATTATCTCGCAAAGAGAAATAATAAGTCGGGTTGGGTATGTTCAAACATATGCTAACAACTGAAAAATATTTATCTCTTTGTCCATTTCCATTATTGAAATCACACACTAGAGGAGTAGTACCCCGAGCTGGGTATATTCAAACACACTATAACAACTACGGCTGCTACCTCGCCAAAAAAAAAAAAAAAAAAAAACCGGGTAGAGTATTTATCCGCAAGTGAGATCTCGACTCGTGAACAAACAAGTGCTCACCTCTTAAACAACTTTGTCTTTTTCGTTATTGGAAACAATCCTTTCTCCTATGTTTGCTACTGAATTGGTTTTGAAAAGCCTTTTTGGCACCATTTCATTCGTGCCTCATCCATCAAAATAAAAAATTGTTTGGTTTGATTTTAAATTTATACTAGTTTAAGTATTATTTTAAAAAAACATATTAAACTAATAAAAAAATTGCTTAAAACGCTGTAAAATATTTGTTGATAGAGAACCAGTTCCTTTGGAAGAAATTTTTAAAGTGTCATTTTCTGGGCAGTTGATCTAAATCGTCAACAATTGAAAGTATTTTCCCCATATTAGGGTTTTATCCCCTAGCCTCCGCAAAGAGCTATGTATGGTTTAAAGAAGGGATGCCTCGGTTGGTGGAGACTAATACCTGTAAGTAGGGACGTCAGTGGGGCGGGTTTCGAGGGGTCCCGCCCCACTTCGCACCAATTGGGTGAGGATGGGTACAGGTTTCACGGGTGGTAGGGCGGGGATGGAGACAAAAATTAGACCCGCCATGGGTGGTGGGGTAGGCGTGGGTATGACCTTGTACCCGCCCCATCCGCGCATCATCCTCGCCTGCCCCGCATAATATAATAAGCATATGTAAAAAATAAACATTTATAAAAATTTAATTTTGATAACAGCACTCAACTCACGTTCACTGCTATTTTTTTTTTAAAAGAGAGCACTCCACAATTTCTCACCCAATTTAGTAAAAAAGGAAAGTACTCAACACAATTTCTCATATGCAGGTTCATGTGAAGTTAAAGAGATACAATGCTCACAATTGATAGAAGAATTAGAAGATGATTGTGATACAAAAGCAACGAGAGTGACATGTATTGATTGATATATGGAATTTTTGCACTTAGGTTGCATTTGAAGACATTTATGATGTATTCGAGACATTGTTTATATTTGGATATTATGTAAGGAATTTATTTTCTGAATTTTTTAAACTCGTGTAGAAGTTATATTTTATTTGCTAATTAAAGGGTCACGACTAGAGGTGATCATGGGCCGGGTTCGGGTCGGGCTCAAACAAAATTTTAGGCCCGTCTACTAGGCCTGGCACTGCCCGCCTCAAATATGGGCCTAAAATTTTGCCCAAGCCTACCCCGAAATAAAATTACTAAGCCTTGAGCCAGGCCACCTGCCCACCCATATTAAATTTTTTTCTTATTT
This sequence comes from Gossypium anomalum, assembly GCA_025698475.1. Lineage (NCBI taxonomy): Eukaryota > Viridiplantae > Streptophyta > Magnoliopsida > Malvales > Malvaceae > Gossypium > Gossypium anomalum. The sequence goes on along the minus strand of CM046968.1, from coordinate 52,681,460 downwards.
CATTAAATAAAAATTTAAAAATATAATAAATCAAATATATTTAAAAACATAAAAATAAATATTAAAACAAATAAAAATAATACTAAAACAATTCTTAAAACAATACACAAATTAACAATATAATAAAAATAATTGCATTAAAAATTTAAAATAATTAAAAATAAAATAAAAATATATATTAATATATAATTCTGTAGGGCAGAGTTCTGCCCGCAAAAAAAACTCTTACCGAGAGCCCGCCCATTTTCTAAACGGGCCTCATTTTTTCCCAAGCCCATTTTTCGGCCTATATTTTTACCCAAACCCTCCCATTTTTCAAGTGGGCCTTACAGCGTAGCCGGCGCCAAATTTCATGATCAGCTCTAGTCACGACGACTTCTTTTTTTTTTTTAAGTGGTGACCGTTGGAATAATGTCACGTGTGTGGTGGAAGTCCAAAGGATATGTATTTCATACTTTTTTAATAAAAAAATTGGGTTTATATTTATTTCACTGATACTTATAAATATATTGCATAAAGTGAGTTGCGGGGTGGTTATAGCGAGAATTAGGTGGGTCTAGGGACCCATGTGGGTGGTGGGGCAGTGATGGTTTTGAGTTTTGTACCCGTAACGGATTGCGGGGTAGGGATGGGAATGATAATTCTTGGTGGTGATGAGTGCAGGGGAAGCATCCCCCGCACCTGTCCCGCTTAATTAATATCCCTACCTGTAAGACTCAGGATAAATATTAATATTGGGCGTATGAATAATTATAGAGGTACATTAAATATGAGATTTTTTTTTAACTTTTATGATTTTATATATATTTTAATTATTTTTAATGATTTTAAATTTCATTATAGTTTGCTTATCTCTTTTTATAATTTTTAATGATTTTTTTATTTTTTTCCTATTATTGAATTATAGTGTTAATAATTTATTCTCATGTTTTAGTATATAAATTAAAAATAAACTAATTTCAATTGATAATTTTAAGTTACTCACATGACTTTTTTTAATTTATAATTACATAGCTTATTTTGGGAATATTATTTATTCATCATGTTTTAGTATGAGTTAGCAATAAACTAATTTCAATTGTTTATTTAGTTATTATGAAGAGGTCTTATTTTTTTTACAAGAGTTTTTACTTGTCTTTCTAATTTTAAGTTTAAATTTATACTAATTATTTTTTATTTTATGTCTAACTATTGTAATATATATGTAATAAATGTAATAGCCTGATTTTCAATGGTGCTTGAAAAGGCAGTTTTGGAACTTCATTTCTACCAACTGAGTCTGTAAATATTAAATTAGAATAATTATGGAGTTAGTATAGAAATATATTAAAGTTTAGTCCTTCAATTTTGCCTATTATTTGCTTAATTAAGGTACAGGGACTAAATTGTAAAACTTTATAGCTATAAGTTTTTAATTGGCCAAAGATTTAGGGATTTAAATTGCAATTAACCAAAGGTCCAAAATGGAAATTAAACCATCTTGGGAGATTTGTTAGTGGCTGATGATGTCTTAAGCTAATTAAAATATAACTAGCTTAATTAAACTTAGTAAATTAAGTTTAAACTTAAGTATAAAAAGAAAAATTAAGTGGAATGAAAGAGAATGCTCATCTTCTCCACTTATCCATGATTGAAACTTCAAAGAAGAAAAACCTTCTAGGGGTTTCAACATTCGATCTCTCAATTGGTATGCATTTTTAAGTCTTTTTCTTATAATTTTTATGTTTTGGAGGTCATGAGAGCTTGGTTTAGCTAACCCATGTACCAATTTGCAAAAATATTAAATTTTTTGAAAGTTGTCATTGATTATTTCTTGAAGAAATTGGTGTTAAATTGATAGATTTTGTATAATACCCTTACCTGACCCGATCCCTGAATCCAAGTACAGGGTGCCACAAATGAATCGAATTTTGTAACACAAATTTTTGACCTAACAATTTTAAAGATTGGTTGTATTTCTTAACAATAAATGTTTCTACAACAAAAATTTACTATCTCAAAATTTTCAAGCTCTAAAGAGAACTACTCAAGTACAATGTAATTGACCCCGAGGCAGAGCCTGTAAAAGTACCCCCTTCCTATGTGTATGACACTTTACTGATGGTGATCATTGATCCAACACGGTCTGGCTTGGTCCCTCATCGAGTTCCTTATTCCATGATTCCTGCAAAATACAGGCCAACACTTTGATAAGTTCAATGAACTTAATGAGTTTCTTCACTACAAAATTGCATATATCGCCCCTTCTTTACTGGGGTAAAATCTTAAAAGAAAATAAAAATACTTTAACTCCCTATTTTTACTCATACTTTAACGCCTTTTTTGTACTGGCGGACTTTCGTACACTTTTCACCTTTCTTTCACGGCAGTTCAAACGCTAATATCATAAGTTCCTAGTTGAGCTTATGTCCCGACGACAGGATTTTAGTAGTTTCTAGAGGCTTTTTCATCTTGGCAGATTTTCACTTTACCTACATACTTCGGGGAATAAATCATCATTTCACATTACCCCAAGGCTAAGTTTCGAAACCTTGAAGCTTATCGAGATGTGCCCCTGCCGTCCTCCTTAGGACGAGTTTCAGTTATACACTCTATCATCAATAGAGCTCCTAATATTTTGTTTACCTTTTTTTTTATTGATTCTCTTATCTTTTTTTTTATTGATTCTCTTATCTTATTATAGTTTGGTGTATTTATTGCCATTTCTTCGATAAGGCTACTAGTAATCCCCACCCCACTTTGGTTGACTTAATCTTATTTTACCTTTCTTCATCCTGCCCACCACTCGAATTGTAAAGTTTTTTGGATTACTCCTTTGTAATCTTCCCTATTCGTTATACCTTTCTTTTAAAGTGAAACACATTCGTCTGTAGAGAACTATTCAGGTCGATGACTTCCATCAAACGGTTATCTCAACGACTATTCGAGTTTATAGTCTCTCTTATGTGGGTGTTTTCTTTCGGAACTAACTCCATAGCGATTATACTTGCAATAGACCCTCCTCTAAGAGGAATAATCTTGTTATACATATTTGTTACTCGGGTTATCCTTTCTAGTACCTCTTTCTGTCAAAAGGGTTCTAACCCCCTTTTACTGATCTGTCTATCTAGGGTATCAACAATCAATCTTCCTCGTATAACCTTGGCTTCAACGAGCCTTATATTGGGAGTGAGTCTCCCGCAAACCTTTCAAGGTTTTCCTCTAACATATAGAGCCTCTCATGTGCTTCTTTGGCTGATCCTTAATCGTGATCTTCAGAATAGTCCTCTTTTATTGCCTATTTACAAGGCATTATTGGCATATCGTTTCCTACGTTTGATTCGTGCTGGGTTACCACCCTTATGCCCTACCAGCTTTCATGGTTACTGTTTTGGCAAACTGTTCCCCTTTTTATTACTTTTACCTTGTTCGGTGGATTCCTCAAAACTTGCTCAACATTTGCATTATTCTTCTAGTTTTTTTTTCTATATCGTGATTTTCTATAATTATTGTCCTAGCGGTCTACCCCATGTTTAATGTTCCAGTGGACTACACTACGTTTAATGTCTCGATGGACTCTATTGGTTGCTATAGCTGAGTTATGGTTTTACACCCGTTCACTCCATGTTTACTATCCTGGCGGACTCTCTCGTGTTTACTGTCTCGATAGGCTACCCCGTGTTTATTGTCCTGGTGGACTATACTAGTTGTCATAGCTGAACTATGGCTTTACACGTTAGACCTCTTTTGAGGTTTTGTCCCGTAGGACCTTATCGCCGTTGCAGTGTTGCCCCATAGAGCCTATTGACTGCTGTCACGATGTTTCTCTTTATGGAACCTAATATCCGTTGGTATTGACCATCTCATATCCACCTTGATACTCAAACATCGAAGTGTCCTCCCTCCCGCACAAGGCCCAAACTTCACACATCACTGTTTGCACTTAGTAATATCGTATGGTGGTATTTTAACGAAATCTCAATTTTCCCTATTTCTCCACCCATTCCTCTATTTCATCATTCCTAACTTTGATACTTGAACACCATAGTGTCCTCTCCGCAAGTCCCGAGTCTTCTTCAAATTCTCATACCATTATGCCCGCTCCAGTAGATGACATGGATGCCTTGGCCATTCTAGATAAGGCTTTAGCTAATGAGGGCACCACTACTGCTCCACCTAAGAAAACAACAACTAAAAAAATCTTAGAAAAGACCTAGGGTGGAGGGATGTGACAACCCGTTTTTCAGTAGTGCCGAAAATAGTAGTTTCGAGACCATAATTCCAACGAGTGAGTACGTAAATATTATTATTTAATATTTACAAGTCAAGTATTATGATAAAGTGAATTATATATAATAATTTTTATTTAATTGGATAATTAGTTAAGTGCAAATAGATTGTCCCTAAAGTCAAGTGATTTTGGAAAATGAGGTATTGGGACCTCGTTTTCATAAACTGAGTTCGTAAATATTTTTATTAAATATTTACAAAGTTGTTATATAGGTGTATTAAATTTTGGTCCGAAAATTTTAACGTTTGAATAACTAGTTAAGAAAAATGGCTAAATCATAAAAGACGTAAAACTTAATGACTATTGAATTTTAATGATTAAATGGCTTGATTAATATAAGTGGAAGGACTTATAAGTCAATAATACCTTAATGTACATATAATGGACGGTTAATAATGTATTTTGATTAATTTTATATATTAATTATATGTTATTAATATTTATAATAATAAAAAATAAAAAGAATGATAACAAAAACAATTGGATCTTTCTTCTTCAACTTAAGAAATCCAAAACACCGTGGATGAAAATTCAAAAGCTTTTGTCATCTTCTTTATTTTGCATGGTAAGCCATTTTCACCTGTTTCTCATAATGTTTATGTTTTTGAAATCGTTGCAACTAGGTCTAGTTAACCCGTATCTCCATTTTCAAAACTGTTAAAGTTCGTCAAAATTACCATTGATGATTTTTGGATGTTCTTGATATTAAATGGAATATTTTGAAGCTTGGAAATGTTTTAGGACTATTTTGTTAAGTGAATTTTGTTAGTTTTGCATTTAAGGACTAATATGTAAATATGTTAAATTTAGCATGTAAATATTGTACTTTTCAAGTGATTGAAAGCTGATTATGGATGGAATTAGAATTGGTTGTGTATTGAGGCTTAGATGTGAAGTTTTTTTAATAGTTTTAGGAACTAAATTGAATAAAATGTAAAAGTTTAAGGGTAAATTTGTAAAATTTGATTAAAAGGGCTTAAATGCGTAAATTTGATTTTTTATGGTTTAAATTGATTTAATTGAATTAAACTATACTTCAGATCAAGAATCTCATCGACTAGAGGACGTATGAGGAAAAGGAAAAATTGTCGATTAGTCTCTGATAGTTAAATTACTTTGACAGGTTAGTTCATACTACTTTTCGTGGTTACAATTGGTTATTAAATGTTGTTAATTATTTATATATATAAACTACTGAAATGGAAATCAGACTATATGGTAACAAATTAAATTCTGAAATAATTCCGATAGACTGAGTAAAAATTTCATACACGAGATTTTTGAATGATTTTTGGTCTAGACCGAGCTCCAGTATTTGTTGCGGACTCGGATATACATATGGCACAAATTAAGCTTGGATTGGTAATCTATTTCCATTTTAAAGGTTTATCTTGGACTGGTAACCTTACATGTATTTATAGCACTAGTCAAACTATTTTTCTGTATTGTCAATGGTTTAGCTCGAACGGGTAACCTAACACATATATATTTCTATATACAATTAGCTCGGATGAGCATCATATGTTACTCATACTCGTGTAATGAGTTCTTTTACAAAGTTCCATCTAAAAATCAAAAGATATACAATGAGAAATTGTTTCGTTAATGTGGATGAAATACGAACTCTAAATATCCGTATATTCGTTATTTATTGACTAAAAATTGTTGAACTATGTCATGATTTGAATAAATATGACAAGGATATATGATGCAATTTTAAAGGATAAAAGTGATGCAAAGTTATAAATTGGAAAATTGATTTATGATGAATTTTGAGTTAAACTTGGTATTTTACCAATTGAAATTATATATGTGGTTTGGACTAAATCTCATATGGTTGATGTTTCAAATACTATGATAGGTGAATTTGTTTCATATTGATTCATGTAATTATTAAATGGTTAAGGTAAGCTATTTGTTTATATTTTATGAGCTTACTAAGTATTTTATATACTTACTGTAACACCCCTAACCCGTATCCATTGCCGGAATAGGGTTACGAGGCATTACCGATCAATGTACAACATTTAGCTTACATTTATTAACCTCAAGCATTCATTCTCATATATCATTCAAATCAATCATATTGTCCCTTATAAGGGCCTACGAGGCCTTAATCATGCTTTAGAAGTGGTAGGGGACTAAACCGATAACATACAAAAATTTTGAAAAAAACTTAGAAAATTTTCAATCATACAAGGGTCGCACTCCCTTGTGAACAGGCCGTGTGTCTCACACAGCTAGTAGACACGCCCGTGTCTTAGGCTGTGTGAAAATATGACATACATACTGACTTGCATCACACACCCGAGGACACGCTTGTGTGCTAGGCCGTGTGAAAACTAGAGAGTATACTGATTTGGGTCACACGGCCAACCACACGCCCGTGTGTTTAGCCCGCGTGCCTTTTAGGGGGCATACTGACTTATACTACACGACTAGTCACACACCCGTATGTGAGATCGTGTGGAGCATACTGACTTCAATTCAATTTCAACACCAAGGGACACACGGCCGTGTAGCATAATCGTGTGTCGCACACTGTTGAGACACACGCCCGTGTCTCTGCCCGTGTGGACAAAAATAGGCCATTTGCAAAACCAATTTACCACCCTTTTTGCACATACTTACACAAGCTCATAAGGTATCATTTTAAGACACAATTATGTAGCCAAAAGTCATCAACCAATACATAATCATACCATATCCATTTCAACTAAATTCAATACTCAATTCCGTATCATTTACCTATTCAAATACCAAAGAATATAATTTGCTTTCCTAAGCATAATTCACATGTATAATTCATTTAGAAAAACTAATCCAAACATACATAATCACATTATCTACATTCATTCATTATAGGTCTATTACAACATTAAAAGTAGAACTATTTGCATAGTCATAAGCATCAACAAGTTCATCATTTTATGCCAACTCAAATGGCCAAAATACATATCCATAAAACATACCAAAATGACTCAAGCCTATACATACCATATACCATATATACATAACTTCAAAAGTACCAAAATAGATGATCAATAGTGCGATAAAGTCTTTGACGATTCCCAGATCTGAGCTAGCTTCGTAGAACTATAAAACATCAAAAATTAAACAAAGTAAGCTATATAGCTTAGTAAGTTCGTATGTGAACATGAAATAATCACAACATTCATATAGCAATTCAAAATAGATAATATCATCAACATTTAAAGCATCAATTCATGAGCTAACATAAAATTTATTCATATCCTCATTCATGAGTTTTCAACTTCATCTATCTCGATATTTGAATAGTTTTCCGTACATACCTGTACCAGTACATTTCTATCTCCTATCAATACTCTTATCAAACCGCTCCGGTTTATAAGTGCTTACGATACAAATTATCGATTTTCTGATGCCATAATCCAATTATGGTCTTACACATATATTGCCAAGGCCCTGCGTGGTCTTTTGTTCACATGCCATAACCCGATTATGGTCTTATTTTTCGATTGCCATAGCCCGACTATGGTCTTATTCGGTAACTTACCTTACTAAACTCGTATATTTCATTTAATATCTCAACATATATCCAATAGAATAAATACTACCTCAATTTCATCCATTCAATAAATAGATACACATTTAAGTTCAATTATACGAACTTACCTCGTGTTCGGAATTGACTGATCAGATCGACTATTCGACAACCTTACTTTTCCCCTGATCTAAATCTGAATTCTTTCTTTCTTGTTCTATATGAATTCAAAATTAACTTATTTATTCATCTACTCATTCAATTTAGTCCAAAATTACTCATTTGGGCATTTTTACACATTAGCCCCCAAACTTTCACATTTTTAACAATTTAGTCCTTATTTCACAAAACATAAAAATTCACATAATTCAATAAGACCCATGCTTGGCCGAATTTAACATGTATTACTAGTAGCCCATATTTTCAATTTATTCACACTTTTAACTACCACATTTCACATTTTCACAAATTAATCCCTATTTGACATTTTTGTCAAAAATCACTTTACAAAACTATTAAATCTATCATTAAACCTTCATAATCTATCATTAATCATCAAATTACTCAAGCATTCAACAATTAAAACATGTTAAATCTTTAATAATTTTTCAAATTAGTCCCTGGGCTAGCTAGTACTAGATGCAACGATCACAAAAACATAAAAATCATTAAAAACTTAGCAAAAATGAACTTACAATTGAAACTTGAAGTAGCAGAATGTTTCAACCCTAAATTAGCTTCTCTTCATGCTTAATTCGGCCAAAAATGACGATAATAAGAATGGCTTTATGTTTTTTTATTTAATATATCATTAGTTAACCATTTTACTATTTTAACCTTTATTAAACCATTTAAAATCATCATGTTAATGTCTATCTTTATCCACTCACAATTAAAATGGTCTAATTACAACGTAAGGATCTTAAATTTAATAAATCATGGCTATTTAATACCTTTAACAAGTAGAATGCAACTTTTGCATTTTACGCGATTTAGTCCTTTTTCTCAAATTGAGCAATTAAACGATAAAATTAGCTCACGAAATTTTCACACATACATACTATCATGCTGTAAACACCAAAAATAATATTAAAATAATTTTTTGAAATCGTATTCGTGGTTCCAAAACCACTATTCCGATTTAGCTAAAATCGGGCTGTTACACTTACTCAAGTTACTACTTTTCTATAGATTTTGGACGTTTGGAACGTGTTAATCAAATCAGCGAGAAGCTCATACCTATCGTTACTTGATTTAGTAGACTTTTGAAATTGGAAATTTGGTTACTTCTGGCATGTATATAGGAAGTTTAGTTTGTAAGTATTGATTATGTTTTGGTAACTTGGTTGTAGATGTACTTATATGCAAATTTGATGTATGTAATGCCTAATTCATATTTAGTATTTTGGTAATGTGTTGCTTTAAGTCAAGTTGAATGGCACTTGAGGTGTTTATGTGATAACAAGTTTTGGTATGAATATTGCTAATTTTTTATGCTAGAATGAATGAGTTGAATGATTTGATGGTTGTTATTTTATGATTGTAATGTGGTGCCATTGAGGGCATATTGGTTAAGCTTAGATTGAATGTTTAATTAGCATGTTTTGACATGTTTTAATGAGTTTTGAGTTAGTATAAATAGATGTAAATGGTATAACTTGAATTATAAGAAAAGATGTATGCCATTGCTTGAGTTTAATGATGTTTTAGGTACACACGACCTGTGACACTGTTTACCACTCGACCGTGTGCCCCACACAGTTGATAACACGGTCGTGTGCTTTGTTTAAAATTTGAAATTTTAGGTCCACATTACATCAGCTAGTTACACGATATGGAGACACGACTGTGTGTTTCTTTTCACATGGTCTGAGCTCTATCACACGACCATGTTCCTGCACCACACGATCCCTACCTTGTCAAACAGCCTGGCCATATAGTCGTGTGACCCCTGTTTTCATTATTTGGCTATATTTTGTAAAAGTTTTATTTTAATCCAGAATCATTCCTGGTTTGTTTTAAATGTTCCATAAGTTCGATTTAGGTAACGATATGATTGAACAACATGGAAATGATTGTAAATTTTTATGAATTGATCTCTTTTTTGCTCTAATTGAGTGGTTGGTAATCCCTGTTTTGCATTTTACCTGTTATTTTGTAAATATTTCAGATTGGTCCTGATTTAGTTTTGAACTTGTTCAAAGGTTTTTATAAGCCCAACTAAGTCTCCATTTTGATTGTAATGTATGTTTAACATGAAACTAACTTGCATTTTTTTATTATTGAATATTATTGAGAAGTTTTGTATATGAACGTTTCTATTTACTATTGTGACATCCTATAGCTCGGGTCCAGTGATTGGACCGGGTATGGTGTAACACCCATAACCCGTTTTCGTCGCTGAAATAGGGTTATGGAGTATTACTGTACAAAACAGAACATTTTATAGCCAATAGCAATTAATTTTTAAATTAATTTAATAAATACATAAGAAATTCAAAATGGAATAAATCTTGCATTTACAGGTCTTAAATCGAGCCTATGTGGCCTTAAAAATAGCTTTTGAGCAATCAGGGACCAAATCGAAACAAATAGAACATTTCAGGAAAAGCTAAAAAATTTCACCTACAGTTTACACGTCCGTGTGTCCAACCATGTGCTCACCCGTGTACCTTACTGACTTGGCTCACATGCCCGTGTGAATCTTGTACCTAACACGCTCAAGGCACACACCAGTGTGGGCTGCCCGTGTTTGACACACGGCCGTGTGACAACCCTTGTCCCAAGCCACATGTGTGTAAAAGTGAGCAAATCCAATCCTATTCTTCATGCAATTGTATAGGTATCTATACCAACTCATTTCACATATTCACAAGTCTATAAACACACTTTAAATTAACCAAAACATACCATTTCCATTCATCTAAAACCAACCAAAGTATCATGTACCAAACACATTATAATGTTCATGCAACTTATTATCAAGCAACTATCTATAAGCCATAATATACACCAACTAACACATTCCAAACATATTATTCCAACTTAATATGACACTTACCATCTGTAACAGTCGTTTTTAATGAAATCAGAATAATGGTTTTATGATATTTTAATATTATTTTAATGTCTACGGTATGTTAGTAGGGTCTTGAGAAATTTTGACGCTTGCATGCTTAATTAAGTGAAAAAGACTAAATCGTAAAATGTGCAAAAGTAGAGTTCTACTAGCTAAAGCTATCTATCGGCTATGGAATTTAATTGTGAGTGGACTTAAATGGTAATTAGACCAATTATGTAGTTAGTGGACATTCATGGATTGGTTTTATTGAAATTATTAAAGTTTTTAAAGGTTATTTTGGTAAATAGGTAATTAAGGTTAAAATCTAATAAAACCAATTTTATTTTCACTCATCTTCTTCTTCCACCGAAATTTTAAGGTTAGAAAGCCATTCTAGGGTTCTTCCATTCGACAACTTTGAGTTCTAGCATGTAAGTGTAATTTCATCTTGATTTTAATGATTTCTATGTTTTTGGGATCATTGTAGCTTAATCTATCTAGCCCAGGGACTAATTTGTAAAACCATTAAAGCTTTAAGGATTTTCCATGAACATTTTGTATAGTTTTTGAAGTTTAATGAAAGATTATGAGTCCTTGTTGATAAATAAACAAGTTTTTTAAAGGGATTTTTGATAAAAATGTTATTTAATGACTTATTTGTTAAAATAGTAAAAGTACGTGGTGAAATTGTGAAATAATAATTTGTTTGAGTTTTTATGGATTTATAATAAATTCGGCTAGCATGGGTTAGGGAAATTTTGCAAAAGTATGAATTTGGGACTAAATTGAATAATAGAGGAATTAAATGAATTGATTTTGTCTATTTATATTAAGATAAACCTTGTACGAAGTTAGATCAGGGAAAAGTGAAAGCTTCAGATTGATTGTTTACGTTTTTACGCCTTGTTTATCGAGGTAAGTTAATATGATTTAATATTGTTTTAATGTTATATTGATCTATATGTTAATATATTGATTGCTATGTAACTGAATCATGTAAATCCAACAATGTCACGACGATTATCGAACCCCGTTTGAACCTTAAGAATTCATGGGATACAAATGACATGTCATTAGGGTTTCATGTTTCGGGTGCTAGTCTTGAATGTCCTATCAATGGCTGAGGTACTGCATTTGTTGCGGATACTCCACAGCTCGTTTGAGCAACATTGTGTATCTTACATTCCGACCCACAGCTCGTGTGAGCAATGATGTAAAGGAAAGGAAAGGTTATGGTTATATGTTTAGCACACTTCGTGTGAGCTATCTCGCGTATCCGATGACATTCTAAACAGTTCAACGGGCATGAAAAGGAAAGGAACGGTAAGGGTTTCAAAATGATCCATGATATGTATTTATGAAAAGGATTGAAATGTTGAGTTTCATTGGAAGTATGCTATATTAAGGAAATTGATGATTCAAATGAATTATGTTTATGTATAATGGCTTACCTTATGTTAGATTTAAGTGAATTGTATTTGAATATGCTAATATGTGTTGTGGATGGTGCTTAGGCTTGTGCCAAGCTTGTGGTTGGATTTTATAATGCTTATTCTTATTGTTTATTAATGAAATGGTAAGTTATGTTTTATGTTTTACGAACTTACTAAGCATTATGTGCTTACGTAGTTTTCTTTCATATGATCTATAGATAATCGAAAGCTCATTTGATTTGGAAGTTCATTGGAGACCTATCACACTGTCCAGCGATTATATCGGTAGATTTTGATGTTTGGGGCCAAGGTTATAATGGCATGTATAGGTGAACTTGTGTTTAATGCTCTAGTTATTATGTTTGGCATGTATATGTTATTATAGGTGATGTACTTATGGTACTTTGATGCCTTGATGGTTGATGTTAATATGGCTAGGTTGATGCATGTTTTGAATGGCCAATTTGGTATGTGATGGTGTAGTTTTAATGTGTAACAGTCCGATTTTAGGGCTAGTCGGAACAGTGGTTTCGGGACCACTAATCCGAGGTCAGAAAAATTAGTTTTAATATTATTTTATGTGTTGTGGCATGATTATATGAGAGTATGAAAATTTGGGTGAATTAATTTTAGCAATTGCATGCTTAATTACGAGAAAGGACTAAATAGCATAAAGTGCAAAAGTCCTATTTTGTTAGCTAAGAGGGTCAAATAGCTAGAGAGCCAAAATTTAAGGTCTTTAAAAGGAAAATAGACCCTTAAAATGTAGCATGGCCGGCTGTAGGGACAAAGAATTAGGCTAGTCAATGTTAGGTAAAAATTTGGTGACTTGTTTGACTAAAAAAGAAATAAAATAAACAAAAGATGATATCACTCCTTTCACCTCTTCTTTTTCACCAAAATTCTCAGCAAAAATAAGGGTTTTGAAGCTTTGACATTTCAGCCAAGCTAGCAAGTAAGTCAATTTGAGAGTTATTTTTGATAATTTTTGCACTTTTGGAACCCCTAAAGCTTAATCTAGCTATTAAGGGGGCTATTTTATGTTTGTTGAGTTTTATGGGAGAAAATGAGTCTTGGTTGTTGAGTGAACAACTTTTGTGAAAGAACTTCTCATGAAAACCCTAATAGGACAACTTTGTAGAGTTTGTAAAATAGATAGTAATGTTGTGAAATATTGGGAATTTGGGGTGGTCATTAGAGAAATAAATGGTCGGTTAGGCTTGGTAATAAAAAAATTCGATAAAAATTGATTTTCGGGCCTAGGGGTAAAATCATAATTTTTGCAAACTTGAAGGGTAAAACGGTCATTTTACCAAAGTATGTGTCTTAAGTTAAATTGAATGATGTGTGTATTAAATAAGCTAATTTTTGACATTTTAGATCAAGAGAAACGTGATTCGGGTCTTGATCGAGGGAAGAACAAAGTTTACGAGGATTAGGCTCGTTCCCATCATTTTGTACCAAGGTAAGTACATATGTAAATAACATGTCATTGTAGCTTACTTTTAAATGTTTTATTTTTACCATGTATCATAGTTTTACTCGATACCATGAAAGTATAAATAATGCGATATAAGAGTAACCTACGTTATGAACAAGTGCGACAACGTCAGGTTAGATACGAGATCCCATTGAACCTCGAAAATAGTATAGGATATAAAAGGTAAGTCATGAGAAATTGAGCGGTCTAAACTCATGAGTTGAGTCTGAGTTCATGAGATAAGTAATATGTAATGTGGGTCCGGGTACTGACTTCGTGTGCATGCCTGTGAGTAGCTCAATGAGCGGGCATTACATGATAGAGCTATAGGGTCCAGGTACTGACTTGGTAAAAAGGCTCGTGAGTAGCTTAAATATGCAAGTATTACAAAGTACGAAGTAGCTTTGGCTACTTGTATAGTACTTAGGAGTAAACTATCTGTGTATTCATTGGTATTTCCGAGTGTTCAATGAGTAACTCGATGAATGGGTTGGCGATACTCCCAATGAGGTATGTCAGTAGGGAGAATGAACTTGAGTTATTTTATGGGTAACTACAGGTATGTGTACTAAACTCTCGAATGAAAACCTTAATATGTAATGAGATGTAGTAAGTATGCATAAAAGGAGTGAAGAGCTAAATAGTGAGGTTAATCTGATACATCATTTAAGTATGATAAGCTGTTGTTGATGAATGTGTTTCTAATTACACTTATTTGCATATATGTACTTACTAAGCTTCCATGCTTACCCTCTTTCCTTTCCCTTTTTTTATAGTGCCGCCAAAGTAACTCGAGGATCATCGACTACGTCGGGGAAGCCAGTCACACTATCCTTGAAGCGCTCAGTATAACTAGTTTTATCATTTTGATTATGGCATGTATAGGAACTTTTGATTTTGTTTTGGTGTCATATTATTTTGGGGCCAAATGTGTTGGCTTATTTTAGTATTCGACTCATTTTGTATAAGGCCATGAATATGATTAATATTGAAAGTTATTATATGAATGTAAGGTAGCTTTTCACGAATGTGAAATTGTTGGCATGGTTAGATATATGAAACGTATTTAGGCCTTAGTTATGGTTGTCTAGTTGGAAAATCATATTAAGTTAGACTTGATATGTTGGTTATGTTTAAATTGTGTTTCAGGGTGGCAAAGGGCTTAGTAAATAGCCTTATATTGTCCACACGGGTAGACACACGGGTGTGTTGTCTGGCCGTGTGTCCCCTGCACGTAAAAATTTTAGGTCAGTATGCATGGTAGTAAACACACGGGTATGGACAAGGTCGTGTGTCTCAGCCATATAGATGACACGGCCTCTGGCCACGGACGCGTGCCTTAGCCGTGTGCCCCTTATTGGATGTTGACGTTAAAAACAGAATGTCAAGGTTTTTAGACACGGGCTAGGACACGGGCGTGTCATGGGTGTCATGGCCGTGTGAGGGACACAGGCCATAGACACGGGCGTGTGTTAGGCCGTGTGAAAACCCCTGTAGGTTCGAATATGGAATTTAATTCACACGGGTATGGGACACGGGCATGTCCCTAGGTGCTTAGGCCGTGTGTGTCACACGGGCCATAAGCACAACCATGTCATAATGGCCACACGGGCGTGTGCCATGTTTTAAAGGTCATTTTTGTTAAGTAGGTATAAGGACCCAAATTGGTCCCGAGTAGTTTCCAAGAGATGTTTTGGACCTTATAGGCCCATGATAAGAAGTTTTAGACAAAGTTTGAAAAAGTTTTAATTTGATCGAGTCTTATTAACATCGAAATGCTTGTATGCATGTGGTTAAGTGTAGTAACGCCTCGTATTTCGTCCCGATGTGGGCCTCGGGTGTGGGGTGTTACACAATGTGGTCAATTGTGGTAAGTTTTGGTATGGAAATAAGTTAGATGTGTATGGTTGATGTATAGCCAAATATGCATATGTTTAGGTTTGTTTGATGGTTTGTGATTGAGGTGCCTTATTGGCATATTGGTTGTATTGATTAATGGTATAGTGAATTAGTCATTTTTATGCATGTTTTGGGTAGATTTTGATGCCTTGGTCATATGTTTTATGTGTATGTTTTGAATGGGTGAAAGAAATGGCTTGATTTTGGCCAATTTCTTGCCCACACAGCCTAAGACACGGGCGTGTGTCTCAACCGTGTGTGACACATGGCCATACGACATAACCGTGTGTCCTATGTAGGTTTCAAAGGTTGCAAGTTAGGCAGTTACACAGTCTAGCACATGCCTTGGCACACAGGCATGTGAGGCCATTTAGAAAGTTACACGGCCTAGCACATAGGCGTGTGGCTTGGCCGTGTGACCCAAGTCAGAGAGTTAAACGGGCTAGGAGACGGTTGTGTGTCCCTATTTTGAATGTTACATGGCCTGAGATACGGGCGTGTGTCTCAGTCATGTGCGTCACATGGCCTGGCCACACGGCAGTGTGACCCCTGCAGTTTTGAATTTTATAACTTTTTCCTCAATGTTTCAAATATTTCTGATTTAGTCCCGAATCATGTCTAAAGTGATTCTAAGGCCTTAAGGGCTCGATTAAGGGATGGTATGCATGTGTATGAAGGAATTACGCTATGTTTACATTATTATTTGGAAATGTATGTTTTTATGTTACATTTTTGTGGTAATACCCAGTAACCCTATTTCAGTGACGGATACAGGTTAGGGGTGTTACACCATCTTGACCACCTACTCAAGTTTACTTAAGGTTAATAATCATACCACAAAGACTACCATTCATTAATCAAGTACAAAACATCACACATAGCCATGAATTATAGCATAATAACCATTTTCCCTACTACATGCCATATAAGCCAAATGTGTACAAAATCTACCAAAAGATCCTTCAGGATAGTGTGATTCTCCGAGTTGATCTGATCTCCCAATCACAAAATGTAATCTACAAAACAAAGGACAAGGCACGAGTAAGCTTACTTGAAGCTTAGTAAGTTTGCTAAATTAAATGATAAATCTTACCAAATTAACATAACAGATCAAATTATAAGATTAAATAATGAAGTTCTTGTCAAACACAACTCACAATAGGTGAGTATTACACAGTGTATTGATTCACATCACATTCTCAGTCGTCGTATTAATAAGATCTAATCTTATGTAATCAGAGGGTATCACTCAATCAAGTGAATTTTAGAGTTTTGATTGGCTCACGATGTTGCTCACACAAGCTGTAGAGAATCCGCAACAAATACAGGATCTCAAGCCATCGTTACGGTCTGTATCAACGGTACATAGAACCTGCTAAATAATCACTGGCTCACGATGCTGCTCACATAAGCTGTAGAGAATCCACAACATATGCAGGATCTCAGCCATTGCTATGGTCTGTATCACTAGGTCAAGGCCTGATGGACAACACTGGCACAAAGCCTGCTATACACAAAGCCTGATAGATAACACTGACTTGAGGCCTACTATTCAGAAACATCACGTGTTCACTATATTCATTTACTATTTATTCTCAAATCATTTAATAGTTAAGTTTAATGTTTGATCTAATTATAATAAACATGTAATATATATGGAATCATTGTAACATAAAAGAAATATTACGAACTTACCTGACTAAACCGCAACATAATAAGGTACAAGGACTATTTTGTAACGTCTTTATGCCACGATTTTCAACCCATACTTGATCTAAAATAATAATTTCATTCAACCAACTAATTCCAACAGTAAAATTAACTCATTTTATGCAATTAAATCTTTTTGACATTTTTACAAAATTACTCCCAATATTTTACTTTTATGCAATTTAGTCCCTAAGCCCCAATCTTGCAATTTAACCAAATTTAACTAAAATCAAACTCAACCAAATAGTATAACACTTCACTACAACCCATATTTTATTTATTTAACATCAAGTCCTTGTTCTTTTACTATTTTTCATATTTTAGTCCTTAAACATTAAAATCAACAAAAACTACTTCATAAAATAGTCCTATTTAGCAACCAAACTTAATATTCTTTCATAAAACTTCAAGAATAACTCAAATTCATCAATGGCATAGTCCAAAACATTTGAAAATTTTAAAAATTAGTCCCTAGGTTAGCTAGATTAAGCTAATACAAACTCAAAAACATAAAAATTACTAAAAAACGGACGAGATTTACTTACTAAATTAGCAAGCCTAATTGATCAAAGCTTTCTCCTTCTCCCATGGCCTATTCGATTTTCAAAGATAGAAAATATAAAAGATGATACCATGTTCTTACTTAATTTTACTTTAAACAATTAATTACCCAATTACCAATTTGCCCTTTAATGATTTCATTCAATTCTTACCAAACATAAGCCCAAAACCTTCCACTATAGCCATTAATGGCTTAATTACCATTCCACTCCTTTAATTTCCCCTTTTTAACTAATAAAACCATCATTTTCAACCTATACGATTTAGTCCTTTTTAATTAATTAGGATCTAAATGCAATTTACCACAATTTAGATAATTCCACATCATTCCTATTAATAAGCCATTTAAGGAAGGTTCAACAACGCAATTGGTCCTTCGATTATATTAAATTCCAATTAAATAAACTCAATTACAATTTAACCTTAAACTAATTAGGACTTAATGAACAAATATCCCAAAAGTTAGTGGAATGATTGTCATCCACCACCGCTTGGACTTTTGGTAATGGTCTAATTGCCAAATTAATCCCTTTCGTATTTTAAAATCTATAATGGGTAACTTTTACCTCTTTTACAATTTAATCCTTTTACCTTAAATTTACAGTAAATTATCAAAATTACTCGACTAAACTTTAATTCACATATGATACGACTCTGTAAATATTTAATAAAAATATTTACGACTTTAATTTAAGAAAACGAGGTCTTGATACTTCGTTTTTAATAACCACTTGACTTTTGAATTTAACCACTTATACTAACTTTTAGTTCAATTGGTTACAATTACTCAAATCAAAATTCAACATGAAAATTGTTATTGACTCATATAATTTAAATACTAATTATGTGAACTTACTCGTTAGATTTATTATTCAAAAACTACTATTTTCGACACTACTGAAAAGTAGGTTATTAAGTAAGGGTTGTTACAAGGGAAGCACCAAGACACTGAGGATAGTGGTTGCCCACAACTGGGACGGCGTAGGCTCAAAAAAGGGCCTATTCCAACAAGAACCAACAGTTTTCCAGTACCTGCCTCACTGCAAATTCAGGAACTCCATGAATCCTTCTCCAATTCAACCTTTTCTCCCTTCCCAAAACCCTAACCCTAACCCTAATTTCCCACTCCCTCCCCTCTCGCAAAACCCTAACCATGTTTGCCCTCCATCCCTCTCCGCCGCTCTATGCTCCCTCACCTCCCTCGTCTCTCTCTCCCACCGAGCCCTCGACTCCCATTCTACCCTCACCACGTCCCTAAACCCTGGCCTTGTCACTTGCCCTTCTAACCCTAACCATCTCCTTCCCCCAGGGTCTCTTTTCTCCCATTTCCTGCACTGCCCTTCCTCACAAACTATCGACCTTCACCCCCCAAATTACCGTAATACCCTCAAATCCGCTTTACATTTACATCCCCAAGATTCCATTTTTCAGGGTAAGCAATGCTCGGACCTTTGCCTCTCTTTAGATGATTACTTTTCTAATTTTGGGTCTCATTTCTTTTACAAAAATTGTCCTGGTGCTGTCAGTTTGTTTGATATTGATAACAACACTAAAGCCACGTTTACTTTACCCGCTTTTTTATCGGTTGAATGCGTTAGTTCTGAGGGTTCTAATGAAAGAGAGAGTGAGGTTAGTGAAAGGAAGGGTTTAAGGGTTTTAGCTTCGGGTTTATGCGACATTGGGAGGGAAGTTGAGAGGTGGGGTGATTACCCTGCTTCATATTCGTTTAATATTGCTTGCGGGATATTGGGTTCGAGAATGATGAAAGGAGGGGATTTGAGGAAATGGTTGGTTGCTAATTCACCACGATATGGTATTGTGATTGATGAGTATATGGGGGATCACATCGTTTTGCTGGTTAGGTTGTGTTTGAAAGCTGTTGTGAGGGAAGCTACCGGTTTAGTGGAAGCAGGGATGGAATACAAAGAAGATAAGGTGAAAGAATCGGATGTGAGTTTGGCGAGGAGAATGTTTGAATGTCCTGTTTTGCTTCAAGTTTTAATGTGGTTAGGTTCTCAGCTTTCTGTTTTGTATGGTGAATTAAATGGGAAATTTTTTGCAATTAATATGATCAAGCAATGTGTGTTAGAAGGAGCATCAAGGTTGTTGTTGTTTCCCATGCAAGAAAAGGTGATCGATTCACTTAATTTGGGACAAGAGTCACAAAGTTTGGTTACTAATGGTGTTGAGGAAATTAAACTTGAGGAGCCAACTGAGCAAAGTAATGAACCTGTTAAAACAGTTGACGGAAGCATTGGTGTTGGGGCGATACTTGTATCCCAGGTAGCAGCAGCAGTTGCTGCATTGCATGAACGGTGTTTCCTTGAAGGAAAAATAAAGCATTTACGGGCTTCCCGACCTCCTTCAAGATATGAGCGGTTAGTTACCATTTTCAGTTCTTTGTCTTAAGACAATCTGCGTGCTTTTGTTTTCTCAAAGGTTCTTATAACCCCGTTATTCTATCTTCTTCATTGTTTTCATTTCTCTGTATCATTTGCAATCCGATATTATTTTTATTTATTATTATTTTGTTTGTAATGATGTCTCTTAGTTTTATGTTTACAAATAAACTTAATTATATTTTAGTTAATTAAAAAGCATCACTGTCTCAGACTTGCTCATTAGTTAGGATAATTGATGGTGACATGCTAATAGAGGCCTCCTTGATGTGTAGGATGGCCGAGCATGCTTATGTTTCAGAGAGAGCTGATGCAGAGAGGAAAAAACGTGCTAACTATAGACCCATAATTGATCATGATGGGCTTCCTCGGCAGGCATCATCTAATGAGGTACAACTTCATATTTCGCAAGATGTTTTGAGCTGCACTTTGCTTTAGAATTTAAAGCTATGCTCTATCAAGCTGGCTAGCATTTTTCACTTGATTCTACCGGCACAGCTTAGGGTACTAGGGTTTATGATAACTATAATTTGGAAATTTTAACAAAAGAGGGAAGTTTAATATAGAAGAAAAAAGAACATAAGAGAAGAAGAAAAGAAAAGATAACCTAAGCTTCGCACTTATGGTTCCTTCTTTGAATTACACAACCAGGAAGAAACAAAAGTGTTGTTAAGGCACGCGCCTAGGCGCTGAGGTACAGCGAAAAATCACCAATACGCTTTTAACATTCTCAGGCAAAGTGATTTTACTAGGTGCTCGCTTTAATGTGCTTTTTACTGTGCTTTAGCTAGCTTGAGTGAAGTGGTGAGCCAATGTTGATTTTTTTTTTTTTCTATTTAGAGTGAAGTGGTGGAGAGGCAACTTTAACTTTTTCTTTTTCAATTCAAAGACCCACTAAGTAGAAAACCAAAAAACTCATTGAAGCCCACTATAAACTTTTAAGTTTCCTTTTTCTTTTTTATTTTCTAAAGAAAAACTGAAATATTATTAATTCCTAAGCTGACTTTTAACTTTTTTTATTTTTATTTTTATATTTAAAAACTCAAAATATTATATTTCTCTTTATTTTATTAATTGCAAACCCACTATTCCTCAACTTTATTAGTTAAAACCAGATACAGACACTACCAAGCAAAAGGTAAACATGTTTTCTTTATTTTCCATCTATTCTGTTGTTTCTTATTCTTTTAATTCTTTTTCTCCTCCTCGATTTTATTTTTCTATTGCAATTTCTTTTCAATAATTTTGGAGCAAAGATTGATATATTTCCTTTTCTTAACCATTATTGTAATGCAGAAGACCTGAAAGCAATGTAAAATTTTTTATTTTTTAACTAACAGACCAACCCTAATGTAATGTAATATATATTTATATGTATAAGCATGTGCCTTATTTTTACTCAGGCGAGTGTTTTTTTTGCGCCTTGCGCCTCGGACTATATAGAAGACTTTGCGCCTTGAGCGCGCCTAGCGCCCTTGACGACACTGACAAAGCCTAAGCATCACACATAGGGTCCCCTAGGAGTTGCACCTAAGGATGATTGCATTGCATGATCTAATAGCAATAATGCTAAAAAGTTCTCATAATCCTTATGTTTTTCCTGTAAATGTAATAGTATATTGATATTATATAGGCTACTAGACTACTACCAAGCCTAAGACTAAAAAATCTAGAATTCTGATCTTAAGTAGGACTTTGGAAGAAATACTTCAAAGACTTCTAGTAAAATAGTAAACTCAACTCAAAAACAAAACCTAATAGGATTGGAAAAGACACTAAGATACTAAACACTAATGTAGTTGTAAAATGCCTAAAAATAGCTCTGGATCAATAAAATATTGCAACTAGCCCCTAAACAATAAAGTTTCAAAATAAAATCTCAAGTAAGCTTACCCCTCAATTAGCTTATCAGTGTACTGCATCAACTACTTTATTTCCTCACGATTCCTTTTTTGATTATATAAGGAAACAAATAGGACTAAAACAAGAGAGGAGATATTGGCTGAAGAAAGAGACTACAAAAGGCGAAGAATGTCATATCGTGGGAAGAAATTGAAGCGGACAAAATTGGAGGTTTGAAGTTCTTTTGAACTGCGATTGCCTTTTGGGATTTTGCTCCCCATTTGTTATATTATATTTGCTAACTGATGTTTCAACCATGAATGAGCCTTTCTTTTTATTTCTTTAGAGTGTGTGTTTGTGCGTGCATATATGTGTGTGTGTGTGTGTTTATAAGAAAAGAGCTTTCAACACAGCTGATTGAGATGCCTTCATGCGTGCTCAAAAGAGCGAAGGAATTTCCATTTCTTAATATCTTATTCCTTGTGCCTGTGTTGAAATTCCAAAATATTCGCTCAAATTATATGCCTTAGTAGAAGGATAACTTTTAGGAGTCATTATTAACAAGGGATTTAAATTAGGTAAATGTAGGATCAGTTAAATTTTAAGGTTCTTGTTCTTAAGTAGTGCTTTTAAGTTATTTCCATATATTTTTATAGGTTATGAGGGATATAATAGAGGAATACACTGAGGAAATCAAGAAAGCCGGTGGCATTGGTTGCTTTGTCAAAGGAGCAGAAGAAGAAAGGTTGCTATCATCTGAATCACCAGTTCCTTATGATCATGCTGTGAATGCTGGTGAGCATAGAAAAGGTACCAGTGATATTTCTGAAGCAGTGAGTGGTAGCCCAAACCATTATGGGAGAAGATCACACAATGACCAGCATAGTAGATCTTCAAGGTTCGAAAATTACTCACGGAACGATTTTGAGAAATCGAGAAGGCATCGTGATCTTGAAGATCAAAGGAGAAGAATTGGTGAAGAGAAACACAGAGAAGACCATTCGAGAACCTCAAGACACAGAAGTCATGGGGGGTCAGACGGGCGAAGAAGCCATAGAAGGGAGCGTGATGATGTAGAACCCACAAGAGCCACACACTATGAGAGAGGAAGTCGATCTAGTATTTCTAAACATAGGGATTACAAATCATCTTATTCTGTTTCTAATTCTTCTGATGACTTTCATGAGAAAAAGAATGACCTGAAGTTGGACAGTAGAGACCAGAATCGAAGGAGCTCCTATGAGAATCAAACTTCGGGCTCCAGTGCACAAAATGGATTTGATGATAGATATAATCCTTTAGAATTTGAAGACATGTATGATGATGTACTCGGTGGCAAGTATGTCAGACCAGATTGATATCATGGATGTGGCTGCGGGTTTTCTGCAAATGAACTATATCCTTATTGATGTGGAAAATCTTGAGTAGGTTCCTTTCCTTGGGTGAGTTTATCAGCTATCATCCTTTAGATCAGATCTAGTGATTTTATTTATATATAGTTGTTTTTGACATGGTTACTTCAATAACTTTGCACTTTGCAGTAATAAGTCATGACTCATGAGGCTTCAGCATATCTCAATATGTATCCTCCTTTGTATCCTTTATTGTATATTATTTTCCCAGTTTAGCGCTGGCACTTTTTGTTTTTGTCTTTTTGATCTGTGCTTCTTGATTTTTCCGATTCTTAACTAATGTAACAAAGGAGCCTTAATTTTGGCCTCAGCATTTTCAGTATCCTTTTTCTCTGAGACATTAAAATCTTCAATATCATGAGTCATGTCATCTTAGAACTTTCTTGAGGGCCATTAAGAGCATATTTAATGGCTTTATTCATATCTTCATTTTCTTGTGATCATTATAGGTTGCTATGTATTTATAATTTATCTATAGTCTTAGCATTACTTTTTCTTAAGATCTTACGAAGAATTTTACAATACTGTTAACTATACTCATAGCTGGTTTAAGGTGAAGACATGGTATGATTCAAATCGTTGTTCTAGCTCTTGTCTGTCTTTAGCATTGGGTTAATGAAACTCAAAATATTCTGTGTTGTGTCAATTTCGCTTTTTCTGCTATACTTTCAGGATGTTGCAGGTACCATATTCTACATAGCAGATTGCCTGATTCAAGTTGCTAGCAATGTTGCTATGCTGTGAACTTATTTTATGGCTTTCTACCATTGAGATCATTGTTTTCTTTCTGTTGTGTTATGGTTGAAACTTAGAAAACATAAATATTTTAAAAGCTAGCAGAAGGATAAGGTTGCAATGCATGTCTTTTGGCTAATGCTGAAAAACATAGAAGTATCTTAGTTGCATACTAACTGAAGATTTAACAGGTTTGTTATGGTATATGATAGCCGCAAACTATCATTTTGCTAAATTCTCAGGCAAAGATTCCCATGTCATATTCATCTTGTCATTCTCATCGTAATAGTTGTCACATGTGTTTGTGATGTTTTCATATGTATATTGTTGCTGTCATTCATTCATGTATAGGGTGTTTGTAAAGGATGCCTTCTTACAGTTTGATGTTCTTTACTTGTAGATGGCAAGGGATGACATTGGGCCTTACGGATGGAGAGTATGGAATTTGACAATGAAAATTAAATCTACTTTTTCTTTTTTTAATCTTTTGCGCTGTTTGCCTATGAAAATCCACTTGCACCTGAATTTTAACTAGCAACAAAGTTTTTTGTTTTCGATTTTGGTGTAAATTCTTGTGTACAATTTGTTTTTATGTTAATTTTATGTACTTATTACCTTGTTTGTTTGAAGAAGTTTCAGGCAGACCACTATTCTCAAATTACAATGGGTTGGTAATCTGTTGTCGTAAAATGCTTTTACACATATTCATAATCCTTTGACCAACAAGTTGCCAATCCTCTTTTAACTTTCTCTCTCCAAATGTAGTCTTTGGGGAGTAATTTCTAGAAGGGATTTACTTTGACGGCTATGTTTTTTATTATTATCTATTTGAAAAATATTAAAGTTTGATGATTAAGTAGCCTGATATTGTGTCACATCATTTGAAAATTAAAAATTATATAAAATTTTAGGCAATGGCAGTATAATTTTAGAGTGTCATATATAATTTATATATTTTAATAATTGGTGGAATTGGTTAGATTAGTTTTCAATTTAATTTGTTTTATTGGATCAATAGTTAAACAAATAATAATTAAATTAATAATTTTTTGAAGATATTAAATAAATAATTAAAAGTTCATAGATTTTTAAAAAATTATTAACCAAGATCAATTTGTTCAACTATTAGTTTTTGTTTTTTATTAATTTCGAGTTGTTTTTTATTAAATTGATTCGCTCTTTTTGTTTGGACTAATATAATAATTCCTTCTTAGTTCAATTGGGTTGATCAACTAATCTAATTACGTTATCAAATTTAAATTTATAGACTAAAATAGATTTAATTGTCATCAAAGTAAATGAAAAGTAAAAATATTAAAGTGAATTTAAGTGTCAAGCTTAGAGAAAAAAAGTCTGTTATCCCTTTCTATAATGTAGCTATATATGATATATATTTTTCTATAAGGTAGCTATATATGATATATATTTTATAACAAGTACCCTATTTATCTATAAAAAACAAAAAGTTTGAAAGTATGTTATGTAAATCTACCAAGTTTTATTGTGAAAATATTTAGATGTAATTATTTCATTATATTCCAAATTTCAACACATTTCTCTTTTCGATCACGCTTTATTATTATTATTAATTTTTTTTTTTTTTTTTTTATAAAATGAAAAGTATCACAACAACTAACCTGCTCTATTTAGCATCCTCAATTAGCAAAGACAATAAGTTGTTTGGAGTTGCAGATAAAAGAATATCCCTCGAGTAAAGATCATGTGCCAAGTTCGCTAGATGATCTGCACATCGATTCCTCTATTTATGTATGCGTTGTATTTCAATCACCCTACTCTCATTGACAAGTTTCATGCAATCTCGAACCAATGAACTAAGAGGGTGAGTATCAACCACGCCATCTTTTAAAACCATTGTCTCGATTGTAGAATCCATTTCAACTATCCTTTATTTTTATTTCTGTTTTTTTTTAGGATTATTTATTTTAAAACCTATATATCTATTATTTTGTCTTGTTGTTGCCTGTTTTTGTTCTAGTTGAGACGATTGACGTTTTAAAGTAAGAGAACTTAATAGGTAATATACGGTTTTAAATACCTAAGATAAATTTCATGGAAGAAACTGATTGTTTATAGAAGGATAAAAGTTACAATCATACTATGTATATTGACTTTAAAAACGAAAATAATATTTCATCAATTAGACTCCGTTTGTTTCATTGAAAATAACTTCCATAAAATGATTTCTGAAAAATGATTTACTTTTCCAGAAAAGCTATTATTTTCTAGTGTTTGGAAGAATCTATTTAAAATATTTTTTATTGTTTGGTAGATTTCTTAAAAATATTTCATAAAAGTTGTTTCCAATTAAACAAACATACATTTGAGACTTTCTTATTTTTTTCATTGTTTAATTGAATTTATTTTTATCTATAATTTTATATTTTACATTGTTCCTGCATATATTAAAAATATTATGTTAAATTCAAATTCATTACAATGTCATTTTTTAATTACATGACTACTAAGTGAATATTTTTTATTTAAAAATATGACATCAATAAAATTGACAAAAAAAATTAACGATGTCAAAAATTGGACTTGATTTTCAAATTTGAAAAGTAAAGGGACAAATTCTTGAAAATAAAAGTACAAAAACTAAATTACAAATATGTGAAGTGTACATAGACTTATGACATATTTTAACCTTTATACTACAAAATATTTATTATTAATATATTTATAATTGTAATAAATATTTATTATTAAAATATTAAAATTGAATATTTTCAATAATATGTGAATAATATTATTTAAAAAAAATTATTATTAAAATAAAATTGAAATATTAAATAATTTATTAAAATAATAAATTATATTTATTATATTAATAATTTATTATATGACTAAAATATAAATAATTAAATATGTATGTTTAATAATATTGAAAAATATAATATTTTAAATATTTTCAAAAATAAAAATAAAATTTATTATCAATATAAAAATATTAAGCTTAATTTAAGTTAATTTTTATATAAAAATAAAATTATCTATAGATGAGCTATTTTTCGGAAAATGACTTACGCTTTTCAAAATGGTAAGTCATTTTACAGGAAAAATGGCTTATTTTACTTTGACCTATAAGTCATTTTACAGGAAAAAGGGCTTATTTTACTTTAACCTGTAAGTCATTTTCTGTTGACCAAACTATTTTTTGTGAAACAAACATAGGAAAATGCAAAAAATATTTTCCATAAAACCTTTTACATGTAAATAAACGGACCCTTAGTAAATGTTTTAATAGTTTAATAGATATTACTTCTATATATTTTCATAAGTTATATAATAAAGTTAATAAAATGGAACAACAAATAAATAATTTAGGAGAAGTAACTGAATTAGATTTGAACAACGAATCTAAAGATATTTTATCTAAAGTTAATAATAAATTAGAACAAGTTCATATCAATAAAAATATAGAACAAGAAATAGATTTAGGTCCTTTATATTATGGTAATAGTAATATAATATTAGGTTTGTTAGAAGAAGAATACACTTCCTCTGAAGAATCATCTACTAAAAATAAAAGATATATAAAATCTGAAAAACAGAAAAGAAATTTTACTTATCAACAAAAATATGACTTCCAATCTTATAAACAACTTATAGAACATTTGAAGAATAAATTTACTAAGACATCTGATAAAAATGAAAAAAAATAGAATATCTAAAACTTATAGAATAACTTTATGAAAAACATAAAGATTTATTTGTATTATTTAATTATCATTATATGCTAAACTATGATTCTACAGATGATAGTAGTAGTTCTAATAATTCTATAAACTTGGAAGATATAAAAGTTCAAGTTATAAATCTAATGAAGAAAATTCTTCAACAGATGAAGATGAAAATATAAACATACCCGAACCAATGGAAACTGATCAAACAGATCAAGATCCTAATGGAAAAAGAAAATTAAATTTGGATATTCTAAAATATGTTTATTTAAGATTCTTTAATAAAAAATATGAACAAGTTGAAAATATAACTAGAGTTTTTTATAATCAAACCGAAAATATTGCTACTAATGAAATAAAACTTGAAAATTTAGGAGTTGTCTACCCAACCAGTTCCACGTAGAATTAGACGATCTAAATAAAAGAAATGTTACTCAAGAAGGAATATAATTAGATCTTACAAATATTCATATAGCAGACCATGAGAAAACTATAGATGATTGGGCACACTGCCTAAGACAATAGTTGTAAACAACAACACTTGGTCAAAAGAAAATTTTTTAAATTATTTTGTTGGAACATTTCAAGAAGATGTTTTACGATTCCTAAGAAGATTTGAAGAACCGGAAAAAGAAAAAGAACAAAAAGGACAATTAATCAACCGGATTCAAACTCCCAAAGATGTATTAAAAGGATTAACATACATTCTAAAAATATAATTTTGTGGCTATACTGATAAAAAAGATCAAGATAGCCTATCTAGTTATGTGCTGTCAAAAATTAAATTATGTGATATTAAATATTTAGAAGATTTTTCTAAAAAAGTTCTTCATGAATATCAAAAATTAAAAAAATGAAAATATAGATTTTTGGAAAAAACAATATTTTCATAAATTACCACCACCATGGGATGAGATTTGTATACAAAAATACAATTCTTATTTAGAAAAACATAGCAAAATATTTGGTGTAGATTCAGAAACTATAGATTCTATAGGAAATAGGATTAATTTTACAAAAGAGAGAATAACTAGTTATTGTTTACAAAGTAAGGCTTATAAACAGGTTAAGCATAAACTAAGTGATAAACAATGTACAAAAGTCCTAAAAAATGAATGGGAATTTGGATGTAAATCAGTATGCCCTAATACTTATAAAAATTATAAAAAGAGAAGTTGTAACACCCTAAACCCGGCCTAAAAGTTTAGACTGAATCCCGGATGTCACATTGATCACCGAAGTGCTCGTAGGTAAATTTTTACAAAACAACTGATATGTCAAATCGTGATTTTTAATCGTTTAATAACCAGTCAGAAAAATTACAGTTAATATCGTGCATATATATAAGCGGAATAAAACTTAAAATAAAACGAATAAAACTTAAATCGGAATTTGTATCACAGTTTTATAAAACTTTACATTTAGAAACTGAATGACAAATAGAAACTAAAAATATAACTTATACTGAATTTTCACCAAGACTGTCCGAGACCTCCGCACACTAAGTCCAGCATTAAATTTCTGAGAAGATACTTGAAAAGGAAACACTAAGGGGGGTGAGCTACTCGAGCTCTGTGTGAATTCAAAATAAAACAAGAGACAGAAGAAAAACAAAATTCCAATCAGTTGCTCAACAGATCCTCAAATACTCACAGAGTCAGGAAGCATACTTGGGACTAATGTCCCAACAAAACACAACAATTAGAGCACACCGAAACTCAACACTAGCGCTGTGCAGACAAACAGAATACAGACAACCAATCTTATAGTCAGATATCATAGACAGATGCGTATGAAATGCAGTCAAGTGATAAAACCCACCCATCCAGCCAACACACCTCTCCGTCCCCCAATCACACCCCATAAGAGCTGTTTAAGCTCATCTAACCAAAACACACCACTTAGGACCTCGAAAGGCCCATCCAACCCCACACACCACATATGTGGACCAAGCCACTCAGATGTTAATACGCAGCAGAGCTAGCGTATGTGTTGTCTTGATGCAATACGATAATCTGGCAGATACAGATCTTGTTACTGATTATACTACGAATCGAGATAATAGTACGCAACAGTACGGTTGGCGTACCACAGCAGATAATGCGATAAATCACCGTACAATATGATACAGTAAAACTGCCAGATCAGATCAGAATCAGACTCCCTTCTCTTCACAAACCCCCAAAAATCCTTTACTTTATGTTGGTGTATGCATGAACACAAATTCAAAGAACAGAGACACTTAAATAGACGGTCAAACAGAACAGATATACAACACACCCTACAGACTAGATTCAGAATCATACATCACACACAATCATCACAGATATCGAGTCTTGAGCACCCTTACTAAACTTAGCTAAGGGTCGGAGCATACAAAAACACATTCTCGGATTAGAAATGCACTCAGAACCAATATAAGTGCCTTAGGACCACACACCCGAGTGCTCTAGCTGTGTGGAAATGCCTAGGCCGTGTGGGAGGTCAAAAGCCCATGTAAAAAGGGGTACACAGTTATGTAGCAGAGGTACACGTCTATGTGAAGAGAGGCGCACGACCGTGTGGCTAAGGCATACGCCTGTGTGGACCAGGGACATGGCCGTGGGAACAGGCCGTGTAACTCTCAGTCCATTTGCACTAAATTTGAGTACAGGGCTGACACAGCTGTGTAAGGGTCTCACACACTCGTGTGCCCACCAGACATGGCCGTGTGTCCACCAGACATGGGCGTGTATCCAAAACAAATGCTCGTGTGGGATCCCTAATCCCAAAATCAGCCACACAGCCGTATGGCACCAGATCACTCAAACTCTAATTCCCAAACTCACATGCCCGTATGCCTAGGGTATACGGCCGTGTGAAAATCGACTGCTTTCCCCAAATATACCACGTGGCCATGTGGCACTCAAAACAGCTCGAAAACCCTAATTCCTAATTCCACACGACCGTGTGAATAAGCACATGCCTGTGGGGCCGCCCATGTGGTTTCGAAACTGCCCTAAAATATCTTGAAATTGAGTTTTCCGGTCATTAAGTCGACCTTCAACTGATTGAACTCAAAACCGCACTAACTAAAGGGAGTCTCCATGCTATTCGACAATACCACCATACTTTACCAACCAAATTGCAAAAGCTACCAAGATTGTCACATTTTATCAAAAACAATTTTACAATTTGCGAATGAAATAGAAAAGTTCTGAAACCCACACTTGATTCAGCGACGACGGCGCGAAATTCTTCGATATATGTACGCAGTAAAAATCGTTACCCAAGAGACAGACAAAAAAATAAAAAAAAGCAAAACCCCAAAAAGAAAAAAAAAGAGAACGTGACTATCCTCAAATAAAAAAATAAAATAAAATCAATAACAAAAAATAAAACCAATATTTATTTTTAAACATAAAACAAATCCATTATTTAGCAATGTAAAAATATATTACTCAAAGAGCACTCATAAGGCTCGAACCCATAACCCAGAGACAAATTAACACACCACAAACCACTAGACCAGCAGGCCCAATCTGACACTTAAACGCGCGACTAAACACAATAGCACACCCTTGCCTCTGACCCTAACCACAAAACCCAAAACTTTTAGCCCCAAAATCCCGGGTGTTACAACTCACTCCTCCTTAAAAAAATTTCGTCCCCGAAATTTCCAACTAACGAAACAGTGGTATAACACAGGCTACACTACCACGCTCCCGCTGGGCACTCTAGCCAAGCAGAACCAAATCAAACCTAAGACCTCATACAGACACCCAGAACACTTAATCACTGAAGTAGATACACAATTATCCTATCACACATACAAACATTATCCAACGAGTAACCATCAATGTCATTCAAATCAACAACACATAGATTCAGAACAATCTACAACCATACCTGTCTCAATGTCGTCACGGACACTCCCTAATTCGATGCTCTGTGGACCCGCATCTAAGACACGCTCCCAACTTCTTCCAACAGTCGCCCGTATGGCACTTTTTACAGTGCCCACTAACTGATACGCTCGACCCATTACCAGAACTATTCGCACAGCCTTTTACCACACCCAACTGCGTTCTTATATGCTTCGTAGACTGAAGCTTCAACCTCAAAGGACTACGGTCTCTCTTCTTCCCACAATCCACACATTTATCTTGAAGCATTTCACTAGACTCTCTTATCCTAGCCTCGAACACTTTCTCTAATACTTCCCTTACTATCTGAGTCAATGCCTCAGTATCAAGCTCCGGGTTATCACTACCTAATGTTGGCAGAATTGCACTGTCCTCCAACTCTTGAATAAACACATGTTTCGGAGAAATAGACGGCTCCTCATGACCTTGTTTACCTTTAGAATCTATATCACTCCTGTGGCTAACTTAGGATATCTACACTTTCAGAAAGCAAACACAAAATAAGTATAAGAATCTACATTTCTAATCTTATGGTTTCGAATTTCTACTTAGACTAGCACCGGAGTCTCAGACAGTTTATTTTCGTAAAATATTTCCCAAAATACAAATAATTTCAACTTACTGTGGTAAAGTTTCTCAAGATTCCTTTTTAAAACACAGGCTAAATTTTTACAAACCTAGCTCTGATACCACTAAATGTAACACCCTAAACCCGACCTAGAAGTTTAGACCAAATCCCATATGTCACATTGATCACCAAAGTACTCGTAGTAAATTTTTACAAAACAATTGATACGTCAAATCGTGATTTTTAATCGTTTAATAACCAGTTAGAAAAATTACAGTTAATATCATATATATATAAGCGGAATAAAACTTAAAATAAAACGGATAAAACTTAAATCGGAATTTGTACCACAGTTTTATAAAAAGTACATTTTGAAACTGAATGACAAATAGAGACTGAAAATATAACTTATACTGAATTTTCACCAAGACTGTTCGAGACCTCTGCATACCGAGTCCAGCGTTAAAATTCTGAGAAGATACCTGAAAAGGAAACACTAAGAGGGGGTGAACTACTCGAGCTCGGTGTGAGCTCGAAATAAAACAAGAGACAAAAGAAAAATAAAATTCCAATCAGTAGCTCAACAGGTCTTCAAATACTCACAAAGTCAGGAAGCATACTTGGGACTAATGTCCCAACAGAACACAACAATCAGAGCACACCGAAACTCAACACAAGTATTGTGTAGACAAACAGAATTCAGACAACCAATCTTACAGTCATATCTCATAGATAGATGCGTATGAAATGCAGCCAAGTGATAAAACCCACCCATCTAGCCAACACACCTCTCCGTCCCCCAATCACACCCTATAAGAGTTGTTTAAGCTCATCCAACCAAAGCATACCACTTAGGACCTCGAAAGGTCTATCCAACCCTACACACCATATATGTGGACCAAGCCACTCAGATGTTAATACGCAGCAGAGCTGGCGTATGTGCTTTACAGAGTAATGCGGTAATCCATTTGTCTGATCTTATTGCGCTTATCTTGCCAGATTAGATAATAATATGCAAAGATGATTGACGTATATGCGATGCAAGATTTAAAATTGCCATACAATATGATGCAGTAAAACTGCCAGATCATATTAGAATCAGACTCCCTTCTCTTTACAAACCCACACAAAATCCTTTACTTTATGCAGGTGTATGCATGCACAGAAATTCAAAGAACAGAGACACTTAAACAGACAGTTAGACAGAACATATATGCAACACACCCCATAGACCAGATTCAGAATCATACATCACACACAATCATCACAGATACCGAGTCTTGAGTACCCTTACTAAACTTAGCTAAGGGCCAAAGCACATAAAAATACATTTTCGGATAAAAAACACACTCGGAACCAATATAAGTGCCTTAAGACCACACGCCCGAGTGCTCTAGCAGTGTGGAAATGCCTAGGCTGTGTGGGAGGTAAAAAGCCCGTCTAAAAAGGGGCACACAGCTGTGTGGTAGAGGCACACGCCTGTGTAAAGAGAGGCATACGGCCCTGTGACTAGGGGTGTGTAAAATTCGGGTAAAACCGAAAAAATTTGGTTAACCGACCGAATTCAGTTAATTGGTCGGTTAACCAAATTAATTCGGTCGGGGGTCAGTTAATAATTTTTTGAGTTTTCGGTTAACGGTTAATTTGTTCAAAACCTGTTTGAGACCGAATTTTTCTTTAACCTAAAAAATTAATAAATAAAATTATAATATATAAATAGCCCACTATTTACTCAAACCCAATCCAACATAAACCCAAATACTCAATCTAAGATATATTAATCCAAGTACCCAACCCAACCCAATTACCCAACCCAATCATAAAAATTACAAATAATTTCATAAATAAAAAAAAAACTAAAACTAAAAATAAAAATAAAAATAAAAAACATATAATTTTACACAAATAATTCAGTTAATTCGGTTAATTTGGTTAATTCAGTTAATTCGGTTAATTCGGGTAATTCGGGTAATTCGAGTAATTCAGTTAATTCGATTAATTCGGTTAATTTTATACTTATTTTAACCAAAAATTTAAAAAATATAATTTTTGATTAATTCGGTTAACCGACCGAATTAACCGACAAAATTTGGGGTCGGTTAATTTTTTGGAAAAAATTCGGTTCGGTTAACGGTTAAAAATTTTGAAGGGTCGGTTAATTTGGTTAATGATATTTCGGTCGGTTAACCGAATGAACACCCCCACCTGTGACTAAGGCATACGCTCGTGTGGACCAGGGACATGGCCGTGGGAACAGGCCATGTAACTTTTTGTCTATTTGCACTAAATTTGAGTACAGGGCTGACGCAGCCGTGTGAGGGCCTCACACGCCCGTCTGGGATCCCTAATCCTCAAATTAGCCACACGATCATGTGGTACCAAATCACTCAAACCCTAATTTCCAAACTCACAAGCTCGTGTGCCCAGGGTACACGGCCGTGTGAAAATCGACTATTTTCCCAAAATCGCCCACATGACTGTGTGGCGCCTAAAACAATCCAAAAACCCTAATTCCTAATTCCACACGGCCGTATGAACAAGCACCCACCCGTGGGGCCACCCATGTGGTTGCGAAACCGCCCTAAAATTGCTTGAAACGTAGTTTTCTGGTCATTGAGTCGACCTTCAACCAATGGAACTCAAAACCGCACTAATTAAAGGGAATTTCCACGCTATTCGATAGTACCACCATACTTTACCAACCAAATTTCGAAAGCCATCAAGATTGTCACATTTTATCAAAAATAATTTTACAATTTGCATATGAAATAGAAAAGTTTCGAAACCCACACCTAATTCAATGATGACGGTGCGGAATTCTTCGATATATGTGCGCAGCAAAAATTGTTACCCAAGAGACAGACAAAAAAATCAAAGAAAAAGAAAAACCCCAAAAAGAAAGAAAAGGGAGAACGTGACTATCCCCAAATAAAAAAAAATTAATAACAAAAAATAAAACCAATATTTATTTTTAAACATAAAACAAATCCGTTATTTAGCAATGTAAAAATATATTACTCAAAGCGTACTCACAAGGCTCGAACCCATAACCCAAAGACAAATTAACATACCACAAACCACCAGACCAGCAGACCCAATTTGACACTTAATGCACAACTAAACACAATAACACATCCTTGCCTCTGACCCTAACCACAAAATCCAAAACTTCTAGCCCCAAAATCTAGGGTGTTACAGAAATAGGAGATATAAGCTAGTTAGATGGAAACCTTGGAAAAATATAAAAAAAAAATCCAAGTAATAATAAAAAGAAATCTAGGTAATAATAAGAAGAAAATATTTATTTGAAGAAAAACTTTTAAAAATCCTAAAAAAATGTGATGAAGAAGTTCATATAGCACCAAATTGTCCCAATAAAGGGAAAAGTGTAAGAAAAATGATTAAAACATTTGAAGAAAAAAATTAAAAATATGTTCCGAAGAAGAAATAAATCTTGAGGAAATATTATACGAATTAATATCAAAAACAAATTCTGATACAGATAGTGAAGAATATATATTTATGTTTAATATAGGAAATAATTCTAATAATCAATTAGAAGAAATTCCTAATAATAAACAACAAGATCTAAAATTAGAAAATATAATTGGAGAAGAAAAAGGCTTTTCTAATGAAATGATAAAAGATATTAATAAAAATCATATTTATAAAGAGGAAATATATAAAATATCTAAATATAAAATCTAGTGTCAAAGATATATCGAAAAAATAAGTAGTAATACAGTTTCCAAAGATACTAGAGGAGGATTAACATAAATCTCACTATTTACTAAAGATAAAATTAAGAGGATTAAAATCTATTATAGATCCTTTGATAGAAGAATGTTTATGCCTTAGAATTTAGACAAAATTCAAAAATTCTAAAGTTAATGATTTAGCTAAAGATCTAGCAATCTGTTACCTTTCTATAAATATACTAATACAACAGAAGTAGAAATCAAAGAAATTAATGACAAAATTATTGAACTCTTTGAATTTGATAAAATTGCTACTGAAATACACCAAAATTGTTACATCTAATAGATCTATCAATTCCAAGAGATTGGATGATAGAAAGAATTAATAGTTCAAGTACATATAAACCAGTTAATACAATAGAATATGTGTTGTCTGGTGATAAATTATATTTTAAAAATATGAAAATAAAAGATACAAATGATAATATAGTTTTACCCTCAAATACTCAAATAAATGAAGATAAGGAAAATCCAAGTAGAAGTTCTATATCTTCAACACCAATAGGAATGAACACAGTTCATATTCCTATTTTCCTACAAAACCAAGTAGAAATTATGTATCTTAGAATGTAAGAAATACAAACTTCACTAATACTCCAACAAATGAAACTTGGAACAAGTGATGTTATTACACTCTTAAATTTCCAATCCAGAAAATATTACACATATTGAAAGTACATTACAATTTAGAGAATATAAAACATATTCTTTACATGCTTTACTAGATACTGGAGTTACAACTAGTAGTTGCAGAAAAAATGCTATTCCTTTAGAAAAATAGGTACCTATGAAGTATCCAATAAAACATAGGAATAGATGGTAACGAAACCATTATTCAATATAAAGCTAGAAATGAAACAATCTACATGAATAATGTAAGATTTGTGATACCTAAATTATTATGTTTTCCAAAAATGCATGGAGATATATTATTAGGAAATAATTTTATATATCAACATTTGTCATTTTCTATTGATAAAAATTTAATTATGTTATCTATAGAAAAAACTTCTATAGAAATACCATTAGTGGAAAACCATAAATTTGTATGTGACAAAAAATTTCTCACCACCAAGAAAAGAACAAATTAAACAACTAGAAACAAGCATGGTTGGTTAAAATATTAGATAATAATTTTAGTGAAGAATTAAAATTATGGCAAAATAGCCCAAGATATTATAGTATTAAATTGGAAAATCCCAATAAAATTATTAGAGTAAAACGTATGATCTATTCTAAACAAGATATAAAAGAACTTGATATACAAATTAAGGAATTATTAGAAAAAGGATTAATAGAAAAAACTAACAACCTTTATGGTTAGAAATAATGCAAAAATAAAAAAGAGAAAAAGCTAGGATGGACATTAATTATAAAAGATTAAATCAAAATATTATTTTTGATGGTTATTGTAATAGCCCAAATTTGCCCGGTCCCCTGCAATGAAATAAACAAATTTATAAATTAAATAAATAAAATATCCTTGTTAAAATGTCCAATTTACAATAAACAGGCCTAAAGGCCCGATAGCCCAAACTCGGTTACACTTGTAGCCCAACTGGTCTAAACCAGAATACCCATTAAACCTATACTCGGTTACCCCTTAAACCCTTAGCCCATGTACCCGAACTTGACCCAAATCAGTAAAGCCCAGTAAGGCCCAATCCCTAAACTGAATCAGGAAGGCCTAGGGTTTCAGAAATCCTAGGCGCCGCAAGCACTCCAACCTTTGCGCCTTTTTCATTTCGCGTCGTTTCAGGGACCCTCCATCGACGCCTCCATCAGTGCCGTGATTCCAGGCTTCGTATCACGCCGAAATCGGCGCACGAATCAATGCCAGTGCGCCATCATCAGCGCCCGATCATCGCTAATCTTCTCATCGTCACCTGCAAGAAAAGGGGAAAGAAGAACAACAGAAACGAATGCAAATATAGTAACAAATAAACTAAGGATTGTAAATATTTTTTTCAGAGGCTATAAAAGCCCGAATCAAGAGCGATCTAATGACAGTTTTTTTCATATACAGATATATGCAATAAAAAGACCCATAGTTGACTGAAGAAACAGAGGTGATTAGTTTTACTCTTTTTTTCTTTTTCTCTTTACAAATACATATGAATATCATAAAAAAATAAAATGAAAAGGCTTACTGACGGATTTGCATTGAAAAACGAAGCTCTTCAGCTTTCGGCCGCCGTACTCAGCGGGGTTAGCGACGACGCGTAGGCACGTGTGCCCGATGACCGGGGCTTGGCCTGACGGAGCCCGGAGGGCTCTTCTCTTCTTCTCTTTCAGAGAATTTTAAGGTTTTTTTTAAAAAACTAACTTAAAAAATGAAATTTTAGGTTAAAATTTGGCTTATATAGCCTTATGAAAACGATGTCGTTTTGCTTAAAACAATAAGCTTCAAAACGGAGGCGTTTCAAGGCTTAAGATCCGCGTGTTGACCCGTGACCCAGATAGGATCCGCGTGTTTTTATTTTAAGGGCAACTTACCCAATCGATCCTTCCGTATTTTTAAAATTTATAATTCCATTTTATTTTTATTTTAAATTGACCCCAATTTTTTACGATTAATTCAATCTAGTCCCAATGGCTATTAAAACCTATTCTGGGAACGACGTCGTTTTCTGGGATTAGGGCTAATTGCCCAGTGAGTCCCTCTGATTTTAATGCGCATTTCAACTATGCCCAAAATTTTTTTTATTTATTTGTAATTAACCCTAGATTTTTTTAAATAAATTCAATTTTAATCCTTTTTACATATATTTTATTTATTTTAAATACTATATGTATTATTTTTTATAAACATTAATTATATGTAAAATAGTATATATATTACTTTTCTTTATATATTATTTATTATATTATTTATATTATTATATATTATCATATATTTTATTATATGTTATACATTTTACTATATATATATATTATTCCATATATTATTTTTATTCTATCATAAATTATATATTATTTTATTATTCATAAATTATGTGATTTAAAATTTCTAAATTATTAATAAATAATATATATATATATATCATTAATAAATATTTAGTATTTAATCTTCTAAAATTTATTATAAAATTTTATTCCTATTCAGCATATTGTTATTTTTATAAATATATATTAAGCTACTACATTATATAGTATAATTTTTAAAGAATTATCCTTTATTAATTATATATTGTTTTAAATTTTTATTTAATCTTATCTTTTTCTTTTCTTTTGACTTTTGTTATATATTCCTAATTTATTTATTTTTGTATCATTTTATGTTTATTTAGTACTATTTTAATATGTTAATTGTATCTTATGAATTACTTGTTATTCTTATTTCATTTATTATTTCATATATTTGCATGGAAATTTATGTTGTTATTTTAAGTTATGTTTGCATGAAATATTATTGTATATATTATGTAATTTGTTTTGTTCTATTCATTATTCTTTATGTTGTATTTTGCATGGAATGATAATGTATGTATATTTACATTATTTACAATTATATGCATGAAATGTTAATGTATACTGTGTGATTTACGTCATTATTTATCATTTTCCATACTATATTTACATGAAATGTTAAAGTACGATAACTTAGTTTACTTAATATTGATCCTTTGTAATATGTTAAATACATCATTGCTTTAAAAAATATATATCTCATTTAATCCAAAAGAATTTTAAAAAAGAGAGGCAAT
The DNA here is from genome assembly GCA_025698475.1 of Gossypium anomalum. NCBI lineage: Eukaryota > Viridiplantae > Streptophyta > Magnoliopsida > Malvales > Malvaceae > Gossypium > Gossypium anomalum. The sequence goes on along the minus strand of CM046968.1, from coordinate 52,641,493 downwards.
GTTTTTGGTATTTAGGAATTCGGGAAGTAGTGCCCTAACATGCTGGGTTGCGATTTCCCGTCTGTCTAAATGTCTAAAGTATCCTTTTAAATAGGTTTCGTAAATCATGAGATGATTTCAATTACGAAAGATTAAGAATATTGTGTCCAATCATGCTGGATGTAATGTTTATACTCTTTTGGAGCGAAAGAACCTCTATTTTCAACAAATAATTATAGTTTTAAAAAAGGGATCTTGTTTCTAAATTCCTTCAAACTTTTGACATCAAGACAGAAAATTAACTTGGTACCAATTCTGGGCGTTGTGAGGGTGCTAATCCTTCCTCGCACGTAATCGACTCCCGAACCTATCTTCTCATGTTTTCGTAGACCAAAATGTTTTATAAGGTGATCCAATCACACCTAAAAAGGTTGGTGGCGACTCCCTTTTTTTTTCAAAAATATCACTTTTAAAAAGGAGGTTTCGACAGCTTGGCGACTCCACTGGGGAGGAATTATGAGAGTCAAGCCAAGAAATTGATTATTTTCTGTCTTAATGTCAAAAGTTTGGAAATTTTAAAAACATTGATCCTTTTTATATGTGTTTGCTGCATATGGTTGTTATCTTGTTGCTACACACACTGTATTTGCATGACCGCTGTGGTCACACCCTTAAGAGGGACTAAGAAGCTACGCTTTCATGAGGTTTTCACCTCCGTATGAGGCAGTGGATTGCTTTCGAGATACATCCATACCTATGTCTTCGTGAGATTTTCGTCTCCGTATGACCATAGGGAAATATGTCCCCCTAAACTGAACTTGGTCTATATGAGCCTATAATGGGTGAGGACCGAGGAATCTGCTGGTTCAGGTACCCTTGCTTTAGAACTAAAACTCATATAGTGAACTTTAAGTGCTTGCCCTAGGGAGAATAGTGATAGCCTTTAGTAAGCCACCCTTATAAGTGCTTGTTTATTATACTTTTTATATGATACTGACCTATTTTATTTTGCTATCATTGCATGTCACTCAACATTTAAAGGTGTCGATTCAAGGTTTGATTTCTAGATTAGAAAGTTTTGTAATGAGGAATGAATATCTTGATAAAGTGGAGGACAACGCCTGCTGTCATGCACAGTCGAGAAAACCAGATTAGAGAAAGGAGATAGTGTCACTGAGGGGTATACATCAGAGTTATGGGACTTCACTCATATTAATTCAACACAGAATGAGTTTCAGGAGTTGAGAGACATTTAGGCCCAATGGGATGACGAGGCTAAGCAGCTGTTCTACCAGGATTATGGAGATCTTCCCTATTTGCTAGACATTAAGGTGGATAAGCATATGTTTCGAGCTATGGTACAGTTTTGAAACCCTGCTTATAGTTGTTTTACATTTGGAGAGGTAGACTTAGTACCTACCTTGGAGGGGTATACGACCTTGCTTCGCTGTCCAAAAATTCAAGGTAACAAAACTTATGTTAGGGCTGCTAATCTCCCAACTTTCGTGAAGAAATTAATGATGATTACAAGGATGAGTAAACAGTGGGCTGCAGCTCGAATCCAACAAAAGGGTGAGGGTAAATGTATTCCGTGGGCAAGCTTAAGGGATCTAATATTGGTACACCCAGATGTGAAGAGGAGGGTTGATGTCCTGTCCTTAAGTATTTATGGTTTGGTGATTTTCCCAAAAGCTGTGGGACACATAGATGAGGCAGTAGCGGATTTATTCGATCGACTGGGTAAGCAGAATACACCTGTACCTGCAATCCTAGCTGAGACATTTAGATCTTTGAATGCATGTCGGAGGGTTGGAGAGGGAAGGTTCATCGGATGCGCACAGTTGTTGTTAGTTTGGCTCCACAATCACTTTTGGAAGGTTGATAAGGTTCCTTGCCGAGTGTTCTTTAAGGATTATTCTCCCTTAAAGGAAGCAGCAGCTACACCAATGAGGGATGACATTACAGAGGAAAGATGATAGAAATACTTCAGAACCTCCGAGAAGAAGATGTTATGTGGAAAGCCCCTTGGATGAATCCTAGCGAAATCCTTTATTGCTGCGGAAGCTTTGATTGGGTACCTCTTCCTGGAATTTGGGGAGTTGTTGGTTATGCACCGTTACTCGTCCTAAGGCAATACAAGGCAGAACAGTTTATACCGGCAACACAAGGGCTAGCTCAGAGTGATTTCTCATATAAGGGGGATCATTATAAGAAGAAGATTCGATAAATTTTCGAGGCTTGGAAGAAGAATTGCTATATGAAGATTCTGGCTAAAGGTCCGACGACAAATCTTGAATACAAAGGGTGGTTTAGTAAGAGGGTCAATGATAATATCTCTAGACCAAGTTTGGAGGCTACTCGATCGATGGAGGAGAATTTACGAATGATTCCATCAGAGTTAGAGGTCAGAAAGCAAGAGTTCAAAAGGAAGAATTTTGAGCTCGGAAGGAAGATAGAGAGGCTTGAAAAGGAAAAGATATACCTAATCTTAGACGTCGACATTCAGAAAATCGAGGTCAAAAAAGTGAGGAAAGAAAAAAGGAAGATTGAAGAAGACCGAGATGACTTGAAGACACAATATAAGAAGACACAGCTATCAATGAAGAGAGCTGGATTAGGGAAGTCTTCAGAACAGTGGCAACAAGAGATTCAAGAAGAAAAAGCCAAAGTTGAGTATTGGAAGAAGAAGTTCCAAGAGATGCAGGCGCAGAGTCTATCCTTAGAGAAAGAGAATCAAGGATTAAAAGCTAAGGTGACTGAGCTCGGACGATCTCTTTATCATCACCGGAGCTGTAATTTTACGGTCGAGTTAAAGGCAAGTCTGAACAGAATCGAGGAAATGAAGCACAATATTGGAGCGTTGGAAATAGCACTGCAGAGCTGTGAGCTACGGATTGAGCAGCTCGAGGCAAGGGAAGGACATTGGAAGGGAGATCTTCACCATTTTCAGGATCAAGTCGGAGATAGAGAATATCTCATGGGAGAAGCCATAGTCCAGATTCGAGAGGTTGCCGATCATTTGCAAGACCTGGCAGCGCAAGCTAATGTATTAAGTACAAAGTATGAGTTAGTGTCCGATAGAGGTCTAGAGTTAGCTTCATTATTGGATAGGGTTAAAACTTTAGACCTGAGGGCAAAAGCGTATTTGTAATCCATTTTGTGTAAAGATTTTTGTTTTTTAAATAACATTTTCCAAAAGAAATTGAATCAGAATCGATATCCTTTTGCATTCATGCATCTGCATCGCATCGCATCATATGCATTCAAATTTATAGAAAGACCCTAATTAGTTAAAATTATTATGGAGAAAGAGAGAGGGAGAGAAAGGAAAATCTGGAAGCAACACATCCTTACAGTACACACGCTAAGACAAAGAATATGGCTCAAAGACTTGAGCAGATTCAGAAAGTAATGCAAGAGTAATTGCAGGAACAATTGGCAAAAATCCAATAAGAGATGAAGGATCAAATGTTGGAGGCTCAAAGGAATATGATGGTTGAGATGGCTCAGCTGCTGAAGGGGGCAACGGATAAAGGAAAGGCCCTATGACCATCACTGAAGAAGATGATGAGGATCATCCTCCGGGTTTTACTCCACCCCATATGCAAACTCAGCCTGAAGCATATCCTCGAAGGCCGTCTATTACAATAAGGCCTCAACATGGGCAAGTTGATGCTGGAATACCTATGAACTTTCAAACTGGCTCGGGATTTAACCCAGGAGATAACCCTACCAATCCAGTCATCCCTGATTTAGATGTAGCTGAGAGGGAGGAGATGAGGCTCGAATCATTAAGGCAATTAGAGGAATGTTGTAGATGGTTAGAGGAGAAATTTAAGGCATTGGAAAACGCTGATAATCGTCAAGGAATTGATGCCAAAGACTTGAGTTTGGTCCTAGATTTGGTGCTTCCCAATAAGTTCAAAATGCTAGAATTTGAGAAGTACAATGGGACTACTTGCCCTGAGGCCCATATTACCATGTTTTGTAGACAGATGACTGGCTATGTAAACAATAATCAATTATTGATCCATTGTTTTTAGGATAGTTTGGTTGGGGCAGCGGCTAGGTGGTATAATCAATTGAGTCACTCAAGGATCGATTATTGGAGAGACTTAGCGCAAGCTTTTATGCAGCAATTTAATCATGTGACTGACATGACTCCTGATAGAATCACTTTGCAGAACATGGAAAAGAAGCCTAATGAAAGTTTTAGGCAATATGCACAGAGGTGGAGGGAGGTTTCCATGCAAGTTCAACCACCACTCTTGGAGAAAGAAACTACTGTGCTGTTTATTAACACTTTGAAGGCCCCATTCATTACTCACATGATTGGAAGTACCACTAAGAGCTTTGCTGATATAGTTATGGCAGGAGAAATGATTGAGAACGCCATAAGGGGTGGCAAGATAGAGGGGGAAACTGCTAAAAGATCAGCCCCAAGAAGGAAAGATAATGAGGTGAACAATACGAGTAGTTATAATTCAAAAGCGATTATGGTTAGTCAACCCAGAGTAACTACAGTTAGGCAACAGGATTCTCAAAAGCAGGGATATGGTTCGAGACAAAATTCTAAGAAGGTCTCATTTACGCCTATTCCAGTAACATATCGGGAGCTTTATCAAAGTTTTTTTAATGCGCATGCAATAGCTCCTTTTCATTTGAAACCTCTGCAACCTCTATACCCTAAATGGTACGATACAAACGCCAAATGTGAATACCATGCAGGGATATTGGGGCATTCGATCGAGAATTGTACTGGCTTTAAAAAAGTAGTGGAAAGACTTATCAAGATGGGGGTTGTGAAATTTGACGACACCCTTAGTAATGAGAACCCATTGCCAAATCATGGTGATCAAGAGGTAAATGCAGTTGGGGACACTGGTATGAGAAGGATTAAAGAGGGCGTGGCCAAGGTGAGAACACCGATGAAAGTGATTTGGGAAGAAATGGTGAAAAGAAAGATGATAATCTCTAAAGAAAGGAATAGAGGAGTGAGGGACTACTGCAAGTTCCATGCTGAAGAGGGACACGAGATCCAGGAATGTAACGAGTTTAAGGCCTTGGTACAAAGCCTTATGGATAATAAGGAGCTGGAATTTTATGAAGCTGGCTCAGATGAAGGACATATATACACATTAAAAAGCGGACCGAATAATCAAAACCGGCCAAGGATTATTATTTCTTTACCAAGAAATAATAAAGTTGAAATACCAACAATACCGAAAGTTATTATTCATAAAACCGTTTCCTTTCCTTATAAAGATAACAAGAGGGTACTCTGGAATTATGACTGCGATGTGACAATGCCGGAGAAAGAATATATAGCTAGTGCTTTTAAGGAGGCTCAAGATGAGGGTTCTTACACACGTAGTGGGAAGCGTTATGATGTAGAAGGTGTCAGAGTCGAGCCCTCAAAAGCAACAGCCTTTGACAAAGGAAAGGGGGCTGAAATACTGGTTAATAAGCCAGTGAAGGAAGAAGAAGCCAGAGAATTTCTAAAATTCTTAAAACACAGTGAGTACAGCGTGGTTGAACAATTGCGCAAACAACCAGCTCGCATATCAGTGTTGGCTTTGCTTCTAAGTTCAGAGGTATATCGGGAAGCATTAATGAAGGTGCTCAATGAGACTTTTGTTACTAATGATATATCTGTCAATAAGTTGGATCGATTGGTTAGTAACATAAGTGCCGATAATTTCATCTATTTCAATGAAAATGAAACCCCACCTGGTGGCATGAGATCAGCTAAAGCTTTACACATCAGCACTCGTTGTAAGGGGTATACATTGCCAAGTGTGCTTATTGATAATGGATCAGCCTTAAATGTCTTACCATTATCCACATTAAACAGATTACCCATAGACAGTTCTCACATGAAAACATGCCGTAATGTAGTGAGAGCATTCGATGGTACGGAGAGAAAGGTCATGGGAAGAATTGATATTCCTTTGATGATCGGGCCAAACACTTATGGGGTGGACTTTTTAGTGATGGACATCAAGCCCTCTTACAATTTCCTGTTAGGGAGGCCTTGGATACATTCGGCAGGAGCAGTGCCTTAATCTTTGCACCAGAAATTGAAGTTAGTAGCTGATGGATGGCTAGTCACCATAAAAGTGGAAGAAGACATTATAGCGACAGTTACCAGTGACGTACCCTATGTAGAAGCAGACGAAGAGGCCATTGAGTGCTCTTTTCGTTCATTAGAATTCGTTAATGCAACATTCCTTTCAGAGGGGAATAAGGTGCAGGTGCCTAGGATATCCAGACCTACAAGAATGGGTTTGCAAATGACAATGGGGAAAGGAGCCTTGCCAGGAAAAGGATTGGGAAGATATCTTCAAGAAGGGATTCAAATTCCAGAACTAAAGGAGAAGAGAGACCGTTTTGGCTTGGGTTACAGGCCAGATCACAAGCAAAGGAGGAATGAAATAGAGAAGCATCAAGAAAGAAGAAGGGTGCATTTAAGTGGAAGAGAAGTAGACTGGAAATTGATGGCATTCCCTCATATATCCAAAACTTTTATATCAGGAGGGATAATTCACCCTAAGGAAGGGTTGCTTGAAAAAGGAAGCTATTACATCAATGCTGTACATAATGAAGAGTTTGGACAAGGAAACCTTGAGGGCATTCGCCCTTACGAACCGGGAAGCTCTTTAAAAAATTGGGTTGTAGAAGAACTTCCTGTAGTTTTTAAAGATTTTTCAGAGTAATTTTCAGAACACTCTTATTGCTCTAAATCCTAGGAGTAGTAAGATTTCGTTTGTAAAATAGGCTCATGTTCGGATGTTTGCATTTCAATAAAACTCAACTTTTGTTATCAATTCAAGTGAATATTCTTTTATACCGTTCAATATTCTTTGGACCTTTAAATTCTTTTAAAATTTTCCATTTCATTCATAATATATAAATAAACATTCCTAAAATTCATTCATTCTTTGTATATTCTTTCGTATCCCGCAGGTTCCTAGATATCAATGACATGAGCACTGATACTACAAATCCTAGATTCTCTTTTGAGCAAGACATGTGTTTAGAAGAACTTCAGGATTTTGAAGATGACAAGGATTGTGATATGTTTCCAGATCTGTTGAGAATGGTGAAACAAGAGGAGAAACAAATCCTACCCCTTGGGAAAGAGGCAATAGAGAATATAGCCTTGGAGGAGGGGAAAGAGGTGAAAATCGGCACACATATTGCTAAGGAAACAAGACAAGGCCTTGTTGAACTGCTACGTGAATTCAAAGATATCTTTCCATGGTCATATCAGGATATACCGGGACTGCATACTGATATTGTGGTATATCGTCTTCCTATAAGACAAGATTGCAAGCCAGTTCAACAAAAATTGCGAAGGATGAGGCCTGATATTGTGCTGAAAATAAAAGAGGAAGTCAAGAAGCAGTTTGATGCTAGATTCCTACAAGAAGTTAAGTACTCAGAATGGGTGGCTAATATTGTGCCTATCCCTAAGAAGGATGGGAAGGTACGAATGTTTGTTGACTACAGAGATTTAAACAAAGCTAGCCCGAAGGACAATTTTCATTTACCACACATTGACACTTTGGTAGACAATACAGCGGGATATTCGTTGTTCTCCTTTATGGATGGTTTTGCGGGGTACAATCAGATAAAGATGCATCCTGAAGATATGGATAAAACCACCTTCATAACGTTGTGGGGCACCTTTTGTTACAAGGTAATGCCCTTTGGGCTAAAGAATGCAGGAGCAACATGCCAAAGGGCTGTGGTGACTTTATTCCATGATATGATGCACAAAGAGATTGAGGTGTATGTTGATGATATGATTGCCAAATCTCGAACAGAGAAGGAGCATATCAAAGTCTTGAGGAAGTTGTTCCTGAGATTAAGGAAGTTTCAGTTAAAGTTTAATCCGGCAAAGTGCACCTTCGAAGCTAGGTCGGGGAAATTACTAGGCTTTGTGGTCAACGAAAAGGGAATAGAAGTTGATTCAGACAAAGTTAGAGCCATACAAGATTTGCCTCCGCCACGTACTCAGAAGGAAGTTCGGGGTTTTCTTGGAAGGTTAAACTATATTGCTCGGTTTATTTCACAATTAACAGAGAAATGTGATCCTATATTTTACCTTCTTAGAAAACAAAACCAAGGTACTTGGGATGAAGAATGCCAAAATGTCTTTGATAAAGTCAAGTAATACTTGTTAAATGCTCCAGTACTATCTCCACCTAGTCTAGATAGACCATTAATTCTGTACTTATCAGTGTTTAGTAATTCTATGGGATGTGTGCTTGGTCAACATGACGAGTCAGGAAGAAAAGAGAAAGCGATATATTACCTCAGTAAGAAATTCACTGAGTGTGAAATGAGATATTCGCCAATTGAAAAGTTGTGTTGTGCTTTGATTTGGACAACTCGAAGGTTGAGGCAATATATGCTATATCATACGACTTGGCTAATTTAAAAACTTGATCCATTAAAGTACATGATAGAGTCAACAGCCCTAAATGGAAGAATGGCAAGGTGGCAAGTATTGCTTTCAGAGTTTGATGTAGTCTATGTGAGTCAAAAGGCTATAAAAGGAAGCGCGATAGCAGAATTTTTGGCTAGCAGAGCTTTAGAAGATTATGATCCATTGAGTTTTGATTTCCCTAATGAGGAGTTGATGTATGTGGCAGCTATCGAAGAATATCCATGGAAGCTGAACTTTGATGGCGCATCCAACGCGGTAGGAAATGGGATTGGGGCAGTCTTGGTATCACCAAATGGTGATCATTATCCATTTACATGTAAATTGGATTTTGACTGTACGAACAACATGACTGAATATGAACCATGCATCATGGGGATTCGAGCGGCCAAAGAGTGAAAAATTAGAACTCTGGAAGTATATAGAGACTCTACGTTGGTAATATACTAGCTTAGGGGTGAATGGGAGGCAATGGACCCTAAATTGATTAATTATCGAAGGGTAGTTTTAGAGTTACTTGAAGAGTTTGATAATGTCACTTTCAATTATCTCCCACGGGACAAAAATCAGATGGCAGATGCTTTGGCAACATTAGCTTCCATGATTAAGGCAAATAAACAAGAGGATGTGAGACCAATTCAGATAAGCATTTATGAAGTTCCAGCTCATTGCTGTAACATCGAAGAAGAGGAAAAGGATGACCATCCTTGGTATCAAGATATATTACGGTATGTAAGAAATTGTGAATATCCTGAGCAGGCAACTGAGAATGACAAAAGAACTTTGAGGAGGTTATCCTACGAATATGTGCTAGATGAGACATCCTTTATAAAAGAAGAAAAAATCAGGTACTTTTAAGATGCGTCGATGCTATAGAAGCTAGACAAATCTTGGAGGAAGTACATGAAGGTGTTTGTGGGACACATGCTAATGGCTTTACGATGGCAATGCAAATCATGAGGTTTGGATACTATTGGTCTACTATGGAAGGAGATTGTATCAGTTATGCTAAGAAAAGTCATAAATGCCAGATATATGGGGACAAAATTCATGTACCACCTTCACCCTTACATGTTATGACTTCTCGATGGCCCTTTTCCATGTGGGGCATGGATGTCATCGGGCCAATATCACCAAAAGATTCGAATGGGCATCGTTTCGTTTTCGTGGTCATTGACTACTTCATGAAATGGGTAGAGGCCGCTTCATATGCTAGTGTCACCAAGTCGGCAGTAGGTCGTTTCTTGAAAAAGGAAATTATTTGTCGGTATGGGATACCTGAGAGGATCATATCAGACAATGCATTAAACTTGAACAACAGCACGATTACGGAAGTCTACAGCCAATTCAAGATCAAACATCATAATTCATCTCCATATCGCCCAAAGATGAATGGGGCAGTGGAAGCTGCCAAGAAAAACATCAAGAAGATAGTGGGGAAAATGACTGAGACTTACAGAGATTGGCATGAGAAATTACCATTTGCACTCCTAGCTTATTGAACGTCAGTCAAAACCTCTACTGGGCCAACTCCTTTCTCGTTGGTTTATGGGATGGAGGCAGTGTTACCCATTGAAGTGGAAATACCTTCTCTTCGAATTTTGTCAGAGATAAAGCTGGATGAAGCAGAATGGATTCAATCGTGGTATGACCAATTGAAGAAAAGAGACTAAGGGCTATTCGTCATGGTCAGATGTATCAGAAGCGAATGATGCGAGCTTATAACAAAAGAGTTCATCCAAGAGAATTCCACGAAGGGGACCTTGTATTGAAAAAGATTCTTCCCATACAGAAGGAATTTAGAGGAAAATGGATGCCGAATTGGGAAGGACCGTATGTTGTAAAGAAGGCTTTCTCTGGAGGTGCACTGATTTTGACAGAAATAGATGGGAAAAGTTTACCCAATCCAGTGAATTCAGACTCATTCAATAAGTACTTTGTCTAAAGAGAAGGGAAGCAAAGGTCAAAACCCACAAAGGGCGCTGTGGGACTTCTAAAAAAAAAAATGGAGAGGCCAAGGTGAAAAGCCGCAAAGGGCGCCTTGAGACCAAAGGGGTTTTGAGTTGAAAACCTGAAAGGGCTACTCAAACTTCGAGAAGCATGCAGTGACCTTACTATACCAGATTTGACGAGAAGTGGAGTGTGTTACATACTCAGGCATCAACAAAGTATTTTGGATCTCCTAAACACATGTTAAACTCAAAACAGTCTTCATGGAATTTGTATACAGAAGCCCAAGCTGCGATATGTTGGACATCGAATTTTTATTCTGTTTACTATCTTTGGATTCTTTTTCTTCTCAAAGATATGTTCTCTGATTAATTTCCTATTGTATTCTAATAATTTATCTAATTATTCTCAAGATCAAATTATTTTTTCTTCCAAAGTATGTTGCATTGAAATAATGATTGATGAACTAAACATTTTTACAAATGAAGTTTTGTATATTACTCTGGAAATCTTTAAGAGAATACAAGAAACTAAAACAGAACATTTGTTTGAAGAATTCCCATGAGTGAGGGTCAGATATATTCGAGAAAATTTCTTCAGTCCAAAGGGTAATTGGACAAATGATCTAATTTTAGGAGAGGATCGTCTCCAGCAGGTCGTAACATTCGGAGAATGGTACAATAGGACCAATCTAATTCAAAACATAGGAGCAGAGTATGATTGATACTTTGAGTAAAATAAAGGTGGAACTTTGATAAGTGAGTAAGTAAAGACGTCTGAAATAGGAGTCATTTTCTTAACATCTTGCATCATAGTATGTCTATTTAGGAGCATTTGACTCATTTCAATCATGGTACCCTAATCATTAGGCATAAGTACATGCGCCTTCTACAGGTTATGTCCCTTAGGGGATAATGTAGATCACCGGTGATAGATTTGGCGTCTCTGTATTAGATGGGAAGCAGATCGAAGAAGCACATCTGGCGTCTCTGTATTGACAGAGAGCAAATCAAAGATAGCTGATTTGACGTCTCTGTATTAGACAGGGAGCAGATCGAAGAAGCACATCTGGCGTCTCTGTATTGACAAAGAGCAGATCAAATATGGCTGATTTGGCGTCTCTGTATTGACGGAGAGCAGATTGAAGAAAGCATATCTGGCATCTCTGTATTGACAGAGAACAGATCAAATATAGCTGATTTGGCGTCTCTGTATTAACGGAGAGCAGATCGAAGATAGCTGATTTGGCATCTCTGTATTAACGGAGAGCAAATCGAAGATAGCTAATTTTGCGTCTCTGTATTAACGGAGAGTAGATCGAAGAAAGCACGTCTAGCATTTCTGTATTGACAGAAAGCAAATCGAAAATAGTTGATTTGGCGTCTCTGTATTAGGCGGGGTGCAAAATAAGGATATCAGCATGGCGTCCCTGAGTTTGTGGAAAGCAGATTGAGGACCATGAGGTCAGGACTCGATAAAACCGGGGCAGATTTGGTCCTTTTATAATCTTTGCTCTATTCCTGTTACACAGTAATAAACAAAGAGGGGCAGTTGTAATAGCCCAAATTTTCCCGGGCCCGTGCAATGAAATAAACAAATTTATAAATTAAATAAATAAAATATCCTTGTGAAAATGTCCAATTTACAATAAATAGGCCTAAAGGCCCGATAGCCCAAACTCGGTTACACTTGTAGCCCAACTGGTCTAAACCAGAATACCCATTAAACCTATACCCGGTTACACCTAAAACCCTTAGCCCATGTACCCGAACTTGACCCAAATCAGTAAAGCCCAGTAAGGCCCAATCCCTAAACTGAATCAGGAAGGCCTAGGGTTTTAGAAACCCTAGGCGCCACAAGCACTCCAACTGTCGCGCCTTTTTCATTTCGCGTCGTTTCAGGGACCCTTCATCGATGCCTCCATCAGTGCCGTGATTCCAGGCTTCGTATCGCACCGAAATCGGTGCACGAATCAACTCCAGTGCGCCATCATCTCTCATCGTCACCTGCAAGAAAAGGGGAAAGAAGAACAGCAGAAACAAATGCAAATATAGTAACAAATAAACTAAGGATTGTAAATATTTTTTTCAGAGGCTATAAAAGCCCGAATCAAGAGCGATCTAACGATAGTTTTTTTCATATACAGATATATGCAATAAAAAGACCCACGGTTGACTGAAGAAACAGAGGTGATTAGTTTTACTCTTTTTTTTCTTTTTCTCTTTACAAATACATATGAATATCATAAAAAAATAAAATGAAAAGGCTTACTGACGGATTTGCATTGAAAAACGAAGCTTTTCAGCTTCCGGACACCGTACTTGGCGGGGTTAGCGACGGCGCGTAGGCGCGTATGCCCAATGACCGGGGCTTGGCCTGACGGAGCCCGGAGCCCGGAGGGCTCTTCTCTTCTTCTCTTTCAGAGAATTTTAAGGTTTTTTTAAAAAACTAACTTAAAAAATGAAGTTTTAGGTTAAAATTTGGCTTATATAGCCTTACGAAAATGGTGTCGTTTTGCTTAAAACAATAAGCTTCAAAACGGCGTCGTTTCACGGCTTAAGATCCGCGTGTTGACCCGTGACCCAGATAGGATCCGCGTGTTTTTATTTTAAGGGCAAATTACCCAATCGATCCTTCCGCATTTTTAAAATTTATAATTATATTTTATTTTTATTTTAAATTGACCCTAATTTTTTACGATTAATTCAATCTAGTCCCAATGGCTATTAAAACCTATTCTGGGAACGACGTCGTTTTTTGGAATTAGGGCTAATTGCCCAGTGAGTCCCTCTGATTTTAACGTGCATTTCAATTATGCCCAAAATTTTTTTTATTTATTTGTAATTAACCCTAGTTTTTTTAAATAAATTCAATTTTAATCCTTTTTACATATATTTTATTTATTTTAAATACTATATGTATTATTTTTTATAAACATTAATTATATGTAAAATAGTATATATATTATTTTTCTTTATATATTATTTATTATATTATTTATATTATTATATATTATCATATATTTTATTATATGTTATACATTTTACTATATATATATATTATTCCATATTTTTTTTTATTCTATCATAAATTATATATTATTTTATTATTCATAAATTATGTGTGATTTAAAATTTCTAAATTATTAATAAATAATATATATCATTAATAAATATTTAGTATTTAATCTTCTAAAATTTATTATAAAATTTTGCTCCTATTCAGCATATTGTTATTTTTATAAATATATATTAAGCTACTACATTATATAGTATAATTTTTAAAGAATTATCCTTTATTAATTATATATTGTTTTAAATTTTTATTTAATCTTATCTTTTTCTTTTCTTCTAACTTTTGTTATATATTCCTAATTTATTTATTTTTGTATCATTTTGTGTTTATTTAGTACTATTTTAATATGTTAATTGTATCTTATGAATTACTTGTTATTCTTATTTCATTTATTATTTCATATATTTGCATGGAAATTTATGTTGTTATTTTAAGTTATGTTTGCATGAAATATTATTGTATATATTATGTAATTTGTTTTGTTCTATTCATTATTCTTTATGTTGTATTTTGCATGGAATGATAATGTATGTATATTTATATTATTTACAATTATATGCATGAAATGTTAATGTATACTGTGTGATTTACGTCATTATTTATCATTTACCATACTATATTTACATGAAATGTTAAAGTACGATAACTTAGTTTACTTAATATTCATCCTTTGTAATATGTTAAATACATCATTGCTTTTAAAAAAATATATCTCATTTAATCCAAAAGAATTTTAAAAAAGAGAGGCAATGTTTTTGGTATTTAGGAATTCGGGAAGTAGTGTCCTAACATGCTGGGTTGCGATTTCCCGTCTGTCTAAATGTCTAAAGTATCCTTTTAAATAGGTTTCGTAAATCACGAGATAATTTCAATTGCGAAAGATTAAGAATATTGTGTCCAATCATGCTAGATGTAATGTTTATACTCTTTTGGAGCGAAAGAACCTCTATTTTCAACAAATTATTATAGTTTTAAAAAAGGGATCTTATTTCTAAATTCCTTCAAACTTTGACATCAAGACAGAAAATTAACTTGGTACCAATTCTGGGCGTTGCGAGGGTGCTAATCCTTCCTCGCACGTAATCGACTCCCAAACCTATCTTCTCATGTTTTCGTAAACCAAAATGTTTTATAAGGTGATCCAATCACACCTAAAAAGGTTGGTGGCGACTCCCGTTTTTTTTTTCAAAAATCTCGCTTTTAAAAAGGAGGTTTCGACAGTTATTTTATTCTAAGAAAAGATGTTTTAATTAATCAAGATAAACAAGTAGAATATTTTAGTAAATTTGACTGTAAATCGAGATTCTGACAAATTATGCTAACAGAAGAATCCAAACCTTTAATAGCTTTTAGTGCACTCAATGGATGTTACCAATGGAAAGTGACGCCATTTGGATTATGTAATGCACCACAAATATTCAAAAGATGGATGGATTATATTTTTAATAAATATAACAAATTCTGTGTAGTTTATATAAATGATATTTTGATTTTTTAGATACTCTGAAATTACATAGAAAACACTTAAGTATTATTTCTCAAGAATTCATAAAACATTGAATCATATTAAACCCTAAGGAAATAGAGCTAGAAAAAACAAAAATAGAATTTTTAGTATTAAAATTATCTGCAGATGGTCTTAAACAACAAGATCATATTATATTAAAAATAAAAGAATTTCTTGAAAAGGATGAAGATAAAAAGTAGATTCAACAATTTCTAGGAATTATAAATTATGAAAGAAATTTCTTTCCAAATTTAGAAAAAAAAGGTATGTTATATGAATTTTTTTTAAAAAAAAAGGATAAACCCTTTTTATGGTTTAAAACAGACTTGGAAATTATAAAGAATTTAAAATCTGAAATAAATCAAATTCTTATTTACCTACAGGAGATAATTTAATTTTGGAAACAAATGTCTCACAAAATCATTGGTGATGTATTTTAAAAGCAAAAACAATAAATAATGAAGAATTAATATGCGGATATAGTTTAGGAAAATTTAAACCAAATGAAATTAATTACGTCATATTTGAAAAAGAATTATTAGCTATAAAGAAAGGAATAATTTTTTTTTATATATTTAGCACCTGAAAAATTTATCATAAAAACTGATAATCAGGCAGTTAAACATTTCCTTACTAATAAAAGTTTGGAAACTGTACTAAGAAGAATTAGATGGTATAATGAATTATGTACTTTTAATTTTGAAATTTTATATGTCAAAGGTACTGGCAATATTATTGCTGATTATCTTAGCAGGACTTATGGATAGAAGTAATGTAACACCCCTATACCCGGTCTGACTGTATGGACTTGGTATAAGACTATTACATTTGATGCCAAAGCGGTTTTGGCTAGACATTTTATAATTCAATCATTCATATATAGTGTATTAACTTATTTAACCTAAAAATTATTAATATAAACATCCGAGATTATTAATGGATGTTCGATTGCGTTTGGAAATGATTTAAAAAAATTATTTTTATTCAAAATAGGGGCAAAATATCGATACTTAAACAAAATGTATCGATACCTTATGAAAGGTATCTATACCAATGCACAAAATCAATACCAAAATAGCATTCTGGAACTCCAAAAATTCAAGTTTTGATGAATGTATCGATACCTTAGGCCTAGGTATCGGTACCTAGGCTTCAATATTGATACCCACCTAAAAAACAATACCAAAATTGCTTTTTGTTTCAGAAAAAAATTGATTTTTGGGTCAAGGTATCGATACCTTACCCTCAAGTATCGATACCTTGCGTTATAATAACATAAAAATAGATGGAGATTGCTAAAAAGCCCCTTGAACTAATTCAAAACATTCAAACACTTCCAAACCAATTCAATTAACCTTAAACTCATTAAGATTCACCACAAAAACCATATAATAACATCATATATGCATGCATATGTTAAAATATTATAAGTTCCTTTCAAAAGCTAACAAAATATGCCATTAGATCACCAAAATAACAAGGTTTCCAAAGTTTGCATTTTAGTCCATTGCCTCTTGGAATGGTGATGAGATGGGATGCACTCGACCTTGATATTAGCCCAATCGGATCTACTGTACCTAAGCGTTAGAGAATTAATACGGTAAGTTTGTGAAGACTTAGTAAGAACTTCAAGATTTTTAAAATCTACTACTAATAAAAATATAAAACAAAATTATATCCATTTTATAGACATATAATTCATATCAAATTAGTCCCTAGAGTTCAACATTTTTCTAAAATCGTACTTACCGTTACTTACCGTTATCCATTAATTGATAATAGCTGAATTACGACACTGTAGCCTAATGTAGACTAGCTGAACACTTAGGATATATAGAAATAAATTGACAATGCATTGTTAATGCATATCATATATCACTAAGCACAAAGTGCAAATAACGATAAGCACCGAACTGCAAAATAATAATGATAAGCACCAAAGTCCAAATAACGATAAGCACCAAAGTGCAAAATAATAATGATAAGCATCAAAGTGCAAATTTTACAATGATAAACTGTAACACCCCAAACCCGGCCTAGACGTTATAGCCGGATCCGACGTGCCACATCGAAACGTTCAAAACATTTTATATTGTTGATCTAGAAAAAAAAACTTAGTGTTTTAAAAGATAATTTCGTTATAGGTTAAAGTGAATGGAAGCTGCGCACCAGGTAGGATTCAAGAAAAGAGGAGGTGAGTCAATTAGACTGCTTAAGTACCTAGCTCTTCCATGATCCAATCCTAGACATGCTCACATCCATTGCCACACTTTAAGCTTATTACTTGTCCACGAACAACAAATTAAGTTTTAAGTCTATTTAAAATATTTATATCCTTTGAAAACATTTACGTTGCGGAAGCTTTACTCGGTTATCGTGATATTTTAAAAAATAAGTAACTTTTATAAAACGCGCCCTAGAGCTAACCAATTTAATGACCCAAAATATTAAGAATAATAAAAAGAGCGGCCTTATTACAACTTTAACCAGAATAAAAATAATCAAAATAATAAATGTGAAACTTATTTTAAAGAAAACAAAACTTAATCTTCGTGGCCACTCTGAATCCCGCCCAGCTCCAAGTCCATCGATCTAAGGCTCCCCTGCAAAGATGGGAAAAATGGGGGGTGAGTTTGGAAAACTCAGTGTGTAAATTAACCCAACCAGAGCCCAAATCAGTTCAAGCTTTACTGGGCCTAAGCCCTATTCAGAAATCAAAGTTAACTGGGCCTTAGCCCATATCAATATTATTTTGGGCCATAGCCCCTTACAGTAACAGAGTATACTGGGCCTAGCCCATATCAGTATCAATCTGGGCCCTAGCCCTATTACAAGTCGAGATATATTGGGCCTTGCCCATATTAACACAGTTGGGCCCATTTCAATACAGTTGGCCCATAACAAAACAGTCTCATATGATTAATGCATGATAACCCCATCCAACCCTGCACTTGCCTCCTTCCATCCCTACACTTCTTCAGTGGGGAATAAATCACCCACGCCATCCCTACACTTACGATGTTAGCACCGATGCGCATGCACTAACTATAATCTGCAAAGAAAGTCGCTTATATCAGAATATGTGGCATAGCCACCAAAACGGGTTCTTCCTCCATAACAAAACCCAACCCCATGCAACAGATATACATGTCATGGCATATAACAAATAGAATCAGAATATCATGTATTTCAGTCAAAATTAACCCTAGGGGTATAACGGTCATTTAGCACCTAGGGGTAAAATGGTAATTTTCATACTTAGGGTAGTTTAATAAAATTTACTACATATTCTAACCATTAACACATTAATGTAAGCACTTACCGAGCGTTTTTGCCGAATTGGGCCCGTTGGCCCACTAACCCGTTTTCGGCCCATTAAGCCTAAATATACCGAAGTGCACGAAATTGCGCACTCTGCAATCATACTGCTTGCGATTATCAAAATTAACACCAAACCACCACTCACAAGCACTCACACGCCGCAAGTTCATAAATACACGGCTTTTCGGCTTTTCGGCTTTTCTTGCGATCTAGTCTATGAGTGGGTGTCGTTTACACACCTGATTTATAATGGTACGTTGGCGAGATCCACACACGAACTGCCTACAATTGGATTACTAACACGTTAATCTAAATATCGAAATCAAACTACGTATTTAACCCCTTACCATATTCGGCCAACACAGCCTTAGATCCCAGAGTTATTTACCTTTTTGCCAAAATATAGGTTAAATCCAAAGATCCAACCGAAACAGTCTTCAAGCCCTTTTTGCTATACGCCCCCTTGTCCACGCTAATGCTTATACAATGAAAAAGAAAAAGACACCAACACCCTTAGTCCAAACGTTAGCCACCCTTAAAGGGTTTCGACTTTTATCTTGAACCATGAATAACTAACGAAAGTGATTCAAATACTTACCAATCGTTGTTCTGTCCAAGAGAGTGTTCTTATCTATGATTCTAATCCCGATCTACCGTAGTCAGAAGAGACAAGTTCAAGTAGCAATGATTCGGCTTCCTACACCCCAGATATATGAAGGTTTTCGGCTTTTGAAAGAAAAAGGAAAAGGATAGAAATTGCTATTTTATAGCAAGATTCAAATTTTGAGAAATAATGAAGAAAGGAAAATAAGGGAAAAGATAAAAAGAAAGGAGTATGGTTTCAACCAAAGGTGTAATCGGCAACCAATATTTAAGAAGAAAAAGTTGTTTTAGAAAGAATTTGGCTTCGAGGAAAGTAAATAGAAAAGGAGAGAATTGTTCAGCTTTTGGAAAAAATAGAAAAGAATAAGAGCAAAAGAAATAAGATTAGATTAGAAAAAAATAAGGTCCTTTTCCAATTTTAATTCCTTCCTTATCTCCTCAATTCAAGGCTAAATTCTAATTTAATTCAAACTCTCCACTCAGCCGACTTAATCCAATGCTGGGAGAGTTTCAGTCAAACTCTGACTCTTCCCCACGTGAGCAGCAAAATTCCAAACCTTGCGTGCGCAAACTGCAGCTCGAACCCCAGACCTCCGTCCGCCTTGCACCTTCGCCCAAGCTGCTGGCCACTGCACCACGCTTTCTCTTTTACTAGTACATGGTTACATTTAATTATAAACCTTACCTGCTGAAGCTTTGATCCGCTTAAAAATAAAAGAGAATTTCGCCCTCCACGCGACTTGAACCTGCAACCTTCTAACCCCACACTCACGTTGCTTGCCACTGCACCCAAGTTCCTTTCATGACATACTCCTCTCACATTTATTTTTAACCTTTACCCGCTTTATTTAAAAATGAAACAGGATTCACCTTCCCCTGGAATCGAACCCATAACCTCCTGGCAGGCCTAACACGCTGCTGCCACCGTGCCAGGTGCTTGCTTCTGACATGAATTAGCCTGAACAATTAATAAGGCCTACCTGCGACAGCCCTTGGTTTTTCTAAAAAAAAAACTCACATTTGCGCACGCAGGGAATCGAACCCCTGCTCCCTTCCTACTGCTTAACACGCCTAACCACTAGGACAGACTCCTCCTTATGTCCAATTTTAGCCCAACTTATTAATAAACCTAATGTCCAGATCCCCTAAAGAAGCAAAAATAATTATTTTTGCTAGAGTCTTGGATCGAATTTTTCCCACACTTTAAATACTTCTAAATTTATTTAAAAACTAAATTTAAACACCACATTAATAATAATATCTTCTATATTTTTAAATAATAATAATAATAACCATAACAATGAAAATTTTAAATACAATAATATATATATTTTTTTCTATATAATAATAATAATTTTCATAAAAATTTAAAGTATCCGTAATAAAATATAGTGAAAATTTTCTAGTATTAAAAATTCTTTCTTATACGATAATAATTAAAACTTCTTAATTATTCAGGTTTTCTTCTATACGAATCCCAGACTCAAAGCCCAACTCTTCTAGGCCCAATTTTTTTTGGGGCGTTACATAAACACTGAAGTGTGAAATAATATGATAAGAGCGCTAATTTTGTTTAATGGCATGCCATCAATATCCTAATAGTTCGGGACTCGCCTACATGAGCCTTTCTTATTATTAAATTTTTTCATTCATTCACTTGACAGAAAATAATATAACTTTGTATTTTTCATGATTTAGTCCTTACTACAATAATAATACTAAAACTTGTAAATTCTCTTCACTTTTAGCACATACAACACTATAATTTTTACACTTCATTTAAACCCATTTTTCACATATTCATAATATCATAGCATATTTTAATTTCTTTTAATTTAGTCCTTTTTCATTATCACCACAGTACGTCATATAATGGTACACCAAAGCCAAAATTCATACATTTACATTATATACCCTTACTAAATACTTATTATGATATCATTAATTTAGTAATTAAACTACTTAGTTAGCATCATTATCTAATTAACATAACTTAAACAAAATTACTACTTGAAGTACTTACAACCAAATTTTGGATGATAAGTTTTTCTTCTTTTCTACTCCTTGGCCACTTTTTTTTTTCATTTCCCTTCACTTTTGTCCTCAAACTTCTTATCTTTTTCTTAACTCGTTGAAAACCTAAAACCCTAACTCATGCATTTCTCTATTTTAACCTATCTATGGAAGTTTCCTCATGAAATAAAATTGCTCACTGATGTTTTTTTTAGCTTTTAAAGAAATTTCAAAGAAAAAGGAAGGTTTGCAACTTGGATGGTTCAACAATGGAGGAAGGACATGAAAGGAAATAAACGAAAAGTTGGATGAATTTGGGGGGGTGAGTGACGATTTGGCGTTTGGGAAAAGATGATATCTTTCATTTTTTCTCCACTTTTCTACACATTTCCACTAAAAACATCTCACCTTTTTATTAAATGGTCAATTTGCTAATAAGTCCTCAAGCCATCTGTAATAGCCCGCTTTTCAGTAGTGACGAAAACAGTGGTTTTGGGGCCACCAAGTCCGATGAGTAAGTTCGTAAATATTATTATTTAATATTTTTGAGCCAAACATGGTTTTAAAAAGGTTTTCGATATAGTGATTTTTGTTATATAAGCGATTTATTAAGTTTAAGTGGTAAGACCCTAAGGTCAAGTGGTTTTAGAAAATGAGGTATCGAGACCTCGTTTCTATAAACTGAGCTATAAATATTTTTATAAATATTTACGGAGTATCATTAAGGTGGTATTAAAGTTTCGTCAAAAAATTTTAACGTTTCGATAGTTAATTAATTAAAAAGGACTAAGTTGTAAAATATGTAAATTTTGATCACTATTTGATTTGAGTGATTAAATGGTTAATTGAATAAAAGAAAAGGGACTTAAATGGTAATTATACCATTCAAGGATTTAGTGGACAATTGTTGGCATGGATTTGGTGTTTTATTTAATTATTAACCAAGGTTAAAATAGTAATTTGGTGTATTACATTAAAATAAAATAAAAACAAAAGGTTAAATTCTTACCATCTTCTTTTTTTCATCTTCAACAACCCGAATTTCCATGGAAAAACTTAATATAAGTTCACCCATGGTGATTTTCTCATGCATGGTAAGCAATTTTTGACCTTTTTAATAATGTTTATGTTTTTTAGATCATTGCAACTAGGTCCAGCCAGCCCGTACCTTTGATTTTGAAATTGTTAAAGATTTTGAATGTTTCCATTGATGAAACTTGTGATTTTAGATGTTAAATGATGAATTTGAGATATTATTTGTTATTTAAAAGTATTTTATTAAGTGATTTTTGATAAATTTATCGATTAGGGACTAAATTGTTAAAATAGTAAAAATTCAAGGATTTAATGTGAAATTGTTGCATGAATGAGCTGTTTTGGATACCATGAGTATTTGGCTAGTCTCAATTTTGGGTAAAAATGGTTAATTTGCATGTTTTGGGCTCAGTGACTAAATTGAATAAAAGTAAAACTTTAGGGGTAATTTTGTAAAAATATCAAAAATGACTAAATTGCATAAAATACATTATTTTAATGTCTAAATTACTAGATTGAATGAAATTATTAATTTAGATCAAGATCGAGTGGAAAATCGAGGAGAATAAAAAATTACTAAAATGCCCCTGTATTTTGACATTTCTGCAATTTAATCAGGTAAGTTCGTACGGTTTAGATTTTAATATCAATATGAATTATTGAGTATATTATCATTGAACAAATTATATATTTATTTTTGATTGTGGATATTGAATAATAAATTGAGGTATATTATTGATTTTGATACTCGGTTTGGATTAAACGTGAGATTAGAGTACATTCGTGCTTTGGTGTATTACGAGGGTTTGGAGTGGAGATGGTATTGGAGGGTGATATTGGTATATTACCCAAGTAAACCAATGTTCAGCATTGTTGCAAACTATCGTGTTATACTTTCTGTTTGGCTTGATTCAAGTGGATAAGCTCTTATGAGCTTTTGTTCAGCTCTTTTGAGCTTCTGTTCAGATCTTAGGAGCTTCTGTTAGCGCGTTCGGGTGGACCAGCTCTTATGAGCTTCTATTGACGATGTAATCTTATCCGTAAGTCGTTCTTTTAATGGAAAATCTCGGTAAGTTAATCTGTTTAATGAATTTGAAATATTTGTTATTTATTAAATATTGCTCTGAACATAAATAAATTCATCAGTTGAGATTGTGGTTGATGCTTAGGTTCGTGCTAAGCTTATGGTTGCATTTAGAGGTGTGCATGGGTCGGGCCGGGCCAGACCCGTTTGCTAGGCCTGAGCCCAGCCCAAAAAATGGGCCTAAAATTTTGCCTAAGCCCGACCCAGATAAAAATGCTAAAACCCGAGCCCGACCCTGCTCGCCCATATTAATTTTTATATTATTTTTATATAATTTTAAAATATATATAATACATCAAAAATACTAAAAACATCAAAATAAATATTTCTCAACAAATTGAAAATAAATTTTAAAAAATATGTATACTTAAATAATACCAAGATATGATGCAACTTAACAAGCAAATGTCTCTAAAATAATAACAAAATTAACAAATGTCTTTAAAATAATAAAAAATAACAATAAAATAAGTTTTATACAATATTCAAATAATAACAACAAAATAGTAGCAACATAATAGTAAAATGGTAGCAAAATAGGGAGAAAACAACAAGAAAATAATATTAAAGTTAGGTATCCCATCCCTATGAGTTGGTTCGAATGGAAGCCCTTTGAGATAGCTTTCTATTGCACGCATCCTTTTCCCTATTCCAGTTATTGACCTAGAGAAAGACTCGGAAACAGAGGTGGCTGGGGAAACACCAGTAGCAATTGCATTTGCACCAAGGTTCTGAAAGAAGGAGAAAAAAGAGGCTATTATCGATATCATCAAGTAGATTTTTTATGTCCTTTAGTGAATTCGGGCTAGGCCCGGGCCAAAAATATCTTACCCGAGGCCAAGCATGTTTTTAAAACAAGCCTTATTTTTTTGTCCAAGCCCATTTTTCGGGCCTATATTTTTGCCCAAACCCTCCCACATTTCGAGCAGGCCTTTGGGTTGGGCCGGGTGGCCCGACCCATGATCAGGTCTAGTTGCATTATGTCATGTTTAATATTAATGATATACATTGAAATGGTAAGTGGTCAAATGGAAATATGCTTATGTTCATGAAAATGTGGTAAGATTCAAAGGGATATTTTCTTATAAAATAGTTTATCATGTGATTGACCCCAAATGAGTTATATCCATAAAAGCACTAGCTTGTGTATTGATGATATGGTGATTAGACTTATGTCAAGCATGAGATTATGGTTGATGTTTATACTCAAGTCTGGTATTATACAAATGAAATAAGTAAGAAAAGAGAATGAAACAGTAAGTACGTAAATGGGATGTATTATAATGTTATAAAAGGTTTAATGTGGTAAATGATGTATTTATACGTGAGCAAATTGCTTATGCTATGTATGAATCTACCTATGTCATGGATAAATACACTGAATTTGGAATTAATAATGTTGGTTAGACTTATGATAAGCATTAGGGATGGAATTGAAAGTAAGTAAATAGAAAGATATATAATCTTATAAAAAGGTTGGTAATTATATATTATGTCTCATGAAATCTTATCATGTTATGAATGGTCAGTAAATATGCGACATTAATGAACTTATTCATTTGTGAGTTGATAACTATGGTATGATAAATCCTGAGACATTGGTATAGGTTTATATTTAACCCATAAATTTCATTATTGAAATGGAATTTTTATGCTTAAAGTTTATAAGAGCTTACTAAGCATTCGTTGCTTACATAGTTATTTTACTTTATTTTACAGATTATCAAAAGCTCGATCGGGTTGGAAGCTAGTTGGAGATCCATCACACAATCTGTAGCAGGCCAAATTTGCCTAGGCCCAAATCAAACAGCCAAAAACCAAAAGCAAAAAAATAATAAAACAAATAAAAGTCCAAATTACAAGGCCCAAAAATAAAAAAAAAAACGTAAAGGGCCCAAAAGGCCCAAAACCTTAAAACCCTAGTGTCGCCCCTAGTCCCTAGCCTCTGCCACCGCCACTCCTCCACCGCCCAACCGCCACCTGTAAAATCAGCAGTAGAAAAGACAGTAGATAGTACCAAAAAATATGAAATATTGTATTGAAATCGGCTATAATGCCACAGAAAACTCAATGTAATTTTTTTGGAAAGTGATTTTGAATACAATAGTAGAGAGAAACACACAAAGAAATCAAAACAATAGATTGAAAGTAAATTTCTTTAGTTCTCTAAGGTATATTTTCATATTGCACATTTGTTTTCAATATAGCAAATATATATTCATATATTTTCGAAATAAGAAAAATTTTACCTTTGTTGCCATCGGAGAAACTGAAATCGAGGGGTTTTCTTTAATTTTTTTGGCTTTTTGGACGTTTTTGTCTCGAACACTAGCTGAGGGAGGAAAAATTGTTGGAACGGCCTTTTTTCGGTGAACTCCGGTCATCGTGGACGGCGGTCGCCATCACTAATAGCCGGTGGCCGCGGTAGAGCCTCGGCGGCCCTCGGTGGCCTGCCTGGGAATTTTTTAGAGAGAAGAGTTTTTTTTTTTTGTTTTGTCTTTTTTAGTAGGGTTGAAATGAATTTTTTTGAAGGATTATGAGATTTTATAGGGTGCCAAAACGACGCCGTTTTGGCCAGTTTCCTCAGGCACCAAAATGACGTCGTTTTTTGCCGACCAGTGCCTCAACTCGATCCACCCCTAGGATCCGTTTGTTTTCGCTTGAGGGGATATTTGTGTGATCGGTCCTTCCACTTTTGCAGCGCGTTTCAATTTAGTCCTATTCTATTTTCTTTATTTTTTAATTTTACCACTTAGTTTTATTTTTATTTCAATTTGGTCATTGGACCGTTTTAATGGTCAAGCACCTGAAATGGTGTCATTTTGGGTCCGACCCGATGACCCGACCCGGATCCTCCTAGGATTTGCGTGTTTTTGAAGGGAGGGTCTAATTGTCGCTCCAGTCCTTCTGCTTTTTAATTGTTTTTCAGTATGATCCTAATTCCTTTATTTTTTTCTTTTAGATTGCACCATTTAATTTTATTTTGTTTTCAATTTAGTCCCCCGATTTACCAAAGAAACGGTGCATTTAATAGGGTTTGGTATATTTTCCTATTTAGTCCTTATTTCTTTTCGCGCATTTCATTTTGGTCCTTTTTTTGTTTTAATAGTTTTTTTATTTACAATTTGTCCCCTAAATTTCATTTAAATTTTGATTTAGTCCTGTATTTATTTAATTATTTATTTTATTACATTTTAGCCCCTTTATCATTTATTTTATCCCCGATTTGCCCCCAAAATTCCAATTAAACTTTGATTTAGTCTTTCTTATATTCATGCATTTATTTTATTGTAATTTAGGCTCTTAATTTCATTTCAATTTTGATTTAATCCTTATTCGTTTAATTTCGACCCTGTGTAGATTTTTTTTATATATTATTTTTTTATGTACTATTGTATTTATTTACTTATTTGCTTATTTATTATGCCTTCATTTTTATTTAAAATTGGTTATTTTATTTTAATTTTTGTCTTCTTTTCATCAAGCATTTATTTATTTGTTTTATTTTTTATTTTATTATTATCTATTTATATTTATGTATTACTTCTTTTATACATATTTAAAAATTAGATTGTTTATATTCTTTTACTTGTGTAATTTTTTATTTATTATCGTTATTTTTTTCTCGTTGTTTTATTATTTCTTATTATTTTTGATATTTTCATGTCATGTTTATTTATCTTTTAATTATGCATATTCCATTTTTTACCTTAAATTACATAATTTATTTATTATTACCATGATATGGTTATTAATATTAATGCTATTATTATAATGATGATGATTATTATTTCAATATTCTTTCATTTACTTATTATTTATCATTCTACTTATATAGTCATTTTAAATTATTTTGTTATCATTATATCATACATTAGGTTTAAATATTTATTCATTTTTATATCACCCCCGGATAAATTAAATGCATATCACCTTAAGTGTTACGTTCGTTTTTTCACGCGATGCACAAAAAAGGAAAATTTTTAAACCGAGGCAAATATTCATTATTTCAAATTTAGAAATATCATGTTATAACTTACAGAATATAGCTTCTTTCTAAAAACGAGATAATCGAATATATTTTAAAATAAATAAAATTTTTAGCATTTATTCTCGTTTTCAGGTTTCAAGGCATTATGTCCTAGCTTACGGGACATAATCCTTTCTTCTCGATTAACTTAAAATAAGCCTTTTTTTTTTGTAAAAATTAATTTAGTTAAGTGTTGTTTTAATAAAAAATTGTATTTTAAAATCTCTTCAAATTCTCAATTTTCGACACTAAGGCATCAAGTAATCAACTAGGTACCAATTTTGGGCGTCACAAGGGTGCTAATCCTTCCTCGTGCATAACCGACTCCCGAACCCATGTTCTGGATTTTGTAGACCAAAAATCATTGTTTTAGTAAATCAAACCTTTTATTAAAATGATAAAATTACGAGGTGATCCGATCACACGTCATAAAAAGGATTGGCGGCGACTCCTATTTTGTTCGTTTTCAAGCAAAAGTCGACATCCAAAAAAGAGTTTCGACAGCTTGGCGACTCCGTTGGGGACTAAATAAGAGAGTCAAGCCGCGAGTTGATTACATTTTGTCTTTTTGTTGAAAATTGATGATTTGGTTTAAATTTACGATCCTTTGGTTGCATTTCATCCGTCATCGTTGTGGTCTTCATCATCTTGTTTGTGTTTGCTTTTTGATTCGATCTCTTGGTATATTTTCGCATATTGCATTGCATAATCATTTAATCTTGCCCTTCTTAAGTGGGAGTGAGAAACTATTCCTTCGTGAGGTCTTCACCTCTGTATAGGATAGTGGATCGCTTTCGGGATACATCCGTACCTATGTCTTCGTGAGATCTTCATCTCCGTATAGCCATAGGAAAAAGTATTCCCCTAAACTGAACCTGGTCGGTATGAGCTTATATTGGGTGAGGATCGAGGAATCTGCTGGTTCAGGTACCCTTACTTTAGAACCGAATCGCATATAACGAGCTCTAGCGGCCTACCCTAGGTAGAACCATACCAAACCCTAGTGGTCACCCGAATAGGTGTTTTATTTATTATTTCTTGCTTGCTTTGAATTCTAGCTTTGTATGAAATGTACTGACTTGTTTTTTTTTCTTTAACTATAATTGCATGACATTTTTCATCATAAAAACGGTGTTGATTCACGTTCAGTTACTAAATAGACAGCTTGTAACACCCCTTACCCGTGTTCGATGCCGGAACATGGTACGAGGCATTACCAGACTTAATCACTAATCATCGTATAAAAACCGATTCATAATTTCACTCTAATTTAAAACTTTTTCAAACACATTCAAGCCGTCCCTTAAAAAGAGCTTACAAGGCCCATATCATGCTTTAATTCAACCGCACACATAGGCAAGCATGCACATTCATAAATTGCATCATTTAATTAATAACATAATCAAGACTATCTTCATTAAATGACTTTATACAATAGAGACCTTCAATTAACATAGGTCAGTATTTTAGGCCAACTCTTAGTAACTTAATAACAATTAAGCGAGTCCCCATACATGCCAAAGACTTAAAAATACTTTAAAACCTTTATATATATCGATCAATAGTTTGATAGTGTGATTTAACCTCCGGCGACCTCCAACTCGAGCTAACATCTGTAACACTATAGGAAAAAGAAAAGGAAGGGAGTAAGCATTATAGCTTAGTAAGTAAATATGTAAATATTAATAAACAATACATTATCATACTTTAAACAAAGTCACAATATGTTCCCGGAATATTACCATCACAAACACACATACTTTCACTATTACTATCATAAACAGGTTCAAAATAAGCTGTCTAGCAGAGTACCAACAGCTAAATTATTTATTTCTGGAGCTACAGAACTCCAAATTACAAACCGTTAATTTTCCTTGAAACTAGATTCATATATATTCTTACCATAAAATTTTCAGAATTTTTGGTCTAGCAAATTAGTACATTTAATTCATTGAAGTTACCCCTATTACATTGCTCAACTGCCCTGACTATTCTTCACTACGAATCAATTTTTATCCTCGTACATAATTCAAAGGATATTATCGTTTATTTCATTTGAAACTAGACTCATTAGGATTTCAAGCATATAAATTATATCCCCTAATTATTTTTGTACAATTTTTAATGATTTTTCCAAATCAGAACAGGGGATCACATAGTCATTCTGAACTAGTCTCTCAAAAACTTAAATATCTCATAATATAGAATTCCTTTGCTTGCTCTGTTTCCGTTATATGAAAATAGATTCATTAATATCTAATTTGATATCTCATTCAATCTCTGATTCAATTTCTACTATTTTTGGTAAATTTTTAGATTCCCATCACTGCAACTATCCCGAACAATTTTATTGTCAATTTTGATCTTTCACACTTCAATTGTATTCATCACTTACCCATAACAATCTTTCTAATTTCCAATCACATATCGAGCATATTTCTCATAAGTTACACACGTATATACTTACACTTATCATCACAAAGTCATACACAATTTCATTTAATCAATTTCCCAGTTGAACACTTCAGAATAATAACAGATACACGATAATATCGCACACAACCCACCTTTAAAATCGAAGCTCTCTTGTACACATAGTGGCCTTCACTTAGCACCAGTCATGTGACCTAGCTCGATTGTACACATAATTTTGGCTCTCTTGTACATATAATGAACACTTAGTACCACCCATGTGACCTAGCCAGTTTATCTCGTAGCTCTCTTGTCTACATGGTGTCCTTCACCTAGAACCACGCATGCGACCTAGCTACATATATCCCGTAGCTCTCTTGTACACATGGTATACATCCCGTGTTACACATGTGACCTAGCTACATACCATCCGTATCTTTCGATTCCGAAGGTTCAAACGGGAAGTATCTCACTATCTAATACTTTATTCCACTCTTCCAATAGTTAATCATAATTCAAAAATCAGCTACAATACATAAAATATGCTGAAATATAAAAACGTAAATAAAGATAATGTGATATTTACATACAAACTTACATACTTTCTCATTTCCATGTCGAATTAATATTGAACATTTGAATCATCATAATTATACTTACTTTCAACACCTCGACAATCATAGTAAATATATCAATATTACATTGAAACATGCATAAATTAATGCTTATTATACATATGAACTTACGTCGATACTAAAACGGCCATTTTACCAACTTTCCTGATTTTTGATTTTTCTCCCATTCTAGGTTCAAATCTCATTTTCCGGGGTCTAAAACATCATATTTTACTTATTTAATTAATGTACTATTCAAAACAGTCCTTAACTCAAACTTTGGAAAAATTACAATTTTGCCCTTAAACATTTGCATATTTACACTTTTGCCCCTAGGCTCGAGAATTAAACTTCATCCCTTAGTCTTATATTTTATGATATGCTGATAATTTTTCTCTTCTATGGAAACATCAAATTCTCACTCTAACACATAGTTATGAACAATAACAACTTTTACCGATTAAGCTGTTTTACTCATTTTTGCTTAAAACCGCTTAGCAAAAGTTGTTTAACATAATTTCATCCTTCATATTCTACCATAAAACATCAAAATAAACACATTTCACCTATGGGTATTTTTCCAAATATGAACCCTAGCTTAAATTATTGCTAGAATAAGCTTAATTAAGTTACCGAGACTCCAAAACGTAAAGAACTTGAAAAACGGGGCTAGAATGGACTTACTATTGAGCTTGGAAAGCTTGAAAACCATAGCCATGGCTTCCCCCATGCTAATTTTGGCCTTCGTGAAAAAGATGAGTCAATTTTGGCTTTATTTTCCCTTTTTATTTCTTTTAATTACCAAATGACTAAAATGCCCTTAAGGCCTTTCTTTAAAATTTTGTCCTATTCATGCCCATTTTTGTCCAAATGAAATATAATGGTCTAATTATCATTTAAGGACCTCCTCTTTAAACTCTCATTTCAGTCAAGTACTTATGAATTAGAACATATATTTTGCAACTTTTGCAATTTAGTCCTAAAAGTCTAATTAAACACTTTATCAGTAAAATTTCTTAACGATATTTTTACACAATATTTTAATCAATAAATAAACCTTAAAACTTTATCAGAATAAATTTTTTGACTTCAAATTCGTGGTACTAAAACCATCGTTCCGTTTAGGCCCTAAATCGGGCTGTTACAGCAACTTTTGCAAATAAGCCCTAATAGGCAAATTAAACATGCAATTTATAAAATTTCTTATCAATACTCTAACACATGCATCTAATCACTCGGTAAATCATAAAAATTAATCGAAATAAACTTTTCTATCTCAGATTTGT
Organism: Gossypium anomalum; assembly: GCA_025698475.1. Lineage (NCBI taxonomy): Eukaryota > Viridiplantae > Streptophyta > Magnoliopsida > Malvales > Malvaceae > Gossypium > Gossypium anomalum. Next base: position 52,610,132 of record CM046968.1, on the reverse strand, counting down.
GGTTTCGCAACCACTATTCCATTTAGGCCTTATTTCGAGATGTTACACAGCTTGACATGGAAAAGGGATTTTTTGATAAAGTGGAAGATAATGAGGCCGTTCGAATATGGTCTGAGAAAATGCAACAAGAAAAGGGTGATAGTCTGATGGAGGGGTATGTGTCAGAATGGTGGGATTTCACTCGCATTAGTGTGACTCAAAATAATCTCCAAGAGTTGAAAGAGGTGTGGGACCAATAGGACGATGGAACCATGCAGCTATTTTACTGTAACTATGGTATTTGCCTTATCTACTCAATGTCAAAGTGGATAAGGACTTGTTCAGAGCTCTAGCCCAATATTGGAACCTTGTATATAGTTGTTTCACTTGTGGGAAGGTAGATTTGGTGAAGTACACAACCTTACTTTGTTGTTTGAGGATTCAAGCCGGCAAAGCCTATTCTAGAGCCGCCAATGTCCTAAATTTCTTAAAGAAGCTAATGAACATCGCGGGGATGAGTGAGCAATGGGCCATGGCCTGGATTAAGCAAAAAGGAGATAGTAAATGCATACCTTAGAAAAGCTTGTGTGATTTGATCTTTGCACATCCAGATACGAAGAAAAGAGTCAACATCTTCGCCTTGAGCATTTACAGGTTGGTCATTTTTCCAAAGGCACTCGAGCATATAGATGAGGCAGTCTCAGATTTATTTGATTGGCTTGACAAAAGGGTCACACCTGTCCTATCAATCTTGGTCGAAACCTTCAGATCTTTGAATGCATGCCGGAGAGTGGGTGAAGGAAGATTTATCGGGTGTGCGTAACTCTTATTAGTTTGGTTCCATAGCCACTTTTAGAAGATAGAAAAGGTCTCTTATCGGGTATTCTATGAGAATTACTCTCAATTAAAGGAATTTGTGGCTACGCCGAGGTGAGACAACATTTTTGAAGAAAAGTGGATGGCAATTCTCCAAAGTGTACAAGACAAAGAAGTCAAATGCAAAGCCCCTTGGATAATCCCTGATGAGATTTTGTATTGATGTGGAGACTTTGACTGGGTTCATCTACTCGGGATATGGAAAGCTATTGGATACGGTCCTCTACTTATGTTGAAGAAGTATAGATCAAGAAAGTTTATACCAGTAACATAAGGATTGGCTTAATGTGAGTTTGCATATAAGGGCGATAATTACGAGAAGAAACTTCGTGAAATATCGAACGCTTGGAATCAAACCCATAAAATAAAAAGATTTTCTACAAATCTGATGACAACCCTTGACTATGATTGGTGGTGGGGGTAAAAGAGTCAATAGCAACGTCCTTGTGTCAAGTCAAGAAAACACTTAGCCAATAGTAGAACATCTACAAGTGATCCCGTCTGAGATAGAGATCATTAAGCAAGATTTTGAAAAAAGGAGTTTGGAGCTAGAAAAAAAGATAGAACAATTAGAGGAGGAAAAAATGCAGCTAGGATTAGATGTCGACGTCTAGAAGCTGATCAGGACTTGGACAAGGCTGAAGAAGACTTGGACAGTTTAAAAACAGATTATAAGAAGTTGAGTTTGTTGATAAGGACTGCCGGGCTAGGAAAAACATCAGAACAATGGCAGCAAGAAATCAAGGAAGAAAAGAGCAAAGCTGATCAGTGGGAAAAGAAATTACAAGATGCTCAAGTTCGAAAAAATACTCTAGAAAGAGACCTATTAGAAAGACAAAATGAAAAGGTGGGATTAAGAGCTTGACTAGCAGAATTAGAAAGATCGCTGCACCAATATCGTAGTCATAATTTCGCAATTAAGTTGGGACCAATCCTAAAAAAGATCGAAGAGTTGAAAGGAAAGATAGAAGAGCTTGAAATTACACTACAAAATTATGAACTTCGAGTGAAACTTCTTGAAGAAAATAATAAGCATTGGAAAGAGCATCTCTGACAATATCAGGGTCAGATTAGAGATAGATATCACATCACGGGAGAAGCTGTGACCCAAGTACGGGAGGTGGCCAATCATTTGCAAAACCTAGTAGTTCAGGCTGATGTGCTAAGCTTAAAATACGAGTTGGAATCAAATCGAGGCTGAGAATTAGCCTGACTTCTTAGGAAAATCAAAGCCTTAAGTATTAAGGCAAGGCCGTATATTTAAAATATCCATTTTATGTAAATGGATTTGTTTTCTAGTAAAGTTGATATGATAGAATTGAATCAAAATCAACGCCTTTTTGCATTCATTTCATTCATTTACATTGTATTGCATTATATGCATTAAATTTCACAAAAGGATCCTAATTAATCGAAATTATGACAGTTAACCTAGAACCTAACAAGAGCATACCAACTAAATATCGTTACGATACTCAGGGCAAAACCAAAGTAATTGACCAAAGGTTTAAAAGATTAGAACAAATTTAAAAGGACATGCAAGATCAGTTGCAAGCTCAGCTACAGGAACAGTTAGCAAAAGTACAACAAGACATGAAGGATCAAATGCAAGAATCCCAAAGAAGTATGATAAGTCAATTGACACAGTTGTTAGCTGGAGGAATTGAAAAAGGGAAGAGCACTATGGTCAACTCAGGGGATGATAATAAGAACCCTACCTATCCTCTAGGTTTTACCCCAATAAATGTCCAGGCCCAACTGGATGCGTACCCACAAAGCTGTCACTATCAGACCTCAACAGTATCAGGTCGATACCTCGGCACCGATGAACTACCCAACAGGTTCAGGTTCCAATCCAGGGGATAATCTGACCAATCTCGTTGTTTCTGATCTAAACGATATGGAAGAAATGGAAAAAACAAGGGTAGAACTGCCAAAGCAACTTGAAGATCAGTGGAGGTGGTTAGAAGAAAAATTCAGAGCAATGAAGAATGTTGATTACCATTGTGAGGTTGACACCAAGGATTTGAGTTTGGTTCTAGATCTAGTACTCCCACCAAAATTCAAGACTCCAGAGCTTGAAAAATATAATGGGACTAGTTGCCATAAGGCCCACATTACAATGTTCTACTAAAGAATGAAGAGATATGTCAATAATGACCCGTTGTTAATCCACTGCTATCAGGATAGTCTGATCGAGTCAGTAGTCAAATGGTACAACCAACTGAGCCGTGCCAAAATCAACTTATGGAAAGACTTGACACAGGCTTTCATGAAGCAATACAGCTATGTAATAGACATAACCCTGAAAAAATTACGTTACAGAATATGAAAAAGAAGCAAAATGAAAGCTTCAGGCAGTATGCCCAAAGATGGAAAGAGGTGGCAATGCAAGTCCAACCACCTCTTCTGGAGAAAGAAATAACAATGTTTTTCATCAATACTCTAAAAGCCTCATTCATTAACCATATGTTGAGAAGCGCTACCAAGAGTTTCTCAGATATAGTAATGATTGGTGAGATGATTAAAAACGCGGTGAAAAGTGGGAAAATAGATGCGGGAGAAAATGCCAAAAGATCTGCCCCGAAGAAAAAAAACATGAGGTGAATAACGCGAGCACATATAGTAAAGGATATTCCAAACCGATCATTGTAGGATAGCTAAGAGCTGTAACTACCAACCATTAGGGCCCTCCAAGGCAAGAACCCAACCCAAGGCCAAACACAGAAAGACTCTAGTTCACGCCCATCCCGATGACATATAGGGAGCTGTATCAGAGTTTGTTTGATACACATGTGGTATCCCTATTCTACTTGAAACCTATGCAACCTTCGTTCCCGAAATGGTATGATGCTAATGCTCAATGTGAGTACCACGCAGGAATAACAGGACATTCAATTGAAAACTGCACTGCATTTAAAAAGTTAGTTGAAAGGTTCATCAAGATAGGCATTATGAAGTTCGACGATCCGTCGGGACCTAATGTAGCAGGAAATCTGTTACCCAGTCATTCAGACCCAGGGGTGAATGCGATAATTGAGAGTGGAGGAAAAAGAACCAAAATTGACGTGGCGAAAATAAAAACCCCACTAAAATGGGTTTGGAAAAAAATGGTAGATGAAGGATTAATCATGCAAGATCAAGATAAGAGACCTAGAGGAGCGAGGAACTACTGTGAGTTCCAAGCTAAGAAGGGTCATGAGACCCAATAGTGCATTGATTTTAGGGCCCTAGTGCAAAATCTGATGGATAATAAAAAAATTGAATTTTATGAAAATGTTAAGGGTTTGGAAGGAGGAGATGTTTATGCTTCAGAAGAAGGATCAAGGGAGAAGGTCCACAAAGCCAATCACCTGGTAGTGATTATTTCACGACCAAGAGGTAATGAAGTGGGAGCACAAATGCCACTAAGGGTCATAATTCAGAAACCCGTAGCTTTTCAATGAAGTGGGAGCACAAATGCCACCAAGGGTCATAATTTAGAAACCCGTAGCTTTTCTCTACAAGGATAGCAAAAGGGTTCTATGGAACTATGACTGAAATATGATGATACCGGGAGAAGAAAACCCAGTCAGCATTTCTGAAGAGGGTTAGGATATGAGTTTCTACACGCACAGTAGGAAGCGCTATGATCCATCAAATGTAAGGGCTGAGCCCGTTAAAGGAAAAGCCTTGGCAGTCAAACAAAAGAAGGAAAAGACGGCTAGACTTGAACCACCTGTTAATGAGCTGATAACTGAAAAGAACGCTAAAGAATTCTTGAAGTTCTTAAAGCATAGCGAGTATAGTGTTGTAGAACAATTGCACAAACAACCAGCTCGCATATCAGTGCTAGTTTTACTCTTAAGCTTAGAGACACATCGTAGCGCGTTGATGAAAGTGTTAAATGAAACTTATGTCGCTGACGATATCTCTGTAAACAAGCTAGACCATCTGGTCAATAACATAAGCACTGATAATTTCATCTTTTTCAATGATGATGAAATACTACTAGGGTGCATGGGATCGACAAAGGCTTTGCACATCACCACTCGCTGCAAGGGATATACATTTTCAGGGATGTTAATTGATAATGGATCTACATTGAATGTCTTACCCTTATCCACACTAAATAGGTTGCTAGTAGACAGCTCTTATATGAAGACGTGCCAAAACATAGTAAGAGCATTTGATGGTACTGAAAGGAAGGTAATGGGAATGATTGAGATACCCTTTTTGATTGGTCCAAACACGTATGAAGTAGACTTCTTGGCAATAGACATCAAGCCTTCTTATAATTTCTTGTTGGGGAGGCATTGGATTCACTCAGCAGGGGTAGTGCCATCATCACTGCACCAAAAGCTAAAGTTGGTAACAAAGGGTAGACTGGTAACGATCAAGGCAGAAGAAGACATTATTGCATCTGTAACTAGTGATGCGTTGTACATAAGGGCAGACAATGAAGCGATAGAATGTTCCTTTCAATCGCTAAAATTTGTGAATGCAACCTTCATTGTCGAAGGGAACAAAATCCCAATGCCCAAAATATCCAAAACTACGAGGATGGACCTGCAACTGACGGTTGAGAAAGGAGCCTTGCCTGGAAGGGGACTCGAGAAATACCTTCAAGGGAGAGTCGAGGTACCAATTCTGATGGATAAATGAGATTTTTTTGGCTTAGGATATAAGCTAGATACGAGGCAAAAGAAGAAGGAGCTGGAGAAGAAGTAAGAAAGGAGAAGAGCGCGATTAAGTGGAGGATAGGTCAAATGGAAACCAATGACTTTTCCCCAATTATCCAGAACTTTCGTGTCAAGAGAAACTATTTATCCTGAATGAAAGATGTCAAGAAAAGAAACTACAAAAGAAATGTCAGGAACTATGAACATTAACGCCATATCTGAAGAAGAAATTGGGGGAGAAAATTTATCAGGCATTCGCCCTTATGTACCTGGAAGTGTTCTGAATAATCGGACTGCGGAAGAGATTCCTGTAGTTTTTAGAGCTAATTCAGAGTAATATTCAAAACACGCTTATTGATCTAAGCCTAGGAGCAATAAGAATCCTTTTGTGAAATAGACTTATTTCTAATATCTTTATTTCAATAAAATGCATCTTTTGTGTCTCATTCTGAGCAAATATTCTTTTATTCCTTTATTTCATTCATACTCATACTACAAAAATAATTATTCTTAGATTCATTTGTTCTTTGGGTCTTCCTTCGTGCCTACAACAGGTCTCCAAATATCAATGACATGAGTGACACTGCTGCTGACCTAGAATCTCTTTTTGAGCAAGATATGTGTCTAGAGGAACCTCAGAACTTTGAAGATGACAAAGATTGTAACTTATCTTCCAATTTGTTAAGGATGGTAGAACAAAAGGAGAAATAGATCTTACCTCACAAAGAGTCAGTAGAAATTGTGAACTTGGGAGACGGATAAGAAAAAAAAGTAGTGAAGATAGGAGCTTGCATTACCGCAGAGACAAAGCGAGACCTCATTAAGTTACTCTAAGAATTCAAAAATGTCTTCATATGGCCGTATCAAGACATTCCTGGTCTAAGTACTGATATCATGGTACACCGGTTCCCTATAAAAGAAGAGTGCAAGCCAGTTCAACAGAAACTTTGAAGGATGAGGCCCAACGTCCTGTTAAAAATAAAAGTAGAGGTCAATAAGCAATTTGACGCTGGTTTCCTACAAGTGGTTAAATACTCAGAGTGGGTAGCCAATATAGTCCTCGTCCCTAAGAAAGATGGGAAAGTACGAATGTGTGCAGACTACAGGGATTTAAACAAGGCTAGGCTGAAAGACAATTTCTCGTTACCTCACATCGACACCTTAGTGGATAACATGGAAGGTTATTCACTGTTCTCCTTTATGGATGGCTTCTCTGGTTACAACCAGATAAAAATGCATCCTTAAGATATGGAAAAGACCACATTAGTAACTATGTAGGGAACATTTTGCTATAAAGTGATGCCATTCGGACTGAAAAATGCAGGAGCGACGTATCAAAGAGCCATCGTAACCTTGTTTCATGATATGATGCACAAGAAAATCGAGGTTTACGTCAACGATATGATTGCAAAATCCCGAACAGAAAAGGAGTACGTACAAGTCCTAAAGAAATTGTTCTTGAGTTGAGAAAATTTCAGCTAAAGCTCAATCCAACAAAATGTACCTTCGGGGCTAAGTCGAGAAAATTGCTAGGCTTTGTAGTCAACTAAAAGAAGATCAAAATTGACTGAGATAAAGTCAAAGCTATACAGGAGTTGTCTCCACCGTGCAGTAAAAAAGAAGTCTGAGGTTTCCTAGGAAGACTAACTTACATTGCCTGATTCATTTCACAACTGACCTAGAAATGCGACCCCATATTCCATCTTCTTAAGAAACACAATCCAGGTGTATGGGATGACAAATGCCAGAAAATTTTTGACAAGGTTAAACAATAACTGTCCAATGCCCCAGTGCTAATGCCACCTGGTCCAAAAAAGCCACTGATACTGTATTTTACAGTATTTTAGAATTCTATGGGATGTGTGCTTAGCCAACACGGTGAGTCAGGAAGGACAAAAAAAGCTATATACTACCTCAGTAAAAAATTCACTTAGTGTGAGACGAGATACTCGCTAATTGAGAAGTTGTGTTGCGCCTTAATTTGGACAACCCAAAGACTGAGACAATACATGTTGTACCACACAACTTGGCTCATCTAAAAAATGGACCCTCTCAAGTAAATGATAGAGTCAGCAGCTTTAAATGGAAGAATGGCCCGGTGGCAAATTCTGCTTTTCGAATTTGATATACTCTATGTGAACCAGAAAGTAGTAAAAAGGAGTGCAGTAGCAGATTTTCTAGCAAATAGAGCTCTAGAAGATTACGAAACCTTTGAACGTTGATTTCCCAAATAAAGATTTGATGTATGTTGCAACCATCGAAGAAGATGCTCAAGACAAACATCTTTGGAAGCTAAATTTTGACGGAGCTTCAAACGCTGTAGGTAATAGAATCGGGGCAGTCTTGGTATCCCCAAACGGAGATCATTATCTCTTCGCTAGTAAATTGGATTTTGATTGTATGAACAATGTGGTAGAATACGAAGCATGTATCATGGGTATCCGTGCAACCATAGAACGCAAGGTCAAACTGTTGAAGGTATATAGAGATTTTGCACTAGTGATCTATCAACTCAAAGGTGAATGGGAGACAAGAAGTCCTAAGTTGATCAAGTATAAAAGGTTGGTCTTTGAGTTAATTGAATAGTTTGATGACATTACTTTCTGCTACCTTCCGCGAGATGAAAACTAGATGGCCGATGCCCTAGCTACTCTAGCTTTCATGGTCAAAGATAATAGACAGGAAGATGTAAAACCTATCCAGATGAGTATTTATGAGGCTTTGGCACATTGCTACAACATCAATGATGAAGAAGAAAAGGATGATCACCCTTGGTATCATGATAAACTACGATATATGAAGAATCGTGAATATCCTGACCAAGCAACTGAAAATGATAAAAGGACTTTGAGAAGATTGGCCAGTGACTACGTCTTAGATGGGGAGATCATATATAAAAGAAGAAAGGATTAGGTGCTATTAAGATGTGTGGATGCTGTTGAGGCTAAGAAAATCTTGGAATAAGTCCATGAGGGTGTCTGCGAAACACATGCTAATGGTTTTACAATGGTCAGGAAAATTATGAGATTTGGGTATTATTGGTCCACCATGGAAGGGGATTGCATCAGTTATGCTAAGAAATGCCATAAATGCCAAATTTATGGAAACAAAATTCATGTACCTTCTTCACCTCTTCATGTTATGACTTCCCCATGGCCTTTCTCTATGTGGGGCATGGATGTCATTAGACCGATCTCGCCAAAAGCTTCCAATGGGCATCGATTCATCTTTGTGATCGTCGATTACTTTACCAAGTGGGTAGAGGTCACTTTTTTACGCCAATGTCACGAAGTCGACAGTCAGCAAATTCTTGAAAAAAGAGATCATATGTCGGTATGGAATGCCAGAAAGGATCATATCTGTCAATGTATTAAATTTGAATAATAACACGATAGTAGAGGTCTGTAGTCAATTCAATATCAAACACTACAACTCGTCACCATATCGCTTAAAAATGAATGGTGCAGTTGAGGCAGCTAATAAGAACATCAAGAGGATCATGGGGAAAATGACTGAGACTTATAAAGATTGGCATGAGAAATTACCGTTTGCCCTTTATGCTTATCCAACGTCGGTCAGGACTTCCATCGAGGCAATGCCTTTCTCACCGGTTTACGGAATGGATGCGGTTTTGCCTATTGAAGTCGAGATTCCTTCCCTCTGAGTTTTTTCAGAATTGAAGCTAGATGAAACAGAATAGATCCAATCTCGATATGATCAGCTAAATTTGATCGAATAAAAGAGGTTGAAAGCTATTAGTCATGGTCAAATGTACCAAAAATGAATGATGAAAGCTTATGACAACAAGGTTCCCCCTAGAGAATTCCATAAGGAGGACCTGGTATTGAATAATATCCTTCCCATACAAAAGGACTTCAGAGAAAAATGAATGCTAAACTGGGAAGGACCTTATGTGGTAATGAAGGCATTTTCTGGAGGAGCGTTGATATTGACTAAGATGGATGGCAAGAATCTGCCTAATCCTGTGAATTCGGATTCAATCAAGAAATACTTCACTTAAAAAAAAAGGAGAGGCCAAGGCAAAAACTCGTAAAAGGGCACCTTAAGACCAGATAGGTTTTGCAAGAAAGGGAAATTCAAATTTTGATCGAAGATGGGGCATATAGTAGTATTGTCTTCTGCAAACTAACAAGAAGGAGGGATGCTACATCCTGGGGCAGCAACAAAGTATTCTAGGTCTTATAAACACATATCAAGTTCAAAGGGTCCTCAAGGAGTTTGTGCGGAGAAGCTCATGCTATGATATCTGAGGCCTCTGTTTTCATCTTATTCATTTTGTATTTTAGCAAATTTGTTATTTTGATTAATCTATTCATTTCGAGATTTGCTCCTAATAATTTTCAACCTTGACCACCACGATCTTTTTCAAGCATTTTTCATTGAAATAATGATTAATGGATTAGTAATATTCAAACAAAAGGATTTTTTTACATATTACTCTGAAAGGCTTCTAAATAGTACAAGTACTTGAAACATGACCACTAACCAAACTTAAGGGTTGGAAACATTTGAGAAAGAATAGTCTAAATTGTGACTATTTCTTCAGATTTTCTGTCAAAGATACCAGCTGAACAAGAAGGTATGGTAACACATCAGTGATAGAACCTTGATGAACAACGAGCAATGACAACCTAAGTATCAAAAAGGGATCTTTCTCAAAAAATGGCATTCTACATTCATGCAAATATCATTCATACACATCTAGTTAGAAGCATTTGATTCATTCTGATCGTAACATCCTAATCACTTGGCATAAATAGGCCCATCAAATGGATTCTACAGGTCATGTTCCCCAGAAAATGGTGTAACAGATCAGAGAAACCATAAATCCTATACCTCTGAAGTTGCAGTGGGATAGATTGAAATCATTATGGCAAATCTTATCTCCTTAAAGTTGCAGTGGAGTAGATTGAAGTCACAAACCTTATCTCCCTGAAGTTACAGTGGAGTAGGTTAAAAAAAATAACAAATTTTATCTCCCTAAAGTTGCAGTGGAGTAGATTGAAGTTACAAATCTCATACCCCTGAAGTTGCAATGGGACGGATTGAAGTTATAATGGCGAATCTGATCTCCTTAAAGTTGCAATGGAGCAGATTGAAGCCACTAATTTTATCTCCCTGAAGTTGCAGTAAAGCATATTGAAATGATAAGTCCTATACCTCTGAAGTTGCAGTAAGTCGAATCAAATCTACCATAGCAAGTCTTATCTCCCTGAAGTTGCAGTGGAATAGACTAAAGCTACAGGCTATAAATCTTATCTCTCTGAAGTTGCAGTGGAGCAAATTAAAGCCATAAACCTTATCTCCCTGAAGTTGCAGTGGAGTAGATTGAAAATAGCAAATCTTGTCTCTCCGAAGCAGCAGTAGAGCATATTAAAGCTACAAACCTTATCTCCCTGAAGTTGCAGTGGAACAGGTTAAAAATAACAAATCTTATCTCCCTAAAGTTAGAGTGGAGCAGATTAAAGATAGCAAATCTTCTCTCTGAAGTTGCAGTAGAGTAGATTAAAGTTACAAACCTTATCTCCCTGAAGTTGCAGTGGAGCAGGTTAAAAATCACAAATCTCATCTCCCTGAAGTTGCAGCAGAGCAGATTGAAGCTACGAATCTTATCTCCCTAAAGTGGCAGTGGAGTGGATCGAAGCAACAATTCCTATACCCCTGAAGATGCAGTGGATTGGAATGGGGCTACTTAAAGAAGAGAAACACTAAAAGAAGTCGAGACTCAGCAAGAACAGGAAAAATTGGCCCTTTTTAAAGTCTTTGCTCCGTTCTCGTTACACGACAATGAGCAAAAAGGGGCAGCTGTAGCAGGCCAAATTTGCCTAGGCCCAAATCAGACAACCAAAAATCAAAAATAAAAAAATAATAAAACAAATAAAAGTTCAAATTACAAGGCCCAAAAATAAAAAAATAAAAAACCTAAAGGGCCCAAAAGGCCGAAAACCCTAGTGCAACTTTAGGGAGATAAATTTTGTTATTTTTTTTTAATTATGCATATTCCATTTTTTTTACCTTAAGTTACATCATTTATTTATTATTACCATGATATGGTTATTAATATTAATGTTATTATTATAATGATGATGATTATTATTACAATATTTTTTCATTTACTTATTATTTATCATTCTACCTATATAGTCATTTTAAATTCTTTCATTATCATTATATCATATATTAGATTTAAATATTTATTCATTTGTATGTCACGCCCGGATAAATTAAATGCATATCACCTTAAGTGTTACGTTCGTTTTTTCGCGCGATGCATAAAAAAGGAAAATTTTTAAACCGAGGCTAATGTTCATTATTTCAAAGTGAGAAAAATCATGCCTAACTTACGGAATATGGTTTCTTTCTAAAAATGAGATAATCAAATATATTTTAAAATAAATAAAATTTTTAGCGTTTGTTCTCGTGTTCGGGATCCAGGGCATTATGTCCTAACTTACGGGACATAATCCTTTCTTCTCGATTAACTTGAAATAAGTCCTTTTTCGTAAAATTGATTTAGTTAAGCGTTGTTTTAATAAAATATCGTATTTTAAAATCTCTTTAAATTCTCAATTTTCGACACTAAGACATCAAGTAATCAACTAGGTACCAATTTTGGGCATCACGAGGGTGCTAATCCTTCCTTATGCGTAACTAACTCTCGAACCCATGTTCTAGATTTTGTAGACCAAAAATTATTGTTTTAGCAAATTAAACCTTTTATTAAAATGATAAAATTATGAGGTGATCCTATCACACCTCATAAAAAGGATTGGTGGCGACTCCTTTTTTTTTATTTTCAAGCAAAAGTCGACATCCAAAAAAGAGTTTTGACACCATCCATCAGCTATAATGGCATGTATAGATGTCTTTTTTTTATATTATAAAATTAGCCATTATGCTTGGCATGTATAGATTTTGGTTGATATGGTATCATGTATATTTGGCCTTATAATGGTTGTTATTTTGGTGTTGTGCGATTAGATGATGGATGCTGGTATGGTAGTTAAAATATGTATGTCATTAGTTGTTCTTGTTATGCTAGAATGTGTATTTGAAATGTTGGTTGGTATTTAATGAGATGGTATATCAAGTTGTTAATGGCTAGTTTTGGTAGCCTTGAATGTATTTTGCATTTGATAAATTTATTAAGATAGATGATATATGTGGAAATGATCATAATGGTATTTGTTGTGCATAGGATTAGTATGTGAACATTATGGTAAAGGTAGTATTTAAGTTGTGCAATTGGTTGATTGAATTATGGAGGAATTTAGTAGATGTTTAATCAAGATTGGTTGTTGAGATTGAGGTGCCATTTTGGCATATTGGTTGAATGGTTAGTTACTATGATATTTTAGCGAATATGCATATGTTAAGTGTGTTTTGAATGCATGAATATAGGTACATTTGGGTTGTGTAAGTGGCTAGACTGTGGATGAGAAAAATGGCTTGGAACTGACGTATTTTTCGTCCACATGGCTATGCGACATGGGCGTGTGTCTTAGCCGTGTGTGACACACTGCCATGCGACACAGCAGTGTGTCTCCTGTAGCTTACTAAAGGTTGCAAGTCAGGTTGTTACATGGCCTAGCACATAGCCTGACACATGGGCGTGTGAGGCCATTTCGAAGGGTACACGGCTAGGCACATAGGCATGTGGCTTGGCCGTGTGACCCAAGTCAGAGAGTTACACGGGCACGGACACGAGCTAGGACACAACCATGTGTCCCTACTTTGAATGTCCACACAGCCTGAGACACGAGCGTGTGTCACAGCCGTGTGACTCACATGGCCTGGCCACACGGCCGTGTGACCCCTGCAGTTTGAAAGTTTTCATCTTTTCTTGAAAAATTCTATATGTTCCCGATTTAGTCCTGATTTGTTTCTAATGTGTGTTTAGGGCCTCGAGGGCTCGTATAAGGAACAATATGTATGTTATCAATGGAGTTTGCTATGATTGACGCTGTGAAATATATGATTTAAAGTTTTTGATTGTTTTGAGATGAAATCTCAGGTTATACTCCGTAACCCTATTCCGACGACGGATACGAGTTAGGGGTGTTACACCATCCATCTTTACACTTTTACCCGTCATCATTACACCTTAAAATATCTACTTGGCTATTTACCATGTTATCCCAACTCATCTTTTATAATTTCTAGGATGACTCATACTTCACATTGGTTGAATTTCTTCTTAATCCTTCCTTCCTTTCTACTACCACTATGTATCTCCTAACTTTCTAAATTCCTAATTTTACCACAACAATTTTTATACTTTTTCAATTTAGTCTAAGCTTCTATTTAAATCTTTTCTAATCTCCTATCGAGTCTAAATACTTCCTAATTTAGTATTAAAAATCCCTATTTAGTAAATTTAAAAAATTCTCCACTATTTCCTGACCCGATCCATCACTAGACCTAGCTCCAAGTCAAAATGTGGTCATTACAAGTAAACAACCTCTAGAAAAAGTTGGTGAATGAACTATAGTTAATAAAAAGCCCAACAAAGGGAACACCTTCAAATAAAAAAAAATCATAATAAAAGATTTGTGACAATACCTTCTCAAGTACCATTTTATCATAATCAAGGATACTATGTTTCATATCCAATGGTAAGATAACCAGCTGGAATTTCAACTCAATTATCATTTTCACCACAATCGGTAAGTCAGCTACCTTGGTCACAAGATCCAAATTCAATGTATCAAGTTAGCTATGTTGAAATTATTTGAGTAAAAAAAATTTGTGTGACAGAAAATTTGTTAAAACCACAACAAATTTAGGAAATAAAAGATTTTTATAATCTATGCTTACCATTAGAATTATATAATTTTATTAATGAAATATGGAAAACCCATATTACTGAGAAAAGAGCAAACTTTAGAAGAGCTCTTACTAAGCTTTCACAATTTTTAATTGAAAAACCAGCTAAAGAACAAGAAATTCATGATTTATTGTTAAAATATATTTTATACCGTGATTGAGAAGAACTGGAAATTAGTTTCTTAGATATTAAGGAGATAAATAATCTCCTTGATATATCCCAATACATTATTAACAAGGGAACAAATAATCTAGTTATAAATAAAATATTCAGATTATGTTTATGTAATAAGGCTAGAATTATCCTATCTATTGAAATATTTTCTAAAATTGATAGAGCTATTTACAACTAGCAAGCTTAGTTTCAAAAAGCTTTTTCTAAATATTTTTTACAAGCCTATGATTTTTACAAACTATTTAGATGAAAAATTTCTTACTATAAAATTTAGTCTTAATCATGAACTATTCGATATAAGCTTTATTGAATGGGGGTTTTGTTAAAGAAATAACAATTCAAAATTTTTCTTTTCATTTATTAAAAGAATTTCCAGCATTTATTAAATCTATGTTATTACAAATGGTATATGAAGAAGATTTTTATTATTATTATTTTGAAATAAGTAGCCTTATTGGTATAGTTGAAAGAGAAAAATTTTATCAGCTATATCAAATTTGGACTATCTCAAAAATACTCAGAGGAAGAAACCTATATGCGGCTACAGAAGAGAAAGAACACTTAACAAAATATGTTGACAAATGTTATAATAATCTTGGTTATCATCAAATCTAGGGGTGAGCAAAACTCGATTCGACTCGAAAAAATTAATTTTTTTTTCAAATTTCAAGTTAAATGAATCGAGTTATTTGAGTCAACTTGAATTCTTTTCAAATGTCGAGTTCGAATCGAGTTTAATTTTCGAGTTCAGATAACTTGAATAATTCGAATAAACTAAATATAAAGCTATAATATTTTACATTTTTATTTCAAACCCCAAACCTTTTTACTTCCCCCCAATACTTTTACTTCCTTTCACTTTTCCCCCAAAACTTTTACTCCCCTCCCGCCCCACCCCCATCTAGCCCAAACCCATCCCCCCAATTTTTTTTTAATATTCCCCCCCCCCCCAAAAAAAAAAAATTAACTCCATCAACTCTCAAAACTTTTTATTTCCCCCCTAAGTGCTTACTTTTCACTCTTTACCTCCAAATAAAAAATCATCCAATAAAATCTCTAAACCTAAATAGTAATAATTTTATTTATATCTACTATTTATATTATTGAATTGTTTAATCATATTAAATCTTTATAAATTTATGTTAAAATTGAATTATTGATGATGCCATAAAATATTCATGTTAAAATTTTATGTTAGTATCAATTTCACATTTTATCTTTAAGATAAATTTTATTAAAAAATTAAATTTTTTATATTTAATATATTTTTTAATTTCAAAATATATAGTGACAAAAATCAGAAGATAATTGAAGCAACTAAGCAAGTAAAAAAAATCCAACATGTATACTAAAGATTAATAAATAAATTATGAGGAGATGAAAGTTAATAACAAATTTGATTATGGTAGGTAAATTTAATTATGGTAGGTGACAGTGGTTACAAGGATCCAAAGTCATTTTTTAAAATTTAACTAGAACAAATATATTCGATTCGATTTGAATTTCATCTGACTCGACTCAATTCGAGAAAAATTCAAATTTAGTTATGATGAAAAAATATGATCCGCCAACTCGATTAACTCAAAATTTTTTCATTCGATTTGATTCAATTTGATCGAATGCTCATCCTAATCAAATCCAAGCAGGAATAGATCTAATCGCCAAAGCCCAAAATCTACTTCAACAAAAAAACTTATAGCTTTTGGATTGATGGTCGAAGAATATTGACATATGATACTAGATATCACCAGAATGATATAAATGAAAAACCTGTTCAACTATTAAAAAAGATAGCTGAAATGGAGATTGATGATTTTCCTTATCATATAATTGAAGACATAAAAAATATATGGGAAAGTTGGAACCCACCAAGATTGTCTTAAAATTAGATGAGATTGAAGAAATGAATCTGGACAATATTCAAGAAGGATAACATAAGCAGAGGAAGCTACGTGGAAAAAGCTAACCAAGAAAAAGACAAAAAGGAAACAATCACAACTCGACAAAAATATCATCAATTAAATATGAGACATCATCGTTATGAGGAAACTATGCGAGATTCAAATTCAATTAAACAGAGTTTTGAATTTCTCCTATTAAAAGAGGCGGAAGAAACATAAAAGGGGTATTCAAGTTTGATTCAAGTTCTCCTTTTTATTTCTCAAAGTTTTAAATCCTCCCTTTTTTGTAAATCTTTCCTTTACTACCAGTCTCATTTTGTAACCTTAACTCTCATCCTTCCTGTAAATGGTATCAGCCCAAGGCTCGGCATGTAAACTGTTAGCACTCCAAATCTTACACAAAAACCAGCCAGCCAACCACCATGTTCATCCTGAATCTAGCCACTCGCTGTAGCATTTCGTGTTGATATTCAAAAGCTGCCATCAATGTCAAGAATGTATGTAGTTGAAGGTGGTTTTCTCCAGCTAACCCTTCGCACAATAGTAATGAAGCATGTAACAGATTTCTTCCAAACATTATAACGTCCAAGGCAAGCCTTCTAGCATAGCCCACCACTTGCACAACAGATCGACTTTGTCCTTGAAAATTTTCTATGTTTCTTCCCTTCCGTAGTCCCCATAAAAAAAAATCCCCCAAAGAAGCAGCAAACTTAGTAGCTGTTCACACCTACTGTTGTTTTTTACCCACTGCTTGAAATCCATATTGAAGAAACTCGGTTCTTGTGAGAGAGCTTGAAC
The DNA here is from genome assembly GCA_025698475.1 of Gossypium anomalum. NCBI lineage: Eukaryota > Viridiplantae > Streptophyta > Magnoliopsida > Malvales > Malvaceae > Gossypium > Gossypium anomalum. The sequence continues at coordinate 52,592,895 of CM046968.1, read as the reverse complement.
CGCATTCTAGACTTCTCTGGCAACTAAACAATCTCTAAGAATATGATCTATAGATTCGATTGGATCACCGCACCATTCTTTCTATATCTTACTTGATTAGTATTAACTTTGTTAAGGATGATAAGCTAACCTCACTCGTTCCGGACATTTAAGCTTCCAAGCCCACATCAAATTCTCTCTAGAATCACCCTCCTCCTGTCTATTACATAGCATATTATAAGGAGAGGATATCGAGACCATCCTTTGCCAAACCCCAACGACATTAATCTCTCTCAGTTCTTAAAGAAGAAATAGGATCCGCTTTTATTTCCTCTACTATATTAGTAGGCAGCATGTTTTGAACCCCATGGAGCCTCCACGTCTTTGAATTAGTTAAGTGATGCCCAACCTTCCAATCAACTTGACTAGAATCAATAGTAGATAAGGACGATTGAATTAACCATTTCTCTCCAACCCACCAATTCGCCATTTAACCCCTTTTTTGATGCATTCTTGGGTAGTTAGTACGTACGTGCAGTCTCCGTGCTGTCAATAATCTGAGTAGAATGCAGGTATTTTTTTGTAGAACACTTCACACCAAAGTGCATCGGCCTTTGTATGCAATTTCCAACCATGTTTAGCAAGTAAAGCTGAATTGTTCTCCCTAGATTTCCTCAACCCTAGACCACAAAAACGTTTCGGTCAACAAATTGTCTCCCAATTTACTAAGTGATTATGGGACTACCTTGAAGAGCCACCCCAAAGAAAATTTCTTTGAATTCTATCAAGTTGGTTACAGGTGGCCATAGATAATAAGGCAGTTTGCATAGTGTATAAAGGTATGGCACTAGTTGTCGACTGAATCAGCAGCGTACGTAGACCCGCATATGTAAGAACCTTCCCCTTTCAATCATCCAACCTTCTCATAACTCTGTAAGTGCAGCATAAGTCTCGGATGTTACTCGTTTGTGAATTATGGGAACCCCAAGGTAAATTCCCAAGTCATTTGTCACACGATTGGCAAATTAATAATTATTGCATTAATTAAACCATTATTTGGAATTCAAAAGTCATTAGTACATTTCTTTTATTTATTTATTATTAATTTTTTAACAGAAGCAAACAAACAACATTATTTGAAACAAAAAGAATGATTTTCATTTTGGCAAATAACAGATGATTACGTCGCAACAGATCATTGGTGCTGTGACCTAAAGTCTGAACCTTACTTGGTAAGAGGATCATCTCCCCTTTAGTTGGCAGCATTGGCTGAATACTGATGCAGTTCAACTATTGAAGTATAAATATATTACACTATGACATTTTTTCAAAAGATTAACTAACAAAGAGAGAAGAACAGTAAGAAAATTCAGTCCAACTTTCCATCTATTTCTTTTCTCTTTTCTCTTCCCAAACAGAATCCCATTTTTTTTTCTTTATTGGGTATTAAAAATTCGGTTCCATTTTCCTTCCTGTGAAAGCAAGAACCAGTTACTTTTCAATTGTGAAAACAGAGTAAAAAACAGAGCAAACCCAGAAAATCCATTGAATCATCTCGGTTTTCAATCTTTTTTTCCCCCCATTTTCTTGCCCGGAAATAACCCAGAATATATTGTTCCTTGAAATGGCTGAAAAAGAGGAGTCTTCAGCAGCAGCAGGAGGACGAGAGGAAGAGTTAAAGAAAGAACTGCAAAGCGTTGTAAAGAAAATTGTTGATGAAGATAACTATGGAATTGAGATAACACTTAAAGCCATAAGCATCTTGTCTGATTTGAGTGATACAGTTTTGACTAAGAAATTCAGGTGTCCTATTTCGGGTGAAATCATGGGCGACCCTGTGGTCTTGAGTTCAGGCCTGGTTAGTCTTTTGTATATTTGCTTTTCTTAACATTTTCTTTCTTGTTATTTCTTTTTTATCATTTTATCGAGTGGTATGTTAATAGTCTTGTTTGTCTATGGAAGATTCAAAAGTTATTTATGTTAAAAAAAACCATTGCTTTATCGAGGAATTGCTTTTGGAATATATATAAGTTGTATCATTCATGTGGATTATAGGTGCTTGTGTTACTTGAATCCTTGTTTTCTTTTTATATATATTTGATCATACCCATGAAGTATTATCCTTTATATATGTGAAAGAGGTTAAAGAATAACCGAATATATTCATGTTGACAGGTATTCTTACCCCATATTTATTAACTTGGTTTGGTTTGTTTCGGTTGGAAATAAATCTGGTTTGTGGAAAATATTCATGCTTTTAATGAGATTAGGAAAAAGTTAGATTATTTGGGATTCAAGTGTGAGTGTCGAATATTAGCACATGTTTAATATGAGGATGTTTGGTTTTCTCTAAGTTCTATTTCGTGTGTATTTGAATGGTTGTATCCTTAGACCAATGTCTAAATATATCTTTGAACATACTTCAGTAGATCTTGTTAACAGTTCATGACTTCCATGAACTTAGAGCTTCAACATTTGATCTTTTTAGCATAAATTTCCAGTTCTTAGGAAACAATAATTTGAGCTTAAAATATTTGCAAGATCTTTATTATTTCTTATCTTTACCTTCTTTTGGATGTGTATTGATGCTATGTTATGGATTTTCAGACTTATGATAGGCCATCAATCCAGAAATGGTTGAATGAAGGAAACTTAACATGTCCTCAGTCCAAGGAAGTGCTCTCCCACACTATCCTCACCCCTAACTGCTTGGTTCGAAAATTGATTTCAAGCTGGTGCAAAGGACATGGCGTTGCTGTACCGAGATCCCATCAGGATAGCAATGGAGAAACGAGTACTGAGTTCGACCGCATGTACTTTAACTCATTGGTCACCAAGATGTTTTCTTCCCTTACTGATCGCAAGGAAGCTGCAAAAGAGCTTCGGAGACTAACAACTGCCGCACCATTGTATAGGGCAGTCTTTTTCGAGTTTACTGATCCCATATCTAGATTGATCGGTCCACTATTGGAAGGCAGTGTAGATTTGGATCCCGAACTCCAGGAGGATTTGATCACAACATTTATGAACCTGTTGGTTGATTGTGACAATATGAAGCTGGTGGCTGATCATCCTGATGCCATTCCTCTTCTTATCAAATCCGTGGAGTTTGGAACCATTGAAACAAGAAAAAACGCTGCAGTTGCTCTCTCCATGTTATCGTCCGACAATGATAGGAGGCTATTGATCGGAAATGCTGGGGCTCCCATGCCGTTACTCCAACTCCTACAGGAAGGGCATCCCATAGCAATGAAGGATGCCGCCTCAGCAATATTGAACCAATGTGTGGAGTATAATAACAAAGAAAAATTTATTGAATTAGGTGCAGTGAAGGTGTTACTAGAGAAGATCAGGGAAGGCAGACTTGTGGATGAGCTTATCAACCTTGTAGCGCAACTATCTACACATCCCAAAGCGGTCAATGAACTGAGTGAACTAGATACAGTACACTGCTTGCTTGGGATCATAAGAGAGGCTGAGTCGGAACGTACTACGGAGAACTGCGTGGCTATCCTGTACAATGTATGCTTGAACGATGTGGGTTTGTTGAAGGTGATCTGGACGGAAGGAATCGAACACCAGACTTTAGCTAAGCTTGTAGACACAGGGACTGCAAGGGCTAAAAGGAAGGCAACTGCCCTCGCTACTAAGATAGGTAAGCTTTTCCCAACTGTACCATAAACACCTTGAGGAGGGAAATCTTTTTTATTTTAATTTTTTGACATTTTTTACACAACAAATGGCAAGTTTTGGTCCAAAATCAGGCTTTATAGATAAAAGGTAACAACATTGAAAATTTTAGCATCAATGGAAGTTGTACATTTTTGGCATTTTATAAATTCTTTTGAATTCCGTTTAGTGTGTATATTTGACAAGAATAGAGTATTTTCAATCTTCTTAATAGACTTTAAGAATATATTAATATATTTCTACATATATTCTTAAACATATACTTAAAAGATATACAATATATTTAGATATTGTTATTCTTAAAAGATAATAATCCATAATAATATGCTAATGGATATTTATAATATCTCACAGTTACTCTGAATTCATAAACAAAACCTCAGAAGTAGACACTTGAAACTGAGGTTAGAGTGTCAGTGTCAGCGCTACCTTTTTAGAGTGTCGGCACCTTTATTATTAAAACACTGTTGTAGAAAGTGGATTACTTTTACTGCATTATTTCTCAACTTAAATGGCGGCTATGCATAAAGATATTGACAAACAAGAATCCTGCACTGACTTGTAATTCCACCATCTAACCCAAGTAAATAAACATTTACGGGCAAAGATTACCAACTATATCTATATATATAATCATGTTTTTATTGTTATCTGAAGAAAGATGAAAAAAGGAGATATTGGTGGTAGGTTGAAAAATTGAATCAAATCACAAAGTCCTTCCCTTCTCAGAAATTGATTGTCGGTGACCAGCATTCACTAAAATAATGTTGTTCGTCTCTGGTTTCATACTACATATTCCGACATACAACAAGAAGCGACAGATCTTTTTGATAGGGAAACGATACCTAATTCATTTAAAAAAAGAATGGAGGTGGGCATCATCCCCAACTGCGAAAGCTAACTAGTGGCCCTGGAAAAAGGTGTTGGAGCTGCTCATTGAATTTGCGAGGCATTAAGTGTTGGAGTTTATGAAATGGTTTACATTTTTAATATACAAAGGAGGCTAAAATTCAATTCCATACTTGTTAAATGTTCTCTGACCAAACCAGCTTTATTTGAAAATTTTAATATCCAATTGATTCCCATCCTTGACTTGTAACTTGATCACATGAATTCAATTTAGAAATTTTTCAAAACTAACTAAATATTTAAAAGCTTATTGGGCACATAAGTTACTTCACTCCAGCATTTGACTTGAACCACTTAAGAAATAATTTTTTAAGCAAAAGATGTCATGTATACCCCTCCTTAAAGATTGTTTTTTGTTGTGATAGTGAAAGGCCAAAGCCAAGATTAGTTTCCAACACTTTGAGTGGAAAAAGAAGAAAAATACAACGTAGTGATGAGAGCACACATGTACGAAAATGTCTGAAATACACTCAACCAAAAGACAATGATTGATGCTGCAGCTGCCACTGCAATAGCCCAATTATCATGCCTCTCAATCATACTTAACTATGTGCCTAATCTAATTCAACTCACATTCTCAATCGAGTTTTATTTTTAAACTTCAATTTCGATTTGAGAGAGAAATGCTCTTTTTCTTCTTCTTCTTCTTCTTTTTAATCTAAAAAGGTAAATATTCGATTAAATCAAGTTAAATCGAGTAAAAATTTCACATTAGTTGAGTTGATGAATCTTATTTTAGCAACTAAACTCAATTTAAAGTTTCTTTGAATTGAATTCAGTCGAGTCAAAATTTCGAGTCAAGTCGAATTAACAAATCCTATTATTTATACTCAATGTTACAATTACATGGATCAATTATTTAACTAGTAGACAAAATACAAAATTATTTAACTACATAAACAATATAATAATTTTGCATTTTAACTTAACAGGTAAACAATTATCAAAACAATATAATTTTACCTTAAAACCTAATAATTTTAATTTTTAACATTAAAAAAAGTAAACATTTATCAAAACTAAACATTTATCAAAACGACATAATTTTACCTTTTATTATTCGAATTTTCAGATAACTCGAATTGTGTAATTCATATTCGAGTTAAACAGAAAATTTTGATTTTTTATTCGAGTTGATCCGAATAACTCGATTAACTCAAATAACTCCTATTTAATTCAAAATTTAATTTTTTTATCAAATTTTTTGAATCGAATCGAATTTTACTCACCCCTATTTTATAGTACTAATTAAAATAATAAAATGTGTATATATATAAATCAAACTCATATATTAACTAAAATCAAGTATCAAATTACTTGAATTTGAATTGCTCGAAAGTTTGAGCTACTCAAGCTCAACCCAACAATCATACAACTTAGGTCAAGTTGCTTTTAAGCCAAGCTCTAATAGTAACCAAACACGAACCAAAGTTTGCAAAATAGGATATTACTCTTATATCTTTGATTAATTCACTAGATCCACCTTCATTTCCTGACAAAAACCAAATTTTCAACTCAATATCCCAATACAGTTAAAAGGAAAGCTCTAAAAGCCTTTAATGCCGAATTGCCTAGTCTCAGTTATTATTGATTTGCACCACAGCATCCACTTACTTCAACTGACCTTTTTCTAGAAACATCCACTCTTGTGGAAATGTCATTTTCAAAGGTAATCAACATTCTACATTGATGTCAGATATGAGTTTTTATCCGACTTGGGTATGCCTGGTTTACTTTTTCGTATATTTAAAATCATTAGAGATCATATTCATATGCTCATCTTAAAATATGTTCAACACGAATGCTTCAGAATACGAAGCTTTAACCATCATGCAAAGTATTGCCAAATAAAAGAGGTGAATCTACAATGTAGTAAAAGCAGCTTGGACCACAATGCATAAGAACTTGAATACTCAAATGCAGTTAGCTCAGATATGTAAAATTCAAATTACCCTTAACATCAATGGCTTGTGGCTACACAATCAACAATAGACATGGCAACCTGAGATGACCAATAAAAAGGCAAGATATTACAGTTGTGTTGCTTGTCTTACTCTCTTTTTATGCATGCAAAACTATGTTATGTGAACTCGGGTGCAAGTGTCGTACATGAGAATGTCTCCCATACATGTATGTTTCAATTTTTTCCAAGATATCAATGTATTTAGAGGGTTCTTGGAAGATCATACCACTCTACTCATGTCCGAGTATTTGTCGTACACGGATTTCAAACATGGATACAAAAAATGGAGAGTCGAATAACATAAATGTAAGATGAAACCAATAAATCTTCTCTTCATAAACATAGTAAACATTAACCAAGGATGAACAGCATCAATTCAAATGAGTGAACAAACCTTCTTAAATGATCCAATGGTAACTTAGGTCTACAACATATTAAGAAAGAGACATAAATTAAGTTATGGGAGTACCATTTTCATACAAAGGTACCAAGCATTGCCAGCATCCAATACCCTCATTGAGTACTTAATTCAAGATCATGCCAGGTATTGTCATCCGCTTGTTGAGTCTCATGATCTGAAAATTTAGCAAATTCAAAAAGAAAAAGACAGACTAGATAAATTAAATCTGTTCGATGACACTACAAGAATTCACAAAAGAAACTTGCTATATTTTTCTACAAGTTCAACTTATATTGACAAAAAGATTCCTTATATGTTCTCAGCCATAAAAAGGAAAGAAACATGAGCATTTACGCAACAAAAAGATATATGCATTTTCCTAATGCTATTGATAGAAAAGGCAATGGAAAATCCAATATTCATAAACATACTTGAGTCTTCGGTATCATCAGTTCGAGCAAGCATTACAGGTGGCAGTGGAAGATCTGCATTAATCAGTAACAAGATAAACAAATCATCCATGAAGGAGAAAAAAGAAATGGGATGACAATCAAATAGGAATATCTTTCCGTGCCCCTAAACACAACCAGCAGATAACAGGTCTTCATGTTTTTCATGGGAAATATAAGAGAGAAAAGGGAAGTTGCTCAATGATACATCCAATTGAGATTCACCTTTACGATATGAATCATTATGGTGCTATTTTCTCAACTCTTCATCTTTCTTGAAATACTTGTATCCGAGATATATCTAGACATGGGTCTGGGAATCTATCCACCAAATACATGGAAATCTAGAAAAATAGTGAACATATGGTGTTGGACAGATACCCATCTCCGACTCACACCAAGTCCGCATGGTTGTGGCGCAACAAGCAGCAACCTTTGAACACGAGGGGAAGCATGGAACTTCCATATTCAATGTTAAACTACCATCTAATGTATAATCTCCTCAAATGAAACATCTACATGAGAATTAACAACCTAATCTTAACATAATAAATAACAAAAGTACACATGATCTATATGGAAATCTAACTGCTTTTGTAACCAATATTAAACTCGATATTATGCAATAATCTACTCGGGCAAAAAAGTATTATATTTAAAACCAGTTTCCTTAACATAACAATACCAAACCAACATATGAACCATATTATCTATAACCGACGTAAAACATTTACACATAAATTTTCAAGAGGGTTTCGAAATAATCAATACCGTCATCAGGCAGAGTATCTCTCATCCATTCCTCATCAACAATATCTATAAGTATACCAAGGCTCAGTTCTGCCATCTCTTGCGCTTCACTTCAGTAATTACCCTTCAAAAATGCAAAAATATAAATACCCAAAAGGTTAAAGATCAGTATTTTTAAGTTTTGAAACTATAAATATTCTTCCAAAAGAATATCCAGAGTTCTTTTGTTTTGAATTACCGAAACCCAAATTGGAAAAAAAAAAGCCTTATTCAATGGATTTTCTTCCTGTTACCAAAAGCGGGAAAGTTTTGGAGGTGTTTAAGATTGTTCTTTTAGCGTTGAATTTGGGTAAAAGACATTTTATCGAGCATGTTAAAGGCATAAAAAACGGTGGGCACTTACAACTTACTAGCGAAGAAGCTGGTGTAATATAATTGAGGGTGAGAGAAAAGAAAGATACCTAATCCAGAGGTGATGGGGATGATGAAATTTTTGTACTTTTTGGCCTTTTCAATTGATTCTTGCAGTCTGAAATTTGAACTGTTTTCGCCGTTCTTCACCCTTTCTTCCCTAAATTGATACTCACATTTAGCGTTTTTTCTAGCTAGATAATTAAGGCTTTATTTACATTTTAGCTCCCAAGTTATACCCGTTGTCTCAAATAGGTACTTAAATTTTTAGTCCAAATGCCGAACGCCGTTTGAAAAAAATTCCTCCAAATGAGAAAAAATAAAATTAAGTAATATTGTAAAATTGACAGAAATAAAATAAAGTAAAAAATAACCCTTACAAATCCAAAACCGATAGTTTGAAAAGACAGAAAGAAAAACCCAAAACTGTTCAATATTTATTGAAAATGTGAAAACCCTAGAAAATTAGAATCCCTTTTATAATTTGAAAATCAAATCCTTTCGAATCCAAAATCCATAGTTGTCTTTTTGAATCCCCCTTAACCAAACTCTTTAAAAATCAAAAATCAGTTTTTGAAACCTGGAAACGCTTTCTATTTTTGTTTCAAAAACCGACTAAAGCCTGGTAGTTGGGCTATACTCTCAAAAATCCAAAATGTATATCCATTTCCAAACCCTAAAATCGAAAACAGTGTCTTTTCAGTAGTAAATTACCATCAATGTAGTCATCTCGAATCGCAATAGTATCAATCAATGCATAGTTAACCAGGTCTTTCCTTGCAACTTACCTTGTATAAGTAACTAAGTCATAGACCATCACCTCTTTTTTTATTGTACATTCCCCTCCCCCCACCACCAAAAGAAATGAAAGAAAGGAATGTTTAATTGACAAGCAAAATCATCAAAAGGAAGGTTGGATCACCGAGATGTATCGTTGCTCATTGGGTGTAGCAAAAGTTTGGGAAGAGGGAGAGAGGAGGAAAAACAATAAAGAAAAAAATATTAAATTAATATAATTTTTCGAACAATTTGATTAATAAAATTCAATAGTTCAATTATTATCTTTTGTATAACTATTCTTTCTGGTTTTTGCACAAAAAGTAAAATGAACAAAGTAAGCATTGACTCATTGATTACTTAAGATTTAATTAATACTAAGTTGCATCATAAAGTCAGATTATTATGCAGAAAGACAACTTGTAATAGTAGGTGATCTAAATAGTCCGTAGTATGAGGAAACAAAATTTAACAATTGGTTCAAGGGACTATTATGTTGCCTATCTAGTCTAGCTTGGGAGATACCTTGTCTTAGGTATCAGAGTGGATGACTCCCAGAAAGATAAAGGCATATGTATGGTTGTCCGAATTGACACTACATCGGACATGAGCCAAGTTGAATTAATCCTAAATTCGTTTATGGATAAATTCACTTTTGACATTCATAGTGTGGCTTACCTCAATCCTGAGCAAGTGAATGATTGTGTATATGTAACTCATATTTTGATATATTGAAAGCTTGAGCTTAGTTAATGTTAGAGCCGAAAGTTGGTATGTTGTGTAATGACTTGATTTTAGCCAATGTCAAAAAATGCGGTTTCGAAACCAAATTCTATAAATTTAGTTAGTGAATTTATTATTAAGGAGTTGATATATTTAGTACAAGAATATATTATTGGATTATCGAGTAATTAAATCGAGAAAATTGTTAATTATAGCACAAGGATTAAATTATGAAAGTGTATTTACTATTGAGTTTTAATTTAGAAAATGCAGGTGGGATTACTTAGCAATTAAACCAAGGACCTAATGGAAAATTTTACCATTATTACCACTTGGTTAGTGGATGTGAAGATCTTATCCATACATTGTGACTTAGATAATAAATATAAAATCATGGTAATTCATTTTAAGTTAATTAAGGTTAATTAGCTTATTAATGACTAATACATATATACATACATACGTAAGTGCAGACATATGTATGCAACTGGTTGGAGAGAGAAGAAGAAAAACATTCTCATATTTCTCCATAGTTGAACTAAGCAAGGAAGAAGAAGAAATTCTTCTTCATTTTCAGACGTTGAATTCTTAGGGTAGATAAGACATTTTCTTAAAATTTTTTATATATTTATGATCATTTGAGTTTGACTAAGCTATCTCATGTATTAGATTTTCTTATTATTGAGTTTTTTTTATCAAGTTTCCATTAATGGGATTTATTGAGAACGAAGCTTGTTAGTGATGAGATTATGGATAAAATGTTTAGATTATATAAGGACTATGTTAGTGGAAAGTGTTGGATTAAGTTAGAATTTGAATTTAGCCATATAGTTAATTTTATGACATTAGAGACCAAATTGAATAAATTGAAAGCTATTGGAAAATTGTGCTATGGATTGAAAGTACGAGGTCCCTAGTGAATGAATTCAAAGTTGGAATTTGATTTTATAATGAATATCAAAAGATATTATTTCAGACATTAGGGCTTAGATGGACTAAAAAGAATAAATTGCATTTCATAAATTATTGATGTGTTCCTATGCGTTTTATGTGAAACTAATAAGTTTTTCATAATCGAAATTATCATACCTAGCTAGAGACGACATCAGGACGTTGAGGGATAAAAGGAGGGCGAAGGCTATAGTTGAGTAACTCATTTTAGTTTGTGCTTTCATGATCTTGATTTCAATACATTACCTACTAAATATTAATTCAATTAAGGTAATAAAAAGTTACCTTGTCTCATGAATGGTAAGTATGTTATGTTATATTGTATTAGTGAAAAGTGATGGATTGTATGTGATTAAATGCTAAATGTGATTGAATGTAAATGATATGAGAGCTAGTTAAATGAAAACATGTTATATGGATATGTGATACACTAGTTGTGCGATATTGAAAGCATGATAATGTAATGCAAGTGTTATGAAATTGTTATATGATTGCTAGTTTTCATGTAACTTGTATACTTTAAATTGGTGAATGCCCTTTTAAACGGTCTCAGATGAAGTCAGGTATAGTTGACATAGCATAGGATATGTGTACATTTTTTGTGAGAGCTTATTGGCACATTGGTGCAGTTGTTATTAGCACTTACGTGCGGTTGTGATTAGCACTTTGGTGCGATTGATGCTGGCAATACAATGCAATTGTTATTATGAACTGTCAGGGGGATCAGTGTATATTAGCATGATTAGCACTTTGGTGCTATACATGGATTGTCTGAGGTCTAAATCCGTGTATTCTTCTTGAGTCCACATCCAGTTAATAGAGCTTATAGATTGTATAATATGTGATTGGTTATGAAATTGATATTGGACATTGAGTTATTCATGTTGTATTCGGAAATTGCATACAAATATTGCGATATTGAATGATAACAATGAGAAATTATGTAAAATTGTAATATGAGTCCTTGGGGCCAAAGATGATATGAAAATGAATTGAATTATTTGATTGGTGAAATTGAGACATTGATAGTGATATGGGAATCTTATATGTTCGTAAAATTTATTAAGATAGTATTAATAATATGGTCTGATCTCATGTATAGAGACTAACTACCAAATTGTAAGCCTTGAAGGCATAATTTGAGAGATGAATCATGTCAAGTTTGAATGGAACAAACCATAAGACAATTAAAAATAATATGCGAATGTTTATAAATGCTTTGTATAGCTAATTTGTATACTTGACCTATATATGCATTACTTTCAAATTATGTTAGCACACTGAATATACAATACTCAGCGTACATATTTATTTGTTTTCGTGCCCAGGCTTGACTTTAAGGTCTTAAAGTGGTCGTTAGTTCAATAGAATATATGAATTCATCTCTCTCATCTCAACAATCTTTGTAATATGATTATCTTAATAAGTTATATATGACATGTACCTAATTTAATATGAATTATTTTGAAGTCATCAAGATATTTTGATGTGTAAATGTTATAATGATGCATGCATTAGTAGTTTGATGGTTATGATGCTTGGCTTAAGTTGTTAAATGTAACACCCTTAACCCGTATCCGTCGCCGGAACAGGGTTTCAGAGTATTACTAAAACATTCAGAAACATTTACAAATAATTCATATAATTTACTATTCATTTACCGAGACCATTCATAACATCCCTTGATTGGGCCCTCGAGGCCCAATACAACCATTAGAATCGAGTCGGGACTTAATTCGTAACTTTAAGAATTTTTTGCGACTTTTTAAAATTTTTCCAAATTGCAGGGCTCACACGCCCGTGTGACCCTGGGACACGCCCGTGCTAGAGGCCGTACTCGACCCCGTGTAACTCTTTGACTTGCACACACGGCCATGCCACACGCCCGTGTGCTAGGTCGTGTGGTCAATTAATTCAATTCAAAATTAGGTGCAGGTTTCACACGGCCAAGACACACACCCATGTGGCACACACGGCTGAGACACACTCTCGTGTTTCTACCATTGTGCTCAACTCTAAGCATTCTGTTTCTCAAAATTAAAGTGTAGGGGACACACGACCTAACCACATGCCCAAGTTACCAAGCTGTGTGTAACGCCCTGAATTTTTGGGCCTAGAAGTGTTGGGCCTTGTGCATGGGAGCCGCTAAGAGACTGCACATAAAAGTTTATGTGTGCAAGAAATATCGTAAATAAATGTTTGCTCTATTGGTTAAGTAATTTATGAGTAGTTAGGAGTGTTTTAGAAGTCCTGGGTTCAAATCTGGACTTTAGCAAAATTTTTAGTTTTCCTCTTAAATGAATTCTGGCATTAGCATGTGAGACTTATATTTAATTGTGGTTAAAAAGTGTCACAAATAAGCTTGTGGTCTTGTGGTAAGTGGCGTGTGGTAGTTGCTTGAGGTCTAAAGTTCAAGTCTTGGCAAGTCTTGGCAAGGTAAAAAGGGTATTTATTTTGCTACTCTTGCCATATGACAAGCAGAAATGGACTGGAACTCTGCAAGATGGAATTTGAATTGGTTAAAGAGTAGATGGTGGAGTAAATCAAGAAGGAGATTAAGGAGGATTTTTAGGAGGGATAGGGGAGAAAAATAAGGGATTTTTTATGAGGGGAAGAGTTGTGACGTTAGTGGACATCAACCATTTTGGAATTCGGCTTAGTAAGGGGAGTGGGACTCTTCATTTCGGGTTTTTGGCTACTTTTTATTCTAAAGCCTAATGTAGTGTTGATTTTTTGGCTATTTTCTTTCGTTTTGTGCTCTTTTCACTACTTTTTGGTTTCTTTGTTACCACTTTGCTCTTAACTCTCCATCTCCAATCAACATTTTCGGTTGTTCTCCCTCTAGCCGATTATGCCATTTTCTCCTCTTTCGTCTCTCTTTTGTTCCTTTTTTGCTTTTAGTGTTTGATTACCCATACTTCTCCTCTCGGTTAGCCCTCAAACTATTTTTCTTTTCTTTTGATCTCTTGCCGAATAACCTTTATCATCTCCTCTATTCTTGTCATCCTTTCACCATTAATATTCGAGCTGTTACCGCATTGTTCTCTCCTTACTTCTGCTTTCGATTTTTACAGTTAATCTTTAGTCAATCGATGAGTTGTTTAATTGCTATTCTTTCTATTATCTTCTCTTTCTTTAAGTATCTAGGCCGAATATTGTTTCCCTAACTCTTTTTTTTTTGGGGTTTCTTTTCTCTTTTCACTTTTGGAAGTAGTCGAATCTTCCATCTCAGGGGTTGGTGTTCCTTTTTGTGCCTTGATGTAAGGGCATGCTCTGGTAGGCCGATTAGTGGTATCTCTTCATTTTTGGTCAACATTTCAGTAAGTGTTATTCAGTTGGTGCAAACCTTTGATCGGTCTGTAAATGGATTCGGTTGTTAAAGTCTCAGTTGTATTGCAGGATATCTCTAAAGAGGTCTGTAGACTATCTCTTGTAAAAGATTAAGTGTGAGATTTGCAGGCGATCGACCAAGGTAGGTGATTAGAACTTCTTCGTTAAGTGGGATAGAGAGGGAGTGTTAAATCCTATTGTTAGGAGACTTATGGTATATCTTAACTGAATCAGGGTTCAGAGCTTGTGGATATTAGCGCAATTTTCGCAACAACTGTGTATTCCACACTGATTGGACTATAGATCGGCAAAAGCCGAAAAGCCGAACAGTCAAAATACGGCATTTGATGCTACATGAACGTGTGATAGCACGTGTGGTGATTTGAGCCTACAAATCTTAGGTGTAAGATTGTAGAGGTTGTTATGGGCCTCGATAGGCCGAAATGGGCTGTGTGGGCCCAATAGGCTCGTGGGCCCCACACGGATAAAATCTGCAATTTGTGGTAAATGTTGGATTGGGCTGCGTTGTTCGCATAGCTGTGCCTAAATTTGGGCTAAATGGGTCATACGTGCGTGTGGGCCTACTTGGGCCAAGAATGGGCCTTGGGCCCATTTGTACTATCATGACCAGTTAGATTACATAAGTCGCCCGAGGCGACTGTAGACCTTTTGAGAGGTCAGTAAAATGACCGTAATACCCCTGTACAGTAAAATAACCGTAATACCCCTGTAGGGTAAAATGACTGTAATGCCCCTGTAGGGTAAAATGACTGTAATGCCCCTGTATGGTAAAATGATGATTATGCCCTTGTGCTCCGTATGACGATTATGCCCTTGTGCTACGTATGACTGATGTGCTTATGATTTACATATATGATTGTACTGAGTATGATTTTGCATATACGTAATATTTGTGACATTACATACTGCATGGGGTTGGGGTCTGATTTAGAGGAAGTTCTGTACTAGTGGTTTTACCACGCATTATGATTCTAGTGGCTCTACCACGATTTATGTTATTAGCAACTTCGGTGCGTTATTAGTGTGTTGGCTGGGTGGGTCGATCGAATCCCCACATGTTGTGTTGGCTGGTACGGGTGGTGTGCTGGTTGGATTGGGTTGGGATACTTATTTGCTCTGTATTGATTTTGTTTTGGGCTTGGGACCACTCTGCTACTGTATAGGGCTAAAGCCTAGACTGCTCTATTACTGAGTAAGGCTACGGCCCGGACTGTTTTGTATATTTTGATTTCTGTTGTCTGTTAGGGGATTACACACTGAGTTTTCGTAAACTCACCCTTTCCTTTTTAACTGTACAAGTAATCCCCAGCCTTAGACGATTTGGTGCTACGAGGAACTTAGAGATGGCCACACGACTGCTGTGTCTTGCATTTGGATTTATTTAATTTAAATTTTACTTTTGGTTTTTAATTTTGTAATAAGGCCGTTTGTGGGTTTCAATTTTAATTGGGCTTTGGACTATATATTTTTAAACTGCTAGTCTAAGTAAAGACGAGTTTTTAAAACAATTATTGTTTTCTAAAACACGCGCTTTAAACTTCATCGACTTAAAAAGCTTCCGCGTTTTTAAATCAATTTAATATAACATTGATGGTTAGTAAGGTAAACGTTTTGACGAGAACCTTTGTTAAATATTAATAAAAGGATTTAAATTCAGTAACGGATTTTTACCAAAAAGATCAATTTTCGAAAAACACTTCGATGTGACACACCAGATTCAGTCATAACGTCTAGGCCGGGTATGGGGTGTTACACTGTGTGTCACACACAGTCTAGACACACGCCCATGTGTCTGCTCGTGTGGACAAAATGAAGCCATTTCTAGCTTCATTTCTCACCCAAAATTTCACCCAAGACCTGCACTTGAAACACACATCCAATACCAAACAATTCAAGCATTCAGATTGGGTAATTTCTATCATTCGCAAGGCATATCACTACAAGCATACATGATCACAACCTTACCTTAGTTTAACTTAAGCATTCATAACATTGATCACATATTCTTAACATAACACATGTGTATATATATTTATATAATAATAATCTACTTAGTCATACCAAAATGAACCATTACTAGCCATTCCAATGACTAGGTTACAAAATAACATTTCAAGCCACTATTGGCCAAGTTGTCCTATACATGCCATTATACCAAAATGATTTTTACTAATTATACCCCAAATGACTAGTTGATAGTGTAACGATGCTCCAGTGATCTCCAAACCTCGCGGGCTTCCGAGCACTATAAAACAGGGGAAAATAAAACGAGGGAAAATAAAACGGAGTAAGCATTACATGCTTAGTAAGTTCGTATAATGAAAACTAAACTTACCAATCTTGCTTATTAAATCTAGGCATACAATGTTATGTTTCAATACATTTGGCTAAATTGCCTAATCACATACATTCAATCAAACATGTTAGTCACCAAAATCTTCATATCAATCAAGTAATATAGATGAGCACATCAAGCAATATTCTTTCAAGTCATTATCATATCATCTCAAGATTTTCATGCCATGTCAAGAGTTATATGTCCATTGAATCATTGAATTCCGATGGATGTTTAAGTAGTACACTCGAAGTGTACGATTCAATAATCCATCAATTTCTTATTCAAGGGTACCCGTTAGGGCATTTAACCAAGAAAAATTCTCTCGAGCCACATATCGTATAACAAGATTACTAGTCCAGGCTAAATCCTTTATATAACGTAAGCTCAGAGGAGCTCGATTAGGATTATCAGTCCAGGCTAAACCCTAATCACAACGTATGCTCGAGAGGTATTATATCAGGATTACCCATCCGTGTTAAATCCTTTATATATCAAGGTCAATGGGATTACTTGTCCAAGCTAAAT
Organism: Gossypium anomalum; assembly: GCA_025698475.1. NCBI lineage: Eukaryota > Viridiplantae > Streptophyta > Magnoliopsida > Malvales > Malvaceae > Gossypium > Gossypium anomalum. The sequence goes on along the minus strand of CM046968.1, from coordinate 52,575,679 downwards.
CTCATCCGCAACAAATGTAGGACTTTATTAGTTTTGAGAAAGCGCATATAATCATCGGAATTCAACATTCAATCGGGACCTAACCCCTTTATCACCATTTCAAGTATGTGTCAAATTTTCCATCATAGTATGCAAGTAAAGCACATCAATGTAAATCACATTACATACAAACACAACATTCAATTAACATAATTACATGCTCGATTAAGTTTCACGAACTTACCTCGACACTTGTTCGCGTAAAAAGTCTACTAATCCGAAACCTTTCCTTTTCCTCAATCTAACCTCAAATTAGTGTTGTCCGGATCTATATAAATAAATTTAACCATCAATTTCACACATTTCATATTTAAATGGACTCAATTTACGTCTTAGGAAAAATTATCATTTTGCCCCTAACTTTTCCATAAATTTTAATTTTGTCCCTAGGCCCTAAAAATGAAACTTGTGCAAATTATTCCCTATTCCAAGCCTAACCAAAGCCCCATTACAAATTTTCCAGCACATGTATTCATAAAATTTCAGAATTTTTCATCAAAATTTTCAACTTTTCATTTTAGTCCATAAATCATGTTTTCATCAAAAATCACTTTGTAAAAGTTGTTTATCTATCAATAATCTTTCATTTTCTACCATAAATTTCTAATTTCCAGCATATACATCCATGACCGATTTTTCATACCTTGATAACTTTTCAATTAATCCCTCAAATAGAGAGATTAAGCTATCCCAGTTTTAAAAGTACCAAAATTACTAAAAACGGGACAAGGAAACTCACCCAATTAGACCTTGAAAGTTTCTTTTCTCTCGCCTAGGGTTTCCATGTGTTTTTAGGTTGAAGATGATGAAAATAAGATGATATTTTCTTTTATCATCTTTTAATTAATTTAATTATTTCAAATTCCAATTTAGTCATTGACCTTTTTTAATTTTTCCATGGATGAGTCACCAAGAATCTACATACTTTTCTTTAATGGTCTAATTACCATATAAGGACCTCTATATTTTAATTACATAGCTATTTAATCCTTATAGCTACTAGAATTCAAATTTCGCATTTTATGCGATTTAGTCCTTCTCATAATTAAACACTTAATCGATAAAATTTTCTTTTCAAAATTTTCACACGACATGTTTATTATAATACGTACCATATAATGAAATAAAAATAAACCTTATTTTTGGGTCAGATTTGTGGTCCCAAAACCATTGTTTCGATTTTACTGAAAAATGGGTTGTTACATTAAAGGTAGGTGTTTAGTTTGCTTAACCATCTATGCTTACTTTAAAATGTGATGCATGGAATGGTATGAATTTGATATGCTTAATTATGTTTTCATAGGTCAAATTGGTATGTATTGGTATGGTATTACATTTGTATGAATTAGGTGGATTATAGGCAACATTTCTATGCTTGATAGTGCATAATTTTGGCATTTTACCATTTGGTCTTGAGACACTAAGATCAAATTAATCTTTCCAAGTATTTTTAAGAAATGGTCTCGAGATCATAGATACTTTGTCTCAGGACTTCTAAACATTAAACCAAAAATAAATTTACCCTGTTATAGGTCTTGAGACAAGAACTCTTTTGTCTCAAGACATCCAAACATCGAGCTAAGGGTCTAAAATAGGGGAACTATGCCTTGAGTCTCAAGTTATGAAGTTTTATGTTTCAAGACATATTTAAATTTGGCCTACCGAGTTTGGATTCGAATCCTAACTTTGTATTCAACCTCGTTTAACTTTGAAACATTTTGTATGAGATCATTTAACATTAATTCTTCATGTTTATGCATATAATTGTGAGTGTAAGGAAATCACTATGATAGAATGTTAGTTTGTATGATGTAATGATTCAAAATATTCTGAGTTGCTCCGACAACGTAATGTAACGTCACATATTTAGATTTGACGATTGGGTCAAGTGTGGGGTGTTACAGGTTGAGCATATGAATCATGTATGGCATGACTTCACTGACAATTATGCAATTTATAGATCTATTAAAGAGTAAATGATATCCTCTTGTTGGCATTGCTTGAATTATAAAAAAGGAATGTGGTCATGAGTCGTTTGTCAGGGACGAATGATTGTTATTACTATTTTTTAGTAATAATTTTTTTCATTGTGAAAGATGCAATGGTAACCATGAGATAAAGTATGACCATATTGGGTGAACGAATATAACACAAAGAGGTTAAGGATATCCTAAGAAGGTAACATACTAATGACATTGGACAAAGCATGAATTTAAGTTGCTTTCAAAATGATATATAATGGGGAGTTCAATCATGGTACTTTAGTAGATTTGTTCCATGACTTAATAATGTTATAATTAATAGACGAAGAGTTAGAATTTAATTACAAATTATTTAAGGCCTAATTATATATGTCTAATTATTCCCTATACACAACTTTATATGGATTGCAATTAGAACTAATATGTTAAATGAATAAAAACAATGAAAAAGAAACCAATTGCATTTATTACCATCCACAGTAAATACATTTTCTCAAATGGAACAAGAAATGACTTAGAAATTAATTTAATTGATCATACGACTTAGAAATTAATTTAATTGATCATAACTAAATAATTGAGTTCGAAGTGAAAATTAAATTAATTAGTCATCATAATTTTACTTAGCAAGATGATTAAATATATTTACTCATAGATTCTAACATGGTAAAATTATTATGAATTCGACAAAATTAGAATTAAGTTGAAAAAATAATTTAATTGGATTAATTAAAATTTAATTCAATTAAAATATTTTTTGGAATAGAAAATTGGTTATTAGATTGAATAATTATATGAGCTTACTTTAAATTAATTTAAAACTAGACAATACATATAATTGTACCAAATACATAAAAGGCCTTATGAGCCCATTCCTTTAAAAGGTGAGTTGCACTGTGTGTTGCCCAGCACTTAAAGTCCTTGCTTTAAGTTAAAATATTATTATTTGATCTCTTCTTATTCTAGTAGAATTATTGAAGTTTTTCTTATATATATAGGGACTCTGGGTAAAGTCAAAGACATGTATATTGTGTATAGTTACTTTATTGAATTTTAGTAAGATTTATTTACTCAAAATAAAATCTATTTTTGTGAGAACTCGAGTATTTGATCTTGATTTTAATTTACTTGTAAAAGAAAATTAATTTTCACTACTGGAAAATTAAAGTTTTCATTTTGTGATCAGTTTAAGATTAGAGTCCACTTTCTTAGCAATCGAAGGTTGGAGGATCATTGAGAAGATTGTTTAGTTGAAAGTTAGAAATTGACAAATCCTGCTAAACTAAAACGCATGTATTAAATTTGATAAAATTAATTACCATAAATAACATAAGGGTTTGATTTTATGAATTTTTGAAATTTCGTGATGCCTAAAACTATTTTTTGTAACCAATGTTTCCAACAATAAATTGATTAGAGAGTTTTTATAAAGAGCTAATAGTTAGATCAAAAAATGTAATAGAATCATAATTTAGATACTACTTTTAACTAAAAAAAAGAAAAGGAAAAGTAGATACTTAAATGTGAAAAGTGTTACAGTTTAGGGTCAAATTATCATTTAAGCCATTCAAATTAGAAAGCCGTCTAAAAGTATTTCAAACAATCAAATTTATCTTCTTCTTCTTCTTCTTCTTCTTTTTTTTTTTTAATTTAGTTTTCAACCTAAACAATCCAAGTGGCGATATTAGAGTAAGCACGGTGGAAAAGAAAAAAAAAGAAAAGAAAAACTAATGACATAAAGAAAATGAAAATTTTAAGGTAGATTATCAAAATTAGAAAGTAGTTACTATGTTAACGTGTTGTAACGTTTTAGTCACTGAGTCATTAATTGCCATTAATGATGTAATGGTAAGCTGAGTGACACATTAAATCACCATTTCAAATAAAAATTTTATATTAAATTGTACGATTGGTCCCCATATTTTTTCGTTTTGAGCAATTTAATTTTCTTCTTTTATGTTCTTTTAACTTTCCTTTTTTTTTCTTTACTTCTGCTTCTCCCTCTGTTTTTCATCATTCTCCATCTCTTTTAACGTAGTTTTTCTATGTTCTATATTTGTTAAAACTTTTTTATGTTTATGAAAAAAGAAAAGGCGAAAGTTGAAACCAAAATAAAATTTGCTTCGGATATTCTCACCCCACAATTACAAACTCTCATCGTCCATCATCACTTTAATGGACCAATTTGGATCTCTTAATGACCTAGTCCACAAGCTCGCCTCACTTAAAGACCTCGCTAGTCGTGACTTATGGCAATCCACCCTCAACAAAGTTTTTCGAGCCCGTTCCCTTAACATCCTAACCAACCCCCGCGACTACCTTATCTATCTTACCTACAACATTTTTGCCCTCTCAGAACTACATTGTTTCACGGATTCTTCAAACGAGTTCCACACTCTCAATGACTAAAACGACCACCATACGAAACTTACCCTCAACTTTACCCAAACTAGTTTGGTTTCATGCTCCCTTTCTCTCTTCGATTCATCTATGCTTGGCTTCCAATCAAGCTTGCTTGGAAATATCTAAGAAGGTTTAGATCAATTTTATTGTTTACTTAATTTTATTTGTTAGAAAATAAAAGAAAATGAAAGGAATAATCTACACGATTTTGTAAAAGTTTGGAAACAGAAAAAAAAATTGTTTTGAATATAAAGAATTTAATTTATGTTTAGATTTGATTAATGATATGGTTTTTTATATTGATTAGTTAGATCCATTTTTAGTTTCAAAATTAGGTTATATTCAAATCGAGATTTGATTAAGAATGATTGATATTTGATTTTTCGTGAAATTCAATTTAGGAATTATGTGAAAGAAACAAGGACTTAGTTTATTTGGTGGGCAAAGATTATGTTTCTGCATTGAAGAATATGAGAAGAGAGAAAAATTAAGGGGAAGAATAAAAGGAAAATAAATAAATAAAAAGAGAAAATTAAATTGTTCAAAAAAATAAAAGTATAGGGACTAATTTTAACAAATGGAAAAAATAAAAAAAAACTACGTTAAAAAAAAAGAGAGAATGGAGGAAAATAGAGGGAGAAGGAGAATAGAATGAAAAAAAAGAAAAAGAAAGTTCAAATAACATAAAAGAAAAAAAAATTGCTCAAAAGGAAAAAAGAATAGAGACTGGTTGTGTAATTTAACCTAACATTTTCGTTTGAAATGGTGATTTAACGTGTTACATCAGCTTACTGTTACATCATTAACGACAATTAACGCTTAGTGACTAAAATATTACAACACGATAACGTAAGTGACTAAAACGTAACATTTCAAACATAAGTGACTAAAATATAACCTAAGACAAACAAAAGTGAATATTTTGATAGTTTACCCATATTTTAATGAAAAAAAAATAGAAGATACTGAATTAGAAGAAAAGCATAAAAACTAAGAAGATTAAACATAACCGATAACCGTTAACATTAAAATATCAAAATTTATTTAATACAATAAATCGGTTAATTTTGTTTAATTGAATTAAATTCAGTAATAACTTAACCTGATTTTTTATGGTTATCAGGAATTAAATTTAAATAAAGGGTAAAATCACCATTTTCATAGCCATTTCCCTCAAGTAGAAGCTAATATGTTTGATGAAAACAAAAAGTAATAAAGCACTAAGATTATAACTACATTTTCTCCTTTTAATATAAACATAAAATTTCTGGGAAGACAAATGTAATTTTATTTCAAGCTAAATCAGGTTCAGAAGTAGTTGATGTTGCACAAGCTGGAAGCAAGCATGAAAAGAATCCTGACATTTTTTTCTACATTTTAAAAAACAATAAACATGTTAGAATCACTTTTCAAAATCAACAAATAATTTCATGCTTTTCATTGGACCCTTCAACTTCATCCGTTATTTTTAAATAACATTTCGAGGAAAATATGTTCCATTCAATTTAGACTTTAATAATTAAAATAAAAAACCAAACTTATTTATTTATTTTATATTTTATTTATCTTTATAAATTTAATATGCTCGATTCAGTTGGTGTTACAAATTAATTGGATTAAATCAATTGAAAAATTATTAAAAATATTTTATTATTCTTCTAAATAGCAATGCAAATTTTTAAGTGACCCAACCTAAATAACTAAAAAAGCATCCTACGTAAAAAGACATCAACATTTCGGACAAAGTCGAAAAGCTTGTAAGGCATATAAAAAACTCTCCATTCTCTCTCTAGAATAGGACTTCTCTAATCGGTTTTGTTCCCGATCATTTCTTTCCTTTGCCCTAAATGCATAAGACCCACCTACCAAATTCCTCAACCATAAAATTTTCCTAATGCCATTCTAGCTATGCATTTTTTGCTTTCCCATGTTGAAGCTCAACCAGTTTTGATTTCTATTTTGCATCTTTTCCTCGCTCTCTTGTCCTTCATGTATGATCTCCCCTTTCTCCATTAAGCATATATGAAATATCATTTGGGGTTTACTTTCCCAGGGAAGGTTTATGTTTAATGGTTTATTGTATGAGAGGATGAAAGTGATACTTATGCTTAGAAGGTGTTCATTGAAATATCTAAGAAAACACGAGATGATTTGAGATGTTACTGTAAGTACTTAATAGTTCCTTCACCTTTAATTACTTTTTGATTGTTCCTTTGCTGTTTGGGCACTTTATTTGTTTTTTTTTTATCTGATTTGTGAGTATGATTTTGGCTATTGTTTTGTATGAGTATGTTGGCATGGAATGCCCAAGGGTTAGGCAAATTGACAGCTACAATGTCTCTTAAAAAGCTCCTCAACAAAAAACTAACCAAGTATTGTGTTCCTAATGGAAATAAAATAGAATGAAGATAAAATGGACAGGACCAAATACAAAATGGAATTATATAGGGCTTCTATGTGAGCCTTGAAGGTTTGTTAAGAGGACTTGCACTGTAGTGGGCTAATGATATTTGAATGGAGGTTCTAATCTTTGATGAAAAAAATATTCACACTAGCATCAATTGGCAATCAAAGCTACCATGGTGGTGAACTTTCTTTTATGGCTTCCTCCAAAAAAGAATAGGAAACGAGTCTTAGATACTGTTGCATGCCTCAGTTTGGGTGTGAATGTCACTTGGTGCAACATGGGGGATTTTAATGTTGTTAAATTCCAACAAAAGAAAAAGAAAGGTGGGAGGCTAGTTGTTCTCAATTCTTGCAAAGACTTTGAGGGATGCACTGAAGGTTGCGATATTATGGAACTCATTGTGAGTAGGGTTGGTCTGACATGGTCTAACAATAGAGTGCATTTAGGGAAAAAACTTGATATATTTTTCTTTAATATCCCATGGAGTGATCTATTTCCTAATGTCTTTGGCAAAGCTGAACTAATGATAGAATCTGATCATAAACCAATTGTCATGTTTTTTAAGCACACTAAAAAAAAAACATGAAAGGTTTCAAATTTGAATACAAATGGACATTAGATCCTAAAATAGACTATATTATAAAGCATACATAGATGCATCTTACAGCCTTCCTAATGATCAGTTTTACACTCGAATGGATGTAACTAAATAAAAGCTGATTGAATGGAGCAAAAAAAGTTTAGATACCCAAGAAAGGAGAAAGATTAACTAAGAACATAGATAAACTATAGTATGAGCCTCTAAGTTCTACATAAAAAATGAAGTTCCTTGATCCTAAAAAAAACTCGATGTTTTATAGCTAAGGGAAGAGCACTACTTGTTCAAGCAATAAGTGAATGGCTTAACTTTGGTGAAAGAAACAAAAGACTCTTTCATGCTTCTACTGCTAACCATAGGAGGAATAATGCTATTTTCAAATTTTAATAGCCTACAGGGGAATGAGAAGCAGAGTAGAAGAATGGGAAGAAGAGTAGACGAATGTGAAAAACATTTTTTGAACCATTTTACAAAATTCAAGTCTATGCCAAATAGTGTAATTGATGAAATATTGAAGAATGTCAAAAGGAAGGACTTTGATGAAATGAATGAATCATTACAAAAGGACGTGTTACCTAAAGAAATTCAAGAAGCACTATTTCATCTTAGGCGATATTTGGCCCTAGGCGATATTTGGCCCAAGGCTCTAATGGCTTTATGATCATCTTTTATAAAAAAATATTGGGACATAATCAAAGATGAAGTGATTGCTCTCATCAAGAGTTTCTTTGTCCACAAAACTATGTCGACAGGAATAAGTGCTACAAATATGATTTTCATCCAAAAAGTTTCTAACCTAGAGCATGTGAATGATTTTAGATTATTGATAATAATATTTTGATTACTATATAGAGATTTTAAGGATTGACTAGCACATAATTAGGTTGTATAATCTTTGACTTTCCTTCTTTGTATGTATATCTACTAGTATAAATAAGTTATGTAGTAGGGTGCGTGTATAGATGAAAACATATTAAAATTATTATTCTCTTTTCTCCACTACAAAAACTTTACTAAATTCTTATTCCCCCCTCTCTCTCTATCAATTTTACATGGTACTAAAGCCAACAATTTTGATTACCCCTACCATTGAATTGCCCAGTCCCTGTTGACGCTTCGATTAAAACCCCACTGCCAAAATGAACACGGTAGCCCTCATACGCCATTGCAAGTTTTCTGCTCCTCTCCTATATGCCAGTGTCATGGATTGTGAATGGGAACCCGCAACCATGACGAACTTGTGCGATCCATCGCATTCGAGGGAGGTCATTCGGTTCAATCGGACAGGTCTATTGCGTGGTGAGATTGAAAGCCCATCTCAAGAGCTTTGTAAATATGGGAAGTAATCTTTAAAGATATGCGCAGCAAATATGGCAGGGGATCTCCAAAGATATGTGATCCTAGACATTAAATGTAATCTTTAGAAGATAAGATTCTGTAATCTTAGAGATTTGATATCTAGATAGCTTTTAATCTTAGCCATTGATTATTTCGATCTGTACTGTTGATATTAGGAAGGCTCAGCTATAAATAAAGGCCTCTTCCCCTCATTGTAATTCATTCAGTTATTAAGAGAATTTTGAGAGCATTCACCCAAACTTTTCTCTCAAGTGTTCTTATTTTTCTGTTTCTTTTGTTCATCTTTCAAGTTCGTTCTTACTTCGTTCTTTTGCTGTTCTTCGTAGGTGTTTTAGAGGAGTTTTGTTGAATCCTCATTGTTGCGAGTTAGGCTGACTTAGGCATTTATGAGCGAAAAAACTATCTAAGGCTGCACGGATTGCTTGTGAAAACTCTAAGTCCGTGGCAGTTGGTATCTGAGCTAGCGTTCGAAGGCACTGTTGAAAGATGTCAAAAGAAGTTGCTAAGAATGTTGATGGAATAGAGACCCGTGAGAGGGCTAGGAAAGCTAGTCATTCGAGGGACATACTATCGGCTTTGGAAGATCGAGTCGTCACTCTCAAGGAATTCGTGGGGGATGTCAAGGAAAGGGTTGATGATATTGATGATAGGGTCAATAATGGGTTGCTGTCTATGAAACAGCAACTTAGAGATTATGTGTTGGACTCTGTTAAAAAGCTGACTGCTAGAGATGATGCCATTGAGGAAAAGCTGAGTGGCAGGGATGATGCCATTGAGGCTATGATGACGACCTTGAAAGAGGAGATTGCTGAGCTCAAGGGTGAACTCACAATCTACAAAGCTGCTTTGGGCAATAGAGGGTTCGCTGCAGTCGCGCCCAAGCCTAGTGTGAATGTTCCCAAGCCTGAGGAGTTCAAGGGAACAAGGTCCACAAGAGATGTGGACAACTTTTTGTGGGGAGTCGAGCAATACTTCCGTGCCAAAGGCATCACGGATGATGCCATTAAGGTAATTACCGCTATTATGTATCTTATTGACGTTGCCTTGTTATGGTGGCGTCGTAGGTCCACCGATGTGAGACGTGGTGGGACAGAAATTGGAACTTGGAAGGAGTTTCAATGCGAGTTCAAGGCACAGTTTTACCTAGAGTATGCCGAGGATGAAGCTCAAGCAAAGTTGCGTTGGCTTTCGCAACAAGGCACTGTGAGAGAGTATGTACAGGAGTTTAGCGAACTCATGCTTCAAATATCAGATATGGGTGAGAAAGAGGCATTCTTTTCTTTTATGGATGGGTTGAAACCACGGGTGAAGTAAGAGTTACAACGCCGAGGAGTACAAGAGCTTACCAAGGCCATGTCTGTAGCAGAATCGTTGGCCAAATTTGGTGGGAGAAAGACAGGCCTGAGTCTTCTAAGCCCAAATTCAATCCGAAGGGAAATAGTGGGGGAGACAAAGAAAGGCCCACTAAGAATGGCAACAATAAGAAGTCGTGGGATAAAAAGAAGGGGGACTATAAGTTGCTTCCATTGTGATGGCCCGCATATGATTGAGAACTGTCCAAAGAAGGCCGCGCTCTCTGCTATGAAAGCGAAAGTGGAGTTCGATCTAGAGGATAACAATCTTGGTTCAATACTAGGGGGTGTTGAAGATAAGATGGGTTATGGGCTGATGTTTGCAAACATTATAGTGGTTGGCAGAAAATTGAATGCACTTGTCGGCACAGGGGCGTCTGATTTATTCATGTCCGAAGGGGCTGCCCATAAACTTAGCCTCAAGATTAAGAATGAGTCGGGTCGGATCAAGACGGTGAATTCAAAAAGTGTTTCAATCAAGGCGGTTACAAAGGGAGTAAATCTCTAACTTGGCGATTGGACCGGTAAGGCATCCATCAATGTAATACCACTTGATGATTATGATTTTGTAGTTGGATTGAGTTTTCTTGATCAGGTTAATGTGTCCATTTGTCCTTCTGGTAATTACATGGTGATTTCGGATTCGAACTATCAATGCATGGTGAGATTGTCAATAAAGGGGAGCCTAGAAGGAAAAACATTATCTGCAATCCAATTTTCTAAGGGAGTACGTAGAGATGAAGTCTCATACCTAGCCACTTTGAAGATAGAGGAAACCGTTAAGACCATTGGTAAGATCCCTAAGGAAGTGGCCAAATATTACAATCTTTTCAGGATGTGATGCCTGCAAAGTTGCCAAAGAGTTTGCCGCCTAAAAGGGAGGTAGATCATAGGATCGAATTGGTGTCCAACATGGTGCTGCTAGCTAGGGCCCTATATCGTATGTCCTCGCTGGAATTGGAAGAACTACGAAAATAGTTGAAGGAGCTTTTAGATGCGGGATTCATTGGGCCATCTAAATCTCTGTATGGTGCACCAGTATTGTTTCAAAAGAAACATGATGGGTCGTTACGGATGTGCATCAATTATCGGGCCCTAAACAAGATTATAGTGAAAAATAAGTACCTTATTTCCCTTATTGCAAACTTGTTTGATCAGCTTGGTAATGAAAGATGGTTTACCAAGTTGGACTTAAAATCAGGGTACCATCAAGTTTAGATAGCCGAGAGGGACGAGCCAAAGACAGTTTGTGAGATGTGGTACGATTTGTATGAGTTCTTAATGATGCCCTTCGGACTCACGAATGCCCCAGCTACCTTGTGCACCTTGATGAATAAGATACTTCAACCTTTCCTTGATCATTTCATGGTTGTTTACCTGAACGATATTGTGGTGTACAGTAAGTCGCTCGACGAGCATGTGAAACATCTGAGGGAAGTGTTCCAAACTTTGAGGGAAAATGAGCTGTTTGTCAAAGAGGAGAAATGCTCCTTTGCTCAACGAGAGGTGCCCTTTTTAGGCCACATTGTGGGAGGTGGCAAGATCCGAATGGATGAAAGCAAGGTTCGGGCCATTACTGAGTGGGAGGCCTCAACCAAGGTGACAGAGTTGAGATCTTTCCTTGGGTTGACAAACTACTATCAACGCTTTATTGAGGGCTATTCTAAAATTACCACACCTTTGATTGACATCTTGAAAAAAGGTAAGGTATGGGATTGGAACCTACAGTGTGAGAGAGCCTTTAATCAATTGAAACAAGTAATGACAAGGGAACCCGTACTTGCATTGCCGGATTACTCAAAGCCTTATGAGGTACACACAAATGCATCAGATTATGCCATTGGAGGAGTACTAATGCAAGATGGACATCTAATTGCTTTCGAGAGTCGAAAGTTTAATGAGACGGAATGGAGATATACGGTCTAAGAAAAGGAGATGACCGCTGTGATACATTGCTTGCGCACACAAAGGCATTATTTACTAGGTTCCAGGTTCATGGTCCTTACTGATAACGTTGCCAACAATTATTTTCTAACCTAGAAAAAGTTGTCTACCAAACAGGCTCGTTGGCAGGTTTTTCTAGCAGAGTTTGATTTTACAATAGAATATAAGCTAGGGAGTGCCAACATTATGGCTGATTCACTTAGCCGAAAGATGGAATTTGGGCAATCAGCCAACACGACGGGTCCTTATTGGAGTGCATTCGAGAAGGATTGTCCCATGACCCTAAGCTAAAAGCTTAATTAAGCTTGCCAATGAGGGGAAAACGAGGAGATTTTGGCTTGATGGGGAATTGGTATACATCCATGGGCACCGCCTCTATGTGCCTTATTATGGGAAATTGCGCAAGGAAGTCATGAAGGAATGTCATGACTCAAAATGGGCGAGCCATCTAGGAATGCACCATACCTTGACCCTTTTGGAGGATCGTTATTATTGGCCTCACATGGGTTAAGATGTGGAGACCTATGTGAAGACTTGTCTAGTATGCCAACAAGACAAGGTCGAGTTAAAAAGTTCGACCGGTTTGCTTCAACCATTGCCCATTCTAAAAAGACCATGGGAAAGTGTATCCATGGATTTTATTGTTGGGTTACCTAAGTCTGATCGGTTTGAGAGTATTCTTGTTGTGGTGGATAGGTTTTCAAAGTATGCAACGTTTATTTCAGCAACCAAGGAGTTCCCTACTGAGGAGGCAACCCGTTTATTTCTTAGACACGTGGTGAAATATTGGGAAGTGCCACTATCTATTATCAGTGATCGAGATGGGTGATTTACGGGTCAATTTTGGATGGAGTTGTTCAAGTCAATAGGCTCGGACTTGAACTTTTCTACAAGCATGCATCCACAAACAGATGGGCAAACCGAACGAGTGAATGCACTGTTAGAGACATATCTTCGGCACTATGTGAGTGCCATACAAAGGGATTGGCCAAAATTGTTGGATGTGGCCCAATTTTCGTACAACTTATAGCGAAGTGGGGCCACGAATCAAAGCCCATTTGAAATAGTGATGGGCCAACAACCACTCACACCCAATGCTGTTGCGACCCGTTACGTACGACCAAATCCCGCACTTATCGTTTTGTGAAGGATTGGAAAAAGAAGAATGACTTGGCTAGAGCTTGTTTACACAAGGCCAGCAAGCGCAACAAGAAGTGGGCCGATCAGAATCGAAGTGATGTGTAATTTCAAGTGGGTGACTCAGTCTTTACCAAACTACACTTGATGTTGTGATATACAGGTTTGCACAAGGGGCTGGTGCGAAGGTACGACCATTTAAAGTTGTGAAGAGAGTAGCCAAGGTAGCCTACAAGCTTGAGTTGCCAGCAAAACTCAAAGTCCACCTAGTGTTCCATGTAAGTATGCTTAAGCCATACCATGGGGATTAAAAGGATCCGAATCGAGGCAAGTCTGAATGAGTACCAATGGGGTAAAGGTCTCGTACGTTTGTGAAGTTGAAAACATTGAGGCAGATCGTGAGGTTAGACAAAGGTACCATCGGCCGTGGCATGAATACTTGGTTCGATGGAAGTGACTTCCTGATAGTGAAGTAAGTTGAGAACCTACCGAGACATTATGGCAGTTCCAAGAGAAAATAGACTAGTTCCATGAGGGAGACGCGACGAGGACGTCGCTAGAACAAGTGGGGGAGAATGTCATAGGTTGCGAATGGGAACCCGCAACCATGACGATCTTGTGCGATCCATCGCATTCGAGGGAGGTCATTCGGTCCAATCGGACAAGTCTGTTGCGTGGTGAGATTGAAAGCCCATCTCAAGAGCTTGGTAAATATGGAAAGTGATCTTCAAAGATATGCGCAGCAAATATGGCAGTGGATCTCCAAAGATATGTGATCCTAGACATTAAATGTAATCTTTAGAAGATACGATTCTGTAATATTAGAGATTTGATATCTAGATAGCTTTTAATCTTAGCCATTGATGTATTTCAATCTGTACTGTTGATATTGGGAAGGCTCAGCTATAAATAGAGGCCTCTTCCCCTCATTGTAATTCATTCAGTTATTAAGAGAATTTTGAGAGCATTCACCCAAACTTTTCTCTCAAGTGTTCTTATTTTAATAGTGGCTTTTGTTTATTTTTCAAGTTCGTTCTTACTTCGTTCTTCTGCTGTTCTTCGTGGGTGTCTTAGAGGAGTTTTGTTGAATCCTTATTGTTGCGAGTTAGGCTGACTTAGGCGTTTATGAGCGAAGAAACTGTCTAAGGCTGCACGGATTGCTTGTGAAAACTCTAAGTCTGTGACACTAGCACATGAGAGCGCGTGTGGCACCCTTCGGCCACCATTCCGTGATCCCCAATGGTGTTCTCCCCATACTATTTTAACCATAACTTCTATTTTTAATTAATTTTCATTCTATTTTGTTTTTGGATCTTTGAAGTTCTGCTAATCCCTTCTTCTCTGTATTCTTTAATTCTCCTACTAGTACTACTGTCAAACTCTAATGTAGTACTAATTATGTCTTTTGAGTCGCTTCTGTTGAGTTGTAGTTTATAGATCAAGGTTATCAAGATCATCTCGAAAAATATGTTAATGTTGTTGATGAAAAGAGTAAGGATATTTGGGCTAAACTTGATGCCCAATTATGTAGCTTGTTGTGGCAATCTCTCGAGCCAAAATTACTTCGTTTTAGTCTTGCAAAATATGTTACAAAGTTTGGACCAAGGCTAATAATTTATATACTAATGATATTTGATAGATCTACAAAGTTGTTTCCAATCTTGTCTATTTGCAGCAAAATCAACAAGATATGAGAAGTTCTTTGGGTGAAGTTGAATCTTTGAAGGATGAGTTCAATGTTCTTATACCTCTTACTAAAAACTTTGTGGATCAGGAGAAGTAAATGGATAAATTCTTTATGGTTCTTTCTTGAATTAGATTGCAATCAGATTCTGACTAACCCAACCATTCTAATTTTAATAAGGTGACTATTTGATTACTTTACATCTCCTCAAATCGGGTTCAATTAGAGGATAAATTATTTGTATTAGTAGTTTAGAAAACTGGTCTACAAGGTGATAATCAAATAGGAAGAGGAAAATGATCCAGGCCTCATTGCACTTATTGTGAAAAAAGTGGTCACATACGTGAAACTAGTTGGGCTTTACATGGGAGACCCTTTCACAACAATCAACCCACTACACTTGCAGCCTAAGTTCAAGAATATGGACTACTTCCTCTTTCAACTATTAGTAAACAGGGAGTTAAATTTTTCACATTGTCTGGATCATATTATGAATATAGTATTTACAGTATCAAGTTTCAAAATAACAATCTTCTACCATTGCTTCTATTGCTCAATTGAGTAATTCTTTTGTTGGTATAACTTAGTCTTCTTTGAATGGTAACAATTTTTTTTTCTAGTCGTACCTCTTCTTTGCTTGTTCCATTACAATTACCTTAGTTAATGGATCTCAAACATTGGTTAAAGGTGTTGGAAAAGGATATTCTATCTCCTTTTTAAATTTAATGTTAGTTTTATATACTTTTGATTGTCCTTATAACTTTATTTTCATTAGTGAAAACTATAAGCAACTTAATTGTCAAGTCATTTTGGACTCTCACTCTGTTTTGTGCAAGATTGGAGTTTGGGGAAGATGATTGGTGAAGGATATGGGTCAAATGGATTATACTACCTTTGTTGCCCTGCTACTATCTTTCTTTTGCTTCTTCTATTGACCTCTTTCATAATCTTCTCGGTCATCCAAGTTTTCCAGACTTTAATAGATGAGTCTTAGTTTTTCAAAAAATTCTTTTTTAGAATGTGAATCATGTTAGCTTGGGAAACACACTCATGCTTCTTTTCCAAAGAAAATAAAATCTAGAATTTCTTCTTTGCTTAACATTATTCATTTAGACATTTGGGGTCTTAGTCAAGTTAGTTCAACTTTGATATTTCATTACATTATTACTTTTGTTGGTGATTACTCTTGTTGCTATGGTTGTTTATTATGAAAAATAGACATGAGTTATTTAATATTTTCAAGAAATTTATGCTAAAATATGTAATCAATTTAGTGTTTCTATCGAAGTTTTACGTAGTGATAATGCACGAGAATATAATGTTTTTATTTTTTTACATGAATTCATCACTCAAGGAATCATCCACCTAACTTATTATTACATGGAAAAACCCCTCCAAAGAGGATAAAAAATCATGGCCAAAGATAATTTTACTATAATGGAATGAATAGTACAAAAGATGGAGTTAAAAAAATTAAACCCCGAAACCCAAAAATAAAGAACCCTCAAAACATAAAAACAAAATTCTCCAAGAGTGTTATGAGTTCTAATCTTTAGTGGGCTTATTTTCTAAGGTTGTAAAAGAGTCTATTTGTAGGATAAATTTGTAGGTCAAATAATAATAAAATAATCTAAACTAATCAGAGTTAAACTGAAACAAATAAACAGAGTTTAACTGGGAGATTATCTTTCAAATTTGACTAAAATACGTGGCATACTCAACAAATCTCCACCTTGACTCGTATTTCCACAACGCCATCTTTGCCAAAGCCTACCACGGGCTTATCTTGAACTATGTAGGGAATTAACTAAGTCGAATATGTGATTAGAACCTAGAAGACTTCTAGCCTTCAACTTGTGCACTGCCAAATCAAAACTAACTTGAGCCTAATTTTCACTAACACAGTGCTCTAACTTTTCGAAACCTACATCCAAAAGACAACCTTTCTTTAATGAAACGATCATACCTTTTTCCCTCATATAACCAAGTTGCCTCCATTCCAAATGATTTGACTTTGACTCTGTAATGGATGAGGGGGCGTCTGATTTCACTGGTCACTATAGAATCTTTCAAAATATAAAGACTGACGATCCTTTTACGTTTCATCAAAATCAGAGGCCCATGAGATACATTAATGCCGCTCAACTCGATATTGATTTTGCAACCTTTTAAATCTAAAGAACTCAAGGAGATGAGATTCTTTTGTAAATTGGGTACATACATGACATCTGATAGTATCTTGATTGTCCCATCATGCATCCTGATTTTAACAGTACCAATATTGATTACCTTTCTGAATGAATTGTTTCTCATGCACACGACTCCACTTTCAAGCGAACTATATGTGAAGAACAATTCTCTATTTGGAAACATGTGGAAAAAACATCCCGAATCTAGGATCCACTCAGACATAAGCTCAAAGCTTTCGCTCATTGACACTAACAAGAAATCATCACCCTATTCGTTGGCCAAATTAGCACCAAAGACACCTTTTGCCTCGCTTCTTTGATGCTACCAAAACAGAAGCTTGCCTATTTATCTTGCTATTCGAACCAAACTTATTGTCAAGTTTTTCTTTACTCAACAAATGACCCTTCATATCCTCAAATGAGAGTTTGTCTCTGCAGTAAATCACTGTTTCCTTGAAAGACTTGTATGAAGGGGGTAAAGAGCACAATAATAGTATAGCCTGATTTTCATCGTCAATATTAACCTCAACATTCTTTAAATCATTCAAAAGAGTAATAAATTAACTAATGTGATCTCTAAGAAGCTCACATTCGTTAATGCGAAACGTAAATAGATGTTGTTTTAACAGTAAATGGTTAGCCAAAGGCTTAGTCGCATAAAGAGTTTATAACCTTTTCCACAACGCGGATGAGGTTTCCTCCATCAATACCTCCTGCAATACCCTATTCACGAGGCACAACTGGATTGCAGAGAGGGCATTTTCATCAAGCTTTTTCTTGGTAACGACCTTTTTCAGGCCTGTCTGAACTAGAATTGACATCATCTGAACTTGCCACAGATTGAAATTTATGACACCATCGAACTTTTTAATGTAAAACCTTGTTGTTGCCAAATCTGAATGGGCTAATCTGTACAAATTGAATTAGCTTTGATACCACTTGTTGGGGATCAACCCGATTAGGCAAAAAATAAGTAAAAAATAACAGAAGAAATTGAGAAATTGATCACACCAATTTAACGAGGAAAAAGAGGACAAAAAGTCACGAGTAAAGATAATTTTACTATAATATAAAAAGAATGAAGAGTACAAAAGATGGAGATAAAAAGCTAAACCCCGAAACCCGAAAAGAAAGAACCCTTAAAATGTAAACACAAAATTCTTCAAAAGTGTTATGAGTTCTAATCTTTAATGGGTGTATTTTCTAAGTTTGTAAAAGAGCTTATTTATGGACTAAATTCGTAAGTCAAATAATAATAAAATTATCTAGACTAATCAGAGTTTGGCTGAAACAAATAAACAAAGTTTAACTTGGAGATTATCTTTCAAATTTGACTAAAATACGTGGCATACTCAACAATTCTATTGCTTTTCCATATCAACCTTCTTATCTTCTTTTTACATGCGTATTTAGTGTACTTACTTTTTTCATAATCAGATTTCGGAAAAAGACAAGCTCCTTCCAAAAGCCATTAAATGCATCTTTCTAGGGGTATTCATGACATAAAAAAAGATTTAATTGTTATGATCCTACTAATAATAAATACTTTGTTTCTAGTAATGTCACATTCTTTGAAGCATCTCTTTATTTCTCCCCTTATATTCTTATCAAAAGGAAGTTGAAAAAAATCTTCTAATTCCCAATTTTTCTATTTTAATGTAGCACCTCCTTTAAAAGGCCTTTAAGTTTACTCTGGATGATCTATTATACATCCTTCTAAAAGCTTTCCTGCAAGTACAAAATAGTAATATGTTTCAAATGACTCATCTCCTTAACTACCATAATTTCCATCTTTGATCTTGCCTCAAATAGATGAACCTATTACCCTCCGGAAGGCATCTATTCTTTTCGCAACCCTCATCTTATTTATGATTTTTTGAATTATCACCTTTTATCATCCTCATATTATGCCTTCACCTCGTCTTTGTCTAATGTGTCCATTCTTAAGATTGTTAGTGAAGCTAAAACAAATGTTGGATGACAACAAGCAATAGTAGATGAGATGAATACCCTTCATGCTAATCATACACAAAATCTTGTTCTTCTCCCACTAGGCAAAACTACTTTTTTGGTTTTCTATGGTGTGTACAATTAAAACTAGTTCTGATGGCAATATAGAATGACTGAAGGCTAGTTTGGTTGCATAAGGGTATACATTAAATTCCTGGTCTCAATTATGGAAACTTTTTTTCCTGTTTCTAAAATTGTTTCAGTTCGACTATTGATTTTTCTTGCTATGATGCATCGTTGAGATATACATTACTTGGATATTAAGAATGTATTTCTCCATGGTGATTTAAATAAAGAAGTTTATACGGAGCAACTACTCAATTTTGCTGCTTAAGGGAGTCTGGTTTGGTATATTGGCTATGTAAATATCTTTATGGCTTGAAATAATATCCCAGGGCTTGGTTCAGGTGCTTAAGTGTTGTTATTCAGGAGTTTGTAATGAAGTGAAGTGAATAAGATAATTCAGTCTTTTATCATCACAAAAATCACAAAAAATGCATATATCTTGTATATGTTGAGAAAATTATTTAAGTGTGAAATTAATTTAGCAAATAATATTTAATTTTAAAAATAGAAAAAACATGTACCAGGCTGGAATTAATTATAAAGTGCTAGGTTAAAAATCCAAGAAGCACATATAAGTAGATCTAGTATAGGAGAGGCCTAATTCCCCTTATATGGAATACAAGGGGACGATAAATCCTAGTATTTTTACTTAGGGTTACCACCCTTTCCCCTAAATAATAGGGAGCTAGGCCTTTTTTTCTATTAAATTAATATTATTAGGCTTCTACCAGTTCACCCAAAATTCTCCCAACTCTCACTATAAATATATGGCACTGGTAAGCTTCAAATCACACCTCAGAAAACAGAGAAACACAAGTCTCTCAAGTTTTTCAATATTTTTATTTTGCTAGAAAGTAGTGAAAATTTATTTTCTATAATAAATTTTATTTTCTAAGAATTGCAAATCTATCGATTTTTATCTGAAAGAAAATTTTACTTTCCCACTGAAAGTAAAGAAAATAAATTTTGATTCTGTGTTTGATTTGAATTTGTTCGAGCCCACACTCGAAGCAATTCATGGTATGAGAATAGTGGAGAAGTTTGTTTGGTAGAAAGCCAGGAATGAAAACGATCCATCTAGCTCAAAACACAAGTGCAATTTCAAGAAAAGTTTATCGCTATAATTTTCAAAATTTTATTTTTCTATTGTTCAAGAAAACTGTTTTCAAACCAAATTTTTTTCCACACGTGAAGGTATTTCATACCTCAAGCAACCTTTTAGATCATTTCTAAATGAAAGACTTGGAGAAGTTGAAATACTTTCTTGGTATTGAGGTTGCTCAATAAAAAAAATAGGTATCACTATCTCTTAAAGAAAGTATGCTTTGAATATTTTGTAAGAAATAGGGATGTTAGAATATTAACCTGCGAAAACACCTATGTTGAACTTCTTCCAGACCAGGGAGAGTCTTTAAAAGATTCTAGTTAATATCAAAGACTGGTAAAAAAGCTTAATTACCTTTCCATCACTCAACCAGACATTTTTTGTAATGAGTATAGTTAGTCGATTCCTTTAGAATCCATGTGATAATCATTAGAATGCAACAATGCATATTCTTCGATATGCCACTAAACAAGGCCTATTATATAAAGATAATGGGAATACACGAATTGTTGGATATTTAGCACAGATTGGGTTAGGTCTCCTTTAGATGGACGACCCATTTTAGGATATTGTGTTCTTTTTAGGGGTAATCTAATATTGTTGAAAAGTAAGAAACAGGACGTTGTGGTGAGATCAAGTACAAAAGTAGAATATCGAGCAATGGTTCTAGCTCTTTTGAGCTAATATGGTTAAAACAATTTCTTTAAGAGTTGAAATAAGAAACTATTAGCCCAATAAAGTTACTATGTGATAACCAAACTACACTACATATTGCTTCAAATTCAATGTTTCATAAAAAATTAAACATATAAAGATCAATTGTCATTTTGTGAGATAAAAGATCGAGTCAGGATGTATTTCTAACAGCTTTGTTAGTTCAAACGATTAGTTAGTGAATGTTCTCAAAAATACTTTCAGGAAGCCTTAGATTGAGTACATATATAATAGAATAGGAGCCTACGACTTGTATGCTCCAGCTTGAGGGGGAGTGTTGATAGCAATATTAAGATTAATCTATAGAGATTTTAAGGATTGACTAGCACATAATTAAAGTGTATAATCTTTGACTTTCGTTCTTTGTATGTATGTCTACTAGTATAATTAGGTTATGTATTAGGGTGTGTATATAGATTGAAATATATTCAAACTATTATTCTCTCTTCTCCTCTTTATTTTCTTTACTTTTCTCCCTTTTCTTCTAATTTCTCGTGACTGCAACAGAACTATAGAGACCTTACTAATAACCATTGTTTTCTTCATCTTTCTCGATTTTACACATACTAATAGGGTGTTGTAATTTCATCTATGAAGTCCTTGTAAGAATTATTGTTTCAAGACTGAAACTAATCTTACCTGAGACAATATCTCTAACCCAATATGCCTTTGTCCCTAGAAGACTCATCCAAGACAACATCATCATGACACATGAGGCTTTTTACACTATCAAAAGGATGAAATAGGAATAGGAAAGGCAACATGGTAATTAAACTTAATCTTGTGAAAGTGTACATCAAAGTTTCATGGGAGTTCTTAAGGAAAGTATCGACACAAATGGGCTTTTATGATTTTCTAACATAAAGAGTAATGACTTGCATCTCAATAGCTACTTTTGTGATTCATATGAATGGGGGGTTTATTAACACTATAACACTTGAAAAAAGGGCTTCTCTAGAGAGACCCTCTATCACTAGGTATTTTCAACTTGATTATGAATGTTTTCTCGAATAATATTGATAAAGTTAAACCATCAAGGTCGATTGAAGGTTATCAGGTTACATTTAGATGCGCTTCACTCTCTCACCTCTTGTTTGCAAATGATTGTCTACTTTATTCAAAGGTGGCTTGAATAATGTGGGAGCTATTTCCTAGGTAATTGAGTTATTCCAAGTTGTTATTGGACAAACTATTAATAGTTAGAAATCATCTATTTTATTCTCTCCCAATTTATATGTCACGATGAAAGAATTCGTTGTCGATCTTGTTATATCTATCATGTTAGAAAATGCCAAATTGAAGAAAAAATCAGGCACTTGCTTTTTTTTTTTTTTAAAGAAATGGTGAATAAAGTATAAAATTGAAAGGGAAAGTTTCTTATACAAACAAGTTGAGAGGTTCTTATCAAATCTAGCATTCCTTCCAAGCTCATCTATATCATGCATTGTTTCAAAATTCCTTGCACCTTTTACAAAAAAAGAAATAAAAAAAATAAAGAAATAATATTATTCTCAATTGATTCTGGTGATTAGGTTCAGATCCTACAAAAAACTCAATGACTTGGATGTTATTAGATAAGATATCCATCTAAAATAAAAAGGGAGGTATGGGTTTTAGATATTTTCAAGTCTTTAATGTGGCTTTCTTAGCTAAGTAGGCTAAGGACAATAGGGTTTATTTTGAGTTTCACCCTTTCAATTGCTTTGTTAAGGATATTCAGATAGGGATCACGTTACTAGTGGGCCACATGCATAATAGGCTTTACAAGTTTGACACTTCAACTGCTGGTGAACATTTAGGTGTTCCTGAAGCTGCTTTTGGTTTGAATCTTTCCACATGTGTGTTTAATGTTGAGGTCCAAATGTTGAACTATGGCATAAGAGGCTTGGCCATCCCTGTCCTAGAGTTCTTACTTAAATGTTATGCAGTTGTAATATTCATTTCAATAAAGCAAAGTTGTCACAAGTATATAATGCGTGTCAGCTAGGCAAAGCTCACAAGCTTCTTTTTTCTTCATCTAATACAATCTATTCTTTTTCTTTTGAATTCGTAGTCTCGAATTTGTAGGGACCAACACAAATGAAATCAGATGGGTTTTTCTATCTATCATTTTTTGATATGTATAATAGGTATACATGGTAATACTTTCTTAAGAGTATGTCAAAAGCTTTGAACTA
Organism: Gossypium anomalum; assembly: GCA_025698475.1. Classification (NCBI taxonomy): domain Eukaryota; kingdom Viridiplantae; phylum Streptophyta; class Magnoliopsida; order Malvales; family Malvaceae; genus Gossypium; species Gossypium anomalum. The sequence goes on along the minus strand of CM046968.1, from coordinate 52,552,513 downwards.
TTTTATTCAGTTCAAAAAGTATGTTGAAGTGCAATTTGGTTGCCACATAAAAAGTTTTCAAAGTGATTGGGGATGTGAGTATCACTCATTTGCAATAGTTCTATCTTGAAATGGCATTCAACATCGGGTTACTTGTCCTCACACTTTAGAACAGAATAGGGTAGCTGAGAGGAAGCATTAACATGTAGTAAAAATTTGGCTTACACTTATGGCTCAAGCTTCAGTTCCTTTGAATTACTAGTCTCATGCCTTTAAGCATGCTATAAGGAAAACATGCACATCCAAAGATTTATCAAGTGTATAGTCAACATAAACTGCAGTTTCGGTCAACAAGTGTATTTTTCTTGGATTTAGCTCTAAGCATCAAGGTTTCAAGTGTCTTGGTGATTATGGCAAGGTTTTTGTGTCTCGTCATGTTGTATTCGATGAGACCATTTTTCCTTTGGCTCTCTCAACACAGTTAGGTTCTGGTTCTACTTTTCTATCATTTGATGGTCTTATACAATCTCATGTGCCACTAATAGTTCCTGCTACTTTTGGTAGTTCTTTGTCATTTCCTCATAATGATTCTTTACCTCCTAAAAGGTTATTTTCCTTATTTAGATCTTCTAGTCAAGGTGATGATTCAGGTGCTGGTCTAGTTCCAGGTGAAGGCTGCAATTTCCCTATGAATAGAGAGGTTTCATGTGAAGGTTCTAGTCCAACTCAAAATAGTAATGGTCAAAGTGAAGGTCTAGTCAAAACTGAACCTGTGATGACCAATATGATACTATTCTCGACAAACTAGTTTATTCAAATATACATCCCATGTAGACAAGATCGAAGAATGGGATATTCAAGTCGAAAGTGTTCTCAACATGGCTTGCTGACAAAGAACCATTGACTATTGAAGAAGCTTTTCAAAGAGAAGCGTGGACAAAAGTAACTCAATAGGAATTTGATACGTTGATTCAAAATCGGACCTAGGATCTAGTTCCACTACCTCCAGATAGATGTGTAGTAAGGTGTAAGTGGATTTTCAAAGTGAAAAAGAATGTTGATGGGTCTATTACTTGATATAAAGGGCAATTCGTAGTTCAGGGTTATTCTCAACAAACATGTATTGATTTCCAAGAGACTTTTAACCCTGTTGTCAAGCCTACAACAATCAGGGTGGTCATCGCGTTGGCTGTTACATTTGGATGGCCTCTCAGACAAGTTAATATAAATAATGTGCTTTTAAATGGTGACTTAATTAAGGACATTTATATGCTGCGACCACCAGGGTTTGAAAAATATTATGATGGTCAACAACTAGTTTGCAAGTTGAGGAAAACTTTATATGGTCTTAAACAAGCCTTTAGAGCTTGGTTTCGCAAGCTAAAGGAATATTTGGTGGTTGCCAAGTTTGTGGTATCCAAGTTCGATGCATCTTTGTGTGTTCAACAGTTTGGCGCTAGTCTTATCTATGTGTTGGTCTATGTAGACGATATCATCATCACTGGAAACAACACACGACTTGTGGATGAGTTTATTTGTTTGTTGAACTCCCAATTTGCACTCAAAGATTTGGGGAAGTTAAGCTACTTTCTAGGAATTGAGATAACCTACACTCCAAAGGGTCTTTTTCTTAATCAAAGAAAATATATCCTCAATTTACTAAGAAGTATGATGAATAAATCTAAAGGATCACCTACCCTAATGGTAAAACATGCAGTTTGTCAGCCCATGTCGGAAACTCCATGGAAGATGAGTCTCTCTATAAGAGCATTATGGGTGCATTACAATATATTGTAATCACACGGTCGTATATAGCTTTTGTTATGAACAAAGTTTGTCAATTCATGCATAAGCCACTTGATCTTGATTTTAAGGTTGTCAAAAGGATTTTAAGGTATTTACAAAACACCATGGACCATGGGTTGTTGTTTACTCTAGCTCCCAAGTTGTGTTTACAAGCATATTCAGACGCGAACTTGGGAATTGATGTTAATGATAGAAGATCAACTACCAGATTTTGTGTATTTCTTGGTGGAAATTCGAATTCGTGGAGCTCAAGGAAGCAACAAGTGGTTTCTAAATCAACAGCAGAAGCTAAATACAGAAGCTTGGCTCATGCCACCATAGAGTTGATTTGGTTGCGAGCTTTGCTAAATGAACTACGCGTGGATGCTACCAAATAGTTAGTACTCTGGTATGATAGTTCTGGTGCTATTTCTATTGCAACAAACCCATTTTTACACTCAAAGTTCAAACACGTCGAATTGGACTTGTTCTTTGCCAGGGAACAGATTGCTGTAGGGACACTACAAATAGGTCATGTTCCAAGCCAAGACCAAGACCAAGTTGCTGACATCCTTACAAAACCTTTGTCTGCTGAATTTTTTAATAAGTTTAGAGATCAGCTTCAAGCCTTCAATAAGAGTGATCAAGTGCATGATAGTAGCAGAAGACAAGAGATCCCAAGTAGGAGGAATGTTATGGAATAAGAAAAGAAACTGTTAAGGTTGTTAGCTGCAGGTAATTGATAAAATAGTTAACAATTATTAACTGTTTTCAATTATCATTCACTGCATTAAATATGAAGATTAGCATAATTGTAGAGAGTTTATTCAATAAAGAAGGTTTTTCTAGATGTTTCTGTCTTCTAATAATCATGTTGTTAGATCTACAAAATGAAATGGCTCAGTGGATAGCTAGTTGTCCCACCTTATTAGACATTCAACTCAAAAACAATCTAGTGATCGACTTTCTTTGAATGAATTCCACACTTTATGATAAGAAGAAAAAATCCCTGCCCTCATAGACAAGTCCACACATTGGAATTAGTGACGTGTTGACAAAGTAATCTTTGTACCCCACAATGCCTCATCATCACCCGTGACATGAGGTTGGTGACAGATTGGAAAATATTCTTATTATCTGAATATGTGATGCCAAATGAATTTGATAGGGTATTTAATGTTTGTTTATATTATTTATATTTTACCTTCTCTTCTATTTTTTTATTATCTTACTTCTACTTAACTTGAATTTCAACAATTACTGACTGCTTCCCTATATATAGTATATAACTTTGACGTTATTTCTTTTAAATATTATTGATGATTGCGAAAAAAAATATGTAATAAAAAATTAATTTTATATAAATAAAAGTAAAATGTTGAAGATAAAGATGTTTTAAATTCAAATTTCCTTATGTACTTAATTTTTAAAATTTTATATATAAAATATAAAAAATAAAATGTCATAGTTTTTATTTTATAAGAGAAATATATTTTTTTCTCTATTTCATAATTAAATTTAAATCTAGTTGATAGATAAAATCAACTCAACTAAATATTAAAATAAAAAAAAAGGAATAGATTTATAAAGAAAAGGAATTTATTATGTATGATAATTCATATTACATAAGAACCTTGATAATAAAGTTTGACATATATTTTATTCACAAAAAATATTTATTGCCAAATTTTACTAATATATCTCGTTGAGAAAGAAAACAATGATCCGGATCTTATGTTGGAGTAAAAAATATTTGTTCCAAAATCTTCACTATAATATTATCTTTGAAGGGTCAGTTTTACCGTCCGCCTCTTTAGATTAAATATGGGTGGCATAATCATTTATTTAGTTTTTAAATTTTATAAAAAGAAGAAGAAGATAAGTTTACTTTTTCATTTAATTTATCTTATTTTAATCTTTAAACTTATACTATTTATCAAATTACTTAAAATGAAAGGAAAAATTAATCTTTGTTAACTTTGTCGATGTGGCGTATACTTCAATAATTAATTAATTTTTAAAATTTCAAAAAAAAATATAAAAATATTTTTAAATTTAAAAAAAAATTAATTAATTGCTAACATTTTATACATGTGGATTACCATATGGATGTTACATCAACAAAGTTAATAGAGGTTAACTTTTCCATCCATTTAAAAAGTGATTTAACAAATAATGCAAGTTTAAAATAATTATCATGTGAATTTTAATCTTAATACATTGGCAGAAAAAAAGAATCTTTAATGACAATTATATTTGCCTTAGAGATTTTATTTTTTATATTTGTCGTTGATAATATAAATATTTATAAGAAATGAACCCTTAGAATTCATTTAACATTTGCTAACTCATCCTAAAAAGAACCCTTAGAATAGTAAAAAAAAAAAAGAAAAAAGAGAAGGTGAAATCTTGTATTTGTAATTTTCGAAAGTTATAGATTTAATTTTTATAATTTAATTTGATTAATTTTAGTCTCTATTTTTTTTTAAATTGGTCACTTTTAGTTCTTATATATTTCAAAAATTGAAATTTTATTGCTGATACAAACAGTAGTAATTAAATTTGTTTGGTTAAATTCAATTATTAGTCTTGTACCATATATACAATTCTATATTTAGTCTATTTTCTCCAATTATATCATTTTAAGTCTCTATACTTTTCGAATTTTTAAATTTCAGTCTTGATTCAAATGACAGTTGTTAATTTATTAACTAAATTTTTAGTTTAATAAGTAATAATAAACTGACATAAGATTACATATATAATACTATGTTGGATGCATCATATTTAAGAAATAAGATAAAAAAATTTAATTTTAAAAAACCCTTAATTTTATCATAAACTTTATAATGTTAATTCATTCAAATAAACTCGTTACATCCAAATAAACACTTAGCTTTAATTTTTGTCCAGACAAAATCCTATTTTGTTTTTATTATTTATACTTAAAATTAATACACCTTTTCATAGTTTAGTACAGGAAAAGTAAAAAGTGATAAAATTTAACCCCTTTCATTGTCGTATTGGTGAAGGCATGCCTGATTTTAAATTGTGGGGATGATCTGCTTGTGTTACTTCTACTAATAAATAAAATTGAAACATTACAAAAAATGAGATGGAAAAGGCACTTACAGGCTTCGAAGAATGGAGGATTTCAGGGGTAATTTTGTAGAGATCTTCATCAACAGGCAATCTTTTAGGAGGAACGACATCGTTTCCATGCCGTTTATTGCAATCATTAATTTTGTTAGGCACATTGTGGTGGGGATGTCGATGATGATATTGATAGTGGAGTTTCCTTGGCGGTTCAGTCACGCCACCAACTCTCCCCGCCTTCTTTTCCTCCGTAACGAGCGGTCCTCCTCCGCCGTTGCCTTCTCGCTTTTCTCTCACTCTACTCACCTGCTAAATATTATACCAAGCCCCATTCATTCTCTTATCTCAAATTCAGCAAGATTCTTAGAAGAAGAAGAAGAAGAAGAAGAAGAGCTAGCTAACCTTTCTAACGGAAGCATGATTACGAGGATGTTTGGTTTTCAAATCAACATTAAGATAAGGTTTGGGTTTTGCTGATGAAGAGCTGAAACGAATCAAACCAGCTTCTCGAGCAGATTCAAAGTACTGAGTTATGGGCAATTCATTTGCATGATCCCAGTCTCCAAATGCTGGAATCTGCCCACTTCTCTTGCAATTATAATCCTAGTTAAACAGACAAAACAAGAAAAATCCCACCTTAGATTTAGCTTTAAAGAAGAGATTCAAACAAGAAGAGAAACACAACTTACATCCATGGTGGTCGGCTGTTATTTTGAATCTAAAATAAAAATAAGAGCAAATTGAAAAGGTGTTAGGTGACTTTAAAGGGTTGTGTTTAAAGAAAGTGAGATGAAAAAGCTTAAAAGAAGATATGGGGATTCTCAAGGAAGTTAAAAGAAGATACAGATTCCAGTTTCAGAAATGACACTGAAGAAGAGAATGAATTTACAGAAAAAAGGATGAGAGTTCAGTTCTCGTCTCTCATGGAAACACAGTACTATATATATTAAACAATAAATTAGAAGGATTAAAGGGTTGAAAAAGCATGACAAATAGGGGCAAAAGTCAATGTTTAGGGCCTTGGTTTGTCAACTTTGTCTCATTATAATATATGATATGCAACTTAAAACTTTTTCTCACAATCCTAATCCATGATTTCTTCTCCTTTTTTTTTTTCCAAAAAAAATTGAGGTAGAAGTGCGATTTTCACTAAATTTGTCTTGAAATCTTTACTAAAATAATCATTTTAAATTTTATAATTATTTTTATATTTAATTAATAATTTTATTTTTTATATGATTTATTATGTAAAAATTATGTAAATTTTGCGCAAAATAAAAAAATATATTTAGTAAAATTAGATTTTGAGGCAATCTAGATATCATATGATATATATACATATATAAAATATAAAAAAGTACATACCTTATTTTTTCGTCAAGTGGCGTTTTCTCTATTTTTTTCATTTATTTTTTAATTTTTTAATTATTCATTAAAATTTAATTTTTATAATAAAATCATATTATAGATATATCATCAAATTTTTAAATAAAAACTGTTATCAAAATAAGAATAATATATATTTATTAACATTAAAAAAATAAATGTAATATTATAGATAATTTTTTTATAGGTTATATCATCTATTAAGATAAATAATAATATTATAAATAACTTATTTTTATAATATTTTTGATGATTTAATCTAAAGGTGGTTTATTACAAATTAAAATATTTTAATTGATGATATATTAAAATAATATATTATAGTATATTATTTATGCACTGCAGCAAAATTGACTTTTAGCAGCGTTTTTTAAGGTCTTTAAAGCGCCGCAAAAAACGCTTCTATAGATGGCGCCACTAAAGTTTGCGGCGTTTATTTGAAAAAACGCCGCTAAAGATCATAATCTTTAGCGGCGCTTTTTCCACAAACGCCGCTAAAGATCATGACCTTTAGCGGTGCTTTCCCACAAACGCCGCTAAAGATCAAGATCTATAGCGGCGCTTTTCCTACAAACGCCGCTAAAGATCATGACCTTTAGCGGCGCTTTTCCTACAAACGCCGCTAAAGATCACGACATTTAGCGGCGCTTTTCTCAAAAACGCCGCTAAAAGTCATGAAATTCAAAAAAAAAATATTACAAAATATTATAAAAATCATGAAAAATATAAAAGAATTTAAAATTCATTATCAAATTAAATTTTCTATTAAAATTTTAACTTTAAAACTAAATACAAAAATTAATGAATTTAAATTTAAAATTTAAAATAATAAATTAATAACACAATTAAAATCCAAAAGTTAGAACTCAAGTTATCTTAAATATTAAAATAAAAATAAAAATTTAGAATCAAAACTAAAATAAATAATAAAAATTAGATTAAACATAAAGATATCAATAAAATAAGATATTATAATGAAGTTCCTTAAATGAAATAAGGACTTAATTCCCACGTGAAATATCAACATTGATTATTTAAATTGATTAACTAAGTCAAAATTGCAATTTGTGTTTTTCTTCTTTCAACTCAAATAAAAATAAAATGTTGAAACAAAACAATTAAATAAAAAATTAGAATAATTAGTTGACAGAAGATTATTATTAAGTATATGCAAATATGCAAGTAGACGATTACAAAATAGGGTGTAGAAGGACAACAACAAAATTAACATAGTTACTCACAAAGATCTTCTCACTGTTGAACCAAGGTCAGTACCTTTCAGCAGAAGACATCTTGCAACAAGGAAGTACTTTAGGTTTAGTTTTTAGGGACATGAGAAAGAAGATCAATTGGTTTGCGAATCGTAGAAAACAAAATATTCAGACCTGCTTGAATACATTAGCAATGTGCTCCAAGCCTCGAGGTATTTTACAATAAAGCCTGTACATCCTAGAAAGATCCTCCACCTACAGAGTGTAAAGAAGGCCAAGTTAATATCTAACGCATACATTGCTGGAGCTAATAGCAAGAAGAGTAAGCATTGCTAGAAAAGAAAAAGACCGAACAATACCTTGTCATCTCTAAGCAAGGCCCTCAGATCCTGAATGCTCCTTTTCAAGTAGCCGATTTGCATATGTGACCAACAACTCATGTTGCACTTTCTAGATAAAGAAAAAATAAATCAATCAATAGAATGATCTAGGAATTATAGAACTATCTTTATAAGAACTTATTGTTAATTCTTATCACATAATTCCATGTCAATTCATACGTCAAAAATATGCAATCTCAATGCCTAGGTAGCTAGAAGGAAACATATAAAACAACAACCAGATCTTTCCACTCAAAGAGAATTCACGCAGCTTTCTATTGTTACATCTAAGTGACTACTTTCATTCATCAAACACTATTCATCCGAGTGATCGTCTTTGAGCAAAGAATTAACGAAATTCACTAAGAAAAAGAAAATCACCATCAAGCCAAAATTAAGCTCACGAAAAAAAGGTTCTTCATTAACATATTCCAATGCCATTTCACTCACCTCTAACAATTTTGTCTCACTGCTTGAATGCGAGTAATTAGACACTCTCTCCTTTCCTTTCTCAAGCATTCTTTAGACTGCAATTAACATTAAAGTAAATAAAACAATTAGAACCATCTCAATTAATCAGAGTAAAAAACTTAAAACCTATAAAATTAAATTAAATTTTCTATTAAAACTTTAGCTTTAAAACTAAATATAAAAATTGATGAATTTAAATTTAGAATTTAAATATTATGTTTAAATAAATGGGCAATCTACCAGCAACAGAGAGATAATACAATTTAATAGGGTTTGCTGCCTCAAAACTTGGTTTTCAGATTCAATGTCTGAAATCTTTTCTTCAAGACTGCCAACAAAGAAACGATTTTAACTAGGAAAAAGACAAAAAGAGTGGAAGAAATGAATAAACACAGCTTCAGCAATATGCATGCAAAAAAACGCTATCCCAGTTCTGGTAGTTTACTGAAAGAATTTATATTAATCTTTTCTCAGTAAGGGCACAAACAAACCTGTGCATAACAGTCTTCAACTGAATGATTTTTGATTCTGCATCCAAAGCTTGTTTCAACCTTTCTTCACTTATTTTGTATACTAGTAAACAAATAATAATTAAAATAAAATAAGGTTATCAGCACCAACCAATTCGATGGGAACAACTCCAGTTTTCCCTCTTCACCAGATTTTGTGCAGATTTGGCCAATTCAGTCAGGATGTAATTGGTATCCTCAATTTATTAGTGATGAATATGATACAGAACCGTTTGGTCAGTTTGATAATATTACAAAAAGAAATCATTATATAAATTTTTAAAAAAATCATAATATTTGTAATCTATACTATTAATATTTTTTTATTTTTTAAATATATTTTTATATAAAATCTCATAAATAATAGAAAAATATCACATTAACTCTTTTATATTTTAGAAAATTATAAATTAATACATGCTCAAAATAAATTTTGCTCCCAAAATAATAAAATTTTAATATAATCTTTTAAAAATTATAAAAATATAAGCTATCATAAATATAAAATTACATTTTATCTCTCACAAAAATACGCAACTCAAAAGTTCACTCCAAAATTAATTTTGACCTTGATAAATGATGTCAGTGTCTCATTATTTGTATCTTTTGTATAATTAATAATTTTGTTTAATTAAAATAACAAGACAAAAATCATACAAAAATCAGGGCCCTCTCTCCATAACATGACACATCAAATAAAAAACACTATGTTTTGATAGAAGCCAAGAACAAACACAGAATAATAGTAATACATGCTTACCCTCATCCGTTTCTCCAGTTGTAATCTCCATGTCAGTTCCTCAACTTGCTTTTCCAGTTTGTTCTTTGCAGCTTGCAGAGCTCTGCCTCTCTAGCACTTTGTAAACAAAATAATAACAGAAAATCTAAGGGATGCATTCATAAAACAAAATATTATCATACTTAAAGGTCTTAGAAGTACTACATTGTTTCAGAAAACAAGGTCTGCATATAGAGAAAAATAAGTAACCCCCCAACCCACACACAAAAAAATATATTTATGTAAAAGATTTAGTAAATTTTAGATAAGATTTCGCCAGAGCATGGATATCTTGAATAGGCTTTAACTTGTACCCAAAATAAAACTTAAAACTCAAATTTGAAGAACCTCCCCAAAAATATCTTAGCAAAGCTGCAACTTCTTAGTGCTCTGATTTCAAATTTAAGCAAAGAAGAGGGCCACAGAAGACAAGTATGCCAGCTGCCAACCATTTTCAAGGTTCTAAAATATAGAAGACAACAAATTTCTATAAAAAGTTCAGTAGGACGAACAAGACATACCATCTTAAGCTTCCACAGTTCTTTACGAGCTACTCTTCCTCTCCATGCACATTGTGTTGCAATTGCTGCTTTCTTCAACTTCAGATAATGCAAAATTATACTTTGCCCCCCCCCTTTTTCACTTTTGGCCCCTAAAACAATTTCCTGGCTTCACCTAGGAAACAATGTTGCAAGATAACAGCAACAAGTTAACAAAAACATCACAACAACTCAGATTAAATTCATTAACTTTAAAACTGAGTAAAAATTGGTAAGCAACACAAACTTGTAGTGCCTAGGAACATTACAACTGTTATCAGACTTCCAATGCTTGAGGTTCTTCTTATAAAAAAAAAATAACACAAACTTGAACAAAATTCAAGCCTCTTTCAATAGCATTATTTTTTACTCTTCGAATAAGAAACATCTCAAATTTAAGGTTTTAGCTATGAGGTATCTAAAAATTAGGGCTTTTGCAAAAAATCACATGAAATCGATATCAGAACACATTTAAATCTGTCAAAAACAACTATTTTTAAAACAGGTCAAAGAATTGAAATAAAAAACATACTCTCTGCTAGCGGTGTCGACCACTTGACAAACAGTGAGAGCAATCATGGAAGTTTTTCGTGCAGTTATTAGGCTTGAGCAATCACATCGCGGCCATTGATTATCGGCATAACGGCTCTCTGCTGAATAGCCGACGGCTTTTCAAAGCCGTAATTGTAGATTCCATGGAGGAGATCGTCTTTTAATCCCATCTGATCGAAACTGAATATCGGCATGGTTATTTCAGCTCCTTTCACTTGTTTTTCTTCCACTAGCTCTAAAGCTGCCCATGCTTTGTAAGATTCAATCTCGAAAAGCTTCATTAGGTCTTCCATGGCGGATGGATCGAAATTCTTGTTGCCTTATAAAGCTTGATCTGAGAGGAAAGTGAATTGAGAGAGGAGAGCTTCCATGGCTGTTTGATGAATTCAAATGCAGATCTACCTGGGAAAATTGGAAAGTAGCAAAAGCGGTAGAGAGAAACACCTAAAGGATTTTGAGACCAATTTTAGGGGGGAAATTAGACGTTTCAGGGGGAATTTGTGGATAAAAGGGCGCCACTTTTTTTATTGCATTTTTTGTGGCGTTTTTATAAAAAAACACCGCTATTGTATATATTTTGCAGCGTTTTTCATGAAAATGCCACTAATCTCTATTTTATATTTTATTTTTATTTTTGTATTTCATTTTTATTTGTTATCAATGTTGTTATTTATTTATCAATGTTTTTTTAAATCTAATATTTAAATATATCAAATAGTTTAGATTAAATATTTTTTAAAATAAAAGTATTAATTGGTTGTATAAAATTTTATCATTTAACAAATATCAAGTAAACCTTAAATCCTAAATCATTTAATATATATATATAAAGTTTATCTATTATCTCTTAAATAATTTAAACTATAATCATAATTTTAAGATATTAAAATTAAAATTATCTCTTTTACAATCATATAAGAAATTATTTTGATATATAAATTAAAAACACTAATTAATTTAAACCATTAATCCCTAAACTCTAAAATTCTAAAATATAAACCATTAACCCTGAACCCATAACCCCTAACCCTTAAATTTTAAACCCCAACCCTTAAACCATAATACATAAACCTTAAAATAATAACTCATAAACCTTAAACCCTCAATCATATACCCTAAATCGTAAACACTAAACTATAATGATTAATTGATTCAATATTTTTAAATTAATATTATCTTTTTTACAATTATATAAGAAAATATTTATCATATAAATTAAAAACATTAATTAACTAAACCCTAAACTCTTAATCCTTAATCCCTAGACCCTAAATCCTAAATCCTAAAATATAAACTCTTAATCCTAGACCCCTAACCCTTAAACCATAATCCCTAAACTCATAATCCATAAAACTTAAAATAGTAACTCGTAAACCTTAAACCCTTAACCATATGCCCTAAATCATAAACCTTAAACTATAATGATAATTAATTCAATATTTTAAAATTAATACTATCTCTTTTATAATTATATAAGAAAATATTTAACATATGATGTACATCAACATCCATGTGATTTTTTTAGGGTTTAGTATTTTAGGGGTTATAGTTTAGGGGTTAAGTTTTTTTAAGGTTTAAGAGTTTAGTGTTTTAAGGATTATAGATTAGTGTTTATGATTTTTTGGGGGGTTTAGGTTTTTAGGGGTTATATGACTTTTAGCGGCGTTTAACCAAAAGCGCCGCTAATGCTCTGGTTTTTAGCGGCGTTTTACCAAAAGCGCCGCTAATGCTCTGATTTTTAGCGGCGTTTTACCAAAAGCACCGCTAATGCTCCGGCTATTGCTCTATTTTTAGCGGCGTTTTTGGTAAAACGCCACTATTGCTCTATGTTTTACAATTTTTGTGGCGTTTTTGGTAAAACGCCGCTAAAAACGCCGCTAAAGCCCTGTTTTCCTGTAGTGATGATAATATACTAATTCATGCACGAGTTTATTAACTATTTTAATATTTTTGTATTAATATTATAATAAAGATAAATAAATATATTATGTAATATATTATTATTCTATGGTGATTTAATATGTGATAAACAATTTCGTCAATTAATCACCACAGAGTTATATGTTATTTCTTATTAGATAAAATAAATTTATTTATGATAAATACATAGATTTTATGAATTATATTCCTTGATAAAAATATATTAAAATTATCAATATTGTAATAAATATATTTATGATAAATAATGTAAAAATGTATTAATTAAGATAAATAATTAATAAAATATATTAAAAATATTTTTAATTATCTATAGTAATTTATACGCATAAAGGTTATTATATTTTTTGATTTAATATATTTATAATTTCTTATTATAATATATTATTTATGATAATATTTTAATTCAAAAGCATCTTCAACAATTGTCTAATTATTATATTATTACCGTTAAAAAACATTTAATTCATAAAATAATTAAAATACGAAAAATATAATTCAAGTTTTTTATATAACTATCGTTAATTGAATTTGTGAAGATAATTATAATTAAAAACATTCATTTTATAGAAATAAAATTAAGATATGAAAAATATAAAATTTAACATTATTAGATAAATAAATTTATAACCTATGTTTACAATAATTTTAATTTATTTAGATTTCTTTATAAATTAAATTTAGACAAATAAAAAGATATTATAAGAAAATTCGAATGGATGAGAAATATTATTTAGAGTATCAAGGGGCAAAATTTTATAAATATGTACTCTATATTACTAAAAATGGTAAACAAAATTATCTTCTATATTTCTAGATATAATATTTTTGTATAATTTCTATAGTTTTTCATTTACATTTCAAAAGAATTTTAAATGTGATCCTGAACATCTGAGAATAATAATAATATCAATAAATTTATGATAATAATAAATAATAAATTATAATTTTAAAAAGTAAAAAATAAAAAATTTAAATACTAAATTCTAATTTTAAGAGATAATAGTAATTGAAATAGATTTATAATTTTTAAAACTTAAAGGATAATGTTAAGAAAATAAATATTTTTATTAAAAAAATAAAAATAAAAATAAAAACAATCATGAAAATCTAAGCGAATCTCTCTCTATATAACTTTAATTATTGCAGTTTATTTTAACATGAAACCTAAAAACTGTTAATTTTTGTTCCAAAAGGTAAGTAGTTTTCTTTTACTTAAAGAAAGATCTATTTTCTTATTTTTTTAAATTTTTTTATTACTATTTTTTTTTTCAGAAATTTACTTTTTTTTTTTTTACCAAAATGATGTATCTTTCTTCAATTTTTTTATTTGCATTGATTAAATCTCCAAAATAATTTATTGTTTCACAATAATTTATTTAGGAGTTTTTACTCAAATAATATAAAATAATAAAATAAATACTTAGATAAGATAAGTGCCCTAATATTTATTAATCTAGGCAAATTGAATAGTGTAAAACCAGTGCCGCTTGACCAATCTACGACACCTCTCTCCCTTGTCATTGATGACATCACATTTAAAAAAATATTTTTTTTGAGTGCTGCCGTATTTCAGACCCAAAAATAGACCTTTTTTTGTACATGTATAGTGAAAAAAATATTTTTTATTGGTGCTGCTGATGTGTCAGGCGGCACCCGATTATTTTATTATATTTTTTTAAAGTTGGTATATTAAATTTCGAGTATATAGACCCGGACCTGTGATCAACGAGTCACATCGGTTTGATCCCCAACCCTCCATAGATATCAATCGAAAGGAAAAAAAAATCAAGAGCTGCTGAATGTTCCCCCAACCCCAAAAATCAAAAGGAAGGTATGTGTTTTATTATTATTTTTAGTATAATTAGTTATATTAGTACTAGTTTAGTATTAAGACATGTTATTTTGTTAAAAAAGGTTAGTACTAATTATTCCCCCTACAGATCAATCACCACACAAAAGAAAAAAAAATCCAGCTGAAGGTACCCTACCCAAAATTAAGAAGAAAATGTTAGCTACTTAGTATTAAGGTTATATTTTTTAGTAGTATAATTAGTTTTTTTGTAGTAGTGGTTTATTTGTGTTAAAAGTTTGTTTTATTTAGTATTAAGGTATGTTAATTATGAAAATTATTATAATTGTGTATGTTTATTTTGTATTGTTCGTTTATTAAAATGTTTAGTTGTATGTTTGCAGTTTCAGAAAAAAATAGAGAATCAATTTTTTGCAGGCATTCATTTCGATGGTGTTATTTTAGAAACAATCATTGGTTGTATTTTTGAAACTCGCCAAAAAATAGGAATGAGATTCGATAGGAATGTGTCTGTCATTGATATGAAAGAGAAGGTCAGTGAAAAAATTTCCCGGCGCTGTGGAAGGAGGATGACGCAACTATTTTGCAAATTTCCAGTTTCGTCAAATCCTATCAAATTTTACTGAGATGGAACTTTTAGACGATGATGACGTCGAGACAATGGTCACATTGCATTGCCCGCCAAGGAGGGTGAACACTAAATTGGTTCAGTTATTTGCTGAGTTAGCATATACAGAGCTCATAGAAATGCAACTCAGTTAAGTCAAGAATATGGAGTTGAAGACCTACGTATAGAGGTTCCTAGAGTGTTTGCCGATAGAAGGTGGTCTATGCGCAATTTTGGCATCGATATCAAAGTTGGATGTTCAGATTAGTACGGTGGTAGGTTGCATATACACCTAGTCGTTATTGAAACCGATGTGCTTGGTGAAAATAGATCTAATAACAATGGTTGTTCTGATCATGAATGTGAAGATTTTAGTGACCCCAATTTAGACGTTGTCCCAGATGATATCGACGACGGATGACCGGATGTTGGAAATGATTACGCCCCTTCGATCGAAAACTCGAGTTGTGGCATCTTCATACGCAATGAACCCAGGGTCCATATATTGATCGTTGATCCCGATGCAGCGCATGCTTCCGAGTTCCCCGAGTACCCGAACATAATACATGTTCACTGATGTTAGCATATCCTGAATTGGGAGAGTTGCTCGTGGGTCAAAGATTCGTAAGCAAAGAAGAGTGCGTCGATGCCATCAAGAGCTATAGTATGAAAGTGGATGACTCTAAATTGACGATCTATGTTGGTGAGTGTTGGAGGTTGATAGAAGGGTACAAGTGGCGGGTACGAGCTATATTTATCTAGAGGTCCCAGCACTTTTGCATGTATGACGTAGAACCACCACAAGCTTGATTAAAAAACCATCTACAACTGCATATTGGCAATAGTTAAGACATGCCCATCATTCTTGTACCGGTGCTAATTGTCAAAATGCAAGAATAGTTCCAGTACCGAGTTTCATACCAAAAGGCATGGTTGGCTAAACAAATGACTATAGATGAATTGTATGGAGATTAAGATGTATTATACAACGAACTCCAAAGGTGGATAGCCACAATATAGGAGTACGTTCTAGGGACTATGTTGAGTTGCAGATGTTACCTTATTACGACTAGGACAACCAACTACATCCGGAGAAAAGAAATTTTCACCGGATGTTTTGGACATTTAGTCTATGTAGTCGGGCCTTTCTCCACTATAAGCCGCTTGTGTAGGTAGATGAGACCTGGCTGTACAGGACATATACACAAATCCTCCTCATGGTGATTGCACAAGATGGGAATCGAAACTTGCTACCAATAGCGTTTGCGATTGTTGAGGGAGAAAACATAAAGTCGTGGGAAATTTTCTTGGAGAACTTGCGGAGGTATGTTGTCACTCAAGACAATGTTTGTATCATTTCCAATAGATCAAAGGGACTAATTTCCGCAATTAGGCGTTCGGGTGTTCTGTGGAGACCGTCTATTGCATTAGAAACATTGCAGCGAACTTCCACAAGGAATTCAAAAATGTGGATTGGCGTAGAAAAGTTGTGAAGATGGGTTATTATCTGTCTCATTTTTTTCCCCATATGTTTAGAGTTTGTGAAATGGCATGTAACATGTTGTAACGGTCCAAGATACGAGTTGGAACCATATCGGTTCAGACAGAGACTGGCTGATCTCTAAGTTGATATGCAAGGTCAAACAAATACTACATTACAATAATGGTTTGGGAGTATGGAGCCATGGCAATGGGCTTAAAGTTTCGATGATGGTTCGCGATATGGTCATATGACCACCAACCTGGCAGAGGTTGTTCATGCGGTATTAAAGCATACACGACATCTCCCAATTGCACCTGTATTCTTAGCTACTTTCTATCAGATGGCCACATTGATTCCAAGAATGGGGCTCACACAAGTAAATCAAATGAATGTGGGGTTCGTGCATGTCGAGGTAGTTAGGAAGGAAATAAAGATCAATAGCTGAAGAGCGATAACCATGAACGTTCAATTATATTCTCGACATTTTGAAACTTTTCGAGTGATAGAGACCGCCAGAGGTGGCTTTAACAAAAATGAAAAAGAAATGAAGAAAAACAAAATAAAAAAAAAATGTTGGAGGTGGCTTTTTATAGCCAACTAACTTTTTTTTTTTTAAATTGGACTATTTGCCCTTTAGTTCCTCTCTTATTTCTCCATTGTTTTAATAACTCCTTTGTTAACAATTAGTCTTAATTTACAAATTTAACCTCTACTTTAACTACTATTCCAAATTGGTCTATATTAATCTTTACTAATTCTCCGATTCTTAATACCAGAATTATTTAATTTAATTATTATTTTTTACTATTATTAACTAATTATTTATTTAATCCTATTTTAATTCATATGACACAAAATCTGATTTTTCTCTCAAACCCATAATCTAATGTCCAATTCTACTAACCTGGTTTGTGGGATGTGACAACTCTCTCCCTTTAAAAAAAAATTTATCCTCGAAATTCCCTTAACTAAATAAAGAAGGTTACTAATGTCTCATTGCATCCTAGGTTTCTCGAGTAGCCTTTTCAGTCTTGTGATTACACCATAAAACCTTTACTAAATATATGCTCTTGTTACGCAACACCTTAACATCATGAGCTAGGATCTCGACTGGTTCCTCCTCATAGGTATCGGTCGAACCTAAATTTCTTTTATCAGAACAGTATGCGACGGGTCGGATCAGTGCTTCCACTACATTTCCTTGAGTATTTGAATTACTCGTTCTGACTAACTATCTATTTGGGGATGATAAGTCGCACTAAAGCTAAACTTCGAACCCAATGCTCTTTAAAGACTCCTCTAAAATATTGAGGTAAAACGTGGATCTCTATTAGAAATAATCAAAACCGGTATACCATGAGGTCAAACTATCTTTGCTACGTACAACTTGGCTAATCTCTCTATCGAGTAATTAGTACCATTGCTAGAAAATGCGTACTCTTCGAGAACCAAGCAACAATCACCCAAATTGAATCCCCAACTCACTAGCCAGATCACTCTCAATATATGAGTGGATGGAACTTGAATATACTCATGCAAATAAGGAAAATGATCGCAATATGAATGTACCTAAAATCACATCCGTCGTCTCGCGGTCCTACGGTTACCTTATAGCGTAAACACGAGTGGGTCCACCAAACTTAGTTCGTGCAGCTACTGTATAGGTAGCTGTCCTCTGACCTATCGATTTCTCGTTACCACCACGACCTCGGCCTCTAACAGGTGCGGTAGTCTAAGACAACTCAACTCTCTTTGGGCAGTCTCGTCCTTGATGCTCCATTGACCCACAACGAAGGCAAGCCCCTAACATTCTCTAATACACACCCGTGTGCCTAAGTCCACAATGTTTACAAGTCACTACCTTAACCGATCCATCCTTAAAAACTACTGCTGTTCTCTACGGTCCAATTTGGCTAAGTTGAGAGTCTCGTTGAGCACCTCTATAAGACTTTCGAGAATCACGGCCTCTCTTGCCAAGCCTTTTCAACAATCCCGATTGATTAGAGCCCTTCTTTTTGAACTCAGATACAATTAGTCTCAGTGGCTCGATCAGTGTCTCCTCTACCGCCTTAGCTTTCTCTACCAAATCATCGAAGGCCTCAGTGCTCTGTGCTACTAGATATACTTGAATGTCCCAATTTAGCCCAAATTAAAACCTCTTACACCTTTCCTTCTCAAAGAACACCATCTCTGGAGCATATTGGCTGAGCCGCACAAACTCAGTCTCGAACTTAGCCACAGACATACAACCTTGGGCCAGATCTAGAAACTCCCTCTTCCTCACATCCGTACTGCTCTCCCAAGTATTTTTTTCAGAAGGAATCCAAAGAGAACTCCCAAGTAGGTGATTAGTAGTGGTCCCTCTCTTTACAATATTCCACCAGCGATGAGCTTCACCGTTTAGTAAGGATACGGTGCAGCCCAAATTTTCATCATCTGAGCCTCCCATTTGATTAAAGATCCTTTCGACACTCTCCAACGAATATTCAGCAATGGTCAAATCAACTCCTTTAACTCCTTGAAATTCTTTACCACCAAAAGCTCGGAGTCATTCGAGTGGCAAACCTTTAGTAGTTGGGGTAGGGATCTCATTGGCTATACTCTAAAATGCCCTAATCATTGCCTAAACCAAGGGCTCAAAACTAGTTCTTAGTGCAGCTTGCCCGGGAGGTGGTTCCACTGGTGCATTAACAGCTAAATAATATGGGAGAGTGAGAAGTGACAAGTGATCCAAGGCAATTTTTCAACTAAACACTCCCAAGGAAAGCAATGTGTTCCCGTTCCTATCCTATATACAACTAATTTTCATACAAGATTATTTTTTGTCAAAAAGGTTTAAATATTTCTATTTTTTTAATTTTTATAATCAATGTATTTATATTTTCAAATGCTAATTTGTCAAACACTATGGCTCCGCCCAAATTTTTGTAAACCTAACTCTGATACCACTAAATGTGACACTCCAAACCCAACCTGGACGATCTAGCCCAAGTTCGAAACATCACATTAGCCACCAAGGTGACTCACCGTTTAAAACTTTACAAACCACACCACCAACCATATATACAACACAATTGCAGAATATTTCATATAGGAAATTAGACCTAAGTGCATGCTTTTCTAAATTAATCATTTCATTCATACAATTAGAAGGTATAAGGCATACCTTAATACTCGACGGTCCCCTTTACTTGCAAAAATTTTTTAGTTCATTCAATTATCATCACATTAAGGAAGTAATTAAAACCATTTAAACAAACAATCAAGCAAACAATTATAATATTCAAAAATCCCCAAAAAAAAAAAAAACAGTTCGTAATGTCTGTTTACAACCCATTGAAAATTTTATTTAAAAAGTTTAAGTCTAATTCTAGTAGTAAACCATTGGAATGACCCAAATTGCCTTCACTTCGAAGCTTAAAAGCTCAACACACACACTCAAAGAAAATGCCTTGCGATGGATCATCAATTTGCCACCCTCCTTGTTAACCCGTGAACTATTTATCTGCAAGGTAAAGTAATGGGGTAAGCTTGGGAAAGCTCAGTGAGTACACATGCATACAACACAAATATATACATACCAGACATGTTAGGATTTAAACATATTTTAACAGTTCACATATAACACAATTTTCATACTCAACACAGTGATATATTGGTAATTCATGAATATGAAACAAAGTCAAATTATATGCTAATTGGATAAACGGATCTCTAAAACACACTACATGAGTCATAAAGTCGTACGCTATCTCCATGTAAGTGTAGCCCATATGCTCACACTGTTCAAACACACCATGCTATCTACAGTGAATGAAGCTATGCTCGACATTCTCTTGTCTCTCCAATGCTATCTTTGGGCCACAAAGCCCAGCAAATTATAAAAAAAGGTGAGTACTCACAATCCTATGGCATGCCAATGATATCCAACAGTTTCAAGTGTTCAGATTCCAACATATCTAATTAACCACATTTTATTACACAATATAACTGGCTCACATTATTATTGAGCTCGCACTTAACATTTCATATTAATATAAATTTGCACTAATTAAAACTTGTAATATCATAAATCTCATAATTCACTTACGGGTTCGTGCATACATAAATGCACACTATCAATAAAATTCACATGTTATAAAAATTTATATTATAATATTTATTTTTATGCCCTTTCGCAAGCATTACTTAACCATATACGAATAAATATTACATATATATACATACCTATTTAGTGACCTTGGTCACGTCAAATTTTAGTATACATTAAAAGTCCCATAAATTTGTATATTATATAAAACCATACCCATAATTATATATATTGTATACAATAGGACCATGCATATATATAATATATGTATAATCACCTATGTATATATATGTATATATATACTGATACAAATTCATCCTCGTAGGATGATTATGAGCCGCGAGAGTTCTCGATCAAAATTAAGAAGTATCAAATGTAATGTGTTTTGTAAAGTTTGAAAACGTGAATGACAGGCTTTGAAAAAGTGGTTTGATGGATAATAAAAGAGGAAGGAAGGGTAAGATTGGATTCGTTTTAAGGACTCAAGAATGAACCAATATTATAGAACAATGCTGGCCCAATCCTTGGATTAGTACTTAAAATGGATGCAAAAAGGAAACAAGAACCATGACCTGCTATTTAGCAACATAGGAACCAATCAGCATAAAGGATGAACGCCACACTTCTAAGAAGTGATAAGTTCGAATGAAACAGATTGACGCCACAAGGAATGCTTGATAAGTCAATTTGAGTCAAATGAGAACAAGAAGAGTGAACACTCATAATAAGTTTAAAATTCATCAAAAGTAGTTACAAAATGTCTCAAGCCTCATATTTATAGGTTGTAAGGAACCAGCCGAATAGGCATGAGATAACAATTAGAATAAATGTGTTTGATGTCCATTAATTCGTTCAAAGCATCCCTTGAAAGTTTCTAGATGTTGATGATGCCAAAAGCCTTATTCACATTGTGAAATTTGAATTCCCAAACAACCAATTACATTGGTCCTTGAAAGTTAGCTGAATGTGCATAGAGTTAAATGGTTTCAATAGTGTGAACATGAATTGATGCTGCCTTGATAACCGAATGGTCACTTGGGATATATAGATCATTAGTGCAGACTGTGTCACACGAAGAGTCTCAATGTGTGAACAACAAGAAGTGAATGGTTCCATAGGTGTAAACTTGGTAGCCAATCGAATGGTCAAGTGTGAAAATACTTGATGCTTTGCTTCTCACGAAATGGCTCATGGGAGGTTGTGTTCAACTCTTTAAATGTTGTTTACGCAACACAAACAATTTTAGAGGAAGCTTCCTAGCAGCAACAATAATGTGAACAATCTGGCCAAAACTAAGACAAAGTTTAAATGCAATAATTTAAGACAAAAAACAAACATTTAAGTTGTATGAACTTAGACAAGTATTAATGATGTAAAAACTAAGAAACATAATTAAAGTGTAGTATTTAAGACACACATTTAAAGACACATAATTAAAGTGCAGTATTTAAGACACACATTTAAGATGTCTAAACTAAGACATAATTAGAACTCAAACTAAAATAACTAAATGAATAAAATCCTTATTTCCAGCAACCTAATTTAAACACACAAATATTAAAGTTTTACATGCAGCACATTGCACGGGATGCATGGTTCGCATGAAATGCATGGGTTGCATGGAATGCATGTTTTGCATGGAACACATCAGTGCATGCCTAAACTCGATCAATTAAACCCATGACAGCTTTTTTAAACTTCTTGACTCGTGCGTGAGTAATTGGCCCTCTTGGAAGCTCGATTGTATTTTGCAAGGTTTCACGAGTTGCTTGTTCAACATTAAGGGTTTTGGTTGGGTCCATGCTTGCATCATATACAACCCATTCATATATATATATTATATAACACGCATATATATATGTATATGACCAACTCTCCCATTAATATATTAAATATATAACTCTCAGTAATATATATTGTATACAAAATAAAGCCAATGTATATATATATTATAAGTTCATGCATTTTGCACTATTAAAAACGCACGGTGTATATACTCAATTATTCAGCCAAAAGTGCAAGGATTTGCACAAGGGAGAAGTCAAGGTTCGCATACCATCAATGGGAGGTTGCAAGCCACACTTCAACTCTCTAGATTTCGCAATTCATGCTGAAACATAACATAAAAATGCACTCAGCTGTAACTCACCATGGCTCGTCGAACTAGACAACTTTTTGCATGCCTTTATCCCGATTTTTTGAGGCTCCACCTACGTTTTTAGCTTCGCACAAAAATATACATATTACTAAGCATTTAAAAACAATTTAAATTATCTCTCTGTGTTCATACAATGGCTCTTCGCTCACATATACTTACTCAGCTTATTTCGTACAATCTATTTAGCTTAATCTTCTCTTTTTTTTTTTTTAATTTAATTAAATCCTTAATTTCTACCTCCTAACCCCCTAACTTGTGCCTAATTATAGATCTAGATTTCTAACTTTACTCAATTTCTTTAATTAATATTTTTTTCCGAAAAAACATTGTTCATCCTCATTCTCAAAAGAAAAAAATATTTAATTCATGTAATCACTAAAGATTTTGATAAATTGAATTTTTAAACCACTTAATCTCATCAAAATATACTACAAATCATTTTAAAAACATCTCTTAGCTCTTTCTTATGAGATTGACCTTTTTTTTTATGCAAAAGGTAACTTTAAAACCATAGATCTTTAATTTTCTTACTTAGATATATGAAAATTCAAATTAAAAACACCTAATAAAATTTTAATACATAAGAAAATAGTAGATTTACCTTTAATTCGAAAACCTCCACCAATTTGTACCAATTGAGCAAAAACGAGCTAAGTTTATGTGAGAAATTGGAGAACAAAGAGTGATTTTCTTGCAAAATTAAAGGAATGAAGAATGTTTGTATGCCAAGAAAATGAGAGATGCCCAATCTAGATCAAACAAAATTTAAAATGAAAAAGAAATGGAAAAAAAAAAAAACATTGGATGTGGCTTTTTATACCCAACTAACATTTTTTTTTAGAATTGGGCTATTTGCCCTTTAAGTCTTCTCTTATTTCTCCCGTGTTCTAATAACTCCCTTGTTAATATTTAATCTTAATTTACACATTTAACCTCTACTTTAACTACTATTCCAAATTAGTATCTATTAATCTTTACTAATTCCCTGATTCTTAATACCATAATTATTTAATTTAATTATTATTACTATTATTAATTAATGGTTTATTTAATCCTATTTTAATTCCTATGACCCAAAATCTAATTTTTCTCTCAAACCCATAATCTAATGTCCAATTCTATTAGGCCAGTTTTCGGGATATGATAGGCGATGTGACTATGGGAAATTGTAGACGCTTCATTACCTGTGTGTGTACGTCATTGCAGCATGCACTGATACCTCCATCAATGTCAAACAATATATCGATGAGGTATAAACACTAAAACCCACGTTACGTATTTTGGGAAACAAGTTCCCAACTATGTGGGATGTGTCAACGTGGGAAGTTCCTTCACCGACTTTTAAGTTAGTCTTAGACTGCATTTTCTGTAAGACGCCTAAAGGTCGTCTGCATGTCACTCGGGATAATAAATGAAATGGACATAAGGGATAGGGTCGACATTAAACATTGTGGCATGTGCAGATCAACAGGTCATAATCAAAGCAAATACCCATATCAAAGCTACCACTCGGAAGCGTCGTCTCAGTCGATTAGAATGTGAATTATGTATCCCATTTTGTATTGAATTTCCATTCTTGTGTTAACTTCAATTATTTACATATATTTTCATTATGTATCCCATTTTGTATTAAATTTCCATTCTTATATTAACTTCAATTATTTACATATATTTGTGTGAACTTGATTGTCACGTATATTTGCATGAACTAGTAATATATTTGAATGAACTTGATGGAAACGTATATTTACATGAACTTGTATCAAACATTTCATTAACATGAGACAAATTTTAGCTTGAAAGAAAATTACGAACTTTAAATAAATTAAACGTTACAATAACCCGAATTATTTGAATTAAAGCCATCAAAATTTATTGCTTGACGGGGTTGTCTGTAGGGTGTACAGTTGTGGTGGCCTTCTTTCGCATTATGGGTGCTCTCAACGGTTAATGTCCATCTCACTTGAACCAACATTCTTATCACCCATAGGCGATCCCTGAGGTGTACTAAGCAAACTTGAAAAATCATGTGTTACAAATGTTTGCTCGGGAGTGGTGTAGTACTAGGGTGACAATAGGCTAAATATGTCAAACATCATTGGTGAGCTTGGTTGCTGATAGGAACTGCAATCGCCTATCTCTGGGTGTTTTGCGCAACACGAGTACTCTTGGGCAAAACTGTAACCCCCATCTCTGGATGGTAGGAACTATAGGTCGAGTGTGTGTATAAAAATGAATGTGTCAGCTCGGGCTTGGGCTTAGATGGTGGA
The DNA here is from genome assembly GCA_025698475.1 of Gossypium anomalum. Lineage (NCBI taxonomy): Eukaryota > Viridiplantae > Streptophyta > Magnoliopsida > Malvales > Malvaceae > Gossypium > Gossypium anomalum. The sequence continues at coordinate 52,527,468 of CM046968.1, read as the reverse complement.
AAAGGAGACGAATGATGAGAACGGCTTTGTAGGGGACCTCATTGTTCCATATGTGGAGGGACTACCATCAATTGGCCACCATATAAGTAGGGCAACCCATTCTGCATGTACCACTGCTGGTAGCCCCTCGAGGGAATGAAATCAGGAAAACATGATTCCAAATAAGACCTCTCCAACTGGGCGTTCCGTAACACAATATATGGTTGATTCTCTAATGCCCAATTCTTTGCATGTTTCCTTTTCTTGTCAATTCCGTGGACATCTTTTCCCAATTGTATAGGAACATATGGAATATATTGACGACACTCAAATTGACGAAGCACCCAATCCTTGGAGTACCCTCCTCCATTTAAATTTTATCATGGGTGCGTTAACACACCACAAGAGTGCATGGGCTCTAATAGATGGAGGAATGACATAAGCAGCAGTCGACGCGATATATGACATCCACATGAATTGCATAATTAAACACATGATTAAAATACTAATTACGATGTAATTTAATAAATAAACTAATTACATGACATTAATATAATTTAATTTTTTGAAAATAAATTACCCCATCCCCGTCGTATCCCTCAATCATCTGTAGGTATACAATGAATGTTTCCAACTTTCCAATATTCGGACAAGTATACCATCTAAAAATATAAACCAAACTCGCTAGAACATATTTTCATGAAAAAAAAATCTTTATCCAAGTTTAAATTTTTTTTACCTATTCACAAGTGGGAACACATGTACTTGGTAACCAACTGATGCTAGAAATGGCATCCTGTATGGCGCCCAAGATTGTAGCAGTATCAGGCAACCACTTATATCTTGTGTTCTGTGCTTTGTTCCCTGAAAAAGCTCACGATATAGTGTCGCTAGTACTGCCAAACCCTAACAGTAGGAACGGGCACCTTGCAAATCAGTCAGTAAGGGCAAGTACATCAAGTGGACACTATTATTATCAAAATCAGGCATAAGTATCCCTTATAAGCTTTAGTATATAGGCCCGAAGAGCTTGTATCTTCTCCCTCTCGATTGCACAATTCGATAAAGTTTTAAAATTTACCTTTAACAAAAAAATTTTAAACCTGTAAATTTATCAGTACCATCATCAAGAAAGCATCCAAGAAATCATAGCAGAGCATTGCCGAATTTGTCATGAGGCTTGAGCCTGTAACAACCTGTTTTTTTAGTAGTGTCAAAAATAGCTATTTTGGGACCACAATTCTGACGTGTTAGTCCGTAAATATTAATTAATTAATATTTATGAGATTACTAGTATTGTATTAATTTTTGGTTAAGAAATTTTAATGTTTAGGTAGTTAAGTAATTAAAAAGGACTAAATTGTAAAAACTAAAAAAAGTTAATTTCTATTAGTTATAGAGTTAAGTGGCTATGGAAATATAAATGGATGGATTCAAGTGGAAATCATACCATATGGTTGATTAGTGGGATGGTTCATGCATGTTATAATTGAAATATTAAGTTGATATTAAGGTTAAAAAGGTAATTTGGTTAATAATGAAATAAAACAAAATATGATAAAATATCATCATCTTCTTTAGTACACCCACTGAAAATTCAAGCCAAAAAGCTCCATTAGAGGAGCTTTAAATTTGAAAAAACAAAAGCTAGTGCATGTAAGTGTTTTCTTAACTTATTTTTCATGAATATATTTTTGTGATTGTTGTCTTGAGGTCTAGCTAAATTAAGGATTAAATTGTGAAACCGTCAAATGTTTAAAAATTTACCGTTGATGATTTTGAATATTCTTGATGTTAATTAGGTTTGTTGGAAGCTTGGTTGTTAGGTATGATTACATTGTACAATGATTTTTAATAATTTTGAGTTTAAGGATTAAATAGATTAAATGTTAAATTGGAAAGAGTTTATTGAGAAATTTATGAATCTAGTAATTGTTTATGTTGGGTAATTATTGGGAAAAAATTAGGTATATGAAGTAATTGAGAAATAATCTTGTTTCAGTTTTAGGGACTAAATCAAATAATGTGTAAAAGTTTAGGGTAGATGTGAAAAATTGTAAATATGGATAAATTTATATTAAATAGAAAATTATATGAAATTGATATTAATAATTGAAATAAACTATTTTATAGATCAAGAACAAGTTGATAACCGAGGAAAAGGGAAAGTTGCTGAGTAGTCCTGAAACTTTTACAAACTCTGTAGTTTAGCCCTGGTATGTTCATTCAGTTTAGTTTAGTATATTTTGAAATGTATTGAATTAGAAATTAGTTGCTTAATGTTCAATTAATTGTTCGATGTTAATTAGAGAGAATTGAAGTAGTAAATTGCTTGGAACATTTTTTAGTGATATTATCTTATGAGCCAAATGAACGTAGGACAAAGTACGATTGACATGCCAATAGATTAAAGTGCATGTTGTACAGGATTGACTTGTGATGAGACAATGGTTCCTGATTTGTGTTTACACACTGAGTATACTGAGGTTCAACATTTGTTGCAAACTATTGTGTTATATTACAGTGCTTTTGCCGTGTTACCAGGGGTGGATGTAAAGCCTTCGGGCTTGGCAATTGGTGCCCAGGCGTGTTTTCGGAGGGCTGTTAGCCTATGGGCTAGGCACTTGGTGCCGATGTGTGTTTTCGGGTGGATTGACTCGTTTGAGCTTTTGGCTTGTTTTAGATGGATAACGGTGGACTCATATCCGTATATCGTTCATCAAGCAATACCTCTAGTGTTAAAAGACTTGTTATTAAATTGTTTGAAAGTTGATCATGAACTTTCTAATAGCATTGTGACTTAATATTGAATGATCTCGTATGATTGTATTAAAAACGTAACTTGTACCTGATTGTATGTATATACTCACCTGTTGATTGTGGTTGACAGGAAACACTGTTTATTACTCTTGTTATTATAAATTCTATGTTTAATTTGCAAACTTTATCATTGTAATCGTTGCATTTACTAAGCTCTATCAAGCTTACTCGTGTATCTTCTCTTATTTGTTTTGTAGATTACATTTTTGTGGAATCGGGCGATCAGATCAACTCAAAGAATCAAACTATTCAAATATCTTTTTGGTAGTTTTTGATATGTTTATCTTTGGGTTATATAGCATGTAATAGATGTGTTTCATATTTATGTCGAATACATATTTTTGTGTTATATATTTGGTTGATGTAAATTTGTTTAAACTTGGTTTTAGATCACTTATGTATGTGCATTTTGTGTTTGGATTGAAGTGTGCATTTAACCTTGGTGTTTGGTTAGTTGATATAAATCATTTGGAAATGTTTGAATTGTGGTAGGATTGAATATGAATAGATAAAATAAAATGGTAAGTTGTATGTGTTTTTAGGTATGAACTCATAAGTTAGAATGCAACTTGTTTGATATGATTTGTGGATGAGTTTGTTAATTCAATTGTGGTGTCAATGAAGACACATTGGTTAGGCACTAAGGTTGGTTGATTTTGGCATGTTTTGAGCTTGTTTAAGTTTGTTTTGAATAGTTTGAATGATGGTAAATGAGTTGCTTGATGTTCAAGTAAGCACGTTTTGGTAAGCTTGCATTTGAAGGAAAAATTAGGGGCACACAGACTGGGGCACGAACTATCACATGGCTGTGTGCTACACACGGTCTCTTTACACGACCATGTATTTCAAGTCAGTGTGTTACATTGTCTAGGGCACGGCCTGCGACACAGTCGTGTGACCCAACATTAATTTGAACACGGTCAAGCACATGGCCTGCGACATGGCCATGTTAGGGTATTACGATTGGCACACGACCAGTGACACGGTCGTGTGGCCCTATTTCGAATACCCATAAGGGTGGACACACGGAATGGGACGCGTTAATGTGTCCCATACTTTAAATGCTCACACGGTTTGTTCTATGTCACATGGCCGTGTGATCCCTATTTTAAAAAAATTTCAAATTTTTAAACTTTTTTTATTTGTTTCAAAATAATTTCAGAACATTCACAAACTATTTTTAGGGCCTCGTAGGCTCAGTTTAAGGCCAATTAGTGTATTTCTACCTTGATTAAAATGAGTTACTGAATGTTATTATGTAATTTGCATAATTGTTTCTATTTGAAGTTAAAAGTTCTGAATTGTATGGTAATACTTCGTAACCCTAATCCGACAACTGAGATGGGTTAGTGGTGTTACTGAATCGGTTTACCGCATCACCGTCCACGGGGAGCCCTAATTGCATTGCGACATCGTCCAATGTGATGGTGCATTCCCCACACAGGAAACGAAAGGTGCGTGTCTATGGGTGCCATCGGTCAACCAGTGCCGATATTAAGTAGCCTCTCAACTCAAACACACGGATTAATGCCGCTGATCCAAATCCCGCAGCATCTAGGTAGGGCATAATCCGTTCGTCTAGCTGGTAGCTCGGACCATGGCCATGTGGACTCAACACGCGGTACACACCCTAATCATATTAAATTATAAAATTTGTTAAGATCACATAATTAAATAAAAAAATTATGTGCAACTATTATGAAAATTACATGCATCGACAAATGGATCATCCTTGCTGTGTGATCTTTTGTAGTAATTAAAGAACCCATATTGATATATGCACAAACAATTAAAATTGTAATCATCGACTTAACAAATAAAAAATAATAATGTCAATTATTTTTTTCTAGCCCATTTTCGTAATCAACAAAAATCTAATTACTCAAACAAACATAAAATGTTCACTTTTATATCTTCAAATATACAAATTATTATTAAAAAAATATACAATAGTCAAATCAATCGTAATATTACTTTCAACTCAAATCTATCTTAATACAAAATTCCAACAATTCTAATCATTTCACTAAAATAAACATGCACTACCAAACCTATCTTAATAAACATACGCTATAAGATAAAATAAACATACATTGCAAAATAATATAAACATACTTACACTGCAAAATTGGCATACACAATTCTAATTTTTTAAAAAAATATAATATTACAAATATCTAAACTAACACAATTCTAATTATTTTTTAACATCCAAGTGTTTGTAATATAAAAAAAATAAAAAATGCAAAAACAAATTAATACTAGCCTTTTAACACAAATAACATGCCTTAATACTAACGTTAATAAACTGCTACTAAAATATAACTAATTATACTAAAAAAATTACAGCATACCTTCTCTTATCTTTTGGTTTTCAATGGGGTTCGGGGGACCTTCAGTAGTAATCTATTTTTTTTCCTTTGAATTAAGAAATCTGTGGGGGTTGGGGACCAAACTGACTCCCCTTTTATAATAATCATGAAACCAATAAAATAATAAAAATATTTTTTTTGAAGGTGAAAGTAAAAAAAGAAATATATTCGGGTATTGGAACCTGAACCTATGACTTACGGGTTAACAAGCGGCACAGGCCTAACGGCCTACCACCGATGTGACCCGTTGGTCATGGGTCCGGTTCCAATACCCAATATCGAGTATACCAACCTTTTTTTCCAGCTTTAAAAAAAATCATAATAATATAATAAAGTGTCGCCTGTCACATTAATGGCACCAATAAGTTTTTTTTTCATTATACATGTACAAAAAAACGATTTATTTTTGGGTCTGCAATATTAGTGCTGCCGATTGCTTAGGCGGCACTAAAAAAAATTATTGTTATTTAAATGTGATGTCATCGGTGGTAGGGGAGAGGGGTGCCACCAATTGGTTAGGCAGCACCGGTTTTACACTATTCAGTTTGCCTAGATTGGTAAATATTAGGGCCCTTAACTATTTCAGTATATATTTTATTTTTTATATTATTTAGGTAAAAAACCCTTTATTTAGAATTTCTAAATAAGTATCTGTAGCCAATACCATCTGATGTTTGGTTCAGAGTCACATGTAAATAGAGCAGTGTTCAACAACTTTTATATTTGCATAATATATATATTTGGTACATTTCTAACCATTGCATCTCTATTTAATTTCTTCTTCTTCTTCTTCTTTTTTTAATCATTAGAAGGTCATAGTTAACAACAAACCAGACAATGCATAACTCTACTTGGTCATTATCCAATTTTAAGGTATTTCTTACGTATTGTATATTTCTATTTTTTTATAATCTTATTCTTTTGTAACTTCTCCAAGTCGGCCTAGATGTTAGACCCGAATTCGAAAGATTATATTGGCCATCGAAATGATCCAGTAAGTTATCAGAGTTTATGAAATAGTCATTTTAAAATATTTGTTTATATTAGAAGAAAACTTAGCATATTTCAAAAAAAAAAAAAAAACTCACAATGTAACAAAAATTGATTAAGTAAAACATTTTCCTTATAACAATGGCTACTTTTGAAAATTTAGTTAATTTCTAATTTATTTATTCCTCAAAATTTATTTCCAATTTAGCGGTGGAAAAGTGATATTCAACTTAGTTTTAATTAAGTAACATCATAATTATTTTATGCATAATAAATTTTAAATCCATTATTCAATATCCTAAATTCAAATTAAATATCATGCGTGCTAATAAATCATAAAATTAAGTCCCATGTCACAATTCAAATAAAATAGTACAGTACCAAATAGTAGAAAATATAATATAGAAACTAAAATACTTTTTAATAAGAAAAATTATCTGAGCCGAGCCCTCCGTATGCTAAGTCCGCGTCCCAGCATGATGGGTTATTTGCAAAGATGGAAAATAAGAGGGGTGAGCTTAAGAAGCTCAGTGTGCATTCAATTGCAATAAAATAAGTGTGAAATACTAAGCATAAACACATTCGTATAGCAAGTCACTAATTTCACAGTATTGGTTTATCAGAATAGCATATCATTATAATATTTTAGAATTCACATTTTTGTATGCACATGCTTATGAATGGCAATGGAATTTTAGTTTATCAAAAAAGGTCTTACCTCACCGCTACACGCCATACTATGAGTTCCCCAGAACTTATCCAACCTTATAACGTTGGGTTGTGGATAAACCACCACTAATTTGCAAATAAATTGCCACTTGTTGTGGATACACAACATAATTGGAGATAAAAGCTGTCATTGGGTTTGTAAAAAAATATGGCTAAACCGTCAATATTTTTAGATAGAAATGTTTGCAGATAAACTATCACTTGGTTCATGATCGAACCATACATTTACAGATAATTTGCCACTTATTTTGGATGCAAAATATATTTGCAGATAAGAATTGTCACTTGGTTCATGAATGAACCACACTGTTTGCAAATTATTAAACTATTAGTACTTCCTTTGTACAGTCGTCCCACCACATGTAATGCAATATGACATTCTTGTATGCTTAGAAAACTAATAGGCATCACAAACTAGAGTCTAACTGAGTTCTTGAAAACAAATTAGGAAACATCTTGGCAAGAACAGTAAACGATGGATGTCCTAACCGTTTATGCCACTAAATTATCTCTCAGTTGATATCTTTATTGTCTCCAAATAAGGCTTAAGACATGCTGGACTATTGATCCAGAAGATATAATCCATCATACAATCTACCACTGCTGATCGTCTTCCCTGTCTGGAGGTCCTGAAAGGCACAGTGATCGGGAAAGAATTCAAGTTTACAATTTAAGGTTTTAACAATAGTACTAACAGATAAAAGGTTAATCGAAAATTTAAGGACATGGAGGACAGAGGATAAAGTGATATTGGGAATACAAACAACATAATTTGTTGTAAAGATAGAAATAAGAGATCCATCGGCTATTCGCACACTATCTTTAGATGGACAAGTAGTATAGTTAAATAAACTTTTGTTTGACCCTGTCATATGTCTGTTCGCACCAGAATCAATAACCAAGAATTAGAAGTAGATGGAGCCTTTAAAACAGTACCCAATGTCACATGATTAGACTTAGCAATTGAGATAGAGTCTATTTGGGACAAGTGGCATAAGAGATGTTGAATCTCGTCCGAGGTCAAACTCCTAACAGAAGTGTACTTGTCCTCTATTGTCACAGAGGTTGACAAATTTGCCTGAGACCGAGAATTACCCCCTTGTTTTCCACCACGGCCTTAAGTGGGGTGACCATGCAACTTCCAACACGAATCTTTAGTATGCTAGGGCTTACCACAGTAGTCACACGTGTGATCCTTGTCAGACTTAGCACCTGATAGACCAACCTAGATACCAATGAGGCTAGCATTGTCTATAGGTGGATTATAGAGCATAACAACACGATGACTCTCCTCCTATTGTACATAGAAGTATGGCATATGGAAAGAAGGGAACGAAGTCTTGCCAAGAACTTGAACCTGAATCTGATCATACTCAGTATTCAACCTACCTAAGAAATAAAAAATGTACTCCTTTTTGACCATCTTTTGAAATTTTTCGGCATCATTGGTACAATTCGCTTGAAAATCATAATAATAATCAAGTTCTTGCCACAACCCACTTAATTCAGCAAAATATTGAGAAATCGTTGACTCCCTCTGTTTTGTACCAGTGACCTTATTACAAATCTAAAAAAATTATGCATCATTCCCAATATGAGAGTAGGTGAAAAAATTAGCATTCCAAATCTTTTCCATAGTATCAAGCAGCTAATAAGTTTTGGAAATATGGGATTGCATAAAGGTGACAAGCCACACCATAACAAGAGAATTTACTAAATCCCACCAATTAAAAGCTGAATCTGTGAGTTCAGGTTTTGACATTTTATTGGTGATGTATCCCTGTAAGCCACGAGCCTTGATTAACTATAAGCAAGACCTTGACTAAGCAATGTAATTATGTCCATCAAGCTTCACAGGACTAATTTGCAATGAGGGATTACCAGTTGGAATCACGAACTTTTCGTCCTTAAACATAATGCTAAAAAAACAACTAATGCCCCACCCAAAAATCTTCATGAAAACTTAGAAAAAAAAACCCAAAAAAACCAAAAATATCCCATACAAAAAAAAAATAGCCAAAATACACCACCAATCAGAGGAGAATGGTCGCAAGGGAGCAGAGAGCACAATGACGGCGTAAAAAAAACATAGCAGCAACAAGTGAAGGTCACACGCGGCGTGTGAAAAAAACGTGTCGTAGCTTGTGGCAGCGCGTGAGGACCACGTGTGGATCTTCTACTCACCGAATTTTGGGGTTTCATCGATGAGTGGATGTTGACTCCAATGGTAGGGGCGGCGAAAGAAAAAAAGAAGAAGGCTAGGGTGGAAACTACCAAATAGTGTTCCTAGGGTTTTTTTTAACAAACTTTGAAAATAACAAAATCCCACAAATCGAATCAAAAACCTGATACCATATTGAAATTAAAGATGAATACTCTAATGTATTGAGGAAAAACTCACTCAAAAGTATGTATTTCTTAGAGATATGTACAACTATATATGCATGTAGCATTGAATTAACCAATAAAAGAATATCTCTTAATTAGAGACTCTAAGAATCAGTGTAAGCTTTAAAGATGCTATTAAATGCTATCAAATAATCAAATATTCTCAACATAGTATCATGTAAAATGGTAGACATGCTTAACACATATTCAGTTCAACAGTAGCATTAGTCATGCTTAACATGTGTTCAATAAGGTGGTAACAATATTAACACTAACAATTTATCTGTTTACAATGACAGAAGCATGTAACATTCACTTCTCATATGATATAGAAATAGCACTTTAGTCACTAAATGATAAATTTTAGAATAACATAATATTAGGGACTTAATTAAGCAAATAAAAACTCTAAAAACAATTCAAGGCATATACAGGGACTAAACTGAGCATATCGTAATTTTTTGGGCAAAACTGTAAATAGAGGTTACATGGCCAAGTGGAAAATGCAAAAATTAACTTACAAGAGAGGCATAGTCATGTGACAAGCCGTGTGGTTCACGAATTAGCTAGGGTTTCCAGGGCACAGGATCGTGGGGGGTATGTGGTCCACATGCCTATGTGGGAGACCATGTGGTCCTCATCCTATACACGATCACTACCAATTCGCTTGAGAAAAGACATAGAACTTTCACTGGGAGTTCGATTGATGCTCCTTACGCCCGATTCTGATTCATTCCACCTAAGTTCAGACCTTCAAATGACATTTACACGCGAGTTAATGGTTGGTTTCAAGATTCGACAAGATTAACAAAATATTTGACAAGAGCCGTAAATGATTGATTAATTGAACTTAAGATTAGCATCAGATAGAAATATTACGAAAATTTGGGATGTAAACATCGGGAACAAGATGTACTTACCAAATCTTGCCAAGAATAGGGATGATATAGATTGCAAATCTAAACCCGGATAGAAAAATATTGAATGGGGGATGATTTGATTCGGGAAAGCAAAATAAAAAAAAAACCATTTTAGATGGAAATATGGTGTAATGAAAAGGGAAAGAAAGTAAAAAGAAAATAAATAGAAAGATGGAGAGCAAATTCTATTAGGATTTGAAAAAGGGACAATATGAAAACCTAATTAGGAAAAGAAGAGAAAAAGATGGTAGAAATCTAATTCTATTGGAATTTTGAGGAAGAAAAATATATGAATTCTAATTAGGAAAGAATTGGGTAAATTCTTAGGTTTTATATGTCACATCCCAAAAACCAGGCTAATAGAATCGGGATAGTATATTGGTGGGGTTACTGAACAGAAAATCGTAATTAAGTTAGATCATTAAAATAATTAGGAATTAATTAAATAAAATATTAAAATAAAGAGAATTAACAGTTTTAGGTTAAGAAATTAAAATTGAGTGTTCGAGAACTAATTTGGTTAAAACGGATTTTTTTTAAAAAATTGGGTTTGAAAATAATTAAGAAAACTATGTTTTAATTGTAACGCCCCAAAACCCGACCTAGAAGTTTAGACTGAATCTTGGAGGTTACATTGATCACCGAAGTAATCTAAAAGCAACTTACTAAATGAATTATCGAAATCTCATTTCCAAAGCAGTGTTCTTGATTCAAACTAAACCGTTTATTATTTCAGGATTTAAAACAGAAAATTTAAATTACATCAAAAGCATTCGAAAATAAAGTTCCGAAGATTCTAGATTTCAGTCCAAAGAAAACAATTTACAAAAACCCAAATTAGAGTTTACAAAATTATAGAAATAAAACGTATACGATAATCCCTTTAACATGTACAGTTCGAAACAGTTTGAAAACCTAAATTTGAAATGAATTACTTTATTTAACTAACTCAAAAATTATCCATCTGAGATCTCCGGTTAGCAAGTCCAGCTCCAAAACATGAGAGTACCTGAAAGGGGAAAAACTAAGGGGGTGAGCTACACGAGCTCAGTGTGACTCCGAAACACAACATATGATGGGAAACGAAGTGGCAAGAGAAATAGTCCGGAAACAAAATATAAACACAAACCATACACGGAAACTCAATCGAATAACCCATCAACAAGTCGATACCAAAACACAACAAAACGTGTATCATCACAACAAATCATTCCAAAGTACCATGCCACTAACACCTCAATACTCGCATAATCAGTCACATATTTTAAGACATATAATCAGATGCGTATGAATGCAACAAGTCAAAAACCCACCCCACCAATCGAAAACCTTTCCGACCACCTTGCACACCACATTTGAACTAATCAAGCCCAACCAACCATGCGTACCATATAGGACCTCGAAAGGCCCATCCACCCTACACACCACATATGTGGAACTAAGCCACTCAAATCATAATATGCAGCTGAGCTGACATATGTATAGTACATTACGGTAAATAGTTAAATCAGATCAGACTCCCTTTTCTTTGCTACTAAACCCAAAATTTTATGCAAATGTACGTATGCAAATAGGTCATCAACAGACTTATAGAAGAAATGTAAGCAACTTACATCAGAGGTACTTTAGTCAAATAAAATCAGAGGTGCATATATTCAATCGACCAAATTCGGAATCAATAAAGTTTGTAGCTATTTACTAGTAACATCACATAACCCTTGATCGAACTGATAAATTAACACTCTAGTTGTATACAAACGCACAAATCTGGGCCAATCAAAGTCTCTACCGATGTAACGCCCCGTACCCGAGACCGTCGCTGGAGTCGAATACGAGGTGTTAACAGACTTAATTCATTACTTAAACAGCTCAAACAATTTAATTTTAAAATTTTCAGACAAGCTGAAAATCTGCGTCACAGTCGCTTAAAAATTCATATCTCGAGTTACGAAACTTGAAATTAATATACGTAAATTTTCTATGAAACTAGACTCATATTTCTATCTACTAATTTTTTTCTAGAATTTTTTGTTGAGCCAAATAGTACAGTTTATTAGTTAAAATCTCCCCTGTTTCAGGGTTCAACTACTCTGACCTCTGTGTATTACGAATCAGATATCTCTCTATAAAAAATTTCAATAACTATGAGGTTTGTTTCTATTAAAACTAGACTCAATAAGGAATCTGTAAATATAAATAAAAACTTCTAATTATTTTTGTAAAATTTATTATGAATTTTTAAAGTCAGAACAGGGGATCCAGAAATCACTCTGGCCCTGTTTCTCAAAAGTTTAAATATCTCATAAAATATAATCTATATTCCTATTTTGTTCATTCCATATGAAAATAGACTCATCAAGCTTCGATTCCATAACTTATTCATTATTTAATTCCATTTCTACTATTTTTAGTGATTTTTCAAATTCACGTCACTACTGCTGTCTGAATCTATTTTATGGTAAATTTTACCTATTTCATGGTTTCCATGGATTAGCTAGCAATTTGACATACATAACACCAAATATGATCATGATTAGCCATTCCAATGGCTAATCATTACCAAGAATTTTCATGCCACTCAATAACCATATCATAAGACCATATATACAAAATGATTATAGTGTTATACATGCCATACTCAAAATATACAAGCCATTATGCCAAGATGGTATACGGATAGTGTGAGCGAGCCTCCGACCGTTCCCGATTTTCGAGTGACTTGTCAAAACTACAAGGAATGAAAAGGAGGAGTAAGCATAAATGCTTAGTAAGTTCACATGCAAATAGCAAGTAACATAACCATATAAGCAAACATAAAATATCATTTGCATAATCATCATCAAGACATTCATGTCATATTTTCATTTATCATCTTACCACATTGTTGATATATCGAGTTTTCAACCCGAGGGTTAAGTACATACCTGTTCAAAGCATCCATCTCACAACACTTACCAATATGTCCCTTTCATCTCTAGTATTCCTCCATTTGAGTAGAACTTTACCCGTTGAACACATCGGAATATAATTCGGATACACGGATAATTTGCACATAAGTGCCATATATGTAATCAAGCAATCATGTAACCCGCCCATAAGTGAACTCGGACTCAACTCAACGAGCTCGGGCGTCAGATCCATAAATGAACTCTGACTCAACTCAACGAGCTCGGATGCCTAGTTACATCTCACGAACTCGGACTCAACTCAACGAGTTCGAACATTCGCATCCATAAGTGAACTCGGACTCAACTCAACGAGTTCGGATGCCTAGTTACATCTCTCGAACTCGGACTCAACTCAACGAGTTCGGACATTCGCATCCATAAGTGAACTCGGACTCAACTCAACGAGTTCGGATGCTCAACCATCCTAGTGACATGTCACTTGTATCCTAATCTATTCCTAAGGTTCAAACGGGATTTTTTTCCTTGATCTGACATTAGTCGTCTTCCACGGAATATCGGAACTGATACTCGGTAGCAATTCATATTTATCAAGTAGTAAACATAATTTGCATATTACTCAACATTAACCACAAAGCATAATATTTCACGATTAAAAATCAGCATATCATATAATTAACATCAATAACTTAAAAATAACAATTATGCTACATTATTTACACATGAACTTACCTCGTATGCGAAAAATGGCTACTTTTACCATTTCGTCCACAACTTGGTATTTTCCCCATTTTAGCCCGAATTTCAGTTTTCCTTGCTCTATCATTTAAAATATAGTCTAATTAGGACTCACATTATTCAAATTGACCCAAAATCATATTTTGGAAAAATTACAATTTTGCCCCTAAACTTTTGCATATTTACACTTTTGCCCCAAAGCTCAGAATTAAACTTCAGCCTATTTTCTTATGTTTTATGACATTCTAATCATTTTTCCCTTCTATAGCAACATCAAATTCTCACTCTAACATGTACTTATGAACATTAGGTATTTTTACCGATTATGTCGTTTACTCGCTTTTTACATAAAATCACTTAGCAAAAGTTGTTTAACACAATTTCAAGCTTCATATTCTACCATAAAACATCAAAATAAACACATTTCACCTATGGGTATTTTTCCAAATATGAACCCTAGCTTAAATTATTGCTAGAATAAGCTTAATCGAGCTACCGGGATTCCAAAAACGTAAAGAACATTAAAAACGAGGCTTGGAATCACTTACTATTGAGCTTGGAAAGCTTGAAAACCCTAGCCATGGATTCCCCCATGCTAATTTCGGCCTCCATGAAGAAGATGAGCAAAATTGGCTTTTAATTTTGTATTTTAATTCATTTTACCCCTAAATGACCAAAATGCCCTTACTACTAAACTTTCAAAAATTCCTTCCATGTCCTAATTTTGTCCATGAACTTAAAATTGGTCAAGTTTCTATTTAAGACCTCCTAATTAATATTTCAATGCAATTTCATACTAAAAACTTCTAGAATGCAAATTTTGTAACTTATTCGATTTAGTCCCTACTTTCAATTTAAACACTTTAGGTATAGAATTTCATCACGAAATTTTCACACAGTCATGCAATCATATCATAATCATCAAAATAATCATAAAATAATTATTTCTATCTCAAATTTTGTGGTCACGAAACTACTATTCCGACTAAGCCCAAAATCAGGATATTACAACCGACTTATTAAAGCATAACTGAGGGTTGGAACACACAGAAATACCCACGAGTAAAAAATTGGTCATAAAAAAAAAATCTAAGAATTAGGGCTACATGGCCGTGTGGAAGTGCCTAGGCTATGTGGAGGTCTACACGACCATGTGAAGGAGGCACACGCCTGTGTGACCAATGCACGCACCTATGTGAAAGGAGGCACACGGTCGTATGGAGGTGGCACACGCCCGTGTGTCTAGGTGACATGGCCCTGCTAACTGTCCATGTAACTCTCTGTCCAAATTAGATAAAGTAGAGTGCAAAGCAGACACAACTATGTGGAAATATCACATAACCGTGTGGCTGAGGGACACGGTCGTGTGTCCAAAACACATTCCCATGTGTATATCGACTAAAATCCCCAAATCCTCAAATCGAAGATACACGGCCGTGTGGCACCAAAATTCGCCAAAAAACCCTAATTCCCAAATTCACATGGCCATGTGAGCCGCTTGTGTGGTCACTAGACCATATCGGAACAGGCTACGGAATGTGCATTTGCCACTGAAACAACTTCCAACCCTCGTTAACTCAATAATACACCAAAAACACACAGTATTTCAAGCAATTCCACCACAATCCACACATCGATTGGTAAATTTCAGTAACACACAAAATATGTCAAATTCCATAGGACCAATTTAGAATTTCAATAATGAAAAGGAAGACTTTCCGAACCCACACTTGATTCATGATAAAAATGCCCAAAAATCAATCGACGCACTTTGATGATCACAAAAAGAACCCGAAGCTTCTGTCGAAAAAAAATGTAAGCGAACTAGCGACAACCAAATAGGAATTGGGTAGTGCCCAGACACTAACTCGACGACAAGGAAATCGATGCTTTTCAAAGCCACAACAAAAATAGTTTTTTTTTTTTTCTAAAAGAAAAAGGAAAGAAGAAAGAAAGAAAACAATGGTGAAAGAAAAACAGGAAGAGACAGATGTGAGAGAGAGGAGAACGTGAAAAAAATAAAATAAAAAATAATATATAATTAAAATAATAATACTAATTAACTAATATGTATTTTAATAATAAGACAAAAACTAGAGTAAAAATATTTCCCCAAAATACACATAAGCAGATTCAAACCCGAAACCCAAAGGTAAACCAACACATTCACCACCATCGAACCAGCAAATTCATTCTTACATTAGAGTGCGAAACTAAGCACAATAGACCAACCTACTCACTGATCTTTACTTAGAACCCCAAAACTTTTAATCCCTAAATCTGGGGTGTTACATTAATTAAATTAATGACTAAATTGAAAAAAGGGGAAAACTGAGAGTTTTTAAAATGTAATTTTCCATTAATTTAAAAAAAAATTGTTAATCTTTCTTGCTTCTGTAAGAACCTAGTGTCCCTTCCCTCCCATTAAGCTTCACATTCAAAATTTCCCCAAATTCAAATATGATATTTTCTCTCAAAATTAACTCCTCATTAGTGATTTTCTAGCTATCCAAACACCTCAACGCCTTTCAATTTTAAAGAAAAATCATTAAATCCTGATCAAATTTGTGATTATCCTTTTCATGTTCAACTTCAAATTAACTCCACAATTTGTTGTTTTCTTCAAATTGAGGTAATTTCTTGACTTATTATGATTTGATTAAGTTTTCTATTTGTTTAATTCAAAATTTAATCGAGTGTGTTGAGAGTTTTTAGGATTTAAAGCTTTTTAATCAAATCTTGATTCAACAATGGTGAAATCTGACATAATGAGTAAACCTATCAATTTTTAACTAAATAGGAGGTATTTGAACTCATTTTGATAGATTGGTATCCAATTTTAATGAATTTTGAGTTTCCCTATTTTGTGTGCTCATAAAAGCTTGATTTTCCTGAATTTTAAATTTATGAGATTAGGTAAAATTAAAGTTTTATATTTTTAATAATAGGTTAAATAGGATGTTTAGAAACTTAATTAAGGCTTAGGAACAAAAATCAAGTGAGGAAACCTCATATTTCAGCAAAATAAGTTGGTTTTTGGCATGAGAAAAGAGAGCTTAGAGTTGTGATTTTACTATTATCTGTTTGAGTTTAAAGCTCTTAACAATGTGTTTGTAATGTATTTAATGTAAATACAAAGTTTAAGACTTGTGGGGAGCTTTCACGAGTAAGGAAAAAGGGAAAGAAAAGCTTGGTTGACATTGTTGTGCAAGAAGTATAGACAAGGTGAGTGGTTCAGTGTGCTGCAATTAAGCACAGTTTAAAGTGTTAAAGGGGAGCTTAGGTAGCGTAATTACCTATCCTAAATTTTCACGAGTAAGTGTTTCTACCTAAACTAATGATGATTTGCAAATGATGCTTAAATGTGATATGTTATGTGATGTATATCGAGATGAAAATGAAAATGTTGTGTTTATGACTGAATATTATATAACTCTTGCTGATTTTATGTACACTATATGAGATATATAAGTTGTGACTATTTGAGCATAATGTGAGCACTTGTAAGTGCATTATATGATAGTAGAATATGTAATATGAACATGAGTTGTATGTCATGTGAAAGTGTGCATGAAATAGTTATGTTTGGAGGGTATATTGGTTATGTTTAATTGCTATAATGGTTGTGTTAGAGGGTATAATGGTTGTGTTTGGTGGGTGATAGCTTTATGCAACACATTATATTGGTCGCTTTTAGAAATTGAGTTATCCCTTGTAATCTGTTATATAGATGCTTCATAATCATATTGTGCCAACATATCAATGTGAATGCTATGAAATATTCTTGATTGCTCACCATGATTAATTGTGATAGTATGCTTTCTTCTAACTTTGGATATTGTGATTATTTGTGGAAATATTTGAGCACTCACTGAGCTTGAAAAATCTCACACTCTTTTATGTTTAACAATGCAAAGATATAGCTGAATCAAGGAGGAGAAGTGAGCTACCAAGTTCTCCAAAGCAAAGCAATTTAACTTGATTATGTTTGATGTGTTTCCAACTCAACAAGAAAGGCAATATGGGACTAATCTAGAGGGTTTTAGACTTTGAACTTTTAATGATTTGTAAATGGACAATATGGACTATTTAAGTGGTTTTTAGAACTTTCAAAATTGGTCCGGATAAATGCTTTCAATGGAAGATTTGAGAATGCATGTTATTGGTTGAATTAGTAAGGTGTTCTGTACTTGTTTATTGGCTAACATGTAAATTACAAGTGGATTGGCTTGCTGAGTATTAACGTGAGTCCAAAATGACCATTTGGCATGTTCTATATCAATTATGCACTTAGAAGTGCTTAAAATGCAAAATTGACATGTTGAGTAACTGAATTGTGACTTTAGGATTGCATTGTAGCATAAAATTTTACATGAGATGTCAAAGCATTTTAATGTATGATCTTATGTGTTTGAACATGATTGACATGTTTTATGTAAGTTATATGACATGTTAAAATAGGGAAAATAGCACGAAATCTTGATTTAGTATGTGTATGAGGGTGTCAAAGTGTCCAACACAAGTACTAAGATTTTCCTGCAAATTTTTTAGTCAATATCGCGATACCCCCATAGGATATCGTGATACTAGGTTGATATCATGACATGGGAATTGCAAGGTCGTGACATAGTGATCAGAGAATTCTGGGCATGTTCTGAAACTTTTGCAAATAAGTCTTGATATTTACAGAATAAAATTGGAGGCCTTAAACAACACGAAATGCTTTGAAAATTTACATGACTTGGTTTTGTATATTGAATTTTAATATGGTAACTTCAATTTCTTAAAATGGTTTTACTGAATATTTTGAATAAAATTACGATTTGGTCATTAAACTTTGTTTTGAAATTAAAATGGTTTTAAATGTTGTTTTGAGCTACAATTTTCTCTAATGGTTTAAAATAAATTGCTAGGACACTCGTTAGATTAATTTTATTATTTATGTGTTTATCATTAATGTTGTGTAAAATGACAATTTTACCCTTGCTCATTTTTCGTTATATTATGATGATCGAAGCATGATTTAGGTTTGTTTGTTTAAAAACAACTTATTTAAGCATGTTTTAGATTAGTGTGATGGTTGGTTTGTGATGTGTTGGTTGACAGGTAAGGAGAGTCAAGTAAGTGGCTAATGTGAAGTTTTAAATTTGGGTTGGTTCGTTCTGGCCAAGTTTGGGACGCCACATTATAAACCCTCGGGATATTACATGCAATTTTCCTAAGTTTTTGCACCATTGAGCCTGTTGCTCATTCCTTGTTAAGTTTTGACGCTTAATCATATACATATGTTTTGGGGCGTATTTGGCGAAATTACGAAATAAAAAGGGAAGGAAGGGGCTTGAACTTCGGTCTAGAGGGGCTCTATTGTTTTAACCATTGAGCTCTAGATCATTTCTTGCCTAATTTCAACACTTAATTGTACATATTTCTTTCTTTTAGGGAGACTTACCAAATTCCCAAAATGAAAGGGAAAAGAGGGGTTCGAACCTAGGATCACAAGGGAGAGAAGCTAACTCTTAACCATTAAGCCTGATACCTATTTCTTACTTAATCTTATTTCTTAGCTGTATATATTTATTTTGGGGTGTGACTTTTCCCTAGTTTGTCAAAAATAATAAAATGGGAGGAAAAAAGCTCAAACTTGGATCTCTAGGAAAGATTCTCTAACACTTAACCATTAAACCTAACTTATTTCTTGCTTAATTTAGACATTGAACCATGCATATATTTAATTAATGTTTTAATGTACATAACCTCTAATAATATTCATCGATTCACACAATAATCTCATACACAATACATGCTTATCGGACTCACATTTAATTGCACTCTAAGTGCCATAATAATGCTACTTGAGCTATCATATATCAGATCTCATATGTGTGCATTAAAAACAATATATCACGTATCACATTCATATTATTTTCCACATATTACCCGCTATAATAGCATCACACAACACAACCCATGTAACAACCCGTTTTTGAGTGGTGATGGAACAGTGGTTTCGGGATCAAAAATTTCTGTCGTGTTGGTTCGTGAATATTATTTATAGAATATTTACGGAGTCATTAGAGTCATAGTAAAATTTGGTTAAGAAATTTTAACGTTTAGATAGCTAAGTTAAGAAAAAGGACTACATTGTAAAAGGTGCAAAACTTGTTAATTATTGCATTTGGCTGATTTAATAGCCTAATTTATAAATGTGGGAGGACCAATAAGACAATTAGACCTTATATAATTTAGTGGACAGTCTAGTATGGTATTTAAAGTAATTTTTATTGCTTTTAAAGGTTAAAAAGGTAAATAAGTATTAATTAAACAAAAATAAAACATGAAATTATCATCTTCTTCCTTAATTTTTCATGCTAAAACTGAATTTCCATGGTTTTTTATGCTTAGAGAATCAACCAAGTTCAATACGTCGCATGTGAGTGATTTCTCTACCCATTTTCTTGTTTTTTTATATTTTTTATGTTTTTAAGATCATTGCAACTAGGTCCAGCTAGCCCATACCTCTGTTTTTGAATCTGTTAAAAATTCTAGAAATTTCCATTGATTAATCTTGGTTTTTTTTTATGATAAATATGTGTTTGAAGTTTTGATTGTGGTATTTGGTTGTTTTGTGAAGTAATTTTTATTAGTTTTTTATTTAAGGATTAAATTGTTAAAATGTCAAAATTTCAAGACTTGATGGTGATTTAGAAGTATAAATGGGACTGTTTAAGGGCCTAGGTTATTCAACTGTAAGTTCTAACTTGAGAAAATGGTTAATTTGATGATTTTCGGGTTAAGGGACTAAATTGCAAAAAATGTAAAAGTTAGGGATAATTATGTAATCTTGAAAAAATAAAAGGCTATAAAATGTAGAATAAATTAGAATATGGAATGTAAGCTAGTAATTGGGAAATTTTACATTTTAGATCAAGACCATCTAGATTTACGTGAAAAAGAGAAAATTGTGGAATAGTCCCTGAACTTCTACAACTATTACGTCTTAGTCCAAGTAAGTTCGTTCGGTTTGTAATTTAATATCTATATGAATTGTATGATGATATGATATGAAATAGTGGATATAAATTGTTCTATTGATGATGTAAATTGTTTGGAAAATGTTATTGAATATCAATACTTAGGCCGGATGAATGCAAGATAGAGTACAATTGAATGATGTCATGTTATGCGAGGTTGGAGTGGAGATTGATGTGACATGCTTTATACATTTTTCCTGAGTATACCAAGGTTCAGCATTGTTGTGAACTCTCGTGTTATGCTACCCTGATTTGGCGTGTTATGAGGGGCAAATGTATGGCATACGGGCTAGGCACTTAGTGCCGAGGCGTGTTATCAGTTGGATTAGCTCTTATGAGCGTTTGGCGTGTTTTGGTTGGATTACTTGTGTACTCGTATCTGTAATTCGTTCATCAAGTCGTAAACTATTATATTATAACTTTTTTAATGACTTTGAATGGCATGACATGTATTAGACATCTTGAATTGACTTCGTTGTGGACATATATGTTCTCTCAAAAATTATTATTTGAGCTTTGAATTGAATTATGCAGTTCACCGGTTTGACATTGTGGATGATAGGAAACACTTTTTGTTGAATTTTTTTTGATTGAATTGTTATAGTTACTTCGGTAAGACTTATTGTTTCTGTACATCGAACTTACTAAGCTTCAATAAGCTTACTTATGTTAATTTTTGTTTTTTGTAGATACTTTTAAAGGTTAGACGATCAGATCAGCACTTGAGTCACACTATCCACTAATTTTCGGTAGTTTTTAAACGTTTGTTTTGGATTATATGGCATGTAATAGGCTTGTTGTATCATTACTTTTATTTTGATATGTATATATATTAAGAGAGAGCCTAAGTGCAAGTTGATAACATGAGCGTCACTACATGATCTTGATGTTTACTTGGCCAATGTTTAATGAGTGACTTGTTATGAATTATGAATGATGGAAGATGTTTTTTATATTAACTTGTAGTAAATGTATGACTAAAAGGTCTCTTTTGAATTGTTGTGATTTGAGGTGCCTATGATAGGCATATTGGTTAGGAGTTAAGTTGTGTGAATTGGCATGTTTGAGTGATGATTTAGATTGTTGTATAAGTGTGTATACTTGTGGGACCAATGAGGGTACATTGGTTAGGCATTTAAGATGGTTAAATTAGCATGTTTTGAGCATGTTTAATGGCATTTTGAATGGGTTAAATGGCTGGTACATGGATTACTTAGGGTCCAAGAAATCTTGAAATGGTAAACTTGACATTTAAGGTTCATTTAGGTGCACTTGGCTTGGGACATGCTCGTGCCACAAGGTCATGTGCCACACACGGTTTGAGACATAGTCGTGTGTATTAAGTCAACCTGTGACACGGCCCTGTGTCACAAGTCAGAAAGTTACACGGTCTGGCACACGGCCTGCGACACGACCGTGTGACCCAACTTAGTGAGTTACACGGGCAGAGACACAGGTTGGGACACGGTCGTGTGCTCCAACTTCGAAAGTCACACGGCCTGAGGCATTCCACATGGCCGTGTGTCCCTTATTTTTGAAAATTTTCATATTTTCCTGAAATATCCTGATTTGTTTCAAATTAGTCCCTAAGGGTTTTAAGATTAATTCTTTAGTCCATTGGTAACATAGTAATTTGCCTGTTATTTTGTGTCTAATTTGGTTTATTTCTGAATTGATCCCTGCTAATTTAGTACTTTTATGTTTTTATCTTGTCAAGGATGCAATTGGGACGCTAAGAGACAAAAACAAGCAGAAAAGGACCAAATTGAAACACAATCAATAAAATGAGGCCGAATAAAAAAATATGGAGAAAGCCAAGGACTCATCAGAATTTTGACATTGTGATTTTTATTTATTATTTGTTTTTATTTTGATTTTATATTAAATTACTTGAGGCCAAAAATAGCAAATCCTATGTATATAAATAGGCCTTAATGTTCCTAGGAAAGTTATCACTTAATACTACATTCCTACTTCAATTTGGAATTGAATTATTCTCTTTTATCTTTCAAATTGGCGTGAGCATACTGCTACTTTCATTTGCATTTTTCTTGCTTTTACAAAATCGGGTTAATTTCTTTCCAAGTCTTTTTTGTTCCTTTCTTCACCATAATCATCAAACCACTTCCCAAAGTTTACAAAGCATGAATAATTTCATGCTTCACTAAATTTCATCTTAGCCTTAAGCTGGTGTTCTTTGTAGTCGGGAATCGTCAGATACGTATTTGTGCTAAAAATCCTTCCAATCGGTATTCACATTTTTCCTAAGTATTGGGATTGACAACTCATCCCTTAAAGTTAGCTCGATTTCGAGTCAAAAAGTGCATGTTGGGTTGGAGTCGTCTTTCCTGATAGTTGGGGAAACAAGTCGATAGTGCTGTATTTGGATCTCCGAGAACAAATCAAGGAAGAAGTGATTGGGTTTAAACGACCCACGCGGTTGAGTCCGTTAATTCAAGTTGGGTTTTTTAGAATGCAAGGCTGCCGGAATCTTGAATCGGGAACTCGTTTATCTTAGTTAGATACTCGGCAAGGGTTGGTTTGCATGTTGTACCGGGACCAGCTACGAGAGGAAGAATTGGTGGTTAGGACGTTCTTAACTGATATAATCGACTTATCATTGGAGGAGAAGATTAATTTTCGAGGATCGATTCTTGATACAGAATTTACCGAGTCTAAGGCTAAAGCTTATTATTTTGTTTGCAAAATTTTGAATTTATTTCCCGAACTAAATTTATTTCTAATATTATTTAATTGTTTATTTACGCTGATAGATTATTTACTTTCTAAACATTCTCGAAACCCCCCGATTACTTGTTTATTTTTGTTGCAGGTATATTTGGAGTCATGGGCACGAATCTTGCCACGACCTTTGACATAACGAACATTCTGTTCATAAGAAATTACGAAAGTTGATTACAACATCCAGTCTCTGTGGACTCGACCCTACTACCACTCTTTACTACAATTTAGAGTTATTTTTGTAGGAATTATTTTTGGTGGTTTCGACGCCCATCAAATTTTGGGGCCGTTGTCGAGGACTGGAGATATTATTCAAATTTTTGTTTGTTTACCTTATGACCAGATCAGAACCGGGAACTCTAGAGTTTGAACCAGTAATTGAGAAATTGGCCCAACAATTGCGAAGAGAAGCCAAACAACATGGTTAATGGCCAAATCCCAGATTCAAAACCATATCATGCACCGAGGAAATTTTCTCATTCGACGAACCAAACGAGATGGTTGAATAGACAATACGCCAACTCGCTATTGCACCGGATGAACAACAACCCTTATGTATAACCTATCCGGTGGGAGGAACGTCATTCGAGTTAAAGTCAGGTTTGATCCATTTACTACCTACTTTTTGTGGAATACAAAACGAAAATTCATATACTCACCTTAAAGAGTTCCATATGGTGTGCACAAGCATGAAGCCTCAGGGAGTAACTGAAGACCAAATCAAACTTCGTGCTTTTCCTTTGTCATTAGTCGACTTTGCTAGAGAGTGGCTATTTTATTTACCCCCGGGATCTGTCAACACATGGTCTGGCATGTCTTGTTTGTTTCTTGATAGGTTCTTTCCTGCAGCTTAAGCGGCTGAACTAAGGAGGGACATTGTGTGAATCCGTCAACAGGACTCTGAATCATTCTACGATTACTGAGAGCAATACAAAAATTTGTGTGCAAGTTGCCCACAACATGGACTGACTGAACAGTCGCTCTTGTAGTATTTCTATGAGGGGTTACTCTCGATGGAAATGAAAATGATAGATGCTGCAAGTGGGGGGGAACTTGTCAATATGACTCCTCAGAGAGCACGAGAGTTGATTTCAATAATGGCTGCTAACTCTCAACAATTTTGACCAGCCATATAACCCACTAGACAGGTTCATAGGTTAAGTTCTTTATCCTTAGAAGATAAAATTGATAAGCTAACTAACTTTTTTCAAACTTTTCTTATAGATAAAACGGGCCCAGCACGGTTGTGCAGACTTTTCGTTAAGTTAGATCATCTGACTGACTCATGTCCAATTTTAAATAAGGATTTGACAAAACAAGCAAATGTTGTCGGGAACTTTCCAGAACTGCTCCAAAGGCGATATAACACCTATTCGAACTCATATAATGTGGGGTGGAAGGATCACCCAAATCTAAGTTATAGGTTGAATCCTCAGTTCATTCAATCTTACCAACCCAAAGTCATCTTTGGAAGCCATAGTGGAAAGGCTAGCCAATAGTACTGAAAATTTTTAGCTAAAAACTGAAATGCATTTGCAAGAGTTAGATAAGCAAGTAAGCAAGCTTGTGCTCACAGTTAGTTGTTTGGAGTCCCAAGGTAAGCTGTCGTCCCAAACTGAGCCTAATCCTCGACACAATGTAAGTGCTATGGCGTTGATGAGTAGGAAGGTTTTGGATCCCGTACCTGGCACGAGTCGTGCCCACGACGCTGGTCGAGATAAGAAGAAACTTGACACAAAGGCTCTAGTGGAGTCAATACCACAAAAATCATTTGCAATACCACTTCCATTTCCTGGAAGACTAGTCCAATGCAAGAAGGAGTGAGAAGAGAAGGAGATCCTCGACACCTTTTGAAAGGTAGAAATAACATACCTCTTCTTGATGCGATTAAACAAATTTCACGGTATCCAAAATTCTTAAAAGAATTATGCACAAGTAAGAGGAAGCTCCTAGGTAATGAAAAGATGAGTGTTGGAGAAAATGTCTCAGCTATTTTATAAAGAAAAATACCACCTAAATGTAAGGACCAATATATGTTTTCCATATCTTGCAAAATAGGTAGTGTTAGTATTAAAAAAGCCATGTGTGACTTAGGCGCATCAATTAATGTTATGCCTTTGTCAATTTATAAACTACTTAATGTGGGTCCATTGAAGGAAACATGTGTAATTGTCCAGCTTGCAGATAGATCTGTAGTGCATCTGGAAATAGTGCTAGAGGATGTTGTTAAGGTAAACGAGCTAATATTTCCTACAGACTTCTACATTATAGACATGGAGGATGACAACTCAGCCAATTTGTCTGAGATACTTCTTGGGAGACCATTCCTGAGTACCACGCGAATGAAAATTAATGTTTGGAGTGGAACACTCACTATGGATGGTGAAGTGGTTAGGTTTAATGTTTATGAGGATATAGGACATCCCAATGATAAGTTACAAATTGTACCTTACAGGAATGTAGATATCGATGTTAGGCAAAAGGAATTATTGATGATCTAAAAACCAATACGTGAAGCTTTCATGAAGGCATCAAAATTAGATTTGAAACCGTTTCTAGAACGTACAAGGATTCCGACAGAGAAAAATGCAAACTTGAATGGAGAAGCTCAAAGACACCTCAATCCACTAATGATAGGGGAATCTGGGAAGGGCTTCAAGGATAGTGGGCAAAGGTCGAAACTTTTCTGCAAGAACATGCAAGTGCACAAGATGGAAAAATTAATGCTCAATGAGCCAAATGGATAACATTTATGGTTGTCGAGCTAACGACGTTAAACAAAAGTGCTTTTTGGGAGGCAACCCAAGTTTATTTTCATTTATTTAATTTTGAGTTTTTGTAAGATTTAGGTTTTAAATAAATAAATTTTTATTTAATCCAGTGAATTTTCTATTTTCAAGAACATAATGGAGGTTATGAATTTTTCCAAAAGTTGGATAATGATGGTGGCGTGGGCACGTCGTGCTAAATGCTGACTATTATTTCCCAACGCCGAAAACATCATTAGAAACACATGTGGAGTATTCTTAACCTTTCTCTTTGCTTGTTGTTTGAGTTACTAAACTTTATCACATATAAAACATGCTTGAGGACAAGCATAGAGTAAGTAAGGGGGATTGAAAATTGTAAGTATGCATGCATGATTTTTGCTACATGTCTCTCTTTTGCATATATTCAATCTTATACTAGAATTACTCAATAGTTTATTCCGACATTGAGCCTCTAATCTTATTACATAGTCAATTTGGATAATTGGGCAAATTTTTAATTAAAGTGCTCAAAGTATCTAGATTAGTCGACATTTGTGTTTTAAGGTTGATATATGTAACTAAACTTTTCATATAAATTGATTGTTTGAAAAAATGTTTGCTTGTACATAAATAATTTGCTTCTACATAAATAAATGAATAAAATGAATAAATAAATAAAGGCTCAAGTTATGAGTGAAAGTTTCGAAAACGTGACTGAATTGAGTAACCGAGATAGGGTGCTTAGGTTGTCATTTTATCTTGCGTAAAAAGGTTCGAGTGACAAGTCGATAACTTGCAAACATTCCGCTAACCGAGCCTTCAAAAAAAATAGACTGTTTAAACTGAGTAACCGAGATAGGGTGCTTGGGTTGTCATCCTAGTTCACGTAAAAAGGTTTGACCATGTCTAAATTTTTTTATTATTTAATAATGCCTTACAAATTTTGGATTTAAACTCAATTTAGTGAAATTATTTAGTTCACATATTTCAATTTTATGACACTTTTCGATTAAACGATATATTCTAAGCATTTGTTATTTTTGCCAATGTTGTTTGCGTTGATTATGGATGTGGAAAAGAGGCTCGATTTGTAATAAATTGTAGAAAAAATTCTAGTTTTTGAAGGAGCAATATGCTTGAGGACAAGCATGAAGTAGGGGGATTTGATAAGATATTAATTTGTATGATATTTTGTGTTTAATTCTATTTATTTCTGAATTGATCTCTGCTAAATTAGTACTTTTATGTTTTTATCTTGTCAGGGATGCAATTGGGACGCTAAGAGACAACAGCAAGTAGAAAATGACCAAATTGAAACACAATCAATAAAAATGAGGCCGAATAAAAAAATGTGGAGAAAGCCAAGGATTCATCAGAATTTTGACTTTGTAAAAATCCAAAAATAGGAAAAAATCTTATTTCATTTATTATTTTTCTATTTTGATTTTATGTTAAATTAGTTGAGGCCAAAAATAGCAAATCCTATGTGTATAAATAGGCCTTAATATTCCTAGGAAAGGCATCACTTAATTTTACATTCCTACTTCAATTCGGAATTGAATTATTCTCTTTTATCTTTCAAATTGGCGTGAGCATACTGCTACTTTCATTTGCATTTTCTTGGTTTTACAAAATTGGGCTAATTTCTTTCCAAGTCTTTTTTGTTCCTTTCTTCACCATAATCATCAAACTGCTTCCCAAAGTTTACAAAGCATTAATAATTTCATACTTCACTAAATTTCATCTTAGCCTTAGGCCGGTGTTCTTTCCGGAATCGGCCGGGAATCATGAGATACGTATTTGTGCTAAAATTCCTTCCAATCGGTATTCACATTTTTCTTAAGTATCGGGATTGACAACTCATCCCTTAAAGCTAACTCGATTTGAAGTAAAAAAGTGCACATTGGGTTAGGGGTGTTCAATCAGTTAACCGACCCGAACTACTATTAGCCGAATTAACTGACCTTTTTAAACCCTTAACCCTTAACCAAACCAAAAATTTTTCAAAAAACTTTAACCGAACCAAAATTTTTTAGTTAATCAGTTAACCGACCGAATTATCCAAAATTTATATATAATTTTTATTTTTGGTTAAAATAAATATAAAACATATAAAAAATTAACCGATCGATTAATTTATATTTCCAAAAAATTAACCGAACCAACTGAATACTTATATAGTATAATTTTATTTGTTAAATTTGGTTAATTTGGTCGGTTAACCGACCGATTTCGAACTGAATTAACTGTTAATCGAACTTTTAAAAAATTATTAACCGACCCTCGACCTAATTAATTTGGTTAACCGACCGATTAACCGAATTCAGTTAGTTAACTGAATTAATTTGGTTTTACCCGAAATTTGCACACCTTTACTTTAGGTTGGAGTCGTGTTTGCTGACAGTTGGAGAAACAAGCCAGCTATGCTGTATTCGGATCTCCGAGAACAAATCAAGAAAGAAGTGATCGAGTTTAACGACCCACGCGGTTGAGGTCGTTAATTCGAGTTAGGTTCTTCAGAACGCAAGGCTGTCGGAATCTTGAATCAAGAACTCGTGTATCTTGGTTAGATAATCTGCAAGGGTTGGTTTGCAGGTCATGCCAGGACCGCTACGAGAGAAAGAATTGGTGATTAGGACGTTCTTAACTACTATAACTGACTTATCGTTGGAGGAGAAGATTAATTTTCGAGGATCGATTCTTGATACAGGATTTACTGAGTCTAAGGCTAAGGCTTATTATTCTGTTTGCAAAATTCTAAATTTATTTCCCGAACTAAATTTATTTCTAATATTCTTTAATTGTTTATTTACGCTGATAGATTATTTACTTTC
Source organism: Gossypium anomalum (assembly GCA_025698475.1). Lineage (NCBI taxonomy): Eukaryota > Viridiplantae > Streptophyta > Magnoliopsida > Malvales > Malvaceae > Gossypium > Gossypium anomalum. The sequence continues at coordinate 52,498,269 of CM046968.1, read as the reverse complement.
TAAACATTCTCGAAACCCCCCGTTTACTTGTTTATTTTTGTTGCAAGTATGTTTGGAGTCGTGGGCATGACTCTTGCCACGACCTTTGACACAACAAACATTCTATTCATAAGTAAACACGGAAGTTGATTACAACATCCAATCCTTGTGGACTCTACCCTCCTACCACTCTTTACTAAAATTTAGAGTTATTTTTGTATGAATTATTTTTTGTGGTTTCGATGCCCATCATCCCTAAAATTCAATTTAAGCTTCGTAAATGTAAGTTATTATTGTAATTTAATTACCTTATGGTATTTGAGAAATTAAATTGAAATGATGATGATTTTACTTGTTTGTTTTTGTTAACTTTTTTAGCATTCTCGTAACCCTATTCCGGCGACAGATACGGGTTAGGGGTATTACAACCCAAAACTTACTTAGGCATGACTTTTCAAGAAAAGTAACAAATATAGGAAAGACTTACTCTCAGAACTTAGGATCGGGGTTTAGGTTAGGAGAGGGAAGAAGAAGACGATGGAAATTCCTAGTAGAAGACAAATTTCCCAAAATTTGGGCAATTTGCCCTTTTGATCACTTCCTGTCTCCCATTTTCCAATTAGTTCCTAACTCAATTAAACACACTATTTTCAAATTAAACCTTGTAATCAAGTTTTGTTTAAGATTAACTAATATAATAAAACCTAGTTATATTATTTTATTACTTTAATTAATTAATTATTACCCTAATTTTAGCATCCATTTCTGGCCCTCGATTTATTTACAAATGTTAAAAGTTAACCTTATAAATCAGGGTGTGATCACTCTCAATTTTTACAAACCCGATTCTTCTAACCTAATTTTTGGGATGTGACATTTTTCATTTGTTTGTTAGGTATATAAATTTTTATTTATGACAATATTAATTCTTTTACAATCTTCTTTTTTGGTAATGATATATTTATGAAAATATTAAAAATTTTACCAACTTTTCATATAAACTTCGTTTTACTAACAATTTTCAAATGATTTTACATCGAAAAGTGAAACCAATATATTTTCTCATCGAAGATTTAAAAACATAATATATGTTCTAAAATAATTTCAACAATAAGCAATTTTTTTCCCAAAGTCATTTACCATGATAAAATAAGAAAATAATTTTTTGCTTTTAAAGTATGAATAGAAGGGCAATAATCATTTTAAACCCTTCCATGTAGGGGTGTTCACAGTTCAGTTAAAATCGAATTAACCGACTGAACCAATCTAATTCGGTTAATTGGTTGGTGGTCAAATTTAGTTCGGCTGAAGATCGACTAATGATTTTTTAGAATTTCAGTTATCGGTTAATTCAGTTCAAAATCGGAAAATTAATCGAATTAACCAAAATAAATAATATATTTTGTATATAGTATGAATATACCACCCCAGTATATAAATAATAAAGATAACCCAATATATGAAAGCAATGGATTGCAAGTTTTTTTTACGTAACAAGACACTAATGACCCAAAAATAAAAAAGAAAAGAAAATTAAACATTTAACAAAAGAAGAAGAAGTGAAATTGAAACAGAAACAAACCCTAGCAGTCATATTGATCTTCTTATTATCGTTCTTTTTTCCCTTTTATTTGGCTTAACCCTTATTTTCAACTCATTTTCAAGTTCAATTCAAGCATCACCTTGCACCTCTAACATCCTACCTCGACAACAACACTCTTTTATTTTTCATTTCGAGTTTTGACAATCAAGCATATAAAATTTAATTATTTTTTGTATTCAAAGTACCGTTCCTTTTATTTAAATTTTAATTATTAAAGGGTTATTGTTTGCCACGCATTGGGCAAAATGTATATAAATGTGTATACATTTTAATCCATTTTTATATTGCATATAAATGTATTTTAATCTATTGTATAATTTTTATTCTTGCAAAATGTCCACCGGACCAACATTTGTTAAGGGCAGTGTTATACCTCCTACTTCAACAAATTCTAGAAATTCGGCAGGTGAAGTTTCAAGCCAAACAAACGGGATTGTTGGGAAAGAAAAGTCATCCCTTCAAAGTCAGAAGTTTGGTCTTACTTCACAAAGATTATTAATAGTGAGGGTGTCAGTAAGGCTAAATGTAATTATTATGAAAAGGAATTTTGTTGTGATGGGAAAAAAATGGTACGAGGTCACTGAAATATCATATTGGTTCATGTAAGAAAAATCCTAGTAATATTGTTGGCACTAGACAAGTACAACTAGTTTTTCCAAGAAATATCATATCGATTCATGTAAGAAAAATCCAATAAATTTTTTGATTAACTTTCTAAAATTGATATCCTTCTACGAGATGCTTAGTCAAATAATGACGTTGTACTTAGTGTTATGGCCATGAAGATGAAAGACAAGTATAATAAGTATTGGGGTGATATTGATAATATAAATTTGCTTGTGTTTTAGATCCTAGACAAAAACTGAAGTATATTGAATTTGCACTTAGTGAAATGTCTAACGCTGAAAAAGCTTATGAAATGATGCAAAAGTTGAAGGATTTTGATGAGTATAAGTCTCCACTTCATAGTGCTTGTAGCTAATCAAGTGTGGTAGCACATGTTTCTGTTGGCGAACCACAACAAAAAATGAAAAGGCGTATACAAGTTTTGTGTAAAAAGCGTGACTTAGAAAATGATGGTGACGACAAATGTCTGAATTGGATAGATATTTAATTGAGGCGAATGAGAATTTTGTTAAATATTTTGATAATTTATTGTGGTGAAAAGTGAATTGCCCTAGATTTCCCACTATTTCAAAGATGGCTAGAGACGTGTCAGCTAGTGTTAGCTATATCGGTTTCTACCATTGCTTCAGAGTCTACATTTAGTATCGGGAGGCATGTGCTTGATCAATTTAGGAGTTCTTTAACTCCTAAAATTGTACAAGCTCTTTTATTTACTCAAGATTGGATTCATAAATCATCATCAAAAGAAAACATCGAGCAGATTGTAAAACAAATTCAAGAACTTGACAAGATTGAAAATGATATATTTATTTTTAATTTAATAGTTTCAATTATTTTTACCACTTAACTCCTACATTAACTTATTTAATCATTTCAATGTTTAAAATTTTCTTGGAATGCATTAGAGCCTACCCTAAATTCTTGAGCTTTCATGAGTTGAAGGGTATGCTTACTATCTTGTTCTTGTTAATTTACAATTCATCCATTTGTTTATATTATTTGATTTTTTTAAAATGCATATATTTCTATTATATACTCATTTTTTACATATATTTCGTTGGGGTAATGCAAATGAAGATCTTTTGGGGAGAAGAAATGAATGCAAATGGAGAATATTAAAGACTATTACATTTTAGTTATGTGTTGTCTTTGTGATTTATTTTGAGTTGCTTTTGGAGAGTTTTTTTTTCAGTTGCTTTTGTTTTGCTATTGTTAGATTTTCAACCTATTTTTGACTTTTTATATTGTTATTTTGAACTTTCAAGCTTTTTCGTTGTTGTTAACTTTGAGTAGTATTATGTACTACCATTTGTGTCAGGTTACTCGTTTGGGCTAAACCTTTAATCGGCACATCAAATAACTTGGTGAAAGTTGTAAATATACATGTCAGGTTCCTTGTTGGCTGAACTTTTAAAACAACATTAGGTTACTCTTTTGAGCTAAACCTGTGTCATATATGTCTTCGAGTCATCAACGAATGTTGGATCTCAATATCATCAGTAATTAACCATATTTGTTACTCGTTTGAGCCAAACATATATTCATGTCAGGTTACTCATCCAGACTAAACCTTTATATCAACGCATCAAATAGCTTGTCCACGGCTATATATACATGTAAGGTTACCCATCCAGGCTAAACCTAAACATGTTTCACATGTATCTTCAACTTCGCAACGAATGCTAGATCTCGAAATCATTGAAAGTCAACCTGTAACCATATGTACGATACATTTACGAAGTTTCATCAAGGTAACTTTCATCATGTAAGTTCACATTTATCCCATTTCAATTTGATCCTAATCTCAACATTTTAGTACTAAATTGCAAACAATTGAAAGTTCAATAGAACTTATATATAACATTCAAAATATAATATACGTCAGAATCAAAGCCCAATTACTCCATATGAACTTACATGGCAAGAACAACAACTGATAAGGTGTCAGAGACTAATCCAAAATTTTCCTTTTTTCTACAATTATCCTCTGATTGGTTTAAACTCCGATTTATATCATAATTTAATTCAATTATCAATATGAAACATTATTTGATAGCCTACTATCAATTTCATTTGTTCGATATTCCATCAAGTTTTGTATTTTATTCAATTTAGTCTCTAAATCGAAATTGCAATATCTTTCTAATTTGAGCCTTGATTACGAAACTGATCTCAATTTCATCCTTCTACAACCTTATAATATTTATAATTGCAGGAATTTCATAAAAAAATCAAAATTCTTGCAATTTAATCTCTATGTTCAAAATCTAGCAATTAATCTTTAGAAACTAGTCATTTTTCATTTCTAAGCTTAAAAACTAACATTTTCACAACAAAACTTCAAACATTCATAAATGTTAACATTTTGAAGCTTTAACAGTCTTACAAATTGATATTCAGGTTAGTTAGATCAAGCTCCCGGGATCTCAAAAGATAAGAATGTTTCTTCTTAATTTTAACTAGGCTAGTTGAAGAAGACAGAAAACAAAAATGTTTCTTTTCCTCTTTAATTTTAACTTATATAGTTTAATTAACTTATAATTAATTATAATTAGTTTAATAAATATTTATTAGTTAATTCTAATTCAAAATTAACATTTGGTGGATCCCAGTTGTCAGCCACCAATGTTTATCACATATAGAGGGGCTCTAATTGCTCAATTGGTCCCTCAATTAATTAAAATTCCGTAGCAATTAGCTTTTACTACTTTTACAATTTAGTCATTATACCTTAATTAACTATCTAAACGACAAAATCAATGGACCAAACTTTAATTAAACTTTATACTAACCTTGTAAATATTAAATAACAATATTTACAGACTCACTCGTCAGAAATGGCGTTCCAAAACCACCATTTTTGACACCATTAACTTCAGGGTCGAAACACTTCTACCTTCATTAACTATCTCATTTAATGAATTTGTTAGACCAAAATTCAATATAATACAATATTTAACTCATAACTATTAATTAATAAAACTCTTGGATTCGATCATCAAAAAATAGGGTTTCGAAACCACCATTTCTGACACCATTGAAAAACGGGTTGCTACAATCTTTCAAATTATAGAATAATACACCTTTTGTTCCTCTCAGATATCTTACAAACATGCATAATTCCGTTTGTGCGTCTATCTTTTTTGCATCCTTATCCAGAACGCAGGCTGGACAACCTCATATTCTAAAATGATTTAAAGTGGGTTTCTTTTTATGCCACAATTCATAAGGTGTCTTACAAGCAAACTTGGTTGGCACATCCTTCAGAATATAGCAAGCCATTTGTATCTCATGTCCCCTTGAAGGAAGTATGGAGTTGTAAATAGCTTAACATTGAACAAACCATGTCAAGGAAGGTTTTGCTCCTTCTTTCAGCTATGTCATTTTGCTGTGGAGTGCCCGATGTAGTCAACTGGGATAAAATCTCATTTTTTGAGGTATCTTAAGAACTCGTCAGAAAAGTATTTCCACCTTAATCAAACCGAAGATTCTTTATGGATAAATCTAATTGCTTTTCCACTTTCACATGAAAATCTCAAAATTTATCGAAGGTTTTGATTTTGTGGTGCATTAGATACATATATTCATATAGAGAATAATCGTTGATGAATGTCACGTAATAATATTAACTTGCTTAGGCATTGATGCTCATGGGACCACATAATATCAATGTGCATAAGTTCTAAGGGTTGGTTGACCATTTTACCTTTTGCATTAAAAGACCTAGTTATTTTACCTTCTAAGTAAGATTCACATTGTGGAAGACTAACTTCTTTAAGAATACTTAAGGGACCATCTTTCACGATTTTAGTGATTCTTTCTTGGTTAATATGACTAAGTCTTAAATGCATAGATACCTCTCATTAGAGTGAGAAGTTTTAACCTTTTTATTCATCCTTTCAGTTTGAAGTATAGGGTAGTTATTTGGTTTAATAAAGTATAGATTGTTTTCCATTCATCCGTTACAGATCAAAGAACAATTTTTCTATATAAGAATCTCTTTATTGAATGTCATGGAAAAACCATCACTAAATAAACATGCTACAAAAATTAAATTCCTCTTAAGATGAGGTACATAAAACACGTCCTTTAAAATAATTTTTCTAAAACTATCAAAATGTAAAATAACTTCTCCCACTGCTTCGGCTGAAACACAACTCCCATCTTTGGTTGGCAGCGAGAGGCTCCTGTCACACAGGCTTTTTATTTTGCTAAACCCTTTTAAAGAAACCCACACATGGTTAGTGGCTCCAGAATCAATAACCCAATTGTCAATTGATTCTTCCCCTAAGTAAGCTTCAACCACAAAGAGTTCCATATCTTTTCCTTTTTCGGCTAGGTAATCCTTATACTCCTTGCAGTTTGATCTGAAGTGTCATTTTCTATTGCAGAAGAAACATTTTATCTTTTTAGGATCCTTTGACACCTTAGTATTCTTCCCATCCATTTAAGGTGAAACCGAATACTTAGTTGGTTTCTTATTTCCCTTAGCTTCTTGCTCCCCTTTAGAAGACAATGGGAGAATAGTTAAGTTTGCCTCAGGTTTTACTTAAACCAGCTTACCACTGTTCAGCATCAACTCATAGGATTGTAATTCCTTCATGAGCCGAGTCAAGATAAGCGCCTTGTTCTCTAAATTGTAAACAACCCTAACACTAGCAAGTTCCTTGGTCAAAAATTTAAACACCATTTCAATCTGAGTGTTCGCGCCCACTTCAGCCCTATTGTCCTCTACTTCCGTAAGAAATCCTATAAGCCTAAGCATAGATTCTTTGATTGGAGTACCAGATTTCTTCTAGGATTTCATTAAATTTGTAATAGCGAATTGTCTAGCCTATGTGACTTAGCCTCCGAGCAAATCCTCCAAATCTGTCATGATCTCTTTAGTAGTATAGAAATACTCATGTTGCTTTTGCAACAAACTACTCATGCTCGCTAAAATATTGCATCGAGCAATCGAGTTGGAATTTCTCCAGTGATTTCTCTCTTTAGCTTGGGCTTCAGGCGGCCAAGGTTCGTTAAGGACGAATTTTTATTTCTTGCAATTGAGACTATCAGTAAATTTTGTTTCCATTCTCGAAAGTTATCTCTATTCTATTTATTCTCAATAAAAATGCTTATAAGAAGAGTAGGAGAAATATTTGAACTGAAAAAAAAATAAAGATTCACTAATTACTATATTTGTATTAATCAATTATTTTCATTTCAACAACATATCAAGAATGCAATATGATGCATGTGTCTTGTATTAAAACCTTAAAAAACATTTTTCTGTTGCTACGATCATTCTCACACCCATCAATCATGCGCCATGGGGTCCCATGATTAATAAGCAAGAACATGAATTACATCCAATCAGTTCGTGAATATTTTATTCTCAAGACTCCACACAAACCAACAACCGCTTAACGTTTGACCATCATCTTTAATTGAAATATCATTTCTTAGGAAACTATTTAATAAGAGACAATCTTGAGTGTGTAGCCATTGAGTCAACACCCATTATGAACATGATTTCATTTGTGAGACATCTTGGGACAGTCTCATTGAGAGTTATTCAAGGCTAGTTGTCCTTAAAAGGAGATCTCATATAGTGAACCCACATAATAAAGTTTACCCTGGGATGCCGCTAGGGTAGGAACTGGCTTGAAAATTTGTCATGCTATCACTTAATGACCATCAATGGAGGCTGTAGGTTTTATTTACGGACCTTTTCCCTCTCAATATTTTAAAAACATGCATGATTTTTATCCTAGATTTCAAGAATGATATACAAGAGTCCTAGTGGAATTTTTACCTAATTTATATGACATGCTTCCAATATATACATGAAATTCTATGGTAGTTTTATAACATTCACATCCATTTACAAGAATCAATCAATCATTGAAACAAACTATTTTGATTCTCCGTAGTTTTTTTTAAGTGAAAAACTGAAGAAGTGAATAAGAAATGTACACCAAGTGAGGTTCTAGGAAAGAGAGGTGAGTCTTATTTGACTGCTTAAAAACCAAGCATTTCCTTACCAGAGCCAATCCTAGACATGCACCTTCTCATTACCACACTTCTCACAACAATCAAATAACCTAAAGAAGTGAATGAAACAAACAACACATGAATTTTTGCGTTACCACACTTCTTATCTTTAATCAATCAACTGTGGATCATCTCATACATATATATCACGATAATAATATACCATAATATAAAGATTATAAACAATTATAAAATATATATAGAGAGAGATGGGTAATTAAAATAAAATTGTCAGCCAAGGTTTTCATGGTTCTATTTCTAGAAAATAAATGAAAAACAAAATTACATAGTTTTCCACCACAAGACATTCCTTTTGTCTTCAACCACTATCGCTCCATCTTTTTATCGTTATGGACTCCTTTTTTAAAATTACATTTAAGTCCTATGTTCGTTTCTGGCTCACAAGAATTCTATGAATTTTTTTAAAAGTAAGCAGTCTTACGTGGAGATGATAGTCCACGATTATTTCCTAAGAACCACGACCTTGGCAAAAAAATATCAATTATATAAAAAATATATAATATTGCATCCATTCCCATATAAAACTTAAAACATGCATAAGATCTAAAAAATGTCAGTTTCTATGTAATCGAATCATTCAAGAAGAGAAATATATTTTGATTACTAGTTTATACTTATAGATAGAGCATAACCTAGCTCTGATATCAATTTTTGAAAGATTGGGCTTCTAAAATGCAATGGAAAATAGGTCTAAGGGAAAACTAGAGTTTAAAAAAAAATACAAAACAACAACTTGGTTGTGTTATCTAAAGTAATAAACACTTAATCAAAATTCGTACATTTTTATTCTTCTAGAATGAACACTTTGACCAAGTGGTCTTCTTCTTTATCCTCAAGATCACATTTGGTGAGTGTGGATTCGCTTCGAATCAGAAAAAAATTTCATAAAATTAACACTGAGGCAATTTCGTAATTTCTCTAAACTTTTAGGGTCAATTTGTAAATAACAAAAAGTATCTTTAGAAATTTTTTGGAATAATTTCTTCAAAGATTTTTCTCTCTACAACTATTTTTTTAATTCAAGTGTGTGAGAATAATGACCCAAACTCTCTTTATATATGGAGAGTTTAAAGAGAGTTCAACTAGGATTGAAATTACTCACATTAATATTAAATTAATAAAATACTATTAAGATAAATATTAAATCAAATTGAAAATCTCACATTAATGTTAAATTAATAAAATAATATTAAGATAAATATTAAATTAAATTTAATATTAAAATAATTTTTCTTTTGGAAAAGTTAATTTGAAATTAAGATATCTAGTAAAGCCCCACTAGGAGTATAATATTTTTACTGATCTACAGCTGAAGAACCACTGTCACTGACCATCTATCGACCATCGAATCAAAGTCGTGCTCAGTGGTACTATCGCCAGTGCAACTTCCCCCTCGCACCCCGAACTGTCGCCATTTTTTTCCCAAATGGGTCTAGCTTGCTTGACACCTTCCCATAAGGCCGCTGGTGTCGTGGATGGGGTGGGGCAGGCCCATCGAATAGCTGGCCTTACACCCATCATTTCCTTTTTCCTGATCAGAAAGTGTCTACCTAGGTCGGTTGTTCGCACAACCAGTCGCATGAGGTACAACATTCTTCGACTAGGCGTTTCCACACCTGGACCAGTGCTACCAATGGGGTTAGCTAAGATCCGTAACAGTCTATTAGAACAGCTTGCTGTCATGGCTGAGGCACCATCAGCTAGGCATTCGTATGTTTGGCTGGCGCGACAGTCGGTTCGACTGCTGTTGGTTCAGTTCGGGCCAGTGATGGCCTAACTAGTCTGGTCCAACCACTGGTTGGATCGTCGACCCAGTTTCATATACAGGGCCCAATTCAATCAGTTTTGGGTCTCGATTTTGATTTTTGGTTCTCGGGTCTAATTTTTTATCTTGGGTCCAATTTTCGATCTCAGGTCCAATTTTTAAGTTCAATTATCCATTGGGCCAATTGCCTAACTTAAAGATTAATTTCCAAAAATATAATATTTATTTTAATTAATTTGATTAATATAATTTTACTTGATAAAAATTAATTTTCCCAAAAATCATTTAGATTTTTCAAATTAATTTTTTAAGAAAATTCTTTAATCAAATTCTCTAGTAGAACAAATTCTCACGACTGCATAATTAATTCCCTATCGGATAAATTGACTCAATTAAATTATTTCCAAAGTCATAGAAATTTCTTTTTATTTAAGTGTAGTCCGATCGAGCTTTTGTTGATCTAGCAGAGGGACCAATTAGACATATACTTTTAGGCTCTAGTAGTTGCAATTATGTCTAGAAGTGTCGTTCCTATAATTCACAATTTACTTAATCATGAGGTCAGTCCACAAGAAGTACCATGATTGAAAACTCCTTATTATATACTCTTTACGAAAGCAATTCATCCAACTACTTTGTCCACTGCCCTCTTCTTGTGTGTGTTACCTTCATACGGTATCCTTGATTCCTTTAAGTTAAATTAGTTCATTCAATCCATCCGATTTTATCTCATTGTCACCATTGTGTCTTCTTAATGATTAATATAATCACTATCAACTAATAACTATGATAAATTGCTCATTTGATAACAAACAACTCGTGGCGACATTCCATATTTATTAATCCACACAATGCCAATGAGAGAATATCGTTAACTCTTTAACCGAGCTATGAATTCTATTGTTGCTAGTAAAGTCATCTCATACACAAGTCATGTACCCAACATATTGACTATCAACTCAATCATCTTTAGAGCATAAGCCTCTATTTATATCAAAGCACATAAGTTACATAGGCATGATCAGTGACTAACTTAAGATTTAGGTAAATCACACCATGAACGTCACAAGTGAATCAATTCACAAACGGATTCAAAATTAATTTAACTTGGGTCAAATCCAATGTATCATTTTTCTAATGAGTACATCTATGTCTCTACCTGTGGAGTCAACTGCTCCGATAGCCAAGACTAGTCACCTCCCTAATTGGAATTGTAGACGATAGAATAATCCTTTTTAAGCATTTGAATCACATGTTTACTTTGATTCTTTTAAGAGATTATGGACTCATTTAGATTATCTACTAAAGTAAGTTGTCTTTCTTACAATTTAAACATTTTTAAAGTGCCACTTATTATCAGTTTGAACTTAGACAATAAATGAGCTAATGTAACACTTCGAAGTTTGGGGTTAGAAGTTTTGCGATTTGAAATGAAGTTCAGTAAGTAAGTTGTTCTATTGTGTTTATTTTCGCATTTTAATGTTAGAATGAGCCTGCTGGTTTAGTGGTAGTAGGTGTGTTAGTTTACCTCTGGGTTCTGGATTCGAATCCTTGTGTGTGTTTTGAGGGAGTAGTTTTATTTTAGATTTGTTTTTTTTTTTACTTTATTTTTTTTATTTTTAGTTCATTTTGAGAGAGGAAGTTTTTCTAAAAAAAAAGATAGTCACGTTCTCCCTCATTCTTTTTGCTCTCTCCAGTATCTTCTGTTATTTTATTTTGCTCATTCCCAAAATTTGATTTTCCTTTTTGGTTTTCTTGTTTTTCTTCCATTTTATGTTTTTGCTACCTATCGATCTGTCAAGGGTGAATGCTCTCGTGTGTTTCGTTTGATCAGCTGTGAGTTAGGTTTCTAAATCAGCTTGGCGGAGCGAGTCGAACGTTTCTGGGTGCTCGTTATTCCGTCTAAGATGTGTGTTCGGAACTCTGTAATTTTGATTTCGAATTGCCAATTTGATTCTGTGAAATTTGGCAAATTTTGTGTGTTCTGAAATTGTTCAAAATCAACATTGAATCGTATGATTTCAGTATAATTTGGTATTTTACTGAATTACCAAAGGTTTGGGAACTGTTTTGATAGAAAATGCACATTCTACAGCTTGTTCCAATGTGGTTTCGTGACCACATGGGTGTCCACATGAGCGTGTGCCGTACACGGGCGATTCATACAGCCGTGTGCATTTGGGAATTAGGGTTTTTGGGTAATTTTTGGTTCCACACGGTCATGTGGCTGAATTTGGGGATTTTAGTTGATATTCACACGGGCGTGTATTCTAGACACACGGTCTTGTCCATTAGGCACACGGGCGTGTGAGACTTCCACACGGCTGTGTCTTCTCTGCACCTTATTTTAGCAATTAAGACAGAGAGTTACACGGGCTGTTCACACGACCATGTCACTCAGTCACACAGGCATGTGTCATGGTCACACGGTCGTGTGCCTCCTTTCTCACGGACGTGTGTTGCTTTACACGAGCATGTAGGCTTCTACACGGCCGGGGCACACAGCTGTGTTGCTCTATTTCACGAATCTCCGTTCTGTGTCGAATTTTGACGTGTTTGTGATTCTGTAAGTTCTGACCCTCGACTAGGCCTTAAAAAGGGTTGTTGGGACTCAGTTTTGGGCCAGAATTATGTGTTATTTGTAATCATAGCACTGATTGAATGATTTGTTTAAGTATTAAATGACGTTACTAAGAAACTAAGTACTGTCATAACTGATTCTGACTCTAGTCGATGTTTGATTGTTTATAAGCTATATAAATTGAGCATATGCATAAAAAATCTAGGTTTTTAGTTGTGAAGAGAAGAAAGTCTGATATGATATGGCAGTTTAACTGCACTACCACAACACATACATATGGTAGCTCAGCTGTATATTGCTATCATAGTGGCTTAGTTCCATATTGTGGTGTGTTGGGTGGGTGAGCGTTTCAAGGTTCTACGTGATGTGAAGGGTGGATAGGCTTGATACAGCTTATATGTGGTGTGCAGGGTGGTTGAAGTGGTGTTCGAATGGTTGGGGTGGGTTTTATACTGTTGCATTCATTTCGCATTCTGCCAAGTCTGTCTGTATGATTGCAAGATTAATTGTATGTAGATTGATATGTTTTTGTACTGATACGATTGGGTATATGAGTGTATGGAATGATAACATAAATGCGTTTGCTTTGTTATTGATATCTATCCGTACATTGGATTGCCGTCGAGGTATTTGCATGTGATATGTAAACATATGCTATGCTGGATATTTTGTTGTGTCACTCGGTCTTTTGTCTTCTGTTTTGTTTCAAACTCACACTAAGCTCGTGTAGCTCACCCTCTTAGTTTTCCCCTTTCAGGTACTCTCGTGTTCTGAAGCCTGGACTCGACATGCCAAAGGTCTCGGAAGTGTTACGTTTTAAGTCAGGCTATTAAAATGTTTCATCATTCTTTTTAAAATTTGTGAACAGTTTTGGACTGTAAATATCTATAGGGACTGTGGTACAATTTTAGCTTGGGTTTTCGTAAATTATTTTTGGACTGAATTTTAGAAACTGCGGAACTCCATTTTCGAATGTTTTTAACGTTTCTTAAATTTCACTGTTTTAAATCTTAAATGGTTAAACGATTTTGTTCGAATCAAGTAAACTGCGTTTGAAATGAGATTTCGATAATTCATTTTGTAAGCTACTTTTTTATCACTTCGGTGATCAATGTAACCTCCGGGATTCGGTCTAAACTTCTAGGCGGAGTTTTGGGGTGTTACAGCTAATATTTGTTTGTCACAATTTTACTATGTATGCAAAATATGAAAGATAGAAACACAAAAGATATAATAGTAGAATGTGAAATTGACTTTATCTATTTATTCATCGTTCAAATACATAGAAAATAATTAGATGTTTACTATAATATGGCCACATTTCCCAACACTATGAATATCTACCTATTTTGAAAAAGAAAATCAGGTTATTGAATTATATTTTATCACTCTTGTTATTAGATTGAACTGACTGTGATTATCTGTGTAATCTTCTTTTGTCATCATCCCCATGCAAGATTGAATGTAAGATATTCGATTATGAAATATCCATTTGAACTGTGGAATAATTTAAAAGAAAAATATGAGCAACAAAATATGGTAGTTTTATCTAAATCTCATTATGATTGGATGCACCTGAAGTCGAAATATTTTAAAACTATTAGTTTGTATAATTCTGTAGTATTGAATTCTCAATTAAAATTGTGGGCAGAATATTATTGATAAGGACTTGTTAGAGAAAAAATTTTCAACTTTTCATGCTTTAAATGTACTATTAAATAATGAGCTATTAGTTGAAAAACAATAAAGGTCGTCATTGTAGATTTGCTCCATTCCTTGAAGAGAATGTAGCAATATATAAAGATACAATCTTTGAGGTGGATGTAGTAAATGACTATATAATAATCGTGAAAGGGATGACCATATTAATTCTTCTTACCACCATAAGTGGAAAAATGAAGATAAATAAGAGAAGAACAAGAATTCCCAAGAGAAACTTTTAAGGAGTGAAGATAACTTATGTTATCGGTGTGGTATAAAAGACCATTAGTTGTGTACCTGTCGTATGCCTTAATATTAAGTATGAATTGTATTCTTTTTTTAGATTGTAACACTAATTACTTAATTATTGAATTTATTATTAGTAATAATTTAATTTCTCATTAGTAATAATTTTTCTCACGACTAGAAGTGGAGATATAAAGATAAATAATAGAATAATAATAGTTCTCAATATAACTCTTCAAAGAAGAGAGATAATTTATGAAAAACCGTTGCTTATGTACCTATCGTACACATGAAAATTTTATTATTTAATTAATATTACTTAAAGAAAATGAAACATATGTCCCGTAAACAATATAATAGTGCATACTATCCTTAGGGATAAGAAGCAATTATCTTTTTTGGTACTGAACATACAAATCTTTGGTGGTATAAAATTCATTTAAGGTTCTAGAAAAGCTAATATTTGATGGTACAAAATTAAATTAAAATATTTTAAAATTAATTATAATATCAATCATAAAATTCATACTAAATCATTAAATAATTTTAATATAATACATTTAAGAAAATCGGTGCATCCTAAGAAAACTAGTACCTACATGTAGGGGTGAGCGTTCAATCAAATCAAATGAAAGAATTTCAAGTTAATCGAGTTGGAAAAATCTATTTTATTATCCTAACTTGATTTAAAATTTTCTCGAATCGAGTCGAGTGAGATGAAATTCAAATCGAATTAAATCGAATATATTTGTTCAAGTTAAATTAAGAAATTTACTTCGGGTCCTTGTAGCCACTACCACCCACCATAATCAAATTTATTATTAACTTTCATCCCCTCATAATTTATTTATTAATATTTTATATACGAGTTAGTTTCTTTGTTTGCTTAATTGCTTCAATTATCTTCTGATTCTTGTCACCATTTATTTTGAAATTTAAAGTATATTAAATGTACAAAATGTGAGTTTTAATAAAAATTATTTTAAAGATAAAATGTGAAATTGATACCAACAGAAAATTTTAACACGAACATTTTATGACATCATCAATAATTTAATTTTAATAGAAATTGATAAAGATTTAGGATGATTAAATAACTCAATAATATAAATATATAAAACGTGAAATATAATTCAATAATATAAATAATAGACATAAATTCAAAAAAAAATAGCTTTTGGGGTTTGGAAAAGTAAAAGAAAAAAAAACTGGGGGAAATAAAAGGAAAAGTGTTTTGTGTATTTGGGGGAAGTAAAACTTTTGGGAAAAAGTTAAGAGGTTGGGGGAAGAGAAGTAAAAGGTTTGATATTTGGTTTATTTGAATTATTCGAATTTAAAAATTTAACTTGATTTGAACTCGAAATTCAAATAAAAATCGAGTTGATTCGATTAATTCGATTAATTTGATTCGGATAATTTGAAATTCAAAACTTCTTTTCAATTTTATCGACTCGAATAGAATTTTGTTCACCTCTATATACACCTCCATATAATATATACAAAAGTGGAATGAAAATGGAGCAAAATCCCCAATATATGAAACCCATATTCGGAAAATGGAAGCCTTGAATGCAAGCTGTGTCCACACTTCACTTGGATTTCAGAGTGGTTTAATTGTTAGATAAAAACAGAGTGGGTGAGTTTGCAGTGAACTGAAAAGCCAAAATTTTAGGTTATCAAGGATTTAGTTGTACTATTTGGACAAAAGTGTTTGGATATTTAATATCCAAAAATAGATGATACAAACATGGAAGGATATACAAAATTGCATCATGATATTGTCTTTTGAATCAGACTTTATCCAAATTTCTAACATAAATACTGGAGAGTTTGAATTAAATTTAACTGGATACAAGTTGATGAGATACCAAGTTAGCGGGATGCATGCGAAGCTAATTGACTTCAAAATTAAGGAGATTGAAAGCTAGCGGGATTCAAAATTAGCAAAAATGAAGGTAGAGAAATTGCAAGCTAGCGGCGTTCGAATTTCTTTTTCAGATTGGAGCCCTTCCAAAATCCAAATGAAAACTAAAACGTATTAAAATCATATGTATACAAATGCCTTTATCAAGACTTAAAACAGCAATTAAAGAAAAAATATTAATGTACCAATGCACTGTTGGGCCAAAATTGATTGTATTGCCTTGTCTTCATATCACATGGACTAACAAACACTGCAATTCAGTACATGCATCTCATCCCCTTTTCAAATTCGAGCACTGCTTGAACATGATTAGTATCCTGCAAAGGTTGAGTTAAGCCCATGATGGTGCCTAGCAAAGAAGGTATGTTAAATACGAATTAAGGTAAAGATTTATGGTATTTTTCGCATTTTTTAGACACTTTGTAGGCGCTTACCGCTGCCCGTGTTGCAATGCCAAAGATAGATGCAGCCTCTTGAAATATAGAGGTGATGTCGTGACGAGGAAGCATGGGTCGTCACGACGACGCGATGTATTCCCTAAATAACATAGTCACGTTTTTTAGAGCGAAGCATGACTCTTTCTTCTAGTTAAACTCTGATTACTCCAGAGATATTTTAGTCATATTAGCCCTCTAATCTTAGTCTATAAAAATGGTCATTATAACCTTAATAGATGTGGAGAAAAAGAGTAAAAAGAGAACTCTGTATTCGAGAAAAGGTTTTTGTTTTTCGGGATTAGGGATTTGTACATCCAGATCAATTTCTTCTCCATATTGTACTCTTGTTTTTTTTCCCATTAGTGAAAAGTCGAAGCCTACTTTGCCTGTGGTTTTTTATCCTCCTAATAATATCGATCAGAGAAATTTTTTCACGTAAATTTATATAATTGATCTATTGTACTTTACTTTTTGTTTTTTATTCAGATCGATTCATTTTTAAATTTTCTCAAAATTTCAATGCAACGTATCCTAAAGTATTTTTCTATTATAGTAAAAATTTTAAGGTGTTGGTAATGTATCATAAAATTAAAACTCAAATAACATTTTCAATTACTTTGGACACACACTACAACATTATTTAACTAATGAAAAACTCTAACAGGTTAACATGCACAATAATTAAACTAAAAAAATATTTATAACAAAAACCACTACTTCCAGTTTCATACTGCATGGCAATTTGCTTATACCCCTAATAGATTATAGAGCAATTTATACCTTTGTGTCATTTTTTGTTTTATACAATCCCGATTTTATATTTTTATTGCCCGTCCGGGTCTTTTATTTTCCCAACTATTACTCCAAAAACAAAACAAAAAAAACATTAAATGTATTTTCTCGATTACATAAGCGTGATATGAAAATTATCTTCCCTTGCCGTGGTTTTGTTTCCAGAATAATTATTTTTCTAAGCTAAACCAGGCACTAAAGGGAAAAATATATATATACATCAATATTATAATTTTTTTCATTACCTGTAACACCCCAAAAAATTTTAGTATTTTAGTATAATATCTAGTATAGTTCAAAAGCGAGTATAGTGAATGATTGAGAAATTGGGAAATGAGTCAATTAAAGAGAGATCATAAGGAATTAATTTGATATTCGATATGGAAATTTATGTAGAAAATTGCAAATGTGAAAATGTGGTAAAAAAGACCAAATCATAAATTTTAAAAAAGTATGACAACTAAAGGGCAGTTTCACCAAGTAGAGAAACATGAGTTAATGATGATTATTTGGCATCACAACGACCTGGAAAATGTATTGGTGGGAAAAGGTATTGGTGTGATGAGGACCACATTTGGATAAAATTGGATAAAATTGGAAAGAATCAGGACCAACTTGCAAATTTTCCATTTTCATCATAAAAGGGCATAAGTGTATTTTTTATCACAAATAGAAAAATAATAGAGTGTAAGAATAATTCACAAGGTTGGATATGTTAAGTGTCAAGTTTGATGGTCAAGAAGAGTAATAAAAGGTGAAAATGGGGCTAAAGTATAAAATTTTCATATAAGGGCATTTTAATATTTTTTTTACATAAAATTTATGTTAGAAATATCATTGGAAGAGATATTATATTGTTGGATTTAATTTTGAGCCCTTGAATGTGATTAAGCATGGAGATTTAAAGTGGGCCAAAAGTTTTAAGTTAGATTTTGACTTAGGTATTTTTTAAATAAAATAAAGGAGGAAAGATGTCAAAAAATTGTCTTCCACCCATTTTAGCAAACCCTCTCTACTTTAAGGGGGAAGAATATGCTCTTTTCCATTTTTCTCATTTATCTTCAAATCCAACCCAAATTTCAATATCCAAACTTTGATTTCTTTAAAAAGTCAAGTAGCAAACCAATTTCTAAACTTATTCTCATCACTATATCCTTCATTCAATCTTTAAACTCATAATTTGTTTTAAAAAAATTACTCTTATATGACTCTATTTGGGAAACTAGTATAATAAGTTTCGAAATACTTTAAAAACTTCATGAATATATTCATTACTGTATTGTTGGACTTGGGGGAGCTTAACTATAAATAAAGATTATTTCCCCTCATTTGTATTCATCCTATACTTGAGCAATAAAAGACTTTGAGAGAATTTATTCAAACACTTGGCATGTTTTTGCTTTCTTGTGGCTTTTCTGTTTTTTCATTTCTCTTTTGTCTTTGAGTTGTTTATGTTTTATTTTCGGTGCCTCAAAAAATTCTATTGAGAATTATCACTTTGTGAGCGTAAGGCTGACTTAGGCGAATTTGAACCCAAGAAATAACGTAAGGCTGACTTAGGCAAATTTGAACTTAAGAAATCGCCTAAGGCTGACTTAGGCGGATTTGAACCCAAGAAATTGCCTAAGGCCGTACGGATTGCGAGACTAAAGTTCTAGCCCATGATAGTTGGTATTCGAGCTAAGGTTTTGAAGGTGTCAGTCGAGATGATGAAAGGAGCAGACGATTAGATTGAGCTAATAGAGACCTGTGGGAGGGTCAGGAACGATAGCCATTCGAGGGATATGTTGTCTGTCAAACCAGTTATTTCCTTAAGTCTGAAATTTAGGAATAATTGGGGGTTAACTTGAAAGAAATCGTAAGTTGACGGTTTTTACTGACAAATCAAGAAAATTTAGTGGCTGATCTGGACATAGTTGAGTTCCAATTTTAGTTTGGTAGGATAAGAACTAATTGATTCTTTAGTGGAAGACAAAATGATTACCAATGGATGGTTTTGATAAGGTAAAAGAACGTGCGTGAAGGGCTATAAATTGTTGAAAAGTGAATTCCCAGGGTGAATTCTTCTCAATTCTATTTTATTTTCTTCTCCTCTTCATCTTCTTATTTACGGGAAGCTCTGCATGGAGCAATGATTATGAGGTTTGAGTCAAAAAATTAGAGAATCCAGTGATTTGTTAAGGTTTTAAGTCCTACGGTGTTTGTAAATTTAAGAAACGAGGTTAAGAATTTTTAGAACCTTTAAGGGGTTCTGCATGTTTCTGGAAACTGAGTTTTTTAAGTTGGAATGCTAAGTTTAATTTATGACTTTGGTTGTCATGCTTAGTTACCAGAAGGATAAAAGCTCTGGCATTCGGAAGAGCTAAGTTGATAAGAAAAGTAAGCATCAGGTGAGTTTCCATACTCCATCACTGGGATGATGTATGACTAATATGAATTTGTGTTGAATTTAGAAAGGGTTCTATGATGATGTATGGTCTCTATTGATTGAGAGTTCTATGAATGTATAAGTTTGTGTAGATACATGAGTATCCATTAATGTATTCTGATATGTATGAACTAGTATAATTCTATGCCTAAAAAGTAGTGTACTCCATGATAATATGTTTATGAAATGCTTGTATTGCATGTTTATAACAGTGGAGTTCAAAGGGAAAAATATGGACATGATAGATAAAGTAAGATTTGGCGTATGGAGGAATGGGCGGAAGGATAGGGAAATGGAAAATTTTTGTTAGATCATGCAATCTGGTGCTGTTCGTTGCAAACCGAGATGTGTGAAGCTCCAGGCCTTGCAGAGGGGACACTGCAGTGTTCGAGCATCAATGTTAGAAGTGAGGAGGAATGGATGGGTTGTAATGGGGTTTACAAGTGTAAGACCATGGCTCAACTATAGCAACCAACAGGATCTTCCAGGACATTAAACATGGGGTTATAGGTGTAAGACCGTGGCTCGACTATGGAAACCAATAGGGTCCACTAGGACATTAAACATGGGGTTACAAGTGTAAAACCATAGCTCGGCTATAGCAACCAATAGGGTCTGCCAGGGCATTAAATATGGGGTTACAAGTATAAGACCATAGATCGACTATGGAAACATAGAGAGTCCGCTAGGACATTAAACATGACGTATAATGTGTAACATCATAGTTTGATTATGATAACATATGGAGTCCACCGGAACAATAAACACGAGGTAGTCCACCAGGATGGTAAACATGGGATAGTCCGCTAGGACAATAAAAATAGGGTAGTATACGAGACAATAATAACAGGGTAGTCCATCAGGACGGTAATCATGGAAAATCACGCTAAAGAGGAAAGTGTTGACAAGTGATAGTTAGCGAGTGGATTTGAGGAATTCGCCAAAAAAGGCAAAAGTATTAGAAATGGGAAAAGTCTGCCAAAACGTAAACAAATAAGTCAGTAAGGCTTATAGTGGTAACCCAACTAGAATTAGTTATGGGAATGTCGTGCCAATAATGCCCTGTATATAGCCAAACGAAAAAGGATTTATTCATGGATCACAGATAAGAATTCACACTTAAGAATCACTAGAAAGAGGCACTTATAAAGATTATTTAAGTGACAGTTATATCTGTCAAGAATATTCCTCTTTGAGGAGAATTTATTACAGATATACATGTCATAGAGTTAGTTCCATAGGGTCTTATCATATAAGAGAAATCGTTAACTTGAAAGGTCGTTCAGATAATAGTCTATTGGATACTGTAGGCCAAAACGGTCTATTATAGACGGGCATGTTACATCTTAAAAGCAAGGTAACATAAATAGGATGGATTATGAGGAAGTAATACAAAAAACTTTTTAACCCGAGTGTAGGGTGAAATGAGATTGTGTCCGCGAGAATGGCGTAGGTCTTCATTAGTTAACCTGACTAATGGGATGCCAGCAAGTCCTTCATGACTATAATAAGGAAAGGGAGTCTGCCAAGGACTATTCAAATTTGGAATGTTCTCCAAGGAAGACATAACAAAAGGGTCCTTAGGATGGAAGTTGAGGAGGACAACCTTATAAGCATATGGTGAAAAAGATGAACCATACTAATAAATAACTATCAAACTTTGTAATTAAGGATTATTTATAAGTCACGAGTAGAAGGATATCTTGAAGAGAGGATGAGTGAAAGAAATAATGTATGTAAAGAAAGGACAGAGTCCATAGTTATTGCGAGATATCTAAGAAATCACCAAAACTAGTCAGATAGCTATAAGATCGACCAGGGGAAGATCGCTTAACGATCTATCTTCTAATAGATAAGCTAAGAAAATAAATCAGAGTCCACCATCCCTAATTAAGAGAAATTGCCCCCAAAATGATCATGAAGTTAAACATGTTTATTTCTTTTCATTTACTACCCCTGCAAGTTGGGGTCTATTTTTTAGTAATGCGGTAAAGAAACTCACTAAGTTCTTTTGAACTTATAGAATTTTGGCCTATGTTTGTAGGACTCGTTAGGTGAATAAAGATCTTCAGGAGGGACCAAGTCAGGCCGTGTTAGATTAAGGGTCATCTTCAATGAGGTGTCATGCATATAGAGGGGTACCTTTAGAGGATTCGCTTTAGGGTTAGATATTGTAACTAAGTAGTTTTGTTAGAATTTGAATTGACAAAGTGTCAAATTATGTTTGATTCCTGTTGTAAAAATTATTCATAATAAGGTAATAAAGTCTTTTGGTGAATTTTCTGAATTAAGTTGATGTTAGACCAAACCATTCAATTGTGACACTCCATACCCGAACTCAGCGACTAGGTCGGGTAAGGGCGTTACATTGTCGACTTTGAAAAGTCGAGTGGTCAATTTTTAAGAGTTCATAGTGGATATGAGAAAGACGCTAAATGTAGTTGAGGGACGCATCGATGAGCTAAACTTGATGAATGAGCAACTCAAAGAATTTTTGCTAGAGTCTCTTGATTTTAATGTAGAAGCGATACTTAGTTCTACTACGAATAAGTTGACAGAAAGGGATGATGTTCTCAAGGTCATGATGATGGCCTTGAAGGAATAGGTTGTGGAGAGCAAGGGGGAGCTCATAATCTACAAAGTTGCTTTGGGTAATAAGATGTTAGCTTTAGGACCGAAGTAAAAGAAATTGGACATTCCCAACCTAAAGAAGTTTAAGGGGGCAAGGTCCGCAAGGGAAGTGGACAACTTCTTGTGGGAAATAGAACGGTACTTCTATGCAATAGGCATTCAGGATGATGCCATTAAGGTAAACATTGCTTTAATCTATTTATTGATATTGCTCTTTTATGGTGGCGTCATAGGTCCACAAATGAGAAACATGGTGGGACCACAATTGGAACTTGAGAGGAGTTTCAAAAATAGGTAAAATAATAGTTTTACCTACAATTTACCGAGAAAAAGGCTCTTGTTAAGTTGCGCTGGCTTACATAAAAAGGCACTATTAATGAGTATGTAAAAAACTTCAGTGAATTGATGCTTCAAATCTTTGGCTTGAGTGAAAAAAAATTACTAGTTTGAAGACGAGTTGAAGTTGTGGGCAAAATATGAGTTGCCCCAGCAAGATATCATTGAGCTTAGTGTAGCGATCGCTGGGGAAAAGTCATTTATCGAGCTTGGCCCGAGGAAAGAAAAGTTTGAGTCCTCCAAGCCCAAAGAGATAGGTAATGATGGGGGAGACCATGAGGAAGAATGAGGTAAAAATGGAAATGGCAAGAATAACGATGATGGGAAACCACCTAACGGGCAGTAGAAACCCAACAACAAACCGAGTGAGCCAATGAAATGTTTCCTTTATGATGGTTTGTATATGGTAAGGGACTATCCGAAATGATATGTACTTTTTGCCATCGAAGGGGATCATGAGCCAGATAGAGCATCAAAGAGACTTGTTTCAATCGTATGTTTTGCCAAAGCCAAGAGGGTTAGGGAGAGAAGAAACTAGTGAGGTGCTTCTTATGTTTTGATCTGCATAGGATAAAGGACTGTCCAGAGTGATCCAAGATGTCTATTATCAACAAAGAAGAGGAAGCAGACCCTAAGGAGGATAGAATATTGAAGGTGGACCAATGATACTCAGTTCTGCTAAGGTGAAGAGGGATCGCAAGTAGAAAAGATTGATGTTTGTGGACATCAACATTGCAGGCCGAAGGAGGAGGAGCATCTGATTTGTTTGTATCAGAGAAAACTGTGAGGAAACTTGGTCTTTCAGTCATCAAATTCACTAAGAAGATCAAGACTATAAATTCTAAAAAGGTCCCAACAATGGGAGTAACACAAGAAGTTGAGCTACAAACCGGTGAGTGGAAAGGCAAGGAAGACTTTGAGGTAACTCACCTAAATGATTATGACTTCGTGCTTGACTTAAAATTCTTTGACCAGATTAATGCTCTTTTGGTTTATTTTTTATTGCATTTGTATTTTGGATACTCGTCAATGATAATACAGGCGTTGGTGATTTGTGATGAGAAAGGTGGAATCAAAGTATTGTTAGCAATCCAACTAGCTGAGGATGTTCATGGTGGAAAAAACATTGACTCAATAGATCGAAGGAATGTTATAAAGACCCCTTTGGAAATGCTAGAGGAGCAGCAAAATGGTGTGAAGGTTGTGGAGTTATCAGTAGGGCTAACACTTAAGAGAGAGGTAAGTTGTGCATTAGACTTCGTGGGAAAAGTAGTGATGCAAACTAGGCAATCAAAGCGAATAAATGCAACAAGCAAGGTACATTTCAAACACTTTTCTAGTGTTTTACGTTATGACTTACCATTGGCTTGACAAAGACATAAGTGCCCTTTCAGAGTTCTGAAGCGAGTAAGTTGAGGAGCTTACAAACCAGAGTTGGCAGAAGTACTCAAGTTTAACCCAATTTTTAATGTGGGTGTATCGAAGCCTATTTGTGAGGATCAATAGGATCTTGCTCGAGGAAAGTCAAAATAAAGGCCATGTAAGAGTAGTGGGCTCTTGCAAACAAGATGTACCAATGAGAGGAACGATCTAAATTAGGAAACGACGAAAGTCGAGACAAATATTTCAAGAGGTAGAACTACTCAACGGAGAGACTAGTTGAGAATCGATCGAGACATCAAGAAAGTTCTAAGACGAGTCAAACCGATGATATTTCAAGGACGCAAAGAAGGTGTTGCGAGAATGGGTGAGGGAGAATGTCACGAGCCGCGGATCAAAGCCCATGACTAATGTACAAAGAGCGTTCCATGGAGGTCAATTGATGAAATGGGACTCATGTGACCCACTTGAATTAGTCTGCTTCATGGAACATGTGGAGAACCCTATCCACTTGAAGCCTTAGTAGCCTAGTGAAGCATTTAAGGAAAATAAGAGCTACTTTGGTAAATAGGGAAACTAATCTTAGAAAATATGTAATCTAATAATATTTGATTTTGTAATCTTAAGGGATTATGTAAATTCCTTAAAAATCTCAAATTGTAGATTGACATTATCTCATCTGTCAATGTAAACCAACCAATACTGTTGGATTTGGGGAGCTCAACTATAAATAATGGTCTTCCCTCTCATTTGTATTCATCCCATACTTGAGTAATAGAATACTTTGAGAGCATTTACTCAAACAATTGGCGTGTTTTTACTTTCTTGTCGCTTTTTTATTCTTTCGTTACTCTTTTTTGTTTGAGTTGCTTCCGCTTTATTTTCAACACCTTAGAGAATTTCTATCGAGAATTCTCACTTTATGAGAGTAAGGCTGACTTAGGCGGATTTGAACCCAAGAATCTGCACGAATTGTAGAATTTTGGACTTTGTTGTAGAATTTTAAAACTACACTATTCCATACTTTATTGCTTTAAAAAAATATAAACTCCATAATTAATTTTTTTATTTTTAAATATACATAAAATATTTATTACTAAAAATATATTTTTTTCCTAGGCCACTTTAAAAAAAAATGTATTTGTGAATTATAAGTAAACTCTCATTTTGTTCATCCCTACGCTTTACTAATTTGTTTTTGGTATTTACAACATTATAATAACCTATGGTTTACTAAATATATACTTGTAATTTGCAGATCCGAATGAATCATTATATTTTTAGGCTCTTTAAAACATTCTCAGCTACATTTACGCGTCATTTGATGTTACTTCTAGAATTTTACCATATCTCTTTTTATAACACAAAATATGTAAATGGCCATAACATAACATCTCTACCTAAATATGGAATACAACCAACCCCTGCAATATACACATTAGTATATTATATATTAGGATAAATTGACATTACTAATGATTTTCTGATGAATTACTTCTATAAAATTTAGTAATTAAAACACCTATTTAATTTTTTTCAATAATTCAATAATTTATTGAATTTTACAACATTAGTTTCTATTATTTTAAAACAATTTTAAAAAAATTTCCATCATAAATTATATGAATATAGATACAAGTTTCATGATATATTATAAAATTAAATTTTAAATTTTAAAATTAAAACTAAATAACATCATAATTGTAAAATTCTTAAAATAAACACAATTAAACAAAAACAATATAATGTAACTATTTCAATATGGGTGAGTATTTGGTAGATTGACAAATATATCTTTTTTTATTTCATAAGAAGCTTTAAAAAATTGACACATGTCTCTTTTTTTTCAAATATTTATTTTTTTCAATATTTTACTATAATTTTATGGAACACTTGTAGACCCATTTATCTTACTTGCGGAGTCTGTAAACTTCACTAACAATGTATCAACTAATTTTTCTTTCAATATTAATATTCATTTTTAATACAATATAAACAATATTATGATAAATTTATTTTACATTTAGAGTCCTTTTCCATATAACTGTTTAAATAATTGTTGAATATGCTAATATTACACTAAATTATACAAAATGTGTATAAAGATGATAATATATTAAAATATTATGTCATTTTAATAAAATTAAGCACACATTTTCAAGCTATTATACACGTTAATTAATTATTAGTTTTAATTTCTAAAACTCCACTTATAACAATATCGTAAAATAACTACTTAGGGCAAAGATTGAAAATATAAAATATTGATATCATGGTATTTTTTTTTTTTTGAAATTCTAAATTTTCTATTATTTTGATGAATATCAATGATTAATTCATGGTTATTTTAAATATTAAATTGTTTTTATGTTCTTAATTTTTATTGATTATAATATAAATTATTAACAGTTAGTTTAGTATTGTTTTTAAAAAGTGATTTTAAAAGGTATTTTGAAAAAGTGATTTTTAGAAGTACTTTAATAAAGTTTGGTTTAAGAATTAATTGTTTAGTATTACTATTAAAAAGTACTCTTGAGAAATAAAATGTCTATTTTAGACATAATGTTATAAAGTAACAAATAAGTATTTAAAAAATATTTAAATTAGCTAATATGATGATATTCTAATAAGAATAAAAAAATAATTTATTTATTAATTTGTTACAAACATGTTTAATTATGCCTCAAGTCATGGTCAAATTTAGAGTCTTGAAAAGTTTAATATTCACTTTAAGTTTGTGCTTATCATTTATCTTTGTCTTGGTATATTTATGTGATGATTTTAAGGGGATTCTTCCTACTTTATCTTAAGATAAAATTGTAAGTTACTTTGTCCTAATTATTATATTGAAGAAGAATGTATGAATAAAGAAAAGAAGGTTTAATTGCATTTATACCTTTCTATTATCACCTTATAAATACAGCCATTCATTTACTTCCAAATCACATGTCAAACTTGATTTAATAGATTAAAGATGTTTTCAAAAGTACATATTTTTTTATTAAATTGAAAGTGATATTTTAAAAATATATATGAAATTAAAGAAAATAAAGAATATGTTCTAATAATTTGTAATTATTTTAAACCCAAAAAGAGTTTTCATTGCATCATTTGACACGTTTGTCCTAATTGGGCTTAGCCCATTTAGAAAGCTTCATTTTTAGGGACAATCAATTTTTAAAGGAAAAATATTTTATGTCTACGGTAGAAGTATCCATAGGTAGGGTCAAGTTCGAGCCAAGCCCAACCAATACTCTAGGCCCAATTGGTAGGTCCAAGCTCAGCCCGGCCTGAAAAATGGGTTGATATTTTTGTCCAAGCCCTGTCCATATTATATATGCTAAATTTCAACTCAACTCGACCCCTTTTTTTTGAAAATATTTATTATATAAAATAAAATTTAAAAATAGAATAAATCAAATACACTAAAAAAATTAAAACAAATAATTCCCCTAAAAAAACCCTAACTTATTAATAGAAGGATGAGTATAGTTACATCAACACCATACTAGATTGCAACACCGACAGAGAATCAAACTGAAAAATCGGATATTCGATAAAATCGGCACTAGGTAACAAAGAGGAGGGCAAGCTTTGATTATTTTCATTCTTGGAAACATTATAATCTTTGGAAAATCTAATGTATTTATCATTCGTATAACAACTGTAGTCTCCTTTGCAATGCTATTCCGCCTCTCCCTTTCCATCTGCATAATCCCACCAAAAATCCCTAATTTTTTACCCTAATTTCATCGATCCACTCTAATCAACCTTTATTTCTTCTTCTTTTGGTTCCCTTTTTTTTCTGATTCAATAAAAAATTAACAAGTCTAGAGGATCAAAAGAGAGAATCTAAATGATTTTCCTTCCGATCGAATTGAATCCAAATGGAATCGAAATGAATAAAAACCAAACCTACCAAAAAAACCCAAACTTTCGAAAGTAGTAAAAAGAGAACAAAATTGGGTTCAAATAAGGAAACATAGATCTAAAGGGAAAGGAATGATCGTGAAAAGGAAATGAAAGGGAACAATGGGTGAAAGATCAAAGATCCTCGAGTTCAATATTTTTACAAAAATAAAGAAATTAAAATCAACGAAAAGCAGAGAAATGAAAAGAAGCAACAGTGGTGCCAACGACAAAGAAGTAAGAAGTAATAATAAAATTAAGGATTAGGGATTAAGGGGAAATAGGGATTGGAAAGGGGAATATCGGGATTGGGTCTGCTGGGAAGTGGAGAATAAGGGTAAAAATTTAAGGTTAATAAAATCGGCCTCGGGCTAAAAAATCCTTGCCCGAAGCTCGACCCATTTTTAAAACGGGTCTAATTCCTAAACCCAAGTTCATTTTGCAAGCCTATATTTTTGCCCAAACCCTCCCATGTTTCGGGGGGGCCTTCGAGTCTAATTGGGTGGCCTGACCCATGGACAGGTTTAGCCTTCAGTTGAAAAGAGGAAATAAAGGATAATGATATTTTTAAAGCAAGAGTTGGGTAGGTTAATTGTAACACCCCTTAACCCTTATCCATTGCCAGAATAGGGTTACAAAGCATTACCTGACTTTTCAGATCAAATACGGGCATTATATATATATCAGCTAACGTACATATCATAAATTAATCATATTGTCTTTTTAATGAACCTTCGAGGACCAAAAAATGTGTTAGAAAAAAATTGAGACTAAATCGGGTACTTAGAAATTTTTTTCGAAAACATCAAAATTTTTCAAAAGAATAGGAGACACACACCCGTGTGGCCAGGCCGAGTGGCTCACACGGTCAAGAGACACACCCATGTCTTAGGCCATGTCCAAAATTGGGTGCTCACTGACTTATGGCACACGGCCAAGCCATACGCCCGTGTGCTAGGCCATGTAAGCATACTGACTTGCAATATTAAGGTGCAGGGTTCACATGGCCAAGTTACACACCCGTGTGCAAGGCCGTGTGCCACACAAGGCTGAGATATACGCCCGTGTCTCTACCCGTGTGAAAATAACTGAGCATTCTGTTTTGAAACTTTAAAGTTGTAGGGAACACACAGCCAAACAACATGCCCATGTGTTAGCCATGTGTCTCACACGATCTAGTCACACGCCTGTGTGTTTGGCTGTGTAGACTCAAAATGAACCTTAAACATCAAGTTTACCATTCTCTACAATCTTGGACACCAAGTAACTTAAAAACCATTCATTCAACTTAGATGCCTATCCAATGTTCCCTCATAGATTCCACATTTATATTATCTAAACTTATTATCAAAACATCAATTTAAACTATATTATAAACATACCAATTTCAATTTAATTTTACCTAAATCATGAACTCTTAAACATCAATTTTATATACCATATTAAAGCTTAAAACACAAACACATGCTTATAGACATATATATCAACCAACATTAAAATTTTAATCTTATTTACAACTAAACCACAAAACAATTAACATTTAGACACCCTAGGTACATGCCTACACAAAAGAGATATACATCACCACGTTGAGATCGAGATCGTTGATAGATGCTAAATCGGTGGTCAAACTTAAGTACCTAACCTGCGCACAGAAAACAAAACCGTACGTTGAGTATAAACTCAGTGATATTTTTATAATCCGAATATTTAAAGACATGATAATATAATAAGCACAATTAAATTATAAGGACATATTAATGTCTAGTATCATGACTATCTTTTTTTATTATTAAACAATATCCTATTCGCTCATTTTCTATATAAATGGTTATTCACATATCAAACCATATTTATCCGTACAATGGCATTAGTCATGCAATACTAAATTCATGAATACATCATTATAGACCATACTCAATTTTCATCACTTGCTATATAATAGCTTTCTATAATTTATTCACATATCATTTAAACAATGGCACTATCCATTCCATAGTCAATTCATGAGTATTTAACTCATGTATTCCATATATTTACAAATTCATGAGTATTTAACTCATGTATTCCATATATTTACAACATATTTCCCATTCTATTTTCAATTCACTATATCAATTTCATTTCTCATGCCATGCCATTTAAATATCAATTATAAAACTTTATTATATGTTTACCACTATTAACACGACCCGGACTTGGACGGGTACACGGATCGAACCAAAACACACCAGTTTGGCACTCAGTGCCTCATCGGATAATTCGAAGTAATAAATTGACACTTAGTGTCTCATCAGCTAAATCGAAATAAATTGGCACCCAGTGCCTCATCGAATTAATCCGAAGTAATAGATTGACACCCAGTGTCTCATTGACTCGAAGTTGAAAAAATCCCTAAACTCTTCCAATCCTATTGTAACACCCCCAAACCCGGCCTAGACGTTATGGCTGAATTTGGCGGTGTCACATTTTCCCTAAATCCCCTTTGCTGTCAAAAAATCTCTTCTATTTTTCCCCCTCTCTTTGTTTTTCTTCTTTTTCGATAAGCTTAGGCATATTGCTAGAGGTTCTGTCGATTCAGTAAGTATCGCTTTATTAAGTTACGTGATTTTATTTGGAGATCGTTTAAGAGGGTTTTTGTTTGCTATTTAGGGGGTATTCAAGGTTCTGTGGATCATTAATCCAGGTTAAACAGCGAGGAATCACCGTATTCATTAAAGGTAAGTAGATCTCTCTTTCAAGATTTGGCAGTTCTTAAGAAAGTTGATTCAAGTGACTGATATTGGCCTCGATATTGTTGATTTTAGGCTTTGGAGTGCTCGTGGTTGGATTAGAAGTGAAAACGAACCAGGTGTGTACTTCGATTATGCAGAAAATGAGTTTCGACGAAAGCCGAAAAGTGACCTGTCGATGCCACATGGGTGTGTGGACTGCCCGTGTGGTAGCCTGCATCGTGAGACACGGGCGTGTCACTGACGAGCCAGGCCATACGCGCGCCACACAGGCATGACAGACACGGGCGTGTGAGGCTGGCTAGGCTGTGTGCAAGGCACGGGCTCAACCATTTGGGCCGTGTAGGCCACACGAGCGTGTGGATCACAAGGGTGAACCAGACCGGCGTGTAGGGTTTTGGGCCAGGCCGTGTGATCCACACGGACAAGGCTATTTTGGGCTGTGTAGGCCACATAGACGTGTGGGTCCACACGGGCAAGGCACACGGGTGTGTGAGCCCGAATTGTTTGAAATGCTCTGTAAGGTTGCACGCGTCGCCTAAGTCAACTGTGACTTGGCCGAAGGGGCGGTAAGTGTTGCTTAGACCCCATACTCTGTTGATTACTGAAATATATGTGAAAGTATGATATTATGAGCATGTATATCTATTCTGACATGACGTATGATTTGATAGCTGCATATAAGCATGCCATACTATTTATGTTGCAATGCATTGGGTTAGGATTGTTGTGAAGAGAAGGAAGTCTGAGAAGCGATTAGCCTGTTATCTGGCAGCCATGCTGTGTAAATTTATTATGTACTATTTTATGGTACCAGTTGTTGTGTAGGGTTGGATGGGTTGATTATATCCCCATACTTGGTGTGTAGGGCTGGGTAGGTCGATTTTATCCCCACATGGTTGTTGGGTTAGACAGAGATGGTGTGCAGGGTTGGTGGGCATGATATTTCTGATATTTAATCTGTTATGCATGCAATAACTATATGGCTAAGGACGAATATCTGTATTTTGTTATCTGTTTGTATGCATGTTGTTCATGGGGATGTACATACTGAGTTTGCAAAAACTCACCCCTTTGTTTATTTTGTCTGTCAGGTAATCCCCAGCAGTAGATAGATCGGTGTAACTGAGGGCTCATGGTGACCACTAATAGACATTTATGGATTTTTGAGTAACACATTATTTTGTCTACTTTGTTTGAAGATTTATTTTTGGAATTAATATGTATTTGGACTCGAACTATTCTTGGGTTTATTTTGGGAATTTAAATTGTTAAGTTATTGATTTATAAATTAATGATGTTTTAGCTTCCGCGTTGGTGAAATGTTTTCACTTAATAATAGGAATAGAGATTTCACAACTCATGTAAAGATAACAAACTGAATGATTTTTACCTTGCTAAGGTTTTTCTAAAAGTACTGTCATGTGACGCCACCAGATTCGGCCATAACGTTTAGGCCGGGTTTGGGGGTGTTACATTTAGTGGTATCAGAGTTAAGTTTGTAAAGACTCGGCTGTGGATTTGGCCAGTAAAAAGAATGGGTTTTGAAAAGTAAGTGGTAAAGTAATTTGAAATGTTTTGATAAATTAGTGGTTCACTGAGTCTCCGGCACCGATCCTGTAAGTTCTCTGAAACTCTGATATGTACTGTTTGAAAGCATGCTTATACTGAAATTTATCTGTATCTTTCTGAAATACTATGTATGTATTGTGAGACCTCTATAGGTAGCACTTTACTGAAACACTTTAGGTCGTGTAAACTAGAAACCATAGTGAGCCTATTACTCGCGATAACTGATTTTGAAACTCTGATACTGTTCTGCATAAAATATATACTAATAATTATCAGAACTGTAAACTGATGTGCATAAAACTTCTAAAATACAGATTAATTTGGTAGTTACGATGAGCGCACAAGGTACTCGTGGAAGGGGTACTAGAGGCCGAGGTAAAGGCCGAGGAGGGATTCGAGCTGAGTCCTTCGCATCTAATACGATCCCTAGTTTGGACTCTAGTGGGATACCCGTATCACTTGCTGCTGAGACTGGTGCTGAGGCTATTGATCGTGTAGCTAGGGACGACGCACTGTCCCAGGCTATGCTGCAAATTTTGGAGAGGGTCGCTGGGGCTAATGTTGGATCTGGAGGCCGTAGGTCGGTTACGAAACGACTCCGATTGAACGGGGCTGAGATATTTAAGGGCATTGCTGGAGTTGCTCCGAGTGTGGCTGAGTACTGGATGGAGGCCACAAAGTGCATAATAGATTATTTGAATTTTACTGATGAGCAGAAGCTCAAGGGGGTTGTGTCTTTGTTTTGTGATAAGGCATATCAGTGGTGGTTGACCATTAAGGAGGGTACTCAGCTTGATAGGTTGACTTGGGATTTGTTTAAGACCACCTATCAAGGTAAGTATGTGAGAGCTAGCTATACTGGCGTTAGGTGACGTGAGTTTTTGAATCTCACTCAGGGAGACCGTTCAATGCCCGAGTATGAGGCTGAGCTGCTATGCGAGGGGCATGGTGACGACTGAGTATGAGCGTTGTGTTCAATTTGAGGACGGTCTTCGTGATAGTCTGCGAGTTCTAATAGCTCCTCAGAGGGAGCAGGATTTCTCAGTCTTGGTCGAGAAGGCCAAGATAGCAGAGGAGGTGAAGCACTTTGAGCACCAAAATAGTGAAAAAGAGATTCTGAGTCTTTTGGTTCTGGGATGAGGCCTAAGAAGAAGGCCAGGACTGACGGGCCCATGAGAGTTGGGCCTACTGTTGCACCTGTTAGGGTGGCAATCTGTCAGCTTTGTAATAGACGCCATCCAAGCGAGTGTTGGAGGTCTAATGGGGCTTGTTTGAGGTGTGGATCGACTAAGCACCGAGTTAAAGATTGCCTACTAAGGGGTAATCAGGTGCAAGCTCCGGTTGCTAAGACTACCCAGCTGCTAAAAGGGGTACAGCAGCCACCTAGGGGCCGAAGACAGGCTAAGGGTGGTAACAGTATGGGTCGAGGTCAGAGAGTACCTGGCAGGGGTGCTGGGCCGACTGAGGAGAGGCAGCCTACACTTATCTATACTACACGTGATCGTAAGGATGGAGATGCTCCAGACGTCATCACGGGTATGTTTTTGATTCATAATGTACCTTATGTTGCACTGATAGACGCAGGCTCTACGCATTCTTATGTTGCATATTCTGTGTCTGAGACCTTAGGGATTTCGTGTGAGAGCACTTCTAGTGAGATTTCTGTGGTGAGTCCGTTGAGGCAATCCGTTAGGGTTAGTAAGCTGTTCAGGGGCATTCCGTTGGAAGTCCAAGGGACAATATTTTTGGCTAATTTGATGGAACTTCTGTTTGGGGAGTTTGACTTAATTCTAGGTATGGATTGGCTGGTGAAACATCGTGTAAGTCTGGATTATGCTGAAAAGAGGGTGGTTCTGGGGACCGAGGAGGATAATGAGTAGTTGTGATTGGAGAATGACGAAATTATTTGAGTAATGTGATATCTGCGTTGGTAGCAGAGAAGCTTGTGAGGAAAGGATGTGAGGCGTACTTGGCCTACATCAGTGTTTCTGATTCTGTGGACTCTTCGGTTAAAGACATCCGTACGGTGAGGGACTTTTCAGATGTTTTTCTAGAGGAATTACCAGGATTGCCTCCGAGTCGTGAGGTAGATTTTAGGATAGAATTGATTCCTGGTACAGCTCTGGTGTCTATCGCCCCTTATCGTATGGCACCGAAAGAGCTGATTGAACTTAAGGTTCAAATTCAAGAGTTGTTGGATCGTGGATTTATTCAGCCTAGTGTGTCTCTATGGGGAGCACCGGTTCTGTTTGTAGGATGTGCATCGACTATCGTTAGTTGAATAAGTTGACGGTCAAGAATAAATACCCACTTCTGAGGATAGATGACCTATTCAACCAGTTCAGGAGAGCTTTTGTGTTCTCTAAGATCGATATGCGGTCAGGATATCATCAGTTGAGAGTAAAGGAGGCCGATGTACATAAGACGGCATTTAGGACTCGGTATGGACATTACGAGTTCCCAGTTATGCCTTTTGGGTTGAGTAATGCACCAGTGGCGTTCATAGATCTAATGAATAGAGTGTTCCAGCCCTACTTAGATCAGTTTGTGGTAGTATTCATCGACGACATCTTGGTATACTCTAGGACTGAGGAAGAGCACGATATGCATCTGCGAGTGGTTCTGCAGATTTTTCGTGAGAAATAGCTATATGCGAAGTTCAGTAAGTGTGAATTTTGGCTTCGAGAAGTGACATTTCTAGGACATTTAGTTTCTGCAGAAGGGATTAGAATGGATCCTTGTAAAGTTGAGGCTGTATTGGATTGGAAACAGCCGAAGAGTGTGTCTGACGTTCGTAGTTTTCTGAGTCTGGCGGGATATTACCGACGTTTTGTAGAAGGGCTCTCGTTGATCGCAGCGTCGTTGACTAAGTTACTGTGTAAGAAAGTTTCCTTTGTTTGGAAAGACGCGCAGCAGGAGAGCTTTGAGAAGCTCAAGATAGTCTTGACTTAGGCTCCAGTTCTGATACAACCTGAGTCTGGCAAGGATTTCGTGGTTTACAGTGATGCGTCACATGTGAGTTTGGGTTGCGTCTTGATGCAAGATGGTAAAGTGGTCGCATATGGATCTTGTCAGCTCAAGACTCACGAGCCTAATTATCCGATGCATGATTTAGAGTTGGCAGCGGTGGTTTTTGCTCTTAGAATCTGGAGGCATTACTTGTACGGTGAAAAGTGTATCATCTACACTGATCACAAGAGCTTCAAGTATCTCCTCATTTAAAAGGAGTTAAATCTTAGACAGCGTCACTAGGTGGAGCTGCTTAAGTATTATGACTGCGTTACCAAATACCATCCAGGTAAAGCGAATGTGGTGGCAGATGCCTTAAGCCGTAGGATTAGGACCGATTTGAGGGCAATGTTCGCTAGAGTGAGTCTTTATGACGATGGAGGTTTTCTGGCTGAGTTGCAGGTTAGACTGTCATGGTTGGATCGAATTGAAGATAAGCAGTTAGGAGATAAGTCTCTTGAGTTCCGATTCCGTTAGGTTGAGGCTGGAACTACTACTGATTTTAGGATTGACAGTGATAGGGTGTTGAGCTTCCGAGATAGAATCTGCGTACCTAATAATGAGGATTTGAGGCTGTCAATTCTGAAGGAGGCGCATAGTAGTCCTTACGATATGCATCCTGGTGGAAGCAAAATGTATAAGGATTTTGAGAGTTGTACTGGTGGCCAGGGTTGAAGCGTGAGGTAACAGACTTTGTTGCTCATTGTCTGACTTGGCAGCAGGTCAAGGCTGAACATTAATTACATTCGGGTTTGTTACAGCTAGTAAAGATACCGAAGTGGAAATGGGAGCGAGTAACGATAGACTTCATTAGTAGGTTACCTCTGACACCCACTAAGAAGGATTCTGTTTGGGTCGTCGTGGATCGATTGACCAAGTCTGCACATTTCATTCCCGTTAAGACAGACTTTTCCTTGCAAAAGCTGGCTAAGCTCTACATTTTTGAGACAGTAAGGTTGCATGGGGTTCCTGTGTCGATCATCTCCGATAGGGATCCTCGTTTTACGTCTCGGTTCTGGAAAAAACTTCATGAGGCTTTGGGTTCTCGTCTTAACTTCAGTACTGCTTTTCATCCTTAGACAGATGGTCAATCAGAGAGGGTGATTCAAATATTGGAGGATATGTTGAG
Source organism: Gossypium anomalum (assembly GCA_025698475.1). Taxonomy (NCBI): domain Eukaryota; kingdom Viridiplantae; phylum Streptophyta; class Magnoliopsida; order Malvales; family Malvaceae; genus Gossypium; species Gossypium anomalum. Next base: position 52,461,431 of record CM046968.1, on the reverse strand, counting down.
GGGTTGTGTCATGGATTTTCGTGGTAGTTGGGAGGAGTACTTGCCATTGGCAGAGTTTGCTTACAATAACAGCTATCAGTCTAGTATTCAGATGGCACCGTATGAGGCACTTTATGGTCGTAAGTGTCGCACTCCTTTGTGCTGGACTGAGTTAGGTGAGTGACGTATTCTAGGTCTAGAGTTAGTATCAGAAACTGAGGATAAGGTCCACTTGATTCCAGATCGACTGAAAGCGGATTCTGATAGACAGAAGTCCTATGCGGATTTAAAAAGGAAGGACATTGAGTATTCTGTGGGAGACATAGTTTTTCTTAAGGTCTTGCCATGGAAAAAGGTTCTGAGGTTCAGTCGTAAGGGCAAGCTGAGTCCCTAATTTATTGGGCCGTACCAGATTCTGAAGCGAGTGGGGCCAGTCGCATATTAGTTGGAACTACCCCCAAAGTTGGATAGTATACATGACGTATCTCATGTGTCGATGTTGAGACGCTATCTCTCTGATCCTACTCATATTGTGCCTGTGGAGGATATTGAGATTAGACCAGGTCTGACGTATGAGGAGGAGCCAGTTCAGATTTTGGATCGCGATGTCAAGGTTCTGCGTAGGAAATCTGTACCCTTAGTGAAGGTGCCATGGCGGAGTCATAGCACGGAGGAGGCTCCAAAGCGACAGCAGTATCCTCACCTTTTCTGATCAAGTAAAATTCGAGGACGAATTTTCTTTAAGGGGATAGAGTTGTAACGCCCCAAATTTTTATAGTTTCGGCTTTTGTGATTGTTGGGCATGAAAGCATCTAAACTCTTGTTTTGTGATATTTTGGCTTAAAAGATTGTTGGGTTAGGTAGTTGTGTGCTCTGGGGTGTGTTTCGGATGTGCCAGGTTCAAGCTTTAACGTGGGCTAAATTTTGGTTTTTATTTGAATAAAGCCTGACTTTAGGTCAGTGGGCTTTTAAGGAATTGTTGGTAAAACTTAATGAACAGAGCTCTTTGGTCTAATGGTTAAGAGGAGTGTCAGTCTGCTTAAGGTCCTGAGTTCGAATCCTTGAAGTGGCTTTTGGAATTATTTTGCTACAAGTTTTGGTTAAGAGCTGGGTTTATCAGAATTCTGAGTTAGGGTTTTAGGGAAAATTAGGGCTTATTTCCTTCTTTTAACAAAAACTTTTCTCTGTCATCTTCACATTTTCCCTAAATCCCCCTTACTACTGAAAATTCTCTTCTCTTTTTCCCCCTCTCTTTCGTTTTTCTTCTTTTTCGATAAGCTTAGGCGTATTGCTAGCGGTTCTATCGATTCGGTAAGTATCGCTTTATTAAGCTACGTAATTTTCTTTGGAGATCATTTAAGAGGGTTTTTGTTTACTATTTAGGGGGTATTCAAGGTTTTGTGGATCATTAATCAGGGTTCTGAATAGCGAGAAATCACCGTATTTATTGAAGGTAAGTAGATCTCTCTTTCGGGATTTGGTAGTTCTTAAGGAAGTCGATTCAAGTGACTGATATTGGGCTCGATATTGTCGATTTTAGACTTTGGAGTGCTCGTGGTTGGATTAGCAGTGAAAACGAAGCAAGTGTGTACTCCAATTACGCAGAAAATGAGTTTCGGCGAAAGCCAAAAAGTGGCCTGTCGACGCCACACGAGCGTGTGGACTGCCGGTGTGGTAGCCTGCGTCGCGAGACACGGGCGTGTCACTGATGAGCCAGGCCATGCACCAGCCACACGGCGCGACGCTGGCTAGGCCGTGTGCGAGGCACGGGCTCGACCATTTGGGTTGTGTAGGTCACACGGGCGTGTGGGGTTTTGGGCCAGGCCATGTGATCCACACGGGCAAGGCTATTTTGGGCCGTGTGGACACACTAGTGTGTGGGTCGACACGGGCAGGGCACACGGGTGCGTGAGCCCGAATTGTTTGAAATACTCTATAAGGTTGCACGGGTCGCCTAAGTCGACTGTAACCTGACCATAGGGGCGGTAAGCGTTACTTAGACCTCATACTCTGTTGATTACTGAAATGTATGTGAAAGTATGATATTATGAGCATGTATATCTATCTGTTTTTGTATATCTGTTCTGACATGACGTATGATCTGATAACTGCATATAAGCATGCCATACTATTTATGTTGCAGTGCATTGGGTTAGGATTATTGTGAAGAGAAGGAAGTTTGAGAGGCGATTAGCCAGTTACCTGGCAGCCGTGCTGCGTAAATTTATTGTGTACTATTTTACAGTACCAGTTGGTGTGTAGGGTTGGATGGGTTGATTATATCCCCATACATGGTGTGTAAGGCTGGGTGGGTCAATTTTATCCCCACATGGTTTTTGGGTTAGATGGAGATGGTGTGCAGGATTGGTGGGCATGATATTTATGATATCTGATATGTTATGCATGCGATAACTGTATGGCTAAGGCCGAATATCTGTATTTTGTTATCTGTTTGTATGCATGTTGTTCGTGGGGATGAACATATTGAGTTTGCGAAAACTCACCCCTTTTTTTATTTTGTCTGTCAGGTATTCCCCAGCAGTAGATGGATCGGTGTGACGGAGGGCTCGATGGTGACCACTGGTAGACATTTACGAATTTTTGAGTAACACATTATTTTATCTGCTTTGTTTAAAGATTTATTTTTGGAATTAATATGTATTTGGACTCGAACTATTCTTGGGTTTATTTTGGGAATTTAAATTGTTAAGTTATTGATTTATGAATTAATGATGTTTTAGCTTCCGCGCTAGTGAAACGTTTTCACTTAATAATAGGAATAGAGATTTCACGACTCAAGTAAAGATAACAAACTGAACGATTTTTAACTTGCTAAAGTTTTTCTAAAAGCACTGACATGTGACGCCGCTAGATTCAGCCATAACGTCTAGGCCGGGTTTGGGGGTGTTACACCTATGGCATGCCATCTATATCCAACTCAGCCCGATACAGTTAATAGGGTTCCAATTCACTTTTCAAATACAAGCAATATTTATTTCAATTCAAATAATCAATATATTCAATATATATATACTAATTCAATCAATATAAATTCAATAAATTCATCACATATTAAATCAATTCATTTTAGTTGCAAAGCACAATAATTCTCACTTCAATACTTACCATATACATTAAATTAAAAATATAACAATTAATAACTAGTTCCGGATTATAGAAATACAAACCGGAAATTCTGAGCTATTCGGCGTCGACTTTATCTTTTCTCTTTTTAGTTGATGATTCTGGTACGACGTTAGCTACGGAATTAAAACAATTAAAATTCATCAATACAGCACAACACAATTCAATTTCATATTTAATATTTTAAATTTTTACTCAAATATTTCCTAAATTTCAATTTATTCCCTAAACCAAGATTGACCTTATTTCTTCGCAATTAATTCTATATTTTCATTCAATTTCCACTTTAAACTAGAGTTCACTCTCTAATTTAACTTAATTCCCTAAATTTTAAAATTTTTACAATTTAGTCCCTAATACTCAAAATTTACAATTTATACTATAATTTAATCCTTTTTCATTTCTAACTCAAAAATCTATCAATTTAGTCCCTAATACTCTAATTATTCAACATAGATAACATTTAAAAACTCAATAATTTCTAAAATTTTAACATAGGTCGAGTAGTATTTAATATCGAAATTTCAAAAACATAAAAATTACAAGAAAATGGACTAAATTGACAAACCAATTGAACTTTGAACACTTGAAAACCCTAGCTTTCTCCTTTTTCTCTCTCTTTTTTCTTCTGTTTTGTTTCACTTTCTTTCCTTTTTCCTTTATTTATTACAATATAATATAATATATATACTTAAACATTAAAGTTTATTATTATAATATTATACTATATATTTTTTAAATTTAAATTTTATAAATAAATACACTTATGCCGCCTCATTCAATGCAATTGGAATAATTCCTATTTAGTCCTTTTAATTTTTCTTTAATTTATAATTCTACTTTCACCTTTTATGCAATTTAGTCCTTATACCTAATTACTCTTAATTCATGCAAATTCACCTAATAAAACCTAATTAACTACTCAACTAGCTTTGTAAATATATTTACAAGTCCGTTTTATGAAAACGGAGACCCAAAAATCCATTTTTCGATACCTGTAACTATCAGGTCGTTACATAATACAACATTGACCCCACCCATGAAACAAAAATTAAATGTTCTCACATGCCATCACTTTAATATTTACAATATATTTGGTTCAGAGCTATAATGAAATAGAGTTGTAATCAATAATTCAATTATTTGGTTGAATGGAATATAATAGAAATGTAATAGTATTCCTATGTTTCGTTGAATGAAATAGGTGTTATAATAGTATAAGAAAAAAAGCTAAAATGATCATAGTTTCCTTAGCATAAATTTTTTTAGGTAGATGATTATTGTTATTGTTATTAAATTTTAATAGGATTATTATTAAATATAATTTAATAAAAATAATAAATAATTTAATCATATTTTAATATAATCATTATTAAATATAATTTAATAAAAATAAAATATATATAATTTAATAACATTCTTAATATACTTATTATTAAAATATGAATTAATAAAAATAATATATAATATTAGAAAAATAATATATAGCCTACTTTATTATTTTTAAACTGTAATACATATTTAATGTGCTAGAATATTATTAGCAAAAAAAATAATTTAATTATCCTCTAAACTAAAAATCAAAAGATTAAATGTAATAAATAGCTTGAGAATTATATTTTTACATCCAAATATAATGTTCATACATTAGCAAGAAGTTATATAATGCCATTAGCTTATATGCCATAATTTATATGTTAAATTTTACAGCATCAAAAAGTTACAACAGTCTGTGGCATTCTATCATGTCATTATACCATTCAAATATTACATATACAAAAGAAGGTAGACTTAAGAAAACAAACATTTGCATTGGATAGTCTAGAACCTTTTCTCAACACAAGAAAATGCTCATCCCCAGTTAGTTCTTCTACTTCACTTAAGGCTAGATATAATTTTTGGGCATTTTCTTGAATGGGCATTTCTAACTTCTCTTGAATAGCACTTTGGAGGCAATTCTCCTACTTAATTCAAGGCCAATAATCCATATGTTTCCTCCTAATAACATGGCAACATCAACAAGTGAAGTAGAAGAAATTTATTCACTTACATCAAAAATATTTTTTTTCTTCTTTGAAAATGTGGAATCATCTTGGTTTGGCTTCGACGATTGTAATTGTGTAGTTGAGACATCCATCTCATCCAAGGAAACACTAGCTTCGCATCCATGGTCATTGTTTCCTTCTTTAGGATTCTTTGCAGTAGCTACATCCTCGTCGTCTATTTCTTCAACAATAGTAGTAGCTATTTGAGTATCTTCCCCAATGGTTCGATCTTTTATGTATATGGAAATAAGTTGGTCATAATAAGGGAAACTACGATGTCTAAATTGATAAGCTTCTTTATGACTCTATAAAAAATAAGAAATCCACATTAGATATAAGTTTGGTCAAAATAATATTATAAAAAAAGGAAATAATTCTTACACTTCTATGAGTTCCACATAGCATCTTCAGTAACAAATATCTACATATACTCGTCCCAACCAAAGCCACTATTGTCTTTTCCTCTGAGCATGTCGTAAACGATTACCTATTCTTTTTTCAATGTCCTAATCCTCGATTCAAGATTAGGTCTAGCCTTCAGCGTAGCATGAGGTAAAACTTTTTCTAACATTCTTTCTAGTTCATTTAAATAACTGACCTTGAATCTTGTATCTGCGTTAAAAGTTCTAACATTGTGCAAGTCGACCTTAGAAGCAACTAACACGACATTTTCTTCTGGAACCCATTTCTTTTTGGTTCCTTAAGATTTTTGGAAAGAAGTTGTAGTTGATTGTGAAAAGCCTGACATAATTATCTTAAGAAAAAATGCAAATTAAAATTAGGTTCAATATTATAAATTAAAAGGTAAACACTTCATAAAATTATAACACATGATGAATCATAGGAAAAAAAATTAAAGTTGTAATTCAAAAATTCCATACAATACATAAAGACAATACAAACAACACCAAAGTTTCATAAACTACATACATGAAATAACATAAACATATTAATCGTCTACTATGTTTTAATAAAACTAACTAATTTTTAGATGTTTGCCATTCATAGAACATTTGATTGGCTATTTCCATCCTCCAAGTAGCCCATGCATCCGATGGATGGATATTTATGATATTCAGTTCATCATCCTCTATCAAATTACTAGGTAATCTTTCTCCCAACTCCGCTTTAATAGGATTAAGACTCATATAGGTTCGAATAAAATTATAGAGTAAGCAACGTACAATAATGATTTAATTATGCACCCTCACATGACAAAATGATGAGCTCCTAAGTATTCTCCATCTAAGTTTTAATGAGTCAAAGTATCTTTCAGTAGCATTATGCATTGAAACATGTTTCATATTGAAAAAGTCTTCTGGAGTACTTGGTTGGTGACCTTGGCGCCATTCATTCAAATGATATCTTTTTCCCCTAAAATGTACAAGAAAGCCCTCACAATTTGTGTAACCAACATCAACTAGATAATAGCAACCAATAAAAAAGAAAAAAAAACTATTTATTATGAATAACTTTCTAAAAAAAGTATGATATGAAAAATTAATTCAAATTCCTCCAATTCTGCACTTTACCATTAGGAATTTTTAATCCTTGTCTCCTACTAATGGCATCTCAAAAAACTCATCCATCAGCAACGAAACCTTCTCAGCCAGGAAGAACATAAACAAATTGCATATTAGGTGTACAAACATCTAATATATTTGTTGCTATGTCACCTTTCCACGTTCAATATCTAGGTTTATCAACTTTTAGAATCCTAATCTTTATATGGGTTTCATCTAAAGCACCTAAGCAGTTCTATATAAATAGTTTAAAAATCTCAAGTTAGGATACTATATTTAAATCTAAATCAAGTGAATTATGTACAAGCGATATATAAAACTCACTCCAATACCTTGAACCATTTCCATCTTGGGTCTGTAGAATTAGCTGTAATTGGCTCTACCTTTTTAAATAACACATTTTGTAAGAGTATGAAAACATTTAAAACATTCTGAAATGGTTTATTAACGGTTTCCTCGGACCTATTAAATTGATGTTTGATAACTTAGTTTTTAAGGTGATGAGAAATCATGTGTAAGAACATTGCCATTTGCTCATCAACAATCATGTTCCTTGACAACTCCAATCCTCCTAAAGTTTGTAACATCACATAGTTTAAAAAAAAGCAACTCTATCCATCCCAACTTATTCAATACAGGTCTCGTCACTAGCATGTACAAGTCTTTCACATAATCTCATGCATAAAAAATCTAAAATATATTATCTAATCCTTGGTCTATAACTAGGTAGGCTAGAGATGACACCCAACATAACTAAAACCAACTCGCAACTGTGCTCACTTGCAACCATACTTGTAAAGCAAGACCAATTCTTTTTTGTCTCTCACTTTGTACTATTAAGGCAAACATACCATTACTGCAATATAAATTGATATGTTAAATTTTAATTATGAATAAAGAAGTATGAAGTGTTAAGAAAACATTATAGAATTATAAATATAAAAACAATATGCAAAATAAAATTAGTTGGACCTAAGCAATTTTGAAAATTTTAATTAGCAAACAAAGTTTCAATTGATGGTAATTAGTTCATTTTATACGTCTGCAATATACATGTTAAAATGTTTGGAAATCAAGTTATGCAGGTTCCAACTGCATTTTCATTTTCATTTCCCAACATGTAATGTCAATTATATTAAATTTAGCATATTCAGTTCATTTCCATTTTCATTCAATGAACACCAATTTGCATTTGTAATTAAGCTAGTCTTACAGACCAATTGCAGACAATTGAACACAAAACAATATAACATATGACAATCAGTTCATTTCTAGTTTATAACATTGACAACAATTGAACACAAAACAAATTGGCACCTAAGCAATCAGTTAAAGTAATTATAGAAATACAAAATACGGCCAAGCAATTACTGTCAAAAAATTACAACAAAATAATCAAACTAATACCTTTTACTAAATTTTAAATTCATGTCAAACAATCCATAACAACCCGTTTTCAGTCGTGTCAAAAATAGTGGTTTTGGGACCACAATTCCAATGAGTGAGTTATTATTTTAATATTTATTTAATGTCTGTGGAATTATATTAAGGTCGTATTAAAATTTTGTTAAGAAAGATATTTAAATGGTTAATTAGGTGAAAAGGACTAAATCGTAAAAAAGTGTAAAAGTTGAATTCTATTAGTTAAAGGGGTACAATGGCTATGAAATCTTAAAATAAAGGACTTGAATGGTAAATATGCCATTTAAAGTGTTAGTGGATGTGCATGGACAAGGTTTTAATGAAATTTTATTAGTTTTTAAAGGTTAAAATGGTAATTGAATAATTAACTTAGAAACAAAAGTAACTAAAAATGGTATCATCTTCATCCTTGGCTATCTCCACTAAAATTTCAAGAGAAAAACACCATTAGAATAGGGTTGAGCATTCGGTCAAGTTTCTACTTGCATGTAAGTGGATTCAAGCCCCTTTTTTAATAATTTTTATATTTTTGAGTTCGTTTTAGCTTAATCTAGCTAGCTCGGGGGTTAATTTGCAAAACTATTAAATATTGAGGGACTTTCCATGGATGTTTTTGAATGTGCTTTGATGTTAGTTGATGGATTATTTATCTTTATTGTAGAATATACATGTTTTGTTAAATGATTTGTGATGAATTTTGGAAATATGGATTAAATTGTTAAATGTATAAATCCATGGCTTTTTTATGAATTTTTGGTAATTATGGGTTTTTTAAAGGTCCCTTTTAACATTGGTTAAGTTGGATTTAGGCTAAAATGAGTTATATTCAAGTTATGAGCGTAAGGACTAAATTGTGAAAAGTTAAAATATTAGGGGCAAATTTTTAATTTTGCATAAATATGAATTATGGCTTAAATTGAATACTAGAAGTACTTAATTGATTGTAATTATCTATTTAGATCAAGATAAACCACATTCGGACTTAAATCGAGGAAAAGCTAAAGCTTTGGATTAGTGTTCGATTCTACTTCTGTGCCCTAGTTATAAAGGTAAGTTTGTATGAATTATGATCGTTTTAATGTTAGCTAAATTGACTATTTGTTATGTTATTTTAAAATAAAAGAATTTATATATAAATGTATCCATGTTATGATGAATTGACAGATAACGAGTCTTACTTGAACCTTAAGAATTCTTAGGTTACGAAAGACATGTCATTAGGAATTTTATGTTTCAGGTGTTGGTCTTGAATGTCTTACTAATGGATGAGGTCTTGCGTTTGTTGCGGATTCTCCACATCTCATGTGAGCAGCATCGTGTAGCTTACATTCTGACCCACAGCTCATGTGTGCAAGCCCATTTCACAACTCGTGTGAGCATTGATGTAAAGGAAAGGTTACGGTTATATGTAAAGGCACACTATGTGTGAGCTTTCCCGAGTATCCGATGTAATTCTAGATGATTCAACGGGTAAGATAAGGAAATTAAATGGTCAGTATTCAAATCGAATGAATCATGATCTTCTGAAAAGATTTATAAGCTAAATGATGTATTTACATAGGGAAATCTACTTATCTTATGGTTGAATTCATTTGTATCATGAACAAGTGTACTAACTTGTGAGTTTGATGATGTTGTGTAGGCTTATACTAAGCTTACGGTATTGGTAATGATTTATGCCTAATCTATGAATTGTATTAATGAAATGGTAAGTTATATTTAAATTTTATACGAGCTTACTAAGCACTTGTTGCTTACATAGTTACTTTTCTTCATTTTATAGATTATCGGAAGCTCGACCGGTTGGAAGCTTGTCGGAGACCTATCATACTATCAAACAATCATTATTATAGATTGATTGTCACTCGCGATAATTTTTAATATTTATAATTGATCGTAATTGAAACTAACTATTATCACGATGAAGGAAAACGTACCTATCGAACAGTAGTATAGTTTTAGCAAGACCGAATGTCGAACCCAAAGGAACTAAAAGTACTAGATTAACTTTCTTTTTATTATCTACCCTAAGAATAATGGGGGTTGTTTTATCTAAACTAACTAACTAACCTAAGAATGCACAGAAATTAAATTGGGGAAATACTTTTGGGAAAACTGATTAATTTAAACAATACCCAAGGAAGAATCCACCTAGACTTCACTTGTTAATTGACTCTGAACCAGACGATTTATTCACTTGACTTGATCCGTAGAAATCCCTGATTTATATTATTATCCCTATTCAAGACTAATAACGTCTAACCCTAGGTTGATTAATTGAAATCTCTTTCTAATTAAAACCCTTAGTGTTGCATTAACTCGATCTATGGATTCCCTTATTAGATTTGACTGTAATCCGACAGATTTATGTCGTCCTATCTCTAGGATTGCATGCAACTTCGCTTAATTATGAATGATCTACTCTTAGACAGAGACTATTCATCCTTTGAATAAGCACATCAATACTTGAATTAATACCCTGGAATATTCAAACAAGAGTTAAAAACATAATTAACAACAAATCAAGTATTTATCATATAGTTTAGAAAATATTAACAAGATCCGTCTTAGGTTTCATCCCCCTTAGGTATTTAGGGGATTTAGTTCATAACTATAAAAGAAAACATCTCAGAAGAATAATGACAAAACATAAAGAAAACCCAAAAACCCTGAAGGAAATTGAAGGGAGATCTTCAGTCTTGAAGGAGAATCCGGCTTCTGAGATGGATCAATCAGCTTTCTTCGGGTAATTCCTTACTTTCTACTCTGTGTGTCATCTTTAATCCTCTTCTAGGGTGTTTAAATAGACTTTCCAATGCTCCAAATAGCCCAAAAGTAGCCTTTTCCGAATAGAACTAGACTTGGGCTCGACAGGGCCATGGCCGTGTGCCATGCCCGTGTGCAATGGCTTCAAACCATGTTCAAGGCTGTTAAATAGACACGTGCGTGTGATCTACCCATGTGAGGAAGTCTAGGCCGTGTTGATTTCCCACGTCGGCCCATTTTCTCCATTTTTGGCCCGTTTCTCGTTCTTTTTACTTTCCTATGCTCACCTAAGTATAAGACATGAATTTAAAAGATTAAGAGCATCGAATTCCACAAATCTAATGATAATTCATCCAAAAATGTGCTAAGCATGGGATAAAAATATGTATAAATTACGACTTATCAAATACCTCCACACTTAAGCGTTTGCTTGTCCTCAAGAAAAATCCTCAATTCACCATTAAGAATTCATTTTTCTCAACTTATAATTCCTATCAATAATATTCAAAATAATCTATAAGCAATCATACATTGAGAATTCAACTAGAAGAATATTAAAGTTTCAAACATTCCAAGTTGAGCATTTTATCATGAAAAACATGGGTATCTCCCCTTATCTAAGTAACCACCTTTGATTCAAAATATCACAGAGTTTAACATCCTCACTAAAGATTCACTCAAATCACTTGAGGTGTTTAAGGACAGTAAATTTAGCACTCAACAGTCAATATGAAAAGTTATTACCATAGGCTTGTGTGAAAATCAAATCTCCACCACTATATATTGAGATGATACATCAATCAAAAGGTCTTTAGAGGGTTGTAACATGGCTTTGGTTACTGGGTGTGGTCACAAGCTGAAAGAAAAGGTTAGAATCGAGATTGAATTAAAAAATTACTTAACTAGAAAAATACTAAAACTTGACAAATTACATTCCTAATTGAGCTTTTCTTTATGGATAACATCGTTTAAACCCAAGCATTACATAATTTCATCATTTTTTTTAAGAACAAATCAAGTAACATAGAACTTTGCTAACTATCAAAATAGAACATAGCTAAGCAATTTATTCAAATCGAATCTCGACAAAATAAAGACCAAATTAATTTAGGGGATTTCAACAATAATGGGCTATGAGTTAATATTGGGGGTAAATCAATGAATGGTTTGTTAGGCTCAAGGGGGTTTACTAAGGGTTAATTATGAAGGTAGGCTTTTATGAAGTAAGTGGGTTAAACCTAAGTGCCTTTATCATTTTGATATAACAAATCAATGGTGTGGTCTTGCCATGCATAATCGAAGCAAGTTCTAGAATAACAATTCAATATTGACTTACTTATAGCAACAATAAAAGTGAGCATGAAAGAAATAATATATGCTCTAAAGGTTCAAGATCTCACAAAAATTATGGCTTTTTGATGTTAACCCTGTGAATTTCAACTCTAAGATAATACCTAAACTTGGGGAAATAGCCTAAAATTTTAATACTTCAAAAATCAACTTATCATGCTTGATTCTCTAATTACTTAAAGTTTTAACCATCAATGCATAAATACCTATGTCTTAATTCAAGATATATCAATCAAAATCATAAATTATTCAAAATTCATTCTAATAGTGGTATGAGTTATTCACAAGAGAATTAGACAAAATTCAAGAATTTTTCTGATAGTGATATAAATGACCCTCCACACTTAAGTTGTACATTGCCCTCAATGTACAAAGAAAAAGTTATTGGAAAATATAGATATAAGATTATAAGATAGTGAGAGAAGTGAAACTTCCTGAATGTTGAATGGATTCCGTGAATAGTAGTTATGGAAAGTGATCGATGAAGGCAAGGAGGAGGATACTCCGGTGGTGGTAGAGGTTGGGTTCCACAACCACAGTGTCCAACGAAGAGGTTATTGTGGTGGTCGGGCAGGACATGGCAGTCGTGGAGGACCTTTTCCAGTGGAGTTGTAAATTCCTAAGTAATAGTGAGCTTTGGAGCTCTTTATAACTGCGATAAAATCAATAATTCTTTAGGAATATAAAGAAGCATGATTACTTAGAAAGAAATAGCCAAAAATATAAAGTACTTAATAGAAATTATAAAGTCCTAAAGATGAAATAAAAATAGTCGTAAAGGAAAATAAAATTAAAAGAAAGTTAAACAAATAAATGTCAGAAAGTGAAGCAGCCGCAAGAACTGGACGATGAGTAGGTGATGGCTGAGATGGTGGAGGAACATTATCAGTATGTAGCATACTAGAGATGCCCTATGGGGACATCTGACCAATGAGAGTGATGGAGGATAATTACGCCGCCGTGTTGAGGAGGCAGAAGTACCTCACCAGGCGAGTCACATATGGGCCAATAGAGATGACCCCCTTCCTATGCCGCTCTATCTGATGGCGAATGGATAAGGCAATAAAGTAGGCAAGGTTGAATACGTACCCATGCGCCATACTCCATAAAAAGTAGGTGTCGTAAGTGTTGACGACGCCGGTGCTCTCTCGCCTTCCTGTCAAAGTGTGGGCTAAGATGGCGTATAAGTACCTCAAGGATGGGGCGAGAGCCAATACCTTAGAGTGGCTAGGATCATAGGTGGCTGAGATGGGGACTAAAGCATTCCAGCATCGTGAAGGAGAATAGTGGATGTGGTGATGGAGAGTGTCGAGGTCGTTCTCCTCTATGAACTCCTCCGTATATAGGCCCAATGCGATACCGAACTGGGGGACGCTTAACTGGCGGACTAAACCGTTGAGGTAGAACTGGACCGTTCCTGGATCATCGTAGTTGGTCATAACGGTCTGAAAATGGAATGTTGAGCAAAGTTCCAACGTGAGCTCGAGATACGTCGGCTCGACGATCTCGAAGAAGAGCCCCCATGGATCAGTCATTAGGAGGGCCCAGACCGCGACTGCAAGTTGAATCTATTCTAGGGTGGCCCAATCAATACATCGGCCCACTTTTAAGGGTCAGGCCCGTAGGATCTGAAATAGTTCCTCCTGATTGCCTGGTGGAAATTAGATGAAGGGGTGTCGAATTTCTAAATTGGGACTCGAAGAGGATAATGCTCCTTTCTGCTTTTTCGAGGTGGGGACGGTGGTTTTCTTGTCACGTGGATTTGACATGGTATGCCTGCGAAAACAATTCTAAAATTTAGTCGAAAGAATTAACAAAATAGGCAAATCTAAGTTTAGCTCAATCAAGCAACGAAGTAAGTAAAATGTGAATACCTAGTAAATATAGATATATATAACAATAGTTAAGCAGAGAAGACTATGACCCAATCAATGCAAAATAATTCCAATGTTAAAGACTAAATTGAGTATAGGTATGGATTAAATAACCAATTTTGACTAAGCAAATAATAATCTATAAACAAGTAAAGTACTAAATAGAATGTAATAATAATCAATAAAGATGAAAATAACTAAGTAAACACGAAGAAAAAGAGGGGAATCGATAATGGGTGGTGATGAGTCGGCTAGGGGCGACGGCGATGGCTTGGGGCATGTGCGTCAGGCTAACCACGGGCATGGAGGTAAGCCGTGTGGTGGCGGTGGAAGGGAGAAAAGGAAGGGGAAAGAAAGGGAAAAAAAAGGAGGGTGGTAGGAAAGAAAGGAAAAGAGAAAAAGAGAGGAGAAAGTGAAGAGAAAGGGAAGAAAAGAGAGGGGGAAAGTGAAAAGAGATAGGAAAGGGGGTGAAGGAAGGAAGAAAATGGAAGAAAATAGAGGAACTAGGGTGGCTGGTCGGTCGTCCACGGGCGTGGGGTAGGCGTGTACAGCGGCTAGGGTTAGTTTTGGGGAAGGGGATGATGAATAGTGAGTGGTTTATATAGATTTTGGGGCACACGGCCGTGGGGCACACCCGTGTGCCCTGATTTCAACCCATGTTTTTCGTGATTTTTGAATTTGGGTGCATCTGAAATTTGCCCCACGCCCGTGTTCTCTAGGCGTGTTGGTGCACACGGCCGTGTCACATAGCCGTATGTTGCATTGTTCACTTTTCCCACGCCTATGTATGTATGCGCACACCAGTGTTAATTTGACAGGATCGGCCATGGTTGGAGACCACGGGCGTGCCGCATGCCCGTGTTGATTCCTCAGTTCCTACCACGTCTTAGAGGCATGGGCGTGTCCCACGCCCGTGTCGAATTGGCAGGATTGACCACGACCATGTCACACGGTCGTGACAACGTATCGCATCCCGTGTCTGATGAAAATTTTGCTCTATTTTCACATGGCCTAAGGCACGCCCGTGTGCCTGGCCGTGTGGGTTTGGAAGACCTATATTCAAGAGATCAGTTAGTGGGTTAGATGTTAAACACTAGAATTTAAAGAAGTTAATACTGTTAGTGCTCGGGTTGCCTCTTGAGAAGCACTTATTTATAGTCTAAGCTTGACTTACCTTGATTTCACACGGTCATGGTGGTTTGAGGAGTTTACACTCCTCATTCCTGCTATCAGTTTTGTCAAAATAAGGTTTTAAACGATTACTATTTACCTTAAAAGTGTCTTATGAAAATTTTGCTCTGTTTTCACACGGTCTAAGGCACGCCCGTGTGCCTGGCCGTGTGGGTTTGGAAGACCTGTATTCAAGAGCTCAGTTAGTGGGTTAGATGTTAAACACTAGAATTTAAAGAAATTAATACCGTTAGTGCTCGGGTTACCTCTCGAGAAGTGCTTATTTATAGTCTAAGCTCGACTTACCTTCATTTTACGCAGTCATGGTGGTTCGAAGAGTTTACACTCCTCATTCCTGCTATCAATTTTTTTCAAAATAAGGTTTTAAACAAGTACTATTTACCTTAAAAGTGTCAAATTTGGAATGAGTTACCTCGATCGTACCGTATGGAAAGATGTTAAGTTCCATAAAAGGGATTGCACCATTCGGTTCAGAAGTGGCAATACGAGGGTCTGCTGCATCTAATAGTACCTTGTCTCCAACCTTAAGTTGATTTGGTGAAAAATTGAGTTCGTCATGGTTTGGTTTCGGTTTATCATGTTTTCTCGATTTTTGTGTCTACCATTCATCTAGTTCCTCGATCTGTAGCCTTCGTTCTTCATAGATAGGTCCTTTGTTGTTACGTAAACATGGCTCATTTACGCTCTTCGAGCGTATTTCCTGCAAAGAAGGTTGCACCACATGATCAGTATCAGTAGCATGATTTATACTACCACCCTCATTACTCGAATTACGAGCTTGAAGAGTGATTGTTTCATCACCCACGCGAAGTGTGAGTTCACCTGTACCAACATCAATAATGGTTCTAGCAGTTGCTAAAAAGGGCCTTCCTAAAATTAAAGGCACGTCACTGTCCTCTTCTATATCTAGAACAAAAAAATCAACTAGGAATATAAATTTATTGATTTTTACTAGTACATCTTCAATGATACCCCTAGGAAATCTAATGATTTTATTTGCCAATTGAATGCTCATCCTAGTTTGTTTGGGTTTCCCAAGACCTAGTTGTTTAAATATTTTATAGGGCATGACATTAATACTAGCCCCTAAATCAGCCAAAGCATTTTTAACGGTTAAACTACCAATTAAACAAGGAATCGTAAACTCCCTCGGTCTTTCAACTTGTTGGGTAGCTTATTCTGTAGAATGGCTGAGCAAACTGTGTTCAATTCCACATGCGATGCCTCATCCAACTTTCGTTTATTTGCTAAAATCTCCTTTAAAAATGTCATTGCGTTCGGCATCTACGAGAGAGCTTTAATAAATGGTAAGTTAATATGTAAATTCTTTAGCAGTTTAAGGAATTTACCAAATTATTCGTCAGTGCGGTCTTTCCTTGTCACATTGGGGTATGGTACTCGAGGTTTGTATTCTTCACTTACCAGTTTTTGCTTACTGTGGTCTACCTCACTTTTACCTTTACTTACCACAATTTCTTGCATCGGTTCTGGTTTAGTTTCAACTACCCCTTCTTCATCTCGTACGTTAATTGCATTAAGTTGTTCCCTTAGGTTAGGTTCAGTATTACTTGGCAAGCTTCCTTGTGATCATTCAGAAATTAATTTGGCAATCTGACATTTGTTGATTTTTAAGTGTTGTCTCGGTATTCTAGAAACGAGTTTCTGACACCGAGATTAATTTTGTTAGCATCTCTTCAAGGTTCGACTTCTTTTCCTACTGGTAAGGTGGTTTTTGAAAACCCAGAGGATTTTTTGGCCTTTGATTTCCTTGGCCACCCCACGAGAAATTGGGGTGGTTCCTCCAACCTGCATTATAAGTGTTACTATATGGGTTATTTTGAGGTTTAGAGTTATTATTACCTATATAGTGGGCTTGTTCCTCCTCAGTGCCAAGGTTGGAATATTGATATTCTGTGTGTACTCCTCCTCCAGTTGAATCACACCTCATCACTGGATGTACCCAAGTAAACCATCAATCTTTTTATTCAAGAGTTCTACCTGATTTGACAGCATAGTAACTGAGTCGACGTTATAAACGCCTGCTGCTTTGGTCGGCTTAGTCCTCATGACTTGCCACTGATAGTTATTCAGTGACATTTCTTCAATAAATTCATAAGCCTCTTCAGGTGTTTTGTTGTTGATGGTTCCGCTAGCGGCTGTATCAATTATCTGTCTCGCCGAGGGGTTCACACCATTGTAAAACGTTTGAACTTGTAGCCACAGAGGTAACCCATGGTGACGGCACCTTCGTAGTAGGTCCTTGTATCTCTCCCATGCATCGTAGAGGGTTTCTAAATCCATCTGCACAAAAGAAAATATATCATTCCTTAGTTTAGCTGTTTTAGCAGGTGTAAAGTATTTAAGTAGAAACTTTTCGATCATTTGTTCCCAAGTAGTGATTGACCCTCGTGGTAACGAGTTCGACCACTGTTTAGCTTTACTCCTCAGTGAAAAGGGAAATAACCGAAGGCAAATGGCATCATCAGAAACGCCATTGATCTTAAATGTGTTGTAGAGTTCCAGAAAATTTGCCAAATGAGTATTTGGGTTTTCATCCTGCAAACCATCAAACTGAACAAACTGTTGTATCATTTGAATTGTGTTAGGTTTCAGTTCAAAATTATTTGTAGCAATAACAGGCCTAACTATACTCGATTCAGTTCCTGTTAAAGTAAGTTTAGCATAATCATACATAGTACGAGGAGCAGGATTCTAATTTACTGGGTCTGCAGTAATCGCAGGAGGTAGCGGATTATTCTGATTATCAGCCATCTCCTGGTTGTAGTTGGAGTATCTTCCTCTTACCCTTCCTCTATGTATTGTAAGCTTCTCCTAATTTCTCTTTGGTTTCTGCGAGCTGTGCATTTGATCTCACTATCAAAAAGTAATGGTCCCGACGGGTTTCTTCTAGTCATAAACTATGAAAACCTGCCAGAAGAAAATAAAAGAAAATTTATTAAATAAAAATAAAAATAAGAAATAATGACTAAATTAATAAAAATTGAATGTTCCTAATATCTTAGTTCCCCGATAACGGCTGTAACAGCCTAATTTTCAGTAGTGTCGAAAATAGTGATTCGAGATCACTAAATCTGATGAGCGAGTTGAAAATTTAATAAATTAATACCTATGAGTCAAGTGTGATTATAGAAGTATTTTTTTTAATTAGTGAATTTTGTGATTTAAAAGAATTAATTAGGTAAATCGGGTTGAAAACGAGGTATCGAGACCTCAAATTTATAAAATGAGCCATAAATATTTTTATAAATATTTACGGAGTGCTATTAAGTTAGTATTAAAGTTTCGTTAGAAAATTTTAACGTTTGATTAGTCAATTTATTAAAAAGGACTAAATTGAAAATAGTGCAAAATTTGGTAAAGTGATTAAATAGTTTAAGTGACTAATAAGGAGGGATTTAAAAGGAAAATAGACCAAAATCATATGGGCTGGACGGTTTGGGCAAGAAAATCAGCAAAAAGACAAGGAGAAACAAGGGCAAAATTAGAAATTTTGCAAATTAAACATATAAAATAAAGACAAAATTAAAAAATCTAGAGATATCATCATTTTTCTTCAGCAAAAACGCCATGGGAGCTCTGGAAGTTGCTGGTTTTTCATATTTTGACATATGTGAGTTCAATTTTTACTTTTTCTTAGTAATTTTTATGTTTTTGTGACTTTTACAATTAGGTCCAACTATCTAATTCATTAGTTTTTGATTTTATGGGTGACTTTAAAAGTTACCATGAATAATTGCCGTATGATTATGGTGAATTATTATGGAATTGAAGTTCTTATTTTTATTATATGATGATTTTATTAAGTAATTTTGATAGAAATCGATTTTAGGACCTAATTGTGAAAAAGTTGTGAATTAAGGTTTGGTGCTGAAATTATGATTCTCAAAGGTTTGTAGTAGCTTAGAATGAATAAATGAAGTGTTAATTGAGAAAAGTTAGTTCAATTGAGAGGCTAATTGAATAGGGACGAAATTGCTATTTATTAAAAGCTTAGGGGAAAAATGGTAATAAACAGCTTGCACTAAAATAATTTTGGACAGAAGCAGTAGGCTAACTTTGAAAAATCACCATAAATTGTATAAATTGAATTAGAAGATTAACAAAGCATGAAATTAAAGCTTATTGAGTCTAGTTTCTCATAGAAGAAATGTGTAAGCAATGGATTTGTAAATCATGATATATAATGAATTTTGTGAGACAAGGTCAGAATGAATTCAGGTTCCCCTGTTCTGAATTTGAAAAATCATAAAAAATTTAATAAAAATAATTAGGGGCTTAAATTTATATGTATAGAATCCTGAATGAGTCTATTTTCAATAGAAACAAACAGAAACATCATTCAAATCCTGTATGAAGAGATAATTAATTTTTAGTGAAGAAGGGTCAGAACTATCAGACAGCAGAATAGGAGTGACTTTAAAGAATAAACTGTACTTATTGGCTAAACCAAAATTCTAAAAATTTTATGATAAGAAGATATGTGAGTCTAGTTTCTAGAAAAATTAGTGGATCTTAATTTGGAGTTCCGTAGCTCCAAATATAAATAATTTAGTGACTATGACTCGGGTGGATAGCTTGAATATTCACATAAGTAATTACTGAAAATTATGGATAAGGTAGTACAAATGTGTTATTTATACCAAGGATGTGGATGGAGAGAAGGAGGAGGAAAAATATATGAATGACTTGTGTATAAATTGATTACATGCCTAATTATAAACAATAAATATTTAATTAGTAATGATATAATGTGTAACACCCTGATTTTGGGCCTAGTCAGAATAGTGATGTCGGGACCACAAATTTGAGATAGAAATAATTATTTTATAATTATTTTGAGGTTTATGATATGATTGCATGATTGTGTGAAAATTTCGTGAAGAAATTCAATGCATAAAGTGCTTAATTTAAAGTTAGGGACTAAATTGAATAAGTTGCAAAACTTGCATTCTAGAAGTTTTTAGTATGAAATTGCATTGAAATATTAATTAGGAGGTCTTAAATAGCAATTTGACCAATTTTAACTTCATGGACAAAATTAGGACATTGAAGGAATTTTTGAAAGTTTAGTAGTAAGGGCATTTTGGTCATTTAGGGGTAAAATGAATTAAAATACAAAATTAAAAGCCAATTTTGCTCATCTTCTTCATGGAGGCCGAAATTAGCATGGGGGAGGCCATGGCTAGGGTTTTCAAGCTTTCCAAGCTCAATAGTAAGTGATTCCAAGCCCCGTTTTTAATGTTCTTTACGTTTTTGGAATCCCGGTAGCTTGATTAAGCTTATTCTAGCAATAATTTAAGCTAGGGTTCATATTTGGAAAAATACCCATAGGTGAAATTCGTGTATTTTGATGTTTTATGATAGAATATGAGGTTTTAAATTATGTTAAACAACTTGTGCTACTCGGTTTTAAGTGAAAACGAGTAAAACTAAGATAATCTGTAGAAAATACTTATTGTTCATAACTATATGTTAGAGTGAGAATTTGATGTTGTTGTAGAAGAGAAAAATGTTCAGAATGTCATAAAACATAGGAATAAGGGCTGAAATTAAATTTTCGAGTCTTGGGGCAAAAGTGCAAATATGCAAAAGTTTAGGGGTCAAAATGCAAATTTGTAAAAATATGATTTTTGGACCCGTATGAATAATGTGACTAATTATTAGGCTAAATGTGATATTATAGATGAAGGAAATCGAGATTCGGGCTTAAATCGGGAAAATACAAGGTTATGGATTAAAATAGTAAATTGTCGTTTCTGAATCGAGGTAAGTTCATGTGTTAATTAATGCAATACCGTGCATGAATTGTAATTCTCTATTGATATGGCATAAATTGTATGATTTAATATGTTTAAGAGAAGTTGATGGATGGTATGTATGATATAAAAAAAAATGTAATGCTAGTTGTGTCATGTGAAATTGAATGGAATTATTGTTACAAGAATTGAGTGTTAAATTACTATTAACTAGGTTGTATGAATTGTTGCACAGTTGTACCTGATGAGATTTTGATAAGTTTGTACGTAAATAATTTATCGATTTATTTTATTTTATTTTATTATATTTTGTTATCATATGAAATGTGGCTACCTATAGATTGACTATTTGCTGTAAATTGAAAATTGAAAAAGGACTATGAATAAATTTGTAACATATTGGAAATATGTTTGTTGGTAATTACTTGATTGGTGAAATTGTTAGAAAAGAGAGAGAAATCTCGGTTGAACCTTCGGAAAGATTGGATGATACAGATGGTATGTAGCTAGGTCACATGTATGGTCTTGAGTGCACATCATGTGTACAAGAGAGCTACGAGATATTATGATGTAGCTAGGTCACATGGGTGATACTATGTGTACACCATGTAGACAAGAGAGCTACGGGATATATGTAGCTAGGTCGCATGCGTGGTTCCGTGTGAAGGACACCATGTAGACAAGAGAGCTACGAGATAAATCGGCTAGGTCACATGGGTGATACTAAGTGTTCACCATGTGTACAAGAGAGCCGAACTTTATGATGGGTGGAGCTATTTGCGAAACCACCAAGTATCGAGGATTGATCCGAAGTGTTCAACAGAGACTTATTATGTACTGCTTTGTGAGTTTTGTGATGAATAAGTGCAGGAATTTGGTTATGTGAATAATGTGTTCATTAAGTGATCGGGTTGTGGTAAGGTTATAAACAATTAAGTTATACATGAGGATGATTTTATGGTGACCTTGTAATCATAGGCCTATACTTGTGATGTATGAAATGTGGTGAAAATGATTTGTGATATGTATGTTAAAATGAGGTTAATACAAAGAAAGTGTGAAAGAGTGAATTAGCAATAAAATTGTCTTGGACAGCAGCAGTTGCGTGACTTTGAAAATTCACTAAAAATTGTGGAAGTTGAATAAAAATGCAAATGATACATGAAAATAAATCTTAATGAGTATATTTTCACATGAAAGAAACAGGGGAAGCAAAAGAATTCTATATTGTGTGATATTTGAATTATTATGAAATAGGGTCTGAATGAATTCGAGATCCCCTGTTCTGACTTTAGAAATTCATCATAAATTGTACAAAACTTATTAAGAGTAATACCTTACATGCATGGATTCCTTATTGAGTCTATTTTTAAGGGAAACAAACGGCATGGTCGTTGGAATTCTGTACAGAGAGAAATTTGGTTCGTAGTACACAGAGGACAGAGTAGTCATACTCTGAAACAGGGGAGAATTTAACTAATAAACTGTACTAATTGGCCAAACCAAAAATTCTGAAAATTTTATGGGAGAAAGATATGTGAATCTAGTTTCAAATAAAATTAACGAAACTAAAGTTGGAGTTTTGTAGCTTCAGATATGAATGATTTAGTAACTGTAACTCAATAACACAGCTTAACCTGAATATATGTAATTGTACAATTATAGTGTTTTATCTTGAAAAGCATGGTAGTAATTGCTTATTATTTTCATATGAACTTACTAAGCGTAAAGCTTACCCATCCTCTCCATTTCTTTAGTATTGATAGGTCGGCTCGGGTTGGAGATCATCGGAGGTAAAATCACACTATCAAACTATCATTTTGGGAGAATTAATTCAAATATTGGAAATATCAAGTGAGTGGCATGTATAGGAAGTTGGTTTGTAATATGTATTTTTATTATGATTTTGATCGCACGTATCGATCTGCATTGAGTTATTGTATATGATTATGAGATGTGGTCCTTATCCATTATGGTTTATAAGTTTAATTAATCATGCTACGTCATATGTTTTGATGTAATGATATAGTTAGCTTTGTTTGTTATGCATGTGTTCAAAAGTTTTAAATTAAATGAAATTTTATGGCCCGATTTTTGTCTATGTGTTGTTAAATCCGGTAATGCCTCGCACTACTCTTTCGGCCTTGGATACGGGTAAGGGGTGTTACATTTAGTGGTATCGAGCTATGGTTTAGTCGGTTCTCGGACTAACCTAGCATGTGAAAAAGTCTAGCTATATATATGTCACGGATCTATGATAGTGTGATGTCTTCCGACGCGTATGAGGACCGTCTTGTTTAGACAGAGGTACTCTCCAACCGAGCTGCACCGAACATGTTTAACGTGATGCAAAGGTAATTGAGTAAATTACGATTATAATAAGTTTAGATTCGAGAAGGTATGAATAAAGGTTTATAATATTTTAATACGAATAAAAATGTCATTGTCCTGGTTGGACGTTGAATGTTGATGAATGACAATGATATTTTTTTTTATGAGATAAAGGATTATAATGAAATGAACTTATCTATGTTAAATTGTTTGGACTGAATTATATGATTGTAATGATATGTACATGATGATGCATGAAATGAAAGTTGTAATTGTGGTACAAGTATCTATGGTTGTTTGGCCTTATATGATGTCATGAGCATGACTTAATTTAATTAAATGAATCGATAAGTAAAGCTATCTAGAAAACATAGAATGTATGCATAAGTATATTGTCTAAATGGGACAATAGGAAAAATTTGTGTAAGCCAACATGAATGTTGCATTGCTCAAATGAATGACATGATTTTGATGATGTTGCTATGATGATGGAAATTGTGTCATATGTGTATGTATAAGAAAGACGAGTTAGAGGCCCTATAACCCCTCCCTCTTATAGAAGTGGTGCTTATGATTGAATTTCATGAGATCCATACTGAATAAGTTTCCGCTTGAAAATTTAAAGAGAGTTCAGTGATAGAATAATTATAAGTATAATTAGAGATTAAGAATGAATTGATAAGTAAAGACATAAGTGATAAAAGATCGAGTCTCAATCGATATGGTGGATTACTTCTCTCAAATAAGTCAATTATAATTAATGACTTCAATTGAGATATTTTGGTTACTTGAACTAATGCAATTGAGATGGTTTTAGTTAGCGTAATGAATGAACAGTAAAAGATTACTGGAAATGTCATTCACTGATGATTAAGATCGACTCGAGTGTTCAATCAGTGTGAATTATTTATTTGAAATATTTCATGTGACAATTATGTCAGGATTATTTTTCTCAAGTCCGATAATAGAATTTCATTTCATGCGGATAAAAGGAAAATATTCTGAACGAGAAGTGTATATCTCTTAAAAAAATTATATGAGTAAAAACCACTACGAATGATGAGGTTTTCATTTCGTGAAAGCTGAAAAGTTTATTACATGTTGGTAAAGTTTGAACAGATGAGAATATTGTTAATCGAATATCTCGAAATGGGACTAGTCTCAGTATTGAGTAAAGACTTCCGATTTTTTTAGTAATGTACTGTTGTATGAATTGTGATGTGTTTCAAGACAATAAGGTAATGTGATAGTATAGAGCATTCGATGCCACAGAGAATCTAAATTGTTAATGGGGTTAAAGTGAGCATCGAAATCTACTGTAATTATCTTTGCCGGATTGATATTAGGATGGAAATGAGAAATTAAAGAGATGTATTGGAAGCACTGCCCTGAGTTAAGGTACTTTATTATTGAGTATGAGATTGAGGAATCTAAGTGAAGACCACTTTTTCGGTAAGATTTTCGGGGACGAAAATCCCTAAAGGGGGGGAGAGTTGTAACACCCTGATTTTGGGCCTAGTCGAAATAGTGATGTCGGGACCACAAATTCGAGATAGAAATAATTATTTTATGATTATTTTGAGGTCTATGATATGATTGCATGATTGTGTGAAAATTTCGTGAAGAAATTCAATGCATAAAGTGCTTAATTTAAAGTTAGGGACTAAATTGAATAAGTTGCAAAACTTGCATTCTAGAAGTTTTTAGTATGAAATTGCATTGAAATATTAATTAGGAGGTCTTAAATAGAAATTTGACCAATTTTAAGTTCATGGACAAAATTAGGACATGGAAGGAATTTTTGAAAGTTTAGTAGTAAGGGCATTTTGGTCATTTAGGGGTAAAATGAATTAAAATACAAAATTAAAAGCCAATTTTGCTCATCTTCTTCATGGAGGCCGAAATTAGCATGGGGGAGGCCATGGCTAGGGTTTTCAAGCTTTCCAAGCTCAATAGTAAGTGATTCCAAGCCCCGCTTTAATGTTCTTTACGTTTTTGAATCCCTAGCTTGATTAAGCTTATTCTAGCAATAATTTAAGCTAGGGTTCATATTTGGAAAAATACCCATAGGTGAAATTTGTGTATTTTGATGTTTTATGATAGAATATGAGGTTTTAAATTATGTTAAACAACTTGTGCTACTCGGTTTTAAGTGAAAACGAGTAAAACTAAGATAATCGGTAAAAATACTTATTGTTCATAACTATATGTTAGAGTGAGAATTTGATGTTGTTGTAGAAGAGAAAAATGTTCAGCATGTCATAAAACATAGGAATAAGGGCTGAAATTAAATTTTCGAGTCTTGGGGCAAATGTGCAAATATGCAAAAGTTTAGGGGTCAAAATGCAAATTTGTAAAAATATGATTTTGGACCAGTATGAATAATGTGACTAATTATTAGGCTAAATGTGATATTATAGATGAAGGAAATCGAGATTCGGGCTTAAATCGGGAAAATACAAGGTTATGGATTAAAATAGTAAATTGCCGTTTCTGAATCGAGGTAAGTTCGTGTGTTAATAATAATGCAATACCGTGCATGAATTGTAATTCTCTATTGATATGGCATAAATTGTATGATTTAATATGTTTAAGAGAAGTTGATGGATGGTATGTATGATATAAAAAAAAAATGTAATGCTAGTTGTGTCATGTGAAATTGAATGGAATTATTGTTACAAGAATTGAGTGTTAAATTACTATTAATCTGGTTGTATGAATTGTTGCACTGATTTGTACCTGATGAGATTTTGATAAGTTTGTACGTAAATAATTTATCGATTTATTTTATTTTATTTTATTATATTTTGTTATCATATGAAATGTGGCTACCTATAGATTGACTATTTGCTGTAAATTGAAAATTGAAAAAGGACTATGAATAAATTTGTAACATATTGGAAATATGTTTGTTGGTAATTACTTGATTGGTGAAATTGTTAGAAAAGAGAGAGAAATCCGGTTGAACCTTCTGAAAGATTGGATGATACAGATGGTATTTAGCTAGGTCACATGTATGGTGCTTTGAGTGCACATCATGTGTACAAGAGAGCTACGAGATATTATGATGTAGCTAGGTCACATGGGTGATACTATGTGTACACCATGTAGACAAGAGAGCTACGGGATATATGTAGCTAGGTCACATGCGTGGTTCCAGTGAAGGACACCATGTAGACAAGAGAGCTACGAGATAAATCGGCTAGGTCACATGGGTGATACTAAGTGTTCACCATGTGTACAAGAGAGCCGAACTTTATGATGGGTGGAGCTATTTGCGAAAACCACCAAGTATCGAGGATTGATCCGAAGTGTTCAACGGAGACTTATTATGTACTTGCTTTGTGAGTTTTGTGATGAATAAGTGCAGGAATTTGGTTATGTGAATAATGTGTTCATTAAGTGATCGGGTTGTGGTAAGGTTATAAACAATTAAGTTATACATGAGGATGATTTTATGGTGACCTTGTAATCATGGGCCTATACTTGTGATGTATGAAATGTGGTGAAAATGATTTGTGATATGTATGTTAAAATGAGGTTAATACAAAGAAAGTGTGAAAGAGTGAATTAGCAATAAAATTGTCTTGGACAGCAGCAGTTGCGTGACTTTGAAAATTCACTAAAAATTGTGGAAGTTGAATAAAAATGAAAATGATATATGAAAATAAAGCTTAATGAGTCTATTTTCACATGAAAGAAACAGGGGAAGCAAAAGAATTCTATATTGTGTGATATTTGAATTATTATGAAATAGGGTCTGAATGAATTCGAGATCCCCTATTCTGACTTTAGAAATTCATCATAAATTGTACAAAACTTATTAAGAGTAATACCTTACATTCATGGATTCCTTATTGAGTCTATTTTTAAGGGAAACAAACGGCATGGTCGTTGGAATTCTGTACAGAGAGAAATTTGGTTTGTAGTACACAGAGGTCAGAGTAGTCATACTCTGAAACAGGGGAGAATTTAACTAATAAACTGTACTAATTGGCCAAACCAAAAATTCTGAAAATTTTATGGGAGAAAGATATGTGAATCTAGTTTCAAATAAAATTAACGAAACTAAAGTTGGAGTTTTGTAGCTTCAGATATGAATGATTTAGTAACTGTAACTCAATAACACAGCTTAACTTTGAATATATGTAATTGTACAATTATAGTGTTTTATCTTGAAAAGCATGGTAGTAATTGCTTATTATTTTCATATGAACTTACTAAGCGTAAAGCTTACCCATCCTCTCCATTTCTTTAGTATTGATAGGTCGGCTCAGGGTTGGAGATCATCGGAGGTAAAATCACACTATCAAACTATCATTTTGGGAGAATTAATTCAAATATTGGAAATATCAAGTGAGTGGCATGTATAGGAAGTTGGTTTGTAATATGTATTTTTATTATGATTTTGATCGCACGTATCAGTCTGCATTGAGTTATTGTATATGATTATGAGATGTGGTCCTTATCCATTATGGTTTATAAGTTTAATTAATCATGCTACGTCATATGTTTTGATGTAATGATATAGTTAGCTTTGTTTGTTATGCATGTGTTCGAAAAGTTTTAAATTAAATGAAATTTTATGGCCCAGTTTTTGTCTATGTGTTGTTAAGTCTGGTAATGCCTCGTACTCTGTTCCGGCCTTGGATACGGGTAAGGGGTGTTACATAATGTTTTATTTCATATGTTCATTATTAAATTGTAAATATTGAAAAAGTATGAAAATTGAACTAAATGTTCAAATTGAGTGGAACGCAGGGTTGAGTACTTTCGTTTAGTGGCTAAAACGAATTGACGGAAAAGACCATGGTTGGACCATGGCAACATGTGATATGTGATTTCCGTATAAGACCAGAGCTGGGTTATGGCATCGGAGAGATGTGATTATGTGCTTCCGTATAAGACCATATCTGGGATATGGCATCGGTGTGATATGTGCTACTGTATAAGACCATATTTGGGATATGGCATCAGTGTGATATGTGATTACGTGTAAGACCATAGCTGGGCTATGGCATCGATATGTGAATATGTGTAAGACCATAGCTGGGCTATGGCATCATTATGTGAAGATGTGTAAGACCATAGTTGAACTATGGCATCGAGAAAACGAAGTACTCAATTCCGTAAGACGTTCACTAATTTGACAAAGTGTGGTAAGTGAAAGAGTTTATGGATTTAAAAGATAAATTTGTAGTGAACATGAAATTGAGCTCAGTTAAATGATTTCATCAATTAGATATTATGTATGGCAGGATGTGTTAGCGAATTACATGTTTATTAAATTGATATTTGAAGTTCGATAAGTGACATGTGATCATGTGTAAGACCATAGTTACACTATGGCAACAAGGAAACGACATACTCAATTTCGTAAGACGTTCGCTAATTTGATAAAAAGGTGATAAATGGCATATGAAGTAAAGTGATAGTATTTAAGTAGTTAATGATATTGAGCTCACTTATATACATTTGTTAATCGAGATTGTGATCGACAAGAAGAGATAGCGAATTATATGCTTATGAATTGTTATAAGTTTTTACCTGAAATACAAGAAAATAATGGTTATTGATATATGAAAGCATGAGATTATGACATATGAATTATGAATATGGAATATGTTTGATAAATGTGTTCATTCATAATTATGGAATTATGTACCTCATGTGTACTATTTGCATAAATATGATATTTCAAACACTTTGGTGAGTAAAACTCAAATATGAAATAGTATTAAATCAAGACAAGTTGATATGAAAATATATTTAAATTACAAAGATATGGCTGATATATGTTATGATTACATAACATGAAATTGTGTACATAAAAATGAGAAACAGAATGTTCAAGTTTAGGCACACGGCCTAGCAACACGGGCGTGTGCTCAGGCCGGGTGACTCAAGTTTCTTCCTGAATGCAAGTCAGAGAGCTCCACGGGCTTGGGTCATGGGCGTGTGTGACCACACGGCCTACCCACATAGGAGTGTCCCTAGTCACACGGGCGTGTGACCCTTATACGTGAGAAAAATTTTAAAAGTTATGAAAAATTTTCCTGAGAATCCAGTTTAGTCCAGACCTGATCTTAATGCACTATTTGAACCTCAAAGGTTCGTTAAAGGAATGTTTATAATCAATCTCAATATTTGAACGATAAATGATTTAAATGATCTGTAAGTGTTCTATACTCCTTGGTAATGCCTTGTAACCCTATTTCGGCAACAGATACGGGTCGGGGGTGTTACAACGGCGCCAAAAACTTGATTGTCACTCGAGATAAGTTTTAATATTTATAATTGATCGTACTTGAAACTAACTATTATCACGATGAAGGCAAGCGTACCTATCGAACAGTAGTATAGTTTTAGCAAGACCGAGTGTCGAACCCAAAGGAACTAAAAGTACTAGTATTAACTTTCTTTTTATTATCTAGCCTAAGAATAATGGGGGTTGTTTTATCTAAACTAATTAACTAACCTAAGAATGCACAGAAAGTAAATTGGGGAAATACTTTTGGGAAAACTGATTGATTTAAACAATACCTAAGGAAGAATCCACCTAGACTTCACTTGTTAATTGACTCTGAACCAGACGATTTATTCACTTGACTTGATCCGTAGAAATCCCTGATTTATATTATTATCCCTATTCAAGACTAATAACGTCTAACCCTAGGTTGATTAATTAAAATCTCTTTCTAATTAAAACCCCTAGTGTTGCATTAACTCGATCTATGGATTCCCTTATTAGATTTGACTCTAATCCGGCAGATTTATGTCGTCCTATCTCTAGGATTGCATTCAACTCCACTTAATTATGAATGATCTACTCTTAGACAGGGACTATTCATTCTTAGAATAAGCACATCAAAACTTGAATTAATATCCTGGAATATTCAAACAAGAGTTAAAAACATAATTAAGAACAAATCAAGTATTTATCATATAGTTCAGAAAATATTAACAAGATCCATCTTAGGTTTCATCCCCCTTAGGTATTTAGGGGATTTAGTTCATAACTATAAAAGAAAACATCTCAGAAGAATAATGACAAAACATAAAGAAAACCCAAAAACCCCTGATGGAAATTGAAGGGAGATCTTCAGTCCTAAAGGAGAATCTGGCTTCTGAGATGGATCAATCAGCTTTCTTCGAGTAATTCCTTGCTTCCTACTCTGTGTGTCATCTTTAATTTTCCTCTAAGGTGTTTAAATAGACTTTCCAAGGCTCTAAATAGCCCAAAAGTAGCCTTTTCTGAATAGAACTAGACTTGGGCTCGACAGGCCACGGCCGTGTGCCATGCCCGTGTGCAATGGCTTCAAATCGTGTTTATAGCTATTAAATAGACACTAGTGTTTGATCTACCATGTGAGGAAGTCCAAGCCGTGTTAATTTCCCATGTTGGCCCATTTTCTCCGTTTTTGGCCCGTTTCTCGTTCTTTTTACTTTCCTATGCTCACCTAAGTATAAGACATGAGTTTAAAAGATTAGGAGCATCAAATTCCACAAATCTAATGATAATTCATCCAAAAAATGTGCTAAGCATGGGATAAAAATATGTATAAATTACGACTTATCATAGATTTTGTGTATTTTGTCCAAGGTTAATAAAGACATGTATAGGATCTTTGTAATGTATGTTTTGGTATGTTTAAGCTTTTGAAGTTATGTGGGTTTGGTGCACTTTAATGCCTTACCAAGTTATGTCATATTGGTCACTTTTAAGTGCTATTAATTAAGGTTCTTTTGGTATGTTTCAATGGCTTGCAAATGGTAATGTATGGAAGTTAAGTGAACTAGGTTGTATGTTTGAGATATGGTCAAATTGCTTTGGTTTGATTCATAATGTTGATACAATTGTGGTACCTTTGAATGAAATATTGGTTAGGTGATTTAGGATGTTTGAAATGACATTTTTATGTTTGTTTGAATGATGTTTGAATCCCTTGAATGTGTGCCCAAATGGTTTGAATGATTAGGTATGAATTGGACTTGAAATGACTTGATTTTAAGTAAATTTTTGGGTTCACAAGGCCTGGGACATGGGCTGTCACACGGCCATGTGACATACAAGGTCGTGTGTCATTTGTAAAATATCAATGTTTCAAGTCAGTGAGTTACATGGCCTGACACACGACCGTGTATGGAATCTTAGAGAGTTACACGGGTGAGGACACGTTCGTGTGTCCCTTGTTTGAATGTTACACGGCTTGGGCTATATCACATGGTCGTGTGACCCATGTTTTCACGTTTTTGCAACTTTTTCCCAAATCTTTTATTTTAATTCAAATTAGTCCTGAATTGTTTCTAAGCTATTTTTAAGGCCTCGAAGGCTCGATTTAGGGCCAAAGTGTATATGATTGATTGGTTTTAATAAGTTTAATTTATTGAATGTTTTAATGTTAAATATTTTTCAATTGAATGGTAATGCTCTGTAATCCTAATCTGACAACAGACACGGGATAGGAGTGTTACTAATTCGTTATCTCATTATATTTATAGTCATTTTAACCATATCAAACTTCTACTAAATATAAATTACAGCCATTTGATTAGCATGTGAAAATTTTCAAAATTAACTTCTGTTAAATCAAAATAACCATTTAAAATTCTGCTAAATCTAAATTACAACCAAACAATCAAACCAATACATTGAACAGAAGACAAATTTAACCATATCAAAATAAAATTGCAAATACCCAAATCTAGTTTCTCAATTTACATTCGAAAGACTAGGTTTTTTTAAGAAACAACTAGCAAAAATTGTAAACTTCCAGATTGTTTACCTGCAAAATAAAAGCAAAATTACAAATTAATATAATTCTAGAATAAGCAACAAGTTAGTTGCGAAATTTTTACAGATTAAGAAGTCATACAAAAAAAAAAACAATGAAGCAATTGTTTGAGGGAAGCAAACAACAAGCCAAAACCATATTTAAATTGCCAAATTCGGAAACATAAATTCAGTGGGAAACAAAAAAATAAATAAATCTTGAAACAAATCAATTTTTTTCTAAAAATCTTGAATTTTTTTTTTTTAATTTGGGAAAAAGATAACATTGTCAGACTAATGAAAATCCATGGGGAAACAAAAAGAAAATGACGTGCTAAAATCTAAAAGCTAAAAAAGAAAAAAATATTTCTACAATTTTTTTGGTTCATATGGGAAACGAAAAAAAAAGTTAGTAGAGTAAAAGTCGGGGAAAAAGAAAGTAAAAAATAAATAAATTTATTTTTAAAATCTTCACATTTCTTTGTTAATATGGGGGAAAAAAAGATCATATCCAAATTAAGCCAAATTCGGGGAAACAAAAAGTCCAAAAAAAGAAAAATCTTTCAAAGAGAGATGAAGATGTTTTTCCATATTGATTCCTAAAGTCCACTCACTTCTTAATTTGGTACCCAAACAATGCCTCCATTATATTTTTAGTCCAATTCTTAATAAATGCTAAAAAATAGCTAATACCCAATCACAAAACACCAAGTGACTTCTTTATGTAAAAAAACAAATATATTCTTTTATTAAATGTATATACACATTAAAAATATAAATTTATGAAAATATATAGTCTATAAAAAATATAAATTATAAAAATTCTATAAAAATAGAAATTACAAAAAATGGAAATTATAAAAATATTAATTTCTCTTCAATTTAGTCTTTGAGATATTTTGTTTCATGTTTGTTTTATTCTTATGCGTGTTGGATTAATTAAAATCAAATATATAATATCTTTTGTCTTTAACTAATTTTTCTAAAAAATAGATTTTGGCAAATCATGTTTACAAACATTGAATGTATCATAAATTATGATTTATTTATGTTTTTTATTAATTAAAATATATTATTTTATTAAAATATACTAAGATTTCAAGAAAAAAACATATATTACTAATTTCACCATGTGAACTAAATTTATGGCATTAGCCGTTGCATCTAAAGAAGCAGAATGATTAAAAAATTTGCTTTATAATGTTCCTCTATGGCCTAAACCAATTTCACTTTGTTTTTTTTTTATCCATTGTGATAGCGAAGCTACTATAGCAAAGGTATATAATCAACTATAAAATGGCAAGTCTTGAGACATTAGATTAAAACATATCTATGTTTGACAATTAATCTCTGATGGGGTGGCAACTATCAATTTTTTGAGGTCTAGTGTGTCATGCCTCGATTTATTTTTGCTTGTTTGTATGATAGAGTATAAATGAGCTACTGGTTTGATGGTTAATTGTTAGTGAAATTGTTTTTAAAAATCAAGACCTAATCCCCTCCCTTTTATTTTTTTTATTTTCAGCACTCCCTTGTTTTTAAACCTAATTGCCACCCTAGGGTTTTAAAAACCCTATTATATAGCATCTTTTTCTCCATTTTGCTTTCACATTGCCACCCTTGCCCAAAAACCTAAAAAATTTTCTCTCCTCCATTCCTTGTCCTGCCCCTCCCCTTAGTCTCCTATTATTTTTCTTTTCTCTTTTTTCTTTGTTTTGCTTGTGTCGCCACTCTTTTCCCTTGCACCACTACCATTGCCGCACCTTTTCCTTCATTTTTCACTAGCCCCGCCCCCCTTAGCACTATTGCTTCCCTCTCTTTTTCACCACCTCCTTTGTCGCCACTTGTCATTGCCCCCTTTTCTGTCATCGTCTTGTCGTCGCCATTTTTTTCTCTTCCTCTCTTTTTGTCTTCATTTATTTTATTGTGGTCGTATCTCTATTGAGTTTTTCCATTTCCAATCTGTAAGTAAGAAGTGAAATGTTTTCATAAGCAGATATCATGTTCGGATGTGTGATCATCTCTTTTTTTCTTTCTTTCTTTTAAGATTTGTTAATCAATTATACAGGTCCCTTCCCGGATCCGTCAATGGCTAAATCTAATTGTGTTTTTTTTTTTTTTTGTGTGTTTAATGTTCAAGGTGCATATCTAGACGCATCAGACCATATTTGATCTGTACGAGTGTTATTGTTTCAGATTTGTAAATCGAAGAAGAGAGTAAGTGTTCTTCTGTTTAGTAATCAGATCTATAGATCTTTTCCCGAATCTAATATGGACTGTTTTGTGAGTTTTGTTCATTCAAAGTTTGGATTTGGACGAGATTTGGTCTATCTGTAGCAAAGGAGTGTAGCAGATTAGATCTAGTGTTATTTGGACGGATGGATTAAGGTGTGGGTTCTAACCAAATGTAACCTGCATATGTCTTGTCCATAAGTATTATATGTATGTCTTTGGTAGAATTTGTATTAAACTATGCCTTAATTGTGACTAACTGAATGCATGAGTGCCTTTGGTGTTAGCCGAATGAGATTTGAGCCCTTTACTAGGATTGGCCGAATGTAAGTGTCTCATACTATGGCTTATGTTAACTGAAATTGTGCATACTTTTATTGTATGTTTTGTTTCAGTTTATATATTTTGTGATATTGTGGCATAATACTATTACCGAAATTGTAATCACATGTTAAAACATATTTACTGTCACCATTTTGCTGAATGCGTGATGAAAAGCATGCCCACTATTTCTGCTAAAACTAATTGCATGTTGAAGCATGCCTACTGTACCGATTCTAATTCTATTATGCCACAATGCATTACATGGGGATTGGGATGATATGTAAGGAGGAAGTTCTAGCAGTTTATCTACAATTCTACTGGTTTATCCATATATTTATAATAGTTTATCTGCAAATACTAGTGGCTTATCCACAATGCGGTGTGTAGAGATAAATGAGTTCTAGGGAACTCTTATTGTGGTGTGTAGCGGATGATGGGTAGGAATTTCTTTTGAAATTGAAAAATAATTTACACTGTTATACATGAGCATGTAGATACATGATATAATTTATATTATTTGTTATAATATGTTATTGTTAGCTTGATCGTTATTTTCTCCTATTGCAACTGAAAAACTTATATGTTTAGACTCACACTGAGCTCTATAGCTCACTCTTTAGTTTACTATCTTTATAGAGAATCGACGAGGTTAGGATTTGGACTTGACATATGGAGGATTGTCTCGGACTTTTTATTTTAAAAAGTGTTTTTACTTTAATTTACCAATTTTTATTTGGGTACTGTAATAATTTATTTGGACTGTGGCATGAGTTATTTTTAGTTGGTTTTAGGTTACATTGCATGCAAAAATGTTTGAAACTGAACAAACTTATTTTTATGCTCAAATATGCATGAAACCCAATTTTAAATGTAAAATTGGTTAAAAACATTTTTTTGTTACTTAATTGAAACTGTATTTTCTAAAAAGATATTTTAATCAAGAAATTTAAAAAGTTTTCAAAAATACAAAAACCTTTACAAATGAATCCCTAGATTTTAAACTAGTTTAATAGCAAATGTTTTTATTTTGCTTTTGGTAAAATTTAAGATCAAAAAAGTTTTTCCAAATGACATAAAAGTTTTTACGAGATAACCCCAACCTAATTTGTTTTAAAGCCCAACTATTTTTATTAAACTAAGAAAATTACTTAAACGCATTTTTGTAGAATAAGCAAATCATTTCTAAAGTAAACTTTTGATTACAATTATTTTACTAGGCCATTATGGTGACTCATGTGACCTTCAGAATTCGGTCATAACATCTGGGTCTGGTTAGGGAGGTTACAAAGTGAAAACTTGACTAATCCTTTAACAAAATTCGTACTAGACATGTAGTTAACAAAACCTGAAGAGGGATGGAACTCAAACCCATTAATTAGAGTCACTTATGATGGAAACTCGGCTCAGTGCATGGTATAACTTCAAGTCTTGAGTTCAATGAGACAAAGTACATCATTAGAATGTTACTACTAGCATTATAAAATAAACTCATCCTAAGATTAGGATGAGCTTAGGATGAGTAATGTACTCTTAAGAGACCATAAGATAAGTATCTTAGAGTGTTATAATTACAAGAACACTCTCAATGGGATCTACGTAAAGTGAGTGTGAAGCGTGGCTACTTTTAGAAGCTTAATGGCTTTGCTCTAACACCATTCATGAAAAGAGGACACAAACACATGTCATAATAGTGTCCCTAGATACTATGCATTGACCAGTGTTAAAATCATTGTGTGAGATGTGTTCGGTTAATCAAATGTATTACTTGGTTCAAAGCTTAATCTACCATGCAATTTGATTAAATTTAATATGTTTCAGTAAGTGAAGGTTTAATTGTAAGAAACTTTCATTTATGCAAATTAATTTTCAAGATTATCAAAATATAGAATATTTTGAAAATGGAGGAAGATTGTTAGATCATTTTCAAAATATATATATAGTGTTCCAATAACTATAAATCAAATAGCGTAAGTAACCAAATAGTGTAAGTAATCAAAAGTTATAACTTTTTTTTATTAATCAAGAGTTATTATTTTTCCTAATAATAATTTATGTCTCTTAAATATAAAGAGTTATATCACTTGATTTTTTAACAAAAAATTATAACTATTTAAGTAATATTACTTGAATAGTTATGTCTATTTAAGATATGCTACTTGAATATCTATATCTATTTAAAAGGTCTTACATAAATAATTATGTCTATTTAAGAGATGTGATTATTTAGAAAAGGCACCTACTAAAAGTTATGTCTCTATGAAGAGACATAAAAATTCTTATAAATAAGAGTATGGTTTCATTTGGATGATATATCAAAATGTTTTGAGAAAAAAATTGTTTCTATTCTTCCACTATCTTCTATTATTCTTAGATTGATTTTTAAAGAATTACTTTCTTGTTATACTCTACTTAGTGCTTAGTGGACTATTTTCGTCAGTGCAAAATTCAAATAGTCATTGGGCTTTACTGTATCCTCGAGGTTCATTTTGCTTGAAACTCATTTGCACATCAAGTATAGGTGGGGGCAAATAGAACCTTAAAGATAATGGCTTAATACAGACCTTGAAGCCTTGTTCTATTGATTGGTTTTTCTATTCAAGTAATAGTTTGTGTTACCTTCATGTTTTTGAGATTTTTTTCTCACAAATAATTCAAAAGTTCTGCAAGAACACAAACGAGTTACAATATATTATCACTCGTTGAGTTATTATATATACTATTCACCTTTTTTTATATTGATTCATATTATTTAAAAGGGATAAATTTCAAAATTACAGATGAACTTCAGTTTAATGTGCAATATGATACAAAAACTTTGGTTTTGTATAATTATATTTATAAAGTGTTAAATTTGCATAAATTTTCACAAATCATTAATGTCGTTATTGACATAATACCATTTTATATTTACATATTGCACCTGAACAATTATATTTATATATCAAATAAATATTTTTATTTTTTTTTCTAAATATGTATAATTGAATGAAAATTCACGTATAAATTTGAGTTTTATCCTTATTTTGGACAAAGCGTTTTCATATCACTTTTTGTCAAGTTGAGCTTTAAGTATATTTTTATTGCATTTTAATTTATCTCATATTTTATATGATATATCAAAATTAATTAAATGTAATTATAAATTTGTTGGGGATCAACCAGTGTAACACCCTATACCCGGCCTGATCGTCGAGGCCGAATACTAGGACGTTACATCACCGTTTCACTTCTTATTCATCAAGACTACATTTGTTATATGAACATGCATCTTTTAGATTTCTTTAAAAGATATTACTTAGAATCCAATTACGAGTCATGCAGACTCAATTTGAAACTTAGCCGAGCAACCATGCAACATTCAAACTTAATTTGAGCATTTATCAAACATTGGAACCTTATAGCAAAATTTCCCAAAAAGGTTACGTAGGTATCGATACTAAATCCAAGGAATCGATATTTATTCTTAGTGGTATTGATACCACATGAAAAGTCGATACCAAAATAGCTCACTATTTTCCACCTGAAACTAAACTTATCGGAAAATATCGATACCTTTCTCAAGGTATCGATAATTACACCTCGAGTATTGATCCTCGGGCCATGGTATCGATGCCAATTTCATTTCTGACCCCCTGCACTTTCGGGAATGCTAAGGTATTGTTTTTTTAAACCTATATATTGATACCCCTACTTCTAATTACAAAAATTAAGCATATATTAGCATTTAAATAATTCAAACTTAGTTCTTAAACATCGTATTTTATTTATTTAATCAAATAAGCATCAAAACAAAAAAAAAAAAAAATCCAAAATATACTCTACAAAACCAATATAAACATCTATTCCATTGCCTTAACTTATATACTCAAGAATAGTTAATAACGCCTACTATAACGACTAAAGAATAGCTTGGATCAACCCCTCGAGGACTACACCACTCACACTAGCACTAAGTGTCTGCAATGGTAAAAATGGAGTGGGTAAGCTTTACAAGCTCAGTGAATGCTTAGAATAACCACTTATGCAAACAAGTAATCTAGCAACATCAAGGCAACATATAGCATATTGTTTAGCAATGTGACTTGCATACAATTTCATATATACCCATAATCATGCATTTAATCACAAGAAACACATACAACTACAAATTAAGATAGATTGGCTCTTGAGAGGATGAAATATAAAGTGGACTTTATTACCACACATCGGATACGCAAATCTCTACCACACCACACATAGACTCATTGGGTCAGTCATATCCCATAAATGAAGCGTATAACTAACACTCTCCAACACACCACACATACATATCTCGATAATAGAGCTTGGCTCATATTCCCTTATCTCTCCAAGTTCTATCCTTAAGCCTCAACACCCCAATATCACAAGACACATAAATGGGTACTCATAATCCTATGGCATGCCAACTATATCCAATGGTCTCATTAAATTACAAGGCCAAAATATCTATAATAAAAACACATAATTACGTATTACTTTTCTGCACATTTTCATTGCACATACACATTCATATCACTTTATGGTCTCTATCACATGGCATGTTTAACATACCCTCATAATCACATACACAACAGTCATCTTATGTTCATGGCATATATTCTAGCATTACATTTATATTCATAAGTCCACAATCTCAATTTCTACAACATACATACAACCCATTCTGTAAAAAATGTGAGAACACTTACACTCAGAATTTAGAGAAAGGGTTTAGGCTACTTCTAAATTCCAAAATACGCAGTGACTTGCTTACGAGCGATTATTCTAAAACACTCACCAAATTGCACGCTTTTACCGAAAGTCGAAAGCTTATGTAAGCTTTTCCTTACCTTTATCTCTACTCTTGAAGGTCCTACTAACTTGGACGCTTCAACAAGGCAACCCATACAAATAAACCATCAAACAAACAACCATCAACTCATTAAAACAGTCACAAACATAAGCCTAAACTACCTTAACTTTTAACCGAAACTTTTAACATAAAAAATTTAGATTCAAATATCTCGACCTACACTTAATCTTTTCGCATGAAACGAATTCTGTTCACCTACTTGTTCATCTACGACTAATTCTCAACCTTTAAACTACTCAAAATCACACATTTTAAGATATCGAAATATTTCGACAAGTTTTAGCCTTTAGAACAATAAATCATTAAAACTTAAGAATTTCTTAATGAAACTTCAAAATGTCTTTAGAAAGCTTCTAATTATGTTAAAACAAGTTGAAAAACACTTTAAAAATAAGTTTTTATCCACAAATTCAAAATTCACGATTAATGACCATAAATTTAGCTTTTACCTAAATCATGCATTTTACAAGCTAATAATTTGATTTAAAGGACTAAAAAAGATTTAAAACTAATAGGAAGATGATTAATTACCTTGAATGTAGAAAAATGATGGTTTTGGAGATGTTGTAGTTTTTAGGTGATTTACTTGGTTTTAGTAGAGGTTTAAGGTTCAAGGGTAACGAAAATCAAGGAGATTTAAGAATCAAAGTTCAAAATCACTTAGAAGAGCAAGAGAAGAGAAAAAATA
This sequence comes from Gossypium anomalum, assembly GCA_025698475.1. NCBI lineage: Eukaryota > Viridiplantae > Streptophyta > Magnoliopsida > Malvales > Malvaceae > Gossypium > Gossypium anomalum. Next base: position 52,421,139 of record CM046968.1, on the reverse strand, counting down.
GCAAAAGCAAAAAGAAGAGAAAATTTTAACATGAAAGCAAACTGGAATTGGGGTTTATTGGGTTGAATTTAAAATTCTAGTCTATTTGCTTCATAAAGACTCCCAGTTTTGACACATTTACGAATCAGTCCTATTTATTAAATTGAAGACATTTAAAACTCATTTTCAGGAATTGACTTAATTTTATGTAAACCATTATCAAGAACATTATCGATTACCCAACTTATAAAATTCTGAACTTATCTAAGCCAAAATTTCTAAAATACCCCTAAACTCTTAAGCCCAATTTTGGAGGTGTGACAACCAGTATAAACAACGAGAAAGAAGGAAAAGAGAAAATTGGGCACACAAATTTACGTGGAAAAACTCCTCCAATCAAGAGGATAAAAACCACAGGAAAAAGAGACTTCACTAATGAGCAAACAAACGAAGAGTACAAGATGGAGAAATTCAATACAAACCCTAACCCCAAATATAAAGCTCTCTTTGGCTAAAAATAAAAAATTCCCTTAAAGCTCTCTAAAACTCTCTCTTGATTTTCTCTATAATGTTGTATTATTATAACCTGTTTTAAGGTTGTTATGGCTCTATAAATAGGCTAAAATTAAAGTTCTAAAATGACTCAAATATCTCTAGAATAATTAGAGTTTAACTGGGAAAAGTAACCCTACTAAAAGTCTCATACGCAACTATTTTTAGTTAGGAAATCGTCGCATCGTCGCAACGTTATCTCTATTTTGCCTCTGTTTTGAACATCTTCGTGTTATTATGATGTCACTAGTTTTCTCGTTGCAACATCGCGAGGAAAATACGAGACAAACTCCATAAATCTCTACCTTGAGTCGTATTTTAATCATTCCTTCTATATAGGGCCTATTCATGGGCCTAACTTGATCTTTGTAGGATGCTAGCCAAGTCCAAACAGCACTTGAACTTGGAGATTGGAAGACTCTTAGTCATTATATTAGCTGGATTATCCTCTATGCTAACCTTATGAATCTGAACATCTTCTTGAACAACCACCTCTCGAAGGAAGTGATACCTAATGTCTATATGATTCGTCCTTTCGTGATGCATTTGATCATTAGTTTCATTAACAAGCTCCTAGAATAGACCTCTCAACCAAATGGCTTCTTCCATAGGTTCTGTGATTTCCATATATTCTACTTTTATCGTTGATAATGCCACAATAGCCTGTAGTGTGGCTTTCCAACTATCGACGCAATTTTCAAAAGCAAACATATAACTTATGAGATATATCCTTTGGTTGAAATCTCTTACATAATCCTAGTCCACATAGCCAACTAGTTATTTTGAAATTCTCCCAAACTCTAAACAAATATTAGATTTGCCCTGCAAATACTTGAGAATCCACTTAACTACCTACCAGTGTAACTTGTTGGGTCTAGCCATGTATCTACTTACAACACTAACAATATGTGAAATATCAGGGTGAGTACAGACCATTGTGTACATAAGACTTTAAACTACACTAGAGTAGGGAATTTTGGACATGTACTTTTTTTTTCATCCTCGGTCTGTGGTGACTCAGAAGCCAAAGTCTGAAGTTTGCAGCTAATGGAGTACTAATCGACTTTGAATTTTGCATCACAAATCATTTAAGGATCCTTTCAATGTACCTCTACTGCGACAATAATAACTTCTCGAAACGTCTATCTCTGGAAGTTTCCATCCCTAAGATTTTCTTAGCTGCACCAAGATCTTTCATCTCAAACTTAAAGTTAAGCATGGTTATTAATAGATCAATTTCAGATGGATCCTTCGAAACAATTAGCATATCATCAGCATAAAATAGTTGAAATATAAAAGATCCATTATCTAGATGATGCAGATACACACAACTGTCATACTTACTCCAAACAAAAACCAATGCTTATAATGAAAGAATCGAACTTCTTATACCACTATCGAGGAGACTACTTCAGGCCGTACAATGATTTCTTTAGAAGGCAAACATTATCTTCTTTGCCTTCAAGCTACTGCATATAAATATCATTATTTTATTATTTATTTAGAATAAAATATGTGAGTCGGAAACAGGCATAGGAATTTTTGTACAATTCTCTCCCGTCTAAACCCAAAAATAGGATAATGAAAACTCGACCCAATAGAATTGACGGTGGTCTAGCAGCGATGATCGACGGGGACGGTGACACAAAAACGATGATAAAAAGATGATTACGATGAAAACGTGAACAGATACCACAACAAAATATCGTGGTGGCAACATTGAAGACACAAAGTATGATTTGGGGTGAATTTTGTAATTTTATAATTTTATTATTTTTCTAGGATGGAGTAATGGAAACTTTGGTTGATCAAATAGACCTGCTCATGGTGGCCTTGTCTGAAAGGCTTCCTCAAAAAGTTGGAGGGTTTGGGAAAAGTTATAGGTTCAAAAAATGAGATTGGGCAAAAAACTAAAGCTTGTTTAAAAAACTAGTCGGGCCTCGGTAAGGCAGTTTTGGCCCAAGCCTGACCCGGATTCACAAAATGACAAAAAAATCTGATATTCTTTTGTTGTTTTAATGCTATTTTTTTGTTGTTTTCTCCTTATTATGTTACTACTATTTTGTTGTTATTGTTTGGCTATTGTATAACAGTTGCTTTATTGTTAATTTTGTTATTAATTTAGAGGCATTTGCTTGTTAAGTTGCATCTATCTTAATGTTATTGAAGTATACATATTTTTTAAATTTTATTTTCAATTTGTTGGAAAATATTTTATTTTAATGTTTTTAGTATTTTTGATGTATCACTACAGGAAAATAGGGCTTTAGCGGCATTTCTAGCAGCATTTTATCAAAAAACGCCGCAAAAAATGTAAAACACAGAACAATAGCGGCTTTTTTGTTAAAACGTCGCTAAAAACTGAGCAATAGCGGCATTTTTTGTTAAAACGCCGCTAAAAACAGAGCATTAACGGTGCTTTTGGTAAAACGCCACTAAAAGTTATATAACACCTAAAATCCTAAACCCCAAAGAAAAAAATAAAACATTAATCTATAACCCCTAAAATAGTAAACCCTTAAACCTAACAAGCCCTAAACACTAAACTATAACCCCTAAAATCCTAAACGCCGCAATTGGTGCATTTTCAGTGGTGCTAGGTTATAAACGCTGCTAATGTTAAATTAAACTTAAATTCAGAAATTTGAAACATAGAGGAATTAAATTCTTAAGAATAGAAATATAATGACTAAGTTTTAATTTTACGAAAAGTACAAATACTTATCTCATATTTTAGCTTTTACAGATTAAGTGGTTTAGTATTCAATTTGTTAAAGTATGTTAAGAGAATTACTTTTTCTTTTTTAAGATTTAACGCTCCTATGCGAAAAGATATTATTTAACTCGTATATTTGTTAAAAGTTTATATAAAAATTAATTTAAAAGTTTATATAAAAATTAATTGTTATTTTGGTTATAATCATAAAGTTAATTGTGTTTCGAATTTTTATTATATATATATAAATACATTCTTATAACTTAATTTATATATGAGAGGGTAAATTAATAATTTCACAACTGAATTAATATACTTGATTAACCCATAACACCAACTTAATAAAAAAATAACTATAATTATAAATTTTTCTTTCCATTTATATGATTCAACTAAAAATATTTTTAATATTTAATTTATATAGACAAACAATTATTGCACTCAAATTGATATAAATTATAAAATTACAATTAATTTTATTTAAAAGTCGATTCGAAACAATGGATGTTTTGAATTCGTAAAGTAAAATAATCATACTAGAATACAGCACACTCATTGAATTTTTATGTAACAAAATTAATAAAATTTGATGTAATAACCAGTATGCCATTTATATAAAAATCTAAACAACTAATGTGGACCATACTTAAAAGAATAATGCTTATATTAGTAAAATTTTCATAATATTTAATTATTTTAGTACATACGCATAATTTCCATGATTAACTTTATATCACATAATGTTATTAATGATAAAAGATCTTTTTATTTTTATCAAAATAATATTTTTATATGAAAATAATAAATATGATTTTATAAAATTATATAAACTAATTTTGTTATTATATATGTAATGTGCAATGATAATTTATTAATAAAATTTTATTTTAATTTGAATGAGTTTAATTGATTTTTACAATAATTTTAAGTTAAGTTAAGCGCTAGCATATAAACGCCAATAATAGTCACCTTTAGCGGCATTTTTTTAAAAACGCCACAATCATCATTTTTTTTTTAACCAAAAAACTCCGTCGTTTAGTTTCATCCAATTTATTCCCGTGCTCTGATAGTCATGTTCTTTTTCCCCTTAACAAAATTTCTCCCATTCCATCTCTTCTCCTTTAATCCCTAAAAAAAGTTTAGAAACTCAATTTTTTGGCGGGAATTTGACAGGGAAGCTCCATGTACGACCTTATACTACTTTGAGTTCGTCTCTCATGTTAGTTTTCTTTCTTTTTCTTGATTTCAGTTGTTAGCAAGTTTTTTAAAACCCCTAATTAAACCCTAATTCTGCTTATCTAATAAAAAATTGTGATTTTAATTGTTGATTTGGCACAGGTTAATAAACGATGGGAAGGTAAAACAATAGTGGATTTGTTCGCTCAAGAGTTCAGAGGTCGATCTAGAGATTACTATGTAAGTCATCAGTCTTTCCCCTTTTTTTCTTTTGGGCTAAATCTTTGTTTGACTGGAAATATGTAAAATAGAGAGCAGTGGAAGAATGGTTAATAATAATATATTTCCTTCATTGTTTAGGTACAAAGATGGAAAATAGAGAGAGATACAGGGTTAGAAGTGAAGTCGTAACTAGTAAATAAAATTGTTAATTTAAGTTACACGAATGATTCCTTTCATAATTGAAAGGATTGATTTGGGGGAAAGGAAATGTGAAAATATATTCATTTTCTTTTATTGTTCTTATTTTTCTCTTACCAAACACAATGGTAGTGATATCATAGACTCTATAGTGTTGGTTAGTTTGTATTAATTAATTGAATTTGTGATTGCAATGTGTTGCAAGTTTCAAGAAACGAACTTTTTATAAACTTCTAGCAATTGCTTCTTTTACCCATAATTTACACTTGTTTGAATATGTTTATATATTACGTTTTCTGTTATTGTGGAAATATTGTAGGTTAGTGCTGTCAAATGTTACCCATTGGCTTTGCCTGTGACATTCACTGCTATACCAAATTACTAGTAAGCAGTGCTATATATATATATATATATATATATATATATATGAATGTTTTTGTTTTGTTGGGTTTTAGGAAATTTTCATTTAATCTCTCATTCTAAATGTACAGGAATGTAGATTTAGTGTGTATAGAATGTTATATACATTGGCTTACTCAGTCGGCAATCAGCAGCCTGCCTGTTGGAATTTTGTGTTGATTTGTATTTTGGACATTTGAGAAACAAAGTCGGTGATATTCGTTATTCATTCCTAACCACGACCAGTGGTTTTGGAAAATTTTCTATTATTAGTGGAGCTTAAAATGAAACGACGAATTACTTTGTGAATAGTTGGTATAGGTATATTTGATTTGTTCATTTATAGACATGTATGTTCAAGGTTGATATTTTTACTATAGATACTTAAAAATATATCTCCTTCATTTTCTTTTTTGTTTAAGTTTATTTTTGTTGCTTGGTGTGATTCCTGGAGTTGTTTCCTTTTCAAACATATTGGAAGTTTTCACTCAATGATTTTCTTCCTTATTTATTATTTGAAGTTGTTATTTATTTTATGCTAGTCTTGATTATAATTATTTCAGCTTAGGTTATAATTACTTGTAATCTGGAGTAGGTTGTCTATTTTTGTTTTCTTTTAGTACTTTCTATATTTTCTGTATGATCTGCTTATATTTTTTGGAAAGCTTCTTCAAATAAGTCTGCTCAGGTATACCTGTCTAAATATTTTTTTCATTTTGTTCATCAATTTTCCCTGCAGACTGTGACTGAGAGTGGCATTGCTGATCAGATGCGGCATGTCCTTATACTTCTATTGTACCCAAATATTACATTAATCTTTAATTTGCAACCAGATATGCCTTTTACCTTTAATTATACTCAAATAAACCCTAAACATTTAATTTGTATTGTATTTAAGCCCTTGACATAAATCTAATCTTGATGTCACCCCTTTTTTTGTTTTTAATTTCATTTTATTGAATATAAATTTAATCTCTGAATGATTTTCGACCTTGGGTTCTGTTTTGTTTTAAAGATTTTTTGAAAATAATGGACTGGTACCAGAAGGTAGAGAAGCCTAAAGCTGACACACCCATAAACGAGAATGAACTGAGGATTACAGCTCAAGGGAGGATGAGGAATTATATTTCTTACGCCATCACTCTGCTTCAGTTTTTTTTTTTTTTTTTTTTGCTTTTTCCCTACTTTTTTTTTTATATGTTGAGTATTTGCATTGTTATTGATTGTTGAAAGCTTTTGTATTTTGTAGGAGAAAGGTGCTAATGAGATTGTGCTTAAAGCCACTGGTAGAGCTATCAACAAGACTGTCATGATTGCTGAATTAATTAAGGTGTTTTATTTTTTGAAAAACAAACTTTTTTGGATTCTTGTTTATAAATCTCGTGTAGGTTATTGACATTATTCTTAATATGTGGGAAATATGTAGTTTTAGTTGCATATTTATATATACACAGAGAGAGACTTATGTATTTGATTGGTCTTATATTTATAATCCCAGAGGAGGATTACTGGTCTTCATCAAAACACATCAACGGGATCGATAGACATAACTGACACATGGGAACCGCTGGAAGAAGGCCTTCTTCCGTAAGAACCTAGATTTCTTATTCTTTCTAGTAGTAAGAACTATGCTGCTCGTACTCTTCATTTAAGTACAGGTTTCGGAACTCGTGTCCGACACATGGATATGGGGATATGATCTTAAAAGATCTTCCAAATTGGTGGAAAAACTTGTAAAAATCTAACCATGCCCGTGTTTGATACTCACTTCCTGATTATGGGGATATGAACTTCAATGATCTTCCAAATATATGGAACAATTTTGAAAAATCTAACAGTACCCATGTTGGATACACACCTATATTTGATATTCACACCTAAGTTTGAGTAACATTGAGTAAATGTATTAATCTTCTTGCTAGAACTAACATCATTGCCACTAATTTTTTGTTTTTGCTTGTGCAGCCTAGAAACCACACGCCATGTTTCGATAATCACTATTACTTTGTCTAAGAAAGAGCTTGATTCGTCTTCAATAGGGTTAGCTGACCTCCTCTTATCTGTATTTAAAAGTTAAACATTGTTCAATATAGTCTTGTAAATTGAATCCTGATATTTACTAATGATTATAACCTGTGTTTCAGTTCTCGGCACATAGTTATTGGATTCCAGCTTGTAAGTGGCACAATACGTCTCCTCTTCATTTACTTTCTTCATCTTATGATGGGAAAGTAATGTTGTGGGATCTAAAAAAAGCGGTATCGTTTTGTATTTTTGCATTCTCATAATTTAACTGTATATTGTTTTTCTGGATATCGTTTTGATGATTACTTTTGTGTGGCAATAGCTCTTTTATGTTTTGACTGGTGGCAAATAGAACAGGAAAACCAACTACACTAGATTGCGGTCCAAGAACAATTTGCAGGAGGCACATAATGACTAGCTCCTACCTCTACGAATGCTTGTGGGAGGCATTGCAAAGAATAATAAGGATGATAACATGCAATTGACACCGTATGTGCTATGAATCCGAATTCAGGTGTGACTTTTAGATATTTTATGTGCAAAAAAGTATTAGAGTGTCTTATGTTTGTATGTTAGTTAAGCAGATTATAGATAGAACCTGCAGTAGGATCATCAACTAATTAGTTGATCAAAAGCTACACCCTATTTTGTAATCGTCTACTTGCATATTTGCATATACTTAATAATAATCTCGTGTCAACTAATTATTCTAATTTTTTATTTAATTGTTTTGTTTCAACATTTTATTTTTATTTGAGTTGAAAGAAGAAAAACACAAATTGCAATTTTGACTTAGTTAATCAATTTAAATAATCAATGTTGATATTTCACATGGGAATTAAGCCCTTATTTCATTTAAGAAACTTCATTATAATATCTTATTTTATTGATATCTTTATATTTAATCTAATTTTTATTATTTATTTTAGTTTTGGTTCTAAATTTTTATTTTAATTTTAATATTTAAGATAACTTGAGTTCTAACTTTTGGATTTTAATTGTGTTATTAATTTATTATTTTAAATTCTAAATTTAAATTCATTAATTTTTGTATTTAGTTTTAAAGTTAAAATTTTAATAGAAAATTTAATTTGATAATGAATTTTAAATTTTTTATATTTTTCATGACCTTTATAATATTTTGTAATATTTTTTTTTTTGAATTTCATGACTTTTAGCGGCGTTTTTGAGAAAAGCGCCGCTAAAGGTCGTGATCTTTAGCGGCGTTCGTAGAAAAAGTGTCGCTAAAGGTCATGATCTTTAGCGGCATTTGTAAGAGAAGCGTCGCTAAAGGTCTTGATCTTTAGCGGCGTTTGTGGGAAAGCACCGCTAAAGGTCATGATCTTTAGCGGTGTTTGTGGAAAAAGCACTGCTAAAGGCCATGATCTTTAGCGGCGTTTTTTCAAATAAACGCCGCAAACTTTAGTGAAGCCATCTATAGCGGCTTTTAAGCGCCGCTAAAGACCTTAAAAAACACCGCTAAAAGTCAATTTTGCTGCAGTGTATTAATATATATTTAAAGATTATATAAAAAGTAATATAAAAAATTAATATAGGTGGACCGGGCTGAGCTCGGGTTTTATCATTTCTATCTAGGCTAGTATTGGGCAAAATTTTAGGCCCATTTTTTGAGCCAAGTCGGGTTCGAGCCTAACAAACGATACTAAATTTTGGGTTGGGCTTGGCCCAGCCCATGAGCACCTTTATGGTCAGAGTCATTTAAATTTTATGCTTTTATATTTATGAGATAAGCATGATGATATTTATATGACTATCAATATATGTTCATGCATATATGAGATAAGCATGCCATATAGATTAGGGAAGAATGCCACATGTTCTTGTCATGCATATATTGATCATTTATGATTGAAACTGGAAATTAAAAACCTTGAATGTTTTTAAAATATTGAGTAAGATAAAGTCCTTAAATAGGACCTATGGCCTCCATCAATGGTCTCTTGTGATTGCATGAAACGAACCTGCCCCAAAAGTAGACGTTGTCATGTGGATCTTAGTGAGGAGATTTCCTAAAAGTAAGCAGAATTTCTTATGATCATATGATAGTTGGACTGGCCTCTATGGTAGGTATTATCGTGTGATACATGAAGAAGTTCTATCTTCAAAGAAGACAACTAGTCATAGCATGCTACTCGGTGAGATTATCCCAAGATGACTCATTTGTGGTGCATGATACGATGGGTGTTGAGTTGATGGTTATACAATCAAGATCATCTAGTTAGGTAACTCCCCAAAGAGCTATGCTTAAGTTAGAATTATGGTCAAACGTTACACGATTATTAGTATTTAACACCTCTTACCCATATCCGAGGCTGTAACAAGGTACGAGGCATCACCGGACATAATTGAAACAAACATGCAAATTCGAGCCATAAAATTTCATTCTCTGTAAAAACATTCATACACACTCATGATGTCCCTTAAACGGGCCTATGAGGCCCTAAACGTACTTTGAAAGTAATTAAGGGCTAAATCGAACACTTTATAAGTTTTGGGAAAACTTGGAAAAATTTTCCATGAAACCCGGTCACACGCCCGTGTGGACACAGGAACACACCCTTGTACCCTAGACACGCCTGTGTCCTTAGGCCGTGTAACTCTCTGACTATGACGTCAGCAAGCAAATCGGACCACACGGCCAAGCCACACGCCTGTGTGCTAGGTCGTGTAATGAATTAAATTCTCATGAAAATGCTACAGACTCCACACGCCCTGAGTACATGACTGTGTCCCCAGGCTGTGTCCCCCACACGGCTGAGACACACAGCCGTGTCTCAACCCGTGTGGCCAACACTCAGGCTATTTTCCAAGCCTTTTTGTTGCCTTAATCTTTCACAAACTTAACCACTTTAAAGGCACATATTATAGCATCAATTAATGATTTAACATGCCTCACAAAGGCACGTTTTTAACAACCAACCATAACATATTACCCAATAATTAATGTCTACTTATTTTTCAAATGTCCATGTTTAATCATTAAAACTTAATACCAATTTATGCATTTATTCCATAGCCATGACCACACCGAATGGTAAGCATTCATCATGTGCACGTGCTATACATTACCCATTCATAACAGACAAACATAATTACATCATAAAGCATTAGCACACCGCATGGATAATTTGGCTTGCAAGCCACAATCATTATAAGCCACCTCTCATGGCTATATACAATAAATCATTACAAGCCAATACATTTGGCCATTCATAATAACATCCATCAGAAAAACTAAGTCTCTATACATGCCACTCACTTGAGAATGCTTAACATATATATATGTCAGCTCCCCTAAGATGATGACTTGATAGTGTGACGTTGCCTCCGACGATCTCCAACCCCGAGCTAACCTGTCAACACTAAAGAAATGAAAAGGAGGGAGTAAGATTTACGCTTAGTAAGTCCATATGAAAATAATAAGCAACATGCTAACATGCTTCTTAAGATAATACAATCATAATTGCACTTATGTTTATATCCTGGTCATGTTGTCTTCACAAGTCATAGTTACTAAATTATTTATATCTGGAGCTACAGAACTCCAAATTAAGATCCGCTAATTTTTCCTAAACTAGACTCACATATCTTTTTACCATAAAATTTTTAGAATTTTTGGTCTAGCCAACAAGTATAGTTTATTCTTTAAAGTTTCCTCTATTTCGCTGTTTGACAACTTCAACCTGTCTTCACTAATATTTATTTATCTCTTAGTACGGGACTCGGATAATGTTCCTGTCTGATTCTCTTGAAAGTAGACTCATTAAGGACTTATTAATATGAATTCTAACCCATAATTATTTTTTTACAATTTCTAGTGATTTTCCCAAGTCAGAACAGGGGATTTCGAACTCATTCTAACTCTGTCTCACAAGAATTCTAATATCTCATAATATGAAATTATTTTGCTTATACTGTTTCCTCTATGTGAAACTAAACTAAATAAGATTTAATTTCATATCTTATTAAGTCTCTAATTCGATTTCGACAGTTTTTGGTGGATTTTCAAAGTCGGACTACTAAAGTTGCCCAAAACTATTTTAGTGCAATACCATGATAACTATCACATGATGACATAATAAACATAAGCAAAACCATAAACATAAGTTTATTCATTATTAAAAACCCTTGACTTACTTTTCATCCATATACCTCTTTATCATGAACCATCATATACCATGGTATTACTCATGAGTTTAGTGTACATACCTGTACCAACTCGTAATACAACATGTAATCATACCTTCTTTAACATACCCTCCTTAGGGCTTTCATCACTGCATCCATTACATTACCCGTGGAACACTTAGGATGCTAAAGGACTTTCGGAATTATCATACATCAAATAGAATACCAAAGACATGTCCCATACATGGTCTTACATGGATCTACATATCGTTGCCATATCCTAGATATGGTCTTATACAAGGTCTCATGTTAGTGCCGATGCCATGTCCCAGACATGGTCTTATACTAGCACACATATCATCCCCGATGCCATGTCCCAGACATGGTCTTACATTGGCACACATTAATATGGTGTCATGATACCCGAAATCCTGAGCATTCCTCAGAGTCACTTGAGATTTCCAAGATGCAAAGTTATCATCACATTTTCATTGAATCTTCACAAGTCAATTCCAATAAAAGCATATATCCACATTTCGTACAATATCAAGTATTATGCACATGATAATGAAGTTGATGAATTACTTTCATACAAACTTACTTGTTTCAAAGAAATAACATATTCCATCAACTTCTAATATATCCAATCATCACGTATCATGTTAACGACATTGAGCTATCGATTACTTCATGGGGTTCATTACTTTCCCATACACAATATCATTAACATATAATTCAATAAAATCACAACAAAGTGGATTTCAAGTATAATAACAATAACGTATTTATTTAGTCACACGAACTTACTTGTCGAGATCTCGTCATATACATTCGTACTACAAATTATTCAATTTATAAGACAATAATATAATTACAATTCAAGTATGTCATTACACTATTACCATTATTATCATATGAACTTACCTCGAATTCGAGAACGACTAATTATTCCATTTTAGTCCATAATCTCGTACCTTCTCGTTTTAAGCCTGAATCTCGTTTTCCTTGATCTAAAATATCACATTTAGCTTATTTATTAGTCACATTATCCATTGTGACTCAAAAATCATATTATGAAAAAATTACATTTTTACCCCTAAACTTTGTCATATTTATACTTTTGCCCCTAGACGAATCATTTTCATAACTGTATCAGCCCATAATTTTCACTAAATCACCCTTTTATGACCAATTTTATAACTTTTACAAAACGGTCCTTTCAGACGTTTTCATCGAAAATCACTTAGTAAAAGTCGTTCCTCTAACCATAAACATGCATAATCTATCATTAAACCTCAAAATACCAGAACATCACTCATGAGTAGATTTTTAAACATAAACCCTAGCTCAAAATAATGGTAGAAATAGGAAAATCAAGTTACCGGGACCTCAAAAACATAAAAAAAAAACATTAAAAATGGGGCTTGGGAACACTTACTATTGAGCTTGGAAGCTTAAAAACCCTAGCCATGGTGTTCTCCTTGGTTCACACGGCAAAAATTTTGGCTTTTAATTTGTCTTTTAGTCCATTTAATCACTAAATGACCAAAATGCCCCTAACATAAAAATATTCTATTTCACCTATTTCGTGTCCATTTTTGTCCAAAAAATTAACCAATGGTCTAATTACTATATAAGGACCTCCAATTTAAAATTTCATAACAATTGGACACCTCTAGCATGTAGAACTCAGCTTTTTGCACTTTTTACAATTTAGTCCTTTTGACTAAATTGAGTGCCCAAAATCAAAATTTTCAAACGAAATTTTTATGAAATCATCCCGTGAAATTGTAGACCATAAAAATATAATAAAAATAAAATTTTCCTTATCAGATGTGTGGTCCCAAAACCACTGCTCCGACTAGGCCCAAAATCGAGATGTTACATAGTACGTGTGAATGCCTTAGGAATTAGGTTCGTGTACTAATTGGATGGAAATTCATGTTCTTACTAGTTGATCATATCACCCCAAGGTGGCTTGATTCAATGGGTGTGGGAATTATCATTGTAACAACTTACAAATGTTTTTAAGGTTTAATGTAAGACACATACATCATCTTAATGCATATCGTAATGTTGCAAAACGTTTTCAAACATTTGCTTAATAAAAAGATATTAATATATGAATATTTTATTTTCAGTTTAAAAATGACACCAACTTCCTTATTGAACATACTCACTGAAAAAATATTGAACGGAAATAACTATAAGGAATGGAAAAAGAACCTAATAATTGTCCTAAGATGTGAGAAACTTAAAACAATTCTTGATAATAAGTGTCCATCAGCCACTCAAGTTGAGGCTAGAAAATGCTGAGAGGAGTTTGATGAGATAGCTCATTGCTATATACTAGCAAGCGTAACCAATACCTTATATAAGCAATTGGAGAGTTGTAAGACTGCCAAATCAATTCTGAATAACCTAGAAAACATGTTTAGAGGCCAAGCTACCTTGGCTCGACAATCTGCTATAACTAGCTTGATGAATGCACAGAAAAAACCCGACACTTTGGTCAAAGACCATATGATTACGCCTATGGGATACCTTGTCGAGGCTGCGAACAATGAGGCCAATTTAGACCACATATACATATCAGGGGAAACACACCCTACTAGCCCCTCTCCCACTCCTAGTTGGATTAAAAACTTGTTTTGCTATTTGAAATAAACCTCTACAATTCAATAAGGGTTTTACTTTCTCTCCCTATAAATAGATGGCATCGGTGAAGCTATTTATACAACTTGAAGATATTATTACTCTACTAAAAAATAGAGAGAATTTATTCCCAACTATTATGTATATATTTTTCGGAATAACAATTATGTCGATTTCTAGTTTGAAGAGAGAATTTTCGTTTTCACTCCCCCAAAAAAAAGAAATTTTTTTCTAGTTCTGTGTTTTGATTCAATTGGTTGAGCTCACACTCGAAGTAGTTCTTAGTACGAAAATAGTGGAGAAGATCGTTTGGTTGAAAGCTGGAAAACATCAAGAATCCATTTATCCTAAAACATAGGTACGATTTCAGTCTAAGTTTTATTGCTATAAGTATCACAAATCGAGTCGATTTTCAAAATTTTAATTTCTTGCTATACAAGAAAACTATTTTCAAACCAAATTTTTTTCGACAATATTCACATCTAATTGCTCTAATTCAAGGTTGTATAATGCAACAAGGGCTATGAACGCCCGAATGGACATATGCTTCACAACAAGAGAGAAAACATCGTGAAAATCAACTCCCTCCACTTGACTGTAACTAATAAGCGTCAAAATTAACATATTTTAATTTTGTTATTAATGCATTTTTAGGTGATTAATCAAGCCAAAATGGTGAATTTTATGCTCCTAGTTCTTTTAAATTTTTGTTTATATATTGAAGAGAGCATTTGGGAGCAAAACAAGTAAAAATAGAGAAAATCAAACAATTGGAGTATATTTTAAGAGCCACACGGGCTACCACACAGCCATGCGCCAGACCGTATGGATTTCGCGATTCGCACTCTAGACACGTAGAAAAACATAATTTTTAGGTTTTTAGGATATTTTAAGACCTATAAATACCAAATATAAGAAGAGGAAAGGAAGCTGCCAAAGAATATTGAAGAAAATAACTCAGAAAACACCATTAAAGCCAACTCTGAAGCAGATTTCCACCAAGATTGAAGATCTCTTTTTGATTTCTTTGAATTTTATTATGAGTTTTTCTAGTTCTTGTGGTTATACTGACTTTAAGATGTTTTTATTCGCGATTATCAACTAATTTTTTAAATACCTAGGGAAGGTGAACCCTATGCTGAATTCTATCTTTTGATTTCTGTTTTATGCAATAAATACTTGAATCTTATTCTCAATTGTGTGTGCTTAATTCTTAATTTAATATTTCCAGATTATTAATTCATGTTTGATGTGCTTAATTCAGAGGAGGAATGGACCATGTTTAAGAGTAGATCTGCATAATTGAGTGGAGTTGCATGTAATCCTAGAAATAGGATGACATAAATCTACCGGATTAGAGTCAAATCTAATAGGGAAATTCATAGATCGAGTTAATGTGATAATAGGGGTTTTAATTAGAAAGAAATTTTAATTAATCCACCTAGAGTCAGTTGCTTTTAGTCTTGAAGAGAGATATTAGCATAATTTAGGGATTTCTACGGATCAAGATATTAAATGAATAAATTGTTTAATTTTTCCCTAGGTATTGTTTCACTTCTTGGTTTTTGTTTGATTATTTTCCTGATTTGTTCTTTTTTGAGTTCTTATTAAATTAATTTAGTTAATTTTAGTTTAATTCAATCACTTCAATTTTTCGGTTAAATAATAGAAAGACGGTAATTACTAGTACTTTTAGTCCTCGTTGGAATGATATCTTTGCTCATCGTTGCTATACTATTTATCGATAGGTGCACTTGTCTTTGTCATATTTTTAGTTGGTTTCGTGGACATCAGTAACCCTTTGCGACTAACCTTGTCTTATACTTGGTGTCACTTGGACCCAATTCTTTCTTCTTTTTTAACACCACTTGCAGTTGACACTCTTCTTTTATGTGGGTGGTCTCACGAGCTTCCAAGTTTCATTTTTTTGCAGGGAATCCATCTCCTCTTCCATAGCCATAAATCACTTGCTAAAATTAGGAGCTTGAACCGCCTCAAAGTAATTTGAAGGTTCGATTGAATCAATGCTCTTGGCAATGCTTAGATTGTAATTTTATAGTTGAGATCTAGGAGATACTTGTGAATCAAATGAATTCTCTAACTTATTAGAAGTGACATCAATAACCTCCTATTGTTCCATTGAAACTTTAGTCTCTCATAAGTGAAAGTTTCATCGCATCGCCATGACGTCCTGAGTTTTCTTGTCGTGACATCGCCCCTATTTTGTCTCACGTTCATGAAGAAATCATGGCATCATTACAACGTTACGGCCTCCTCACTAACTCGTGAAGCAGCGTTGTTCAATTAAAATTTATATCTTTACTAACCATAGTTTTCTTAGTTTCTAGGCACCATAAATTAAAACCTTTCACACCGACAACAAAACCAAGAAATATACATCTCATAGCCCTAAGTTCAAATTTCTCTCACTAACTAGAGCATAAGTAGGACAACCGAATACTCTAAGGTTAGAGTAATTTGGAGGGTTACCTGACCATATCTCTCTGGAAACCTTTCCATCCAATGCTCGATGTGGTGACCGGTTTACTAAATAACTCGCTAGGTTAATGACTTCTTCTCAAAACTACTTTCCTCAACTTGCGTTAAAAAGCATGCATCGAGCTCTCTCAAGTAGAGTTCTATTAATCCTTTTTGCAACACCATTCTACTGTGGGGTACCGACAACTGTTCAAGGTTGATCAATTCCTTCCTACTTGCAATAGTCATTGAATAAAGCTGCATAGAACTCAAGGCAATTACCTGTCCTTAACCACTTTAAAGACTTCATATTCTATTTCTTCAGTAAGGTCTTCCACTATTTAAAAATCCCCAAAACTTCATTGTTGTACTTCAGGAAATAGACCCAAAACTTCCTAGAATGGTCATCAATAAAGGTTAGGAGATATCGCTACCTCCTTTAGAGGTGACTTGAGCTAGACCCCATAAATTGGAGTAAATGTAGTCAAGTGTGAGCTTCATCCTGTGCCCTGTAGAATTAAAGCTGACTCGTGTTTGTTTCATAAATGCAGTGTTCGTGAAAATCTAACTTTCCAACTCCTGCTCCCGAAAAGAAAACCTCTCTTATTCAAAATGGTCATAAAGAAAACCTCTCTTATTCAAAATGGTCATACCTTTCTCGCTCATATGACCAAGTCATATATGCCAAAAATGAGTTGATTTTGTATACGTAATAGATGAAATCTGTTGTGACGTCCCTTGTCACAACGTGTCGATTGCCTTGGCTCTACCTTTATAATTGTTGTTGCACCAGTCACTGTTGAACCCTGTAGAATATATAGACTTCTAGTTTTTTACCCTTTCATCAAAACGAGAGCTCCACGAGATACCTTAATGTCGCTTGACTTGATGACAATCTTACAACCATTAAAGTCTAAAATACCCAATGAGATGATGTTTTTCTTTAAATTAGGCACATGGCTGACATCTGA
Organism: Gossypium anomalum; assembly: GCA_025698475.1. Taxonomy (NCBI): domain Eukaryota; kingdom Viridiplantae; phylum Streptophyta; class Magnoliopsida; order Malvales; family Malvaceae; genus Gossypium; species Gossypium anomalum. The sequence goes on along the minus strand of CM046968.1, from coordinate 52,403,619 downwards.
TAGTTTTATGATAGTCCTGTTGTGCATCCTGATCTGAATAATACCAATGCCTATTATCTTACATGGTGAATTATTCCCCATAAGCACAACTTCTCCTTTAACTGAACTATATATGGAGAACCAGTCTTTATCGGGACACATATGGTAAGAACACCCCAAATCCAAGACCCACTCAGACGTAAGTTTAGACCTTTCGGTTGTAGAAACTAGCAACAAATCATCACCCTTGTCATTGGCCACACTAGCACCGATTACCTCGGCTTTTTGCTACCCTTTCTTGTTTCTCTCAATAGCCCTTTTATTTTTATTTTGTAACTTATAACATTCTATCCTAATATGACCAAACTTCTTATGGTAACCACAAGTCTTGCCTTATTTCTTCGACTTCGATTTAGACCTAGACCTACTCTGACTTGAATCCCTAGATTGTTTTTTGCCTCTTACAACAAAAATCGAGTCTTTCCTATCTGACTTGTTTTGAACCTACCTCATTGTCGAGTTTGTATTTGTTTAACAAGTTTCCCTTCACATCCTCGAACGAGTGTTTATCTCTACCATAAATTAGGGTCTATCTAAAATTATTATATGAAGGGGGTTACGAGCACAATAATAGTATACCCTGATCTTCATCATCTATATTAGCTTCGGCATTCTTCAGATCATTTACGAGAGTAACGAATTCACTGATGTGAGCCCTAATGAATGTACCTTCAACCATACGAAATGTGTATAGTTGTTGTTTCAGCACCAATCAATTAGTCAGAGACTTTGTCATGTAAAGGGATTCAAGCTTACTCCATAAGGTTGATGTCGTTTTCTCCATAAGAACCTCCTACAACAAATTACTCATGAGGCATAATTGAATTGCAGATAGAGCCTTCTCATCAAGCTCATCACATTTTGACTGATCTAAATCCGTGGGCTTTTGCCCTGTAACGATTTTCTTTAAGTCGTTTTGAACTAGTATTGCTAGCATCCAAACTTGTCATAAATTAAAATTTATGATCCTATCGAACTTCTCGATATTGAGTCACATTATCGTCATCTTTGAACGGGTTAATTGCAGAATCCTAATCGAGCTCCGATACTAGTTTGTTAAGGGATCAACTCGTATAAACAACGAGAAAGAAGGAAAAGAAAAAATTGGGCACACAAATTTATTTGGAAAAACTCCTCCAATTAAGAGGATAAAAAAACACGGGCAAAGGAGACTTAACTAATGAGCAAACAAATGAAGAGTACAAGATGGAGAAATTCAAAATAAACCCTAATCCCAAATACAAAGCTCTTTCTGGCTAAAAACACAAAATTCCCTTAATGCTTTCTAAAACTCTCTCTTGATTTTCTCTATAATGTTGTATTATTATAACATGTTTTAAGGTTGTTATGGCTTTTTAAATATGCTAAAATTAGAGTTCTAAAAAAACTTCAATATCTCTGGAATAATCAGAGTTTAACTGGGAAAAGTAACTCTACTAAAAGTCTAATACGTAGTTAATTTTAGTTAGGAAACTGTCGCAACGTCATGGGTCACATTGTCGCAATGTCGTCTCTATTTTGTCTCTGTTTCGAACATCTTCATGTCGTTGCAACATCACCAGTTTTCGCGTCGCGAGGAAAATACGAGACACAATCCACAAAATTTATTTGCATAGAATATTAAAATATATTTAATTTAATTAAATATTTAATTGATTTGTAATTAATTGAATTTCTCAATGAAGTTAGGTATAAAATTTATTGACATATAATATTAATGATATTTAATTTTAAAAATATTTAGTATTAAAATAATACAACAATTCATCACAGTTGGAATATTAATATTTAATATATTATATTCAATTTTTAATAATTTCTTATAGGTTATTTATTTTATATATTGTTAAATAATTTTTTTAATACTAAAATTTTTATATTCAATTTTTTTGTAATTTTTTATTTATATTTACTCTAAATGTAATTAACTCTTATTACATCTAAAAATGAAAATTTAATTCGATAAATGTTATTAATTTGTGTCTCTTTTTTTTAAATTATAGTTTAAGCTTAAAAATTTAATATTAATTAATCTTAATATTATAACATTTAAAGTTAATTCAATTAAGTAAAATCTTAAAATAAAGAGATAATTCATTTAAAGTCAACTTTATATTAAAAATAAAAGTAATTATAAAGACAAATTTTAAACAAGAGAAATAGAATAACTTTAAAAAATTATAAGACAAAAAGTAAAAGAGTAATTTATCCAAACTGTAAAAATAAATAATTCAAATATAAAGTGCCATGTATAAAAAACTATAATGTGAACATGACATTTTTTTTGGTATCCTCATATTACTATAGTATATATATAATTATTTAAAAAAATAATATAATATAGTTCATGTATCATTTAATGTAATACATATTATTTTTGAAGGGATTAATTGAATTTGATATCATTTGATTTACTTACATCATTTCAATAATAAAATTAAAAAAAAACTTGTTATTATACATTTATCAAACGAAAATAAAATATTTAATTTACTCTTGAAAAAACTACCCACTCTTAGAAAACCAGCCCACTAATATAAGTACCCACTCTTAAAAATACCAACTCATTAATATATATTATTTATAATTTATATTATATATAAAATGGTTGAGTGAGATCGGTTTAATTATGAAATTACTAAAATAACTTATTTTAAAAAGTATTAATATTGTTATAAGGGTATTTTTATCTTTTCATACTTTTATATAATTTTTAAATAAAATAATTGAAAAACATTTTTTAAAAATTGAACACAAGACCAACAAATTCTTATAAAAAAAAACTCTTGTGCTCCACCAATAATCATTTGTTAAAATATTTTTTATAAATATATATTTTTAACATAGAATATTTTCGTTCACCCACATCATCGGTATGATAAAATTTAGTAATAAATTGTTGTCGTTGCAATTTATCTTTCAATCAAAATTATCAATTAATTTAATTTTAATGTATTTTTTTCAAAATATAATTGTTATAACTAGAAATTCCATCACACGCATATGCGTGTGGAAACCACATATTTAGATCACAAAGATGTATGGTTAAAACTAAATAAAGTTAATATCACCTGAAATATGTATAATATTAAAATAAAAAAATTAGATTAAATTGTAGGTAAAATGAAATCTAAACACATAAGTACATCATATTAAGAATACTAAATGAATACAATTATTTATCATGATGTTGTCATTAATTCTAAGTTAGTGTCGAGTTAATTCGTAAAACCAAGTCAATCAGCAACATTATTAATACATATAATTGATAAATGTAATAAAATGTGCATAATACAATTAAAATGTAAATATTATATTAAAATGAATATTTGATTTGGTTGTATGTTAACATTTTGCTAACTCAAATGGTAAGGGTTCAAACCTAACTAGTAATCAAATGGATGCCTAATTAATTTATAACACTAACTCAATTATAAGGTTAAATAATAATATAGATGAATATGATTATTGAGGAAAAAGTTTATTGGTCACCCATAGAGTGGGTGATAAGAATTCTAGTTAGATATTGATGGAAAAAGCTTGTAATGTACGAGAGACGAAACCCAAAATGAATGCATGGTTTGGGTTTATGGTTTAGTTAAATAAGCCAAACATAACCAAAGGATATCACAAGACATTGCACAAAACCACATCCTGTCTTTATCTTTGATCTTATATCACAGGGGGAAGAAAAAAACAAAGAAAAATAAATGTAAGAAAACATTGTATTTAATTAGAGTCCACAGCTATGATTATGATGATTCATCGTATACATAGAAACAATAGGACAACCCTAGAAAGGGGAAGGGACCATTTCCCAAATGCTGTAAAGCCTGTAATAATGGGGCATTGGTGTTAGGGGGGGGGGGAGAAATAGAAAGATTTTGAAGTACAATATATCAAATGAATAAATAGGGAACCTTATGATTTAGGGTTTTGAATTTGAAAAAAATATTTGTATGATCAAAAAGTGAAGGACTTCAAAAGGAAAGAGAAAAAAGAGTTGAAATGGGAGGGGTTGCTTGGACTGAAGAAGAAGATTATTTGCTCAAGAAATGTATAGAGCGGTATGGAGAAGGGAAGTGGCATCGAATACCTGTTTTGGCTGGTAAATTTATTTTATCTTCTTTTCTCTTTTTTTTTTTCTAAGTTTACATATTTTGTTTAAGCTTTTAGTGGAAATTAAAGGATTAGTTTTGAATAGAATTGAAGATCATCTAAACCATGAATTTTATTTAGATATGCCTATGAAGAGAGACAGAAAGTAAAGAAATGCCTTAGCTTTCTATCTTACCTTACCTTGAATAAAAGTAGTATAATAATCTGTACGAATCAGTTGAATCAAGTTAAATAATTGATTTAAATTAGTTTTTGGATTAGTACAGAAGGGGTTTAAAAAACATTAGTACGTGTATATATTGTTTTGGATAGATTATGTATAGTTAAATTGGTGTTTGTTTAGGGCTAAAGAGGTGCCGCAAGAGCTGCAGACTAAGATGGTTAAACTATCTACGCCCAAACATCAAAAGAGGGAGTTTTGCGGCAGAGGAAGTCAATCTCATCATTAACCTCCACAGCCTCCTCGGTAACAGGCATGCTTTTCACTCCTTACCTATATAAAGCTAATGTGTTATTAGTAGTATAAAAGCACATGTGGTTGATAATGTTGATGATCAGGTGGTCCCTAATTGCTGGGAAACTCCCTGGAAGAACCGCAAATGATGTTAAAAACTATTGGAACTGCCATCTCAGTAAAAAGCTCACCTCTGCTCCACAATCTGAAGATGACCAAACTGCAGCAGCAACAACAACAGCCTCAATGAAACCCAGAAGCCCAGCTCATGTATCTCCTAATACCCAACAAGAAACCAGCGTGTGGGCACCATTTCACGACGTTCAAGTCAATCAGCAAGGCCAGGAAGTTGCAGCGGAGGAGCCTGGGACACTTTTGGGTGATTTGGAGTTTGATGAAGGCGGCAGCAGCAAATGGGATTGGGATGATTTCATCTTCGACATGGATTTATGGACTGCTTCTTTGTGAATGTCACTTTCTCCTATAATAGTATTGGAGTTGTGTCAGAATTGGAGGTCGGGATTTAGATTGTAGTTATGATGTATGTATGATGCAATAGATGTTATTGTGATGAATTACAATAGATATTCCTAGCATGCAGTTAAGCATTCCCATATCCAACACTCATCTATCTAAATCAATAAGCAATAACTATCATTACTTTTCATATTGAATTTCAAGAATCTCAACAATAAAAGGACTCTGCAAAAACGTACAATTCACGAACTACTAAAGCTAGTAGCAATTGGGATAATAATCACAAGAACAATCAACAACAAAAGAGTGATCCCAATACACATCCATTTCCTGCTACTCCTTTGGTACCTTTTCGCATTACTGAGCTCCTTAGAACCATCTTTCACATAATGGCTGGCATTCATCACATGGTGTTCAATATCATCCATTTGTTCCCCTTGTGCCTCCACCATCACCGCCATGTCCAAAAACACTTGGTGCAACTCTAGCAAGCTCTTTTCGATCTCTTTAGCAGCATCATGCCTATCTTGAATCTCAACTACCGTCTCCAACACCTTCCCTCGCCCATGTTCTTGAACCGCCCTTGTTAAGAAGCCCTCACCGCCACTGCCATCAGAAATGATTTTCTCGATTGTTTCCTCATCTGGGTTTTCCCCAGTCACAGTAAAATACCTTCTCCCCACAGTTTCCTTATACTCAGCCATCATTTTTTGCCTCAAACCTTGAAAATCCATCATCAGCTCCTTCAATTTGTTACGTAAGCCATTGGTGACTGCAATCCTGGTCCTGTAATTTAAGGTGCCTTCTTTGTACCCCGAGAGGCGCTTATTAGCTGCATTGGCACGGTCCATTTCTTCAACCTGAGCCTTGATGGTCCTTGCTTTCTTTTGCACTGTGACAATGTCGTTGTTGATTTTGTTCCGCAAAGCTTTCAAGGACTCTGGTTTGTGAAGTGACTTGCTTTCTTCATTGGATTCTTGGAGCTGGCCCAAGAGTTCTCGGATTACTGCCATTCCTTGCTTCACTTTCTCAGCTTCTTCAAGGAACAGGCCAAGGTTTTGGTCCATGGTGTTTGTAGTGGAAGACATTTCGAGATCATAGTCTGGACCAGCTTCAAGATCTTTCATTGCCTCTTTCTTGAGGTCAACATAGTTCATAAACGATTTGGTCATCAGATCATTCATCTTTGCTATCTGGAACTTTCTTTCACACCTTAAGAATCAATCAATGGAGAAAAAAAATGAGTTCCAACAATAAGATAAAAAAACATGGAATGGGTTATCATATTCATCAAAATGAACCCAAAACAAGGGAGAAATAGATTTCCTTCGCAGTTCAATTTTAAATCGTATTCACTGCAAATTCAGTCTAATTCAAAAGTAATTTTCCCAACATTTTGAACTGGGTTTTCTTAAAAATCAACCAAAAAAGGGGGTTTAGCTTCTCTTTTATCAAAATTTAATACAAAAAATGAAGTGATATGAAATGGGTGTTTGCAAACCATACCTTGAAAATTTGCAGCTGCTTGCTGCCTTGCTCTCGTATTAGCAGACAAAAGCAGAGAAAAATGGAAAGAAATTGATTGACAGAACTTTGAGACAAAAAAGTTGGGAAGAAATTGAAGATGAAAATGGAACGAAAGCTGAGATTTTCGCAGTTTGAATTTGATTGTAAGCTTAATAATACTTAAAAGGAAAGCAAAATCTCTCCAGAAACTGAAGGGGAAAAAAGTAGCCGTTTTGCCAACGGCTATATCTTGGCCCGTTATTTAATTTGTTTGCTTCTTTTTATTTCAGTTTGAAAGTGGGGCAAATTTCTAATATTTCAGTTTTGTGGACACCGTATATGCAAATATTGGGCTCATTTCATCAGATGGAAGGAAATAATCAATTATTGTACTTCACAGCATAAATTATTAAATATTTATATCTACTATTATTTAAGTGTTTGATTGTGTTAGTGTTATCAATTAATCAAGTCTAACTCAGTTATGAAACTAGTTTCTTATGCCGTGTTATGTATGGGTTTAGTTTTATTAATTAATTATAAGGTAAACTATACAAATGATCACATAATTATGCCTGCATTCTTGTTTTAGTCATTCAACTTTAAAATTTATCAATTTAGACACTAATTTTGAATTCGTTCTTGTTTTGGTCACCTACCATTAAATTGAGAACAAAAAATATTTTTTTAACTAGTATAATAACGCATTTAGTCCTTAATACTTACATATTCTATCAAATTGACCATAATTCTAAATAATTCAATAAATTTAATCCGTCGCATTTACAAATTCTATCAATTTAATCTTCAAACTTCCAAATCAAAGCTTTCAACTTCTAAATAGAGATATGCCACAACTATACATTTGTGAAACATAAAAAAGAAAAAAAAATCTCTCAACTAACGAGTCATTTTCCAAATCAATTCTTGATACCAATAAGCTTATAATGAAACTTTTTCCTTTATTTGCATTACTTTTATTCTAAATATAATATTTTTTAACCCTTTGATTGATAAAATTTTGGCTAAAGAAAATGTAAAAACCTTTTAAAAAACACTTTAGAATTACTCTTGTTAACAATATGATACTTCCTTTTAAGGTATATAGAAATAGTCCTCAAAGTTGGTTCTGAAATTGGAAATTAAATTTAGAGTTAAAAAATATGGCTTTGAAAAATCTAATTATTCAATCAATAATTATATAAGAAAAAATTATGAACATTTATTTTTTCATGAGAAAAAATGTGAAAGAATTAATTGAATTTCCTTTGGTTACATTGATACTAATTTTTTTTAATTTTATAAATTTATTTTGAGATTATTATGTGTCCTATCTATTTTTAATTATTTTTTTAAAATTTTTAAGTTCCCAATAAGCAATGTTTATCACTAGCAATCTAATTTAGGATCAAATCATTTACCAAATTAATTAAAACTAAAATTATGCTCGTTAGAGAGAAAACTTATTTTTTACAAATATTAAATTACTTATATAATTTTATTATATATTATAGTTTTAAATTTTTTATTTTTTTATTATTTTTAGTGGTGTTTAGTTAATTTCTAACATTAACTTCCTAAAAGTATAAACAAAAAGGGAGATGGACTAAATTGGATAATTTCAACTATAAATAAAACAATTAATTGATGTGGAATGCCTCTATTTTAAAAGCTGAAAGCTTTGGTTAAGAAGTTTGATGATCAAATTGATAGAATTTGTAAATGAGAAGGGTTAAATTTATTAAATTGTTTAGAATTAGGATCAAATTGATGGAATAACTATTGAGGATTAAATGTATTATTACACTAGTTAGAAAAAGGCTTTTGATTACCAAGGTGGGTGGTCAAACAAGAATGATTTCAAACGTTAGTGCTTAAATTAAAAAAAAAATTAAAATTTAGTGACCAAAATAAGAATACAAGAATAATTGGGTGACTATTTAAGTAGCTTACTCTATATTATATTTATTTCTTGAAAACTTTCACAAATTTGCAACGTTTTAGAAATACCATGATTGAGAAAGTGAAAACAAAATAATATAAATTTTAAAATTTTAAAATCTTTATACCTAGTATTATCATTAATATAAGTTAAGAATAAAAAATAATCTTTAAAATAAATTTGAATTCATTACTTTTTGAGAAAGTAAAAATAAAATAAAATAAATATTTAATTTTAAAAATATTTATACCTTATATTATCACCAATATAAGTTAAGAATAAAAAAATAATATTTAAATTAATCTTAGAATTAATTACTTTTTGTGACAATATATTCAATGTCAAATAACAATGATATATTATTTAAAAATTTTAAAGAGAAAAAAATTCTATTATTTTTTTCTGAAAGTAAAATTAACATATGCATTTATTGGGAAAAAAAATGAAACACATTTCCTAAAGAAATAATTTAACATCCTAGAAATCGGGTTAGAAAAAATTGAGTTTTGAAATCAAGAGTGGTTATCTCTCGATTTTGAATTTAGATTTTGGAAATTTTGATAAGTTAATTGACTTGGTTCAGTGGTTAAGTGTTTTATTTATGATTGTGAGGTTTTGGGTTCAAATCTTATCTCTTGAAATTTTATTATTTTTAATTAAAACCCTATCTTTGGACATGTGAGTTATAAGTTAATTTCAATCAATTAATAACAACAATGAGCCTAGTGGTTCAATGATTAAGCTTCTATGTACTCTTTAGTTTGGTTGTTCGAATTCTTATAAAAGTAATAGGGAAATGTTTTATTTTGAATTATTTTGTGTCGTAGTTTATTTTTGTTGGTTGATTAAACTTTCTAGTAACCTCCTATATTTATTCCATATTCAATCAATTAATGACAACAATGAGCCTAGTGGTTCAATGATTAAGCTTCTGTGTACTCTTTGGTTTGGTATTTGAATCCCTATGAAAGTAATAGGAAAACGTTTTATTTTGAATTGCTTTGTGTGGTAGTTTATTTTTGTTGGTTAATTAAACTTCCCAGGAACCTCATGTGTTTATTCCATATTCATTTTCCATTTGTTTTCTGCCATTTCTCCCTTATTTCTTTATTTTTTTTCTTCGCTTTGATTCTTCTCTTCAAGTTACCTTTCTTTTTGCTATATTACGCCAAATTGATTTTGTGCGAGGGTCTGACTTCTCTTGCCTGGTTTGATTCAGTTGTCGGTAAGTTTCAATTTAAGATTTTGTGTCGAAAGTTCTTCGACGTAACTTCGACATAACTTCGGTTTTGGACGCTAATCTTAGAGATTTGTTTATGAATGGGTCATCTAATTTTTCGCTATAATGTCATTTTAGGGATGAGAATTCATCCTTGTTGCTTCTGCTTTGAATCCATAATAGGTGGGTAACAAAAACTTGAATTTCTGCAATTTTCGAACGTTAGAAAATGCCAAACTCGAACATGATGAGTTCGACGATACCGTTATTGCCATCACCTCATTTTTAATGGGAACCCCTATTCGCCTCACTATAAAAGAGTTTGGCGATTATCTTCATTTACCTCCCAAAGGTTACTCCAATGAAAAAGGACGTTTTGATCCTTCCTTTTTTATTCCATCCAGATTAACATCCGAACTAAATCTCTATGATCGTGTCCTCCATTTAATTCTTACTTGGAACCTTAGACCTATCAAAAAGCATGTCAAGCTTCGAAACATAGATTATTGGTAGCTCGATTGCTTTAAATCTGATAGGCGTCCCGACCTCGCCCTAATAATGTTTAATGATATTACTAAAGCTATCGAGAGGGGGATGGATACAAATATCACTCTTCCTTATGGCACGTATTTGTCATACCTTTTTAGGAAATTAGGTATTCGCACCCATAGAGACACCCCCGTTATTTCAAACCAACCAATTAGTTATGGGGCATTTCATCATGCGGGATATCTTTTCAATGCCAACACCGGTACGTGGCTTAAAAGTGACCATCCTGCAGAACATGAAGATGATGACATCGACACCACGTTTGAAATTTTTTGGCACTCGAGCATGCTTCTCCACTGACTTCCTCATCACACGCTACTCAACCTTCATCGAAAATCAATAGTGTAATGTTTGATGCCATACATTCCTTGAGCAACGAAGTTTGGGGTCTTCGAGAAGAGGTTCAATCTCATAGAGAAGACGTTAATTCTCGATTTTCTACTTTAAAGTCTCACATGGCATCTCTCCTTGCACGTTTTCCTTTGACGCCTCATTTATCCCCTTCTCATGATGATTAGAGTAGCTTTAGGACATACATTTCATTTTCATAACATTTGCACCTTCATTGCTATGTTTATGCCTATGTCTTTGTTTTTTCTTTTTCTTTTTTCACTTTCTTGCTTTCTTTGTATTTTGAGATACACTGATTCTTTTTAGGTCATTGCTCATTCAATTTTATCTATCTCTTGTGATAAACTAACTTCTTTTCTCCTTGAGCTTTATTTGATGTTTGATATAACAAAAAATGGGAGAAGAAAAGGTAAATTAAGGTAAATTGATTGATTATTATTTGATTTTTCTTTGATGCTAACTAAATTGCAGATTTTGTGATCAATTTTCCTTAAAGTAAAAATGAATGTCAACTTGAATGACAAATTTTATTTTGCCCTCGAATTTAAAATGTCTTTTATTAAGAGGGAGCAATTATTCAAAAACAAATTTACCAAATGTTTTGCTGTATCAAAAATGGGGAGATTATTAACCCAAGCTTTATTTGATAAAAGATTTTAATATAACAAATTGAAGTGCTTTTGAATATAAGTTAAAATTGACAAAATGGTTTTTAAAATTGAAGTATAAGCGAATGGTTTTTAAATTTGAAGTATAAGAGATAAAATTTTGAATACCTACATTAAACTCTTAGAAAATTTTGAAACAATTTTAAAATCAAGTTAAATTGATTTTAACTAAGTCAAAATGTGTAACACCCCATACCCATATTCTAGACCGAAATAAGGTACGGAGCATTACCATTCACGAAAACATGAATTCACACATTAACCTGACCTTACTCAATTTACTTACTTTAGCTTAGACTGAAGTTGATAGCATTAACAGATATACATAGATACATGTAGATTTTAAAATTTAAAAAAAGTGATACTTTAAAACAAATTAATTATGACATATAACAAAATGATTAGTCTCTCTCTATACATGCCATAATTCCAAAGTAGTGATTACAAAATACCAAAAAGTATTGATAGTGTAGATGAGTCTCCGACGATCTCCAAAATCCCGAGCTGGCTTAATAATTCTATAAAACAAGAAAAAGAAAAGATGGTAAGCATATAGCTTAGTAAGTAAGTACTAAATTGATATATAATTTATCAAAGTAAAACAATCATACTAGTATATGGTTACATATATTGATGACAGGCTATTTTCTAGAGTCCCGGTTAAAGTAAAAATCATATCTTGAGCTACATATCTCGAAATTCAATTCCGTAAATTTTCCTTGAAACTAGACTCATAAGTCTATTTACTAATTTTTTTCTAGAATTTTTGGTCAAGCCAATTAGTACAGTTTATTATTAAAATCTCCCCTATTTCAGGGTATGACTACTCTGACACCTGTGCATTACGAACAAAATTTCTCCCTGTACAAGATTCCAAAGACCATGCCGTTTATTTCCCTTAAAAATAGACTCAATAAGGAATCCATGCATGTATGGTATGACTCTTAATAATTTTTGTACAATTTATGGTGAATTTCTAAAATCAGAACAGGGGATCTTAATTTCATTCAGAACCTGTTTCACAAGAATTCAATTATCACATAATATAGAAGTCTTTTGTTTCCCCTGTTTCTTTTATATGAAAGTAGACCCCTTAAGCTTTAATTCCATAATTTATTTGAGATTTAATTCTACTTCCATGATTTTTGGTGAATTTTCAAAATTATGCAACTGCTGCTGTCCAACATTGTTTTACTACAAAAATTCACTCTTACATATTTCGCTCAATCCTTTCCATTTTACTGAGGTTCGCTCACTTATCGAGCATATTGCTCATAAATTCAAATAAACATATACTTGCACTTATTCATCACATAATCACTTTCACATGTATCTTCATTTAAATCAATTTCCCGTTGAACTCATCGGAATAACAACAGATACACCACTACTTGAACATTTTCCCATTTCCACATGTGTAGCCGAAGCTATATGATACGCATAGTAGCCTGCACTTAGTACTACACACGTGACCACGCTTTCAGTGCACGCATAGTAGCTTTGCACTTAGTACTACACATGCGACCAATAATCTGTGCAGTGTAGTAGCCTGCACTTAGTACTACACACGTGACCACACAATAGTTCATTTGTATCGCTTTTTATTCAAGGTTCAACAGAAATTTCTCACTTTTCCAACATTTTACTAAATTGTCCAAAATCAATTTAAATTCATAACTTACATCAAATAACCATTTGATAGGCAGCCATATTCCACATGTTATCAAAATACAATAACATAAAAGAAATCAATGATTTATTTACGCACAAACTTACCTCGGTGCAAAATATAGAAATTTTGCAGTTTAGTCCAAAGCTTTTTCTTTCCCCCGTTTGAGGTCAATTCCACGCCTTTCTTGATCTATAACAACACATTTAGTTCAATTAACACTCGAACTATTTATTTCAATCCAAAAATCACATTATGCAAAAATTACATTTTTGCCCCCTAACTTTTACAAAATTACGATTTTTCCCCAAGGCTCGGAAATTTAATTTCAGCCCTTATTCTTATGTTTAATGACATGCTGATCATTTTTCTCTTCTATGGTATCATCAAATTCTCATTCTAACACATAATTATGAACAATAGGTATTTTTATCGATTATCTTAGTTTTGCTCGTTTTAAGCTAAAATCGCTTAGAAAAGATCGTTCTCCTAACTTCAAACATTCATATTCTACCATCAAACATCAAAATACATGCCTATCATTCATGGGTAAATTTTTAAACATAAACCCTAACTCGAAATAATAGTAGAAATAGGTAAATCGAGCTACGAGGATTTCAAAAATGTAAAGAACATTAAAAACGGGGCTTGAAATCACTTACTATGAAGCTTGAAAGTTGAAGAAACCCTAGCTATGGAGGAGAGTAAATTTCGCAGCAACTAGTGATGAAGATGACCAAATTTTGTGTTATTTTTCCCATTTTTTCATTTAATATGCAAATGACCAAAATGCCCTTACTACTAAACTTTCAAAATTCCTTCCATGTCCAAATTTTGTCCATGAACCTAAAATTGGTCAAATTGCTATTTAAGACCTCCTAATTAATATTTCAATGCAATTTCATACTAAAAACTTCTAGAATGCAAGTTTTGCAATTTATTCTCTTTAGTCCCTAATCTCAACTTAAGCGCTTAATGCATAGAATTTCATTACTGAAATTTTCACGAAATCATGAAATCATATCATAAACCTCAAAATAAATATAAAATAATTATTTCTATCTCGGATTTGTGGTCACAAAACCACTATTCCGATTAGGCCCTAATTCGGGTTGTCACAAAATGATTTCAACCAAGTTAAAATCATTTTAGCACATCAAAATGATTTTCAAACAAGTTAGAATTGCTCCAGGCCAAAAAGTATTGATACCATTTGGCCAAGTATCGATAATTTTGAAACTATCAATACCTTTAGAAAAATCGAGACCAAACTTGCATTCTGTTTTAAAAATTCTAAATCGATACCATTTTTGAGGTATTGATATTTTCTAAAACTAATTGATACGTTCATTGAAAATGATACCAAAATAGCATTTTGTTTCTTACAAACCCTACAAAGTATCGATCCAGTATCGATACCATTTTCCAAAAGTATCGATAACCCAACGGTCACTGAATTAACATTTATTACAAAAATATTGATACCCTTTTATTTGGTATCGATACTCTCAGTTGCAGGTGAAATAAATTCTCTGATTTTACATCCCCAACAGCCATATTCATTATACCAACAACCTCAATGGTTAGAAATCTATTAGGGGGTATAAATACCATCCTCCAAATACCTAAAACACCAAGAAAACACTTTCAAACAAAAATTATCAATCAAACAACCTTAGAGCTTAATACTTTCATATATTCTTATATACACTTGTGAGCTTTGTTTCTATTCTTTTACTCAAGTGTATTTTATTGTAATTGAGCTTCATTTTGCAAACGATTTAATCTTGTAAGGATTGTTTCTTTTTTTGCCTATTTATATATCTCTGAGAGGGTTTGTAACTTAAGATTTGGGTGGAAATCTTAAGGAGTTGTAAGGTTAAATCTTATCCTCAAAGGTTAAACAAATTAGTAAATTTGAGAAAATTCTTAGTGGTGAAAAGCTAAGGTAGTGAAGTAGGCAATTGGGGCCAATCCACTCTAAATCTTTGTGTCAATAGTTTTATTTTTCTCTCTTTACTTCCACCATTTCTTAAAAGGCCAATTCACCCCATCTTAGCGTTTTCGGTTTGTTCTATCGAGCTAACAATTGTTCATTTCTAGATTATAAACATTTTATTATAATACTTAATTTATGTTTTGAAGTTTTATAAATGTATAATTTTAAATAAGGCTGTGAATATTAAATTTTAATAAAACAATGTATCAACTTGTTATTATTTATTCAAATTAGGTTTATTGAATATTACATATAAAAACTAGTTAATTTATTTATTTAAAATTACAAAAATAGTTTTTAATATGTATTAGTTAAATTTTAATTTAATTTACATGTAATTTTTAGAAATAAATGTAGTTTTTAATATATATTAGATAATTTTTCAATGTTTGATTCAAATTACAAAATGAATATTTAATATTTATTAGCTAAATATTTAAATATAATAATTTGCAACTAATTAATTGAATTTATATGTTAAGTGCTAAGATCATATAGATTAAAATGTTTATGTTAATTTAATAAATGTAAAATTTTATAAATAAAAATAAGACACATTTTTCATAAATAATTTATAACGTATATGGACAGATAAAATTATTAAGTTATTTCTAAATTAAAATTAATTATAAAACTGTATGGACTAAAATATTAAATTGAAAAGGTAGAAGGCCTATATAAAAATAAAATCCAAGAAGAGGTTTATGTTGTAAATAATCCGTCACTTATCTTCTAAATATAAATTGTCTCACCGATCAAGTATTTTAACTATGCCAATAAAGTTGATTGAGTATTAGCTTGATTGGTATGGACATTATTGCTAATGCAGGAAGACATGTGTTCGAATGTGCTGAAACGCATTATCCCCCTATTTATGGGTTGGGAGGAACTATAAGTAGTTCTAAGTATTGTGTCAAAAAATCCAAATATGATCAGAACTTATAATAAAATTGTTAAAAAAAACTATGCAAATAAGTAATATTTCTACATTTTTGTTTGTGTTGTATTACTATAAATAACAATTTCTCCAAACTAAATTCTGAGGTGATATTCTATATGGTTCATATATTCTATTACTTTGTTTGTTTTTAATATCAACGAAAGAGAAATTAATTCATATATAATTTGTTACCATTTTTGTTTTAATTTATAAACATCACTTCTATTTTAATAAATGATTAATATATCATCATAATTTTAATTTCTTTAATTATTCGCATTTTCAATTAAAAAGAGTAATTAAATATAACTGCTATATATATATATATATATATATTAAATTATACTTAGTACAAAATATTGCTAATTATACGGTTATTTAAAAGGTGGAAGGGTCCAAAATTTTTTTTCCAATTTTTAATGTGAGAAAATAAATCTTCAACCTTTTAAGTCTTTTCATTTATTGCAAGCAAAAAATTAAAAGTAAGAGGGCTCTAATTTTTTATTTTATTGTATTATATTTTATAATTTTTTAAAAAGGGTTCTAATTTATTATTTCACCTAAAGCCTCAAAAATATTAAGAATGAGTCTGATCAAAGCAAAGTATATGATATAATTTTCTAATATTTTATTGATTTTATTTCTTCTAAGAATAGTTAAAAATGAATATACAATCCCTTAGTTTAGGTTTTAGAATCATATAATTAACATAAACATGAATTCAGATTATTAAATGTGTTAGTTTTTTTTTTTATTTAAATATCCTGAAAAACAATATCTTTTAAAAATAATTTTTTGTTAAACTACTTTTTAGAATCCATTTTTAGGAGATATATATAGATTTCAATGTTAGTGTAAAAATTTAAATAAAATCATTTGTGAGCCTCCTTCAAAATTGAGGGGAAAAGGAAAGTGAATCTTGATTGATAAATCCAACATTCGACCTTTAATTTTATGGGTATCCACATTCATTTTATTATTTTATTAGTATTTTTATTAGTTTTGTGTGTTAAGTATCGACTTAGCAAAAGAAAAAAAAAAGGAGTTTTTGAGAAGCATGAGAAGTTCAAAAAATGTGTTATCCTTCTATAATCTTGGTGGGAAGTGGGAACATGTTACATTGCCATTGCCATTTTTTTTAGTTTGATGGGCTTTTGCATCAATCATCCATCACCTATAATCTTGGTGGGAAGTGGGAACATGTTACATTGCCATTGCCATTTTTTTTAGTTTGATGGGCTTTTGCATCAATCATCCATCACCATTTGTTGGTGGACCATCCACCAGAGGCACATCTTTGCACCTTGAAATTGACAAATTGCTTAAGATAGGAAAAAACAATTTCTCTTTAACTTTTGAATTTTCTTGTTTTTTTTCTCTAAAATATCAAATGCTTACAAACTATTTATAGGCTATTGTCCTTAAAAAAAACTGAAAATATTAAAATCTAATAAAAGCCATAAACCAATGACTCTTGACCTTTCATTCTCCTAAAAATAAAACTTCTAAATTAAACCCATTAAAATTACATTTAAGTTTAATCAACAAAACTCCCCTATAAACTTAAATGCTTCTACCATCCTTCATGCCGATTAATTTCTTGCAGTTGTCGAGAAGTACCATAGATAGCGGTTTTGTAAAGATATCTGCGACTTGCTCCCGGCTTGCCACGTGCACTAATTTCACACTTTCTTCCTTTACATGATCTCGGATGAAGTGAAAATGAATGTCAATATGTTTGCTTCTCTCATGATTCACTGGGTTCTTTGCTAACTCAATTGCTGACTTATTGTCAATTCGTATCTCAGTCGCATCTAGTTGTTGTTGCTCCAATTCGTTCAACAAATTTCTGAGCCATATAGCATGACACACACACCAAGACGCTGCCACATATTCAGCTTCACATGTCGAGAGCGTCACAATTGGTTGCTTCTTTGAAAGCCAAGTAAACGCCGTGTTACCCATAAAGAACACATATCCTGATGTACTTTTCCGATCGTCTAAGTCTCCGCACCAATCACTGTCAGAGTACCCAATCAACTTGTAATCTTCCACATGTGAATAAAATAACCTGAGTGATACCGTTCCTTAGATATACTGTAGGATTCGCTTCAATGCCTTTCAATGTGAATAAACCGGCTCCTCCATGAACCGACTTACAATGCCAACACTTAGCGAAAGATCAGGCCTTGTGCAAGTGAAATAGCGAAGACTTCCCATCAAACTCAGGTATTTGCTCGCGTCGACTCATTCTCCTCCATCAAATTTTGAGAGTTTTACACCTGGTTCCATTGGTGTTGAAACCGGTTTACAATATGCCATCTTGTATTTCTTCAAAATTTCCTTTGCATATGCCTCCTGTGACACAAAAATACCTGTCTCTTCTTCTCTTACCTCCAAACCAAGAAAAACTTCATCAAACCTAAATCTGTCATTTCAAATTCTTGTGTCATTTTGCTCTTAAAATCTTGTATCATCTCACCATTGTTCCCCATAAAAATGAGGTCATCAACATAATGAGCAACAAATAACATATTACCTCCATTCTTCTTCACGTAAAGGGCATGTTCATAGGGACATTGTTTGAACCCGTTCTCCTTGAAGTATTTATCAATACGAGTATTCCATGCCCGCGGTGCTTGCTTCAACCCATAAAGTGCCTTCTTCAATTTTAGCACCTTCTTCTCTTCTCCACTTTTCATGTACCCGGGTGGTTGTTCGATGTAGACTTCTTCTATGAGCACACCATTCAAGAATGCCGACTTGACATCCATTTGAAATATTGGCCATTTGAATTGAGCCGCTTGTGAAAAGAACAATCAGATTGTCTCCATTCTTACAACGGAAGAAAATACCTCGTCATAATCGATTCCTTCCTTTTGTTTATATCCCTTTGCAACAAGTCACGCCTTGTACCGTTCTATCTCGCCTTGAGAATTCATCTTTCTCTTGAACACCCACTTCACACCAATGGGCTGACTTCCTTTCGGCAACTCCGTTAACTCCCATGTATTGTTGCGGTCAATTGCTTTAATCTCTTTGTCTATGGCAGTTTGCCACTTCTTGTCTCGTACCGCCTCTTCAAAACTTATACTCTCGAAATCTGCCAAAAGACATACAATGTGTACCTCACTTGTTGAATCATACAAATCTTGCAAACTTCGCATTTTGGGTTGTTGCGGTTCATCTTCATCATCGATAGTTTCAAGATTTGTTGGTATGATTGTTGGTGTTGCGATTGATGATTCTCCATCTTTGATGATAACCTCCGTTGAGTTATTCCAATCCCATTCGCTTGCTTCATTAACTCATACATCACGACTCACTACAACCTTCTTGCTTATCGGGTCGAGTAGCTTGTATCCTTTTGTTTTCTCATCATACCAAATAAAAATAAACCTTTTACTTTTGTCTTTGAGCTTCGTTCTTCGCTAATCTGGCACATGTGCATAGGCCTCACTACCGAATACTTTGAGATGAGAAACTATCGATTTTTGTCTACTCTAAACCTCTTGTGGTGTTTGATCATTCAACTTCGCATGTGGACACCGATTTTGTACATAGATGGCACATTGCATGGCTTCTGCCGAAAATTCCTTCGGCATCTTCTTGCTCTTGAGCATTGACCGAACCATATTGAGAACGGTCCGGTTCTTCCTCTCGGCCACACCGTTCTATTGGGGAGAGTACGGTGCGGTTAGGAATCGTCTTATGCCTTGTTCCTTACAATACTTCATGAAAAACGTCGAAGTATACTCACCACCTCTATCGGATCATACAAATTTGATGTGCCTACCGGTTGCCTTTTCCACCATCACTTTGAACTTTTTGAACACCTCGAATGCCTCAGATTTTTCTTTCAGAAAATACACCCAAGTTTTTCGTGAGAAATCATCGATAAAGGAAATGAAATACCTTTTACCGCTAAAAGATTCGGGGGTGATTGGTCCACATATGTCGGTATGAATCAATTCGAGAGGTTGTTTAGCCCGATATTCTGCCTTCTTTTGAAACGAAGTTCTTGCATGCTTTCTGAGCACACATTCTTTACAAAAATTTTTCTCGTAGTCCATATCTGGTAGCCTGTGCACCATGTTCTTCTTCGCCAACTCGTTTAGACCACCATAATGTAGGTGACCAAAACGGAGATGCCACAGCGGCGCCTTGTCTTCTATGTCGACTTGCAAACATTTTTCTCGAATGCTTCTCAAATTCAACTTATACATGCAATTTCTCCCCATTTCAACTCTAGCGACCAAACGCCCTTGCTTATCTTTCAAGTGTAACACCCGGTCTCTCATAAGTACCGAATAACCTTTTTCCATGAGTTGTCCCATACTCAAAATGTTGCTCTTGAGATCTGGTACATAATAAACATCTTGGATAGACCCAACTAACCCAACTTTTTGTAAATAAAAAATGGTACCTTGGCCTTTTACCTCAACTTTCGACACATCTCCAAACGACACATGTCCCGTTTCAACCTTGTAACACTCAATGTTAGAATAATTCGACCGACCGCCTCTTCCATGACCGCGTCCTCTTCTATGCCAATTTTGTTGGTTTGATTTCTCTTTCTCCTCATAATGCCCTTCTTGACTGCGGCCTCTTCTATCGCGACCATTTCCTCGACCTCTACGGCCACGCCATCTACCTCGAAAGTTTTGAAAATAAAAAACCTTTTCGTCTTTGATTGAAGCCTTAGTTTGAAGTGCTTGCTCAAGTGTCTCCTCTTTCTTCTTCTTCTTATGTTGTTCATGTGCCTCGAGAGAACCAATGAGCTTATCGATTATGAACGTTGCTAGATCCTTTGACTCTTCTATGGCACATACGACATTCTCAAAACTGTCAGTTAACGACCTCAAAATCTTTTCAATAACTCGTGCATCGATTAATGCTTCTCCGTTTCAGTTAAGTTGGTTCACTACGGTTTGAACACGTGTAATATATTCAAAGACACCTTCCGATTCCTTCATCTTCATGCCTTCCAACTCGCCACGAAGAGTTTGAAGGCAGACTTGTTTAACCCTGTCGGCTCCTTTGTACACATTCGCCAAAATGTCCTATGCTTCTTTTGAAGTTGTCGCTCTCGCAATCTTCTCAAAGCCTGACTCGTCAACAGCTCGGAAAAACATGTACAGTGCCGCCTTATCTTTCGATCGCATCTCTTTCAACGCCTTGTTTTGAGCCGCCATATATCCCGCGGTAGTTGTCGATTCTACAAAACCTTATTGGACTACCTCCCAACCATCTTGAGACCCGAGGAAAGCTTTCATTTGGATGCTCCAATTCTCGTAGTTCACCTTCGTTAGTCGAGGCAGCGGCACATTACTGGTCACACTTTCTATGGCTCTGATACCAAATTGACAAATTGCTCAAGATAGAAAAAAATTTTCTCTTTAACTTCTGAATTTTCTTTTTTTTTTTCTCTAAAATATATCAAATGCTTACAAACTATTATAGGCTATTGTCCTTAAAAAAAACTGAAAATATTAAAATCTAATAAAAGCCATAAACCAATGACTCTTGACCTTTCATTCTCCTAAAAATAAAACTTCTAAATTAAAACCATTAAAATTACATTTAAGTTTAATCAAGAGAAACATGTTCTCTCTTAGTCTCTTTCTGTCTCAGACTATCCAGGCCCACCTATATGTCATCCTTTTTGGGGGTTGGTTATTCATGCTCTCTTTTTGTAGTTGTTTATATTGGGTCAACTCTGTTTTTAGCATCCATGGGAATCATTTACTTGTAATTAGTTGGTGATTTGAACTTAATCACGTACAATAAAGTATTTATATGTGACTTGTTTATTTGTGTGTACAAGTTATTTGGATTGATGAAGTGGTTGGGCATAGGAAATTCCATGTTGCAAAAGGAGAGCATATTTCAACTATTATGCCTAAATTATAATGCATGTAGTGATTCAAATATTACTGCTTTTGTTGAGCTATTTGACTTGTGGTGTGTTACGAGAACTATTTGATCGTGATGTGGCTTGTGCAAGGAGTCCAATAATGAGTTCTAAGGCTATGAGCATTATCTAAGTCCTTACTCTGAGTTCGATCTATGGTTCAATCAAACACAGGTTCGTGGAACAAGAGCAAAGTCCAGGATTAGCTCTCTTACTCGTGCATACTTTAGGGCTTAATTACTAGGATTTTTGAATCTTTAATATATTTTACAAGTAATATTTCCTATATTTTCAGCTTCATAATAGTGTACTGCAGATTACATCAACTTGGTCTATTGAGAATTATTGCTCATACAGTTCCTGAACCAGATGATTTTGAGAAGGTTAGATGTCTTTAAGATAGCGTTTCTAGTGTTCTCTCCTGAATCTTCTATGTTCTATTGTTGTGTACATTTGATAGCAGTATATCTGATCATATTCGATATTAACGAAGATGATTTTTATATTTGCTTATGTTTCCTGTCGCTGAAGCGTTACCAGTTTGTACTAAAAGTGCGTTTTTCCTTGTTTCAAGCATACTCGGTTAAAGGAAGAAGAGGCGAGAATTAGGCCTCAATTATAATGTGTCTATATGCATACTCAAGTCAAATCCCACATCAGGTTCATGTTTGTGCTGGAGTAATTTCATCAAGAGTTGCAATTGCGGCATAACTCACTAAGGTCAGCGTATAATTTTGTACTTTGGACGTTTTATTTTTATTCTTTCTCTAATTTTTCTGCAAAGAAACCATCTTTTTCGTTGTTTCTAGTGTGATTTAGAAGCAATATGATACTCCTAGAGGTCATAAATGTTTATGCGGGGAGCAAGTAGATGCCATTTTGGCTATTGAGAGCAATATCATATGTCGACAATAGTGGATTTCTTTTCAACTTGGATTGCTTTGTAAGTTGGTTGACATGCAAAAGAAAAAGAGGAAAAAGTAACTCACCTAAAGAGGAAATTTAAAATTAGACCTCTAAAAGTTCTTTAGCCTTCTATTCATGACATTTTTCATCCGAATTTTGTTAATTTGTTCAAATTCTTAAGTTTGGTTTAAATGGACAGCCTGACATATCTGTAATTGAATTTGTTGTTTATGGCATATTTCCTTAAATAAAGATGTTTTCAATGTTAGCCTTATTACTTATAGCTAAGGAGTAAGGACCTTGTTTATGGAATTTGTTTTGAGTATTGATTATGATGAAATGCTTGAGATTGGTGATGCGTGATCGTATTCGTGAATTTGATTTCAATACCCTAGATTTCCCAATCGTCTAATTTTGTATCATTTCGATTTAGGATTCAAGGTGAATTTATGGATAATGGAAACTTGGTAAATGAAAATGACAAAAAGTAGGTTGGATGAATGACTTGCACGAATCAAACACTTAGAAATGAACCAACGATATGACAGATCGTGACCCAATTTCTATAAAATGAAACAGCGAACAAATCTTTGAAGAAAAAGAAGTAAATTGTGACCCGCTATTTAGCAAAATTGAACCAACAGTATGTTAGAACGCCACACTTTAGAAAATAAGGAAGGATTGAAATGATAAGTTCAAAAAGAAAGGGTTTGATGCCACAAACAGAACCTTGATAAGTCCAGGTAAGTTAGACCAAGAACAAAGAGATACAATTCTCACACAAAACTCGGAAACATTCATTAGCCAGTCAAAGTTCTGATTACAGGATATTTATAAGCACTTTTGTGACTATTCAAATGCTTATGTGAGACTTTTCATAGTCAACCATTAATTAGTAATATTACAAGAACTAATTTCATTTTTAACTCTTGTAGGGAAGCCAATGAGTCATGTCTCTTCATTGGAATCTAATGTAGTTGAAAAGGCATGCTAATTCTCCTTAATGAAGACTTAATGTACCCTTAATGTGTTTAATTGTTGTCACTTCAGCTCCCTTGAAACCAAATTATAAAAGCTTGTGTAACATCCTTTTAAATGGCATCATGATGAAAGACTCCAAAAATGTTCAGACTTGAAAAGTCTCTTTTGGTCCATTAAACAGCCTCGTTAATGTTCTTTAAAAAGCTTTGAAACCGTCCAACTTGAAGAGTCTTTAATCATGTGAAAAGTCACCTGCAAAATAGATATTTAAGCATTAAACAATAACTTAAAACACTCATAAAAACAACATATTTAATAAAACTTATGCACAAGAATTAAATGAACATGCAACTTAAACCATACTTAAACTTTATTAACAAATGATATGTTTTAATGCATGACTTATTTAATAGAAAGAACACATAATGCAGGTATTAAATGAGGCTAGTGTATTAATGCAAAACATTAAACAATGATGCATTTAATAAACAAGACACTTAATGCAAGTTTCTAAAGATGCAAATGTATTAATGCAAGACATTAATCAAAGATGCATTTATCCCACAAAACACTTAATAATGCAAAACATTAAATAAAGATATATTTAACAAACACAAAGATAATTAAAACTGAAACATTACTTCAAATTAAACAAACTGCCATATGCAAAACGTTGCATGGACATGGAGTGTTATCTTGAGTCCAATAGGAATTGGACTTCTCATGTTCAGCCCAAATTTGCTGAATCAGGCCCATCATTGCCTCTTTAAGCTTCTTGGATCTAGCACACATTATAAAATCAATAGGATATTAAATTGGATCCTCTTTTGAAACGAGTAGCTTGGAATTTGGTCCACTTGATGAGCTCAAGTGCACTTCAATCGCCCCCATGCTTATATCACCCCCTCCCTCTTCAAAATGATTTGTCCTCAAATCGAGCCATTTGCTCGAAAAGAATCTTTGTTGATCACGGTTCCTTGAATTATATCTTCCTTCCATTGAGTTGAGCACAATCTTTCCGAAACTTGAAAATAAAAAACATCTTCACAAACAAAATTAGAATGAAGGCTTTCTTTCAATCCATCATTTACATGATCTTGGAACAATTCAAAGATGTTACAATTCGTATAAACATAATGAATATCAAGCGTTCCTTCCAAATTTCTCAAGTTAACTCCAAGATCAAAAACAAAATGTTGTCTTACCATTTAAAGCACAAGTTACAAACATCATTTCTAATGGCAAAGATGAAACATTGATTAACCAAAAGTCATTCATAAAATCATACAAAACATGCTCAAATCCTTTCAACCATAATGTAGAACAATAATCTCCGGGATCAAAGATTTGATTTTGACTTTGTAAGTCATCACAATTCACATATTTTGTTTTCAAAAATAATGATAAAACATGGAGCAAACGAAAGTAACCAACACATTTATGTAAAACAAAACCATAATGCTCACCTTCTCTCAACAATGACTTTGGAAAACATGCTCCGGGTTTAAACACATGATTTTGATCACTTGTTTTGTTTCCGAATACAAGAAAAACTTTTCTTTTAGCAACAATTTACAAATGTAAAACAAACAAGATTTATGGTTAGGTATGTTCAAACAATCAAAACTCTCAAGATTCCTTCGAATAGGCAGAGATATCCACAAAAATTTCTCACAATGATTTAAAGAATTTACATAACCATCATAATCAAACATATCAAGCATTTTATGTGAAAAATCTTTATTATTCACAACAATCGAATTAGTTGAACAAAAGACATCAATAAGGAAGGATTGGAAGTGATACGTTCAAAAAGAAAGGGTTTGACGCCACAAGGAGAACCTTGATAAGTCCAGGTAAGTTAGACCAAGAACAAAAAGATACAATTCTCACACAAAACTCAGAAATATTCATTAGCCAATTAAAGTTTTGTTTACATGATATTTTAAGCACTTTTGTGACTATTCAAATGCCTACGTGATACTTTTCATATTCGGCCATTAACTAGTGTTATTACAAGCACTAATATTTTTTTTAACTCTTGTAGGGAAGCCAATGAGTCATGTCTCTTCATTGGAATCTGATGTAGTTGAAAAGACATGTTAATTCTCCTTAATGAAGACTTAATGCACCCTTAATGTGTTTAATTGTTGTCCTTTCAGCTCCCTTGAAACCAAATTATAAAAACTTGTGTAACATCCTCTTAAATGGCATCATGATGAAAGTTTAAGACTCTTTTGGTCCATTAAACAATCTCCATAATGTTCTTTAAAATGCTTTGAAACCGTCCAACTAGAAGAGTCTTTAATCATATGAAAAGTCACCTGCAAAATAGATATTTAAGCATTAAACAATAACTTAAAACACTCATAAAAACAACATATTTAACAACACTCATGCACAAGAATTAAATGAACATGCAACTTAAACCATACTTAAACTTTATTAACAAAATGAGATGTTTTAATGTATGACTTATTTAATATAAAGAACACATAATGCAGGTATTAAAGGATGTAGGTATTAAAGGATGCTAGTGTATTAATGCAAAACATTAAATAGAGATACATTTTTTAAACAAGACATTTAATGCAAGTTTCTAAAGATGCGAATGTATTAATGCAAGACATTAATCAAAGATGCATTTATTCCACAAAACACTTAATAATGCAAAACATTAAATAAAGATATATTTTACAAACACAAAGATAATTAAAACTGAAACATTAGTTCAAATTAAATACACTGCCACATGCAAAACGTTGCATGAACTTGGAATGTTAACTTGAGTCCAATAGGAATTGGACTTCACATGTTCAGCCCAAATTTGCTGAATTAGGCCCATCTTCACCTCTTTAAGCTTCTTGGATCTAGCACACGTTAGAGGCTCGATGGGAAATTAAATTGGATCCTCTTTTGAAATGGACAGCTTGGAGTTTGGTCCACTTGATGAGCTCAAGTGCACTTCAATCGTTCCCATGCATGTATCAATTGGAAGACAAAAAATATGCAAAAATAAAGTATCTCTTAATATGTTCTTTTAGCTTGGAAATATAGAATTCAAAATATTGGACAAAGCGTTCTAAAAGATTTCAAAACTCAGAAAATAGTAGACATTTGTAAGTGTGAGTTAAGTTTCATTTTATAAGAGATGATCACTATGCAAGTGTCTTGTATTTAATATGATTGCCTCAGTTTTTAAGGCACTAATACTCTCTTTGTAGGCATAATTTGTTATTCTTGCAAATAATATTACAAAAGCTCGCAGGTTCAGTACCGTAGCCTCTAACACAATTAGCGAGAGTTATAAACTCCCAACTGCCATATTAAGGCTCGCAGGATTAAAACCACAGCCTCTAACATAATTAGCGAGAGTTACAAACTTACAGTTGTCACATTAAGACTAGCAGGATCAAAATCGCAGCCTCCAACACAGTTAGCGAGAGTTGCAAACTCCCAGCTGTCACATTAAGGCTCGTAAGATCAAAGTCGCTGACTCCAACACAATTAGCGAGAGTGACAAACTTTCAACTATCACATTAAGGCTCGCAGGATTAAAACCGCAGCCTTTAACACAATTAGCGAGAGTTACAAACTCCCAGCTGTCATATTAAGGCTCCCAATTGTCATATTGAAGCTTGCAGTATTAAAACTGCAACCTCCAACACAGTTAGAGAGAGTTACAAACTCCCAACTGTCATATTAAGACCGCAATATTAAAATTACAGTCTCCAACATAGTTAGCGAGAGTTACAAACTCCCAACTGTCATATTAAGGCTCGCAGGATAAAAATTAAAGCCTCTAACAATTTTTGTAAATGCCCAACTATCACATTAAGGCTCGTAGGATCAAAACCGCAGCCTCCAACACAGTTAGCGAAAATTACAAATTCCTAGCTGTCATATTAAGTCTCATAGGATCAAAACTGCAGCCTCCAGCACAGTTAGTGACAGTTACAAACTCCCAATTGTCATATTAAGGTTTACAAGATTAAGACCGCAGCCTCCAACACAATTAGTGAGAGTTACAAACTCCCAACTATCATATTAAGGCTCCCAGTTATCATATTAAAGCTTACAGGATCAAAACCGCATCCTCTAACATAGTTAGCTAGAGCTACAAACTTCCAACTATCATATTAAGGCTCGTAGGATCAAAACCGTAGCCTTCAACACAATTAGTGAGAGTTACAAACTCCCAAATATCATATTAAGGCTCGCAGGGTTAAAACCGTAGCCTCCAACACAGTTAGCGAGAGTTACAAACTCCTAGTTGTCATATTAAGTCTCCCAACTATCATATTAAGGTCGGAAGATCAAAACCGCATCTTCTAACATAGTTAGTGAGAGTTGCAAACTCCTAGCTGTTATATTAAGGCTCGCAGGATCAAAACCGCAGCCTCCAACACAGTTAGTGAGAGTTGCAAACTCCTAGCTATCACATTAAGGCTTGCAAGATCAAAATGAGTTACAAACTCCCAATTATCATATTAAGGCTCACAGGATTAAAACTGCAACCTCCAACACAGTTAGTGAGAGTTACAAACTCCCAACTATCATATTAAGGCTCATAGGATCAAAACCACAGCCTCAAACATAGTTAGCGAGAGTTAAAAACTCCCAGCTATTAAACTAAGGCTTGTAGGTTTAAAACCATATCCTCTAACACAGTTAGTGAGAGTTAAAAGCTCCCAACTGCCAAATTATGGCTAGCAGGTTCAAAACCGCAGCCTCCAACACAGTTAGCAAGAGTTAAAAGCTCTCAGTTGTCAACTTAAGGCTCGCAGGTCCAATGCCGCAGCCCTCAAATCCATATTCCTAGTCAATTATTTTTGAAAATGTGTCCAAGTATAAAACAGCTCACGGGCCTACTTCCCAGCTAATATCCTAAAGGCTCGCTAGTTTAATATTGCGACCTCCAAAACAGCTTTCGAACATATTTCCCAGTTGATATTCTAAAGGCTCACCAATTTAATATCACAACCTCCAAAACAACTTGCGGGCCTACTTCCCAGCTGATATCCTAAAAGCTCGCCAGTTTAATATCATGACCTCCAAAATAGCTCGCGGACCTACATTCCCAGCTCATATTATAGAGGTTAGCTGATTTAAAATCGCAACCTCCAAATATTTGAGTTAGTTGATTTAAGATAGTAGCTTTGCACAGCTCGCTGATTTAATATCGCAGTTCATATTACTAAGGGTTGATAATTTAAGATCGTAGCCTCCGAACAACTCACTAATATAAGATCGAAGTTGATATTGTAACACCCCTAACCCGTATCCATCACCGGAATTGGGTTACAGAGTAATACCAGACTTATTACTTAAACAAATATACAATCCTCGTACATTTTTCATAACCAAATAAAAGTCATTCACAATCAATCATATAGTTCCTAATACGAATCCTTAAGGCTCAAAACAATCATTAGAAGTGGTTCGGGACTAAACCAATAACTTAGGAAAAAATTTGGAAAACATAGAAAATTTTCAAAGTACAGGGGACACATACGGCCAAAGACACGTCCGTGTCACAGGCCATGTGGATATTCGAAATGGGATGACATGGCCGTGTCCCAGCCCGTGTCCTACCCCATGTAACTCTCTGACTTGGGTCACACGGCCAACCACACGCCCGTGTGACTATCCCGTGTACCCTTTGAAATGGCCTCTCACGCCCGTGTGTCAGGCTGTGTGCTAGGTCATGCCAAAACTATAGGGTATACTAACTTTGCCACACGGCCAAGTCACACATCCGTGTGCTAGGCCGTGTGGAGCATACTGACTTAGTTTCTAATTAAACATTAGGGGACACACGACCGTGTCACCTGACCATGTGTCACACATGAATGAGACACACGCCCGTGTCTCTGCCTGTGTGGACAAAAATAGGCTATTTTCCAAGCCATCTTTTTCACCCAATCTTGCATCAACTTAAACATGTCAAATGACATATGACCATATCATCAAATAACATTCAAACCAATCTCAACCAAGCCTAAACCATGCTATTTCAATACAAACAACTATAATGCTCATAAATATCACAATTAGCCATTCACTTTCATAACAATTCCACATCTAAAAATCACCTAAATGGTCGTTTTCAAATTTGCATTATTTGCCTAATGCTTAGTATGCTAATTCATTCTCAAATTCAATCATTTGCTACCTTCATTACCAATTCTTAATAAGACATTCACAAAGCAAATATAAACTACATATCAAAGACCATTTGCACATATATATATACACAACCAAGTATACCAAAACAAGCCAAATCACATGGCTATACACATAACCAAAACATTCGCCATTTACAAGTCATATCAATTGACTAAATACTTTACCAATATATAGGCTATATTAATCAGAACCCCTATACATGTCATATAACCAAGTACACAAGTTCAAAAATACCAAAACGATAGCTGGATAGTGTGATAGGATCTCCAACAACTCCTAATCTGAGCAAGCTTCGATAATCACTATAAAACACTAAAAAGTAAACAGAGTAAGCTATAAAGCTTAGTAAGCTCGTATGGTTAATAAATATAACTTACCATACATTCACAAATTAAGTTATCTATCGTAAAACGCTACAATTTAACTTAATCATAAGGTGAATACATGTTCATTCACATACTAGATCATGTAACTCACAACTTCAAAAATTCAATGCTTATATGGTTTACGTACATACCTGCATTAATACGTATCAATCTTTTACCCTTTCATATATTTAGTATACCCATTGAACCATTTGGAATAATATCGGATACTGAGGAATCTCTCACCGTAAGTGCCAATACAAGGCCGAAGCCATCTCAATCTCATATCTCATATAATGCTCGAGAGTCTGCTCACACAAGCTGACGGTCAATACTTAACTACTTAGTGCTGCTCACATAACCTGACGAGAATCTACAACACATGTCAAAAAACTCAACCACTGGTAGAATATACGGACCAGCACCCAAAACACAATAACCCCTAATGGCATGTCATTTGTATCCTATCTATTCCTAAGGTTCAACCGGGATTTCACATTGCCGAATCTTCGTCGAACATTTCTGTAAGGTCATATTCATCAACAATACAATTATAATGCATTTAAAACACAATTTCAATAATGCTTATTAACATATGAACTCACCTCGGATTTATACGGAGAAAAATGAGCTATTAATCCACTATTATGTTTTTCCCCTGATCTAATTCTGAACTTTGCTTTTCTTAATCTATAGATAATCAAATTTAACATATTTAATTTTCATTCTATTCAATTTAACACAAAAATCATATTATGGAAAAATTACACTTTTGTCTCTTAAATTTTAAATTATTTACAATTTAGTCCCTAGCTCATAAATATGAAATTTCATGAAATTCAATTTCAATCCATTATAGCCGAATATTATTTAGACAAATAGCAGCCCATATTTTTCATTATTTCACACATTTACCACACAATTTATCACATTTCTCAATTTAATCCCTAATTGACAATTTTATCAAAAAATCACTTAACAAATGTTATTTATCTAACAACAACCATTCATTTTCTATCATCAAACATCAAGATACACACATATTCATCAATGGTAAAACCCTAAACCTTTAATAGTTTTGCAAATTAGTCCCTGGGCTAGCTAGATTAAGCTACAACGACTCCGAGAACATAGAAATCATTAAAAACGAATTGAAAAATACTTACCATGCACCAAATTTAGCTTAGCCGAATTTAACAAGCTTTTGTGGAGAGTTTTAGCTTCAATTTCTGGTGGATGAAAACCATTTAGGAAGACAACACCTTTATTTTCTTTATTTTAATTTGTTTATTTACTAATTTACTATATTAACCTTAAAAATTAACCTTTGAAAAACACATATAACATGTCCATAATTGTCCAGTCATGCTATTAATGGTCTAATTACAACATAAACCCTCCAAACATTTAATTTCATAGCTATAATATCCCTTTAGCTTATAGAACTCTAGTTTTGTACTTTACGCGATTTAGTCCTTTTTATTGAATTAAGCATTCAAACAATAAAATTTCTTTAACGAAATTTTCATACAATCATAGTATCATGTTGTAGACCTCAAAATAATAATAAAATAAGTATTTTGACCTCGAATTTGTGGTTCTAAAACTACTGTTCCAATTTGACTAAAACTGGGCTGTTATAGATATCAAATAATTCTCTCTGAGTCCGCTGATTTACGAAATCTTTTCTTATGGAAAATACAGTTCACAGTATTCTGCATTACAATTCTTGAATCCTGTTCCACAATATCGGATAACAAAATTTGTTCAATAAAGTGCCAAGTTAAAACTTATATAGTAAGCCCCAAATTAAACACACTATAAGTGTAAGCTTGTCTTAGAAGAGTCACTTTATAACTCTTATTCGACAAGATGGGGAGATAAATTGTTATATAATTATAATAAAATAAAAATAACCCAACCTGGTATAATAAAAGGAAACCTTAAACCCCAAAGTAAGGGACTCCTACTTCTCTGTCCATTTTTCTCCAAAAAAGTAAGAGGATACCACTTTCTCTCGTTTTGGAATCTCCATCTTTACTTCTATTGGTTTTTTGTATCAACAAAGTTCAATAACATTAAGAATTTAATAAAGGGAACACTATATTGAAATTTGAAATTATGAAGTTGAATAAGTCGATGCACGAGAATGTAGTTTAATATAGAATAGGTCTTTATATAATTTGCATCCCACGGGTAGAGTTTATTCTATATTAAATAATTTTAAAATATAATTTGCCTTTTTCATAAGATTAGCATATCATTTATATATATAATTTCCATAAATTTTGTAATTTTTAGAATTTCTACGTTTTGATACGTAATTTTCATAATTTTTTTTAGGAAAAACAATAAATCATAGCATTATTAAAAGATATGTTTATTAAATAATTAATGCATGATGGTGATTTAAATTAATTTATTTTAAATTTTAAATTATTTTTAATTAATTAATAATTACTCGTGACAATCTTTTTAATACAAATGGCAAATTCTTAATATGCCACATAATTACTATAATATATATGATTACTTTTTTTTTTTACAAAGTAAGAAAAATTATTAGGAGAGTGTTTATATATTTTTATATAAAATAAAAAAATACATATATAATGAGATTTGAAAAATAACTTATTTTCTTCATATCAACCATACCATTTTTTTAATCATACCATCTTAATTAAAAAGTCATTTGTTTTAGGATTTTTTTATAAATATATTTATTATATAAGTTTTTTATTCACATTGTAAATATACTATAATCAGGGGTGAATCCAGGAGACTAGCAGGGCCCCAACCCCCTTAAAATGGAAAGTTTTTTGTTTAGGCTTTTGAATATTTAAAATTTTAAATTAGTAAAGGTAAAATTGCACATTCGCACCTTTAAAATTGATTAAAAATTTGATTTAATTCTTAAAAAATTATAAAAATAGAGGCTATTAAAATAGTGAAATTACAATTACAATTTAATTTCGATCCTCTAACAAGATTTCTAGCTCCTCCCTAACTATAATCTAGTTTATATTAAATGTGTTAATTTTTTATTTTAAATATCGTTAAAAGCAATATCTTTTAAGAATAAATTTTTGTTAAACTTCTTCTTTAGAATCCATTTTTAGGACATACATATAGATTTCAATGTTAGTGTAAAAATTAAATAAAATTAATTGTGAGCCTCCTTCGAAATTAGGGAGGGAAAAGGAAAGTGAATCTTGATTGATATATCCAACATTTGACCTTTACTTTTATGGGTATCGACATTCATTTTATTATTCTATTAGTATTTTTTCTCGTATTGTGGGTTAAATGAGTAATTTTGTAATTAAAATATACCATAAGTATTTGTACTCCTCACAAAATTAAATTTTAATTCCTATACTTTTATTACATATTTTAACCATCATTTAATATTTGTATTATTTGTCTCATAATTTAAGTAATAATTTCAACACCGAAATCTAAAATTACTAAAGTAGATAATTGTTTCTAACAAACTTTATAATTGAAATATAATTCAAATTAAAAATTTTTAAATGTATATTTACTATTATTTAAGCTCCTAATTAAGTTGGTGTTATAGGTCAATCAGGTATCAACTCGGGTAAGAAAATTATGAAAATATCCTTCAATAATTAAACTAAGTTAGATTATTTGAGGATAGTTTAGTCTTTTTATTTTAAAAAAAAAACTATAATAATATGCATATAATAATATTTGAACCTATGCCAATTGCATTAGTAAAATTTTTAATTTACCACTCAACTAAAAATTTATTTTGATATATTATACATTTCAATTTTATTATACATATTTTATTATCTCCATCAATTGTATATCTATATTATTATTTTAGCTCTTGACTGAGTTGGTGTCACAAGTCAACTAGGCACAAACTCGGTTAGAGAAATTAAGGAAATATTTTTTCATAGTTATATTTAAAGAGAATTTTAGTCTTTTTATTAAAAAATAATAAAAATATGCATATGGTGGGATTTACCTACACCAATTGCATTAGTAAAACTTTTAATTTACCACTCAACTAAAACTTTATTTTAATATTTTTATACATTTCAATTTTATTATGCACATTATTACCTCTATCAATTGTATATATATTAATAATATTGTTGATTGAGTTGGTGCCACAAGTTAACTCGACACCAACTCAAAAGTAATGACAACATAATAATAAACAATTTTATTCATGTAGTATTTTGTTTTACTCACAATTTAATCTATTTTTTTTCATTTTAATACTGTACATATTTCATGCGTTATTAATTAGTTTTAGACCATATGTTTCATTATTTATTGTATATATTTTTCAAACACACATTTATGTTTTAAATTTTGGTTCCCACACGCATACTCGTGTGGTAGGAGTTCTTGTGGTTGTATTAATTATTTATTGTATGTGATATTCAGTGATAATGAGGATACCCGTAACATACTAGATATACCTAATATACATAAGACTATCGTCACTAAGGAGATGCAAACCAATGAATTGAATCCTTCAACATGTAACTTAACTTTTGTTAATTTTCCATCAAAGTGGTTGTGAGACAAAAGGAATAAAGAATGGAGACTAAGAAAGCAAAAGGGGTATATTGGTAGGTTGTATTATGCTCATCCGTCATCTGGTGATAGATATTACCTTAAGGTTTGGCTCAAAATTGTGAAAGGAGAAACATCTTTTGAAAATATTAGAACCGTTAATAGGCTTGTTTAACTAATTTTCAAGGATACATGTAAATTAATGAGATTATTAGAAGGTGATTATGAGCTGCATAGGACATTACGTGAAACACCTTTGTGGGCAACTAGTAACCAACTTTGCAACCTATTTCCCATGATTCTATTGTTTTGCAAAGTGGTTGATCATTCATATTTGTGGAACGAGAATTGACAGTCACTGCCAAAAGATATTTTACATCGTCAAAGGTTTGTATACAATTTTCCAGACTTGATAATGGTTGATGATCAACTGAAAAACCACGCTCTTATTGAAATCGAGAAGATTATGAATAGAATTGGTAGGTCTTTGCATGAATTTAACAATATCCCACACCCCAACATGCTTCAAGTTCAACAAAATAAAAATTCCTTGGTTATGGAAGAACTAAAATTTGATGTTGATATTTTAATTTGTAAGCATAATGAATTGTAACAAGGACTTAATAGTGACTAGAAAACCCATCTACAATGCAATTATCAATTATATATAGAATTGGTTTGGTGGTTTTTTCTTCGTGTAC
The DNA here is from genome assembly GCA_025698475.1 of Gossypium anomalum. Classification (NCBI taxonomy): domain Eukaryota; kingdom Viridiplantae; phylum Streptophyta; class Magnoliopsida; order Malvales; family Malvaceae; genus Gossypium; species Gossypium anomalum. Next base: position 52,368,074 of record CM046968.1, on the reverse strand, counting down.
GGTAGTGATAGTATGAGGAAAACTTTCCTCTACACACAATTATTTCTCAACGTAGATTTGAAAAAAAAAATGTTATTGTTTTGCATCTTCAAGAATTGCATCATTGTTCTTTCCATGTGGTAGAATAGCTCACTCCAATTTCAAAATTATATTGAAGCTTGATAAGGATTCATGTTGCGATGTCAAACAAGGAAGCCCACTTGCAAAATTGTTGTGCAAATCAAGTTTATAATTTGGATGAAGCTCTTATGACAGATAGACATGCTTTTGAAACAATTGATCATATGTTAGAAGACTTAATATGGTCCAATGATCCTAATTCAAACCATAACATTTTTTTTGGGGGAGGGGGGACGTTGCTAGAGGGTGATTTTCAATAAATTTTACCTATGGTTCCCACGGTATCGCAAATTAAACATTGTTGCACCTTCCATTTCCAAATAAAAAATTTGGGTTCATTATAGAGTTTTTAATCCATCGATTAATATGTACATCAGGAATTAGAATACATCGTCTACTATTGAATACATAAGATGATTGTTGAATTTAGGTGATGGAAAACTACAAGCAATTGGCTGAAACTTGGATGGGGGTTTAACAGTCATCAGATTACCAAATAGATTTGTTTTATCAACCATGAATGATCCAATCCATGAAATTGTTGAATCCAATCATCTAGATCTTGAAAATAATTTCAACAACCCAATATTCCTCATAAATCAAGCTATATTGTCGACTACTAATGAAATAGTTGGTAAAATCAATGCCTATGTATTGATGAAGCTCCTAGATGAATCCTAAACTTTCCTTAGTGCAGACAGAATCACACTCGGATTTGGAAACATCAAAAAACAATTTATTTTGAACTTTCCAAAATTCTTAAACTCTTTGAAGCTAATTGGTGTCCTTAATCATGTGATCCAATTAAAAGTTGGGGTCCTATCATTCTCTTAAGAAACATTAACTAAAGCCATGGCCTTTATGATGGCCCAAACTATTCTAGCAAAACTTATTAACTTTTATAAATTTGACTTTGCTGGCTTCAACATTGTCAAATTCAGGCTTGACAACTACACTTTCTTAACTGGTAATTTCCATTTTATATCAATATTACTAGTGTATTTTTTTAAAGTTATCAATACTATAGCAAGTTTCTTATTCGTAAATTACAATTGTAGATTTCATTGGTGTTCTTATGAAGATCATCACTATACAACATCAACAAATAAGAGGTGAAACCATTTTGAAGCGGATAATGTAGATTATAGATGCTAAGTATGTAATTAAAACCTTTTTAATAATATATAAGTCTCCTACAAATATATATAAATATAATGTTTTTAATTTTTACAATGTAAGGGGAATTGTTAGAATTAAGTGACCCTAATTCTTATTTAAATAAAATACGATGGAAAATAAAATAAAAGTAAAATCCATATAGAATTAGACTTCTTTTATTTTATTTTAGAATAAGGTTTTTTAAACCTTATTAAACTCCATCTATTTTATATTTACTAGGATAAGGTGTTTCAATCCTACTAGAATATGGCTTTACAAGCCTATAAATAGACATAGTCTATTCCTTTTGTATTGATTCAAATTTTCGACATAGTGAATTTTCTTCTCCTCTCGCCTGTGGTTTTTTCCAAAGGGTTTCCACGTAAAATTTTGTGTTCTTTATTTTTTATTTTATTTTATTTTTTTCACAATTGGTATCAGAGCTTCCGGGTTGTTCATCTCGATCACGGTAATGGCATCTTTGAAATATGAAATTCCGTTGTTGGATCGCAACACCAGATTTGCGTTGTGGCAGATTAAGATGCAAGCAGTTCTTGCGCAGATGGATCTAGAGGATGCCCTGCTAGGGATAGATAAGATGCCTTCGACATTAACAGATGAAGAGAAGAAGCGTAAGGATCGAAAGGCATTAACACAATTGCATCCGCATTTGTCCAATGAAATTTTGCAGGATGTGATGAAAGAGAAGATCGCCACATGCATTATGGAAGAGGCTAGAACAAATATGTATGTCGAAAACTCTAACAAGCAAGTTGCATATGAAGCAACGTCTTTATGCTCATCGTTTGGAGGAAGGTGCGTCAGACACGAACACTTAACAATGTTTAAAGAAATTCTCTCAAACTTGGAGGCCATGGAGGTTCAAAGATGATAAGGAAGATCTAGGGTTGATTCTACTTTGTTCGTTGCCTCCGTCTTATTCAACCTTTAGAGACACGATTTTATATAGCCGCGAGTCTCTCACAGGTTGATGAGGTTTATGATTCTTTAACCTCGTATGATAAGATGAAACATCTTGTGGTTAAACTCGACTCTCGGGAGAGGGTCTCATTGTTCGTGGGAGACAAGATCGAATACTCGATGATGATCGTGGTAGGACACAGAAAAGAAATCATCGTGGTAAATCTAAGGGTAGATCAAGTCTTCAAATAGAGGTAAAACTTGTAACTTCTGTAAGAAGAAAGGGCACATTAAATCTGAGTGCTATAAGCTACAAAATAAGATTAAAGGGAGGCTGCGAATCAAAGGGAAAACAACCGAAAAATTCGTGAAGGCGATGTTGTAGAAGACTACAAACGATGGTGAACTTCTAGTCGCTTCACAATGATTCTAAAGTAAGTGAGGAGTGGATACTTGATTCAGTTGCACCTTCCATATGAGTCCCAATCGGGATTGGTTTACAACTTACGAAACAATTATCTGAAGGTGTTGTTTTGATGGGAAATAATGCTTCGTGTAAGATCGCAGTGTTGGAACAATTAAAGTTAAGATGTTTGATGGAGTTGTCGAACACTTAGTGACGTACGGTATGTTCCGAGAATTGAAAAGAAATTTAATTTCGTTGAGTACTCTTGATTCAAAAGTGCACAGATATACACAAACTGAGTGTGGGTTTTAAAGATTTCCAAAGGTTCCCTTGTTGTGATGAAAGGGCAAAGAAAAAGCGCCAAGTTATATGTTTTGCGTGGTTCTCTCATTATTCGGTGATGCAAATTGCCGCTTCCTCTTCCTTGTCGATGATGATATTACTAAACTTTGGCATATGCGCCTAGGGCATATGAGTGAGAATGGCATGGTAGAATTGAGCAAAAGAGGACTTCTTGATGGGCAAGGAATTTGCAAACCGAATTTCATGTGAGCCTTGTGTTTTTGGGAAGCAAAAGAGAGTTCGATTCACTAGAGGAATCCATAACACGAAGGAAACGTTGGAGTATATTCATTCGATCTATGGGGACCATCCGAGAATGCCTTCGAGAGGTGGAGCTAATTATATGCTAACCTTTATTGATGATTTTTCCGAGAAAAGTTTGGGCGTTCTTCCCGAAGCGAGAAAAGTGATGTGTTTTCCGCATTTAAGTCTTGGAAAATTATGATTGAAAAAGCAGACGGAAAATAGATAAAATACCTCCGCACGCATAATGGCTTAGAGTTTTGTTCGATGAGTTTAATAGATTGTGCAAGTCGGAAGGGATCGTGAGACACTTGACGATTCGTCATACTCCACGAAAAAGCGGCGTTGCGAGCGAATGAACAGAACGATCATGGAGAAGGTTCGATGTATGTTGTCAAATGCCAACTTACCGAAGTCGTTTTGAGGCGAAGCGACCTCTCTCGCATGTTTTTAATCAACCGATCTCCATCCGTTGCCATTGAGAAAAAGACTCCACAAGAGGTATGGTCCGTAATCCTGCTAATTATTCGATTTAAAGATCTTTGGGTGTCTGCGTATGCTCATGTTAATAATGGAAAATTGGAACCGAGATCCATTAAATGTGTTTTTCTTGGTTATAAAGTCGTGTAAAAGGGTATAAGTTATGGTGTCCTGAAAATAGGAAAGTTGTGATTAGCAGAGATGTTGTTTTTGATGAAACTGCTATGCTTCCTAACTTATCTCTTAAAGACTCTTCCAATAAAGAAAATCAAAAGCAGGTGGAGCATCAGATTAATACAGAGTCGACTCCTCAAGTCGATTACAAAATTGAGAATAGAGTTGCTTCTTCGCCTCAATACTCTATCGCCAAAAACAGAACTAAAAGAGAAATTAAACCTCCAAAGAAGTATCTTTGAGGTGATCTAGTTGCTTATGCTTTAAATGTGGTGAAGATATAGATGCGAATCAAGAGCCATCAAATTATTCTGAGGCGATTAGCTGTGAAGACTCAGAAAAATGGATGTTTGCTATGCAAGAGGAGATGGAATCACTCCACAAAAACAAAACATGGGATCTTGTGAAACTTCCTAAAGGTAAGAAGACTGTTCGTTGTAAATGGGTGTTTAAAAAGAAAGAAGGGACTCCAGGAGTTGAAGAACCTAAATATAAAGCAAGGCTTGTTGCAAAGGGTTACAGTCAAGTTCCAGGAGTGGACTTCACAGATGTGTTCTCCCCAGTTGTGAAGCATAGTTCGATTCGAGCTTTGCTTGGTATTGTGGCCATGCATGATTTAGAGCTTGAGCAGTTAGATGTAAAAACTGCATTTTTGCATGGAGAACTTGAGGAAGATATTTACATGCAACAACCAGAGGGTTTTACAGTTTCAGAAAAAGAGGATTATGTTTGCTTGCTGAAAAAGTCCCTTTACGGTTTGAAACAGTCACCAAGGCAGTGGTACAAAAGGTTTGATTCCTTTATGACTTCTCATGATTTCAAAAGAAGTAGTTTTGACAGTTGTGTTTACTTTAAGAAAAACAATGATGGTTCTTTCGTGTATCTACTTCTTTACGTTGATGACATGTTGATAGCAAAGAAAAGACAAAGGAGAGATAAGAAAGGTCAAAGCCCAACTAAGTGAAGAATTTGAGATGAAAGATTTGGGACCAGCAAAGAAGATACTTGGTATGGAGATTCTTAGAGATAGAAAAACAAGTAAATTGTACCTAAGTCGGAAGGGGTACATTGAGAAACTTCTTTGCGAGTTCAATATGCGGAGTGCTAAGCATTAGTACTCCTTTAGCAGCCATTTTAGACTTTCATCGGCTTTGTCTCCACAATCGGATGATGAGATTGAGTACATGTCACATGTTCCATACTCTAGTGCGATGGGATCTCTCATGTATGCTATGGTTTGTTCACGTCCGGTTTATCATATGCACGATCGGTCTGATTAGCGGATATATGGCGAATCCGGTAAGAAAGAACACTGGAAAGCGATTCGGTGGATTTTAAGATACTTACGAGGTACTATCGATGTTTGCTTACAGCTTGGAAGAACTCAAGATGGAGTTATTGGGTATGTTGATGCTGATTTTCTTTGGAGACCTTGATAGAAGAAGATCTCTCACGAGTTATGTCTTTACAATCGGAGGTTGTGCAATAAGTTGGAAAGCCACTTTGCAAACTACGAGTTGCTTTGTCTACCACTTTGAAGCCGAGTACATGGCGATTCATCGAGGCTTGTAAAGAAGCTATTTGGTTGAAGGGCTTTTAGTGAACTAAATGAAGACCTTCAAATCAAAGACAAGATATTTTGTGATAGTCGAGTGCCATCTTTCTTACAAAAGATCAAATGTTTCATGAGAGAACAAAACACATTGATGTTCGGTATCATTTTGTTCGTGATATTATTGCTCGTGGTGATATTGTTGTGAGCAAAATCGGTACTCATGAAAATCCTGCAGATATGATGACCAAGTCACTTCCTATAACCAAGTTTGAGCATTGCTTAGACTTGGTTGGTGTTCATTGTTGAAGTTAAACCCTTAAGGGTTTTATGGAAGAGGTGAAGAACTTGTTCGCGATAAAGAACTTGTTCATTGAGAATTTGGGTCAAGGTGGAGATTGTTAGAATTAAGTGACCCTAATTCTTATTTAAATAAAATACGATGGAAAATAAAATAAAAGTAAAATCCATATAGAATTAGACTTCTTTTATTTTATTTTAGAATAAGGTTTTTTAAACCTTATTAAACTCCATCTATTTTATATTTACTAGGATAAGGTGTTTCAATCCTACTAGAATATGGCTTTACAAGCCTATAAATAGACATAGTCTATTCCTTTTGTATTGATTCAAATTTTCGACATAGTGAATTTTCTTCTCCTCTGCCCGTGGTTTTTTCCCGAAAGGGTTTCCACGTAAAATTTTGTGTTCTTTATTTTTTATTTTATTTTATTTTTTTCACAGGAATAAATTAGATATCACTTTGTGGGGATCTACTTCTTTTCAAATTGAAGATAATATCTTACACCAACAATCTCCTACTATTATTGTTTTACATCAACAATAGTGAAGAATTCAATAATATTTCAATGTCTGCTAAATTGTTACAATTTAATCTATGAAACTCTAAATTATCAAAAAGTGCCTAAAATAAATAAACTTTTGTATAGGTAAATTTATCTTGGGTTCTACATCATTAACAAAGGTGTACAAGAATTTGAATATACCAGATGCTTCAATACTGTTAAACAAGTATCGCATAATAGTCGAAAAAAATTATTTTACTTTCATGATTTACATTGTTATTAACTATATTAATTCCTATCATGTTAAAATATCTTTACACAATCACAATAGGTCCAACGTACAATTTAATAAATATAAAATCAAGGAATACAGAACACACCAACAAAAACAATTACACATTCATATAAAATTTTATTCCTAAACAGAAGAAGTATTTCAAAAGTACTTTTTACTTATGCAACACGACATGTATGTCTTCCCATTCAATAATTATTAAAAATTAATTTCAGAAGCCTTACTACAACATTTAGTAATAATTTATGAATTTTTACATCATTTTTATCATTTAAAAAATTTGTAGGTTAGACTAAGTTGACATGCAACCATTATCAAAGTAGACACCAAGTATGAACAATATTATCTTGTATGTCCTACACATCGAAAAAAAAGATGTGGAATTTAAAGGCTGATACAGTTGCAATGACTGTATTAATCCAATACACCTACCCATTTCTAGGTTTAGAATATAACTATTCTACATAGTATTTATTGCATGTTATTAAAAAAATTAAATATTTATTAGTCATATAACAAAACATTGTATACAAAATGTTAAATTGAAAGATTTAATATTGCATTATTCTTTTATTTGATTGTTCATAATTTATATTAACTATTCACTTTTAACTTTTTCTAGATGATATATACAAATTGTCAATTGTTGTTAAAGACTAGATTGACACTACTTTTTTTACCCTTTTTTACGCTATAACAACTAAATTACTTGATTACTCTGCGGAATATTTGTACCTGTTACAGTTTGAGGTTAAAAATCAACATTTTTTTTCACTTAAACTATGTATAGAATATATCAAATTATCAATGATAACAAACTTAGTTTCTTTCAGGATGATGGGATCTCAAAGATTCAAAATATATTTTGTGAATTGATTTGTCAATTTTATGTGTTTGAAGTTAACTTAAGTGCTACATTTGGAAAAAAAAATAGAATTTTAGAAGCTTTGAAACATATTCTCAATTGGTAAAGGTGGAGATTTGAATTATAAAATTATGGTTTAATATTCTACCCCATGAGACCTTTACAACAGTATATCATACGCCCAAAATGGTTGAGTGGTGAATGAGAAATTGATGCTCAAAGTAAGCTACTTGTGAATTATGTTGAGTAAAATAGAAAGCTTAGTTCCACATTGGTTTGATATCAAGTATGGAATATGTTAATACATATGAACCAACTTGGTGGTTATTGAATGACTAAGCTAATGTTTTCCTTCACGTGCAAGGGAGGGTGCAAATCCAAACCTGTCGGCGTTGGGGGCGCACTCACATGACGTGGACAATGCAAAATGTTTGAACAGGTCTGGCCCTTCTAGACCTGCAGATATTTTAGCCTAATACGTTATTTTGTTTTTCCTCAGCAGAGTTTATCTCTTCAAATTCTGTTTGGAATTAAAAGAACAAATATTAAATTGAGTTCAATGGCTCCTTTAATTCAAATGTTAATTTAAGTTTTTATTGGCTCATTAATTCACAGACGTTAATGGCTCCATTAGTATAAATAAATAAATAAATAAAAATTCCAAAAGTTCTTTCATTTTGAATATTTTTATTTAAACCAAAATAATCTGCGGGGGAATATAACACTAAATTTTTCTCTATTTTTCTTACAAAATTTTGAGATTTTTTCCAGTTGGAAAAATTGCAATTTTTGGATACTTCGAGGCATATTCTCAACTGGTAAAGGTGGAGAGTTGAATTATAAAATTATGGTTTTATATTCTAATCCATGAGACATTTACAACGGTATATCATATGCTCAAAATGGTGAGTGATGAATAAGAAATTGATGCTCAATCTAAGCTACTTGTGAATATTTGTTGAGGAAAAAAAAATTAGATCCCACATTGGTTAAATACCAATTGTGAGATATGTATATATATGAGAACCCACTTAAAGGATGATTGAACGGCTAAGCTTGGAACCTTGTCTTGAGCGTAGGGGGTGCGCTGCACTCGCACGATGTGGGTGACGTGAAATGTTCGAACCGGTCGAGCCCAAAATGGGCCTACAGATATTTTAAGCCCAACACGAAATTTATGTTTTCCCAGCAAATATATACAAAGTCTTGTTTAAAAAGGATATATATCCTGATTTATTTTATTCCAATTAATTTGATTTGATTTTAATCAAATTGATTTATTTGCTACTTTAATGCAAATTTTGTATATTTAAGTATGGATATTTCCAAAATTCCTCCATATTAAATGCCTATAAATGCCTAAGAATTCTTTAGAATTTTTTACACTGAGAGACTCTCTAAAACCGAGTTTATTTTTCTCTTGAAAATTCTTCTCTTTTCCTCTCAATATTTTCTAACGTTCCCGTGATAGAAAAAGGCAATGTTTGTTCATTAATCTCTACAGAGGTGCTACTGCTTCAATCATCTGTTGTTGTATCTTGGGAGACAGTTGACCAATGTTTCTCCAAGTACCGTAGAAGCAACAAAATCTGTCTTAAGGAAACTGCGTAAAATAAGCCTCAACATCTATTAAAATTCGATTCTTTATTCAATTTCTGGTTTTCTAATCTTATTTATTGGTTTTTCATACTTGATATTTTAAATAAAAATTATTTAATTTAATTTAATTTATATAAATAGTTTTTTATTTATAGATATATTTGTTTGCTAACGTGTTATTTGTCCAACAATTTTAAGACAAATTTTATTATTTTGCAATTCTCTAATCCGAACGAACGAGACACCAAGGTGAAAGAAAGAAAAAAAAATTGTATTTTATTTGAAAACAAAATTTAAAGTTAAATAAAATCTATTTCGGGATTTATTCCCACCGTTTAACAGATTTTATTTGATTTTGTTTCCAAATTAACAGTGAACAAAATATGTTTCGAGATTTATTATTTATTCCCGTCGTTCAATAGATTTTATTCAAATTTTGATTTTATTTCCAAAACGAGTGTTAAAATTAAATAAAATCTGTTTCGAGATTTATTCTCGCCGTTCAACAGATTTTATTCCATTTTTTATTTTGTTTCCAAATTAAAAGTGAATAAAATCTATTTCAGGATTTATTATTTATTCATGTCGTTCAATAGATTTTATTCTATTTTTTTATTTTATTTCCAAAACGAGTGTTAAAATTAAATAAAATATGTTTCGAGATTTATTCCCGTCGTTCAACAAATTTTATTCCATTTTTTATTTTGTTTCCAAAACGAGTATTAAAATTAATTAAAATCTGTTTCGGGATTTATTCCCGCCGTTCAACAGATTTTATTCCATTTTTTGATTTAGTTGCCAAATGATAAATTGAATTAAATTAGATCTATTTTTTAACAGATTTTATTCAGTTTTGATTTTGTTTCCAAATTAGAATTGAATTGAATAATCAGTTTCGGGATTTATTCCCGCCGTTTAACAGATTTTATTCAGTTTGATTTTGTTTCCAAATTAGAATTGAATTGAATAATCTGTTTTGGGATTTACTCCCGCCGTTTAACAGGTTTTATTTGATTTTGATTTTGTTTCCAAACGAAGAATTAATCAAATAATTTTGTTTCGGAATTTAGTCATGCCGTTCAACAAACTCGATTTTGATTTTGTTTCAGAATTTTAATTTTGCAGTTTAATAAATCAAAGGAAAATTTTCTATTTATGGTGGCCTTAATTGTGGCTTTAAATTGTGAAAGCTAAAATTGTAGCTTCAAAATTGTGACATCAAAGAAAAAAAAATTTATTAACGGTTAATTAAAAAGAAAATATGAGAATGCATGTTTAGGATTGGTTCTTTAAAAGACTTGGTATTTAAGTGTGCCGAGAGCACCACCTCTCTTTTTGGGTTACATACTTGGTGCATTATTTTATTGTATTTTTTATTAGACCATATAAACTTTTGTTTCGGGTTTTTATTAGATTTCTACCGTCTAACAAAAGTTGATAATTTTTCTAATTTTGGTTTTGTTTCTTAACAGAAAATGGAAACTCACACCAATTCAATCAATTCGCAATCTGAAGCTTTAGTTCAAACACAATCTTCAATCCAAAAATTAGTGTTACCAGTGGTGGCTGCTATAAGCCACAACGAGAAACCTATAAAATTCTCGGGATAGAATTTCAAGACTTGGCAATAGAAAATATTGTTTTATTTGACCATGTTGAACTTGACCAAATATTTGAAAGATGACCTTTTACTGTTAAAAAGGGCAAGGTAGATGAAGTTACCGCTTTCACTGCTGTTGAAGCCTAGAAACATTCTGATTTCCTATGCCAAAACTATATCCTAAATGGATTGTCGGATGCACTGTACGAAGTGTATAGTGTCAAGAGAACAACTAAGGAATTGTGGACATCATTGGACCATAAATACAAAACCAAAGATGCTCGAGCTAAAAAGTTTTTAGTTGCTAAATTTTTGAATTTTGTAATGATCGATTCTAAACTAGTTGTGAGTCAAGTGCAGGAATTTCAACTGATCATTCATGGAATTCTTGCTGAAGGGATGGTGATAAATGAATCCTTTCAAGTGGCAGTCATTATTGAGAAGTTACCTCCTACTTAAAATGACTTCAAGAATTACATAAAGCACAAAAGAAAGGAAATGCCAATGGAAGATTTAATTATCAGACTTCGGATTGAAGAAGACAATAGATGTACGAAAAAAAAGGCTCAACAAAGCAACAAATGTCAATGATGCTGGGGCAAACGTTGTAAAAGTCAATAAGGACTTCAAGAAGGGAAAACAACCTCAGAATGGATCTAAACTAGGACCAAAACATCGCGTTTCCAAGAAGTAAAAATTTCAAGGAAAATGCTTAAATTGCAACAAGATTGGACAGAATTCATCTAGCTGTACGATTCCAATAAAAGTTAGAGCTAACGAGACCAATGTTGTGGAAGAAATTTCCAAGTGTCTGATATATACTTATGTGCCCAACATACGCAAGAACTATGAATAAGAATGTTTCTTCTAAAATGGGAATGCTTGTGAGAAGGGGATATGTAGTGCAATCTCTGTAAAAGCAAAAACTAAGAATAAGAATGTTTTTTATTTTTCTGTTTATATGCTTGAGTCATTTAATTTATGACATGGTAGGCTCAGATATTTTAATTATGTTACTTCATTTCACATTAATTTTAAACATAAATGTGAAACTTGTGTTGAGGCAAAATTAACAAAATCTTCATTTCAAACTGTTGAAAGAAGCACAGAACCACTTAAACTAATACATAGCGATGTTTGTGACTTAAAGTTTATTCAAATGAGAGGAGGGAATAAATATTTTATTACCTTGATTGATGATAGCAAAAAATATTGCTAAGTGTATTTGCTTAAGAACAAAGATGAAGCTATAGAGAAATTTATTCTCTATAAGCAAGAAGTTGAAGATTAAGATAGTGAGAAGTGATCGTGGTGGTGAATATGTTGAACCATTTGGTGAATATTGTGCATAACATGGTATTATTCATGAAGTGACACCACTATACTCTTTTCAATCAAATGGAGTAGCCGAGCTAAAAAATCAAACTCTAAAGGAAATGATGAACGTATTGCTAGAAAGTTCTAGGTTATCATTGAAATGTGGGGGGGAAAGCTTTTCAATCAACTAATTACCTTTTAAATAAGGTGCCCAGCAAGAAAAGGGAAAATACACCATTTGAGTTATGGAAAGGTAGAAAACCATCCACAACCACTTGAAAGTGTGAGGGTGTCTTGCTAATTTAATGGATAATGGTAAATCAAAACATATGCATCGTCGACGCAATACCGTTAGACAATTGATCTCAGATGGAGTTATCTCTCTTGATTTTGTAAAAATCAAAAGATAACATTGCAGATCCGCTAACTAAAAGCTTAAATCAAAATCATGTTGATAAAAACATCGAAAGGAATAAAACTAAAGCCCATGCAAATAAAAGACATTATGTGAAGGAAAACCCTATCTAGTTGACTGGAGATCCCAAGATCTAGGTTCAAAGGGACAACCTAATTGTATAAAGCTTGAGAAGTCTGTGGGGGTTCTTATCTCACATCTGTTCCTATGATGTAAACAGTGACTATTAATGAGATAGGTTAAGCAATGCTTTTAATGACCGTTGTGTGTTTTGGTGAGCCGAGCAACATAAGTTACCTATGTGAGAGTGAAGTGGGGCCGCTTAGAGGAGACTATTGGGGCATTGTTCTCTCAAACTCTTACAGAACTAGGAGATGTTCACGGTTATATGAACATACCCATGAGAACTAAAACCTTGCTAGGAAGGTAGTTGTGTAAGGTATATCATCGTTCACACAAACAGAAGAACATTTTAAGGACATCACGTCTACTGGTTAGCTATTAAAGTAAATATTATTTCACAAGGGAAGGTTTAAGGGTAGATGTCTACCTATCCTATACAACTATCGATCGTAGATTCTATCACCACATCGAGTCAATGTTTTTCCGGTAAAACTATCCGTTTTCATTCATGTGAGGGATTGTTGGAAAAATTGTAATTTTTGAAAACTTTGAGGCATATTCTCAATTGGTAAAGATGGAGAGTTGAATCATAAAATTATGGTTTTATATTCTATTCCATGAGACCTTTACAATGGTATACATTTGCTCAAAATGGTTGAGTGATGAATGAAAAATTGATGCTCAAAGTAAGCTCCTTGTGAATATTTGTTGAGGAAAAGAAAAGCTTAGATCTCACATTGGTTAAATAACAAGTGTGAGATGTGTATATATATGAGAACCTACTTGAAAGGTGATTGAATGACTAAGCTTGGAACCCAGCCTCACGCGCAGAGGGTGCAGATCTAAACCCATCAAGGTTGGGGTGCACCCGTACGACGTGGGCGACGCGAAATGTCTGGATCAGTTGAGCCCAAAATGGGCCTGCAGATATTTTAAGCCAACACAAAATTTATTTTTTCCCAGCAAATATATACAATATCTGATTTTAAAAGGACATATATCCTGATTTATTTTATTCCAATTAATTTGATTTGATTTTAATCAAATTGATTTATTTGCTACTTTAATGTAGATTTTAATTATGGATATTTCCAAAATTCCTCCATATTGAATACCTATAAATGCCTATGAATTCTTTAGAATTTTTTACACTGAGAGACTCTCTAAAAATGAGTTTATTTTGCTCTATTTTGCTCTTGAAAATTCTTCTGTTTTCCTCTCAATATTTTCTAATGTTCTAGTAATAGAAAAAGGCAAGGTTTGTTCGTTGATCTTTGCAGAGGTGCTACTGTTTCGATATCGTGTTGTTGTATCTTGGAGATAGTCGACCAACATTTCTCCATGTACCTTAGGAGCGACCGAATCTGTCTTAAAAAAACTGTGTAAAACAGGCCTCAACATCTAGTAAACTTCGATTCTTTATTCAATTTCTGGTTTTCTAATCTTATTTATTGGTTTTTCGTACTTGATATTTTAAATACAAATTATTTAATTTACTTTATTTTATATAAATAGTTGTTTATTTATATATATTTTGTTAGAATTAAGTGACCCAAATCCTTATTTAAATAAAATACAGTAGTAAAATAAAATAAAAGAAGAATCCATATAGAATTATACTTCTTTTATTTTATTTTAGAATAAGGTTTTCTAAACCTTATTAAATTCCATCTATTTGATATTGATTAGAATAAGGTGTTTCAGTCTTACTAGAATATGGCTTTACAAGCCTATAAATAGACATAGTCTGTTCCTCTTGTAATCATTCGAATTCGACATAGTAAATTTTCTTCTCCTCTGCCCGTGGTTTTTTCCCGAAAGGGTTTCGACGTAAAAATCTGTGTGTTTTTTATTTTTTATTTTACTTTATTTTATTTTCACAAATTGATATCAGAGCTTCCGGGTTGTTCATCTCGATCACGGTAATGGCGTCTTTAAAGTATGAAATTCCACTGTTGGATCGCAACACCAGATTTGCATTAGGGTAGATTAAGATGCAAGCAGTTCTTGCGCAGATGGATCTAGAGGATGCCCTGCTAGGGATAGATAAGATACCTTCGACTTTAACAGATGAAGAGAAGAAGCGTAAGGATTGAAAGGCGTTAACACAATTACATCTAAATTTGTCCAACGAAAATTTGCAGGATGTGATGAAAGAGAAGCCCGCCGCTGCATTATGGAAGAGGCTAAAACAAATATGTATGTCAAAAACTCTAACAAGTAAGTTGCATATGAAGCACCATCTTTATGCTCATCGTTTAGAGGAAGATGCGTTTGTACACGAACACTTAACAGTGTTTAAAGAAATTCTCTCAAACTTAGAGGCCATGGAGGTTTAGTATGATAAGGAAGATCTAGGGTTGATTCTACTTTGTTCGTTACCCTCGTTTTATTCAACCTTTAGAGACACGATTTTATATAGCTGTGAGTCTCTCACAGTTGATGAGGTTTATGATTCTTTGACCACGTATGATAAGATGAAGCATCTTGTGGTTAAACCTAACTCTCAGGGAGAGAGTCTTATTGCTCGTGGGAGACAAGATCGGAATGTTGATAATGATCGTGGAAGGACACAGGAACGGAATCCTCGCGGTAAATCTAAGGGTAGATCGAAGTCTTCAAATAGAGGTAAAACTTGTAACTTCTGCAAGAAGAAAGGGCACATTAAATCTGAGTGTTATAAGCTACAGAATAAGATTAAAAGGGAGGCTGCGAATCAAAAGGAAAAACAACCAAAAAATTCTGGTGAAGCTGATATTGTAGAAGACTACAGTGATGGTGAACTTCTAGTCGCTTCTGTCAATGATTCTAAAGTAAGCGAAGAGTGGATACTTGATTTAGGCTGCACTTTCCACATGAGTCCCAATCGGGATTGGTTTACAACTTACGAAACAGTGTCTGAAGGTGTTGTTTTGATGAGAAATAATGCTTCGTGTAAAATCGCAGGTGTTGGAACAATTAAAGTTAATATGTTTGATGGAGTTGTCAGAACACTTAGTGATGTGCGACATATTCCAGAATTGAAGAGAAATTTAATTTCGTTGAGTACTCTTGATTCAAAAGGGTACAGATACACAGCTGAAAGTGGGGTTTTAAATATTTCCAAAGGTTCCCTTATTGTGATGAAAGGGTAAAGAAAGACTGCCAAGTTATATGTTTTGCAAGGTTCTACTGTTACTAGTGATGTAGCTATCGCTTCCTCTTCCTTGTCAGATGATGATATTACTAAACTTTGGTATATGCGCCTAGGGCATATGAGTGAGAATAGCATGGTAGAATTGAGCAAAAGAGGACTTCTTGATGGGCAAGGAATTTGCAAACTAAATTTCTGTGAGCACTGTGTTTTTGGGAAGCAAAAGAGAGTTTGATTCACCAGAGGAATTCATAACACGAAGGGAACGTTGGAGTATATTCATTCTGATCTGTGAAGGCCATCCAGAGTGCCTTCGAGAGGTGGAGCTAATTATTTGCTAACCTTTATTGATGATTTTTCCAAAAAAGTTTGGGCGTTCTTCTTGAAGCAGAAAAGCGATGTGTTTTCCGCATTTAAGTCTTGAAAAATTATGATTGAAAAATAGACGGGAAAACAAATAAAATACCTCTGCATAGGCAATGGCTTAGAGTTTTGTTCTAAAGAGTTTAATAGATTGTGCAAGTCAGAAGGGATCGTGAGACACTTGACAGTTCGTCATACTCCATAGTAAAACGGCGTTGCAGAACGAATGAACAGAATAATCATGGAGAATGTTTGATGTATGTTGTCAAATGCCAACTTACCGAAGCCGTTTTGGGCGTATGCACTTTCTCTCGCATGTTTTTGATCAACCGATCTCCATCCATTGCCATTGAGAAAAAGACTCCACAAGAGGTATGGTCTGGTAATCCTGCTAATTATTCTGATTTAATGATCTTTGGGTGTCCTGCGTATGCTCATGTTGATAATGGAAAATTGGAACCGATATCCATTAAATGTGTTTTCTTGGTTATAAAGCTGGTGTAAATGGGTATAAGTTATGGTGTCCTGAAAATAGAAAAGCTGTGATTAGCAGAGATGTTGTTTTTGATGAAACTGCTATGCTTCTTAACTTATCTCTTAAAGACTCTTCCAATAAAGAAAATCAAAAGTAGGTGGAGCATCGATTAATACAGAGTCGACTCTTCAAGCCAGTACAAAAAGTGAGAATAGAGTTGCTTCTTCGCCGCAATACTCTATCGCCAAAAATAAAACTAGAAGAGAAATTAAACCTCCAAAGAAGTATGCTGAGGCTGATCTAGTTGCTTATGCTTTAAATGTGGCTGAAGATATAGATGCGTATCAAGAGCTATCTAATTATTCTGAGGCGATTAGCTGTGAAGACTCAGAAAAATGGATGTTTGCTATACAAGAGGAGATGGAATCACTCTACAAAAACAAAACATGGGATCTTGTGAAACTTCCTAAAGGCAAGAAGACTGTCCGTTGTAAATAGGTGTTGAAAAACAAAAAGAAGGGACTCCAGGATTTGAAGAACCTAGATATAAAGCAAGGCTTGTTGGAA
The DNA here is from genome assembly GCA_025698475.1 of Gossypium anomalum. NCBI lineage: Eukaryota > Viridiplantae > Streptophyta > Magnoliopsida > Malvales > Malvaceae > Gossypium > Gossypium anomalum. Next base: position 52,351,120 of record CM046968.1, on the reverse strand, counting down.
AGGGTTACAGTCAAATTCTAGGAGTAGACTTTACAGATGTGTTCTCCCTAGTTGTGAAGTATAGTTCGATTCGAGCTTTGCTTGGTATTGTGGCCATGCATGATTTGGAGCTTGAGCAGTTAGATGTAAAAACTACATTTTTGCATGGAGAACTTGAGGAGGATATTTACATGCAACAACCAGAGGGTTTTACAGTCTCAGAAAAAGAGCACTATGTTTGCTTACTGAAAAAATCCCTTTACGGTTTGAAACAGTCACCAAGGCAGTGGTACAAGAGGTTTGATTCATTTATGACTTTTCATGATTTCAAAAGAAGTAGTTTTGATAGCTGTGTTTACTTTAAGAAAAACAGTGATGGTTCTTTTGTGTATCTACTTCTTTATGTTGATGACATGTTGATAGCAACAAAAGATAAATATGAGATAAGAAAGGTCAAAGCCCAACTAAATGAAGAATTTGAGATGAAAGATTTAGGACCAGCAAAGAAGATACTTGGTATGGAGATTCTCAGAGAAAGAAAAACAAGTAAATTGTACCTAAGTCAAAAGGGGTATATTGAGAAAGTTCTTTGTAGGTTCAATATGCAGAGTGCTAAGCCTGTTAGTACTCCTTTAGCAGCCCATTTCAGACTTTCATCGGCTTTTTCTCCACAATCAGATGATGAGATTGAGTACATGTCATATGTTCCATACTCTAGTATAGTGGGATCTCTTATGTATGCTATGGTTTGTTCATGTCCAGATTTATCATATGCAGTCAGTGCAGTTAGCAGATATATGGCGAATCCCAGCAAAGAACACTGGAAAATAGTTCAGTGGATTTTAAGATACTTATGAGGTACTACTGATGTTTGCTTACAGTTTGGAAGAACTGAAGATGGAGTTATTGGGTATGTTGATGCTGATTTTGCTGGAGATGTTGATAGAAAAAGATCTCTCACAGGTTATGTCTTTACAATCGGAGGTTGTGTAATAAGTTGGAAAGCCACTCTGCAAACTACAGTCGCTTTGTCTACTACTGAAGCTGAGTACATGGCGATTACTGAGGCTTGTAAAGAAGCTATTTGGTTGAAGAGACTCTTTAGTGAACTCAATGAAGACCTTTAAATCAGCACAGTATTTTGTGACAGTCAGAGTGTCATATTTCTTACAAAAGATCAAATGTTTCATGAGAGAACAAAACACATTGATGTTCGGTATCATTTTGTTCGTGATATTATTGCTCGTGGTGATATTGTTGTGTACAAAATTAGTACTCATGAAAATCTTACAGATATGATGACTACGTCACTTCCTATAACCAAGTTTGAGCATTGCTTAGACTTGGTTAGTGTTCATTGTTGAAGTTAAACCCTTAAGGAGTTTTATGGAAGAGGTGGAGAACTTGTTCGTTGAGAGTTCGCGATGAAGAACTTGTTCATTGAGAATTTGTGTCAAGGTGGAGATTGTTAGAATTAAGTGACCCGAATCCTTATTTAAATAAAATACAGTGGTAAAATAAAATAAAAGAAGAATCCATATAGAATTACACTTCTTTTATTTTATTTTAGAATAAGGTTTTTTAAACCTTATTAAATTCCATGTATTTGATATTTATTAGAATAAGGTGTTTCAGTCTTACTAGAATATGGCTTTACAAGCCTATAAATAGACATAGTCTATTCCTCTTGTAATCATTCGAATTCAACATAGTGAATTTTCTTCTCCTCTGCCCGTGGTTTTTTCCTGAAAGGGTTTCTATGTAAAAATCTATGTGTTCTTTATTATTTTATTTTATTTTATTTTATTTTCACAAATTTGAATTATAAAATTATGGTTTTATATTCTACCTCATGAAATCTTTACAATGGTATATCATATGCTAAAAATGGTTGAGTGATGAATGAGAAATTGATGCTCAAAGTGAGCCACTTGTGAATTATATTGAGTAAAATGGAAAGCTTAGTTCCACATTGGTTAGATATCAAGTGTGGAATAGGTTTATATATATGAACTAACTTGGTGGTTATTGAATGACTAAGCTAATGTTCTCCCTCGCGAGTAAGGAAGGGTGCAAACCCAAACCCGCCGTGGTTGAGGGCGCACCCGCACAAAGTGGGCAATGCGAAATGTCCAGACTGGTATATTAAATTGAGTATAATGGCTCCTTTAATTCACATTAATTTGAGTTTTTAATGGATCCTTAATTCATGGACATTAATGGCTCCATTAGTAAAAATAAATTAATTAATTAAAATTCCAAAAGTTCTTTTATTTTGAATATTTCGAACATGTTTCCGGTGATAGAAGAAAGCTATTGATCACTACAGCCACGCTAATCTCATTGTTGTATCATGGGAGACAGTCGACCAATGTTTCTGCAGCACCAAAGGAGCGCCGAATCTCTCTTAAGGGGAATTTGTGAAAACATGCCTCAACTACCAATCGAATTTCTGCCTACCTACAAGTACACAATTTCAATCCAGTTTTATTTTCAATTTCTATTTTTCAAATTATATATATTTATATTGTTCTAGTTCGATTTTGTATTAATTTCACTAACGTATTTGCAACATTACAATTACACATTCATTCCCCAAATTTACAGTTATATGTTTGCATGATGTAGAGTACAATAATGAATCAAGTAATCCGTTAGAGACCATAAAGGAGGTATATGTTCATAAATTTTCCACAATCCCATCAATATATTTGCTATTTCATAAAAATAACATTTGTCCTTTTCTATTTCACTTAGCAATTAAATTCGTTACAAGTGTCATCGAACATCTCGGATTCATTTGTAGAATCTAGTCGAATTACAAATGAAAAAGAAAGACTTCTAGCCACCATAAAAAAGGATATGTACTGCACCGTAAGTTCCAATTACCACTGCAATATATATTAACCAAATCAATTATTTACATTATATAACAATTACTCATTTTAATTAATTTTAGGTAACAAAATGAAGATATGTTATGCCAACTTCTTAAGTTGGTATATTGAAAACGTTGACTATATTTTAGTTTCTTTGGTTTTTTTTTTTTACTTACTATTCAACTGTATGAGTTCTATTTTTTTCACTATTAACTATTTGCAATTTATAAACCATTAAACTGTAATTCATATCTCACATATATTACAGTTTCATAATATTAAAAAAAAAATTATCAAACATCATTATAGTTTTTGCAATTTAAATATGTTATATTTAAATATTCCTATTATTGAATTTTAATAACTGATAAATATTAATGATATTGCACCAATTTAGAAGAATGAAAATATAAAACATTAAATCTCTTACATTGCATGGGTCAATACACTAGTGTATATATATAAGGGTAAACTATAAAAATAGTCGCTTTTGTTTGCCTCAGATTACATTTTAGTCATTTATGTTTGAAATGTTACCTTTTAGTCACTTTATCGTTTTGTTACGAAGTGATCACTCTGTCGTTAAGCTCCGTTACCTCCCTAACGACAATCGTATGTGGCAGTCCAAATGGGTTTTAAATGCCAACTTAGATGTCAAGCTGGGATGAGAATAATTTTATAATTAAATAAATTTAATTAATTGAAAATTTTAAATTAATTACAACTGAAAAAAACCCATTTGGATATCAAAGTTGGCATTTAAAATCTATTTGGATTGTCACATAGGATTATCGTTAGGGAGGTAACGGAAGTTAAAAGCAGTGTAACGCCCCCAAACCCGGCCTAAACGCTATGGCTGAATCGGGCAGCGTCACATGTCAGCGCTTTTAGAAAAACCTTAGCAAGTTAAAAATCGTTCAGTTTGTTATCTTTACTTAAGTCGTGAAACCTCTATTCCAATTATTAAGTGAAAAAGTTTCATTAACGCGGAAGCTAACACATCATTAATTCATAAATAAATAACTTAACAATTTAAATTCCCAAAATAAACCCAAGAATAGTTCGAGTCCAAATACATATTAATCCCAAAAATAAATATTTAAACAAAGTAAACAAAATAAAGTGTTACTTAAAAATCCGTAAATGTCTACCAGTGGTCACCATCGAGCCCTCCGTCACATTGATCCATCTACGGCTGAGGATTACCTGACAGACAAAATAAACAAAGGGGTGAGTTTTCGTAAACTCAGTGTGTACATCCCCCCAAACAGCATGCATACAAACAGATAACAAAATACAGATATTCGGTCTTAGCCATACAGATATCGCATGCATAACAGATCAAATATCAGAAATATCATGCCCACTAACCCTGCACACCATCTCCGTCCAACCCAACACACCATGTGGGGATAAAATCAACCCACCCAGCCCTACACACCAAGTATGGGGATATAATCATCCCATCCAACCCTACACACCAAAAGGTACAGATATAACAAATAAGATAATGAGATAAGTGCAACAGAAGCTACTAGATATCAAAGCAATCGCCTCTCAGACTTCCTTCTCTTCACAGCAATCCCAACCCAATGCAATGCAACATAAATATCATGGCATGCTTATATGCAGATATCAGAACATATCAATATCATGGCCAAAACAGATATACAGTGTCAGGCAGATACACATGCTTATAATAACATGCTTTTGCATACAATTCAGTAAGCAATCAGAGTATGGGATCTAAGTAACGCTTACCGCCCCTACAACCAGGTCACAGTCGACTTAGGCCACCCGTGCAACCTTACAGAACATTTCACATTAAATTGAGCTCACACACCCATGTGCCCTGCCCGTGTGGACCCACACGCCCGTGTGGATCACACGGCCCAAATTGGCCTTGCTCGTGTGGATCACACGACCTGGCCTAGATTCCCACAAGCACGTACGGCCCACACGGCCCATTTGCCTAAGCCCGTGTCTCGCATACGGCCTACAAGCCATCACACGCCCGTGTCCGCCATGCCCGTGTGACACGCGCACGGCCTGGCTCGTTAGTGACACGCCCGTGTCTCGCGATGCAGGCTACCACACGGACAGACCATACGCCCGTGTGGAGTCGATAGGCCACTTTTTGGCTTTCGTCAGAACTCGTTTTCTGCGCAATCGGAGTACAGACCTGATTTGTTTTCACTGCTAATCCAACCACGAGCACTCTAAAGCCTAAAATCGATAATACCGAGCCCAAAATCAGTCTCTTAAGTCAGATTGTTAAGAATAGGCAAATCTCGAAACGAGATATCTACTTACCTTCAATGAATAACGGTGATTCCTCACTATTAAGAGCTCAATTAATGATCTAAAGACCCTTGAATATTCCCTAAATAGCAACCAAAATCCCTCTTAAACAATCTCCAAGGAAAATTATGCAACTATATTTAAGCCATACCTACTGAATCGACGGAACCGCTAGCAATACGCTTAAGCTTATTGCAAAAAAAGAAGAAAACGAAGGAGAGGGGAAAAAAAGAATAGAAGTTTGGCAGTAAGGGTTTGGGAAAAAGAAAAGATGGCAAAGAAAAAAAACTTTACCTACGAAGCCCTAACTTTTCCCTAAAACCATCTACTCAGAATTTTAATAAAGCCCAACATTTAACCAAAACTTGCAACAAAAATAATCCTTTAGCCACTGCAGAGATTCGATCTCAGGACCTTGAGTAAACTGACACTCCACTTAACCACTAGACCAGCAAGCCCATTCTGTTAAGTTTTTACCAACAATTCTTTGAAAGCCCACTGACCTAAAGCCAGGCTTTATTCAAATAAAAACCAAAATTTAGCCCAAGTTAAAGCTTGCACTTGGGACCTCCCAAACATACCCCAGAGTACATAACCACCTAAACCAATAATCTTTTAAGCCAACATATCACAAAACAAGAGTTCAAATATATCCATACCCTACAATCACAAAACCCAAAACTATAGAAATTTAGGGCGTTACAACTCTACCCCCTTAAAGAAAATTCGTCCTTGAATTTTACCTGATCAGAAAAGGTAAGGATACTACTGACGCATCGAATCCTCTAGATCCCAAGTAGCATCCTCCGTGCTATGATTCTGCCATAGCACATTCACTAAGGGAATAGATTTCCTACGCAGAACCTTGACATCGCGATCTAAAATCTGAACTGGCTCCTCTTCAAACATCAGATCTGGTCTAATCTCAATCTACTCCACAGGCACAATGTGAGTAGGATCAGAGCGATAGCATCTCAACATCGACATGTGAAATACGTCATGTATGTAATCCAACTCTGGAGGTAGCTTCAACTGATATGCGACTGACCCTACTCGCTTCAGAATCCGGTACGGCCTAATATATTGAGGACTCAGCTTCCCTTATGACTGAACCTTAGAACCTTTTTCCATGGCGACACATTAAGAAAAACCATGTCTCCCACAAAATACTCAATGTCCTTCCTCTTTAAATCCGTATAGGACTTTTGTCTATCAGAAGGTACTTTCAATCGATCCCGAATCAAGTTGACTTTATCCTCAGTCTCTAATACTAACTCCGTACCTAGAATACGTCGCTCACCTAACTCGGTCCAGCACAAAGAAATGCGACACTTACAACCATAAAGTGCCTCATACGGTGCCATCTGAATACTAGACTGATAGCTGTTATTGTAAGCGAACTCTGCCAATGGCAAGTACTCCTTCCAACTACCACGGAAATCCTTGACATAACCCCTCAACATATCCTCCAATATCTGGATTACTCTCTCTGACTGACCATCAGTCTGAGGATGAAAAGCGGTGCTAAAGTCCAGACGAGAACCCAAAGCCTTATGAAGTTTCTGCCAAAATCGAGACGTAAAGCGAGGATCCCTATCGGAGATGATCGAAACAAGAACCCCATGCAACCTTACTGTCTCGAAAATGTAGAGCTTAGCCAGCTTTTGTAAGAAAAAGTATGTCCTAACCGGAATGAAATGTGCAGACTTGGTCAATCGATCCACGACGACCCAAATAGAATCTTTCTTAGTAGGTGTCAGAGGTAACCCACTAACGAAGTCCATCGTTACTCGCTCCCATTTCCAGATCGGTATCTTTACTGGCTCTAGTAAACCCGCAGGTAACTGATGCTCAGCCTTAACCTGCTGACAAGTCAAACAACGAGCAACAAAATCTGTTACCTTACGCTTCAACCCTGGCCACTAGTACAACTCTCAAAGATCTTTATACATCTTGTTCCTACCTGGATGCATAGTGTAAGGACTACTATGCGCTTCCCTTAGAATCGATAGTCTCAGATCCTCATCATTAGGTACACAGATCCTATCTCGGAAATACAATACCCCATCACTGTCAATCCCAAAATCAGTAATAGTTCCAGCCTCAACCTGACGGAATCGCAACTCAAGAGACTTATCTCCCAACTGGTTATCCTTAATCTGATCCAACCACGTCGGTTTAACCAGTAATTTAGCCAGAAGAGTCCCATCGTCATAAAGACTCAGTCTAGCGAACATCGCCCTCAAATCGGTCCTAACCCTATGACTCAACGCATCTGCCACCACATTGGCTTTACCTGGATGGTACTCGATAACGCAGTTATAATCCTTAAGTAGCTCCACCCAGCGACACTGTCTAAGATTTAACTCCTTCTGAGTGAGGAGATACTTGAGGCTCTTGTGATCAGTGTAGATGATACACTTCTAACCGTAGAAGTAATGCCTCCAGATCTTAAGAGCAAAAACCACCGCTTCCAACTCTAAATCATGCGTCGGATAATTAGCCTCGTGAGCCTTGAGCTGACGAGATGCATACGCAACCACTTTACCATCCTGCATCAAGACGCAACCCAGACTCATATGTGACGTATCACTATAGACCACGAAATCCTTGCTAGACTCAGGTTATATCAGAACTGGAGCCTGAGTCAGAACTGTCTTTAACTTCTCAAAGCTCTCCTGCTGAGCGTCAGTCTAAACGAAGGGGACTCCCTTACGCAGTAACTTAATCAACGGCACTATTATCAACAAGAACCCTTCTACAAAGTGTCGGTAATATCGTGCCAGACCCAAAAAATTGTGAACTTTAGATAAATCTTTGGTTGATTCCAATCCAATATAGACTTAACCTTACGAAGATCCACTCTAATTCCCTCTACGAAAACTACATGTCCCAAAAATGTCACTTCTTGAAGCCAAAATTCACACTTACTGAACTTCGTATATAGTTATTTCTCACGAAGAATCTGCAGAACAACTCGCAGATTCATATCGTGCTCATCATCAGTCCTAGATTATACCAAGATGTCGTCGATGAATACTACCACAAACTGATCTAAGTAGGGCTAGAACACTCAATTCATCAGATCCATAAATGTCGTTGGTGCATTAGTCAACCCAAAGGGCATAACCAGAAACTCGTAATATCCACAACGAGTCCTAAATGTCGTCTTATGCACATCGGCCTATTTTACTCTCAACTGATGATATCCTGACCACAAGTCGATCTTAGAGAACATCGAAGCTCCTCTGAACTGATCGAATAAATCGTCTATCCTCAGAAGTGGGTATTTGCTCTTGATCGTTAATTTATTCAACTGACAATAGTTGATGCACATCATTATCGTACCGTCTTTCTTCTTTACAAATAGAACCGGTGCTCTCCATGGAGACACACTGGGCTGAATAAATCCATGATCTAACAACTTTTGAACTTGAGCCTTCAGTTCCACCAGCTCCTTCGGTGCCATACAATAAGGGGCGATAGACACCGGAGCTGTACTAGGAATCAACTCGATCCCAAAATCTACCTCACGACTCAGAGGCAAACCCGGTAACTCCTCTGGAAAAACATCTGGAAAGTCCCTCACAGTAAGGATGTCCTTAACCGAATAGTCCACAGAATTAGCAACACTGATGTATGCCAAGCACGCCTCACATTCTTTCCTCACAGGCTTCTCTGCTACCAATGCAGATATCATATTACTCAGATAATTCCGTTGTTCTCCAATCACGACTACCCCATTATCCTCCTCGATCTTCAAAACCAGCCTCTTTTCAGCATAATCCTGACTTACACGATGCTTCACCAACCAATCCATACCTAGAATTAAGTCAAACTCCCCAAACAGAAGTTTCATTAGATCACCAAAAATATTGTCCCTTGGACTTCCAACGGAACGTCCCTGAACAGCTTACTAACCCTAATAGACTGCCCCAACGGACTCACCATAGAAATCTCACTAGAAGTGCTCTCATACGAAATCCCCAAGGTCTCAGACACAGAACATGCAACATAAGAATGCGTAGAGCCTATGTCTATCAGTGCAACATAAGGTACATTAAGAATAAAAAATGTACCCGTGATGACGTCTGAAGCATCTCCATCTTCATGACGACGTGCAATATAGACAAGTGCAGGCTGCCTCGCCTCAGTTGACCCAGCACCCCTACCAGGTGCTCTCTAATCTCGACCCATACTGTTACCACCCTTAGCCTATCATCGGCCCCTAGGTGGTCAGCTGTGACCCTCTCTTGTGATCAGGCGGTCCTCAAAGAATCGGCTTGCATCTGATTACCCCTCAGTAGGCAATCCTTAACTCGATGCTCAGTCGACCCACACCTCAAACAAGCTCCAGTAGACTTCCAACACTCGCCTGGATGGCGTCTATTAAAAAGCTGACAGATCGCTACCCCAATAGGTGCAACAGTAGGCCTAACTCTCACGGGCCCGTCAGTCCTGGCCTTTTTCTTAGGCCTCATCCCAGAACCAGAAGACTCAGAATCCCTCTTAACCTTCCCTTTTTCACGGTTTTGGCGCTCAGAGCACTTCACCTCCTATACTATCTTGGCCTTCTCGACTAAGACTGAAAAATCCTTCTCCTTCTGAGGAGCTATCAAAACTCGCAGACTATCACGAAGACTATCTTCAAATCGAACACCGTGCTCATACTCAGTCGTCACCATGCCCCTCGCATAGCGACTCAGCCTTAGAAATTCGACCTCATACTCGGCCACTGAACGGTCTCCCTAAGTGAGATTCAGAAACTCACGTCACCTAGCATCTATATAGCTAGCTCCCATATACTTACCCTGATAGGTGGTCTTAAACAAATCCTAAATCAACCTATCAGGCTGAGTACCCTCCTTAACGGTCAACTATCACTCATCTATTATGCACTTTGTGGCCTCCATCCAGTACTCGGCCACACTCGGAGCAACTCCAGCGATGTCTCTAAATATCTCAGCCCCGTTCGACCGGAGTCGTTCCGTAACTGACCCACGGTCTCTAGATCCAGCGTTAGCCCCAGCGACCCTCTCCAGAATTCGCAGCATAGCCTGGGACAGTACTTCATTCCCAGCTGCACGGTCAATAGACTCAGCGCCAGTCTCGGCAGTAGGTGATACCGGTGTCCCACTAGAGTCCAAATTAGGGATCGTATCAGATGCGAAGGACTCAGCTCGAATCCCTCCTCGGCCTCTAGTACCCCTTCCACGAGTACCACGTGTGCTCATCGTAACTAATGAATTAATCTGTATTAAGAGTTTTATGCATATCAGTTTACAGTTCCAGTAATTATTAGTAATTTCAGAATCAGTTATCGCGGGTAATAGGCTCACTATGGTTTCCAGTTTACACTACCTTAAGTGTTTCAGTAAAGTACTACTTATAGAGGTCTCACAATACATACATAGCATTTAAAAAAGATACAAATAAATTTCAGTATAAGCATACTTTCAAACAGTACATATCAGAGTTACAGAAAACTTACAGAATCGGAGCTGGAGACTCGGTGAACCACTTATTTATCAAAAACATTTCAAAACTCATATTTTTTACTGCCTAAATCCACAACTGAGTTTTTATAAACTTGGCTCTGATACCACTAAATGTAACACTCCCAAACCCGGCCTAGACGCTATGGCCGAATTTGGCGGCATCATATGTCGGCACTTTTAGAAAAACCTTAGCAAGTTAAAAATCGTCCAGTTTGTTATCTTTACTTAAATTGTGAAACCTCTATTCCAATTATTAAATGAAAAGTTTCATTAACGCAGAAGCTAAAACATCATTAATTCATAAATCAATAACTTAACAATTTAAATTCCCAAAATAAACCCAAGAATAGTTCGAGTCCAAATACATATTAATCCCAAAAATATATATTTAAACAAAGCAAACAAAATAAAGTGTTACTAAAAAACCCGTAAATGTCTACCAGTGGTCACCATCGAGCCTTCTGTCACACCGATCCATTTACTGCTAAGGATTACCTGACAGACAAAATAAATAAAGGGGTGAGTTTTCGCAAACTCAGTGTGTACATCCCCACAAATAACATGCATACAAACAGATAACAAAATACAGATACTCAGCCTTGGCCATATAGATATCGCATGCATAACAAATTAGATATCAGAAATATCATGCCCACCAACCCTGCACACCATCTCCGTCCAACCCAACACACCATGTAGGGATAAAATCAACCCACCCAGCCCTACACACCAAGTATGGGGATATAATCATCCCATCCAACCCTACACACCAAAAGGTACTGTATAACAGTACATAACAGATAAGTGCAGTGTAGCTACCAAATATTAGGCTAATTGCCTCTCAGACTTCCTTCTCTTCACAACAATCCCAACCCAATGCAATGCAACATAAATATCATGGCATGCTTATATGCAGATATCAGAACATATCAATATCATGGCTAAAATAGATATACAGAGTCAGGTAGATACACATGCTTATAATAACATGCTTTTGCATACAATTCAGTAATCAATCAGAGTATGAGGTCTAAGTAACGCTTACCGCCCCTACAACCAGGTCACAGTCGACTTAGGCGAACCGTGCAGCCTTACAGAACATTTCACATTAAATTGAGCTCACACGCCCGTGTGGTGTGGATCACACGGCCTAGCCTAGATTCCCACATGCCGGTGTAGTTCACCCGTGTGGGCCCACACGCCCGTGCTACCTACACGGCCCATTTGCTTGAGCCTGTGCCTCGTACACGGCCTACAAGCCATCACACGCTTATGTCCATCGTGCCCGTATGGTACGCGCATGGCCTGGCTCGTCAGTGACACACCCGTGTCTCGCGACACAGGCTACCACACGGGCAGACCACACGCGCGTGTGGCTTCGACAGGTCACTTTTTGGCTTTCGCCAGAACTCATTTTCTGCGCAATTGGAGTACACACCTGATTTGTTTTCACTGCTAATCCAACTATGAGCACTTCAAACCTAAAATCAATAATACCGAGCTCAAAATCAGTCTCTTAAGTCAGATTGTTAAGAATAGGCAAATCCCGAAATGAGAGATCTACTTACCTTCAACAAATAACGGTGATTCCTCACTATTAAGAGATCGATTAATGATCCACAGACCTTGAATATTCCCTAAACAGCAATCAAAATCCCTCTTAAACAATCTCTAAGGAAATTTACGCAACTATATTTAAGCCATACTTACTGAATCGACGGAACCGCTAGCAATACGCCTAAGCTTATCGTAAAAAAGAAGAAAACGAAGGAGAGGGGGAAAAAGAGAATGGAATTTTGGCAGTAAGGGTTTGGGAAAAAAAAGAAGACGGTAGAGAAAAAACACTTTTGACAGAAAAGAGAAAAATATTACCCACGAAGCCCTAACTTTTCCCTAAAACCCTCTACTCAGAATTTTAATAAAGCCCAACACTTAACCAAAACTTGCAACAAAAATAATCCCTTAGCCATTGTAGAGATTCGAACTCAAGACCTTGAGCAAACTGACATTCCACTTAACCACTAGACCAGCAAGCCCATTCTGTTAAATTTTTACCCACAATTCCTTAAAAGCCCACTGACCTAAAATTAGGCTTTATTCAAATAAAAACCAAAATTTAGCCCAAGTTAAAGCTTGCACTTGGGACCTCCTAAACACACCCTAGAGCACATAACCACCTAAACCAACATTTTTTTAAGCTAAAATATCACAAAACAAGAGTTCAGATACTTCCATGCCCAACAATCACAAAAGCCGAAACTATAGAAATTTGGGGCATTACAAGCAGAGTGACCACTTCATAACAAAATGATAACATAAGTGACTAAAACATAAATAATTCAAATGTAATCTGAAACTGTAATATCCCGAATTAGGGCCTAATCAGAATAGTGGTTTCGTGACCACAAATCCGAGATAGAGATAATTATTTTATAATTATTTTTATGTTTATGATATGATTGCATGATTATGTGAAAATTTCGTGATGAAATCCTATGCCTAAAGTGCTTAGATTGAAATTAGGGACTAAATCGAATAATTTGTAAAACTTGCATTCTAGGAGTTTTTAGTATGAAATTGTTTTGGAATATTAATGAGGAGGTCTTAAATAGAAATTTGACCAATTTCTAAGTATATGGACAAAAATTGGACATGGATGGAATTTTTGGAAAGTTTAGTAGTAAGGGCATTTTGGTCATTTAGTTATTAAAATGAATTAAAAACAAAATTAAAAGCCAATTTTTGTGTATCTTCTTCATTAGGCCGAAATTTAAAGGGTTCTCCATATCTAGGGTTTGTTTCAAGCTTCCAAGCTCCATAGTAAGTGATTCCAAGCCCCGTTTTTAATGTTCTTTACGTTTTTGGAATCCCGGTAGCTCGATTAAGCTTATGCTAGCAATAATTCAACCTAGGGTTCATATTTGGAAAAATACCCATAGGTGAAATTTGTGTATTTTGGTGTTTTATGATAGAAAATGAGGTTTTAAATTATGTTAGACAACTTGTACTACTCAGTTTTAAGCTAAAAACGAGTAAAGGGCTTAATCTCGGTAAAAATACCTAATAGTCATAAGTACATGTTAGAGTGTGAATTTGATGTTACCATAGAAGGGAAAAATGATCAGCATGTCATAAAACATAAGAATAAGGGATGAAGTTTAATTCCCGAGCCTAGGGGCAAAAGTGTAATTATGCAAAAGTTTAGGGGCAACAATGTAATTTTGCCAAAGTTTGTATTAAATGCTGTTTTGATGAATGTATGTATTAAATAAGATTAATTTGATATTATAGATCAAGAGAAACGAGATTCAAGTCGCGATCCTGGGAAAAACAAAGTTTACGAAGAATAGGCTCGATTGCTAATAATTTTGTACCGAGGTAAGTTCATGTGTAAATGTAGTAACATAATTGTAATTTTAATTAACTTAATGATATTTATATGATATGATGATTATTATTATGAAATATTATGCTTTTTGGTTATTGTTGAGTAATATGCAAATTATGTTTATTATTTGTTAAATATGAATTGCTATCGAGTATCGGTTTCGATATTCTGTGGAAGACGGCAAAGATGTGTGATTGAGGAAAAAGCCCGTTTGAACCTTGGGAATAGATTAGAATACAAGTGACATGTCACTAGGATGGTTGAGTTCCGAACTCGTTGAGTTAAGTCCGAGTTCGTGAGATGTAACTAGACATCCGAGCTCGTTGAGTTGAGTCCGAGTTCACTTATGGATGCGAACGCCCGAGCTCATTGAGTTGAGTCCGAGTTCACTAATGGGCGGGTTACATGGTAGCTTGGCTACATAAGTTCCGCAGGCTATTGAGTTTGTCTAGCTGCGAGTATGGCTCTTATGTTTATGAGATCCGCGTATTCGAATTATATTCCGATGTGTTCAACGGTGAATCTTAAGTGAATAAAAAGAAGGCCTAAAATGAAGGTGACATGTTGGTAAGTGTGGTAAATGAGAAAATTTGATAGGTATGTGCTTAAACCCTCGGGTTGAGAACTTGGTATGATGAAATCATAGAAAGATATTAAATACAAATGAAACATGAATGTCTTGGTGTTGTTTATGCAAATAATGTTTTTGTGGGATTGTGTGATTATGTTACTTGCTATTTGCATGTGAACTTACTAAGCATTTGTGCTTACTCCTTCCTTTCTTTCATTGAGAATCGGGATAGGTCGAAGACTCGTTCACACTACTCGAAGGCCTAAATTGGTAAAATGGCTTGTGTGTTTTGAATGTGGCATTTATGGCAAAATACTCACTTTGTGTAAATGATCTTATGATATGGCTATGGTTTTCCAAGAAAAGGGTTTGTAAATGATTAGCCATTGTAATGGCCAATCTAAGTCATATTTGATGTTATGTATGTTTAAAATGATATTTAGTCCATGAAAATCCTTAGTAAAGTAAAATTTGCCATAAAACAAAATCTGGCAGCAGCAGTGATGTAAATTTGAAAAATCACTAAAAATAATAGAAATGGAATTAAATGATGAGTAAGTTATGAAATTGAATATTAATGAGTATATTTTCATATGGATTGAACAAAACAGGTATATGAATTATATTTTATGAGATATTTGAATTTTTGTGAAACAGGGCCAGAGTGATTTTTGAATCCCCTATTCGGACTTTAAAAATTCATAATAAATTGTAAAAAAATAATTATAAGTCATGCTTTATATGTACAGATTTATTATTGAGTCTAATTTTAAGAGAAATAAACTTCATAGACATTGAAATTCTGTACAGATAGATATCTGATTCGTAATATATAGAGGTCAGAGCAGTTGAACCCTGAAACATGGGAGAATTTAACTAATAAACTGTACTAATTGGCTTGACCAAAAATTATAGAAAAAAATTAGTAAATATATATATGAGTCTAGTTTCAGGTAAACTTTACAGAATTGGATTTCAAGTTTGGGAACTCGAGATATGAATTTTTAAGCGACTGTGACGCAGATTGCTAGCTTGACTGGAAATTTTAAAAAAATAAATCGTTTGAGCGCTTTAAGTAATGAATTAAGTCTGTTAACACCTCGTGTTCGAATCCGGTGACGGTCTCGGGTACGGGACGTTACATTTGGTGGTATCAGAGCAGGTTTAGTCGGTTCTTGGACTAATGTGTTGTATGTACGGGTTTTTCTATACATGCCATATATATAAATTGTGATAGTGTGACGACTTCTGACCTTTTAAATGATTTTTTTTATAGTAAATGGATCCCGATCCAGTTGCGGCTGATGATGTAGAGAGTAATGCACCAGCTTCAGCTGAAGGGGCGGTGCCAACTGAAAATCCACCTCCTACTATCGGTCAAGGAGGAGGAGAAGGGGCTCGGGAAGCCTTTCTCCAGATGATGAGTGTCTAGTATATCGAGTTGCGTCAGACGAACCCGAATGCACAACCTCCCCACCTCCCCGATTCCTCAACCCAGACTTCGATGCCTCAAGGTGTAGATCTGATGAAATTTCACGAACTCCAGCTTGACAAAATCCGTAAACAAGGGGCGAAGAAGTCGGGAAAATATTGATGATGATGCCGAGAAAGCAGAGTTTTGGCTCGAGAATTCTATTCGAGTATTTGATGAATTGTCTTGTACACCTGAAAAATGCTTGAAATGTGCTATATCATTGTTGAAGGATTCAGCTTATCATTGGTGGAAGGCATTGACTTCAGTAGTACCGAAAGAGAAAGTAACTTGGGAGTTCTTTCAAGAAGAATTTCGGAAGAAATATATCAGTGAAAGATTTATTGATCAGAAGCGTAAAGAGTTTCTTGAATTAAAGTAGGGGAACATGACAGTTACTGAATACGAAAGGGAGTTTGTCAGGTTGAGTAAGTATGCTAGAGAATATATTCCTACAGAAGCTAAAATGTGCAGATGATTTGAAGACGGACTCAATGAAGACATCAAAGTATTTGTTGGGATTCTTGAATTAAAAGAAATGGTAGTACTGGTTGATCGAGCTTGCAAGGCTGAAGAACTACTTAAAGAGAAGAAAAAGGTAGAGGCTGAGACTAGAAATTGGAAGAAAAGACCGACGAGTAGTTCATTCTAACAACAATCTAGAAAATCTAGAAATATGAATCCTCGTTCACAGGTTTCGGATGGACAATCATATGGAAATTTTAAGAAGCAAAATGTGGGTCCTAAATCTCAGACTACTTCTGCAGCTAGTGTGGGAAATACGAGATTTGTTAAGCCCGAGTGCCAGCGGTGTGGCAGAAATCATTTTGGCCTATGTAAAGCGAATGAATGTTTTCGATGTGGTTCTCCGGATCATTTTATTAGAGACTGCCCAGAGAGAGCTGGGAAAGAAAAATTTCAGAATGTAAAAGCTAGTGGTGCAGACTCGAGGGGAAGATATTCGAGAAAAGCTGGAAATGAAGCAAGCAGCAAAAATGTAGCCAGAGATTCAGCAGCTAAATCTGAAGCAAGGGCTCGAGCTAGAATTTATGCTATAAAGACACGTGAAGATGCTTCATCACCCGATGTGATTACTGGTATATTTTCTCTTTATGATGTTAATGTTATTGCTTTGATTGATCCCGGTTCTACTCATTCATATGTACGCATGAAACTGGTGTTTAGTATGAATATACCTGTTGAGAACACAGAATTTATGATTAGAGTGTCGAATCCATTAGGCAAATATGTGATAGTTGATAAAGTATGCAAGAAATACCCTTTAATGATTCGGGGTCATTACTTTCCGGTCGACTTGATGTTGTTGCCATTTGATGAATTTGATGTTATTTAGGGTATGGATTGGTTGACATTGCATGGCACTATAATAAATTGCAAAGAAAAGGTTACATAATTAAAGTGTGAAAGTGGTAAAATTCTGCGAGTTGAACCAGACAAATCAGAGGCATTATCTAGTATGATTTCTTCAATGTCGGCTCAGAGATATTTGAGAAAGGGTTATGAAGCTTATTTGGCGTATGTAACTAATACAAAAGAAATTGAAAAGAAAGTTGAATTAGTGCCAATTGTGTGTGAATTCGCGGATGTATTTCCAAAAGAATTACCGGGTTTTCCTCCAGTCAGGGAAATAGAATTTGCTATTGATTTGATACCGGGAACAGCTCCGATCTCAATTGCTCCATATAGAATGGCACCAGCAGAGTTGAAAGAATTAAAGTCGCAGTTGCAAGAGTTGACTGATAAAGGCTTTGTGAGACCGAGTTTTTCACCTTGGGTTGTTCCTGTGTTATTTGTGAAAAAGAAGGATGGTTCTATGAGGTTGTGTGTTGACTATCGGCAGTTAAACAAGGTGACAATCAAAAACAAATATCCGTTGCCAAGAATTGAGGATTTATTTGATCACCTAAAAGGAGCGACATGGTTTTCAAAGATTGACTTGAGATCCGGGTACTACCACCATGAGTAAAAAAGAGTCGGATGTACCTAAAACGCTTTTAGAACAAGGTACGGTCATTATGAATTTTTAGTTATGCCATTCAGGTTGACAAATGTCATTCTTTGTGTTTATGGATTTAATGAATCGCATATTTTGGCCATACTTGGACAAATTTGTTGTGGTGTTTATAGATGATATTTTAATTTATTCAAAAGATGAGACAGAGCATGCTTTGAGCATTTGAGGATAGTTTTGCAAACTTTGAGAGATAAGCAACTGTATGCTAAGTTTAGTAAAAGTGAATTTTGGCTCCGAGAAGTTGGATTTTTGGGTCATATCGTTTCAGGTGATGGCATACGGGTTGATCCTAGTAAGATTTTAGCCATTGTTGATTGGAAACCATCAAAAATAACCGAGGTTAGAAGTTTCTTGGGGCTAGCCGGGTATTATCGGCGGTTTGTAAATGGATTTTCTATAATTGCTGCTCCTATGACTAGACTACTCCGAA
Source organism: Gossypium anomalum (assembly GCA_025698475.1). Taxonomy (NCBI): domain Eukaryota; kingdom Viridiplantae; phylum Streptophyta; class Magnoliopsida; order Malvales; family Malvaceae; genus Gossypium; species Gossypium anomalum. The sequence continues at coordinate 52,332,568 of CM046968.1, read as the reverse complement.
AGAATGTTAAATTTGAATGGACGGAAGAATGTCAACAAAGTTTTAAAGAATTGAAAAAGTTATTAACTGAAGCACCAGTGTTGGTACAACCCGAATCAGGTAAAGAATTTGTGGTGTATAGTGATGCTTCTCGAAATGGCTTAGGATGTGTACTTATGCAAGAAGGAAAAGTGGTGGCTTATGCTTCAAGACAATTAAAATCTCACGAAAGGAATTATCCGACTCATGATTTGGAATTGGCTACTATAGTGTTTGCTCTGAAGATTTGGCGACATTATCTGTATGGTGAAAAGTGCCGAGTATATACAGATCACAAAAGTCTTAAGTACTTGATGTCACAAAAAGATTTGAATTTGAGACAGCGAAGATGGTTGGAGTTATTGAAAGATTACGAGCTTGTTATTGATTACCATCCGGGAAAAGCGAATGTGGTTACCGATGCTTTAAGCAGAAAATTGCTATTTGCTTTGAGAGCTATGAACACTCGGTTAAAGGTATCAGATGATGGTTCGATTCTAGCAGAGTTAAGAGCAAGACCGATGTTTTTACAAGAGATCTCTGAAGCTCAAAAAAATAATCAAGATTTGCAAGCCAAGAGAAAGTAGTGTGAAGCTGATATGGGATCAGATTTCAGAATCGGTTCTGATGGTTGCTTGATGTTTAAAAATCGAATTTGTGTACCAAAAAATGATGAGTTTATCCAAAAGATTTTGCATGAAGCACATAATGGTTGTTTGGCGATTCATTCGGGCAGTATGAAAATGTATAATGACTTGAAGAAAATGTACTGGTGGAGTGGAATGAAAAGAGATATTTCCAAGTTTGTATCAAAGTGCTTAGTTTGTCAACAAGTGAAAGCTAAACACCATGTACCTTCAGGATTACTCCAGCCTATCATGGTTCCTGAATGGAAATAGGATCGGATTACTATGGATTTTATATCAGGGTTGCCATTAACTCCGGGGAAGAAAAATGCCATCTGGATAATAGTTGACAGACTAACTAAATCGGCTTATTTTATTCCGGTACGTACAGATTATTCTCTTAATAAGTTGGCTGAATTGTATATTCGTGAGACTGTTAGACTTCATGGAATACCTTTGTCAATCATTTCGGATAGAGATCTAAGATTTACTTCACGGTTTTGGCAAAAGTTGTAAGAGGCATTAGGTACAAAGTTAAATTTCAGCACTGCCTTTCATCCACAAACTGATGGACAATCAGAGAGAGTAATTCAGATTCTTGAAAACATGCTCAGATGTTGCGTATTGGAATTTCAAGGTAGTTTGGAAAGGTACTTACCATTGGTAGAATTTGCTTATAATAATAGTTATCAGACGAGTTTGAAGATGGCACCTTATGAACCATTGTATGGTCGTAAATGTCGGACGCCATTGTATTGGACTGAACTCAAGGAAAATCAGATTTATGGAGTTGATCTAATAAAAGAAACCGAAGAAAAGGTGAAAGTGATTCGAGATTGTTTGAAAGATGCTTCAGATAAACAGAAATCTTATGCGGATTTGAAACGAAGGGAAATTGAGTTTCAAGTTGGTGATAAGGTATTTTTGAAAGTGTCTCCATGGAAGAAAGTCCTTAGATTTGGACGAAAGGGCAAGTTAAGTCCGCGTTTTATTGGACCGTATGAAATAATTAAAAAGTTGGACCGGTAGCATATTGGCTAGCATTACCACCTGAATTAGAGAAGATTCATGATGTGTTCCACGTATCTATGTTACGTCAATATCGTTCAGATCCTTCACATATAATTTCACCGACAGAAATTGAACTACGACCGGATATGACTTACGAAGAAGAACCGATTAAGATTTTAGCTCGAGAAGTCAAACAACTAAGAAATAAAAGTGTCGCTCTCGTGAAAGTATTGTGGCAAAAGCATAGGGTAGAAGAGACTACATGGGAACCTGAAGAAACTATGAGAAACCAATACCCACACCTGTTTACCTGTAAGATTTTCGAGGATGAAAATCCTTAAAGGGGGGAGAGTTGTAATATCCCGAATTAGGGCCTAATCGGAATAGTGGTTTCGTGACCACAAATCCGAGATAGAGATAATTATTTTATAATTATTTTGATTTTTATGATATGATTGCATGATTGTGTGAAAATTTCGTGATGAAATCCTATGCCTAAAGTGCTTAGATTGAAATTAGGGACTAAATTGAATAATTTGTGAAACTTGCATTCTAGGAGTTTTTAGTATGAAATTGTTTTGGAATATTAATGATGAGGTCTTAAATAGCAATTTGACCAATTTCTAAGTCTATGGACAAAAATTGGACATGGATGGAATTTTTGGAAAGTTTAGTAGTAAGGGCATTTTGGTCATTTAGTTATTAAAATGAATTAAAAACAAAATTAAAAGCCAATTTTTGTCCATCTTCTTCATTAGGCCGAAATTTCAAGGGTTCTCCATAGCTAGGGTTTGTTTCACGCTTCCAAGCTCTATAGTAAGTGATTCCAAGCCCCGTTTTTAATATTCTTTACGTTTTTGGAATCCCGGTAGCTCGATTAAGCTTATGCTAGCAATAATTCAACCTAGGGTTCATATTTGGAAAAATACCCATAGTTGAAATTTGTGTATTTTGGTGTTTTATGATATAAAATGAGGTTTTAAATTATGTTAGACAACTTGTACTACTTAGTTTTAAGCGAAAACGAGTAAAAGGGCTTAATCGGTAAAAATACCTAATAGTCATAAGTACATGTTAGAGTGTGAATTTGATGTTACCATAGAAGGGAAAAATGATCAGCATGTCATAAAACATAAGAATAAGGGATGAAGTTTAATTCCTGAGCCTAGGGGCAAAAGTGTAATTATGCAAAAGTTTAGGGGCAAAAATGTAATTTTGCCAAAGTTTGTATTAAATGCTGTTTTGATGAATGTATGTATTAAATAAGATTAATTTGGCGTTATAGATCAAGAGAAACGAGATTCAAGTCGCGGTCGAGGGAAAAACAAAGTTTACGAAGAATAGGCTCGATTGCTAATAATTTTGTACCGAGGTAAGTTCATGTGTAAATGTAGTAACATAATTGTCATTTTAATTAACTTAATGATATTTATATGATATGATGATTATTATTATGAAATATTATGCTTTGTGGTTATTGTTGAGTAATATGCAAATTATGTTTATTATTTGTTAAATATGAATTGCTACCGAGTATCGGTTTCGATATTCCGTGGAAGACGGCAAAGATGTGTGATTGAGGAAAAATCCCGTTTGAACCTTGGGAATAGATTAGAATACAAGTGACATGTCACTAGGATGGTTGAGTTTCGAACTCGTTGAGTTGAGTCCGAGTTCGTGAGATGTAACTAGGCATCCGAGCTCGTTGAGTTGAGTCCGAGTTCACTTATGGATGCGAACGCCCGAGCTCGTTGAGTTGAGTCCGAGTTCACTTATGGGCGGGTTACATGGTAGCTTAGCTACATAAGTTCCGCAGGCTATTGAGTTTGTCTAGCTGCGGGTATGGCTCTTATGTTCATGAGATCCGCGTATTCGAATTATATTCCGATGTGTTCAACGGGTGAATCTTAAGTGAATAAAAAGAAGGCCTAAAATGAAGGTGACATGTTGGTAACTGTGGTAAATGAGAAAATTTGACAGGTATGTGCTTAAATCCTCGGGTTGAGAACTTGGTATGATGAAATCGTAGAAAGATATTAAATACAAATGAAACATGAATGTCTTGGTGTTGTTTATGCAAATAATGTTTTTGTGGGATTGTGTGATTATGTTACTTGCTATTTGCATGTGAACTTACTAAGCATTTGTGCTTACTCCCTCCTTTTCTTTCATTGTAGTTTTGACAAGCTGGCTTGAGAATCGAGATAGGTCGAAGACTCGTTCACACTACTCGAAGGCCTAAATTGGTAAAATGGCTTGTGTGTTTTGAATGTGGCATGTATGGCAAAATACTCACTTTGTGTAAATGATCTTATGATATGGCTATGGTTTGCCAAGAAAAGGGTTTGTAAATGATTAGCCATTGGAATGGCCAATCTAAGTCATATTTGATGTTATGTATGTTTAAAATGATATTTAGTCCATGAAAATCCTTAGTAAAGTAAAATTTGCCATAAAACAAAATCTGGCAGCAGCAGTGATGTAAATTTGAAAAATCACTAAAAATAGTAGAAATGAAATTAAATGATGAGTAAGTTATGAAATCGAATATTAATGAGTCTATTTTCATATGGACTGAACAAAACAGGTATATGAATTATATTTTATGAGATATTTGAATTTTTGTGAAACAGGGCTAGAGTGATTTTTAGATCCCCTGTTCTGACTTTAAAAATTCATAATAAATTGTAAAAAAATAATTAGAAGTCATGATTTATATTTACAGATTTCTTATTGAGTATAGTTTTAAGAGAAATAAACTTCATTGACATTGAAATTCTGTACCGAGAGATATCTGATTCGTAATACACAGAGGTCAGAGAAGTCGAACCCTAAAACAGGGGAGAATTTAACTAATAAACTGTACTAATTGGCTTGATAAAAAATTATAGAAAAAAATTAGTAAATAGATATATGAGTTTAGTTTCAGTTAAAATTTACGGAATTGGATTTCGAGTTTGGGAACTCGAGATATGAATTTTTAAGCGACTGTGACGCAGATTGCTAGCTTGACTGGAAATTTAAAAAAAATAAATCATTGGAGCAGTTTAAGTAATGAATTAAGTCTGTTAACACCTCGTGTTCGAATCCGGCGATGGTCTCGGGTACGGGGCATTACAACAACAATCAAAAGTAACTATTTTAGTTTGGAAGCAAAACGGGAAACTAAGCTTTGTTAGCACAGTTCTCTTAACAACATTTGACAAACCTATTAATTGCAAAGTGGGTAGGAAAATTTTATAGCAAAAGTCAATTAACTAAACAAAAATCACTTATTTTAATATAATTCACAATGATATATTTGTTGGAAAATATGGACATCACATATATAATAAGGGTAATTACATATTATTTACTATCATGATAGGTGAGCCCAAATTAAAAGTGATCTAATTTGGTTAAATTTTTATTGGGCTTTAATTATTAAATAAAGTATGGGTCAAATATGTGTAGATACTCTAGTAATTGAGTTCTAATCAAATTCTAATTAATAATGGGCTAATTAGGAATTAGAACTAATATGGTAAGGTTATAAATATTAGGGTTATGGTCCTCAAATAACACACAAGATATCTTTTCTAATATCTCATCCTTAGGAAAGAGAGAGCAAATATTCTTTGAATTTATTGTGTACTAATTTGGAAGATCAAATCCCCAAGATCCATAGATATCAAGGAATTCATGATTTCAGGTACGCTTCCGCATCTAGTTTTATTCTTGCTTTGCTCTTGATGATTTGACATGACACGATCCTGATTTATGATTTATTAAGTTTTATATCATATCTTAATTTATTATTCTAACAAGTGACATCCGAGCCTCGTCATATCGAATCATTGGGAATTGATTAAGGTTCTTCATTTGAATGATTGATTCATGGAATTTCATGGGTTTTATATTTCGGATATATATGTTGATCTTTGAAGGTTTATATTAAAGTATTTTTTAGATCTTGATTATCTTGCTTTCATATTAAAATTTTAGGGTTTTGTTTTAATTTGAGTGATTGTCGAATTGATGAATTTAATTACAGAGTTTGAAATATTTTACTTCGGCAAATCGTCATGTTAAATTCAATATTTTTATTTGAAATTCATTCTTTTTTGTCCTGTGTTTCAATTTCTATGAAATAATAAAAAAAAACTATACGACATTTAGTTAATAAAAAAATGGAAAAGAAGTTCACATTATAGAAATTGATTCATATATATATGTTTCATATGTTTCGTTTGTATATATAAATATATAATATATGCATGTTATCATTGGTTTAATGTATGTTTTTTTGGAAAATTATATATATATGATTATCTTTTAATTTGATTGATAGATGAAATTAAGAGAAATATTTTGAAACAAATAAATTCAAATTTTGGCTTTGGGTTTTAATCAAGGATGTCTAATATTTTAAATAGATTAGTTGAAACAAAATGCTGCCAAAGTGACCTCTTTTGCGTAGATTAGTTTATTTAAAATATTAAAGATGATTATATATTTTTTTGATTCATGTGTTTATTGATTAACCCAAAGATAAGATAATATTTGGCAGAATTTCAACGACATCTGTGGTGATAAATGTGTGACAATTATAAGGTATTTTATGTGAGCAATAAGTTAGTCCAAAAATTAATTAATTGTTTGACATTATTTGTTGTCAATATTTGATTGCTACAACAAGAGTATCGCTTACTGTTAATATTACTATCTAAAGACTTGATATTGATGTTGTGTTTGGTATCTTGAGATGAGATTAGCCATTATCTTGAATTTATTGCTTACTTATGAATATTGATGTGAGCTTGTTTTTATTTGTTCTATATTCAGCTAGTTCATCTTCTGCTGCCACAATATCTGCTAATATAAATTCTATACCAATGCGTAATAGGACTAATTTTAAAGAATGAAAAAGGCACTTACTTATAATGCTTAGCTGTATGGACATAGACCTTGCATTAAGGGAAGAACAACCTGCACTGCGGAAAGCACCCTTGATGATAAGAGCGATTTTGAGAGGTGGGATCGTTCAAATCACATGAGTCTAATGATCATGAAACAAAGCATTCCAAAAGCCTTTAGGGGCACAGAATCTGAAGAGATTTCTTAGGCCAAGGGTTTCCTTGATGAAATTGAGAAACGTTTTGCTAAAACGATAAGGTTGAGATGACATCACTTCTAACTCCTTTGATGTCTATGAAGTATAAGGGTCAAGGAAACGTAAGGGAGTACATTATGGAGATGTTCCATACTGCTTCAAGACTTAAGGCATTTAAGATCGAGCTTTCTGAGGAATTGCTTGTTCTTATGGTTTTGGTATCGCTTTCTGCACAGTTTAATCAATTTAAAATTAGTTATAACACTCAAAAGGAGAAATGAACTCTAAATGAGCTCATTTCTCATTTTGTGCAAGAGGAAAAAAGGTTGAAGCGTGATAACTCTGAAAGTGCTCATTTGGCCAATGCCCCTAAAAACAAGGACAAGAAAAGAAAATATCAGAATGAAGCTACTAAGGGTCCAACTCAAAAGAAAAAACAACAAGCTACAGAGAGTTGTATCTTTTATAACAAGTCTGGACATGTGAAGAAAGATTGTACCAAATATCATGCTTGGTGTGCAAAGAAAGGTATAATTCTTAATTTGGTCTATTCTGAGATTAATTTAGCTTCAGTACCTAGAAACACTTGGTGGATAGATTCCGGTGCTGCTACTCACATAAGTGTTTCTATGCATGGTTGCCTTAGTTACCGAAAGCCAAGTGATGGTGAAAGACACATCTTTATGGCCGATGGAAAATCGATAGAAGTGGAAGAGATTGGGAATTTTAGGCTATTATTAGGAACTGGTTTTTATTTGGATTTAAAAGACACTTTTATTGTACCATCATTTAGATGGAATTTAGTTTATGTTTCTTCGTTGGAAAAATTTGGATATTATTGTTCATTTGGAAATAATCAATTTAGTTTGTCTTTAAATTCAAATATTGTTGGAACTGGTTATTTAAATACTTATGACAACCTTTATTTGCTAGAAACAGATGCATCCTATAATGAAACCTTACATGTGGAATCACATGGTATTAAACGCAAATTAAATAAGGAAACTTCAGCATCATTATGGCACAAGCGCTTAGGTCATATCTCAAAATTTAGAGTTGAATGCCTTGTGTTTGATGGTATTTTAGAGTCCTTTGACTTTACAAACTTTGATATCTGTGTCGATTGCATTAAGGGAAAACAAACCAAAACCAAGAGATTAGGTGCCAACAAATCGTCGAACGTCATGGAATTAATTGATACAGATATTTGTGGGTCATTCACTACAACATCCTAGAATGGTCAACAATATTTCATAACATTCATAGATGAATACTCACGTTATGAGTACCTATATCTCATTCATGAGAAATATAATTCTCTAGACATGTTCAAAGCTTATAAAGCTTAAGTTGAGAATCAACTCAACAAAAGGATTAAAAACGTCAGATCTAATCATGATGGTGAGTACTATGTTAGATATGATGGCTCAGGTGAAAAATGTCTAGGACCATTTACGAAATTCCTAGAGGAATGCGATATTGTCCCACAATACACCATGCCAGATCACCGAGTATGAATGGTGTAGCTGAAAGACGAAATAGGACTCATAAGGATATGGTAAGGAGCATGATTGCTCATTCTACCTTACTTGAGTCCCTCTAGGGAGAAACATTAAAGACAGCAACTTGCATTCTGAATAGAGTACTCAATAAAGAATTTGCAAAAACACCTTATGAGCTTTGGACAGGTCAAAAGCCTAGTCTAAAGAACATTCACATTTGGGGTTGCCTAGCTAAGGTAAGGCTTTATACGCCACATGAAAAGAAATTGGACTCCAAAATAGCAAGCAGCTACTTTATTGGTTGTTCTGAGCGATCTAGGGGCTATAAGTTTTATGATCCCATAATGAGGAATATTTTTTAGATGGGAACTACAACATTTTTTGATGATGTTGAGGTTGGGGGAGAAAAAAGGTTAGAGACATTGTTTTTGAGGATAAATTTGATTCTAACTCAGTTCCTACTATCACTTTTGATGATGTTCAGGTTCTCATAGTATCATTGATCAAGAAGTGAATCTAGAACCTCAACAAGATAATATCGAACAACTCCACATTCAAGATGAGGTACTTGTTCCAGAAGAACAAACTCAACAACCTCAAGAACAAGTGCCATTAAGGAGGTCCACAAGAGAAAGGAGAAATGCTATTCCAGATAATTATGTTGTATTTCTCAATAACATGAGGATGATAATGGTATGATGGAAGATGATCCAATCAACTTTCATCAGGTTATTAAAAGTTCTAATTCTCAAAAATGGATTTATGACATGAAAGATGAGTATAAGTCTATACAAGACAATAAAGTTTGGGAAATTGTCCCATTACCTGAAGGTGTAAAACCAATTGGTTGTAAATGGATATTTAAAACCAAGAAGGGTGTAAATGGTAATGTAGAGAGGTATAAGGCACGTCCTGTAGCTAAAGGATATACTCAAAAAGAAGGCATTGATTTTATAGAGGCTTTCTCTCCAGTTTCATCGAAAGACTTTTTTGAGATAATCATAATGCTTATTGCTCATTTTGATCTTAAGTTATATTAGATGGATGTTAATACTATGTTTCTTAATGGCGACATTGAAGAAACAATTTATATTGTGTAATCAGAAAACTTTAAGTCGGAAGACTCAAAGAATATGGTTTGCAATATAGACTCAAACAAGCTTTCTGTCAATGGTACACAAGTTTCATTCGATTTTGAGATGAATATTGTTGATGATTGTGTATATCAAAAATTTCTATGGGAGTAACTGTAACACCCCTTACCCGTATCCGACACCAGAACGAGGTCCGAGGCGTTACTGGACTCAAACATAAATATTCATACAAAACCGGGCCACAAAATTTCGCCTAAGTTAAACCATTCTTACACAAGCATATTGTGCCTTATAGGGGCCCATGAGGCCCAAACATACATTGAGTGTGCTTCGGGACTAAAACTTTCAGAACTTTTGCGACACTCAGAAAATTTTCTTGTTTTGGAGGGCCAGACACCTGTGTGGGTAGGCTGTGTTATCGCACACGCCCGTATAGCTTGAGACAAACCTGTGTCCTTAACCCATGTAACTCTCTGTTTATGACATCATTAACACAATTAGGGTCAGAGGACCAAGTCACACGCCCTTGTGCTTAGGCCATGTGGAGAATTAAATTCCAAAAATTAGGTGTAGACTTCACATGGCCTGGGTACACACCCATGTCCTGAGGCCGTGTCCTTCACACGGCTAAGACACATGGTGGTGTCTCTGCCAGTGTGTTTACTACCTAATTGGGGTGCAGGGGACACACGGCCGGATCAATCGCCCATGAGGCAAACTATGTGTCACACACGGTCTAGACACATGCCCTTATGCCTACCCGTGTGGACAACTTTGAGGCTATTTTCCAAGCCTTTTGTCACCCTCAATAACACATGCACACTTACACATCTCAATGACATCATACATGGCATAAAAGAGCACTTATACATTCATAAACATGGCTCATGCATATCAACTTCTTATCAATTTATACTTGCTTAGACTTTATATTTTATTTAGACCAAGCTTACCAAATCACATGCAATATGAAACATCAATTTACTTCCATTTCATACATTCATGCCTTAGTTGTTATTATGCCATTTGCTCACATTTCCATCATCAAACATCCATGATTATATCCACAATTCATCCATGCTAAATGAATTTAACCACATCATGAGTGACCTTAGCACATGCATGCATATATGAATAGGATTACATTCCCATAATTAATATGGGCCATATCTCGTGGCCATATACAAAATGAATCATCAAATCATTATAAGCCAACACATTTGTCTAAACCAATATGACATATAACAAAAAGACCAAGTCTCAATACATGCCATACTCAAATACTTGAATTCACTATACCCAAAAGATTAGTTTGATACTGCGAATCGAGCTCCGATGTCCTTCGATCCTTGAGCTAGCTTGGTGATACCATAAGAAAATAGAAAAGGAAGGGAAGTAAGCATAAAACTTAGTAAGTTTACATTTAAATAATTAACAACATTAACCATGCATTATTATACATATAACACAATAATATTGAACACAGTGTCACCAAGTATCATAAGTACATTTTAAGTAATGTCATTTACATAATGCACAATAAAACTCATGATCATAATTCATTCATTCACTTCTTACCGAGGTCTCATCGATTCATAATCTCAATATTTGTGAGCTTGTGTACATATCTGTACCCTTTCAACATGATCATACCTTGTCATATCTTTGACATAATCGTTGGATTTCCTGTTGAACCATTTGGAATACTAAAGGATACTCAGGAACTCTCATGCACGTAGTAAGATACCAATGCCATATTCCAGATATGGTCTTACATGGGATCACAGATCGAAGCCAATAGCCCAGTAATGGTCTTACACGATGTCTCATATCGATGCCAATGCCATATCCTAGATACGGTCTTACATGGGATCACATATCAATGCCAATGCCATGTCCCAGACATGGTCTTACATGGGATCACAGATAACCCTAATGTCATGACATTTGTATCATAACTATTCCTAAGGTTCAATTAAGGATTCGAGATATCAAACTTTATCAAATCGTCATCGAATCATCATTAATTAAATCCACAAAGACAATTACACAATTCATGAAATTTTCACACAAGTATGTAATCATATCATTGGCCTTATAAGAATTATAAAATAATTATTTCTATTTCAGATTTGTGGTCTCGAAACTACTGTTCTGAGTAAACCCTTATTCAGGATGTTACAATTCTCCCCCCTTAGAGATATTCGTCCCCAAAAATCTTAACGGTGAAGAGGTTTGGGTATTGGTTTCTCATGTTTTCCTCGGCCTCCCATGTAGCCTCTTCAACCCCATGTCTTTGCCATAATAATTTCACAAGGGCAATACTTTTTTTCTCAGTTGTTTAACTTCCGGAGCCAAAATCTTAACCGGCTCTTCGTGATAAGTCATATCCGGTCGAATCTCAACTGCTGTTGGTCAAATCACATGTGAAGAGTCTGATCAGTATCGGCGCAACATAGACACATGGAACACATCATGAATTCTTTCCAACTCAGATGACAAAGCCAACCGATATGCTACTGGCCCTATTCTTTCGATATACAATCTAATAAAACGCGAACTTAACTTGCCCTTCCGGCCAAATCTGAGGATTTTCTTCCATGGAGATACTTTCAAAAATACCTTATCACCGACCTGAAACTGAATCTCTTTCCATTTCAAATCCGGGTAGGATTTCTATCTATCCGAAGTAGCTTTCAGACAATCACGGATTACGTTCACTTTCTCTTCAATTTCTTTAACTAAATCAACTCCGTGAATATGATTTTCTCTGAGCTCGGTCTAATACAAAGGCGTTTGACACTTACGTTCGTACAATGCCTCATAAGGCTGTATTTCCAAACTCGACTGAAAACTATTGTTGTAGGCAACTTCTACCAACGGTAAATACCTTTCCCAACTACCTTAGAACTCAAGAACACAACACCGTAACATATATTCAAGAATCTGAATTATCCTTTCAGATTGACTATCAGTTTGCGGATGGAAAGCGGTACTAAAATTCAATTTCGTACCCAACACTTCTTGTAACTTTTTACAAAACCACGAAGTGAACCTCAGATCTCTATCCAATATAATCAATAAAGGTACTCCATGCAATCTAACTATTTCAGAAATATACAACTCGGCTAACTTATCAAGTGAATGGTCAGTACGTACCGATATAAATGAGCCGACTAATTGATCTACAACAACCTATACAACATCTTTCTTTCTTGGTGTCAAAGGCAAACTCGTCACAAACTCCATAGTAATACGGTCTCACTTCCACTCAGGAACCATCACAGGCTGAAGTAAGCCCCAAGGTACTTGGTGTTCAGCTTTTACTTACTGACAAATCAAGCATCTTGAAACAAACTCAGAAATATCTCTTTTCATACTCAGCCACCAATACAATTTCTTTAAGTCATTGTACATTTTCGTACTACCCAGATGTATAGAAAAACAACCACTATGTGCCTCATGCAAAATCTTCTAAATCAACTTGGTATTCTTAGGAATACAAATCCTATCTTGGAACATTAAGCAACCATCAGAACCAATCCGAAAATTTGATTCAATTCCCGACTCACACTGAGCTCTCTTGTCTTGCAACTCATTTTCACTTTTCTGAGCCTCATAAATCTTTTAGAGAAACATTGGCCGAGCTCTCAACTCAGCTAGAATCGAACCATCCTCTGAATAAGCCAACCTTGGGTTCATAGCCCTTAAAGCAAATAACAACTTCCTACTCAAAGCATTGTGACCACATTTGCCTTTCCCAGGTGGTAGTCAATCACTAACTCGTAATCTTTTATCAACTCTGGCCATCTCCGTTGTTGTAGGTTGAAATCCTTTTGAGTCATCAAGTATTTTAGACTTTTATGGTCAGTGAATACTTGACATTTCTCGCCATACAAAAGGTGTCTCCAAATTTTCAACGTAAGAACAATGGTGACTAGCTCCAAATCATGGGTCGGATAGTTCTTCTCATGTGATTTCAGTTGCCTCAAGGCATAAGCTATCACCTTGCCTTCTTGCATAAGTACACAACCCAATTCATTCAAGGATGCATCACTATAAACAACAAATTCTTTTCCCGGTTCAAGTTGTACTAAAACTGGTGCCTCGGTCAACAATGCCTTTAGTTTCTCAAAACTCTATTGACATTTTTTCGTCCATTCGAACTTGACATCTTTGTGTAACAATTTTGTCATCGAGGTAGCAATCATGGAAAATCCTTTAACAAATTGTCTGTAATAATTTGCTAAGCCTAGAAAGCTTCTAACCTCTGAAACATTTCTCAGCGGTTTTCATTCGACAATAGCTGATATCTTACTCGGGTCAACTCTAATACCATCACCCGAAACAATGTGCCCCAAAAATCTAACTTCTCGAAGCCAAAATTCGCTTTTACTGAACTTAGCATACAACTGCTTGTCTCTCAAAGTTTACAAAATTTTTCTCAAGTGCTCGGCATGCTCGGTCTAATCACGAGAGTAAATCAGTATATCATTAATAAAACCAACAACAAATTTATCCAAGTACGGTTTGAATTTTTGGTTCATTAAATCCATAAATACAGTGGGAGGATTCGTTAAACCAAATGGAATAATTAGAAATTCATAGTGACTATACCTTGCTTGAAAAGTAATTTTCAGCACATCCGAGTCTTTAACTCTCAACTAGTAGTAATCGGACCTCAAGTCAATCTTGGAAAATACTGTGGCTCCTTTCAATTGGTCAAACAAGTCATCGATTCTTGGCAAGGGATACTTGTCTTTATAGTTACCTTATTGAGCTGTCGGTAGTCAATGCACAATCTCATTGAACCATCTTTCTTTTTCACAAATAGTATCGGTGCACCCCACGGAGAATAACTAGGTCTTGCAAAACCTTTATCCATTAACTCTTGTAACTGAACTTTCAACTCCTTTAAGTCCATCGCGTACAAGGAATTAACTCAATACCAAGCTCAACTTCCCTAATTTGAGGCAATCTGGGCAACTCTTCCGGAAACACCTCTGGGTACTCACATACTACCAGCACTAACTCAATTTTAAACTCAAACTCTTTTGTATTCAACACAAAGGAAAGATAAGCTTCACAACCCTTTCTCATACATTTTTGAGTAGTCATAGAAGAAATCACTACAGGCAAGCTATCCGATTCATCTGGTTCAATCTGAAGAATATCATAACTTTCACATTTCAATTTAATGATTTTCCTTCCACAATTTACTACTATATCATGCATGGTCAACCAATCCATACCAAGTATTATATCAAATTCATCAAACGGCAAGAGCATAAAATTAGCCAGAAAACAATGACCTCTAATCATTAAAGGGCAATTCTTACGTACTTTGTCAACTAACACATACTTGCCTAGAGGGTTTGACACTTTTATCATGAATTCTGTAGACTCAACAGGCATATTCATGCTAGACACCAATTTCACACAAATATACGAATGGGTAGATCCCGGATCAATCAAAGCAACAATAGAAGTATCATAAAGAGAAAAAGTACCCGTAATCACATCAGGGGATGAGGACTCTTCGCAAGCACGAATGACAAGTCCTCGCAAGTGCTCTACCCTCGGGTTTCACAGCTGGATCTCTAGGTGCACTCTTGCTACTCGCTCCATTTCCTAAATTTCTCTATGGTCTCTCTCTCGAAGTAGCATTGCCTGATCTTGCACTCTAAAATCTCTCATTTTCAACCATCTCGGGGCAATCCCTAATGAAATGATCCTGAGAGCCACACTTAAAACAAGCTCCATCATTAACTCGATAAGGTATTACCAACACTAGCGATTGAAGTAGTCTGAGCTTTTGAAACCGTGTACTGCTTACCCTTATTTCTATTTGAGTACCCAACTGAAGCACTCGATCGAGTATTAAACTCTCTCAGTTTCTTAGATGAGGACTGCGATGACTTACTCATCTTTTTCTTCTTCGAATCTCTAGACTCAAACTCAGCTTTTCTTTTCTCTTTAGCCAATTTCCCCGGTCTTGCAAAATCTCTCAACCAATACAACAAACTCTTTTAATTCTAGGATTCCAACCAACAATCAGATGCCCTCATTTAACCCATCCTCAAACCTCTTACACATGATGGCCTCAGTCGATACGTATTCCCGAGCATACTTGCTAAGTCTCACAAACTCACGCTCATATTTTGTTACCGTCATTCGGCCCTATTTTAACTCAAAGAATTCCTTCCTTTTTTGATCAATAAACCTCTAGCTAATATACTTCTTACGAAACTCTTCCTAGAAAAATTCTCAATTAACTTTCTCCCTTGGTACAACCGACACTAGGGTGTTCCATCACTAATAAGCCGAGTCTCTTAAGAGTGATACAACACACTTCATGCATTCCTCAGGCGTGCATGATAACTCATCAAATACCCTGATGGTATTCTCGAGCCAAAATTCTGCCCTTTCGGGATCATCATCTATACTAGCTCGAAACTCATTATATTTCCCCCTCCTCCTCTCCATTTCACATCCTTAATGTATATATCATGCTTACAAGTAACATTATCAATAATTTCACTATTGACTTATATGTATATTCAAAGCTATCCATCTATTTCATAGTCACTAAATTATTTATATTTGGAGCTATGGAATTCCAAATTAAGATACACTAATTTTTCTTGAAACTAGACTCATATATCTTCTTACCATGAAATTTTCAAAATTTTTGGCTTAGCCAATAAGTACAGTTTATTCTTTAAATTTTCCCCTGTTCTGCTGTCTGATAGTTCTGACCCTTCTTCACTAAGAATTAATTATCTCATCGTACGAGATCCGGATGATGTTCCTGATTATTTTTATTGAAATAGACTCATTAAGGATTTTAAAAATATAAATTTAAGCCCTTAATTATTTTTATACAATTTTTTATGATTTTCCAAATTCAGAATAGGGGAACTTAAAATCATTCTAACCTTGTCTCACTAAATTTATTATATCTCACAATTCACAATTTCATTACGTACACCATTTATTCTATAAGAAACTAGACTCAATAAGCTTTAATTTCATATTTTTTTCATACTCTAATTCGATTTTCACAATTTATGGTGATTTTTCAAAGTTAGCCTACTGCTGCTGTCCAAAGCTGTTTTAGTGCGAGATGTTTATTTACCATGTTTTTAACACCCTTATTTTCTTTCTCTACACTACTTCTCATTACTTTCTCTTATTTTCTCTTCACTAACATATCAAGAACATAAGACCATATATAAGAAAACTCTACATTAACATCAATTTCATGCTTTTTCAATAATATTAATATTAAAAATATATTAAAATCTTAATGTTCTTACCTTGTTTCATTGATTTCAATCTTTAACCTGATTGTCCACTAGAGGTCTATTCAGTCTCATAAAATCCATACCTTGGGGTGCTACGGGAACAAGCTAAGGAATAGGTGGGGGTGGAGGAGGTTGAGCGTTCGGGTTCGTTCGAACGAACTCCGTATACCAGGCATTCATCATATAGAGAATGACTTCCCTAGCCTCTTCTCCTCCTCTCTAACTCACAGTCACAGGTCTACTCTTAACTTGCACTGCCCCTAGAGTGGGAGTCGGCGCATTACTTTCTACATCATCAACTTCAACTCAGTTGGGATCCATTACTATATGAAAACATAATTTAAAAAGTCAGGAGTCGTCACACTATCATAATTCATTTATGGCATAAATAGCTAGATCGTGTACATGCTATGTTAGTTCGAGAATCGACTACACTGTAACTCTAATACCACTAAATGTAACACCCATTACCCGTATCCGACACCTGGACAGGGTCCGAGGTGTTACTGGACTCAAACATAAACATTTATATAAAACCAGGCCATAAACTTTCGCCCAAGTTAAAACCATTCTTACACAAGCATATTGTCCCTTATAAGGGCCCAAGAGGCCCAAAACATACATTGAGTGTAGTTCAGGATTAAACAGAGAACTTTCGGAGCTTTTGCGACACTTAGAAAATTTTCATGTTTTGGAGGGTTACACACCTGTGTGGGTAGGCCATGTGATCGCACACGCTCGTATTGCTTGAGACATGCCCATGTCCTCAGCCCGTGTAACTCTCTATTTATGATGTCATCAACACAATTAGGGTCACACGACCAAGTCACACGCCCGTGTGCTTAGGCTGTGTGGAGAATTAAATTCCAAAAATTAGGTGCAGACTTCACACAGCCTGGGCACATGCCCATGTCCTAAGGCCATGTTCTTCACACGGCTGAGACACACAATCGTGTCTCTGCCCGTGTGTTTACTACTGGACATTCTATTTTACCTAATTAGGGTGCAGGGGACACACGGCCGGATCACACGCCCATGGGGCAAATCGTGTGTCACACACAGTCTAGACACAAGCTCGTGTGCCTACCCGTGTGGACAACTTTGAGGCTATTTTCCAAGCCTTTTGTCACCCTTAATAACACATGAACACTTACACATCTCAATGAAATCCTACATGGCATAAATGAGCACTTATACATTCATAAACATGGCTCATGCATATCAAGTTCTTATCAATTTATACTTGCTTAGACTTTATATTTTATTTAGACCAAGCTTACCAAATCACATGCAATATGAAACATCAATTTACTTCCATTTCATACATTCATGCCTTAGTTGTTATTATGCCATTTGCCCATATTTCCATCATAAAACATCCATGATTATATCCACAATTCATCCATGCTAAATGAATTTAACCACATCATGAGTGACCTTAGCACATGCATGCATATATGAATAGGATTACATTCCCATAATTAATATGGGTCATATCTCATGGCCATATACAAAATGAATCATCAAATCATTATAAGTCAACACATTTGGCTAAACCAATATGACATATAATAAAAAGACCAAGTCCCTATACTTGCCATACTCAAATACTTGAATTCACTATACCCAAAAGATTAGTTTGATAGTGTGAATCGCGCTTCGATGTCCTTCGATCCCCGAGCTAGCTTGGTAATGCTATAAGAAAATGAAAAAGGAAGGGGAGTAAGCATAAAGCTTAGTAAGTTTGTATGTAAATAATTAACAACATTAACCATGCATTATTATACATATAACACAATAATATTGAACACAGTGTCATCAAGTATCATAAGTACATTTTAAGTCATGTCATTTACATAATGCACAATAAAACTCATGATCATAATTCATTCATTCACTTCTTACCGAGGTCTCATCGATTCATAATCACAATATTTGTGAGCTTGTGTACATACCTGTACCCTTTCAACATGATCATACCTTGTCATCTCTTTGACATAATCGTTGGATTTCCCGTTGAACCACTTGGAATACTAAAGGTTACTCGAGAACTCTCATGCACGTAGTAAGATGCCAATACCATATCCAAGATATAGTCTTACATGGGATCACAGATCAAAGCCAGTAGCTTAGCTATAGTCTTACACGATGTCTCATATCGATGCCACTGTCATATCCCAGATATGGCTTTACATGGGATCACATATTGATGCCAATGTCATGTCCCAAACATGATCTTACATGGGATCACATATCGATGATAATGCCATGTCCCAGACATGGTCTTACATTGTAACCACCCGATTTAGGGCCTAGTCAGAATAGTGGTTTTGGGACCATAAATCCAGAGTTAAATAAATTGTTTCATTATTATTTTGAGGTCACAGCATGGTTATATGACTGCATGGAAAATTTGGTGGATTAATTTTAACGTTTGTGAGTCTAATTGCGAAAGAGGACTAAATCGCATACAGTGCAAAAGTCCTAAATTGATAGCTAAAGGTGTTAAATAGATAGAGACCCAAATTTTGGGGTCTTTAAAGGGCAAATAGACCCTTTTAAAAGTGCTTGGCCGGCCATGAGACAAGAAATTAGAATGGTCAAAGCGTTAGGTGAATTTGGTGGCTAAATTTGACAATTTGATAATAAATTTAAGAAAGGATGATATCACCCTTTTCACCTTTTCTTCTTCACTAATTTTTACCAACAAAATAAGTGTTTTTAAAGCTTAAAAATTTTAGCAACTTTAATCCCTCACAAGTAAGTGATTTCCATACCCTTTCTTGATGATTTTTATATTTTTTGACTCCTTGAAGTATAAGCTTTCAAATGAGGGGTATATTTTGTAAAATAGTTAAGAGTTTAGGGTTTTTCCATGAATGTTTTGTAATGTTTTCTGAGTTCTTATGGATGAAAATGAGTCTCAGTAGTGTAATAGACAACTTTCGTGAAGAAGTTTCCATATAAAACCCTTATAGGACCATTTTGCAAAGTTTTTGAAATAAGTGATAAATGTGTGAAATAGTGAGAATTTGGAGCTTCTATAAGAGTAAAAAGGTTTCGTTCAGGCTTAAGATACGAATAAATTCGATGAAAATTGATTTTTGAGCATAGGGGTAAAATGGTCATTTTGCCAAAGTCTAGGGGAAAAATGGTTATTTTGCTAAAGATGTGAATTTTTGATTGCCTAATTGTATTTAGCGACTAAATGAGTGTATTTTTCTAATATAGATCAAGAATTTCCAAATCCAAACCTAGACCGAGGGAAAGCCAAGCAAATCGACTAAACCGACTAGTCGTGTACGTTTTGTAATCTGAGGTAAGTTGTATGTAAATAATATAACTACATTGTTGATATATATGTTTGAATTGTCATTGAATCGATATAGCATGAATTGATTGTTTATGAAATTGAGAATGTATAATGATAATTAAGATAGTAGAACTTCCGTTAGAACCTTAGGAAGTAAACCAGATATTCATGCCGTGACATTTGGGTCACCTGTGTGAGCTAGTGTAAGACGTGTCTGGGACATGCATCAGCCACATTATGAGAGCCAGTGTAAGACCATGTCCGGGACATGGAATTGGCATTGAGACGAGTACTAGTGTAAGACATGTCTGGGACATGCATTGGCCTCAGGGCGTAAGCCAGCGTAAGACATGTCTGGGACATGCATTGACTGCAAGTCGTGTCAGTGTAAGACCATGTCTGGAACATGGCATCGGCCTCGATGATGGTAGACAGTGTAAGACCATGTCTAGGGTATGGCATCGACACCTTCCCTCATGTCCGAGGCTTAATGAATATCTGGTAGTGTTCCGAACGGTTCAACAGTGAAAGTTATGATTTTGAGTCAATGAGGAAAGTATAATCGTGTTATGAGCGGTACAGGTACCAAATTGTTATATATGGGATGTGAGCTCAATATATATATGTGCTATGTAAACTGTATGGATATTGATGAGTAAGTAATGATTATGCTCCTTTTGTATTATGAGCTTATTGATGATTGCTAAGTAGTTGTTGTATATTTATTTATATGCAAATTACTAAGCTTTTATGCTTACTCCCTTTTCTTTTCCTTTTTCTTATAGTGCCGCCTAACTAGCTCAAAGATCACTGGAAGTCAGAGATATCGATCACACTATCAACCGAAGCAATCGGTATAGTTGGATTTATATTTTTGAATATGGCATATATAGGGTTTAGACTTTATTATTTTGGGTCTTTGAGAATTGGCCAAATGTGTTGGCTTGGGTTGGAAACCCTTCATTTTGTATCAAGGCTTGAATGATGGCTAACATTTATTTTGATTTATAAAAAAATGCATTTTCATAGTTAAATGAACGTCTATTATGGCTGATTGCTTATATGAAATGTGTTTGTTTTAGTATTGGTTAATAATTGTATAGAACTATGTATGTAAAAGTGGCAACGAGGCTCTATAAATAGCCTCATATTGTCTATACAGGTGACACACGGGCGTGTGTCTAGGCTGTGTGTGATACACGGTCTGCCCCGTGGGCGTGTGGTCTGGCCGTGTGTCCTCTGCACATAAAATTTTTAAGTCAGTATGCATGATAGTAAACACACGGGCAGAGACACGGCCGTGTGTCTCAGTCGTGTGAATGACACCGCCTAGCACACGGGCATATGCCTTGGCCGTGTGACATTTTGAGCATGCTGACGTTAGAAACAGAATGTCTATGTTTTTGTACACGGGCTAGGACACGGGTGTGTCGTGGCTATGTGAGGGACACGGGCCATTGACATGGCCGTGTGTCTGGCCGTGTGAAAACCCCTGTAGGTGTAAGTTAGAAATTAATTCCAAACGGGTGTTGGACATGGGCGTGTCCCTAGGTGCTTAGGCCGTGTGAGCCATACGGGCCATCAACACGACCATGTCGAGATGGTCACACGGGCGTGTTACCCTTCCACACGGGCATGTTCTTTATTTTAAAGATAAAATTTTCATAATTGGTTTAAGGACCAGGAATGGTCCCAAATGGTTTCAAATGGCTGATTTAAGACTCGTTGGCCTATAATATAAAGTTTGAAGTAGAAATTGAAAAAAAATTAATTTTGACCGAGTCTTGGTGACTCGAGATTGTTTGTATTCTTGAGATCATGATAGGTAATGTCTTGTACTCTACCCCGGCGTGGGTTATGGGTATGGGGTGTTACATTTAGTGGTATCAGAGCTATGTTTTAGTCGGTTCTAAGACTAACCTAGCGAGAGTACTAGTCTAGCTATACATGCCATAATTGTATATTGATAGTGTGACGATTCCTGACGATTATAAATTATGTTTGTTTATATAGTAAATGGATTCTGATAGAGCCACAGCGGATGAAATAGAAAGTAACAAGCTGGCTCCCGCCGAAGGGACCGCTCTAGTAGAAAGTGAGCTCGTGAATATGGGCCAAGGCGGAGTGGCTAGGGAAGCCTACCTCCGAATGATGGACTCTTGGTACACAAAGTTTGTTCGTGCGAATCCGAACACTTCACCTCCCCCACCTCCTCCGATTCCTCAGTTTGTCCTGGTAGCTCCGCAAGGTGCGGACATGTTTAGAAGGGAGAAGCCTCCAATAGATAAAATCCAAAAAAAAGGGGCCAGAGAATTCTGGGCTAGTTTAGATGATGACCCGGAGAGAGCAGATTTTTGGCTGGAGAATACCATTAGGGTATTCGATAAACTATTATGCACGCCTGAAGAGTGCGTAAAGTGTGCAGTGTCACTCCTACAGGACTCGGCTTATTAGTGGTGGAATACTCTCCCGTCCATTATACCAAGAGAGAGGATCACTTGGGAATTCTTCCAGGAAGAGTTCCGAAAGAAATATATTAGCCAAAGATTTATAGATCAAAAGAGGAAGGAATTCCTAGAGCTAAAGCAAGGCCGAAAGTCAGTGACGGAATATGAGCATGAGTTCGTGAGGCTCAATAAATATGCATGGGAATTCATGTCTACAGAAGCCACTATGTGTAAGAGGTTCGAGGATGGTCTTAATGAAGATATCCGAGTATTTGTTGGCATTCTAGAACTAAGAGAATTTGTAGCTCTTGTTGAGAGAGCATGCAAGGCAGAAGAACTGATTAAAAAGAGAAGGAAAACGGCTTTTGAGTCGCGGGATTCAAAGAAGAGACAGATGGGGAAATCTCATCAATCCTCATCCAAGAGATCACGGGAATTCACTACCGATCGAATGCTTTGGTGGGGTATTCAAATAAATACAAGAACTAGCAGAACTCGACATCTAGAGCCCAGACTACTTCAGTCACGAGTGTCGGTAATGCTCAGCCAATTGGTCAGAGTGTTCGCAATGTGGTAGGCATCACTTTGACGAGTGCCGAGGAAACGAGAGGGGCTACTTCAAATGTGAATCACTAGACCACTTTATTCGTGATTGTCCTGAGATGGAAGAGAGAGAAAGGAAGTAAGAAGTGAAGGTAAGTAGTGCTTTGTCGAAGGGTAGACCACAAAAGAACCCCGAAAGTAGGGCTAGCAGTAGGGGTGCGGCAAGAGATGCTACAGTGAGGTCCGAGGGCAGAGCGCCTGGGAGGACTTATGCTATTCATGCCCACAAAGAGGCAGAGTCTCCCGATATGATCACGGGTACCTTTTCTATCTATGACATATCTGTTGTTGCTTTAATTGACCCGGGATCTACCCACTTTTACATTTGTCTAGAATTGATACCTCGTATAAGTATGCTAGTAGAGTCCACTGAATTTGTGATCAAAGTGTCTAACCCTTTAGGCAAGCATATGCTAGTTGATCAAGTATGTAGAAATTGTCCTTTGACAATTAAGGGTCATTTTTTTCCGGCTAACTTGATGTTACTGTCATTTAATGAATTTGATGTAATCCTTAGGATGGATTGGTTGACTGCTCATAGTGTTGTAGTGGACTGTGAGAGGAAGGTAATTATTGAAATGTGAAGACGGGAATATTCTTCGGGGTTGGACAAGATGAGTTGGATAAATTGCCTATAATAGTATCGTCTTTGACTGCTGAGAAATATTTGAGAAAAGAATATGAGGCTTACCTAGCTTTTGTGCTGAACACTTAAGTGCCTGAGTTGAAGATTGAATTGGTACTAGTGGTTTTTGAGTTTACGGATGTGTTTCCGGAGGAATTACCCAGACTACCTCCAGTAAGGGAAATTGATTTTGGAATCGAGTTGGTACCGAGCACGGCACCCATTTCTATTACTCCGTATAGGATGGCTCCGACCGAATTAAAGGAGTTAAAGGCTCAGCTGCAAGAGTTGATGGATAAAGGTTTCGTGAGACCTAGTTATTCACCGTGGGGTGCACCAATGTTATTTGTGAAAAAGAAAGATGGTTCGATGAGACTATGTATTGACTACAGACAATTGAACAAGGTGACGATAAAGAATAAGTATCCTCTACCAAGGATCGATGATTTGTTTGATCAACTGAAGGGAGCCACTGTATTTTCAAAGATTGATCTAAGGTCAGGTTACTATCAGCTAAGGGTTAAAGAGCAAGATGTACCGAAGACTGCGTTTCGGACAAGATAAGGTCATTATGAGTTCCTCGTCATGCCTTTTGCCTTGACTAATGCCCCAGCGGTGTTTATGGATTTGATGAACCACATTTTCAGATTGTATCTAGATAAGTTTGTCGTCGTCTTTATCGATGACATATTGATTTATTCGTGTGATGAGTACGAGCACGTGGAGCATCTGAGAGTTGTGTTGCAAACCTTGAGAGACAAGTAGTTATACGCCAAGTTCAGTAAAACTGAATTTTAGCTTAAAAAGGTTAGATTCCTAGGACACATTGTGTCAGGTGGCAGGATCTGAGTTGACCCAAGTAAGATTTTGGCTATTGTTGAGTAGAAGCCACCGAGGAATGTGACAGAGGTCCAAAGCTTTTTGGGTTTGGCCGGATACTATAGACAATTTGTAAACGGATTCTCTATGATAGCTACCCTGATGACAAGACTGCTACAAAAAGATGTCAAGTTCGATTGGACAGAAAAGTGCCAGCGGAGTTTCAAAAAATTAAAGGCTTTGTTAACTGAAGCCCCAGTATTAGTACAACTAGATTCGGGTAGGGAGTTTGTGATATATAGCGACGCCTCCTTAAATGGTTTGGGGTTCGTGCTTATGCAAGAAGGTAAGGTCATAGCTTACGCCTCAAGGCAGCTGAAGCCACATGAGAAGAACTACCCGACGCACGATTTAGAGTTGGCCGCCATCGTGTTCACGCTAAAAATTTGGAGACACCATTTGTATGGCGAGAAATGTCGGGTGTTCACCGACCATAAGAGCCTAAAGCACTTAATGACTCAAAAAGAGTTAAATTTGCAACAACGCCGATGGTTGGAGCTGATAAAGGATTACGAGTTGGTAATAGATTACCATCCGGGAAAGGCAAACGTGGTCGCTAATGCATTGAGTAGGAAGTCGTTGTTTTCCTTGAGAGCCTTGAGTATTCAGTTGACTGTGTTTAACGATGGTTCAGTTCTAGTAGAGTTGAGAGCTAGACTGACATTTCTACAACAGATCCATGAAGCTCAGAAATGTGATAATAAGTTGCAAGCTAAGATGACTTAGTGTGAAACAGAAAATGAATCCGAATTTCGTATTGGTACCTATGAGTGTTTAATGTTCAAAGACAGAGTTTCTGTACCCAAGGACGATGAGCTTATTCAAAAGATTCTAAAAGAGGCATATAATGGTTGTTTGGTCGTCCACTTGGGTAGTGTGAAAATGTTCAACAACCTAAAGAAAATGTATTGGTGGTCGGATATGAAAAGAGGCATCTCAAAGTTTGTTTCCAAGTGCCTAGTGTGTCAGCAAGTAAAGGCTGAACACCAAGTACCTTCGGGTCTACTTCAGCCTATCATGGTCTTTGAGTGGAAATGGGATCGGATCATAATGGACTTCGTGACGGGTTTGCCAGTAACCCCAAAGAGGAAAGATATTATTTGGGTTGTTGTGGATAGACTAACAAATTCGGCCTATTTCATACTAGTGCGTACCAACTACTCCCTCGAGAAATTAGCTGACTTATACATCTCTGAGATTGTGAGGCTTCATGGAGTACCGTTATTGATTATCCCAGACCGAGACTTGAGGTTTACCTCAAGGTTTTGAAAGAAGTTACAAGAGGCATTGGGAACCAAGTTAAGTTTTAGCACGGCATTTCACCCGCAAATTGACGGATGGTCGGAAAGAGTGATTCAGATTTTAGAGGACATATGACGGTGTTGTGTTCTCGAGTTTCAGGGAAGTTGGGAAAGATACTTACCGTTGGTTGAATTAGCCTACAACAACAGTTATCAGGCAAGTCTAAAAATGGCACCTTTTGAGGCTTTGCATGGGCAAAAGTGTCGAATGCCCTTACACTAGACTGAGCTGAGAGAGAATCAGATTCACGGGATCGATTTAGTCAAAGAAACTGAAGAGGAAGTCAAAGTGATTCGCGACTGCTTGAAGGCTGCCTCAAATAGATAGAAATCCTATGTGGATTTGAAACGAAAGGAAATTGAGTTTCAAGTCGGTGATAAGGTATTTTTGAAAGTATCCTCGTAGAGGAAAGTCCTCAGGTTTGGTAGAAGAGGCAAGTTGAGTTCTTGTTTCATAGGACCTTATGTGGTTACCGAGAGAGTAGGGCCAATTGCCTACCGATTTGATTTGCCACCAGAATTGGAAAAGATTCATAATGTGTTTCATGTGTCCATGTTACGTCGGTATAGATCAGACCCTTCGCATATGATTGCGCCAACAGAGGTTGAGATTCATCCGGACATGATGTATGGCGAAGAACCCATCAAGATTTTAGCTCGGGAAGTCAAACAGTTAAGGAATAAGAGTATAGAACTTGTAAAGGTTTTGTGGAATAGACATGGAGTCGAGGAAGCCACATAGGAACTCAAGGAGACTATGAGAGACTAGTACCCGAACTTATTCAACAGTAAGATTTTTAGGGACGAAAATCCCTAAGGGGGAGAAAATGTAACAACCTGATTTAGGGCCTATTCAGAATAGTGGTCTCCAGACCATAAATTTAGAGTCGAATAAATTATTTTATTATTATTTTTAGGTCATAGCATGATTATATGACTGCATGGAAAATTTGGTGGATTAATTTTAACGTTTGTGAGTCCAATTGCGAAAAAGGACTAAATTACATAAAGTGCAAAAGTCCTAAATTGATAGCTAAATGTGTTAAATAGCTAGAGAACCAAAATTGGAGGTCTTTAAAGGGCAATTAGACATTTTTAAAAGTGCTTGACTGGCCATGAGACAAGAAATTAAAATGGTCAAAGTGTTTGGTAAATTTGGTGGCTAAATTTGACAATTTGATAATAAAACAAAGAAATGATGATATCACCCCTTTCACCATTCTTCTTCACTGATTTTTACCAGCAAAATAAGGGTTTTGAAAGCTTAAAAATTTTAGCAACTTTAAGCCCTCACAAGTAAGTGATTTCCATACCCTTTTCTTGATAATTTTTACATTTTTTGACTCCTTAAAGTATAAGCTTTCAAATGAGGGGTCTATTTTGCAAAATGATTAAGATTTTAGGGTTTTGACATGAATGGTTTTGTAATGGTTGCTGAGTTCTTATGGAAGAAAATGAGTCTAGTAGTGTAATAGACAACTTTTGTGAAGGAGTTTCCATAGAAAACCCTTACAGGACCATTTTGCAAAGTTTTTTAAATAAGTGATAAATGTGTGAAATAGTGAGAATTTTGAGCTGCTATAAGAGTAAAAAGGGTTCGGTTAGGCTTAAGATACGAAAAAATTCGATAAAAATTGATTTTTGAGCATAGGGGTAAAATGGTCATTTTACCGAAGATGTGAATTTTTGATTGCCTAATTGTATTTAGTGGCTAAATGAGCGTATTTTGCTAATATAGATCAAGAATTGCCAAATCCGTACCTAGACTAGGGGAAAGACAAGCAAATCGACTAAACTGACTAGTCGTGTACGTTTTGTAATCCGAGGTAAGTTGTATGTAAATAATACAACTACATTGTTGATATATGTGTTTGAATTTTCATTGAATCGATATAACAGGAATTGATTGATTATGAAACTGAGAATGTATAATGATAATTGAGATAGTAGAACTTCCGCTAGAACCTTAGGAAGTAAACCAGATATTCATGCCGTGACATTTGGGTCACTTGTGTGAGCTAGTGTAAGACGTGTCTGGGACATGCATCAGCCACATTATGAGAGCCAGTGTAAGACTATGTCCGGGACATGGAATCGACATTGAGACGAGTGCTAGTGTAAGACATGACTGGGACATGCATCAGCTGCGATTGGTGTCAGTGTAAGACCATGTCTGGGACATGACATCGACACGGATAGGCGAGAGCTAGTGTAAGACCATGTCTGGGATAGGTATCGGCCTCGATGATGGTAGCCAGTGTAAAACCATGTCTGGGGCATGGCATCAGCATCTTCCCTCATGTCTGAGGCTTAATGAATATCCGGTAGTGTTCCGAATAGTTCAACAGTGAAAGTTATGATTTTGAGTCAATGAGGAAAGTATAATCGTCTTGTGAGTGGTACAGGTACCAAATTGTTATATATGGGATGTGAGCTCAATATATATATATATATATGTGCTATGTAAATTGTATGGATATTGATGAGTAAGTAATTGTTATGCTCCCTTTGTATTATGAGCTTATTGATGATTGCTAAGTAGTTGTTGTTTATTTATTTATATGCAACTTACTAAGCTTTTATGCTTACTCCATTTTCTTTCCCTTTTTCTTATAGTGCCACCTAACTAGCTCAAGGATCACCGAAAGTCAGAGATATCGATCACACTATCAACCGAAGTAATCGGTATAGTTGGATTTATATTTTTGAATATGGCATGTATAGGGTTTAGACTTTATTATTTTGTGTCTTTGAAAATTGGCTAAATGTGTTGGCTTGGGTTGGAAACCCTTCATTTTGTATCAAGCCTTGAATGATGGCTAACATTTATTTTAATTTATAAAAAAAATGCATTTTCATAGTTAAATGAACGTTTATTGTAGCTGATTGCTTATATGAAATGTGTTTGTTCTAGTATTGGTTGATAATTGTATGGAACTATGTATGTAATAGTGGCAACGAGGCTTGGTAAATAGCCTCATATTGTCCACACGGGTAGACACACGGGCATGTGTCTAGGCCGTGTTTGATACACGGCCTGCCCCGTGGGCATGTGGTCCGGCCGTGTGTCCTCTACACGTAAAATCTTCAAGTCAATATGCATTATAGTAAACACACGGGCAGAGACACGACCGTGTGTCTCAGCCGTGTGAATGACACGGCTTAGCACATGGGCGTGTGCCTTGGCCGTGTGACACTTTGAGCATGTTGACGTTAGAAACAAAATGTCCATGTTTTTGCACATAGGCTAGGACACGGGCGTGTCGTGGCCGTGTGAGGGACACGGGCATGTGTCTGGCCGTGTGAAAACCCCTGTAGGTGTGAGTTAGAAGTTAATTCCACACGGGTGTTGGACATGAAATTTTCATAATTGGTTTAAGGACCCGGAATGGTCCCGAATGGTTTCAAATAGTTGATTTGGGACTCGTAAGCCCATAATATGAAGTTTAAAGTAGAAATTGAAAAAAAAATTTAATTTGGACCGAGTCTTGGTGACTCGAGATTGTTTGTGTGCATGAGATCAAGATAGGTAATGCCTTGTACTCTGCCCCAGCGTGGGTTTCTGGTATGGGGTGTTACATACATGGGATCACATATCGATACCAATGCCATGTCCTAGACATGGTCTTACATGAGATCACACATAACCCTAATGTCATGACATTTGTATCCTAACTATTCCTAAGGTTCAACCGGGGTTTCGAGATATCAAACTTTGTCGAATCGTCATCGAATCATCATTAATTAAATCCACAAAGATAATTACACAATTCATGAAATTTTCACACAAGCATGCAATCATATCGTTGACCTCATAAGAATCATAAAATAGTTTTTTATATTTCAAATTTGTGGTCTCAAAACCACTGTTCTGACTAGACCTTAATTTGGGATGTTACAGTAAGTACATATTTCTGGTTCTATATGTCGATAACATTTTGCTTGCTGCTAACGATATAGGCTTATTGCATGAAACCAAGAGGTTTTTATCTAAGCATTTTGAGATGAAAGATCTTGGGGACACCTCTTTTGTTTTAGGAATTCAGGTACATCGAGACCGATCTCGAGGTATTCTTGGATTATCACAAAAGAGCTATATCGATAAAGTACTCAAAAGGTTTGGCATGCAAAGTTGTAGACCAAGTGACACCCCTGTTGCTAAAAGAGACAAATTTAGTCTTACTCAATGCCCTAAAAGTAACCTTGAAATTCAGGAAATGCAAAAGATTCCCTATGCATCAGCTGTTGGGAGTTTAATGTATGTTTAAGAATGTATGCGTCCAGATATTGCATACATTATTGGGATGTTAGGAAAATATTTAAGCAAGCCTGGTATAGACCATTGGATAGCAGCCAAAAGGGTTATGAGATATCTTCAGAGAACAAAAGATTACATGCTTACTTATAAGAGATCAGATCTTTTGGAGGTCTAATTCTGATTTCGCTGGGTGCCAAGATAGCAAGAAATCTACATCAGGCTATATTTACCTGTTAACTGGAGGAACTATATCTTGGAAAAGTGTCAAACAGAAACTTGTAGCTTCGTCCACTATGGTAGCAGAGTTTGTAGCATGTTATAAGGCATCAAACCATGGAATATGGTTGTGAAATTTTGTCACAGGACTACGCAATACCACTCAAATTATTTTGTAACAATAAGTCAATAGTGTTGTATTCCAATAATAATAACAGGAGTTCATCTAAGTCAAAGCATATTGACATAAAGCTCCTAGTTGTGAAACAAAGAGTACAAAATGGTCAAATATCCATAGAGCACATTGGGACAAACTCCATGGTGGATCCGCTCACAAAAGGTTTACCACCCAAGGTCTTTCATGAACACACTACTCACATGGGTGTTACATTGTTTAAGGATATCATGATTTAGTGAGAGTTTATATTTTGTTTGTTTTATGTTTTTTTTAGGCATTTATGTATTTGGTTATTTTCTGATCAGAAATAAAGTATTCAGTTTATTCACTTTGTTTATTATTTTGATACTGACCTCACTTAAGTTTAAAGAGGACCAGTTGGAAATAGACATGTTTATGTCATATTAGATGTAATTTCCATGCTACACATCCATACTTGATCTATGTCATTTGCTTGTATTAATATACGTGATCAGGGATGGATTTAGTTATGATATATGTAACGAAAGTCACCATGGTTCTATGTTAGCATAATTAGTGGAAGACATTGTTCGAGAAATTTTGAGCTCATAAGGTTATATAATGACATGTAATTATAAAGTAATTAGTATATATATATGTATGTAGTCCAAGTGGGAGATTGTTGGAAAATATGGATATCACATACATAATAAGGGTAATTACATGTTATTATTTACTATCAAGATATGTTTTGGGCTTGAATTATTAAATAAAGTATGGGTCAACTATGTGTAGATACTCTAGTAATTTAGTTCTAATCAAATTCTAATTAATGATGGGCTAATTAGGAATTAGAGCTAATATGCCAAGGTTATAATTATTAGAGTTATGATCCTCAAATAACACACAATATATCTGTTCTAATATCCCATCCTTGGGAAAGAGAGAGCAAATATTCTTTGAATTTATTGTGTGCTAATTTAGAATATCAAATCCCCAAGATCCATAGATATCAAGGAATTCATGAATTCAGGTACGCTTCCGCATCTAATTTTGTTCTTGTTTTATTGTTGATGATTTAACATAACAAAATCTTGATTTATGGTTTATTAAGTTTTATATCATATCTTAATTTATTATTCTAACAATAATATCATATTTCCTTATTTAACTTTTTCTACAAGATTTTCACTGGTAACATAATTTTTTTTTTAAATATCCTAACATGTTTGAATTTTGTCATGGCTTTCCCACTCTTTTACGAAATTTAAATTAATTTAAAAATTATAATAATTATTTTAACTCTTTCCATTGTTTCCTAAAATATAAGTATCTCACTTAGGTATACCATATTTATTAAGATATTGTATATGTAACAAATTAACCCCTTAATTCGGGTTGTGGAAAATTCTTTTATATAAGAAAATTAATGATTTTACATAAAAAATTTAATACTTTAGGTCAATTTTAAAGATAATAAAATAAAAGTATAATATATATAACGATAATCAAGGAAGAAATTGACCCCCCAAAAAAATCACTATCCATTGTCCTCCCTTTTTCCTTTCTACTTATGCGTTCTTTACAGTCAAAAAAAAAAAAAAAAAAAAAAAAAAAAGCAAGTTAGATCACTGGTATTTTAAGGTATTTGTCTCCTAATTTTTCCATTTACTTAGTTAGTCATATATATAATTTCTCAATTATATATATATATATCTTTTTTAAAAAGTATCAAAGAAGAAAAATCAGCAACATCCTAAATGTCCTTTCCTATCTTTCTTTCTTTTTTTTCTTTTTATCAAATATGGATGGTGAAATCTTCCGATTAAATTAGTTAAAAATATTGTTTTTAAAAAAAATTTAAGTGAATAGGCCAATTTTTGGCATATTTCTCAGAATAGGTATTTTAATACTATTTAATTATTTTATTTAAATATATAAAAGTCTTAAAAGATAAAAGTGTCATCATAATAATATTAATTATAATTTAGAAAAAGAAATTCTATAATTTTATAAATAAGTTGGTGAGTCAACTAAAAGTGATATCTACTTAATAAAGTGCTTAAATACAAATATACAACTAATTAATTCATCAAGCTTGTTGTGCTTAAGATTAAGCTTTGTTTGTTGATGGAATCAATGAATTCATCACATTCTTGTTTGGTTCGGTCTCTTTTAACTACGTTGTTATTTGGTACAAACTCCTGTATATCTCTACCTCTTGATATAGATTATCAATAATATTTATCAGGTACAAATTTTAAAGCTATTTTCTACCCTATTGCCCATTTTGGAGTAATTTTGTAAAATATATTTTAAGCTAGATTACGTTCCCATACGGGTGGTTTATATGTATTAATATTTTTTCTATAATTTTGATTTTTTTAAGTTAATTAATGATTTTAAAAAAGATTTAATGATATTTGAAAGGTGTTCTAATTTTATAAAAAAATTTATTTTAGCCCTCTATTTAATTTTTTATTTTTTAGCCCTTAAACTTATATTTTTTTATTAAATCATCCCAAAATGGATGAAAATTTAATTTTTTTTACTTTACTGATGCAGCATACAAGTAAGTTGTCATGTGGATGACATTTTACCATTTAATTAATTTTTTAAAAGTTAAAAATCATTAAAATTATTATTAAAAATATAAAAAATTATTTTAAATATTTTAAAAATTTTAAAAAATTAATTAAATATTTACATATCATCCACATGAAAATATGTGTGTATGTCATATCAGCAAAGTTAACAAATGCTAATTTCTCCACCTATTTTGAAGTGATTTGACAAAAAATGCAAGTTTAAAGGCTAAAAGAAACAAAAAATTAAATGAATGGTTAAAATAATTTTTTTATAAAATTGAAGGACAAAAAAATCATTATACTTATTTGAAAACATATAAAACCTACTTTAATCCATGTTATTAAAATGTGACTTAAATTAATTAAAAATTACAAAACACAGAAGGACTAAATTTAGATTTTCCTTCAGTGATAGGTATTAAGTCAAGGCTAACTTAGTCATATAAGCTAATTTTTTTAAATTGGTCAAATAGGCGGCTTTTTTTTTTCAAAAATTAGGCAAAGAAGACAATTTTGGAGAGAGTGCGAAAGTGCACACTTTCACACACACTCTCCTCGACCACTAAATTTTTTAGGGTTTTTTTAACGATTAGGGTTTAGTGATTTAGGGTTTTGAGAATGAAACCGTAAAAGTTTATAGGTAGATTTGAAGGGTCGGGGATGTGATAACACGGCTTAGAACACATACATTTCATATGTTATGCCAAGATAAAACCATTACCTCAGAAATTCATCCTATGAAAGTCAAGTTTCGGGTTGGCAGTGATTGATACGGTCACGGGTCGAAGTCTAAGTGGAGGTCTCGGTCGACGGCCATTATGAGATCACGGATAGGAGTATAACGGAGGAGCCAATTGACGATCGTTATGCGGGCACGAGCTCAAACTTTTTGGATACCTACAAACGATGCCTTTTATATAACATGCATAAGATTGAGGTAATAATCATAAAGTAAAACAAGGGTTTTCGGTGTAATCAACGTCATTTTTTTTCTCCATTTCCATGCAACCGATATCTTTAACCTTTCTTCTTATCCGAAAGTTGACACCGAGGTTGACACAAGAGGGCTTTTAGGCAGAGAGCAAATGTTTCGGCGAAAGTAAAGCTCAAACTTGGGTCGATTCGAAAACGGTTGTGGTTATTAATATGTTGTTTAATAACGACAACCATTGTCACCCCGAAAAGAGCATCAGCTTTACTCTACCGAAATAGCCGTTGCCCGCCTAAGAGTCCTCTTGCATCCACGGCGATGCCGACCTTCAAATAAGAAAAAAGTTAAAGATATCAGTTGCATGGAAATGGAGAAAAAAATTACACCGATTATAATGGAAAGCCTTACAGTATTTCCTTTTGATTATGTTCTCAAACTTCTGTATGGTATTTTATAAGGCAACATCTCCGGATATCTATAAAGTTTGAGCTAGTGCTCGCATAATGACCGTCAACTAGCTCCCCTGTTATACTCATATCCATGACATCATAATGGCCATCGACCGAGACCTCTACGTAAACTTCCACCTGTGACCACATAAAGCTCAATCACCCCGGAACCCGACTTTCATGGGATAAGTTTTTGATGTAACTGTCTCATCTCGGTAGGATATATGAAATGTGTGTCTAGGAGCAGTATCAAATCACTGACAACTCAAGAATACCTCAAACAGAAACTTTTATTATTGACAAATTTTTTTAAAACTAAAGCGAGGAAGAAAATCGAGAGAGAGAAATATCGTAAAGTGGAGGGATGATGGTGGAAGAGATTATAGGTTTAAGAATGATGGAGTATAGACGCAGAACCCTCTTTTTAAAGGCGCGGGGGCAGGGTGAGATTGGGAAGAAAAAACCTCGTGGTTGAAAAAGCGTAACAGAAGAGAAGTTTCCATCGAATATTTGAAAGAGGAGCCTCAAATCTTACCCAGGATTCCCGAGATCAAGGCACTTTTGTCAGGCTTTGCGTAGTGGTGGACAGAAAGGTCGCCTAGCTGGACGAGCTTTCTGTCCATTACCACTCATACCCTACCAAAGTGCCATGCCCCCAAGAATCATGGGTACATTTTCAAGCACATTTTGAAATACATTGAATACCCTTTAAAGCACGCGTCTACTGAATTTGATTATGCTGAAACACGTTTTCGAGCATAGAAGAGCATTCCATTATTATTATTTGATGAAATCGCATCTTCTGAAACGCATTTTGAAGCACACATTCCCTTTCTCCTCGTTCTTTTATTTCTATTAAACTACTAAAGTATTCAATACTTAAACATGCATCAAATTCGTTCTTTTTTGAAAAGTTGCAATGCGAGTGTTATTTGTATTTCTTTGGATAACCATCTAAAATTTTTTTGTTCTAAATATCTAATTCGTTTTAAATTAAAATGAGTCAACGATTGAAATTCGTAATTTATTACGATTGTCAATTTTGTAATACAACTTCAAGGTCATATTTACAGGAGCCCAGTCCGTGGAATTGGCTTTCAACCATATTATTCAATTGCATGAGCTACATACTAGAATCAGGAAGAAAGTTGGGGGTTCAAGTCGAGGAAGAATTTTTAGCTTACAATGTAGATATCTGGCATCGGTGGACCCCTTTAAGTTTGAGCTATTTAATGTGAAAGGTAAGCTCGAGCTAGAAGTGGTCATATCATCACATTGCTCAACTGAAAATGCTATAATGGAGTTATATGTTGAGTTTGCCAAGGTGATGGAATTGGTCCATTTTCGACCACTATTGCGACTAATGTGGGAATCGAAGTAGAAACAGAAAGTCCTACTACATGGTTGTGCAGTGGGTTCACTAGTTTGTAACAAAGCTCCTATTATGATGTCTTCGAAGCATTAATGTGAAGACATTATTCAATTTTAGGCATCAATTTAAACTTCGACAACTATTATCAGAAGGGGTATGAGCATAACTCGAACATTGACACCGAGGCACAACATTCAATCAGTGCGTTTGATTTCAACTTTGGTGGTTCGATGTCTTGGGGTGGAAGCACTTATACCGGAGGACCATCAACCTACATTGATTGACAATCCAATATAGATATTAACTGTAACATAGGGTATAAAAGAATTGATGACTTATTCCCTACGATCAGGTCCGGCGAGGGTACATCGAACCCTTTGGTTAAAGATGACAATGAAGATGCAACTGAGGAAGAAGATGTAGGCACATACGAAGGGGCAATAGATGTTAATGGATCAGAATCAAACCTCGATCCAATTCGGCAGTCCGAGCCGGATAGTTCAGAAATGGCACTTTTTTTTGAACCAAAACAAGTTCCAACTAAGCCAAAACCTTGTGGTTTCGACGATGACAGTTCATACGATGCTTCAGATCCAGAACAGCAATTTAAGGTATATGAACCTCCACCTCACATGACTAACATCGACCTCCTTGCAGAGAGTGGTTTAAAGTTATGTTAGCTTCTGTACAGAACACTTGGTCATGCAAGTTCGTCGTCAAATGTCCAGGTATTGGAAGTTGGCATAGAGTATCCCAAAAAGATGCTTTTCTTACTGCACTAAAGCTTCAAGAATGGCGTGAGCTATCATGTCACGAGATCTTGTTTGGAGAAATTCGAGGGAAAATGCATAATGCTCAACTGGAGGTGTAAATGGAAAATCATAGCATCTTTTCAGAAGAAGATAGGCTTGTGGACAATAAAGAAGTATACCGGTTCACATACTTTTGTTGCAGTAGGTGCGTGATGCGATCACTCGATATCTAACATAATGTGACCTGAACGGGATCTAACAACAACCGGATATCTTCGAGCTGCTCTAGTAATCCCACATAACTTGACCCATGTTTCCACCTACTCAAACAATATGTTAGTTCAAACATATAATAAATAAACAACATTTACTATGGTAACTATATATTATTATCAAATGAATTTTACTTTGTCACCAATGGGAATGTATAAGGGTCGTTCACTTGGGGACGTAAAAATGGTAGTCGCCACTACACCCATGACTACAGCAGGAGCAAGCAACAATTGATTGAAATCTTATTTGGTTCCGTCACCTGACCAACTCTTTGTACAACATAACCAACACGGATGATCCCCAATTTAGTCATCCGCATTCTTTGAAGTTGATTAGGTGTAGGTGTACCAAATTTTGAGATTTATCATGCATTAGAATGCCCCCGATTAATCTCAAGATGAATGCTCATGCGAATTGTTCTTTTTCGATGTCAGTCACGTCCTTAGGAAGGTCCTTGAAATTATCTTCCAACCATTTTATATCTATTTGGTCACCTTGAAACTTCCTCGAAAGCTTCCCCAAAATGCTTCACAAAGGTCCTTTTTACCGGGAACAACCACTAACCCCGTAACGATCGGCCCATCCACTGGTAAACCGAGTTGTAAAACTACGTCCTCGAGTGTGATTGTACACTCACCGCATGGAAAATGGAATGTGTATGTCTCATGTCTCCATCTTTCCACCAACGCGCTGATAAGTGTATAATTCAATTTGCAACCCCCTTACATACGAGGCGCATATGAGAATCCTACATCTTGCAAATAACCACAAATTTCAGCATCTGGGCTTTTTGACAAATTATGTATGAACCCTTCTAAAACATGATCATCTGCCTATTTATATCAACAAAATAAAATATTTTAAAAATA
Organism: Gossypium anomalum; assembly: GCA_025698475.1. Classification (NCBI taxonomy): domain Eukaryota; kingdom Viridiplantae; phylum Streptophyta; class Magnoliopsida; order Malvales; family Malvaceae; genus Gossypium; species Gossypium anomalum. Next base: position 52,294,903 of record CM046968.1, on the reverse strand, counting down.
AAAAAAAAACTTTAAAATTAACTTAATTGAAAATAATAAAGTTTTAAATTTTTCCTTACCATTACAGATTGAGTGGCAGAAATGTGTTTACCGTCGAAATGAATCATAGAACTTGTCATTCGTAAAAAATTAATCGAAATGAATAATATACGAAATAATAAAGTAAAACTATAATATTTTTGAACAAATCTATTGAAAAATTCCAAACAAAATTTGACAAAATTGAGAGTTTAAAGAGATTGGAGAAAGTTGGATTTGAGTTAAAAGAATGAAAAATTACCTAGTATTTATAGGAAAAAAGATAATTGTTGCCCCTTAAAAAATTTTACTATTAGTCTTGTTTACATTTTGGTCTTTGAGAAATGACTGTTGGAAGAAAGCACGATCAACAAGACGCGTTTTCACACATAGTCTTTAAAAACGTTTTATTTTCCTAAATTTTGAATAAAAAATTGACTTATTTAATCAATTAAAAAAAATCAAGATATATGAATAATTTAGCGTAAAGCGAATTTTGGGTTTCCATAGTTTCATTACGAGGGAGCTTTCGGAAATAGAGAACTTGTTCTCTACTTTTCATATATATGCTCCTTTCATCTACAAGTATACGAACCATCAAGAAAAATTATATCATTTACAACTAGCTAAATTATGTAAATAGTAATTTGATTATTAAATTATTCAATTTTAAAAAATTATAAAAGTATCATTCAATTTATTATTTTATTTAGTTTTAATTTAAATCATTAAAATATTAACAGTCGACTGACGTGGCAGTTAAGTTGATGAAATGTATTTTTTTTTTTAACCATTATTTTTTTCCTTATAATTTTAATGTAATTTTATAATTAAATAATATGTATATATTAAATCTAAATCTAAAAACTATGACGTTTGGTCTGGTTAAGTAAAACAATTTTTGAAGTTTAACAGAGGTAGACCGACTGCAAAACTCTGTCAATTCAAAGGGAAGGGTTAGCAAGTTAGGGGGTTAGGAAATTTTTGATGAATTTTTAACAATAATTGAGTAAAAGTACCTCAAACCTTGTTGGATCAAATCATAGGTTATCACTACCAGTTTTTAGTTTAAAACATTTACAAAGAGAAGAGCTTCAATGCAGGAGTTCTTTCAATTTCATTCAAGCTCAACTACTCCAGACTTCTTGCCTGAATCATTGTTTCGATCGACTTCGGCGGAGACATTGTTAAGTCGCTGGGATGAGCTTCTTCTCAACTTCAATGACTTCGAAGAAATGGTTTGGGAGGATATGGCGGAGGCCTTGGATCAGTCCAAGAACTCCATTAATGGCGTAAAGGAAGAAGATGTTATATCGGGTATTGCCAAACTGGAAGAGTTTCCCAAGGAAGAGAAAGCTTAAAGAGGTGTAAGGAAGCGACTATCGGCAAGGGAGAAGCCAGAATAAATATTTAGGGGCCGGACAAAATTTTAATTTTTGATAGTTTATATTTTTATAATTTGTAAATGATTAAATTAAATTTTTATAATTTTAGGAGGGGCTAAAGTACAATTTTGCCTTTAAAAATTTTAAAGGCTAAAAGAGCAAATTTACATTAGGGGGCCCGGGGCCCATGTCACCCCCTGACTTCGCCCCTGACTATGGAGAAAATATAGCGCTGAGATTAGAGATTCAACGAGAAATTGGGTTTGGGTTTGGCTTGGAACATTCGACAGTGTCGAAGCGGCCGCTTTAGCTAACGACCAAGCGGCGTTTTCGACGAGAGGATAATCGGCGATGCTCAATTTCCTAGTGGAAGTAGTCAGGGAATCGCTTCGGAACATTAAAATCCGATGCGACGAAGGGTGCTCACCGGTGTTGGCGCTGAAGTGGAGACGCTGCTTAAGGAAAAGATCGAGGAAAAATAAGAATTTATTAATCTAATCAAATTTGTTTTACTTACTCAGACCAAAAGGGCGTAGTTTTTAGATTTGGGTTTAAAAATAATCTTTTAGTGAAATGGAAAATTATATGAAAAAGATTAATGGTTAACAAATAAGTTAACTGCAACGTCTTAACGATTTTGAAATTAAAAAAAAATAAATTAATAAATCAAATGCTTATTTTATAATTTTTTAAAGTTAAATAATGGAATTAGTTTAGTCTTACACATTTCGACGTGGGATGCTTATAGAATGACCGGGATAATTTTGTATATTGGAAATTATATTAGTTTCAAGTTTTCGACGTCAGAAATTATATCGAGAAATCATTTTAATGGTAATCACTATAATTTTTCAATTTTTTAAGGCTTGATTTAATATTTAGTATCTAACACATTTTTTCTTAATTTGGTATTTTTTTTTTCTTCAATTTAGTACTTAAACTTGACACTTTTTTCCTAATTTGATATCTAAACTTGACAATTTTTCTTAAGTTGGTACTTAAACTTTTTGGGGTCTAATTTGATGCTTGAACTTGACTCTTTTTCCTAATTTGGTACCTAATTTTTTTGTTCGATTTGGTAATTGTCAAACGTTTTCTAATTTACTTCAATATACTAACAATGTTATTTTTTTATGAAGTAGCAAAAATAATCAATGTATGACGAACATGTGACAGATAATATGATATTTTTTTTGTATTTTATATGTTCAATTACTTTTAGTTTTATTTATTTATTTGTTTGTTTTATTAATTGAAAATAATGATTTTTTTTTAATTTGGGATTTTAAAAGGTCTTTTTTCTTATTTAATATTAATTCGTTAAGCATATCTCAATATTTTTTTTAACATGAATTTCCTCTAACACTAACAATATTTTTGTAGCATAACAAAAAAAAAAAATTAACACCGTTAGTGTTTTGCATAACTTGTATAACATTTAATAAATTTAGGTACCAAATTGAACCTAAATAATGTTTAGGTAACAAATTAAGAAAAAATTACCAAATTCATGCACCAAAAGGACTAGTCCATTCATTTTTTCCACCAATTCAATTTAATACCACATCTTTTGAATATTACAGTTTGCCCATTTACTTTTCTCCATTTTACAATTTAGTTTATACCCGTGTAGAGACTTAATTTTGTCCGGGATCTATAATTTTGATTGGGTTTTGAACTCATTAAGGGGCTAAGAGATTTTTCTAAGAATCCTTTTGATTTTAAGGTTAAATTAATACTACTTTAATTTTGAAATTGAAATAAGGACAGAATTGAAATCCCTTCACAAATTTTAAATATTTTAAATTAAATTTTAGAAATTGAATTAAGTTATAATTTTATTTATTTTGGTTTCAATTTATTTGAGAAAAATCTTAAATTAATTATTTTTTTAATTTCTTAAGGGGTGGATATTTGGAGATTCACATATAGGTTTTTGTTTTCGTAAAAGAAAAAAAATAGAAAAAAAATACTTTGTTGTAAACACATTAATAATGGAATGAGATAAAAAATTTTGAATCATTTATGATTATGAGATGTTTCAGAGAAGTAATTAAGAAGGCTTAATTTACATTTATTGATTGAATCAAATGAGCTTATAAATAAAGCACCTTGTAAGTGAAAATATAAATAATGAAAATTCTCCCGTATTTCTCATCTAACCTTTTACTTATTACTATTGTTTTCTTAATTTTTCTATAACACGATATCAACATGAGCCTCTACAAGTTTATAGTGAAGTTCACGTCATTGCGACTATATACAACTTGCTTGTAAATCTCTCGTTGAACTATATATGATATACATATTTTCATCATTGTTTTAATTTGTTCATCATATTTTTATAAAAAGAGAAATATTCAAAGCATACAAATCAGTTTTTTTTTCTAAACTATTTTAGTTTATTCACCATTTATTTTAAAGGTTACTAAAAGAAATTTATTATTTCAATTTGTTTTAAGTTATTATTTTGTCTATTTCTCTTTATGTCAATATTTGACATACATATTATTATTCTACAAATTTGGTATAAATAATTGTATTCTTTTACTATTGAGAATGTTTATTATCATGATCTTGCTCAAAGTGATAGTTCTTTTTGAGAATGTTTATTATCATGATCTTGCTCAAAGTGATAGTTCTTTTTATCAACGATCAAAATTACCCTCTACGATTTTCGAGATCTTAAACATCAAGATACAAAGTTTTTACAGGAAGTTTATTTTATTTTATGTTTCATATCTGATTTTTTTTAGTTAATTCATGATCAATTATAATTGTTTTGATTAACTTATTTTATTTTTATGATCTTAGACGGATGGTGAAAGATTTAATATCGGTATGGAATTTGATTTAGTGCTCTTGACATTGAGGTGTCTTAGTATCAAATATATTATTTTGAAATAAAAGTTTTCTATCGATGAATTTTTGAATTTGCTTACTTTTTTATAAAATCATCAAGACTCAATGTTGAACAAGAAATTTGCTATTAAAACTTTCGTAGAAGAAAAGAAATTGCGGTAAATTTCACTTATCACATTACTTGCTTATATGTACATGTATTTTTGTTCAGAAATAATTTTGTTTTTCTTAATATATGCTATTTGATAATTACTTGGAAATTATATCTAAATGGTGATAGATTAATTTTAATATTATAAATTGATAGATTTTTAATCATGATTCATAATATCATCAGACATTTGTATTAATCAAGGCCTAAGGTTCATCATAATATGTGACATTGCATCGGTTCTTAGTTATCATTAAACTAGTTGTTTTTTATATTTATTTGATGGTTTCAATTTATATATATAAAAATTTTCTAAATTCTAGACATCATATGTTTTTGGACTTTGATATTGATTAAAATTCTCTTAATCAAGAATAATTAAAGTTATTACCTATATTAATAAAATTAATATTCTTTCACACCAAACAATCGAATATTGTTTCACATTAAACATGTTTATTTAAAGTTATTTTAGTGACAAATTTTGATGAATGTCTAAATTGATTTAAAGGTCGATTCTAATATAGAATTCAAGTATAGTTGTTATCATTTTTAATTCTTGAATTATTTTGGTTGGAAACATTTTTATAAACTTAAAATGAGAATTACTATATTAATTTGGCCATTAACATTTCTATGGACTTTGTTTGTATTATCCGATTGTTATTTGATAAGAAGCATAAAAAAAAGGTTGTGTGGTTTGACTTTGTAAATGCTTTGTATTTTTCCTAGTATACAACCCTAATAAACTTGTTTCTTTTGTAGAGATGTTAAAGGTACTTCATACGCTTTATATTATTCAATTTGTTAATTATTTAGAGAAATGATATGAACAATTATAAATGGAAATGTTTTAGTGAACATGAAATGTATTATTTTGAAGTAAATTTCATTCATGTCTACAATGGTTTATAAAATTTTTACTAGCACTAGCATTATATTAGGTTTGATATTTTAGATGTCGATTTTAGCCATACATTTGATTTATAATAAACTCCATGCATGAATTGACTATTTCTTTTTAGTTAATTAAAGATGCAAAACTCATGTGAAAAGGGTTTTTTAAATATTTTGAATTAATCTCATGCTTTCTTATGGCTAAACAAAATAATGAGTTATTCGTTCCATTGGTTCTGCTCTATTCTCCAAAGTGAATGTAGTAATACATAACAATTATAAAAATAAAACCTATTGTCATTACAAATAGATAAAAGAAGAAGTAGATGATGATGATGATGATGATTTGAAATGTTGCTACGTGTTCATTATTAGAATATAATGATCAATGATTTATACTAATCAATCATTCCTTGAAGCGGATGATATCTATATAATCCTATTGCTAAAGAATATGATATACATTTACATTATTGCCTGAAATTTTTTTTGCACATTCTTTGAAGTGAATGTCTTAATAAATATAATAAATTTTATAATCACTTTTGATCATTAAAGTCAATTTGGAAATTTAAAGTTTTTGGCATATTCCTTGAAGTAAATATTGCAAATTATATTTTTTTTATTGAGTTAATGATATTATGGACTTCACATTGATGTAGACATTTCCAAAAATAAATGTCATAATATTGCTTATATATGGATACAAAATAAAAGGAACTTCAATAAAATTATCAATTGTCAAAATTTATATTGACATTATTAGTATAGTTGAAAAGCATGTTAAAGTAAACCAGAAGTTTACTGATACAAGTACGTTTACTACTTGGCGTGACTAGTTAGACCATTCTAGATCATATATGATGTGAAAATCGATTAAGGATTCATATGAACATTCATTAAAAAACCAAAAGTTTCTTTAATTTAAAGAATTGTCACGTGTTGGTTGTTCTCAATGATAATTGATTATTACAAACTCACTAGCTAAACTTAAGATTTAATTGCTAAAATGAATATAGGCTCATTCACCCACCATGTGGGTGGTTTTGATATTTTATGATTTTGGTAAATGCATCTACAAAATAATCACATGTGTTATCAACTTGCAACCTGTCGTTTACGAGATTGCTTGTTTAAATGATTAATTTCAGATTATGCAATTAAAACAATTCATCTTGCTAATGCTGGTGAGTTTACATCCCAAACTTTCAATAATTATTGTATGCCAATTGGGATAAAAGTTGAACATCTTATACCTCATGTTCACACATAAAATGGTTTAGTTGAATTCTTTATCAAACACCTCCAACTAATACTTAAACCATTGCTTATGAGAAAAAAACTTCCTATTTCAACATGAGATTGTGTTAATTTACATGTACGCATCAAGTCAATAAATTACAAATATTTCCCATTACAATTGACTTTTGGTCAGGAGCTAAATATTTCCCATCTTAGAATTTTTGGATATGCGGTATATATTTCAATTACTCCACCACAGCGCATAAAGATGGGTCCTCAAAGGAGGTTGGGAATATATATGGGTTATGAATCTCCTTCTTTAATTAAGTATGTTGAACCATTAACCAGAGATTTATTTAGTGCATGATTTGTTGATTGTCACTTTGATGAAACACAACATTAAGGGGAGAGAATAAAAAGTCGGATAAATAAAGTACTTGAAATGAATTATCATTCTCTAAGATTCTCGTACAAAGTAATGTGAACAAGAAGTTCAACAAATAATTAGATTCATTGATTAACCTAAAGAGAATTAAAAAATCTCACGTACCAACTGAAAATGCTCCAATATGAATTGATGTCCTAATAAGGTAAACTGTTAGAACAAAAGAAAGTAATCCACGCTTGAAGCGTGGAAGACCAATCGGTTCCAAGTATAGAAATCCTTGTAAAAGGAAAGGAGTAAACATTCAAGATGATCATATAGTGGAGGCGAGGGTTTCTGAAGAGACTAATGACATAACTAATTATAAAACAAAAGAAGAGATTCAGGTACTTGAAAATGAAAATGAAAATGATGAATATAAAGAGATCCCGATAAGTTATGTCAATAGGAGAAAAAGATGGAATCGAAAAAATATAGTTGTCGATAAAATTTTTGCTTATAATGTTGCTATTAAAATAGAAAAAGGAAATGAGGATCCTAAGCCTAAATCTATTGAGGAATGTAGAAATAAAAAGATTGGGAAAAATGGAAAGACGCAATTTAAGCAAAATTGAATTTACTTTCTACACGTGAGGTTTTTGGACATGTAGTCTAAACACCGAAAGATGTAAAGTCGATAAGATATAAATGGGTATTTGTGCGAAAACGAAAGGAGAAAAAATGAAGTTGTAAGCTATAAAGCGCAACTTGTAGCACAATGATTTTCGCAAAGGCCCAACATTGATTACAAATAGACTTATTCTCCTATGGTGGATGCAATCACATTTAGATACCTTATTAGTCTAACAGTACGTGAAAAACTTGACATGCGTTTAATGAATGTTGTTACAGTCTATTTGTATGGCACACTTGATAGTGAAATTTATATAAAAATCCCTGAAGGATTTAAGATCCAAGAAGGATATAGAATTTCTCGGGAAAATTTCTTGATCAAATTAAAAAAAAAAAGTTTATATTGATGTACAATCGTCTTAGTGAATATTTGTTAAAAGAAAGTTATAAAAATGATCCAATCTGTCCATGTGTTTTTATAAAAGGGTCGGGATCAAACTTTGTTATAATTGCTATTTATGTTTCTGATCTAAATATTATCGGAACTCCTAAAGAGATTCAGAATGTAATAAATTATTTAAAGAATAATTTGAGATGAAAGATCTTAGAAAAACACAGTTTTGTCTTAACCTGTAGATTGAGCATTTAAAAGATGGAATTCATGTCCATCAGTCAACTTATACGAAAAAGATCTTAAAGAAATTTTACATGGATAAAGCACGTTCATTGAGTACCCTGATGGTTGTATGATCATTAGATGTGAATAAAGATCAATTTCGTCCTTGTGAAAATGATGAAGAGTTTCTTGGTCTTAAAGTATCATATCTAAATGCCACAGGGGCATTGATGTATCTTGCAAATAACATAAGACCTAATATAGCTTTCTCTATAAACTTGTTAGCAATATCTAGTTCTTCTCCAACATGTAGACATTGTAATGGAATTAAACATATATTCAGATATCTCAGAAGGACTATTGATATAAGATTATTTTATTCAAATAATTCAAAATCCCTATTAGTTGGCTATTCTGATATTGGATATTTATTGGATCCACATAAAAGTTGATCTCAAATAGGATATTTATTTACATGTGGAGGTACTGCCATATAATGACATTCAGCAAAGAAGACATTAGCTGCCACCTCTTCAAATCATGTATAAATAATTGCAATACATGAGGCAAGCCGAAAATATGTTTGGCTAAGTTTTTTGACCCAACATATATGTAATTTTCCTTTACATGAAAATATGTCAACTATCTTGTACGAAGATAATACAACATGTATAGCTTAATTTAAGGGTGGTTACATCAAAGGCCTTGCCAACCACAACGTTTGAAAGACTAGTATATAAGATTGAATGCGTCGACTCAAAGATGTAATGTGATATTGCCATTAAGGGGAGTCTAAAACACACTGTACTCTTTTCTTTTAACCAAGGTTTTGTCCCACTGGGTTTTCCTAGTAAAAGTTTTTAACAAGGCAGCTTGTAGTAGGAGATTGTGCACTATTTTTCCTTCATTAGGTTTTTATTCCACAGGATTTTTTCTAATAAAGGTTTTAATGAGGGACATTTTTTAAAAGACATCCAAGGGGGAGTGTTGTAAATACATTAATAACGGATGCTTATAACCCCTTTAAACCCTTATCAAAGTGATGAGATAAAACTTTTTGGTTCATTTATGATTGTAAGATGTTTCAATGAAGTAATTAAGAAGACTTAATTTACATTTATTGATTGAATCAAAAGAGCTTATAAATAAAACACCTTGTAAGTGAAATTCTTCCATATTTTTCATCTAACCTTTTACTTATTATTATTGTTTTCTTAATTTTTCTATAACTATTTTAAAATAAAATCATTTCTAAACATTTTTTTTTTAAGAAAAATCCAATTCTAAAACAAAATTAGTTTGGAAGCCCAATACTAAGGCCCATTTTTTGTCTGGTTTTTATTGAAATTCAAGTTCAGCCCGATGCCCAAATCATTTTCAAGCCCAATTGAAATTATTTTCAAGCCTTTAATGAAGTCTAAGGCTCACAATCCCATTTTTGTTATGAAATTGCAGACTAAGGTTTTGGAACCTTAGTGATTCTACTGCCAATGTGAAAGCGAGAAGAAACAAACATTTTCAGTAAGAAAGATAGCTACAAATCGCAAACAGAATTCCAACATTTTTAAATAAGAGAACACGTTATTATAATTATTCCTAATGTTTTATTGTATTTTTTCTTTCCTATACTAATAAAACTTTTAAAGCCAACCTCTTTTTCCTCTTTTCTGTAACGGAGGGAAGGGTGAGGGAGGAGGAAGGGGGACAGGATGATGAGGGGAGGTTCAGTGGGGGTCGAGAGAGGGACGGGGTGGGGAATTTTAAAATTAGGATCAAATTGAGCAGTGGTGAAGCCAGGGGTCCCTAAAATGAAAAAAAATTCATTTAAGCTCCTTTATAATTTATAAAATTTTAAATTAGTAATAATAAAATTATACTTTGGCCCTCTAAAAAATGATAAAAGTTTTATTTAATCCTTTAAAAAAAAATAAAGATAGGCTATTAAAATGGTGAAATTACATTTTGTAATTTTGTCTCCGCAAAAAAAATAATTTTCTAGCTTCACCCCTAAAATTGAGAATATTTGTAAATTTTGAAGATTGATTTTTTAAAATTATGACTAAATCAGTATAATATGTAAAATTTGAGGCTCAATTTGTTATTATATTAATTTTTTAACTGCCACATTAGCTTGCCATTTGTGACTTTAATAGGAGTGACCAAATAAGTGAATTATGTAAGTGCTTAAATTACAAAATTTTTTATTTTGGGTGCCTAAAATGAAACTTCTTTTATTTTTAAGTGACTATATGTGTAATTTACCTTAAAAAATCCATGCATGGAGCATAGAAGATGGGCTAAGAATTGATGGGGCCGGACAAGATTTTGTAACCCATTGAATCAAGGCTGACGTGACTTCCAACGCCATTTGTAGTGGTCCGAATCAGGTGTGATGGGTCACAGGTTAGTCAACAATTAACTTCTCATTTCTTTGTTCTTTCCTACTCCAAAAACAAAGCACTGGACTTTCACTACACTTACGTTTTTTACCAACTTTAAAAAGTGGAATGAAGACAATATTTACATTGGTATTTAATGATGACTATTCTTTGTGTAGGTGAATATACAAATGTGGTTGTAGCAAAATCTATTGAATAGGGATTGCCACTCAAGATTTGTGCTATCCTATCAGTCTTAATGCCAAAACAAATCTTCCCAAAATGTCAAAGGATTAAGATTATGATGATTTCTTCTAAAGGTGTCTCTGAGTTAGTTAAATAGCCTACAATTTTGTGGTTAATTTATATAAAGAAATGAATTCTTTCTTCATATTACCATTATAGTTTTAAACAAGAAAAAATAAGTTATGTGATGTGTTTTATGGGTAATTTGAATTCATAGAAATAGTGTTTGTTTTAACAAGTATGATTCTAATGTGTCAAACACCATTCAAAATACCTTATTTCATTTTTTGAAAAGGCTTTTGGAAAAGGTAGAAACAAGATTATGTCACTAACAGGTCGTTTTGTTAGTCGACAGATAACATGTTTTTGTTTCCCACATGGGAAGAAAATGAGATATGTGTGTTGTTTTTAAATATGTAATTGGAAGTCATGTGAGGTGGGAAGGTTATTGTAGCCTTAATGTTTTATAAATCCTATCTTGGTTGGGGGTGAACTCCAGTTAGGGTTTTTTATTTATGTTTTCAGTCAAAAAAAGAATGATGATGCCCTACAAGTGCTATCCTTCAAGAGTAGTAGTTTGGCTAACAACTACAAGGTACTCGGTGTAACACTCTTAACTCGTATCCGTCGCCAGATTAGGGTTAAGAGGTATTACTGATCAAACACAACATTTAACTAACATTTCACAACTTAATAAACATTCATTATTGAATAACATTCATTCACATACACAATGTCCCTTAAATAGGTCTACGAGACCTTAAATCATGCTTTAAAGAAGACTAGGAAATAAACCGATCACATATGGAAACTTTGGAAAAATTAGAAAATTTTCAACATTTAAGGGTCACACGCCCGTGTGAATAGGCCGTGTGCCTCACACGGCTACCAGACACGCCAGTGTTACAAACCGTGTGAAAACGAGGCATACACACTGACTTGCATCACACAGCCGATGACACGCTCGTGTGTCAGGCCGTGGGAAAAATAAGGAGGTTACTGACTTGGTCACACGGCCGACCACACACCCATGTGCCAGCCCGTGTGTCACACACGACTAATAGACACGCTCGTGTGTCTAGGCCGTGTCAAAACTGTAAGGTATATTAACTTAATTCGAAAGGGTACCCCAAGGGACACACGGTCCTGCAGCATGACTGTCTGTCGCACACAATTGAGACACATGCCCGTGTCTCTGCCCGTGTGGACAAAAATAGGCCATTTGTAAAGCCAATTTGCCACCTTTTTCTCATGCACACCTAGTCATCAAAATGGTATCATTTCAACACATATATAGGCAGCCAAAATATGCCAATTCAATCACATATCATGCTATCTATCATCAACCAATTCAACTACTAAATTCCATATTCAAAACATACCAAATCAACGTGCCACATCCATCAAACTCACATAACTCCTAAATGAATTTTCTCACCTTTCTATCAACCAATTCCTGTTTCTCAAACATACCAATTCTTTATCCACAAATCATACCAAAATATACCATTCCTCAAGCATTAATACATCAACTAATAACTAATCAAATGAACAACCACCTAGCCATATCAACAACCATGATAAACATGCCAAAACACATGATAACTTATATACATTACATATATCACTTATCAAAAATATAATTCAAACCAACTTAAATGGCCATATAGACCAACATTTACAAGCCAAATCTCATGGCTAATATCATGACTCAAAACATACCAAAATGACACTAGCATATACATGCTATATACCATATATACAAAGCTTCAAAAGTACCAATGAGTAGATCGATAGTGTGATGACGTTTCCCGATGTCTCCGAGTCTGAGTTAGCTTTGATACTCTATAAAACACAGAAAAATACCACACAATAAGCTTCAAAGCTTAGTAAGTTCGTACTAAATAAACTTGACAGTTCATAATATTCAAATCAACAATTAATAAACATTTAATAAGTCTCATTTCATCACTCAATTCTAACCCATGACCATTTATCATATATATACAAATCCATCAAGCTTCATACACATAGTATCAACTACTACATAGGGATCGTGGTACTTGTACTCTCCCGTATTTATTTATTATATTTTCACCTCTTTGTTCAATATGTTAATCCATCCGAAAATCTTTCAATACTCAAGGAACTCGCACACTTAGTGCAAAAATGATTAGCCGAAGCTATAGCGACATCGCACACTTAGTGCCATCACATTAAACTAAAGTTATATCAATATCGCACATGTAACGACCCAAAATCCGTGGGGACCGGAATAGTGTGTTATCGGGCCTCCGTCTTAGTGAAATAAGTTCAAAAATATTTATTAAAAATATTTATGAGCCTAGTGGTGTCTAATTAGTTTTTAATTAGGTAAATTTAGCTTAATTTAGAGTAATTAGAAAAAAGGACTAAATTGAATAAGAGGTAAAAGTTTAATTCTAAAGCAATAGAAAGTAAAAAAGCCAAAATGGCAAATATGCCATTAAATAATGGTTGAGGCTGCATAAATGTATTAAAAATCTAAGATTTTATTTAAATTATATACATATATTATATATATTATATTATTGATTATTATAATTATTAATTGTTACGGTTTTATATTATTATTAGTATTATTATTAAATAAATTAAATAGTAGAGAATTGTATGGTAATAAAAATATTGATATATTTGTAATAAATAGATACATGTGTACTTGTTATAAAATAATTTGTTTACTTAATATTAAAGTAATAGATAAGTAGATTAAATTATATTATTGATAATTAAATAATTATATCATAAGATTTTTTTATATGATAAATAAATTGAAATTATGATAAGTGGATGGTGATACTAAAATACAAATGTAAAATATATATTTGTACATTTGTAATATTTATATTTGTTATTAAATAAATATTTAATAATTATTATTATTTAATTAATATTATATTATTAGATTAATGAATAAATTAATAATTTGACAAATGTATGGTGATAATAAAGTACGAGTGTAATAAATCATATACATACAATTGTAAAATACATATTTATTTACTTATTATAATAATAATTATTATTTAAGAAATAATAATAATTATTATTAAGTTAATATAATAATATAATAAACTAAAGTAAAAATAAAAGATAAAACAAACATAAAAAGAAACAGAACCATTCGAAAACAGAGAAGGGAAAGAAGAAAAGAAAGAAAAGGGGAAATAGGGAATTTGAAGCTTGGAGTTTAATTGGTAAGCTTAATTAAGTCCTTTTCTTTTAATTTTGATGTTTTAGAAGCTTTAGAATAAAGTTTTGTTGAATTTAAGTTGAAATTTTGAAAGTTAATAGATTTTTGACTAGGGTTTATGTTGAACAAATGATGGAATTGGGGGTTTATTTGATAGAAATTTTTATTGGAATTGAATAAAGGATTGAATTGTAAACTAAGCTATAAGTTTTGAGTTTTAGGGATTAAATTGAAATAAATTTGAAATTATGAGAATATGATAAAAATTAAATAGTTAGATGTGAGTTTGGCAAGAAATTGAGTAGCAAAAAGGTATGAATTGAGAAAGAAAAATATATAGGTTTAGTTAGGATTAAATTGGAATTAAAGTAAAAGTTAGATAAAAATTTCAGCATTTAAATTGTGTTATGCTAATAATTGTGAAATTATTTTAATTGTTCATAGCTAATATCGAGCCTGAAGCATCGGCCTAAAAAGGAAAAGGAAAGATCATCGAGGATTAAAACCGAAGAGAATTCTGGTTTGTATCACTATAACTCAAGCTTTATAATTAATATGTGTTTAATTTAATATGAATGTGTGGTAAGTATTTTAAGGTAAGCATTTAATGAACTGATAAAATTTGTGATTGGGGATTAAAATTGAGATTGATACTGAACTGAATTATGGGATACTGAATATTGTTTTGAATACCGAATTGAACTGTGAAATTACTGAATAATGTTACGATATCGCATTGAATCAGAAATTTCGATGAAACAAATTATCAGATTCTCAGTAAAAATTGTTCGAAATAATAAATTATAATTAATATTGAATCGAAATGGAAATTGTACTGAAAAATGATTTGAATACCCTATTAACTAGTCGGACTAGTCGACTATAATTGGCATGCCATAGGATATGGAAGAGTAAGAGTTTTTGCCACTTCATCGATCGTGCACTTATGTGCCGACTCATCTTATCGTTATCGTTACGATTCAACACTTTGTGTGTTGAATATCATTATCATATCATATTCAGATTCAAACTTTGTGTGTTGAATATCATTATCATATTCTCGCTCATCGCTACCAAGCATCGATTACTAATTAGGTATCATCTTCGTTAAGGCACATTGTGCCGCATCGTTTGTTGTTGGTTGGAATCCGTGTATCCGCCGAGTCCGAGTCAAGTTAATAGGGACAAATGAAATAAATTTACTAATAAAACTAAATTTGAATGATATGGCATATGTGAAAGTTGAGAATTGAAATAAAGAAATAAGAATGGTATATATATAATTGAATGATAACATAAAAAGATTGAATTATTCATTAAGTGATGATAATTGTAATGTAAAATTATGTGTGTGATTTAATGTATTTAATTATAAACTGAATTATAGTGATACCACTGAGTATATGCATACTTAGCGTCACGTTGTTTCAATCAAAGGCGCAGTTGTAGAAGTCAAATCATCAACCAAAGATCCAAAGCCGGACTTCGACTTCAAGATGAAACTTTTAGTGATGTATATTTTCTTTTGATAATGTGGCATGTGCACAGGATCTGTATAAAGGTTATTATGTTTTGAATATAAATGGTTAAAAATGTTAGTATTACAAGTCTAAGAATTATAATGAAAAAGTTTATCCATTTCAATTTAATTAGTATAATGATAAATTTAAACTGATATTATATTGATTAAGTTGATTAGAGGGTATTTAGAATAGAAAATGAATGTGTGAAATGAATTGGTTATGTTTGAAATGGATATGGTTTTAATTGCAGGGGGTTTTATGTAAAAATAAGCAGAAATGCTGTCGAAATTTATAAAAAAAAAATTAGAGTACTTAAACGAGTCCCATTTCATTTAAATGTATGTTTTAGACTTTGAGAGTTCATTATAGGGATTTAGTAATTAAATTATGCTATGAATGTTATTTTATTTGTGAATTATTCATAAGTTGTCTGATACATCCGGTAATGCCTCGTAACTCTATTCTGACAACGGTTCGGGGTTAGGGGGTGTTACAATTATTGGTATCAGAGCTAAGGTTTAGTCGATTCTCGAACTAAATCAAGCTCGTAAATGAGTCTAGAAGTACATGCCACATTTAAGTCGAAACTGAGTCGGGTTTTTGGATGCTAATATTTATTTGATTTTGTTTTATAGATAAAATGTCAGATGAAAGAATGGATAATGTTGAACAGGAAATGTATACTTAAAGCCGAGAATTTGAAGAAACTAAATCTGCTACACCTAGTGTGAATCCGTTAGATAATCAACCTCCTAACGTAGGAAGAGAAAGAGATGACTCACAACTGTTAAGAGCTATAGCTGATGCATTACAGTGTATAGTGGGAACTATACCTTCTACTACATCTTTACCTACTGTCAGACGAGCCCCGATTAAAGAGCTATGGAAATATGGTGCCATATAATTTCAGAGATTAAAAGGATTTGATCCGTCTGCTGCTGAAAATTGGATGGAAACAACAAAAAGATTTTTGCAACAATTAGATTGCACCCCCCGAGAGAGCCTGATATGTGTTGTATCACTGTTACAAGGAGAAGCGTATCTCTGGTGGGAATCTTTGGTTAGGCATTTGCTGGATGATCAGGTAACCTGGGACTTGTTTCAAAAAGAATTTCAGAAGAAGTATATTGGGGAATTGTACATCGAAGAGAAAAAGCAAGAGTTTTTAGTGCTGAAACAGGGTAATATATCAGTACTGGATTATGAGCAAGAGTTCTCTAAACTGAGCAGGTATGCTTCAGAATATGTTCCAACCGAGGCTGATAGTTGCAAATGATTTCTACGGGGACTGCGAGATGAAATCAAGATTCAATTGGTAAGTCTCAGAATTACTGAACTTGTTGATCTGGTTGAGCGAGCAAAAATGATAGAACAAGTACTGGGTCTGGATAAAAAGTCAGAAATGGGTAAATCAGCTGGGAAATGTATGGGAACTACTAGCTCTAATCTATTACCGAAGAGATTCAGAGAATCAAGAAGTGGTTGGAGATCAAGCTTTCGGTCTGATAGGGGTGACAGAAGTAGAGGAAAACAGATTACTGTTTCCACAGGTAGTGTAAAAGCTCCGCCCGGGAAAGTGAAAATCCTAAATGCGATTATTGTGGAAAAATACATTTTGGTGAATGCTGGAAGAAAATCGGAGGATGTTTCCGCTGTGGCTCTACTGAACACTTTGTTAAAGATTGTCCGAAAACTTAGAGTAGTACACCTGCCACATCTCAAAGATCGGTATCGATTGCCAGAGGTAGAGAAATGTCCAGAGGAGGTTCTGTTTCGAGGAGAGGAGGAGTTGGTAGAAGTAGTGATATAGCTACACAGCAATCTGAAGCCAGAGCTCCAGCTAGAGCTTATGTAGTCAGAACCCGGGAAGAAGGCAATGCTCACGATGTGGTGACAGGTATAGTTTTACTGTATTCTGAGCCTATTTATACTTTGATTGATCCTGAATCTTCACACTCATATATTAATTCAAAATTAGTAGAGTCAGGGAAATTAAAAGCAGAAATGTCTAAATTCTCAATAGAAGTATCAAGTTCATTGGGGCAAACAATATTAGTTAATCAGGTGTGCCCGAGATGCCTGCTAATGATATATGATAAAACTTTTCCAGTGGATTTATTAATAATGCCTTTTGGGGATTTTGATATTATACCGGGTATGGACTGGTTAGCTGAACATGGGGTAATTTTGGACTGTTACAAAAAGAAATTTAGCGTTCAGACTGAAGATAGTGATAGTGTTGAGGTAAATGGAATTCGTACCAGTGGGTTAGCTCGAATCATATCAGCAATTAAAGTTAATAAGTTGCTTCATCAGGGTTGTACAGCATATCTGGCATATGTTATTAATTCTGATTCAGTCGAAAGTCAGTGTAGTCAGGTTAGAACAGTATGTAAATTTCCAGATGTATTCCCTGAAGAGTTACAGGGATTGCCACCTAACAGAGAAGTAGAATTTGCAATTGAAGTATACCCGGGTATAGATCCAGTGTCGATACCTCCATATCATATGTCACCTACTGAATTGAAGGAGTTAAAGGTACAACTGCAAGATTTACTAGAACGAGGTTTTATATGACCTAGCATCTCACCGTGAGGAGCTCCAGTGTTATTTGTTAAAAAGAAAGATGGTTCGATGCGATTGTGTATTGATTATCAACAATTGAACAAGGTGACAATCAAAAATAAATATCCATTACCACGTATTGATGATTCATTTGATCAATTGAAAGGAGCTTCAGTATTTTCAAAGATTGATTTAAGATCGGGCTACTCTCAGTTAAAGGTGAAAGAAAGTGATGTACTGAAGACAGTATTTCGTACAAGATATAGTCATTACGAGTTCTTAGTGATGCCATTTGGGTTAACAAATGCTCCAGTTACTTTTATGGATCTTATGAATCAAAATTTTCAGCTGTACTTGGATCAGTTCCTAGTAGTTTTTATTGATGACATTTTGGTATATTCAAAGTCCAAATCTGAACACGAGCAGCATCTCTGAATTGTTTTACAAATGTTATGAGAGAAACAGTTGTATGGAAAATTGAGTAATTGAGAATTTTGGTTATCAGAGGTGGTATTCCTTGGTCACCTGGTATCAACAGATGGAATTAGAGTGGATCCAAAGAAGATTGAAGCAATCGTCCAGTGGAAGACTCCCAAAAATGTGTCAGAGGTACGTAGTTTTCTTGGATTAGCTGGGTATTATCGAAGGTTTGTGAATGGATTTTCAAAAATAGCTTTACCGATGACAAAATTGTTACAAAAGAATGTTCCATTTGTCTGGAATGATCAATGTCAAGAAAGTTTTATGAAATTGAAGCAGATGTTGACAGAGGCACTAGTTTTGACTTTACCAGAATCAGGAAAAGATTTTATTATGTACAGCGATGCTTCTTTGAATAGGCTCGGGTGTGTACTGATACAAAGTGGGAAAGTGATAGCTTATGCTTCTCGGCAATTGAAACCACATGAACGTAATTATCCGACACATAATCTGAAATTAACAGCCGTGATCTTTGCTTTGAAAATATGGAGACATTATTTATACGGTAAAAAATGTTACATTTATACATATCATAAAAGTCTCAAGTATCTTCTATCACAGAAAGAGTTGAATTTAAGGCAGCGTCGATGGATAGAACTTCTAAAAGATTATGATTGTGTTATTGATTATCATCCAGGTAAAGCTAACGTGGTAGCTGATGCATTGAGTAGGAAGGCAGCAATTGAATTGCGAGCGATGTTTGCATAGCTAAGTATTAGTGATGATGGAGGTTTATTGGCTGAATTAAGAATTAAACCAGTGATGTTTGAACGAATCAAGTCAGCTCAATTAGAAGATGATAAGCTAATGAAGAAAAAAGAAATGGTTCAGAGTGACATAGCAGGGAATTTTAGTATTGATGAGCATGATTATTTGAGATACCGTGATCGGATTTGTATTCCAATCAATTCAGAGATTAAAGAATTAATTCTCCGAGAAGCACATGACGGTCCATTTGCTCTACACCCAGGAGGCACAAAGATGTATCGTGATTTAAGAGAATTGTACTGGTGGCCAGGGATGAGAAAAGATATAATTGAATATGTCAGTAAATGCTTGGTTTGTCAGTGGGTGAAAGCAGAGCATCAGGTTCCTACTGGATTATTACAGCCGATTACTATTCCAGAATGGAAATGAGATCGTGTTACTATGGATTTCATTACGGGATTGCCAGTGTCCGTAAGCAAGAAAAATGTTATATGGGTAATAATTGATCGACTTACAAAATCGGCTCATTTTATAGCTGTTAGAACAGACTGGTCACTTCAGAAACTTATAGAGGTCTATATTCGGGAAATTATAAGGTTGCATGGTATACCGACTACTATAATTTCTAATCGAGATCCTCGGTTTACATCGAGATTTTAGAAACAGTTACATGAGTCTTTGGGTACTAAACTTAATTTCAGTACAGCATTTCATCCACAGACTGATGGGCAATCTGAGCGAGTAATTCAGATTTTGGAAGACATGCTTCGAGCCTGTGTTATTGATTTTGAATCTGATTGGGAACGTTATTTGCCGTTAGCTGAATTTGTTTATAATAATAGTTTTCAGTCCAGTATTCAGATGGCTCCGTATGAAGCTCTATATGGTAGAAAATGTCGGTCACCTGTATGTTGGACAGAATTAAATGAAAAGAAGATAATTGGACCTGAATTGATTCGTGAAACAGAAGAAACAGTCAAGAAGATTCAACAGAGATTAAAAGCAGCTTTTGACAGACAAAAATCTTATGCTGATCTGAAACGTCGGGACATTAAATACTCAGTCGGGGATAAAATGTTTCTCAAAGTTTCTCCTTGGAAGAAAATATTAAGATTTGGCTGAAAAGGAAAGTTAAGTCCTCGGTTTATCGGGCCATATGAAGTTATAGAGAGAGTTGGACCAGTTGCTTACTGATTGGCTTTACCTCCGGAATTACAGAAAATTCATGATGTTTTTCATGTTTCCATGTTACGAAGTTATCGATCGGATCCATCTCATATTATCTCTACTGAAAAACATTGAGATTAGACAGGATTTGTCATATGAAGAGGAACTAGTTCAAATACTAGCTCGAGAAGTGAAAGAATTAAGAAACAAACGAGTCCCTCTGGTAAAAGTACTGTGGAGAAGCCATAGTGTAGAAGAAGCAACATAGGAACCAGAGGAAATTATGAGATCACAGTATCCTCACTTATTTTCAGGTAAAATTTCGAGGACGAAAAATGTTTTAAGGGGGAAGAAATATAACGACCCAAAATCCGTGGGCACCAGAAAAGTGTGTTATCGGGCCTCTGTCTTAGTGAAATAAGTTCAAAAATAATTATTAAAAATATTTATGAGCCTAGTGGTGTGTCTAATTAGGTTTTAATTAGGTAAATTTAGCTTAATTTAGAGTAATTAGCAAAAAGGACTAAATTGAATAAGAGGTAAAAGTTTAATTCTAAAGCAATAGAAAGTAAAAAGGGCCAAAATGATAAATATACCATTAAATAATGGTTGAGGCGGCATAAATGTATTAAAAATCTAAGATTTTATTTAAATTATATACATATATTATATTTTATTATATAATTGATTATTATAATTATTAATTGTTATGGTTTTATATTATTATTAGTATTATTATTAAATAAATTAAATAGTAGAGAATTGTAATAGATACATGTGTACTTGTTATAAAATAATTTGTTTACTTAATATTAAAGTAATAGATAATTAGATTAAATTATATTATTGATAATTAAATAATTATATCATAAGATTTTTTTATATGATAAATAAATTGAAATTATGATAAGTGGATGGTGATAATAAAATACAAATGTAAAATATATATTTGTACATTTGTAATTTTTATATTTTTTATTAAATAAATATTTAATAATTATTATTATTATTTAATTGATATTATATTATTAGATTAATGAATAAATTAATAATTTGACAAATGTATGGTGATAGTAAAATACAAGTGTAATAAATCATATGCATACAATTGTAAAATACATATTTATTTACTTATTATTTAAGAAATAATAATAATAATTATTATTAATTTAATATAATAATATAATAAACTAAAGTAAAAATAAAAGATAAAACAAACATAAAAAGAAGCAGAACCATTCGAAAACAGAGAAGGGAAAGAATAAAAGAAAGAAAAAGGGGAAATAGGGAATTTGAAGCTTGGAGTTTAATTGGTAAGCTTAATTAAGTCATTTTCTTTTAATTTTGATGTTTTAGAAGCTTTAGAATAAAGTTTTGTTGAATTTAAGTTGAAATTTTGAAAGTTAATAAATTTTTGACTAGGGTTTATGCTGAACAAATTTTGGAATTGAGGATTTATTTGATAGAAATTTTTATTGGAATTGAATAAAGGATTGAATTGTAAACTGAGCTATAAGTTTTGAGTTTTAGGGATTAAATTGAAATAAATTTGAAATTATGAGAATATGATAAAAATTAAATAGTTAGATGTGAGTTTGGCAAGAAATTGAGTAGCAAAAAGGTATGAATTGAGAAAGAAAAATATATAGGTTTAGTTAGGATTAAATTGGAATTAAAGTAAAAGTTAGATAAAAATTTCAGCATTTAAATTGTGTTATGCTAATAATTGTGAAATTATTTTAATTGTTCATAGCTAATATCGAGCCTGAAGCATCGGCCCTAAAAGGAAAAGGAAAGATCGTCGAGGATTAAATCCGAAGAGAATTCTGGTTTGTATCACTATAACTCAAGCTTCATAATTAATATGTGTTTAATTTAATATGAATGTGTGGTAAGTATTTTAAGGTAAGTATTTAATGAACTGATAAAATTTGTGATTGGGTATTAAAATTGAGATTGATAATCGAATCAATTATGGGATACTAAATATTGTTTTGAATACCGAATTGAATCAGTAAAATTATCAATAATGTTACGTATAATCGCATTGAATCAGAAAATTTTTGATGAAACGAATTCTTCATTCTTCGTGAAAATTGATCGAAATAATAAATTATAATTAATATTGAATCGAAATGGAAATTGTACTGAAAAATGATTTGAATACCCTATTAACTAGTCGGACTAGTTGGGTATAATTGGCATGCCGTAGGATATGGAAGAGTACGGGTTTTTGCCGGCGCGATCGATCGAGCACTTATGTGCCGACTCATCATTCTGTTATCGATTTGACACTTTGTGTGTTGAATATCGTTATCAATTCGCATTCATTCAGCACTTTGTGTGTTGAATACTATTACCATTCACTCACATCGCTACAAGTTCTCGATTACTAATTAGGTGCATCAGTATGCCGTTAAGGCACATTGTGCCGTACTGGTGTGTTGTTGGAATCCGTGTATCCGCCGTGTAATAGCCCTAATTTCACCCTAGTCGGGAAGTGATTTCAGGACCACAAAACCGAGTCATAAAAATAATTAAATGTTAAATTTCATGTCTATTATATGAGATAATGCATGTGTGAAAAATTGATGCAATGATTTTTATCATTTGAATGTGAAATCATTAAATAGGACTTAAGTTGGAATCTTAGAAAATGTGCTTGGTTAAAATTTTTTTTTTAAATGGCCAAATTAGTGGCCGACCATGTTGATTGCTTGAATTAAATATATGTATTTTATATATATACATTATTAAATGAAATGAATTTAAAACATGAAAACAAAATTAAATACATGGAAAAAGGGTGACAAAAAAAAAACAATGTTTTCCATATTCCTTCTTCCATTGCCGTAAGTGAAAGAAAGGTTGAAGCTAAGCATTCGGTCCTTTAGATATCTTGAGTTAAGGTATGTTCCGTGAGTTTGCTTTTAAAATTTTAGTGAATTTGAGATAGTTGCTAAGTCTTTTACTTAGCTCATGTGTAAATTTTAAGTTTGGTGTTGTCATGTATATTCGGCCATGGAAGTTTTCTACTTCATGGATAGTGTGTTAATGTTTTGAAATAGATATGGTAGAAGGATAAGGTTTGAGCTTGTTAATTCTTGAATTGGTTGAGTTTGATAAAATTTAATATTTGTGGCTTAATTGTTTAATGACAATCGGCTATGTTGAAATGCTAAATTAGTGCTAAATTGTAAGTATTTAATTGAGTGTTAAATAAAAATTGAGCTTATGATAGTAATTAGAATTTGTGAAATTTATGCATTTTGTGGTCCAAGTGTGATAAGAACCATACGGTTATGGCATGTAAGCATGAAGATTAGATGATGGATAATTTTAAATGTGAGATGGTTAGAAGTTGATTTAAAGGCTTAATAAGTTAGTTTAAGGTGAAGTCATTAGCTTATGATATTCGGTTTTGGCTACTATGTGTTGGATCTTGAATATTTTAATGTTTTGAATTAGTAATGGATGAAAGATAATGTTTGAGTTTGCTAAATATTGAAATTAAAAGTTAATTATTTATTTGTTGTGTAAGAGCCGAAAGTGAACTTAGGAGATGAATTGAGGAAAATTGTTGTTATATGTTAAATGGTTGAGGTTTTGTTCTCATGTAGTGAAGGAGGGTTAAAATATTTAATATATCAATTGAGTGAAATGTTAATGTACGAAATCTCATATTAGTTGATAGAAGAGGATGCTTAAATTGTTAAAAATTTATTTTGACATAGCCGAATGTGTTCATGAATGAAAGAATTATATTGGTTTTGAAATGTATGTGTTTTAAATGCATTTTTAAGTAATAGTTGAAATTCTTGTTATGAGCGAATTATAATATAACCGAATAAAAGGCATGATTAATGAAATAGTGACAAGTGAATTTGTTTAATCTAGCTCAAGAGCTTAAGGAGCCTAATTCGGATAAGGGAAAAAGCTAAACTAACCGAATAGCATATCCGTAGTCATTCGACGACAGTCAAGGTAAGTCTTTGAGTAATGAAACTTAGCTTATGATTTGATAAAATCATGGTATATAAGCATAATAAATAAACTGTGACCTATTGGTTCTACTTGAATTACGTAGTGGGATAAATAATTTGTGCATATGACTTGTAGCCGAGTGGTTATAGAAATCATGTTGGATAGCAAAACGAAATCGTGTTCTTTGTATGTGGCTATTGAGCCGAAAGTGGAATGGTTGATAAGCATGTTGTGCTTGTGTTCAAGTAATGTAAATGAAATGCTAATGTGTTATGATATATATATATGTGCATGATAATGGAGAATTATATCCGGGCTAAGTCCCGAAGGCATTCATGCTGGTGTTATATCTGGGCTAAGTCCTGAAGGCATTTGTGCTGGTGTTATATCAGGGCTAAAGTCCCGCAGGCTTTGTGCTGGTATTATATCCGGGCTAAGTCCCGAAGGCATTTGTGCTGGTGTTATATCTGGGCTAAGTCCCGAAGGCATTTGTGCTGGTGTTATATCCGGGCTTAAAGTCCCGCATGCTTTGTGGTGGTGATTGGATTTGGGCTTTAAACCTAGCAGACTTAATGCCGATGATTGGAGTAAGATTATGATTTCGAATGTTCGTAGTAAACTACCATTGAATATGTTCAATACATTAAGTTGGTCAGGTATGTATTATATACTTTTACATGTTAGATTGATCGGAATTGAATCATGAATGCAAAATGAGAAGTATATGTGAAAATCTCATAAGTGTATGTGTGTATTCGGTTATGGTGAAAGGCTATATGAGATTGATTTGGTGATATACATGTTAAATAATATGAATGCAAAGAATGGGTAAGAAACCTGCTTGGAACAGCAGCAGTAACGTGATTTCAGAAAATCACCATAAATTGTGGGAGTTGAGTTATAGGCTGAATAAATTATCTCATGAAATCTTAATGAGTCTAGTTTCTTATAAAAGAAACCGTGTAAGCAAAATAATTTCCAATAATGAGATATTTGAAGTGGTGTGGAACAGAGTCAAAATGACTTCGAGGTTCCCTGTTCTGTTTTCAGAAAATCATTATAAATGGTAAAAAAATGGTTATAAGATAAAATTTATATTCTTAGACTCCTTAATGAGTCTAGTTTCAAATGAAATAAACGATAACATATTTCGAATTCTTTATAATGAGAAAATTGATTTGTAGTTAAGAGTGGTCAGAATAGTCAAACAGTGAAACAGGGGAAACTTCAATAAAAATATGGTATTGATTGGTCAAACCAAAAATTCTGAAAATTTGATGGATAGAAGATATATGAGTCTATTTTCAGGAAAAATTAACGGCACTTGATTTGGAGTTTCTTAGCTCCAGTTATAAATAATTTAGTGACTGTTGCTCAGGAAGACAGCTTGTAGTGAATTTGTGATTTTGTTGCAAACATGGTTAAAACTTGTTAATGAGATGCTTTTCGAGTTCTTATGATCTTATTTGTGATTTCAATATTTGGTTTTAATTGAGTTCAGATTCAAGTGAGGTGAATTTGATAAATATGCATTATGTTCATGGATACTTGGCCAAAATGGCAATTATCTAGGAATGATTTCTTAAAAATTTGAAATAATCGATCTATAAGTAAATTAATTGTTTGCATTGCTTAAAACTTACTAAGCATTGAAGCTTACTCCGTGTTCTCTTTTCCATTTCTTATAGGTTTATACTTTAGCTCGAGTTGGAAGAGCTGGAGATATCATCACACTATCGAGTCATTATGTGAGTTGAGAAGATTGTATATCATCATGGTTTAAGGCATGTATAGGATAGACTATAGGTAGAATGATATTTCGACTTTGTATACATTATAGCCATGCGAAGATGGCTTGCTCATTTTGTTTAGAGAAGCCTTATAATTGAACTAATGTGTTGAAATGTTTTAGTTATAACTTGATAGTAGTTAATTTGTTATTAGATATTCGGTTATGTTTTGATAATGAGTCAGAAATTTATAAGAGCTCTTATGGAAAATCAATTAGACATGTTTGCATGGTTGATAATTTATGTCTGGTAAGTATCTTTGACCTTATAGAAGTTTTGTTCAGTCAAGTAATACCTCATAACCTTATTCCGGCAACGGATATGGGTTAGGAGTGTTACACGCCGAGTCCGAGTCAAGTTAATAGGGACAAATGAAATAAATTTACTGATAAAACTAAATTTGAATGATATGGCATATGTGAAAGTTGAGAATTGAAATAAAGAAATAAGAATGGTATATATATAATTGAATGATAACATAGAAAGATTGAATTATTCATTAAGTGATGATAATTGTAATGTAAAATTATGTGTGTGATTTAATGTATTTAATTATAAACTGAATTATAGTGATACCACTGAGTATATGCATACTCGTGCAGCACGGTTGTTTCGTGCGCGCAGTTGTAGAAGTCAAATCTTGAACCAAAGATCCAAAGCTAGACCCGACTTCAGCAAACTTTTGATGATGTATATTTTCTTTTGATAATGTGGCATGTACATAGGATATGTATAAAGGTTATTATGTTTTGAATATAAATGGTTAAAAAAGTTAGTATTACAAGTCTAAGAATTATAATGAAAAAGTTTATCCATTTCAATTTAATTAGTATAATGATAATTTTAAATTGATATTATATTGATTAAGTTGATTAGAGGGTATTTAGAATAGAAAATGAATGTGTGAAATGAATTGGTTGAATTGGTTATGTTTGAAATGAATATGGTTTTAATTGCAGGGGGTTTTATGTAAAAGTAAGTAGAAATGCTGTCGAAATTTATAAAAAAAAAAATTGGAGTACTTAAACGAGTCCCGTTTCACTTAAATGTTTGTTTTAGACTTTGAGAGTTCATTATAGGGATTTAGTAATTAAATTATGCTATGAATGTTATTTTATTTGTGAATTATTCATAAGTTGTCTGATACATCTGGTAATGCCTCGTAACTCTGTTCTGGTGACGGTTCGGGGTTAGGCAGTGTTACAGCACACTTAGTGCCACATATAGCCAAAGCTATTCCAATTCGCATACTAAGTTCTATATATAGTCAAAGCTTTCTCGAAACGCACACTAAGTGCCAACATAGTTGATTCGTCGTCGTACACAACCATCGTCTCATTTATATAATTTATGCAAAATTAAAGCATTAAAAACATAATTGTAACAATGTCTATCACGTACGAACTTACTTCGTACTCGGAATTGACGAATTAGATCGATTACTTGATAACCTTTGATTTTCTCCGATCTAAATCTGAGTTCTTTCTTTCTTGATCTATATGTATTCAAAATTAACCCATTTAATCACCAATTCATTCAATTTAATCCAAAAACACATAATTTTAGCCAATTTGCACTTTGGCCCTAAACTTTCACATTTTAACAATTTAGTCCCTATTTCATAAAAAAACAAATTACTCAAAAGTCAATAAGATCCATGCTTGGCCGAATTCTCTGTAGGTCCCTAACAGCCCATATTTTTCATTTATTTCACAATTTAACCCCTCAATTTACACTTTTCTCAATTTAATCCCTAATAAGCATTTTTTACTCAAAATCACTTTACAAAACATGTATATTAAACACCAAGCTTTCATAATTCATCATCAAACATCATAAAACTCATGGATCCATCAATGGAATTTTCCAAAATCACTAAAAAACTCAAAAATTAAGGTACGGGCTAGCTAATACTCAAAACAACGATCACAAAAACATAGAAATAATCAAAAACTGAGCTCGAAACACACCTTAATTAAGCCACACAAGTGCCGAATGCATGAAAGCTTCCTATACCTTATTTTCTTTCTATATTCGGTTGAAAAGATGAATGAATGAATCATCTTTTGTTTTGATGTTGTTTAATTAAACTTAATTTTACAATTACAAAAACAACCTTTATTAATACATTAATAAAACACATAATGGTTGGTCATTTATGACAAATTCCATTAACCATGGTCTAATCACATCATAAGGACCTCACATTTAAGAAACCATAGCAATTGGGCACTTTTATAAAATAGAATGCAACTTTTACATTTTAAGCGATTTAATCCTTTTCTCAAATTAACCAATTAAACGATAAAATTAGCACACGAAACTTTCACACATATCTAATTTCATGTCATAAACACCAAAAATAATATTAAAATAATTTTACGACCTCGAATTAGTGGTCTCAAAACTACTATTCTAATTTAAGCTAAAACTGGGCTGTTACAACTCTCCCCCCTTTACATTTTTTCTCTATTATTATTGAAATCCTTCTAAAGGAGTAATAGGTCGGGTTGGATATATTCAAACACATGCTAACAATTAAAAAGTCTTTGCTTTTTGTGTACCTCAATTTCTTTTTTCTATTATTGAAAACACACTATAGAAGTGGTAGGTCGGGTTGGGTATATTCAAACCCATTCTAACAACTAAAAGATTATTACCTTTTTTCCACCTCTAATTCTTTTCCATTATTGGAAACACACTATAGAAACAGTAGGTCAGATTAGATATATTCAAAATATTCAAACACATTTTAACAACTATGAATGCTACCTCGCAAAAGGAATAGTATTTTAGGTTGAATATGTTCAAATACATGCCAATAGCTAACAAGTCGTCTCCCTTTAACCGTTTTCTCTATTGTTTGATCCTTTCTCTTATATTTGCTACTACATTGGTTTTGAAAAGCTTTTTTTGGCATCATTTCATTTCTGCCTCATTTGTGAAAAAAAATTATTCGATTTGATAATAAATTTATATTATTTTTTAAAAAATGTTTTGGCTAAATTAAAGAAATATGTCAATTTTTTTAATTAGGGTTTTGGGCCATTTTTAAAAAAATTAGGGAAATAGGTCGATTGTGTTAAAGTTTTGGAGGGTTTTGGGCGCGCTTTCCCTTTCTCTCTCCTAGGGTTAGGGTTTTTTATTTTATTAGGTTTAGGGTTTAGGTTATTTTTAATGGATTTAAGGCTAAGGTTTTGAGGGTGATACCGCAAAAGTTTATAGGGTGGTTTGAAGGGTCAGGGATGTGATAACGTGCCTTAGAACACATACATTTCATATGTCATGGCGGGATACCACTATTACATCAGAAACCCATCCTGAGGAAGTCAGGCTTTGCAGTGGCAGTGTTTGATACGATCATGGGTCGAAGTCTAGGTGGAGGTCCTAACCATTGGTCGTGATACGATCACGGGTTTGAGCATAACCAAGGGCCAGTTGATGGTCACGAGTTAAACCTTTTTGGATACCCGCAAATGATGCCTTATGTATACGAATTTTTTTGTGTAATCAATATAATTTTTTCTCTATTTCCAAGCAGCCGATATCTTTAATGTTTCATACTAATTTGAAGGCTGACACTGAGGTGGACACAAGAGGACTCTCAAGAGGAGAGCAGATGTTTTGTAGAAGTAAAGGTCAAACTTGGGTTAACATGAAGCGGTTGTATTTATTAAGGGGTTTTTAATAACGAAAACTATCATTGGCCTGAAAGGAGCATCACCTTTACTCCACTGTGTTTTAGAAGTAAATGCACTCGAGTATTTTCAAGTATTCTTTAGGCTCATGTAGACAAAACGTCATTCACTAGTTCACTAGAAAGATTATTTTACATTTATTATTATTATTAGTTAAAGCAAAGGAACATAGCATAAATTGGGATAATGTTGGATGCATAAACATATTTGTTGTATCAACCTTAACAACACTAAGCATAAAATTAGGTAGCATACCAAACATTAGAGTTTATAAAAGCTAAGTTCCTACAAAAACTATACCTACTTCCTTTTCTTGCAAGAGTGTCAATATATTAGCTTCTTCTTCAAAAAAAATGAAGAATTCAACTATTCAAAAATGTTTTTGTCTTGTAATCAAAAGTTAAAAAAATTACATTTAAACAGTAAAAAACAGAGAGATGAAAAAATAGAGGGAAAATCATTCAACTATTCCAAAATTTTTCAGGGCAGACTTGAAAGATGTAGAAAATTCGAGCTTAAGATTGAAGAGAACGGAGTGCGCCAACCAAACGAAACACCAGTTTGATTTAGAGGTAGGGATTTTGATTTGGCAGGTTTGAATGAACTGATGATGAAGAAGAAGAAGAATGGACTATGGAGGATTTATTTTAGGGATTTTTTTTAAAAAGGAGAAGAATGGATTTGGGGTTTTAATTTAGGGTTTTTTAGAAAGAAGATAGATTTGGAAGTTTTAAACTTTAAATTGAATGGAATAATGAATGGACGATGGAGCTTACCAACTTGGAGGGTTTGATTTTGGGGAGGAAATTGGGAAAATAGATTTGTGGGGCAGGCAAGATTTAGGGGGAAATCAGGTAAAATAAATTAATAAAAGGGTTTGGGCTTGGATAATATAAATTTAAAATTAAAAAAACTAGTTTTATTCGGTTTATTCGAATTATTCGAGTTATTTGAATTAGAAAATTTAACTCAACTCAAACTCAAAGTTTTAAAAAATAATTTCAAGTTGATTCGATTAACTTGATTTGAATAATTCAAACTTTTTTTTTCAATTTTTTCGAGTCGAATCAAATTTTGCTCACCCCTAGAAGTAGATGAAGAAGAAGGGGTAGTGGATGCAGCTGATGGGGCAAAGTCAGACCCTGATCCAATTCAGCAGTGCAATCTGGATGGTTCGGAAGTGGCACTCTTTCCAGAACCAAAGGTGATTCCAAAAAAGCTAGAGCTTTGTGATTCTAACGATGACGGCTCAGACAATGCTTCTGATCTAGACGCACTGATACGATCTCATCTCGTGAGTTGATTTCGAGTCGTAGTGTTGCCCAGTCATAAAATAGAGAAGTTTAGTTCAATTTGGAGTTGAGTAAATTCGGCTAAGTGTAAGCTAAAACAAATATGGTTTTTAAGTGATGTAAAATAGTCTAAGTGAATATTTCGGTTAAACAAAGAAAAATAAGATAACTTTGAAAGGAATAATTCAGATGAATGGAAAAAACTTAAGGTCCAAGAAAGAACCAATACTATAAGGAGTATCGACCCGAATCTTATATTGACTCTTAAGGTGGAAAGGTTGATAGTTAAATGGACCTTGACCCACTATCTATGAGGAGATAGGAACCAAAGGTATCGGAGTTGAACGTCACACTCAAAGAGTGATAAGTTCACAAAGAAAACAAGTTGGACGCCACTAGTAATGCTAGATAAGTCAGCTTGAGTCTTAAAAGAACAATGAGAGTTGAATTAAACTCACAAAGATGTAAAAATTCATAAAAGGATCAAAATTTTTCTTCCCAAAATAACGTCTTATTACAATCTATTTATAGGTACTATTATGACTATTCGTATGCCTATTTGTGACCTTTCACCTTCAGCAATTAACTAAGGTTATTACAAGCATTAATTTCATTTTAAACTCATGTAGGGAAGCCAATAGTTATGTTTTTTCACTTGATTCTGGTGTAGATAAAAAGGCATGTCTCTTCACTTTATTGATGACTTAATGAACCCTTAATGTGTTGGTTGGTGTCCCTCCATCTCCCTTAAACTGAATGTCAAAAGACTTGTGCATTCATCTCGCTTTAATTGACACCATAACTATCTTTGAGTGCATGAAACCGATTAGACTTGAAGAGTCACTCTTGGTCCATTTGAACAGCCATTATAATGAGCTTTGAGTGCTTCAATATCCACCAAAACGTTCTATGAACCAGCAATTAAGAGACCAAATGCACACTCTTTTATGGCAAAACTAAATAGCCGTTTGAATGTGATAGCATTGATTCTTCTTGGCAAACGAACAACCCTATTGTAGCTTTAAAATATGTGACCAGCCTTTTGGACTTTCCTACAACAAATTATTGAACATACAATTAACTTATTTAAGAAAAATTAAACACACTATAACTTATGCATTAAAATGTAACAGCCAAATTAAATAACATACTTATATAAATAAACTCAAACATATTTAACAATTAAGATGCTTAAATGCATGGTTTAAAATGTAAACTAAATGAACAAATGAGTTACTTAATGCATGACTTAATTTAATGATGCAAACTTAACTAACATAGGAGTTACATAATGCATGTCATAATTTATGATGCAAACTTAACTAACATCAGAGTTACATAATGCATGACTTTATTAAATGCAGAACACATAGTGCATGTCACAATTAAAATATGTAGATTAATAATGCAAGACATTAATTAAAGATGCATATAATAAATAAGACATAATTAAAAACTGTAGAATTAATTAAACTAAAATAACAAAAATGGATAAAACATCCTTATTTTCCAGCAACCACATTAACAAACTGAAATTAAAGCTTCATTTTGCACTTAGGCCCATCGTGCTTGGGCCAATTCCAATGTCGTCGAATTGTATCATGACATAAGCGGCCGGGATCGCATCATACCCTCCCTCTTGAAAACTATTTGTCCTCAAATCGGGCCATTTGCTCGTGAAAGATCTTTCAAGATCAGGAACCCCTTCGTTCATGAACCTGACAAAGTTGCTTTTTAAAACGTGAGAATCACAAATGATTCGAAAAGAAATAAGGTTATTTCCTTGCCTTCCCTCTTTAGAAGGGTACCATTTCAAATTGTCACCCACACAAGAATGAAACAAGTTAGTGACATTATAAATTATAAACACAAAATAACTTTTTGGTATCCTAATAAAAAATGGGGTGCATACACCAATGCTAGAATAAAAATTATAAGTTGGTCTTACCTTTTCAGAAAGAATCAAAAGTTTCATCGATAGCAACAAACCATATTCACAAAGCATTGGAAAGTTATAATCTTGGAAAACAAAATTCCATGGCTCAAATCCCTTGAACAATAATATAAAACAATAATCTTCGGGATCAAAAACAAAGTTTTCTCTTACCATTTCAATCTAACTCGAAAATTTCATGGTCGGTAAAATAGAAGGAGCATGAAGCAATTGTAAGCTATAATCATGCAAAACATGCTCGACTCCTTTAAACCATGATATAGAATAATCTCCTAGATCAAAGATTTGATCTTGACTTTGTGAGTTATCAGAATTCACATATTTTATTTTTATATTTAAAGACAAAACATCAAACAAGCAAAAATTGTTCACACATTTATTCACACAAAATTTAGAATGCTTGATTTCTCTATATGACGAACCAAAATAACAAACTCCAAGTTTGAACACATGATTTTGTTCACTCGTTCCAAAATGCAGGAAGAGTTTCTTTTTAACCAATAATTCACACATGCTAAACGAACAAGATTTAGGCATACACACGTTCAAATAACTAATCCTCTCAAATTTCATACAAACAGGCATGCACATACGTGATGATTTCACACAAAAATTTAAAGAATTCACATTACCATCACAATCAAACAGATTAAGCATTTTACATGAAAACTCTTTATCACACATGATCAAATTTTGCATACATTGATTTAATCTAACGTCATCATCAGACTTATCAACATAATACTCATCATAAGGAAAACTCTTCATGCCACTACTAGAAATGAAATCATCAACAACAATCAGAGAATGACAATTAACCAAACCAAAGAGAGGAGATCTTTCGAAAACTAAGTCACCGGTAATTTTATCAACAACATTCAAGTTGAATTGTTGTGATTCAATTGCTAAAGATTCCTTACATTGCTTATCTTTAAGCACTTTCGAATTAATGTCATTTTCGATCTTACCTTTCTCGATCAATTGAAATCGTCTCTCATCAGGAAGGTATTGAAGTTGGAATTTTTCAATTGAGTCTTTAGAGACCTGAAAAGAAGAAAATTCATAAGGCAAACTCGCATGTGGGTTAGTTAGGACATTCATCACTTTTGCTTGATCACTTTCTTCTTTTTCACTTTCTTTTTCAATCTCGTTTTTAAACTCTTTTTCTTTTTCCACATTCTCTTTTATTTTTGAAAACTCACTCTCACTCTTCATTTCACTTTCCTTTTCAATAATGACTCTCGTTCCATTCACACTTTCTTTTTCTACGACTCTCATTGCATTCACACTTTCTTTTGTTTCTTCAATCTCAATGAAACATTCATTTTTTATATGCTCTTTTGTTTCACTCTTTTTTTCCTCTTTTTCATCCTTAATCCCTTTTTCAAAGTTCTTTTCTTGCTCACACTCTTTTTCTTGCTCTTTTTGTTCAATTTATTTTTCTTTCAATTGCTCCACAGAGTTTTTCAATCTCAATTGATCTTCATACACTTGTTTTGGTGTTAAAGGAACCAACGTCATGTTCTTTCCAAGATGCTTTAACGTGTAAAGATTTGTGTAGCCATTGTGAATAACCCTTCAGTCGAACTACCATGGTCTTCCCAAAAGCAAGTGACCGGCATGTATTATCATTACGTCGCATAAGACTTCGTCATTGTACTTGCCGATTGAAAAGGCAACTAAAAATTGCTTGGTAACCTTTAACTTTCTACTATCGTTGAGCCATTGCATCTTGTATGGATGCGAATGCTCGGTTGTTGGCAAGCCTAACTTCTCCACAATGCTGCTTGCAACGTTTGTGCAGCTTCCACCATCGATGATCACACTACACACTTTGCCTTGAACATAGCATCGCGTGTGAAAGATATTCTCGTGTTGTTGTACGTTCTCTACACTTTGTAGGCTTAAAATTCGTTTGATGACAAGTATTTCACCATCAACAGTAATGTTTCTTACGGGACATACACCACCATCAGTAGCAACAATTCTTTCGACACTTCTGGACATGTTGTTTTAACCTCACCACAAACCTCACCAGTTCACTCTAAAAGAAAAGAATAGATGACACTCCACTCGTGTTTGCACTCAAGACTGGCTTTTTCAATCACCTTAACGATCTCACAACTCTTATGCCTTTTACCACTCGATTCTCCTCTCACAGTTTGTAGAAGACTCGTTTAGACTTAGAAGCAAGCTTAGGGTCAGCTTCAAAGGGTTACAAAGGATAAAAATTGATGTAGGTGTTAGGTGGGCTGAAAAGAAAAAATATGGGTTCTCAAGTGTGGCGAAATGGATTATTTTGGACAGAAATGAAATTTGATGATCGGGAAAAAAACAACTTTTTTTTTTAAATTCTGACTTTTTTTTTGTACTACTAATAAGCTGAATATATATTCTTTCTTTTTTCTTATACACGAAATTTTTTTCAAATTTTTTTTAAGAACTTACTCCGGGGCTGATATAAACGTCTATACTCCTCGATTTTGCTAGCTCTAATACCAAATGATACGATCTCGTCTCCGAGTTGCAGTGTTGCCCGATCGTAAAATAGAGAAGTGTCGTTCAATTTGGATTTGAGTGAATTCAGCTAAGTGTAGGCTAAAACAAAGATGGTTTTTAAGTAATTTAGATTAGTCTAAGTGAATATGTCGGTTAAACAAAGAAAAATAAGATAACTTTGAAAGGAGTAATTCGAATGGATGGAAAAAGCTTAAGGTCCAAGAAAGAACCAATACTATAAGGAGTATTGACCCGAATCTTATATTGACTTTTAAAGTGGAAAGGTTGATAGTTAAAAGGACCTTGACCCACTATCTATGAGGAGATAGGAACCAAAGGTATCGGGGTTGAATGTCACACTCAAAGAGTGATAAGTTCACAAAGAAAACAAGTTGGACGCCACTAGCGATGCTAGTTAAGTCAGCTTGAGTCTTAGAAGAACAATGAGAGTTGAATTAAACTCACAAAGATGTAAAAATTCATAAAAGTATCAAAAGTTTTGTTCCTAAAATAATGTCTTATTACAATCTATTTATAGGCACTATTATGACTATTTGTATGCCTATTTGTGGCCTTTCACCTTCAGCAATTAACTAAGGTTATTACAAGCATTAATTTTGTTTTAAACTCATGTAGGGAAGCCAATAGTTATGTCTCTTCACTTGATTTTGGTGTAGATGAAAAGGCATATTTCTTCACTTTATTGATGACTTAATGAATCCTTAATATGTTGATTGGTGTCCCTCCATCTCCCTTAAACTGAATGTTAAAAGACTTGTGCATCCATCTCTCTTTAATTGACACCATAACTAGCTTTGAGTACATGAAACCGATCAGACTTGAAGAGTCACTCTTGGTCCATTTGAATGACCACCATAATGAGTTTTGAGTGCTTCAATATCCACCAAAAATGTTCCTTTTTATGAACCAGCAATTAAGTGACCAAATGCACACTCCTTTATGCCAAAACTGAATAGCCATTTGAATGTGACAGCATTTGATTCTTCTTGGCAAACGAACAGCCCTATTGTAGCTTTAAAATATGTGACCAGCCTTTTGGACTTTCCTACAACAAATTATTGAACACACAATTAATTTATTTAAGAAAAATTAAACACACTATAACTTATGCATTAAAATGTAACAGCCAAATTAAATAACATACTTATATAAACAAACTCAAACATATTTAACAACTAAGATGCTTAAATGCATGGTTTAAAATGTAAACTAAATGAACAAATGAGTTTTTAATGATGCAAACTTAATTAACATAGGAGTTATGTAATGCATGTCATAATTTATGATGCAAACTTAACTAACATGAGAGTTACATAATGCATGACTTTATTAAATGCAGAACACATAGTGCATGTCACAATTAAAAGATGTAGATTAATAATGCAAGACATTAATTAAAAATACATATAATAAATAAGATATAATTAAAAACTATAGAATTAATTAAACTAAAATAACTAAAATGGATAAAACGTCCTTATTTTCCAGCAACCACATTAACAAACTGAAATTAAAGCTTCATTTTGCACTTGGGCCCATCGTGCTTGGGCCAATTCCAATGTCTTCGAATTGTATCATGACATGATGCGGTCGAGATCGCATTTCCCACAATTCAAGGCATATAAACCTCCGCCCCACATGACCAACATCGACCTATCTTACGAGGGTGGTTTAGAGTGTTAACAGCTACCGCACAGAACACTTGGTCATGCAAGCTTGTCGCGTGATGTAAAAATACGTGAATTTGGAATGGAATTCCCAAATAGAGGTGCTTTCCTTGTTGCACTGAAGTAGTATAGCTTCAAGAGCGAGGTGAACTATCACATCACAAAGTCTCGTTCAGAGAAATTTGAGAGAAAGTGTGCAACACGCAATTAGAGGTGCAAATGGAAAATCATGGCATCCTTATGGAAGAAAATCAGATTGTGGACGATAAAAAAATATTCTGGACCACATACTTGTGTTTGGCAAGTGCGCTGTGCGATCACTAAATTTTCAAACATAATGTTATGTGCCCCGAGTTTTCTTTTCTTTTTTTCAATTACGTAACGTTAATGCGAAAATTTGCAAGTGCAAGTTTGGATTATCTCATGCTAGACTCAGGCATGATTTCTGAAATTATTCTACCCATAGTGAAGGTCAGTCTCAGGATTCCTGTCCCGGTGTTAATTGCGAACATTCGTAACTAGCATGACTATATTCCATCGTACTAAAAAGCGTGGGTTACCAAACATAAGATTATGGATAAGTTGTACCACGATTGGTACAATTCATATAACTATATATGGCAATGGTGTTAGGTTTTGGATAACGACGTATCAGGATTCATAACTGATTTGGAAACACACCCAACATACTCTAGCGATCGTTTGGCCCCTGGGAAAAGAGTATTTCATTGGTATTTTTGGACCTTTGAGCAATGCAGAGAAGCTTTTCGGCACTGCAAGCCCTTGGTGCAAATTAATGGCACTTGACTGTATGGAAGATATCAACATCAGTTGTTGATTGTCGTTTCCCAGGACAGTAATCGTAGGATTCTACGAGTTGCATTTACAATAACTCCCAGGGAAAAGGCAGATGACTGGGATTTCTTCCCAAGCTGATTACGCCACCGCATTTGCCCATAGCCCAACATATGTGTCATATTGGATAGGGGAATCGAAATCTCGTTCACTATTAATTGATAGGGTAGCCTTTGGGACCGCACCCATCATAGGTACTACATATGACATGTTAGATCCAATTACCACTCAAAATAACATTTGGAAAGTGAGTGGGATCAATTTATTGACATGGTTATGAAGTTGTCACTATTTGCACAATCATGATATATCATATTTCGTACAAATTTGCATTTATCTGTATGCTTTTATGAATAGGATACGAGCTCGTCCAATATCATTTTAATGAAATGTTATACAACTTGGGTGCCATCAACAACTATAATATGGCGTACCTAGGAAACATACCTTTCGAACAGTGGACGCAGTCATATGATAAGGGTCTATGGTACGGGCACATGATGTCAAACTTAGCTAAGTTTATCAATTCCGTACTGAAGGGGATGCATCATTTGTCAATAACCTCAGTTGTGAAAGAAACATACTTTCCCCTGGCGGCCTTGTTTCCAAAGCAAGCGACATCGTATGTTGGACAAATAGTGGGTAGCTATACTTGGTGTAAGGATGTCATGAAAGAAATTAGACGAAATACAATGAGAGCAAACATTATGTACATAGTGTGTCACTCACATCAAAACTTGGAATTTTGATTCACGAAGCACACTAGGCTAAACTAGGACATGTTAGGGGCATCATATCGTATTGACCTAATGGGAGAGACTTGCTATTATGAGAGGTTCTAAGCACTTCGGTTCCCATGTGCACATGTAATTGCCGCATGTAGGAACCTACGAATTGAGTACGCGCCTAACATAAATGATGTGTACAGACTAGAACATATGTATAGTGTATAGAGTCCTGAATTCTCACCCATCCCAGATGAGAGTACATGGTCACCAGTGTCCAGCGTGTCGTACGAGTTGGTGTTGAACATGAACTTTCATCGCGTCCCAAAAGGTCGACCGAATTCCACTCGGGTACGAAACAATATGGATATTTGGGAAAGAAACAGTCAACAGAAGTTATAAAAGTAATGTAGAAACCCAAGGCATACGAAGTCAACATGTTCTGTGTTGAGGGGTACTTTAGGGCCTCAAGGTTGATAGCATTATAGTTAGAATCAAAAGATATATTGATTACAATGCTTCCATTATTCTGGTGTACCAATTTTTTATTTCTTCCTAAGTTACGTATAATTTACGTTAGAATGTAACAGAAAGAAATATGAGTTGCAATGTAAACTCATGGTTTCTTTATTATATACATTGCAACAGTTAAAAAAATACATCATCGGCATCGTTACGGAGAATATATACGACAGGACTGTGGATAATGATCACGAGAAGGATTTCTATGCACAACTATTGTTGCAGGCTCTTCAACTTGATCATCGCCACCATCATCATCTTCTTCGCCATACCCCAAATCCTCTTACTTATCTTCGTCTCCAATTTTGTCCTCATCTTCATCTTTGTCTCCACCTTCAGCTTCATCTTTGTCTTTACCTTCGCCTTCGTCTCCATCAACTTCCTTCGTGCTTAAGTATAGTGTCATTCAAGTCTCTCATCGTGTATCCTGCACACCTCCAGAAAATGGTTACGCCGATGACCCACCTTGATAAAACAATGATGCGGTGGATGTTAGGGAAACTATCGGTGTGTAAGTGTATGGTGTCACAAAACCCATAGACATCGGCATTGACACTGGCATTGATGATTGGATTAGTGGCGTCATCGGTGAAGGACTCTGTACTGGCATATAGGTTAAAATTTGCGACAACATCGATGCCGGGATATGGGTGTAGAATGCAAGGGACATCAATGCCCCGAAATATGTACCTTCGAGAGGGGTAGATCTAGGGACGTGAGATGGTGCATACTACAGTTGTGAGAAAAACACGGGGTTAGTAAAATGAATAGAAATAAGTAGAGTGAACTAACCTAGATATTGTGTAGACATAGGCAGCAGTCTCAGTTCAATTGGAGCTGATGAAGAACCCATCGTGCGACTGCATTCAGACCTATGCTGCTAGGGCGGTCGTCATTCCCTCTTTCAATGGAGTTTCCTACTTCTCGCCTTAACGATAGCAGATACGACTTGCTAGCGACTCTGAACCTTGACATATACTCTAAACAGGACGTCGTGTCTAATGAGAAAAACTTTCGCGGATGGGTAAGAATTTCATCCTACGATCCCAAGCGTTGATGTACTCGGCGTGAATGTCTCAGCAATTCTTGTTGTTTTTCCCCCCACTGGTCCACCTTGTGTAATTCATCCATGTTTCGCAGTGGTAGCAAAATTTGTTGCCTCCACCCAAACTGCCGAAACAGTCAATTTGATTCATACATTTCCATCGCACATACACTATCAACAACACTTTCACATCCCACATACTCCGATTGTCTAAAATTTTCAAGGAGACACATTCTATAATATCTGCTTTGGCGTACGACATCCATTCAAATTGCAATGCACAATTAACAATTTTTGTTATGTACAGAATTTTATTTTACAATTCATTGCATAATTATTATAGGTTGGAAAGAAAAAATAACAAACCTCAACTTCAAAGCGTTGGTCTAACAACAGCTTGATATCTTCAAGCTAGTCGGGTAGTCTCGCGTAACTCGACCCATGGTTCCACTTGTACAACCGATATGTTAGTTCAAACATATAATAAACAAACAATATTTACTATACAAACTAAATATTATCAAGTCATGATTTTCACCTTGTCGCAAATGGGAACATGTTTGGGTCGTTCACTCGGGGACATAGAAATGGTAATCGCCATCAGGCCCACGACTGCAGTAGGAGAAGACAACCCCCGATTGACATCTTATCCGATTGCATCGCCCGACATAACTTTTGAAACAGCATGGCCAAAGCGGCTGATCCCCAACTTAGTCATCAGTATCCTTAGAAGTCAGCTAGGTGTAGTAGCCACCTTACGTGCACCAAATTTTGAGATTTTTCAGGCATTAAAATGCCCTCGATTAACCTCAGGATAAATGCTTGAATGTATTATTCTTGAACAACGTTGATTGGGTACCGAAGAAGCACTTTTAAATTGGTTTCCAACCAATTCATCAATATCCGACCACCTTCAAACTTGTTTAGGACCTTCCCCAAAAATGTCGTACAAAAGTCCTCTTTACCAGAAATGAACGCAGACCCTGTGACGACTGGCCCATTCACCGGTAAACTTAGTTGTAAAGCTATGTCTTCCAGTGTGATTGTACACTCTCCACATGGAAGATGAAAAGTGTATGTCTTAGGCCTCCATCTTTCCACCAATGCGCTGATAAGTGTAGGATTGAGTTTGTAGCCCCAAGCACACGAGACGTATGCAAGAATCCCGCATCTTGCAAGTAACCACAAATTTCAGTGATTGGGCCCTTTGACAAATTATGTATAAACCCCTCCAAAACACGATCATCCACCTATT
Source organism: Gossypium anomalum (assembly GCA_025698475.1). Classification (NCBI taxonomy): domain Eukaryota; kingdom Viridiplantae; phylum Streptophyta; class Magnoliopsida; order Malvales; family Malvaceae; genus Gossypium; species Gossypium anomalum. The sequence continues at coordinate 52,253,126 of CM046968.1, read as the reverse complement.
TATATCGACAAAAAAATTAATTTGAAATATTTTAAAAAATAAAAACTTTAAATTTAACTTGATTGAAAATAACGAAATTTGAAATTTTGTCTTACCATTATTGCTTGGGCAGTGGAAATGTGATTGTCGTCCAAACGAATCAAAGAGGTTGTCATTCATGAATATTTAATCGAACCTTATAAAATACAAAATAATTAAAAAAAGTATTATTCTTAAACGAGCATATCGAAAAATTCATAATAGAACTTGCAAAAATGGAGACAATTTAGAGAGTTGAGAGTTTAGAAAAAATTAAGAGAATTGGATTTGAGTGAAATGGATGAAAAATTGGATGGTATTTATAGAAAAAAAAATGGACGTTAGCCTTGTTACCGTTGTCAACCAATGTTCAAAGAGCCGTTGGAGTTGACCGTTAGAGAAAAGAGCGTCTAGCTGGGCTCGCTTTCCTTTTCTCTCACCAAAATCAACCTATTTCCCTAATTTTTTTAAAAAAATGGCCTAAAACCCTAATTAAAAAAATCAGCATATTTCTTCAATTTAGCCAAATGTTTCATATTTAAACTAATAAAAAATAACTTAAAACACTTTTAAAAAATTTAAAAATAAAATTCAAAAACTATTGAACCAATTTGCTTTTTTACTCAAATAACCAATCATTACTCCTACGTAGAGGTGTTCATGGTCGGGTCGGGCCCATGCAAGATATATAGATCAAAAATTCAAGTTCAGGCTCAGCTCAACTCGAAAAGATGTGATTACTTTTTTGCCCAAACCCGGCCTAATTTAAAAAAGGTATACTCAGGTTTGACTCTGTCTGCCCATATTTGATTTTTTAATATTAGTTTTTATTTAAAAATAAAATTTTTTAAAATATAATACTCTGAATGCAATAAAAAAACACTAGAATAAAGATGTTCTAACACACTAAAAATACATTACAAAGTATTTATATTACAAAACACTATCATAAATATAATAAACGATTTATTATATTAAAAACACAAATAAATATAATATTTTATTATATTAAATATAAATTTTAAAATTATATATTTTGGGTTAGGTTATTTAGTTGGATAATTTTTTTTTTTTTAGGTTTTGGATAATGAATTTAATTTTATTGAGTTAATGATTTAATATAAAAATAAATAAATAAAATAATTATTTAACATATATAATTAATATAATATTTTTATAATATAATACATTCGGACAGGACCAGATCAAGTTTGGACAAAAAATCTTATTCAAAACCCAACCCATCTAAAAAACGGATCTTAAATTTTACTCAAGCCCATTTTTCAGATATTGTATTTTTATTCAAATTCTTTTATTTTTTAAATTGACTTTTGAACCTGGAAAAATAATCCAATCCATAAGCCATAAATAAAGTCATCAAACCTTAACCCGTCCAAAATTACCATCTAAATTCTAAAGTTGGTATATTATATAGAAGTGGAGAGGCGTAAACACGATTCTAAGCTTTGTATAGCATTACGTGACTTCATCATCATTATTAGTCAAAATTCAAAAACCCAAACTTCAAATATTTGGCCAACAAGAAGGAAAAGATATGTAAATGTATTTTATAAGCAGTGGACATCCATGTCCCATCCATCCCTAAATCAATAACTTCATATTCCTCTATTTATTTTTAATTATTTACGTGCTGAATTGTTTCGCATAAAACGATTTTCAAATTTAGTTTTATTAAAACTTTAAAAAAGAGAACAATTTTTTAAGCGAAAAGCGTTAATTTGAATTTAGTTAAATATTACTATATTATTGATAATTTTTTTAATTTTAAAAGAATTTTTTAACATCTTCGAACTAAGCTGAAGCCTAAAAGGTTGATTGCTTAAGAAAACAAAGTTAGGCACTTAGCATAATCAATTTAGACATTTTTTTTTATTTTTTATTTGTTATAATTATATTTAAATTAAGACATATCAATTGTAATTCACGTTATATAATTTTTCTTTTTTTTTTCTTTCATATCAATTTTTTTTTGTGTGTTTTAAATATTTTTAATATTAAATTTGTATTTTGCATACATATATATAATCCACCTATCAAACAATATATTATTAGTATTACCTATACTATTATTTAAACTCTTGATTGAGTAGGTGTCACGAGTCAACTGTACATCAATCTGATTAGAAAATTATGGAATGCCCTTCAATAGTTAAAATAAGTAATACTATTCGAGGGTATTTTAGTCTTTCACTTAAAACAATAAAAATATGCATATGATGGGATTCAAACACATGCCAATTACATCAACAAAACCTTTAATTTATCAATTAACAAACTTTATTTTGATATTTTTATATTGTTGCTACCTTAAGTTGCTTGATTGCTTAAAATGAAAACTGCAATGGATGTGTTACATTGCAATGACTACTACAGCTTGGTACTACCAAAACTATCCAAACAAAAAGCTCAAAGAACACCAATGTTTGTTTACGCAGTTCGGTTTGCCTATGTCTATAGAGCCTACCTTAATGAGTAAACAACAAGTGATTCACACTCTATCACTCTCCAAGTATTGAGATCTCACCCTTGTACCTAAAAACTAGAAAACTCACCTCTAAATCCTCCCCCTAAGAACTTGGGCAATAAACACTCAACAATGTTTACAATTCAATTTGCACTCTCTCACAAAAACAGTTCCCCGATGAACAAATTAGAATGCATTCAATAAGCTTTCATACATAACCTAAACAAGCTTCAAAACATATATCAATTATGGCTTGCTGACATTGAATCTATGTGAATAGAAAGTAACTCCTTGAAAATAGCTATAACAATCTCAATAATCAAAATACAAACAATTGAAGATATGTTCAACAAAACCAGCAACAATATCTCGATGAAATCTCCACATTCTAAGGACTTAATTGATTCATACGAATCCAATCCAATCTTCAAATGCCAAAGATTGCTTTCCATAGATGGACCAAAGTATCTTTAATAACATAACACAATGATAGGCCCAAAGATTTCCTTTATTAAATTGCCAAACCCAAAAGACAAGTATTTAAACTACCTTAGTGGCAGTCTAAAATTCGTACCAACAATCAAAATACTAAATTACATCTAAGTAAGTAGCAGATAAGTTAAAGTGTAACAAGGTAAACAACACCATAGCACAATATCATAGTTCCATATTAGTACCGCAATGCGACAACATCATAAATATCAGTATCAACAAATAAGTCATTATCTCAATTATACAAACCAAATCGAATAAGAGTTCAAAAGAAAAAGAATTCATGACCACAACAAGGTTTGATTCATCTTAGCATCTTCAACATCTTTTTGGAAACGTAAGCAATTTCATCAAACAACAAAAGGCCATATACTTCCCATATAACAATCATTGCACAATAACCAAAACACACTCAACATCAACATCGTCCTTATCTACTCGTATTTATACCTTACTCCCCCTTTTTGTTTAACAAACTTTCCAATCAGATTGCTAAAGATCTTTATTCTCTTGACAAGACTAAGGTAAAACAAATATTGAAGAATATGAGGATTAAAAAAATATCATCTAATCAAGAGTACAAGATCACTCGATTGAACAAGCAATTAAACAAGGTCCACTTGTTCTGTAGCTTCTTCCTTAGTGCAACCTCCCATTCCCTAATCTGTTGTGTGATCTTGAGCTCAGTATGCATCTTAGCAATCAAAAAATTATAAGATTTAATAGAGGATGTTAGATTATCAATCATTGTTTTGTTGAATCCTTCATCATTACTCGAAAGGCTAGTGAGAGTGGGCACTTCAATCTCTCTTGCAGTAAATGTTGCTTCATGGTCTGCTTGTTCTATCTGCATAGCACCCTCTTCACTTGCCTGTTCCATTGGCTCTGCACTAATATGCTTACCCTCTAGCTACTTAAGAAAAGACTTCAACTCAAGAACTGTCCTCCCACATCTTTCAACGATTTTCACAATTTTTGGATTTCGTAGAAATAATACTTGGAAAATCAAAGATAGAAATGGTAAGAGCTTTCTAGCGTGTACCTTCTCAGTATGACTTACCACTGAATCAAATACTAGTTGAGCCACATCAAACTCAATTATCTCCATTGCTTTTTTAATCAACATGGCTGCTTTAGAAGTTGTTGAATCCTTCTGTGTGTTTGGGACCCAATTTCTTGTTACAATAGGAAATAGGTCAGCATATACAGTGGACAATGAAGAAGCTCTAACTCTTCATTTTTCAAGCCAAGACTGGTAGATATTTTTGGTAATGGTAGCGACAATGGCATTTAAGGATTCATCCAGTTCAACCATGCTTCTACTGAAGCATTTAAGCACCCTCTATTACCTTAATCAGTTATATATATTATATATACTATTAATAAAACCCCTGACTGAGTTGGTGTCATGGGTGAATTGGGTCGAATCTCCCACCGTAATTAAAATAAGTTATAGTATTCGATGGTATTTTAGTCTTTTTATTTTAACATAAGCTAATAAAAATGAAACTATGCATATGGTGGGGCTTAAACCCATGCCAATTGTTGATAAGGTTTTACCACTCAACCAAACATTGATTTTGATAATTTTATATATTTTATTTTAATATGCATAATTTATTATCTTCATCAGTTGTATATCTATACTTACTATTTATTAAGCCCTCAACTGAGTTGGTGTCACCAACTCGGTTAGGAAATTATGGAAATACTCTTCCGTAATTAAAAAAGGTTACATTATTTGAGGTTATTTTAGTCTTTTCATTTTGACAAAAACCAATTAAAAACCATAAATATACTACTTAATCAAAGCTTCATTTTGATGTATTTTATACAATTTTGTTTTAATATGCATAATTAATATATTTTTTAATTTTAATATTCTACATATTTTATTGTTATTATAATTAATTAGTTTCAAACCATACATTTTATTTTTTAGTATATGTTACTTTAAATAGGCATCTATGTTTTAAATATGTGATTCCAATACGCATACGTGTATGATAGGAACTCTAGTATTAATAATGTATTTGATTGAGTTGGTGTAACAAATTAACTTAACACCGACTCAAGATTGATAAGAACATTATGATAAACAATTTCATCTATTTTTTTCATTTTAATAACATACATATTTCATGAGTTATTATTAATTAATTTCAAAATATAAGTTTCAAATTTATTGTATGTTATTTTAAACACACATTTATGCTCTAAATTTGTGGTTTTCACACGTATATGCATGTGATAGGATTTCTAGTTTGTTATAGAATAAATTAGAAATAATGTTATTTAGAAATTCTATGTATGTCGTTTATTAAGTTCTTAAACAGAGAATTTAACTTATTTTCAATTATATAAATTATAGTATTACATATTTAAATTGTATATAATATAAATAATAAAATATATAAAAATAAAATTAATGTATTATTTCTTAAAAAAATTCAAACAAAGTCTTTCTAATCATAAGAGCCAACCTCTACGATTATTTTTATGTACCAAACTCATTTTTTAAATCTAATATTTTATTTAAAAAATCTAATACAGTTAATCCTCTATATAATAGTCTCATTTGTCTATTAAGATTTTGTTTGTTTTGGAGTGGTGGTTGTTATATACCTATAGTAACATGCTGTTATAGAAAGATAATTATTATAAACCTACAATAGAATTCATATAGTGAATTTCTATTAAATAAAAACAATGAGAATTATATGAAAAAACTAAGTGAAAATCAAATCAACAAAATTAAAAGACACATAGTAGGTGCATGCATTATTATTTTTATGCATGTTTTATTTTACATTCTTTCACATGATTGATTATAAATTTCATCAATCTAACAAGTTCAACTAATCAATATGAGTTATCAAATTGAATTAATTAATTTATCATGAGTTATTAAATTCAAGTAATTCATTTATAAGCTTATGATGTTCTAAATTCATAGCAGAATATTTAATTAAAGAACTTAATAGTTTATTTAATTGATATCTTTAATTTCACTCATTAATTATTATTTTCATTTAATAAAATATGATCAATAGATTTTTTAATATGAAATTTAAACATTTTATTAAAATGATATTTTAGTTAAGATAATTTTATTTAATAAATTATATAAGTAATAGACTTGAAGTGAAATACCCATATATGCTAATTTTTAACCAAAATTATTGGATTAGGCCCTTTTTTTTTTAAATTTACCGAAATAGGCCGGTTTTAGAGAGAGTGTGTGAAAATGTATCAAGTTGGATGCGTTTTCAGCGGATTTTGCAGGAAAACGCTTCCAACTGGATGCACTTTCATGCTTAGTCAGCAAAGTGTGTCCAATTGGATGCGTTTTCCCTATTTTCTCGTCTCAGTCGATTTAGGGGTTTTAGGGTTTTTTTAGGTTCATTTTTTGGTTTTTATGGCTTTTTAAAGTTTTTTTTTAGATTTTTTAATTTTTTATATATTTTTAGGATTTTTTATAATTTTTTATATTTTTTCAAAAATATAAAATTTTAAAATTACCCTTGTAGTTTTTTTAAAATTTTGTTGAGAAAGATCAATTTGTTCATTTTCAAAAATAACAGGGACGAAAAGGATATTTACATCAATTTGTTATTCGAATTATAAAATTTAACTCGATTCAAACTTGATGCGATTTCCCGAGACTTGGAATGTTCAAAAAATTGCTTGAATGCGAAGGATTGTCTTGAATGGTTCAAACAAGGGTGGAGACATTGACCCTAAGCACTTGAATGCATTAAGGAACCGAAGTTATAATAGAACTCGACCCACTTAAACTTGACAGATACTCAAACCTTGGTATGCGAAGTCACCACACTCCAGGATGGTGGATCGGAGTGATAAGACAATTGGTGAACATCACAAACTCGTAACAAGTTTGATAAGTAGAAGTTCGGTTAAGAACCTTGGAAAGAATAATCTCACAAAATAAGTTTAATATTAAAAAAATGTTCTAAGTTGTTTACAAATGTCAAGCTTAACTATTTATAGGACCCTAAAATGACTAATGAAATTCGGCACTAATGGTGCTCATACACACCTTAATCATGCTCACACAAACATTAAATTTGGTTCATGTCTTCTGGATTGGTGCATGCTTTGGCCGAATAGACATGTCTTGTCCCTTGGTGCATTCATGTATACTTAGCTAAGAAACAATCTCTTTTTTCCATGAATGTTCAGCCTTTTAATTCCCTTAAGCCCCCCTTGGCCGAATGTTCCTTGCATGGGACTTGCACCATATTAAATGATGCTATAATAAGCATGTGGGTGCATGGGATAATGACAACTTCTAGAATCTTCCATTCCCACCATCCATGTATTTCCATTAATACCATGTATCCTTTTCCATTAAGGTATGCTTGAGAACATGCATCAGCATTGATGGTTGGATCTTGAAAATTCTAAAACTCTTTTTGTGCATGAATTCAATAATGAATGGTCATTCTAAGCCCATACGAATAGTCACCTACACCAAGTATAAATATGCATCAAACCTTGCACAAATCATTCCACAATTTCAGCTAAGACAAACACATCCTAAACTCTAGATTCGCACGCATAAATAAATAGATTTAGCACACCATGACCACACTCATACGCATAGAAACAAATGATACCCTCATGTATCAAATTAACACATGCATATATGTAACATTTACGAGGAATGACCCAAACATACTATCATAATCATATATATATATCTTAACATGTAACACATTAAATATAATGCAAGATAAAATCTGTGGATTAAATTAAAATACAACTTATTAAAATACGATGAAGTCCTTGAAATCGTTGGCCCAATAATCAATCAAGCCATGAGATTAAAATGCACTTGGGGCCCTCATGTTTGGGCCAATCTTGGCATCATTGAATTGTGACACTTTATACCCGACCTAGTTGTTGGATCCGAGTATAAAATGTAACATTTCGTTGTTGAAGCAATTCTCTTTTTCATTTTTATTTTGAAAAGGAAACGTACTGGTAAAATTATTTTATGAAACTTTCGGCAACATTTCTGTCTATTTTACGTAAAACTCCCTGCAAAATAATTTATATTTTCACAAAATATCCACATTCAAATTATCTCTCAAATCAATTCCCAGCACTACGATTTCTCAAAAGATATCAATAAACTAGATTTCTACACTTTACTGTTTTATCAAAACATTAGTTCAAAATACTAGCTAAGAAAACATAATGAAAATATTTAAATTTAGTTTACGACATAATATTATATATATAAGCCTAGGTACATGCCATTTACATCAACTATAAAGTAAACTCTTCACCAATATTGTTTGAACTGAACTTTGGTTCTTCGGATGTTGTTGGAACAATCTAACGAATATAACTACCTGCGCACAGAAAAATAGACAAACCGTGCACTAAGCAATTTTTATGCTTAGTGGTGCTAATATCAAATAAATCTTTACATAAGTAATGGACACAAATTAATTGATAGAAATAAACTAAAACATGATTATAAATATCATTAATAACATCACAATAAAAGAAAATTCTAATATTAATAAACTTTAATATTTTGATATTGACAAATCGAATAAAGAAAATAAGCTTTTTAGTTAAATTCAAAATCGCGTAATTAATTTAATTTCCACAATATGAAAATTCAAATAGATTCAAGTTTTGTTTTTGCTTTTCTTTCAATTTAGACCCCGTACTAAAGTTTAGACTCATAACCAAGTACACGAATCCGCCACCTGGGTTGTTTGGCAACGATGGCTATCAGGGTCTAGGAATTAGAACTGCCAATGACCCTCTAGGAATTGGGGCTAACAATAATAACAACTGACCAACTTGGCCTTTTCTCCCTAGACCCTCTAGGAATTGGGGAGATCTAAATTCTCTGACATAAAGACTCTATGACATGCCAACTATATCTGATTTAGTCTAACGTGGTGAAATGGGGTAAAAACTAAATTTCATGATCCATTTCAATTCTATTTTCATATAATTCTCATTTCAATTTTGTTTCATATTCAAATCACATATATCATCTAAAATCATAAAACTCAAATCCAAATCATAACCATGAATTTGCGAATTTAATCATATGAAAAATATAGTATTCATCTCGAAACATAATTTTATAAATATTATCTAAATCATTCGAACTCATCCAAAACTCATAAAAATAAAATAAAATAAAACCAATATAACTAGTCATAATAAATTAAATATTCTAAAGCTTTATGTAATGAAAATAAGATATTAGCACAAACTGAAGTTTTATTACTTTACACCTTTTCTTCGCCTTTCTCCTTCAAGTTGTTCACTTCGTTTTTAGCTACAATATGAGCAATTCAATAGGAAACAACATCATTTATACATTCTAAAATTAAAACTAATAAAAACAAACTTAAATATGCACAGTTAATCAAGTTAGCAACTTAAGTTTCCTAGTCTGAAATTTGCATATCTTTCGACTCGATTTTTCGTTTTCAATTCTGTCTTCACCAGAGTACTCACTGCTTCACAAGCTATCATTTAGCACCAATATTACACAAAGTGGCCAATGTTCTTTACTTCCCCTTTAATATGGCCAAATATACCAAATAAACTTTTCATCCATTTTTGTTTCTTTTTCACACTTCTAACAAGCTAGAACCCATCTTCTAATAATTTCCTATCCAAAAATATACCTATTTCACTTAAGTTTTCTAAGCTTCCATCAATGTCCTTTAATGGCAACTTCCAAAATACTTGATAAAATAAAAAACTATTGGTATATATATATATATATATATATATATATATAAAGCAAGCTTCAAAGATTCAAAATTTATAAAAAAAAATTTTGAAGAAAAACCATACCTTAAGCTTGAAATTGAAGGAAAATGATGAAAGGAGTTTTTTTTTTCCCAAACTTTCATGAGAAAGATGAGAAGGAACTTATCTTTCTCTCTTTTTATATATATTATAATATTTAATAAATTACTATTATTTTAAATTGTACAGGCCAAATTTTGGGCCCCAAACTAAAACAAAGCCCATTTACATCTAAACCTACCCAAACCCATTTACAACATTAACCCACTAACCTAACTAATCAACACCCACAACCCATCAGCTAGCCCAAAACACCAAACCCCAATTACAACCAACCCCCTAAAACCCAATAAACTAGCAGCCCAATACCCTTGGCCCAATTTTAACCTAGCCCAACAGACATCAGAAACCCTAGCTGAGCCTACCCCCCCCCCCAGCCACGCAACCCTAGCCTCCCCACTTGCATCGACCTTCGGCCACCACCCCACTGTCTCTCGCCACCACCACCCACCACCGCTCCACCGTCTGCACCTGCAAAATCAGAAGAGAAGTGACAGCAAACAAGTAGCAAAATCGGGCTATAAAAGTCCCAAAATTGTAAACAGAGAGGACTTTTTTTTTAAGATTTTTCAGAATACAAAAAAGGAGGATATTTCAATATATTCAAAAAAAAAAAACAGATTAGAAAAAACATAAGGAAATACAAAAACAACAACAATCCCACAACCAAAATACGGGCATCAACCAAGGTGATTTTCGGTTCGATTTTTATTTTCGTTTTTTAAGTTTTTCTCATTTATGCATATATTATAAACTAATAAAACAACACTTAAAAAATATAGAAAATTTTACAAAAAAAAAATAAAAAAATTTCATACCTTTCCGCCATCATGCGCGTGGCGCTGCTGTGCTTGCAGCGAGAGGCTCTAGTGGCCGTCCGATGATCAGCCCCACTGCGAGAGCTCCTCCTCTCCCCCTCTCTCTTTTCTTTCCTCTCCCCTTCTCTCTTTTTTTTTTCCTCTCATCTGTTACAAATGAAATTTTTTAAAAAAATTTGTCTTATATAGGGGACCAAAACGCACCGTTTTGGTCCCCCCCCAAAAATAAGTAAAACGACGCCGTTTTGGGACGCGGGTCGGGTCGACCCGACCCGCACCAGGTCAGGTCCGCGTGTTTTTTAAGGGAGGGGCTATTTGCGCAATTGGCCCCTCCGCTTTTCCAGTGATTTACAATTGAATATTTCGAGCTTTTAAATTCGCCTAAAAAATTCTATATCGTTTTCAATCTGGTCCCCCTGTATACGCACCGTTTTAAAGGCGTTGGAAAATTGCTCTTCTGGTCCTCATTGTTTTCATGCGTGTTCATATTGGTCCCTTATTTGTTTATTTCCTTTTTAAATTCACCCTGCAATTCTGTTTTTACTCCGATTTCGTCCTCTTTCGTTTATTTTCCTTTTTTTTTTCATATTATTAATATTATTATTATTATCACTTTATTTACATTATTATCTTTATTATTATTATTATTACATATTAGTATTATTTTTATTACTGTTATTTTATTAACATATAAATTATTTTTAAAGCATTATTATTTTAAGTGATTATTATTTCTAACTTTATTATCATTATTATTAAGGCATGTATATTATATAGGTATGTATATATATGTTTATATATATTTTATTATTATTTTTAATATTATTATTCTTAGTTGTTATTTATTTCTAATATGTATATATATATATTAGGTAAATGTTTTGACATTATATTATTATACATATATCATGTATAAACTTTAATACTTTTTACATATATTCTTAGGTATTATACGCATGTTTTAGTACTATAATTTATATATCCATGTTTTTACCATACTATGTATATATTATCCATATTTATATTAATACATGTATTTCTTTATACATATATGTATATATATACTTTTTATTAGTGTTATTTTTGTATATTGTATTATTCATTTCTATCCTCAGATATACTCTATATATTTATACAAATATGTTAGTAATAGTTATTATTATTTCAAATGTGTCTACTATATATTATTTTGTATATCTATGTATTTTATACGTTACATATATACACTTTAATGCTATGTTATGCATATTTTTTTACCATATATCATATACATACTTCTAACATTATTATTATACCTTTTGACTCTATATACATATACTTTCCATAAGCACATCTTTGTGTCATTAATAGTTAAGTATTTTTATTTCATAAATATTTTAAATATTATACGTAGTATATTTCCAATATTATTACTATAAATATATACATGGTCTTCTCGTATTTAATACTATTGCTATATTCAATATCGCAAAGCGTTACCATTGTCTTTAATATCATCATTCATGTCTCGATGCATTTCGTATTAATATCTTTTGTTTCTACCTATTTTTGTATATTAGTTCGTTGTTCATTATTTTAAAACGTTGATTCATGTCTTTATTTACTTCGAAAACCAAGGCAACGTATCGGTTCAAATACAATGTCATCGATTTCATCGCTATGTTGGGTGAATATCGGTCGACTCGTGTTAAAACGATATGTCCTTCTCAAAAATAAAAACTTAAAGATTTCTCGTCTTTTCAATGGGATCACGACTAAATTTTACATTAAACTCGTATTTTTGAAAATCAAGACAACACGTGTTTATGAGATACCAATTTTTGGGCGTCGCGAGGGTGCTAATACCTTCCTCGCGCGTAACCGACTCCCGAACCCTAATTTTTCTCTGGCTTTTAAACGTAGACCTAAATTTAGCCTTCCTTTTGTTTTAAAAATGAATCTAATAGGTGTCCGATCACGCCTAGGAAAAAGGATCGGTGGCGACTCCCGGTTTATTTTAAAACCAAATTTCAACTTCCAATTTTCTAATAAATCGCCACAATTAGCGACCCGAAGCCAAAATTTTTACGTCGCTACAGCTGGCGACTCCACTGGGGAACCAGTTTTGAGAGTCGAGTTGAATAAACAAATTTTGTCAAAAGTTTTCAAATTTCCTTGTTCAAAGTTAATATTTGGTCGTGATCCAAAATTCTCGTTTTCAAAAATTCATGCAATTGCATCATGTCGTAAATATTTCTTCTAACTTGTTATTTGTTTGTTTTTCAGTCTTTATGGTTTTAATTCCGGTTTAGTTTCTTTAAATAAAACGTAAAGGTTTATGAGTTTTCCCCACACACCGCAGTGCTTGCATTTGCATAACATGAGCTCTATATCCGGCTCCGTCCGTTTAAGTGAAAGTAAACGCTACGCCTTGTGAGTTAACTCGTCCCTCCGCACAAAGCTAGTGAATACTTTCGGGTTACATATGACTTATGCTTTCGTGAGTTAACTTGTCCCTCCGCATAGGCATAAGTAAATGTAATCCTCGAATTGAACTCGTGAGCTTGTGATGAGCTACGACCAGAGGCTTCGTGCTAGTTTTAGTAGACGATGGTACGAACAATTCGAGTACCTATCTAGAACCAAAACCCGCATATAATGAACCATACGAGCCATCCAATTATAGCCATACCAAACCTCTGTCCGCTTATAGCCACCAAAATAAGTACACGGGATAATGCCTTTTGCCTTTCATTTACACTATTTATGGGTTGAGTAGTTTAATTTGTTTCTCAAATTATATTTGTGTTGTGTTGCTAACCAAGTTTGTTTGTTTTTATTTTTATTATCATCATGCATCATAGGCATCACATTAGGAAGGTGTTGATTAAAGGATAGTTGCCAAAGAACGGGTTTCGATGGAGGAGTCAATTACACAAATAATCGAGAAGAATGCCGTGGTTCGAGACTGGTCTCTAAAAACTCGAGAGAGAAAGGGGACACCTAGTGGAAGGGAGTGTTGCCAATTTGCCCGAATATACAATCGTGAATGTCCGCCAAAATAACCTTGAGGATTTGGTGCGAGTTTGGAACCAATGGGATTCGGACACTAGGGGCATTTTCACCGAGAGGTATGGAGATATAGCTCACTTAATCACCATCCGTGTAGATGAGCAGTTGATTCAAGCCATGGTTCGATTACGGGATCCGCCTTATCGATGCTTTACATTCAATCAAGAGGACATGACTCAACCATAGAAGAGTATCTTTGCTTTACTCCGCATCGACAATGTGCAATTCGGTAAGATATACGTGAAGGAGCCTAAGCCATTGACCTTTAGGAAAAAATTAGTAAGACCCAGATGGACATGACTGATGCATGGGCGAGAAACAAATAAAAAGAAGAATGAAACCGTTTGCATTCCATGGTCCAAATTTCTCACGAGAGAATCGGTTCTGAGTCATCCTGGACATATTGAAGAGAGTTAATCTATTCGCCTTGGCCATTTACGGTTTGGTCATTTTCCCGAGAGTTCTCGGACATATTGAGGTCGCAGATGTTTGATTTCTTGAAAGGCTAAAACAAGGAGTCAACCTGTCCCGACTATCTTTAGCCGAGACATTCGTGTCCCCGAGTACTTGTCGAAGGGTAGGAAAGGGACGATTTATTGAGTGTGCACACCGCTTAACGTTTGGATTTTCAGTCATTTTTGGAAAGTAGAGCGCACTCCATTTCACATGTTTTCAAAACATTCGCCCGCTAGAAGCTTACCTCAAGAAAGAATGGCCGAGAGAAGTCATCGAGCAACATTGGGTATCGATCTTTCGAGAATCTTCGCGCGAGGATATAACGTGGAGAGCACCTGGATCCGTCCTTGATCCCGCTATACAAATGTGGAGGCCAAGATTGGGTACCTTTACTCGGGTTATGGGGAGGAGTTGGATACGCTCCGCTATTAGTCCAAAGGCAATTTTCTTCATGACAATTTATACCCTCAACCTGGAGGGTTGGTACAATTCGAGTTAAGCTTTGTGCGGTGAGGATATATGAAGAGAGTCCGAGATATTGCAAAGTCTTGGAAGGAAATTCATTTCATGGAATTAGCCTTGTATGCTGATACCCTTACCCAAGACTATGACCTATGGAGAAAGCAACGGGTAAGTAGTCAACAAATCTCATCAACAAATTGCACTTGCCTAATCCCTTTTTGGAGGAAATGCCATCCGAATTGGAAATAGCAAGACAAGAATTCGAGCGAGAAAAAGCTAAGATGTCTAGGGACCTCAGTACCCTTCAAGAAGAAAACTATCAGCTGAAGATTGAAGTTCAGGTTGAAAGGTCCAGAACTGAAAAAGTACAAAGGGAGGCCGAGGTCACGAGAAAAGACTTAAGGGACCTTCACTTGGAAAACAAGAAATTAAGAAACACTATAAAGAATAGTGGATTGGGCAAGTCGACAGCTGAGTGGAAGGAAGAAATTAGTAACATCAAGGGAGGAATGGAATTTTGGAAGGAAAAGCAAAGAAAGAAGAGGAAAAGGGCACATGCATACAATAGAGAGTTAAGAAGGAAGAATGCCGAGTATGAAATGGCAACTGCGGAATTTGCGAATAGTCAGTCTGAACATCGAGAATTAAAAAGGAGAGTACGAGATTTAGAAAATATGCTACAATCTCATCAACAACAATTAGATAACCTCCTGAAGGCTCTAGAAGAAAAGAATGATCAGTACGATCGGGACATGCACGCGTATGAAGGAACTCTCCAAGAAAGAGAAATGCAACTCAACTTCCTGATCAATGAAATTCGCCAAGCGGCTATGCAAGTTGTTCAATTATCAGATGAAGCCGAAGTTCTCAGTTGCCAATTCCCTCCGAGCCAAAGATCGAGTATATCAGAGTTTTTAGAGCAAGTGAAGAAACAAGGCAATGTGGCTAGGAAATTTGTGTAACTGTTGGAAAAAATGAAAACTTTTTGTAACGTACTCTTCTGATAAATGAAATGCCTACATATGGGGCTATCTTGAAATCAACACCAAATTCTTGCATATTTATTCATAACTAACATTTATGCATCATTTATTCTTTGGACATTCATTCATTCATCGCATGTACATATCACCATCCACCGGAACTAAAAGAGCCATATAATCCGCAGTTGCAAGACTTCAAGACTGGAATCACGACATTCATACAGAACGCGTCGACAAACTAAGGCAATGGAAGCTGAGTTCAACGAGAGAATCGAAAGGATGGAAAGGGCTCAAAAAGAATTACAAGAGCAATCAAGCAAATCGCAACAAGAGACGAGAGATCTAATGGTAAGATCTCGAGAGGATTCACTTGAGCAAAGAGATCAGATGGCCAAAATTATGGAGATGATGACAACTTTGGTCAAGGGAAAGGGACCCATGCAGAACCCCGATGTTATGGAACCTCAATCGAGAATTCACCACGATCGGGATCCACTCTATCCTCCTCGGGATTCACTCCACCACCCGCATATACGACACGAGAGAGGGTATGCTCAAGGAGAACCCACGGGCTTGGAACATCGACCTATGCCACCGCTCCACCCACTAATTTGGGGCAAGGAATATTCGCGTCGAACCCGGGGCGATCCTGCTGATCCCTAGTTCCGGATCTGGGCGACCCGCAGTAAGTAGCCAAATTGAAATTGGATAACCATGACGCGAAATATAGAGTGCGGAGGAAAGACTCAAAGCAATAGAGGGCACCGAGGTCTTCTCCGCCCTAGGTGCCAAGGAACTCGACCTCGTGCTGATCTAATTTTGCCTCCGGTTCAAGGCGCTGATTTTGAGAAGTATGATGGGACTAGGTGCCCAAAAGCACATCTCATCATGTTCAGTTTAAAATGATCTGTTACGTGAAACGATGATAAGTTACTTATACATTGCTTCCAAGACAGTCTAACTGGTTGACCCTCCGTTGGTACAACCAACTCAAAGCGAGGAAAAGATTAGATCCTGGAAGACTTGGCATCCGCATTCTCTGACGAGCAATATAAGCATGTATCGGACATGGTGCGGACCGGATGACCTTACAAATGATGGAGAAAAAGCCGTCGAGACTTTTAGGCAAGATGCGCGAGAGATGGAGAGACGTCTCACCCAAGTGGAACCCCACTAACAAAAAAACGGAGATAACCGTTCTCTTTTTCAACATCTTAAAGGCGCGTTTTATGACAAATTAGTGGGAAGTGCCACGAAGGAGTTTGCGAGATATTGTAATATCTGGTGAGCTCATAGAGAACGCTTTGTTAAGAGCGGTAGAATGGAAGGTTCGGAGGGTTCGAAGAGGGCGTACCTATGAAAAGAAGGAACCGAGAAACCCACATGGTCGGGATGGGAAACCGCTATGCCTCTAATTCATATCCTAACCAACCTCGACCCGACATTATACACCTTTAAATTTCCATTATCCTCCTCAAACCCCTTACTACCAAGCACTACCTCCTCTCCTACCCCATATACGCCATGAACAACCAAAGACACTGCCACCACTTTCTCACAAAACACTGCACCAGCTCAAAACCAACTCAGAAATGAGCCAAGACCAGCAAGGCCTAATCCCGAGAGACCGCAGTTTACTCCCATCCCTGTGTCGTATGGGGAATTGTACCCAAAAGTTTTGGAGAAACAACTGATCTCTCCCCATTACATGGCACCCTTAAACCTCCCTACCCGAAATGGTACGATCCAAATGCTAGTTGTGCATATCATGCCGGAATCAAGGGCATTCTACTGAGAACTGTCTTGCTTTCAAAAGGAGAGTTCAAGGGCTCATCGACGCGGGCATTTTGCGATTTGATGAATGCTGGCGATGCAGTGGGAATCCATTCCCAAACCACACCGAAGGTAATGTGAGCGCAGATGAGAGAGAGAAGATAAACGACGCGAAGTAAAAGATGGGTTTCACGAAGTAAGAACACCTCTGCGAGAGAATGCGGGAGGTGCTAGTTGAAAAAGGGTTGTTTTGTCCTTTTAACGGAGTATTCGAAGGAAGGGATGCAAAGAGTCACGCTTTTTGCGAGTTCCATGACGTCGAACCACGACATTCATCCCGTGATGAATTCGGAAGATTGTTACAAAGTATGATGGATAACAAGGAGATAGGGATTTTTTGTAAAGCCGAAGAGGCCGATAGTGGAGAAATATGTGCCTCTGACAATCAATCATCAGGTCCCCCTTATAGCGCTGATCGACCATTGGTGATTTACTATGACGCGAAGAGGGAGCCGGTGAAACCAAAGATGATCATTGAAATACCATCTCCTTTTCCTTACAAAAATGACAAGGCGGTACCTTGGAAATACGATGTCAACATCGTAACACCTGAAAGTGAAAAACCTGAAGCCGCAACTGGAAGCGTCGGGGAAGTGGGTCACTTCACCCGCAGTGGGAGATGCTATTCTAAAGAAATTGAACCGACAAAGAAAAGTAGCGATTTGAAGCAAAAAGGGAAAGCAGTGATGCACGAAGTTGAAGTCGAGCAAGAAATTCCACCCGTGCAAGAAACCAAAAAGCCTGTGAATGAGGAAGAAGCTCAAGAATTCTTGAAGTTTATCAAGCACAGTGAGTATAGTGTGGTGGAACAATTGAGTAAGCGACCAGTAGCGAATCTCGCTTTATCTCTCTTTGTTAAATTGAGAGCCACACCTAAAGCTTTATTGAAGGTGTTAAATCAAGCTTATGTGGCTAATAACATATCCGTTGAAAAGCTTGATAGGTGGGTAAACAATTTGAATGCGGACAATTTCATCTCTTTTAGTGATGATGAGATACCGCCAAACGGTAGAGGATCGGTGAAAGCGCTGCATATCACGACTCGCTGCAAGGGCTACATAATACCGAACGTGCTCATCGATAATGGGTCAGCATTAAATGTTATGCCATTGGCCACACTTTCCGAATACCGATGGATTTGTCCTACTTAAGGCCCCGCCATTCCACGATAAGGGCATTCGACGACGAGGCGTGAAGTTATGGGAAAGATTGAGATCCCTTTAGAAGTGGGCCCTTACATTTATGATGTTGAGTTCCAAGTCATGGACATTACGCCATCATATAACTGCCTTTTGGGGAGACCCTGGATCCATTCTGCTGGAGCGGTCCCGTCATCCCTCCACCAAAAAATAAAATTTATCATGGACGGCTGTCTGGTCACAGTCGAAGGAGAAGAAGATATTGTCGCATCTGTATCTGCTGATGCACCGTACTTGGAAGCGAACAAAGACGCAGTGGAGTGTTCCTTCCGGTCCCTTGAATTTGTGAATGCCACTTTCGTTGCTGAGGGAAACAGAATTCCAGTGCCGAAACTGTCAAGAAACACCAGAATGGGTGTTAAGTTGACCGTAGGAAGAGGAGCTCGAGCAAGAAGAGGTTTAGGCAGACATCTGCAAGGAATAGTTAGGGCTTTAAAGCCGGTGCACCACAAGGCCCGATACTGGTTTGGGGTTCCCACTGATATGCGTCAAAGGAGAAGACAAGATGGAAGAAAGATCGGGAAAGAAGGATTGCAAGAACTTTGGGCCGAGAACCAGAATGGGAGCCCATAGAATACCCTCCTTTGTCAAAAACATTTACGTCTGCGGGAATGATATACCCTGGACAAGACGATCCACGAAACATGCTGAGGATAATTGAAAGGGGTTTTCAGAATGTCAGCATAAATGTCATTGACAAAGGGGCTGGTACAAGTAAAGATGTCTCGAGGATACGCCCTTGCCCTCCTGGTTTCATGTTGAACAATTGGACTTCCGAGGAGCTTCTTGTAGTTTATAAGTCTTCAGAGTAATGCCAAACATTAACTTTCTATTATGTCTTTAGATATAATAGAATTCTTTTGTAAGAGCGTGCATTCGCTCTTTATCATTTAAATGAATATCAATGAAGATGCATTTTGTCACGATTTTTTCGCATTATCGCTAATTTCATAACCATTTTCTCATTTCATAGCCCATATTCACATTTGCCACATTCCATGCCATAACATTCCTTTGTTGATTCCAATACTTGGATACCCCTCTATAGCTTCCTTTTCCATTCAACTTTCAGGTGCTCAGATATCGATGACATGAACAAACCCGTTACGAGTCTTGAAATTGATTTTGAGAAGGCTGTTTGCTTAGGGGAATTTGAAGCCAAAGAAAATGCTGAAGATTACGTCTCGTCTCCTGAATTGTTAAGAATGGTGGAACAAGAGGATAAACAAATTTTGCCTCATGAAGAATCTGTGGAAACAATAAACTTGGGCACTGAAGAAAGGAAACAAGAAGTGAAGATTGGGACTTCTATTTCAGAGAGCACCAGGCATAATTTGATCGCTCTACTTCTCGAGTACAAAGATGTTTTCGCATGGTCATACCAGGACATGCCAGGGCTAGATGAAGATTTAGTGGTCCATAAGCTCCCGTTAAAGCCAGAATGCAAGCCCATCCAGTAAAAATTAAGACGACCCGAAATGCTGCTGAAAATAAAAGAGGAAGTCAAGAAGCAATTTGACGCTGGTTTCCTACAAGCCTCCAAATATCCAGAATGGGTGGCTAATATAGTCCCGGTACCAAAGAAAGACGGCAAGGTACGAATGTGTGTGGACTACCGTGACTTGAATCGAGCCAGCCCAAAGGATAATTTTCCCTTACCACATATTGACACGTTGGTAGACAATACAGCAAGACATTCATTGTTTTCTTTCATGGATGGATTCTCGGGGTATAATCAGATCAAGATGGCCCCTGAGGATATGGAGAAAACTACCTTCATAACAATGTGGGGAACGTTCTACTACAAGGTGATGCCATTCGGGTTAAAGAATGCTGGGGCAACATATCAGAGAGCTATGGTGACGTTATTCCATGACATGATGCATAAAGAAATAGAGGTCTATGTCGATGATATGATTGCTAAATCCCAAGGGGAAGAAGATCATATAGTGAACTTGAAGAAGTTGTTAGACAGTCCGAGAAAGTTCGATTAAAGCTCAATCCAGCTAAATGTACGTTCGGGGCTACCTCGGGGAAGTTGCTAGGCTTCATTGTCGATGAAAGAGGTATCGAGGTTGATCCGGATAAAATAAAGGCCATTCAAGAGTTGCCACCCCCGCGCACGCAAAAGGAAGTTAGAGGATTTTTAGGGAGATTGAACTATATCGCCCGATTTATTGCTCAACTTACCAACCAATGCGATCCAATTTTTCGGCTTCTGCGAAAACATAACCCGGGAGAATGGAATGAGGAATGCCAGATGGCCTTTGATAAGATAAAGCAATATTTGTCTAGTCCTCCAGTGCTAGTGCCGCCAACTCAGGGAAGACCGTTAATTTTGTATTTGACGGTGTTCGAAAATTCAATGGGTTGTGTATTAGGGCAACACGACGAGACGGGAAAGAAAGAAAAGGCGATCTACTACCTCAGTAAAAAGTTCACTGAATATGAGGCAAAGTATTCGTCCATTGAAAAATTTTGTTGCGCTCTAGTTTGGGTAGCTCGGAGACTCAGACAATACATGTTGTACCATACGACATGGCTAATTTCAAAGCTGGACCCGATAAAATACATGATGGAATCGCCGGCATTATCAGGAAGGATGGCCCGATGGCAGATTCTCCTTTCGGAATATGACATTGCCTATGTAAGTCAGAAGTCAATAAAAGGAAGCGCAATAGCCGACTTCCTAGCAACTCGAACGACAGAGGAATATGAGCCTTTAAGGTTTGATTTCCCAGACGAAGACTTAATGTGCATCACTGAAATGGAACCAGAGTCATCAAAAGAGAAGTCATGGAAGATGTGTTTTGATGGTGCGTCGAATGCTTTGGGGCATGGAATCGGAGCAATCCTGGTGTCACCAGAGGGGAATCACTATCCGTTTACTGCAAGGCTGAACTTCTTCTGTACCAATAATATTGCAGAATATGAGGCTTGTATCATGGGGCTTCGTGCAGCTATTGATCGAGACATCAAAATCCTAGAGGTGTACGGAGACTCAGCTCTAGTAATTTACCAAATCCGTGGAGAGTGGGAAGTAAGGGATCCAAAATTGATTAAGTACAGCGATTTAGTGGCTGAATTGATCAAAGAATTCAAAGAGGTAACTTTTCACTATTTCCCACGAGAAGAAAACCAACTTGCTGATGCCCTGGCCACTTTGGCTTCAATGTTCAAAGCAAGTAAAGAAGCAGAAATAATGCCCCTCAAAATGAGCATATACGAGGTCCTGCGCCATGATGTTGTAGCATTGAGAAGGAAGCAGATGGACGTCCATGGTTCCATGATATATTGGAATATGTCAAGAATCAAAGTTATCCCGAACAAGCGAATGAGAACGACAAAAGAACGATCAGAAGAATGGCAGCGGGATTTGTTCTTGATGGGGATATCTTGTACAAGAGAGGAAAAGATCAAATGCTCTTGAGATGTGTGGATGATGTTGAAGCCAAAAAAATACTTGAAGAGGTCCATGAGGGAATCTGCGGAACACATGCCAATGGTTTCAATATGGTCAGGAAGATCATGAGACTTGGTTATTATTGGCTGACAATGGAAAGTGACTGCATCAATTTTGCCAGAAAATGTCACAAATGCCAAATCTACGGTGATAAAATTCATGTGGCCCCTTCTCCTCTTCATGTCATGACCTCTCCGTGGCCTTTTGCTATGTGGGGCATGGACGTTATAGGGCCAATCTCTCCAAAGGCATCAAACGGACATCGATTCATCTTTGTGGTCATCGATTATTTCACAAAATGGATAGAAGCCGCTTCATTTGCCAATGTGACAAGGACTACAGTTTGCAGGTTTTTGAAAAAGGAGATCATTTGCCGGTATGGCTTACCTGAAAGAATTATTTCAGATAATGCCACGAATCTGAACAATAAGATGATGAAAGAAGTGTGCGAGCAGTTCCAAATAAAGCATCATAATTCTTCTCCTTATCGCCCAAAGATGAACGGGGCTGTTGAAGCAGCTAACAAGAACATTAAGAGGATCATCGGGAAAATGACTGAGACGTATAAAGATTGGCACGAGAAACTTCCATTTGCTTTGTTTGCATATCGCACATCTGTGCGAACATCTACGGGAGCAACTCCTTTCTCTCTGGTCTATGGAATGGAAGCTGTGCTACCTATCGAGGTTGAGATCCCCTCTCTGCGAGTCTTAATGGAATCAAAGTTAGAAGAAGCAGAATGGGTTCGAGCTCGATATGATCGATTGAACCTCATCAAGAAAAAAGCGTCTAAGGGCAATTTGTCACGGCGCGGATGTACGAGAAAAGGATGATTATGCGCCCATGACAAGAAGGTACGCGGCCAAGAGAATTCCATGAAGGAGAACTCGTCTTTGAGAAAGATTCTCCCAATATAAAAAGACTGCGAGGAAAATGGGCACCAAATTGGGAAGGACCATACGTTGTAAAGAAGGCATTCTCGGGAGGAGCTTTGATCCTTACCGAGATGGATGGCAAGGAGCTTCGAATCCAGTGAACTCGAGATCACGGTGAAGAAGTACTATGCTTGAAAAAATAAAGTCAAGATGAAAACCCGAAAAGGGCATCTTAAAAAAAAAAAAGGATCAGAGCGAAAACCCGAAAAGGGCGCTTTGATTAAACAAAAAAGATTAGGATGAAAACCTGAGAGGGCATTCTAATGAAGCAAACATTCGGCTTACAAGGCAAGGTGTTTTAAACCGTACGACAAACAGTGAGACTACAGTATTTGAAGCATCTCTGAAAGCTCAAAATCTTCTACGCGAGGAGCCAGACTCGAAAAGATTCCTGATTGAGGAACGTGGAAGAGTTCATGTGTTGAATATCTAGAGCATTTGTATCCGTTGAATATGATCCTTTCTTCCTTTTTGACATTTTTACTCTCATTGGTTAACTTCCTTTGTTTGCCACACTTGAAATAAATGAATACGGGATATCATTTTTGTCCCTACTTGACCTTTGTTTCATGCATCTTATTATGTGCTTATTTACATGATAAATGGTGAAATGACATGCTCTAAACAAAAGAAATGTTAAGCATTACTTGGATGAAAACTTGATAAGCACAAGAGCTTCAAGGCAAGAATGGAGTTCAACCAGAGGCAAAAGAGTGATATCCGAGAAACGTCAATTACTTGTAAAGCTTGAAAACGGGTACATGGCTTAAAAAGAAGTCGAGAGCCAAAGCAACGGACACAGATCATGAAAAGTCATGACCAAAAGGACAAGTGACAAACATGCTTAAGGAGCACTGCATAATCATGTAGGCATGAAAGCATTTAAGACAAACATGCGCATATCATGATAACAACATGCATAGTATATACAGGTACTCCAGCAGAGCAAGAAATCTGGAATGAGAGTCGCATTGAATCAAATGAAAAGACACCTGAGTTCTACCAAAGTACAGGTTTTGGTTTTGATGTTTTAATTCATGTTTTTCAAGAAAATCAACTCATATTGCGAGAGGTGAGTTGAGCCTCAAGAGACGTTGAGGTAATTCCAATTTATGTTTCAAAAAAATCAACTCATATTGCGAGAGGTGAGTTGAGCCTCGGGGCACGCTGAGGTATTTTCAATTTCTTTTTTTTTAATTCCTGTTTTCAGTTTATGTTTTTCAAAATTCAACTCATATTGCGAGAGGTGAGTTGAGCCTCAAGACATGTTGAGGTAATTTCAATTTCTGTCTTTCAAAAAATCAACTCATATTGTGAGAGGTGAGTTAAGCCTCAAGACACGTTGAGGTAATTTCAATTTCTGTCTTTCAAAAATCAGCTCATATTGCGAGAGGTGAGTTGAGCCTCAAGACACGTTGAGGTAATTTCAGTTTATGTCTTTCAAAGAGTCAACTCATATTGCCAGAGGTGAGTTGAGCCTCAGGGCAAGCTGAGGTATGTTAAATTTCTATTTTCAATTCCTGTTTTTTAATTCATGTTTTCAAAAATCAACTCATATTGCGAGAGGTGAGTTGAACCTTGGGTCACATGCCGAGGTATGTTCAAATTCTATTTTCAATTTTTGTTTCTAATGTCTGTTTTTTTTAGAGAGTCAATTCATATTGCGAGAAATGAGTTGAGCTCAGGATCACATATCAGGTAAAGAATAAAGATTTGAGCTGATTGAAGACATCAGATTTGGTCTCCCTAAAGTTGCAGTAAAGCAGGTCAAAGTTGCAAGTCTTGTTCCCTGAAGTTGCAGTGGAGCTGATCGAGGATGTCAAATCTTGCCTTTCTGAAGTCGCAGAAAGAAAGACCACAAACCTTATCTCATCAAGCGATAGAAGAGCGATTGAAGTTGTAGATCTCACTTTTCAGAAGTTATAAGTGAAGCAGATCGAAGCAACAAAATCTCATATCCTTGAAGTGGCATTGGAGTAGATTGAAGTTACAAGCCATACCAGAAGATATAGTGGATTGAACCAAAGCTACAAGATGCAATAAGATGGAAAGAAACTGCTTGAACAAGAAGAGCGACAATGAAGTCAGGACTTAGCAAGACAAGGCAAAATTGGCCTTTCTTTATGTCTTTGCTCTATTCCCGTTACACGACAATGAGCAAAGAGGGGCAGCTGTACAGGCCAAATTTTGGGCCCCAAACTAAAACAAAGCCCATTTACATCTAAACCTACCCAAACCCATTTACAACATTAACCCACTAACCTAACTAATCAACACCCACAACCCATCAGCTAGCCCAAAACACCAAACCCCAATTACAACCAACCCCCTAAAACCCAATAAACTAGCAGCCCAATACCCTTGGCCCAATTTTAACCTAGCCCAACAGACATCAGAAACCCTAGCTGAGCCTACCCCTACCCCAGCGCCGCAACCCTAGCCTCCCCACTTGCATCTGACCTTCGGCCAACCACCCCACCTGTCTCTGCCACCACCCACCACCTGCTCCACCGTCTGCACCTGCAAAATCAGAAGAGAAGTGACAGCAAACAAGTAGCAAAATCGGGCTATAAAAGTCCCAAAATTGTAAACAGAGAGGACTTTTTTTTTAAGATTTTTCAGAATACAAAAAAGGAGGATATTTCAATATATTCAAAAAAAAAAACAGATTAGAAAAAACATAAGGAAATACAAAAACAACAACAATCCCACAACCAAAATACAGGCATCAAGCAAGGTGATTTTCAGTTCGATTTTTATTTTCGTTTTTTAAGTTTTTCTCATTTATGCATATATTATAAACTAATAAAACAACACTTAAAAAATATAGAAAATTTTACAAAAAAAAATAATAAAAAAATTTCATACCTTTTCCTGGCCACCAAGATGCGCGCGGTGTGCACGCAACAACGTGAG
This sequence comes from Gossypium anomalum, assembly GCA_025698475.1. Classification (NCBI taxonomy): domain Eukaryota; kingdom Viridiplantae; phylum Streptophyta; class Magnoliopsida; order Malvales; family Malvaceae; genus Gossypium; species Gossypium anomalum. Next base: position 52,227,139 of record CM046968.1, on the reverse strand, counting down.
AGGCTCCTGGCCGCCGTCCGTGACCCATCCTGCCGAGCTCCCTCCTCTCCCCTCTCTCTTTTCTTTCCTCTCCCCTTCTCTCTTTTTTTTTCCTCTCATCTGTTACAAATGAAATTTTTTAAAAAAATTTGTCTTATATAGGGGACCAAAACGCACCGTTTTGGTCCCCCCCCAAAAATAAGTAAAACGACGCCGTTTTGGGACGCGGGTCGGGTCGACCCGACCCGCACCAGGTCAGGTCCGCGTGTTTTTTAAGGGAGGGGCTATTTGCGCAATTGGCCCCTCCGCTTTTCCAGTGATTTACAATTGAATATTTCAGGCTTTTAAATTCTGCCCTAAAATTCTATATCGTTTTCAATCTGGTCCCCCTGTATGCGCACCGTTTTAAAGGCGTTGGAAAATTGCTCTTCTGGTCCTCATTGTTTTCATGCGTGTTCATATTGGTCCCTTATTTGTTTATTTCCTTTTTAAATTCACCCTGCAATTCTGTTTTTACTCCGATTTCGTCCTCTTTCGTTTATTTTCCTTTTTTTTTTCATATTATTAATATTATTATTATTATCACTTTATTTCTGTTATTATCTTTATTATTATTATTATTACATATTAGTATTATTTTTATTACTGTTATTTTATTAACATATAAATTATTTTTAAAGCATTATTATTTTAAGTGATTATTATTTCTAACTTTATTATCATTATTATTAAGGCATGTATATTATATAGGTATGTATATATATGTTTATATATATTTTATTATTATTTTTAATATTATTATTCTTAGTTGTTATTTATTTCTAATATGTATATATATATATTAGGTAAATGTTTTGACATTATATTATTATACATATATCATGTATAAACTTTAATACTTTTTTACATATATTCTTAGGTATTATACGCATGTTTTAGTACTATAATTTATATATCCATGTTTTTACCATACTATGTATATATTATCCATATTTATATTAATACATGTATTTCTTTATACGCATATGTATATATATGCTTTTTATTAGTGTTATTTTTGTATATTGTATTATTCATTTCTATCCCTGTATATACTCTATATATTTATACAAATATGTTAGTAATAGTTATTATTATTTCAAATGTGTCTACTATATATTATTTTGTATATCTATGTATTTTATACGTTACATATACACTTTTAATGCTATGTTATGCATATTTTTTTACCATATATCATATACATACTTCTAACATTATTATTATACCTTTTGACTCTATATACATATACTTTCCATAAGCACATACTGTGTCATTAATAGTTAAGTATTTTTATTTCATAAATATTTTAAATATTATACGTAGTATATTTCCAATATTATTACTATAAATATATACATGGTCTTCTCGTATTTAATACTATTGCTATATTCAATATCGCAAGGCGTTACCATTGTCTTTAATATCATCATTCATGTCTCGATGCATTTCGTATTAATATCTTTTGTTTCTCGCCTATTTTTGTATATTAGTTCGTTGTTCATTATTTTAAAACGTTGATTCATGTCTTTATTTACTTCGAAAACCAAGGCAACTTATCGGTTCAAATACAATGTCATCGATTTCATCGCTATGTTGGGTGAATATCGGTCGACTCGTGTTAAAACGATATGTCCTTCTCAAAAATAAAAACTTAAAGATTTCTCGTCTTTTCAATGGGATCACGACTAAATTTTACATTAAACTCGTATTTTTGAAAATCAAGACAACGCGTGTTTATGAGATACCAATTTTTGGGCGTCGCGAGGGTGCTAATACCTTCCTCGCGCGTAACCGACTCCCGAACCCTAATTTTTCTCTGGCTTTTAAATGTAGACCTAAATTTAGCCTTCCTTTTGTTTTAAAAATGAATCTAATAGGTGTCCGATCACGCCTAGGAAAAAGGATCGGTGGCGACTCCCGGTTTATTTTAAAACCAAATTTCAACTTCCAATTTTCTAATAAATCGCCACAATTAGCGACCCGAAGCCAAAATTTTTACGTCGCTACATAAATAAAATGTTAAATAATAATTATTTAATGAAGATATCATTTAAAACCATCATGAAACTTTTGATTTTTTTTAAGTAATGGTAAAATTACCATTAAGTCCTTTCCATCAAAATAAAATAGGATAATTGCACTTTAGTCTCTATACTTTTCTAACTTATTCAATTTAATCTTTGAACGCGATACCGGATGTTTAACTTAACCACGTACTTTTACTAATAATCTTCTGTGTTTTCATGTCTAACGATTTTCTCTAAAAAGATCACAATTTCTTATAATACTATTTATTTATAGATCACTTATTCAAAGACATCTACCATAAATATTCTTCTTCTCTTTTGTTTTTTTAAAGTCAGAACTCAAAACTTGAATTACTTATTCGATTAACTCGAATAACTCAAAATTCAATTTTTTTCAAATCAAATCAAGTTTTGGTCACCCCTAGAGGAATGGGTAAATATGTTAAAAAAACGTGCATGTTTTTTAAAATATTATCATGAGATTCCTGAGATATCTTAGCAATTTCGGGGTGGGGGCAATTTTAAGGAGGGTTGACAATGCGAGAGTTTGGGACCCAGAATTTTTGTCCAACTGGACACGCTTTGCTGACTCAACAAGAAAGCGTGTTCAACTGGTAGCGTTTTCTTGCAAAATTCGTTGAGTTTTCTTACACTTTCTCCAAAATCGACCTATTCTGGTAAATTTTGAAAACATCAGCCTAATCCGATAATTTTGGTTTAAAATCAGCATTTATGGGTAATTCACCATTTTCTTAGTTTGTGCTTTGAACAATGTGAGGTTGTGTTAATATCATTTTCGTTCTATGTGGTGATTAGTAATTTCATGGTTCTTAATTAGGCGAAGGGTGTGAAAATCGAATTTCTCCAACAGAGTAATTCTCTTTTTAGACGCTATTTTTGAGTAGTAAGTACACGAACCTCAGTTTAGGAATTGATTTTGCTAAGTTGTGTAGTTGAATTCAAGTTTCAGTTTTAGTTTGGGGTTAATTCGTGTTTGTTAATCAATGTGTTTTGGTGCCGTATGTAAGATTCAGAGTGCATTATTGTGTAGTCAATCAGAAATAACATCAGGTGTGTGAAACTAACCCGAAACCTCAATTGAAACTTGGAATAACCCAAAATAGGGGTTATTCTTTAAACTGCTTTGCGCCACACAACCATGTGGGTCACACTGCCATGTGGTAGGCCGTGTGAGTCACATGACCATATAATAGGTCGTATGGTAGGTTTTATGGGTCACACGACTGTGTGGTAGGCCGTGTGGCAAACCGTATGGGCCTTTTGGGGCTAATTTAAAGGCTCGATTAGGGGTCGATTAAGGGAATATAAAGTTGGATCCGTGGACATTTTTTAGTATTATAAAAACATAAAGTTATGTACTTTACACATGAGTATACTTAGGAAACATGTTAGGTAAGTTTCGTTTTATATAAGTTATGTGATCTGTTATGCTTATATGTTTAGGTATGCATGACATACAACTTATGAGATATGTATGTATGTTATCATGATTATGCATATGTATTGGGGTGAGTTTTGAGATGTTGGAAGAAGTGTATGGCAGTTTTACTGAAATTTTGGCAGTTAAACTGCAATATACGTTTGGCAGTTAAACTGCAATATATGTTTGGCAGCTCAGCTGCACCATTATGAGTGACATACCACCATGACTCGGTGTGGTTGGATGGATGGACTCATGTAGTCTTATTTGGTGTGATTGGTTAGACAGAGTTGGTGTGTAGCGGATAGAGGTAGGATTTTGTTCTGATATGATATAACATTTTGATATGATATATGTTTCTGGAAATATGACATTCTAATTTGATATATGTGTTTGGTAATGTGACATTCTGATATGATATTCGCATATGTGAACATTATAAGTAAAATTATGTGTTGGTATTTACATTTGTGTATGTTATAACAAAATTTTGTTTTGTAGGCCGAGTCACACACCAAGCTTTTAGCTCACTCGTTTGCTTAATTCATTTCAGGTGAACTTCAGACTTATGACCAGATGGCGTGTAGGAGCTCGGATTGTTTTCTCGATTAATTGAATATGGTGATTTACGTTATTAATTTTTCTAGACTTTTAGGACTATAATCCATTTTTGGGTTTTGTTTTGGTTTTTTGTCGATATTTGATATTTTCAAACGTAAAAACTAAGAAAAATCGCACGGGTTAGCAAATTAAAATTCAGATTTCAAAACTGAAACTTTGGAAGTTTTCTGCTGCAAAATTAAGTATCAAACTAAATATTTTTCTGTAAAAAGACTAAGTTCTGCGCATGAGCTTTTCTAAATAACAATGTAAGAGTTTTTCTAAAATTAATATTTTCAAATCACGAAACTACTTAAGTTAGAGTGCAATTTTTAAAAGTTTCCACTATTTTTATAAGTAAAATGTTTAAGAGATTTTGTTGTGAAATAGGTGTTCTCAAACTTAAGATTTCTTTGAAATTTAGACGAGCTTAGCTAAATTAAGATTTCATATCAAATGAGTCAATGTAACTCCTCCAGATTCGACCATAACGTCTAGGCCAAATTCGAGGGTGTTATAAATGTACTTCATAACTATGGTTATTGCTATTGTAAGTGAAAAGAAGTTATAGAAAGTTAAAATAAAATATAAAAAATTGGCTCTATTAGAAACTTAGATGTTATAGCAAAATGCTAACATAAAGAGACTTGGATATATTTTTATTTAAAAATTAAAAGATAGTGTATAAATTTAACAAAACTATAAATAATGCCAATAAATAAGTTGTTATGAAAAGAAAAAGGTTAGAAGTTTGGTAAGAACTTATATGAAAATTATATGAAAAAGATAGATAAGTATTCTAAATCTACAATAGAATTCGTATAGTGAATTTCTATTGAATAAAGACAATGAGAAATATATAAAAAAAAAAGTGAAAATCAAATCAACAAAATTAAAAGACGCATCATAGATTCATGCATTATTATTTTTATGCATATTTTATTTTACATTCTTTCACATGATTAATTATAAAATTCATCAATGTAACAAGTTCAATTAATCAGTATGAGATATCAAATTGAATTAATTAATTTATCATGAGTTATTAAATTCAAGTAATTCATTTATAAGTTTATGATGTTCTAAATTTATAGTAAAATATTTAATTAGAGAACTTAATAATTTATTTAATTGATATCTTGAATTCCACTCATTAAAGATTATTTTCATTTAATAAAGTATAACTAATAGATTTTTTAATGTGAAATTTAAAAATTTTATTAAAATGATATTTTAATTAAGATCACTTTTATTTAACAAATTATAAGTAATAGGCTTGGGTGTAATACCCATATATGTTGATTTTTAACCAAAATTATTGGATTAGGCCAGATTTTTTGAACTTTATCGGAATAGACCAATTTTGGAGAGACTATGTGAAAACGCGTCCAGTTGGACGAGTTTTCAGTAAATTTTACAGGAAAATGCTTCCAGCTGGACTTGTTTTCCCTATTTTCTCTCCTCGACTGATTTAGGGGTTTTTAGGGTTTTCTTAGAGTTTTTGTTTATGGCTTTTAGGGTTTTTGTTTTAGGTTTCTTTTAGATTTTAAATTTTTAACTTTTTTTATATACTCTTTAAGATTTTTTATAATTTCTATATTTGTTAAAAAATATAAATTTTGGAATTTTTAAAATTACCCATGTAATTTTTTAAAAAATTTTTGTTGAGAGAGATCAATTTATTCATTTTTAATATTGATAGGGACCAAAAGAGTATTTAAACTAATCTGCTATTTGAATTATTCGAATTGTAAAATTCAACTCGAAACTCGAATAACTTGAATTTTGATTTTTTTTCGATTTTTTTCGAATCAAATCAAGTTTTGCTCACCCCTAAAGGAATGAGTGAATATGCTAAAAAAAGTGCATATTTATGAAAATATTATCTTAGGATTCACGGGATATCTGACCAATTCTAGAGTGAGGGGCAATTTTGAGGGGGTTTGACAATGGGAGAGTTTGGGACCCGAAATTTCGTCTAACTGGACGCGCTTTGCTGACTTAGCAAGAAAGTGTATTCAGTTGGAAGCCTTTTCCTGCAAAATCCACTAAAAACGCGTTCAGCTGGGCGTGTTTTCACATACTCTCTCCAAAATCAGGCTATTCTGGTTAATTTTGTAAAAATCGACCTAATATGGAAATTTTGTTTAAAAATCAACATATATGGATAATTCACCCATAGGCTTGTTTATATAAAATAACTATAATTTTACTTAAAATTTTAGGCAATATGTTATTATAAAGAATTAATTTAATAAAGAATGTACTTCATAACTATGTTTGTTAGTGTTGTAAGTGAAAAGATGTTATAAAAAGCTAAAATAAAATATAAAAGAATCGGTTCTAATAAAAACTTAGATGTTATAGCAAAATGCTGACATAGAAAGACCTGAATATATTTTTATTTAAAAATTAAAAGATAGTGTATAAATTTAACAAAACTATAAATAATTCCAATAAATAAATAAGTTGTAAGGTTAGAGTTTTGATAAGAACATTAATAAGTATTGGTGGTAAGTTGTAATAAATCACTTTCTCCACACCACATCCAATTAATGTCATTGATATCTACATTTCTTTTTGAAAGGTATTTTCAGTGAAAGTTATTAAAAGTAAGTTAACTTTATAAAGTTAAATTTCTTTTTGAGTAAATTGTGTTTAAATTTAGGCCGTTTTACCCAAAAATACCTATTTTTAAATTTAATTATGAAAATGGGCCCTTTTTTTGGTTATTTATCGAACTAGGCCATTTTCCCTGAAAACGCATCCACGTCAGCGCGTTTTCAGAGTACGTGTCAGGAAAAAGCTTCCCTGGGGGAGCGTTTTTGTCCATGTTAGCAGAAAATACTTCCTAGAGGGTGCGCTTTGATGACATGGACGAAAATGCTCCCCTAGGGAAGCATTTTCCCTTTTTACGTTAGGGTTTTAAGGGTTTTTATGGTTAGGGTTTTTTTATAATTTAGGGTTTAGGGTTTTTTTATGTTTCAGGGATAAGGTTTTTAGGGTTTAGTGTTAAGGTTTATAAAAAAAATTAATTGATTTGGGGTTTAAATTAACTATTAATTTTAAATACTAAATACTAAATTAGAGTTTAAGGTATTAGAGTTAATTGATTAAATTAGGATTTAGGGTTTAGAGTTTAGGGTTAATTGATGCATAATCGTTTAAACATACTATTTTAATATTTTATTTCTTATAATATTTTAGTAAAAAACCCTTAAATAACTTTTAACGTGTAAACAACAACTTGGTAATTCGATTACTTCAGCATTTAGGTTTTTTTCCCTTATCAATGGCTTAGATCATTTTATTTTTAATCCACCGGATAAGTTTTTTTTACCTTGTAACATGCTCATTTCTGATTTTTTTTAATTATTGATTTCCAAAATATACCTACTGGCGCTATGCTAAGTTTAGGGTTTTGAAAAAAAATAATTAAATTAAGGTTTAGGGTTTTAGGGTTAATTTATTAAATTAAATATTAATTTTAAATTCTAAATACTAAATTAGAGTTTAGGGTTTTAAGGTTAATTGATTAAATTAGGGTTTAAGATTTAAGGTTTAGGGTTTAGGGTTCTGAAAAAAGCTCCCATGTGGACGCTCTTTTGCTACAGTAGTTCACAGAGAAATAATTCTGAGTAGACATTTCTGAACAAATAATGTCGAAAACGCTTCAACCAAGATGCACTATCGGTAAAATTTCTGAAAAAAGCTCCCACGTGGATGCTCTTTTGCTACAGTAGTTTGCAGAAAAATAATTCTAAGTAGACGTTTCTGAACAAATAGTGTCGAAAACGCTTCAACCAGGATGCGCCGTCGGCAAAAGTTCTGAAAAAAGCTCCCACGTGAACGCTCTTTTGCTACAGTAGTTCGCAAAAAAATGAGCCTACAAATGAGCCAAATTTTATTCTTAGGTTACATAACTTACAAAAAAAAAAAAAAAAAAGAGAGGCTAAGAAGAAAAGAAATTGAAGATGAGTGAATGTATTAGTGATGTTATTTACTATGATGGTGAGGTCTGTAACACAGAAAATAGTGTTGTTTTTTTATCGGAGAACACAGCGAGACTGGTTTTTAACCAGAACATAGATTTGACAGAACTTCGTAAAAGAATTAGGCGTAAATCTTTAGAACAATGCCAATGAAATTTTTATCTATTAAGTATCGATTTTGTGCATCAGTTGATCCTGTGACGTATGACTCATTCGACATTAAAGGCGCTCATAGCTTGGAGGCAATGGTGCAGACTCATCTCGCTAATGGATCACCCTATGTTGAGTTATATGTACAATTTTCATCGCCAAATGATGCATTTGCAGCTTCAACATTTAATGCCGGTCGAGAGGACCCCTGCCCGACACTCCGTTAGTGGATGGCAAAACACGAAACTACCCGTGTTTAGTAGCAGTATGGAATACCCAACCCCTGCACGACACTCCATTAGTGGATTGGACATGCACCTTAGTGGGTCGATGTTTGATGCTGAAAATACGTACTGAGGAATAACATAAACTTCTAGTGGTTGACAATCCACATCTGATTGGAGACATTGTGAAAGGTCCACAAGAAGGGATAATGTACTCCCTACGACGTCCACCGACGAGGGGACCTCGTTCGCTGCAGATGATAGTGGGTCAGATGATGAGTCTGATGTGGATCTACCTCGAGAGCCCGGGCCCTATGGTGCAGAAATTGCACTATTTTCTGAACCGGAGCCTGTTCCAACCGTACCTGAAGATGTTGAAGGAGGTTCAGATGAAGAAGAAGAAGAAGATCCACGATTTAGAGCGTACTCACCTCTAGCTCACATGCATAATGTCGATCTATCTCAAGATGATACGTTGGAGTTCTAAGATCTACCACACAGAAGGCGTGACCGTATAAGTTCCTCATTCGATTCGGGTGAATTGGAAGTTGGTAAGGAGTTTTTCAATAAAGATAGTTTTCTTGGTGCATTAAAGCAACATAGCATCATGAACGGGGTTAACTACAAAGTGGTTAAATCCAAATCCGATAAGTTTGAGGCCAAGTGTGCAGTACAAGATGGTACATGTTCATGGAAAATCATGGCCTCGTTGAGGAAAAAGATAGGCTTATAGGAGATAAAAAAGTACAAAGGTCCACATACATGTGTTGCCGGTATAGTATCACTAAACTTCTGGGGTTTTTGAATAATATTGTTATTACATAATGTTGCATTATTTAATGTACTTCGTTGACAGGTGTTTCACAAGATCATCACAAGATGGATTCAGATATGTTAGCTACCTTAATACTACCGACGACAAAAGCGGATCCCAGAACTTCAGTGTCGGTCTTAATTGCCAATATTCGTAGCCAGTTGAGGTACATACCCTCTTACCGCAAGGCTTGGATAGCTAAGCAGAAGGCATTGGAAAAGATGCATGGTGGGTGGGATGCCTCATATAATGAAGTGTGGCAGTGGTGTCAGGTGCTGGAAAGATATGTCCCAGGTTGCGTAACAGACCTTGAAACGGAACTTGCGTACTACAACGACCGATTGCTCCGTGGATGCCAAGTATTTAAGCATTTTTTCTGGAGCTTTAAGCAATGCCGGGATGCATTTTTATATTGCAAGCCATTGGTACAAATTGACGGTACCTTTATGTACGGTAAATATACCCATCGGCTATTGCTAGCTGTGACACAGGATGGCAGTGGGAGAATCCTTCCAATTGCGTTTGCAATAACACCGGGGGAGTCAGCTGATGACTGGGATTTCTTTCTTTCTAGGTTAAGGAGGCATGTCTACCCCCAACCTAATATCTACGTCATATCGGATTGGGGCATCAGAATACTATCCGCAATTGAGCGATAGGGAAGCCTGTGGCATCGCACACACCATCAGTATTGCCTAAGGCACGTTGCGTCTAACTATTACGGGCAATATCGATCTACAAGTGAACGACGGCAAGTGACCAACATGGGTATTTAATCTCTACTAATATAAATTCTTTTTATTCTGAATGGAAGAGAGATATGTAATTTTTGCTATCATCTTATATTGGCAGGGTATGAGGTAAGTAATGACCGTTTTCATAAGATGTTGGCGGTTTTGCGTTCAGTTAACGAAGAAGAGGAAAACTACCTCTGTAACATACCTTTCGAACAGTAGACACAAGCATATGATGGCGGCCTACGATATGGTCAAATGACCTCGAACTTGGCTGAATGCATAAATTCTGTTCTAAAAGAAATGTGTCATTTGTTGATAACATCGGTTGTGCGAGAGACGTATTTTCGTTTAGCAGGACTATTTCCAAAGCAAGCAGCAAGTTATCAAGGCCAAATGCAGGGAGGCCATATATGGTGCGCGAAGGTATTGCAAGAAATTAACAAGGCGAAGGCACGGGCCAACACCATGCACACAGTGTGTCACAATCACGACAACCTATGGTTTCACGTGACGAAGTTTGATAGACTAAACCAAGGTATTGTTGGCGGCCAATATCGTGTACACTTGGGAAATAGGACATGCGACTGTGGGAGGTTTGACGTACTTCGTTATCCATGCGCTCATGTAATTGCAGCTTGTCAGAGTCTCCGTTTAGATCCCATGAGCTATGTCGACGAAGTGTACAAACTAGAAACCATGTACAACGTGTGGAGACACGTATTCCCACCTGTCCCAGATGAACATAAGTGGCCGCCTGTATCGCTTACTCCGTTTAAGCTGTTACCGGATAGAGAATTGCGTCGCAAACCAAAGGGTCGACCTTGCTCAACTAGAATACGTACCAATACGGATATCTGAAAAACAACCAATCAACAGAATTTATGCGGATGGTGTAGGAACCCATGCCATACAAGTAGATCATGTCCAAATCAAAATAGTTGATAGTTGTCGTAAAAAACTATGTTGTATTATTTATATTTTATTAAATGAAACTATGTTGTATTACAATTGTTTTATTCAAAAAAAATTTATTTTATTAAAGGAAACAATATAAAAAAGTTTGTACAAATATATTAAAAAAATCAATATTCGTGGCGGTCAGAATTAGTGCCACATGGGGGTCGTCGACGGGTCTGTGCTGGATTCCTCCTTTGACCAACTTCTAACAGGGGTTGTAGTTCCTCCGGCAGGGGATCTAGTTGTGGGTGTTGGGAGGATGACCCACCTTAATAGAATAATGACTGCGGCGGTGTTTGCATCACACATGACGAAGGTGTTTGAATCCAATAAGTTGACGGGGATTGGTAGAAAGGCGAGCTCCCCGATGGCGCCTCATGCGATCCCTCATGTAACAGCGGCCTATAAAATAGCGGTTGACTCGGAGTAATTAGGAACGGAAATAAACCGGGCCATGGATTCCAACCTACCATAGGACTAGAAAAAGGAAACATATAAGAGTTAGGATATATATAAGGGCTAGGATACGCACCTAGCGTAACCTGAAAAGGCTGTGACGTGGGTGTCGTCGGTTGAACTATTGAGCCTACTGATTGTATGGGCGTTGTTGATGGGCCTGCGTCGTCATCCATTCTTCTTGTATTTAAAGGCCCCCGTCGTTCCCTTTGGGCATGAATTTGTCGTCGCCTCTCATCTTTCGATAATAAATATGGCTTGCTATGGATCCTAAACCATGGCATGTATTCTATTACGCACGCTAACTCTGAAATGATGATCGGTTCCAGAGTAGGTATATAATCATACCAATTTTTCCACTTTTCAATATAGTGTGACCAGTATCTCGGCCAATCCGTATGCAGTTACCGTAAGTCGACTTTGTGCTCATCATCAAACACCTCGGGTGCCATGGGAATCGGTTGTCTAAATCCAAATTGCCTCAATACTCTATCTGACTGGTGCATCTCCACGGTAGCATAGTTCACCAATGCGACCTTCACATGCCAAGCGTTTGGATTTTAAAGGAATTCATCTGGAATGACTGCCCGAATTGCCGAATCCTCGTATGGTATCCATTGAAACTATATGAACATGATAAAAATATTACTTATATACATAATACATAATACATGATACTAAATACTAAATACGAAACAACTATTTTATTATGTATATATATTTTATTTAATACTTACTTGTGCTTTCGATCGTTGGTCTAATACAAGCCGTATATTTTCGAGAGAGGTAGGTATTCCAACATAACTCACCGAATGGTTCCACCTAATTAAATAAATTTTTAGCATACAATTTTATTCTAAATTTACGTAATAATTGTAAAATCTAATATAAAATTTACCTCTTTATGAGTGGAAATGTATATGGGTGGTCTACTCGATGACGTAAAAATGGAAAGCGAAACTGTGCCCATGATTGCAGTAGTGATAGGCAACCTCCTATTTTGGCTTTGTTCGGTCGCGTCGCCCCGCACATTTCCTTGTACAATGTTGTCAACACGGTAGACCCCCAACTCAATTCGCCGGCTGCTCTAAAATCTACGAGTTTCAACAGCCATCTCAGATGTATGAGGTTTCGTGACAAGTCCGATATCAGATAACCTCCAATCATCTCAAGAATGTATGCACGAGCATATCGTATTCTTTCGAGTTCAGTCAAATCATTATCCGGCTCCGGGAATGTGTCTCGTAACCAGCCCATCTCGATTCGACCTCCGTTAATATTATCCAATATAGCACCCAAAAGCTCGTAGCATACGGCTCCCCAATCAGTAGATGATGCGGACCCGGTGACTGCGTACCCATCCACTGGCAATCCCAACTGCAGATGTACGTCTTCCAGAATGATAATACATTCTCCGCATAGAAGATGAAAAGTATGCGTCTCGGGTCTCCACCTCTCTACCAACGCACTGATTAGTTTCGGGTCCAACTTGCACCCTCGGCCTATCGTGGCCATGTGCCAAAATCCCGCTTCCCGCAAATAATTCTCAATCAACGGCGATGGAGGACCAGACATATTACGGATGTAGTATTGCAACACCCGATCTACAGACTATTATAAAAATTTATAAAACAAAAATTAATTAAAATTGCATAAATTAATTAATTCAAACATCATAAATGAAAAAAAAAATCAAGCAGTATTGAAATTTTAATTATAATTGCATAAATGAAAAAAAATATCAAATAGTATTGCAAATTTAATTAATTTTGCATAAATTAAGAAAAAATCGAATAGTATTGAAAATTTAAAATTATCACTTACCATTGTCATTTGATCAACGGAGATGTGCTTATTATCGAGACGGATTAATTTTTTGGCCATTGCTAACACGATTGGATTTTTTTATTTAAAAAAATTAAATTCAAAAAAAAATTAAACAAATAAAATTGATAGAATATAGAATTTTGAGAAAATTTCAATGAAATTTGATAGATTTTTTAAGGGAATATTGAAAGAATGTTGAGAATTATGAGAGAATTGTGTGAAAAATAAATGAAGGGAAAGGAATTTTGAGAGAATTTTAGAAATTGTGAGAGATTTGTGTGAAAAAATGATGTGAGGGGGTTTATAGTTTTTTTTTTGGACCGTTGGAAGCCAACGGTCAAATTTTTTACCGTTGCACGGACAAAACCCTTCCTTGGGGGAGCGTTTTTGTCCACGTCAGCAAAGCGCGCCCTCTAGGAAGCGTTTTCTGCTGACATGGACAAAAACGCTCCCCCAGGGAAGCGTTTTCCTGACACGTACTCTGAAAACGAGCTGACGTGGACGCGTTTTAGGAGAAAATGGCCTAATCCAGTAAATAACCAAAAAAACGGCCCAATTCGATAATTAACTTTAAAAAAAGATTTTTTTAGTAAAACGCCCTTAAATTTATTATAACCTAAATTTTAGTCAAATAAAAATCTGATTTAATTTTTAATAAAAAATTTAGTGGCCAATTAAATCAACATACGTGTACGCATTCTAAGAAAAATATTAGAAAATATTGTCAAACAAACAAACAAATTAGTGGTGAAGTTAGTATATAATTAGGATCAAAGCAATTTGTCCTAACCAGATCAGAATCAAACAAATGGAGTTCCCATTCGGTCACAACCACTCTCACACTCATCACCACAGAAATGATGATGAAGAAAACCAAGAAAGACCCCCACCCCCACACCACCACCATGAATTTACTCCGCCATACCCTCCACCACCAAGCTACCAGCAGCCACCTGGCTTTGATGGACCCTATCCTCCGCCACCTCCATCATCATACTTCCACCAACCTGGCTTTGATGGTCCCCCCCCACCATCTTACTTTCAGCAACCTGGATTTCCACCACCCCCACCACACCAACCACCGTCATATCAGTACCAACAGCCACCCCATGTGACTCATGTCCACCACCAGCCTGAACACAGTCCATCGAACTACTCTCCACCACCAGCATCTGTTTCACATGTTGCCCATGAAAGTAGCCAAGGAAGGGTTGATGACCATCCTTCTTTTAGACCCCATTTGCCACCTGAATTCTACAAGAAACCTACTGTGAAAGTCTATTGCAAAGCTGATCCTAATTTTCATCTCACCATCAGAGACGGTAAAGTTGTTCTTGCTCCATCTGATCCCTCTGATGAATTCCAGGTACGGTATCAACAGATTTACAATTTTCTTAATTTTTTTTTTGGATTAATTTATAAAATTATCAACTTGGTTTATTATATTCTTCTTTTTCACCCCCGTGATTGATTGTTCTATGCCTTTTGACTTTACTAAACACAAATTGACAACCCCAAAAACCCTGTTTGACTGTTAAAACTCAAGATTAAGGCCAAACATGGATCTTAATTATGATTTGGATGTTAATTTTTGTTGCTGTTTTAGCACTGGTACAAAGATGAGAAGTTCAGCACAAGTGTGAAAGATGAAGTGGGTTTCCCCAGCTTTTCTCTGGTTAATAAAGCCACTGGTCAAGCCATTAAACATTCCATTGGAGCTTCTCATCCTGTAAGAATTCTCCATGGCTTTCAGTTTTGTTAATTTAATTGTTCCCTTCATGTAATACATATTTGACCATCAGTTCATCCTGTAATAAAAGGTTTTAACTGAAAGGTTATATACAGAAGAGGTTGCACATAGGCATCATTTGAGTTGTATCTGTTGTTCTGCCGATTCAGTGGCATATCGTTATGGTAACATTATACAATTGTTACAATATTGGGATCAACCTTGAAGTTTTGCTGAAGGGTTTTTCTCTGCAGGTCCAACTGGTATCTTACAAACCAGATCATCTTGATGAGTCAGTGCTATGGAGCGAGAGCAAGGAAGTCCGTGATGGGTACAGAGCTATAAGAATGATTAATAACATTCGCCTGAATGTCGATGCTTTCCACGGCGATAAGAAATCCGGTGGCATCCAAAATGGTACTACTATTGTGCTGTGGCAATGGAACAAGGGAGATAACCAGATATGGAAGATTGTACCATATTGTAAGTTTGACGAAACTAAAAAGCAAAGACAGTTAAAATCCTAGCAAAGTTTCTAACCATCCTTAGTCTTATATCTTGACAGTTTTGAACCATTCCTGCATTGTTCAAAGAAACACTTGAAGCTCAAAAAGATTTTATTCTTTTTCTTGTTCTTTGTATGTTTCTCCTAATGTTTGGTGTGATATATGCAGGAGGCTTGTAATATGGTGCTGCTAGTTCTACATTGAAGCTCTATCATGCCTGCGGTTGAAGGTTCCCTACGCATTATCTTTGTGAGGTTTTTTTCGTGTGTTTTTCATTCCAAGTGCATGAAAATCTTGATGGGTCGAGAGGCCTACTAAATATTTGTACCAGTAATAAAGAAGAGCTATTACAGAGTTTCTATGGCTGCAAAATTTGGATAATATAGTTTCTCTATTATACATACTTGTCAGATTAGCATTGCATTTCATTTTTCTTCCGTGGAATGTACCAGCAACATGCTTTTCCTGATCTCATCTAAGCATTATCACACGTCTCGCAAAATTCATTATTCAATAACTTATTCCACTTCTTTGGAGACCCCTGCCTGTTTTCGAAACCTCAAAATAGTATACATGCACCACCCAAAAAACACTAAAAATAAATTGTAAAAAAGAAAGTTCCTAAAAAATGCTTGATGTATGTATTCTGCTTGTCTATTCTCCTCTCTCTTTTTTCGCATTTTATTCTTTCTCATACTGCATCCTTTTTTTTAAAGGAAAATGTATATTTGATTCTATTAACAATTTAATCTATCTTGATCCGATTCATTTTTCAAAAAAATATTATCTTCTGTTTTTTATTTGTTTTGTAAATGCATATAAATCCTAAAGATGTGCTCAGTGCGAGCAAAATTTATTTCTATTTTTATATTATGAGTTATTCGTTTTTGGCATAAACTCAATTAAGTAATTTATTTTTTAGTTCAAGCCGAGTTTAAATTTACTATTTAAATAATAGATTGATGGAGATATATCTTTGACAATTTTGAAATTTTGCAGCTTGTTCCTTCTAAAAGAAAATTCAAAAAATCCTCTAAAATTCAAAATTTTTATCAACTTTTTCCATCAATTTTATAAATATATATGTGAATTCAAACAATAAAAAATTATATAACAATTATTAAAAAATCTTAAAAATATATAAAAAAGGACAAATATATATTTTAAAAATTGCAAAAGAAAATTGAGTTCTTAAAAACGTAAATTATAAAATCAAGTTTATTATATTAATTATCTTTTTTTTTTCTTCTTATTTTGATTTAAAAGAGTTTTCAAATATATGGTAGTTATGTTCTTCAATTTAAAATAAGTCGCCAACAATATTTTAATATGGTTAGCTTAATTTTTTTAATCGGCTTATATATCAAAAATGTCCTTAAGAAAATGCAAAAAAATAAAAATTAAGACCCTATATTAAATTTGTACCCAATTAAGCTATTGTTGTTAACTAAAATAATCAATTAAATTCTTACGTTAACAGTTTCGTCATTAACTATGTTGACTGTTAAAATAAATTGACAGGCCAATCAGGAGAAACTTTTGGTTTAATCTAATATTTTCCTCATAAAAATATTTAAAAATATAAAAAAATAAAAATGATTAAATATTAAAACATATGAAAATTGATATAAATTTATAAAAAGTATAAAAAATTATCAAAAAATAAAAATTCTAATAAATTCTAATAAATTATAAAATAAATAAAACTTATTTAAAATACTAAAAATTAAAAAAACGTATTATAATTCTTAAAAAATAATAAAAATTGTAAAAAAATACAAAAAATATTAAAATCGATATAAAGTTATAAAAATTATAAAAAAAAACATAAAAACTTGAACTAGATCGATTAGCCTGAGCTCGGCAAGAGTACCAGTCTCGGGAAAGCCATTAGACCAGTTGACCTAGAAACCGTGCGGTTGAACCAAAATTTTTTATTTTAATATTTTTTATCAAACCAAAAATCTATTATCCAACTATTAGCATGTCAGAATGGAATATTCTGGTCAAGGTTTTCAGAATCGAACTGGTTGTCGAACTAGCCAGATCATTGGTTTGTCAATTCGACTGATTTGTCTAGTTCAATTAAATAAAAAATAAAAAAATAAAAAATTGATTCAACCATCTGATTCCAGGTTAACTACTTTAATGGCTTTCTCCAGACCGATACCTTTTGCAACCTCCCCAACCCGGCCTAGACATTAGCCCAGAATTCGAAAAATTATATTAGCCACTGGAATGGCCCAATAAGCTATCGGGGTTCATAAAATAGTCGTATTAAAATATTTGTTTAATTTAGAAGAAGACTTAGTTAAATTTTCAGAAAAACTCATGAGCTAATAAAAACCAATTAAGTTATACATTTTCGTATAAGGGTGATTTCCTTTGAAACTTAGCTAATTCCTAATTCATTTATTACCCAAAGTTTATGTTATAATCTAGCAAAGGAAAGTGATATTCAATGTAGTTTTAATTAAACTAAAACAAAATTATTTAGTGCATAATCAAATCTAAATTCAAGTTCATTATCCTAAATTCAAATTAACAATTATGCATGTGAAGTAACTCTAAATATGAGTTTCATACCACAATATAAATAAAATAATATAGTTTCGAAATAACATGAATTATAAAAATAAGTCTAATAATAACACTTTCATATAAATAAAACGTTTTTAAGCCCTTCGTATGTCGTGTCAACGTCCTAACCTGGTTGGTTATCCATAGAGAAGAAAATAAAAATGAGTGAGCTATGAAACTCAATGTGAGCTCCATCACAAGAAAATCAGTGCAAAGGTTAAGAATGTTAATAATGGCAATTATGAATCCAGTTGAAAACAACTTGAATCGGGAATAGATTTTAATTTGGAAAGCAAAAATAATTTCAGCAATGGTAAGAAAGCTTGATGCAAAGAAGAGGATGGAAAAGAAATATGAGAAGAAATAGGGAGAGAGGATAGAATTCTAATTAGGGTTTGAAAACAAAGCAAAAACCATGTCTAATTTGAAAATATTTGATACGGTTTTCAAATTTTAAGTGGTTGCATGGTAATTTTCCCTTACTGCTAAAAATAAAAGGTAATATAGAGTAGGGTGGCTCAAACTTAGTTTAGGTAGGGGAAATGATAAATTCTTAACCATTGGGTTGCTATCTATTTCTTGTTAGATTTTTACTCCCAATAATATTTATTTTAGTGTGGTTTTCATTCTAGTTTGTTGAAAATAAAAAAGAAAGAAATGAGAGAGGAGTGGCTTGAACCTATAATTTCTAAGGAATGCACTAACTACTTAACCACAAAGCCTATTCATTTTCTTAGTTATAAATTTACCTGGTTTGAACAAATGGGAATACTATTGACGAAATGTCTTTTTCGGTTCCCAAATGGCCTCATCCGTACCATGGTTCTGCCACAAAACCTTAAAGAGTGGAATTTGCTTCCTTCTCAAAACCTTTATATTACGATCTAGAATCCATACAGGTTCCTCTTCGAAAGACAAATTCAGTCACACCTCGATCTCTTCAATTGGTATGATATGGAAAGGTTGGATTGGTATCGTCTCAACATGGAGACGTGGAATACATGATGAATACAGTCCAATTCTAGGGGTAATTCTAATTGATATGCCACTAGACCAACTCTCTTAAAGATTTTATATGGTCCGATTAACCTAGGACTTAACTTGCCCTTTTGTCTGAACTTTAACACTTTTCGCCATGGGGATACTTTTAGGAAAATTTGATCTCTAACACTGTATTCAATGTCTTTTCTCCTTAAGTCCGCATATAAATTTTGCTTATCCAAAGCCGCTTTCAGTCTATCCCATATCAATTTAATTTCCCCCCTTAGACTCCTGTACCACTTCTAGACCCAAAATTTTTCATTCTCCCAGTTCGGTCCAACACAATGGTGTTTGACACTTTTGACCATACAAGTGCCGTTTGTATACTTGATTGGGAGCTATTGTTATAAGCAAATTCTGCTAGAGGCAAATGTTCTTCTCAACTAATTTGGAATTCTATGACACAACCTTTTAGCATATCTTCTAATATTTGAATGACTCATTTAGATTATCTATCAATTTGTGAATGGAAGGTAGTACTGAAATCCAAACGAGTCCCTAGTGGCTTGTGAAGCATTCTGTAGAATCGAGATGTAAAATGAGGATCTTGATCTGAGATGATTGATATGGGTGCCCCATGTAACCTTAGAATCCTGAAATATATAACTTAGCCAGCTTTTGTAAGGAATAGTTCATGCAGACAGGTAAGAAATGAGCTGACTTAGTTAATCAGTCTACTATCACCCAGATTAAATATTTCTTAGTAGTTATTAAGGTAATCCACTAACAATGTCTATTGTTATTCGCTCCCACTTCCACTATAGTATTTTTATTTGTTGTAACAACCTAGAAGGGAACCGATGTTCAGCTTTAACTTGCTAACACATTAGGCACTTAATCACAAATTTTGTCACGTCTCATTTTAGTCCAGGCCACCAGTATGAATCCTTTAAATCTTGATACATCTTATTTCCTCTGGGATGTATGGCATAAGGCTAGCATGTGCTTCCCAAAGTATGGATTGCCTCAAATCTTTGTCATTTGGCACACAATACCTCCCTCGGAAGCACAAAATACAGTCGTCATTAAACCCGAAGTCTTCAGTCTTGATACTTTCCACCTAGTTAATATGCGACAACAAAGACACATCTAAGGGTTGTTTGAACTTGATCTCATTGGTTAAGGTGGGTTTCACTTGTAGCTTAACTAGCAAGCCTTTATCATCCATTAGACTTAACCTAGCAAACATTGCTCTTAAATCAGTCATCTATTTTCTACTCAGAGCATCTGCCATTATATTGGCTTTTTCTATGCAGTATTCAATTACACAATCATAATCATTTAACAATTTTATCCACCTTCATTGCCTCAGGTTTAATTCTTTTGGGGTGAGAATGTATTTGAGACTCTTATGGTCGATATAGATGTAGCAATTCTCACCATACAAGTAGTTTCTCCAAATTTTCAATGTGAATACCACTACTGTCAACTTTAAGCCATGAGTTGGGTAATTTCACTAATGTTGCTTCAATTGCCTCGACGCATAGGCAACTACCTTATCACCTTACATCAACACACATCCAAGCCTAGTATAGGACGCATAACTGTACAACATATACTTTTTTTTCTCGACTTAAGCTGAATCAACGCGGGAGCTTGGGTTAACCAACCTTTAGCTTTTCAAAATTAGATTGTTGCTCATCCATCCATTTAAAAGGAAAATCCTTCCTCAACAAATTGGCTAATGGTGTAACTATCAAGGAGAACCCTTTAACGAATCTATGATAGTACCCGACTAAACCAAGAAAACTTCAGATTTTGAAAAAATTTTTGGGTTGTTTCCATTCTAGTATGGCCTCTATCTTTTTTAAATATGCGGATACCACATGTCTTAGAAACATAACCTACTTAACCCAAAATTCGCATGTACTCAATTTGGCATATAGTTTCTTTTCTCGGAGGATTTGCAGAATCTTTCTAAGGTATTCATTGTGCTCGGTTTCGGTTCTTGAATAGACTAAGATATTGTAATGAATACAACAACAAATTGATCAAAGAAGGGTTGAAACACTCGATTCATTAAGTCCATGGAGGCAAAAAAAGTGTTGGTTAAACCGAAGGGAATTACAAGGAATTCATAGTAGCCATATCAGGTTTGAAATGCAATTTTGGGTGCATCCGCCTCTTTTACCTTTAGTTGGTAGTATCCCGACCTTAAATCTATTTTAAAAAACACCATTGCACCTCAGAATTTATCAAATAGATCATCTATCCTAGGCAAAGGATATTTATTTTTAATAGTCAATTTGTTTAACTTTCGATAGTCTATACACAGCCTTAGGGAGCCATTTTTCTTTTTTCACAAATAAAATCGGAACTCCCGACGAAGAAACATTAGGTCTAATAAACCCATGATCCAAAAGCTCTTGAAGTTAAATTATTTATTCTTGTAACTCTTTAGGTGATATGCGATATGGAGCAATGGATATTGGAGTAATTTCTGGCAACAATTTGATTCCAAATTCTACCTTACGATCTAGAGGTAACCCCGAAAACTCATTGAGAAACACATCTAAAAATTTCCTAATGATTCAAATGTTATCTAAGGCAGAACTATTGGCATTCACATCTATTACATAAGCTAGATATGCTTCGCACCCTTTCCAACTAACTTTTTAGCGACCATAGCAAAAATTACTTTGGATAAATAATCCCGTTGCTCCCCAACCATAACAATTTCTCTACCCTCAGCTATTCTCAAAGTTACTCTCTTAAAGGCAAAATCTAGGCTAACTTGGTGTTCCACTAACGAATCTATACCAAGAATTAAATCAAACTTTCCAAAAGGTAACTCCATAAGATCCGCTGGAAACACTACCCTTTAAACTTCCAATGGACATCTCCTATAGATTTTGTTTATAATAATCGAATGTCCTAAGGGGCTTACTACAGTAACATCAGTAATGATTTCCTCTAATCCAACACCCAATTTATTAGACATATTTCATGCAACATATGAAATAAGTGGATCTTATATTGATTAGGATAAAGTATGGGAATTAATGGTAAAAATATTTGCAATGACATCGAATGTGTCTCTATCTTTTGGCCTCTGACGACATAAAAAAGGGCAAGTTGTTTAGCCTCGGTTTAGTTTGCACTAGTAGCTACAGTATTGACAACCCTATTCTGCCTATAACCCCTCTAAGGCAACTGACTCGCTTTCTAATTTTTTGTCTGGTTTTAGGATGGAACTTGTACCTGTTTGTTCGAACAAGTACAATCTTTTGTCTTATGCTGGTGGCGTCTACCACAATACGTACAGTTGTAAACCTTATCTCCAAAGTTAGCCACCATGACCTTTTGTTGCAGCTTACTTTCTCTAGCTTGTTTTATAATACGAGCATTCAAACTAGTAAAACCAGAACCTCTCTTAACCGGAACCTTACTCTTCTCTTGTTTTTCACGTTCCACCTGTTTGATCTCCTCCACAATTTTATTTTTCTCCACTAGGGTCTTAAATACCCATTTCTGGTATGGAGCAAGCTAAATTTTGAGGTTGAAATGTAGCCCATTTTCAAACCTCCCTCATTTGTCCTGTTCTGTGGCGACTATACCTTGAGCATAAGGACTAAACCTCAGAGATTCAGCTTTATAATCTACTACAGTCTTATCTCCCTGCTTTAGCTTGATAAACTCGAGTTTGCAGGCCTCCGCAAATTGAGTGCCTACATATTTCTTTTGAAAGGCCTATTTGAAGTATTCCTATTTTATACGTCAGCTTGCATACCTCTTACCACAGACTGCCACCAACGGTAAACTTCTTCCTTGAGCAAGGATATAGTGCCCTTCAACTTTTGCTCTGGAGTACAATTTAAATCCTCCAAAATCCTTTCCATCAACTCCATCTAGTATTCTGCCATAGTAGGAGTTGTTTTAGCAACACCTTTAAACGTTTCAGCGTTATTTGATCGGAGTCTCTCTACAACAGACCTACGACGTCCTGATCCAATTTGGGCTCCAACAACCCTTTGTAAGACCCTCAGTATCATCTGTGTCACCTCATTGTTGCAGTTTCCGTAACCTTCGCCACTGTTGGCAGTAGAGTTCCCAACATAATTCTCTTCAGTATTGGGTTCTCTCCATAGACAGTGGGCAGCTCTACTAGTGCGGTCGTACACGGCCTACCCCTACCATGTCTACCTTAAGTGTTCATTATGTTCTCACGAAAGTTTAAAAGCTAAAGTATATCTATAGTTTTCACATAAAAGTTAAAGCATTAGCTATTTCCTAAATATCTCCAGTCTAAAGATTACAGTTTATCTAAAGTCTCAAAGTAGTAGTAACTAAAGTAGGATTGACATTAGAGTATCGGGTTTAGTTTCCTACAGAAAATCAATTTTTCAAAAACTTGTGGCATAGTTTTTTTTCCAAATATCCCTTTTTTTATACATGCATGCACACTCACTTAAAAATCCACAATCCGAGTTTAGAAAATTTAGGCTCTGATACCACCAAATGTAACCTCCCCAACTCGACTTAGACATTAGACCCAAATTCAGAAGATTACATTAGCCACCAGAATGGCCTAGTAAGCTATCGGAGTTCATCAAATAATTGTATTAAAATAATTGTTTAATTTAAAAGAAAACTTAGTTAAATTTTTTGACAAAACTCATGAGTTAATAAAAACCGATTAAGTTATATATTTTCGTATAAGGGTGATTTCCTTTGAAACCTAGTTAATTCCTAATTTCTTTATTACCCAAAATTTCAATTATAACCTAGCAGTGGAAAGTGATTCAATTTAGTTTGAATTAAACTAAAATGAAATTATTTAGTGCATAATCAAATCTAAATCCAGGTTTATTATCCTAAATTCAAATTAAAAATCATGCATGCAAAGTAACCATAAATATTAGTTCCATGCCACAATATAAATAAAATAATACAGTTCCAAAAAAAATAGAATTATAAAAATAAGCCTAATAATAACACTTTCATATAAATAAAACATTTTCGAGCCCTCTATATGTCGTGTTCGTGTCCTAACCTAGTGGGTTATCTATAGAGAAAAAATAAAAAGGGAGTGAGCTATGAAGTTCGGTGTAAGTTCTATCAAAAGAAAATTAGTGCAAACAATTAAACATACAGAAACACGACACATAAAATAACTCACAATAACAATTTAATAATATCAATATTTCATATCACTCAATAGTGTATATATAAATGACATATCAGAAATCTCAAAATTGTATTCATGTGCTTTATGAATGCAATACAATTCAGTTTAATAGAAAATGTCCTATCCCACACACATTACAATAGAAGCTCCCCTGAACTCCAACCACCTATACACCGAGTTGTGGTTTTAACCACCAATGATTTTCAAATAAATTGCCAATTTCTGTGGACAAACAGCAAAAACACCACAGATGAAATCTGCCTATGGCTGTGGATACACAGCAAAAACATTGCAGATGGAATCCGCCTATGGCTGCATGTACACAACAAAATAATGCAGATAAAATCTGTCACTAACTATGGATGTACAACATATTTGCAGTTAATAGGAAAAACACTATCGATGGTTGTGGGTGCACAAAAAAGTTTGTAGATAAACTGCTAATACTTCCTCCGTACATATTGTCCCACCCCATGTAATGCAATAAGACATGTTCAAAACAGATTAATACGGTAGCATTTAATATACTTTTAACAAAACAATATGGTAGCAATCAATATGCTTATAACAGTTTGATACAGTAGCAAATAATATACTTATAACATATTAATTCAATAGCAAAAGACATGTTTATCATGTGTTCTGTTTAACAGTAACATAAGGCATGCTGAACATACAATTAGTAATACAAACGCAATGGGCATATATTATTCACATATTATGCATTTACAATAATAATTCGGTCATTCCAGCCTTGCATTTTAGTACTCATATTATCAGGGGTTCAATTGAAAGTAATATAACTCTAAAATAGTTTGGGGGACTACTTAGGGACTAAATTGATCAAATCATAAAATTCTGAGAAAAACTATAAAACAGAGGGCACATGGTCGTGTGGTCAGGCCATGTAACCGACTGTGGCCGTGTGAAAATTGCAAAATTAAGCTACAGGGAAAACATGGCTATGTAGAAGGATTTTGGCCGTGTGAGATTCGAACTAGCCTAGGTTTTAGAGGCATAAGGCTGTGTGATCCACACGTGTTATCAACACGTTTATGTGGCAGATCATATGGCCCTAATTCTAGGCACGGTTTGCCCCGATTTACTTGTAAGTGCACACACCTTTCACCGGAAGCCCGAACGATGTCCCTTGCGCTCAAATCTGATCTAACGTATCTAAAATAGATCCTTCAAACAACATATTCGCACGGATTAACATTTGATTTCAAGATTCATCAAGATTATCGAAAGATTCGATAAAAACAAAAAAAGATCGTTTAATCGATCGCAATATTATCATTAGATAGAAATTTCATAGAGATTTGAGATCAAACATCGGGATTGAGACGTGCTTACTGATTCTTGGCAATGGTTAAAAATTTTAATAATGGCAATTATGAATTCGATTAAAAAAACTTGAATCAGGAAGCAAAAATAATTTCAGCAATAGTAAGAAAATTGATGCAAAGAAGAGGATGAAAAAGAAAGATGAGAAGAAATAGGGAGAGAGGAGAGAATTCTAATTAGGGTTTGAAAAGAAAGAAAAAACCATATCTAATTGGGAAAGATTTGACTAAATAGCTAGGGTTTTCAAATTTTAAAAGGGCTACATAGTACCGAAAATAAAAGGGAATAAGAAAATGGAGTGGCTTGAACCAAGCTTAGGTAAAGGAAATGATATATGCTTAACCATTAAGCTATTACTCATTTCTTATTATGCTCTTACTCCAAATAATATTTGTTTTATTGTGGTTTTCATTCTAGTTTGCTGAAAATAAAAAAGAAAGAAATGGGAGAGGAGTGGCTTAAACCTAGGTACTCTAAGGAATGCACTAACTACCTAGCCATCAAGCCTATTCATTTTCTTAATTATTTATTTCAATTAACCTTCATTTTCTTAATTATTTATTTCAATTAACCCTCTATATTTTGGGGTGTGACACCCTCTCTGATCTTGATCTAATGAGTCCAATCGGTTGATCTGGTCTAGTTCAAGTTTTATGATTTTTTTTATAATTTTTATAAGTTTATATTAATTTTATTTTTTTTAATTTTTTATGATTTTTATAGAATTTTAATGCGTTTTTATAAAATTTTAAATATATTTTATAACTTTTATTATTTTTTAATTTATTAGATTTTTTATATTGTTGGTAATTTTTGATGATTTTTTTATAATTTAGATCAATTTCATGTTTTTAATAATTTTTTTATATTCAATAATTTTTTATTTTTTTAATAATTTTTTCTGATTTTTCTTATAAATTTTATAAATATTTTTATGGGAACATATTAGATTAAACCAAAAGTTGTCACGTGTATTATTTTAGTTAATGATGAAAACCGTTACACAGGGGCTTAATTGATTATTTTAGTTAATGTTGTATTTTTTAAAGGTTTTTTTTTTTTAACATATAACCCCTTTTAATTCAACTTGTTAACTTTGATGTCTCATGCTTTTGATATAACAACATTTAGGACAAACTATATATTTTATTTCCTAAATCATTTGGTGAATTTATGATTGAAAATTTTGTCAAACATTTTCAAAGCATTTCAAAGACTTTTAACAGTACTTAAAAACAATTTTTAAATGGGTCTTAACTTATATAAATGTTTTAGAGTCAATCTAAAATTTTTCAAGTGTTCTAAACTTATTTTATACAACTTTGGGGCGTAGTATCGATACCTTAACATAGTTGTATTGATACAATTAAGTTAGTAAGCAAAATTGTGAAACCTTGGGTAGTTGTATCACAAGTTCACTTGTATGGATACATCTAGTGAGTTGTATCTATACAAGTCCACTTTTACCCATACCGCAGTTTCTAACAGTTATATTTTTAAACACTTGTACTGATACAAACAGAGTTGTACCCATACAAGTTTGTCTGCAATTGCAGTTAAGCTCGAATTTAATACTTCCAAAGGCTAGAATTCCTTCCCAACAATTATACAAAAACTTATTCCTTGATATAAAATCAGGTTGAGAGGTTATTGTAATATATATATTTTGTCTCAAATCTTTCTTGGGTCATAAAATATCTGTTTTTTTCATTTCTCTGGTAGAAAGTCGAAGCAAGCCTAAATCTTTTTTTAATCTCGAAATGGACCAACAAAATTGGCTTAGAATACTAATCAAAATATACCTAAGACCCAAATTCAAAATCGGAATTCACATTTGAATTTAATGGACTAGGAATAATTGGGCTCTCAAAATGAATGTAAAAACAAACTAAAAACAATTGACTTTGCCCAAAATAAATTTCCAAATTGGTTGGAAAATCATTTTCATAAGGACTCAAAAAACACTTCTTCTAACGGGCTCAAGGACCAGGTCCAAAATTTGACTCACTTAGGACCCAAAATCAAGTCTTCCAAATTATATTTTCCCAAAATTAATTCGAATTTAAATAAAAAATGTCTTGGCCTTCGCTTTTTTCTTTTTCTTTTTAACCCCAAATCTTGATATAAGAACCCATATTTTAAAACCAAACTTCTTAATTTTAATTTTGATTTGAAACTAAATTAAGATTAATCTAGCTTCAAAGTCAACTCCAAACATTGATTTAATTTAGAAAACCATACGAGCCCCTATTTCATGAATTAAAAGCTCAATAAATCTCAAATTGAATAGTCCGGATAAAATTAGGTATATACAACTACCCTTTTTTATGTAAAGATGTAGACACCTCACCTTTTACTTTTTTTTTTAACCATAGCAAACGAAATCAATTTTTTTAAAAAAATTGAAAACAGTCTTGTGATTGGACTAAATTATTAATAAATGCCGAATTTTTTTAAAATTTATTAGATTAGGCCCTTTTTTAGAATAATTACAGGAATAGGCTAATTTTATGAGATGAAATTAGGAAAAACGTGTCCAGCTATGATTTGCAAAAAAATACTACTAGCTAGAAGGCTTTTTGCCACATCAACACTGAAATTGGCAGCATCATTTTTTTTTTTGGTGCCACCTATTAATGTGGAAATAAAACTTACAGAACAGGTCTTTATATAGACTCCAAGTCTCATTTTCTTTGTTTTCTTAAGCGATATGGGATGTGGGATGTAGGACCCCAGGTCTATATAAAAACCTATTTTGTAAGTTTTATTTACACATTAATAAGTGGCACCAAAAAATAAAAAAGTTATTGGTGTTGCCATTTTTAGTGTTGATGTGGCAAAAGGCATTTCTAGTTGAAAGCATTTTTCTACAAATCATCTGAAAATGCTTTCGACTGTAAGCATTTTCGTAAAATCAATCTATGGCCGTAATTATTCTAAAAACGGCCGAATTTAGTAAATTTAAAATTTTTTCGATATTTATTAGTATTTTAGTCTTGTGATTGGATTTCGGAAAAAGAAACTAAAAGGATTTCCAAAAGAAAGGTCAACTAACCGCACAACTAGGCTTCCAAATGTAAAATCAACCTCATAATTAAATATTCTAAATCGCAACTAGACCTTTTTACTCACAACTAGGTTTTTGAGTTAAATAGACATAAGAAATGGGTTCTTGAGTGAAAATATAAACTGCCCTCACAATTAGGTTTCGAAATGGAAATGGACCTCAAAATTAGGTCTCCTAACTAATTGGGCCTCAAAATTAGGCCTCCAAATGGAAGATGGAATTATCTATCCTTTAGATGAATGGACCTCAAAATTAGGCCTTTAAATTGTCAGCAAACCTAAAACTAGATTGATAAATCTTGTATGAACCTCAAAATTAGGTTCCTAAATCATAGGTGAACCTCAAAACTAGGTTTCTAACCATGATAGTTAATACCGCACTAGTGAGCACACTGTTTTTCTATTAGAATTAGTGTATATTAGTATCGATATGTTTCAATGTATTGTTTTAAACTTATCAATATTTTAAAAAAAATAGTTAATATATGTATATAAAATATTTATAAATATCAAATTAGTAATGTTAAATAAATTTTAAATATAAAATATTTAAACACAATTGGTGCACAATGTTTCAATGAAAGTTTTTATTATTTATTAGCATAATGATAAAAAGTTACAAATAATATAACATTTTATATCATTCATGCACTAACCAGTGCACAATGTTTTGGCTGGTGTGCTCGAAATTGGGTGAAACGGGTTGGTTCGACTGGTATGAACCAAAATGCATTTTTCTCTTTCTATAATAAAAACAAACCAATTTGCAATTTCATTTTTTACAAAAGGAATTTTTTTTTTAATTTTGCAAAAAGGGTAAATTTGAAAATATATGGATAAGTATGACGTTTAAGATGTGGTCATTATAGGTATTTTAAGAAGATAAATTCAAAAAACAAAGGTTTTTAAAGTAAAGTATAATAGATTAATATTAGAGCCCCCCATAATGAACCTCTCAAACAATCACATGATAACAAAAACTAACCATTTAATCACTCTTTACCATAATGATTTCACAACTGACAAGTAGTTTGTAGTTCGCTCATTCTCAAAATTTTAGTTTGACAAAAGTCAACTTATAAGTTCAATCAAGGCTATCTTCTAGCAAATGATCTCACTTATGTTACCATCCTTGTCTTCTTTGACAGCTTGTTTTAAAGAAGTTGAACCACTAAAAACTTGAATTATGTATCCCAAAAACATATTCCTAACTCATGTCTTCAAATTTGATCAAAATGGTATTTTTAAGGGTTGTAACGGCTCAAGGCTAACAATGAAAAGATGACTAAGCTCAAAATTTGTTCAAACCAAAAGTAAAGAAAATTTTTTTTATTGTAAAACATTCTCTAACTTCCTTATTCTCCTTATTTCATTTGCTTTTCCCTATCGTAGATTGTGTTTAATATTGCTTCTTAGAAGCACTTTTGATATGAAGCACTTTTGAAGCAACAAGAATGTTGAACAAGCTACTTTTTGAGAGAATTTGTGCTTTTCAAAAGCACTTTTTTTGTCAAATGCAAAAGCAAAATTTTGGTGCTTTTTTTTGCAGCCAAAAGCACTTTTAAATATTGAATTACTTTTTCACCCCTTATAAAGACACCAACGATAAGATATTTGTAACGACCCGAAAGTCATGGGTAATAGGAAAGTGTATATTCGGGTCTCTGTTTTCGTAAAACAGATTCGTAAATATTTATTAAAAATATTTACGAAGTTATTTGTGTGGTTAATTAGGTTTTGGTTAGGTAAATTTGCATGAATTAAGGGTAATTAGGTATAAGGACTAAATTACATAAAGGATGAAAGTTTAATTATAGATTAAAGAAAAAGTAAAGGGACTAAATAAGCAATTAAGCCTTATTTAACAAGTGTGTGGTAAAAATAATTAGATGTGTAAAAATAATATACATATGTATATAATAATATATGTAATACTTAATATTATATTATATTATTATAATAATTATAAAAGAATAAACAAATAAATAAATGAAATGAAATAGAAAAAGGAATAGAAACAGAGAAGTAAAACGAAAGAAAAAGAAAGAAGGAAAAAGAGAAAGAAAAAAAAGGAGAAAAAGCTAGGGTTTTCAAAGCTTAATTGCTAACATATTACTGAAACCCTAGACTAAAAAGGGGAAAGATAAAGTCAATGAGGAATAGCTCGAAATTTTATAACAGTCTACTTTTCGTTCTTTAATTTTCTTTTCTGATTTGTGAAGTAGCAATGGAAGAGGACATGCCTTTCTTCTTCTTTTTCTTCTTATATCCATATTTTCTTTTTTGTAATTAAAATTTTAGTGCTCTGTAAAAAAAAATCATTCACAAAGTTCAACATGCTTTCTATTTTTCTTTTATCCTCATTCTGTCTAGTTTTAGCTCTATCATACTTATGGTTGCTAAGGTACCATAAAAAGGGAAAAAATGCTTTTTGAACATGCTTTCCACTTTTTTGAAATGTTATTGTTTATCCTCTGTACTCTTATTGAGGAA
The DNA here is from genome assembly GCA_025698475.1 of Gossypium anomalum. Lineage (NCBI taxonomy): Eukaryota > Viridiplantae > Streptophyta > Magnoliopsida > Malvales > Malvaceae > Gossypium > Gossypium anomalum. The sequence continues at coordinate 52,196,003 of CM046968.1, read as the reverse complement.
AAAACCATATATTTATAACTAGAATTACTATTTTCAAGAAAGCTCGAGGAACAAAAACATTCACTTTCATCTTGTCTTCTGGACAGCAAGCCAAACTTGTAACACCCCAAACTCGGCCTAGACGTTATGGTCGAATCTGGCGGTGTTACAAGAAATGAGTTTTGAAACTGGTGTTGACTTGATAAATCATTCAATTTTTGATACCTCATGTTCATTCATGATTATTTTAAAAACGTTATTTAGTTAACTTATTTACCAAGTACTTACTACAGTGAAAGTTAAATAAATGTGATGAATTTTAGAAAAACCTCTTTTACGTAAAAACTGTCGATTTCATAAAATAATTTATCAATGCATGCAAATTGTTATCAAACCAAAATCAATAGTTAAAAACTATAAAGTCCAGAGAGTCCAAGAAATTACAACTTTCAAAATAAAACCAAAATCGTAAAAACCATAAATTAATAACTTTGAATAGTTTACGGTCGAGTGGTCACCACTGTGTCTCTACCACACCGATTCGCCTAAGTCTGTGGATTACCTGAACAGAACAGATAACAAAGGTGAGTTTACATAAACTCAGTGTGTAACCCAACAGATATAGACAAGCAAACATACAGAAACATCTCATACAATCAGATACAGAATCGGGCTTATGCCTATCTCAGATACAAATAACAAAATCAGATGTACAGAATCCTACCCCCATCCTCTACACACCAACTCCGACCATCCCAACATACCATGTGGGGTTAAAAAATACCCACCTATCCCTACACACCATATCGTGCCATTTAGACACATGTCAGATAATGTGCAGTCAAGCTGCCAGAATAAAGGCGATGATTGCTGTACAGATCACTTCCTCTTCATAACAAATCCCACCCCCAATAACAGATGCAAAAATTAGATACAGATATAACATATTTAACATGCTCAACATGCATATATACATATATCAGATATACGTATAGTTGTATAGTCAGACATACATTTAATATCCTACTCAGATCAGTCTATCAGAATATCACAGCATACAAACTAGGGGTTAATTAGCCCTTACCGACCTTACAGTAGGGCCCTAGTCGATCAGAGCGACCCATGCGACCCTAGGGAGAATTTCAGAAAAATGGGCCCACATGCTAATGTGACATGCTCGTGTTGGCCCACACACCCAGATTGGCCCTGCTCGTGGGCCCACATAGCCTGGGCCAAAGTCCACATGCTTGTGTTACATGCCTGTGTAGGCCCACATGCCGGTGTGGCCCACACGCCTAACTTGGCCTAGCTCGTGTGGCCCACATGGCTACATTCAAGTCACCACACGGTAGTGTCCTGCGTACGGCCAAGCCTTCGTTGATCACACGGCCGTGTCTCGCACGTGGCCATCCACATGGCCAACCACACGCTCGTGTGGGGTCCACAGTGCAGTTTTTTGGCATTTGCCGAAACTCAATTTTTGCTTTATGGGAACACACTTGGTATCGATTTGATGTAAAAACTATCCTGAGCCTTTTAAAACCTAAAAGTCGACATGTCAATGCTCAAAATTAGTCCTAAAACAAGATTAAACTGGAAACTCGATACCAAAAATAGTTTAAAACAAGCGTTCATCACTTACCCTTAATACCCCAAACGATTGGCTACGATTCTGCAAGAGTAGGGTCACGATCTTCTCAATTCGCTGATGCCAAAACGTAAATTCAACATCAATGAAAAATCCAACACAGCTCTAAACAGATTAAAAGATAAGACTACCTATATGAACGAAACATATCACTTACCAACGTATGAATACCATGAACAGAGAAACCGTAATTTGGAAAACCAAGAGATGATGCCGATTGGAGAGAAAAATAATAATAAGAGAGAAAATGGGAGGAAAACAAGAAGAACGTTAGAATTTTCCAAGAGGGACTGAAATTTTGAAAAAGAAATAATTAAAAAATAATCAGGAAAATAATTAATCTGATCACAAATCCTTAAATTTTCTCTCACTAACCTACTAACCTCCAACTTCTAAGAATCCAAACGCTACCGAAACACTAACTCATCTCTGAGAAAAATAACATCCATGCTAACGTAGTCTTTCAAACACATGACCTCCAACATACTAACTCCTTACCACTTGAACTAGCAATCTCATTTTGATATGAATTTACAAGTAATTTATTATAAGCCTACTGGACAAAGATAAGGCTTGGATCCAATAATAACAAAAATTGTCAAAGGTAAGACTTGAACCTAAGACCTCTCACACATTCCCAGAACACTTAACCACTAAAGCAAATACACATTTATGTCAGATAGTTATAGAATCAGAAATAAATTATCCATAGCATTACAACTTTACCCCTTAAAAGAAATTTTGACCTCGAAATTTACCTTATCAACAGATGAGGATACTGCTGACGTATCGAGTCCTCAGGTTTTCACGTGGCCTCCTCAGCAATATGATTCCACCACAGAACATTCACTGAAGGAATAGACTTCTTCCTCAGAACCTTAACATCTCGATTCAGAAGTTGAACCGGCTCCTCCTCAAAAGTCAAATCTGGCCTAACCTCAATTTCCTCAACAGAGACAACATGAGATGGATCCGACCAATACCGTCTCAACATCGAAATATGAAAGACATTGCAGATATGGTCTAACTCTAGAGGTAGCTCCAATTGATAAACGACCGGTCCCACACGCTTTAGAATCTGATATGGATCAATGAACCTAGGGCTTAACTTGCCATTACGACCAAATCTCAGAATTTTCTTCCATAGAGAAACCTTAAGAAATACGAAGTCCCTCACAGAATACTCAATATCACGCCTCTTCAGATCTGCATAGGATTTATCAGAAGCCGCTTTCAGATGATCTTGAATCAATTGAACCTTATCCTCGGTCTCAGAAACCAACTTAGGACCCAAAACCTGACGTTCACCCAACTCAGTCCAACATAGTAGAGTACGACACTTACGACCATACAACACAGTGGAGTACAACACAGGTGCCATCTGGATGCTAGACTGGAAACTGTTATTTTAGGCGAACTCAACTAGCGGTAGATAATCCTCCCAACTACCTCATAAATCAATCAAACAACTCCGAAGCATATCCTTCAGTATCTGAATCACCCTCTCAAATTGACCATTGGTCTAAGGATGGAACGTAGTACTAAAGTCCAATCTCGAACCCAAAGCTTCATGCAATTTCTTCTAGAATCGAGAATTGAAGTGAGGATCTCTATTGAAAATAATCGAAACAAGAACCCCATGCAGTCTTACAATCTCAGAAATGAAGAGTTTCGCTAACTTCTGCAGAGAAAAATCTGTCCAAACCTGAATAAAATGAGCGGACTTAGTCAATCGATCCACGATAACCCAAACAGAATCCTTCTTAGTGGGTGTCAAGGGCAACCCACTAACGAAGTCCATCGTCACTCGTTCCCATTTCCATGAGGGAATCTTAATTGGTTGCAACAACCCCGAAGGTAACTAATACTCAGCCTTAACTTGCTGGCACGTCAGACAATGAACAACGAAGTTCGTAACCTCACGCTTCAAACTCGGCCACCAGTACAACTCACGGAGATCCCGATACATCTTATTACCACTAAAATGCATAGCATATGGGCTACTATACTTCTCCTCCAGAATTGACTGCTTTAAATCCGAATCATTTGGCACACAGATCTGACCCCGAAAACACAGAACTCCTTCATTATTCAGCCTAAAATCTAACGTACTACCACTTTCAACTTGACATAATTGCAAACCCAGAGACTCATCCCCTAACTACTTATCTCTAATTTGATCAATCCAAGTAACTTGCAACTCGACTAACAAACTCCCATCATTAAATAGAGTAAGTCGAACGAACATCGCTCTCAAATCCGTCATCGCCCTACGACTTAGAGCATTGGCCACTTCAATGGCCTTACCAAGATGATACTCTATCATGTAGTCATAATCTTTGAGCAACTCTATCCATCATCGCTGTCTAAGATTCAACTCTTTTTAGGTAAGGAGATACTTGAGGCTCTTGTAATTACTGTAGATAATACACCTCTTACTATACAGGTAATGCCTTCAGATTTTCAACGCAAAAACCACCGTAGCCAACTCGAGATCATGCGTTAGATAATTCCCTTCATGTGTCTTAAGTTGACGGGATGCATAAGCCACAACCTTACCATCTTGCATCAGTACACATTCTAAACCGACGTACGACGCATCACTGTATGCCACAAACTCCTTTTCAAAATTCAGACTGTATTAGAACAGGAGCCTGAGTCAAAATAGACTTGAGTTTCTCGAAGCTCGCTTGTTGTGCATCGGTCCAGACAAAAGGAACTCCCTTACGCAGAAGTTTATTCAATGAAGATGTGATCAAAGAGAACCCATCGACAAATTGCAGATAATAACCTGCCAAACCCAGAAAACTACGAATTTCAGACACGTTCTTAGGCTATTTCCAATCAAGCACAGCCTCAATCTTCATAGGATCCACTCGAATCCCCTCAGTGGAAACCACGTGCCCCAAAAAAGTTACTTCACGCAACCAAAACTCACACTTGCTCAACTTAGTGTAGAATTGTTTCTCACGGAGAATCTGAAGCACTACTCTAAGATGCTCATCATGCTCATCCTCTCTCTTAGAGTAAATCAGAATGTCATCATTAAAGACCACGATGAACTAATCCAGATAAGGCTAGAAAACTCGGTTCATCAGATCCATGAACACAGCTGGAGCATTCTTCATACCAAAAGGCATAACTAGGAACTTGTAATGCCCATAACGAGTCCTAAATGCAGTCTTATGAACATCTCCCTCCTTAACATTCAACCGATGGTACCCAGATCGGAGATCTATTTTTGAGAACACCGAAGCCCCTCAAAACTGATCAAATAGGTCGTCGACCCTCAAAAGTGGATACTTATTCTTCACAGTTAACTTATTCAGTTACCGATAATCAATTCACATCCTCATAGTCTTATCTTTTTTCTTCACAAATAGAACCGGTGCCTCCCACAGAGACACACTATGAAGGGTGAAACCACGATCCAGTAACTTTTGAAGTTGAGCCTTAAACTCAGTAAGCTCATTTCGTGCCAAACCGTATGGAGCGATAGACACCGGAGCTATACCCAGTAGAAGTTCAATTCTAAACTCAACTTCTCGGTTCGGAGGTAAACCTGGTAATTCCTCAAGAAAGATATTTGGAAAGTCCCTCACTATTCTAATATCCCCAACAGAAGAGTCCTTAGAAATAGAAGCACTGACGTAAGCCAAGTACACAACATACCCTTTTCGAACCAATTTTTCAGCCACAAGGGTGGAGATCACATTGGATAGATAATCTCGGTGCTAACCGATTACAACCACCTCCTTTTCATCCTTAGTTCTCAGAACGACCCTTTTAGTCGCGCAATCCAAACTAACTTGATGCTTAACCAACTAATCCATACCCAAGATCAAATCAAATTCCCCAAATGGAAGCTCTATCAAATCTGCCAGAAATATAGCCCCTTGCACCTCTAATGAAACGTCTCTATAAAATTTACTAACCCGAACAAACTGCCCCAACAGACTCAGTACAGTAACCTCACTAGAAGTGCTCTCAATAGATATCCCTAGGTTATTAGAAACAGAGCTAGCTACATAGGAATGTGTTGAACCTATATCTATCAATGAATTAGCCGGTCCACGACCCTTAGGTGGCTACTTAACTACCCTCTGAGGCTGCACAGAACCCAGTCTCGAAGCTTGAATCTGATCTGCCCACTGTGGACACTCTCTAATATGGTGCTCTAAGGATCCACACCTCAAACAAGCCCCAATCCTCTTCCAGCACTCGTTTGGATGGCGCCTACCACAATTTCCACACAGCTGAATCACAGTTGGAGCAACAGAAGCCCCCACTCTAATCGGCCCATCAAGTCTGACCTTTTTCTTAGGCCTCTGAACAGAACTAGAGAGCTCTGAATCCCTCTTATTCTTTCCCCTCTCTCAGTCCCTATTCTGACACTCCATGCGCTTAACATCCTTGGCGATCTTCACCTTCTCAACCAGAACCGCGAACTCCCGCTCTCTGTGTGGAGCAATCAGTACCCTTAAGTTATCCCTCAAGCCATCCTCAAACCGGACACACCTATCATATTCAGGCGCCACCATGCTTCGAGTAAAGTGGCTCAGCCCTAGAAACTTGGCCACAAATTTATCGTCCTGCGTGAGATTCATGAACTCACACCTACGAGCATCCATATAGCTTGCCCCCACATACTTACTCTGAAAGGTGGTCTTAAAGAAATCCCAGTTCAGACGATCATGTTGAGTACCATCCTCAACCGTCAACTACCACTGGTATGCCTCGTTGTAAAGCAAATATACTGCAACCTTAAATTTTTGCTCGGGAGTATAGTCAAAATCATTAATAATCCTCTCAGTGACCTTGAACCAATACTTGGCCACAATAGGGGTGACTCTAGTGACATCCTTAAACAGCTTAACACTATTAGACCGTAGTCGTTCAGTTACCGATCCTCAACCCCTAGCTTCATAATGAAGTCCAGCGACCCTATCCAAAATCCTCAGCATGGCTTGGGACAGTGCGTCGTCCCCAGCCTAAAAACTTTGAGACCCAATCTCAGTAGCAAGCAAAACTGGTCTCTCAACCATATCTAAGTCCGGTATGCTACCCAGAGAGGAAGACTCAGCTCGAGCCCCCTACGGCCTCTTCTAGGCCACGAATACCATATCCGCTAGTTCCACGAGTGCTCATCATAAATTTTGAGTTTTAATCTACATTATAAAATCTTATGCATCAGTTCTAGTATTTATTAGCAAATGTTTTATGCATAAATTATCAGAAGTTCAGAATTGTTTCCAAAGGTTTCAGTTTCTAACTACTTAGTACAGTTTCAGGAAGTACTAACTATAGTTTTTTCAGAGGTTTCTATCAAAATTCAGAAATACTTACAGGATCGGTGCCGGAGACTCAATGTACCACATACTTTCCCAAATTATCCAAAAATATTTGAAAACGAATCCTTTTCGAAATATAATTTTGGAACCCAAAATTCACAGCCCAAGTTTTACAACCTGGCTCTAATACTAGTATATGTAACTCCCCAAACCCGACCTAGACGTTATGGCCGAATCTGGCGGTGTCACAAGAAATAGGTTTTAAAACTGATGTTGACTTGATAAATCATTCAATTTTTGATACCTCATGTTCATTCATGATTATTCTGAAAATGTTATTTAATTAACTTATTTACCAAATACTTACTACAGTGAAAATTAAATAAATGTGATGAATTTTAGAAAAACCTCTTTTGCGTAAAAACCATTGATTTCATAAAACAATTTATTCATGCATGCAAATTATTATAAAACCAAAATCAATAGTTAAAAATCATAAAGTCCAAAGAGTCCCGGAAATTACAACTTTCAGAATAAAACCAAAATCGTAAATAAAACCATAAATTAATAACTTTGAATAGTTTACAGTCGAGTGGTCACCGCTATGTCTCCGCCGCACCGATCCACCTAAGTCTGTGGATTACTTGAATAGAATAGATAACAGAGGTGAGTTTACGTAAGCTCAGTGTGTAACCCAACAGAAATAGACAAGGAAACATACAGAAACATCTCATAAAATCAGATGTACAGAATCCTACCCCATCCTCTACACACCAACTTCGACCATCCCAACACATAATGTGGGGTTAAAAAACACCCACCCATCCCTACACACCATATCGTACCATTTAGACACATGTCAGATAATGTGCAGCCAAGCTGCCAGAATAAAGGCGATAATCACCGTACAGATCATTTCCTCCTTATAACAATTCACACCCCCAATAACAGATGTAGAAATTAGATACAGATATAACAAATTTAACATGCTCAACATGCATATATACAGATATCAGATATACGTATAGTTGTACAGTCAGACATACATTCAGTATCCTACTCAAATCAGTCTATCAGAATAGCATAGCATACAAACTAGAGGTTAATTAGCCCTTACCGACCCTACAGTAGGCCCACAGTCGATCGGAGTGACCCATGCAACCCTAGGGAGAATTTTAGAAAAATGGGCCCATATACCCGTGTGACATGCCTGTGTGGGTCCAAACGCCCAGATTGGCCCTACCCGTGTGGCCCACACGGCCACACTCAAGCTACCACACGACCGTGTCCTACACACAGCCATCCACATGGGCGACTACACGCTCGTGTAGCATCGACAGTGCAGTTTTTTTACTTTTGTCGAAACTCAATTTTTCGTATTACGGGAACACACCTGGTATCAATTTGATACGAAAACTATCCTGAGCCTTCCAAAACCTAAAAGTCGACATGTCAATGCTCAAAATCAGTCCTAAAACGAGATTAAACTGGAAACTCGATACCGACAATAGTTCAAAACAAGCGTTCATCGCTTACCCCCAACACCCCGAACGATTGGCTATGATTCCGCAAGAGTAGGTTCACGATCTTCTCAATTTGCTGCTGTCAAAACGTAAATTCAATGTCAATGAAAAATTCAACACAACTCTAAATGGATTAAAAGATAAGACTACCTATACGAATGAAACATATCACTTACCAATGTACGAGTGCCATGAACAGAGAAACCGTAATTTGGAAAACTAAGAGATGATACCGATTGGAGAGAAAATCAACAGAAAGAGAGAAAGGGGAGGAAAACAAAAAGAACGTTAGAATTTTTCAAGAGGGACCAAAATTTTGAAAAATAAAAATAATTAATAGATAATCAGGAAAATAATCAATCTGATCACAAATCCTTAAATTTCCTCCCACTAACCTCCAACTTCTCAGAATCCAAACAACACCGAAACTCTAACTCATCTCTGAGCAAAAATAACATCCATGCTAACACAAGGATTAGAATACCGGACCTCCAACACACTAACTCCTTATCACTCAAACCAGCAGGCTCATTCTGATATGAATTTACAAGTACTTTATTATAAGCCCATTGGACAAGGATAAGGCTTGGATCCAGTAATAACAAAAATTGTCAAAGGTGAGACTTGAACCCAAGACCTCTCACACTCCCAAAACACTTAACCACTAAAGCTGATACGTATTGATAGTTACAAAATCAGAAATAAATTATTCAGGGCGTTACAAAACTCTTTTTGAAAGAAGCAATTATAATTAATAGATAAATAATTCTATTGCCTTTTACGAATAGAAGATTAATACTAACATTGAACTGTTAAATATCAGGAGAAAAGACTCGTTTAGGAGATCAGTGAAATCGAAAAAGATTTCGGCTTTAAGTTGAGAGTATTAGCACAAAATTAGCCTGACACACCAGGGAAAAAACCATATATAGTTTGTGCCATTGATCTCACTGTGTGTGCGCTTTCTTGTAATTAGATTTTCTCTTTAAAACTTATGTTTATTTTTTTTGATTTAACTCTTTGAAGCTATTAGAAAAATTCAAAATTACTTAAAACTTCTCAAATTGCTACAAGATTGGCAATCAAAGACTTTTGGCAAGTAGACGATAAAAATATAGTTTTTGTCATTGATCCTATCTTTGGTAAAGAATTTAACAAGCCGAAATTACTTCCTAGAGAGTTCACTCTAATGATTGATGTAGTAAGCTTTCTCTCTGATTGCCAGGTTTGGTTTCTTTCAATTATTTCTTACTTTTCTGTGTGACAAAATGTTTGGATATGGCATACTAGTAAATGCTAAAACTAATGAGAAATTATTAAAGTTTTCAAGCTTCCAAGGTATATAACAATGTCATATTGTCACTTTTATAAAACTTCATAATACAATGGAATTCGGTGATACATTATGTTTTTCATTGATGAAATCCATCTACTTAGCATTCATCAATGTAAAATTAGATTTATCTGGTTTGGTGATACAAAACTTATAGGGCTTCCTTGGTTTGTTCCATGTATGGAATAATTATTCAATCTTGGTTGTACTCTTTGTCTTCCAAATATAAGAGGTGTTCTATTTATAAGCAGATATATACTTTATAAATATTATTGTCCAAATAAATGTCTTTCATATAGACATAACTGGTAAAATAGATGTCTCTTCGGATAGACATAACTGCCCAAATAGATATATGTTTGTATAGACATGAGTTTTTAAATAATTGTCTTTTAAAAAGACTTATAGCATTTGACAATCACATACAAGTCATGCGATAGTGTTTTGAAAATGAAACATTAAATGTGTTTTTTTTATGATTTCTTCCTATAACTTGCTTGTTTTGCAAGATGAACAACTTTAGTTCGATATATATTTACATGACATATTTTACAGTGATTAAGTACATAATGTTAATTGATCAATAATTATACCAAATTGCATGTTTAATTTTATGCTTTTGATCCTCATTTTGTCTAGTTTTAGCTATCTCCTTCTTATGCTTGCTAAGGTACCGTATAAAAGGGAAAAAAAAACTTTTTAAGCATGCTTTCCACATTTTTGAAATGTTATTATTCATCCTCTGTGCTCTTATTGAGGAAATAGCCATAGAATTATAACTAGAATTACTATTTTCAAGAAAACTCGAGGAACAAAAACATTAATTTTCATCTTATCTTCTGGATAACAAGCCAAACTCTTGTTAGAAGAAACAAATGTAATTAATAAATAAATAATGCTAATGTCTTTTATGAATAAAAGATTAATACTAACATCCGTTTGTTAAATATCAAGAGAAAAGCCTAGTTTAGAAAATCAGTGATATCGAAAAGGATACCTAACTTTAAGTTAAGAGTGAGTTGACTTAGTGGAGAACTCACTGCTGCTAAAGGTAACGTTAATATTCTGTTTCCCCTATTTCATTTGGTTGTTTGTTTGTTAAGAAAGTTAATCTGAAGAAAAGTGTTTCAAAAATAATGTTTAATTAAATAAAATAAATATCTTGTTTGGTATTATTTTTTCTGTTGATTGAAATGGAAAATTGAACTGAGTGAAATAGGCATGGTTTTAACTAGAGTCAATAATTTTTTTATTTCTATAGATCAATTCGGTGGTTGAAGTAAGTGCTGAAAATGTCAAAGAAAAGTGGGATAAGAGATTGGAAGAAATATTTTGTGTCCTAGTACTCATTTCACAAAAGAGAATGGCTGAAAATAATGGCCAACTTCGAGAATGAAATAGACAAGGCTTATTCACAAAGATAATTTAAAAATAGGCGGGATGCCTTGAAAAAAGAAGGAAAGCTTGAAAAAAGCTTAAAAGCAATGATACTAGTCTAGGGTGGAATCCTATAAAAAGAATCGTTGATGCATAAGATGATTGGTGGGAGAGTAGACTAAAGGTACATTAGTAATTCTTGTCATTTCTTTTTATTTATTTATGAGGTTATTGATAATTTCTTATTAAACTATCAATTTATATGTAGGTTGTGCTTAAAGCTCAAAAATTTAGAAATTCAGACATTGATCATGAATTCGAAGAGAAGTTGGACCAGATGTTCATGGGGATAGTTACCACCAGCAATAAAGCATGAGCACCTTCTTCAGGTACACTTCCTAGTTAATTTTTTGAAGATGTTGAAAATGACATGCTTGAAGAGAATGAGGAAGAAAATAAGATAAATGATGTTCACATTTCAAATGATATTCACATTTATGGAAACAATAAAAAAAACACCTGAGGTAGGAACTTCACATTTTAAAACTGGAAGGAAGAAATCCTCAAAGAAAATTGGAGGGGATGTAAGATTGTCTAGTCAAATTGAAAATTTATGCAATGCAAATGACAATATGAGTCAAGCCACATGTAGTTTGACTCCTGTTATGGATCCATATGGAATTCCACAAGCAATCAAAGCGTTTGATAGCTTGTTGGAGGAAGTTCCAGAAGCTAGTCCTCTATGTTTTTTTCTCACTAAAATTATTACTCGATAAGGACAAGTGAACTATGTTTTTATCAATTAATTCCAATATTAGAGCTTGGTGGCTTAAGACGAAAATGAAAGAGAGTTCAAAATTTTCTAATCTTCTAAGGTCTTGAGATATCTACTATGTGACTAAACAACAATGCTAAACTAGCCCTTATAAATGTCATCCATGTGTAATCTTTGTTTGATTATTTCTTTATGTCCTACTTATTTATGTGTAATCTAGTTTTATAAATAGTTGTTTATGTTTGGTTTTTGGATGTAGAATTTGTTCACAGGTGATGAGTATGGTTAACAATTCCAGTGGTGATAAAAGGGAAAAGAAAGAGATTTTACAACACACGGAAAATTTTAATCGTTTGTTTCATGTTGCATCTTCTTCTATGCAATTATATTATGAGAAGTATATACTGAAGCAACCATGCATAGATTCAAAACAATTAGGTGAGGCATGGATTCGAGAGATCCTTGACGATCACAAATCACGTTGTATGATTAATTTTAGGATATCAAAATTTGTATTCACAAGTTTGTTTAGAGTGTTGGAGACAAGATACAATTTACAAACTTTAAGAGATGTATCTTCTTGTGAAATGTTGGGAATTGTTTTGTACATCTTGTGCACCAGTGTAAAAGTTTTCCAATGTCGAGAAAGATTTCAAAGGTCTGGAGTAACAATAAGTCGATACTTTGCAATTGTGCTTGAGAAAGTTTCAAGGATGGCCATTGATATAATTGCACCCAATGATCGTTCTTTTAACTTAATACCCGAACAAATACGTAATGATTCTAGATATATGTCGCATTTTAAGGTTAAAATTTAAAATTATATTATTATAATTTAATATTTTTAACTAAAAATATGCATGAGACTAATATGATTATTTGTTCATGATTGCATAAGTGCAATTGATGGTACACATATTGCCACTATTCTTCCACCAAATGAACAAATTCCTTACATTGGAAGAAAATGTGCCCCGACTCAGAATGTTACGGTAGTATGTGATTTTAATATGTGTTTCACCTTGGTTATGGTTGGATGGGATGGAATGGCGCATGACACTAGAATATTTCTTAATGTAATTCGAGATCCAAAATACAAAATTTTGCACCCACCAAATGGTAAGATATTCCATTTATTTATTTTTTAAAATAATAAAGTATAAGTTCTTTATTTATGACATGTAGGAAAATTATCTTATTGATTTTGATTATCTTCAAATGAAAGGTTATCTTGGACCATGTAGAGAACAACAATATCATTTACATGATTTTCATAGAGGTAGATCTATATCTGGTAAAGAAGAGATATTCAACCATGTGAAAAATAAAATAAAATAAAATAAAATAAAATAAAGAACACACAAATTTTACGTGAAAACCCTTTCAGGAAAAAACTACGGGCAGAGGAGAAGAAAATTCACTATGTCGAATTCGAAGAATTACAAGAGGAATAGACTATGTCTATTTATAGGCTTGTAAAGCCATATTCTAGTAAGATTGAAACACCTTATTCTAATCAATATCAAATAGATGGAATTTAATAAGGTTTAAAAAACCTTATTCTAAAATAAAATAAAAGAAGTGTAATTCTATATGGATTTTTATTTTATTTTATTTTACCACTGTATTTTATTTAAAAAAGGATTCGGGTCACTTAATTCTAACAATCTCCACCTTGACACGAATTCTCAATAAACAAGGTCTTTATCGCGAACTCTCAACGAACAAGTTCTCCACCTCTTCCATAAAACCCCTTAAGGGTTTAACTTCAACAATGAACACTAACCAAGTTTAAGCAATGCTCAAACTTGATTATAGGAAGTGACTTAGTCATCATATCTGCAGGATTTTCATGAGTACTAATTTTGCTCACAACAATATCACCGTGAGCAATAATATCACAAAAAAATGATACCGAACATCAATGTGTTTTGTTCTCTCATGAAACATTTGATCTTTTGTAAGAAAGATGGCACTCTGACTATCACAAAATACTGTGCTGAATTGAAAGTCTCCATTGAGTTCACTAAAGAGTCTCTTCAACCAAATAGCTTCTTTACAAGCCTCAGTAATCGCCATGTACTCAGCTTCAGTGGTAGACAAAGCGACTGTAGTTTGCAAAGTGGCTTTCCAACTTTTTGCACAACCTCCGATTGTAAAGACATAACCTGTGAGAGATCTTTTTCTATTAAGGTCTCTAGCAAAATCAGCATCAACATACCCAATGACTCGATCTTCAGTTCTTCCAAACTGTAAGCAAACATCAGTAGTACCTCGTAAGTATCTTAAAATCCACTGAACTACTTTCTAGTGTTCTTTATCGGGATTTGTCATATATCTGCTAACTGCACTGACTGCATATGATAAATCTATACGTGAACAAACCATAGCATACATGAGAGGTCCCACTGTACTAGAGTATGGAACATGTGACATGTACTCAATCTCATCATCTGATTGTGGAGACAAAGCTGATGAAAGTCTAAAATGGGCTGCTAAAGGAGTACTAACAGGCTTAGCACTCTGCATATTAAACCTGCAAAGAACTTTCTCAATGTACCCCTTTTGACTTAGGTACAATTTACTTGTTTTTCTATCTCTAAGAATCTCCATACCAAGTATCTTCTTTGCTGGTCCCAAATCTTTCATCTTAAATTCTTCACTTAGTTGGGCTTTAACCTTTCTTATCTCTCCTTTATCTTTTGCTGCTATCAACATGTCATCAATGTAAAGAAGTAGATAAACAAAAGAACCATCACTATTTTTCTTAAAGTAAACACCACTGTCAAAACTACTTCTTTTGAAATCATGAGTAGTCATAAAGGAATCAAACCTCTTGTACCACTGCCTTGGTGACTGTTTCAAATCGTAAAGGGACTTTTTCAGCAAGCAAACATAGGCCTCTTTTTTTGAGACTGTAAAACCCTCTGTTTGTTGCATGTAAATATCCTCCTCAAGTTCTCCATGCAAAAATGCAGTTTTTACATCTAACTACTCAAGCTCCAAATCATGCATGGCCACAATACCAAGCAAAGCTCGAATCGAACTATGCTTCACAACTTGGGAGAACACATCTGTGAAGTCCACTCCTGGAACTTGACTGTAACCTTTTGCAACAAGCCTTACTTTATATTTGGGTTCTTCAACTCCTGGAGTTCCTTCTTTCTTTTTAAACACCCATTTACAACGAACAGTCTTCTTACCTTTAGGAAGTTTTACAAGATCACATGTTTTGTTTTTGTGGAGTGATTCCATCTCCTCTTGCATAGCAAACATCCATTTTTTTGAGTCTTCACAGCTAATCGTCTCAGAATAATTATATGGCTTTTGATTCGCATCTATATCTTCAGCCACATTTAAAGCATAAGCAACTAGATCAGCCTCAGCATACTTCTTTGGAGGTTTAATTTCTCTTCTAGTTCTGTTTTTGGCGATAGAGTATTGCGGCGAAGAAGTAACTCTATTCTCAATTTTTGTACTAGCTTGAGGAGTCAACTCTGTATTAATCTGATGCTCCACCTGCTTTTGATTTTCTTTATTGGAAAAGTCTTTAAGAGATAAGTTAGGTAGCATAGCAGTTTCATCAAAAATAATATCTCTGCTAATCACAACTTTTCTAGTTTCAGGACACCATAACTTATACCCTTTTACACCAACTTTATAACCAAGAAAAACACATTTAATGGATCGCGGTTCCAATTTTCCATTATCAACATGAGCATACGCAGGACACCCAAAGATTTTTAAATCAGAATAATTAGCAGGATTACCAGACCATACCTCTTGTGGAGTCTTTTCTCAATAGCAATGGATGGAGATCGGTTAATCAAAAAACATGCAGTAGAGGCTGCTTCTGCCCAAAACGACTTCGGTAAGTTGGCATTTGACAACATACATCGAACCTTCTCCATGATCGTTCTATTTATTCGTTCTGCAACGCAGTTTTGTTGTGGAGTATGACGAACTGTCAAGTGTCTCATGATCCCTTCTGCCTTGCACAATCTATTAAACTCATCAGAACAGAACTCTAAGCCATTGTCTGTGCAGAGGTATTTTATTTATTTTCCTGTCTGCTTTTCAATCATAATTTTTCAAGACTTAAATGCGGAAAACACATCGCTTTTCTGCTTCAGGAAGAACGCCCAAACTTTTCGGAAAAATCATTAATAAAGGTTAGCATATAATTAGCTCCACCTCTCGAAGGCACTCTGGATGGCCCCACGCATCGTAATGAATATACTTCAACATTCCCTTCGTGTTATGGATTCCTCCGTGAATCGAACTCTCTTTGCTTCCCAAAAACACAAAGGTGCTCACAGAAATTTAGTTTGTAAATTCCTTGCCCATCAAGAAGTCCTCTTTTGCTCAATTCTACCATGTCATTCTCACTCATATGCCCTAGGTGTATATGCCAAAGTTTAGTAATATCATCATCTGACAAGGAAGAGGAAGCGACAGCTGCATCACCAGTAACAGTAGAACCTTGCAAAATACATAACTTAGCAGTCTTTCTTTGTCTTTTCATCACAACAAGGGAAACTTTTGGAAATCTTTAAAACCCCACTTTTAGCTGTGTATCTATACCCTTTTGAATCAATAGTACTTAACGAAATTAAATTTCTCTTCAATTCTGGAACATGTCACACGTCACTAAGTGTTCTGACAACTCCATCAAACATCTTAACTTTAATTGTTCCAACACCTGTGATTTTACACGAAGCATTATTTCCCAACAAAACAACACCTTCAGACACTGTTTTGTAAGTTGTAAACCAATCCCGATTGGGACTCATGTGGAAGGTGCAGCCTGAATCAAGTATCCACTCTTCGCTTACTTTAGAATTATTGACAGAAGCGACAAGAAGTTCACCATTGCTGTAGTCTTCTACAACATCAGCTTCACCAAAATTTTTTGGTTGTTTTCCCTTTTGATTCGCAGCCTCCCTTTTAATCTTGTTCTGTAGCTTATATAGCACTCAGATTTAATATGCCCTTTTTTCTTACAGAAGTTACAAGTTTTACCTCTGTTTGAAGACTTCGATCTACCCTTAGATTTACCGCGATGATTCCGTTCCTATGTCCTTCCACGATCATTATCAGCATTCCGATCTTGTCTCCCACGAGCAATAAGACTCTCTCCCTGAGAGTCGGGTTTAACCACAAGATGCTTCATCTTATCATATGAGGTCAAAGAATCATGAACCTCATCAACTATGAGAGACTAGCGGCTATATAAAATCGTGTCTCTAAAGGTTGAATAAGACGGGGGCAACTAACAAAGTAGAATCAACCCTAGATCTTCCTTATCATACTGAACCTCCATAGCCTCCAAGTTTGAGAGAATTTCTTTAAACACTGTTAAGTGTTCATGTACAGACGCACCTTCCTCCAAACGATGAGTATAAAGACGCTGCTTCATATACAACTTGCTTGTTAGAGTTTTCGACGTACATATTTGTTCTAGCCTATTCCATAATGCAGTAGCGGTCTTCTCTTTCATCACATCCTGCAAAATTTCATTGGACAAATGCAGATGTAATTGTGTTAACGTCTTTTGATCCTTACGCTTCTTCTTTTCATCTGTTAAAGTCGAAGGTATCTTAACTATCCCTAGCAGGGCATCCTCTAGATTCATCTGCGCAAGAACTGCTTGCATCTTAATCTGCCACAACGCAAATCTGGTGTTGCAATCCAATAGCAAATTTCGTACTTCAAAGATGCCATTACCGTGATAGAGATGAATAACCCGGAAGCTCTGATACCAATTTGTGAAAAATAAAATAAAATAAAATAAAATAAAGAACACACAAATTTTACGTGGAAACCCTTTCGGGAAAAAACCATGGGCAGAGGAGAAGAAAATTCACTATGTCGAATTCGAATAATTACAAGAGGAATAGACTATGTCTATTCATAGGCTTGTAAAGCCATATTCTAATAAGATTGAAACATCTTATGCTAATCAATATCAAATAGATGGAATTTAATAAGGTTTAAAAATCTTATTCTAAAATAAAATAAAAGAAGTGCAATTCTATATGGATTCTTCTTTTATTTTATTTTACCACTGTATTTTATTTAAATAAGGATTCGGGTCATTTAATTCTAACAAACCATTTACATTCATCATTACATAGTGTGATTGAACGAACTTTTGATGTTTTAAAAACAAAAAGACCATTTTAAGAGATACGGCAAATTATAGTTTTGAAAAGCAAATGATAATCGTTGTTGTTACGACGATGATACACAATTTTATCCGAAAACATGTCGGTCGAAATGATGAAATAGATGGAATTTAATAAGGTTTAAAAATCTTATTCTAAAATAAAATAAAAAAAGTGTAATTCTAAATGGATTCTTATTTTATTTTATTTTACCACTGTATTTTATTTAAATAAGGATTCGGGTCACTTAATTCTAACAAACCATTTACATTCATCATTACATAGTGTGATTGAACGAACTTTTGATGTTTGAAAAAAAAATGGACCATTTTAAGAGATATGGCAAATTATAGTTTTGAAAAGCAAATGATAATCATTGTTGTTACGATGATGATACACAATTTTTTCGAAAACATGTCGGTCGAAATGATGAAAATTTTATGGGCTACGAAAATATTGACAGGACATATAAGAATATTATTGATCAAGAATATGTACATGATGAAGAAAATGATGATAATAATGGTAAATTAAACAATTCAAGTGGTTATGAAATGTCCATGCCCTCTCACCTTCTTGCCAAATCTCTTGAGAATAGAAACCTAACGTTTGATGGCTTTTTTATTATTATATATATATCGGAATGGAGAAGAAAGTTTTGTTTCTAGTAAAATTTTGGAACAAATTTTTTAGAACGATGATTCAAATTTAGGCCAAAATTTTGGAGAAGTTGATAAGAAAAGGTTTAATATAATTTTTATAAACTTTAAATATATTTTAATTTTAATTTTATAATTTATAATTTTTTATATTTTTAAATATATTTTAAAATTTCAAATTATAATATTATTGTAATGATCTCAAAATAATATTATAACAGGCCCAATTTGTCCAGCCCGTTATAAACCAAAAAAAAAACAATAATAAAACCAAATAAAATATAAAGTCCAATTTTAAACAGTCCCTTAATAGCTCAGTCCAGTTACAACACTCAATTACATCATCCCAATAAGGCCCAAAAACCTAAAACCTAGCCCAAAGTTACACGACCCAACAGGCCCAAAAATGTTAAACACTCAGAACCCTAGGGTTTCCTAAGCGCGCCGCAGCCCCAGCCTCCAGCACCACCACCGCTTGCCATGCCCTCGCCACGTACCCTCTTCGTACCTCCGTACGTGCCAGCAAACACCTCCGTCCCTACAAAAAGGGACAAGCACAACATCAAAATGAAGAAAAATGGACAAAAATATTGTATTATTTTTATTGTTTTTCTTATTTGGCTATAAAGCCATTTTTCATTTTGATTGTAACTTTTTCTACGCATACACAGCAATCGAATATAGAAATCAAATACACTTCAAGGTGGTTCATCCATTGATTCTTTGTTTTTTATTTTCCTCTTTTATTTTATTTTGAATCTACCATAAATATATAAAAAAGGGGAAAATTTTACCCGTATTTCAGTATCGATATCCTTGGCATCTGCTTCTCTGGCCCAAAAACTGACGGATCCCTAGGGATTCGGTTAACGCTACGACGAAGGAAGCCAAGGGTCAGTGGTTTCGTGGTTGTTTTAGGGGTTTTTGGGTTTTGTTTAGGGGTTTTTGTGGTCTTAAATCTCCTTCTACGCGAAAGGGGGGCCTAGTTTAGGCTCCGGGCATTCCTCTGGCCACCACCTGTGGTGGTCACCATTGGCAGCAACGGTGGTCGGCCGACGGAGTTCAACCGAACCCAGGACCACGCCCAGAAAGCAAAGGGAAGAAGGAACCCCTTTTTTTTTTTTTAAAAAAATGGCTGTAAAAATGATTTTTGTCAAAAATTTTAACTTTTATAGCTGAATCCATGCGACACCGTTTTGGTGTGTGGGTTCAGAGGCCAAAATGATGTCGTTTTAGGCCTCTGACCCGAGTTCTGACTCGAAACCTGCCAGGGGATCTGTGTGTTTTCACATTGATGGGCTTATTGCGCTTCAAGCCCCTCCGCTTTCTCGCGCGTTTTCAATCAAATCCTTTTTTTTTCTTTTACTTTTTAATTTTGCCTCATGACTTTTACCCTTGATTCACTTAGATCCGCTTTGAAACGCTGCGTTTTGAGGGCTTGGGATTTTTTCTCAGTCAGTCCATCTCCTTTTTGCACGCGTTATATTTGGGCCTTATTTCCTTTCTTTTTTTTAGATTCGCCCCTTTACTTTTATTTCATTTTTAATTCAATCCTTGGCCTTTTACTTTAAATTGTTTTATTATAAATCATATTAAATTATTTTATACATTATCTATTTTTAAGTTTTTCTATATATTATTTATTTAAAACTTCTTTACATATTATTTATTAAATAATTTTTTTATATATTTTAAACTATTTTATATGTTATCTATTTTAATTCTTTTGTAGGTTATTTAGTTTATACTGTTTTATATGTTAACTTTTTTAAATTCTTTTTATTATTTATTATAAACTTTTATTATTATTATTATTATTTAGATTTCATATATATTATTTTTATTGAATCGTTTTATATATATATATTTTTATATATTCTCTATTTTAAATTTATTTTTCACATATTATTTATTTTAAATTTTTTATATGTTAGCTTAAATTGTTTTATAAATTATTTATTTTACGTTGCTCTATATATTATTTTATTGTTTTGTATATTAATGATTTTATATTATTTACTTTAAATTGCTTTTTATGGTATCTATTTAAACCCTTTTTGATATATATTATTTATTTAAAATTGTCTTATTATTTATTTAAAATTGTTTTATATTATTTATTTCATTTTTCTTTGATTATTGATGTTGATATTTAAATAACGTATATTGTGTGATTATTGCCATCATATGTACTATAATTCACTTGTTCGTGTTTTCATATTATTGCCATTCATTAATGTAACACTTTACTCATAAATCGTTATTCCATGCTCTATGTTATCATTCCATCGCACTTCATCACTTCAAAAGTCGTGTTTAAGTTTTTACATATCCATACTAAACCGTTTTATTTTATCCCCAACGGTATAAATGCACACCTTTTAAGTGTTATACTCGCTATCATTCATAAAAAAAGATTTTAATAAGGGCAATATTTCGTGTTTAGAAATTCGAGGAATCGTGCTCTAACGTGCTGAGTTTCGATTTACCGTTTGACCAAATAACCGAATATCCTTTTAAAATTTCAATGCATGTGTTTTGGAAATCATGAGATGATCTTGGTATCGAGGGTTTGAAATGTCGTATCCTAACGTGCTGGATATGATATTTTATTTTTTCGGAACAAGAGAATCTCAATATCCACTTCGAGTTATCCAAACCTTTTTAAAGTGATTGTATTTTTAAATCTTTTCAAATTTTCGACTTTAGGACATTAATTAATCAATAAGGTACCAATTTTGGGCGCTGCGAGGGTGCTAATCCTTCCTCGCACGTAACAGACTCCCAAACCCGTTTTCTTGAATTTTGTTGGCCAAAGTCAATATTTTAATAAAATAAAATGTTTTATAGGTGATCCGATCACACCTAAACAAAAAGGATTGGTGGCGACTCCTATTTTCATTTTCGCTTTTAAAATAAAAGTCGACCTTAAAAAAAAAATGGTTTCGACAAAAACATGTATAGATTAAATGGAGTTAAAAAAAATACCCAAATAGTTTATATGAAAAACATTTGAATTTTTTTAAAAAATTGAATATCAATTTGAGACAAAAATAACGTTTAAGTATCAATTTAGAAGAAGATAAATTTAAGTATCAAATTTATATTTAAGTTATTTCTTTTTTTTCTAGGCTCTAATCAAACCTATAACACATTTATTCAAGCATAACACTTCTTTAGTGCATCAGAGGTTATGGGACTGGGCAACTAATTTCTCATTATTTCAGTTCTTAAGAATAAGAGCTCCTTGTAAGAAAGTTTTCTCCACCACATTTGGCTCCCATTTCCCACAATTATGACAATATCTTTTTCAACACTAGATGGCCCTTCTTTTGGTAAAGTTGACCTTGAGCAATCTCTTTTTTCTCAACGAAGTTTAATTGTTCAAACCTTTCCTATATCCGTTACGCTTCTTTCAATGGTACTTCTCTGAGGACCTTGAGAGATGGTATCTTAACTTCAAATGGTAATTATGCTCCCATCCCATAAACCAATGAAAATGGAGTTGTTCCGGTTGAAGTTGGAATTGATGTCCGGTAAGCCTGCAACGCAAGTGGAAACTTACAATGTCTTAGTAGATGTTCTTATTTGCTAGCTCTACTGGCCCCATTCATTTTGGCTGGTAATTGTGATGCTTTATCTGAAACCGTGCACATGCTTTAGTTATTAATGTATTATTGTGATTTTTCGCATTATGTGAAATATAATTTTTTTTTGAAAAATCATAACTATAAATGATTTCTATCTTTACGAATTTGTATATTAATATCTAGTCATATTGGCATATGACATAATTTCAATCTTTTTTAAAATAAGTATGAATATGTCTTTACTAAAAGCTATTAGAAGAAATAGGTCTAATCAAGTCCATACCCCACATAGAAAATGGCCATGGTGGAGCCAAAATGCAAATTACTCGTAGCATTATGTATGCTATCGACATAAATTTGAAATTTGTGACATTTTCAAACATAGTCTATACAGGCACGCTCCATTTCCATCACAAAATAGTTAGTGTTCATAATTTGCCTAGCCATCATGTGTCCATTTGTGCGTGCCCTACATACCCTATTATGCAGCTTTGAAAAAATTATTCATGCTTCTTCTGCATTCACACACCTTAAGAGTACTTAATCTCGACCTCTCTTATACAACACTTCTCCGTCCATGAAGAAACTCATGGATAATCTCCTGATGTTTCGCTTGTCATTCTTCAATTCGTGATCAAAGTATCTTTGACATTTCATGTATGGTGCTATGTGATACTACCAAGGTCAACCATCCACCTCAGCTTCAATATCTAAGCAATAAGCTGGGGATTCTCTAATTTCTAGCTTGATTGGTTGAACTTTCACAATACAACTTACCTTGAACGTGCACAATCATTGACTCCTAAAATCACTTTTAAGTAAAAGAAAGGAAGCATAAAATCTTCTACAAAATGCTAAATTCGGCCAAGGGTATATTCAAAATGCTTGGGCCAAATTTTACATAATTGTTCAACTAAGAACAAAACTCAACTAATAAAATCCAAAAATAATAAAGTTGAAATAAATTGGGCCACTAACAAGACTGGCCGAACATATTTTAAGTACATGTATAGATCTTCAATTGGGCTTCATGGGCTGGTCTTCAAGAAGCTGAATAAGTGGTCCACTTGAGTCAAGATTTGGTTCTTCTAAGCTCGTAATTGTAATCCAAACTGATTTAACTCCAAAATTTGAGTTGTTATATTTTTTATGTTTCATTCCCCTTTCATAAGCGGGAATGGTGGATTCGGTTATTAATCGAATCGAATTATTATTACTCGAATCATATGAAATGTAAAAATTTTAAACCAATAATTGAACTGAAATTTTTTTTAAATACATGAATTGAATCAAAATATTTTGATTAATTTGGTCGGTTAACCAAAATATTTTGGTTGAAATAAGTATAAAATATATAAAAAATACATTGCTAATGTTTATTTTCTTTTTTTAATAGTTCAAAAAATATATTGCTAATATAAAAAATATATTATTTATTTTGGTTAATTACCCGATTTCGAACCGAATTTACCGATAACCGAAATTTTAAAAAATTATTAACCGACCTCCGACCGAGCTAAATTCAGTCACCGACCGATTAATCGAATTAAATCTATTCGATCAATTAATTCTATTTTAACCAAACTATGAACACCCTTATTCATAACTCACAAACTCTTGCACTATAACAATGAATTTTGGCATGAATTGTCTTGATTTTGAGGAAAATATTTTTATTTGTAAGGATGAATATTATAATTGTAAAAAATATAATATTACTAATTATATATGATAAGAAATAAATTATTGGGTTATTAAAATATTAAGGAACAGATAAGTTAAGGTAAGGGAAAGAATGATGTAATTAGTTATATGATTTAATATTTTTATGTCATTGGTTGCATGGATTGTTTTATGATGGATGTGCAGTCTTTTCAATAAATTTGATGATTTAATATGTATAAAATGCAATTTGAAAATGTTTTGTAATTATATTATAACAAAAGAAGGAATGAATATAGAAAGATGTTATAATTAATAACATTATAAAATTGTAATGTAAAAGAGGTAGTACATATGTGAACAAAACGAAACAATAATATTATAAATTAAAATTTAGTGAATGCACGACATTGTTTATTGAGGGAATATAGGATACGAAAGTAAAATAAGGAAAAAGATTGCAATTTTATTAATTGTTATTGTAATGAAATACTAACCGATAATAATTTAATTATAAGTTCTTTTTAATACAATACTTAAAATTATTCAACCTACAAATAGTAGGATAATACGTTTTAGCGTATTCGAATTCAAGTATTTCTGTATTGATAATAAGATCCATATCAATTGAAGTATAACTAATTAATATTTACTTAAACATCGTAGCATAAATGTTTTATTTCATTCTAAGCTTTATGAATGATCTTTTGTGAACATGTGACAAACTCCATACAGAAATGATCATTCATTTGCTTCAAGCAATCTTGCACCTCTTATTCCCTCACCTCGTAATTGACTTCATTCAAAAAGTGTTTTTCACATATAAATTAAACATTCATGTAAAAAAAATTCACTAGACTTGCGACATGTTGAATAAATTTGTAAGGGTGATATCATCTTGTTCAAGATCAACAAGGGTTTCATCTTGGTTTGTTATATTATGAGAATCGGTCATTAAAATAAAAAGAAAATTAAATTTTTTTTGATGGAAATAAAAACATTATTGTCGAAACCATTTTTTTGAAAATGTCGACTTTTTATTTTAAAAGCGAAAATGGGAGTCGCCACCAATCCTTTTTTTAAGAGGTGTGATCAGGTCACTTCGTAATTTGATCGTTTTAATAAATGGTTTGATTTACTAAAACAAAAATTCTTGGTCTACGAAATTCAAGAACCGGGTTCGGGAGTCGGTTACGCACGAGAAGGATTAGCACCCTCGTAACGCCCAAAACTGGTACCTAGTTGATTAATTAAAGTCTTGGTGTCGAAAATGGAAAACCTAAAAAGAATTTTAAAATACGATCCCTCTTTGTGTTATTATTTTTAATTACTCGAATAATTCAAAATGTGTTAAAAATGCCTTCTTATCCCAAAATGTCAAAATATCGCATCTCGTAAGTTGGGACATGACACCTCGAATCCTTGAGAATAAGCTTGCATTTTATTATTATTTTTTAAATCTCATGTATTTTAATTTTAAAAGGATGTTCAACCATTTTGGTTCAACAAAAAAAATCGAAACCCCGTAAGTTAGGGAATGACTTCTCGAATTTCTAAATACGAAACATTGTCTTATTTTGAAAGTTTTCTTTTTATGAAGTTTAAAATGATGTGTATTCATTTCTTTTTGGGGTATAATATAAAAAAAGGGCCAACATATTCAAATTAGTGCGTGGGGTAGTAATGATGAAATAATATAAAATAACTCTATGAGAGAATGTGATAATATAACCAAATTGTCAAAACCTCTTTTTAAAAAAAATGAGATTTTTGAAAGACGGGAGTCGCCACCAGCCTTTTAAAGTGTGATTGGATCACTTTATAAAACATTTTGGTCTACGAAATTACGAGAAAACAGGTTCGGGAATCGGTTACGTACGAGGAAGGATTAGCACCCTTGTAATGCCCAAAATTGGTACCAAATTGAATAGTTTTGTCTTAATGTCAAAAGTTTGAAAGAATTTAGAAATAAGTTCTCTTTTAAAACCCTAATAATTTGAGTTAAAAAGAATCAAGATTCTATTACTTCAAAAGAATATAAACATCATATCCAGCATGATTGGACACGATATTTTTTTAACTTTTGTAACTAAAATCATCTTATAATTTTCAAAACTTATTTAGAAGGATATTTTAGATATTTAGACAAACGAGAAATCGCAACCCAGCATGTTAGGGCACTATTTCTCGAATTCCTAACTACCAAAAACATTGCCTTATTTTTAAAGTTCTTTTGGATTGAATGAAATATAAAAGTTCTTTAAAGTGATGATGCATTTAATATATTACCAAGAATCAATATAAATTAACCTACATAATACTTACTTTAACATTCTATGCATATATAGTATAATGGATGATGAATAATGGTATAAATTACAATATACGTTATCATTTTATACATGGTCATATACATGCATTATCGTTACATGCAAAATACAACGTTGAGCATAATGAGTTCAACAATATAAATTGCATAATACATATATATGATAATATTTCATGCAAATGTAACTTAGATAATTAATTTTCATGCAAATATGTAAAAACAATAACATAAAGTAATAAATAAATTTATAAAAAATTTAACTTACTAAAACAATACTAAAAAAACAAAAATAGATATGCAAATTCTAACCATATAAAAATATAAATCAACTAAAATAAAAAATAAAGATATTTAAAAATATTTAGAATAATATAAGAATGATAAGTAGAATCTTTTTTTAAAAAATAATAATTAATATATATATATATATTATATTATAGAATATAATAACTTAAATATATTAAAAAATAATATGCTAAATATGGACATTACACATATTTATTTAGTAATGAAATTCAAAAATATATAATTAATGAATAATAAAATAATGTATATTTCATAATAAAATGATAATGATGTAAGGAAATAATAGAGGGTCAAATATATAACATAGAATAAAATTTATAAACAAAATATATAATGATATAAAGTATATGATAAATAATATATAAAAATAATAAAAATAATATAATAAGTAAAATATAATAAAATAAATAATATATAGTAAAAATATATAACATATAATAAAATATGAATATAATAGAATAAATAATATATATAATAAAAATATAACATATAATAAAGTTTATAAAAATGTATATAATATTATGAATAATATATATTATTTTTCATATAACTAATGTTTAAATAATGCATATATTACTTAAAATAAATTAAACATATATAAAAAAAAACTAGAATCGAATTTAATTTAAAACTAGGGCTAATTACAAATAAAAATTTGGACTCAATCAAAATGCGCATTAAAAACTGAGGGACTCATTGGGCAATTGACCTTAATCCCCAAAACGACACCGTTTAAAAAATAAGTCTTACTATAGCAACTAGGACTAAATTGAAACTAATATAAAAGGCCCGGGTCAAATCATAATAAAATAAAATGAATTCATAAATATTAAAAATATGGCAGGACCAATTGGGTAATTAGCCCTTTAAACGAAAACACGTGGATCCTTCCTGGGTCACGGGTTAACACGCGGATCCTGTCCCTGAGACGACGCCGTTTTGAAGCCTATCGTTTTAAGCTAAACGACGTCATTCTTATAAGGCTATAAAAGCCAAACATTAAGCTTAAATTCATTTTGAAACCCAGTTTTAAAAAAAAAAGAAATCCTCTAGAGAGGATCTAGGGCCGGCCTTCGGAGTTTTATCGAGCTCCCGTTTAGGGACCTACACGCGCCTACGCACCTCCGTCGTCCCTACCACGTACGGTGGCTGGAGGCTTGAAAGTTTCACTTTCCAGTGCAGATCCAAAGGTACGTCCTCTTCTTTCTATTTTTGATACTATCAGTATGTATTTTGAGGAAAAAAAAGAATAAATAATCACCTCTATACTCCAGTCGACTGTTGGTTTTCTTTTTGTATAAAACGTGTTCCTTTTTTATTGAATCTGTATGTAAAAAAAAAACCTCCTTTTTACAAATCTGAAGAAAGGCTTTATAACCTTTAGACTATGCATGTTTAGGAAAGAAATCTTTGATTTCTTTCCTTGTTTGTTTTAGTTTATCTGCTGCTATTTCTTGCCATTTTTGTCTGTTTGGTTTCCTTTTCTGCTCCATTTTTCTTTTCCATGTCTGTTGGTTTCCTTTTTCTGTCTTGTAGGTACCAAAAATCCAACGAAGATTGTGTTGTGATGCGAATCTTGCCTGGTGACCACAGGACAGCCTCTGCTACAAAGATCTCGGCACCAATGGAGGCGCAAAGGTCAGTGGTGAGGCCTGAGATCACGGTGCACTGATGGTGGTGATGTTTAAGCCACTGGATCGTTGTGAGGCAAACGGCGATGACGTTCGGAGTGCCCAAAGCCCCTGGTCAGTGCTTTGATGGGACCTCGTGCGAGGTGACCATCGATCTAACCAGCACTGATGAGGGCCAGTTGGGGTGACGTGAGGGGACAGGGCTATTGATGGCCCTTGCTTTGGGAGCTGGAACGACTCTGACATGGCGAAGCTTCTGGAACTACTCCTGCGGCGCTGAGGTTCCAAGGAAACCCTAGGGTTTCCTGTTGGTGTTTTAAGTCATTGGGCCTTTTGAGCCCGAGTGACTTGGGTCTGTAGCAGATTAGTTTGGGTAATGGGTCTGTTTGTAAGGGTTATTGGGTTTGGACTTTTTAACGGACTTTTAAAATAAATAAATATTCATTTATTCATTTATTTTTTGTTTTTGGTTTTAAGGCCCAGATAGATTTGGGCTGCTATAGCTGCCCCTCTTTGCTTATTGCTGTGTAATAGGAATCGAGCAAAGACTTATAGACAGACCAAATTTGCTCGGTCTTATCAGATCCTTGTCTTCAATCTACTCCTTGCAACTTAAGACTGTCATGCTGATATTTTGATCTGTTCTCCGTCGAACACAGAGACACCAAATTTGCTTCTTCGATTTGTTCCCAGACAACACAAAGATGTCAAATCATCTTAGATTCGCTTCAGCGTAAACACGTGAAAGCCAAATCTGCTATGTCTTCGATCTGCGCCTTGTAAACGCAATGATGCCAAATCATCTTGGATCTGCTTCGATGCAAAAACATCCGAAGGTTAGATCTGCTATGTCTTCGATCTGCTCTCCGTCAAATATTGAGATGCTAAATCTGTTATCTGGGATCTGCTTCGATGTGAAAACATCCAAAGGTCAGATCTGCTTTGTCTCTGATCTGCTCTCTGTCGAATATAGAGATGCCAAATCTGTTTCTTTGATTTGTTCTCTGACAATACAGAGATGCCAAATCATTTTGGATCTGCTTCAGCGTAAACACGTGAAAGCCAAATCTTCTATGTCTTCGATCTGCTCTTTGTAAACGCAAGGATGCCAAATCATTTTGGATCTACTTCGATGTGAAAACATCCGAAGGTTAGATCTGCTATGTCTTCGATCTGCTCTCCGTCGAATATGGAGATGCCAAATCTATTATCTTGGATCTGCTTCGATGTGAAAACATCTGAAGGTCAGATCTGCTATGTCTCTGATCTGCTCTCCGTCGAATATGGAGATGCAAAATCTATTTCTTCAATTTGTTCTCTGACAATACAGAGATGCCAAATCATTTTGGATCTGCTTCAGCGTAAACACGTGAAAGTCAAATCTACTACGTCTTCGATCTGCTCCTTGTAAATGCAAGGATGCCAAATCATCTTGGATCTACTTCGATTTAAAACCATCCGAAGGTTAGATCTGCTATGCTTTAGCCTGTTACCCTACTGCTTAGGGGGTTAAGGTGCATCAATCTTCATTATCCCTTGAAGGACATAACCTGTATAATGTATATGAGTTCATGCCTAATGATTAGGATGCTATGATTGAAGTAAGTCAAATGCTCCTAATTAAACCTGTTATCATGCAAAATGTTTATGAATATGACCCCTATTCCAGACGTCACCACTCATTCCTTCGTCGAAGTTTATCTCGAAGTATCATTCCTACTCAGCCTGTGGGTTTGTACCATTTTTCAAATGCTATGACCCACCGAAAATGTCTGTAAGATGATCCTCTCCTAGGATCGAATCGTTTGATTTGTCCAATCATCATTTTGGACTAAAGAAAGAATTTCCTCGAAACCTCACTTACGTGAATTCCTCGAATAATTGTTCTGTTTTAGTTTCTTGTATTATCTAGAAATTTCTAGAGTAATGAGCAAAACTTTATTTGTGAAAATTATTTAGTTCATCTATCATTATTTTAATGCAACATATTTTAAGAAGATGGATTTAATCTTGAGAATAATTAGATTTGAATGAATTTGTCAAAAATACAAAGGAAATTAATCTGATAGACTATCTTTGAAAAGAAAGAGAATCTAAAGATAGCAAACAGGACAAAAGTTAGATGCCCTAGATATCCCCGCTTGAGCATCTATACACCAGCTCCATGAAGACTTTCTTGAGTTCAACATGTGTTTAAAAGATCCAAAGTACTTTGTTGATGCACCGTGTAACACTTCCAATCCCGTACCCGTCGCCGGAGGGATTAAGAAGTATTACAGAACAAGCAAGAAATCTCCTTTAACACTATAGAATAATTTCCTAAGTTCAATCATAACAAAAACATTTACAACATTAATTGAATATCAACCACACATACATATTAATTATATGAAATACGTGTAATATCTTAACAAGCCACATCAGCATAACTATACAAATATACAATACAAAAAAAAAAGATACTTAATTAACAACAAAAGTCGGTCCTATACATGCCATTAACATAGTTCAGCTACAAAAAAGTACCGAAAGGGTTTTGGTAGTGTGGATGACTTCGACTTGGAATCCCGAGAATGACAAAATAACGATCAATATCTATAACACAGGAAACAAGGTAACAGAGTGAGCAAAATGATGCTTAGTAAGTCTTAAGTAATTTAAACAGATAGTTTTTGACATATAAGTCAACATCTCATAACATTGAACTCGAATTCAGCTATATACCTTTTTGCCCGAAATTACTTATATATATATATATATACTAACATACAAAGAGATCACAACCTGAACCTCGATCGTAAACATGAATAATAGAGATAATTTAATCGTATACCTTCGTATAAATAATGACATTGTCCGAAATAGTTATTCTCATAATCATAGATGCGATATTTATCCATACGTATATCTATACACACATATGCATATTCCATTCATTATTAATGAAACTTCAATCTAAAGGTGGGTTCGCTTATGGATACGAAATGCATACCTGATTTTTATACTGTATAGTACATTCAATTCACAACCTTACTCGAATTATCGACATTTAGCTTGCTAGGTTAAAACCCGAATCCAGTTACTAGCATACAGCCTTCGAGATTTTAAATCTAAATATATATATATATATCCAGCACGTAGCCTGCAGACCTAAAGTCCGGATATCATTCTCGCATATAGCCTGCGGACATGAAGTCCGAATATAATTCTTGCATATAGCCTGCGGACATGAGGTCCGGATATTATTCTTGCATATAGCCTGCGGACATGAGGTCCGGATATTATTCTTGCATATAGCCTGCGGACATGAGGTCCGGATATCATTCTCGCATATAGATATTCACATGCCAACGCATTTGACACAATCTATCACATTGTTAATTCAATTTCTCTATTCGTATATAAGGGCAAAATATACCCCATCATTTTTATTTCATTTTAAGATCACACAAACAATTTAATCTAACCCAAACTAGCCATTCAACTATAGGTCATATAACCAAATTAGTTATCACACATCTTAGTTCAAATAGAACTAAAAGACAAAGTTCATCTAGCATATACATATCAAAGCATCATAAATTTTTTATACTAAAGGCGATTACATAAAACTTACCTTATATTCTTCTGAACAAATCTCTGTTTGGCTATTCCGTGATTTTAGCTTTTCCTCTATCCGACGTCGTCCCTTTTTGCTCTTGAGCTATGTTAAACAAGTTTAGTCAAATTAAACCTTATCCATACCTTTCATTTAACAATTACATTCGGCCAAATTCAACTATGATACTAGTCACAACTAAATTATTTATTAAATCAAATTACATAAACCTTTTCATCAACTTATTATTCATGACATAAAAATCATTAAGAGTCGAATAGGTGGCTACTTAATAAACGTGAATTCATATGAACTAAGTGCCAAAAGAAAATGTCCATGAAATGTTTACTCGAAACCTTCTATCTTTAGCTTAACTTCTTAGTCCCTAACCGGTACACTAAAACCATATTAATTCATTTCTCATATTATTAACATAAACATAGCAAAGCAATTCTCTATAAACAATTATTATCCTTTCATCCATTCACTAGAGACATAGCCGAATGTTCACTAAGCAAAATAAGCACATGCAAAGTATGGCTTCTTCAATTAACGTACTATCTTTAATTATCGAAATTTAGCAAAATCTTTACTAATAGCCGCATCTAAAATACTTTTCACAAGCTTGTCTTAACCCATAATTACCTAATTTATTTAAACATTCAATAACAACTCCTCTTTTATCAAACACACATTCGGCAAGAACATTAGCAATTTATACTACATCAATTCTAAGCTTATTATATTCAAACATACCCAATTTCACATTCGGCCCTAGTTCATAACAAGATAGCCAATTCTTTTCCTTTAGTATCTAATGCTCACCTATGATCCTTTTCATAGTTCAATCACTCATCTACCATCATTCATCTAAATTTTTCATGAAACAACAAATTTCACCATTATTAACTACCATAGCCGAAAGCCTATTCATTCCACAATCAAAATTTCAACATGGGTTATACAAATAACTTGATATCTCACTCAAGATTAATCAAAATTTCAA
This sequence comes from Gossypium anomalum, assembly GCA_025698475.1. Classification (NCBI taxonomy): domain Eukaryota; kingdom Viridiplantae; phylum Streptophyta; class Magnoliopsida; order Malvales; family Malvaceae; genus Gossypium; species Gossypium anomalum. The sequence continues at coordinate 52,163,129 of CM046968.1, read as the reverse complement.
GAACTAAAAATAAACTTCTTACCTTAGTATTCACTTAAGATGACCGAATGCTTCCCTCATTTCTTCCTCTTTACATTCAGCCAAGAAGAACCAATTTTTCACTTTGTTTTCATCACCCTTTTCTTTTCTATTATTATTATTTATTTATTCTATTTACTTCATTTCTTTTATATAAAATACTAGCCAATTAACTAATTATTTAATACATATTTTAATATATGCCATCATCATGGCCGGCCACTATGTATAAAAAGAGTTATTTGACATGCAAAACCATTGTTTCCAATACATGCTTTAATAGATACTTATGGATTAACTTATCACATTTCAAAAGTGTCACACATAAGTCCTATTAACTAAATTCACATGCAATCGACTAAATCGAAACTTAAAACTTTCACACATTCATATTCACATATAATAAACATAAAATATGACGGCTAAATATTTTTATGACTCGGTTTTGTGGTCCCGAGACCGCTTCCCGACTAGGGTTAAATTAGGGTTGTCACAACTCTCCCCTACAAAACGAAATTTTCATCCTCGAAAATCTTACCAGTGAATAAATTTGGGTATCTCTCTTTCATAGAGTTTTCAGTTTCCCAAGTAGCTTCTTCGATTCCGTGTTTGAGCCATAACACCTTCACTAAAGGAACCTTTTTGTTTCACAACTCTTTCACCTCACGAGTTAAGATACGAATTGGTTCTTCTTCATAACTCAAATTAGATTGAATTTCAACCTCTGATGGACTAATTATGTGTGAAAGGTCAGATCTATAACGTCGAAGCATCGATACATGAAAAACATTGTGAATCTTCTCAAGTCCAGGGGGTAAAATCAATCTGTAAGCGACTGGCCCAATTCGTTCGGATATCTCATACGGCCCGATAAACCTCAGACTCAATTTGCCTTTACGGCCAAATCTGAGCACCTTCTTCCAAGGTGAAACCTTAAGAAACACTTTGTCACCGACTTGATATTCAATGTCTTTTCGTTTCAAATCGGCGTACGACTTCTGATGATCTGCAACTGCTTTCAGACTTTCACAGATTACTTTCACTTTCTGTTTAGCATCTTTAATCAAATCGACTCCGAAAATTTTACTTTCACTAAGCTCGGTCTAAAACAACGGTGTACGGCATTTACGACCATACAAAGCCTCGTAAGGTGCCATCTTAATGCTTGATTGAAAGCTATTGTTGTAAGCAAATTCAATTAAAGGTAAATACCGTTCCCACGAATCACCAAACTCAAGGATGCAACATCTCAACATATCCTTGAGTACCTGAATTATTCATTCGGATTGACCATCAGTTTGAGGATGAAAAGCGGTGCTAAAATGTAATTTGGTACCTAAAGCTTCTTGCAATTTTCCAAAATCGCGATGTGAACCTCAGATCTCTATCGGACACAATAGAAATGGGTACCCTATGTAACCTTACAATCTGAGATACATACATTTCAGCTAGCCTGACAAGGGAATAATCCGTACGTACAGGAATAAAATGGGCCGACTTTGTCAGTCGATCAACAACAACCCATATCGCATCTTTCTTACTTGACGACAATGGCAATCCAGACACAAAGTCCATTGTGACTCTATCCCACTTCCATTCGGGTATCATGATCGGCTGAAGTAATCCCGAAGGCACTTGGTGTTCTGCTTTCACTTGTTGACATATTAAACATTTCAAAACAAAATCAGAAATGTCTCGTTTCATACCGTGCCACCAGAATTGACGTTTCAGGTCGTTATACATTTTTGTACTCCCCAGGTGAATTGACATTCGGCTACAATGAGCTTCATTCAGAATCATCGAAATGAGTTCTGAATTTCTTGGAACACACAAACGACTTTTGAACCTCAAACAATCATCATCATCAATTTGAAACTCTGATTCCATATTCGAAATACATTCAGCCCGTTTTGCAATCAATTCATCATCGACTTTCTGAGCTTCTCGAATTTGATGAATCAACAATGGTTTAGCCTTCAATTCTGCTACTAACACATTATCAGATACAACAGACAGATGTACATTCATCGCTCGAAGGGCAAACAGTGATTTACGACTTAAAGCATCCGCAACCACATTAGCCTTCCCCGGGTGATAGTCAATGATAAGCTTGTAATATTTTAGCAACTCAAGCCAACGTCTTTGTCGCAGATTCAAATCTCTTTGAGTCATCAAATATTTGAGACTTTTGTGATCTGAAAATACATGGCACCTCTCACCAAACAAGTAATGTCGCCATATTTTCAAGGTGAACACGATGGCAGCTAATTCAAGATCATGGGTCGGATAGTTTTTTTCATGCGGCTTCAACTGCCTCGATGCGTAAGCTACGACTCGACCTTCTTGCATCAATACACAACCCAACCCAAATAAGGATGCATCACTGTAAATGACAAACTCTTTACCTGATTCGGGCTGTACTAGCACTGGAGCTTCGGTCAAATAGGTTTTTAATTGATCGAAACTTTTCTGGCATTTTTCTGACCATTCAAAATTAACATCTTTCTGAAGTAGTTTCGTCATTGGTGTGGCTATCGTCGAAAAACCCTTTACAAATCGTCTGTAATAACCGGCAAGTCCCAAAAAACTTTGAACTTCAGTATCGGAGGCTTCCAGTTAAGTATGGCTGTAATTTTACTCGGATCAACTCGAATACCCGATGCAGATACCACATGACCCAAAAAACTAACTTCTCTCAACCATAACTCACATTTACGAACTTAGCATATAAATCGCTTATCCCGCAAAATCAGAACACTAATCTCGGTGTGCTTTCGGCATGTTCGGTTTCATCTCTCGAATAAACCAAAATGTCATCGATAAACACAACTACAAACCGATCCAAATATGGTCTGAAGATCCGATTCATTAAATCCATGAATACCGCAGGGGCATTAGTGAGCCCAAACGGCATCACTAAGAACTCATAGTGATCGTATCTCGCTCAAAGCGCTTTTGTGTATATCTGAGTCTCTAACTCGCAATTGATAATAACCCGATCTCAAGTCTATCTTCGAAAATACTAAGGCTCCTTTCAGTTGATTAAACAAATCGTCGATTCGTGGCAACGGATATTTATTCTTTATCGTCACCTTATTCAGTTGACGATAATCAATACACATTCTCATAGTTCCGTCTTTCTTTTTCACAAATAGCACTGGTGCACCCCAGGGAGAAAAACTCGATCGAGCAAAACCTCTATCTGTCAACTCTTGCAACTGAGATTTCAATTCTTTTAATTCGGTTGGTGCCATGTGGTACGGAGCTATCGAAATAGGTGTAGTCTCTGGTACTAGTTCAATACCAAACTCTACCTCCCGAACAGGTGGTAATCCAGGTAATTCCTCGGGAAACACATCCGGATATTCACAAACCACGGGCATAGTCTCGAGTTTCTTTTCTGATTCTTTATTATTCAGAACATACGCAAGATATGCTTTACACCCCTTTCTCACATGTTTCTATGCCAATATCAAGGATATTATTGCTGGCAATGAGTTCAAGTTAGTAGACTCAACTCGAATGATTTCATTATTTGCACATCTCAAATCAATGGTCTTTTACAATTTACAACTGCATCATGAGCTACCAACCAATCCAGACTGAGAATAACATCAAATTCATCGAACGGTAACAGCATCAAGTCGGCCAAAAAACAGAAGCCTCGAATTACTAAGGGACATTTCTTACACACCTTATCAACAAGTACATGACGACCCAAGGGATTTGACACCCGAATTACGAACTCAGTAGACTCAATAGGTAAAGTCTTACTGGATGCTAAAGTTTCACACACATATGAATGAGTAGAACCGGGGTCAATTAAAGCAATGATATCAGAGTCAAAAAGAGTGAAAATACCAGTAATAACATCTAGCGAAGAAGCATCCTCACGCGCTCGTATAGCATAGGATCTGGCAGGAGCACGAGCCTTAGAACGTACAACAGTCCCTCTCTGATTTCCACTATCATTAGCCGCAGGTCTAGGTGGTCTACCTCGCGTTATAGTATTACTAGGTCTTCCACTTGGATCAGTATTTTGTTCAGCTAATTTCGGACAATCTCGGATAAAATGATCAGCCGATCCACATTTAAAACAGGAGCGGTCACGAAATCTACAGCTTCCCGAATGCCACTTGCCACAATGCTGGCACTCAGATCTGTCCTGACGATCATTGCCAACACTGGCAACAGAGGTAGCTCGTGAGCTCATAGGGGGTCGATCACGATCCCGTCCAGAAAAACCCGAAGTATTCTTAGATCTGCTCGAATCATCTTTAAATTTCTTCGATAATTGCTGAAAGGGCTTTCCCGAAGATCTTTTACGAAACTCTCTGGCTCCCATTTCAGCTTTTCTTTTCTCCTTACTGAGCTCTTCGGCTTTGCAAGCTCGCTCGACAAGTACTACAAATTCTCTGATTTCTAGAATTCCAACATACAGTTTTATATCTTCGTTCAGTCCATCTTCGAAACGTTTACACATTACAGCTTCTGAAGAAACGCATTCTCATGCGTACCGGCTAAGCCTCACAAATTTTCGTTCATAATCAGTAACCGACATGGAACCTTGTTTAAGTTTAAGAAATTCTTTCCGTTTTTGATTAATGAATCTCTGGCTGATGTACTTTTTTCGAAACTCAGTTTGGAAAAACTCCCAAGTTACTCGTTCTCTGGGCACAACAGAAATCAACGTATTCCACCAATAGTAGGCAGAATCACGTAGCAAAGAGATAGTACACTTCAGGCATTCATCGGGTGTGCAAGATAGTTCATCAAGTACCCGAATAGTGTTGTCCAACCAAAATTCAGCTTGCTCGACATCATCACTGTCTGTAGCTTTAAATTCGATAGCCCGTGCTTTGATTCACAATCAGGGGGTTTATTTAACCTCATCCGATCGATTACGGAGGTATCGCGGGTGCAGGGGGTGTATTAGTCGGGAGTGGGGGTTGTGGAACAGCCGTATTAGTTCGAATGTACTGATTGAACCAATCATTCATCACACTATAAAAAGCCTGTCTAGCCTCATCATTTTGATTACTAGCAACAGTTGAGAATCCACCGTGTTGCCCCATGTGCGCGAGAGCAGCACTACACTCTCAACATCATCATTTCTACCGTTCGGTTGGGATCGGGATCCATTACTATAAATAAACACATTGTTAACTGTCAGAAATATCCACACTACCAATTAAACATATAATGGCATGTATAGCTAGACCCAAACGCATTACGGTAGTCCTAGAATCGACTAAACCGTAGCTCTGATACCAATAAAATGTAACACTTCCAATCCCGCACTGTCACGGAGGGATTAAAAGTATTACAGAACAAGCAAGAAATCTCCTTTAACACTATAGAATAATTTCCTAAGTTCAATCATAACAAAAACATTTACAACATTAATTGAATATCAACCACACATACATATTAATTATATGAAATACGTGTAATATCTTAACAAGCCACATCAGCATAACCATACAAATATACAATACAAAAAAAAAGATACTTAATTAACAACAAAAGTCGGTCCTATACATGCCATTAACATAGTTCAGCTACAAAAGTACCGAAAGGGTTTTGGTAGTGTGGATGACTTCGACTTGGAATCCCCGAGAATGACAGCTAACGATCAATATCTATAACACAGGGAAACAAGGTAACAGAGTGAGCAAAATGATGCTTAGTAAGTCTTAAGTAATTTAAACAGATAGTTTTTGACATATAAGTCAACATCTCATAACATTGAACTCGAATTCAGCTATATACCTTTTTGCCCAAAATTACTTATATATATATATATACTAACATACAAAGAGATCACAACCTGAACCTCGATCGTAAACATGAATAATAGAGATAATTTAATCGTATACCTTCGTATAAATAATGACATTGTCCGAAATAGTTATTCTCATAATCATAGATGCGATATTTATCCATACGTATATCTATACACACATATACATATTCCATTCATTATTAATGAAACTTCAATCTAAAGGTGGGTTCGCTTATGGATACGAAATGCATACCTGATTTTTATACTGTATAGTACATTCAATTCACAATCTTACTCGAATTATCGACATTTAGCTTGCTAGGTTAAAACCCGAATCCAGTTACTAGCATACAGCCTTCGAGATTTTAAATCTAAATATATATATATCCAGCACGTAGCCTGCAGACCTAAAGTCCGGATATCATTCTCGCATATAGCCTGCGGACATGAAGTCCGAATATAATTCTTGCATATAGCATGCGGACATGAGGTCCGGATATTATTCTTGCATATAGCCTGCGGACATGAGGTCCGGATATTATTCTTGCATATAGCCTGCGGACATGAGGTCCGGATATTATTCTTGCATATAGCCTGCGGACATGAGGTCCGGATATCATTCTCGCATATAGATATTCACATGCCAACGCATTTGACACAATCTATCACATTGTTAATTCAATTTCTCTATTCGTATATAAGGGCAAAATATACCCCATCATTTTTATTTCATTTTAAGATCACACAAACAATTTAATCTAACCCAAACTAACCATTCAACTATAGGTCATATAACCAAATTAGTTATCACACATCTTAGTTCAAATAGAACTAAAAGACAAAGTTCATCTAGCATATACATATCAAAGCATCATAAATTTTTTATACTAAAGGCGATTACTTAAAACTTACCTTATATTCTTCCGAAACAAATCTGCTTTTGGCTATTCCGTGATTTTAGCTTTTCCTCTATCCGACGTCGTCCCTTTTTGCTCTTGAGCTATGTTAAACAAGTTTAGTCAAATTAAACCTTATCCATACCTTTCATTTAACAATTACATTCGGCCAAATTCAACTATGATACTAGTCACAACTAAATTATCGATTAAATCAAATTACATAAACCTTTTCATCAACTTATTATTCATGACATAAAAATCATTAAGAGTCGAATAGGTGGCTACTTAATAAACGTGAATTCATATGAACTAAGTGCCAAAAGAAAATGTCTATGAAATGTTTACTCGAAGCCTTCTATCTTTAGCTTAACTTCTTAGTCCCTAACCGGTACACTAAAACCATATTAATTCATTTCTCATATTATTAACATAAACATAGCAAAGCAATTCTCTATAAACAATTATTATCCTTTCATCCATTCACTAGAGACATAGCCGAATGTTCACTAAGCAAAATAAGCACATACAAAGTATGGCTTCTTCAATTAACTTACTATCTTTAATTATCGAAATTTAGCAAAATCTTTACTAATAGCCGCATCTAAAATACTTTTCACAAGCTTGTCTTAACCCATAATTACCTAATTTATTTAAACATTCAATAACAACTCCTCTTTTATCAAACACACATTCGGCAAGAACATTAGCAATTTATACTACATCAATTCTAAGCTTATTATATTCAAACATACCCAATTTCACATTCGGCCCTAGTTCATAACAAGATAGCCGATTCTTTTCCTTTAGTATCTAATGCTCACCTATGATCCTTTTCATAGTTCAATCACTCATCTACCATCATTCATCTAAATTTTTCATGAAACAACAAATTTCACCATTATTAACTACCATAGCCGAAAGCCCTACTCATTCCACAATCAAAATTTCAACATGGGTTATACAAATAACTTGATATCTCACTCAAGATTAATCAAAATTTCAAGAACTAAAAATAAACTTCTTACCTTAGTATTCACTTAAGATGACCGAATGCTTCCCTCCCTTCTTCCTCTTTACATTCGGCCAAGAAGAACCAATTTCTCACTTTGTTTTCATCACCCTTTTCTTTTCTATTATTATTATTTATTTATTCTATTTACTTCATTTCTTTTATATAAAATACTAACCAATTAACTAATTATTTAATACATATTTTAATATATGCCATCATCATGGTCGGCCACTATGTATAAAAAGAGTTATTTGACATGCAAAACCATTGTTTCCAATACATGCTTTAATAGACCCTTATGGATTAACCTATCACATTTCAAAAGTGTCACACATAAGTCCTATTAACTAAATTCACATGCAATCGACTAAATCGAAACTTAAAACTTTCACACATTCATATTCACATATAATAAACATAAAATATGACGGCTAAATATTTTTATGACTCGGTTTTGTGGTCCCGAGACCGCTTCCCGACTAGGGTTAAATTAGGGTTGCACACACCGATATGCAACGCGTTTCGCTCTTTGTTCAATCAGCTATAGCAAGATTACCATGTGCTCTTCAAAATTTGAGCTGCCCTTTCGGGTTTTCAACTCAAAACCCCTTTGGTCACAAGGCGCCCTTTGCGGGTTTTCACCTTAGCCTCTCTATTTTTTTTCGAAAACTCAAGGTGCCCTTTGCGGGTTTTCACCCTGGATTCTCCTCTCCTTTAGAAAAATACTTTTGATCGAGTGCAATTCACTGGATTGGGTAAACTCTTCCCATCCATTTCCGTTAAGATCAATGCACCCCCAGAGAAGGCCTTCTTCACGACATACAGCCCTTCCCAATTTGGCATCCATTTTTCTCTAAAGTCCTTCTAAATGGGAAGGGTCTTTTTCAGCACAAGATCCCCCTCGTAGAATTCTCTTGGTCGCACTTTTTTGTCATAAGCTCGCATCATTCGCTTCTGATACATCTGACCATGACGAATGGCCCTTAGCCTATTTTCCTCAATCAAGTTCAAATGATCATATCGCGATTGTATCCATTTAGCTTCATCCAACTTTATTTTCGACAAGACTCGGAGAGACGGTATTTCCACTTCAATGGGTAACACTGCTTCCATCCCATAAACCAACGAGAAAGGAGTTGCCCCAGTAGAGGTTCTGACAGATATTCGATAGCCAAAGAGTGCAAACGGTAGTTTCTCATGCCAATCTCTATAAGTCTCAGTCATCTTCCCCACTATCCTCTTGATGTTCTTGTTGGCTGCTTCTACTGCCCCATTCATTTTTGGGCGATACGGAGAAGAGTTATGATGCTTAATCTTGAACTGATTGCAAACTTCTACTATTATTCTGTTGTTCAAGTTCAATGTATTGTCTGATATGATCCTTTCAGGCATCCCATACCGACAAATGATCTCTTTCTTCAAGAATCGACTTGTAGCTGACTTAGTAACATTTGCATAAGAAGCAGCCTCTACCCACTTCGTGAAGTAATCAATGACTACAAAAATAAAACGATGCCCGTTTGAAGCTTTTGGTGATATTGGCCCAATGACATCCATGCCCCACATGGAAAAAGGCCATGGAGAAGTCATAACATGTAGTGAAGGTGGTACATGAATCTTGTCTCCATAAATCTGACATTTATGGCATTTCTTGGCGTAGTTGATACAATCCCCTTCCATAGTAAACCAATAATATCCAAACCTCATGATTTGTCTAGCCATTGTGAAACCATTAGCGTGTGTCCCACAAACACCCTCGTAAATTTCATCCAAGATTAACTTAGCTTCCACGGCGTCAACACATCTCAACAGTATTTGGTCCTTTCTTCTTTTGTACAAGATGTCCCCAACCTAAACGTAATCGCAGGCTAATCTCTTTAAGGTTCGTTTATCATTTTCAGTTTCCTGTTCTGGGTATTTACGATCTCTCACATATCGCAATATATCCTGATACCAAGGGTTATCATCCTTTTCTTCTTTCTCAATGTTACAACAGCGAGCTGAAGCCTCAAAGATACTCATCTGAATGGGTCTCATCTCCTCCTCTTTATTTTCTTTAATTATTGAAACCAAGGTTGCTAGAGCATCTGCCATCTGGTTTTCATCTCGTGGGATATAATTAAAAGTGATGTCATCGAACTCCTCAAGTAACCCCAAAACTACCTTTCGATAATTGATCAATTTAGGATCCCTTGTCTCCTATTCACCTTTAAGCTGGTAAATTACCAATGCAGAGTCTCCATATACTTCCAAGGTTCTTATTCCTTGCTCTATAGCTGCTCGGAGTCCCATGATGCACGCTTCATACTCGGCCATATTGTTTGTGCAATCAAAATCCAACTTGCTCGTGAATGGATAATAATCGCCATTTGGGGATTACAGGACTACCCCAATTCCATTTCCCACAGCATTGGATGCCCCATCAAAGCTCAACTTCCAAGGATAATCCTCTGTAGTTGCTACGCATATCAACTCCTCATTTGGGAAATCAAATTTCAACGGCTCATAGTCCTCTAGAGCTCTACTAGCCAGAAATTCTACTATTATGCTTCCTTTTATAGCCTTCTGGCTCACATAGATTATGTCAAACTCTGAAAACAGAATTTGCCACCTCGCCATTCTCCCATTCAAAGCTGTTGACTCCATCATATACTTCAAAAGATCAAGTTTTGAAATAAGCCAAGAAGTATGATATAGCATGTACTGTCTTAACCTTCGAGTCGTCCAGATTAAAGCAAAACACAATTTCTCAATTGGCGAATATTTCATCTCACACTCTGTGAATTTCTTACTGAGGTAGTATATCGCCTTCTCCTTTCTTCCCGACTCGTCATGTTGGCCAAGCACACATCCCATAGAATTACTAAACACTGATAAGTACAGAATTAATGGTCTATCTAGACTAGGCGGAGATAACACTGGAGCATTTAACAAGTATTGCTTAACTTTATCAAAAGCATTCTGGCATTCTTAATCCCAAGTACCTTGGTTGTGTTTTCAAAGGAGGCGAAATATAGGATCACATTTCTCGGTTAATTGTGAAATAAACCGAGCAATATAATTGAATCTTCCAAGAAAACCCTGAACTTCCTTTTGAGTATGTAGTGGAGGCAATTCTCGTATGGCTTTAACTTTGTCTGAGTCAACTTCTATTTCCTTTTCGCTGACCACAAAGCCTAATAACTTCCCTGACCTAGCTCCGAAGATGCATTTTGTCGGATTAAGCTTCAACTGAAATTTCCTTAATCTCAGGAACAACTTCCTCAAAACTTCAATATGTTTCTTCTCTGTTTGAGATTTAGCAATCATGTCATCAACATACACTTCAATTTCTTTGTACATCATATCATGGAATAAAGATACCATAGCCCATTGGTATGTTGCCCCTGCATTCTTTAGCCCGAAGGGCATTACCTTATAACAAAAGGTGCCCCACAATGTTATAAAGGTGGTTTTATCCATGTCCTCAGGATGCATCTTTATCTGATTGTACCCTGAGAAACCATCCATGAAGGAGAACAACGAATATCCTCGCTGTGTTGTCTACCAAAGTGTCTATGTATGGCAGAGGGAAATTATCTTTTGGGCTAGCTTTGTTCAGATCTCTGTAATCAACGCACATTCGTACCTTCCCATCCTTCTTAGGGACTGGTACAATGTTAGCTACCCATTCAGAGTACTTCACCTCTTGTAAGAATCCTGCATCGAACTGCTTCTTGACTTTATCCTTTATTTTCAATGCGATATCTGGCCTCATTCTTCGTAAATTCTGTTGGATTGGCTTACAATCCTGTCCTATTGGAAGACGATGCACCACAATATCGGTATTTAACCCTGGCATATCTTGATAGGACCACGCGAAGATATCCTTGAACTCACGTAGCAACTCAATCAGTCCTTGCCTTGTGTCCTTGGCAATATGCGTGCCAATTTTCACCTCTTTCCCTTCCTCTAGGGCTGCATTCTCTATTTCCTCTTTCTCATGGGGCATGATTTGTTTCTCCTCCTATTTACCATCCTCAACAGATCCAGAGACACATCATAATCCTGGACATCTCTAAAATCCTGAGATTCCTCTAAACACATGTCTTGCTCGTGGGAAAAATCAGGATTTGTAATATCAGTGCTCATGTCATTGATATCTAGGGACCTGTGAAGTATAAAGAATATACAAAGAATGAATGAATTTAAGAATGATTATTTATGTGCTATGAATGAAAGAATAAGAATTGCAAAAGTTTAACAGAATATTGGTTGATAAAAATGAAACAATACTCGTTCAAATTGATAAAAGTTATGTTTTATTTAAAAAATAATAGATGATCGTAAGCCCATTTCACAAATGTAATCCTATTACTCCTAGGCTCTAGAGTAACAATAATGCTTCGAGAATTACTCTAAAAATTCCTAACGACTACGAGAAGTTCCTCCACGATCTAATTGTTCGAGAGCTTCCTGGTTCAAGTAGGCGAATGCCCTCAAGGTTTCCTTGCTCCGATCCTTCGTCGTGTATAGCATTAATCTGATGACTTTCTTCTATAAGTAACCCTCCCGATATAAAGGTTTGGGATATTAGAGGGAATGTCATCGGCTCCCACTCCACTTCTCTTCCATTAAGGCGCCCCCTTCTTCCCTCTTGGCGCTTCTCAACTTCCTTCCTCCTTTGCTTATAGTCTGGCTTGAAGCCCAGACCAAAGCGATCTCTCTTCTCTTTTAGTTCTGGGATTTGAGTCCCTCCTTGCAGGTATTTTCCTAACCCTCTTCCTGGTAAGACTCCCTTTCCTACCATCATTTGTAGAGCCATCCTCGTAGCTCTTGCTATCTTTGGCACCGGTAGTTCACTCCCTTCTAAAATGAAAGTTGCATTCACAAATTCTAAAGACCGAAATGAACACTCAATAGACTCTTCGTTCGTCTCGACATAAGGGGCCTTGCTAGTGACTGCGGCTATAATGTCCTCCTCTGCATTGATGGTTACTAACCGTCCATCCGTCACTAACTTTAATTTCTGGTGCAACGATAAGGGCACTGCTCCCGCTGAGTGTATCCATGGCTTCCCTAATAAGCAATTGTAGGAGGGCTTGATATCTATCACCAAGAAGTCTACTTCGTATATACTCGGCCCAATTTCCAAGGGGATGTCAATCCTTCCCATCACCTTCCTTTCTGTACCATCGAAGGCTTTTACCACATTTGACATGTCTTCATGTGAGAATCGTCAATGGGTAATCTATTCAATGTAGACAACGGTAGAACATTCAAGGCTGATCCATTATCGACGAGCAAGCTTGGGAGTGTGTACCCCTTGCATCGAGTGGTGATGTGCAAGGCCTTAGTTGACCTGCTGCCCCTTGGTGGGATTTCATCATCATTAAAGTAGATGAAATTATCCGCACTTATATTATTCACCAACTGGTCCAGCTTGTTAACAGATATGTCATGGGTGACATATGTTTCGTTGAGCACCTTCATCAATGCATCCGATGCACCTTAGAACTCAGAAGTAGAGCCAATACTGGTATGTGAGCCAGCTGCTTACGTAACTGCTCGACCACGCTATACTCGCTATGCTTAAGGAACTTTAGAAATTCCTTAGCCTCCTCCTCCTTTACTGGCTCCTTGACAGCACTTCAGCCTCTTTCTCCTTCTTCGCACTAACATTCTTTGTTTTTGTGGGCTCCTGTCTGACGCCCTCCGTATCATACCGCTTCCCACTCCGTGTATGGGAACCCTCAACTTGTACATCCTTAGACGTACTAGCTATACTCTCCTCCTCCGGTACTGTCACACTGCAGTCATAACTCCATGGTACCCTCTTGCTATCCTTATAAGGGAAAAGCGTAGGCTTATGGACAATGACCTTAGGCACCGTTTGTGCCCCCACTTCATTATTCCCCAACAAGGAAATAATAATCCTTGGTTAGCTAGTTCCTTTCTATTCATCTTCCAGCACACATACTTGTTTTTCACAAGAGCTACCTTTAAAAATTTGTAGCTCTTTGTTGTCTATAAAGCCTTGCACCAAGGTCTTGAATTCTTCACAATCTTGAACTTCATATCCTTCTTTCTTATGGAACTCACCATAGTTCCTTGTTTCTCTTCTCTCGTTTTTAGAGGTTAACATACCTCTCTTCATCATCTCCTCCCAAATCACCTTCACAGGTATCCTCACCTCAACAACATCTTCCTTCATTCTCCTCTCACTAGCTTCACTAATGGCATTCACTCCTTGATCCTTATGATTTGGCCACGGGTTTTCAGTATTAGGGGTATTGTCGAACTTCACTACCTCCATCTTAATAAGCCTCTCTATGGCCTTCTTAAAATCGGTATAGTTTTTGATGGAATGCCCCGATATTCTAGCATGGTATTCGTATCTGGCGTTTGCATCATACCATTTTGGATATGGGGGCTGCAGTGGTTTCAAGTGAAAAGGAGAAATAGCATGTGCATCGTATAAGCTTTGATAAAGCTCATGATACGTCATGGGGATAGGTGTGAATTGCATCCTTTTAGAATTTTGCCTTGTACCCGACTCCTGCCTTTGAGAACTCTGTTGTTCAACCGCAGCTGTTTTAGGTTGACCAACTGTGATTGCCCTTGTGTTGAATGTGCTTGTATTATTCACTTCACTATCCTTTCTCTTTGGGGCCAATCTTTTGGTCGCTTCCCCCTCGATTTTGCCACCCCTTATGACATTCTCAATCATCTCTCCCGCCATGACTATATCCGCAAAGCTTTTAGTGGTGCTCCCCATCATGTGAGTGATGAATGGAGCCTTTAGAGTATTGATGAATAACATGGTAGTCTCCTTCTCCAACAACGATGGTTGAACTTGCATTGCCACCTCTCTCCATCTCTGTGCATTTTGCCTAAATTTTCATTAGGCTTTTTCTCCATGTTTTACAGCATGATCCTATCCGGAGTCATGTCAGTCACATGATTGTACTGCTGCATGAAGGCTTGTGCAAGATCCCTCCATGAACTTATTTTGGCCTGGCTCAGCTGATTATACCACTTAGCCGCTGTCCCAACCAAACTATCCTGAAAACAATGGATCAATAATTGATCATTGTTTACATAACCAGTCATCCGTCTGCAGAACATGGTAATATGGGCTTCCGGGCAAGTAGTCCCATTGTACTTATCGAATTCTGGCATTTTGAACTTATAGGGAAGCACCAAATCTGGGACTAAACTTAAGTCCTTAGCATCCATTCCCTGATGATTATCAGCGTTTTCTAGTGCCCTAAATTTCTCCTCTAACCATCTGCAACGTTCCTCTAATTGCCTTAATGATTCGAGTCTCATTTCTTCCCTCTCAGCTACATCTAGATCGGGGATAACTGGATTGGCAAGATTGTCTCCAGGATTGAATCTTGAACTAGTTTGAAAGTTTATGGGTATTCTAGTATCGGCTTGACCCTGTTGAGGCCTTATTGTGATAGACGGCCCTCAGGGATATGCCTCAGGTTGGGTTTGTACGTGAGGTAGAGTGAAACCAGGAGGATAACCCTCATTATCCTCTTCAGTGATAGTCATAGGGGCTTTTCCTTTATCTGTTGTTCCCCTCAATAGCTGAGCCATCTCAGCCATCATATTCTTTTGAGCCTCCAACATTTGATTCTTCATCTCTTGTTGGATTTTTGCCAATTGCTCCTGTAACTGCTCTTGCATTTCTTTCTAAATCTGCTCAAGCCTTTGATCTATATTCTTTGACTTAGCGCGTGTACTGTAAGGATGTGTTGCTTCTAGATTTTCTTTCTCTTACTCTCTTTCTCCCTAATAATTTTAACTAATTAGGGTCTTTCTATAAACTTGAATGCATATGATGTGATGAGATGCAAATGCATGAATGCTAAAAGATATCGATTCTGATTCAGTTTCTTTTTAGAAAATGTTATTTAAGAAACAAAAATCTTTACATAAAATGGATACAAATACGCCTTTGCCCTCAGGCCGAAGGTTTTAACCCTATTCAACAACAAAGCTAACTCTAGATCTCTATCTGACACTAACTCATATTTTGTACTCAATACATTAGCTTGTGCTACTAGGTCTTGTAAATGATCAGCAACTTCTCGAATCTGGACTATAGCTTCTCCCATGAGATAATCCCTATCTCCCACTTGATCCCGACGATGGTGAAGTTCTCCCTTCCACTGTTCTTTTCTTGCCTCGAGCTGCTCAATCCGTAGCTCACAGTCCTGTAGTACTGCTTCCAACCCTCAAATATTGTGCTTCATTTCTTCGATCTTATCCAAGCTTACCTTTAACTCGATCGCAGAGTTATGACTTCGGTGATGATGGAGAGAACATCCAAGCTCAGCCATCTTAGTTTTTAGTCCTTGATTTTCCTTTTCTAGGGCCTGATTATGCGACTGCATCTCTTGGAACTTTTTCTCTCAATACTCGATTTTGATCATTTCCTCTTGGATCTCTTGCTGCCACTGCTCTGAAGATCTCCCTAATCCAACCCTCTTCAACGTTACCTGGGCCTTCTTGTAATGCATCTTTAAATCATCTCGATCCCTCGATCTTTCTCTTTTCCTTTTTCACCTTCTCGACTTTCATCTTTTGAATATCGATGTCAAGACTCAAGTACAGTTTTTCATCTTCGAGCTTCTCAATCCTCTTTTCAAGCTCTGAATTCTTTCTCTCGAACTCTTACTTCATAACCTCCAAATATGATGGAATCACTCGTAAGCTCTCCTCTAATGATCGAGCCACCCCTAAAATTGGCCTAGGGACATTATCATTGACTCTCCTACTAAACCACCCTTTATACTCAAAGGTTGAAGTCGAGCCTTCGTTCAAGATCTTCATACAAAAAGGCTTCTTCCAAGCCTCAGAAATCTCTCGCATCCTCTTCTTATAGTGATCTCCTTTATAAGAGAAGTCATTCTGAGCTAAACCCTGTGTAGCCGGTATGAACTGCCTCGCTCGATATTGCCTTAGAACAAGCAATGGTGCATATCCAACAACTCCCCAAATTCCTAGCAGAGGGACCCAATCAAAACTACCATAGTGGTAAAGGACTTCACTAGGAACCAACCAAGGAACCTTCCACATAACATCTTCCTCTCGAAGATTCTAAAGAATGTCTATCCACCTCTCCTCTGAAATGTCATCCCTCCTAGGCATGTCTACTGCTTACTTTAGCGGAGAGTAGTCTTTGAAGAACACTTGACAATGAACCTTATCAACCTTCCAAAAATGATTGTGAAACCAAACCAGCAGCAACTGTGCACATCCAATGAACCTTCCTTCACCAGCTCTTCGACATGCGCTCAAGGATCTAAACGTCTCAGCTAGGATTGCAGGGACAGGTGTGTTCTGTTTACCAAGTCGATCGAATAAATCTGCAACTACCTCATCTATGTGTCCCAAAGCCTTTGGGAAGATCACTAAACCATAAATACTTAAAGCTAGGACATCAACCCTTTTCTTTACGTCTGGATGTGTCGATATCAAATCCCTCAAAACGGCCCATGGAACGCACTTACTATCACCCTTTTCCTGCACACGAGCTACAGCCCATTGCTCACTCATCCCAATAATCATTACCAACTTCTTCGTAAAATTTGGAAGGCTAGCAGGCCTAATATAAGCCTTGTGACCCTGAATCCTCGGGCAACGCAATAAAGTCGTATACTCCTCCAAAGTAGGTATAAGATCAACATCACCAAATGTAAAGCAACTATAAGTAGGGTTCCAAAACTATACCATAGCTCGAAACAAGTGCCTATCTACTTTGACGTCTAGCAAATAGGGAAGGTCTCCATAATTCTGATAGAAAAACTGCTTAGCCTCATCATCCCATTGGGCCCAAATGTCTCTCAACTCCTGAAACTCATTCTGTGTCGAATTAATACGGGTGAAGTCCCATAGCTCTGATGTATGCCCATCAGTGACACTATCTCCTTTCTCTAACTGGGTTTTCTCTGACCAGGTATAGACAGAGGCATTGTCCTCCACTTTATCAAGATATTAGTTCCCCATTACAAAACTTTCTAACCCAGAAATCGAACCGTAAACCGATACCTTTGAATGTTGAATGTCATGCAATGATAGCAAAACAAAATAAATTAGTATCATATAAAAGTATAACAAACAAACACTTATAAGGGTAGTTTACTAAGAGTTATCACCATAATCCCTAGGGTAAGTGCTTAAAGTTCACTATATGAGTTTCAGTTCTAAAGCGAAGGTACCTGAACCACCAGATTCCTCAGTCTTCACCCATTATAGGCTCATATAGACCAAGTTCAGTTCAGGGGGACACATTTCCCTATGGCCATGCGGAGATGAAAATCTCACGAAGACATAGGTACAATATCCCGGAAGCAATCCACTAGCTCATACGGAGGTGAAAACCTCAAGAAAGTGTAGCTTTTCACTCCCACCTAAGGGTGCGACCACAACGGTCTTGCAAATGAAATGTACATCAACAGGATAACTAACATATGCAATAAACACATGTAAAAAAAAATTTAAAATTTCCAAACTTCCGACATTAAGACAGAAAATAATCAATTTCTTAGCTCGACTCTCCTTATGTCCCCAGTGGAGTCGCCAAGCTGTCGAAACCTCTTTTTAAAAAAAATGAGATTTTTGAAAGACGGGAGTCGCCACCAACCTTTTAAAGTGTGATTGGATCCCTTTATAAAACATTTTGGTCTACGAAATTACGAGAAAACAGGTTCGGGAATCGGTTACGTACGAGGAAGGATTAGCACCCTTGTAACGCCCAAAATTGGTACCAAATTGAATAGTTTTGTCTTAATGTCAAAAGTTTGAAAGAATTTAGAAATAAGTTCTCTTTTAAAACCCTAATAATTTGAGTTAAAAAGAATCAAGATTCTATTGCTTCAAAAGAATATAAACATCATATCCAAAGATGATTGGACACGATATTTTTTAACTTTTGTAACTAAAATCATCTTGTAATTTTCAAAACTTGTTTAGAAGGATATTTTAGATATTTAGACAAACGGAAATCGCAACCCAAACATGTTAGGGCACTATTTCCCGAATTCCTAACTACCAAAAACATTGCCTTATTTTTAAAGTTCTTTTGGATTGAATGAAATATAAAAGTTCTTTAAAATGATGATGCATTTAATATATTACCAAGAATCAATATAAATTAACCTACATAATACTTACTTTAACATTCTATGCATATATAGTATAAAGGATGATGAATAATGGTATAAATTACAATATACGTTATCATTTTATACATGGTCATATACATGCATTATCGTTACATGCAAAATACAACGTTGAGCATAATGAGTTCAACAATATAAATTGCATAATACATATATATGATAATATTTCATGCAAATGTAACTTAGATAATTAATTTTCATGCAAATATGTAAAAACAATAACATAAAGTAATAAATAAATCTATAAAAAATTTAACTTACTAAAACAATACTAAAAAAACAAAAATAGATATGCAAATTCTAACCATGTAAAAATATAAATCAACTAAAATAAAAAATAAAGATATTTAAAAATATTTAGAATAATATAAGAATGATAAGTAGAATCTTTTTAAAAAAAATAATTAATATATATATATATTATATTATAGGATATAATAACTTAAATATATTAAAAAATAATATGCTAAATATTGAAATTACACATATTTATTTAGTAATGAAATTCAAAAATATATAATTAATGAGTAATAAAATAATGTATATTTCATAATAAAATGATAATAATGTAAGGAAATAATATAGGGTCAAATATATAACATATAATAAAATTTATAAACAAAATATATAATGATATAAACTATATGATAAATAATATATAAAAATAATAAAAAATAATATAATAAGTAAAATATAATAAAATAAATAATATATAGTAAAAATATATAACATATAATAAAATATGAATATAATAGAATAAATAATATATATAATAAAAAAATAACATATAATAAAGTTTATAAAAATGTATATAATATTGTGAATAATATATATTATTTTTCATATAACTAATGTTTAAATAATGCATATATTATTTAAAATAAATTAAATATATATAAAAAAAACTAGAAGCGAATTTAATTTAAAACTAGGGCTAATTACAAATAAAAATTTGGACTCAATCGAAATGCGGATTAAAAACTGAGGGACTCACTGGGCAAATGACCCTAATCCCCAAAACGACACCGTTTAAAAAATAAGTCTTACTATAGCAACTAGGACTAAATTGAAACTAATATAAAAGGCCCGAGTCAAATCATAATAAAATAAAATGAATTCATAAATATTAAAAATATGGCAGGACCAATTGGGCAATTAGCCCTTTAAACGAAAACACGCGGATCCTTCCCGGGTCACGGGTCAACACGCGGATCCTGGCCCTGAGACGACGCCATTTTGAAGCCTATCGTTTTAAGCTAAACGATGTCATTCTTATAAGGCTATAAAAGCCAAACATTAAGCTTAAATTCATTTTGAAACCCAGTTAAAAAAAAAAAAAAGAAATCCTCTGGAGAGGATCTAGGGCCGGCCTTCAGAGTTCTATCGAGCTCCCGTCTAGGGGCCTACACGCGCCTACGCGCCTCCGTTGTCCCCACCACGTATGGTGGCCGGAGGCTTGAAAGTTTCACTTTCCAGTGCAGATCCAAAGGTACGTCCTCTTCTTTCTATTTTTATACTATCAGTATGTATTTTGAGGAAAAAAAAAAGAATAAATAATCACCTCTATACTCCAGTCAACTGTTGGTTTTCTTTTTGTATAAAACGTGTTCCTTTTTTATTGAATCTGTATGTAAAAAAAAAAAAACCTCCTTTTTACAAATCTGAAGAAAGGCTTTATAACCTTTAGACTATGCATGTTTAGGAAAGAAATCTTTGATTTCTTTCCTTGTTTGTTTCAGTTTATCTGCTACTATTTCTTGCCATTTTTGTCTGTTTGGTTTCCTTTTCTGCTCTATTTTTCTTTTCCGTGTCTGTTGGTTTCTTTTTTCTATCTTCCAGGTACCAAAAATCCGGCGAAGATCGCATTGTGGATGCGAATCTTGCCTGATGACCACAGGACGGCCTCTGCTGCGAAGATCTCGGCACCAATGGAGGCACAAAGGTCAGTGGTGAGGCCTGAGATCACGTTGCACTGTTGGTGGTGATGTTTAAGCCACTGGATCGTTGTGAGGCAAACGGCGGTGACGTTCGGAGTGCCCAAAGCCTCTGGTCAGTGCTTTGATGGGACCTCGTGCGAAGTGACCATCGATCTGACCAGCATTGATGAGGGCCAGCTGTGGTGACGTGAGGGGACAGGGCTATTGATGGCTCGTGCTTTGGGAGCTGGAACGGCTCTGACGTGGCGAAGCTTCTGGAACTACTCCTGCGGCATTGAGGTTCCAAGGAAACCCTAGGGTTTCCTGCTGGTGTTTTAAGTCATTGGGCCTTTTGGGCCCGAGTGACTTGGGTCTGTAGCAGATTAGTTTGGGTAATGGGTCTGTTTGTAAGGGTTATTGGGTTTGGAATTTTTAACGGACTTTTAAAATAAGTAAATATTCATTTATTCATTTATTTTTTGTTTTTGGTTTTAAGGCCCGGGCAGATTTGGGCTGCTACACAAATGAAAGAACATTATAATAAAGTCATTATAATTATAACAATGAAATATTAATTCATGATATTAATAAGACAAGTAAAGTAGTATAAATAAAAGAGATAAAAATGCGAGATATCTCAAGAAAAATATAATATGAGAAATGATAAAGTAATAAAAAAAGAAATACGAAAAAATATATAAAAGAGATAAATAATAGATAGATGGATAAAGTAAGCAAATATTAGTAGTAAGAAACAAATAATAAATAAGCATTAGTAGTAAATATTAGTAAAAGAGAAACAAATAATAAATAGATGAAAAAAGAAAAAAATAGATATTAGTAATGAGAGAATAATCGAGAATCAACAAATATTTAAATAAAGAAAATACTAAAACAACAAATTTTAATATATATGTAAAGAATATAAAATAAATAAATAAATAAATAAAACATAACGTATAAAATATAAAAGGGGTTGAGATTAAACAACCACTGATTAAAACGTAACTTAGAGGGATTTTAGGGATACATTTTAAAAATAAAAGACTAAAGGGGCAGGTTGAAGGGCTTAATTAAAACGCGCGCAAGAGTGTAGGGACTAGATGGGAAATTATTCCCAGTCCCTATGCGCAGCGTTTTAATATGGGCCAAAATGTAACAAAAATAAAATTATGCGGTAAGATTAAAAAGAAAAAAAAACAAATAAAGACCAAATTGCAAGGCGCCGTAAAAGCGGAAGGATTAAAACAACAAATAGACCATTCGTCTTAAAACACGCGGACCTTGAGCGTTATTAGGTCGGGTCTCGGGTCAATGTTAAAACGACGCCGTTTTGGCGACTGAAGTTTAGGCCCAAAACGACGTCGTATTGGTCCTAGTATAAATGAAAAAAATAAAAGGAAAAAAAATCATTTGAGCCATTCCCTAAAAAGAAACTTTCTTTCTCTCATTTCTCTCTCAACTTTTTCCCTTCCCTTTTGAATTTCGGCCAGGCTTCGTTAGCCGGACCACCGTGGTGGCTGCCGGTCGCTAGCGACGACACCGCCATCCACGGTGGCTGAAAATTAAAAAATTGCCATTTTTTGGCTTTTTGACTCCCGACCCCATTTTCGCACCATCTTTCCTCGGAGATGGTCACCTCAGCCACCCACGGCGGATCAAACGCGAGAAAGGTGAGATCTTGGCTTCCTTTCTTTTATTTGTCTATTTATTTTTTAAAAAAATAAAAAATAAAAATAAAACGAAGAGAAAAAAAGAATGAAAGACCACCTTAAAATTTCTTTTTCGATTGCTCTGTGTGTGTAAAAAATTACATTGATATGTTTGTGGCTTTTATAGCCGCAAAATACAACATTTTTCTTTTTTTTGCTACTGTTTTTCTTTCTGTGTCTGTTGTCCTTTTGTTTTCTTGCAGGTACAGTGGCCAGCTGTGGCATGTGGTGGTGGTATGGGCGTGTTGACGTGGAGGCACGAGTGGCAGCTGCAGTTAGGGTGTTAAAGTTGTTTAGGATTTGGGCCATTTGGGCTTTAGGGTTTTTTAATGATTTGGGTTGATATGTAAATGGACTATGAGCTGTTTAATTTATTTTGGACTTTTATGTATGTTTGTTTTTTTGTTTTGGGCCCGGGCCAAAATTGGCCTATTACAGCTGCCCCTCTTTGCTCGTTGTCATGTAACGAGAATGGAGCAAAGACTTTTAAGAAGGACCAATTTTGCCCGGTCTCGCCGAATTTTGATTTCTTTGGTGCTTCTCTTTTTCAAGTAGCCTCATTCCAATCCATTGTATCTTCAGGGGTATAAGAATTGTTGCTTCGATCCACTCCACTGCAACTTCAGGGAGATAAGAGTTGTAGCTTTAATATGCTGCATTACTCAACTGCAACTTCAGAGAGATAATATTTGTAGCTTTAATCTGCTCTACTGTGACTTCAGAGAGATAAGATTTGCTATCTTTAATCTGCTCCACTATAACTTTAAGGAAATAAGGTTCACTATCTTTAGTTAACTCCACTGCAACTTCAAGGAGATAAGACTCACAACTTGTAGCTTTAATCTGCTCCACTGCAACTTCAGGGAAATGAGATTCGCTATCTTCAGTCTGCTCCGCTGCAACTTCAAGAAGATAAGGCTGGTGGCTTCAATCTGCTCCACTGCAACTTCAGGAAGATAAGATTCACCATAATTTGTAGCTTTAATCTATTCCACTACAACGTCAGGGAAATAAGATTCGCTGTCTTCAACCTGTTCCACTACAACTTCAGGGAGATAAGACTCACAGCTTCGCTCTGCTCCACTACAACTTCAGGAAGATAAGATCCGCCATCTTCTATCTACTCCATTGTAACTTCAAGGAGATAAGATCTACAACTTCAATCTGCTCCACTGCTATTTTAGGGAGATGAGATTTGTGGATTCACCGATCTTGCTACACCATCCTCTAGGGGACATAACCAGTACAATCGATTTCATGGGCTTATGCTTATACCAAATGATTGGGATGTCATGGTCAGGGTGAATCAAATGCTCTTAATTGGATGTCTATGAATGATATTTGCATAAATGCAGAATGTCATTTTGTAAGAATGATCCCTTTCTAATGCTTAGGTTATCATTTTTAGTTGTTATCAAGGTTCTATCACTGATGTGCTATCGTGCCTTTTTGTTTAGCTGATATCTTTGACAGAAGATTTGCAGAAATAGTCACAATTTGGACTATTCTTTCTCAAATATTTCCAACCCTTAGGCTTGGTGAGTTCTAAATAATAGTCCTATTTCAGGTTCTTGTAATCTTTTGTGAAAGTATTATTAGTCCATTAATCGTTATTTCAATGTAAAATGCTTGAAAAAGATCATAATGATGGATAAAAAAGAAATTGATTGAGAGCATAGCTTGAGATGAATAAGTTAATCAAAGATGGAAAATACAATAAGAAAGAAATTGATTGAGAGCATAGCTCGAAACGAAAAAATTAATCAAAGATAGCAAACTTTGCTAAATTTCAAAATGAGTAAGATGAGAACAAGTGCCCCAAATATCACAGCATGAGCTTCTCTGCATAAACTTCTTGAGGACCATTTTAAGCTTGAGATGTGTCTAGGAGACCTAGAGTACTTTGTTGATGCCCCAAGATGTAAAGTTCCTCCTCGTTAATTCTAAGAGGACAATACTACCACATGCCCCATCTTCAATCAAAATTTGAGTTGCCCTTTTTTTGGTTTTCCACTCAAAACCTTTTTGGTCTCAAGGAGCCCTTTACGGGTTTTCACCTTGGCCTATCCAATTTTTCCTTTTTCTTTTTTTTCCCCATTCTTTGGTCAAAAATTGAGTCGCCCTTTTTGGGTTTTCAACTCAAAACTCATTTGGTCTCAAGACGCCCTTTGCGAGTTTTCGCCTTGGACTCTCCTTTTTCTTTTCTTTTTTTTTCTTTTTCTTTTTTTCTTTTCCTTTTTTAAGGTGAAGTATTTCTTGATTGAATTGGAATTCATAGGATTAGGCAGGTTCTTGCCATCCATCTTGATCAGTATTGACGCCCCTCCAGAGAAGGCTTTCTTTACCACATAAAGTCCTTCTTAGTTTGGCATCCACTTTCCTCTGAAGTCCCTTTTATATGGGAAGGATATTTTTCAATACTAAGTCTTCCTCGTAGAGTTATCTGGGTGAACCTTTTTGTTGTAAGCTCGCATCATTCATTTTTTGGTACATCTGACCATGACGGATGGCCTTTAACCTTTTCTCTTCAATTAAGTTTAGTTGATCATATCGGGATTGGATCCATTCTGCTTCATCCAACTTCAGCTCAACCAAAACTCGGAGAGAAGGAATCTCGACTTTAATAGGCAAAACTGCTTTTATTCCATAAACTAATGAGAAAGGTGTTGTCCCGGTGAAGGTCCTGATAGTCGTTTGATAAGCATAGAGGGTAAATGGTAACTTCTCATACTAATTTTTATAAGTCTCAGTCATTTTCCCCACGATCTTCTTAATGTTCTTATTGGCTGCCTTAACTTCACCATTCATTTTTGGGCGATATGGCGACGAGTTGTGGTGTTTGATCTTGAATTAACTGTAGACCTCCGCTATTGTAATATTGTTCAAATTCAGCATATTGTCATATATGACTTTTTCTGGCATTCCATATTGACATATGATTTCTTTCTTTAAGAACTTGCTGACTGCTGATTTTGTGACATTGGCCTATGAAGTAGCTCCCACCCATTCGGTGAAGTAATCAATGACCATGAAAATGAATCGATGCCCATTGGAACCTTTTGATAAGATCGACCAATGACATCTATGTTAAAACCATGAAGAAATCATAACATGGAGAAGTGAATGAGGCACATGAATTTGTCTCCATAAATTTGGCACTTACGGCAGTACCCGTTGTCTGGCCATTGTAAAACCATTAGCATATGTTATTTAGACACCTTTATGGACCTCTTTTAAGATTTTCTTAGCCTTAACAACATCCACACGTTTTAGTAGCCCAGGCATATCTTGATATGATCATGTGAAAACATCTTTGAATTATTGAAATAACTCAATGACGTCTCGCTTTGTCTCTGTGGTGATATAGACTCCTATCTTCACCTCTTTCTCTTCTCCTAGGCTCACAATGTCCATTGACTCTTTGTAAGGTAGGAACTATTTTTCATCTTATTTTACCATCTTTAACAAATCAGAAGATAAGTTACAATCTCTGTCATCTTCAAAGTCCTGAGATCCTCCAGACACATATCTTGCTCAAAAGGAGATTCTGGGTCAGTAGCAGCATCTCTCATGTCATTGATATCTAGAGACCTGTTGTAGGTACGAAGGAATATTCCAAAGAATAAATGAATCTAAGAACAGTTATTTATGTGGTATGAATATGAATGAAATGAAGGAATAAAAGAATATTTGCTCAAAGTGAGACATAAAAATGCATTTTTCTTTAAAAATAAAGATGTTGGACATGAGCCTATTTCACAAAAGGATTCTTATTGCTTCTAGGCTTAATGTAACACCACATACCCATAACCCACGCCAGGGCGGAGTACAAAGCATTACCTAACTTAAATCTCATGCACACAAACAATCTCGAGTTACCAAGACTCGGTCCAAATTAAATCTTTTTCAATTTCTATCTTAAACTTTTTATTGTGGGCCTACAAGCCCCAAATTAACCATTGGGAACTATTCGGGACCATTTCGGGTCCTAAACCAACTATGGAAATTTTGTCTTTAAAATATGGCACACGCCCGTGTGGAAAAGCGACACGCCCGTGTGACCATTCCGACATGGTCGTGTTAACGGCTCGTGCATTTCACACGGCCTAAGCACATAGGGACACGCCCATGTCCCCTTACCCGTGTAGAATTAATTTCTAATTCACACTGACAGGGGTTTTTACACGGCCAGACACACACCCGTGTCCCTCACAATGCCACGACACGCCCGTGTCCTAGCCTATGTGCAAAAAACTTGGACATTCTGTTTTTGACGTCAGCATGATCAAAATGTCACACGGTCGTGGCACACGCCCGTGTACTAGGCTGTGTCCTTCACACGGCTGAGACACACGGCCGTGTCTCTGCTCGTATGTTTAATACCATGCATACTGACTTGAAGTTTTTACGTGCAGGGGACACACGGCTGGACCACATGCTCATGAGGTAGACTGTGTGTCACACACAGCCTAGACACACACCCGTATGTCTACCCGTGTGGACAATATAATGCTATTTACCAAGCCTCATTGCCACCCTTATATACCTAGTTCCATACAAATAGCAATCAATACCAAATCAAGCACAATAGACATTCATTCAACCATGAAATTACATCTTTTATAAACTCAAAATGAATGTTAGCCATCATTCAAGGCCTAGTGCAGAATGAAGGGTTTCTAACCCAAGCCAACACATTTGGCCAATTCTCAAAGACACAAAATATTAAAGTCTAAGCCCTATACATGCCATATTCAAAAATATAAATCCAACTATACCAAATGCTTCGGATGATAGTGTGATCGATATCTCTGACTTCCGGTGATCCTTGAGCTGATTAGGCGGCACTGTAAGAAAAATGGAAAGAAAGAGAGAGTAAGCATAAAAGCTTAGTAAGTTGCATATAAACAAATATACAACAACAATTTTATCAATGATCATCATGCTCATAACACAAGGGTAAGCATAAGCATAACTTACTCAATCCCATTCATTCAAGTCACATATTCTATATCAAGCTCATTACTCATGCGTACCAATTAGGTACCTGTACCACTCACAACATGGTTATACTTTCCTTATTAACTCACAATCATAACTTTCACCGTTGAACCATTTGGAACACTACTGGATATTCCATAAGCCTCAAACATGGGGTAAGATGCTGAAGCCATGTCCTAGATATGGTCTTATAATAGCTCTCACATATCCGTGTCGATGCCATGTCCCAGACATGGTCTTGCACTAACACAACTTGTAGCCGATGCATGTCTCAAACATGTCTTACACTGGCTTACGTCTCGAGGCCGATGCATGTCCCAGACATGTCTTACACTAGCACTCGTCTCAATGCTGATGCCATGTCCCAGACATGGTTTTACATTGGCTCTCATAATGTGGTCGATGCATGCCCCAGACATGTCTTACACTAGCTTACACAAATGACCCAAATATCACGGCATGAATATCCGGTTTATTTCTTAGGGTTCCAACAGGATTTCTACTATCTCATTATCATTATGTATTCTCAATTGCACAAACAAGTAATTCATACTATATTAATTCAATGACATTTCAAACACACAAAGTGACAATGTAGTTGTAATATTTACATACAACTTACCTCGGATTACAAAATGTACTCGACTAGTCGGTTAGTCGATTTTGCTTGGCTTTCCCCCGGTATAGGTTCGGATTTGGTAAATCATGATCTACATTAAGAAAATACACTCATTTAGCCACTAAATAAAATGAGGCAAATCAAAATTTCACATCTTTGGTAAAATAACCATTTTGCCCCTAGACTTTGATAAAATGACCATTTTACCCCTATGCTCGAAAATTGATTTTTATCGAATTTCTTCATTCCTTAAGACTAGACGAACCCTTTTTACTCTTATAGCAGCTCTAAATTCTCACTATTTCACATATTTAACATCTATTTTACAACTTATGCAAGTAGCCATTTTAGATGTTTCCATGCTAACACCTTTCACAAAAGTTGTTTATAAGGCACTCAAGATTCATTTTCTTCCATAAAAACTCAGCAACCATTACAATTCCACTCATGGAAAAACCCTAAAATCTTAATCATTTTGCAAAATAGACCCCTCATTTGAATGCTTATGTTTCAAGGGTCTCAAAAATGTAAAAATCTTTAAGAAAACTAATTAAAATCACTTACTTGTGAGAGGAATAAGTTGCTAAAATTTTTTGAAGCTTAAAACCCTTAACAATGGCTGAAAAATCGGTGGAATGAGTAGAGAATGAAAGAAAAGATGATAGCTAGGCTTAGGCAATATTATATTACACCTTATGTCATCAAATTTCACCTAATGTTGACTTTTCAACAATTCCATCTACCATGGCCGGCCATCACCTAATTAATGGCCCAATTTCACTTAAAAAACCCCAGATTTATGATACATGGCAATTTGACACCCTTAGCTATCAATTTAAGACTTTTGCATTTTATGTGATTTAGTCCTTTTTACAAATTAGGTTCACAAACGTTAAAATTAGCTCACCAAATTTTTCATACACTATACTAAACATGCTATAACATCAAAATAATAAAAAATAATTTATTTGACTCTAGATTTGTGGTCACGAGACCACTATTTTGACTAGGCCCTAAATCGGGCTGTTACACTTAAAGCAACAAGCGTGTTTTGAACATTACTCTGAATTAGCTCTAAAAACTACAGGAATCTCTTCCACAGTCCAATTGTTCAGAACACTTCTAGGCTCATAAGGGCAAATGCCTGATAGATTTTCTCTTCCAATTCCTTCTTCGGATATAGCATTGGGGTTCCAATTTCCAAACATTCCTTCTAAGCCTTTAGTATATTCAAAGAATTCTAGTTCCTTATTATCCATCAGGCCTTGCACCAAGGCTCTAAATTCATTGTACTTTTGAATCTCATGGCCCTTTTCATCATGGAACTCACAGTAGTTCCTTGCTTCTCTGGGTTTCTCCCCTAAATCCTGTGTGATTAATCCTCTTTCTATCATTTTCTTCCAAACCTCCCTCAGTAGGGTTTTTACTTCTGCTACATCTGTCTTGATTTTCTTCCCTGCACTCTTGATTATCGCGTTTACCCCTTTATAATAATAGTTGGGTAATGGATTTTTTGCATCAGATGGATCATCGAATTTCACAATACCCATTTTGATGAGTCTTTTGATTATCTTTTTGAAAGTGGTGTAGTTCTCAATC
The DNA here is from genome assembly GCA_025698475.1 of Gossypium anomalum. NCBI lineage: Eukaryota > Viridiplantae > Streptophyta > Magnoliopsida > Malvales > Malvaceae > Gossypium > Gossypium anomalum. Next base: position 52,133,391 of record CM046968.1, on the reverse strand, counting down.
AAGTGTCCTATGATCCCTGCGTGGTACTCGCATTGAGCGTTCGCGCCGTACCATTTGGGGTATGGAGGCTGCATAGGTTTTAGGTAGAAAGGGGATACTATATGTGCATCAAACAAACTTTGGTACAACTCCCTATACGTGATTGGGATAGGCGTGAATCGAAGTTTTTCTAAGTTCGATCTCAGATTGGGTTCTTGCCTTGGGGGGATCTAATGTCTAGTAGTTGTCGTCCTTGGTTGGCTTACGGTAATCGACTTTGAATAGCCTTTGTTATACATCTCGTATTATTCACCTCATTTTCTCTCTTTCTCAGGGCCTTTAAAGTATTGATTTGGGAGCTCTACTCTCACCTTTTCCATTTGTAACGATCTTCAAATTGTTTTGGGAGATCCACTCTCGCTTTTTTTGTTTTTGCTAGATCATCTAGATCAAGGACAACAGGATTAATTGGATTATCCCCCAGACTAGAGCCTAAACCCGTCGAGAAGTTCAACAGTGCCGCGGTACTAGTCTGATATTGGGGTCTGATGTTAACGGACTCCTTTTGTGGATACGCGCTTGGTTGTGCTTGGGTGTTTGTTGGGGTAAAGCCTGATAGATAAGCAGGGTCCTCGTTATCGTCTCCGGAATTGACCATAGGTTTCTTTCCTTTTTCTAACCCTCTAACCAGCAACTGGGTTAATTGGCTTATCATATTTCTTTGGAATTCTAGCATCTGATCTCTCATATCTTTTCAAATTTTGGCCAACTGCTCTTGCATCTATATTTGCAGTTGCTCTAATCTCTCCAACCTTTGGTCTGTTGCTTCAGTTTTTTCTCGTGTGCTGTAACGATGTGCCAGGGTAATTGCCATGATTTTAGGGTCTTTTGTGAGTTTTATTACATATGATACAATACAATACTAATGCATGAAATGAATGCAAAAAAGAGGCATCGACTCTGATTCAATTCCATTTAGAATAACTTTACTAAAAAATAAAATTCTTTACATAAAACGGATTACATATATGGCCTTGCCCTAATACTCAAAGCGAAGACATTGATCCTTTTCTTCATATCTGGATGTTAAGATCAAATCTCACAAATTTTCCATGGATGCCTCTACTAGCTCCTTTTTGCTTGATCTAAACAGTGACCCATTGCTCATTCATCCCCATGATGCTCGTTAGCTTCGTTAACGACTTTCAAATAATCTTTGTCAACTTGAATCCTCAGGCAATGAAGCAAAGTCGTGTACTCCTCCATTAGACTATCACTATTCTCTTGTTGTGTTTACTTGGGGCATATTCAGACGGCCGCATTATCCTCCACTTTATCAAGAAATCCATTTTCCATGACAAGATCTCTATTTAGCAACTGAACGTGAATCGACACCTCTTTTCTATGATGAAAATGCAATGCAATCATAACCAAAACAAAAGAAAATACGTCAATACAAAAACATAAATAACAAATAGAGCACCTATTTAGATGACCTCTAGGGGTTTGGTGTGGTTCTACCTAGGGTAGGCTCTTAGGGCTCATTATATGTGGTTCGGTTCTAAAGAAAGGGTACCTGAACTGACAGATTCCTCGATCCTCGCCCATTATAGGCTCATACGGACCGAGTTCAGTTCAGGGGATTACATTTCCCTATGGCTATACGGAGATAAAAATCTTACGAAGACATAGGTACAGATGTATCCCGAAAGCGATCCACTATCCTATACAGAGGTGACGACCTCACGAAGGACTAGCTTCTCACTCCCACTTAAAAGGGTAAGATCGAATGGTCATGCAATGCAATATGCGGAAATAAACCAAAAGACATGGACCAATTAAAGCAAATATGAACAAAGTGATGAAAATTATAACAAAGTTAGATGAAATGCAACGAAAGGATTGTAAATTTGAAATCGAATCATCAATTTTCAACCAAAAGACATAAGGTAATCAACTTGTGGCTTGACTCTCTTTTTATGTCCCTAGCGGAGTTGCCACGTTGTCGAAACCATTTTTTTGAAAATGTCGACTTTTATTTTAAAAACGAAAATGGGAGTCGCTACCAATCCTTTTTTTAAGAGGTGTGATCGGGTCACCTCATAATTTGATCGTTTTAATAAACGGTTTGATTTACTAAAACAAAAGTTCTTGGTCTACGAAATTCAGGAAACGGGTTTGGGAGTCGGTTACACACGAGGAAGGATTAACACCCTCGTAATGCCCAAAATTGGTACCTAGTTGATTAGTTAAAGTGTTGGTGTCGAAAATGGAAAACCCGAAAAGAATTTTAAAATACGATCCCTCTTTGTGTTATTATTTTTAATTACTCGAATAAATCAAAATGTGTATAAAATGCCTTCTTATCCCAAAATGTCAAAATGTCGCATCCCGTAAGTTGGGACACGACACCTCGAATCCTTGAGAATAAGCTTGCATTTTATTATTATTTTTTAAAATCTCATGTATTTTAATTTTAAAAGGATGTTCGGTCATTTTGGTTCAACGAAGAAAATCAAAACCCCGTAAGTTAGGGTACGACTTCTCGAATTTCCAAATACAGAACATTGTCTTATTTTGAAAGTTTCTTTTTATGAAATAATGAATTAGTGCATGGGGTAGTAATGATGAAATAATATAAAATAACTCTATGAGAGAATGTGATAATATAACCAAATGAAGGAACATTATAATAAAATCATTATAATTATAACAATGAAATATTAATTCATGATATTAATAAGACAAGTAAAGTAGTATAAATAAAAGAAATAAAAATGCGAGATATCTCAATAAAAATATAATATGAGAAATGATAAAGTAATAAAAAAAGAAATATGAAAAAAATATATAAAAGAGACAAATAATAGATAGATGGATAAAGGAAGTAAATATTAGTAGTAAGAAACAAATAATAAATAAGTATTAGTAGTAAATATTAGTAAAAGAGAAACAAATAATAAATAGATGAAAAAAGAAAAAAAATAGATATTAGTAATGAGAGAATAATCGAGAATCAACAAATATTTAAATAAAGAAAATACTAAAACAACAAATTTTAATATATATGTAAAGAATATAAAATAAATAAATAAATAAATAAAACATAACATATAAAATATAAAAGGGGTTGAGATTAAACAACCAATGATTAAAACGTAACTTAGAGGGATTTTAAGGATACATTTTAAAAATAAAAGACTAAAAGGGCAGGTTGAAGGGCTTAATTAAAACGCGCGCAAGAGTGTAGGGACTAGATGGGAAATTATTCCTAGTCCCTATGCACAGCGTTTTAATATAGGCCAAAATGTAACAAAAATAAAATTATGCGGTAAGATTAAAAAGAAAAAAAAAAACAAATGAAAACCAAATTGCAAGGCGTCGCAAAAGCAGAAGGATTAAAACAGCAAATAAACCATTCGTCTTAAAACGCACGAACCTTGAGCGTTATTGGGTCGGGTCTCGGGTCAATGTTAAAATGACGCCGTTTTGGCACCTGAAGTTTAGGCCCAAAGCAACGTCGTATTGGTCCTAGTATAAATGAAAAAAATAAAAGGAAAAAAATCATTTGAGCCATTCCTTAAAAAAAAACTTTCTTTCCCTCATTTTTCTCTCAACTTTCTCCCTTCCCTTCCAAATTTTGGCCAGGCTTCGGTCGCCGGACCACCCTGGCGGCTGCCGGTCGCCGAAGAAGGCGCTGACGTCCACGGTGGTCGAAAATAAAAAAATTGCCATTTTTTTGGCTTTTTGACTACTGACCCTATTTTCGCGCCATCTTCCCTCGGAGATTATCACCTCAGCCACCCACGGCGGCTCAAACGCGAGAAAGGTGAGATCTTGGCTTCCTTTCTTTTATTTATATCTATTTCTTTTTTTAAAAAATAAAATAACATAAAAATAAAACGAAGAGAAAAAAAAGAATGAAAGACCACCTTAAAATTTCTTTCTCGATTGCTCTGTGTGTGTAAAAAATTACATTGATATGTTTGAGGCTTTTATAGCTGAAAAATACAACATTTTCTTTTTTTTTTTGCTACTGTTTTTCTTTCTCTGTGTCTGTTGTCCTTTTGTTTTCTTGCAAGTATGGTGGCCAGCTGTGACATGCAGTGGTGGTACGAGCGCGTTGACGTGGAGGCACGAGAGGCGACGACAGCAGGGTGTTTGGGTTCTGTTGAAGTTGTTTAGGTTTTGGGCCATTTTGGCTTTAGGGTTTTTTAATGATTTGGGCTGATATGTAAATGGACTTTGAACTGTTTAATTTATTTTGGACTTTTATGTATGTTTATTTTTTGTTTTGGGCCCGGGCCAAAATTAGCCTATTATAATTATTTCTGTTTCTTTTTCGCCCACCTTGTAAGTATTGTAGAATATGCCCTCTCCATGGTATAAAATTGATTTTATTTCTTCTAGAGTGTGCGACCTTGATATGAAGGATGACTGAAATTAGGTTAGGTTTATACACAATTAATAAGTGAATATAAATATGATTATTGCATTTAATAAGAATTTATATTATTGCCATAATAAATTAGGTATGGAATAAACTCGTGGAAATATTCTGGATAAATCAAAACTTGTGCGTTGTGACTTTAAAATCGAAAGTTCTATTAAATTTATAAACAAAACAACAAATAGATGGAATTATATTTAGTTTTTCGCCATTTTTTAAACATGGTTAAAGGTGAAGATATGAAATTTTACAAAAATATATATATATATAGAAATTAACGTGAGCATTTTTTTTCTAATAATCACAACTTTACATTTGTAATTATGTAATTTAGTGTCTAATTGTGAGAAAAATTTATGGTCACATTTTAATTTATTTGGTTGTTGTAGAAGTTAGAAGACTTTCAAAAATTAAGGAATGGGTTAGCTTTTATGAAAAAAAATGTAACACTTTAATCTTGACTCAAAAGTTTAGTTAGATCTAGAGTGTCATAAAAGTCGTCGAAGTAACTAGCTCGATCAATCATATCAAAACATAAATTTAAAACATACAAATAATAAATTATTTAACAAAATCATGCTTATAAATAAAATTAAATAATCAACACAACTCAGTTAAATAATCAAACAATTCACAGTTATAAAAGTGAAACTAATTTAATAGACTTAAGTACAGGCTAGAGGTGTTCATGGGCCGGGCCAAACCCAACTAAAATTTTAGGCCCATTTGCTAGGTCCAATCCGAATAAAAATGCTAAAACTCGGGCCCGTCCCGATCGTATTAATTTTTTTATATAATTTTTAAAAAAAATATAATACATTAAAATAAATGTTCCCCAACAAATTGAAAATAAATTAAAAAAAATATGCACACTTAAATAACACTAAGATAGGTGCAACTTAACAAGCAAATGCCTCTAATATAGTAACAAAATTAACAATAAAACAAGAGTTATACAATATTCAAACAATAACAACAAAATAGTAGCAACATACTAGTGAAATGGTAGCAAAATAGTGAAACACAACAAGAAAATAGCAACAAAACAATAAAAAATAGCAAGAAATAGTAAAAAACAATAGTTTTTTTTTTCATATTCGGGCTGGGCCGGGCTCAAGCAAAAAAAGTCTTACCTGAGGCTTGACCTGTTTTCTAAACGAGCTTTATTTTTTTGTCCAATCCCATTTTTTGGGCCTATAGTTTTATCAAAACCCTCTCACTTTTCGAGTGGACTTTCGGGCCGGGTGGCCCAACCCATAAACAGGTCTAATACATGCCAAGACTAAATAAGGTGAAACGTCTTTACAAAGAAAGGATTACAAAGACTCTTTGACAATGTTGATCGATGATGGACTATCTATAACCTGCACACGAAATTAAAAACCTAAATGTTGAGCTTTTCACAATTCAGTAGTGATCTCCAAATTCCAACTTTACCATATATTAACTAATAAATTGACTAGGGCAAGTGTATCTATCAATTAATAATATAGCTATGGTGAGCATAAATATCGCTTCCTTGAGGATTACAATTACTAGTAATTATCGTCTTTCTATTATTTAACCTAATAATTCAAAAAGATTGATTAAAACTAAAATAAACAATATAAATCAACTAACAATTGCACCAGAGAATAAAACACGAAAATAATCAAATATCAACAAATTGACTAAACAATACCTAAGTAAGAATCCACCTAGAATTCATCTAAAATTCTCGATCTAAGTTATGCAATTTATTTTCTTAGTTTCCTTGATTCGTAGAAAACCCTAACTTATGGTAATATCTCCTGTGAGCATAAAAACAACTAACTCTAGGTGGATTAATTTAAACTTCATTCTAATTAAAACCCCTATTATCCCATTAATTCGCTCTATGAATTTCCCTATTATATTTGACTCTAATCCAGTAGATTTATATCGTTCTATTTCTAGGATTGCATGCAACTCCATTTAACTATGCAAGACTAATCACAAAAAGGGCCTATTCAACCTTAAACTTGTGCACATCAGACATGGATTAAAACTCTAGAAATATTAACCTAAAAACAATTTAGAATTCATAATAAAAAACAAAGAAACTAGGGTTTTATTGCATAAAACTAGAAATCAAACAATAGAATCCATCCTAAGGTTTATCTCCTCTGCGTACTAGAAATTTAGTTCATACTTGCAAGAATAAACACCAAAAATACAATATAACCATTAAAATATTTCCGTCGGTTGTGGATGAAATGTCGTACTAAAATTTAGCTTGGTGCTTGGAGCTTCATATAACTTACCCCAAAATCTAAAGGTGAATCTTGGATCACGATAAGAAAAGATAGACAATGGCACACCATGCAATCTTACTATCTCAGAGACATACAATTCTCCTAGTTTCTTAAGTGAGTTGTAACACCCCAAACCTGGCCTAGACGTTATGGCTGAATCTGGCGATGTCACATTGAAGTGTTTTTCGTAAAGCGAGATATCGTTGAAAAACCCGTTCTATAACTAATCTCTTTGTGTGCTTCTAATGGAGATTCTGAGATGTGTCGATCATTTCAAAAGTTGTGTCACTATGCAAAAGTATTTACTTTAAAATCGTTATTCATCTCCAAAATATCATTTTATAGCGGAAGCTTTTTAAAACAGTTGCGTTCTAGCATTTACTTGTAAAACATTGTATTCTTGCGGTAGCTCTTAAAACCGTTTACATATTCGTGGTATTTTTGAAAAATATTTATCTTTTGAAAACCCGTGTCCTACTGCTAGCAGTTATATATCATTATAACTAAAACCCCAAAAGATTTAAAGAGGCCTTATTTCATAAAAATTCCCAAATAAAACTACCTATAAATTAAAAGGTAAATATAGAAGTGTAAGCTGTTGTGTGGCCACTTTCGAGTCCCTCGCAGCACTGATCCGCCTAAGGATTACCTGTACAGTTAAAGTAGGAGGGTGAGTTTACGAAAACTCTGTGTGTAATCGCTTAATAAAAAAACAGTGAGCAAATGCAGTCTGGGCCTAAGCCTATATCAGTAATAGTGACAATATCAGTTTGGGCTTTAGCCCATCTCAAAACAGAAGTAGTCATGTGACCCATTGCGATGCAGATAAAGAGCGATAATAATGTCGATGCAATAATGAGCTTAAACAGTATGTAAGTCCTACCCAACCAACCTCAACACTCCACTTCGTCCAGCCCTACACTCCATGTGAGAATAAAATCAACCCACTCATCCTTACACTCCAAAATAGCACCGGTTGCGGCACTAAACAGTATTTGCAACAGAGCTGCCAGCATAATAGGCTTAAAGCCATTAGTGATTTGCAGCAGAGCTACCAGTACAGTACACTTCCTCCAATCATAATAAACCCATCCCATGCAATGCATCATACAGTCATGTCATGTCATATCATAGAATCATACATGTATCCATTACAGTTTAAATAGCAAGCTAAAATACAATCATACATGTACATATATATAAATACCTCATATAGGGGCAAAACAGTCAATTTACCATGTAGGGGCATTTTAGCCATTTTACCACATAAGGGTAAAACAGTCATTTTACCACATAAGGGCAAAATAGTCATTTTACCTCATAAGGGCACAACAGTCATTTTACCAATTTGAGGGTCTAGGTATACTTATCTACCCAACAGTAGGTTCACAGTCGTCTTGAGCGACCTGTGCAACCTTAATGGTCAGATAGTGAAAATGGGCCCAAAGCCCATAACACGGCCCATGTGGGTCCATACGCCTGTGTGGCCCACAAAGCCCAAAAATGGCCTTGGCCGTGTAAACTACACAGCTTGGCCCAACAATCTCCATACGACTGTGTAGTTTACCGATGTGGGATCCACACGGTCCATTTGGGCCCAATGTGGCCCAAAACGGCCTAAGCCCATGAAATCGCTCATGATGGCCTCTACAATCAAACGCCCATGTTTATGCGTTCGGATTACCACACGAGTGAGTGCACGCTCGTGTAGCGTCAATAGTCATATTTTTCGGCTTTTGTCGTTTTACGATTAAAGCAATGTGGTTACACACCTGTTGTGATGTCGTAGTCGAACCACTTCCGAGATCAAAACACCTTACAAACCATAAATGCTTCTCTTAAATATTCAGCACCAAACACAACCCTTCACCTTAGACTTTCAGTTGTCCTCACCTGATAACAAAAGATCCCAGTTACCTTATTACAAATCGAACACTTAACCACCATTAAGAAACATAACACAAGGACAATAGCCTTAATCAACATTTAAAGCACTTACCAATAAAGGAAAAACCACTTGTAGGGAAAGAGTAATTGGCCTAACACCTTGATTATTGAGATCGAACCCCTAGAAACATTCATATGACTAGAGGTATTAGATGAATATTTCCCCATGGCAGGAAAAGAGAGAAAAAGCAACCGTTCGGCCTAAGAGATACAGAAGTCGAACCTTTGAGAAGAAAGACAAATAAGATTTGGCTAGGGGAAAACAAACCATAAGACACTTACAAAGAAATCAAAGGGATTTCGATAATACCTCAGTAAGAATCGACCAAGGGAAATAAAGAAGAAAAAGAAAATGATTAGGGGTTAACAGGTTCAGCCACAATGTCAAAGGTTATTCGATTTGGAGCAAGGAGAAGAAGAAGAGAAACAACACTCAGGGTATCCGGCCAAACAAAAAAAGAGGAGATGATTCGTCTTAACAAAGAACAGAGAAAGTCGGCACAAATGGGAAAAGGAAGGAAGAATCCGAATATGCTAGGAGAAGAAATGACGAAAACCTGAAAGAACCCCCTTTTTCTTTGCAATATTCGGTTATAGGATAAACAAAGCAAAAATGAATGTGACTAACCTGAAAAGTTGAGAAAGAAATCGGCAGTAGAGCTAGAAACCAAAACGGATCTCAGTTAGCTAGAGAGTTGTGATTGAATCCTTTTTGACCAAATGGGACTCCTCTAATTTGATCAGCATCTAACCTTAGCCTCCTCTAAGACACTCCCACCAAATTTGAATTCCCCTATTTCCTGCTAAAATCCCTCATGTTTACAAACCTCAACAACTGAAAATCCCTCTTTTCACTCTCCAAATTCGGCTAACAACAACCCCATTCAAATCTGTTCAAACTTTTGGTGTTTTAGTCAAACACAACTTCCTCCCATGGCCATCAATAAAAATAATCTCCATTTGCATAAGCAGGGATTCGAACCTCAGACCACTAGCATACTTCACATGCCATATATCCCTTAGACCAGCAGGCTCTTTTCTGCCATGTTTTACCCAATTTTATTTAAAAGCCTACTGCCTAGAGACAATGCTAATTCCTCTAAAAACAAAACTTTTTTGCACTTGCTCAGGTTTGAACCCAAGACTTCTCAGACACTTAACCACTGAACCAGATACACAATTGTGTCACTTTCTTGCGCAACTAAATATTTATGAGCAGCTTCCTAACTGTTCCCATGCTCAAAATCCAATACTTCTGGGCCCAAATTCGGGGCATTACATGAGTAATCTGTGCGTACTTGGTCAATCGGTCAACTATAATCTAGATCAGATCTTTCTTTCTCGGTGATAGCTGTAACCTTGACACAAAATCCATCGTAACTCGTTCCTATTTCCATTCCGGAAACATAATAAGATATAACAACCTTGATGGAACCTGATGTTCAACTTTCACTTGATGACATATTAGACATTTTGCCACAAATTCTGAAATTTTGTGTTTCAAACCAGGCCACCATTACATTTGTTTCAAGTTGTTGTACATTTTATTACTACCCGGATGAATCAAATAGGCACTACTGTGGGCTTTCAGTAATGTAACGCCCTAAACCCGATCCTTTAAGGAAGACCTAGGATTCGCGCGTCACTGACTTAAAATTTTTGTTCTTTTAAACTTGTACAGGTGTTATCTTCATAAAAATACCATTCAAACAAATGTGATTTGTAAATCCTTTGCGAAATTAAAGATAAACAAGGTTATACATTTCCAAGGAAAATGAAAAACATGGAGGCTCCTTTGGAAGCTTTTAAAACCATGTTTGGATTAACCCATATTTGACTACGGTGTTGTATACATACACATATAATTAGACTGGCATTAATCATTCAACATAAATAGTTCGTTACTTTGTAAGAAAACATAGTCACTTCGTTGAGGTTTTATTGAACTAATGATTTCAAAAGAGTAGTTTTAAAATAAAAAAATTTAGTCCTTGAATGAAACCATCTTGACACCACCCTCATGTCATGCATAATGCAAAACACTTAAAATTCTCACGGAATAGATCTCCTCTAGCGTAGTCTTTGAAAGGTCCTTTACCTCGTCAGCGACCCTGAGAAGGAAAGGTAACTAAATAAGTTCAAAGAACTTAGTAAGTTCTAGAGCAAACATATCAATAGCTATATATATAATACCAATAAACCTTTTCCACTTAGAAAATCATACAATTCGCTCGTTGGAGAATACAATTCACAAATAGACTTTACTATAGGCATTATTTCTTTGGCGCAATAACTACGCCTATGCAACCATGCAAACATCCTCCTTCGTGCTAGTCACACCCAAGTCCATGGTCAAGCTTTAACATTAATTTCATTCATTTCATCATGATTTTCCAATATGGTTTGCATTAACACATGCCCAACTAGAGGCTACATGATCCTTTTTCATGTATCGTGATCTATCAGTTCAATGCTCATTTCATTAAAGGCATCGCCATGATTTCATTTTCATAACTCAATTCACATTGTTCATTCCAGAATCAATGGGTGATGGCTTAAGCACGAAGAAAGGCCTTTACTCCATTTACACAAACAACTAACTTAGACTCATAACCACGAACCTTTATTACTCACACCCAAATATATAATCTTATGGGATAAGAGTGCTTACCTCAATCGACATAAACGAAAACATAATACACACACATGGAAACAAGAAGGAACTCACCAGAATTTGCAGCAAGATCAGACAATAGGACTCTTACCCTTATCATGAGGGTTTTTTTAGGATTTTCTGGAGCTATAATATGAAGAGTTAACTTATCAGATCATTTTACTAGAAAAACTAAACAAGTTAAATATGAACATTAACAAGAAACCCATAATTTGGAAGTTTCCTCCCTTATACACCAAACCGACCTTAAAACATAAAACCCTAGGGCCCCGTAAATAACCATGAAAATAACTTGAGTTTCATTGATATTTACTAGGTATTAAATGACGGTGGAGTTGGCTGAGTACAGCGAACCCAAGTTTTCAAGAAAATCTGAAGACTAGAGTTTTTTAAGAGAAAAATTGCAGAGAAAGCTTGAAAAGAAAATGTGGTTTCCAAAGAAAGCATAAAACTTGCTTAAGAAGCCAAAGTTTGCTTTATACAGATATACACGAAAGGAAAAACTTAGTGGATAAGTCTGATTTCCCTCCAAACCCCTCGTTCCTTATGACTAGGCACTTCATTCTTTTCATAAATGCGAGTCTAACAGATTATAGAAACTTAGTCCTATACTAATCAAATTCTTGTTCGTCTAACTAGATTATTCAACCAGGATAATAAAATAATAATGTATACGATTCTTTTAGAATAAGGTCTTAACACTAAGGGCTTAACATTTCGTCTAACAGCTGGGGTATACTCTTCAGAAGCGTCCACCAAACCACTAGGCTCGCCTAATGCAAACTTCACCCGAAGGTGCACTTAAAGAATCTTTATATTAGTCGACTGTAATGTCTACCTACTCTTAGTCGATTGTAATGCCTACCTATTTTGAACTTACTCTATACGCTTTATTTCTATAAATAGTATTCGATCATTAAGGCTTTGCTGCGTGGGATGTTACACATAATATCTCTCATTTGACCTTAGAATTCTTGGGTACATATAGTCTGTCTCGAAAGTACAAACTACAATTAGCACCAATACAGAACTCAGTAGCTTGTGCATTTTTAACCTGTTCTTGTTTAGCGTTCAACTCGAAATCATTTTTTTGTGATTCACAAATTTGCTGCAAAAACATTGATTTAGCTTTCAATTCAGCCAAAATGGAACCGTCACGCTCCAATGTTAAATGAGTATTCATCACTCTCAAAGCAAATAAGGATTTCTGACTCAAAGAATCTGCAACTACATTGGCTTTTCCAGGATGGTAGTCAATGATCAGGTCGTAGTCTTTCAGTAATTCGAGCCATCTATGTTGTCTCAAGTTCAGTTCTTTCTGAGACATTAGATATTTTAGATTTTTATGGTCGATGAAGACATAACATTTTTCCTCATATAGATAATTGACTGCCGCTAAACGTGCGAATGTTTAACTGAAAAATATTGCACAAAATATATATGAAATTACACTAGCGGTGTCCACAAGTATACGAGTCAAATTGTAATATAATAAAGTGTACAACGAAGCATTGGGAAGTATTCTGAGGATCGTACCGAAGGAAGGATGAATTAAACCTATTGAAAATCTCTCTACAAGAATAAGTCTAAATAGTAATAATTAAATACTATATTACGAAAACCAAAATAAACAAAGATAATATCATAAACTAAAAAACTAGAATAAATGACAGAAAATAAAACACAAACAACTAAATCAATCAAGAAGATTAACTCATTTCAATGGTTGTAATTAACTTTAGATTAAGGTTAGGTGAATTAGTTAATAACTAACCAATTATTATCTCTTGGCCTCTAATTGATTAATTAATTGGTGAATACCTCCGACCACACTTTCTTAACCAGGATAAATTATAATTTACTCGGTAAATATAAATTATAATTTACTCGGTAAATTTATCTCCTGATCTTGTTTAACCTTGATTACTTCCTAGGGTTGTCAAGCTTAGGGTTTAAGAACGCATAATTTATACCAACTAATTCTATAGGAAACCTGATCATTGTAGTAGAGTTTTTGGTGAGTTCCTTTTTACTTTCATGTGTTGTATATTCCATTGATATATAAAATGTGTAAGGAAAGTAATCTCTCTCAGTAATGTATGAGTGGTATATGTATGAGTAATATTAATCCAGTGTCATCAGTGTGAGTTCATTCAGTCTGTGTTATGAAGTAAACACGATCTTTCATGCTCAAGCCAGTACCATCAGTTTGTGATATTTGAGGTGTGATTTGTGGTGATGGAGAAAAGGGTATATGTTTGTGATGCCTCTGTTAGGGCAGCTATATTGCAAATTGGACTGACAGATCACGAGAAAACATGTTATTCTGAATCAAAACGATATGAGGAGTTAAATGGGGGTATGTATATAAATAAGACTATATGATATGCTTCTGATTTTGAATTCTAAGTACAAGGCTGGCATGAGGATGGGTTGTATGTGTCGTGTTAAATTGGTGAATAGTAATTGTAACACCTTATACTTGGTTCAGTCCCCCGACCCATGCTATAAGGTATTACAATTGTAAAACATTAACATTGTTCACTCACTAGTCATAAATAACCAAATAAATTATTTCATAATTAAATTACAATCATTTTCATGTTAATCGATTATATCCGGACCTAGATCAAGCATAAAAAGCATTTAAACAAACCAGGAACAATTCAAGACTAAACTAAAACTTTTACAAAAATTCAGTTAAAAAGTGAGAACAGGGTCACACGGCCGTGTGGCTAGACCATGTGATAAAGCCCAGCCCGTGTGCCTCAAGGACATGGACGTGTGGCCAAACTGTGTAACAAAATGTGACCTTGTGGACAAAAATTCACCAAAATGAAATAGGCTACATGGTCGTGTTATGCAACCATGTGGGAAACATGACCATGTGGCAGATCGTGTCACAGGCTATGTGTACCTAAAAGTGACTTAAAAAAAAGAAAATTCAATCTAAAGCACTTAGGCCACAAAGAATACCATTTCCATCCCTTAAACCTATCTAAAATACATCATAACATGTCAAAATATGTCAAATAACATTCAGCTTAAGTGCCAAACTAATATGCCCTCATTGGCACCACGATTCAAACATTAAAACATAACCATTCAAACATCAACCATTAGCAATCTATACCATTCATTCCATGAATTCAATGCCAAAGTAATTACATTACACCATTACTCACATTGCTAACATATTATAAACCAAAGTTTACCTAGTTACCTAAACATTTATACCAAAACAACCATTCAAAATGCATTTAGTTACCAAAACATGCATTTACCATCACACACCACAACCAACCAAAATACTAGTTAGGATTTATATTAATACACATATTATATACTTCAAATGGCACAAAATTATAACCATAGCACTTATATCATACATAACCAAAACCCTATTTACATGCCACTTATAACAGGGTCAAAATAAATGTATAGCTACCAAAAGAGTTGACAGATAGTGTGATATCCAAAAGTAGTCCAATTGATAGCTCAAATTTGACGATCTACAAGGAAGAAAAACCAAAATGAGGTAAGCTTGTATAAAGCTTAGTAAGTTCGTAAAATAAAACATTACATGCATGACAATTTAAGTTTACAATTCATACAAAACATATAATTAATATTTCAGTGCCTTGTGTCATGATTCCTACCATATGAAATGGTTGGACCTAAATAAATCATATCATTAAAACATAACATATCAAGAATCACATACCAAGATATAATCAACATAACATAATTCTTCATGTCATCTTGTTTCATTTCCGTCTCAATAACTAACTATTTTGCCCGGAGAACTATAGTAAATTGATGTCAGATACGCAGGAAGGTAATGCTCACACAAGCTGACAAACAAGACATTAACTGATAAACGATGCTACTCACACAAGCTTCAGAGAATCTACAACACATGAAAGATCTCAAGCCATTGATATGATATCCATCACCGGTACATAGTACATGGAACCATAATCACCAGCATAGAGTGCCTGGAACTAAAACACCAGTACATAGAACCTAGAACTGTAATCATTGACAATTAGTGCCTGGAACGCCCTAATGACTTGTCATTTGTATCCTAGCTATTCACTAAGTTCACACAGGATTTAACCTATATTTCACCTTTACAAGTTTAAACATTAAACCATGCTCACATTGATCACATGCATTCTATATACAACTTATTTCAACGTAACTGTATACCAAGCCATACTTTACTTTGCAATTCATTACTTTACCATTTCAAAACTACTTCAATTAATCACATAATTATTCATGTTTATATAATCATACAGATAATTTAATTAAGTTATCATCAAACATAGTAACATAATATGAACTTACCAAAACACAATAGCTATCAACATCGACGACGCCTATTCAACGACTTATCCTTTCTCGCGATTATCGACCGATTGATTGCTTCTTGATTTAAATATAATAATTTCATTCAAATAACCAATTAAAATAACTTAAAACACTTAAATTCACATATTTGACCCTTAATCAACATTTTACACTTTTACCCTAAACTTTTACCTTTTATTCAATTTAGCCCCTAAACTCGAAACTTTTAAATCTATCACAATTAAACCAACTTCATGCTAGTCGAATTTACCTTATTTAATTACAACCCATATTTATTAAAATTTCAAAAGAATTTCATGCCAAGTTTAATATTTTATCAATTTAGTCCTTCAACTTAAAACTAACCAAAATCATTTTACAAAACAATCTTATTTAACAACCAAGCTTGTAAATCTATCATCAAAATTTAAAAACATCACAAATTCATCAATGACATAAATCAAAACATTTAAAATTTTTATAAATTAGTCCTTGGGTTAGTTAGATTAAGTTCCAACAATATCAAAAACATAAAAATTATTAAAAACGGGCTTGAATTTCATACCATGCAAGGACATTAAAGCTTATCCAATTCTTTGGTTTCTCAAGCTATGGAGTTTTAATTGGAAGGGTTGAAGATGATGAAAAAATAAAATGGCTTTTTACTTTTATTTTTGTTTTATTATAATTAACATTATTTAAATATAAAAATATATATTATCTAATTTAAATTTCTTCCATACTCATCCACTATATTAAAATAAGGGTAAATTTCCATTTAAACCCTTGTAATTTAAAATATTTAGCCATTTAACTAATAATAATCTATAGTGATTGACTTTTGCAGCTTTTACGATTTAGTTTTTTTCCTTAATTAACTATCTAAACGTCAATATTTCTAGACCAAATTTCAGTAAACCTAGATAGTCACTCCATAAATATTTAATAAAAATATTTTCGGGCTCAGTTTACAGAAACGAGGTCCCTATACCTCATTTTTCAAAACCACTTGTACTTAACTATTCATACAATTAGCAAAAATTATCATTTCAAATTTAATATAATATTATATTTGACTCGTAAATATTAAATAATAATATTTACGACCTCACTCGTTGGATTTGTGGTATCAAAACCATTAAAAAACAGGTTATTACAGTAACCACCCTTGTGTTAAGTAAATGGGCGTAGTAAGTCTGTCTGTGTTCTGTGTACGCCGTTGGATGTATTATGATATTATCGTGCAAATCATTTTGAAAGGTTTGGTATTATATTAAGTGTTTATTTTAAGACTTATATACACTTATTTAAGCTTTGGAACTCACTAAGTTTGGATGAACTTACTCTGTTATCTTTTCCTTCTCAGGCGTGTTGATTGAAGGAAGGAATTTCTATTGAAGGGACTACGCTCTGCTTAGTTCTGTATCATGCATGACCTTTTGGGGGTCGCGTTTATTTGTATTTTGGAACTAACTTGTATAACGATCTACTATTTTGTCAAGATACCGTTTCAAAAGAATCTTTCTAATTTCTAATTTTTAGATTTAATCTAATATATTTTGTTCAATGAGATTTCCTCTTTGCACCTATATGTCCACCAGATTGAATATTGTTTTTAACTACCAATGATATACATTTAAACTTTTGTAAAGTAATAGTCTATCATACATTTTTACAAAGTTTTACAAAGTTTTACAAAGTTTTCGCAGAATGATTTATCCCAAAAATTTTTTGTTAAATTTTTTGAATTGAACTTGTGGCAAATCATACTCAGATCCAATTATTGGGTCGGGGCTGGTGTGTTACATAGTAACTTCTTTGAGGTGAAATCCTAGGATGCATGGTAATTTAAAAATGATTTACGCAAATTTTTTGTTTGGACCGTTTGAGCCTTTCAAGCCAACCTTAGTAATTATTTATCCCTTGAAACCCTACTTTGAGCTATATGACTTGATTTTTCTTCTGAACCTTACATTAATAATTCATCCCTGATTTAATATTTATCTTTATTTGTCCCAAACCTTAGACTTAGTTCATCTTGAATATTCTTGTGTTTAAGTTTGGGGGAGTAAGAAAGAAGTACTGGATGCTCAACACAAGTACAAAATGTTGAGGTACATGTAGCTATATGTTTAAGAAAGTATCTGTTTTTGTTTTAAAAAATCCAATTGTTGAAAAAAGATGTACAGAGAGCATGTGTACTCAAACTCAAAAGAAGTTGGTGTTCTTGGGGATAATTGTATTTGGAAGGTCCAAGGTAAGCTAAGTTTAAGGTTTTAGCCTAAGAAGTATCTATCTTTTTCCTACATTGAACCAAGCCACATTACAGCCATATTAAAGACATATTGATTTAGACTTGTGTGCTGATTACATTAGTGTAGAGGAATTACTAACCTCAACATATGAAGGCACAATTTAAACTTTAGGATTGTTTCTTAGCATTACTCAAGGGGAACAAAAAAAATGATTGGAAAGAACTTAGTGCACATTCGTGAAGAGAAGGCATTCAATTCATAAATTTTTATAGCACTCTAATACTTGAGAAAATTTGGAAAATGTACATACTTGAGTTATATATTTGCAAAATTTAATTTGAGTATGATTTCACTGATGCATGACCAAATGAAAAATTAATTATACTTAGTATGTTGCAATTATGTGTTATTGCCTCTATAAAGTATCATTACTCTGGACAAGCAATGAATTAAGTTTGAAGGTGTGATAACTTAAAAAGTATATAGTTATCTTCAGTACTTTTAAACTAATAATTCATTCAAATTTTGAGTGTTTAATAACAAAATTTGAAGTCTTTATTATAATTTTGTCTTATTAGCTAATAATAAGATGAATTTGTTAATTTGAACATTTTATACACTAAAACAAATGATTTTTTTTTTTGTAATTTTTGTGACAATTGGTGCATTGGAGGAAAAAGCAATATTGAAGCTCACCTTTTTTATGCTCAATGTTGTATCATTTCCACTGCATGAGCCAAGTAGAAGAAGGATAATTTTTGATTAGCTTTGGACACCCAATTAAAGGAATAATGGACCTTGGAAATTCTTTTGACCCAAATCAAGAATTGGGTCACAAAAATGGATAACCTACTAAGGAGATATGAGCCCAAACCATCCACTAAGGAGGAGAAGGCCCAAACCTTCCATAAAGGTGCCCAAATTAGCCACCCAAGACTTGGTAAAATATTTAAAATCAGCCATAAAAACTCCCCATGTGACAGTTCAACTCCCTTTACCCTTTTAAGGTTTTTTTCCTATCAATCAAGCATGGAACAAGCCAAAAATAGCAAAGTCATCCATCTACTCTCCTTGAATCAAGGGCTGGCCTTAGGAAGAGAGATTTTCAAGGCTGTCATTTTCTATAAATAGCTAACCTCTTCAAGTATAAATACCCCCTAGCTATTCACTCATTTCACTCATCCCTCACTCACCATCTCTTCTCTTATTCTTTCTTCTTTCACTTCCTATTTGAAAGAGCAACACAAGAGTTGTAAGGAGCATTTCAGAAGTTCTTGTGAGCAGCAAAAAATTGGCATCTTGAAGGAAATTTTGTAAAGGAATAAAGTAGAAGGAAGGACGAAAAGCAATATAAGTTGTGCAATGGAGAAACACCAGATTTGTCTTCTAGTTTTTTTCCCTCAATTTTTTTTACTAAAATTTTGTTAATGGTGTTACGTGCCTTGGTTGCTTATTCATTTAGATAAAATCATAAACATGTTATTCGTGAATTATAAATGTAGGGATGAAATTGAATTAATTATTAAATCAGAACCAAATTATAATTAATTGACACAATATCCAAATCGTGCATGTTTGATCTTTTTATGATGAAATTATGTCAATTTAGTAATAATATCGAAAGAAATTTATTACCTTGCATAACCTTAGGATTAATTAATTAAAATCTTTCAGTGTAGAAATATTATTGTTACCTCCATAATCTGATGTCTACTTATTAAAATTACTAAGTTGATTGAACATAGACATATGCTAGAAAACCTTAATAATATAATAAGTGTGATTTCATGAACGATGCTTGGAAAGGTAATCTCGAAGTTAGACTCGACATAGACATATGCAAAGAGACTAAAAGGTTAAGCTTAGGTCTTTGAGAAAAGTTGAGCACTCGTAAAATTAGAGTTAATAATTAGCCAAGTTGCCATGGATTTTTTCTGTAATATCATTAACATTATTTTGAAATTTCTAAGTTAAAGAAGACAATTAATCTAACAGTTTTATGTCATTGGAATTAAACCTTGCAAATTGTTGCTTTTGATTCTGTGTTTACATCTTTCATTCATTTTTAGCATACTTAGTTAAATGTTTAGTTAAGTTAATTAATTAATTCAATCTAACTTTAATTATTTCCATCACTAATTTGTGCAAGCCTTTATTTTCGTAATTTTTACCTTACATATACAATCTTCTCTTTTTATAGCATCATCTTCTTCAGTTGTTTTGAAGAAAAAGAGGATGTAGCTGAAGGAAGCTCTTTATGTTGCAGCCATCATGTGAATTGAAGTTAGGTAGTAGAAAAATTGAGGAACTTGTAAGCTTCCTTACCTCTCTATACTCGTGGATTGAAGAAAGAAGTAGAGTAAGAACTCTTAAAAGCTTATGCATAATTATGGATTTCAGGTTTTAAGGTCTGAACACCTTTAGTTTAACTGATAAATGATTGTTATGCTTAGCTTCTAAGACGGAGAAGGCTATGGCATTTGGATAAGCTAAGTTGTTAAGGATAAAGGAAGCAAGGTGAGTCTTTGCTTCTGACTTCTGGAAGATTGTTGATGTTGTGTTGTTTACTTAAACCACATTCGTGGCTGCTTGAATTATGTCCTACATCATGGTCATGTATGGATATAGATGTCAAGTAAGTTGTGCATGCGTAGGTTTGAAAGCATATTTGTTGAATGTAGTATGATTTTGAGTAAACAACCAGATACACAATGGGTCATAGATGATATCCACTAGCTCATTGGATTGTATGTAATATATGATTATTTTATATGCGAAGCATGGAGGTAATGCATTTTGACGGGGTAGAGGAAGTTAGAAATGACAAAATGGAGGAATGGACAAATAGATAGGGAAATGAAATTTTTGTTAAATTTCACAATCCAGTGTTGTTGGGTGCAAATCGTGATGCCTGAGGTTTCAGGCATTGTGAAAGGGACATTGCGGTGTCCGAACACTAAGGTTATGTATGATAAGGAATGATATTGATTGGCTCACTAGAGTGAAACTGTGACGATAGTAATTATGTAATACCCTAAATTTTGGGGTTAGAAGTTTTGAGCTTTGTGGTTAGGGTCAGTGAGTAGGTTGTGCTATTGTGTTTACTTGTGCATTTAAGTAACAGAATGAGCCTGCTGGTCTGACGGTTGGTAGTGTTAACGTGCCTTTGGGTCCCAGGTTCGAGTCCTTATGAGTGTTTGGCAGGACCATTTTTTTTTATGTTTTGCTTTAAAGGTTTGTATAATTGTTTTCTTTACTTAGTGTTATTATTATTATTTTTTCTTTTTCTTTCTTTTTTGGATGTTCTCCTCTTCCCATTTTCTTGGTTTTCTTTTTTTTCTTTCTTCTTTCTGTTTTTTGAAAACGGTGGTGTTCTGGTTTTCGGAGAGTTTCAATTTCTTGGTTATTGATTCAAGTTCTATACGTTTCTAATCATGAATCAGGTGTGGGTTCAAATTCCTTAATTTCAATTTGTTGTCTCGATTGTGTGGAACTTGACATGTTCTAAGTGTTTTTACGAATGTGTGGTAGGTTTCACTTCTAAGTTTAGTAAAACTTGGTTTTCTATGGCATGTTTCTGATTTATTAGAGTTTAGGGGGCATTTGGTGTGTGAATTCATGGTTTTCAGGATGTTTCGAGGTGGTTTTGGGACCATATGAGTGACCACACAGGCGTGTGTTAGTTCACACGACTGTGTGGAAATGGGGTTAAGGTTTCTAGATGAGAGGTCATGCCACATGGCTGTGTGGCTAATTTGGGGAAATTAGTCGATTTTCACACGGCCATGTCCCCTGGGCACACGGGCATGTGTGTTTGGGAATTAGAGATTTAGTAATTTGGTGCTACATGGCCTAGCCACATGACTGTATGGCTAATTTGGGGATTTAGGGTGTAATAGCTCGTTTTTAGTCAAATCAAAACTTTAGTTTCGGAACCATAAATTCGAATTCAAAATATTTATTTTATTATTATTTTATTTTTTATAGCATGAATATATGATGGTGTGAAATTTTCATTAAGAAATTTTAGCATTTGAATGCTCAATTAGGTAAAAAGGACTAAATCGTGTAAAATGCAAAAGTGTTGTTCTATTAACTAAAGTTATTAAATAACTATAGAACCTTAAATTAGAGGTCCTTAAGTGGTAATTAAACCATTTGAGAGTTAATGGATGATAGTGGAGTGGTATTTGGTGTAGTTGTTAAATATTTTTAAGGTTAAAATTGATATTTAGTAATTAAAGTATAGTAAAATAAAACAAAAATCTATTTTCTTCCATTCATTATCTTCATAGTTGAATGTTAGGGCAAAGAAAGCCATGAAAATGGTTTAAATATTTGGCCAAGCTCATTTGTGCAATTGTAAGCCCGTTTTTGTCCTATTTTTAATGATTTCTATGTTTTTGAGATCGTTGCAGCTTATTCTAACTAGCACAGGGACTAATTTGCAAAACTGTTAAAGATTTTAGATGTTTCCATTGATAAATATGCATGTGTTTTGAATTTTATTGATAGATTATGTACGTTTGTTAATTGATATACAAGTTTTGTTAAGTGATTTTGAGTAAAATGCAAAATAGGGATTAATGTGTGAAAATGTGAAAATGTGTGGTTAAATGTATGAGTAAATGAAAATTATGGGCTGCTAGGGGTATTATGGTAATTTAGCTAGCATGGGTCTATTGTAAATTTCATTAATTTGTGATTTTATGTGGTAAGGACTAAATTGTAAAAAATATAAAAGTTTAGGGGCAAAAGTGTAAATGTGCCTTAAAGAATGTTTTGGACTAAATTGAATGAATAGATGATTAAATAAGTTAATTTTGAATATATTTAGATCAAGAAAAGCAAAATATGGACTTGGATTGGGGACAAGATAAAGTTATCGATTAATCGACTTGATTCACTATTTTCACATCCGTGGTAAGTTTGTATGTGATAAGCATTGTTACAATTATACTTTAAATGCTTTAATATTGCATAAATTATGTATATGAGATTATAGTCATGTTTGACGACGATTCGGATATATATATATATGGCACTTAGTGTGTAATTCGAAATAGTTTCGGCTATATGTGGTACTTAGTGTGCGAGACCGAAATAGCTTCGGCTATGAAAGGCACTTAGTGTGCGAGATTAAAATAGTTTCGGCTATGTTTTGGCACTTAGTGTACGAGAATTCGAGTATTCAAAATTTTTCGTTTGGATATGAGTTTGTTACGGATTGGTACAGGTATGTACGAAATACTTTTAGAATATTGAAATTATGTAGTTGATGAATTCTTTGTAAGTTATGTGAATGAGTTATTGATAGCTTTGAGGCTTAATTGAATTGTTGTTCATTGATTTTAAACATTTGATTGGTAAACAATTGATGAAATTTTCTTATCGTTTTTCATATGAACTTACTAAGCTGTATAGCTTACATTGTTTATTTTGTTATGTTTTATAGTGATTCAAAGCTAGCTCGAATTCGTGGATCGTTGGAGGCTCCGTCACACTATCTACTATCACTTTGGTACTTTTGAGCTTTTGGTTTGGTCATATGGAATGTATAGGATTATGATTGTTTTTTATATGTATTTTGGTAGTGAGTTTTGGCATTTGAAATGGCTTGTGAATAGTCATGTTTTGGTTTGAATATATAGCCATGAGACTTGGCTTAATTTGGTGTATTTGGTTATGTACACATATGTGCATATATGGTTGATAGTTGAGTTCATGAATGGATATGTGAATGACTTGTATTATGAGGTTTGTGGAATTGGCATCATGCTTGTGATTTGGTGCAAAATGATGCATGTTAAGTAAAGGTTTAACTAGTTAATTTGAATATGTATTTTGGTATGTTTTGATAGAGTAAGATTTGAAGTTATAAGCATGTTAAAATATTAGTATTGGATATGATATGAATTAGTCTTGATTGTGGCTAAATTGGATGTTTATTTAGGCTTTGAATTGGTGCCATTTTGGTTGTGTAGGTATATGCAAATTTGGGTGGCAAACTGGCTTTGTAATTAGCCTATTTTTGTCTACACGGGTAGAGACATGGGCGTGTGTCTCAGCTGTGTGTGACACATGGTCATGTTGCACAGGTGTGTGTCCCCTAGTGTTGAAATTGAAATCAAGTCAGTATGCTCTACATGACCTCACACACGGGCGTTTGACTTGGCCGTGTGGTATAAGTCAGTATACCCTACAGGTTTGGCACGGCCTACCACACAGCCTGGCACACAGGCGTGTGTGGCCATTTTTAGGGCACACGGGCATGAGTGTTGGTCGTGTGACCCAAGTCAGAGAGTTACACGGGGTAGGACATGGGCTGGGACACGGCCATGTACTCCCATTTCGAATGTCCACACAGCCTGTAACACGAGCGTGTCTAGTGGCCACACGGGCGTGTGTCCCTTATTTTGAGAAAAATTTTCTAAGTTCGTGAAAATTTCTTCAGTTTTTGGTTTAGTCCCGAACCACTCCCAAAGTATGTTTAGGGCCTTGTAGGCTTGTTTAAGGGACAAATTGATTGAGATTGAATGATGAATGCTTGAATTGAGAAAATGTATGCTAAATGGATGTTTTATTGCTTTGTAAGTCCGGTAATGCTCCATAACCCTTTTCTGACATTGAATACGGGTGAGGGGTGTGATACGACCACGCCCCAGGAATGCCCTTGGTTTAGCTCATTAAGCATCATTTACAATCTTTTGTAAGCTGATCTAGTTCGTTCCAGCTCATTGGAGCTCAATTCGGCTAGATGCTAGCTCATTGGGCTTGATTCAATTTTATTTAATTTCATGCATTTTAAGTTACTGGAATAAATTATAGTTAATTTAATTTAAGTTGGTTAATTTAGTTAAGTTCAACTAAAATAATTAATTTGTGTTTTAATGTGTCTAAATTCTGGACCTTTTTAATTTAGCTTAAATGTGTCTTATTAATTTAGTGTTAAATGTGTTTAATTTTAATGCATGTTTTAAGTATGTCATAGTTAATACATGATTTTAATGTGTCTAAGTAATTAAATGTGTTCTGAACCCTACAGCCATTTAATTTGTCTTAGATTCATTTAATTTATCCTAGCTCAAACAACTCATTAAAGTGTTTTAAGCTTAGGCAAAGCAATTGAGCTAATTATTATGTCTTAATCGAATTTGTTTCATGTTATAAGTGTTCACATAAGCTGAATTCAACTAGCTCAAGTGCATGGAATGGCATTAAAGAGGAGCATGTATTTGGCTGGAGCATTAAGTGGAATTAATTCAGCTGTTGTTTTGAGTTTCTCCAAATGGCTATTCGAAGAGCTCAATGGACAAGGCTAATCAAATGGAGTCCATTCAGCTGGTAACTGATCAATTTCGTCCCTTCACACTTGGTGGCTGTTGGAGTTCAAGTATTCACACTATTTGGGCTGTTCGTGCTCCAAAACTCCCATTAAAATGCTGCTGCACGTTTAGCTTCTCAAGGCAGGATTAAAGGAGCTCATTTAAGCACTTGGCCGAACATAGACATGTCCAATCAGCTCCCAACTCTTCCAAATACATTTAGCTGACTTTCCTTCATCTAGAAGCTGTCCAATGGCGTTCTAAAGAGCTGAATATGGACATGGAATTTATTCGATTTTATTCTAGAATTTTCCAACTCATTTAAGCTGAATTACTTAGCCATTAAGTTATCAATGTGCCTATTTGGCTAGCATTGTTTCTAGCTATAAATATTTAGCTAATTTGATGTATGTCAGACTTTTTGCCAATTTGAAATTGTGAGGTTTCTTCCTCTCTAATTTCGTTTGAGTTTCATCTTGACTTATCTTCTCGTCAGTGGCATCAATCTGATTCTCTTTGAACTTATCACCGATTCGGTGTGGCGTTCACCTCTATCTTGATACCTTTGGTTCCTACCTCTTTAGGTAACGAGTCAAGGTCCCATTTCCTTCATCACCCTTCCACCTTAAGCAATATAAGTCTCGGGACGACACTCTCTATAGTGTTGGATCATTCTTGATGCTTGAGTACAATTTCCATTCCACCCACTATCCAAAATTACCTATCTTTATTTCCTTGTAACCGAACCTACCTTTTTCATACTTAGCCTAACTTTGAACCTATTTTGATAACTTTAGACTCTACTTAGCGGAATACAACCCTTGCTTCAAACCGAATGATACTTTCTCGATGGCGATCGGGCAACTAAGAACGACTCGACTCACATCACCAAGCCAGTTCACATCATTTGGTATCATAGCTACTAAAACGAGAAGTACCAACGTTCGTAGTAATCCCGAAGTAGGTTCGTAAAAAATAAAAAAATAAAAAAATATTTTTTTATCAAAAGTTCTTTATTGTATTCATTTCATTGTAATTGAACAAAAAAAATCGAAGTATAAATTTTTTTTTCGAAGTTATAATAAAAAAGAGAAAATTGTGTTGAAAGTTTTATGTTCATTGTTCTTGTTATCCCGATCAGCAAGTATGTTCTTTCTTCAACTCCATTTACAACCCTACACTCCACACCCTAAAATCAAATTTTTTTTTCTTTCAGCCTACCCTACACCCTCTACATCAATCCCTTGTAAACATTTGAAGCCGACCCCCTAGACAGCAATATTATCATAAAGAGACTTGTATGAAATCACGAGAGAAAGAATAAAGTGGTAATAGGCATGAGTGTGTGAGCATAATAGAGTGAAGAAAAAGCCTTATATTGAGTGCAAACACGAGTGTGAGTGCTAAATTATTTCTTTTCTTTCTGAGTGACTAGTGAGGTTCTTGTGGTGAGCAGTATGAATTTTCTATGTCAAGGAGCCCAGAACGAAATATGGCGGATAGACCCAAAAGACAACCAGTTCGCAATGTACCTGATCTCGATCTTCAAGCTCCCTTGCGTGAAGTGGAGCGATTATTCGATCAGAAGCTCGAGCCCATACAAGAAAGGCTTGACCACGTGGAAGGAAGAGCCTAACGAGAGAGGGCACCCCTAAGTCCACCGTGAAACCGAGGTCGGCGACGATTTCAAGAAGTTGAGTTGTCTGAACCTAGCGATGCCGAGAGTGATCAAGGTTCTAATATAAGTGACCGGTAGAGGGGCCAACGAAATCGTGGCCAAAGAGAACGTGAGAGATATGATGATAATCTTAAAAGCATCAAATTGACAATTCCACCTTTCCAAGGCCGATCAGACCCGGAGGCATATCTCGAGTGGAAGAAGAAGATAGAACTCATGTTTGAGTGCCAGAATTATTTTGAAGCCAAAAAGGTCAAGTTGGCAGCAATCAAGTTTTCTGACTATGCCATGATATGGTGGGACCAACTTACCACGAGTCGGAGGTGAAATGGAGAGCAACCCCTCAGTACGTGAGCCGAAATGAAATCGGTGATACGCCGAAGATTCATTCCATCGTACTATCACCGCAAGCTCTACCAAAAGCTCCAAAATCTTACCCAAGGACGAGAAGCGTAGAGGATTACTATAAGAAGATGGAAGTTGCTATGATACGTGCGGATGTGCAAGAAGATCGCGAGGCGACTATGGCACGCTTTCTAGCTGGACTTAACCGCGACATAGCCAACATTGTAGAGCTTTAGCACTATGCTGAAATCGTTGATATGGTGCATATGGCCATTAAGGTCGAGAAGCAAATCAAGAGAAAGGGTGCTGTTCGAGGCTTCTCCACTTCCAACGTTTCCAAATGGAGTCAAAGTGCAAGTAAGAATGCTCCAGTGAGCCAAACGAAAGAGCCAACGGTGCCAGTGAAGTTGACTAAACCCTTGGCCGAATCCAGCAAAGGCAAGGCTGTCGAAAGTTTCCCAAACTGATTGAGAGACATTAAATGTCTTAAGTGTCTCGAAAGGGGACACGTTGCTAGCCAATTCCCAAACTAGAGTGCAATGGTGGTTAGAGCCAATGGCAACATTGAATCAGAGGAGGAGAGTGGAAAGGTTGAAAATGAACCTGACACACCTATTGACGACGGAGAAGAGTTGGAATACGTGGTCGAGGGTGAGATGCTTGTTGTTAAAAGGATTTTGAGTGTGCAAAGAACCAGAAGTGGACCGTAACGGGAAAACTTGTTCCATACCCGATGTCATGTCCAAGATAAGGTTTGTAGCTTGGTCATTGATGGAGGAAGTTGTATAAAGTTACAAGCACGCTTATGGTGGAAAGCTTGCTCTACGGACCACCAAACACCCAAGTCCATACAAGCTGCAATGGCTTAATAAAGGTGTCGAGTTGAAGCTGACTAAGCAAGCCTTTATTGCGTTTTCAATTGGAAAGTACCATGTTAAAGTTTTATGCAACATGGTACCCATGCATACGGGACATTTGCTATTGGGAAGACCATGGTAGTTTGATCAGAGGGTTAAACATGACGGATTCGCAAACCAATATACTTTCAAGTACCAAGGTAGAAACGTAACTTTAGCACCTCTATCGCCAACACAAGTGTTGGAGGATCAGCAAAGATTAAAACTTTCTATGGAACAATCGAGAGACAAAGAAAAGAGTAAAAATAAGAATGAAAAGAAAGAAGAAAAATCGAGAGAAAAGAGTAAAAATTGTGAGAAAATCATGAGTGGAGATAAAGAAAAAGAAGAAATGAGTGAGAAAAAGAAAAGTGCATTGACTAATCAACGTTTTCATTGTCTTTGTGTTTTCTTTTCATTTCAGGTTAATCCGAGTAGTGAGCTTCAACTTCAATATCTCCCGAAGGAGAGACAGTTCACGTTGGTTGGAAAAGGTAACGTTTTGAACGACCTTAGGTCACCTACTCCAAAAGGTAAGCAAGGTATGAGTTTTGAAGTTTTCCAGTCACATGAGCATCATTCGATTGCTGATGAAAATATTGTTGATGATTTGGTATTAGCAAAGCAATCATACTTTGAGGTGGGTAATTGTTCTTCTTTAAATAGTAATGATTTGTTTGTTTCAAATGGTGATAAGGAGAGCATTACTAACAAAGATTGTGTTGTTGACAAGCAAATTGGTAAGGTAATGTCTAATCGGCAATTGCAAGGCTTGGATATGCTAGATAATGATAATGATTCATATAACCCTTTCCATTTGCTCAATTGTGGTGAAAATGTGCATCTATTGATCTATTGTGCAAAACCAATTAGTCTGAACAAGGATGTGTGGATGAGATTTGAGACATATGTCTGTTTGAAAACATGCATGTCTAATTTACCTTTGATGCAATTGTGTGATAAATTAACGACATGTAAAATGGTTAATTTATTTTATTGTGATGATGGCGTATCGAATCTACCTTGTTGTATAAATTATGCATGTTTGAGTAAGTTTGATCGAGTGAAAATTGGATTACATGAACGTTTGGATGATTTCTTTATGCTTCTTGATTATAATTTTAAATTGATTCCTATGCTTTCAATGTTGTTGATCATGGAGATCCATTTTGAAAAGGTAAGACCCATTTATCCTATTGAATTCGGAAATGGTTTATTTGCTCAAGTTTGGATTGAGAATTCAGAAAGAGTTTGTAAGTTTTTAATTCATCGTGTCCTTAATCCTTTTCTTTATCGTGTATATAACACTTTGAAGCGGTTCATCCCTAAATAGGGAGGGCATGTGACTAATCTAACGTTTTTTCGAGTTGTGAGTGATATTCAGGTCATGGGTAGCAATTATGTCAAATGCAACAACCAAGGGCCTTATGTTGATGAACGCTTTGTCGCGAGCAAGTGGCCCGATTGAGGACAAATCGCTTCAAAGAGGGAGAGGATGATACGACCACGCCCTGGGAACACCCTTGGTTTAGCTCATCAAGCATCTTTTGCAATCTTTGCAAACTGATCTAGCTCGTTCCAGCTCAATGGAGCTCAATTCGGCTAGATGCTAGCTCATTGGGCTTGATTCTATTTTATTTAATTTCATGCATTTTAAGTTGCTGGAATAAATTATAGTTAATTTAATTTAATTTGGTTAATTTAGTTAAGTTCAGCTAAAATAATTAATTTGTGTTTTAATGTGTCTAAATTCTGGACCTTTTTAATTTAGCTTAAATGTGTATTATTAATTTAGTGTTAAATATGTTTAGTTTTAATGCATCTTTTAAGTATGTCATAGTTAATATATGATTTTAATGTGTTTAAGTAATTAAATGTGTTCTGAATCCTATAGCCATTTAATTTGTCTTCGATTCATTTAATTTGTCCCAACTCAAACAACTCATTAAAGTGTCTTAAGCTTAAGCAAAGTAATTGAGCTTGTAACACCCCAAACCCGGCCTGGACGTTATGGCCAAATCTGGCGAGTCACATTGAAGTGTTTTTCGTAAAGTACAAAATTGTTAAAAACCCATTCTCCATTAAACCTTTTTGAATGACCTCGAAGATGATTTCAAGGTTTGTTGTTTATTTTCAAAAGGTAAGTCATTTTTCGAAATGTTAGCCTGATTAAATTCTTATTAATTTCAAAACAATATCTCTTGCGTAAGCTTTTAAAACATGTTGCGTAATCGTGATCTTTTGAAAAGCATTTATGTTTTGAAAACCCGCATCCTACTACTAGCAGATATAAATCAAAATAAATAAAACCCCAAAATAAAAATTATAGAGGCCTTATTACATAAAAATACCCAAATAAAACTACTTATAAATTAAAAGTTAAATATGGAAGCGTAAGCTCTTGTGTGGCCACCTTCGAGTCCCTCGCCGTATCGATCCGCCTAAGGATTACCTGCGCAGATAAGCAGAAGGGTGAGTTTACAAAAACTCAGTATGTAATCCCTTAAAAAACAAACAGTCAGTCATACAGTGCAAATACAGTCTGGGCCTAAGCCCATATCAGTAACAATTTAGTTTCAGTTAGGGCCTTAGCCCAATACAGTAACAGTAACAGTACATATATGCAATCAAAAATCCTACCCAACCAGCGTCTACACTCCACTCCGTCCAGCCCTACACTCTATGTGGGGATAAAATCAACCCACCCATCCCTACACTCCAAAATAGCACAGGTTGATGCACTAAACAGTATTTGCAGTAGAGTTGCCAGTACAGTACACTTCCTCCAATCATAATAAACCCATCCCTACGCAAGAAATCATACGTCATGTCATCATATCATACATGTATGCAATATATACAAAATGGCATGCTCGATTAAAGTCATACATCTCATAAGGGCATAATAGTCATTTTAGCACAAAAGGGCATAACAGTCATTTCATCAATTTGGGGGTCTAGGTATACTTACCGACCCAACAGTAGGTCCACAGTCGTATCAGGCGACCCGTGCAACCTTAACAGTCAAACAGTGAAAATGGGCCCAAGGCCCATAATGCGGGCCCATGTGGGCCTACACGCCCGTGTCGCTCACATAGCCCAAAAATGGCCTTGGTCATGTGAACTACACAGCCTGGCCCAATATGCTTCACACGTCCGTGTAGGGTCCACACGGCCCATTTCGGCCCAACGTGGCCCAAAACAGCCTAAGCTCATGAAATTGCTCATGGTGCCCTCTACGATTTAACGCCTACATTTATGCGTTCGGATGACCACACGAGCGAGCGCACGCCCGTGTAGCGTCAACAGTTACATGTTTCAGCTTTTGCCAAATTACGATTTGGGCAGTGTTTACACACCTGATCTGATCTTTGATATGCAACACTCCTGAGATAACCCACACCCGAACTACTCCAAAAAATATAGCCTACGATTCTGCGGTAAACCGAGTCCGATGCGATTTGATGCTGTCTAGTCAACATTCGACATAACAGAGGATTAGGAACTTAACATAATTAACGAATGAAATATTCCAAATCAATTGGGACACATTTTTCCCCCTTACCAAAAGACTTACCAACCGTAAACAGTCCACTTTGAACAGAAGTAACCAACGCCATGTAAAACCCCAAACCTGACCTGGACGTTACTGTTCAATTTGGCGCATCACATTGAAGTGTTTTAGTGAAAACCGTATTTTCATTGAAAACCCTTCTTAAAATAAAAGAAACCTTAACTACCTTTTTTTTTTAAAAAAAACTCCTTTCAACCACTTGTCTAAAATATATGATTTTATGGAAAGATGTCATTTTAAAATGTAGTTGCGGAAACATAGAAGAGACATACTATAGATTAAGAAACCATGCTCAACTTCTTATAATTACGTTACATAAAAATAATAATCCAAATAATAACAAAATGGAAGGCCGTATTACAATCCAGTCTGAACTCACTTAACAATCAGAAACTTATATGCTTTAAAATGATAAAAAAACAAATTTAAATTTTCTTGCTAGCTGGCCACCCAGAGTCCCTCCAAACATCGAACCTTCTACTGAGCATCACTTGAAAATAAAATAAAAGAGGGGGTGAGTTTTCGAAAACTCAGTGTGTACAACCCTTATCAAACAAACATGCAACAGACAAATCATTTTGGGCCTAAGCCCAATTCAAATACGGTGGCCTTTGGGCCTTAGCCCATTTTGGCCTCAGTAGGGCCTGAACCCATGTCAATTTCCACATATCACATTTAACTGGGCCAAGCCCTTTTCATAATCCAATCATGACGAATGTATGAAAATGCTTATATCCCCATCCAACCTGTACACCCCATTTCCAACCAACACTTACTGTGGGGAGATACTCGACCCACCCATCCTTATTACAACCCAGTGTGGAACCAGTGCGGCCCTGCTTAACGGTGCAGCATAGCTACTTATAAACGGTGTAGTACTGGTTACGGCACTACTTAACGGTGCAGCAAGGCTGCTCGGTGGCTAAAAGCCTTCAGTGGATCCACAGTCATTGAGCAACCATATGATCCTTAATACACTTCCTCCAATTATAAACCCAGCCCATATGCAACATAATAATGTATGGATGCATCATATATCATACATAGATCATACTCATAACACATAGGGGTATTTCAGTAATTTTTACCTTATAGGGGTATTTTGGTAATTTCTTAGCAGTATGGGTCTTAATTACGAACTTTGGCCCTTCAACAAGTTCTCGTTGGCCAAAGTGAACAGACACTATGCACCATGTAGGATTCCAGAGAAGAGGAGGTGGGTCATTAAGATTGCTTAAGTACCAAGCTCTCCCTAGATCCAATCCTAGACATGCATATGCCCATTGCCACACTTTACCCTTATGACTTGTCCACAGATGAATTTCATAAATTAATTAAGTTTTATGTTGCTTAAGGATTTATTAGAAACTAGGCCTACAAGTCCATGACAAAACCCTAGCAAGTCTACAGGCTTCCATACATTCATATGGCCCATTAGGCCCAGTCACATTTATACAGTCCATTAGGCTCAATCACACTTATATGGCCCATCAAGCCCGAATCCAATCCAAACCATTCAACAAACTTAATCAGCTCATCACATATTACCAAATTGTCAACTTTAGCTTATTTAGGCTCACGGGCATGTCGGACCCATTTGGCCTATTCTGGCTCAGTTGGCCAAAACGTGACCCAAGTCCATGAGATCTCTCATGGGGTCTCTAGTATCATATAGAATACCCTCTTACGAGTGCTCGCGCCCTCGTAGGACTACCGTATCCAAACTTTCGGCATTTCGGTGTTTCAGAATTTGTCGATCTACTATGTGTGCAAAGTGTGTGTACAAACTTGGTAATCGAACGTGCTGCGATTCCCGTAGTCACAAACCTTGAACACCAATCCCTAATAGCTTTTCCTTGATCATGTATTCCCTAGATCGAAACCGCAAAACACCTAAGGAGCAATTCGACCAAGAGCTAAAATCCAAGATCCAATACTAATTCCCTACCAAAGTTGATTAGAAAGAGTGAGGGAGAGGAGTAATCGGTATTAACAATACTAGTCGAAAAAGAGATAAGGTACTTACACCAAAAGAGCAATTGGCCCAAGAGAGATTCAGCTTTTCGGCTTTTAAACTAATATGGTGAATAAGGTTTATTGGCACAAATTAAAGAAGAAGAGTAGAAGAAGGAATCGGCTAACCTAAAGGGTAAATCAAAAGAGAATTAAGGAGAGAAAGAATGAAAAAGAATCAGCTAGCAAAGATGGAAAAAGCCAATCGGCACTTAAAAAAAATGAAGAATTTGGCATTAGCCTAGGATCTCAAACTCAGCACATATTTATAGCCTATAGCCAAATTGCCTGACCCTCAATTCCCAATTCAGCTCCATCACTTCCCCCTTCTCATCTTCTTGTTTTTCTCCCTGATAACTCCCCAATCTATCTCCTAAATTTTCTCTCCTGAACACTCCCCTTAGAGTCCATCTTCATGCCACTTCCAACCTTCTAGAAGGCCAAAATTAA
This sequence comes from Gossypium anomalum, assembly GCA_025698475.1. Taxonomy (NCBI): domain Eukaryota; kingdom Viridiplantae; phylum Streptophyta; class Magnoliopsida; order Malvales; family Malvaceae; genus Gossypium; species Gossypium anomalum. The sequence continues at coordinate 52,099,176 of CM046968.1, read as the reverse complement.
ACTCCTAAAAATACTAAGTTGGGATTCGAACCTAGGATCTTCTTGCTACCCACTAACGCCACCTCCCCACACCCTAAGTGGTGTCACTTAGCCACTCCACCACAAGGCTTTTTGATGCCATTTTCCCCTTATTTTTATTTAAAAGCCCAACTACTCACAACCCTGGTTCTTTTAATAATTAAATTAAAATTCCGCCACCACAAAACTCGAACCCAGAACTTCTCCAACACACCTAAACACTTCAAATTCATTAAACCCTTACAGCCAACATATTATTTGTCATTTTCTTGCTCACTTAAAAAATTTATGAGACCTAAAGCCCAAAACCCAATTCCTCTAAGCCCAAATTTTGGGGCGTTACACGCTAACTTTTCCCCCCTTTTCAGAGAAAAGTCAAAACATTGTAGAGGGGAAGAGAAGAAGTATTCGACAACCACACAAAGGGAGAAGAGAAACGAGAGGGAGAAAAGAGAGAGAGAGAGTATTGGCCCAAGCAAAATGATTGAAACCTCACTAAGGGGCGAAGCCAGAAAATAACTCTGGACAGTAGCAAAACTTTATATGCGGCAATGGGAGAAGGGAAAGAAAAATAGTAATGGTACTGCAACTAGATGATAATGACGGCAACAAAATAGACTGAGAAAAGAAGGGAACAATTAAGATACGGCTAGGGGACAACAACCAAACCAATGGCACAATCGGTAGAAAGAAAAGGGCTTGAGGAAGAGAGAAGAGGAGAGGAGGGGAAAAGAAATGACAAAGGTAACAAAAGAATTTGGTAAGGGAGAGAATAGGTGACTGAATGTTGATAGAACAAGAGCCAAAATGAAATGTTGAGGAAGAATCTCAATTCGGCACCACTACTCCTTCAATCCCTCGATCCACTCCTCAAATTTCTCCTCTACTCTCTCAACTATCCAATTTGAATCCCTTTCAAACTCTTCAAATTTCTACTCCACTCTCTCAACCATCCAATTTGAATCCCTTTCAAACTCCTTAGAGTTTCGGTGAAACCACAACACTCCCACAGCACTAGCAGCAAAATAAAACACCTCAATGCGCCTACCAGCACTCGAACCTCATACCACAAGTAAACCCAACACGCCACTTATCCCCTAGACCAGCAAGCCCTTTCTGCCATAAAATACCCATATTTATTTATAAGCCTACTAACTAGGGATAGAGGGTATTCCTTTAAAAACAAAATTTTTGCACATGCCTAGGCTTGAACCTAAGACTTCTCAAACACTTCCCAAGACACTTAACCACTAAAGCAGAAACACAATTGTGTCACTTTCTTGCACATCTAAACATTTATGTGCAACCTCCTAACTATTCCTATGCCCAAAACCTAATAATTCTAAGCCCAAAATTTGGGGCGTTACAGAGCTAATTATTATGTCTTAACCGAATTTATTTCATGTTATAGGTGTTCACACAAGCTAAATTCAGCTAGCTCAAGTGCATGAAACGACATTAAAGAGGAGCATGTATTTGGCTGGAGTATTAAGTGGAATTAATTCAGCTACTGTTTTGAGTTTCTCCAAGTGGCTGTTCGAGGAGCTCAATGGACAAGGTTGTTCAAATAGAGTCCATTCAGCTGGTAGCTGATCAATTTCATCCCTTCACACTTGGTGGCTATTGGAGTTCAAGTATTCACACTATTTGGGCTATTCGTACTCCAAAAATCCCATTAAAATGCTGCTACACGTTCAGCTTCTTAAGGCAGGATTAAAGGAGCTCGTTTAAGCACTTAGCCGAACATAGACATGGCCAATCAGCTCCCAACTCCTCCAAATACATTCATCTGACTTTTCATCATCTAGAAGCTGTCCAATGGCATTCTAAAGGGCTGAATATAGACATGGAATTTATTTGGTTTTATTCTAGAAATTTCCAGCTCATTTAAGCTGAATTACTTAGCCATTAAGTTATGAATGTGCCTATTCGAGTAGCATTGTTTCTAGCTATAAATATTTAGCTAATTTGATGTATGTTAGGATTTTTACCAAATTTAATGAACATAGTGTTCTTTGTGATGTTTCTTCCTCTCTAATTTTGTTTGAGTCTCATATTGACTTATTTGTTCGTCAGTGGCATCAACCTGATTCTCTTTAAACTTATCACCGATTCAGTGTGGGGTTCACCCTTATCTTGATACCTTTGGTTCCTACCTGTTTAGGTAAAGGGTCAAGGTCTCATTTCCTTCATCACCCTTCCACCTTAAGCAATATAAGTCTCGGGACGACACTCTCTATAGTGTTGGATCATTCTTGATGCTTGAGTTTGATTTCTATTCCACCCACTATCCAAAATTACATATCTTTATTTCCTTGTAACCAAACCTACCTTTTTCATACTTAGCCTAACTTTGAACATATTTTGATAACTTTAGACTTTACTTAGCCAAATACTACCCTTGCTTCAAACCGAACGATACTTTCTCGATGATAATCAGGCAACTAAAAATGACTCAACTCACATCACTGAGCCAGTTTGCATCAGGGTGTTACATAGGGATCCCACATGGGCGTGTGTTTTGGACACACGGCTGTGTCTGGTGGGCACACAGGTATGTGAGACCCTCACACGGCCATGTCTGCCCTGTACTCTATTTTAGCACAAATAGACAGAGAGTTACACGACCTATTCACACAGCCTTATCCTTAGCTCATACAGGCATATGCCTCAGCCACACGGCTGTGTGCCTCCTCCTACACGGGCGTGTTGACCCGCACACGGCCAGAGCATACTGCCGTGTGGCCTTAAGCCACCAATTTTAGTTCTTTATATGTTTTTTATCTGAAAATGTGTCTCTATGTTCTGGCCCTTGACTAGGCTTTAGTAAAGGTAGTTAAGACTCTGATCTAGGCTTCGGCTTATGTGTTATCAGTGATTATTGTGTGAGATATCTGATTCTAGACTTGGTTAGCTGGGTGTGTACATGCCTGTTTCTGTCTGATTGTCTGTTGATGTGTTCATTTTTTCTGTGAGGCTGTAAGCATATATGCACTTGCATAAGGTAATTTTTGGGTTGGTTGTGAAGAGAATGAAAACTGATTCTGATCTGATCTAGCAGTTTATCTGTAATTAATCGGTATATCAGTTTACCGCACTATACTACTTGTACGTTAGCTTTGTTGTATACTATTATCTGATCTAGCAGTTTAAATTACTACATATTTGTATAGTGGTTTACCGCAATGCACTGTACTCCATATACGCCAGCCTTGTTGTGTATGATTATTTGAGTGGCTTAGTCCACATACATGGTGTGTAGTGTTGGATGGGCTTTTCGAGGTCCTATGTGGTGTGTTTGGTTGGATAAGCTTAAACTGCTCTTTAAGGGTATGATCGGGGGACAGAGAGGTGTTTTGGTTGGATAGGTGGGTTTTTAATACTTGACTACATTCATATGCATCTGGATGTGAGCTATTTGTCTGTAATCTGTCTGTTCGTCAAAACATTTATGACTGATTCAGCTCGCATTGAGGTGTTAGTGTAGTGACATTTTGGATTGTGATGATAAGTATTATTGTATCGGCCCATTGACAGGTTTATCTGTTGAGTATTCTATGTGTGATTTGGTGTACTTTGACTATTGTGTTTTTTTGAGACGTTGGTTCTGAGTTTGCTTTCTGATTCTGCGTATCTCTGTAAGTATTTTCTGTTATCGAACTACTATTTTGTTTTTGATATGTAATTTCATTGTTAGATATGTTTTGAACTCATACTGAGCTCGTGTAGCTCACCCCTTAGTGTTTCCCTTTGTAGGTACATTTCTGAATTCTGATGCTGGGCTCGGTAAGCGGAGGTCTCAGACAGTCACGGTTAAAAATAGGCTTTAATAGTATTTTAATTATTTCTGAGTTTATTATTAAACACCTTGAATTGTAAGTACGTGTCATTGGGACTGTAGTTTCTTTTGAAATATCAGGATTTTATAACTAAGAATTTTACATAACTTAAATACTGCAATGTTTTTTGGTTTTTTAAACTAAAATTTTCTACGATCACTTCAGTAATCAATGTGACCTCTGAATTTTAGCCAAAACATCTAGACTAAATTTGGGGCGTTAAATTTAATGGTATCAGAGCTAGGTTTGCAAAAAATTGACCTGTGTTTTTATGTAACCGTATGTGCGTGTGTTCGTTTAAAAAAATTAGGGAAACTATACCACAGTGTTTTGAAATGACTTGTGTTTGAAAAATAAAACTTTTTGTGAAAATGGGATGCCCAAGACTCTAATGTCGGTTCGTGCGAAACTTAGGAAATTGTAAGATTAGTTTTGTAAGCTTATTAAACATTTATGCTTATGTTCGATTTTGGAAACTGTATATCCTTTAAGCTTAGGTACAAGATCAATATGGATTCTGAAGGTAAGCGAGATCACGAGGAGTCGTCTGCTTCTTCGGGACGTGTGTCTGTTTAAGAGTCGAAGGTCAATGCAATTCTGCCAACTTCAGGTAGCGATAATCCGGAGCTTGGTACTGAGGCATTGACTGGGGTTGTGAAAGAAGTGCTAGAGAAAGTGTTTGAGGCTAGGTTAGAGGAGACTAGTGAAATGCTTCACGCTAGGTTCATAGATTGTAGGAAGAAAAGATATCACAGTCCTCCGAGGTTGGGGCCTTGGCTTACGAAGCGTGTTAGAACGCATTTGAGTTGTAATAAAGGTTTTGCGGAGGATGATAGTGGTGGTGCGAATGCTCCGTTTTGTGAGCACTATAAGAAGCGCTATCCAGGTAATTGTTGGAAAAAGGTAGGAGCATGTTTTCGATGCGGGTCCACTGAACATCGGATCTGAGAGTGTCCTCAAACATTGAGACAGGTATGGTTGTGAATGTTTTGATGTTTTGATTAGAGCATAGTAATTGTGTGTGATGGGACAAATGTGTATTTGTTTCAGTGGTTAAGTGTTCTAGGTGTGTGTATGAGGTCTTGAGTTCAACTTTAGCATGGTAGCGCTTCGAGATTAGAGTGCACAGTGGGAGCGTGGTCGTATAGGTTATGTTAGATCATTGTTCTGTTAGTTAGAAATTTTAGGGACGAAATTTCTTTAAGGAGGGGTGAGTTGTAACACTCTAAATTTTGGGGTTAGAAGTTTTGAGCTTTGTGGTTAAGGTCAGTGAGTAGGTTGTGCTATTGTGTTTATTTGTGCGTTTAAGTGATAGAATGGGCCTGCTGGTTTTGCAGTTGGTAGTGTGTTGGTGTGCCTTTGGGTTTCGGGTTCGAGTCCTTAAGAGTGTTTGGTGGGACTTTTTTTTATGTTTTGCTTTAAAGGTTTATATAATTATTTTCTTTATTCAGTGTTATTTTTATTATTATTAGTTTTCTTTTTCTTTCTTTTCTAGACGTTCTCCTCTTCCCTTTTTGTTGGTTTTATTTTTTATTTTTTATTCTTTTTTTTTTTTGAAAACGGTGGTGTTGTGGTTTTCAGAGAACTTTAGTTTCTTGGTTATCAGTCGAGTTCTAGACGTCTCTGATCACGACTTAGGTGTGGGTTCAAATTCCTCAATTTTAATTTATTATCTCGATTGTGTAGACCTTGACTTGTTCTAAGTGTTTTTGTGAATGTGTGGTAGGTTTCGCTTCTAAGTTTCATAAAACTTGGTTTTCTATGGCATGTTTCTGATCTACTAGAGTTTAGAGGGCATTTAGTGTGTGAATTCATAGTTTGTAGGATGTTTCGAGGTGGATTCGGGACCATATGGGTGACCACATGAGTGTGTGCTGGTTCACACGATCGTGTGTAAATAGGGATTAGGGTTTCTAGATGAGAGGTCATGCCATACGGCAGTGTGGCATATTTGGGGAAATTAGTCGATTCTCACACGGCCGTGGCTCTTGGGCACACGGGCATGTGTGTTTGGGAGTTATGGATTTAGTGATTTGGTGCTACACTGTAACAACCCGTTTTTGGACAAATCAAAACAGTGGTTTTGGGACCAAAAATATAAGGTCCAAATATTTATTAAATTATTCTTTTAATTTTTACATCATGATTGAATGATTGTATGAAAGTTTCGTTCAGTAATTTTATCATTTGGTTGGTTAATTCGGTAAAAAAGATTAAATCGCGTAAAGCGTAAAACTTGAGTTCTTATAGATAATGGTGTCTAATAGCTATATAACCTTAAAGTTTAGGTCCTTAAGTGGTAAATATACCATTATTATGGTAGTGGATGTTAATGGTTTTGCATAAATGAAAATTTGAATTTATTTTAAAGTTAAAATGGTAAAATGGTTCATAAATGATAGATAATTAAAAAAATCAATTATAAATCTTATTCTTTAATCTTTTAACCGTGAAGAAGAAGAAAAAGAATACTAGGGTTCTTCATCTTTTAACCGTGAAGAAGAAGAAAAAGAATACTAGGGTTCTTCATTTGGCTAAGGCAAATTGATACAATTAGGTATGTGTTTTGTCCCGTTTTTAATGATTTCTATGTTTTTGTGATTGTTGCAACTAGTACTGGCTAGCCCAGGGACTAATTTGCAGAACTATTAAAGAATTTGAATGATGCCATTGATGAATATATATGAGTTTTGATGTTTTATGATAGACTATGAATATTTATTATGAGTTATACAAGTTTTGTTAAGTGATTTTTGACAAAAATGTCAAAAAGGGATTAAATTGAGAAAATGTAAAATATGGTGGTTAAAAGTGTGAATAAATTGAAAATATTGGCTGGTAGTAACATGTATTAAATTTGGCTAAGCATGGGTTTGTACTAAATTGCATGAATTTGCAATTTTATGTGATAAGGACTAAATTGTTAAAAATATGAAAGTTAGGGGTAAATGTGTAAAATAGCCCTAATATATATTGGATTGAATTGAATAAATAGTTGATTAAATGAGTTAATTTTCAATATATTTAGATCAAGCAAAATGGAATTTGAATCTGGATCGGGGAAAAACAAAAGTTATCGACTAATCGACTCGATTCGCCGTTTTAATATCTGAGGTAAGTTCGTATGTGATAAGCATTGTTACAATTATGCTTTAAGTGCTTTGATATTGCATAAATTATGTATATGATATTATAGTCATGTTTAACGATGATTCGGATATATATATGTGGCATTTAGTGTGCGATTCGAGATAGCTTCGGCTATATATGGCACTTAGTGTGCGAGACCGAGATAGCTTCGACTATGTAAGACACTTAGTGTGCAAGATTATAATAGTTTCGGCTAAGTATAGGCACTTAGTGTACGAGATTATAATAGCTTCGACTAAGTATAGGCCCTTAGTGTGCGATATATCGAGTATTTGATAGTATTCTAAAAAGGTATGAGTTCATTATGAAATTGTACAGGTATGTACATGTAAAGTATGAAATTCAAATAGACGAAGTTATGAATTTTCATATAAGCATATGATTGAGTATATGGAAGGTTTGTTGTTATCATGAATTATATGTTATATAGTTCAAATTGATGATTTGTGTATTATGATTTGTTGAGTATATTTCTTACAAGCTTACTAAGCTTTATAGCTTACTTTTTTTATTTTTCCGTGTCTTATAGTAATTTCAAAGCTAGCTCGGATTCGGGGATTGTCGAAGGCTACGTCACACTATCCAACCTTCATTTTGGTACTTTTGATCTCATGGTTGGGTAATGTGGCATGTATAGGATTGTGGTCATGTTTTGGTTTGTATATATATAGCCATGAAATTTGGCTTAATTTGGTGTATTTGGTTGTGTGCATGTATATGCATATATGGTTGATAATTAAGTTCATGAATAGATGTGCGCATGGCTTATATTATGAGATTTGTGGAATTGGTATTATGCTTATGAATTAGTGCAAAATCATGCATGTTAAGTAAAGGTTTAACTAGTTGAATTGTATATGTATTTTAGTATGTTTTGATAGAGTAAGATTTGGAGTTATAAGCATATTGAAAAATTGGTCTTGGATATGGTATGAATTACTCTTAATTGTGGCTAATTTGGATGTTTATTTAGGCTTTAAATTGGTGCCATATTGGTTGTGTAGGTATATGCAAATTTGGGTGGCAAATTGGCTTGGTAAATAGCCTATTTTTGTCCACACGGGCTGAGACACGGGTGTGTCTCAGCCGTGTGTGACACACGGTCATGTTACACAACCATGTGTCCCCTGGTGTTGATAATTAAATCAAGTCAGTATACTCCACACGGTCTCACACACGGGGCTTGTGACTGGCCTTGTGTTACAAGTCAATATACCCTCTAATTGGCACACGGCCTATCATACGGGCGTGTGACTTGGCCGTGTTGCATAAGTCAGTATACACTACAGGTTTGGCACGGCCTAGTACACGGGCTGGCACAAGGGTGTGTGTGGCCACTTCGAAGAGCACATGGGCTAGACACACGGGCATGTTGTTGGCCGTGTGACCCAAGTTAGCATGTACCCCCTATTTTTACACGGTTTGTGACACGGGCGTGTCGGGTGGTCGTGTGAGACACACGGTCTGCCCACACGGGCGTGTGTCTTTTGTTTTGAGTAAAATTTTTAAAGTTTCGTGAAGGTTTTATAAGTTATTGGTTTACTCCAAAACCGCTCCTAAATCATGTTTTAGGCCTCTTAGGCTATTATAAGGGACAAATTGATTGAGATTGAATGAGAATTGTACGAATTGATCGAATGTATGAGAAAAGTACAGTTATTTGTGTTATAAGTTCGGTAATGCTCTGTAACCCTATTTTTGTATTGAATACAGGTGAGGGGTGTTACATACACGGCCTCGCTATACGGCCATGTGGCTAATTTGGGGATTTAGGGATCCCACATGGGCAAGTGTTTTGGACACGGCCGTGTATGGTGGGGAAACAGGCGCGTGAGACCCTCACACGACCGTGTCTGCCCTGTATTCTATTTTAGCACAAATGGACAGAGAGTTACACGGCCTATTCACATGACCATGTCCTTGGCTCACACGGGCATGTGCCTCAGCCACACGGCCTTGTGCCTCCTCCCACACAGGCGTGTTGACCCCCACACGGCCAAAGCACACGGCCGTGTGGCCCAATTTTAGTTCTATGTATTTTTTTTATCTAAAAATGTGTCTGTGTGTTCTGATCCTTGACTAGGCTTTAGTGAGGGTAGTTAAGACTCTGATATGGGCTTCGGCTTATGTGTTATTTGTGACTGTTGTGCGTGATATCTAATTCTGAACCCAGTTAGCTTGGTGTGTGCATGACTATTCTTGTCTAACTGTCTGTCGATGTGTTCATTGTTTCTGTGAGGTTGTAAGCATACATGCACTTGCATAAAGTAATTTTTGGGTTGGTTGTGAAGAGAAAGAATATTTTGATCTGATCTGGCAATTTAACTGCAACTTATCAATATAGCAGTTTACAGCACTGTACCGCTTGTACATCAGCTTTGCTGCATACTATTATCTGATCTGGCAGTTTAACTACAACTTATCGGTACAGTGATTATCACACTGTACCACTTGTATGTCAGCTTTGCTGCGTACTATTATCTGATCTGGCAGTTTAATTGAAACTTGTCGGTACAGCGGTTTACCGCACTATACCATATGTACGTCAGCTTGAATAGTATTTTACTAATTTCTGAGTTTATAATTAAACACCTTGAATTGTAAGTATTGTTTTAAAAACTATGGTACAGAATTTTGTATTTTACGCACATAAGTGTCATTGGAATTGTATTTTCTTTTGAAATATCAAGACTTTATAATTGAGAATTTTACGTAACTTAAATACTGCAATGTTTTTTGGTTTGTTAAACTAAAATTTTTCTATGATCATTTCAATGATCAATGTGACTTCTGAAATTCAGCCAAAACTTCTGGGCTAGTTTTACAAATTAGGTTCTAGAGAGCAACATCATGACGAAGATCTGCAGGCTTTTTGGGGTGACACCATAATAGCGATAAGGTCCTTAGGGGTGACACCTCAAAAGAGGTTTAAAGGTGTAAGACCATGGCTCAACTATGGCAATCAATAGTGTTCATTGGGACAATAAACACCGTGTAGTCCACCGGAAAAGTAAACACGGGGTAGCCCGCCGAGGAAAGTAAACACGGGATAGTTCGCCTGAACGATAAACATGGGGTTATAAGGCGTAAGAACATAACTCAACTATGGCAACCAATGTAGTCTATTGGGACAGTAAACACGAAGAAGTTTGCCAAGACATTAAACATGGGAATTTTAGGTGAAAGAGCATAGCTCTGTTATGGCAACCAGTATTATCCACTAGGACGTTAAATATGAGTTCAGATTGTGTAAGTCCATAGCTCAACTATGGCAATAGGTGAAGTCCGCCAAAAAGGTTAGGTTAGGAAGATGGCGGGACAAGGTAAGAGAAATCGAAGTATGGTCTATTCTGAGTGTAACACAAAAGGATGAGTACAGCTCAAAAACACGGGTAAATTAGATAGTCCAAGGAACCGCCAGATTAGTATGATAAGAATGGTGTGTAAGGACATATGAGTAGGCATGTTTGGCAAGTAAACCCGAGTCGGGGGTGAAAATAAGATGATCAAGAGGGACTTAAGCCTAAGGTGTCTGTGGGTAAAGAGGCAACTAAGGACAAGTAAGTTTGTCGAGTTTCACTCAGAAACAATTAAAGTTAGGCTAGTTAAGGAGTAAAGAAAGCTGGGAAGAGGCGGAATCAAGTTTGCATAGAGGACCATTATCCTAAAGAACATGCTTATGTTTCAGATATAGAATAAGTTCGTTAGTGGTAGGCTACGGAAAAATGGGGGGAGGCATCGACCTCACCAGTGAAATCTATGGAAGGCCAAGGATTATAAGGGAGTTGAAATCTCTACAAAAAACCTTGTTCCTTAAAGTTCTAAATTATTGTTATTGTGTTATTTGCAGATTCTCATTAAGTTCATTTGAACTTACGAACTCACTACTTATTTGCAAGATAAAGTTTTTATTCGAGAATCGAGTGGAGGGACCAAGCCAGACATCGCCAGTTGTGGGTGGGGCGTGGATGTTGTTCACGTGTATAGAATGGCTCCCTTAAAGGCCACGCCTTAGGGATAAAGTTAAGTGTAACGATCTTTAGTTTAAATTTTGGTGTTGTAAATAATGCTAAGTTGTGAGGCCAAAATTTAAAAGAGTTATATTTCTTGTTAAAATTTTGATGTGTAATTTAAGAGTTTAAGTAAGTTAATTATAATAGACTCGATGCCATAGTTAAATTATTTGGATCCTTGTAACAACCAGTACCGAGACCTTGCGAACATGTTGGTCTAGGGTGCTACAATAACTCTACACTTGCTATTTTATTACTTGTTGGTGGCTGTGTACGCTTTCACATCATTCGAATATTTCACAACAATTATAACTTGTTAAATCCCTGATCAAGCGTGTGTATAACCTTATTGGCATGCCAAACTTATCCTAACATTTTACTAAGTTTACAAGGTCATTATTTCCATATATATATATATCATTATCAATCAATATACATAATCACACAATGCATTTACATGTTCTGTAATCAACTTTCACATTTATACCTTGTACCATTACGTAATAGCCAATCACAAGACATTTCAATTCAACCCATAATTAGCCATTCATGCCAAATTCATTAGAATTATAACTAGATCTAAATATATATAGGAAATAAAACAAAAAATCCTACACAGCATAGAATAAGCTAGTAAGATACATATGAACTTACCTATTCGAAACACCAAAACGAGTTTATTCTTCAGGGACTAATCAACAATTTTAGCTTTTCTCCAATTAACTCCGCTTCGATCTGATTCTTGATCTATAGAATTATTTCATATTTCCAATCAATATAAAAAATTTCCATATTATACCATGATCTGCATGATTTCATATAATTTTATTTTTTTATTTCCCTTATATTTTATATTTTATTCCATTTAGTCCCTAAACTTGGGATAAGCAAAACATTCAATCCTAGCTTCGAATTAAAATATGATTTCATATATTTTCATTAGATACCTTATAATGTCTATTTCTGACATGATTTAATGACAAGTTTACATTTGTTAAATTTGGTCTCTAATGTAACAAAGTTAACAATAAACTAAATTAACTTTACAGTCTAGTCCATTTTCATATTATAAGCTTAAAATCTATCAATTTCAACCATAATTCTTTAAGACATTAACAATGAAAACTTTCTAAAACTTTAATAGTTTTACAAATTGGTACATGGGCTAGCTAAATCAAGCTCTCCTGACCTCAAATCTATAACAATTACAAGAAAAAAAAGTTGAATATACTTACTAATTGAGGGCCGAATGTGAAAGTTTCAAAATGGCTTCTCCCTTATGTTTTATTTATTGTACGATTGGGGAACAAAGAAGATGATGAAATTTCCACTAAAATATGTCTTATACACCATGATTAATCTTAATTAACTTAAAATTTAATTAGTTTACCTTAATTATCATTAACCTTATTAGAGGAAAACAACATCATTGTCCAGTATCCTATAATACAAAATGTTTTTTTACCTTTTCTGACCTTTTCCCAATTGCAATTTAAGTCCCCAAGCCTTTGGCCAATTAAAAACCTATAGCAATTAGACTTTACGGTTTAGTCCCTAAGCCTTAATTAATTATTAATTCGGAAAAATTTTTGGACCAATCTTTAATATATTTTTATATTATTCTCATAAATATTCATATTTAATATTTATGAACTTGGTTTATAGAAATGGGGTTTCAAAATCACCTTTTTTGGTATCACTAAAAATCGGGCCATTACATTCTCCTTCATTCGATTGTCAGACACTATTTGTTCGAAGCCATCCCTAACCCTTTACACATACTAGTTGCTCCAACATCTTTCACATAATATGGAACATTCATCCTTTTAAGATTGTCAAAGCGATTTCCTATATCTAAATACATTTTCCATTTTGTTCACGTTGTTTTTTTTTTCAATTCAACTAATAGAACATTTCAAACTATAAATTCCAAGAAATACAAGGTCTAACAGAACATCTTTTCCAGCACCTTATGTCTTTTTTAACAAACTTGATGTTAGACCTTTTTTTAATAGTTGCAAATTTCAGGGAAGAGAAGTTTGGAAGAGAAGACACATCTTCTCTCTCTTCTGTAATTATTTTAACAAGTTCCAAGTCATTAGCACACTTTATTTAGTTTATGATGTGGCTTAATCTAACAACTATAATATTCTACTTTGTGTCTTCCAATCACACCTGTTGATTTCAAGTGGATCCCATGGTATCTCACCAGAGAAAGATCCCACCTTAGACGTTACTTAATTATAATATGCTTACTATTAACAATTTTAATCTATACAATAGTTTTCACATAGTTAAAGAAAATCTTCACTTGTTGTTGAAATCTTCCATGTAACCTTGAATTTATTTCTCTCTATAAAGTATACATGTAATAGTTCCATGTCACTCTAATAACAATTGACTATATAATTTTCTCTCGTCCATGATTAACCATCCATTGAATCATTTTCTGCCATGTATTATGTGTCCAATTAAGTCCACAAGATTGAATGATTAATCACCATAAACACATTGCACAAGAACAAGTAGGAAACATACGGTCTCTCATTTCATTTTCAACTCCACATAGAAGACATATTGAATCAACTTGTTGACCCCAAGCAAACAACCGATCAATTTTTGGCAACCTGTTAAGCATAGCTAGCCAAGAAATAAAAAAATGTCGTGGCATAGATGCCCCCACTCTACCAAACAAATCACCTTATATAGGTCACTTTTGTTTTGCTTTAGCCTTAAACATTCACAAGCTTTACTCGGCTTGTAACAGTCTTGAGCAATCCCTACATGCAACATAATACCATGAAGCTTCATTAAATTCATCCATACCCAATTCTGATTTGGACTTGGTTAAAATTTCCAAACACTAATTCCCTTAGGGATATAAAACCCCACCCATGCAACACATAAAGATCCAGATCACACAAGGATAAGCCAAAGATTTTTAAGAAAGCAAGCTTTATTCCATAAAAAAATATTTTTAGTCCCCAACCCTTCTTTAACCTTGTGAAAAAATAAAATAAAATAAAATAAAAATAAAGAATACATGTTTTTACGTGGAAACCCTTTCGGGAAAAAACCACGGGCAGAGGAGAAGAAAATTCACTATGTCAAATTCAAATAATTATAAGAGGAATAGACTATGTCTATTTATAGGCTTGTAAAGCCATATTCTAGTAAGACTGAAACACCTTATTCTAATCAATATCAAATAGATGGAATTTAATAAGGTTTAAAAAACCTTATTCTAAAATAAAATAAAAGAAGTGCAATTCTATATGGATTCTTCTTTTATTTTATTTTACCACTGTATTTTATTTAAATAAGGATTTAGGTCACTTAATTCTAACAATCTCCACCCTGACACGAATTCTCAATGAACAAGTTCTTCATCGCGAACTCTCAACGAACAAGTTCTCCACCTCTTCCATAAAACCCCTTAAGGGTTTAACTTCAACAATAAACACCAAACAAGTCTAACCAATGCTCAAACTTGGTTATAGGAAGTGACTTAGTCATCATATCTGCAGGATTTTCATGAGTACTAATTTTGCTCACAACAATATCACCAAGAGCAATAATATCACGAACAAAATGATACTAAACATCAATGTGTTTTGTTCTCTCATGAAACATTTCATCTTTTGTAAGAAAGATGGCACTCTGACTGTCACAAAATACTGTGCTGATTTGAAGGTCTTCATTAAGTTCACTAAAGAGTCCCTTCAATCAAATAGCTTCTTTACAAGCTTCAGTAATCGCCATGTACTCAGCTTCAATGGTAGACAAAGTGACTGTAGTTTGCAAAGTGGCTTTCCAACTGATTGCACAACCTCCGATTGTAAAGACATAACCTGTAAGAGATCTTCTTCTATCAAGGTCTCCAGTAAAATCAGCATCAACATACCCAATGACTTCATCTCTAGTTCTTCCAAACTATAAGTAAAAATAAGTAGTACCTCATAAGTATCTTAAAATCCACTGAACTGCTTTCCAATGTTCTTTACCGGGATTCGCCATATATCTGCTAACTGCACTAACTGCTTATGATAAATCTGGACGTGAACAAACCATAGCATACATGAGAGATCCCACTATACTAGAGTATGGAACATGTGACATGTACTCAATCTCATCATCTGATTGTAGAGACAAAGCTGATGAAAGTCTGAAATGGGCTGCTAAACATAGCACTCTACATATTAAACTTGCAAAGAACTTTCTCAATGTACCCCTTCTAACTTAGGTACAATTTACTTGCTTTTCAATCTCTGAGAATCTCCAAACCAAGTATCTTCTTTGTTGGTACCAAATCTTTCATCTCAAATTCTTCACTTAGTTAGGCTTTGACCTTTCTTATCTTTCCTTTATCTTTTGCTGCTATCAACATGTCATCAACATAAAGAAGTAGATACACAAAAGAACCATCACTGTTTTTCTTAAAGTAAACACAACTGCCAAAACTACTTCTTTTGAAATCATGAGAAGTCATAAAGGAATCAAACCTCTTGTACCACTGCATTGGTGGATCGCTTTCAAACCGTAAAGGGACTTTTTCAAAGAAGCAAACATAGTCATCTTTTTCTCGAGACCAGTAAAACCCTCTGGTTGTTGTATGTAAATATCCTCCTCAAGTTCTCCATGCAAAAATACAGTTTTTACATCTAACTGCTCAAGCTCCAAATCATGCATGGCCACAATACCAAGCAAAGCTCGAATCGAACTATGCTTCACAATTGGGAAGAACACATTTGTGAAGTCCACTCCTAAAATTTGACTATAACCCTTTGCAACAAGCCTTACTTTATATTTGGGTTCTTCAACTCCTGGAGTCTCTTCTTTCTTTTTAAACACCCATTTACAACGAACAGTCTTCTTACCTTTAGGAAGTTTCACAAGATCCCATGTTTTGTTTTTTGTGGAATGATTCCATCTCCTTTTGCATAGCAAACATCCATTTTTCTGAGTCTTCATAGCTAACTGCCTTAGAATAATTAGATGGCTCTTGATTCGCATCTATATCTTCAGCCACATTTAAAGCATAAGTAACTAGATCAGCCTAAGCATACTTCTTTGGAGGTTTAATTTCTCTTCTAGTTCTATTTTTGGTGATAGAGTATTGCAGTGAAGAAGCAACTTTATTCTCAATTTTTTTATTAGCTTGAGGAGTTGACTTTGTATTAATCTGATGCTCCACCTGCTTTTGATTTTCTTTATTGGAAGAGTCTTTAAGAGATAAGTTACGTAGCATAGCAGTTTCATCAAAAACAACATCTCTGCTAATCACAACTTTTCTATTTTCATGACACCATAACTTATACCCTTTTACACCAACTTTATAACCAAGAAAAACACATTTAATGGATCTCAATTCCAATTACACCCAAAAACTTTAAATAAGAATAATTAGCAGGATTACCAGACCATACCTCTTGTGGAGTCTTTTTCTCAATGGCAACGGATGGAGATCGGTTGATCAAAAAACATGCAGTAGAGGCTGCTTCTGCCCAAAACGACTTTGGTAAGTTGGCATTTGACGACATACATCGAATCTTCTCCATGATCATTTTGTTCATTCATTCTGCAACGCCGTTTTGCTGTGGAGAATGAAAAACTGTCAAGTGTCTCACGATCCCTTCTAACTTGCACAATCTATCAAACTCATCAGAATAGAACTTTAAGCCATTGTTTGTGCGGAGGTATTTTATTTGTTTTCCTATCTATTTTTCAATCATAATTTTTCAAGACTTAAATGCGGAAAACACATCGCTTTTCTGCTTCAGGAAGAACGCCCAAACTTTTCTGGAAAAATCATCAATAAAGGTTAGCATATAATTAGTTCCACATATCGAAGGCACTCTAGATGGCCCCCACAGATCAGAATGAATATACTCCAACATTCCCTTCGTGTTATGGATTCTTCTGGTGAATCGAACTCTCTTTTGCTTCCAATAAACACAGTGCTTACAGAAATTTAGTTTGCAAATTCCTTGCCCATCAAAAAGTCCTCTTTTGCTCAATTCTACCATGCCATTCTCACTCATATGCCCTAGGAGCATATGCCAAAGTTTAGTAATATCATCATCTGACAAGGAAGAGAAAGCGACAATTTGATTCACCAAAATGATGAGAACCACATAAAACATATAACTTGGCAGTCTTTCTTTGCCCTTTCATCACAATAAAGGAACCTTTGGAAATCTTTAAAACCCCACTTTTAGCTGTGTATCTGTACCTTTTTGAATCAAGAGTACTCAACGAAATTAAATTTCTCTTCAATTCTAGAACATGTCGCACGTCACTAAGTGTTTTGACAACTCCAAAAACATCTTAACTTTAATTGTTCCAACACCTATGATTTTACATGAAGCATTATTTCCCATCAAAACAATACCTTCAGACACTGTTTCGTAAGTTGTAAACCAATCCCAATTGGGACTCATGTGGTAGGTGCAGCCTGAATCAAGTTTCCACTCTTCGCTTAGTTTAGAATCATTGACAGAAGTGACTAGAAGTTCACCATCGCTGTAGTCTTCTACAATATCAGCTTCACCAGAATTTTTTGGTTGTTTTCCCTTTTGATTCGCAGCCTCCCTTTTAATCTTGTTCTATAGCTTATAGCACTCAGATTTAATGTGCCCTTTCTTCTTGCAAAAGTTACAAGTTTTACCTCTTTTTGAAGACTTCAATCTACCCTTAGATTTACTGCGATGATTTTGTTCCTGTGTCCTTCCATGATCATTATCAGCATTCCGATCTTGTCTCCCACGAGCAATGAGACTTTCTCCCTGAGAGACGGGTTTAACCACAAGATGCTTCATCTTAACATACGAGGTCAAAGAATCATAAACCTCATCAACTATGAGAGACTCGTGGCTATATAAAATCGTGTCTCTAAAGGTTTAATAAGACGGGGGCAACAAATAAAGTAAAATCAACCCTAGATCTTCCTTATCATACTGAACCTCCATGGCCTCCAAGTTTGAGAGAATTTCTTTAAACACTATTAAGTGTTCGTGTATAGATGCACCTTCCTCCAAACGATGAGCATAAAGATGTTACTTCATATGCAACTTGCTTGTTAGAGTTTTCGACATACATATTTGTTCGCGCCTCTTCCATAATGCAGCGGCGGTCTTCTCTTTCATCGCATCCTGCAAAATTTCGTTGGACAAATGCAGATATAATTGTGTTACGCCTTTCGATCCTTACGCTTCTTCTCTTCATCTGTTAAAGTCGAAGGCAT
This sequence comes from Gossypium anomalum, assembly GCA_025698475.1. NCBI lineage: Eukaryota > Viridiplantae > Streptophyta > Magnoliopsida > Malvales > Malvaceae > Gossypium > Gossypium anomalum. The sequence goes on along the minus strand of CM046968.1, from coordinate 52,080,913 downwards.
CTTATCTATCCCTAGCACGGCATCCTCTAGATCCATCTGCGCAAGAACTGCTTGCATCTTAATCTGCCACAATGCAAATCTGGTGTTGCGATCCAACAGCGGGATTTCATACTTCAAAGACGCCATTACCGTGATCGAGATGAACAACCTGGAAGCTCGAATACCAATTTGTGAAAAAATAAAATAAAATAAAATAAAATAAAAATAAAGAACACATAGATTTTTACGTGGAAACCCTTTCGAGAAAAAACCACAGGCAGAGGAGAAGAAAATTCACTATGTTGAATTCGAATAATTACACTAGGAATAAATTATGTCTATTTATAGGCTTGTAAAGCCATATTCTAGTAAGACTGAAACACCTTATTCTAATCAATATAAAATAGATAGAATTTAATAAGGTTTAAAAAACCTTATTCTAAAATAAAATAAAAGAAGTGTAATTCTATATGGATTCTTCTTTTATTTTATTTTACCACTGTATTTTATTTAAATAAGGATTCGGGTCACTTAATTCTAACAAACCTTAAGATAAAAAATATTTTCTCATCTAATTCATGTACCCCTAGCAAATCCTTCCTTTCCTTTCTAAAGAAAACTATTACAAATTTGATTAAATTTATTTTAATAACTTTTGCAGGTAGAGGAAAGATATGATACCAAAAATTATTGATGTTAAATATATCAAATTGAAAAATATGCAATCTCTTTGCAAAAAAGACTATTTTTATAGCCCAATATCAAACTCTCCTAGTTACTTTTTCCACCAAAACATTACAATCACTTTCATTCAAAATTTTAGTGACTAAAGGAACTTCTAAATATCTTATTAGCAGCCTTTTTATTTTAATACCAATATGCTCAACAATAAGGTTCAATTCACCTTGACTCACCCTTATGCTAAATATCTCACTCTTAGAGCTATTCATTTGCAATTTGGATATTATGTAGAAAAAATCAAGCACATTTTAAACAACCAACACTGAGTTTACAATACCTTTTGTGAACACAAACAAATCACCTGCAAAACATATATGAGTTAGCTACACCTTTCTACAGTCAGGATAATAATCAAAGACCTTAAGACTCTTTGATTTATTAAGGAGATAAGAGAGGACATTCATAACAATAATGAAAAGATAAGGGCATAAAGGGTCTGCTTGTCTAATCCCTTTCCAACCAGAAAAATATCCAATGAGGCCTCAATTGAAAGTAATAGGGAACATAGATCTTGTGATGCATTGCTTAATCTATTTAACAAAAAAACCAAAGAAAATCAATACCTAAAGTATGAGATCCCAATAAATGGAGTCAAAAACCTTCTTTAAATCAACTTTCAAAGTGCTTTTACGAGACACATAACTTCTTCTATACCCTTTAACTAGTTCTTGGTCAAGCAAAATATTTTCAACCAACTCTCATCCTTCCAAAGCATTTTGGTTTGTTCAAATAAAGAAAGGTAAAGTTCTCTTCAATATTCTAGTTAATATCTTTGAAATAAATTTATAAATAGGGAACCAATAAGAGGTTGGTCTAAAATTTGTCACCTACTTGGGATTAAGGACTTTAGGCACAAGTACTAAGCTTGTTGAATTGAAAGCACTTGCCATAGTCCTTGCGCAAAAAAAAAAAAACTTCACAACTTTAGTAACATCAGTTCTTACAATTCCCTAACAAATTTGAAAAAAACTTAGCATTTTAACCATCAAGACCAAGACTCTTATTTCCATTCATCGAGAAAATAGCCCTTCTAATTTCATCACTAGTAACAAGAGAAAAAATATCAGCTTTCAACTCATTTGGAATCTTAGCATCAAGCAATTCCATAAGAACCTTATCGAAAATATTGATAAGATTTGGGTCAGATGTGCCAAGAGTCCCTTTGAAATAATTATTAAGTTCCTAACTACCTCTCACTGTCCTCACAGACCATAAGAGAGAAATCAACCCTAAATACAACAATCGTATAAAATACTAAATGTGGTGTATGCAAATGTGACAAGGTAATTGTAATATTTATAGTGTTACAATGGAAAAGAGGAGTATTCCAAGGAACGAACCCAAGAGAGTCAGTGATTTAGTGATTTCTATTCAAAAGTGCATGCAATGAAGGAGTCTAGCTAGCTACTCACTAATTGCTATAGTGCGACAATACATGATTTAAGGTTGAATTAAACTAATTAATAACCTAAAACAGAAAATGACTAAATTGTAAATAAAGTAAAATATAATACTACCAAATACGATAACAGACAACTGTTGGTTGATTTCTATATTGTAGGGATCAAAATCGTTAACATTACTAAATTGGCTCCGTTTTATCTCTCAGTCTCAACTTTACCAACTTAGACAATCAGTATGGTTTATCTCTCAACCTCACCTGACTAACCCGAAACTAATGAATTGGTGTCCAATAAGATTACCTCTCGATCATACTTATCTTGGTTTTCCCTTAGGGGGCGTAAATTCTAAGTTTTAAAGTTTATTCAATTTAGTCCCTAAGCCAAATACTGACTAAACAACACTTCTATCAACCAACCACCAAAGATTTAGCTACTCATACTACTACTTAAGCAAACAAGAGCACAATAGTAATATAAAAAAAATGCATAAAGGGTAAATACAAGAGAAATGAGAAAATCTAGGATTTTTCTTAAACAAACTTAAAGATAAATAAAATGGCAACAAAGGAAATGTGAAAAAACACTTAAAAATCATATTTTTACTGATGAAACTAAAAGGAAATTGAGATGCATTAATACTAAGGATTAAACTGAAATTACAAGGAGTTTAAGGTACTAAACAAGTAAATAAACACTAGCTACAGTAATAACTAACTACTAACTTCCACTAAAACTAGAAAAATAAACTATGCCTTAAAAAGATAAAGAAGAAAACTCTAAACTTAAAGTAAAAAGATAAAAGAAAAACCTAAACTAAATCTTTCTAACCTAAAACTATAGCTCTCTTTTCTTTAGCCAATTTTTGGCTTTTTAAAGCTAATTACAACCCAAGTTTTAGTGACCAAAATGCCCTTGGATGTCTAATTTTGATTGGTGCTTCAGTTGGACAAAGACTACCCCTGATGTCATTTTTCCCCTCACGATAGTGATACCGGGATACCCACAGTTGGATATCGCTATATCATCGACAGTCTCAAAATGGGGGTCTTCCTTGTGAGTTGGATATCATGATACCCATATATCGCAATACCATTGTTGGTGGTCTTCATTTAAAGCATGTTGAAGGTGTCAAGATATCTATGCTCTTATGTCGTGATACCTTTTTCCTTAGTGATGCTTTTGCATAATTTTAGGCCATAGCCGAGTCCCTATAACACAATCAATTATTAGGGTCCAAATAGTACATTTGGCCAAATTGGGTATCAAAATGAGCATAAAACACACTATTTCATTTATTAAGGTGAAGAACGAAAACTAAATAAAAATATAACAAAAACATAGAAATTTCTTGAAAACATTCTCGTAAAGTGTAATGAGGAGCCTAATTTGACATATCAAATTACATAAGATCAATTCCCTTGAGATCTGCTCATACCCTTCCAACTTTTCACCATTTCTTTCAAATAAAACTTGAACAATATTTATTTTATTCTTAGCAACCACATGTTTATGAAAGAATTTAGTGTTCTAATCATAAAATTTTATCCATTAAATGTGAACCTTTTACCTATAAAAAAAAACTCTTCAGTTTCGAGCAAAGAAAGCAAATCAATAGCAACAATTCTTTCCCTCTCTACCAATAATGTGTCAGGTTGTCTCTTAATCTCATGTTGTAAATTTTCTAACTCCAACCTCATAGCACAAAATCTCCTAGAGATCTCCCTAAATTGTGACTTGTTAAAATCTTTTAATTTGGGCTTTAATCGTCTCAATTTAGTACACAACTTTTGCATTAGATTACCAATAGCTTCTTATGGCCACTGTAACCTCCCAAACCCGACCTAGACGTTATGGATAGATTGAGAAGGCTACATTAGCCACCGAAATGGCTAAGCTAACTTACGTTACTTTTGAAGACCTTAAATAAACTTATTTTAGAGAAAACCGTATTGTACTTTGAGTTAGCTTAAAAGCATTCATTCATTAGGTTGTGTATACTTAGTATTCATTTTATTGTTGATAGTGTTGTTTTAGAAAAAACCATTTGCTTGTCGCTCTTCTTTAAAAAAAAACTCGGAGTTAAACTAATGTAGTGGAAAAACTATTTTTCAAGACATTTTGAAAAATTAGTTGCCTTATCGATTTGTTTTTCAAAAATAGTTCCTTTGCAATGTATTGGAAACTAGGGAACAGTATCAAATTTTACTTAAGTCCGATATCATGCATTATCCAGTTATTATGCTTGAGTAATTCATGCATGTAAAAATCCCCAAAAGAAAAGTTACCAAGCCACAGACTAGAAATAATTAAAAATTACAAGCCAAAACCAATAAAGACTTACTAATACTTAATTAAAAAATAATAATTTGAAGTCCAAATTGATTCTCTGAATGTTGAGTGTAGTCCTAATCTTGAGGTTTTCCTAAAAAGTTAAACACTATTGGGGGTGAGCTTATGAAAAGCTCAGTGTGAGTCGAATAATTATTTAAATAGGAAAAAAATAAAAAATAGTGAAACATATTAACATTAACAGAAGAAAATAGAACCATCATAGGAATTTCATGTCATTACATAGCCATTATCAAATTGATGTCAAACGATGTATGAGCATAGGTCATCATTCATTCGAGTAACAATCATTAATTCGATACCATTCAATACAACAAAATACAATGCGTAGCATAAATCAATAACATTCGAATATGTCGTGCACATGATGCAATGCAAAAAGGTTCCTAACCATACCATCCTCTACATACTATGAGTTCCCCAGAACCCGTCTGCCAAACTCCGAGACATTATGAGCATAGCTCGATGTGGTAAAACCACCGAATAATCAATAATGCAGAAAATTTGCCAGATATCAAATAGTGCGATACAATCCCCAATAACATATAATATACGATAAAATTGCCAATCCCCTCGGTCCTCCAGGTGCATTGCATTGACTATGAATAATGCGGACTTAATATGCCACCGGTACTCCACGGAACTCTTCCGTCAACCACAAAATCCCAACCCAATGCATATGCAATAGGTCACACAATCTCATACATAATCATATCTCAATACTTTTCACATTCATTTGACATGCTCAGCATGTCCTTAATAATCACATTCTTTCATAAATGGAAACAATGTTCCAATCTTTCAAATTACCATTGTGTTGGTATCAATCAATATCGTTCAATTTCACATACTTTATGGATTTTCATTGTGCATAAATAGCACCCTTTTCAGTACACAATATAACAGATATCTTATGTGTTTAAATCATACATAATATTAATATCTCAACACATTACATCATTCAGTCAAATATTCTCATATCTCATAACTCAAATATGCAATTACAAACTCAATCAAACAAGGTTTTTTGCCAACATGTCAATCTTTTAAGGCTCGAAACATACCTGGTTCAGCTACTAACAAAACAAATAATTTGGCTATTAAAACAATCCAATAAGAAAACTAATTTATCAAATATAACATGATATTTAAAATTTTTAAACAATTTTATGAGTTTAGAACCCACACTTTATTTTTCGCTTCCTCGCAGCACACTAGCTAATCTTCTAATTTTCCTTAATAATTCTTTAAAAGAATCTACACCAAAATTCAGTATAAATTCAGTAAATTTAACATTAAACCAGCCCCCAAACATCCACTTATAAATTCAAATCAATCATTGAAATTATAACTATTTTATGAATCCAAACTAGTTAGATTCCTTACATTGTATCGATGCAAACCGTATGTACAATCGTTCTTTGCCTTTACATATGATTTGGGGTGTTTGGGTCAGCACCTAATTCAATAATATACTGGAAAATAAGTAGCTAATTAATGATTAAATTCATTCATTTAATAAATTCATAATCTTTACCCAACAACTATGTCGAAATAACAAACTAGTTAGCCTTAATTGCACTTACGCTTCACGATTTGTGGGATCTGAACGGCCAATTGATCAAGAACGTTTTTCCCTAATTGAAATGGGTTTAAAAGATGATTAGAAGGGTTAAATAACTCAAATTAATGCTGGAAAAATATAGGCAAGAACCAAGAAACAAAACAGCCCCTTTTCTTGCCCATAAGTGCACGCACCACCACCCAGTGTGGCCAAAATTAGGGTTGAATTTTAAAATGGTTTGAGGCCTCATTAAATCCTAAAAAAAAAAATACCTTTGAAATAATTTAAAATCCCCCAAATTCCAGATCTATAAATTTTGATTTTCAGACAAGATTAATCAAAAAATTGAACACAAAAGAGATCTTACCCAAGCTAGTCGAGAGAAACGGCAATGACACTTTCTTGGCAATGTTCGGGATCGATCTTGGAGTTAAAGATTTCAGATTTGGGGCTGATTTTAATGAGGAAAAATGAAAGCAATATGCTAGAGAATATGTTAACAAATCTAGTGGTAAAAAAGAAAAAGAAAGAGATGGTAAAACTAGGTGTAGGAGATGACAACAATAGAGGAAAGGAAAAAAAACTAAAATCAAAGAGAAGGAGAGGAGGAGGATTAAAGACTGATTATTAGTGAAAAATTAATATTTATACCTAGGTTAACTAGGCTTGGATGGCCCACACATTAAAACTAGGGGTTTTTGTCAAAAAATTAAATTATTTGCATGGGAAGGGAATTGAAGTTAGGACCTCAAGGATAAATTCACTAATGTTTGACCATCAAACCAATAACTCATTCTTGATATAATTTGAAATATTTATTCTAAAAAACAAGGCATGTCACATGCTAGGGTTTAAGGAAAATGTTACAAAATAATAAAAATGGTGAGAGAGAAGGGATTTGAACTTGGGTTTCAAGAAACATTTCACTAACACTTAACCAACAAAACAATACCTCATTTATTTTCTAAAAATGCATAGATAAATTTCAAAAAATTAAGGCATTACCCCTCTCTCTCGATTCACAAACCCAATTCTACTAACCCCTGATTCTTGGGATGTTACAGCCACGATTTCTTCACAACCTTTAGAACTTCTATCACATCCCAAAAATCGGGTTAGTAGAATCAGGTCAATAAACCGAGGGTTGAGTCAGGTATCAAAAATTAGGGTCATAAGTGGGTAATTAAATAATTAAGGTTACATATTCGGGCTTCTATTTTATTAATTAGCTTAAAATAAAATTTAATTTTGGGGTCTAATTTGAAAAATATTGATTTTAGTTAAATTAGGACCTATTTGGAAAAGGGAAGAATTAGGAGTGACCAAAAAGGCAAATTGCCCAATTTTTGAAATTAGTCTCCTATAAGGAGAGCACTCACTATTTATTCCTTCTTCTCAAAAATCCCAAATCATTCAAAATTTTTCAAAACCTAAAATTAGAAAGTTCTTTCAAAATTAATTTATTCCTTCAGATTTATTAACCTCCCAAATACCAAAATAACCTCCAATTTCAAACAAAAATGGTGTTTTCTTCCCCAAATTCATCCTTGTTCTTCTTGAGTTCAAATCCCGAATTAGAGTTGTAAATCATCATTTTCATAAAATTAAGGTAATATTCTTACCTATAGGGTTAAAAAAAGATTGTTGTTAATTCAATTTGAGTTTTAAACAATTGTATGAAGATTTATTTAGATTTGATGTTTTTTAAAGTAAGCTTGGATTCAAAAATAGGAAATCTTGTAATCGTGAGTAAACTCATGTTTTCAAAGTGATTTTTGATTCATTTTAACCTAATTATAAAGTATTTCACTTCAATTTGATAGTTCAAAACTGATTCTTTAAGAATCAAACATTTTGCCCTTTTACATGTTCTTGAAAGCTTATATTTTTTGAAAACTTTAGAACCATGAATTTAGGTGAAACTAATGGTTTAGATATGAAATTAAATGATATTTTTGATGTTTGAAGTTGAAACTTAGGATTAAAAATGAGATTAGAATATTGAAATTTTAATTTCGAAAAAACTAGCTAGTTTTCGGTAGTTAGAAAGGAAAGGCTTGAATTCTATTTTCCTTGCTGTTTGGATGTGTTAAAGGCTGTTTTTAATGAGTTTAGAATGTGTTTCTTATGTGTGTAAAGTGTCAGATCAATCATGAGTCACTAAAAGAAAGTCTAAAGCAAGGAAAAGTGTGTTTGAGCTTTCGGCTAGTAAGCAAAAGCGTGATCAGTGAGTGTCCAGAGTCATTGCTGGTATGCATGATTCGTAGTGTTAATCAGGAGCTTAAAATTAGCCTAAACCCTTATCCTAATTTTTGAGAGTAAGCCTTTTCTATAATTTTTGCCTTGTTGTGGAATTATGCCTAATGTATGATGAATTGTGATATGTGATGCTATTATGACAAGTAATATGTGGAATACTTGTATGTGATATGTCAAGTACTGATTTTAATACACACATATAAGGTCTAATAAATGATAGATCAATGAGCATTATTACAGCACTTGAAGTGCAATTAAATGTGATTTCGATAAGCATGCATTGTGTATGAGATTATGATCTAAATTAATGAGTATAAATAGATGTTATGTGCATTAAAAAACAATTAAATATGTGTAATTGTGGATATTTTGGCCTTGTGATTAATTGAAACTATTGGATATAGTTGGCATGCCATAGGATTGTGAGTACTCACCTTTGTGTTTTGTGATTTGGGCGTTGACGCCCTGTAATAGGTTGGAGAGGTAAGGGAATGTGGAGCTAAGCTCAATTCATCGGGACATGTTGGTGTATTGGAGAGTGTTTAGCTTTATGCTACACTTACTGGACATGTTAGAAGCTTTGAGTCATTGGTGTGATGGAGATTTTTTTATCCAATGTATGGTGATAGAGTCCACTTTTTACATTTTATAATCTCAAGCTACTAAATTATCATTATTTGCATTATATATATGAGATTTTATAGGAAGTTCACAGTAGTAGCTTATTGATACATCCTGGTAGCAATAAAATGTACAGTGATTTGAAACAAATGTACTAGTTGCCAGGTATGACATGGGAGATTTCAGAGTTCGTATCGAAATGTTTGATTTGTCAACAAGTTAAAGTCAAACATCATGTCCTTCTGGTTTATTACAATATGTGATGATTTCAGAATGGAAATGGGAATATGAAGGATTTCATATTGGGATTGCCCCTACCTCCGAGAAAGAAAGATGTTGTCTGGGTTATTATGGATTGATTGACGAAATCCTCACATTTCATTCCAATACGTACGAAATATTCACTTGAAAATTTAGTTGAATTATACATTTTTAAAACAGTGAGACTGCATGGTGTGCCGGTGTCTATTATTTATGATAGGAATCCACGATTTACTTCTCTATTCTGGAGTAAATTACATGAAGCTCTAGGTACTCGACTACATTTCAATACAACATTCCATCCACAGACTGACGGTCAATTCGAACGTGTGATTGAGGTACTCGAAGATATGCTCCAATGTTGTGTTTTAGAGTTGTAGGTAACTAGAAGAAATATCTTCCGTTGGTTGAATTTTCTTATAATAACAGTTATTAGATGAGCATTAAAATGGCACCGTACGAAGCTTTGTATGGTTGGAAATGTTGAACTCCGTTGTATTGGACTGAGCTGGGCAAGAAAAAGTTATTCGGTGTTGATTTGATTCGAGAAATCGAAGAAAAGATTAAGGTGATACAAGACAGTTTGGAAGCTACTTTTGATCGTCAAAAAGCATACGCGAATATGAAAAGAAAAGATATTGAGTTTCAGGTTAGTGACAAAGTGTTTCTAATCAAGTTAGCGACAAAGTGTTTCTAAAAGTATCACCTTGGAGAAAAGTTCTTCGTTTCAGCCGAAAAGGAAAGATTAGTTTGCGATTCATCGGGCCATATGAAATCATTAAGAGGATCAGACCAGCGACTTATCAGTTTGATTTGCCGTTAGAATTAGAGAAATATCATAATGTGTTCCATGTATTGATGTTACGACGGTATCGATTAGACCTTTTACATGTGATTTCACCTATAGATGTTGAGATTAAGCCGCATATGTCGTAAAGTGAAGAACTGATTAGAATATTATCTCGGGAAGTTAAAGAGTTAAGAAATAAGAGTATAGCTCTAGTTAAAGTTCTATGCAACATCACGGAATTGAAGAAGCTACCTGGGAACCGAAAGAACCTATGAAAGTGCAATACCCGAACCTAGTTTCTGGTAAGATTTTCAAGGACGAAAATTCCTTTAGGGGGGAGAGTTGTAACAACCCATTTCCAAATGTGTTGGGAAACGGTGGTTTTGGGACAACAATTTTGATAAATGAATTATTATTTTATTATTTTTCAGTGTCTACGGGATATTATTAAGGTTGTATTAAAATTTTGTTAAGAAATTTTGACGTTTGATTGGTTAATTGAGTAAAAAGGACCAAATCATAAAAAGGGTAAAAATTGAGTTCTAATAGTTATAAGGGTCAAATGACTATAAAATTTTGAAGTAAATGGATTTAAATGATAATTATGCCATTATTAAGGTTAATGGACAATTATGGGCATGATTTAATGGATTTTAAGGTTAATGACAAAGGTTAAATTGGTATTTTAATAAATAAACTAAAACTAAAATAAGGAAAAGATGGTATCATCTTCTCAAATGGTTTTCTCCACCGAAATTAAGAGAAAAAGCAGCCATTTTTTCGCTTTGAAGAATCGGCTAGTTCAAGTATTTGAATTATCAAGATAAACCACGTTCAGACTTAGATCGAGGAAAAGCTAAAGCTTCGGACTAGTTCAATGTAACTTCTACCCCCTATTCATCGAGGCAAGTTCATATGAACTGTATTCGATTTAATGTAGTTTAAACTGAATGCTTGTTGTGTTGTTTTAATGTAAATAAATCCATATATAAACATATCAATTTTGTGACGAATTGACGGATATTGGGTCCCTGTTTAACCTTAGGAATTCTTAGGATTCAAATGACATGTCATTAGGGATTTCATGCTTCGGGTACTAGTCTTGAATGTCCTACCGATGGCCGAGGTCCTGCATGTGTTGCGAATACTACATAGCTCATGTGAGTAGCATCATGTAGCTTACATTCTGACCCACAACTCGTGTGAGCAGGCCCATTTCACAGCTCGTATGAGCAATGACTTAAAGGAAATGTTACGGTTATACATAAAGGCACAATTCGTGTGAGCTTTCCCGAGTATCTAAGGTAATTCTAAATGGTTCAACTGGAAAGAAAAGGGGATGATATGGTAAGTATGTAAATGGATTGATTCATCATTTATGAAAAGGAATTATAAACTAAATGATGCATCTATTTATGGAATTTACATAGTTTATGGTTGATTTCATTGGTATCATTGGCAATTACACTAATTTGTGATGTGGTGATGTTGAATAGGTTTTTACTAAGAATATGGCATTGGTGATGATTTGTGTTTAACCTTTGAATTGTTAAAATGACATGGTAAGTTGTGTTTAAGTTTATACGAGCTTACTAAGCACCCGTTTCTTATGTAGTTTTCTTTCCTTTGTTCTATTAGTCATCGGAAGCTCATTAGAGATCTATCACACTATCCAACAGTAAATTCAGTAGTTTTTGAGCATTTTGGCCAAGGTTTATAATGGCATGTATAGGATGTTGTATAATGATGTTTTGATGAGCATGTAAATTGTAATATGGTATGTTTGTGCTTTGATGTTTAAGTATGGTTGATAAACTTATAATGTTTATTTAAGTAAGTTCTTTTGGTCACTTTTTGATGGTTGAAGTATATGGTATTTTAGGTATGAGATGTTGGTTTGGAAATGATCAATATGTGGTATGTTTTGGTAAAAAGTTGAACTTGGCCATAATGATTGAAATATGGTAAAGTTTGCTTGTTATGGCATGTTATGTTTTGGTATATATTGGGGTGTCTTTGAATGGCATATTGGTCAATTGAAATAGGATCTTGAAATGGCATTTTGATGTATGTTTAGGTGATGTTTAGGTCCCTTTAATGTCTGTATGAAGTATTTGAAAAGTTAAGCATGATTAGGTATTGAAATGGTTTGATTCTAGGTGAATTTTGGGTCTACACGGCTTGAGACACGGGTGAGTGACTCAGTCATGTGAGACACACGGCTTGGCGACACAGCGTGTGTCATCTGAGAGTTATTTTGTATGCAAGTCAGTGAGTTACAGGGCCTAACACATGGCTTAGGACATGAGCGTGTGAGGTAACTCAGAGAGTTACACAGCTGGCATGCGGGCATGTGACACAACCGTGTGACCCTACTCAGAGAGTTACATGGGTGAGGACACTGGCTGGGACACAGCCGTGTGTCCCTTGTTCGAAAGTTACACAGCGTGGAAGGTTCCACACGGTCGTGTGACCCCTGTTTCCAATTTTTGCATGTTTTTCCTAAACTTCTTATTTTATTTCAAATTAGTCCCGAATTACTCTCAAGCTATTTTTAAGGCCTCGATGGCTCGATTTAAGGATGAAATATATGTGATTGAATGGTTAATGATATATTTAAATTGTTGAATGATATGATGTTGCATAGTTTCTGATTGATTAGTAATACTTTGTAAACCTAATCTGGCGATAGATACGGGTTAAGGGTGTTACATTTAGTGCTATTAGAGCTACGGTTTAGACAGTTCTCAGACTGAACGTAGCATGTATGGAGTCTAGAAATACATGCCATTATATAACTTATGATAGCGTGATAACTCCTAACTCAAATTGAACTATGTTTTCATATAGATAAGATGTCATCCAACCGAACCGATTCTGATAAGACTAAAAGTAATGCGCAAGCCTCCATTCATGGAGCAGCTTCTAGTGGTAGTAGGCCTATAACTGAGGACCGGGGAGGTAAGGCTAAGAAGCCTTCTTCCAGATGATGCTGAGTGGTTTACAGAGTTTGTAAGAACGAACCCATTGGCTCAACAACCTCTACTCCCACCCGTACCCCAACCTGTCCCTGTTATTCGTCAAGGTTTAGAACCAATACATGCAAGAAAGCCTCCAGTTGATAAAATCCAAAAATATGGGGCTAAAGAGTTCCGCGGTTTAGCTGAAGACGTTCCAAAAAGAGCCAAATTTTAGTTAGAAAACACGGTGTGAGTTTTTGGATGAATTATCTTATACACCTACTGAATGTTTAAAGTGTGTTGTATCGTTACTGAAAGACTCAGCATATCAATGGTGGAATACATTGATTGCCTTAGTGCTTAGGGCTGTGTGAATTGGTAATTCTTCGAGACAGAGTTCAGAAAGAAATATGTTAGTCAATTATTTCTTGAAAGAAACATAAAGAAATTCCAGAATTGAACCAAGGTTGTATGTTAGTAGCTGGGTATGAGAGAGAATTTTTATAATTCTGCAAATACGCTTGAGAGTGTGTACCAACAAAGGTAGCTATGTGTACCTGATTTGAAGATGGTTTAAATGAAGATATCAAGTTGCTGGTAGGGATTCTTGAGGTGAAAGAATTTTTTGTTTTGGTTGATAGAGCACACAAGGATGAGGAACTCAATAAAGCCAAAAGAAAAGAAGATTCTGAGACTCGTGACACAGGTAAATGTCCTATGGGAAAATCATTCTCATCTCTATCGAAAGAATCAAAGGAATTCCACGGTCAATCATCAGCTTCAGTAGGGTTCTCGAGGAGAGACAAAGGGAAGCAACATTCGAGTTCGAGACGTCAGGCTACATCTGTAGCGAGTGTGGGTAGTGTCCGAAACAACAAGCATGAATGTCAGCAACTTAATAGACGAAACTTTAGAGAATGCAGACTGAATGATGGGTCATGTTTCAAATGCAGTTCTTACAATCATTTCTTAGAGATTACCCTGAAAGGTCAGATAACGATAATGTTTAGAACACTCGTTCGAGAATTACAGCTGCGAGAGGGAGACTGTCTAAAAATAGTGGTAATGCGAGTAATAGTCGAGGTGGAACAAAAGATTCTATTGTTAGGTCTGAGGCACGATAACTAGCTAGGGCTTCTGCGATTCGAGCTCGAGAGGAAGCTTCAGCACCTAATGTGATCACTGGTACATTTTCTATTTTTGATACTAATGTTAATGCTTTGATTGACCCGGGGTCAACGCACTCATATGTGTGCAAAACTTTAGTGTCGGATAAGAAAATACCTTTTGAGTCTACTAAATTTTTTGTTAAAGTAATGAATCTTTTAGGTCAGTATGTGTTAGTTGATAAAGTCTGTAAAAATTGTCCATTGATAATTCGAGATTGCAACTTTCCATCTGATTTGATGTTGTTGCCATTTGAAGAGTTTGATATGATTCTGGGTATAGACTGGTTAACTCTGCATGATGCTTTTGTGAACTATAGATGAAAGCTAATTGAATTGAAATGTCAAAATGGAGAAGTTATTCGAGTTGAATCTGATAGAAATTATAGTATAACTAAAGTGATTTTAGCTATGATGGTATAGAAATATGTTAGAAAAGGCTGTGAAGCGTATCTAGCTTACATATTTGATTCTAGGGTTTCAGAGTTGAAATTAGAATCAATTTCGAATGTTTGTATAGGGGACATCTTCGATATCGGTAGCTCCGTATAGAATGGCACCTACAGAGTTGAAAGAGTCAAAAGCACTGTTGTAAAAATTGACAGATAAGGGCTTTGTTCGACCCAGTTTTTCTCCTCAGAGTGCTCTGGAATTATTTGTTAAGAAAAAGGATGGGTCTATGGAATTATGTATTGACTATTGACAACTCAACAAAGTCACAATCAAGAACAAGTATCTATTGCCACGTATCAATGATTTGTTTGACTAGTTGAAAGGTGCAATAGTATTTTCAAAGATCGATCTCTGTTCTGGATATTATCAGCTATGGTTTAAAGACTCGGATGTGCCAAAGACTGCTTTTAGAACCAGGTAAAGACATTATGAATTTCTTGTTATGCCATTTGGTTTGACCAATGCACCTGTTGTGTTTATGGATTTAATGAACAGAATATTTAGGCCATATTTAGATAGATTTGTGGTGGTGTTCATTGATGACTTACTGATTTATTCACGAGATGAAACGAAGCATACCTAGTATTTGACAATTGTTTTGCAGACTTTATGTGAAAATAGTTGTTTGCTAAGTTTAGCAAATGTGAGTTCTGGCTCCGAGAAGTTGGATTTTTGGAACATGTTGTATCGATAGATGGTATTAGGGTCAACCCGGATAAAATATCAACTATAGTTGAAAAGAAGCCTTCAAGAAATGTTTCAAAAGTTAAAAATTTTTTAGGTTTAGCCGGTTAATATCATAGATTCGTTAAAGGATTTTTGATGATTGCTACTCCGTTAACGAAACTGCTTTAGAAAGATGTCAAGTTTGAATGGTCAAAAAAGTGTTAGAAAAGTTTTGAATAGTTGAAAGCGTTATTGACCGAAGCCCTTGTGTTGGTTCAACCAGAGTCCGGTAAAGAATTTGTGATTTATAGCGATCCTTCATTGAATGGTTTGGGTTGTGTTTTAATGCAAGAAGTCAAAGTAGTAGCTTATGCATCCCGACAGTTGAAATCGCATGAGAAAAATTATTTAACTTGTGATTTAAAGCTTAAAGCTATTATATTTGCTTTAAAGATTTGGCAACACCATTTGTACGGAGAAAAATATCATATCTTTATAGATCACTAAGGCTTGAAATATTTGATGTCACAGAAAGATTTAAACTTGAGACAACGTGGATGGCTTGAACTACTAAAGGATTATGATTTGATCATTAATTATAATTTGGGAAAAGTTAATATTGTTGCTGATGCTTTAACTAGAAAATCCTTGTTTGCTTTGTGAGCTTTGAATACACGGTTGACGTTGATTGATGATGGTTTTATTTTAGCCGAGTTAAAAGCTAGACCGACATTTTTCTAACAAATTTGTGAAGCTCAGAAAAGTGACGCTAAATTGACCGTTAAACAAAAATAGATTGAGTCGACACCTGACTCGGATTGTCATGTCAATTCAGACGGTAGATTGTACTTCAGAAATAGGATTTTTGTTTCAAAGAATTCTAATGTTATTCAAAAGATTTTACAGGAAGCTCATAGTAGTAGCTTATCGATACATCCTGGTAGCAATAAAATGTACAGTGATTTGAAACAAATCAAATGTACTGGTTGTCAGGTATGAAATGGGAGATTTCAAAGTACATATTGAAATGTTTGATCTGTCAGCAAGTTAAAATCAAACAACAGGTACCTTTTGGTTTATTACATTCTGTGATGATTCGAGAATGGAAATGGGAATGTGTTACAAAGGATTTCATAGCGGGATTGCCCCTATCTCTGAGAAAGAAAGATGTTGTCTGGGTTATTGTGGATCGACTGACAAAATCTGTGCATTTCATTCCAATACGTATGAATTATTCACTTGAAAATTTAGCTGAATTATACGTTTCTAAAATTGTGAGACTACATAGTGTGCCAGTGACTATTATTCCTGATAGGGATCCATGGTTTACTTCTCGATTCTAGAGTAAATTACACAAAGCTCTAGGTACTCGACTACATTTCAGAATAATGTTCCATCCATAAACTGACGGTCAATCTGAACGTGTGATTCAGGTACTCAAAGATATGCTACAATGTTTTGTTTTAGAGTTCGAAGGTAACTGGGAGAAATATCTTCTATTGGTTGAATTTTCTTATAATAACAGTTATTAGACGAGCATTAAAATGGCACCGTACGAAGATTTGTATGGTTGGAAATTTCAACCTCCGTTGTATTTGACTGAGCTGAGCGAGAAAAAGTTATTCGGTGTTAATTTGATTCGAGAAATAAAAGAAAAGATTAAAGTGATACGAGACAGTTTGAAAGTTGCTTCTGATCGTCAAAAATCGTATGCAAATTTGAAAAGAAAAGACATTGAGTTTCAGGTCGGTGACAATGTGTTTCTAAAAGTATCACCTTGGAGAAAAATTCTCCGATTCGGCAGAAAAGGGAAGCTTAGTCCGCTATTCATTGGGCCAAAAGAAATCATCGAGAGGATCGGACCAGTGGCTTATCGGTTGGCTTTACCATTAGAATTAGAGAAAATTCACAATGCATTTCATGTATCGATGTTACGACGGTATCGATCAGACCCTTCACATGTGATTTCACCTATAGATGTTAACATTTAGCCAGATATGTCGTACAATGAAGAACTGATCAGAATATTAGCTCGGGAAGTTAAAGAGTTAAGAAATAAGAGTATAGCTTTAGTTAAAGTTCTTTGGCAATGTCACAGAATCAAAGAAGCTTCCTAGGAACCGGAAGAACCTATGAAAGTGCAATACCCGAGCCTATTTTTTGGTAAGATTTTCGAGGACGAAAATTTCTTTAGGAGGGAGATTTGTAACAGCCCGTTTTCGGAGGTGTCGAAAAATAGTGGTTTTGGGACCACAATTTCGATGAGTGAATTATTATTTTATACTTTATTCAATGTCTACGATATATTATTAAGGTTGTATTAAAATTTCGTTAAGAAATTTTGATGTTTGATTAGTTAACTAAGTAAAAAGGACCAAATCGTAAAAAGGGTAAAAGTTCAGTTCTAATAGTTATAAGGGTCAAATGACTATAAAATTTTAAAGCAAATGGATTTAAATGATAATTCTGCCATTCTTAAGATTAATGGACAATTATGGGCATGATTTAATGGATTTTAAGGTTAATGACAAAGGTTAAATTGGTATTTTAATAAATAAACTAAAACTAAAATAAGGAAAAGATGGTATCATCTTCTCAAATGGTTTTCTCCGCAAAAATTAAAAGAAAAAGTAGCCATTTTTTAGCTTTGAAGAATTGACTAGTTTAAGTATTTGTATTATCAAGATAAACTACGTTCGGACTTAGATTGAGGAAAAGCTAAAGCTTCGGACTAGTTCGATCTAACTTCTATACCCCTATTCATTGAGGTACGTTCGTGTGAATTGTATTCGGTTTAATGTAGTTTAAACTGAATGCTCGTTGTGTTGTTTTAATGTAAATAAATCCATATATAAATGTACCAATGCTGTGACGAATTGACGGATATTGGGTCCCTGTTTAACCTTAGGAATTCTTAGGATTCAAATGACATGTCATTAGGGATTTCATGTTTCGGGTGTTGGTCTTGAATGTCGTACTAATGGTTGAGGTCCTGCATGTGTTGCAGATACTCCACAGCTCGTGTAAGCAGCATTGTGTAGGTTACATTCTGACCCACAGCTCATGTGAGCAAGCCCATTTCAGAGCTCGTGTGAGCAATAATGTAATGGAAAGGTTGCGGTTATATGTAAAGGCACACTTCGTGTGATCTTTCCCAAGTATCTAAGGTAATTCTAAATGATTCAACAAGCAAGAAAAAGGGATGATATGGTAAGTATGTAAATGGATTGAGTCATGACTTATGAAAAGGAATTATGAACTAAATGATGCATCTACTTATGAGATTTACATAGTTTATGGGTATCATGGGCATTTACACTAATTTGTGATGTGGTGATGTTGAACAGGCTTTTACTAAGCATATGGCATTGGTGATGATTTGTGTTTAACCTTTGAATTGTTAAAATGACATGGTAAGTTATGTTTAAGTTTATACGAGTTTACTAAGCACCCATTGCTTATGTAGTTTTCTTTCCTTTGTTCTATAAGTTATCAGAAGCTTGATTTGGCTGGAAGCTCGTTAGAGATCTATCACACTATCCAACAGTCAATTTGCTAGTTTTTGAGCATTTTGGCCAAGGTTTATAATGGCATGTATAGGATGTTGTATAATGGTGTTTTGATGAACATGTAAATGGTAATATGGTATGTTTGTGTTTTGATGTTTAAGTATGGTTGATGAACTTATAATGTTTGTTAGGTAAGTTCTTTTGGTCACTTTTTGATTGTTGAAGTACATGGTATTTTGGGTATGAGATGTTGGTTTGGAAATGATCAATATGTGGTATGTTTTGGTAAAATGTTAAACTAGGACATGATGATTGAAATATGGTAAAGTTGGCTTGTTATGGCATGTTATGTTTTGGAATATATTGTGGTTAGAGGTGTTCATGGGCCGGGTCGAGTCAGGTTCAAACTAGGCTCATCTAAAAATTCAGGCCATTTGCTAGTCTTGAGCCTGGCCTAAACCGAAAAATGGGCATAAGATTTTGCCCAAGCCCGACCCCGATACAAATGCTAAAACTCGGGCTCGACCCGGCTCGCCTGTATTAATTTTTATATAATTTTTAAATTATATAATACATAAAAAATACTAAAAATATGAAAATAAATATTTCCCAACAAATTGAAAATAAATTTTAAAAAATATGTAAACTTAAATAAAACTAAGATAGATACAACTTAACAAGCAAATGCCTCTAAAATAATAACAAAATTAACAAATGTCTTTAAAATAATAATAAAATTAACGAAATTGTAACATGGTAACAAAATAGGAGAAAACAACAAGAAAAATAAAATTAAAATGTAAAAAAAAAAGTAATTTTTTTGTCCTTTATTGAATTTGGGCCGGGCCCAGGTGGAACGATGGAGAAATATGCAAGTGTACAAAATCGCAACAAGTAATAAAGTGACAAGTAAATGTCGAGTTATCGTACCCACAGAGACTGTAAAAATAATTATTTATGAATTTAATCGTAAAACACTTTGGCGAGGTAAAAATAATTTGATTTTGAAAGATGGTCAAAAACTATTTAAAAACTAAGTAAATAATTAAAATAAACAAAGGAGTTCTAATGCACGATTTCAAATAAGATTCAATGTAACATACTTGTGTTGGATTAATTATATTTCTTTAACTTAGAATTATTAAACTCATGTTTACATTGTTACGAATAAATTCACAGCAACCCGGTAGTTTGCTAACTTATGAACAAACTTACATACAAAAATCTATTCATCTCTTAACATATCCCTATGTCAATTCAACCGACTAAACAGATCCTAGTAAGCAAACATGTTATTGCACATACATACTCATTAAATTGAACTAATCTCTTGCATATCCCTATGTCAATTAAAACGATTAATAAAATCTAATAAGCATATAAAAGACTATGTGAAGTAACAAGGCATCCCTACCTTGAAACAATTTAATCACAATAATCTTGCAAGTTATGCAAGGCAATAATATCGCCAGATACATTGCTAATTTAACCTTCAGCTACCTTAGAAGAATAAACATGCACTGTTTAAGTACTGTGTCAATTAATTACAATTGCAATCCGTTTAAATAATTAATTCATTAGTTACCTCACAGTCGTAACATAAGAATAACTTAGGCATGATTTTACTTAATCAAGCATCTTACTAAGGCTTATAACAACATAAACATGATTTTTATAATTCAAGTAGGCAAAATATAATCAACCCAATACAAACATAATTTAAGCTGAATTGATTAAAATAACCATTTCAATAGCATAAATATTCATAACCATGTTCGTCAAAACAACAACAAAATTTAAAGAGATAGGGAACAAGAAGCAAATCCGGTGTTTTTCCGTGGCTTGACTAGTTGCTTTGCTCTTCGTTCTTCGTTGGCCTTGGCTATCAAGGTGGCTTATGAACACCTAAATTGTTGCTTCAAATGGCTGATGAGAACCTATTTCCAAGAGAAGAAATCGGCACTTGAACAAGAGGGAAGGGAATGGAAAAAATGAGAGAAAAGTGAGAGAGGGAATGAGAGAATGATTTGAAGTGAGGGATGCTTTGAATGATCAGAAAGGGGTGGCTTTTATAGCTGAATATGGCAGCTAAAAATAGAAAAAAATAATCAGCCTAACAGACCTCCCTTGGCCGGCCACACACATGGCAAAGTTGAGAGTTTCAACTTTGCTATTTTAAGCTTGGGCAATTTTCATAAAGCCACAATAAGGAGGGGTTTGAATGCATTTTGAAAGTTATTCAAGGGCCTTTTTGCAAGCATATTTAATCAGCTAAAATGCTGATTTGGTTCAGCATATGGACGGTTTTGGGCTGCCCAATTAGTGGCTGTTTCGGTTCACTCAATACGGTTCGACCAGTGCGGTTCAACTGGACCCTTTCTCCATAATTAATTAAAAATAATTTATTTTACCCAAATTAAATGGGGAATAACTTAAAATTAATTAAATTATGAATTAAAACACATTTTTGGACCGTCTTAGGCTGGAAATTAATGTGCCTCGATGCTTCAAATTGCTCATCAGTTTTGTGCTTTTAGCAGTGTCAACCGAGCCAAATTTCGCGCTTTGCGCGAATCTGTCAAAAAATAGTCAAAATTAATCAAATTAAGTATAAAATTAACTAAATTCACCATGTTTATGTTTTTAACACAATTTAATTATTTTATAATATTTAATTATTTTTTGACAAGAACTTAACTGGATTTGCATGAATTTAAGTAAAAATGGGTATGAAAAAGTATATAAATTTTTGTGTTTCCACACCCCCAAACTTCATTTCTCACCCCGAGTAATCCACAAATTTTGAAAAGAATTACTCGGAAACACTTTTGAAAAATTCCTTCAGAACAACATTTTTCTCAAAGTTATGAATTTAATATACTTATGCTCAAAGACAAGAAATTTGATAGTTATGCTACTTAAGTATACATATCATTCAAATTAAACTCAACAACTATTATGATAGCAAAAATTAGACTAAATGCTTTCTAATAAAGTCATGTTAAACCTTACGAATGTAATTTTATTCCCTCATTCAAGATTAAGCTGCAATCATTAAGTTTAACTTATGCCTTCATATGAACGTAGCACTAATGTAGGTAGCATTGGAACTTTTGAATCAATAGGTCTTTAACAAGGTTGTAACATGGCTGGGCTTAAAGGTAGGTAAAAGATAGATAATTTTAGGCTTTTAAACCCTAGACTCAGCTTGTATTGAACCTTTGAAATAATCACCTTCAATACATCAACTTTCTTTGCTTTCACATGTTCTTTTGTACGTCTTATTTTAAGAACTCATGCTCTCTTTTTTTTAACAAATCAAGCATTTTGTTGTATGTACTACAATTTTAGAGCATTCGACTCTTCTTTTCAACTCCCCCAAACTTATTTTTAAAGAATACTTCGAATAGAACTGAGTCTAGTGTTTGGGACAATTTTAAGATAGTTAAAAGAGAAGTGATGGCTAAATTTGCAAGGGTTCAAATAAAATTAGGCCATACAGTCTCAAAGTTGGGTTTCAAAGGATAAAAATTTCATCATGGTTGGCTCGAAAGGCACAAATGGTCCAAACAAAAGTTGCCTAAATCATTTCCAATGTTCCATGCTTCATAGGATTTCGCCTCAAGAACTACTAAGTCAATTCTAAAGACTTAAACTTTCATGCATGCCTAACTTTCGTAAGGAACTAAAAATTTATTGTACGGTTTGCATGCTTTATCAAAAATACATTCATATTATTATTAAGCTAACATAATAATTTATTGAAATAACAGAACTTTATTTATACTGAAGTTTGGCATACTTAACAAAATTTCAAATTATTGAACAAAATATATTCTAATCATAATTAAAAGAAAATTTTATTCTAAGTGGAAATAATTCAAATTCAATTTTTCGGTCCCCCCTACTTAAGATGAACAATGTCCTCATTGTTTAAAGTGAATAGATACTATACACCAGGTAGGCTTCTAGAAAAGAGGAGGTGAGTCAAATTGACTGCTTAAATACCAAGCTCTCTCTAGATCCAATCCTAGACATGTATATACCTATTGCCACACTTTATACTTTGTGATTGTTCATTATTCATGATTTCCATCTCTTGCTTTATTATGTGAAAAATAAAAATTCCTAATTACACTTAATCCTAAAATGACCTAAGAACAGAAATAAAATAAGGTTAAGATCTCCCCTTTTATTTATTTGCAGATCCTTCCGAATTCGACTCATCTTTCACTCCATCATTATTGTCTTTGTATGAATCGCTTCGCTCCTTCTTCGATAATGGACTCCATGGTTCAAATATAAAATTTGGAAATTCAGGCATAAAAATAAATGGGTCATTGTAAATTTTCTTAAGAGCACTTCTCATCGAGTCATCCTTTATTTTTGAATATCTCCAGTAAACTTGTTGTTGCAACTACATGTGTTGCAACATAGCCATTATACCAAACTGTTCACTTCGTGGAATGGTGCTAGATAAAGGGACTCTCAGCGTCGAACTTAGGAAATCTGTTAAGGGTGGTTTCAGTTTTGGGCAGGTGGGTGAGTAGTTGAGGGTAAGGTTTAGAGTTGAAGACGGTGGCAGTTTTAAGGATAGTTTAGGTGCAGTAACTGGTGACTTCAAATGAAGGTGTTTGGGTGGTGATTCAGGGAGTTAAGGGCTGTAACATTAAGGGGTTAAGTGAGATGCATTATTGGGCTACTTGGGCGTAGTGGTGGAGCAAGGTAAGGGTTATAGGTTTGTGCAAAAAAGGGTTGAATATTTCCCTTCTTAGTAGTGTCTTAAGCCCAATGGAAGCTCCTTTTTGGATCCTAAGCTCCTATACTGAAAATAAACTAAAAAAAAAAACTCAAAGAAATTAGTGCTTGGGTTAAAAGTTGACCCTCTATTTAACAAAACAAATACTTAAATTCTTTGGGCTAATTAGAAAAATATTTTTTTGAAAAATTACATAAAATTAAACTCCCAGGAAAGACTGGAGGGGTCATGGATGGTCCCACTTAAGTCCCAATCTCCTAGACTAAGTTTTAATTAATGTAATGAACTAAAGAAAAATTTATCTAAGTCTACCATTTTATTCAAATGAGGAAAAAAAACTAAAAATATAAAATAATGATAGAGAAAGTGAAGAGAACTCCCTCCATTTTATTTAGGATCGTCATTGACCATGGTGGTGTCAAATGACCATTTGTCATACCAACCATAATCATCTAGGAAGTAATCATATTCTTTCCCATCAAATCTGCCTAACATCTTATTAGGGAAAGAAAACCCGTAATGACCTTTCCTGGTGGCCTTGTTTAGCTTCTTGAAATTCCTATAAATCCTCCAACCTGTGACTCGAATATGTGAAATAATCCATCCAATACCCTTCTTGTGCCTTTCCAAAATCACAAGTGCCTCTTCTTCTTGATCTTTGGTGAACTCAACTGAAATAATGACAGGCAAATTCGAAGACAGACCCAAATAGTCATATTTCAAATGAGGAGACAAAATCTTCAGTTCCAATTTAACTGGCTCTTCAATCAATGACTTTGGTTGCGTATACTCCTGAGATGATAACTCTACTGATTTGAGTGGAATTTCTTGAGTGAATTCCTTCGAATTAGCTTCTAACCAAGCCAAACACTCCTTATCTTCATCATCACTTGGTGAATCCTCTAGCAGAATGTGTTCTAACTGATCGTCTAAAGAATTGAGCTTTAATTCTGTAGAAGCCAGCGATTCTATCTTCGAAATAGCAGAGCAGTCTTCAACTATATCTTGGGATTTAACAGCATCGAAATTATTAAAAGTCACCTCGTTATCAAAGGTTTCTTTCAACTGAGTATCATTTTGCTGATTCTGGAATCGTTGAGGATATGGATAACTCTTCTGTGGAAATTTTTTTGTATCTGACAAGGGTGTTAGGTAATCAGAACTAATTAGTTTAGAGTTTACCTCATAAAGGATCAATGAATCTAACTTCTGTGATACAGGAGTTTCAACACTTCGTTGAACTTCCTCTTTGTCTTGAGCTAGAACAGGCTCATCTTGAACCTCAACCACATTGGGCTCTAATGCCTTTCCACTTGGAAAAGAGACCGTTTTGCAATGTTCTTTGCCCAAAATTTTTGGATTTTCTATGTCGCTTGGCCAAATACCTTGGGGTTTATTTCGAAGTTCATTGGTTAGCTGACCCATTTGATTCTCCAGATTTCTTAAAGTGGTATCATTCTTCGCTATGTATGCCTTCAGTAGATTCCTAAGATCACTTGAAGATTCAGTTGGTGGGGTTGTTGCACTTGTTGAGAATATTCTGATGGATAATTTGGTTGAAATGGCATAACAGAGTCGCTATGGTCCGCCCATTGATTACTCCATGCAAAAATTGGATGATTCTAACATGAAGAGTTGTAAAAATTTGATTGCGGACCATTCCAATTCTGATTTCTCATGTAATAATTTGACTCTTGATTCAATGGGCAATTTTCAAAGAAATGGCCATCTCCACAGTATTCACAAGAAATATTCTCGAACTAGTTCAATTGCTGACCTGTCAGATTACCATTGAAACCATTAACAGTTATGTTCTTAAGCATAGAAGAAATAGAGGATACCTGGGCTGCCAAAGAAGCAACTGTGTCTGTTTTATGTACTCCTACTGCTCATCTTTCTGAGGCTACTCGGTTGGTCGGCCACTGATAGTTATTGTTGGCAATTCTTTCAATAATCTCGTAAGCATCGGTATAAGACTTAGAAAGAAGGGCTCCATTTACCGAAGCATCCACCATCATTCTAATATAAATATTGAGACCAATATAGAAAGTCTCCATTTGAACGCAGTAAGGAATGCCGTGATGAGGGCACTTCCGTAGTAACTCCTTGAATCGCTCCTATGCCTCATATAAAGATTCTTCATCAAGTTGCCGAAATGAAGTGATTTCATTTCAGATCTTGGCGGTTAAAGATGGAGGAAAATATTTCATTAAGAAACGTTCAACCAACTCTTGCCATGTAGTTATAGAACCAGACGGTAAGGAGTTCAACCACGCTCGTGCTCTATCTCTTAAGGAGTACAGAAATAATCTCAGTCTCAAGGCGTCCTCAGTCACCCCGACTAGTTTAAATTAGTCACTCACTTCCATGAATAGCCAAAGATGAAGATGTGGATCTTCAGTAGTAATCCCACTAAATTGACTCATATTTTGCAACATTTGGAACATGACTGGCTTCAGCTTGAATTGTTGTGCCTTAATTTTAGGCCTTCTAATACTCGAATTGAGCTCGTTGAATAGAGGAATGGCATATTGTTGAATGGCACAATTTCTATCATCGGCAACAATGATCGGATTATGAGTACTATAAGCGAATGTTCTTCCTGGATTTTGGTTTAGATTTTTGAAATTCATATCTTCAGTCCTTCTTTGGTTCACTTGTCTTCTCCTTTGTCAGAAAGTCCTTTCAATTTCAAAGTCTATGAGGATTAAGTCAATGATTTGATAAATACTCATAAACACCTAAAACAAACACACACAAAAAAAAATGGAATTAAAATTTAGAAAAGGAAAAAAATAGACCAAAATGCAAAATTAACAATTCCACAAATAATGTCTTTTAAAACAATCCCCAGCAAAGGTGCTAAAAACTTGGAACGATGGAAAAATGTGCAAGTGTACACAATCGCAACAAGTAATAAAGTGACAAGTAAATGTCGAGTTATCGTACCCACAGGGACTGTAAAAAGAATTATTTATGAATTTAATTGTAAAACACTTTGGCGAGGTAAAAATAAGTTGATTTGAAAGATGGCCAAAAACTATTTAAAAACTAATAAATAATTAAAATAAAACAAAGAAGTTCTAATGCACGATTTCAAATAAGATTTAATCAATGTAACATACTTGTGTTGGATTAATTATATTTCTTTAACATAGAATTATTAAACTCATGTTTACATTGTTACAAATAAATTCACAACAACCCGGTAATTTGCTAACTTATGAACAAAATTACATACAAAAATCCATTCATCTCTTGACATATCCCTATGTCAATTCAACCGACTAAACAAATCCTAGTAAGCAAACATGTTATTGCACATACATACTCATTAAATTAAACTAATCTCTTGCATATCCCTATGTCAATTCAAACGATTAATAAAATCTAATAAGCATATAAAAGACTATGTGAAGTAACAAGGCATCGCTACCTTGAAACAATTTAATCACAATAATCTTGCAAGTTATGCAAGGCAATAATATCGCCAGATACATTGCTAATTTAACCTTCAGCTACCTTAGAAGAATAAACATGCACTGTTTAAGTACTGTGTCAATTAATTACAATTGCAGTCCGTTTAAATAATTAATTCATTAGTTACCTCACAATCGTAACACAAGAATAACTTAGGCATGATTTTACTTAATCAAGCATCTTACCGAGGCTTATAACAACATAAACATGATTTTTACAATTCAAGCAGGCAAAATATAATCAACCCAACACAAGCATAATTTAAGCTGAATTGATTAAAATAACCATTTCAATAGCATAAATATTCATAACCATGTTCGTCAAAACAACAACAAAATTTAAAGAGATAGGGAACAAGAAGCAAATCCAGTGTTTCTCTGTGGCTTGACTAGTTGCTCGGCTCTTCGTTCTTCATTGGCCTTGGCTATCAAGGTGGCTTATGAACACCTAAATTGCTGCTCCAAATGGATGATGATAGCCTCTTTCCCAAGAGAAGAAATCGGCACTTGAACAAGAGGGAATGGAATGGAAAAAATGAGAGAAAAGTGAGAGAGGGAATGAAAGAATGATGTGAAGTGAGGAATGCTTTGAATGATCAGCAAGGGGTGGCTTTTATAGCTGAATATGGCAGATAAAAATAGCAAAAAGAATCAGCCTAAGAGACCTCCCTTGGCCGGCCACACACATGGCAAAGTTGAGAGTTTCAACTTTGCTATTTTAAGCTTGGGCAATTTTCATAAAGCCACAATTAAAGGAGGGGTTTGAATGCATTTTGAAAGTTCTTCAAGGGCCTTTTTGCAGGAATATTTAATCAGTAAAATGCTGATTTGGGTCAGCATATGGACTGTTTTGGGCTGCCCAATTAGTGGCTGGTTCGGTTCACTCAATACGGTTCGACCAGTGTGGTTCAACTGGACTTTTTCTCCATAATTAATTAAAAATAATTTATTTTACCCAAATTAAATGAGGAATAAATTGAAATTAATTAAATTATGAATTAAAACACATTTCTGAACCGTCTTAGGCTAGAAATTAATGTGCCTCGATACTTCAAATTGCTCCTCAGTTTTGTGCTTTCAGCAGTGTCAGCCGAGCCAAATTTCGCCCTTTGCGCGAATCTGTCAAAAAATAGTCAAAATTCATCAAATTAAGTATAAAATTAACTAAATTCACCTTGTTTATATTTTTAACACAATTTAATTATTTTATAATATTTAATTATTTTTCGACAAGAATTTAACCAGATTTGCATGAATTTAAGTAAAAATGGGTATGAAAAAGTATATAAATTTTTGTGTTTCCACCAGGCCAAAAATGCCTTACTCGAGGCCCGACCCGTTTTTTAAACAAGCCTTATTTTTTTTGTCCAAGCCCATTTTTCGAGCCTATATTTTTGCCCAAACCCTCCTATTTTTCAGGCGGCCCTTCGGGCAGGGTCAGGTGGGCCGACCCATGAACAAGTCTAATTATGGTGCCTTTGAATGGCATATTGGTTTATTGAAATAAGATCTTGAAATGACATTTTGATGTGTGTTTAAGTGATGTTTACTTCCCTTTAATGTGTGCATGAATTATTTGAAAAGTTAAGCATGATTAGGTATTGAAATGGTTTGATTCTAGGTGAATTTTGGGTCTACGCGGACTGGCGACAACGTCGTATCTCATCTGAGAGTTCTTTTGTATGCAAGTCAGTGAATTACACGGCCTAACACATGTCTTGGCACACGAGTGTGTGACACGGCCGTGTGTCCCTTGTTCGAAAGTTACACGACATGGGAAGTTCCACACGACCTTGTGACCCCTGTTTCCAATTTTTGCATGTTTTACCTAAACTTTCTATTTTATTTCAAATTAGTCCCAAATTACTCTCAAGCTATTTTTAGGGCCTTGAGGGCTTGATTTAGGGATGAAATGTATGTGATTGAATGGTTAAAGATTTATTTAAATTATTGAATGATATGATGTTGCATAGTTTTCGATTGATCGGTAATCCTCGATAATTCTAATCCGATGACGAATACGGTTAGGGGTGTTACACGATTAGCTTTCTCTGCTATCCTCAAGCTAACGTCTACCAAGTGTGGGCTCACTTTGAATTAGAAAATTTTTCACAAAAATTACCAGTGGGGTAATTTTACAATTTTTCTAAACTTTTAGGTCAAGTTGTAAATCAAAAAAATATCTTTAGAAATTTTCTGAAATAATCTCTTCAGAGAATTTTCTCTCTACAACTTTCTCTTAAATTCAAGTGCGTGTAAAATAATGACCCAAGGCTCTTTTTATATAGGGAGAGTTTAGAGAGTTCAACTATGTTTAAACTTAATCACTATATTATATTTAACCTAATATTATATTAATTTAGTATTTAATCTTATTAAAATAAGAAATTGTTTATCTACAAGATAAACATTAAATTAATATTAATATTAAGATAATCACTTTAATATTAAATTAATAAAATACTATTAAGATAAGTATTAAATTAAATTTAATATTAAATTATTAAAATAATATTATTTTTGGAATAATTAATCTGAAATCAAATTCTCTTGTAGAGTCCCAGTAGGAGTTTAACTCTTCCACTACTCAACCACCGAAGACCAACTGCCACCGGGATGTCGCCATCGCAGCCGCCACCACTTTCGTGTCTAGTGATGCAGGTGTGACACATTTACAGCACCCTGAGCCGGTTCAGTTATGGTTGGTACCGTCCGGGTCAGTGACAACCTGACCGGTTTGGTCTAGCCACCGGTTGGATCGTCGGCCTGGTTTCACACACCAAGCCTAATTTGACCAGATTTTGGGTCTTGGTTTTGGGCTCCCGGGCCCAATTTACAATCTCAGGTCCAACTTTCAAGTTCAATTACCCATTAGACCAATTGTTTGACTTGAAAATTAATTTCTAAAAATATCATATATAAATTAATTTGATTAATTTAATTTTACTTGAGCAAAATTAATTTCCCCAAAAATCATTTAAAATTTTCAAATTAATTTTTCAAAAAAATTCTTTAATCAAATTCTATAGTTGAACAATTCTCACGACCACCTAATTTAATTCCACATCATATAAATCGGCTCAATTAAATTATTTCCAAAGTTGTAGAATTTTCTTCTGATTCAAATGCAATTTGATCGAGCTTTTGTTGAGCTAGGGGATGGACCAATTAGACATATACAATTAGACTCTAATAATTGTAATTATGTTCAGAAGCATTATTCTAATAATTTGCAATTACTTAATCATGGAGTCAGCCCATAAGAAGTACCATGATTGAAAACTTCTTATTGTATACTTTTTACAAAAGCAAATCATCCAACTGCTTTGTCCAATGACCTCGTCATGTGTGTGTTACCCTCATATGATATCTTTCATTCTTTTGAGTTAAATTCGTTCACTCAATACAATCTTATTTTATCTCATTGTCACCATTGTGTCTTCTTAATGATTAATATGATCACTATCAACAAATGACAGTGATAAATTGCTCGTTTGAGAACCAACAACCTGTAGCCACGTTCCATATGTAACACCCCGAAAATTTCTACAGTAAGATATTATCCTTGATATAGTAAAATAAGGAAATAAAGTGACAAGAAGAGGAAAATTGAGTTATGTCATTGGGAAGTATATTATGACATATTAATTCAAGAAAGGACTAAATTGTAAAAGTGAGAAAAGTTTTGTTGCCCAAGAGTAAATACTCAAAATTTAAGGGGTTAAAGTGTAAAAATGAAAAATTTGAAGGGCCAATAGTGCAAATATTTTAGGGGTGGAGTAATTTAGAAACTAGGGAAAATTGATGAATTAGGACCAAATCGAATAGGTGAAGAATTATAAAGGACTAAATCGTAATTATTCTAAATTAAGTGATGACTCAATGATGGAATTTTAAAAGATTATGAAGGGCAAAATGGTCAATTAAGGAGAGAGAGAATTCTAGAATGTAATGATTATATTGATGATATTTTAAATTAATTAATTAGATAAATATTATTTTATTAATATTGTAATAAGATATTTATGATTATTTTATTATTTTATTTAGTATATATATGTGTGTGTGTGTGGAAAAAAAAAAACAAACACACACACACACACACACACAAACACACACCATCCATCTTTTCCATGCAACCAACGTTGGAAGAGAAGAAAAGATAGAAAATTTTCTTTTCTTTACAATTTGGTCATTTCACCAAAAATTCATCATTTTCACTTTGAAATCAAAAGAATTTTCATAGCTATCAAGAGAGAAAGATGACAAGGAGACTATGGGGAGCTAGAATATCAAGTTAGATTCAAGAAATAGAAGATGGAGGAGAGAGAAAAATCAAGTTGAAGATTGAAATCAATAGGATAAGGTAAGAACATGAAGATTTCAATATATTTTTAAGATTGTTATTATTGAAAAAGCATGGAAATGATGTTATAGTAGAGTTTTCTTATATATGGTCTTATGTTCTTGATATGTTAGTGAAGATAAAATAAGAGAAAGTAATGAGAAATAGTGTAGAGAAAGAAAATAAGGGTATTATAAGCATGGTAAATAAAACATCTTGCACTAAAACAGTTTTGGACAGCAGCAGTAGGATAACTTTGAAAAATCACCATAAATTGTGGAAATCGAAATAAAATATTAAAAAATTATGAAATTAAAGCTTATTGAGTCTAGTTTCTTATAAAAAAATGGTGTAAGCAATGGAATCGTGAATTATGAGATATAATAAATTTAGTAAGACAAGGTCAGAATGATTTCGGGTTCCCCTGTTCTAACTTTGGAAAATCATCAAAAATTGGATAAAAATATTTAGGAGCTTAAATTTATATTTTTAGAATCTTGAGTGAGTCTACTTTCAAGGAAACAAACTGAAACATCATTCGAATCCTGTACGAGGAGATAATTATTTTTTAGTGAAGAAGGGTCAAAACTGTCAGATAGCAGAACAGAGGTGACTTTAAAGAATAAACTGTACTTATTGGCTAAACTAAAAATTCTAAAAAATTTATGGTAAGAAGATATAAATAATTTAGTGACTATAACTCAAATGGACAGTTTTGAATATACATATAAGTGAATAGCGAAATTATTGATAATGTTATTTATAGCATGTTATATAAATTAAGGATGTGGAATGGAGAGGAGGAGGAGGAAAATATATATATGAATATTCAGCTAGTATGGTTAATTTGCATGTTTTAGGCTCAAGGACTAAATTGAATAAAAGTAAAACTTTAGGGGGCAATTTTGTAAAAATGTCAAAAATGACCAAATTGAAGGGAATGAATTGTTTTATTATCTAAATTAATAAATTGAATGAAATTATCAATTTAAGATCGGGTGAAAATTGGGAAAATGGTAAATTACCAAAATGCCCCTAAATCTTGGTATTTCTGCAATTTAGTTAGGTAGGGTTGTATAACTTGAATGAGCATGTAAATATGACAATTTAAATATTGTATCGTATTTTATATGATGTTTGAATTGAATTTATGAAATGTATGGATGTTGAAATGAAAGAAATAATACATGTTCTGAAACTACTAGAAAGGGAGAAAATCTGTTTGAATATTGGGTTCTAAATGGATATAGTTGATTTCCCAAATGAAAGAGTTCCTGCATGTGTTGCAGAAATAGATAACCCAGACAGTTAATCTGAAAAAAGCTTTCTCGAGAATATAAAGCGGGTAGGATTCGTTCCTGATTTACTATAATACCTCAAAGTGGATAGGATTTGTTCCTGATTCACTATGGTAATTTAAAGTGAATAGGATTTATTCCTGATTCACTACGGTAACTTAAGGCGGATAGGATTTGACCTGAAAAGGTAATCCTGATTCACTACAGTTACATGAGATGTGACTCGAAAGAGTGCTTGATGATTAAACATCCTAAGGGTTATTTCTAAATATGAATTGATGGAATACGGAAATGTATGCTTTGAATGTACTGTTGAAAAATCCATCGAAACTCCAATGATTCAACGGATAGAATATTTGATATGATACGAGAATTATAATATGAAAAGGATGTTACATGGAACATGAAAATGAATATTAAATGATATAAATTAATTGAAATTATTCTGAAAATCT
This sequence comes from Gossypium anomalum, assembly GCA_025698475.1. NCBI lineage: Eukaryota > Viridiplantae > Streptophyta > Magnoliopsida > Malvales > Malvaceae > Gossypium > Gossypium anomalum. The sequence continues at coordinate 52,047,856 of CM046968.1, read as the reverse complement.
CGATAATGCCTCGTATCCTATCCCGGTCTCGGGTACGGGTTTGGGGTGTTACACCATATTTATCAATTCACACAATGCCAATGAGAGGATATCATTAACTCTTTAATTGAGCTATGAATTCCACTGTTGCTAGTAAAGACATACCATATACAAGTCATGTACCCAACATACCGACTATGGGCTCGATCATCTTTAGAGCATAAGCCTTCATTTATATCAAAGCACATGAGTTGCATACACATGGTCAGTTACTGACTTAGGATTTAGGTAAATCACACCATGAACGTTACAAGTGAGTTAATTCACAAATGGATTCAAAATTAATTCATCTTGGGTCTATTCCAATGTATCATTCTACCGATGAATACATCTATGTCTCTACCCGTGGAGTCAACTGCTCCGATAGCCAAGACTAGCCATCTCCCAATTGGAATCTTAGACGAGATAATAATCCTTCTCAGTATGTGAATCAAATGTTCACTTTGATTTTTTTTACAGGATTACGGACTCATTTAGATTTTCTATTGAAGTAAGTTGTCTTTCTCGTAATTTAATTCTCGTAATTTAAACATTCTTACAATGCCACTTATCTTTAGTTTGAACTTAGACAATCAATGAACTAATATTTTCTTGTCACAATTTCACTATATATGCAAAATATAAAAGACAAAAATACAAAATACATAATAGTGAAATTTGAAATTAACTTTATTTATTTATTCATCATTCAAATAAATAGAAAACAGTTACATGTTTACTACAATATGGGCATATTTCCCAACAATCTCTCACTTGCCCTAGTGAAGTAAATGTGTAATGTTTCACATTCCCATATCCTCGACGTGTTTGTTAAAACTCCTAGTTACAAGAGTCTTAGTAAACAAATCCACAACGTTATCTTCAGAAGCTACTTTCATCACATCTACAATTCCTTCGGCTACTGCCTCTTGTATCAAGTGATACTTTGGATCAATGTGTTTCGTCCTCTTGTGACTTCTCATTTCCTTGGTATTACTTATTGCAGCATTGTTATCGCAATATAGTGTTATTACTTTTTCTATACCAAGAATGACTTCAAGATTAGTTAAGAACTTTCAAAGTCATATTTTTTCTTTTGTTGCCTTAGAAGTAGCCACATACTCGACCTCCATAGTAGAGTCAATAGTGCAAGGTTTTTTTTTACGCTTGTTCATACTATGGCTTCATGACCTAGAACGAATACATTTCTCAATGTCAATTTCTTCAAATCTTTACAAGTGTGGAAGTACGAGTCCATGTATCCAACAGAAGTAAGGTTCTCCCCATAATACACAAGCATATAATCCCTGGTTCTTTTAAGATACCTTAATATATGCTTTACAGCTTTCCAATGCCTAATACCTGGATTCACCTATTATCGACAAATCATTCCTAATGCGAAACAAATATCTGGACGTGTGCAAAGCATCGCATACATAAGGCTTCCAACTACCAAAGCATATGGAACCTTACTCATATAATCTCTTTCTTTCATTATCTTAGGGCAGTCATCTAAAGAAAAATGAAAACCTGATGCATTCAGTTGAACGCATGGCTTCGTGTCAATCATTACAAAATGTTCCAATACCTTATCGATGTATGAAACTTGAGATAGAGCTATCGTTTTATTCTTTCGATCCCTAAGGATTCAAATTCCAAGAATATATCTAGTTTCAACCAAGGCCTTCTTGCTAAACTATTGAGCTAACCATAGTTTAACCATGAAAATTCTCCTACATTATTTATGATAAGTAAAATATCCTCGACATACAAAATGAGGAAGACCATATTTTTTTATCCTTTATACACTTATAAACATCAACGTTTTGCTCAAATCCAAAAGTTTTGATCGTTTGATCAAATCTTTTATTCCATTAGCGAGACGCCTACTTAAGTCCATAAATGGATTTTAGTAGTTTGCAAACTTTCTGCTCCTTTCCTTTGACAACATAGTCAGTAGGTTGAGCCATATGAATGGTCTCATCAAGATAGCCATTCAAGAATGCTGTCTTGGCATCCATTTGCCAGATCTCGTAATCGAGAGCATGGATAAGAGTATCCAGACAGACTTAAGCATGGCTATTGGAAAAAGGTCGCATCGTAATTGATGCCTTCATTCTGTGTGTAACATTTCCCTACAAGTCTAGCTTTGTGTGTTTCCAATTTCTCTTCCACATTTCTCTTCTTCTTGTAGATCCACTTACACCCTATGGGTTTAATCCCAGCTAGTAAGTCTACAAGTTCCCACACCGTATTGGATTTCATAGAATCCATCTCGACATCCATGGTCTGTTTCTAAAGCTTGGGATCAACGTCCTGCATAGCCTCTTCAAAAGTGAGTGGATCACCATCCTCATGATTGCCTTCGGTATTATAAATACTACCACCATAGATGAAGAAGTTTGGTTTCTTAGAAACTCTCCCAATATGACGGATTCCCAGATTGGAGCTTTCCTAATATCAAAATCCAATGGCATTAATCTAATGACTTGGATTTTAACTGGTCTCTAAACATTGAAATGTTTTAATTGAGTCCTCAAAGTATCAATAAGATCCTTTTGTCAGCCTAGTCATTAGCTTAGGTGTTAAATGTCAACTCAATTACCATATGGAGCATATTTAAAATATGTGGATCAAATTGGAATCATGTGTCATATTATTGCATGGATGACTTTGATTTTATGTGTGCGAAAGGAAAATAAAGAGATAACCCGCCTAAATTTTAATGATATTGTGTGTTTTTCATATCTAAGTTTTTCATGTGGTAGGTACACACATGCTTACAATTTGATTAGTGTATTTTAAATATGCTCTATGCCAAATTCAAATTGACATTTAATGTCATGATAGATAAGCTAATGGAGTGACCTAATGACTCAATTAGAATATCTTAAAGCTTTGGGACTAATTGAAATTTTGACCAATAATTTGGAGATATTTAATGCAATTAACCCAAAAGTGCAAATTTTTAATGTAACAACCCATTTGTCAGTGATGTCAAAAATAGTGGTTTCGAGGCCACAAATCAGACGAGTAAGTTCGTAAATGTTATTATTAAATATTTACGAGTCAAATATAGTATTAAAATAAATTTTGAATTGGCAATTTATGTTATTTTGAATGAATAATTAAGTTCAAGTGGTATGGCCTTAAAGTTAAGTGGTTTTATAAAATGAATTATCAGGACCTCGTTTCTATCAACTGAGTCGTAAATATTTTAGTAAATATTTATGGAGTGTTATTAAGGTTGTATTAAAGTTTTTTTAAGAAATTTTAATGTTTAGATAGTTAATTAAATAGAAAGACTAAATCGTAAATGGTGTAAAACTTAATCGCTATTGAATTTGATTGACTAAATGGCTTAATTATTATAAACGGATGGATTTATAAGGAAAATAAGCCATTTTTATTTGCATGGCTGATTATTCATTATATTATATTACTAAAATATGTGTTTAACTTAACAAAATTATAAGAATAAGTATATTAAAATAGTAAAACATAAGGAAATGGTGTCCTTCTTCTTCTTCTTTCATACTTTTATCCCAAAATCACCATTAGAGGACTTTGGAAGCTTCGACATGGTTTTTCCCTTGCAGTAAGCCATTTTCACTCATTTCTTATAATTTTTATGTTTTTGATATCGTTACAATTAGGTCTAGCTAACCCGTACCTCTATTTTTGAAACTATCAAAATTTTTAGATGATACCATTAAGGAGTTCTTGATGTTTATGATGTTAAATAATCAATTTGAGTTACTAGTTGTTGATTATGAGTATTTTATTCAGTGATTTTTGGTAATTTTAATGTTTAGGAATAAATTGTTGAAAAAGTAAAGTTCAAAGTAAATTGTGCAAAATGAGGAAAAAAGTGAGCTGATATGGAACCTTAAGAAAATCGGTTAACATGAAATTATATTAAACGTGGTGAAATTTCAAGTTTTGGATTTACGGGTTAAATTGCATAAAAGCTAAAACATTAGGGGTAATCTTGTAAATTTTCCAATAATAAGAGTTATAAGTTAAATTAATTATTTTAAGTTATTGACTAGTTTAATTGAGTGAAACATTACTATTTAGATCACAAAACGAACCAAACGGATCAAAATCGAGAAAAAGTTGTCGTTGGATTAGTCATCAACTTCGTTGTTACAACTGTATTTGTTGAGTTAAGTTCGTATATGGATAGAAATTATTATTTTCCATTTTGAATGAATGTAAATAGTTATTTATATTATGGTTAAATTAATTGATAAAGATATGATAAATTATTATTATGGATCAATTAAAGGAATTAATCAAATTAAAGGATATGTGAACTATTGCTAATGTATTTGGTGATTATGTATTATAGATTGTCCATTAAATATTATTTGGGTTAAGATAAGTTCATAATGTTTGATGTGTAAATTGTAAGTTTCTTGAAAATAATTTAATGTTGTTGGTAAATTATACAAATACATGTGAAATTTTATATGTTATTATAGTATTTTAAATATTGAAATTAAATTCATATGAAAGTGATTAATGGAAGGTGACAATACTTGTGATGGCACATTGACAGTATGATTATATATTGATATCATATTATGTGTATAGAAACGATGAAGTGCCCTTGATTATAAATATGTATAAAGGTAATGTATTACATAAAATCCTCGATTGAACGTAGTAATCACTAGGATACAATTGGCATGCCAATAGGGTCAGTATGTGTGCTTGTACAGGATTTGTACTTCGGTGCCTCTGTATACACTTTGGTGTCCCTGTTCTCACTACGATGCCCCTGTTTGCACATTTGTGTCCTGTCAGCACTTCGGTGCTCTTGTTATGCATCTATGATGCGTTTGGTGTAGTGTAGTTACCCGAGTATCCGAGTCAAGTTACTAGTTCATCAAGCTAAATGTTAATGGATTTACAAAATTATTTATGTGCTTAAAGGCTAATGTATAGTCAAGATATTAGTAAATATTAAATGTTCAATGAACTATTTGATTATGTGTGAGTATAATTATATCGATGATTATACAGTTAAAGATAGATGTTTATATAGATGATAAATGAGTTTGGATTGAATTACTATAGTACAGGAAGCGTACGATGAACCATTTTCAATACAAATCCTATAAGTGCTTCGTAAATGATTAACAGGTATGATTAATCTATTTATTTAGTTTTCAATTTTTTTAGTGAAAGCAAGTGATTCTGGGGTGATATGTGTTAATGAAAGTTTGAAATAAAATGCTTATGAAGGAAAAATATATAAATACGTATATGCAAGACTACACCAATTATCCATGAGAGGTGTAGTGAATAGAAAACGAAATTTAGCATAAGATATAATGAAAATTATGTTTAGTTGTTTATTCTTATATGTTCAGTAGTTAAGTTGCCTTTATACGAACTTACTAAGCATTATTGCTTACGTTAGTTGTTTTCTTTTCCTACAGATCATTGGAAGGCTCGATCGGTTAAAATCTCGTTGGAGCACAATCACACTATTCATTCATTATACTGGTAGTTTTTGATTACTTTTATTATGGTTATAAGTGGCATGTGTTAGGTTGAATGTCTATTTTGTAACATCCCGATTTTGGGCCTAAACGGAATAGTGGTTTCGGGACCACAAATTCGATGAGAAAAAATTTATTTTTATTATATTTTTATGGTCTAAAATTTCACAGAATGATTTTGTGAAAATTTCGTTCGAAAATTTTGACGTTTGGGCACTCAATTTAGTCAAAAGGACTAAATCGTAAAAAGTGCAAAAGTTGAGTTCTAATGCTAAAAGTGTCCAGTTGTTATGAAATTTTAAATTGGAGGTCCTTATATGGTAATTAGACCATTGGTTAAGTTGGTGGACAAAAATGGACATGGTTAGGCATGTTTCCAAAGTTTTTCATTAAGGGCATTTTGGTCATTTAGTTATTAAAATGAATTAAAAACAAAATTAAAAGCCAATTTTTGTCCATCTTAAACCTCTTGGCTGAAACTTGCATGGAGAAACCATGGCTAGGGTTTTTCAAGCTTCCAAGCTCGATTATAAGTCCGTTTTAGCCCCATTTTAAATGATTTTTATGTTTTTGCAATCCCCGTAACAAGATCTATCTATTTCAACCATTAATTTGAGCTAGGGTTCATGTTTAAAACTTGAACCATGTGTGACATGCATGAATTTTGATGTCTAATGGTAGAAAATAAGTGTTGGGTGTTAAATAAACGACTTTTACTTAGTGATTTTCGATGAAAAAGTCCGAAAGGACCATTTTGTAAAAGTTGTAAAAATGGTATAAAAGGGTGTTTTGATGAGAATTGTAGTTTGCTAAATTTATTAAAATGGTTTGACTAGGCCTATAGAGTGAGAAAATTGAATAAAAATCACTTTACGAGCCTAGGGACAAATGTGTAATTTTGTCAAAGTTTAGGGGCAAAATATGTAATTTTGCTAAAATATAATTTTTGGATCACATTAAATAATGTGACTAATAATTAGACTAAATGTGATATTATAGATCAAGGAAAACGATGATTGAACCTAGATCGGGTGAAAAATGGAAAATCAACGGTTAGGTTCCTTTTTACTATTTTGGTGCTGAGGTAAGTTCGTGTGACTAAATGAGCATGTTATTCGTGTTATTGTTATTATACTTGAAATCCACTTTGCTATGATTGTATTGAATTATATGTTAATGATATTATGTATGGGAAAGTAATTAACCCCATGAAGTAATCGATAGCTCAAATGTCGTTAACATGATTCGTGATGATTGGATATATTGGAAATTGGTGGAATATGTTTTTTCTTTGAAACGAGAAAGTTTGTATGAAAATAATATATTGATTCTTTTTATGTTATCATATTTTTGTTATTATATAAGATGTGGCTACCTATAGAATGATCATTTGATGAAAATTACGAATCGAAATAGACTATGCATGAATTTGTTAGATGTTGGAAAATGAGGAATTTCCCGGTTGAGCCTTCGGAATAGAAATGATACGAATGATCCATTGTGAGAACACATGTGTAGTACTATGTGCAGGCTACTATGTGTTTAAGATGGTTTTAGGTCACATGTGTGGTACTAAGTGCAGGCTGCTACGTGTACTAGATAGTTAGGTCGCATGTGTAGTACTAAGTGTAGGCTACTATGCATACTCGCCAACTTCGATCACGTGTGTAGTACTAAGGGCAGGCAACTATGTGTATCAGATGGTTAGGTTACGTGTGTAGTACTAAGTGCAGGCTACTACGTGTACCAGGTAGTTAGGTCGCATGTGTAGTACTAAGTGCAGGCTACTATGCATACTCGACAACTTCGATCACGTGCGTAGTACTAAGTGCAGGCTACTACGTATATCAAATGGTTAGGTCACATATATAGTACTAAGTGCAAGCTATTACGTGTACCGGATTGTTGTTCGCATGTGTAGTACTAAGTGTTACAGCCTAATTTCAGTGGTGTCGAAACAATGATTCGAGATCACTAAATCCGACAAATGAGTAGGAAATATTATTAATTTAGTGAGTATAAGTTAAATGTTAAGTTAGGAAAAATTTTGAAATAATGAATAGTGTACAAAAATATATATATTAAAATAATTAGAATCGAAAACGAGGTATCGAGACCTCGAAAATTTTAAATCGAGCCATAAATATTTTTATAAATATTTATGGAGTGTTAATAAGTTAGTATTAAAGTTTCACAAGAAATTTTAAAAAATCTTGATAGCTAATTAAATAAAAAGGACTAAATTGAAAAAGGTGTAAAAGTTGCTAAAATGATTAAATAGCTTAATTGTCAAATGAGGAAGGACCTAAAGTGAAAATAAGCCCAAAGGAGATATTTTGGGCGGCAATAGCTGAGAAAAATCAGAAAATGGGTGAAATAAGGGCAAAATTGGAAAATTGCCAAAATTAACTAAATAAAAATGGGACTAAATTGGAATATCTAGAATTCTCTTCATTTCTCTTCATATTCATCAGCTGAAAAACAGTCATGGATGAGGGTTCAAGCTGGTTTTCATACTCTAGCTTCATGTAAGTTTAATTCTTGCTTTCTCCTTGAAATTTTTATGTTTTTGGACTTTTACAATTAGGTCCAACTTACTATTTCATTAGTTTTTGATTCCATGGCTAATTTTTGAAGTTTTTATGGATGAGTACTAGAAGAATATGATGAATAAACATAGAATTTAAGTTTTAATTTTGACATATGGTGATTTTATCAAGTAAAATTGATGAAAATTGGTTTAGGACCTAATTGTGAAAGAGTTTGGAATTAAGGTCTAGTGTTAAAGTTCTGGTTTTCAAGGGTTATGAAGTAGTTTAAAATGATGGAATAAAGTATTAAATGAGAAAAATTATCTCAATTGAGGAGTTAATTGAACAAGGATTGAATTGTATGAACTATGAAATTTGGGGCTAAATGGAAATCAATATTTTTCACTAAAACTGTTTTGGGCAGCAGCAGTAGCCTAACTTTGAAAAATCACCAAAAATTGTAGAAATCGAATTATAGGATGAATAAAATATGAAATTAAAGCTTATTGAGTCTAGTTCTTATAAAAGAAATTATGTAAGCAATGGAATTGTAAATCATGAGCTACAATAACTTTTGTGAGACAAGGTCAGAATGATTTCGGGTTCCCCTGTTCTGAATTTGGAAAATCATCAAAAATTGGATAAAAATAATTATGGGCTTAAATTTATATGTTTAGAATTCTTAATGAGTCTATTTTCAATAGAAATAATCGGGAACATCATCCAAATCTCGTACGATGAGATAATTAATTCTTAGTGAAGAAGGGTCGGAACTGTCAGACAGCAGAATAGGGGTAACTTTAAAGAATAAACTGTACTTATTGGCTAAACCAAAAATGGTGAAAATTTTATGGTAATAATATATGTAAGTCTAGTTTCAAGGAAAATTAGCGGATCTTAATTTCGAGTTCTGTACCTTAAGATATAAATAATTTAGTAACTATGACGTAAATGGACAGTTTTGAATATACATATAAGTAAATAGTGAAATTATTGATAATGTTACTTGTTGCATGTTATATAAATAAAGGATGTGGAATGGAGAGGAGGAGGAAAATATGTATGAATATTCAGCTAGCATGGCTAATTTGCATGTTTTAGGCTCATGGATTAAATTGAATAAAACTAAAAATTTATGGGCAATTTTGTAAAAATGTCAGGAATGACCAAATTGCATGAAATGAATTATTTTATTATTTAAAATTACAAAATTGAATGAAATTATTAATTTAGCTCAAGATCAGGGAAAAACATGTTTTAAGGATTAAATTGAAAAGTGTTGAAATTATGGAAAATTCTGATATTTTATAGAATTCATGGGTCGTTATCAATTTGTTTGAGAATAACGGCTGGAAATAAGGATTAAATTGCAATAATTTTATTTTATTTTAACCTAAGGATGAAACCGTCATTAATTAAAAGTTTAGGGGTAAAATGGTAATTTTGTTTAGAGTATTAGTTGAATGTATTACAACATGAAATAAATGAAAACGACGATCAAATTTCTTTATACAGATCCGGATAACTCGAATACGAGACTTGAACGTGGAAAAGAAAAGATGTCGGATTAATGAAATTATAAACATGTACAAGTAACGAGGTAAGTTAGTATAACTTGAATTGTATTTTTAAATGCATGAAATATCGATATAATGAATTCCCTGATTTTATGTTTATGAAGAAATGGCAAGAGAATGATATTTATCATGGCATGTAAATAGGTGATTATTTTTGATACGTTGATACAAGGAAATTAATTAAATTGAGACGAGTAATAAATTCAAGTAAAACATATAGAGAAAAATAAGTACGTTAAGGGACAATATGTTTGATTTTAATTGGTTCCAAATATGAACGTTAGATAAAATGAAATATCTGATAAATAAATACGTAACTCTAGTAATGCTCCATAACTCTATTTCGGTGACGGATTCGGGTTAGGGGCGTTACACTAAGTGCAGGCTACTATGCGTACCAAATATCTTCGGTTACAAGGTGTTAATTTGTGCAGGCAACAATGTATCTATTATTATTCCGATGTGTTCAATGGGAAATGACTAGGTGTAATTGAATATGACTATGTGATGAATAAGTGAAGGTTCGTGTGTGTAAACTTATGAGCAACGTGCTTGATATGTGATCGAACTTTGGTAAGATTGATATGGATTAAGTGTTACAATGAAAGTTACTACAAAGAAATTATGTAAGAGTGAAATTTGTAATAAAACAGTTTTGGACAGCAGCAGTTGTGTAGTTTTGAAAACTCACCAAAAATCGTGAAATTCAAATTAGAGTTTGAATAATATGAAATTAAATCTTTATGAGTCTACTTTCATATAAAGGAAACGGTGTAAGCAAAAGAATTCCACATTATGAGATATTTTAATTTTTGTGAGACAGGCTCAGAATGATTTTGAAATCCCCTATTCTGATTTGGGAAAATCATTAAAAATTGTACAAAAATAATTATTGGTGATAATTTACATTATTAAAATATTTAATGAGTCTTTTTTCAAAAGAAAGAAACAAAAACATCATCTAAATCTCGTATGAGGAGATAATTACTTTTTAGTGAAGAGGGGTTAGAACAGTCAGACATCGAAATAGGGGTAACTTTAAAGAATAAACTGTACTTATTGGTTAGACCAAAAATTCTAAAACTTTTATGGTAAGAAGATATGTGAGTATAGTTTCACAAAAAATTAGTGAATCTTAATTTAGAGTTCCATAGCTCTAGATATAAATAATTTAGTGACTGTGACTCGAGGAAACAGCTTGACTAGACTCTGAATAAATAGCAAGAATTTGAAAATAGCATATTAATACACTGCTTATTATTTTTCATGCAACCTTACTAAGTGTAAAGTTTACTCCCTCCTTTCCATTTCCTTAGTGTTCTCAGGTCGGCTTGGGATTGGAGATTGTTAGAGGCAGCATCACACTATCAAGTCAATACCTATGGAGTATTGATACATATGTTAGAAATATCAAGTGAGTGGCATGTATAGGGACCTAGTTTATAACATGTGTTATTATAATTTGACCCAATATATTGGCCTATATTATGCTATTGATTATGGCTTGTAAATATAGCTATTCATGTTATGTTTAATAATTGTGATGTGAATATATTTGTTTGTCATGCATGGTTGGTAATATTTCATGTGTGTTGAATGCATGTTTTATGACCAATCGAGGTGGTCATGACCATGAATTAAATGTGTAATAGGGAAATAAAATGATAATGCCTTAAACATGGACGTTTGATGGATAGTTTGGTAACCATGGTGCAATGGTATAAAGTGAGAAATAGTAATAATGTTAAATTGAATATGAAATTGGTGTGGAATGTCTTAGTCAAGCATATTGTTTTATACATGCAAAATGTGGACACTATATAAAGATATGACTTGGCTAGAAGGTTGATATTTGATGATATATTGGAATTAAATGGACATGAAGATAACTATGGTATAAAGGTATAAGTAGTAAGGTATTTGATAAACCCAAATGAACAAGATATGGTGTGTCTAGACTTGGTTTAATGTGAAAATGTGTAACACATGTATGTTGATGGGTAAATGAAATGTTTGCATCATAATTGAGGATGTTGAATGCTATTGGGTTCATGTTTGTGTGTGTGCATGTAAAGGGTGACAAAAAGTTTGGAAAATTGCCTATGTGCTAGCCACACGGGCAGAGACACGACCTTGTGGAAGACACGGTCTAGCACACGGGCATGTGACTTGGCCGTGTGACCCTTAATTATTTGCTGACGTTATAAACAAATATTTACACAGGCTGAGGACACGGGCATGTCCAGAGCCACATGGGTATGTGTGACCACACGGCCTACCCGCACGGGCATGTGACTCTCTAAAACATGAAAAATTTTCTAAGTGATGTAAAACTTTCAGAGGTTCTCGGTTTAGTCCCAAACCCCTTCTAAAGTATGTTTTGGGTTTCGTAAACCCAAATAAAGGACTATGTGCATGTGATTGAATGTTTCGAAATATAAATAAAATTTATGGCCCGACTTACATGATTGTTTGTGTTTAAGTCCGGTAATGCCTTGTACCCTATCCCAATGTAAGACACGAGTACAGGGTGTTATTTTTAGTGGTATCAAAGCTATGAATTAGTCGGTTCTCGATCTAACCTAGCATATGTATGAGAGTCTAGCTATACATGCCATCGATCTGAGATAGTGTGATGTCTCCCAATGTGAATGAGAACCATCTTATTTGGACAAAGGTCCTCTCCAACCGAGCTACACCGACCATGTTAAATGTGATGCTAAGGTATTTGAGTAAAGTACAGTCATGATAAGCCTGAACTCAGAGAGTATGAGTGACAGTTTATGATATGTATGTGATGCCAGGTGAGACGAAAGTTATGTTGTGATGAATACTTATGCTTAATTGATGTTCACATGATAATGTACACTTGACTTATTTGATTAAGTGGAGGTGGTAAATAGAAATTCATAAAAGTATGAATAAAGGGTTCATAATAGCATGATATTAGCAAAATGTTACTGCCCCAATTAGACGTTGAATTTCGATGGATTGCATTGAATTCTTAAAAAGGGGTATAACGATGTAAGATGGGATTTAGCCCGGACGGGTAATCCCGAGTTGAATTCCCTCGAGAAAATGTGACGAAAAGGATTTAGCCCAGACCGATAATCCTGAAGTGAGCCTATTGAGCTTATGTTTCAACTAGGATTTAGCCTGGACTGGTAATCCTACTTGACAGGATTTAGCCTGGACTAGTAATCTAGATTAGACTCTATAGGGAATTCTTTGTCATGTTAAGGATTTAGCCTGGACCGGTAATTCGACAAAGCCCTTAGAGTGTATGGTAAAAATAGAATTTAGCCTAGACTGGCAATTCTACTGTGTGAGATGTGACTCAAGAGAGCGTACCTGAAAGGTACTGCTAGACATGAATTGACAAATAATTAATGTATGTACCCTGAGTATACTACCTGGGAATCCATCGAAATTGCAATGTTCCAACGAGAGGCATTCTTGAAATGTAGAAAAAGTGAAATGAGATAAAATATTATGATATAATGAGCTTACCGATTTTTTAATCGATAATTCCACGATGTATAAGATTGAATTGTATGAACGACTGCCTGCGATAGGTAACTTATTGAAAGTATTGATGGAATAAATGTCCTTGTATGCTTGTTTGGGTAATTATAATGAGTAAACTCGTATAGCTTAAGTAAATGTGGTAAACTGACTGAATTGATTCATATGGTTGTGATGGTATGTATATGATGATATGAAAAAGAAAGGTTTAGACTATGATATACTTATCCATGTTTGTTTGGCCCTCATATGAAATCGCGTACATGACATGCTTGATTGAATGATATGATAGAATAATATGATTATAAGGAATGAAAGTTGTATGTATGTACATGTGTATGGGAGACGAATTAGGGATCTTACGGCCCCACCTCCCTTACCAGAGTGGTGTTTTGTAAAGGATTTTATGAGATCTGTGGAATAAGCTCACGAGTATGAGACTAAAGATTCCAGTGGTATAATGTTTATAAATGTGATTACAAAATTAAGATGGGTTAACAAGTAAAGATAGAATTAGGAAAGGTATCCGATTGATTTAAAGATTATTCGGTTTACAAATATCATAATGAGAGAAGAAATTAACTTTGGTAAACCGACTAATTCAAATATGATGTGAAAGAATGTGGTAACCAAATTTTCTTCTAAACTTATTTTCTATAGTGAAAAGAACAATGCGAGATTAGTGATGACAGAAATAGCTAAGGGAAGAATATTTGAAAGGTAAGACATTGAGTGTAACAGTTATGGCTGAACAGGTTTTAACAGTCTCTCTTGAGATATTCTATATGTGTGATTGATTTTGAGATTGTTCTTATGGCCATTACTCTGATAAAATCCTTGTTCTTTGGGTGTGTTTTCTAATCATGATGAATAGACGAAAGTATTGATAGTCCAACTGGTATATAATCTGTATCATTCTGTTCTCTTCTGGCATTCTATTACGTTTCATCTACTGAGGTATCCTTGTTATCTTAAACTAATGCAATTGAAATGGACTCTGATTAGTATAATAAGTGAGTTTTGAATAATTTCATGTTAAACCGTTCTATCGAATGGAAATGGGACTTCTTGAAATGTCATTTATTGATGGTTAAGACCGACTTAGTTGTTCAATCGATATTGGTTATTGTTTGAAAGATTAAATAAGGTATTCTTTTCAGAGAATAAGAATTTATTTCTTTCTGGGTAAAAGGCAAGTAGTCCGAATGAAAAGTGTATATATATGTCTTAAAAGACTTCGACACGATTTAAAGCTGTCTCGAATGATAAAGTTTTCGTCTTGTGAAAGTTGAATATCAAGTGTTATCAGAAATATTTTCGTCGGTGTTAACACTACAATGAAAATGAGAAAGAGTTACTATGGGTTTCATGTCTGGTTTATTACTGATTCTAAAAGAGAAAAATGATACGTGGTTTATTGTTAAATGTTTGATGAGATATGTAAATCATGCTGATATGTACTAAATTTTCGCTCATCAGGTTTGAGGAATTTCGTGTCTTCATGATTGTTGGATATCTTGAAATCTTAGTCTCCAATAATCGGATTGAGATCCGGGTTTCATACCATGATTTCTTGGGAAAGCTAGAAGACGCTTTGAAACTTAAAGGTAACCGAGAGTTGAATTAGTAAGAAATCGGGCTATATGGAATTATAGAAAGTAGAAGGTCGAGATGAACTGGCCAGTTTTACTGTTCGAAGTCGAAAAAAGATTCAAGTATGCAAGTTTATGTGACATGATGGTATAGATCTGACCTTTGACATTATAAACTCTTTGATAGAGGTTAAAATTTGGTTTATGCGAGGTATGGAAGCGAACCGCTTATGATATTAGTGTGAGAAAATAAAGAGATAAGTGTTAAAGGCACAGTTGAGTGAAAGTTCTTTAGCAATGATTGTGAAATAGAGGAGTCTATGTGGAAACCAAAACCACTTTTCTGGTAAGATTTTCGGTGACAAAAATCCCTAAAAGGGGGAGAAATGTAACATCTCGATTTTAGGCCTAAACGGAATAGTAGCTTCGAGACCACAAATTCGATGAGGAAAATTTTATTTTTATTATATTTTTATGGTCTAAAATATCGCGGAATAATTTTGTGAAAATTTCATTCGAAAATTTTGACGTTTGGGCACTCAATTTAGTCAAAAGGACTAAATCGTAAAAAGTACAAAATTTGAGTTCTACATGCTAGAAGCGTCCAGTTGTTATGAAATTTTAAATTGGAGGTCTTTATATGGTAATTAAACCATTGATTAAGTTGGTGGACAAAAATGGACATGATTAGGCATGTTTCCAAAGTTTTTTATTAAGGGCATTTTGGTCATTTAGTTATTAAAATGAATTAAAAACAAAATTAAAAGCCAGTTTTTGTCCATATTCAACCTCTTGGCCGAAACTTGCATGGAGAAACCATGGCTTAGGTTTTTCAAGCTTCCAAGCTCGATTGTAAGTCCGTTCTAGCCCCGTTTTTAATTATTTTTACGTTTTTGCAATCCCCATAACAAGATCTATCTATTTCTACCACTAATTTGAGCTACGGTTCATGTTTAAAACTTGAACCATGTGTGACATGCATGAATTTTGATGTATAATGGTAGAAAATGAGTGTTGGGTATTAAATAAACGACTTTTACTAAGCGATTTTTAATGAAAACGTCTGAAATTACCATTTTGTAAAAGTTGTAAAAATGGTATAAAAGGGTGTTTTGATGAGAATTTTAGTTTTCTATAGTTATGAAAATCCTTTGGCTAGGCCTATAGAGTGAGAAAATTAAATAAAAATCACTTTACAAGCCTAGGGGAAAAAGTGTAATTTTGACAAAGTTTAAGCGCAAAAATGTAATTTTGCTAAAATATGATTTTTGGATCACATTAAATATGACTAAGTGTGATATTATAGATCAAGGAAAACGAGGATTGGACTTAGATCGGGTGAAAAATGGAAAATCGACGGTTAGGTTCCTTTTTGCTATTTTGGTGCCGAGATAAGTTCGTGTGACAAAATAAGCATGTTATTTGTGTTATTGCTATTATACTTGAAATCCACTTTGCTATGATTGTATTGAATTATATGTTAATGATATTGTGTATGGGAAAGTAATGGACCCCATGAAGTAATCGATAGCTCAAATGTCGTTAACATGATACGTGATGATTGGATATATTGGAAATTGGTGGAGTATGTTGTTTCTTTGAAACGAGTAAGTTTTTATGTAAATAATATATTGATTCTTTTTATGTTATTATATTTTCGTTATTATATAAGATGTGGCTGCCTATAGAATGATCATTTAATGTAAATTACGAATCGGAATAGACTATGCATGAATTTGTTAAATGTTGGAAAGTGAGGAATTTCCCGGTTGAACCCTCGGAATAGAAATGATACGAACGATCCATTGTGAGAACACATGTTTAGTACTATGTGCAGGCTACTATGTGTTTAAGATGGTTTTAGGTCACGTGTGTAGTACTAAGTGCAGGCTACTACGTGTACCAGATAGTTAGGTCGCATGTGTAGTATTAAGTGCAGGCTACTATGCGTACCCGACAGCTTCGATCACTTGTATAGAACTAAGTGTAGGCTACTATGTGTATCAGATGGTTAGGTCACGTGTGTGGTACCAAGTGCAGGCTACTACGTGTACCAGATAGTTAGGTCGCATGTGTAGTACTAAGTGTAGGCTACTATGCGTACCCGACAACTTCGATCACGTGTGTAGTACTAAGTGCAGGCTACTACGTGTATCAGATGGTTAGGTCACGTGTGTAGTACTAAGTGCAGGCTACTACGTGTACCAGATTGTTGGTCGCATGTGTTGTACTAAGTGCGAAGCTACTATGCGTGCGGATAGCTTCGATTTACAAGGTGGTAATATGCGCAGCAACAGCGATTGTATACATCATTATTATTCCGATGTGTTCAACGGGAAATGACTAGGTGTAATTGAATATGACTATGTGAAGAATAAGTGAAGGTTCGTGTGTGCAAACTTATGAGCAACGTGTTTGATATGTGATTGAACTTTGGTAAGATTGATATGGATTAAGTGTTACAGTGAAAGTTACTATAAAGAAACTATGTAAGAGTGAAATTTGTAATAAAACAGATTTGGATAGTAGCAGTTGTGTAACTTTGAAAAATCACCAAAAATCGTGGAAGTTGAATTAGAGGTTGAATAAGGTATTAAATTAGACCTTAATGAGTCTACTTTCATATAAAGGAAACTATATAAGCAAAAGAATTCCACATTATGAGATATCTTAATTTTTGTAAGACAGGCTTAGAATGATTTCGAAATCCCCTGTTTTGATTTGGGAAAATCATTAAAAATTATACAAAAATAATTATTGGTTATAATTTATATTATTAAAATCTTTATCAAAATAAAGAAACAAAAACATCATCCAAATCTCGTATGAGGATATAATTAATTTTTAGTGAAATGGGGTCAGAATTGTTAGATAGCAAAATAGAGGTGATTTTAAAGAATAAACTGTACTTTTTGGCTAGACCAGAAATTCTGAAAATTTTATGGTAAGAAGATATGTGAGTCTAGTTTCAGGAAAAATTAGCAGATCTTAATTTGGAGTTCTGTAGCTCTAGATATAAATAATTTAGTGACTATGACTCGAGGAAACAGCTTGACTGGACTTTGAATAAATAGAAAGAATTTGAAAATAGCATATTAATACACTGCTTATTATTTTTCATGCGACCTTACTAAGCGTAAAGTTTACTCCCTTCTTTCCATTTCCTTAGTGTTCTCAGGTCGGCTCGGGGTTGGAGATCGTCGGAAGCAGCATCACACTATCAAGCCAAAACCTATGGAGTATTGATACATATGTTAGAAATATCAAGTGAGTGGCATGTATGGGGACCTAGTTTATAACATGTGTTATTATAATTTGGCCAAATGTATTGGCCTATATTGAGGTAGTGATTATGGCTTGTAAATCTAGCTATTCATGTTATGTTTAATAATTGTGATGTGAATATGTTTGTTTGCCATGCATGGTTGGTAATATGTCATATGTGTTGAATGCATGTTTTATGACTAATCGAGGTGGTAATGACCATGAATTAAATGTGTAATAGGGAAATAAAATGATAATACCTTGAACATGGACATTTGATGGATAGTTTGGTAACCATGGTACAATGGTATAAAGTGAGAAATAGTAATAATGTTAAATTGAATATGAAATTGGTGTGGAATATCTTAGTCAAGCATATTGTTTTATGCATGTGAAATATGGACACTATATAAAGATATGACTTGGCTAGAAGGTGTATACTTGATGATAGATTGGAATTAAATGAACATGAAGATAACTATGGTATAAAGGTATAAGTAGTAAGGTATTTGATAAACCCAAATGAACAAGATATGGTGTGTCTAGACTTGGTTTAATGTGAGAATGTGTAACACATGTATGTTGTTGGATAAATGAAATGTCTGCATCATAATTGAGGATGTTGAATGCTATTGGTTTCATGTTTGTGTGTGTGCATGTAAAGGGTGAATAAAAGGCTTGGAAAATAGCCTATGTGCTGGCCACACGGGTAGAGACACGGCCGTGTGTCTCAGCCATGTGGAAGACACGGTCTAGCACACGGGCGTGTGACTTGGCCGTATGACCCTTAATTTTTTGCTGAATTTATAAATAGAGAGTTACATAGGTTGAGGACACGGGCGTGTCCAGAGTCACACGGGCGTGTGTGACCACATGGCCTACCCGCACGGGCGTGTGACTCTCCAAAACATGAAAAATTTTCTAAGTGATGTAAAACTTTCGGAGGTTCTTGGTTTAGTACCAAACCCTTTCTAAAGTATGTTTTGGGTTTTGTAGACCCAAATAAGGGACTATGTGCATGTGATTCCTATAGAGCATCTAGGAACAAGAAGATGAAATCGAACGACGAATTCTTATGCGTTCCAGTAAATGCCTCTCAAAGTAAGCCTATCCATGATAGTAGACTCTGAGAAAGCAAGCACGCCCCATAGAAACTGTCTTCCTGAGACTGTCCCTTGGCCCGTAGGTCCTGACACAAGGTTAGAATTCTGAGCTGGTAGCGCAGGTTCAATTCCTACTGGATGCATGTTCCACGTGCATGTGATTGAATGTTTCGAAATATAAATGAAATTTTATGGCCCAGCTTATATGATTGTTTGTGTTCAAGTCCAGTAATGCCTCATACCCTATCCCGGTGGAGGACACGGGTAAAGGGTGTTACATATTTGATATGTTGGTTTGGTACATTTTGATCCCTTACTAAGTTATGTCATTTTGGTTACCTTATTATACTTGTTTTTAAAGTTCTTTTGGTATGTTGATGATGGATTACAAATGTTCAAATTGAGAAATGTTTTGGAACATATCTGAACTAGGTCTTTATGCCTGTATTAAGGTAATATTAGCATGTATAGGTAAATGATGTATTGATTCTATTGTGGTGCCTTAGAATGGCATATTGGTTAGGTGATTTTGGATGATTGAAATGGCATGTTTATGTATGTTTGAATGGTGTTTGAACCCTTAAATGTGTTCCTAAATGGTTTGATTACTTATATATGAATTAGAATTGAATTGGTATGAGTTTGGGTACATTTTTGGGTTCACGCGGCCCGAGGCACGACCTAGTGCCACGGTCATGTGACACGCACGGCCTGGCAACACGGCTATGTGTCATTTGTTAGTTTCTTGATGTTTCAAGTTAGTGAGTTACACGGCCTGGCACATGGGCGTGTGACATGGCCTTGTGATCCTAATCAGTTACACGGGCGTAGACACAGGCTGAGACATGGTCGTGTATCCCTTGTTCGAAAGTTACACGGCCTGAGACATGGGCGTGTGACCCTATTTTGAAAATTTTACATCTTTTTCCTAGACTTTCCAAATTGTTTTAAGTTGGTCCTGATTTGTTTCTAAACTATTTTTAGGGCCTTGAGTGCTCAATTTAGGGATAGTATGCATGTATATGACTGGTTTATGATGTGATTATATTATTGAATGATGTAAAGTTTAAAAGTTTTTTATTGTATAGTAATGCTCCATAACTCTAATCTGACAACAGAGATGGGTTAGAGGTGTTACATTAAATATGCTCCAAGTTAGATTTGAATGGACATTTAACATCTATATTGATAGATAAGCTAAAAAAAACATGATGCCTCAATTAAAATACCTTAAACTTTAGAGAGTAATTTAAAATCTTATTAATAATTAGGAGTCTTTTAATACAATCAACCAAAAGAAAATACATATGATTCCACACATGGCACCATTTACTAAATATCTAAAATAACCTAGATAAATTTCAAAAAGACATTGCTTCGCTATCATAAAACCATTCATCAATTTCTAAAATTATAGTTAGTGTAAAATTGAATTTCGATAATGACAAAATAGAATGACCACAAAGCAAAATGAAAGAAAAATAAGAACACACAGATTTTACGTGGAAACCCTTTTGGGAAAGAAAACCACGGGTAGAGGAAAAGAAAATTCACTAATGTTGAATTCAAATAATACAAGAGGAATTTAAACTACATCTATTTATATGTTGAAAAAACCTTATTCTAATCAACGTCAAATAGATGAAGTGTAGTAAGGTTGAAAAACCTTATTCTAATCAATGTAAAATAAAAGAAGTATAGTTCTATATGAATTTTAATTTTATTTTATTTTACCACTGTATTTTATTCTAACAAGGAATTGAGTCACTCAACTCTAATAATCTCCACCTTGAAAATAATTCTCAACAAACAAGTTCTTCACCTCTTCCACGAAACCCCTTAAGGGGTGTTATTCAATAATGACCAACTCCAAGCAATGCTCAAACTTGATTGTAGGAAGTGACTTAGTCATTACATCTGTAATATTTTCATGATTACTAACTTTGCTCTCAACAATCACCACGAGCAATAATATCACGCACAAAATGGTACAAAACATCAAAGTGCCTAGTTCTCTGAACCATTTGGTCCTTCGTAAAGAAGATGGCACTTTGACCGTCACAAAACATTGTACTGATCTAAAAGTCCTTACCGAGTTCACCAAAGAGTCCCTTTAACCACATAGCTTCTTTACAAGCCTCAATAATCGCCATGTACTTAGCTTCAGTAGTAGACAAGGCAACTCTATTTTGCAAAGTGGCTTTCCAACTGATTGCGCAACCTCCAATTGTAAATACATACCTTGTGAGAGATCTTATTTTATCAAGGTCTCTAGTAAAATCAAAATCAACATACCCAATGACTCCATCTCTAATTCTTCCAAACTATAAGCAAACATCAATAGTACCTCGTAAGTATCTGAAAATCCATTGAACCTCTTTCCAGTGTTCTTTGTCAGCATTCGCCATGAATCTACTAACTGCTCTAATTGCATATGATAAATCTAGACATGAGCAAACCATAGCATACATGAGAGACCCTAGTGCACTAGAATATGGAACACATGACATGTAGTCAATTTTATCATCTGATTGTGGAGACAAAGCTGATGAAAGTCTCAAGTGGACTACTAATGGAGTATTAACATGCTTGGCATTTTGCATATTGAACTTGGAAAGAACTTTCTCAATCTACCATTTCTGACTTAGGCTCTATTTGTTTACCAGTAAAAGATTTTCTGGAAAATGATTTACTTTTTTAGAAGTGATTTACTTTTCTGGTGTTTGGATGAATCTGTGTAAAATATTTTATGTTGTTTGGCAGATTTCTTGAGAATATTTCATAAAAGTTGTTTTAAATAAACAAATATATATATTTAAGAATTTATTATATTTTCATTGTTTAATTGAGTTTATTATATATATATTAATAAATTTATATTTTAAATTATTTTTACATATATTGCAATGATTTATTTATAAATAAATAAATCAAATTAAATATATAATAATACTCAATTATTAAGCTAGAATACTCACCGTCATAAATTGAAAACAACCAAAGTCAAATAAATTATTTCTAATTGTGTTATAAAAAAATAAAAAACAAAGATTGAATAATTATAAATTAGCTTCCAAACCACAACTAGTACTAGAAATTAATAATATTATCCAAATGCATAATTAGTAGTACACCACATGATCACAACAACATTGTCCTAGTGCATAACTAAAATTACACCACATTAAAGTATCAATATATTCAACCTTGAGAAAATTTTTGAAGCCAAATTTTTCTATGCTTCTTACTTTTAACTAAAAAAGCTTTTGCCTCGGACTCATGACTCACAAGATAATCAAACACATTACAAAGGAAGTCATCATCAAATCCTTCTACCTCCATCGACATCACTTCTTCGTAAAGATGTGGTGTCTTATCCGCAGTAAATTGTTCCAAAGCATTAGTAATTTTGTCAAGTTGTTCATCCACAAATTTAATTTGTTCATCAACGACACTTTCTTGAGCATTTTTTCTTTTACATTTAGATGTGCCAAATGAAGATACTTTTGTTCTTAGCTCTTCAATCTCTTCATTGCCGCAGCCTATAGGCACTGAATCTTGGTTACCATCATCAAAATCTATGTCAGCAAATGTTCTGGCAAAACTCCCTATTGCCATATCTTTGCCAACAACCAAAGCCATTTCATCATAATGACCAATGCTTTTATTCAAAAATGGTTCATACTTCTTGTGTGCCTATTGGATATTATACACAGTTAGAATAACAAGTAAAAAACAATTGAAATATACTTAACATATATATACATATATTACCATCACTACTGTATCATATGTCGCTCTATCACATGTGATCATTTTTATGTTATCATCCCATCCAAAACCACTTTCAGCCCAAATTGTGCATATAATCTGCCACTATTTTTTTTATAGTCCTCAAATGATTTTCCACATGCTTCGCATCGCATTGGACTTGAAATCTTTCAAAAATAGCTACGGTAACTCGATTAATAGAAACTGTTTTGAAAGTGTTAGAAGGCTTATTTCCTTTCTGGGCCTCCTTTGCTAGAATTTCAAGAAAAAGATGTTCCATTAGTTTTGTCCACCTGAATTGCTTGGAGGTCCCTTCTTTGTTGCCCTTACCCATTCTACATTAATAATTGGATTGTCAATCATTTCAATATCCAACAAGCTTAAAACATAATAAATTCAATATCTAACAAATTTAAGACATAATAATTTCAAAATCCAACAAACTAATTTCAATATCATTATCCAATCAACATTAACAAAAAAATAATTTTAATACTAAAACATACATAACATAAAAACAATAACCCTAAGCCCTAAACCTACCTAATATTTCTAACCATATAATTAGTCCACATAGTTTGTACAATTTCCTCTCTCTTAGCAGACCATTCTCTTACTTCTTCTCTTTCTTCTCGCTCCATAAGAGTTAGTATTATCAAATTAGACTCAGGCTTCTCGTATAATCCTTGATTAAGTAAATCACTAGGATCAACTCCCATTGTATGATTATGAATGATACAACAAGCCAAAACTATATCTATTTAAGTTTGAAAATTCCAAAATGCTTCAGCATCTAATATACGAAATCGTTTCTGCAAAATCCTAAAAACATGTTCTATAGTGATTCACAATGATGAATGAATAAGATTAAAGAGTTCCTTTGCATTTTGATGGCCCTGAGCACTAAACTCTTTTAAATGATATCGGACACCATGATATAGGGTAATATATCCATTTCAAATGCCATATCCAGCATCAGCAAGATAATATTTACCTACAATTTTATAAAACATAATTATTACTAATAAATTATGAGCTTACTAGAACTATTTGGTATTTAATGTTAATTATTACCTTCTGAAATTCCTAATCCTCTTGGGCGTGAAAGTGCATCACTTAAAATACAAGAATCATGTGTACTACCTTCCCAACCAGCTAGAACATAGGAAAATTTCAAATCAAATGTAATGGCAGCCAATACATTTTGTGTCGTCCCCCCTTTACGGCTACGAAATCTTCCTTGAATGCTAAGTGGAACGAATGCATGAACATGAGTTCCATCTAATGCTCCAATACAATCTTTAAAATAAGGATAAAACCTTGGATTGTTTCTGATTTCACTAGGAGTTGACTCATCAGGTAATCTAATAACTAGTTTATACAATTTCAAAATAGCTCTCAATACAACCCTAAAGTAACGGTGAATTGTCTCAATTGATCTCTAATATCTGGATCCAATCACTCGAAACCTTACATTATGACCAATTATATGTAAAAATATAACTACTTGCTCCCTAATCTTCACCAATTTAGTTGATTGTAACAAATTATTCCTACTAAGAATATCACACAAATTAAAAACGGTAATCGGTCTCATCCTTATCACATCAATACAATGCTGGTCACCACTATATAAAATAATATTAATATAATTTTCTCCTTCATAATCTCGATTCACACGAGGTTGAGAAGCAATTTCCTTCCTAGTTTTTAATTTTTTAATCCAAAGAACCCCAAAAGCTAAAACCGAAGCCACGACTTTGACAATTGCATTTTGACCTTGATTACGATTCATCTACACAAAATAATGCCACAAAAATATTTGATCACTACAAAAAGATGCAAGCTTTTCATAAGATCACATATATGACTAAAGTTACCATGACTAAAGTACATACATACATATATGAAAGTTTCTCAAGCAATCATAAGATAATTAATTGCTAAAAATCTTTATTGATTTTGTAAAAAGACAATCAAACAAGTCATGTCAGATTAATAATGGGACAAAAAGCTTTGACCTCAATAACATAATTCTGTCAAAGGGGTATTGAACCAAAAAAAAAAAAATAGACATTCTATTAAATACAACTTGTATTTGTTGCAAAGAGTTAGTTGTTGGAAACCAAACTTGAAAAAATTATTTTTAATAGAGAAAGAGATTACTTATAATATAACTTTATCGCTATTAAATACATAACTTACATGCATTTTTAAATTTTCAATGAGCAAATTTTTTTATAAAACTGACACGTTATCTAATTTAATAAAACTTTTCTATTTTTATTAAACCTTATTATGGATCGAATTATCTGTCTAGGTCCGAAAGCCTGCTCGAAAGGTGAAAAGATTTAGACAAAAATATAGACTCAAAAAATAATACTCATTTTTTAAATCGCCCGAGCCTCAACCAACCCAAATCACATGCATGTACTTTCTTTTTCTCCCTCTATGCCAGAAGAATTTAGCCAACAAAAACCCCCAATCATAGAACTGCATTGCTGACAACAACTTATGGTTTTTACTACAACTACAATCTTTTCTAATTTTTTTATGTTTTATATATTAATATGCATGTTCCTCATCATGCAATGTTTTTACTCTCAGCTACTTATTATTTGGATCATGGTATAAAAAATACTATCTTGAAAAAGAAAAAAATATAATTAATCTGAAACTAAAAGCAGAGTTGGTTGCCTACAATTGGCGTCTGCTATTATATCTAAGCAAATAAATTAAAAACTAATTTTGGTTTTAAATTAAAAGAGGAAAGCAATATAACACCAACAGAAGCATGACAGGTCTAGACTGCAAATGTTTATATACTAGTATTTTTACTAATATATTAAAATCCTCATGGCCAAATAAAAGAGAGCATGTGTGACATGTCCACCAGTCATTTTTGGATGCTTACAAACTTTGTGTTTGCAACTAAATACTCAAGGCATACTAAAGTTATATGTATAACACTTATGAAAAGATTTCCAGTAAGAGTACCAGTTAGGATTGTGATATTATAAACATCAATTTACCTATAGACTGATGCTAATGGGTCATAGAATAGATGTCAATAATAAAGAAGAATCAGAAGCATGGAAGCGCTAATCCTTAGTGTTACTTTTGGACAATTTATTAACCAACTTGTTCACCATATCCTAGCAATGTGGGCCAAAATAGGCTTGCTTAGTGATTCTATCAGTTTTAATACCATCATGCATCAACTAAGCATAGTTGTCTAAAACAAGCCATCTCAATAACCCACCTACAAAGCCACTGCCTCCTACTAAAAGGAAGGAAAAAGCTTTTACTTCATAGAACTTATGCTTGTTCTATTGTTAACAAAACATAAGTGCCTTTATACATTTATGCTTAAACTCAATCGAGTATGGGAATTGCAGAGGTCTCTTGCAACAACCCATTTTTTAGTGAAATCGAAACAGTGGTCTCAAGACCACAAATTCGAGTCAAACATAAAATTTATTTTTTTTATTACATGGTCTGTAATATGTTAGAAATTTCATGTGAAAATCCCGTTAAGAAAATTTTATCGATTAAGTGCTTAATTACGAGAAGGACTAAATTGCATAAAATGTAAAAGTTGAATTCTAGTAGCTACAAGGATTAAATAGCTATGGAATTCAAAACTAGAGGTCCTTATATAGTAATTAGACCATCAAAGAAAAGTATGTAGATATTTTGATGACTCATCCATGGAAATTTAGAAAAAGGGCAAGGACTAAATTGGAATTTGAAATAATTTAATTAATTAAAAAGATGATAAAAGATATCATCTTATTTTGCTCATCTTCTTCCCAAAAAACACGTGGAAACCCTAGGAGAGAGAGAAGAAACTTTCATGGATTAATTGGGTAAGTTTCCTTGTCCTGTTTTAAGTAATTTTGCTATTTTTGAAACCGGGATAGCCTAATCTATCTATTTGGAGGATCAATTTGAAAAGTTATCAAGGTATAGAAATTAGGTCGTGGATGAATATGCTGAAAATTTAAAATTTATGGTAGAAAATGAAAGGTTGTTGATAGATAAACAACTTTTACAAAGTGATTTTTGATGAAAACATGATTTAGGGACTAAAATGTAAAGTTGTAAAAATTGATGAAAAATTCTAAAATTTATATAAAATATGTGCTGTAAATTCTATATTGAAATTTTGGTTAGGCTTGGATTAGGGAGTAAATTACATAAATTTCATTTTCTGAGCCTAGGGACGAAATTAGAATTTATGGAAAAGTTAGGAGTAAAATGGTAATTTTACCTAGGAAGTAAACTGAGTCCAAATAAATATGAAATGTGTGAAATTGATAATTAAAGTTATTTATATAGATCCAGACAACAAAAATTTGAGGTTAGATCGAGGAAAAGAAAAAGTTTTGAATTAGTAGATTTTATACGCGAACCAATGTCGAGGTAAGTTAGTGTAACTTAATTGAGCATGTAAATATGTTAACTTGAATGTTATGATTGTATGCAATATGATTTATATTTATGTGAATGTTATAAATGTGTGAAATTATTACATGTTCGGAAATGTTGGAAAAAGGGTAAAGTCTCATTTGAATAATGAATTTCGATAGATAAATGTGATTGCCTTATAAAATGAGGTCTTGCATTTTTTGTTGAGGGGATTTAGCTCAGACAAGCAATCCTATTAGCCTCATTAGAGAAAGGATTTAGCCCGAACGGGTAATCCTGATATAACCCATCTCGAGCACATGTTACAATTAGGGTTTAGCATGGACTGGTAATCCTAATTGAGCTCTTCCGAGCATACGTTACATAAAGGATTTAGCCTGGACTGGTAATCCTGTAATACGATATGTGGCTAAAGATTATATTTTTTGATTAAGTGCCCTAATGGGTACTCTTGAATAAGAATTGATGGGTTATTGAATTGTACACCTTGAGTGTACTACTTGAGCATCCATTGGAATTTCAATGATTCAACGGACAAAACTCTTGGCATGATAAGAGAATTATGGGATGAAATGAATAATGTCTTGAAGAAATTTGTATGATGAGCTCATCCATGATTGCTTGATGTTTATGAAAATTTTGTGACTAACATATTTGATTGAATGCATGTGATTAGGCAATTTTGCCAAGTTAATAGAAAACATGATATTGTATTCTTAGATTTAATAAACGGGATTGGTAAGTTTAGTTTCTGTTATACGAACTCTGTTATACGAACTTACTAAGCATGTAATGCTCACTTCGTTTTATTTTTCCCCTGTTTTATAGTGCTCAAAAGCTCGTGAAGGTTGGAGATCATTGGAGCATCATCACACTATCCACTAGCTTATTTTGGGTATATATAGTAAAATCACTTTGGTATACTGGAATGTATAGGCTAACTTGGCCATAGATGGCTTAAATATGTGGTTTGTAATCTAGCCATTGGAATGGCTAGAAATGGTTGTTTTTTATATACTTGTAATGTCATACTATGGTAGCTATATACATGTTAAATGATTGTTCAAATTATGCCTAACATATGGAATATACCAATGTAAGATTATAAACATGTATGCATGTAATGATATGCCATGTTGAATGACAAAGTTTGCTTAATTTGAATGCTTGAAATATTTGGTATTGGGATGTG
The DNA here is from genome assembly GCA_025698475.1 of Gossypium anomalum. Lineage (NCBI taxonomy): Eukaryota > Viridiplantae > Streptophyta > Magnoliopsida > Malvales > Malvaceae > Gossypium > Gossypium anomalum. Next base: position 52,019,339 of record CM046968.1, on the reverse strand, counting down.
AGTTTAAATGCAGGTCATTGGTGTGATTTTGGGTGAGAAATGAAGCTAGGAATGGCTTTATTTTGTCCACACAGGCGTGTGTCTAGACCATATATGACACACGACCTAGTACATGGGCGTGTGTCTCAGCCATGTGTGCTACATGACCTAGAACACGAGCGTATGTCTTGGCCGTGTGAAACCTACACCTAATTGTGAAGAAAATTAATTAACCACACGGCCTAGCACATGGGCGTGTGGCATCGCCGTGCACACAAGTCAGAGAGTTACACGGGGTCGAACACGGCCTACAGCACGGGAGTGTCCCAGGGTCACACGGGTGTGTCCTTTGTACCACACAAGCGTATGAGCCCTGTAACTTAGAAAATTTTTGAAATATCGTGAAAAATTCTTAAAGTTTCCGATTAAGTCCCGATTTGATTTTAATGTTCATATTGGGCCTCTAGGGTCCATTTAAGGGATGATATGAATAATCTCAGTTAATGAATAGTAATTTATGTGAATTATCTGAAAAATGTTCTGAAAATTTTTGTAATGCTTTGAAACCCTGTTCCGGCGACTGAAACGGGTTAAAAGGTGTTACATCTCTTCACTTTTTTTTACCACAAACAAGTATCAATCTATATAACCTAGATTTTATACACTCCATAACCGTACTTATACCTCTAGTGTCACAGCTCTAACAAATACAACTACAACAACCATCCAATTCTTTTAATCTTTACTGACAAACTATAAATTCATTAGGAAGATAATTTCTCTCTTGATGGTTACATGTACCTACTTATTTTACCACCCACCTGTGCAATCATGGCTTCAGCTTCTTGTAAAAAGTAATTACTGCTCTTTTATAGAGATATTAGTTATAGTGAAACAACAAATCAAAGAAAGGGTAACGATAATTTCACTTCAAAAAATCAACGAAAAAAATAAATCATACTAGAAAGGGTAATAGAAGAACAAACATAAATTCAAGACTTGGCGAAAAGTGATGCAAAACCTAGAAACATAAATGTAAAATCCAAACAGACTCTTCAACAAAAAAAAGGAAGAAAAAGATTTAAAAGAAATTGAATGAAATAAAGGCAGATTAAATAAAGCATAAAAAAGTTACCTTGATTGAGATTCAGGAAGGGAAGTGGATAAAGAAGGAGAAGGAAGATGAAGAATGGAAGAACATATTCTTTAACAAAAAAAAAAAAGGAAAGAAGAAGATTTAAAAGGAATTGAATGAAATAAAGGCAGATTAAATAAAGCATAAAAAAGTTACCTTGATTGAGATTCAGGAAGGGAAGTGGATGAAGAAGGAGAAGGAAGATGAAGAACAGGAGAAGGAAGATGAAGAACAGAAGAAGGAGGAAAGAATTTATGGTGAGAGTGGAGGAAGATGGAAAATGTCTTACAGAAATAAAATCAGTAAGATGTTTTCCCTAAAACCCATTTCATTTACCCGTGTTTTAGAAAAGGTTTTCCCAATGTAATTTATTTTCCATCAAACAAACACCAGAAAATAAGGAAAATATTTTTTGGAAAATGTTTTACTGGCAAACAAACGAAGCCTTAGGTACAATTTACATGTTTTTCTATCTCTGAGAATCTCCATCCCAAGTATCTTTTTTGCTGCTACCAAATCCTTTATCTCAAATTCTTTATTAAGTTGGGCTTTGACCTTTCTTATCTCCCCTTTATCTTTGACTGCTATCAACATGCCATCAACATAGAGGAGTAGATATACAAAAGAACCATAGATATACAAAAGAACCATCACTATTTTTATTAAAATAAACAAAACTGTCAAAGTTGTTTCTTTTAAAATCATGAGTAGTCATAAAAGAATCAAACCTTTTATACCACTGTCTTGGTGATTGTTTCGAGCCATTAAGGGACTTTTTCAGCAAACAAACATAGTCCTCATTTTCAAAGACTGTAAAACCTTCTGATTGTTGCGTGTACGTGTCTTCTTCAATTTCTCCATGCCAGAATTTTTTTTTTTAAATCTAACTACGCAAGCTCCAAATCATACATGGCAACAATACCAAGTAACGCTCGAATTGAACTATGCTTCACAACTAGAGAAAACACATCTGTGAAGTCTACACCTGGAATCTGACTGTAACCTTTTGCAACTAGCCTTGCTTTGTATCTGGGTTCTTCAACTCCTGGAGTCCCTTCTTTCTTCTTTAACACCCATTTACAACGAACAGACTTTTTACCTTTAGGAAGCTTCACTAAATCCCATGTTTTGTTCTTATATAGGGATTTCATCTCTTCTTGCATGGAAATCATCCACTTTTCTGAATCTTCATAACTATCTACCTTAAAATAAGTAGATGGCTCTTATCTTGTATCTATATCTTCAGCCATGTTTAAAGCATAAGCAACTAGATCAACCCTGGCGTACCTTTTTGGAGGTTTAATTTCACTTTTAGGTTTGTTCTTGGTAATAGAATATTGTAGTGCCAACTATGGTGAAGAAGCAACTATGAGTTTCTGTTTTAACTTGAGATGTAGACTCTGTTGTAGATCCTGGATCAATCTGAAGCTCCACCTGCTTCACATGTGTGTTTGAACTTTGCTAGCCTTTATTGAGAGAGTCTTTAAGAGCTAAGTTAGACAACATAGCAATTTCATCCAAAATAACATCTCTACTAATTACAACTTTCCTCGTTTCAGGACACCATAACTTAAACCCTTTAACATCAGTTTGATAACCAAGAAAAATACATTTAATAGATCTAGGCTCCAATTTCCTATTACCAACATGAGCATATGCGGGACACCTAAAAATCTTCAAATCAGAATAATTAGCAAGAGTACCAGACCATACCTCTTGTGGATTCTTTTTCTCAATGGCAATGGATGGAGATTGGTTAATAAAAAAACATGATGTAGAGGTCGCTTTAGCCCAGAACGCCTTCGTTAACTGAGCATTCGACAACATGCATCGAACCTTTTCCATGACTGTTCTATTCATTCATTCTGCAACATCGTTTTGCTGTAGAGTATGGTAAACTATTAAGTGTCTCACGATCCCTTCTGATTTGCAGAATTCATTAAACTCATCAGAACATGCTTCCAAACCATTATCTATGTGAAGGTGCTTTATCTATTTTCATGTCTACTACTCGATCATAGTCTTCCAATTCTTAAACGTTGACAACACATCACTTTTCTACTTTAAGAAGAATGCCCAAACTTTTGTGGAAAAATTTTCAATGATCGTCAACATATAATAAGCTCCACCCCTCGAAGGCACCCTAGATGGTCCCCAAAGGTCAGAATGAATATAATCCAATGTTCCTTTCGTGTTATGGATTCCTTTAGTGAATCAAACTCTCTTTTTCTTTTCAAAAATGTAGTGCTCACAAAACTTTAGTTTGATAATGCATTGTCCATTAAGAAGTCCTATTTTCCTCAATTCTACCATGCCGATCTCACTCATATGCCCTAGACGTATATGCCAAAGTCTAGTAAAATCATCATCTGACAAGGAAAAACAATGGTTATATCACTAGTAATAGTTGAACCTTGCAACACATATAACTTGGCAGTCATTTTCCACCCTTTCATCACAACGAGGAAACCTTGCTAATCATCAAAACTCCACTTTCAGTTGTGTACTTGTGCCCTTTTGAACTAAGAGTACTTAACGAAATCAAGTTCTTCTTCAATTCTGGTACATGTCAAATGCCACTAAGTATTTTAATGACTCCATCGAACATTTTAATTTTGATCGTGCCAACACCTGCAATTTTACATGAATCATTATTTCCCATCAAATCAACACCTTCAAACATAGTTTCATATGTTGTAAACCAATCCTGATTAGGACTCGTATAGAACGTGCAACCGGAATTGAGGATCCACTCCTCGCTCACTTTAGAGTTGTCAGTAGAAGCAACTAGAAGTTCACCATCACTATAGCCTTCTGCTACATCATCTTCACTTAATTGTTTTGATTCTTTTCCCTTTTTATCTTATTCTACAACTTATAGCACTCAGACTTAATGTACCCTTTTTTCTTACAGAAGTTACAAGTTTTACCTCTGTATGAATATCTCGATCTACCCTTAGATTTACTTTGAGGTTTACGTTCCTGTGTCCTTTGTAACACCTTATACCCATCCGATCGTCGAGCCTGAATACAAGGACGCTACACCACCATCTCGCATCATTTTCATCCCAAATTGTCACGTTATTTCACATGCATCTTCTTCTTATTCTTTAATTAACATATCATTCACATGAATTGTAAGTCATACATTTACTTTTTATCGATAAAACATGTCAAACATTCATTAAATAAACATAAATTAAGTACTAAACTTTCATTAGGACCTCTTAGCAAAATTTTCCAAAATTGTTACATAGGTATCGATACTGAAAATGAGGTATCAATAATTCTCTCAAATGGTATCGATACCGCTTGGAAAATTAATACTAAACTAGCTTACTGTTTCACATTTTAAAAACTCAACTATTAGAAAATATCGGTACTACTGAACAGGTATCGACAATTTCACCTCGAGTATTGATACTCGTGATAAAATATCGATACCAAGTAGCAAAACTGACTTCCTTCACTTTGAAAATTTCAGAGGTATCGTTTTTAAAACCTGAATATTGATACCTCTATTCTAGACCTTAAAAACACAACATATATCAGCACATAAATCATACCAAAATAGTTCTAAACGTCATGCATCAATTACCTCATAAAATAAACACCAAAATTTCCCAAATAACAACCCCAAACATCATATTTTAAGTCCACAAATCATGAAGCTTCATAGGCATGAAATCAACTAAAAATCATAGCAAAATAGACATAAAATCTACCACATTACCTTTTATTCCCCAAAACACAAATAATTAAAAGAATACCTACTAATAGCAACTAAAGCTCTGGCTTGGATCACCTCTCGAGACCACACTGCTCACACCGCCACTACTTATCTACAATTATTAAAAAAAGGAGTTGGTGAGCTTAACAAGCTCAGTGAATGCTCAAAACAACCACTACGCAAGCAAGTCATTATGCATTGACTAAGCAGACATGTTACACATCCATAACATATTTAACTCTAATATCATATTTCACACGTTTAATCATCTTCCATTTATACTATTACACATTTATCACATTAGTCGCATGATTATTTTAGCATATATCACAGCACATATAAATCACATCTAATCACATTCAGTCACATTTTATGATAGTTTGGCTCTTGAGGTTATGAAACATCATATGGACTCTATCACTACACATTGGATACATGGATCTCCAACACACCAAAATGACTCATAGAGTCGAACATGTCCCATAAGTGAAGCATATAGTTAACAGTCTCCAACACACCAAACATACATATCTCAGTGTATGGAGCTTAACTCACATTCCCTTATCTCTTTAAAAACTGTCCCTGGGCTTCAACGCCCCAAAATCACATCATAAAGGTGAGTATTCACAATCCTATGACATACCAACAATATCCAACGGTCTCATAATATCACAAGGACAAATTATCCACATTATTATCACATATTTACATACCAATTTTTCACACAAATTAAGTGCATATTCACATCATTAGCACATTATAATCATTGTCACATGGTATGAAAACATACCCACATACTTACTATTACATGGTATGAATAACATACCCACATATTTTTTTTCACAACAGTCATCACAAACTTATGGCATATGTCATAGCACCTCATATATGTTCATATTTCATAATTGCACAAGCACACATATATCAAATTTTATGTAACAGCCCGATTTTGGGCTTAGTTGGAACAGTGGTTTTGGAAACACTATTTCAGTGCTGGAGAAATTATTTTTAATGATATTTTATGTGTTATAGCATGATTATATGAGTGCATGAAAGTTTTGGTGAAATAATTTTAGCGATTTCATGCTTAATTGTGAAAAAGGACTAAATCGCGTAAAGGGTAAAAGTTTTGTTTTACTAGCTAAAGGTGTCAAATAGCTATGGAACATTAAATTATGGTCTTGATTGAGTAAATAGACCATATACATGTTAGTGTCTGATGAAGGAGAAAAAAAGAGAGTTGAAAAGTTAAAGTTGGTGTGCATTAGGTGACTAATAAGTAATAAAATAAAACAAAAAGAAAAAGTTGTTGTCATCTTTTCATCTTCCTTCTTCCCCACCGAAAATACCAGCAAAGAGGGGGTTTTGAAAGCTCAAAAATTTCAGCAACTTATATCCCTTACAAGTGATTTAGATGCCTATTTTTTATAATTTTTGTACTTTTGGAACCCTTGTAGCATGAACTAGCTAATGAGGGGACTATTTTGTAAAATGGTTGATAGTCTAGGGATTTGTAATGAAAGGATTTATGTTTTTTACTAAATTTTTATGGAAGAAAATGAGTCTTGGTTGTGTAATAAACAACTTTTGTGAAAGGATTTTCATGGAAAACACCTAAAAGGGTCATTTTGTAAAAGTTATAAAATAGGTTATAATTGCGTGAAATAGTGGAAATTTGGGGTTGTCATAACAGTAATAACTGGTCAGTTAGGCTTGGATAATAAGGAAATTCGATAAAAATCAATTTCTTGGCCTAAGGGTAAAATGGTCATTTTGTGAAAATCTAGGGGCAAAATGGTTATTTTGCAAAAAATGTGAATTTTGATTGTCCAAATTTATTTAGTGATTAAATGAGTGAATTTCAACATGTTAGATCAAGAAAATCGAGATTTGGGCTTAAATCAAGAAAGCGCGTGGTTAAAGACAAAAAGAGAATAATTAGCCGAAATTGCATTTGAGGTAAGTCTGTGTGATTAAATGAGCATGATATTTATGCCATTGTTATTATACTTGAAAATCTATCTTGCCATGATTGTATTAAAGTTTAGGTTGATGATATTGTCTATGAGAAAGTGATGTCAAATGTAAATAACATTTATGTGTTGATTGAATGCTTGGAGATTTGATGGAATATGATATTCCATTGAAACGAGTAAGTTGTATGTAAATAATAAAACTACATTGTTAGTATATGTGTTTAAATTGACATAGCATGAATTACTTGGTTGTGGAAATGATTATGTTTGATGAATATTGAGATAGTAGAATTCTCGTTTGAACCTTAAGAAACAATTCGAATATTCATGCCATGACATTCGGGTTATTTGTGTGCCATTGTATGACATGTCTGGGACATACATTGGCCACATTATGAGAGCCAGTGTAAGACCATGTCTGGGACATGGCATCAGCATTGAGACAAGAGCTAGTGTAAGACATGTCCGGGACATGCATCGGCCTCGAGATGTAAGCTAGTGTAAGACATGTCTGGGACATGCATCGGCTACGAGATGTGTCAGTGTAAGACCATGTCTGGGACATGGCATCGACTTGATGGATGAGCCAGTGTAAGACCATGTATGGGACATGGCATCGGCATTATACCCTATGTTTGAGGCTTAGTGAATATCCGATAGCTTTCCGAATGGTTCAACAGTGAGAGTTACAATTTAAGCTAAATGAGAAAGGTTATGACCATATTGTGAGTGGTACAGATACTTACATGAAATTGATGAGATGTGAATTCAATTCATGTTATATGATTAGTAAGGAATGAATATGAGCATGTTGAGTAACATAGGTATGTATGCCAAGCTCATGAGAAATGATTCCAGTTTATGATGCACATTTAGTGAAGATGTAAATAGGTAATTCATGCTTATAAGAATGATTTTGTGATGACCTTGTGATTATAGGTCTATACTTATGATGTACGAATATATAACCTTACCAATGTGGTGAATATGAATTAATATGGTGTGATAAACTTAGTATCGTTAATTTACACTAAAACAGTTTTGGACAGCAGCCATAATCCGACTTTGAAAATCCACCAAAAATTGTGGAAATTAAGTTATAGGCTGAATAAAATATTAAATTAAAGCCTAATGAGTATAGTTTCACATAGAAGAAACAGTTAAGCAAAAGAGTTTCATATTATGAAATATTTAAATTGTTGTGAGACAGAGTCAGAATGACTTCGAAATCCCCTATTCTGATTTGAGAAAATCATTGAAAATTGTAAAAAAAAAAATTTATGGGTTATAGTTTATATGCTTAGAATTATTAATGAGTCTATTTTCAAGAGAAATAGACAACAACATCATCTGAGTCCCGTATTATGAGATAATAATTTTTTAGTGAAGAGGGGTCAGAATTGTCAGACAGTAAAAAATGGGTAAATTTAAGGAATAAACTGTACTAATTGGCTAAACCAAAAATTCTAAAAATTTTATGGTAAGAATATATATGAGTCTAGTTTCAAGGAAAATTAGCAAAACTTAATTTGGAGTTCCGTAGCTCCAAATATAAATAAATTAGTGACTATGACATGAGAAAACAGCTTGACTGGAACATGAGTAAAAATGCAAATAGGGTTGTATTACCATGAGAAGCAAGTTGATAAATTGCTTATTATTTTCATACGGTCTTACTAAGCTATAAAGCTTACTCCCTTCCTTTCCTTTCCTTTAGTGTTTTCAGGTTAGCTCGGGGTTGTAGATAGTAGGAGGCAGCATCACACTATCAAGTCGCTACCTCTGGAATAATGAAGAATATATTAGAAATTTCAAGTGAGTGGCATGAGAGGGATCTAGTTGATTGACATGTATTATTTTGCTTTGGCCAAATGTGTTGGCTTATATTGAGTTATATCTATATGGCTATGAGATGTGGCTCATATTGATTATGGCTTGTAAGCCTAGCTATTCATGTTATGTCTAATGTTTATAATGTGATTATGTTTGTTTGCCATGCATGGTTAGTAATATAACATGTGTGTTGGATGTATGCTCTATGACCAATTGAGGTGGTCATATAATTGCACATTATAAATAAAACGTGATAATGATTGAACATGAGTACTTGATGGATAAGTTGGTAACCATAGTATAATGGTAAAAGTGGTCATCAAAATGACAAGTCTAATGAATGTGAAATAAGGAATTTAGACTTGGTATTGCATGAGTAGATGCATTACTTGTAAGAGGACATGTTAATGTTAAAAATATGTCTTAATAAAGAGTGTTTAATCACTAAAATGATGCCATGATTTGCGATTTTGATGTGCATAAGGCTATAAAAGATTATGGGTAACATGGAAAATAGCCTACATGTTGGCCACACGGGCTGAGACATGGCCGTGTGTCTCAACCGTGTGAGGAACACGGCCTGGAGACACGAGCATGTGGCTCGGCTGTGTGGTTCGATGTGCGTGCTGACGTCATAAACAGAGAGTTACACGGCCTGAGGACATAGGCGTGCCAAAGGCACACTGGCGTGTCCCTATGTCCACACGGGCATGTGACCCTGTTTCATGGGAAAATTTTCTAAGTTTTCCTGAAACTTTTCAAAGTTCTCAATTTAGTCCCGAATCAATTTTGATGAATGTTTTGGGCTTCGTAGACCCAAATAAGGGACGACATGCATGTGTTTGAACGGTTTTGAATTAAAAGAGATCTTATGGCCTGGTTTTTGCATGAATGTGTATGTTTAAGACCGGTAATGCCTCGTACCCTATTCCGGTATCAGACATGGGTAAGGAGTGTTACATTTTATCACAGGTGTGAGAAAACTTACTCTCAGAATTCGGAGTAGGGGTTTAGGCTTGTAACACTCCTAACCCATATTCGTCGCTGGAATAGGCCCTAAAAACACATTAGAAACAAATCGGGACTAAATCAAAAACATTTAGAATTTTTGGGTAAAAGACGAAATTTTTCAAAATTGCAAGGGTCACACAGCCGTGTGGCTAGGCCGTGTAGGCATTCGAAGTAGGGACACACGGCCATGTCCTAGCCCGTGTTCGAGCCTGTGTAACTCTCTGATTTGGGTCACACGACCAAGCCACACGCTCGTGTGTCAGGCCGTGTAACTCTCAAAATGCAACCTTTAAAAACCTACAGGGAATACATGACCGTGTCACCTAGCTGTGTGTCACACACGGTTGAGACACACGCCTGATGAAAAATAAGTCATTTCTAATGCGATCCTAGCTCGGAAAGCTATGGCCAATTCCATTAAGTTGCCACAAGGTCCCATTACTCGATCTCGTGCTAAGAAGTTTCGAGACGCTATTGCAAATTACATTGATCGAGATTGGGAGAGGAGGTGGTCGGACTCATCAAGCAAAAATGGAGCTCAACACCATGCATTCCGTACAGCTTTTTGCAAGCTGAATTTTAGCTAAATAATTGTTGGACTGAAATTTTAATATGTTTAGTTTAATTAATTCAGTTGTTTTAATTTTCTTTAGTTGCTTAAATACTTAGTTTAATTAATTAAGTTGTTTTGAATTTTCTTTAATTACTTAAATAATTTCGGCATTTAATATGTTTTAGCCTAATTAATTCGCTATAGTCATTTAATTTGCTTAATTGTGCTTATAGGTGAATTAATCATTTGAACCAGCTGTTACATGGATCGGCATTAAAGAAAGAAATAACTTCAGTTGTTATGAAGATAAATTGAAGATTAGCAGCTGAGTTTAATGGACAAGGAGTTACAAGGAGTTATTTATTCAAGCCAATTAGCTTCCAGACATTTTTCTCAAGGAGGTTGTTCATCTACACCTTTGAATGGTGTTCATTCGGCTGCCTAAAGGGAATTAAATGGGCTATTATGATTTTTAGCTGTTCAAGCATTGAACTCAATTTATTCAACCCATTAGAGCTCATTATTAGCTGATTTGGAGCATTAAACAAGCTTTCCATTACCGTTACATAAGTTAGAGTTCATTAAAGGTCATTTAGTTTTAATTGGCTTAATTAAGTTTATCAATAGCTCAATTAAGTTAAATGTGTGTGTCTATTCGGTTGGGCTTGTCTCATGCCTATAAATACTTGTTTCTAGATTGTTTTAGGGGACTTTTGCAAAAATTTTATGAAATATTTGAAACTTGTGAGTATTCCAAATCCCCTTGTTCTCTTTGGGACTGATCTAACTTATCAAGCTAGGCTTGTGGTGTCTTTTCTTTCCTTTGATATCCGAACTTATCACTTCAAGTGTGGCACTCATTATACTTTTGGTTCCTATCTTGTTAGATAGTAGGTCAAGGTTTTTGCTTGTTGCTTTCTAAACCAAATTACCTTCTAAGTGCCGTATAAGTTTTGGGTCAACAATCCCTTTTATTGTTGGTTCACTCTTGGCCTTAGCCAAATCTAACCATCCATTTTTCCTAAACTCTCTTGCATCCTTTTTGTCTGAACCTATTCTTCACTTTTCCAGCCTATTTCGCTATAAGCTAAACAACTTACTCAATTTCTCGATCGGGCAACTATTACGACTTGAATCATTACCGAACTGAGTTCGTATCAATTTCCAAGCCATTTTTCTTACTCATTCATGCACATACCTATAACCAAATTACCACATGTAATCAAGCATCCCAAAGTACACCAAACCATACAACAACAAGCTATCCAAATAGGTACATATTCATACAACCAATATACCCAAAAGCGACCTCAATCACAACAATTAAGCGTGTACAACTAAATGCTTAGTTTAGCCAAAACTTATCATTTTGTACACATATCAAATCCATACTCATATGTACCTAATTTACCATTTAACATTTAGCATCATAAGCCATAAATACCAACTAATTTTTAATAACAAAATGACCGTGTTCAACTTCCATCATCTAAGCATCATAAAGACTATAAAGTCATCCATCAAAGGGCCACATACATATATCTACATATCAACTATTTCAATCATTCGAAATACCAAATTTACAAGCCAAAACATAATGGCTAAAACATCAACCAAAAACACCTATACATGTGCATATTTATTAAATTATCAATTAACTTGGTTTCATGCCAAACATAACATAATTGATACATAATAACCATACAATTTTGGTCATTTAAAGATACAAATCTAACTATATCCAGATGGTTCCAACAATCAACATGTATACAAACCATATTTCAATCATGCACATCTATTCAAAATCTTTCCAAACCATACCATATCTTGATCGTGTTGAGGTCAATTCATCATATATCACTTTGGCCATTCAAATAGGCTTCAACACATTATACAATTAACACATATCAACAAGGCACCAAATGTACCAAGGCTACATCCCCCAATGACATATACATGCCAAACTCATCAACTAACATTCAACCAATCATCGACTATAAGTCCACCTATACATTTCATTATAACCTTAACCAAGACATCAAAATTTATCAATGTAACCGTTGAATAGTGTAATGGATCTCTGACTAGCTTCCAACCCGATCGAGCTTCCGATAATCTAAAAAGGAAGAAAAAACAACTACGTAAGCAATGAATGCTTAGTAAGCTCGTATAAACTTTAGTCTTATCAATCCATTTGAAATATGAAATTTATACATATCAAGAATAATCCTATATCGATACCGCAAGATTCAGGAAACCATATTCAACAACTCACAAAGTGAATAAATCCACAGCATCACATATACATATCATCCCTAGCATAGTAAGATTTTAAATAACTTTAAAACCTTTCAAATTTTCTTATTTTCATTTGCATTTCATTACTTTCCATTACATTTACTTTCTTTAACTTAAATAACAACATCAATTAAACACATCATTCCCTTTTTCATCATTTTGCATTTCAAGTATGAACTTACTATTTCATTACCATTCCACACCTATTTTGTATGCTTAACATACAAGGCATAAGCATATCATTCAACCATAGCCACAAGCTAGTGCATTTAAACATAGCTCTTTTTGAATTAATCACATGATAAACCATTTCATAAGAAATTGCATAATTTAAACCTTGCCACTCTTTCATGAACACAAGCATATTTCCATTTGAGCACTTACCATTTCAATGCAACTTATAAGTAAACATAATACCATTCAACCAATAGCTTGGCACATGTCTAAGCATCAAACAATAACACATGTTAGCATACTTGAACATATTCCATATAAATTCAACATTGATAACCATTTATTCTCAACATGTAACACTTGAGTTTATTACTCATCTCAACTTACATAATTTCCATGTATCATCATATCAAAGATGTTCATATATGTACATGTCATAATACATATCATTCTCTTACCATTTCTTATTTGAATAATGCTCGTTGAACCGTTTAGAATACTGTTGGATACCGAGGATAGCTCACACATAGTATGCTAACTCATATAACTATAATCCTTCAATTTTGTACATGTATGCTCACACGAGCTGTGAATCAAAATGCTCACACAAGATGTGAAAATGGGCATGCTCACACTAGCTGTGGGTCAGAACTTAGCTACACATTGCTGCTCACATGAGCTGTGGAGTATCCGCATCACATGTCAAACCTTAGCCATCGGTAGGACGTTCAAGAGCAGCACCCAAATCTTATAAACCCTAATGACATGTCATTTGTATCCTACAAATTCCTAATATTCAAAAAGGGCACGGTAGTCTTCGTATGTCGTTGGATTTATGTCATTTCATAACACGGTAAATTGCATACTAACATATATATTGATTTAATCACAATATAATCACAAATTAACATTTAATTTAATCAAAATTATACAGAATACATGTAACACCCCTAACCAAAAATCATTGTTGGAACAGGGTTACGGAGCATTACCAAAATTTATAGATTAAATAAACAGATCTACACCCTACAGTATTCATGTCTGAAATCAATCATAAAGTCCCTTATATGAACCTTCGAGGTCCAAAACATGCATTACAAATGAGTCGGGACTAAATCGGGTACTCAAAAAAATTTTCACAAAATCTCAAAATTTTTCCTAGATGTAGGGGTCACACGCCCATGTGGTCAGGTCGTGTGGCTCACATGGCCAGGGACACGTCTGTGTCTCAGACCGTGTAACTCTCTGACTTGGGTCGCACGGCCAATCTACTCGCCCATGTGCTAGGTCGTGTATGGGTGCAGGGGTTACACGGCCAATCCTCACACCCGTGTGCTAGGTCGTGTAATCAATTCTGAGTATTCTGTTTTGACACTTTAAAGATGCAGGGGACACACGGCCAGATCACATGCCCATGTGCTAGGTCGTGTGTCACACACGGCTAAGACACACGCTCGTGTCTCTGCTCGTGTGGATAAAAATAAGCTATTTTTCAAGCCACATTTCTCACCCAATTGGTCTTCCTCTTACACCAATACTTAAACATATTTACAAGCCATTTTAAAACAATAAATTCAAGTCAAAACCAAGTCTCATGCATGATATATCATCACATACAACTAATGTGCTCTTAAAAACCTCAAATGACACTTTACCATCATGTAATTAAATATACAAACTTACTTAACTTATCGAATTCACTTATATGCATATTTTATCAAATATGTTAGAATAAGTTTTCAATATGCCAACATAATTTCTATCAATCAATCATTTAAACACATACCAAACATGTTATAGCCTCATTTATACATATCAAAACATGTTCATCACAAGCCATTCTAATAGCTAGTTATAACCCAAACATTTGCGTGCCAATATTGGCTAATTAACCTATACATGCCATTATAACCATAATTAATTTACCGTATATACCAAAATGGGCCGATGGATAGTGTGAATGATCTCCACTGATGCTTTCAATCCAACGAACTTCTGAATTACTATAGAACAAGGGAAAATAAAATAGAGTAAGCATGAAATGCTTAGTAGTGCGTATAACATGGTAAATAACTTACCATATATTTATGTTCCAAATAAACATGCAAGGCACTATCAACCAATTTTATCACATGCCCTAAACACATATCCTCATCATGTTAGCCAAGTAATCACATATAATAGTCCTTAATCATGGATGAAAATAGTCATCAAGCATGATCCACATTCATGTAACAACCAATTCATGCATCGTGATATCAGGTAATGTCATTTCCATATACCTCATGTACATACGGGTAATAGTTCGTTTCTAAGTCATACTATCTCATATAAACATCAAGAATCATGTATGGGCTCAATAACAACCAAATTCCTATATACATACTTTCCACATCATGAATTCAAATAATATATATAATTCATACCCATGTATTTCAAGTACATTTTCATAATATTTTGTCTCAAGTTCATATTATTCCATGTCAGGATTTTGCTCATTAAATCAATTAAAATATCAATAGAAACTTGAGAAAATACACTTGAAGTGTACAAATCTATAATCTTAGACGAACATATTCATCAAACAAGTTCCATGTTCATATATCACCATCTCATACTTCCATATATCATGTATCATCATTTTCATGTATTCTAGGTAGATACATTTAATAATTCATTTCGTGTTCATATTTTCTCATGTCAGGATTTTGTCTGTTGAATTTATTTGAAATCTCGATGGATACATATGTAGTACACTCAAAGTGTACAAATCAAAAGCCATCAATTCATATTCAGGGGTACCCATAAGGGCACATAATCAGGAAGCACACTCTCGAGCCATAGATCAGAATGCTCATGTGAGCCATGTAATAGGAAGCTTATCCAGGCTATACCAGGAAACTCATAAGAGTCTATAACAGGAAGTTTACAAAGAACTTTTAATCAGGAAACTCATAAAAAGCCTATTAGGAAGTTTACAAAGAGCCATGTAATAGAAGCTCCAGATAGCATAAGAGGAAGTTCAAGCGAGCCATGTCAGGAAGCTCATAAGAGCTTATATCAGGACGCTCACGAAGAGTTACGTTTGTGTCTCAATAAATGTTGGATCATATGTAACAGCCTGATTTTAGGGCTAGTCGGAATAGTGGTTTCGAGACCACGAATTCGACGCAGTAAAATCCTTATCTACTATTTTTGGTACCAAGGTAAGTTCATATGTAAATAATGCATCATTATTTACGCTTTAATTTCTTTAATATTGTATGAATTGTAATTTACTCTTTGAACATAATTGACAAAGTTCAACAAGAGAGAAAATCTCGATTGAACCTTAAGAATAGTTAGGATACAAATGTCGTGACATTAGAGTTAGTTGAGATTACGTGTAAGACCATATCTGGGATATGGCATCGATATGAGACTTCGTGTAAGACCATAGCTGGGCTATTGGCATCGATATGAGATCCCATGTAAGACCATATCTAGGATATGGCATTGGTATGGTACTATGTGTGTGAGATTTCTCGAGTATCCTTTAGTATTCCGAGTGGTTCAATGGGTAACTTAACGGTCATGTTAAAGTTATGAAAGATTATGGTATGTTGTGGGAGACAATGGTATGTTGCAAGTTAGTACAGGAATGTACACAAAACTCATGACTAATGAGCTCGAGATGTGATGAATTCACGATAAGGTTTGATTGAGTAAGTTACGATGTTAAGGTTTTAATATCATATATGCCAAGTTCGATTATGAGATTTACAATGATACCTATGTTAATTTACTTCATGTTAAAAATATGTTAAAATGTGTTTATGATGCCTATTATTCGCATAGGAACTTACTAAGCTTTAAAGCTTACTCCCCTTTCTGTTTCCCTTGTCTTATAGTGTCGCCAAGCCAGCTCGGGGATCGAAGACTGTTGGAGATCTATTCACACTATCAACTTAACATTTTGGTACCAATGACTTTAATATTTTGAGTTATGGCATGTATAGGGACTTGGTCATCTTTTTATGTGTCATATTCAATTTGGCCAAATGTGTTGGCTTATAATGGTTGATAATTCATTTTGTAAATGGCCATTGAAATTGGCTAATGTTGGTTTAAGTATATACATATGATGATGTCTTTCATGGATGTGGATTTTTTGCATGGTTTGAGATGATAAGTATGAGATGTTGCATGTAATAGAAAATAACATGTAATTAATGTGTGTATGACTTGGTTGTGGTTGAATTGGTTGTGTATATGCTTGGATTGGTGTTACTTGTTGTTGTGTAGGTTGGTGCAAGTAAAGGTGGCAAAATGGCTTGGTAAATAGCCTTATTTTTGTCCACGTTAGCAGAAACATGGTCGTGTGTCTCAACCATGTGAAGGACACGGCCTAGGGACATGGGCGTATGCCCAGGGTGTGTGAAGTCTGCACCTATTTATGAAAAATTATAAATATTAAATCACCCACACGAGCATGTGACTTGGCCGTGTGACTTCAATTTGTTTATGACATCATAAATAGAGAGTTATACGAGTTAGGGACACGGGCGTGTGTGTGTACACGGCCTACCCATACGGGCATGTCCCAAGCCACACGGGCGTGTGACCCCTATTTTGATGAAATTTTTTTTAAGTATTGGGAAGTTTTCTAAAGTTCTCGGTTTAGTCCCGAACTACTCCTAATGCATGTTTTGGACCTCGTAGGCTCGTTTTAGGGACAATATGAATGTAAATGAAAAGTTTCAAATTTGAGTGGAAATTCATGTCCTGGTTTTGAATGTTTGTTTGAGTTTAAGTCTGGTAATGCCTTGTACCCTGGTCTGGCGTTGAATATGGGTAAGGGGTGTTACATCACAACTGATCGAATCGGGTAACAGGACACTCACAAAGAGCTGCGATAATGCACAACACATGCTGGATCACTACTGATCAGGATGCTCACAAGAACTATATAACAGGATGCTCGAGAGGGCTTATAACAGGATTGCTCATCTGAGCTATATTCTGTCCGCAACATATGCAGGACCACATTCAATACGGGAAATCATGTATCCATCAAATTTCATTATTCAAATAGAACTTATCATTTTCTAAACATTAACGGGCATGTGATTATTTCATACATTTATAACATTTATATAATTCATATAAACAAATACCACACTCAATTCAAGCATACAAATAAACACAATTTAGTTACACGAACTTACCTCAATAAATGTTCGTGTACGTAAAATCTACTAATTGGACACTTTCTCTTCTCCTCGCTCTAACTCCAAATTTAGCCTATCCGGATCTATTCGAGTAAATTTAACATCAATTTAATACAATTCATACACAATTCAATCCAATTCACATCTTAGGCAAAATTACCATTTTGCCCCTAAACTTTTAATAAATGACGATTGTCCCTAGGCTCAGAAAATGAAATTCATGTAATTTAATCATTATTTCAAGCCTATCTGAATTTTACATATAAAATTTATAGCCCATGTATTTCATAAAATTCAAAATTTTTTCTTAAATTTTACAACTTTACAATTTAGTCATAAAATCATAATTTCATCAAAATTCACTTTACAAAAGTTGTTTATCTATCAACAACATTTCATTTTCTACCATAAATTTCAAAATTTCAACATTTACATCCATGGAAAATTTTATATACTTTGATATCTTTACAAATTAATCCCCAAAATAGATAGAATAAGCTATTTCGATCTCGAAAATATAAAAATTACTAAAAACGGGACAAGATTACTTACCCAATTAAGCCAAGAAAGTTTGCTCTCTCTTTCCTAGGGTTTCCATGTATTTTGGGGGAAGAAGCTGATAAAATTGATGATATTTTCATTTTTTTTTATCATTTATCATCTTTTATTATTTCACTTTCCAATTTCATCTTTTTCTTTATTTTATTTTCCACGGATGAATCATCATCCTTAACAACTAAGCATTTTTAATGGTCTATTTACCATTTAAGGACCTCAAATTTTGAATTCCATAGCTATTTAATCCTTTTACCTATTAGAACTCAACTTTTACAATTTGTGCAATTTGGTCCTTTATCAAATTAAACATGTAATCAATAAAATTTCTTTATGAAATTTTCATACGACATTATTATCATACTGTAAATCATAAAATAATATTAAAATAAATTTTCTTTCTAGAATCAGATTTGTGGTCCCAAAACCACTGTTTTGATATTACCAAAAACGGGCTGTTACAATACAGTTCATACGAACTTACTTGGCTAAATTGTAAAAATACCAAAGTTTAGGGGCATTTTGGTAATTCTCTATTTTCCTCAATTTTTCCACCTGATCTTGGTCTAAATTAATAATTTCATTCAATTTATCAATTTAGACAGTAAAACAATGTATTTCATGTAATTTGGTCATTTTTGACATTTTTGACATTTTTACAAAATTACCCTTAAAGTTTTACTTTTATTCAGTTTAGTCCCTGAGTCCAAAACATGAAAATTAACCATTTTTAATGCAAATTATAACAGATAAATATCCATGGCACCCATATCAGCCCATATTTGTGTAACAGCCCCTTTTTCAGTGAAATTGGAACAGTGGTTTTGGGACCACAAATTCGACTCAAAAATAAAATTTATTTTTATTTTATTAGATGGCCCCGTATTATGATAGAAATATCGTGTGAAATTTTTGATACAAAAATTTTATCGATTAAGTGTTTAATTAAAAGGACTAAATTGCATAAAATGCAAAAGTTGAATTCTAGTAGCTATAAGGATTAAATAGCTATGGAATTCAAAACTAGAGGTCCTTATATGGTAATTATACCATTAAAGAAAAGTATGTAGATTTTTTGTGACTCATCCATAGAAATTTAGAAAAAGGGAAAGGACTAAATTGGAATTTGAAAAATAAGTAATTAATTAAAAGATGAAAAGAAAATATCATCTTATTTTCTCATCTTCTTCACCCTAAAATACATGAAAACCCTAGGAGAAAGAGAAGAAACTTTCATGGCCTAATTGGGTAAGTTCCCTTGTCCCGTTTTTAGTTATTTTGATATTTTTGAAACCAGGATAGCTTAAACTATCTATTTGGGGAATTAATTTGAAAAGTTATCAAAGTATGGAAAATGGGTCATTGATGTATATGCTGAAAATTAGAAATTTATGGTAGACAATGAAAGGTTGTTGATAGATAAACAACTTTTACAAAGTAATTTTTGATGAAAACATGATTTAGGGACTAAAATGTAAACTTGTGAAATTGAAGAAAAAATTCTGAATTTTTATGAATACATGTGCTGTAAATTTTCTAACGGGATTTTGGTTAGGCTTGGAATAGGGAGTAAATTGCACAAGTTTCATTTTTCGAACCTAGGGACGAAATTGGAATTTATGGAAAAGTTAGGGGCAAAATGGTAATTTTGCCTAGGACGTAAATTGAGTCCAAATAAATATGAAATATGTGAAATTGATGATTAAAGCTATTTATATAGATATGGACAACACAAATTCGAGGTTAGACCGAGGAAAAGAAAAGGTTTTGGATTAGTAGATTGTATACGCGAACAAGTGTCGAGGTAAGTTTGTGTAACTTAATCGAACATGTAAATATGTTTAATTGAAAGTTGTGTTTTTATGGAATGTGACTTATATTGATGTACATTATTTGAATGCTACAATGAAAAATTGAATACATGCTTGAAATGGTGAAAAAGGGTTAAGTCTCGATTGAATATTAAATTCCGATAAATATATGCGCTTTCCCGAAATGAATAAGGTCCTACATTTGTTGTGGATGGGATTTAGTTTGGACGAGTAATCCTATTGACCTTGTTATAGAAAGGATTTAGCCCGGATAGGTAATCCGGATATAATACCTCTCGAGTATACGTGATGATTAGTGTTTAGCCTGGACTGGTAATCCTAATTGAACTCTTTTGAGCATACGTTATATAAAGGATTTAGCCTGGACTGGTAATCCTGTTATACGATATGTGGCTTGAGAGTGTGTTCCTTGATTAAGTGCCCTAATGGGTACCCTGAAATAAGAAATTGACGGATTATTGAATTGTACACCTCGAGTGTACTACTTGAGCATTCATTAGAATTTCAATGATTCAACAGACATAAAACTCTTGACATGGCATGAGAATTATGAGATGAATTGATAATGTCTTGAAAGAGTATTGCATAATCAGCTCATCTATCCTTACTTGATGTATATGTAAACTTTGTGGCTAACATGTTTGATTGGGTTCATGTGTTTAGGGCATTTTGCCAAATGGATGGAAAACATGTTATTGTATGCTTAGATTTAATAAACGGGATTGGTAAGTTTAGTTTCCATTATACGAACTTACTAAGCATGTAATCCTTACTCCATTTTATTTTTCCCCTATTTTATAGTGCTCGAAAGCTCACGAAGGTTGGAGTTCATAGGAGCATCGTCACACTGTCAACTAGTTATTTTAGGTATACTTAGTAAAATAATTTTGGTATAATGACTTGTATAGGACAACTTGGCCAATAGTAGCTTGAAAATGATGTTTTGTAACCTAGCCATTGGAATGGCTAGTAATGGCTTATTTTGGTATGATTAAGTAGGTTATATGATATATTCATATATGATATGTTAAGTATATGTGATTAAATGATGTTAATGCCTAAGTTAATCCAAGGTAAGTTTATAAACACATATGCATGTAATGGTATCCCATGATGAATGATGGAATTGTTTAATTTGAATGCTTGGAATGGTTGGTATTGGATGTCTGTTTCAAGTGCAGGTCTTGGGTGAAATTTTGGGTGAGAAGTAAAGCTAGAAATGGCTTCATTTTTTCCACATGGGCAGACACATGGGCGTGTGTCTAGACCGTGTGTGACACACGGCCTTGTAATATGGGTGTGTGGTTAGGCCGTGTGTCCCCTACACCTTAATTTTGAGAAACAGAATGCTCAGAATTGAGCATACACGGCCTAGAACACGGGCGTGTGTCTTGGTCGTGTGAAACCTGCACCTAATTTCGAATTGAATTAATTAACCACAAGGCCTAGCACACGTGCGTGTGTCATGGCCGTGTGTACAAGTCAAAAAGTTACCGGGGGTCAAACACAGCCTCCAGCACGGGCGTGTCCCTTGGACCACACGGGCATGTAAGTCCTGCACCTTGGAAAATTTTTTTAATTTCATGAAAAATTCTATGAGTTCCTGATTAAGTCCCGACTCAATTCTAATACTCGTATTGGGCCTCGAGGGTCCAATTAAGGGACTTTTTGAATGATCTCAGTTAATGAATAGTAATTTATAGAAATTATTTATAAAATGTTCTAAAAGTTTCAGTAATGCTCTGAGACCCTGTTTCGACGACGGATATGGGTTAGGGGTGTTACAATTTGTATTAATTTCACATCAAATCCTTGCACTTTTACTATTTTAACAATTTAGTCCCTAATCAAAAAATTCATCAAAAATCACTTAACAAAATACTTTTAAATACCAACTAATATTTCAAATTCATCATTTATCATAAAAAATCACTAGTTTCATTGATTGCAATATTCAAAATCTTTAACAGTTTCAAAATCGATTGTACGAGCTAGCTGGACCTAGTTGCAACGATTTCAAAAACATAAAAATGATTGAAAACGGGGCTAAAACTGACTTACATGCATCATCACAAGGTACACCGAAGCTTCAAGGTCTTCTATGGAGTTTTTCTCCATTCAAAATCGGTGAAGAAGACATTAAGATGATGATAAAACATTTTGGTTTTATTTTATTTTAATATAATTATCAAATTACCATATTAACCTTAGTTAATAATTAAATAAAAATCATATTCATGTCCATTATTGTCCATTAACACCTTGAATGATCTAATTACCATTTAAGTCCCTTTTCCTTTATTCAAATAACCATTTAATCACTCAAATCAAATAGTGACCAAATTTTACATCTTTTACAATTTAGTCTTTTTTAATTAATTAACTATCGAAACGTTAAAATTTTTCAACGAAACTACAATACCACCTTAATGACACTCCGTAAATATTTATAAAAATATTTACGGCTCAGTTTACAGAAATGAGGTCTCGATACCTCATTTTTTAAAACTACTTGAGCATAGGGTTTTACCACTTGAACTTAACAAATCGCTTATATAACAAAAATCACTATATTAAAAACCTTTTTAAAACCATGTTTGACTCATAAATATTAAATAATAATATTTATAAACTTACTCGTCAGATTTGGTGGCCTCGAAACCA
Organism: Gossypium anomalum; assembly: GCA_025698475.1. Lineage (NCBI taxonomy): Eukaryota > Viridiplantae > Streptophyta > Magnoliopsida > Malvales > Malvaceae > Gossypium > Gossypium anomalum. Next base: position 51,996,389 of record CM046968.1, on the reverse strand, counting down.
CTATTTTTGACACCGCTAAAAAACGGGTTGTTACAAGGCTACCTCTAAATTTCCAATTACACAATGAATCATCTACAAGCAACTATTCTAAAAGACTCACCAAAAATAAGCTTTCATTGAATAACCGAAAGGTTAGACAAGCTTTTCTTTGCCTTTTTCTCTACCCGTTGAAGGTCTTGTTGACTCCAACATTTCAACAAGACAAACCACACAAATATACAATCAACAATCAGTCAATAACTCACCTTAATCAGTCAAAAATAATAGTCTAAGTTACATTCTCTTTTAACCGAAACATTCGACATAGAAAAATTTAAAGTCGAATATCTCGGCCTACACTTAATTTTTTTGCACGAAAAAAATTCCATTCATCTACATATTCATATACAATTAATTGCCAACCTTTAAACTACACAAAACTACCCAGTTCATGGTTTCGGCATTTTTCGACAAGTTTTGGCCATAATGACAAAAATTCATTAAAACTTGAAAAGTTCTTAACAAAACTTCAAAGTAACTTTATAAACCTTATAATCATGTTAAAACAAGTTTAAAAACACTTTGAAACCATATTTTAATCCACAATCCCGAAATCCACCATTTACAACTAACTTTTCGACTTTTATTTAAAACATGTGTTTTAATTTATAGAAATTCCGTTTAAGAGACTTGATATCATTTAAAACTATTAGAAAGACGAATGATTACCTTCGATGGAAGAAAAATAAACTTTGAAGCAAATTCGAGAAAACCCACACTTAAAGAATATGATGAGATTAGTGAGGTTTTTGGGTGTTTTTTCTTGGTTCGAATGGACATTTATGGATCAAAGAATGTTGTAAATCAAGAGGGATTAGGATTTGGAAGTAAAGATCAGTTGGGAGAATGGAAGGGATGGCAAGAACAACTATGAGGAGTAAACTATCGTGAAAACAATTTGCAGAATGGGTGTTTTTAGGTTGAATTTAAAATTCTGGGTAAATTCTTCATAAAATCTCTCAGTTTTAACTCTTTTACAAATCAGTCCTATTTTTAAAATTAAAGGTATTTAAAACACATTTTCAAAAATTGACTTAATTTCCTAATACTCATTGTCAAAAACATTATTGATTACCAACCTTACGAAATTCCAAGCACATATAAACTAAATTTCCTAAAATACCCTTGAAACTTCTAGGCCCAATTTTGGGGTGTTACATCCTCTCACAATTATCATCAGTATTTTGTTCTGGTCTTCCATGAACAATGAGACCCTCTCCTTGAGAGTCAAATCCAACCACAAGATGTTTCATATTGCCATACGAGGTTAATGAAGCATAGACTTCATCAATTGTGAGAGACTCGCAACTATACAAAATTGTATCTCTAAAGGTTGAATAAGACGTGGGCAATAAACAAAGTAGAATTAACCCTAAATCTTCTTTATCCTATTGAACCTCCATGGCACTCTAGGTCTGAGAGAATTTCTTTAAACACAGGTCTGAGAGAATTTCTTTAAACACAATTAAGTGTTCGTGCACAAACGGACCTTCCTCCAAACGATGAGCATAAACACATTGCTTCTATGCAGCTTGCTAGTTAGGGTTTTCGACATGCATAGCTACTGCAACTTTGCCCATAATGCAGTGGCGGTCTTCTCCTTCATCACATCCTGTAGAATTTCATTCAACAACTATAGATGTAATTGCGTTAAAGCGTTTCGATCTTTATGCTTCTTCTCTTCCTCCGTCAATGTCGAAGGCATCTTATCTATCCCTAGCAGGGGATCCTCCAAATCCATTTGCGTAAGAACTACCTATATCTTTATCTGCCACAACACGAATTTGGTATTACGATCCAACAACGAAATATCATACTTCCATGTCTCCATTATCGTGATCGAGACAAGCAACTTGAAAAGCTCTGATACCAATTTGTAAAAATTGAACGTCGACAATGACAATACAGAATGGTTGCGAAGCAAAAAGAAAGAAAAATAAGAATACACAGATTTTACATGGAAACCCTTTCGAGAAAAAACATTAGCAGAGGAGAAGAAAATTCACTAATGTCGAATTCGAATGGTACAAGAGAAGTTTAGACTACATCTATTTATAGTTTGAGAAAACCTTATTCTAATCAATGTCAAATAGATGAAGTGTAGTAAGGTTGAAAAACCTTATTCTAATCAATATAAAATAAAAGAAGTATAGTTCTATATGGATTTTACTTTTATTTTATTTTACCACTGTATTTTATTGTAACAAGGATTCAAGTCACTCAACTGTAACAGTTGGAGAATTTTATTATGACAACTTTTATATTAAGGTATAGATTTTACAGAAGGTTTTAAAATTATAAATAATTGATTGATTTCCTTTAAATATAAACATATTTTTGTGAAATATGACATTATAAATATTATTTTAATTGTTGATGATATAATATAATATTATGAAATTATTTTTTAAAATTTTTTTAAGTTGTTTATATTATGTGAAGCAAGCAATCTTAAATCTATTTTTTTCTTTATTTACACACTATTCATTTGGTGTAAGTGAAAAATGCTTTATGGATTTATTTTGAAAATAAAATCAAATTTTAACAATTATTTTTAAATTTTTTTATTAAATTTGATCATTAATTTAGTGTAAATATCTTTTGTATTTACTTTCATATATATTTTTTTCAAATTTGTATATTGTTTTAATAGGGAGGGATTTACTTACATCGATGTAAAACTATTTCTTTTGTATCTCTTTGTATGATTAATAATTTAGCAATCCAACCATTAAATTTATCGAGATAATTGTATTTGTCATGAATGTGAATTTTTGAACTTATCTAATATATTTATCATATCAATCTAAAGTACTATATATGTTAATATTTAAACAACGATTAAAAGTTATCTATATGAAATAAATAGTTGGAATTTTTAATTTACATCAAAATTTATAAACATAATTGATATGAATGAAATATAAAATATGATCTTTGGATCTTTAAAATATTAACCATACAAAAAGATAGGAAACGGTATAAGACTATTTTAATTTTATACCTGTGTAAGTAGATCCCTTCCCTATTTTAATAGTTTTATGTTGTGGAGTATGTCTCGCATTTAAGACAAAATAGTAAGTGACATCTTAACAAGATAAAGCTCGATGTCGCAATGAGTAGCCAATTTCACGACGAGAAGAAAGCTTATGTCCTAGCGATGCGACACCTCCTTGTCATGATGACATAAATGCCATGTCATGACGCATTCCTCTAGTTTCTCGATTTTCTTCTTTTAGTTAAACTCTATTTTAGTTTCCCACTTAAACTCTGATTAACCTAGGGATATTCTAGTCATAAAAGCTACAAATTTCCACCTATAAATAGGTCTTAGTTACCGTAGGTTTAATAGATAGAAAATAACACAATTAAGCAAGAATTTCATGTTTCAATTTGAAGGGGTTTTTCTTTCAAGATTTTGGGTTTTCTTTGTTTTGACTCTCTTCATTCTGTACTTTTATCTTATTAGTGAAATCTCCTTTTTTATGGTTTTTTACCCTCTTCGGAGGAGTTTTTTTACGTAAAATTTGTTCGTTCGCATATTTCTGGGATTCTCTGCTGGTACGAAAGGTTTCAAATTGTGGTACCCTGAAACAAACAGGACAATTGTCAGTAGAGATGTTATGTTCAATGAATCTACTATGATTCATTAGGAAAAAGGGTCGCCTACATTTAAAAACATAACAAACAAGAGTGTTTCAATCAAGGTGGACTCGAAGGAAGAAACTATAGGTGATGTCGTGACAAGAGAAAGCACGACATCACAACATCACAATAAACATGGGCAATGTCCCGACGAAGAAACATGAGATATCCCAACATCACAGCAAAATTCTGATGTTCGTGATCAGAATGTTGTTTTGAATCAATTTGGGACTTTATCCAACTCATATGTACCTTCACCATCTCAACTAACAAATTATAAGTTAGCTCATGAAAGAAAAAGGCTAGAAATTCGACCATCACGAAAATATTGTAAAGGAAACCTAGTGGCATACACTCTAATTGTTGCAGAGAGCATTGATTCAACCATTATTTCATGTTATTTCGAGGTAAAACAGGCCTTCAATTTTAGCAAATGGCTTATTGATATGGAAGAATAGATGGAATCACTCCAAAAGAACAAGACTTGGCAGGTAGTTATAAAGTACCCATCAGAGAAAATAGTTAAGTGCAAATTGGTGTTCAAGAATGAAGGTTCAGGTTCGAGAAACACTAGGTATAAGGCAAGGTTGGTCGCAAAGGGCTATAGTCAAGGAGAGGGAGTTGATTTTCATGATGTTTTCTCTCCAGTCGTAAAACATACGTCTATTCGGGCGCTTTTGGCTCTTGTTGCATCAAACAATCTTGAGTTAAAACAATTAGATGTAAAGACTATTTTCCTTCATGGTGACCTTGAGAAAAACATCTATATATAGCAACCGGAAGGATTCAAAACTAAAGGTAAGGAAGATCATGCTTGCCTTCTACGAAAATCATGATATAGTCTGAAGCAGTCTCCTTGGTAGTGGTATAAAAAGTTTAACTGTAACACCCCTAACCCGTATCCGTCACCAAAATAGGGTTACGAGGCATTACCAGATAATACACATCATTCACATACATTTATACATTCATACTCAAAATCCATTCAAAACATTCACAATGTCCCTTGTAAGGCTCTACGAGACTTTAAAACATGCTTAGAAGTGGTTCGGGACTAAACCGAAAACATATGCAAAATTTGGGAAACTTAGAAAATTTTCATGCATACAGGGTCACACGCCCGTGTGAACAGTCACACGGCCACTAGACATGCTCGTGTCACAGGCCGTGTGAAAATAGGGCATACATACTGACTTGCATCACACGACCGGAGACAAGCCCGTGTGCCTTGGCCGTGGGAAATTTGGAGGGGTTACTGACTTGGGTCACACGGTCGGCCACACACCCATGTGTCAGCCCATGTGCCACACACGACCAGTAGACACGCCCGTGTGTCTAGGCCGTGTCAAACCTGTAGGGTAATACTAACTTTATTCGAAAAGATACCCCAGGGGACACATGGTCGTGTAGCATGACCGTGTGTCACACACGGCTGAGACAGACGCCTGTGTCCCTGCCCGTGTGGACAAAAATAGGTCATTTGCAAAGACAATTTTCCACCCTTTTTGCACATACCTACACAAGCTCATATCATACCATTTTAATACACTTATAGACAACCAAAACATACCAATTCGTAAACAAATCATGCCATTTCATCTTCAACCATTTCACTAATCAAATCATAATCCAAAACTTACTAAAACAATATACCATTACCGATAATTTTAATCTATATCAAACATGTATCTTTTTACCCATACACACCATAAAATTTCAGCCTCAATACCATACCAATTCAACATCTCAATTTCATACCAATACATGTTATTTCTTAAACCACATTGTTACCACATTTACATTCCAAACCTAATCACACATTTTATACCAACCATGCCAAAACATAGGAGCATATTATATCCATCAATAAAAATCATTATTAAGCCATTTCAAATGACTATATACATATCTAACAACCATACCAAAGTGACCATAGTCTATACATCATTATCATGCCAAATCTCATGGCTAAATACATATCAAGCACATATGCATTAATCACCAATATGACTTATACTCAACAAATTACCACAAAACCTATACATGCCATATAACCATCATCACAAAGCTTATAAGCACCAAACCATAGCTGGATAGTGTGATAAGATCTCTGATGACTTTCAACCCGAGCGAGACTTCGAATAACTATTAACATAGAAAAATAACACAAAGCTATAAAGCATAGTAAGCCATATACAAATAAAGCTATCATATGAACCTTTGCATATCAATTCAAATATGCTAAACATAACTAATCACACACAAGTTCACAAACCTTTCTCATTGAACACATATTCAATATCATGATCAAATTCATTATTTACTTCACTTTTCAATACTCATATGAATCTCATACGTACCTGAGTCACTTAGCTCATTCACATATTTTTTCTCAACTTGACTTTGCCCGTTGAACCATTCGAAATTGATAAGGATACTTAGAAATCTCATAAGCTAATACAATGCCATATCCCATATATGGTCTTACATATTATTACATATTGATGCCACTATCTCGGATAGGGTCTTACACGAAATCGATTAACGATGCCAATGTCCCAAACATGGTCTTACACATAATCTCAATACAATACCAATGTTCCAGATATGGTCTTACATGTAATCACATCTCGATAACTTAATATCATGACATTCGTATCTTATGCTATTCCTAGGGTTCGTACGGGACATTCGAATATCGAAACTTTATTGTTTCTTGCTCGTAATTGCTCGTTCAACATTTATAACATTTCAATGACAAGTAAACACAAATAATTCAATTTAAAGGCATTTAATTGCATATGAACTTACCTGGTATTCGGGATAAACGAATTGAATCGACTATTCGATAACCTTTGATTTTCTTCGATCTAAAACCGATTTCTTTCATTCTTGATCTATATACATTCAAAATTAACTCATTTAATCATCAAATCATTCAATTCGGTCCACAAACACATATTTGGGCATTTTTACACTTTAGCCCCTAAAGTTCCATATTTTTACAATTTAGTCCACATTTCACAATTACACCAAATTCACAAAATTTACCAAAACACATGCTTATTCGAATTCCCATAGTACCCCTAGCAGCCGATATTTCACATTTATTTCACATTTCAACCACTCAAATTGCACTTTTCATAATTAAATCCTTTTTTGATATTTTTGTCAAAAATCACTTTACAAAACATTTAAATCTATCAACAACTAATCATTTTCCATTATCAAACATCCAAAATCTCAAGCATTCATCAATAGAACTTTACAAAATCATTGACGAATTCAATAATTTAGGCAAGGGCTAGCTAGAACACAAAGCAACGATCTCAAAAACGTAAAAATCATCAAAAACCCAGCAAAAATGGACTTACAATTGAGCCTTGAAGTAACCGGATAATTCAAGCCCTAAAATGGCTTTCTTCCTCCTTCATATTCGGCCATCAAGAAGATGAATGAAACAAAATTTTGTTTTGTTTTAATAATTATAACATTTATTAACCATTTACCAATTTAACCTTAAAATTAATAAATAACTACACCAAATACCCCTCCACTATCATCCATTAACATCCACTAACCAATTAATGGTATATTTACCACTTAAGGACCTTAACTTTTAAGTTCCATAGCTATTTGACACCTTTAGCTTATAAAACACAACTTTTATGCTTTACACGATTTATTCTTTTTTACCGAATTAAACACTTAAACTGTAAAATTTCTTCACGAAATTTTCACACAACTCTAATATCATGATGTAAATATTACAATAATAATAAAATAATTTTTTTGACGTCGAATTTGTGGTTCCAAAACCACTATTTCGATTAACCCTAAAAATGGGCTGTTAGATTAACTATATGTTAAGTTTTGGTTTCGCATGAAGTATGACAGTTGTGTGTATTTACAATGTTTAGGTGATGATTGATTCATATATTTGTTACTTTATGTTGATAGCAGCTAAGGATCCATTAATAATTGAACAACTTAAAACTATGCTTAACTCTAAATTTGAGATAAAGGATCTAGGTGCAGTTAAGAAAATTTTGGGATAGAAATTTCAAGGGATAGATGTTCTAGGAAATTATTCTTGTCACAACAAAGGTACATCAAGAATATCCTTGAACGATTTGAGATGCAAGACTCAAAATCGGTAAATACTCCCTTAACTACACATTTAAAACTTTCAATTTTAAATTCCCCTCAAAGAAAAGAGAAAGAAAGGTACATGTCAAAGGTACCTTACTCAAGTGCAGTCGAAAGTCTAATGTATGCAATGGTATGTACTCATTTTGATAATTCACATGTTGTTAGTGTTGTTAGTAAATACATGGCCAAACCTGGAAAATTACACTAGCATGCAGTTCAGTGGATTTTCATATATTTACGGGGTACTTCAAATATGCGCTTAGAGTTCAGAAGAAACCAAAAGGGTTTAGTCAGTTATGTTGATTCAGATTATGCAAGAGACTTAGATTGAATGAGGTCTCTCACAGGTTATCTATTTATTTTCATAGATTGTGCCATTAGTTAGAAAGAAACACTTCAAGACATAGTGGCCTTATTGACTACTGAAGCAGAATACATGGCAAACACTGAAGCTATGAAGGAAGCAATTTGGTTAAGAGGCTTGTGTAGTGAACTGGTTAACGAGAAAGGGGCAACTGTCGTATATTCTGATAGTCAAAGTGCTATACATCTCACCAAAGATCAGATGCACCACGAAAGGACAAAGCACATAAACATTCGTTATCACTTTGTTCGAAAGGTGATCATTCAAGGAGATGTTCAAATTCACAAAATTGGCATAGAATACAATCCGGCTGACATGTTGAAAAAAGTCTTACAATTTCAAAGTTTGAGCATTGCTTAAACTTGGTAAGTATCCGAAGAAGATCCAATTAGGCCAGTGATAGGGCTTGAAAAATGAGTTAAGTGAAATATGAGTCAAGGTGGAGATTTGTAGAGTATGCGTCGCATTTCAGACAAAACAGTAAGTAATGTCCTGACGAGATAAAGCTCGACGTCGCAACGAGCAGCCGACGGCACGATGAGAAGAAAGCCTTCATCCGACAACGCGACACCTCCTCGTCACGACAACATAAATGCCACGTCACAACGTGGTAGCATGTTCCTCAAGTTTCTTAACTTTCTTCTTTTCGTTAAACTCTGTTTTGTTTTCCCACTCAAACTCTGATTAACCTAGGGATATTCTAGTCATAAAAGGTATGAATTTCAGCCTATAAATAGGCTTTAATTACCCTAGGTTTAATAGACAGAAAATAACACAATTAAGAGATAATTTTATGTTTCGGTTTGAAGTGATTTTTCTTTCAGGGTTTCAAGTTTTCTTTTTTTGACTCTCTCCATCCTATACTTTTCTCTTTTTAGTAAAATCTTCTTTTACCCGTGGTTTTTTATCCTCTTTGAAGGAGTTTTTTAACGTAAAATTTGTGTGTTTGATATTTTCAATTTCTTTGTTATTATTCTTGTTTGTTGCTTACACGAGTTTATCCCCAACATATGTATTAATTCAATTTTTGAATTTCCATTATCATTTTATTCTCTCAATCTTTTTTTTAAAATTAATTGAAAATTAGTATAAATTAAACTAATCGTCATTTAATTAGCACGAATATATATATTTTTGATATTATGAAATATATTATTTTTTAGTACAATTGTGATTTGAACTTAGGTTATTTTTTAGGAAGATGAACACCTGACCAATAGGCTACAGCTTGGGGTTCATTATAAAATATATTATTTATTGAATTAAAAAATGTATAAAATTGAATGTGACATTAAAAGCTAGTTGAATAATAAAAAATATTAGTCTTCAACGGTATGGAATGTTGGTTAAAGTTGTTATCAAATACTCATTTAACACGAGTTTAAATTATATTATCCCATCCCTACCCAATATTTGTATAAAAAATAATAAAAATATTAAATGCATTCATTTCATATATAATTTTTTTTAAGGAACTAAAAATATAAAAAATTAATTAAATTTAAATTTAGAACTTTATTATAATTTAACGGACAAATAATTTAACTGTTGAATAGATATATAACGAAAGGAAAACGGTGAGAAAAAGATGGTAAATGGAAACGCGGATGAGATGATGATTATTCATTAGAATATTATTATTATTTATCAGATTAAAAATGATAGCTAAGCTAATCTAAAAAAAAAAAAAAGGGAAGAAAAGAGCACCTACACTTTCGAAACCTGAAAACGATGTATAAGAATATTACTAAAAAATAGTAATAGGCGGTGGAGGCTGCCAATTGGTTGCCTCGGCCATACCCATGTTTTCATGCAACAAATCAGCCTTCTTTTTTCTTCTTCTCCTTCTTTAGTTGGAGAGAACAATCTTTTCCTTTTAATTTCTGTTTTAGACAATACCTTTTGTCTTTGCTTCTTTGGAACTTTTTGAAATAATCTTATATAATATTATCTCTTTTTTGTTTCTAAAATTGTATGTAACACTCAATATAAATTAGAATATGAGCATTAAATACGATTTTTAAATATATTAAAAAAATTAAAATTTGTATATATTCGTATAAGATACATAATACTAAAACAGAATTTAAGAAAAGAGAGAGAGAGAGAGCAAAAAGGCAGGTGGACCATCCTGCAAGCATGGATAAATATAAAGGGTGGGAAGGGAAGCTTTGGTTTGAATAGAAAGCAAGTTAATGGTGGAGGGTTCAATTTACATCCACAAATTCACATAAACCTTTCTTCTCTTTCAATAACCGATTCCCATTTTAATCACTTAATTTCCCTTTTCTTTCTCTTCAACTTCATTTCTTTTCCTTTTATATATGTATATATATATATATATATATGCACATCCATCTTAACTCCTTTTCCATAACAAATTCATTAAAATGTCTAAAGAAATTGTAAATTATGTATGAAATAATTGGACTAAGATTTCTCCTATTAAAAGATAAAAGAGTGTAAATTACAAAAATGCAAATCTTTATGTGGTTTAGGTATAATGATCTACATGCAGAAGATTATATTGTAGATATTGTAAATTATTATTTTAGTTTATATAAAGATGTTTCTCACTAATTTATGGAAAATATTTAAGAAAATTATTCTGCCATAATCTCTACTATATTATATTGTAATTTGTAATATACCTGAACATATATATATATATATATTCAGGGAAACACATATCTATTAATTAATATACTTAAGACAGAAGATTAAGGTTAAACCTTGTGGACTACGAAATATTCTGGATATGTCAGAGATAGGTCCATAGACGGCAGAGGTTGAGAGAATATTTCACGTGATTCTTGAAATGCAATTTTGATTAATTACTCCTTTTATAATTAATGTAGGTTTTAACATAATTAAATATATTGTAAAAAATTAATCTAGATTTCATAATTCGTGATTGTATGTTGTGCTTTTTATTATTATTATTATTAAATATAAACTATTATGTTATAATCTTAAATATGAATATGATATACATATATTTTCGTATTTATTAATAATGTTACGTATGCATTGTATCCTTACATTGATCATTTAGAAATTTGGTAACTCAAACTGTAATTACTACATCGGATGAAAGTAAATAGACAACCTCAAGTTTGTCTGATATTTTAGTAGGATATGATTGGAACACATGAATTAACGTGGAAACAATGAAGAATAATGCTAGAAATTTATGAAGAAAAAAAAAATCAACTACTAAAGGTAAGAAATCATGTACATGGAATCTTTCTCAGTTATCTGCCAATGAAAATGTAATAATCAGAAAAAAAAAATTACACCATCAATCTATCTATACAAAGTATTATATCCCTTTTCAATATAATAATAACCTGATAATTGGATTTTTTTAAAAAAAGAAAAAGAAAAAGTGTTTCAAATCATATACTAATTCCTAAATTAACAAGTCAGTAATAATGTTGCAATTCAAGTTTCAGTAGTTCCATAAACATGCCAAATCTTCAATATCATCATACGGATCTATGCTTCCAAGTCCAAAACTCTTTGAAATCACTGATGAAATCTCATTGTTGTTAATTTCAGTGCTATGGCCAGTGTCCTGTGACGGGCTCACCATAGACTGATTTGATGAAAACTGCTCCACCTTGTTGCACTGCCTCTGCCCGATATGATCACCACTGTAATTGCCTGCCAATGCTCTTATACTCGCCTCGTCCTCGGTTCGGAAGCTGCCAGTGGCGGAATCCGAGGTCTCTGGATGGAAGAAAACGGGGTCTTGGGTTGGAATTTGAGGGTTGAAAATAGAGCTTGAAACTGGGGTTTTGTTGATGGCCTTGAATTCAGATTCACAATCAAAAGTAGGATCCATGAGAGGAGGCAATGAAGCATAGTCCATAAATTCATCCCCAAGAGAAGCCATTGCAATTGGACTTTTATTGATCCCTGCTGTATTCTTATGAAAAACCCTACAAACAACCCATTCATCCTGCAACAAGCCAAAAAATATGTTAATAATAAGTAGAGCTTTATTCTTCATTTACACAAAAGCAAAGAATGAGACCCCGGTCCCCATGAAAATAAACCCTCAACCAAATTAACCCCCTTTCAATTAGAACCAAATATTCCGTACTATGGGTGTATAAGAAAAAGTTGTAGATACTAAAATTCGAATCTCGGAGTGAAGCTTTAAATTAAATTACCTTAGCAGCTTTGGGAAGATTATAGTAAGAGAATTTGCCTTCAAGCCTATATTCATGCATGACCCAGTTAGTTTTCTCTCCCCTTGGAGCTCTCCCTTTATAGAAAACAAGGGTCTTTTTCATCCCAACAAGGCAACCTTTTCCTTTGAAAATCTCTTTATCTTTTCCAGTTGCCTTCCAATATCCAGCTTGGGTTGCTCGGTTTGTTCTCATCCCGGTCGGGTACTTCCTATCTCTTTGGCAAAAGAAGTACCATTCTTTCTCCCCCATCTTGGCTTTGTCTGCAGTAACCAACCAAACAGCAAACAAAAATTAGATACAAATAGTATGTATAGATTTGAATTTCAACATCTGAGCTTGAAAAAGAAGGCTTACCAGGCAAATCCCAAGGTTCAGACTTGTTCAAATCAGCTTCCCCAATAGCAGCGGCACTGAAGTTGCTGTTCATAACCTTCTCTAAAAGATAATGAGTTATAATCTCCTCATCGGTAGGATGAAACCGAAAACCAGGCGGCAACTCCATCAGCTCTTGTTGTCGTTGGTTAACAACAATGGCGTCTTCCATGGGAAAACTCAATCCAAATTATATAAACCCTTTATGAATTTATGCAAAAGAAAAAGAAACCCAAAAAGCTAGAAATAATGCAGAGCAACAGTTGTGGAAAGCAAAAAGAAAGGAGAAAGATTTTATAGGGGAAATCTGAAGCTAGCTTTTGCAGAAGAGAAAAAGGGAAGGCCGTTAAGAAAGTAGAACAAAGGGGAAAACAAGAGCTTATATAGAGGAGATAATGTTCCATCGAAAGATCCGTAGGCTCCAAGGCACTTACAAAGGAAGCCTCATAGGCTTATTCAATTTCGTTTTATTTATTTTCTTAGCCATATCTGCCTGTTTGAAAATTTGGAAAACAAATAGCATCACACTTTAATAAATAATTAAATAGGAGGTTTCTATGCTAGTGGGGAACTTTTTCTTTAATTTTTAGCAATATTTCCATATGTCTAAAACCTAACCCAAACAACAAATTCTATTGCCTGTTTTGGATAATTGGAAATGTCCCAGAACATCTCCTTTAATCAATTAAAATGTTGTGGATTAATTTCCAAGTGCAAATATTCTTGAAGAAAATACTGCTTGCTTTCAAATGATTTTATTCCATGAATTTTTCAAGCTTAGCTTCAAATATTCTTTAATGGAAACCACTCCATTCGCGGGAATCAAGATCAATGAAATTTCATGGAAATTTCAAACTATTAGGTTCAAACCCTTTTTTTATTCATATTTAGTAAAAATAATAATCTGTTTTTGAAATATATTAGTGAGAAATATAATTTATTATTTTTAAGCTTCCTCATTATCAACTGTGATCATTAAAATTGTAAAATCGAATGTTGAAAATGGCAATATAGAACGATTGCAAAGCAATAAAAAAGAAAATCAAAACATGAAAACCCTTGAAAATTGAATGATACAAGAGGAGTTTCGACTAGACAAATATTATTCTAATTAAAGTCAAATAGAGGAAGTGAAGTTCTGTATGGATTTTACAATAAATCACACAGATCCACTAATTTTACCACTATATTGTTTTTTTAATAGGAATTTGGTACACACAACTCTAACAAAAATGAATTCAAGAACTATTTTAAACTTAAATTCACTAAATCACATATATTATAGGATATAATCATATTATAAATTAGTCATTGTGTCTTATTTATGGTAGATATCCGTAAAATCAAATTAATTTTATATGTTTTAGTGGTTTTAATTTATATAATTCTGTCATATTTTATAACTTTAGGTTTTTACTATTTTATTTTTCATGTGTGTGTGAAAACAAAGCTTATCCTATGTTTATAAAAAGTGCGACATAACAAACGCGTACAAATAAATTGAAAAAAGTTCCTTTTATTACTTTATTTAACCTCATTATATTAAGTAAATTATTGTTTTAATAATTAACTATTTTTGGTACATATTTTAATACTTAATTATGGATAAGTATTTAATACATTAATAATACTTTTTTATTCTTTTTTTAAAAAAATTAAATAAATATTTTTTAATAGTATATTATATATTTATAAAATAATTGTCAACCCTTAAACCTTATTTAAAAAATTTAAAAAGTCCACGTAATTATTACATGTTTGGTATTTATGTATGCACAAAATTTTGAATCAATCTAAGATAAGCAAAATCTATCTATAATAATGATAATTAGCAAGTAGAATTAGTTAATAAAATCAAATGAAGAGATTAGGTGGGGACCTAAAAGACCAACCAAAAATTCAGTGCCATGGACTTTTTTTATGAGCTGAAGATGCTGAGCTGGATCCTAACTTTCCACGTCAGCTCAAGCTATTTTGTTCACATTCTCTTGGCGCTATCTTGCCACCTCACCAGGTATTGTAGTTATCTCATTCATTTTATAGCAATCCGATATTTATCAGACTTAATAAATTAACATTAATGACATTTATTACAAAAGAATTCAGATTGTAAAACGCAGAATATACGGAATAAAACCCGCAAGCTGTAATACAAAATAATCGAGTTTTTTTTAAAAAAATATTAAGAACGTGTGGACCCCACCAAAAGAAGTGTTAGCCTCGCTCTCTCTTGTAACTTAAAACTGTTGACTTTTTGGAGCAAAGGACGAAACTGCGAAGCCAAGAAGCTCTACCCCTAATTGGGTGACGATTTTGGTGACGCAAAACACCTCATTGCCTTTTGCTTACATGTTAATAGTCTATTGGTTCTCTTTTTCATTACCATGCGGATGCCATCTACACGAACACTCACCCCAATTAGTGTTTTCAGTCTTTGGATGGGAAGAATATTTTGAAAGTAAAATTTTCTCCATTTTTACTTTTTCTTTTTCAAAATAATTATAAAGGAATAAAGATTTAAAAATTAAAAGCATCTATCAAATGAAGCTTAAGAATTTAAATTTTTTGTTAATTTAGTTATAGAGATGAAGTTACTTGGAAAATTTATATATATTATGGATGAAGTTAGAAATTCTTTTTAAGGGCTGAAATTAAATTATAATTTTTACGATAGTAAAAATATAATTTTTAAAAAATTAAAATAATATTGTTTTATTTTTAAGGGTTTAAAGTACAATTTTAATTTTATTAATTTAAATTTTTTAAAATTTTAAAAGACCAAAATAAAAATTTTAGGGATCGCCCCTGATATATATATATTTATTCAAAAATTTAAATCATAATTTTTTTATAAAAATGATTTATTAATTATTATGTGGACAAATCAGTCTAAAAGAAACGTACTTACCCATTAATAAAATCTTAACTATTTCCCTTTAGTTCAAAAACTAAATTTGGTACATTCACTTGGTGAATAGTTTTTCTTTTTCCAATTTTAGAAGTAAGTTAAAATAAGCTATTTTTTAATTTTAAATAAAAAGTGTTTTATGAAAAATCTAAATAAAAAAAATATTTCGCATCTTCCACTTTATTTGCAATATTTTTATAATTTTTGAACGGAGTTTGATGAATTTGATTTGTGTCAAAAGACTAAAATATTATTTACTAATTAAAAAATATCATAAACTTAAATATTATTTAATAGACGTAGTTAAAATAAAAAAAAAGAAAGTAATAATTTGTTCTAAATTCATTTTTAAAAATAATTTCTGAATTCAAATATTGAATGATAACTTTATAATTACTCATGAGAAGATGAATTGTTCCACACTTATTTTGATGATGTCAGGTGTACTAGTGGTTTTTATTTTTTATTTCTCTCTTTGTGCCTCGAAGATAAGAAAATGCCGATGATGTCATTCAACATTGCTCGTAAGTCATGATTAGTGCTAATAATAAAATTTGAGATCCTCTCTTTTTGGATATCATCATACCAATGCAATATATGCAATATTTTTATTATAAAATTATTATATTCGTGTATAAAATTTTAAAAATTATTTAATATTTATTTAATATTCAACTTGTATAATACGGTGTTTAAAACTCTTATCAAATATTAAATCATGTGATCCTCATGATGTACCCCAATATTGTATCATATATATATATATATATGTAAAATCTTTTTTCTAAATTAATATCACCCTTAATTAGGTCACTAATTCATTTATAAAATTACAGAAATACTTATTCTTTTAGATTACAATTAATGTTATTATGATGTCACTTTTATTTTTTCATGCTTTTATATCATCTTCAAATAAAAAATAAAAAATTATTAACCTAAGTATTGAATATGTATTTTCTATTATTAAATACAAGTTTATTACCACTCTACCTATATTATTATTAAATAAAATATTTTCTTTAACGTGAAAATATCTAGTATTTATGATATATACACAAATTTTCTGATTATTATTGGTTAACATCATTCGGAAGCTTTTGCGCCCAATTTTGTTATATATTTTTAATTTTTTGTATTTCAATCTTTAATTGGAATTCTTAAACCCTAATCTCCTTATTTTTTAGTTTAATAATAATAATAATAATAATAATAATAATAGTTAGTATTTGGTATTTGGTATACTGATAGTGTACTTTTTTTATTCCACAATCACTCTTAAAAAATTGTCATTTTTTTAAATTTTTTAAAAAAATTATTATACCTTATAAGACATTTGTCAACCACTGACTCTACTTGTGAAGTTTAAAAACTCCACTGACAATGTACTAAATATTTTTTCTAACAACAACAACAATAATAACGAGCTACACATTTTAGCCTCTACAATATACGAATTTTCCTACACTGGTCCTTAAATTTTCTTAGCCCACCTCAGTCTCTAACATTATTAAACGTTTCTAATTTAGTCATTTGGACATTAAAAACTAGTAGATATTCAACCAATCATATGCCACCACGTGTCATGTGATATCACCACAATGATGTCATCTTTTGAATAAAACTAAAAAAAAGTTTAAAAAATGAAAAAAATTATAAAATATAAAAATATAAAAAATGTTTCGTTTATTAAAAATTGCTAAAAATTTAAAATTTTATAAATCACATTTACTAGAGTTTGAACATGAATTGGTCTATCTCTTGAAAGGATATCATCCATGATAATTATTTTAAATTCAATCAATTGGAATTTATAATTGGTAGATGTTTTTAAGTGATAAATTTAGACAAGTTTTTAATTATTTAAACAATGAAATCAATTAATAATATTTTTAATTGTTCCAAATATTTTTTTACTATCTCAAGACAATTTATTTGTTTCAAGATAAATTATTTCACAAATAAATTTTTTAAAAGTGAAGTGAATATCTAAGTATTAACATGTGAATACATTGCATTAAAATATTTGAATCCTTAATATTTATGATCACAATTACAAATCAATGCTTGCAAATATCTAAATATGTCATCACTTTTCGTAAGTCCACCACTATTGTCAAGTGTTTGACCATTCTAAAGAACTTCGATACAATACAAAAAGAGCATATGTACGATGATGGATGAATGAAACTTACTCTATGCATTAAATAGAGAGCCAAGTCAAAAAAACATGCCACCGATAGCACTAGTAAAGTACTAAAAATTGACATATTTCAAAATATTAAAATCTTAATATAAAATTATTCACTTTTTATTAAAATATTTTTAAATTGCAGTTTGTATATCAAATCTTTAATATTTTAAATGAGATTAGCTGAGATATACTTTATTCGATATACAACAATTTTTACAATTTTTCGTACAATCTTTTACAATTTCTAATAATGTTTATAATTTTTTAAAATATTTAACAATTTCTATTATTTTTATAAGTTTTGATAGTTTTGATTTTCTTTTACAATTTTTAAAAATTCTAACATATATCAAACTTTTAAAATAATATATATTTTTAGAATTTTATTTATATTTTTTATTTTAAATATTATTTTTCAAATGATGACATCATTATATAACAATTTATAATTGAATGAAGATCTCAATAGTATATTGTAACGCCCAAAAGATTAAATTAAAAATATCTAATAATGTTAGAGATTGAATTCAGAACATTTAATGGTGCGTGAGACTCAAATGAAAAATAAAATAATATATATATATATATATATATATATATATATATATATATAATATAGATAAAACAAGTGAAAAGTTGGAGTTTAGCAACTGTTTCATAGTTTGAGACAGTTGGCTTCCATTGGGACAGGTATGAATATGATTCATATAGTGGGCTTTTGTGTTTATAATATTTAAATGCAACATTTAATGATTTTATTCCGTATTATTGATAAATTTAAAACATGTATTTGTCTACAAAGTTCTTATACAGCTAACTCAAATCAATTTAATTGAAAATGAATGATTCGTCCATATGTATCATTAAAGCCCTTTGAATCCACAAAACAGTACCTATCGTAGAAAGTGAACAAATTGATTTAAAACTTTTTTAAAATAAAAATATTTTTATTCAATATTTACTATATTTAAATAAAAATATATTAATGCAATTAATCTATTGAAGCCCTTTTAAACATCAGTCATTAATTCACTCACATGGGACCTTGAAAAAGATAGGATTCTTTAATCCAAAATTAAGTTTAATAATGACTTATTAATTAAATAATGGGCTTTCGGTACATGAAAGGTCAAGATAATTGACTTTCTTTTAATCTTTTGTTTGGTTGCTGTGAGTTATAAAGCCAACTTTTTCTGTTGGTTAACCTCTCTTTCAACTAAAACCAAAATGTCCCAACCATCAATTTGACTCACTAAATAAACTCTTGAGGAAACTCTACTTTTTATCAATATTAAATATGATTAGATTATGACACTATTATAATAGTGGTGAAAATTTTAGGCTATTACAATTTTATATACAAATCGATGGTTTGGGCAAAGCGAGAAAATCAAAGGTTTGATGTTTATCCTTTCTCATATGTAAAAAAATAAAATAAAATAATAATAAATTGTTTCTTTAAAGTAATTTTTTAATTAAATTAAAATTCAGTTAATAACTGTATCTATTTAATCAAAGATTTTATTATAAGAGAAATATAAATTATGAGATAACACATATAAAAATAAAATGAATATATTAAAATCATTTAATACGAATTATTAACGTATTAAACTTTATATAAATTTTAATAAAAACTATATGAATATAGCATATCGTTAATAAGATTATAATCTTGTCATAGACAATACAGAAAGGACACGACCCAAGAGCCAAGATTGAAGAAGCTACGTTATGGATGTGTCTTTGTCTTGATCACTACCCAAAAGACTTGAAAAAAAGGAATGTGATTTCATGTAGGTTTGAAAATTTACATAAAATAAGGGAATTTTTTATTAACTAAAAATATTTAGGAATTACTAGATTAATTTCAGGTCTGCTACCCTAGCACGTAACTGTCTGCTATCTCTGGCAAGTTTTTAGGTTTTGTTGAGTCTTCTGTTTTTTGTTGGCCGCAGCCATCTTTAAAGTCCTCTTTAAGTCTTTAGAAAAGGGTTTTCATGCTTCTTGAATTTTATCTACATCCATGGAAACTGATTTTGCTGGATTAATGCTTAATGAAGAAGAAGAAGAAGCAGTTTTACAAATACAAGTAGATCCGAATATGGAAAGAGAAGAGGGGGCCTTTAGATTGGTGGGGTGTTTTTTAACAACTAGTATTATTTACTTTCCAGCAATGAAAAGCACTATGGCTAACTTATGGCATCTTGTTCAGGGTGTTCAAATTCGAGATCTAGGGGAGAAAAGGTATTTATTTCAATTTTTTTCATGTTATGGATATGGAAAGGGTTTTGAAGGGATCACCATGAACTTTTAATAATCATTTATTGGTGCTATACAAGCTGCAATGGGGGAGGACCCATTAAAAGTCCCTTTAATTTTAACACCTTTCTGGGTACAAATTCATGATGTTCCCATAGTTTTTTTCTTTGATAATCTGGCTATACAATTGGGTAATTTCATAGGAAATTGTATGGAGTATGATGGTTCGAATTTGGGGAAAGAAAATTGAAACTTTTTGAGAATACGAGTCCAAATAGATATTTGGCGTCCTCTTAAAAGGAAGAAACGAGTTATGTTTTGTAGAAAATGCTCATATGTCAGATTTAGGTATGAAAGATTATCCATTTTTTGTTTCTATTGTGGCCGTTTAGGTCATAATGAATCTTTTTGTGAAGCAAAGATGGCATTAGGGGTAAAAATCACTGAAATGGGATAGGACTTATCATTGCGAGCACAATCTCGGAGAGCCCAACCAATGAATAGCGTCTGGTTATGTGAGGAAGGAGAAGGAGTATTGGGCAGAAACAGCACAGGCGAACGAACACAAGGAAACAGTAGGTGGGGAGTAGGCAAAAAATAAGTGTATTACAAGGTTATTGACCCTATTTTGGGTTTTAATTTGGAAGGAAGAACGTCCTCTTCACGCCAAGGGGGGAAAATTCATTGACATGTCAAGCTTAAACTGCAATGGACCATGATTTGGAAGATGATATGTTAATAGGAGAGGAGGGGAAAAAGAGAGCTGAGGGGAGATTGAAGAAAACAACATTATGGTGGTTAGAAATAAGAGGTTGTTGGAAATTAATCATTTATCATCGGCGGCTGCCAAGAGGCAAGCTGACCGGGCGCAATGAAAATCTTAAGTTGGAATGTCCATGGATCAGGGAATACACAGGCAGTTCAAAAACTTCGGTATTCGCTAAAGTTATACAATCCCCATATGGTCTTCTTCATGGAGACAAAAATTAACAGGAGTCAGATAGAAAGAGTTCGAAGGAGTTGTGGTTTTCATAATGGTATCGATGTTGAATCGATTGGTGCTAGATGAGGATTATGTTTAACATGGCGTGGGGATGTTAATATTATGCTTCAGATTTTTTCAAACCCGCATATTGATGTCATAATCGAAGATACAGATGATGGAAACAAGTGGAGATTTACTGGTTTTTATGGTTCTTCCTACACATAGGATAGGGATGAATCATGGAATCTTTTAAGACACTTACGTAATGATAGAGAGTCTCCATGGCTGGTTGGTGAGGACTTTAATGAAATTATGTATTGTTTTAAAAAGAAAGGAGGCTTACCTCGAGAGAAGAGACAAATGGAAGCTTTTCGAAAGGCATTGGAAGATTGTAATCTAGTTGATATAGGCTATTTAGGAAATTGGTTCACTTGGGAGAGAGGAAATTTGCTGCAAACAAACATTCAAGAAAGATTAGATAGATGAGTGGCCATTGAAGAATGGATATCTTTATTTCCAGATTCCTTAGTTCAACACCTTCCTCATTCTTTTTCAGACCATTGTCCTCTATTTATTACTACAGAACATGAAGTTAAAGGGCAGTTTAATAAAAGTTTTAAGTTTAAAGCTTGGTAGGTTTTAGAGGAAGCATTGGATGAGGAAGTTAGGTATATTTGGGAGAATTTCACAGGAGATTTACTGAGCAAGTTAGAAAGTATGAAGAAAGGCTTAGAGAGGTGGGCTAATCAAATTCGGTGCAGCAAGAAAATAAAAAAAGAGGTATTAACTTCTAAATTGACAAAATTGTTGGAGTCCGATAGAAATGATGAAAACCTAGTAGAACTCATTGACATAAAGATACAACTGAATTTTGAGATTGAGAAGGATGAATGCTACTAGGAACAGAGGGCTCGAGTAAGCTGGCTGAAATTTGGAGATAGAAATACCATGTTTTTTCATAAGTAAGCAACACAGAGTAGAAAAAGGAATTTTATTCGCAAAATGCAGTTTGATGATGGTAGGGAGATGAAAGAGGTTAAGGAAATAGATGAAATTGCTGGATCGTATTTTCAGAAATTATTTTTAGCTGGGAGGCAAGGAAATTATGAACATAGTTTTTCAAGGATCGATTGCTGTATTTCTGAAGAAGACAATTCTAGGCTAAAAGCGAGTTACACTAAGGAGTAGATATGAGAAGCATTATCAGAATTAGGACCCACAAAAGCACCAGAAGAGGATAGTTTTCCGGCCTTATTTTATCAAAAGTGTTGGTCAATCATCAGAGAAAATGTTTCAGCCTTTTGTCTTCAACGACTGAATAAAGGTATGGATATAAATTCGATCAATAAAATAAATATTGTGCTAATATTGAAAAATTCAAACCCTTCTAGTATTACTCAATTTAGACCAATTAGCTTATGTAATATGCTTTATAAATTGATAACTAAGGTCATTGCTAATTGACTTTAGGTAGTGGTTGATAAATGTATTTATTTAGCACAAAGTGCTTTTATACCTAGAAGGTTGATTTTTGATAATGTGTTACTGGGTTATGAAATTTTACACACATTAAAGCACAAGAAGGTGAGGAAAAAAGGGTTTATGGCGATGAAATTAGATATGAGCAAAGCATACGATAGAGTTGAATGGAATTTTGTGGAAGAAATAATGAAGAGAATGGGTTTTGATTCAGGATGGGTTGATTCTTTAATGAAATGTGTATCTACAGTATCGTACTCGGTGGTTTTCAATGGACACATTGGGGAAATTTTTCATTCGACTAGAGGATTAAGACAGGGAGATCCCTTGAGTCCGTTTCTATTTTTATTTTGTGGGGAAGGCCTTTCTAGTCTTATAAGGCTTGCAATAAAAGAAAAAATACTTAGAGGAGTAAAAGCAAGCAGAAGTGGGCCGCATATTTCACATATACTATTTGCAGATGATTGTACTTTGTTTGGAGAAGCTACTGAAAGAGGAGTGCATTCTCTAAAGCAGATTTTGAAAGAATATGAGATTTGTTCAGGTCAATGTGTTAACTTTGATAAGTCAACAGTATTTTTTAGTACTAATACTTAGGATGGGGAAAAAACAACAGTTTCGAATGTACTTAGAGTACGTAAATCAAATGACCCAGAACGGTTCCTTGGTCTCCCTAATATGGTGGGAAGAAAGAAGAAATCGTCTTTTCAAGTCTTGAAGGACAGATTTAAACAACGAATTGATAACTGGAGTATAAGGCATCTCTCTTAAGGAGGAAAATTGTAACAGCCCGTTTTTGAGTCAAATTGAACAGTGGCTTCAAGACCACAAATTTGAGGTTAAAATATTTATTTTATTATTTTATTAAAGTTTATAGCATGATAGAATTATAGTGTGAAAGTTTCGTAAAGAAATTTTACTGTTTGAATGCTTAATTCGGTAAAAAGGACTAAATTGCGTAAAGTGTAAAATTTGAGTTCTATTAGTTAAAAGTATTAAATAACTATAAATTAAATTATGGGAGTCCTTATGTTGAAATTAAACCATGATTAAGGTTAGTGGACATTTATATCCATGACTTATGTTTTTTATTAAGGTTTTATTAAAGGTTATTATGGTAATTGTATAATAATTTAAGTTAAATAAAATAAAAACAAATTACGGCTTCATACTCATCTTCTTTAGCCGAAAATTCAAGGAAAAAGAAACCATAGAAACTATTCTAGGGTTCGGTCATTTGAAAGCAAAAGTGATCAAGATAAGCCGAGATCGGAATTAGATCGAGGAAAAAGAAAAGTGGATGAATAGCCGATATTTGCTATCCGAGCTATACGAGGTAAGTTCGTATAATTAGAATCAAAATTTTAAATACTTGTAATTATTTGAAATGTATGTATATAATTGATATACTTGGAATATGAATATCTTATTAATATAGACTAATAGTTATCGAGCCCCGTTTGAACCGTATGAATTCGTAGGATACGAGTGATATGTCACAAGGGTTACCGTTTTGGTCGAGATCCTGCATGTGTTGCAGACTCACCACAGCTCGAATTAGCTTACCGATATACCAGCTCATAAAAGCTTACTGTTTTCAGCTCGTCAGAGTTTACTGTTTCAACTCAATAGAGCTTACTATCCATTAGCTCAAGAGGAGCTTACTGTTCATAGCTCGAAAGAGTGGAAAATGATTTATACATAATGTATATCACCCGAGTATCCCTCGATATTCTAATAGGTTCAACGGGCATAAATACTGTTTATATAGATGAGCTACTATTTGCAAATGGATTATTGTTTACATGATTGAGAATGAAATGTTATTAATGTTGTACATGATATATGAATTTGGTATAATGCAATGTATTGAGTATTGAATTGAAATAATGGATGGTTACATGTACTTATATGGCTAACTTGTTGATGAATGTTTGTGTTTAGGCATTTGGAAATTGAGTTGAGTATACTTTATTTATTGCCTTAATTGTATAAATGGTAAGTTTAATTCTGAATTATACGGGCTTACTAAGCTATAAAGCTTACTTTGTTTCTTTTTCCATGTTTTATAGAGGTTTGATAGCTCGCTCATTTCGGACAAGTTGAAGTTACGCATCACACTATCCAGTTGTCGATTGGTACTTTTGAACTTATGGATATAAGTAAATATGGCATGTATAGGCTAGTTATAAAAATGATAGTTATGTTCACTTGAGATAGTCATAACCACACATTAAAGCTGAATTCAAGTGACTTTTCGGCTAGGTCTCATGTAGTACTATAAATACTTTGTAATCAGCTTGTTTAGGGGCCTAAAAGCGAGATTGGCCTAAACACGAGGGGCCCAAGTGCAAAATGAAATCTAATTTTAGTTTGTTAATTTGTGTGCAGGTTCTAATTGACTGAATTTGGGGTGGAAACCATTGCTGGAATAATCGAACAATCAAAGAAGTTCGATTCAAGTGTTCCATGAAATTTGCTACAAGCTCATTTAGGTCGTTCATAGCTCATTCAAGCTTCTTGAGCCAACATTATTCGGTTTTATCTTATGCATCAATTTGCCAGAATATTTAATTTGGTTTCAGCTCAATTTTAGTTTTATTTAGTTTATGTGTTTTGAGATAAATAATTGTTGGATTGAACTTTTAATATGTTAGTTTAATTAATTTAGTTGTTTTAATTGCTTAAATACTTAGTTTAATTAATTAAGTTATTTTGAGTGTTCTTTAGTTGCTTAAATAATTTCAGCATTTAATATGTTCTAGCTTAATTAATTTGCTACAACCATTTAACTTGTTTAATTATTTAACTTGTTTAATTGTGCTTATAGGTGAATTAATCATTGAATCAGCTGTTACATGGATTGGCATTAAAGGAAGAAATGAATTCAGTTGTTATGAAGATAAATTAAAGCCCAGCAGCTGTTATGAGCTTATTCAAGTAACTGTTTGGAGATTTTAGTGGACAAGGAGTTGATTACATAAGCCATTCAGCTTCCAAACATTTTTTATCTGATAGTGGCTGTTCAATTTCGTTCATTTACACATTGCATCAGTTTTCTTCCAGCATTCATACAAAGAGGCTATTCATGTGCCAAATTTAAGCCAATTGTTGTTGCTGTCCATTCAACTGCTCAAAGGAGAATTAATGGGCTGTTCAGCTCATTAGTTATTAGCTGATTTGGAAGATTAAATAAGCTGCCCATTGCTGCTACATAAGTTAGAGTTCATCAAAGGTCTTTTAGTTTTAATTAGCTTAATTAAGCCCATCAATAACTCATTTAAGCTGATTAGTTTGTGTCCATTTGGCTGGAACATGTTCAGCCTATAAATAGTTTTTTTTGTGATTATTTTAGGGATTTTTGCTGATTGCTGAATGTTTATAACATTTTGTGAGTTTTTCAACTCTCTTATTTTGTTTTAGACTCAGCCTGACTTATCTAGCTTGCTAGTGGCGTCATCCTATTTCTTTCCGAACTTATCACTCCTAAACCGAGTGTGGCATTCTCAAAATATACCTTTGGTTCCTAACTTCCTAGTTAGCGGGTCAAGGTCCACCTTAAGTGACGTATAAGTCTTGGGTCAACACTTTGATATAGTGTTGGTTCTTTCTTGTCCTTAAGATCGTTTTCCTTCCACATCTATCAACTTATTTATCTTGTTTCTTTGATTAGCCGAATTCCCATAATCCTCATTCACTTAACCATTTTTCCATCATCATTCTACTTAACCAAACCATCCTCAACATATTCATAACCTTTGAAACATTTAGCCAACCTTTGTTTAAAGTCTTACTTAGCCGAATACAACCATTATTTTGTTCAAGAACGATACTTCTCCATTTTAACGATCGGGAAATAAACGACTCGAATCATCACTGAATTGAGATCGTATCATTTGGTATCAGAGCTAGCTAAAATCGAGGAGTGAAATTGAAGAGTACAGACGTTCGTGA
This sequence comes from Gossypium anomalum, assembly GCA_025698475.1. Classification (NCBI taxonomy): domain Eukaryota; kingdom Viridiplantae; phylum Streptophyta; class Magnoliopsida; order Malvales; family Malvaceae; genus Gossypium; species Gossypium anomalum. The sequence continues at coordinate 51,969,836 of CM046968.1, read as the reverse complement.
AGTTGCTAGAGTAAGTATTTGAAAAAAAAATTCAAAAAAAAAATTGTGAACGTGATTGTACAAGTGTTGAATGTATTTGTATTGAAAAAAAAAGTATTACAAAATTTAAAAAAAAGAGAGAAATTTCGGAGATAAAAAAAAAGTGCTTGAAAAGTGTTCATAAGTTACCCGATCTTTAAAACTGTTTCTCCATCAAATTCAAACCCAAATGACACACTTAGCACTCCTTTTTTATTTTCTTTCAGCCTACCAAAACCAATATCATCAACCATCGTAACCTTTTTGAAGCCGACCCCTAGGCTTGCTTATAAGTTTAATCGAGTCTTCTACGAACTTCGAGAGGTGAAATGAGTGGTAAGAGGCACGAGAGTTAGTGAGAGCATTCTAGTGTAGAAAAAGGCTGTAAAAGAGTGCAAACATGAGTGGAGTGCCATATTATTTTTCTTTGTGAGTGAATAGTGAGGTTTGAAGTGAGGTTCAATAAAAATGTCTCTAAGTTTCGAAATAAGAGTTGCTGTTGTTGGTGGTTGGTTCGATCCATCATACCAAGCATCAAATCAAAGCGAAAGGCAACGCGATTATAGAAATTAAGGCTTTAGAGAGCATGAATGAGTTGATGGTGATTTGAAGAGTAACAAGTTGACCATTCCACCGTTTCAAGGTCGATCCGACCCAGAGGTATACCTTGAATGGAAAAAGAAGGTAAAATTGGTTTTTGAATACCACGACTACTTAGAAAGCAAGAAAGTGAGGCTTGCGGCGAACGGTTTCTCTGATTATGCCATGACTTGGTGGGTTCACCACGAGTCAAAGACGAAATGGAGAGTGCCCAATATCAACCTGGTTCGAAACGAAAGATGTGATGCGCAAGCATTTCCTTCCATCTTCTTACCATCGGGAGTTGTAACACCCCAAACTCGGCCTGAAAGTTTGGCTCGAATCTGGCGTGTCACATTAAGGTGTTTTTCGAAAACCATGTTTCCGTTAAAAACCCTTCTTAATAATTAAAAACTTATACCCTTTTTAAACCTTGTTAGAAAACCTTAGCTGAATATAATTCTTAACAACTTTGTAAAAATCTTGGCAGTTGCGGAAGCTTAATTTAAAAACAATTGCGGATACGTGATGTTTTGAAAACAGTAATTGCTTTGGAAAACCGTGTTCTAATACTAGCAATTAGAAATAAAACTTCAAATTAGAAATCCAGAAAATTACAATAGCTTTACTACAACTCACATGAAAACATTTTTAAAGCAATAATCAAAACTATAACTTAAACAGTGTGTGTAGCTCCCTCCGAGTCCCTCGCAGCTCCGATCCGTCTAAGGCTGGAAATTACCTGAAAGGTTAATAAACGGGGTGAGTTTACGAAAACTCAGTATGAAATCCCCTGCTATATAAAAGGAACAGTCAGTCATATAAAAGAATTAAAAGTCTGGCCCCAGCCCTACTTACAGTTTCAGTATCAATTGGGCCTTAGCCCATTACAGAATAAGAAACATTATCAGAGCTAAAATCAAAATGAGAATCAGAATCAGGTGACAGAATCGTAATCGAATCGAGTTAGATGACGAATCGTAATCGATGATCGTAACAGAAATCGAATGTGAATGCAATCCCAACCCAATCCAGCCGTATACAACCCCGTACCAACCCTACACTCCATGTGGGAATAGCTCAACCCACCCAAATTTACACTCTCCACAATTGCGGCATTGATTGCCGCTGCAATGTATATTGTGATAGAGTCACTAGATACAAATATTTGTGGCATAGCCACGAGAATCGAGATAATGTGGCAAAGCCACTTAACGAATACATGGCACAAAGCCATCGATAATCGTAATAACTTGGCACATAGCCATCGCGTGATAATATAATCGGCACACAAATTTTCTTGAAATATGATCGACACAGAGTCATCAACAAATATGTCAGGCACATAGCCACAGGTAAATACGTTTGGCACGAAGCCATAGTCAAGATGGCACAAAGCCATATTTAGGTTGGCACAGAGCCATCGATAACGGGTCTATAATTAGCACGAAGCCCACAATATCGATACGAAGCCCACAATAACGGCACATAGCCTTCGGTAACATATCGGCACTCGGCCATCGATCGGTCAACAGATATTGTGACAGAGTCACCAGATACAAATATTGTGGCAGAGCCACCAGAACAGATATTTGTGGCATAGCCACCAGAACACTTCCTCCATCAATATAACCCATATCCCATGCAACAGATACACATGTCATGGCATACAACATACAGAATCCGAATATCATGCCCATATTTGAATCAAACAGTCACAGTCAAGTCAATCATATCACCAACATATATTCACAATCAAATCCGTCAACCACACAGTCCAAGTTAGTCTCTTGCCCACAAGGGCAAAATGGTAATTTAACACCCTAGGGGCAAAATGGTAATTTTACCCCACAAGGGTATCTCAGTAATTCTACCCTACAAGGGTATTTCGGTATTTTTACAAATTAGGGGTATTTTGGTAATTTTCATAATCGAGGGTATTTTGTAAACCAGGGGTATTTCAATAACTTAATAAATCGAGGGTAAAACAGTAATTCTGTAAGTCAAGGGTAAAACGATAATTTTGTAAATTGAGGGTAAAACAATAATTCTATAAATCGAGGGTAAAATGGTAATTCTGTAAATCGAGGGTAAAACGATAATTCTGTAAATCGAGGATAAAACAGTAATTCTATAAATCAAGGGTAAAACGATAATTCTGTAAATCGAGGGCATTTCAGTAATTGGTAAACTAAAGTATTCTAAACATGGATAACAATACGAATGGCCCTAAAGCCCAAACCTAGCCACAGATATGCGATTCACCTAGCCTAGTCCAATATTTACTACACAATCAAACAACTTATCCAATTGGGCCTCAGAGGCCCATTGGGCCCACATGGCCCCTTTCGCCCATCGCGGCCCGGCAGCCATCCTACAGCCTAGAGTAGTGAGAAATACACACCTGATAGGAGACTAGATTAATCCGTGCTCCGAGCACTCTTAGCTGACGCCCAACCCAAGCGAGCACGCCATAAAGCGAAAGGGATCAGCTAAGAAAGGTACCTTTACTCTCCTCATGGTTCTCTCTATTTAAAGCCGGCTCTTCATCTACTCTTATGTTAGCTTCCCAATGTGGGATCCCTCCATCACCAGAGTTTAAAACCAACACCAACTCTTGCCGTCCCAACATAGCAAAATAATCAACCTTTGCGTGCCAAGGGATTCGAACCAAAGTCTTCCCACATGCCAACTCACGCCACCACCACTAGGCCATCAACTTGTTTTTGTCATAAATCCAACACATTAAACTTTAAAGTGCACCTACTTGCTTCCTGATTTATTGAAAAGAAAAACCAAAATATATTGCAAGAGCCAAGACTTGAACCTTGGACCCCTTGCTTCCTCTATGACGTCACTTCGTTGTCCCCTAAGTGTCGCCACCTTGCCACTACACCACACTCATTTTTGTGTCATCTTTTCTCCAACAATATTCTTAAGGCTTACCTTACACCCAGGGTTTGATTCACCTTAAACCAAAATTTTTGCTAGAGTCCAGGATTGAACCCAAGACTTCTCCAACACTTCTCAGCACATTTAACCACTAAAACAAGCCTTCATTAACGAAATTTACATGCACAACAAAATATTAAAAGCTGCCTTCAACCGCTCCCATGCTCAAGGCCCAAAACTTTTAGGCCCAAATTCAGGGTGTTACAGGAGTAAATTTCTTCAAGCCAAAGGACGAAAACAATATCGTCAAAGAGTTCCACGTCCAACGACTATGTGAGAAAAGACTCCTATTGAGATTCCTACTCAACGAGGAATTCAAGCCGAAATAACTCAAGCTTTGAGTTTGAAGCCTATTATGGTGGCAAATGAGAAAGTTCAAGTAATTCTATGTATACTCCAAGATATTCATCCATGAAGAATCAATCTCGAAGAGAAGATCGTCTTTTGTATGAAGATCCCTCCTTTTATGCTCAAGAAAAGATTCTCATTTTGATTCTTTCTTGTTTTCTTCTTTTTCTAATGAAATTGAAAAAGCATGTGAAAAAGAAAAAGAGAATGAAAGAGAGCAAAAAGAGATTAAGAGCAAAAAAAAATGTGAGAAAGAAAAGAAAGTTGACAAAGAGATTGAGATTGAAGAGAAAAAAAAGAGTATGCAAGAAACGAGTGTTGGTGAAAAAGAAACGAGTGAAAAGGAAGAATATGAATTAGAAAAAGCGAAGAGTGTTTTTACTAACCATCCTGCTAGTTCTCCTTGTAATGTTTCTTCTTTTCAGGTTTTTCAAAATTCCATTGATAAATTCCAGCTTCATTACTTATCCGATGAGAGGCGATTTCGATTGCTCAAGAAAAGTAAGAACAAAAATGACCCTAGTCCACCAGCGGTTAAAGGTAAGCAAGGTAAGGGTTTCATGTTATTTGAGTCTCAACAATTTCATTTGAAATGTATTGATAAGAAAGCAGGAGACTTAGTTTGTGAAAGAGCTATTCAACTTGATTTGGCTGATATCCATAATCCAATTGAATATCAACTTGGTGAAATTGTTAATGAAGTAAGACTAAATCAGCCCGCACAAAATTTGGTCTTTTGCGATAAAGAGTTGATATGTGAAACGCCTAATCTGTTTGTGTGTAACGATGATTTGAACTTTCTGATTTGTTGTGTAAATCCTACATGTTTGAGTAAGTCTATTCGAATGAGACTTAATATACATGATTGTTTGAATGTTTGCAAGTTTACACCTTTGTTTAACATGTGTGGATCATCAGAGACAGAAATTTTTGTTGCATGCTGGAACAAGTGATCAAAACCATGTTTTTAAGCCCGGAGCATGTATTCTTAAGTTGTTGTCAAGTAAAAGTGAGCATCATAATTTTATCTTGAATAAATGTGTTGAACCCTTCCATTTCCTCCAAGTTTCATCTTTATTCCTGGAAACAAAAGATGTGAATTTTGATGGTTTACAAAGTCAAAGTCAAATCTTTGATTCCGGAGGATGTTCTAAATTGTGGTTTAAAGGATTTGAGCGTGTTTTGCATGGTTATGACTTTCTATTAATTCGTGTTCCTACCATGTTGTCGGCAATGAAATATTCAATTCAGATTGAAATGGTAAGGAAAAACTATATTTTTTATCCCGATGATTATAGTTCTATATTATTGTTCAAGGAACTTGAGCCATGGAATTTAGTTTTCCAAGATTATATCTTTAGAATACTTTGTGGTTCTGGTTTGTTTCCATTGAAGAACATTTTGATTCATTATGAGAAGGTGAGATCAACTACTGTTTTTTATCCAAGTATTGGTTTAGTTGTGAATAAAATCTCGGAAAGTTCTTTTGTGTTTAACCTTCATCGTGTCACTTATTTGTTTGTTCTTTTGTAGGTAACGATGTTAGGTGGTACCCTCCTAAAGAGGGAGGGCATGCAAATGACCTTCTTTCTTTTTGAGCCATCTGTGGCTCTCAGTCTGTTGAAAATGATTTTGTCTGGATCATGAACAAAAGGGTTTGTGATCTTGAAATTTTTTTTCGAGCAAATGGCCTAATTTGAGGACAAATCGTCTTCAAAAGAGAGGGAATAGAGTTGAAAAACTAACAAAATGTTATAAACATTAATCAAAGGATTAAAAGTCCCCTAAACAAGCTAATTACAAATTATTTATAGTACTACATGAGACCTAGTCAAAAAGTCACTTGAATTCAGCTTTAATGTGTGGTTATGAGCTGAAATAAAACTCAATTACTAAGCAAAAACTCTTGAAATCTCTAAGCCTAAGTGACAACAACTATTAACAAGATTTAATGTTCCAATTCAGCTGAATAAATGAGCTAAAAACTTAAGCTGGAAGAGTTCAACATTTTGAGCAGCCAAATGACTTCAATTCCTTCATTAAATCAGCCTTAGGCAGCTGAATAGACACCAGCAACATGTATAATGGTCTCCTTTAATTGTTGTCCATTGCTATTCTTGAACAACTCATTGGAGAAGAGGAATAGGCTGTTGAAATTTAATGGTGCATAATGCTCTTCTTTAAATGTTGTAATAGCCCCTTGAATGTAACTGATTCCAACTGAATAGTCACATTTAACACTTTGTAACAACTCCCTTGGACTTAACTTATTCCAGCTGAAAAGTCACCTACAAGCATTAACAAACACATTAAAAACACATTTAATCACACTATACTTAATAAACACTTTTAACTCTTAACTTAATTTAATAAACTGTAAATAAACATATTTAAAACATGTAATAGACTGGACATATTAAAAGCATGTGATAAATTAAGGCACATTTAAATTCAGCTGAAACATATTAAAATTATGTATGAACTAACACTTAATTAAATTGTCTAGAATTTAGACACATTTATTTAGACTAAACTATATTAACTAACTTAATTAAATAGCTAGCAACTTTAGAATGCATGGACTAATTGAGCTAAACCAAATTAACTAATTTAGCTAAGCAAGTAATTATTCCAGCAACTAAAATGAAATAAATTCAAAATAAATTCAAAACGAGCAAACAAACTTATTGAGCTGGAAATGAGCTGAATTGAGCTCAACGAGCTGTGATTAAGCTTCATTTTGTACTTGGGCCCCTCGAGCTTAGGCCATTCTCGATGACGTTAAGTTGTGTCGAAACGTGGTGCAACCAGGTTCGCATCAGATAGTGATTTTGGTTCATGTCGTTATAAGTCTAAGCCATGTGATTTGGCTAAACTTGATATTATGTTTTGGTATGTTTTGGTAAGTATTATATGGAATGAATTTTGCAAATCTGTCTTAATATGTGGTAAGCTTATGAACGGAAAGTGTATGGTATTAGTTGATTATTTGAATACTATGATGAATTGGTATAATTTAGGTATGGAATGTTGTGGAATGGTTACCTATTGGGTTATAAAATGTTGCAATATATGCTTGTGCATGCAAGTGAAAATAGGGTGGCAAAAATGGCTTTGCAAATAGCCTATTTTTGTCCACATGGGTAAACACACGGGTGCATGTCTCGGCCTTGTGAGACACATGGTCATGTTACACGGCCGTGTGTCCCCTGGTATTGATATTAAAATGAAGTCAGTATGCTCCATACGGTCTCACACACGGGCGTGTGACTGGCCTTGTGGTACAAGTCAGTATGTCCCCTAATTGGCACACGGCCTAGCACACAGGCGTATGATTTGGCCATGTTGTATAAGTCAGTGTATCCTACAGGATTGGCATGGCCTAGCGCAAGGGTGTGTGTAGCCACTTCGAAGGGCACACGGGCGTATGGTTGGCCGTGTGACCCAAGTCAGTATACTCTCTAGTTTTTACATGTCTTGGCACACGGGCATGTCTTCGACCATGTGTTGCAAGTCAGTATGTATGCCCTATTTCCACACAGCCTGTGACACGGGCGTGTTTAAAGCTGTGTGAGGCACACTACCTGTTCACACGGGTGTGTGACCCCTGTATGTTTAAAATTTTCCTAAGTTTCCAAAATTTTCATATGTTATCGGTTTAGTCCCGAACCACTTCTAAAGCATGTTTAAGGCCTTGTAGGCTATTATAAAGGACAAATTGATTGTAATTGAATGTTGATTGTATGATTTAATCGAATGTATAAAAATAGTACATTTATATGTGTTTCTAGTCTGGTAATGCTCCGTAACCCTATTCTGGTATTGAATACGAGTGAGGAATGTTACATTTATTGGTATTAGAGATACGATTTAGTCGATTCTAGGACTAACGTAGCGTATGTGAGTCTAGCTATACATGTCATATCTAAAACTGTGATAGTGTACTGACTCTTGACATTTTTAAATGTGTTTTTATATAGTAATGGATCCCAACCAAGCTGTAGCAAATGATGTAAAGAGTAATGTGCCCGCTCCCGCTCAAGAGACAACGCCTTCTAAATCTAGACCTGTGTCTAGTAGTCATGAAGGTGAGGCTAAAGAAGCCTTATTTCAAAAAATGAACGAGTGGTTCCCATAGTACATTCGTACGAACCCGGTTGTTCAGCAACCTCCACCCCTACCTATTCCCCAACCGATCCTTGTAATTCCTCAAGGTATGGATCCTTTGCGATTGAATAAGCCACTTGTTGATAAAATAAGGAAACACAGGGCTGAGGAATTCAGAGCCACTGTTAACGATGACCCTGAGAGAGCAGAGTTTTGGCTTGAGAACACGATTCGGGTATTTGATGAATAGTCATGCACACCTGAAGAATGTTTAAAATGTGCTGTATCACTGTTGAGAGACACTGCATATCAGTGGTGGAATACCTTGATATCCGTAGTTCTGCGAGAAAGAGTTACTTGGAAGTTCTTTCAAGGTGAATTCAGAAAGAAATACATCAGCCAAAGGTTCATTGATCAGAAAAGAAAAGAATTTCTTAAATTGAAACAGGGTCGTATGTCGGTAATAGAATATGAAAGAGAGTTTGTACGAATTAACAAATATGCTCGTGAATGTGTTTCTTCTAAAGCTATAATGTGTAAAAGGTTCGAGGATAGATTGAATGAAGAAATCAAACTTTTAGTTGGAATTCTTGAGCTGAAAGAGTTTTTCATCCTGTTTGACAGAGCTTGTAAAGTCGAAGAGCTTTGCAAAGAGAAAAGAAAATTCGATTTTGAGGTTAGCGACTTTAGAAAGAGAGTTGCAGGTAAATCACATCAGTCAGCATCAAAGAAATCTAGAGAATATCACCCTCGTTCTACTACTTCTACGGAGATTTTGATCAGAGATAGAGATGCAAGACATTTCAGCTCTAAACCTCAGATGGCATCAGTTGCCAGTATGGGTAGTGTTAGAAATGCTGGGCCTGAATGTAAACACTGTAATAAGTGACATTACGGTAAATGTAGATTAGTGAGCAGAGCTTGTTTTAAATGTGGATCTCTTGATCATTATCTCCGGGACTGTCCAGAAAAGTTTGTAGCTGAAAGAGATGGCTAAAGTAAGTAATACGACTACTAAAGGTAGACAACCCCGAAACACTGGAAATACGAGTGGTAACTGAGGTGCTACAAGAGATTCTGTTGTGAGATCTGAGGTACGAGCACCTGCCAGAGCTTATGCTATCTGTACACGGGAGGAGGCATTATCACTAGACATTATTATCGGTACTTTTTCTCTTTTTGATACTGATATAGTTGCGTTGATAGATCTTGGATCAACCCATTCATATATCTATTACAGGAGGCATCATCTGCAGTCAGAAGTGCCTATAAACTATTACAGGAGACTAACTTGGGTTTTAGTAATTATATTATACAAGCAGAAACAAAAAATTTCTACAGAAAACTTTGGAATTTATACATCCCCTCAAAAGTTACAATAATAGTATGGAGAATCTCCTGGAATTTTATTCCTACTCTTGTCAACTTTAAGCATAAGAAAGTGGTGATGAATGCTCAGTGCCCTTGTTGTCTTTAATATGAGGAAAATAGTAATCATATTTTTTGATAGTGTCCTATAATAGTGGATGTTTGGATTTACTTAAATCTTTCTTGTGTTCTTAACTACAATATTCACAATATGTGGGAATGGCTTACTTGGGTCTTTAGTTAGGGGACTGGTGAACAATGTCGACTATTCTATTGCGAGCTTTGGCTAATCTGGTCCAATAGAAATTGGTTACTGTATGAAAGAAAAAATGCGACAGGAAGAGACATTTCGAAGCAAATATACAGTTACATCTCTGAGTTGGATGGAATAAAGAGAAGAAACTCACCTTTCAGATTGACAAAGGCCTTCAACATGTTAATTGAAGAACAAGGGTAACAATATATTTTGATGCAACCTTTGACTAGCAATCCTTCAAATCTGCTTCGGGTTTGATTGTATAGGATGTGTGGGGTAAGATCGTAGCATCTAAGATGGTCATTCACTCTAATATAGCAACTCCATTTGCGGCGAGGCACATACAAGGTTACAAGCCATGAGATTAGGAATTTGTATGAGCTTAAGCAAACTGCAAATAATGGGAGATTCAAAAACTATAATAAAGAAATACTAAAGTACAGGTCTCGACAAACCGGCCATTAGAGCTCTCATCAGAGATATCCAAAACAAAAAATCTAAATTTCAAGAGATAGGGTTTTAGTTTATCCCTAAAATAGAGAATACATATGCCCATGTTCGCTGTGCACTAGAGAAACTTCGGCCAAGGCAACCAGATTGAGAGAAAAGAAAAGATGAAACTCCTTTGGAAATGGGTAGCAGAAACTTAAAAGATACTTTGAAAACTGCTGTCATTAAAGTTGGGTTGGTAATGTGAATGGAAACTGACTAATGGTATCCAACTGTCCATTTGACTGGTATAGGATAAAATTAGGTTTCCTCTTTTTTGTTTTAGTTAAGTATGAAGTTATGGGCCATTTTTGAGCGATCTAGGCTTGTTTTCTTTATTTTGTTTAATAGGCTTCTGTTTTTATTTTGTTTGATAGGCTTCTACAATTAGACTTCAGTCCAATACTGTTAATATTATTTGTTTTAATCTATAAAAATCCAGTCAAATCTTTTCAAAAAAATATTTAGGAATTAATTAGGATATTTTCTTCAAATTATTACTTTTATTGAAGTCTCTACTTCTTGATAAACTTGAAGTTTTGAGGATTATAATATTTGAGGTCTGAGTTTCATTTTGTGTGAAAAATGTGTAAGCTTTTCTTTGTCTTTTGTGTTTGTTTACACTTTATTTCAGTGTCTTAGAGAATTTTCATTAAGAATTCTCGTATTTTGAGAGTTAGACTGACTTAGGCAGATTTGAAGCTAAGTTTCTACCTAAGGTTGTGCGGTTTGCTAGACTAAAGTTCTAGTTCCGTTACAGTTGGTATTTGAGTCAATGTTTAGTAAGGCTTCGATTAAGATAACAAAAAGAGTAAATGAGAAAATTGAGACTTGGGAGACTGTAGAGGTCAAGAAAGCTAACAAATCGAGGGGTATGATATCAGCTTTGGAAGGTCGACAATCTTGAGAAATTTGTGGGTGATATGAAGGAAACACTCGAGGTAGTTAAAGGATGTACCGTAGAGTTGGACTCGATGAAAGAGTAGCTCAAGGAATTTATGGTGAAAGCTCTTAATTCCAATGTGGAAGTGATGCAAGGGCTGCTCAATTCCACTATGGATAAGCTGACAGCTAGGGATGATGTTCTCAAGGCTGTGGTGTTGAATTTGAAAGGATAGATTGAGGAGCTCAAGGGAAAGCTCACTATCTATAAAGTTGTTTTGGGCAATAGGGTGTTGGCTGTAGTACTGTAGACTAAGGTGGATGTCATTAAGCTAAAAGAGTTTAAGGGGGACGAGGTCCACAAGGGATATGGACAACTTCTTGTGGGGAATAGAGTAATACTTTCGTACGATGGGCATTGATGATGATACTACTAAGGTAAATAATGCTTTAATTTATTTTATTGAGGTCGATCTCTTATGGTGCCATTGTAGGTCTATAAATGAGAAATGATATGGGGTCAAAATTGGAACTTGGGAGGAGTTCCAAAAGTAGTTGAAAAAGTAGTTTTATCCACAATATGTCGAGAAAGAGGCTTGGGCTAAGTTGTGTTAGCTTACACAACAAGTTATTGTTTGGGAGTATGTGAAAGACTTCATTAAATTGATGCTCCAAATCTCTTACTTGAGTGAGAAAGAAGCATTCTACTGGTTTGAATATGGGTTGAAGTTGTGGACAAATCATGAGTTGCGCTGATAGGTTGTCATTGAACTTACCGAAGTCATGACTTTAATGGATTCTTTAATTGAGCTTGTTCTGAGGAAGACAAGTTTGAGTCTTCTAAGCCTAAAGAGACGGGGAATGGTGGAAGAGATGAAGAAAGATAAGTTAAAAGTGGCAACGGTGGTAATGGGAAACCACATAATGGGAAGTTAAAGCCCAATAACAAATCAAATAAGCCAATGAAGTGCTTCTAAAGTTGTGGTCTGCATGGGATGTGAGATTGTCTAAAGCGGGTCAAGCTATCCATGATAAAAAAGGAAGATGAAGCAGAGCTTGTTCAGGATAGGGTATTAGGCTTGGATCAATGATATTCAATTTTCCAAAAGAGAAGAAGGATCTCAAGCAAAAATGGTTATAATTGTGGATATCGACATCATAGGCTAAAGAAGGACTCCTCTTTGTTAAACTAACTTTATTTGATAAATTGTTATTGTATAACAAACAAAAATGTTTTTGAATAAAGTTTATTTTTGAACAAAGAAATTATAAAGTTCAAAGCATAAAAATCATTTTAAAACTTTTAAACATTTTAGAAAATATTTTGAACACTTCGAAAATTTTGGACAAAGTTCAAAAACGGTTTTAAACTCTTTAACTCGATTGAAAAACTGCTCCCTACAAGAAGTATTGATATTTTTCAAAAAGTATCGGTACCTATACAATTTTTATCGATAACCTTTTCGATATCGATACCAAACTTGTTTACTGACTTGAGATAAAAAAAATTAAACAAAAGAAAAAAGTACCAATACTTTTCAAAATATATCAATACCTATAGTGTTTTTATCGATACCGTTTTTGCATTCTGACTTGTTGATTTTTCAAACAATCACAAAAAATATCGATACCTTTTCAAAAATATCGATACCTTTTATCAGGTATTGATTAAATGTCTTTGGTATCATTGTAAACTAACTTTAACGGTCACTGGATTAGACATTAAATACTAAAGTACCGATACTCGTAGAAAAATTATCAATACTTTTTGTTAGAGGTGAATTAAATGCACTGGTTATTTCATCCCCAACGGCTCTATTCATTTCTCCAACAACCACAATGGTTGGAAATTAATTAGGGGGTATGAATACCAGCTTCCAAAGGTCCTACAACAACAAGAAAGTATATTCAAGATTAAATATCAATCAAACAACTTTTCTGAAAAAATTTTCTATACTTTTCTTACATACACTTGTGAGCTTCATTGTTATTTCTATCAACTCAAGTGTTCATCTCTAATATTGTGCTTAATTGGAAAACACTTTGATCTTGTAAGGATTATTTATTTGTTTGTTTATTTGTATTTCTTTGAGAGGGTTTGCGTCTTAAGGTTTGGATAGAAACCCTTAAGGGAGTTTGTGATGTTAAACCTTGTCCTCAAAGGTTGTTAAATTAGTGAATTTGGGAAATCCTTAGTAGTGGAAAATTAAGGTAGTGCAATAGGCAATTAAGGTTGAACCACTCTAAATTCTTGTGTTCAAATTTTCTATCCTTATTCTCTAACATCCACAAAATTTTAAAAAATTCAATTCACCCCGTCTTGATAATTTCAGTTTAATTATTTAAGCTAACAATTGGTATCAGAGCTAGCCTTTATTTAACGATTTTACAATCAAAAGAAGGTCCTTGAGGTAGATCAACTTTCAATCAATCAATCCACAATAGATGATGTGTACATTTGGTTCAGTTTTTCTTGGAGAATCAGAATCTATCTCCAAGCCTCCTTACTTCAACGATGCCAAATATTTTTATTGGAAGACAAGAATGATGTTCATACAAGCTAATGATCTTGCCATATGAGACATCATCATGGACTGTCCCTCCATACCTCTCAAGCTGAATGCCAAGGCTATGCACACCTTATTTTGTACACTTGACTCGGAAGAATATAGTAGAGAATCATCTTGTTCCAATGCCAAGGAGATATAAGATAAGCTTGAAGTCACACATGAATGTGCCAACCAAGTAAAGAAGTCTAAGGTTGGATTTCTTACTCTAAATTATGAAACCTTCAAAATGAAGCACGAGAAAGATATCAGACAATGTTCGATCGGTTTACTATCATCATTAAAGGATTAAAGTCTTATAAGAAGACATATCCAAATGAAAAGGTGGTAAGGAATATGTTTCGAAGCTAGCATAAATCGTGGGAAGCCAAGGTGATTGCAATTGAAGAAGCAAAGATTTTAGAAATACTGACTTTAGATGAGCTCATTAATTCTTTGCTGCACATGAGATAAGACTTAATAAAGGGGTTGAAGCCAAAATTGAGAAGAAAAATTTGGTGTTTCTCTTAAATCCACCACAAATGAAGATAGTGAATCAAGTGAAAAGTTGGATGAAGATAAAGAGATTGTTATGTTTGCTGTGAGATACAAGAGGTTCATGAAGTCCAATAAATGAAGAAGATTCCTAAAGAAGAAGGGATTAAAGCTTGAATCTACCAAGGAAAAAGATCACATTATTTGTTGTGAGTGCAAGAAATCGGGACATATCAAGTTTAATTGTCCTTAATGGAAGAAGGGATCAAGCAAACAAAAGCTTAATCCCAATGTAGCTACATGGAATGATGAGGATTCATTTGATGAAGAAGATAAAGAAGTATCCAACCTTTGTCTTATGACTATTGATGACTCTAAGGTAACTCCTAACTCGTCTAGTTTGATTTCTTATTCATTTGATGAGTTTCAAGATGTTTATGATGAGTTGGGTTTGGAATTTGAAGTCATGGTTTCAAAGTATAAGAAAAACATTTCAAAATTGAAAAATGAAAATGACTTACTTTCCAAAACAAATCATGAACTTGAAGAGAAAGTAAAAAAAATGTAAAAAAATATTAACGTTTTTGAGAAACAAAATGTAAGAAATTATTAACGATTTTGAGAAGAAGAATTTAGACTTGCATAACTTACTCTCAAAAGTTCATGAAGATCATGAAAAGCAACTTGAGTTGCTCAAGAGTGAAAAAGCTCACTCTAACAAAGTTTTTCCAACAAGGTTTGAAAAGGAGAAAATTCCAAACAAAAATTTGCTAAAAATAACTTTAATCACTATAAACATAGTGGTTCTTTTAAAACCTATAAGGGAAAATTAGTTAGAAGTATATGGGTCCCTGAAGGACTTATTATTACAAAATATAATGATGTCCTTTATAAATGGATACCTAAGGGGATTAATTCTTATGGACCAAAATCCCAAAAGAATTTGGGTACTAAAAATAAAAAATTAATTCTATGTTTGTAGGAATATGAGCTTTGCTTCAAGGTGGTCAATTCAAGCAAAAATTCATGGTACATTGATAGTGGATGCTCAAGGCACATGACAGGTGACAAGGGCAATTTTATTGAATTGAAGCCAAAAAGTGGAGGAGAAGTTACATTTGGTGATAACTCCAAATGACAAATAGAAGAAATTGACCCTATTGGTAAAAACTCTTCAATCTTTATTGAAAATGTTTTATATGTCAACAGTCTTAAGTATAATATAGTAAGTATTAGTAAATTGTGTGATAAAGGTCTTAATGTCATTTTTGAGTCTGATGGATGTAAAGTAATTAACATTGTGTCTAATAAGATTGACATAGGATAGGAAATATTTACATGATGCATTTAGATGACATGCATGATTCAAACATATGCATTATTGCTAAAAATGAAAATAATTCTTTATTGTAGCATAGAAAATTAGGACATGCTAGCATGAGCATATTGCATAAATTAGCTAAAAATGACTTAGTAAAGGGTTTGCCAAAAATTTTGCAATGCATGTGTTAAAGGCAAACATAAGCGAGTTTCTTTTAAACCTATAAATGATGTATCTATTAGTAGAGTTCTTCAATTAATTCACATTTATCTTTTTGGACCAATTAGGACTACTAGCTTGGGTGGAAAACAATATACTTTTGTGCTTGTAGATGATTATTTTAAATTTAATTGGGTTCTTTTCTTTAATACTAAAGATGGTGTAACACCCTTAACTCGTATTTTTCGTCGGAACAGGGTTACAGAATATTACCGAAGTTCACAGAACACTTACAGAGAATTCATGTCAATTACTATTCATTTTCCAAAATTATTCATAACATCCCTTAAATGGACCCTCGAGGCCCAATTTGAGTATTAGAATCGAGTCGGGACTTAATCAGAAGCTCAAAATTTTTTTTGCGAAATTTCAAAAATTTTCCAAGTTACAGGGCTCACACGCCCGTATGGGCCAAGGGACACGCCCGTGTTGCAGGCCGTGTTCGAAACTTGATAGCTCTTTGAATTATACCACACGGCCAGCCACATGCCTATGTGCTAGGACGTGTGGTTAATTTAATTTTTCGAAATTAGGTGCAGGTTCACAATGCCAAGACACACGCACGTGTCTCTGCCCGTGTGCTCAATTCTGAGCATTCTTATTTTCAAATTTAAGATGCAAGGGACAAACGGGCTAACCACACGCCCATGTACCAGGTCGTGTGTCACACACGATCTAGAAACACGCCCATGTGGACAAAATAAACCTATTTCTAGCTTCATTTTTCACTCAAAATTTTACCAATATCCTGCACCAAAACTTACATCCAAAAACCAACCAATTCAAGCATTGAATTCAAGCAAATTTTAACATCTAATATGATAAGACATTGCATACATACATGTTTAAAATCTTACCTTGGTTTAATTTAAACATTAAACATCATTTGATCTTTCATACTTAACACATAAGTGTTTATCAAGATATTATGCTCAATAGGTACCAAAACATACCATTACTAGCCATTCCAATGGCTAGATTACAAATAACATATTCAAGCCATCTATGACCAAATTAGCCTATAGTTTGCTATTTATACCAAAATAAGTTTGTGGATAGTGTGATGATGCTCCAACCGTTCACTAACCTTTGCGAGCTCCAAGCACTATAAAACAAATAAAATAAAACCTAGTACGCATTATATGCTTAGTAAGTTCGTATAACAAGAATTAAACTTAACCAATCTCATTTATTAAATCTATACATGCAATAACATGTTTTCCATCAACTTGGCAAAATTTCCTAAACACATGCATTCAATCAAACATGTTAGTTACATAATTCTCAAATACATCAAGTAAACATAGATGAATTCATCATACTATATTCTTTTAAAACATTATTCATTTCATCTTATAACTCTCATTTCATGTCAAGTATTTTATCCGTTGAATCATTGAAATTCTGATGGATACTCAGGTATTACACTCAAGGTGTACAATTTAATAACTCGTCAATTTATATTCAAGAGTACCCATTAGGATAATAAATTAGAGAGCACATTCTCGAGCCACATATCATATATCATGAATACCAACCCAAGCTAAATCCTAATTATAACATATGCTCAAGAGGGATTATAACAGGATTACCTGTCCGGGCTAAATCCTATCTATAATGAGGTCAATAGGATTACTCGTCCGAGCTAAATCCCGACAGCAACAAATGTAGAACCTCATTCAATAAGGGAAATATAACAGCCCGATTTTAGCTAAATCGGAACAATGGTTTCAGAGCCACAAATATGAGGTTAGAAAATTATTTTAATATTATTTTATGTGTTTACAACATGATTGTACGTATGTGTAAAAATTTCGTGAGCTAATTTTATCGTTTAATAGCTCAAATTGGGAAAAAAGACTGATTCGCGTAAAATGCAAAAGTGGCATTCTATATGTTAAATGTGTTTAATTGCTATGGTTGATTAAATATGAAGTCCTTATGTTGTGAATAGACCATTGGTAGTGAGAATGGACATTAATGACCTTATATTTGATGATAAATGGTTTAATAACCAAAGGTAAAATGGTAAACTATGTATTAATGTGTATTTAATAAAAAAAACGTAAAAATTAGTGATATTTTTCGAAACCATTTTAAAATGTCGACTTTTTATTTTGAAAATGAAAACGAATGAAAATGGGAGTCACTACCAATCCTTTTTATGAGGTGTGATCGGATCACCTCGTAATCGTTTTAATAAAATGTTTGATTTATTAAAACAACAATTTTTGGTCTACGAAGTTTAGAAAACAGATTCGGGAGTCGGTTACGGATGAGGAAGGATTAGCACCCTCGTAACACCCAAAATTGGTACCTAGTTGATTAATTAATGTCTTAATGTAGAAAGTTGAAAATCCGAAAAGAATTTAAAATACGATCCCTCTTTATATTAATGTTAATTTTGCATACAAATTGCTTGAAATAAACATTAAAGGCCCTCTCGTCTCGAGATAACAAAATGTCACATCCCGTAAGTTAGGACATCACATCTTGAACCTTTGAGAATAAGCTTGCCTTTATTTTAATTTGAAATTTTATGTATTTTAATTTAGAAGGGTATTCGATTATTTAAATCCAACGAGAAAAATCGAGACCCCGTAAGTTAGGGCACGACTTTCTCGATTTTTTAAATACAGAACATTGCCTTATTTTGAAAACTTTCTTTTTTTTTAATAATATCAAGCGTAATATTTAAAAAAAATGTATTTTTCTTATTTGGGATATAACGTAAAATGACCTATTATGGAAAAAATACACTTAAACGCAATTTCTTGACGTGATTTTAACGAAGTGAGATAGAATGGTGATGTAGAAAACGGAACGATGGTATAGATGAAATGTCATGTAAATGACACATACTAATAAAAGTAATTTACGAGCATCACATAATATATGCTATTTTAACAATAGTACGAACAGTCAAAGATAAATGAAATAAATAATAACGAGGGTAATAATACCAAAGTATGCACATAAGAGCTTTCTCAGATTCTCTCCCCCTTTCTTTCTTCGGCCATTAGGTTCGATCATCAGCCACCGTACACAGTGGATGAAAAACACAAAACTCCGTTTAGACCTCCATTTTGACCCCTTTGTTTTAAAAAAAAAACTTCAAATACCCATCAAACCATTGCGCCGAACCTTAATATACCCTAGGTTTCAGACGCCGGAAAGGTCCTCCGATGACGGAAGGAGACGAAACATCTGAGGTAAGCTTTTACTCTTTTCTTTTTTCTTTTTATATATCTTTCAAAAAAAAATTAAAAACCAAGATGATTTAAAGCATAAAAGGATCACCTTTTTCAATATAATTTTTTTGTTTCGAAATTCTTGCCCTTTTTGTATTCGATTCTCTAATTTTTTGTATTAAATTCGTTTGTATGTCAAAAAATGCATTTGGTGTTTGTGGTGGCTTTATAGTCGAACAACACAATATTTTTTGATTTTTTGCTACTGGTCATTGCATCTCTGTCCTGCTCCTTTTCTTACTCTGTTTGTAGGTCTAGAGAGTCAACAAGGCAGGGGTTTGACCATTTTGGTGCAAAGAAGGCCACCTCGGGCAGTGGGCGTGCTGTGGAGGCACGTGGGCAGCGGTGCAGGAGGGGCTAGGTTTTCTGAGAGTGAGTTTAGGTTGTTGGGCCATTGGGCCCTTAGGGTTTTTCTAATTCGGGCTTATATTTGTGAATTGGGTTTGGCGTTGGTTGTAAATGGACTGGACTTTAATGGATTTATTATTGTTTTTGTTCTTTTCTATTTTTGTTTAGGGCCCGGGCAAATTGGGCCTATTACAATATTATTCATCTTTCTCATCGAAAATCAAAAGAAGAAAGACCATTTGAAGCATTTTAGGGTTTGGCCCTTTGTATTCTTGATTGAGGTATGTTTTAAGCTCAATTTTTGATGATTTCTATATTTTTGTAATTGTTTCTTCGTATTCTAGCTAGCCCGTGTCTTAATTTTTGAATTTGTTGATGATTTTGTGAAGTGCCATTGTTGGATCTATGTGCTTTGTGATGGTTGATGATGAAAAATTGAAGACAAATTTTAGATTAATATGTTTTGTTAAGTAATTTTAGCGAAAAATGCATTTTAGGGATTAATTTGTGAAAAAGTGTAAATTATGTGGTTGAAATGTGAAATAAATGTGAAATATGGGCTGTTAAGGGCACTTTGGTAATTCGGCCAAGCATGAGTTTTGTCAAATTTGGTGTAATTTGTGTTTTTGTGAAATAATGACTAAATTGTAAAAATGTGGAACTTTAGGGGTTAAAGTGTAAAAATGTCCAAATAATTGTTTGTGGACTAGATTGAATTATTTGATGAATAAATGAGTAAATTTTGAATGTATATAGATCAAGAACGAAAGAAATCAAATTTAGATCAGGGAAAATCAAATGTTATCGAATAGTCGATCCAGTCCCTCTATTTCGACTACGAGGTAAGTTCGTATGCAAATAAATGTCTTTAAATTAAATTATATGTTTTCAATTGTCATTGAATTTCCCTGAATGTTGAATGAGCAAATACGAGCAAGAATCGACAAAGTTATGATATCCGAAAGTCCCGTACGAACTTTAGGAATAGTATAGGATATAAATGTCATGATATTAGGATTATCGAGATGTGATTACATGTAAGACCATGTCTGGGACATTGGCATTGTATTGTGATTACATGTAAGACCATGTTTGGGGCATTGGCATCGTTATATGATTTTGTGTAAGACCATGTCTAGGACATTGGCATTGATATGTGATAACATGTAAGACCATATCTGGGATATGGCATTGTACGAGCTATATGCGATTTTCGAGTATCCTTAACGATTTCAAAAATTTCAACGGGCAAAGTCAAGTCGAGAAAGAATGTGTAAATGAGTTAAGCGATTCAAGAACGTATGAGATTCATACAAGTATTGAAAAGTGAGGTATTTGGTGAATTCCCTTATGAAATTGAATATGTATACATTTGGGAAGGTTTGTAAGCTTATATGTGTTTACTCATGTTGATGTAAATGATATTGATTCATGTGTAATTTTAATTGTATATGGCTTACTAAGTTTTTAAAGCTTAATTTGTGTGTTCTTTCCCTGTTTTATAGATTTTTGAAGATAGGTCAGACATCGGGGATCATTAGGAACCGTCATCACACTATCGACTACTTGTTGGTATTTTTGGATGCTTTGTAAATATGGTATATGGCATGTATAGGCTAGTGATATGATGATACGTTTTGAGTTATGATATAGCCATGAGAATCGGCTTGTATATAATGTAAATGTTGGTGTGTATTTGGCCATTTGAGTTGGTTAGATTTATGAATTTGGTAAGTGATATGTGATGCATATAATGTCTTATGTTCTGGCAAGTTTAGTATGGATTCATGTGTTTGCTAGATGGTTAATTGATTTGGCTAATTATCAATGATGTGTCATGGTTGAGAAATGGCATGTTGTAAATTGGTTTTAAGATGATGAATTGATATGTTTCGAGACATGAAATAGTTAATAAGATGATGAGAAAATGCATATAGAATTTAAGGTTATCACATATTGTTGTGGTATGTTTTTGGTTATGAAATTGAGTAGTGAAATGGATGGAATTTAAATGGCATGAAATGTGCATGAAATGGTCATTTTTGGTTGCCTATTGTATATGAAAATGATGCCAAATGAATGCTTATAAGTACATGAATGATAGGTGGGAATAATGGCTTAAATCAAGCCTATTTTCGTGCCACACGGTTGAGCACATGGGCGTGTGAATCGACCGTGTGATCCCTGAATCTTAGTTAAACAAGTCAGAGAGTTACACAGCTTAGACACACGGGCGTGTCTACTGGCCATGTGTGGCACACGAGTTGGCACATGGGCGTATGGCCAAGTCAGTATACCCTCCAGATTTCACACGGTCATGGTACACGGGCGTGTCTCCGGCCTTGTAATGCAAGTTAGTATGTATGCCCTGTTTCCACACGGCCTATGACATGGGCATGTTTGGTGGCCGTGTGAGGTACACGACCTGTTCACATGGGCGTATGAACCCTATATGCATGAAAATTTTCTAAGTTTCCTCAAGTTTTTAAATGTTATCAGTTTAGTCCCGAGCCTTTTCCAAGCATGTTTTAAGGTCTCGTAGAGCCTTATAAGGGACAATATGATTATGTTTAATTAATGTTTATGTGATAATGGATTCATGTATGAGAAATGTATGTTGTATGCTGTATTTGATCGGTAATGCCTTGTAGCCCTATTCCGACGACGGATACGGGTTAAGGGTGTTACAGGGAATCACATTTATCCATCGAAATCCAATATTCAAACAAAATTTAACTCTTTTAAACCATTGCAAACATGTATCCATTCCTTTATTATAACATTTAAATTAATTCACATAAATATAAAACACATTCCATACAAACACAACATTCAATTTAACATACTTACAAGCTCGATTAAGTTACACGAACTTACCTCGACACTTGTTCGCGTATATAAATCTACTAATCTAAAACTTTTTCTTTTCCTCGATCTAGCCTCGAATTTGTGTTATCCAGATCTATATAAATGAATTTATTCATCAATTTATCACATTTCATATTTATTTGGACTCAATTTACATCTTAGACAAAATTACAATTTTGCCCCTAAACTTTCCATAAATTCCAATTTCATCCCTAGGCTCGGAAAATGAAATTCATGCAATTTAATCTTTTTTCCAAGCCTAACCAAAATTTCAATATAAAATTTACAACACATATACTCTATAAATTTTAGATTTTTTCTTCAATTTTCACAACTTTACAAATTAGTCCCTAAATCATGTTTTCTTCAAAAATCACTTTGTAAAAGTTGTTTATCTTTCAAAAAATTTTCATTTTCTACCATAAATTTCTAATTTTCAGCATATTCATCCATGACATAACTTCTATACTCTGATAACTTTTCAAATTGATCCCCTAAATAGATAGATTAGACTATCCCGATTTCAAAAATATAAAAATTACTAAAAACGAGACAAGAAAACTTACCCAAATAGGCCAAGAAAGATTGTTTTCTCTTTCCTAGGGTTTCCATGTATTTTGGGGAAGAAGATGACATAAAATAGGATGTTAATTTCTTTTTAATTATTCAGCATCTTTTAATTATTTCTATTTCAAATTTAGTCCTTGCCTTTTTCTAAATTTCCATGGATGAATCATCAAAAATATCTACTAACTTTTGATTAACGGTCTAATTACCATATAAGGACCTCAAGTTTTGAATTCCATAGCTATTTAATCTTTTTAGCTACTAGAATTTAACTTTTGCATTTTATGCGATTTGGTCCTTCCCTTAATTAAGCACATAATCAATAAAATTTTCTTATCAGAATTTTCACATGACATCTCTATCATAATACGAAGCATACAATAAAATTAAAATAAAATTTATTTTCGGCTCAAATTTGTGGTCCCGAAGCCACTATTCCGATTTCACTGAAAATGAGTTGTTACAGATGGAGCTTTAGAAAAATTCATCACATTTTCAAAAATTAACCAAAATGAAAAAGGTTACTCTATCACTAGTGTTTGAAGGGATCGTGGCACCAATTTTTAAAATCTTGATTTTGAAAATTTTTGCAACTCAAATAGGATTAGCCATAACTTTTCAACACCTAGAACCCTTCAACAAAAAAGAGTTGTTAAGAGGAAAAAGAGAACTTTAGAAGAAATGGCTAGAAACATGCTTTGTAAAAGAAATTTACCAAAATATTTTTGGGTAGAAGCCACAAGCACTGCTTGATATATTGTTAATAAAGTAATGATTAGGCTTGTTTTAAAGAAAAATCGATATGAACTTTTCAAAAAAAAAAAGCCTAACATTAGCTATTTTCATCCTTTTGGATGTAAGTATTTTGTTTTAAATAATGGTAAAGACAATTTTCGTATATTTGATGCAAAAAGTGATGAATGAATTTTTCTTGGTTATTCTTTAAATTCTAAAGCTTATAGAGTCTTTAATAAAATAACTTTAGTATTTGAAGAATCAATACATGTTTTCTATGATGTTAACCCTCTTCCTAGAAAAGATACTTGTGTTGATGATGATGGTGTAGGAATATTAAATAATGATGATAAAGTTGATCGTTCATCAAATAACAAGATTCGAGAACAAACACAAGAAGCTCTAAGGGAGCTCACCATAGAGGAAAGGGAAGTCAATCATCCAAGAGAGTACAACTATGTGAAGGATGGTAAGATTTTGGGAGATCCATCCAAAGAGGTAACTACTAGATCTTCTCTTAGAAATACATGTAATTATGTTGCATTTATCTCATAAATTGAGCTTAAAAATATCAAAGAAACATTAAACTAATGAATATTGGTTATTGGCTGTGCAAATTGATTTAAATCAATTTGAGAGAAGTAATGTATGGACCTTTGCAGAAAGACCTTGTGAAAAATCTAATATAGGTACTAAGTGGGTTTTTAGGAATAAGCTAGATGAGAGTGGTAACATATTGAGGAACAAGGCTAGGCTTGTTGCTTAAGGTTACACTCAAGAGGAAGGAATAGACTATGATGAAACATATGCCCACATAGCTAGAATGTAAGTTATTACAATGCTTTTAGCTTTTGCTGTAACACCCCCTAACCCTTATCTATAGATGGAACAGGGTTACGGAGCATTAATGGACTTAACAGAACAAATACGAACAATCACATAATAATTTATCATAGACATCTTAATTTAATCATCATGTCCCTTTATTGAGCCCTCGAGGCCCAAATCATGTGTTGAAAACAAATCAGGACTTAATCAAGAACTCAGAGAATTTTTCGCGAAATTTCAATTTTTTTTCCTAAGTACAGGGCACACACACCCGTGTGGCCTAGGGACACGCTCGTGTGACCCTATGACATGCCCGTGCTTCAGGCCGTGTCCTAATTCATGTGCTCTCTGACTTACCTCATACGGCCAAGCCACACGCCCGTGTGCTAGGCCATGTGGTCAATTCATTTTTCAAAAATTAGGTGCAGTTTTCACACGATCAGGACACATGCCCGTGTACTAGGTCGTGTTCCTCACATGGCTAAGACACACGCCCATGTCTCTGCCCATGTGGCAAAACCTGAGCATTCTGTTTTGAAAAATTAAAATTGCAGGGGACACACGGCTTAACCACACGCCCATGTGTAAGCCGTATGTCTCACAAGGTTTGATCACACGACCGTGTGTCAAGCTGTGTGAGCCTTATACATCAAGTTTACCAACCCTATAAACCTGAGCATTCTGTTTTGAAAAATTAAAATTGCAGGGGACACACGGCCTAACCACACGCCCATGTGTAAGTCGTATGTCTCACAAGGTTTGATCACACGACCGTGTGTCAAGCTGTGTGAGCCTTATACATCAAGTTTACCAACCCTGCAAATCTTGAACAATAAGCAATTCATTTACCAATATTTCAACCAACCCAAAACACATATAAATATATCTAAAACATGCTAAAACTATCAATCTATTGATCTATCTAAAATATATTCATAAGTATTTCATACGTAACATCCAAATTAGTTCAATTAACTTCATTCAAACCAAACCTAATTATTATACCAAAACATACTAAAACTTATCATTTGATAACTTTAACTTATATTTATATCCAACCATTATCACATTATAACATCATTTACAAACATTTCCTAAAATAACAAGTACAAACATCCTAGGTACATGCCATTTACCAAAAAGAAAAGTACTTCACCACAATGAGATCGAGATTGGCTTTTGATGCTGATTCAGCAATTTGACTTTAATCTAACCTGCGCATGGAAACAAACCGTACGCTGAGTATAAAACTCAGTAGTATTTCTATAATCCGAATACTTATTAAACAAGAATTTACAATATTTAAATATCTAAATACACACAACAAAGTTCATTCAACAAATAATCAATGTTATAAACAATCAATTATAACAATTTCAATACCCATTTCTTACTATTTCAATCTCATAATTGCTATTTAACAGCATTTCGCAATGGAATACACATATCATCTCACTATATCAATAACCATTTCATGAACACATAGTTTATGCATTTCATATGCATATTTCAATTCACTATCCCATTTTAATTCACATATAATACCACCACTATCAACCATAATGCTATTTCATTTAATTACCCCTATTAACAAGACTCGGACTTTGGCGGATACACGGATCCAACCAAAACACACCAGTATGGCACCCAGTGCTTCATCGGATAATTCGAAGCAATAAGTTGACACCCAGTGTCTCATCGGCCTTGCCGAATTAAATTGGTACCTAATACCACATCGAATTTATCCGAAGTAATAATGTGACACCCAGTGTCTCATCGACTCGAAGTCGAAGTATCCCTGAACTCTTCCAATCCTATGGCATGCCAACTATATCCGACTCAGCCCGATACAGTTAATAGGGTTTCCGAATCATTTTTCAATTTCCAATCAATACACATTTCAATTTAAATAATCACATATATTCATAATTCAATTCAATTCAATACCACAATACTCAACTCAATTCCACTTACCATAAATATAATAATAAATACAACTATTAATAATTAAATTCGAATTATAGAAATACAAATCGTCATTTTCGAGCTACTCCTCATTAATCTTGTCTTTTCCTTTCAGTCGATGTCTCAGGATCAACGTTAGCTACGAAAATTAAAATAATTTAAAAATCATCAATACAACACAATTTGATATTGAATATTTCAATTTATTCTCAACTTTTTCCTAAATTCCAATTTAATCCTTAACCAAAACTAACTTTATTTTCTTCACAATTTATTCTTTATTTTCATTCAATTAACACTTAAAACTAAATTTTAACTCTCTAATTTCACCATAAATCCCTAATTTCAAAATTCTCTCAATTTAGTCCTTATTACTTCAAAACATATAATTTATTTCACAGTTTAATCCTTTCTCACTTCTAACTTAAAATTCTATCAATTTAACACCTAATTCTTCAATTAATTCAACATGAACAACATCTAAAAATTCACTAGCTTCTAAAATTTCAACATAAATCAAGTATTATTTTGTTCTAGGATTCTAAAAACATAAAAATTTCAGGAAAATGGGCTAAATTGACTTACCAAATTAAGCTTGAACCCTAAATTGACTTATTATTTACTTATATTATATTAACATAATAATTATTATTTCTTAAATAATAAGTAAATACATATATGTATTACAAATGTATGTATCTATTTATTACACATGTATTTTATTTTTACCACACAATTGTCACAATTTGGTTTATTTATTTATTTAGTCCCTTGACTTTTCTCTATTCTATAATTAAGCTTTTATATTTTATTCAATTTAATCCTTATACCTAATTAATCTTAATTCAAACTAATTCGCCTAACCAAAACCTAATTAATCACACAACTAACAATTTTTAATAAATATTTACGAATCTATTTTACAAAAATAGTGACTCGAAAATACACTTTCCGATTATCGTAAAATTTTGGGTCATTACATCTGCACACTTTAATAATTTTAAATTATATCAAATGGATGTGAAAAGTGCTTTTCTAAATGGAAGTGAAATCAATCATTCTTAAGTAAAAAAGGTTTATGGAACTCATTTTGGAATTAACACATACTCATGCTAAGCACACAATATCCCAGAGAAGGAGTAAAGAAACTCAACTTGCTTCCTTACTATTGACAGTGTTTGTCCAAAAGCCAGATCCTCCTTCGTCCTGGCAGCTAAGCATAACAATGATCTATCGGTTTCTTGAAGGTATTCAAACCCTTAAAACTCAGAATCCATAATTATACAGATGTTTTGGTAACTCTTACTCTACTTCTTTTCTTCAATCTAGAAGTTTAGGGGGTTAAGAAAATTATTAGTTCCCTATTTTTCAACTTTCAAACTCCAAATCACACGACAGTTGCAACATACAAGCTTCCTTTAGCTACATCTACTTCTTCTTCAAAGCAATTAAAGAAGACAATGCTTAGAGAGAAATATTTAGGGAAGCAGAATTGAGAGGAATTTTGCTTCCACACACCCACACCTATATAGATACTCCGTTGGCATGGTCTCCACAAACCATTACCACCACGCAATCCTAATCATATTGTCCCTCACTATGGAACCAGCCAGTTCCAATCTAACTGAACCAGGATTGAATCCTGACTATTTCCTAACCAGCCGTTTAAGTTTCTTAAATGTCTCATTATAGTTCACAGATTTTTATTTCTATACAATCGGCTCCCCAACTCTTTTTCAAGTTCAGGTCCTTAGAAGAAATCGAGTGTGACATGGTTAGGTAATTTTGTTGAATTAATGAATAATTAATATACAATGACTAAATCATAAAAACCATAAAAATTAATCGATATTGACTTTTATTGATTAAAAAGACTTAAATAACATTATTTCAAGGACTTAAGTGGCAATTTGGCCACAATAGATTATAATGGTCGGTAAAGACATGACTTTGGCCTTATTTTTTTGTTATTGAAATTATCATTAAAACTTTAGAAAATAATAAACATTAAAGTAAAACTAAAGGTGGAAAAAGAGAGAAATTTTCATTCTAATCTCTTTCACTTTTCGAACACCATGGATTGAGGAATTGAGAACTTCAAGTTCTTCCAAGAAATCAACCTTTGCATGTGGTGAATTCGAGGTCTGTTTTTCATAAATTTTATATTTTTTAGATTATTATAGATTAATCTAGCTAACTCGAGTATTAAACCGAAAAACTATTAAAGTTTTAAAAGTTTGTAAAGTAAAATTTATTAGTTTTGAGCACAATGACTAAGATGTAATTATTTCAAAATTAGTATGAAGTTTCTATAAACATATGTGCTAGAGGGTTGTGGAAGGTTGAAATTAAAAACAGATTAAAAAAATAAGCATAAATTTGAGAGTTATAACTATTTCAATTTTAGGAACTTAATTGAATAACATGCAAAACTTTAGGGAGCATTTAAAAATTGAAATTGATCTTATACATGTTAATAATAGGATGATATAAGAGTGTTCAAATTGATAAATTGAATTTAATAATTATATAGATCAGGAATTGGACCAAATTAGAATTAATCGAGGAAAAAGGCAAATTTGTTGATTAGTCCTTAGAGAATTGATAGTTTGCTTCTTTTTTTTTAAGTAAGTTCATATGGTATGTTTGTTTTAAATTGTTATGTATTTAAAATTATAATTGTAAATATATTTAATTGAAATTTGGATTGTTTATGATAGAGTACAAAAATGTGAGATATGGACTAAATCATAAAGAAATGACAAATTGGCTGATAAATTGAATATAATGAATTGCAATCTAAGGTTGATTAGTTGAATTTAATCAAATTGACATGATTATGTTTGATCTTCGAGATAGAGGACTGAATTGAATAGATTTGGAAATATTGTATATTATTGTAATTTGCAAAATTGACTTTTTGTTATGATGAATTATAATGCTATGCATACAATTTGATAATTATTGAAGAAATGATAGCATTGAATTGACTTGGCTTATAAATGAAATTGAGTAAATTGCTACCCTATGATCTGTTCAGGCAGAGTCGGGTATAGTTGGCATGCCATAAGATAGGAAGAGTTCAGGGTTATTTCGACTACGTGTTGATGAGGCATTGGATGCCGAATTACTTTGTTTATACTAATGAGACACTAGGTGCCAAACATATTGATGAGTGTTGGGCACAAACTATTTACTTCAGCATTATCCAATGAGGTATTGGATGCCGAACTATTGTGATTGGTTGGATCCTATTATCCGTCCAAGTCCGAGTCAAGTTAATAGGGGTATAAGTGTAAATGGGATAAATGATATACGAATTGTGTTGGTAATATGATTTGATGATACAAATACACATTGTGATTTATAAAAGATCATGCGAACTTATTATACGAGCCTGGAGGGTCGATATGGAAATATGATGAGTTATTGATTTGATTTGAAATTTTAATAATTAAATGAAATAGTGAATAGCATTATATCGAAATTGGATGTATTGTTGATAATAGATAGAAAATGATATGAAATTAATATCAAATTCAATAAATGTTGGTTATAATTGATTTGGAATGTTGTATGCTTGATTTATTATAAGATGAGATATATGTTGATACTCACCTTGTTGATATGTGGTTTCCATGTTTAGGTATTGTAAGGCCCCGTATTTGGGTTTAATAGTTTTGCGATTTGTAGGTCAGTGGCTAGATCAGGCAATTGAGTTTGTTTTCGTATTCTAGTGCTAGAATGGGCCTGCTGGTCTGGTGGTTGGTTAAGTGTTAGTTAGTCTGGGGTCTCGGGTTCTCCAGGTGTGTTAGTGGGGAATTATTTTTACATCTTCTATTTGTTTTGGGTTAAAGATAGTTATTAATTTTTAACTTTATTTTTGTTATTTTGATTGGTTATTTTTATTTTTATTATTTCCATTTTTGGGAAAAGGATGGCACGTTCTCTTTTTTTTCCCTGAATTTTTCCTCTATCTTTCTTCTTTTTTTTTCAACCGAGAGATTTTTTCTCTTTCTTTCCCTCTGTTGGTTCTCAAATTAACTCCAAGTTTAATGTTTTTGACCGGTGGGTCTCTGAATTGGCTTGGGGAGTGAAGTGAACGATTCATGTGTTCATCTCACAAATCAGGTGTGGGTTTCGAACCTCTTCTCTTCTATTTTTGATTTGTTAATTCAATTTTGTTGTATTTGATAATATCGAGTGTGTATTGAATTGGGTATTGGTACCGAACTGCTTATTGTTGTTGATTCTAGAGGATTTCTGTAAGATTCTATTTTAAGAGTGGTCAACGACTGGGGTTTGTTTTGATATCTCAAAACTGAGATTTTAGCCAGTTTGAGTGTGGTTTTGTGACCACACAGGCAACCACACGGGTGTGTGCCCCCACATGGGTGGTCCACACGATGTGTGCAATTAGAAATTAAGGTTTCCGGGCAAAATTTGGTGCCACATGGCCGGGTGGTCGACTCGGGGATTGTCAATTTTCACACAGCCGTGTCCCTTGAGTACATGGGCGTGAATGTTTGGGAATTAGGGATTTAGTGATTTGGAGCCACACGACTTGGCCATACGATCGTGTGGCCGATTTGGGGATTTAGGGATCCTACACGGCCGTGCATTTTGGGACACATGGCTGTGTCTCATGGGCAACGGGCGTGTGAGACCCTCATACGGCCGTGTCTGCCCAGTGCTCTAATTAAGCACATTTGGACAGAAAGTTACACAGCCAGATCACATGGCCATGTCCCTAGGTCACACGGTCATGTGCATCTTTTTACACGGGCGTGTATCCCTCCACAAGGGCGTGTTTAACCCCTACACTGCCTAGGCATATCCACACGACCGGAGGATACTGCCGTGTGGCCCGACCATGCCAAAGTTGTTCTGGGTCAAATTTAAGCTTGATTGAAATTCCGTGAGTTTTGAATCATAGCTAGGTCATAATAAGAGTGTTCGGGACTTTGTTTCGGCCTAGATTGGTTAGTTTATATAGATATACCTTTATTTAAGCAGATTGTTTGATTGTTACATGTGGTTGTTATGCAATTGATTCTGAATCTAGGTAAATGGTTGTACGCATTCCTGATTCTGAGTGATTGGTGTGTGATTGTTTGAGTGTGGTGCACATTATGTGACTGCACGAGAATTCTGTAAATGTTTGTCTGGATGTGAGTTTCTGTATCCGAATAACTGTCTGGAAAATTTGTATTTTGATTCTGTACGTCTGTCCGCAGACACACTTTTGCATAAAAACATTTGGGGTTTGGTTGTGAAGAGAAGAAAGACTATTCTAATCTGGCAGTTTAAATTGCAATATGTCTGTACAGCGGATTACCATATTGCACTATACTACATATACGCTAGCCCTGCTGCGTATTAATATCTAAGTGGCTTAGTCCACATACATGGCGTGTAGGGTTGGATGGGCCTTTCGAGGTCCTATGTGATGTGTTTTGGTTGGATGAGAATAATCAGCTCTTATGGGGTGTGATCGGGAGACGGAGAGGTGTGTTGATTGGATGGGTGGGTTTTTACTTGACTGCATTTCATACTTATCTGATTAAGTGTTCTGGGTGCAAGGTTATCTGAATGTATTCTGTCTGATTGAAAACACATATGACTAAGTGTTTGTGTGTGACATGGTGTGTGTTTGAAATGTTACGCTCTATTGGGACATTGACCTCGAAATTACCTTCTGTTTTTGTATATATCTGTAGTTGTTTCGATATTGAGTTGTGTTATGTATTTCTGTTACTAGTCACGTATCGAACTCACACTAAGCTCGTGTAGCTCACTCCCTTCAGTTTTCCTTTTTCAGGTATTCCATATGTTATTATTGGACTCAGCACGGCGGGGGCCTCAGAAGCATCACGTTTTTTTAAAATCAGTTAATAAAGTGTTTTTTGTAAATTTGATTTTATGTAGGCGATTTTGGATTGTCAGTTCTGTTATTAATACTGTAATGTTTTTCGGGTTGTTAAACTTTAAAATTTTTTTCCCACGATCACTTCGGTGATCAATGTGACTTCTGAAATTCAGTCTAAACTTCTAGGTCAAGTTTAGGGTGTTACAGGTAAAATCGTAAAGCTAGTATCTTATCGAATTATATTGCAATTCGAGGTAAGTTGTTGTTTAAATACCAGTGAACTTACTAAGCATTTGTAATGCTTATCCTCTTGTCTCCTTTTTCCCTATAGATTGTCAACTTCCAGAACGTGTCAAACAGATCATAGAGAAGCTTGCACTATCATGCTGTTGTTTCAGTAATCTTTTAATCGCTTGAATTTTAGTTTTGTGGCATGTATATAGGGTTGATATAGGTGTTTATCTTGGTTGGTTGATTTTGGTTTGAACCTTGTTGAATGATTGATTTTGGACTTGTCCATAGGCATGTAAAAATGTGTGTAAGCTTGATTGTATGTTATGTTGCATGTGGATCTTATGATTGACAAATTTGGAAAACAATTAGTATGGTGATATTGGTAAAATTGATTGAATGTGTAATAGGAGAAGGGTTGAACGTGTATAAGTGAAATGATTACTTAATGACTTTAATGATATATAAATGTTTGGTTGATTGAGAAATTGTGTTAAGTTATTGGAAAGGAATTTAATGGTATGGTTTGATGCATAATGCTATGAAAATTTAATGCTTTGAAATGGTATATGTATGTTGGTAAGTTTGAATTGAGCAAGTAGTTTTAATAGGTTTTGGTGCCAAAATTTTGGACATGTTACTTTAGTGATTAGAATTATTAGAATTCAGTAATTATAAATGAATGTTTGGGAATGCCTTTAAATTGGTTTTGTGCAGGTTTAGATGTGCATATATGCACTAAGTATGCTTAAGGTTTGGCTTGGCATGAAATAGGTACCAAATAGACAAATTTCATAAAAAAAATAGGGTCCTCGTCTCGACATGAAATATCCCTCATTGCAATAAACAGTTTGTGACATCCCGACATCAAGTGGTCCAACGTTGTGACATGACTCACTATTTTGGCAACATCAGAATGAAGAGAAAGTCACGTCACGATATGGAACCTACCTTGCAATTTGGTCCTAATTCATGCTCGGGTCAACAAAAAAGTTTTTGTAAGCTCAAGTAAGGCTCAGACTTAATTTTGTATTGTAATATTTAGGTTTTTATGACATGATTGAATATTTGAATGGTTCGTTTATAGTGTACTTGATTTGAAATTTTAAAAATATTACAAAAAGGTCCATATTTGATATCGAGTTGACTTTAAACATTCATATGTTCGTATAAGACCCAAAAAAGAATGTTCATGTTTTTCTATGTTGTATTATTGATTGATTGCATTATTGATGAAGTGAAATGATGTTTTTAATGTGAAATTGTCAATAGTTGCTCCAACAACGAATGTGGCACTCTATTGCTTGAACTTGGCGATCGGGTCAGGTAAAGGGTGTTACACCATTCAAGTCCGTAAGTCTTTTATCAATTAAAACTCTATAGTGATTGGATTTTTACAGTTTAGTCTCTGAGCCTTAATTAATTATTTAATTGACAAAATTGTTCGACCAATATGTAATATATTTTTATATTATCTCCATAAATATTCATATTTAATATTTAAGGACTCAATTTACGAAAATAGAATTTCAAAATTGTATTTTTTGATACCATTATAAATCTTATCATTACATTAATTGTCTTAAAATTGCTTAATTAATAATATTATATATTTTTAAAGTAATAAATAATACTATATTACTCAAACATTTATGAAAACTCAATAAATTTCTATTCCATGTGAAATTTGAGAAATTATTTTATGGACATTTCCCATCACATCATCCATGGTCTATTTCTAATTATTTAATGACATTTTAATAATTTTATCCATGTCATTAATACATAAGTCGAGTAATTTTTTTACCCTAAATCTTGAATCCAAAATCCTAAAACCCCCAAATACTAAACATTGAATCCCAAACCTTGAACCTAAAACATTGAACCTTAAACCCTGAAGTTGAACCATAACTCCAAACCTTAAACCTCGAATATAAATATTGAACCTTAAACCCTGAACTCTAAACCTTAAACCCTAAACCCTAATCTTAAACCTTGAACAAGTTGAACCTTGAACCCAGAACCCCAACCTTAAACCCTAAATGGTTTTAGCGTTTATGGTTTGAGATTCAAGATTTATGGTTTGATTCGGGGTTTAGGGTTCAAAGTTCAAGGTTTAGGATAAAAAAAGTACCAAAATTATGTATCAATGATATGAATTTTTTTAAATGTCATTAAATAGATGAAAATGACCATAAATAATGTGATGGAGAAGGTCCATAAAATAATTTCTCGTGAAATTTTCATTTATATTGAAAAATGAATATTTTTCCATACAAAGTCCAACTATTTACTATTTCCAATAATAATATTTATATTAGCACGACATTTTGGAAAAATCACTTCATTTACGTTTTTTCAAATTATTTTTCCATATAATTGGTACAATTACACAATTTGAAAGGCTAAAATATCGGTTTTGTAAACCTTAAATCTCATATCTGTCTAATGGTTTTGTACTGTTGAATTTGGGTGAAAATTTATATTTGGTACATAAAATATAATTATATTGGTAAAATATTTTTTTCCTTCACTTTAATTATAAATTATAACAAACCATTTAGCATTGTAATAATTTTGGTAGCACCTTGAATTTTCCTTTATATTTGATTTATTATATTATTGATTATCATATATAATCCCTTAATTGTAACAATGTGAGAATTTATAATTAGGATTATTTATTGATTTTTTCCATGTAAGTTAGTAAGAGATGAAGGAAGGGTTGAAAACAATTATTGAATAGTATGATGCTGGACTACAAAGCCTTTGATATTTTTTTTTTGAATATCAAAACTTCTGTTATTGACCAACACCAACATACAAAAATAATAGGTATTTTAATTCTTTTTTTTTTTTTGGTTCATTGGTTTTTTTTCCTTTTATTTTGTTATTTGCTTTTATTTATATTAAAAAAAATCATTAGATCACTTTTTTTTTTTTCATTTGGCTTATATAATGGAATGATAGTGTTCCATTTTTTTTACCGGAGTTCCATTCGACTCATCAAATGGTCTTTGTAACATTTTCTACTCGACCTAATCGTTAAGTTCAAGCTAAAGATTCCACATTTTTTGTTGGAGCAACTATGATCAATTACAATTCAATAGCATAGTTTATACATTTACTATTTAGCTTAATCGTCTTTAACACGTAATATATATTCATTTTTGTGGTTAAAATGAGCTTACGAAAGCTCTTTTGATAACTTGAGGTCGAATAAGGACTAAAATGTAAAAGATTTAAACTATCGGGTTTGACGTTGCGACTTTGAAGGTTCCATGTCGCAATGTAGCTCATTGACTATCCCTCATAGGGACATGAAAGGTCCATATGGTGCCAAATAATTACAACCTGAATCAATTGAATATGTAACACCCCAAACCCGGCCTGGACGTTATGGCCGAATCTGACATGTCACACGCAGTTTAAAAATCCATGTTTCATTTTATTATCTAAAAACCGACTATTGTTGAGCTAACCAGAATGAATGGAGGCTGCGCACCAGGTAGGTATCCGAAACAGAGGAGGTGAGCCATGAAGGCTGCTTAAGTACCAAGCTCTTGATTGGATCCAATGCTAGACATGCCCACCACCATTGCCACACTTTGGAAAACAAGTTGAATTTCATTTAAGTAGTTATCTTTGTTATTCCAATTATGTGTGTCATGGTGTTATTTTGAAAACAAGTATCATTTTGGAAACGCGTTCTATGTCTAGCCCAATTATTATCAACCAATTTAAATAAAATCATCCCAGAAAAGAAAGAAAATAAAGTTAAAGTTAAAATGGCCTTATTACAACCCAAAAATAGATAATAAATAAAGTAAACTTAGTGAAAACCAAATACTTATTCAAAAGCCCAAAAGTGATCACCGTGGCCACTCTGAATCCCCTCCGGCTCTAAGTCCCCAAATCAAGGCTCACCTGCAAGGTTAAGGAAAAAGGGGTGAGTTTGGAAACTCAATGTGCAACAAGCCCCTTTCAGAGCCCAAAACAATATAAGCCTGCTGGGCCTAAGCCCAAATCCAATCTCAACATATATTGGGCCGAAGCCTTTTCATATTTCAGAATCAGATACAGAAACAGAAATAGAGGATATCAGATACAATTGCAGAACAATTCAGATAAAGATGCAGATTCCTACCCCCAATCGCTACACACCATCTTTTTCCATCCTTAAACACCAAATAAGGTATCAAGTACCCATTCACCTTTACACACTGTATACTGACTATGTGTTATGTTTCAAAAATATTGCGGTTAAGCTGCCGGATCAGAATGCGGTAACTCTCTAAGATCATATATAAGTTTGTGGCTTAACCACTAAGTTCGACAGATTATTAAACTGTCCACACTTTCTCCTTTCCACAATCCCCACCTAATGCAGATGAAAATTTAACAGACATCAGATATGCGTATGCAAAAATACCAATTCAAATCATGCTCACGTAAAGTTATCATAGTTACATTTCAGATCTCATGTCAACTATACATATATAAATGACAGGTTATTCAGTAACAGATTGTCAGATAACAGTCTCATTATCTAATTCAGATTATACGGACCTTACAGTAGGCCTATGTTCCATACAAATGGCGATTATGGCTAGAAGAAAAAATTTTAATTTTTGGCCCACACACCCGTGTAGATTCACACGGCCTGAGTTGCTGACCTGTGTGGTCTACACGGCCGTGTGACTCAAAACAATGAGTTACACAATCTAGTACACGACCATGCACATGCCCGTGTAACTCACAACCCAAAATTTCCCTCACACAACCTGAACACACCCCCATGTTCCTAGTGTGTGTGACCCTAAATCCAAAACAGTGAGTAACATGGCCTAGAAAAATGCCCTGTCCCTAGCTTGTGGACCCTAAATCCAAAATAGTGAGTTACACAGCCTAGACACGCATCTGTGTCCTTAGCTCGTGTGCTTCCAATTTGAAAATAGTGAGTTACATAGTCGTGTGGCTCACACGACCTACCACACAGCCTGACACACAGTTGTGTGGCATCGACAACCATGTTTTACGGCATTTGCAAATCGTAGAAATTCGGGTTTTCGTTACACACTTCACACAGTTTCGAAGTATAAACAATCAAGGTGAATCTGAGACCTAAAAACGAAAATCCAACGACCAATTGCACAATTAATCTCAAACAATTCACTAGAAATAACACGCAAACCAAAACTATGTCGAAAAGCTTCGACATAACCTCAACCCAAAATTTGCCGACTCACCTTGCACGTAAAATCAAAAAATGAAACTAGCATGTTGGAAGAGCGTCTCCAGTAAGATCTTTGCTTAAAAAGGAAACCAATTGAATGCTTAAATAGAGAATCCGACCAAAATAAGTAAAAAAACCAATTTCGACAAAACAAACAATAACCAACAAAAACTCGCTAAAACATAAGAGAATCATGACAGAACTTACACAATAACCTTCCAATTGACATAATAAGCAACGTAGAATTCCCAATTCGACCCAATAAAAATTTACAAAAGCAAGCAAAAAGAAGAAGAAAAGAAAAGAAGAAGAATAAAGAACAGTAATCATATAAAAATATTTTCTTATTGCATGCAAAGAGACTCAAACACAGGACCTAATACTATACAAAACTTAACCATCAAACCCACAAGCTCATTCTTGACATAAATTAATGCAAATATAAACTTAAGTCAAACATTCAAGGATAAGAGTTGAACCAAAAGAATAACAAAATTTTCTAAAAGCGAAACTTAAACCCCTGACCTCAATCACACAACAGAACACTTAACCACTGAAGCATATACTTAATTATTGACAAAACCTAACAACAGCAGTTCAAAAATTCGG
This sequence comes from Gossypium anomalum, assembly GCA_025698475.1. Lineage (NCBI taxonomy): Eukaryota > Viridiplantae > Streptophyta > Magnoliopsida > Malvales > Malvaceae > Gossypium > Gossypium anomalum. Next base: position 51,931,749 of record CM046968.1, on the reverse strand, counting down.
GGTGTTACAATCTTTTTTTATTTCATCATCAATTCATATATGTTCAATATCACATAAGCATGTTTCACACCATAATCATTTCACATATCATATATCAATTATACCATACTCTTTTATATTATATTCATTTCAATCCAATTTCTCAACATTCAATATGATCAAGTATGAATCAAATTATATGATAGTAATACACTTACCTCAATAAGTATATTTGCAAAATTTACATACACATATTAACATAATAAACTCAAACCATAAAAGTACAAATTGAAATTGTCCATTACTCGTCAGCGGCGCTCGAATTTCCCTTCTCCCGTGATGACCCGATGTCATCTTTAGCTATGTTTGATAATTCAATAATAAAAAATATCAGTTTACGCTCAAGTCACATCCAAATACATAGGCACTCGTATTTTGCATTTTATAAAATTTAGTCATTATATACTTGGAATATGCATATTTTTCGATATTTAGCACCGGATCAAAATCCAATTTCACATTCTTTCATTAGGGACACTATACTTTCAATTCATAAATAATCTTATGACATTTTTTCATTTATTTAATTTAGTCCCTGATGTTACAAAGTTATCTAACAAGTTCAATTCACTTTTTAATTTAGTCTTTATTATGATCAAATTTGATTAATTATCAAATTCAAGCCTAACTCATGAATTTCTCTTTAATCAAAACTTGCTAAAAACTCAACAATTGAACAGATTGATACATGGGCTAGCTAAATCAAGCTCCCATGATTCAATTTCCATAAAAATTAAAGAAAATTAACTTAAAGACTAACTTGAATAGATGGTCAAATGTTTGAATGAAACTTAAGGTTTTTTTTCTTTCTTTCTTCAATGGTGGATGGTGAAGGCTTGAAGAATATGACAATCTGGTTGACATCCCACTCACTTTAATATTTATACTTAGATTAACATTGTTTTAATTTAATTAATCATACTTAACTAATTAATTAAAACATTATTAATCATAATTTAATTTATTGGAATTAATCATCATCCACTAGTTCATGCTGAATAGTGATTAAATAACCATTTTGACCATTTGGATAATTGTTATTTCGGTCCTCAAGCCTTTTCTAATTCAAAGCTCAATAAGGATTAGATTTTTATAATTTAGTCTCTAAGATTTTTATACTAACTTCATTAATCTTTATATTTCATTCTTACGAACTCAGTTTACAGAAATAGGATTTTGAAACCGCATTTTTCGACCACTAAAAATCAAGTCGTTACAGTATTCAACTACTGATAAAATACTATCTGTATAATGTAAATTTAAGAAGTCATATTCACTTTTTTTTTTTCAAATTTAAAGTAAAATTATATTTGAGAACATTCAACTAAATCCCATGATAGTAGTGAAACAAGCAAGGGATACTCTTCATGCTAACTTGGCATTTCAAAAAGATTCCAGGTAAAAATTAGCCTACTATGCAAAACATCATAGATAATACCTTACATGCTTATCATATGAAGTTTTTAATGGACTAAATCCCACTCACAATGAGGTATAACTTTCCTCATCATGTTCCCTTCTAATGAAAATTTTTGGATGGATGCCATATCTTTCTCAAGTGAAGATTATCTCCTCATATTCACCATCTTGGAACGACTATAACAAAACTTATTGTAAGAAGAATTAAGTCATGTTGCATTTGGAGTAAAAATAAGTATATCAAAAGGCTAATTCAAATACAACAACAAAGGATCACGGGATGTATCAATCCTTTCTTCAAGACATTATCCAGATGATTAATACCATTCAGGATATCAAGTTTCTTACTCATCAACATCTAGAGTGGAAATTAGTTACAAGCTTCCGTCATGTGGAAAAACTTCACCAACTAACAATCGTCTGCTTCGCTTTAGTTGGTCTTATGTTTCTTTTAATGCTCTTTATTCTCTTGATGTTAATGTTGTAAATCGTATTCCTGAATTATTTTTATGTTTCATTTGTATTCAATTTTTTTTATTGTATCTTATTTATAGCATTTTTAATTTAATAAGTTTTTCAAATTTCTAAACTATTCAAGTTATAATTAAAATTCTTTAGACCAGATTACGTTTATTCTTCTTTTTTAGATAGACATTCTTATTTTGATTTCTTTTTAGAAGTAGTTCCTTTCACTTTCTGTTAATTTTTTTAAAAAAATAATGTGTAATTTCCTTCAATATAAAAAGAAGCAAAGAGCGGGAGAAAAATCAAACTTTTTTGTGAATGTTCATGCTATGATGATAGATATTTCAGGTTGTAATTTAAAAAATATTTAGAACAAAGGATGCCAGAATTGTGGGGATCTTTTCGTTGCTATTTTGAACAAATGATCCCGAAATCATGGGTAATTTTTTTATTCCACCTTCATATCCATACACGAACTGAAAAGACAGAAGAAAAAATGGATTTTAAATTTTTCTCTCATTGAAATCGGAAAAATGTAAATTACTTTATAAACTATTTGAAAAAGAAAAATATGCTCACTAAATCCTTCCGTGTTTTTAAATTTATTATTAAGGAATTTTAATTCATCAATTAATGGACTCACTGATTTTGTATTTTAAATTGATTTATACCTCTTTTTTTACTAATAATTTATATTAAAATATCCTAAAAATATAATTTTTAGACAGATTTAAAATACTATCACATCATTTATTTTTAAAGATAATAAAGTATTATTATACACTCAAAATATCTTTTCCAACTTAATTTAATTTAAATTAAATTGTTTAAAATAATTATTTTTTTCAATAATAAACAAACATCTTTTCTTCTTTTAAAATATTTTAATCATTTTTAGTTTTTTTCTCCAAAATTTAATATTTTTTTATTTTTGTGCAACCATTTTTAAAAAAAAATTAATTTCTAGGCAATTGATTTTTCTTTTTCATTTTAAATTATTTTCTATTTCATTTTTTAACTCTTAATCAAATAAGATAGTTTGTGTCATGTCCCGAAATGTGGGTTAAAATTTTCAGGTTAAGTTTGTAATGTTGAATTTATTTTAATTTTCTATTTGAACATGTAATTAGGCTTCTGTTTGGGCCTGATTTGTCTTAATGCCATAAGCCGTATCGACACCTTTCCAGCCAGTATCAATACCTCCGTAATTTTTAGTGTAGCAAACATACTTTTCTAAAGCCGACACCCTTTCTTCTTTTCCCTTGTTTTGTTGCCGCTCCAAAACACTAGTATTTTGTTTTTCTCTCATTTGTTTTCCCTAACTGCCTCTTCCCTTCTCCTCTCTTTTCTTTCTTTCCTCTTCTTTTCTTCCTCTCTTTTCTTAGCCACCGCACCTTGCACCCTTAAGCTGCCAATTTCCTCTCTTTCTCCCTAGTTATTGACGCAACCTCCACCACTTTGGACTAACGTTTCACTTCTCTTTGTCGATTTACCCTCTATTTCTTTAGACCCCATTGGTGCTTAAATCAGTCAACAATTGATTCCGTTCCTAACTACTGTAGATTGGTAAGTGTGATCCTTTATACTAGTTAGATCTGATTGCTGGTGCGAATTAGGAAGTACAGTCCACACTCTATTTTGTTATGTTTTACGGGATCTCTGTGATCTTTTGATTCTAAATAGTGTCATTTTCTAGCATGTGTGTTATGTATTTGTGTGTATTGCCGTTTGAAGGACCAGATCTGGGAGAATCGGATTGTAACACCCTAAACCCGGCCTAGACATTATGGCCGAATCCAGAGATGTCACAAAGAATGGGTTTCGAATGCAAGTTGACTCCATTAACTAATCACTAATAAAACTCACATTCATTCATCTTTATTACTAAAAATATTATTTTAACAGTTCATTTGCCAAAACACTTATTACAGCGAAAGTTATACAAAACCAGAACATTTTAGAAATCCGTTTTGTATTTTTAGAAAGCCTTTTTTTGGCATAAAATCTGTTTTCGTAAAATATTTTATCAAGCCTGTAACATATCGAGCATATCAAACCAAATCAAGTTAAAAACAAAAACAGTCCAAAGAGTCCCAAAAATTACAAACTCTCAATAAATCCAAAATTTAATATAAAAATCGTAAATAGCTGAAAACTGTTTATTGTCGTGTGGTCACCGCTGAGTCTCCTACAGCATCGATCCGCCTAAGTCTATGGATTACCTGACAGAGCAGACAAGCAAATGTGAGTTTATGTAAACTTAGTCTGTAACCCAACAGAATTAAGCATGCAATCATATAGAATCATATACACAGTCAGAAACAGATACAGATACAGAACCGGGCTCAAGCCCATTTCAGATACAGATATAGTAAATAGAGTCAGAATCCTACCCCTATCCTCTACACACCATCTCCAACCATTCCAACACACTATGTGGGGTTAAAAACACCCACCCATCCCTACACACCAATGTTGTGCCATTACGACACGTATCAGATATGGTGCAGCTAAGCTGCCAGATAATAGGCGATGATCACCGTACATAACACTTCCTCCATCAATACAAAACCCATCCCACAATCATATACAAAATAGATACAAAATGCATACTAGACATGCTCAACATGCTATGTACAGATATCAGAATAATCAGATATGCATGGCATAATCATACTCACAACAGATTATCGGTCTAACAGATCTACAATTTTAGGGTTCAGATAACTCTTGCGAACCATATAATAGGCCCACAGTCGATTGGGACAACCCGTGCGACCCTCGGAGAAATTTCAGTAATTTGGGCCCACATGTCTGTGTGGGTCCACACACCCAAATTTGGCCTTACCCATGTGGCCGACATGGCCTAGTACAAGAATCCACACACCCGTGTATCATGCCTGTGTGTGTTGTGCACGGCCATGCCTTCGTCGACCAGACGGCCTACCATACGGGTGACCACATGCCCATGTGGCGTTAACAGTAAGGTTTTTCAGCTTTTGTTGACGCTCATTTTTCTGCATTTCGGGTACGCACCTAGTACTATTTTAACGCAATAATGCTCCCGAGACCACCAACACCTAAAAAAAAAATCTTGAAAGTCCTATAAGTAAACAATTTACCAAGATTTATCAATTAAATCGAGCAATGTTCCACACTTACCACCGCAAAATGACTTTACGAAAGTTAGACAGTTGAGGCAAAAACCACCTATTCACTGCCTTCACCTACACAATCATTCACAGAGTTCATCAATTACTCACTAATATCGGTTATTCTCACATTGCTCAAAAATTGAAATCTAACGTTAACAAACCAAATCTTTACTTACCAACCCGATTAAAGAATTCGAAACGTAAAAGCAATAATTGAATCAAGAAAATGACAACAACAGACAAGGGAAAACGAAGATTGAATGTGAAAATAATGTAGGAGAGAAGAAAGGAAAAATGTCAGAGAGATTTGGGGAATATTTTTTGAAGAGAGAGAAGAGAAGAATTTAGTAAAAAATAAAAATAATAAAAAAGAAAAAGATATTCTCACAATCCCTTAATTCTCTCCACTACCCCACAACTGATAACTCCCTCAAAATTTCAGCTCAATCAGAACTCTATCAGATAACAGAACAAAAATATAACACTACCGTTGGAAATCAGAACTCTATCATCCTAATCAATTATGGGCCTACCGTTGGGTTGGTAAACACTACTGTGATTGGGGTGGGATGATATTTATGATGGAAGAAGTGTTCGGAAAGGCAGATTATGCCTAATATCTGGCAGCACAGCTGCATTATATCTGATACGTGCCGCATCGGTACATCGTGGTGTGTAGGGCTGGGTGGGTGTTTTAAACCTTACATGGTGCATAGGGATGGTTGGAGATGATGTGTAGAGGATGAGGGTAGAATTCTGTGATCTGGTTTCTAAATCTGATCTGCATTTTTGTATCTGAGATGGGCTTAGGCCCGAATCTACATCTGTATCTGTAATGGGCTTAGGCCCACTTTTGTATCTGACTGATTCAGATATTATGTTTGTGTGCATGCTTAATTTTGTGGGGTTACACACTGAGTTCATGTAAACTCAACCCTCTTCTGTTTGTCTATACAGGTAACCTACTATCTTAGGTAGATCAGAGCAGCGGAGGACTCGACGATGACCACTCGCAAAAATTGTTTTTATTTGATTTAGTTTTATTTAAATTTTGCATTAAGATTGAGAGTTTGTATTTCTGGGACTCTCTAGACTGTTTAAATTATTCGGCTTTGGTTTGGGTTTTTTGGTTTTAATTACTTATAACATGAACGGTTTTCTAAACACAACGGTTTTACAAGCTTCTGCTACAAATATGTTTTATCTCCAAATAATTAAATGAAAGAGAGCTTTGAAATTAATAAAAGGGATAAAGGTTAAATGAACTGGAAAGGGTTTTTATCTCAACAAACAATGGTTTTTTGACCTATCCCATGTGACACTTCTGGATACGGCCATAACGTCTAGGCTGGGTTTGGGGTGTTACAAGAGCAGTATAAGGCACATCAAAAATTAAGAACGTACCGGTGATAACATCTGGAGCATCTCTGTCCTCTCGGCGTCGAGCAGCATAGACAAGTGCAGTCTACCTTGCTTCTGTCTGATTAGCACCTCTGCCCAGTGCTCTCTGTCCACGGCCCAAACTATTACCACCCTTAGCCTCTCCATGATCCTTAAGTAGCTGCTGAACTCCTCTCTAAAGCTGCACAGAACCTGGAGTTTGCATCTAATTTGCCCGCTGTGGACAGTCTCTAATATGGTGCTCTAAATATCCACACCTCAAACAGGCCCCAATTCCAACACTCGCCTGAATGGCGCCTACCAAAATCAACACACGGCTGCAACCTGATTGGAGCAATAGGAGCCCCCACTCTAACTAGCCCATCAGATCTGGCCTTTTTTTTAGGCCTCGGAATAGAATTAGAGGGCTTCGAATCCCTTTTATTCTTGCCTCTCTCACATTCTCTGTTCTGGCGCTCCACGCGCTTAACATCCTCAGTGATCTTTGCTTTCTCAACTAGAACTGCGAACTCCCGCTCCCTCTGTGGAGCAATCAGTACCCTTAAATTATCCCTTAGTCCATCCTCAAACTGAACGCACCTCTCATACATAGACACCACCATGCCTTGAGCATTGTGACTCAACCTTAGAAATTCGACCTCATATTCGGCCATAGATCTATCCCTTTGCGTGAGATTCTTGAACTCACACCTACGAGCATCCACATAGCTCTCTCCCACATACTTGTTTTGAAGTGGTCTTAAAGAAATCCCAAGTCAAACAATCAGGCCGAGTACCCTCCTCAATCGTTAACCACCACTGGTACGCCTCGTTGTGAAGTTGGGAGACTGCACCCTTAAGTTTCTGCTCAGGAGTACAGTCTAAATCGTTAATAATCCTCTCAGTGGCCTACAACCAACACTCGGCCACACTACGGACGACTCCAGTGACACCTCTAAACAGCACAGCACCATTAGACCGAGTTGTTCAGTTACTGACCCTTGGCCCCCAAATCTAGAATGGGTTCCAGCGACCCTTTCTAATATTCTCAGCATGGCCTGGGACAGTGCGTTGTCCCCAGCCGAGCGACTCTAAGACCCAGTCTCAGTAGAAGGTGAAACAGGTGTCTCACTCGTATCCAGATTTGGCATACTGTCCAGAGAGGAAAACTCAGCTCGAGCCCCCACACGGCCCTTTCCACGACCACGAATACCATATCTATGAGTTCCACGTGCGTTCATTGTCTAATTCTAGTTTTATCTACATTAAAAGTTTTATGCATTAGTTTTAGTATTTATTTGCAGATGTTTTATGCATAAATTATCAAATTTTCAAAAGTGTTTTCAGAAGTTTCAGTCTCTAACTATTTCAATTTAGTCTCAGAAAGTGTTAACTATAGTGTTTCAGAATAATTCAGTCTAAGTACAAAAATACTTATAAGATCGGCGCCGAAGACTCAGTGTACCACATATTTTCTCAATTATTCAAATCATTTTAAATCCAATAGTTTTAAAAACAAAATTTTGGAACCCAAAATTCACAGTCGAGTTTTGCAACCTGACTCTGATACCACTAAATGTAATACCCCAAACTTGGCTTAGACATTATGGCCGAATCTGGGGAAGTCACAAAGAATGGGTTTCAAAAAAAAAGTTGATTCAATTAACTAATCACTAATAAAACTCACATTCCTTCATGTTTATTACTGAAAACATTATTTTAACAGTTCATTTGCCAGAAACCTTATTATAGCGGAAGTTACACAAAACCAGAACATTTTAGAAATCCGTTTCATATTTTTAGAAAACCTCTTTTTGTCATAAAATCCGTTTCCTAAAATGTTTTATCAAGCCTGTGGGGTTAAAAACACCCATCTCCGACCATCTCAACACACCATGTGGGGTTAAAAACACCCACCCATCCCTACACACCAATGTTGTGTCATTACGACACATATCAGATATGGTACAATCAAGCTTCCAGATACTAGGCAATGATCGCCGTATAGAACACTTCCTCCATCAATATAAAACCTATCCCACAATCATATACAGAATGCATACAAGACATGCTCAACATGCTATGTACATATATTAGAATAATCAAATATGCATGGCATAATCATACTCAAAACAGATTATTGGTCTAACAGATCTACGGTTTTAGAGTTCAGATAGCTTTTACCGACCCTACCATAGGCCCACAATCGATTTGAATGACCCGTGCGAGCATCAGAGAAATTTTAGTAATTTGGGCCCACATGCTCGTATGGGCCCACACATCCAGATTTGGCCTTACCCATGTGGCCCACACGACCTGGCCCAAGAATTCATACGCTCGTGTGTCATGCCGGTACGGGCCCACACGGCCTGGCACAAGAATTCACACGTCCGTGTGTCATACCAGTATGGGCCCACACGCCAAACTCGGCCTAGCCCATGTGGCCCACACGGCCTTGTGCTGCACACGACCATGCCTTCATTGACCACACCGCCTACCACACTTACCAGAACATAAAAATAGAATCCCAAAAGTCCTATAAGCAAGTGATTTACCAAGATTTATCAACTAAATCGAGCAACATTCCACACTTACCACTACAAAATGACTTTACCGCCTTCGCCTACACAACCGTTCACAGAGTTCATTGATTACTTACTAATATCGGTTATTCTAAAATTGCCCAAAACTTAAAATCTAATGTTAACAAACCAAGTCTTTACTTACCAACCCGATTGAAGAATTCAAAACGTAAAAGCAACAATTGAATCAGGAAAACGACAGCAACAGGCGAGGGAAAATGAAGATTGAATGTGAAAATAATGTAGGAGAGAAGAAAGGAAAAATGTCAGAGAGATTTGGGGATTTTTTTTGAAGAGAGAGGATAGAAGAATTTAGCAAAAAAAGAAAATAATAAAAAAATAAAAGGATATTCCCACAATCCCTTAATTCTCTCCACTACCCCATAACTGATAACTCCCTTAAAATTTTAGCTAAATCGGAACTCTATCAGATAACAGAACAAAAATATCACACCCTTGCTAACGCATGGATTCGAACACGAGACCTCCAATACACCAATTCCCTTACCACTCGAACCAGCAGGCTCATTCTAATATGAAACTACAGATAATTAAATATAAGCCCATAGAACAAAAGTAGGGCTTAGATCCAAAAATAACAAAATTTGCCCAAGCCAGGGCATGAACTTGGGACCTCTCACACACACCCAGAACACTTAACCACTGAAGCAGGTACACAGTTGTGTCAAAAATTTTTAGAAACAAAAAAAAATAATTTCGGGTGTTACACGGATCAAATCTAAATCGGAGGAATATACAATAGGAATAAAAAAAATGTCGTGTGGTTGAAGATGTGTGTCTTAACTATGTTGGGTCGTGTGTGTATGTGGCTTTGGCCAAATGTATGAGTTCTTTAAAGCATTACTACTTGTTTTTTTTTATGATTACTAAAAAAATTCGATTTGCGAATCTGAAACCACATAGAAACCTGATTGTATGCCGTAAGTTTGGGTGTAGTATGCTTTCATTTTTTATTCGTTATTATTGAGTACGTGATGAATTTGTTTCAGTGTTAATTCCACAGATTTAACTAATGCATTTTCTGATTAAACAACAAGTTGTTACTATTTGTTTTGATAATAGCATGTTAACACTGTTATTGATCTTTTTTTTATATTGATAGCATGATATAATGTTGCATTAGGATTGGGATATTGAAAGAGGAAGTATAGGCTTTAAATGTTAGATTGGTTCATTGACCAAATCTACTGTAAATCCACAAAATATTGTTTTGGTGTGTAAGGATGGATGAGTTTAGGAAACTATTACTGTGGAGTATAGCGGATGTATGGGTAGGAAATTATACTATTATTCATGCGTACTGTCTATTTACTAAAAATTACTATAAGATTGTTAATCTGATATGATCTATTTTTTGTGAGCTTGTATGCTAATTTTTGTTTATGTGCTTATTAGTTTTTGTGCTAAGACCATACTGAGCTTGATAGCTCAGCCCTTTAGTTTTCCCCATTTATTAGATAATTTGTGAGGTTAGGGCTTGAACTTGGTATTTGGAGCAATGTCAACGGTTTTGAACAAAAGTATTTTAAGCTTTATTTTATAAACTCTATTGGTTTTTGCATTGTTTAAAACAGATTGTGGCATGGACTTGGTTTTTCATATGAATGTTTTATTTGGGATTTAGCATTACACTATCACAACCCAAAAACCAAGTTAGTTGAAATTGAGTTAATGAGCTGAGAGCGGCCACGCCTAAATTATTTTTAAGAGGACCTTTGCGCATTTGATAATAAATAAGTTCAAGTTTAGTGATTAAATGGTGGTGAAGCTTTCCTTGATGATCTGAGTTCGAATCTCTTCCCTCACATTATTTTCTATTTGGTATAATTTTGCTTCAAGCATTAGTAAATGTCACACCAAGTCTTAAAAGAAATGTTTTATAAGTTTTACAATGTAAGTGTGTTAGTCTAATGGTTAAGAGCTTAATTAGTTACCTAAAGGTCTTATGTTCAATTCCCCAAATTCTCAAGATTTTTATTTAATTTTTTGGCTTACAAAATCATGGTCAAATCCCACAATGCCGTCCACATCAACTGCTTTATAGGCAAAGACTTGTTACCCCTTTCAACTATTCGACTTACCATCTTTAGCCCTTTTTTCACTCCCCTTTTTCCCCCTCCTGTCCTTTTCTTTTCCATGTCTCACTCCTTGCCATTTTTCCATCACCCACTGACCTTTTGCATCCCATGCACCTGGAGAAAAGATAATTTTTGTTCTCTTCTCATCCACCTGTAACCACCCCAACCTGGCATAGATGGTAGACCTGGGCTGAAGAGATTACATTAATCACCGAAGTGATCCTGTCTTTTTCAAATCTATTCTCAATTCCCAACTTGTTTTACAATAGTGAATATCTCATTTTAATCAAGTAAAAGCTAACATTAACTTAGCAGTAGAAAATAAATCAATAATCTTTGTATAATAATCTAACCTGTGTAAAACACTTAATAAATTAACAACAGTCTAAAATCATTATCAATAAGTAATATTAAGTATGAACCATTCCATCTATAAAAATACCTATAAATAACATACATCCTAATTAATGTGATTAAAAGTAATTATCCCATACCACGATTTTTAATAAAATAAAATGATAATCATATTAATAATTCATTAGTGAGAACAAGCCGAGATGCTCTGCAAATCGAGTCTGTGTCCTAGTCCATTGGGTTATCTGAAAAGATGAAAAGTAAGGGAAGTGAGCTATGGAAGCTCAGTATGAGTCCTTATACAATAAACCAATTTAATATTCGATCATAAACATTACAAATAGAAATCAATTTCACATATCAGTCAATTCAATACGATAATTCGTTTTTCCTACTTAAGCAGGCAAACATCAACTTTCAATCATAATCAATCGGACGAATTCAATTATCAAAACATTATATCTTTTGCAATAACCATGTGCGCACTTAACAGTTCAATTGTTTCAATACGTACTTTTCATGAGTATGCATAATGTGTCATGCAATGATTGTTTAACAGCCCATAATCCTACCCTCGAGCACTAGATCACACCAAAATAGGGAGTTCCCCAGAACTCCTTCTCCAAACAAACCAATTAAGTCATCCTGGGATGCCCAACAACGATGGCTTATCAAAATGTTACCATGGTAAGTATAGATAATAGCTACCGATAACTGTGGAAACACAACCGCTCCTAGTAGAAAGCTGTTGGAAGAACCGTGAGAACACAGTGCAAAACATCGCAGTAGAATTTGTTATAATTGTGGGTACACAGTAAGACCGTCATAGTTGGAATCTGCTACGACTGTGAATACACAGTGAACATTCGTTTAGCTATGGAGACACAATCGCTCGCAGATAATAGCTGTTAGAGGGATGGTGTGGTACAGTGAGATTACAGTTGGAATCTACCATATTGTGGGTACATAGTCAATCGTTCGTTTATGCAGTCAATATGAGCTACCATTCTTCCTCCTTTCATATCATCCTTCCATGCATATGCAACACAATCACTCTTTAATGCAGTTATTCGTTCAATCATTAATACTTTCAACATTAATTCATTGTATAATAACGGTATTCGCAAATATATCCATCAATTAATAGTTCTATCATTTAGGCATACGAGACGTCCATTTAGCATCTATAACATTGATAAACATAGAATCATTCATGGATCAAGAAATCAATCAAAATAAATTAAAATTATAAATTCATTCATTCATATGTCCAATCATTCTAATCCTAGTTTAGGTCCTAATTGCATAATCTAGTTCTCTAGATGTCATTTGAAACCTATTCAAGGACCGATTTGCATAAAATAATAAAGCTTAAGGTAAAACTGTAATTTTTCAGTTTCAAGGGCCACATGGATGTGTGACCAACCCATGTGTAAAGCCCAGGCCGTGTGTAATATGAAGGGTGCAGGTGTAAGAGCCACACGGTTGTGTGTCCAGGCCGTGTGCGAAGCCCCAGGCCATATGCAAAATGTTGATGAAAAGGAAAATAAAAAGGGACATGGCCATGTGTGAGGCCGTGTGGTCCACATGGGTAGGCCACACACTCGTGTGGTAGGTCGTGTGCTACTGCGCAGTTTTGAATTTTGACCCTATTTATTGTAAAAGAACACACATCTGACTTTCTCGGGGTCTAGGGCGATTACCCTTCGTTCAAGCTTGATCCAATCACCTATCAAGGTCGAAACTTTGATGAAAATTTGGGATGTAATTTACAGAAATCAACTTTTAGAGAAACGAGTTGAAATCGGGAATAGATTTTGATTCGGGAATAAAATAATTATCAGCAATTGAGAAAAAATATTTTCATAGGAAAAGATGAAGAAGATAAGGGGAATAAATAGAAATAAGGAAGATAAATTCTATTAGGATTTGAAAAGGAGTTATTTAAATTCTAGTTAAGATAAGAAGATAAAAAGGTAATGAAACTTTAACTCTATTTGAATTTTGAAGAAGGATAAGATATGAATTCTAGATAAGTTTGAAAAGGATAATCAAAATTCTATTATGATTAGGATAAGGACTAAATGGAAAGATTAAACAAACTTTAGGGTGCTATTTTGGTAATTAAACCATTCTGCCGAAATCACCAAAAATGGGAAGGAGTTGGCATGACTTAAACCTAGGTATGCTATAGGAAAGAAGCAAGCTTAACCATTGGGCTACTGCTCATCTCATGTTATTTTTCTACCATAATTAATTCTTATACTAACTTGGATTCTATCCTTAACTGCTTGAAAAATAAAGAGGAAAAATGCAAAGAGTAGAGGTTTAAACCTTGGCTTTCTAAGAAATTTTTGAAACTCCTACCCACTAATGCTAGAACTCAATTCATATTAATTTTAGCCGCTTAATTGTATATATCTATTTGTGCTCAACCTACCTATTCTTTATTACCTTATACTTTTAATCAATTATTTTATTAACTTATTTAATCTATAATTTTTAATACTCTCCTATTTTAATTTTATAAATCATAATTAATACTCATGGATAAGACTCACTATTAATATTTTAATTCACTTTTACCCTGTCTCCAATTAGGTCATAACTCAATTAAAACACATTATTTTCAGATTAGACCTCTTAATCAAGTTTTGTTTTTCTTAAAACTAACCACTAATTTTTAGGATGTTATAGTTCTCCCCTTCTAAAAGAAATTTTGTCCTCAAAATTTTCCTACTGATGTGTTAATAATTTAGCTACATTAATTCCTTATTCAAACACCACGCTTCCCTCGGGCTACTTTGATTCCTTATTTACTATTACAGATTTCCTATACTATCATTATTTTTTTTCTCTTCTCATCCACCATTTCCTCACATCTCTTTTCTTTCCTCCTTCTCTTGCACCACATTGAGCCACCATAATCTTTTGATTTTAGCCACCACTTCACCATCCTTAACTATCATATTATAACTCTATCACCACCACTTCTCAATTGTTCCCCTTTCCTACTCCCTCGTTGCCACCACACCACCGCCGAACCTCTTCCACCATCGCCACCGTCACGCTGCCGCATCACCGCCACTGTCGCCCATCTTTCTTCTCTATTTCTCGTCCACTCTTCATCTAGATGGGTCAAAATCGAATTTAGTATTTCTTCTTCTCTCTACAGTAAGATATTTAATTATCTACGTACTCACTTTGCTCATATTTTTTTTCTTTTATTCAGCCTCTACTCCTAGGCACTTTCACATCTTCTTAACCCGAAATGGCTAGGGAGAGGGAAGGTTCCTTTTTTTTAGGGTACTCTTAGGAACAGATCCAGTGGAGACGAGGTGGGGCCTGTAGCTCAGAGGATTAGAGCATGTGGCTACGAACCACGGTGTCAGGGGTTCGAATCCCTCCTCGCCCACAACCGGCCCAAAAGGGAAAGACCTTTCCCTCTGGGGGTCTAACCAAAATTCTGGTGAATCACTAATCATTTTGATCTAGCCCAATATAGTGAAGGTAATGTTTAATCTTCAACTCTCAAATCTTCTCTTTTCATTAACCGAAAATAAAGACTAACACCCTTGAATATTATGTTCTTCAAGATATAATCTGAATCAATTAGAATTCCTCTAAGATAAATGAAATTTTGGATTGTCTTTTTGAAAAGGGTAAGTTTTCTATTCGATCTCATAAGAGGCTAATTTGTGTATGTGGAAACACTACAATATATAAAAAAAGTTCAATACCTTTTGAGCACCAATTCATGCAGTTTCTAAGCAATTTCTATTGAATTTTATAAACTTAATTTATAAAACATTTTGAATTTTATTTATTTTTATAATAATTTTTGCATGATTTGGATTATTTTTGACGATTTGCACAAATGGTGAAAAATAAGCTCGGTAGTCACCTTAAAAGAATTAATTGTCGAGGCATCTTTGGAGTAAAAGCTGATAAATTAACAACCATGGAGGACTTAAACTTGGACTTTATTGAATCAGTTGATCCGATTAAATTTTTATCAGAAAAATTGGACAGCTTGATGTGGAAAAAAAAGGGCCTAAATTGAACAAATAAAGAGAGAGGATGGATAAGGCTAAGAGAGCAGCCCAAACCATCCCAACTTGCTGACCAAATTATCTAATTTAAGCTAATTTCAATACTTACAGTATAACCCTTAAACTCTTCCCAATTTTTGTTCCAACCTCTCATTTTTTCTAGATTTTTCATTCAAACCACAAGCTAAAAATAGAGAACTCATTCAACCACTCCTTCCATTCATTCAAATGAAGGGGGATTTCATGCTATTTTTAGCTAACTTGTGCCAATGTCAAGTATAAATAGCCCGCCCTCACTTCCTCATTTCACACACGAATCCATCATTCACTCATCTCTTCTTTCACTTCTCTCTGTCATTCACCTTTGCCTTCCATTTTCTTTCCCCTTCCCTTTGCCGATTCCCCTCTTAAGAAAGAACTAGCACACCATTTGTAGCAGCAACAATCAAGCTTTCTTGAAGGCCATTGATCGACAGGACAAGCCGAGAGAAAGATGAGCATGCTAGTGTAGCTCCAGACAATCATCGAGATTTGCCTTCTAGTTTTGGTCTCTTTATCTTTTAAGTTTATTTTGTGATCATAAACATGAATAATTGTCGTTTTGGTGCTTCTATTTTAATTAAAATGGGTTAAATCTTGTTTGTGTTAGATTAATTGCATTCTGTCCATTTTAATTGTTTAAATCATGTTTTTGTTGTTATAAGCCTTGGTAATTTGTTCAATTAGATAAAATCATAATGTGAGTCTCAAGGCCCAATTTCAAACCCATGGATGTGATGGGGTCACACTACCTCAAGGCCCAACAAAAAGTCAAAGGCCAAGCAAATCAAACCAAGATTCGATCAAGGACAAGATTCGAGGATGAATCTTTTTAAAGAAAGGGGGAATGATACATGTACGGATGGGGTGAAATTTATTAAATTCCATTCACCGAATCTATCAATCTTTAAGTTTGGGAAATCAACAAATTTACAACTACTTTTTGGATGGTATCCAGACATTTTTGGGTTGAGATGTCTCATAGAATTCAAAGATCTATGTCTTAGTTTCAAAACGCACTTTGAATCATTTGATTTTGAGTTCGAGAGCTCAAGTTATGGTCGTTTTAGTGAAGACTACATGAGTAGAATTCCTGGACGGAATTATGACGGGAATTACGAGTTTCGGGCTTTTAATTCGAGTTAAATCATATTGGGTTTGGGTTTTAGGCTTAATTTTTATTATATATGAGCTCAATATTGTATTTATCAGCTCTTATTATTTTATTATTTTATTATTCTAAATTTTTTATAATTATTAAGTATTTTAAGTTATTTAGGAGTTTTATGTCAATAAGAAAGTTTAGTTTAAAACTACTTCTTGTTTAGGTTAATTAGAGTTCTAGTATATTTAAGAGTTTTATTTAGATTTCTTTAGCTAGCCTATGTAAAGGCATTTGCATTGTACACATTTCATTCAATTGATTATTATTCAAATTCTATTTGAGTTTTCTTTTCAAGAATTGTTCTTGAGCTTCTTTTAGAAGAGTTTAACAATCTTTTTAGATTGTGGAGATCAACTTCAAACTTTTTCTTACCAAGGTTTCTATCTTGGAAGGGAAATTAGAGCCGCTTGAAGAGGGTTGTGGATTCTTCATGTTTCCAAGGCTTCTTAGGGCTTTTACATATCACGTTCTATTTTTTCCATCTATCTTAATTTTCTTATTTATTGTTCTATTGTTCTATTGTTCTGTTTTACTTATCTTAGTTTATTTATTTCAATTGTTTTTCTTCAATTTCTTTATCTAACTTGGATTCGTTTTTGTTTCAGGTTGTTTCAAAATCCAAGTTTCTTTTTGAACATCTAGAGCCCTAGGTCAAATCTGTGACTTAGACAAACTTTACGATCCGCTTCTGTATTTATCCACACTCATCCTTATCAAATCATGCCTATGTTATTCTTGCATTTTAATTGTAGGGTGACAAATGAATTAATTATTAATCAGGTTGAAATTATAATTAATTGACACAATATCTAATTGGTGCATGTTTAATCTTTTAAGGTAAATAAGGGTTAAATTAGCAATCGTATTAAACAATATTCTAGCTTTGCATAACTTGCAAGATCGTTGTGATTAAATTGTTTAGTATAGAAATATATTTAATTCACTCTGTCTTATACTTGCTTATGAATTGATTAACAAATTCAATAAAGGAATATGCTTATTTGATTAATTCGATAATTATATATGTGCATTAGTTAACAAAAGATCAAGTTACCATGATATTATTCGTAACAACATGAACATAGTTTTAATAATTCTAAGTTAAAGAATAAAATTAATCTAACACACTTATGTCATATTGATTAAAACCATTTTAGAAATCGTGCATTGGAATTTTATTTTTGTAACAACCCATTTTTTAGTGAAATCGAAACAGTGGTTTCAAGATCACAAATCCGATCCAAAAATAGTGTTTATTTTTATTTCATTATATAGCCTGTATTATAATAGGCATGTCGTGTGCAAATTTTGATACGAAAATTTTATCGATTAAGTGTTTAATTACAAGAAGGACTAAATCGCATAAAATACGAAAGTTGAATTCTAGTAGCTATAAGGATTAAATAGCTATGAAATTCAAATCTAGAGGTCCTTATATGGTAATTAGACCATTAAAGAATAGTATGTAGATTCTTGGTGACTCATCCATGGAAATATAGAAAAACGGAAAGGGCTAAATTGGAAATTGCAAAATACTTAATTAATTAAAAGATGAAAAGAAAATATCATCTTATTTTCTCATCATCTTCAACCTAAAAACACATGGAAACCCTAAGAGAGAGAGAAGAAACTTTCAAGGACTAATTGGGTAAGTTTTCTTGCCCCGTTTTTAGTAATTTTGATATTTTTGAAACTGGATAGCTTAATCTCTCTATTTGAGGGATTAATTTAAAAAGTTATCAAAGTATAGAAAATGGGTCAAGGATGGATATGTTGAAAATTAGAAATTTTTGGTAGAAAATGGAAGGTTCTTGATAGATAAACAACTTTTACAAAGTGATTTTTGATGGAAACATGATATAGGGACTAAAATGTAAACTTGTGAAATTGAAGAAAAATTCTGAATTTTTATGAATACAAGTGCTATAAAATTTGTAATGGGATTTTTATTAGGCTAAATTGCACAAGTTTCATTTTCCGAGCCTAGGGACGAAATCGAAATTTATGGAAAATTTAAGGGCAAAATGGTAATTTTACCTAGGACATAAATTGAGTCCATTTAAATATGAAATGTGTGAAATTGATGATTAAGTTCATTTATATAGATTCGAAAAACACTAATTCAAGGTTAAATCGAGGAAAAGAAAAGGTTTCGGATTAGTAGATTTCTAACGCGAACAAGTGTCGAGGTAAGTTCATGTAACTTAATCGGGCATGTAATATGTTTAATTGAATGTTTTATTGTATGGAATGTGATTTATATTGATGCACATTACTTCAATGCTTTAATGAGAGAATTAATACATGCTTGATATGGTGAAAAAGGGTTAAGTCCCTATTGAATATTAAATTCCGATGAATATATGCGCTTTCCCAAAATAAATAATGTCTTGCATTTGTTGCGGAAAAGATTTAGCTCAGACGAGTAATCCTATTGACCTTTTCATAGAAAGGATTTAGCTCTGATACGATCTCACCTCAGGCTGATTTGAGTCGTATTAGTTGCTCGATCGTAAATTGGGTAAGTCTTTGGCTCAGTTGGAAAGAAGATGAAATCAAAGTATGGATTAGGCTCAAAAGGGGTCTCAAAAGAAGGGTGTATGATATTTGGACAGTGGATGGGAATAAACAACTAAGGCTGGAGAATGAACTAACAATAGGGATTGTTGACCCGAGTCTCAAAATAGCTCTTAGATGAAGTTCGGTTTTAGGAAAATAACAAAGAACCTTTACCCATTATCAAGAGTGATAGGAACCAAAGGTATAATTTTGAGCACCACACTAAAAAAGGTGATAAGTTCGATTTAACAAGGAAAGATTAACGCCACAAGATGAATCTCGATAAGTCAGATTAGTTCTAGAGTGAACTAAGAGAAATGAAAATTCTCACAAGAAAATGATAATTCATAAAATTGGAAAAAAGTTTTTTTACAATCATCTGAACACATATTTACAGCTAAAACACATTGGCTAGCCGAATGGACTTAAGCAAATAAAAGGTCAGCTTTTAATCAACTCAAATGAGCTAGAATTTTCTAAGAAGTTGCCTTGAAGTTTCCTTGTAGCTTCCTAACCAGCAAAAAGGAAATAATGAGCTGAATGCCTCTTGGTGTAATCGGCCAAGTGAATGTATGAAGTTTAAGGGCTGCTTCGGTTAGCTAGAGAGTCAAGGAAATTATTAAATTGAGCTTAAGATACTCCAATGGACAACACCATTCAGCCGAATTTTTGGTGAAGAGTTGTGGCTGATGAAATCCTCAAGGCGTCACTAGGAGAAATTAGTTAGCTGTAGCTGGAAATTAAATTCAGCTCAAGGTCCATTGAGCTCTACGAAAAAGTCACATAAAAAAGAGAAGCTAGTAGCTCTTTTAATGCTGTCCATGTATGCTTTTCTTTAAGGCTTCAGCAGCATTATTAATGACATCCATGCTTTCTTTTCTTTACGGCTTCAGCAGCATCATTGATGCTGTCCTTGCATGTTAGCTGCACAATGAATTCGGCAAATTAAAACAACCTATGACACATTAAATTAGCAGCAACCTAGGACACATTAAATCAATTAAATTCGGCTGGAACCATGACACCTTTAAAACATGTCTAAGTTAGGACACAATAATTCCTGCAAATTAACTCGACTAAAACACATTAAAATCATGTAGTAAAATAAGACAACTTAAAAATCATGTTCTAACTAAGACAAATTAAATGAGCTAAAGACAACTTAAATTGATGTAGGAATTTAGACAAATTAAATGACTTAACCTATTAATGCCGAAAATGTTTGAGACAAATTAAATAGCCTAAAAACACATTTAAAACTTAGCTAGATTAATTAAACAACTTAAACTAAATTAAATAAAATTAATTCCAGCAACTAAATGCAAGAATTAAAAGTTAAAGTTTAGCTCAAAATGAGCTTAATTGAGTTGGATTGATCTCATGGAATGAGCAAACGAGCTCATTGAGCTGGAAATGAGCTGAATTGAGTTCAATAAGCTGGAATCGAGCTAATTCAACTCGCTAGGTAGTGCAAGCAACGTTTGGAGAGCTGGTCCAAGAGTGTGCTTGAGGTGTGATCGCATCATTCCCTCCCTCTTTAAGGCAATTTGTCCTCAATTCGGGCCACTTGCTCACGAAAAATCTTTCACCGTCACAGCCCCCTTGGTTGATGAAGTTGGCAAAGTTGCTCCCATGAATCTGAAAATCATAGCTCGTAAAGAAAATTTATTTGTATGCCCTCCCTCTTTACGAGGCAACCATTTCAATCTGTCACCTACACAAAAGAGAAATAGATTAGTGACACTAGTAATTATAAGCTTAAAAGAACTTTTCAAAATCTTACCCAATATTGGGATGCATAACCCAATGCCGGGATCAAAAATAAAAGTGGATCTTACCTTTTTCTTTGATGAAAGCAAACCAGAATCATGGAGCATTTGAGAGTTATACTTTTAGACAACAAAAGTTCATGATTCAAATCCTTTAAACAATGATGTAGAACCGAAGCTTTGATTTAGCATTTTCAACTTGTCATAGTTCAACAACTTCGTTTTTAGATTTAAAGTCATAAAATCAAGCAAGCACAAATGGTTCACATATCTATTCACACGAAATTTAGAGTGCTTGATTGCTCTCACTATTGATCCAAAATAACAAAGCTTTATATAATTATAGTCTCGAGAATCAAAATCTATTGGTTCAATTCCTTTGATCAATAATAAAGAGTAATAATCACTGGGATCAAAAATGAAGTTTTTGCTTACCATCTCACATTGACTTGAACAATTCTTGGCTGGCAGCTTGGTAGGAATAAGAAGCAAACTATAGTTATAAGTATGCAATTCATGTCGCAATTCCTTAAACCACAATATGAAGCAATTTCCAGAATCATAAATCGAATTTTGACTTTGCAAGTCAACAATGTACACATGCTTTATTTTCACAGATAACGAGGAAATTCGAAAAAGATGAGAAAGTTCAACACATTTATTCCAAGCATAATTACAGTACTCACCTTTACTTAGCATCAACTTAGGATCGCATACTCTAGGCTTAAAAACATGGTTTTGGTCACTCGTTCCAAAATGCCATAAGAATTTTGTTTTCATCAATAAATCACACTTACCAAATGAAAAAGATTTAAGCAGACAAATATGCAAACAATCAAATCTTTCAAATCTCTTTCGAACTGGCATGTAAATGCAAGAATATTTCACACAAGAATTTAGAGATTTCACATTATTATCGCAACCAAATAGATTGAAGGTCTTTCGGAAAAACTCTCTATCACATGTGACCAAATTTTGTATATGGCAATTTATTCTATCGGCATCAATAGACTTACCAACACAATACATGTCATGAGACAAACTCTTTGTGACACAACTTGAAACAAATTCATCAACAACAATCAGAGAATGACAATTAATCAAAATAGAGTGCAGAGATCTTTCAAAAACCAAGTCATCGATACCTTTTTCAACAACGTTCCAATCAAATTGCCGTGACTCAATTGCTAAAGACTCCTTACCTCGCTTAACTTTAAACACTTGTGGACTAATTTCATTTTCGATCTTACCTTTCTCGATCATTCGGAATCGTCTCGCATCAGGAAGGTATTGAAGTTGGAACTTGTCGAATGATTCTTTAGAGACCTGAAAAGAAGAAAATACAATACGAGGACAACTCGAATATAAGTTAGTAGAAACATTCCTCACTTTCTCTCGTTCACTCGCATCTTTTTCACTCATCTCTGTTATTATTGAGAACTCACTTTCATTTTCTTTTTCAACTTTTCTCTATCCTGGCTCATCATCTTTTCTTTCTTTAGTCTCTTTCTCTTTTTCAATTTTCTTTTCATGATCAGATTCTTTTTCTTTTTCAATTTCTTTTTTCTTTTTCTCATTCTTTTTTTGCTTTCTTTCACACTCTTTTTCTTTCAGTTCTTTTTTTCTTTCAAATTCTTTCTCACATGCTTTTTCGATGTTATTACAAGAGGGAGATAACTTAAGAGAATCAAAATAAGAAACTTTTCATTAGGAAAGACATGAAGGATCCAGGTATGAAATATGATCATCTTTTCGAGACTGAATCTTTGTAGATGAATATCTTTGCGCATATGAAGGATTTCTTGGACCTTCTTATTCTTCACCGTAATAGGGTTCAAGCTCAAGGTTTCCTTTACTTCGTCTCGAATTCCTTGTTGAATAGGAATCATGATATGGATCTCTCCGGGGATGACCTTCCGTGAGCAAAGACTTGGATGCATACGAACCATGTTCACTTCTTCGTTTGGACTTCTCCGCAGATGAATACTTTGAAGCGTTTGAAGAAGAATTTCTATCTTCTTGTTGGTAGCCTAGAAAGGTTTCAAATTCATGGTTTGTTTTATGCCAACTCGACTTTTTTGATGAATAATAACCTCGGTATGAGTCTATCCGTGAATAATTATTAGATACATGTTTCCGTGATGATCTTGTCTCCGTCTTTTGATTTGCAAAACTTCGATATGTTTGGGCTCTTTCTTCGATACGTTCCAAACGATCTCGTATTGGTTTTAGTCGTCTTTGGAGCACTTGACCCACCTCGTGAATAAATTCTTGATACGTTGGATCTGACAGATCATTATCATAATTACCATTACTCTCGGTATTTTGAAACATAGTGTTTACTCACGCAAACCTCACACTTTCTCTCAAAAAGAAAATTTCTCTCAATTTTAGCTTTTACACACTCGAATAATCTCACCACACACTCGTGCCTTTTTCCACTCTATTCGCCTCTCTTGATTCAAAATGGACTACTTAGACTTAGCGATCATCGGTGTGGAGTTAGCTTACAAAAATGATGTTCGATTTGGGTAGGAAATGTTGTTGGAACAAGGGTAGGATAGAAAACAAAAACAAAAAGATGAAAGTGTATCTGTTTGGTATTAGAAAGGAATGAAGGAATTTCGGGCAGAAAACTTGTATGAAAACTTCACTCTTTTTTTTTAAGGTTTTCGTAATTCTCTTTTTTTTTTTTTTTACTATTTCTGAATTTTACACTTCAAATATATATTCTTTTCCTTTTTTTTTCTTTTGAAAATTTTTTTTGAATTTTTTTGCTAAAAAGCAATCCTGGGAATATAAAAAAATCAATTCTTACCTCAATTTAACCAGCTCTGATACCAAATGATACGATCTCGCTTCGGGTTGATTTGAGTCGTATTAGTTGTCTGATCTTAAATTAGGTAAGTCTTTGGCTCGGTTGGAAAGAAGATGAAATCAAAGTATGGATTAGGCTCAAAAGGGGTCTTAAAAGAAGGGTGTATGATATTTTGACAGTGGATGGGAATAAACGACTAAGGCTGGAGAATGAACCAACAATAGGGATTGTTGACCCGAGTCTCAAAATGGCTCTTAGATGAAGTTTAGTTTAGGAAAATAACAAAGAACCTTGACTCGCTATCAAGAGTGATAGGAACCAAAAGTATAATTTTGAACGCCACACCAAAAAAGGTGGTAAGTTTGGTTTAACAAGGTAAGATTGACGCCACAAGATGAATCTCAATAAGTCAGATCAGTCCTAGAGTGAACTAAGAGAATTGACAATTCTCACAAGAAAATGATAATTCATAAAATTGGCAAAAAGTTCTTTTACAATCAGCTGAACACATATTTATAGCTAAAACACATTAGCTAGCCGAATGGACTTTAGCAAATAAAAGGTCACATTTTAATCAGCTCAAATGAGCTGGAATTTTCTAAAAAGTTGCCTTGAAGTTTCCTTGTAGCTTCCTAACCAGTTGAAAGGAAATAATGAGCTGAATGTCTCTTGGTGTAATCGGCCAAGTGAATGTATGAAGTTTAAGGGCTGCTTCGGTTAGCTGGAGAGTCAAGGAAATTATTAACTTGAGCTTAGGATACTCCAATGGACAGCACCATTCAACCGAATATTTGGTGAAGAGTTGTGGCTGATGAAATCTTCAAGGCGTCACTAGGAGAAATTAATTAGCTGTAGCTGGAAATTAAATTCAGCTCAAGGTCCATTGAGCTCCACGAAAAAGTCATGTAAAAAAGAGAAACCAGCAGCTCCTTTAATGCTGTCCATGCATGCTTTTCTTTAAGGCTTCAGCAGCATCATTAATGTCATCCATGCTTGCTTTTCTTTAAGGCTTCAGCAATATCATTAAAGTCGTCCATGCACGTTAGCTGCACAATGAATTTAGCAAATTAAAACAACCTATGACACATTAAATTAGCAGCAGCCTAGGACACATTAAATCAATTAAATTCAGCTGGAACCATGACACCTTTAAAACATGTCTATGCTAGGACACAATAATTCTTGCACATTAATTCGGCTAAAACACATTAAAATCATGTAGTAAAATAAGACAACTTAAAATCATGTTCTAACTAAGACAAATTAAATGAGCTAAAAATAACTTAAATTGATGTAGGAATTTAGACAAATTAAATGACTTAACCTATTAATGCCAAAAATGTTTGAGACAAATTAAATAGCCTAAAAACACATTTAAAACTTAGCTAGATTAATTAAACAACATAAACTAAATTAAATAAAATTTATTCCAGCAACTAAACGCAAGAATTAAAAGGTAAAGTTGAGCTCAAAACGCTTAATTGAGCTGGATTGATCTCATGGAATGAGCAAACGAGCTCATTGAGCTGGAAATGAGCTGAATTGAGCTCAACAAGCTAGAATCAAGCTAATTCAACTCGCCAGGTTGTGCAAGCAACGTTTGGGGAGCTAGTCTGAGAGTGTGCTCGGGGTATGATCGCATCAAGCTTGGATGAGTAATCCTATTGACCTTGTTATAAAAAGAATTTAGCCCGGATGGGTAATCTTGATATAATACCTCTTGAGTATATGTTACGATTAAGGCTTAGCCTAGACTGGTAACCCTAATTGAACTTTTTGAGCATATGTTATATAAAGGATTTAGCCTAGACTGGTAATCATGTTATACGATATGTGGCTCGAGAGTGTGTTCCTTGATTAAGTGCCCTAATGGGTACCATTGAATAAGAATTGACGGATTATATAATCGTACACCTCATGTGTACTACTTGGACATCTATCGAAATTTCAATTATTCAACGGACATATAACTCTAGACATGGCATAAGAATTTTGAGATGAAATGATAATGTCTTGAAAGAGTATTGCATGATGAGCTCACCTATGTTACTTGATTTATATGAAGATTTTGGTGACTAACATGTTTGATTGAATGTATGTTTTTAGGCAATTAGGCCAAATGGATGAAAAACGTGATATTGCATTCTTAGATTTAATAAATAGGATTGGTAAGTTTAGTTTCTGTTCTATGAACTTACTAAGTATATAATGCTTACTCCGTTTTATGTTTCCTATTTTATAGTGTTCGGAAGCTCGCGAAGGTTGGAAGATCATTGGAGCATCGTCACACTATCAACTAGTCATTTTGGGTATACTTAGTAAAATCATTTTGGTATAATGGCATGTATAGGACAACTTGGCCATTAGTGGCTTGAAAATGATGTTTTGTAACCTAGCCATTGGAATGGGTAGTAGTTGCTTATTTTGGTATGATTAAGTGGGCTATTGTGATATATATATATATATATATATATATATATATATATACACATGTGTTATGTTAAGTATATGTGATCAAAGGTTGTTATTGCCTAAGTTAATCCCAGGTAAGTTTCTAACCACCTATGCATGTAATGGTATGCCATGTTAAATTATGGAAATTGCCTAATTTGAATTCTTGAAATGGTTGATATTGGATTTTTGTTTTAAATGCAGGTCTTGGGTGAAATTTTGGGTGAGAAATGAAGCTAGAAATGGCTCCATTTTGTCACACGAGTGTGTGTCTAGACCGTGTGTGACACACAGCCTGGTAACATGGGCATGTGGTTAGGCCATGTGTCCCCTGCACCTTAATTTTGAGAAACAAAATGCTCAGAATTGAGCACACGGACAGAGACACGGTCATGTGTCTCAGTCGGTATGCTCATAGCCCAAAACACGGGCGTGTGTCTCAACCGTGTGAAATCTACACCTAATTTCGAATTGAATTAATTAACCACACGACCTAGCACACCAGCGTGTGGCATGGCCATGTGCATAAGTCAGAAAGTTACACAGGGTCGAACACGGCCTGTAGCACGGGCGTGTCCCAAGGTCACACGGGCGTGTCCCTTGGACCACACGGGCGTGTGAGCCCTGCTCCTTGGAAAATTTTTGAAATGTCATAAGAAATTCTTAAAGCTCCCGATTAAGTCCCGACTCGATTCTAATGCTCGTATTGGGCATCGAAGGTCCAATCAAGGGGTGTTTTGTATGATCTCGATTAATGAATAGTAATTTACAAAAATTATTTTAAAATGTTTTAAAAGTTTTGGTAATGCTCTGAAACCCTGTTTTAATGATGGATACGGGTTAGGGGTGTTACATTTAGTGGTAACAGAGCTACGGTTTAGCCGATTCTTTGATTTGATTGCTATATATGCCATTATATAAATTGTGATAGTGTGATGACTCTTGATCATTTTAAATGTGTTTTTCATATAGTAATGTTATCCAATTGAGCTAGAGTTGAATCCAAGGAAGCTGAGAGTAATGCTTCAGCTTCAGTCAAAGAGCTATGTCTGCGTCTGGTAGTGAAAGGCTCGTCTCTGAGGGCCGAAGTGAGGAGGCAAAACAGGCCTTCTTCCAATTAATGAATGAGTGGTTTACCGAGTACTTAAGAACTAACCCTTCTATACAACGACCTCCCCCACTTGCTCCTCAACCAGTACCTGAGGTACTACAGGGTGCTGAACCCGCTAAAATTGGTAAGCCTCTGATAGATAAAATCTGCAAACATGGGGCAAAAGAATTTAGAGTTACCACATATGATGATTCAAAGAGGGCTGAGTTTTGGGTAGAAAATACTATCCGGGTTTTTGATGAATTATCTTGTACGCCTGCTGAATGTTTAAAATGTGCAGTATCTCTACTGAAAGATACAGCTTATCATTGGTGGAATACCATAACTTTAGTAGTACCAAGGGATAATGTCACATGGGAATTCTTCCAGGCTAAATTCAGGGAGAAGTGTGTGAGTTAGAGATTTATGGATCAGAAAAAGAAGAATTTTTAGAGCTCAAACAAGGGAACATGACTATATCCGAATATGAACGAGAATTTGTTTGGTGGAGCAAATATGCCAGAGAATGGGTTCTAGCCAAGGCTGAGATGTGTAAACGCTTTGAAGAGGGTTTAAATGAAGATATCAAGTTATTTATTGGAATTCTCAAAATAAGGGGATTTGCGGTGTTAACCAGTCGAGCCAACAAAGCTAAGGAACTGAGTAAAGAAAAGAAACAAGCTGAAAAAGAGGCTCGAGTTTCTGAAAAAAGAACTATGAGTAAGTCACAATAATTTGCTTGTAAGACATTAAAGAAGTGTTATGATCGTATTACCACCTCTACGGGATATTCTAGAAGAGAGTAGGGCTCTCAACGTTCTAACCTGAGGTCTTTATCTCCATCTGTGACCAGTGTGGGTAGTGTTGATAATCCCAAACTGAAATGTAAACATTGTAACAAATTTCATCATGGGGAATGTCGATCTAAAAGTGGAGCTTGTTTTGGATGTGGTTCAGTTGAGCATTTTCTCAGAGATTGTCTAGAAAGAGTTGAAAAGGAGATAGATCCAGCTCCAAAGCTAAGTAATCCTTTCTCGAGGGGCAGACCACCCCGCCATTCTGACAATGCTGGTGGTAGTCGAGGCACTACCAAGGATACAACAGTTAGATCTGAGGCATGAGCACATGCAAGAACATATGTTATTCGTGTTAGAGAAGATGCCTCTGCACCAGACATCATTACTGGTACATTTTCTCTACTTGATATTGATATTAATACTTTGATTGATCCTAGTTCCACACATTCATACATATGCACGAACCTAGTGTCTATTAAAAATTTACCTGTTGAATTCACTAAATTTTTGGTTAAAGTTTCAAACCCCCCAAGCCAGTGTGTTATGGTGGATAAAGTTTGTAAGAACAGTCTGTTGATGGTAAAAGGCTATTTCTTTACGGCTAACTTGATGTTATTGAAATTTGATAAATTTGATGTGATCTTGGGAATGGATTGGTTAACCCAATATGATGTAGTGGTGAATTGTAAGCAGAACTATATTGGATTGAAATGTGAGAATAGTGAATTAATCCAGTTGAATCTGATAAACTGGATGGATTACCTAATGTGATTTCAGCAATATCAGCACAAAAATATCTTAGAAAAGGTTATGACGCTTATCTTACATATGTGTTGGATACTAAAGTGTCTGAGTCAAAGATTCAGTCAGTTCCAGTTGTATGTGAATTTCCTGATGTATTCCTAGAAGAATTACATGGTTTACCACTGGATAGAGAAGTGGAATTCTATATAGATCTTGTTTTGGGTACAACACCTATATCTATAGCACCTTACAGAATGGCTCCTACTGAATTGAAAGAGCTGAAAGTATAGTTGTAAGAATTGATTGACAGAGGTTTTGCTCGACCTAGTTTCTCACCTTGGGGTGCACCGGTACTATTTGTAAAGAAGAAGGATGGATCGTTGAGGTTGTGCACTGATTATAGACAGCTCAACAAAGTTACAATAAAGAACAAGTATCCTTTGCCTCGGATCAATGACTTGTTTTACCAGTTAAAGTGTGCCACTGTATTTTCAAAGATTGATCTCTGTTCTGGTTACTATCAACTATGGGTAAAAGAATCAAATGTGCCAAAGACAACTTTTAGAACCAGGTATGGACACTATGAGTTTCTTGTGATGCCATTCGACTTGACAAATGCTCCTGTAGTGTTTACAGATCTGATGAACAAAATTTTCAACCCGTATTTGGATAGATTTGTGGTAGTATTTATAGATGATATTTTGGTTTACTCTCGGAATGAAAGTGAGCATGCTGAGCATTTGAGAATAGTGTTGCAAACGCTTCAAGAGAAACAATTGTATGCCAAATTTACTAAATGTGAATTTTGGCTACAAGAAGCTAGTTTTCTTGGGCATATAGTATCTGCCGAAGGCATCAGAGTAGACTTGAATAAAATTTCAGCCATTATTAACTGGAAGCCACCGAAGAATGTGTCTGAAGCTCGAAGTTTTCTAGGACTAGATGGTTATTATCGGAGGTTTGTAAAAAAAATTTCAATGATAGCTTCTCCGATAACTTGTTTGTTACAGAAAGATGTGAAATTTGAATAGACTGAGAAATGCCAGCAGAGTTTTGACAGGTTAAAAGCTTTATTGACAGAAGCTCCAGTGTTAGTTCAACCAGAATCAGGTAAGGAATTTATAGTTTATAGTGATGTGTCATTGCATGATTTAGGTTGTGTTTTGATGCAAGATGGTAAAGTAGTAGCCTATGCTTCATGATAGCTAAAGTCACATGAAAAGAACTACCCGACACATGATCTTGAATTGGCAGCCATAGTGTTTGCATTGAAAATCTGGCGGCATTACTTGTTTGGGGAAAAACGTCACATATTTACTGATCATAAAAGTCTAAAATATTTGATGTCACAGAAAAATTTGAATTTGAGTTAGCACAGGTGGCTTGAATTGCTGAAAGATTATGCTCTTGTTATTGACTACCATCCGGGAAAAGCCAACGTAGTGGCGGATACTTTGAGCAGAAAATCCCTGTATATTTTGCAAGAAATGAATACCTAATTATCATTGTCTGATGATGGTTCAATCATAGCTGAGTTACAAGCTAGACCAATGTTTTTGGAACATATCTCTAAAGCTCCGAAAAATGATAGTAAGTTGCAAGCAAAACGGGTACAAAGTGAATGACTCCTGACTCAGAATTTTAGATTGAGACTGATGGTTTTTTATTATTTAGAGGCAGTGTATGTATACTGAAAAGTTCAGAACTATTACGGAAGATTTTGAATGAAGCTCACAATGGTAACACGTCTATATATCCTAGTAATAATAAAATGTACAATGATTTGTAAAAGATGTACTGGTGGCTGGGAATGAAATGAGATATTTCTGAGTTCGTATCTAAATGTTTGATATGTTAGCAAGTAAAAGCTGAACATCAGCTACCTTCTGGACTATTACAACTGGTTGCGATACCGGAATGGAAATGGGAAAGAATTACCATGGACTTTGCAACGGGATTACCCCTATCTCCAAAGAAGAAAGATGTCATTTAGGTAATTATTGATCGGTTGACAAAGTCTGCACACTTTATCCCAGTATGTATGAATTATTCCTTGGATAGATTGGCTGAATTATATGTTTCTGACATTGTCAGATTGCATGGAGTGCCTATCTCTATTATTTTTTATAGAGATCCTCGATTTACATCTCGATTCTGGAGTAAATTGCAAGAAGCTTTAGGTACTTAGTTACACTTAAGCACTGCATTTCATCCCCAGACAGATGGTCAATCTGAACGGGTAATATAGATCTTGGAAGATATGTTTCGGTGTTGTAAACTTGGGAAATGTATTTGCCTTTAGTTGAATTTGCTTATAATAACAGTTATCAGTCTAGTATTAAAATGGCACCGTATGAAGCCTTGTATGGTCACAAATGTAGAACTCCATTGTACCAGACAGAACTTAGTGAAAAAAATTTACATGGAGTTGACTTGGTCTGAGAGACCGAGGAAAAAGTGAAAGTAATTCGGGACAGTTTGAAGCAGCCTCTGATCGTCAAAAGTCTTACGCTAATTTGAAGTGAAAATAAATAGAATTTCAAGTCACTGACAAAGAATTCTTCAAAGTGTTGCCTTGGAAGAAAGTTCTTCAGTTTGTTTGTAAAGGAAAATTGAGTCCACGGCTCATTGGACCATATGAGATTACAGAAAGAATTGAACCAGTTGCATATCGGTTAGCTTTGCCATCAGAACTTAATCGGATTCATAATGTTTTTCATGTTTCTATGTTATGACAGTACCGATCCGATCCTTCACATGTTATTTCTCTGACAAAGGTAGAGATTCAACTAGATATGACTTATAGTGAAGAACCAATCAAAATCTTAGCTCGGGAAATGAAAGAATTAACAAATAAAAAGGTAGCTTTAGTAAAAGTTCTTTAGCAACGACATGGTATTGAAAAAGCCACTTGGGAACCAGAGGATGCTGTGAGGAAGCAATACCCGAACCTTTTTACTGGTAAGATTTTCGAGGATGAAAATCTTTAAGGGGGGAGAGTTGTAATAGTCCATTTTTTAGTGAAATCGAAACAATGGTTTCGGGACCACAAATCTGATCCGAAAATAAGGTTTATTTTTATTTCATTATATGGTCTGTATTATAATAGGCATGTCGTGTGCAAATTTTGATACGAAAATTTTATCGATTAAGTATTTAATTACAAGGACAAAATCACATAAAATGCGAAAGTTGAATTCTAGTAGCTATAAGGATTAAATAGCTATGGAATTCAAATCTAGATATCCTTATATGGTAATTAGACCATTAAAGAAAAGTATGTAGATTCTTGGTGACTCATTCATGGAAATATAGAAAAAGGGTAAGGACTAAATTAGAAATTACAAAATACTTAATTAATTAAAAGATGAAAAGAAAATATCATCTTATTTTCTCATCATCTTCAACCTAAAAACACATGGAAACCCTAGGAAAGAGAGAAAAAAATTTCAAGGCCTAATTGGGTAAGTTTTTTTGTCCTGTTTTTAGTAATTTTGATATTTTTAAAACCGGGATAGTTTAATCTCTCTATTATAGTTTAATCTCTTTATTTGAGGGATTAATTTGAAAAGTTATCAAAGTATAAAAAATGGGTCAAAGATGTATATGCTGAAAAATAGGAATTTATGGTAGAAAATGAAAGGTTGTTGATAGATAAACAACTTTTACAAAGTGATTTTTGATGGAAACATGATTTAGGGACTAAAATGTAAACTTGTGAAATTGAAGAAAAATTCTGAATTTTTATGAATACAAGTGCTATAAAATTTGTAATGGGATTTTTATTAGGCTTGGCATAGAGAGCAAATTGCACAAGTTTCATTTTCCAAACCTAGGGATGAAATCGAAATTTATGGAAAAGTTAGGAGCAAAATGGTAATTTTGCCTAGGACGTAAATTGAGTCCATTTAAATATGAAATGTGTGAAATTTATGATTAAATTCATTTATATAGATCCAAAAAACACTAATTCAAGGTTAGATCAAGGAAAAGAAAAGGTTTCAGATTAGTAGATTTCTAACGCGAACAAGTGTTGAGGTAAGTTCGTGTAACTTAATTGGGCATGTAATATGTTTAATTGAATGTTGTATTGTATGGAATGTGATTTATATTGATGTGCATTACTTGAATGCTATAATGAGAGAATTAATACATGCTTGATATGGTGAAAAAGGGTTAAGTCCCTATTAAATATTGAATTCCGATGAATTTATGCGCTTTCCCGAAACAAATAAGGTCCTGCATTTGTTGCAGACGGGATTTAGCTCGAACGAGTAATCCTATTGACCTTGTCATAGAAAGGATTTAGCCCGGACAGATAATCCTGATATAATACCTCTCAAGTATACGTTACGGTCAGGGTTTAGCCTAGATTGGTAACCCTAATTGAACTCTTTGAGCATACGTTATATAAAGGATTTAGCTTGGACTGGTAATCCTGTTATATGATATGTGGCTCGAGAGTGTGTTCCTTGATTAAGTGCCCTAATGGGTACCATTGAATAAGAATTGATGGATTATAGAATCGTCCACCTCAAGTGTACTACTTGAGCATCCATCGGAATTTCAATGATTCAACGGACATATAACTCTAGACATAGCTTGAGAATTTTGAGATGAAATGATAATGCCTTGAAAGAGTATTGCACGATGAGCTCATATATGTTACTTGATTTATATGAAGATTTTGGTGATTACCATGTTTGATTGAATGTATGTGTTTAGGCAATTAGGCCAAATGGATGGAAAACATGATATTGTATGCTTAGATTTAATAAACAGGATTGGTAAGTTTAGTTTCCGTTATACAAACTTACTAAGCATGTAATGCTTACTCCGTTTTATTTTTCCTGCTTTATAGTGCTCGAAAGCTCGCAAAGGTTGGAAGATCATTAGAGCATCGTCACACTATCAACTAGTCATTTTGGGTATACTTAGTAAAATCATTCTAGTATAATGGCATGTATAGGACAACTTGGCCATTAGTGGCTTGAAAATGATGTTTTGTAACCTAGCCATTGGAATGGGTAGTAATTGCTTATTTTGGTATGATTAAGTGGGCTATTATAATATATATATATATATATATATATATACACATGTGTTATGTTAAGTATATGTGATCAAAGGTTGTTATTGCCTAAGTTAATCCAAGGTAAGTTTCTAACCAGCTATGCATGTAATGGTATGCCATGTTAAATGATGGAAATTGCCTAATTTGAATGCTTGAAATGGTTGATATTGGATGTGTGTTTCAAGTGCAGGTTTTGGGTGAAATTTTGGGTGAAAAATGAAGCTAGAAATGGCTCCATTTTGTCCACATGGGCTAACACACAGGCATTTGTCTAGACCGTGTGTAACACACGGCCTAGTAACATCGGCATGCGGTTAGGCCGTGTGTCCCCTGCACCTTAAGTTTGAGAAATAGAATGCTCAGAATTGAGCACACGGATAGAGACACAGGTGTATGTCTCAACCGTGTGTGCTACATGGCCTAGAACACGGGCGTGTTTGTTGGCTATGTGAAACCTATACCTAATTTTGAATTGAATTAATTAACTACACAGCCTAGCACAAGGGTGTGTGGCATGGTCGTGTGGATAAGTCAGAGAGTTACACGGGGTCAAACACAGCCTGTAGCACGGGCGTGTCCCTTGGACCACACGGGCGTGTGAGCCCTGCACCTTGGAAAATTTTTGAAATGTCGCGAAAAATTCTTAGGGCTCCCGATTAAGTCCCGACTCAATTCTAATGATCGCATTGGGCCTCAAGGGTCCAATCAAGGGACGTTTTGTATGATCTCGATTAATGAATAGTAATTTACATAAATGATTGTGATATGTTCTGAAAGTTTTGGTAATACTTTGAAACCCTATTTCGACGACGGATACGGGTTGGTGGTGTTACAATTTTTCTTATTTTAGTTGATTAACTTAGTTGATTTTTAGTTATTAGATCACATCTTTCAAATAAATATATTTTTCTTTACCAATTTGTTTAAATTTATATTTCATAAAGATTTGCTTATACAGTCCCTGTGGTGGGTATGATAACTCAGCACACTTGTTACTTTATTACTTGTTACGACTATGTTCATTTGCATATTTCCGTCATTCCAAGTTTTTGGTGTTGTTGTCGGGGATTGTTTTAAAAGATATTATTTGTCAAGTTGTTAATTTTTCATTTTGGTCTATTTTTTAGTTTTTTTTTCTATGATGGTTTCTGGTGTTTATCAGTATTAATCGGATTATCGACTTACTCCCCGTAAATCCTAGAATAGAATAGACTTTCAGACAAAGGAGAAGACAAACAAATCAAAGAAGGACCAAAGAGATGAAGTTGGAAAATCAAAACCAAAATCAAGGAAATAGAAAAAATGTAACACCTCTTACCCGTATTCGACGTTGGAACAGGGTACGAGGCATTACCAGACTTAAACACAAGTAAAAATTCAAATCGAGACATGAATTTCCACCCAAATTTAAAACTTCTCAAAAACATTCATACCGTCCCTTAAACGAGACCACAAGGCCCAAAACATGCATTAGGAGTGGTTCAGGACTAAACCGAGAACTTTAGAAAACTTCCCAACACTTAGAAAATTTTTCATCAAAACAGGGGTCACATGCCCGTGTGGCTTCGGACACGCCCGTGTGGGTAGGCCGTGTGGTCTCACACGCCCGTGTCCCTAACTCGTGTAACTCTCTATTTATGACGTCATCAACAAATTGAAGTCACACGACCAAGTCACACGCCCGTGTGCTTAGGCCGTGTGGGCAATTTAATTTTCATAATTTTTCATAAAATAGATGTAGACTTCACACGCCCTGGGCACACGCCCATGTCCCTAGGCCATGTCCTTCAGATGGCTGAGACACACGGCCGTGTCTCTGCCCGTGTGGACAAAAATAAGGCTATTTACCAATCCATTTTGCCACATTTACTTGCACCAACCTACACATCAACAAGTAACACCAATCCAAGCATATACACACAAACAATTCAACCACAACCAAGTCATTCACACATCAGTTACATGCTATGTTCTATCACATACAACATCTCATACTTATCATCTCAAACCATGCAAAATCCATATCCATCAAAACATCATCATATGCATATATACTTAACCAATATTAGCCAATTTCAATGGCCATTTACAAAATGAATTATCAACATTATAAGGCAACACATTTGGCCAAATCGAATATGACACATAACAAAATGACCAAGTCCCTATACATGCCAAAACTCAAAATAATGTGATCATAAGTACCCAAAATGATAATTTGATAGTGCGAATGGATCTCCGACAATCTTCGATCCCCGAGCTGGCTTGGCGACACTATAAGACAAGGGAAAAAGAAGGGGGTAAGCTTTAAAGCTCAGTAAGTTCCTATGCAAATAATAGGCATCATAAACACATTTTAACATATTTTTAGCATGAAGTAAATTAACATAGGTATCAGTGTAAATCTCATAATCAAACTTGGCATGGATGATATTAAAACCTTAACATCGTAACTTACTCAATCGAACCTTATCATGGGTTCATCATATATTGAGCTCATTAAGCATGAGTTTTGTGCACATACCTGTGCCGTCTTGCAACTTACCATTGTCTTCCACAACATACCATAATCTTTCATAACTTTAATATGGCCGTTAAGTTACCCGTTGAACCACTTGGAATACTAAAGGATACTCGGGAAATCTCACCCACATAGTACTATACCAATGCCATATCCCAGATATGGTCTTATATGGGATCTCAGATCGATGCCAATAGCCTAGCTATGGTCTTACATGAAATCTCATATCGATGTCATTTCCCAGATATGGTATTACATGTAAACTCAAATAACCCTAATGTCATGACATTCATATCATATCTATTCCTAAGGTTCAACCGAGATATTTCTCACTTGTCAAAACTTTGACGAATTTATTCAAAGAGCAATTCAAAATTCATACAATAATGACACAATTAAAGCATAAATAATAATTCATTATTTACATACGAACTTACCTCAGTACCAAAAATAGTAGATAAGGATTTAATCATCAAACACTTTATTTTTTCCCCGATTAAGGTCCGAACTTCGTTTTTGTTGATCTATAATAAAAAAATTTAGCTTATTTAATATTCATATTACTCAAATCATTCCAAACATCCTATTATGAAAAAAATTACATTTTTACCCCTAAAGTTTCACATTTTTACAAATTAGTCCCTAGGCTCGTAAAATGAAATGTATTCAATTTCTTTGTTACCTAAGCCTAGACGAACCATACACATGCTCATATCAGCCCACTTTTTTCATCAAATCAGATTTTTACTACCCATTTTGCATCTTTTTACAAATAGGTCCTTTTTAGGTATTTTCATGAAAAATCATTTAGTAAAAGTTGTTTATTACACATCAAACTTTCATTTTCTACCATTAAACATCAAAAAACATGCATGTCACACATGGGTGAATTTTTAAACATGAACCCTACTTCAAAACAATGGTAGAAATGTAAGGATCGGGTGGATACGACTTCAAAAACGTAAAGAGCATTAAAAACGGGGCTAGGATGTACTTACAATCAAGCTTGAAAGATGAAAAAACCCTAGCTATGGAGAGCTTGAAAATTTCGGCCAAGGTTGAAGAAGATGGACAAAATTTTGGCTTTATTTTCCCTTTTTATTCTTTTATTTACCAAATGACCAAAATGCCCTTTTTGCCAAACTTTAAAATTTTATCTCACCATGTTCATTTTTGTTCACTAACTTAAAAAATAGTCTAATTATCATATAAGGGCCTCTAATTTAAAATATCATAGCAATTGGACACCTTTAACATGTAGAACTCAACTTTTACACTTTTTACAATTTAGTCCTTTTGACTAAATTGAGTGCCCAAACGTCAAAATTTTCAAATGAAATTTTCAAGAAATCATTTCATGCAATTTTAGACCATAAAAATTTAATAAAATTAAATTTTCCTACGTCGAATTCATGGTACCGGAACTACTGTTCTGACTAGCCCTAAAATCGGGTTGTTATAGCAAATCATGTTGAAAATTCTATCCTTATTGCTAATGAATTTTTTCCTTACATACTACCAGTAACAGCCCCAGATTGAAGTTGTCCATCAAAATCAAAATCTTCTTGATTATCGCATAGGATCTCGAAATGGGATTCTCCACATCCCGATTTTGGGCCTAGTCGGAACAGTGGTTTTGGGACCACAAATCTGAAGTCATAAAATTTATTTTAATATTATTTTGAGGTCTACAACATGATAATAGGATTGTGTAAAAATTTTGTTAAGAAACTTTATCGTTTGAATGCTTAATTTATGAAAAATGACAAAATCGCGTAAAATGCTAAAGTTGTGTTTTATTAGATAAATGTGTTAAATAGCTATAGAACTTAAAATTTGATGTCCTTAATGAGTAAATAGGCCATTATATGTGTGAATGGATGTACATGGAGAAGAAAAGTTAAAAAGTCAAAGTTGGTAGGGTTGGTATTTAATGGCAATAGCTAAATGAATAAAATAAAGAAAAAATGGTCATCTTTCTTCTCCATCTTGTCTCCACCAAAAATTGAAGAAGAAAATCCTCCATGGAAGCTTGAAATTTTCAGCACAATAAACCCCTTTCCATGTAAGTCATTTTGGTGCTAGTTTTTTATGTTTTTGATGTTTTTGAGATCCTTGAAGCATGATATAACTATTTCTACCATTATTTTGAGCTAGGGTTTATGTTTAAAAAAATTTACCCATGTGTGTCATGCATGTATTTTGATGATTAATGGAGGAATATGGAAGTTTGGTGTTAGATGAATATCTTTTTCTAAGTAATTTTTATGAAAACACCTAAAAAGGAATTGTTTGTAAAACATGTAAAAATAGGTGTTAAAAATGTGATTTGATGAAAATTGTGGCTGCTATAAGAGGGAATATGAATCGGCTAGGCTTGGGTAACCAAGAAAATGGACACATTTCATTTTATGAGCCTAGGGGCTAAATTGTAATTATGTGAAAGTTTAGGGGTAAAACTATAATTTTGCAAAAATATGATTTATGGGCTTTTTTTGAATAATGTGGTAACTAAATAAGTGAAATTTGCTATTATAGATCAAGAAAAAACTGAGTCCGGGCCTAGACTAGGGAAAAAGCAAAATCTTAGACTAAATTGAATTGATTGTCCATATTTTTGTACCGAGGTGAGTTTATGTGAAATTGATATAGCATTTTATTATGTACTTAACATTTAATGTTGCATGAATTGTATATCTATCTTCTTGAATATTACTGATGTTGTCTGACAAAGAATTGAGGTGATGAAAGCCGGTTGAGCCTTTGGAATACTTAAGGTACCAATATCAAGACATTTGGGTTGATGAGATCCTGTATAAGACCATATCTGGGATATGGCATCGGCATCGGTATGTGTTATCATGTAAGACCATATCTGGGATATGGTGTTGATATGAGATCCCATGTAAGACCATGTCTAGGACATGGTATTGGAATCGAGTTGTGATTCCAAGTAAGACCATATCTGGGATATAGCGTTGGCATCTTACTAAGTGAATGAGGCTTCCCAAGTGTCCTTTAGTATTCCAAATGGTTCAACGAGCAGTCCAAGGATTTGTCAAGGAAATGACAAGGTATGATCATGCTAAAAGGGTACATGTATGTATGCCAAGCTCGTAGTTATTGAGATTACAAAATGATAAGACTTCGGTAAGATGAGAATGAAGGAACTATGACCTTGAATTCCATTGAACTTTATGTAAATTGAATGAGATAGGGCATGACTACGATGGTTATTAAGAATGAGACAATTTAAGTTATGTTTGTGTATGAAAAGGCATTTTTTTTCTTGTTAATTTTATACAAGCTTACTAAGCTTTATGCTTATTCCCTCTCCTTTCCATTTCCTTATAGTATCGCCAAGCTAGCTCGGGTATCAAAGGATGTCAGAGGCTCGTTCACGCTATCAATTGGATCTTTTGGGTATAGTTAGTCTCAACATTTTGAGTATGGCATGTATAGGGACTTGGTCTTTTTTTATATGTCATATTGGTCTAGCCAAATGTGTTGGCTTATAATGATAATTGATTCATTTTGTGTGTGGCCATGAGATATGGCTCATAATGATTATTGGGTTGTAAATCTATTCGTCTATGTATGTATGTGCCAATTCTATTATGATATGGCCTATGGTTATTGATGATTGAATGTTGATGGATGTCATGTGTGTGTATAGGATGGTATGAAAATGCATGCATGCAAGTCTAAGAAATATTGCTTATTCATAATGTGTGTTGGTAATATTTGATTTGTCATAGTGGGAGTCTTAAACAAGTATAATGTGAAGGAAAGTTGTCATGCATAAGCTATGTTTATGAGTGTTAAGGTATCATTGAAGCCATATATGTGTTTGTACCAATAAGGGTGGCAATTGGCTAGGAAAATAGCCTTAAAGTTAGCCACACGGGTAGACACACGGGCATGTGTCTAGACCGTGTGTGAAACACGGCTTGCCCTGTGACAGCCCTAATTTGACCCTAGTCAGAAAGTGGTTTCGGGACCACAAAATCGAGTCACAAAAATAATTAAATTTTATATTCTAAGCTTATTATATGTGGAAGTGTATGTGTGAAAATTTCATGTTTTGATTTTGTCATTTGTATGTGAAATTTATTAAATAGGACTTATGTGAGAAATTTTGAAAATGTGATAGGTTAAATTGTAGTAGTCTATTAATGCATGGTAAAAAAAAAGTGGACTTGCATGTCAAATTCTCCACTTTTGAGATAGTGGCCGGCCATGTTGTTATTTAATACAAAATATATGTATTTTCTATTAGTATTATTGCAACTAAATAGCTTTATATTATAAAATAATGACAATTAAAATAGAAAAAGGGTGAAGAAAACAAAGTGTATATCTTTGTTTCTTCTTAGCCGAATTTAAAGAAAGAAAAGGGAGCAAAACCATTCGGTCATCTTAAGCTTGAAATAAGGTAAGTAATTCATGTTAATTCTTGAAATTTTAGCATATTTTAAGTTAGTTACTAAGTTCCTTACTTAGCCCATGTCAAAATTTTGAGTTGTGTGGTGATTTGAGCATTCGGCCATAGAAGAAATTGAAGGGGATAGATTGCTGTCTTTATGTTTTAATGAATAATTGTTGAAGAGTGAAGTTTGAGCTAGTTAATACTTAGTTGTTAGTATTTATATGTGTATTAGCCGAATTTGAACTTGAATAATGATTTGAGCAAATGTTGTGTATTAAAATGTTAGAATAAGAGTAATTGCCGTTTGAGTGATTTGAAAAAAAATAAAATAGATGTTTGAATGTCTAAAGGTTCGGCTTTATGCATTAATGATATGGTTTTGAATAATGTAAGTAATGGAATGTGAGTTATGTTTATGCATAGGTGAAATTATATATTCGGCCAACTTAGGTTTCTATGATATTGAAAATGGAAATTTATCATGTTAAGTGATGTATGGTAGTTGACTAAAGATTTATATTTATTTTGCATATACATGTTCGGATGATGATTGATAGGTGAGAATTAAGTATGGTTATGAGGTATAAATAAGTTAAAGTAAATGAATTATGCATTTGGTCTTAAGGGTGTGTATAAAGGAAATGTTAACTTGTTTGTATCTTAATGCCGAATGTAATATTGGGTCAAGGAATAGTTTAAATTGATGAAAATAGAAAGGTCAAAGATGACCTATAATGTATATTACTTTTGTTTACTATGATCTCTATGTAAAAGTCGAATATGTATATATATTAAATTTTTGAAGTAATGCTTGAATAGTCGAATAATGACTAGTTTAAAATTTTTGAATTTAAGCTCAAGAGCATAGAAGGGCAAATTCGGATAAGGGAAAAGCTAAAGTAGTTGAATAGTCGACCCGTAGTTGTTCGGAAATACTCGAGGTAAGT
Source organism: Gossypium anomalum (assembly GCA_025698475.1). Lineage (NCBI taxonomy): Eukaryota > Viridiplantae > Streptophyta > Magnoliopsida > Malvales > Malvaceae > Gossypium > Gossypium anomalum. Next base: position 51,889,801 of record CM046968.1, on the reverse strand, counting down.
TTTAAGTATTTAAACATAAGTTATTTGTGAATAAATCATGATATGTCACGAGAATTTAGCCATACCTTTAGCATATATATATATACATACATAAAGCCGAATAATATGCATGAAAGTGAAATAAGGAAATTTGTTATGATCATATTGCCGTAAGCTATATTCATGAGATTGAAGATATGTAATGGTAAATTAAGAAGCAATAGTGTGATAGTTATTAAGTGATTATACGTGAATGAAGTCAAAGTGGACTAATGTGATTAACTTGTGTGAAATGCATAAATACAAGAAGTGTATATATTATGATTTTGTGAAATTTATATTCGGATTATTATTCGGGCCTATGGCTCAGCAAGCTTTTAGCTCGTGAAATTGTTTCGGGCCCTGAGCCTAGCAGGCATAATGCCGGTGAATGAGTCTCGGACTTAATGTCTAGCAGGCCTCGTGCCGGTGATAAATTCAGGTTTATACCTAGCAGGCCTCGTGCCGGTGATAAGTTTAGGTTTATACCTAGCAGGCTAATTGCCGGTGAAATAATAAAAGTCTATGAATATGAGATGATGCTATACAGCATCTAGATTCATTCGATAGATTAAATTGTCCAGGTACGTATAAATTGTTATGCATATGAGGATGATGTGAATTAACTTATGAATTGAAACGAGAAGTATATGAAATGTGGTTGTGTATATTTATATTCGGCCATCTTGAATTTAGTACATGAAAGTATATGTTATATATATAATTATGATCATTGAAATTATATGTGAATGTAGTGATTTGAATTAACTTTATAAAGTCGAATCAATGAATTACTTCGAGTCATTTAGATGGTGTGATTATGTAATTTGAACTTTGAAGAAATGATAAGTTAATGAAATGGATTTAACGTGGATATGTATATTCGGCTAATTAGTGTTGCATTTCGAATATGTTATAATGTGTATAAATAAGTTTTGTTGTTTAAGATACTTAAGACTTACTAAGCTTAATGGCTTACTGTGAATGTTTTGTGTTGTCCTATTTTATAGATCTTGTTTGAAAGCTACGAGCTCGGGGATTTCAAGTCCAAAGTCATCTACACTATCGTCACTGTTTTGGTACTTTTTGATAGTTTATATTTTGAAAAATGGCATGTATAGGCTTAACTCTCTTTTGAAACAAGTTATATTTTGAAATTGTAAATATTCTAGCCATGCGAAAATGGCTTGCTTAATTCCTAAACATGAGTATGGTTCAATGGACTTATGTGTCGATTATTTTGAAATTTATTAGTTATTTTAATTTTGGTTAAAATTTGTTCATGATTGAAAGATCAAAGAAACTATATTTTATGCATGATTGATTACGAATGGCTAGTCTGATCTGTCTTCTGATAGGTAATACCTTGTGAATCTATTCCGGCGACGGATGAGGGTCATAGGGTGTTAACATGCCCTATGGGCGTGTGATCCGACCGTGTGTCCCCTGCTCCTTAATTAATGCAAAACAGAATGTCCAGTAGTAAATGCACGGGCAGAGACACGGCCGTGTGTCTCGGCCGTGTGAGAGACACAACCTAATAACATGGGCGTGTGCCCAGGCCGTGTGAAGTCTGCACCTGATTTTGGAATTTAATCCGCCACACGGCCTAAGGACACAGGCGTGTGCCTTGGCCGTGTGACCTTATTTGGTTGATGACGTCATAGTCAGAGAGTTACATGGGCTAAGGACATGAGCGTGTCCCAAGCCACACGGGTGTGTGTGACCACACGGCCTACCTACACTGGCGTGTGACTCTCCAAAACATGAAAATTTTCTAAGTGTGGTAAAAGTTCCAGAAGTTCTCGATTTAGTCCTAAATCTTTCCCGATGCATGTTTTGGGCCTCATAGGCCCATATAAGGGATGTTACGTATATGTTTGAATGATCTTATTTGGAACGAAATTTTATAGTCTGGTTTTATGTGTTTGTTGCTTTCAAATACAGTAATGCCTTGTACCCTATTCCAGCATCGAGTACGAGTAAGGGGTGTTACACATCCACCATCATCATTTATCCCCTGACTCTCCGTCACTTGTGACTTCCTCCCTTATTTCCTTTCAACTATAATCCATGGCCCAAATTGCTCTTCCTCAACTCTCCTCTGAATTTCCTCTATTTTTGACAGTGGGTGGTCTGAGTTCTCCCCCCCCGATGGCATCTTCGCATTTTACGACGAGCAAGATTCTTAATTGTGACTGAATTTTCCATAGGCGAAACAAATATTTGGGAGCCATTCATACTCAATTCTTTTTATTTTCCCATCAATCTTGACTTTTGAGACTAATGATTGCCCCAAATCGACGTATACAATGACCTTGTAAACCATCATCTGGTATTGCTATCAGTGTTGCGATTGATCTTAAAAATTGGTCCAATGACTATCAAAAGACATTGTTCATAGAGGCCTTCAGATAAACCGGATAAGCGGATCCAAACCACTATTTTCTTAAGGATATCTTGATTCGTAGAAAATTACGAAGACCATGGCTGCACTTCGAGGTATTGCTTGAAAATGATCCACGGTCCACCCATTAGAGTAGTCGCATAGTCTTCATCATCCTGAAATTTCACTAGATAATAATCCTTTTCCAGATCCATCAGTTGAATCAGGTTTTTTGGTTGCCATAAACTTTGTATCTTTCTAAGAAGCATATGGAAAGCTATCCTTCTACCCATCAACTTGATAATCATAGTCCTGGCCATATCCCTCTCGATGTGTTTATGCACCCACTTTGAGAATGTGAGTGATGGAATCCTATCAACAGTTTTCACCTTTGCATCTCCCTCCAGAAGTCTAAACTCCTCTCGAATTTGGCTTTTTCCATGGGAAGCATTTCCCACAAGCTTGTCCTTCCATGACATCTTCTGTTCCTTCGAATTGTCCACTTGCATCCCATTCTCGTCAACAATCAGATCGTCCAGATCCGATGGATCCGTTGGTCGCCGACGAACCTTCGTAGTGAACGACCAAAGCTATCATTCAGTTTAGATATCATTCAAGCTGAATTTCTTGATGATGGTAATCGATCAATGCACCACAATACTCTTTATTGTTGTCAATATAATCTAATATTAATATACCCACAAAAGTAGAGAAATATTATATTAACCTATTTCTATTCCCTAAAACCATCCATTTAATATGATTTTAAAATCATACCATACCCACACCATCAAAAACCTTCTCCACTGCATGTTAATAACCATATAGGCAACAATTTTTTTTACACTTTTAAAAATTCCCTGCGATTCAACAACAGTCAGTAATGTTTTAGATGCAAGCCAAAAGAATTTCCAAATTCTTAAAATTTAAATATTATATATATAACCTTACACTTAGTACATGCACTGAGATAATAAGAAATGTGGTATACCTTAAATCTGTTAAAAAAATTAACCCATATCTAACCAAGTATGAAAAACCAAGTGATATATGTAAAATAGTGGAAATAAAATGCCAAATAAATATTAGCTCTAATATATTCTACAATTCAATTAAATAAACATAATTCTTTAAAATATTACGGATCTGATAAAAAAGGAAACTGACAACTCTCCACCCACGATGCATTTTCTTCACTGGAGGAAATGAAAGTTTGAATTTTTTTTTTTTCTTTGAAGGAAAACAGTTTCTGGGAAGAAGAAATGATTTAGAAAACAAAAGCTTAATTTATAATTTGACTCTTGAAGTATACTCGTTTTTTCACTTTAGTATTTTTTTTCTCAATTTGATATCTAAAGTATCAATCACTTCTCAATTTAGTGCCTAAAGTATGCCTCTATTATATTTTTTAGTTATTCCTTACCGAACGTTAAAAAAAATCTTATAACTAATTACAAAGTGTCACGTGACACCTTTATGTCAAAAAATAAACATTTTCTTCTATTAAAAGTATATACACATTAAAAATATAAAGGGAAATAACTATATAAAGAAATTGGAAAAATATATAAAGTCTAGTCACAAACATATAATTTATAAAAGTTACAAAAAATAACATAATTGGAAATAAACTAGTTGAAATTAATAATATTATTACAAAAATGTAAAATAAAAAATTGTAAAAATTATTAAAAGAAATTTGTAATTTAAAAAAGAGAGTTTAAAAACATTTTTTTTATAAAATTTTCTAAAAAGGTATTTAAATCTCAAGGTTTTTTTTTTCTTTTTTTGCAATTACTTGAAATTTAAACACTTTTTTATTTTTTATAACAATTTTCACTTTTTATATATTATTTTGGTTTTTGAAAATTTATAATTATAAATTTTAGAATTTTATAAAGTATTTTTTAATTTTAAAACATTTTTAATGTATTATATATGATTTTTTACATTATAATCAATATAATATATAATATTAAAAAATAAAAAAGGACATGTGGTGAACTCTAATAGTGCGATGTAGCAAGTCAAGGTTTGTCAACACCAATCAACGACTGATCAACAATTGGTCAAATTAAAAAGTGTTTTGGTTGACCAACACTGACTAGGATTGATCGATATTGACCGGTCACATGGCATTATTAGAATACACCACATATCTTTTTTTTTAATTATATATATTATATTGATTAGAATGTAAAAATCATATATGATATATAAAATTTATAAAAAGGTTTAAATTTTTTTATAAAATTCTAAAATATATAATTTTAAATTTTAAAAACTCAAAATAATATATAAAATTAAAAATTTTATAAAAACTATTAAGTTTCAAGTAATTGCAAAATTTTTTATAACTATATATTTTAGAATTTTATAAAAGAATTCATTTTAAACTTTTTTTGAAAAATAAAACTTTTTTAAATAATTTTTACCATTTTTTTACATTTTTTTTAATAATATTATTAAGTTCAACTAATTTATGTTCAATTATCATATTTTTGTAAATTTTATTTTTATAAATTTATTTATAGTCTTTTTCTAATTTTATATATTTTTTGAATTTTTTATGTATTTATTTCTATTTTATATTGTTAATGTGTATATACATTTAATCAAATAAAATATTTGTTTTTTTTTTTTACATAAAAACACAATGTAGCACTTTGTGATTGGTTATAAGATTTTTTTTAACGTCTGTTAAAAAATAGACTAAGAAATTTAACAAGGCATACTTGAGATACCAAATTGGGAAGTGATTGATACCTTAAATACTAAATTGGAACAAAAAGAATTCAGATACCCAAATGAGAAAATAGATATACTTTAAGACCAAATCCTGAATTAAAAAAAAAAAAAAAACCACTCGTTAAAAATGACAATTGGGAGAGGAAATGATAACTTTTTTTTGTTTTTTTATTAAAAACTGGTTTATTTAACAAGAAGTCCTTTTGTGTTTAGAACTTTATTATATAAGGACTTCCACTTTTTATATTACAGAAACAACCCTTTTAATTTTTAGAGTTTTTAATATTTTACATTTAATTTCTTTTAGGAATTAAAAAAAGTCAATAATGAATAACGTACAGTTTAAAGGAAAAAATATCATCCATGCCCTTCAGGAATTTTTGAAAGACTAAATTGCATATCTAACATTTTAACATTTATTGATTAATTTAGTTTTTAATTATTCTTATTATTATTATTATTATTATTATTATTATTATTATTGGTTTTAAAACAATATATATAAATATCAAATCTTTAAAACCAATAATTACTTTCGCAACATATTTTTAAAGTAGAATGATTATTACTATTTTTAAAAATCGTTGATAAATACCTTTAAAATATTTTCTTAAAATATTTCAACTTCTTTTATTTATGAATTATATATAAATTAAATTAAATATATTTTATTATTTTTTAATAAAATAATATATATTTTTTAAAATGTGTAAATATTAGAAGCTTAAATTTATTATTAGACCAATAAAAAGTAGCTCACGTCAACCTCCTGTTGGAAAATATGGATATCACATATATATAATAAATGTAATTACTTGTTATTATTAACTATCATGATATGTTAGCCCAAATTAAAAGTGATCTAATTTGGTTAGAATTTTATTATGTTTTAATTAATAAAAAAAGTATGGGTCAAATATGTGTAGATATCTCTTCTAATATCCCATCCTTAGGAAAGAGAGAGTAAATATTCTTAAATTTTCTTGTATGCTAATTTGGAAGATTAAATCCCTAAGATCCGGAAAAATTTTAAAGAATCCATGGATTCAGGTACGCTTCCGCATTCAGTTTTATTCTTGATTTATTCTTAATGATTTGACATGATAGATTTTGGTTTATTAAGATTTATTTTAGATTTATTTTACAAATCTAACAAATGGTATCAGAGCCTTGTCATATCGAATCATTGGGAACTAATTAAAGTTCTTCCTTTGAATGATTGATTCATGAAATTTCATAGGTTTTATATTTTGAAGGTTTATATTAAAATTTTAGGGTTTTGTTTTAATTTTTAAATTTGGGGTGATTTTCAAACTAATGGATAAAATTACGGAGTTTAAAATATTTGTGAATCTTGCCATTGAATTTCTATCCAATCTTGCTTTTAAATAAAGAATGTATACTTTGCATACCCTATTTCAATTTCGATTTCTACTGTTTGAACATATGTAATTTAATTTTTTTTAATCATATAAGATATTTAATTTAGTTAAAAAATGGAAAAGAAGTTCACAGTAGAAATTGATGTTTCGTATGTTTTATTTATATATATAAATATATAATATATGCATGCTTTGATTGGTTTAATGCATGTTTTGGAAAATTATATAAATATATATGATTATCTTTTAATTTGATTGAAAAATGAAATTAAGGTAAATATTTTGAAACAAATAAATTCAGATTTTGGCTTTTAATTAAGGATGTCTAATATTTTAATAAATTAGTTGAAACAAAATGATACCAAAGTGACCTCTTTTGTGTAGATTAGTTTATTTGAAATATTAAGATGATTATATGTTTTTGTAATTCATGCGTTTATTGATTGACCCAAAGGTAAGTTAATATTTGGTAGAATTTCAACGACATCTGTGGTGATAAATGTGTGACAATTATAAGGTATTTTATGTGAGCAATAAGTTAGTCCAAGGATTAATTAATTGTTTGACAAAATTTATTGTCAGTGTTTGATTGCTACAACAAGAGTATCGCTTACTGTTAGTATTATTGTCCAAAGATTTAATATTAATGTGGTGTTTGGTATCTTGAGATGGGATTAGCCATTATCTTAAATTTATTGTTTACTTATGAATATTGATTTAAGCTTGTTTTTATTTGTTCTATATTCAGTTAATTCATCTTTTGCTGCCACAATATCTGCTAATATAAATTATATACCCATGCTTAATGGGACTAATTTTAAGGAATGGAAAATGCACTTACTTATAGTGCTTGACTGTATGGACATAGACCTTACACTAAGGGAAGAACAACCTGCGCCTCTCACTGCGGAAAGCACCCCTGATGTTAAGAGGGATTTTGAGAGGTGGGATCGTTCAAATCGCATGAGTCTAATGATAATGAAACACATCATTCCAAAAGCTTTTAGGGGTATAGAATCTGAAGAGATTACTCAGGCCAAGGGTTTTCTTAATGAAATTGAAAAACATTTTGCTAAAAACGATAAGGTTGAGATGACATCGCTTCTGACTTCCTTGATGTCTATAAAGTATAAAAGTCAAGGAAACGTAAAGGAGTACATTATGGAAATGTTCCATACTACTTCAAGATTTAAGGCACTTAAGATCGAGCTTTTCTAAGGAATTGCTTGTTCTTATGGTTTTGGTATCACTTCCTGCACAGTTTAATCAATTTAAAATTAGTTATAACTGTTAAAAGGAGAAATAGACCCTAAATGAGATCATTTCTAATTGTGTGCAAGAGGAAGAAAGGTTGAAGCGTGATAAGTCTGAAAGTGCTCATTTGGCCAATGTCCCTTCAGACAAGGGCAAGAAAAGAAAATATCAAAATGAAGCTGCTAAGGGTCCAGCTCAAAAGAAACAACAACAAGCTACAGAGAGTTGTTTCTTTTGTAACAAATCTGGACACGTAAAGAAAGATTGTACCAAATATCATGCTTGGCGTGCAAAGAAATGTATAATTCTTAATTTGGTCTGTTCTGAGATTAATTTAGCTTCAGTACCTAGAAACACTTGGTGGATAGATTCTGGTGTTACTACTCACATAAGTGTTTCTATGCAGGGCTGCCTAAGGTACCGAAAGCCAAGTGAAGGTGAAAGACATATATTTGTGGGCGATGGTGTAACAGCCTAATTTTTAGTGGTCTCAGAGACAATGATTCGAGATCACTAAATCCGACGAGTGAGTTTGAAAATTTATAAATTAATATTTATTAGTCAAGTGAGATTTTAGAAATATTTTTGAATTAGTGAATTTTGTGAATTAAAAGAATTTATTAGGTAAATTGGGTTGAAAACGAGGCACCGATACCTCGATTTCATAAACCGAGTCGTAAATATTTTTATAAATATTTACGGAGTGTTAGTGAATTAGTATTAAAGTTTCGTTAGAAAATTTTAATGCTTTGATAGTTAATTAATTAAAAAGAACTAAATTAAAAAACGTGCAAAACTTGTTAATTAAAGAAATAGTGACTAAATAGCTCAAGTAATAAATAAAGAAGGACTTAAAGGGCAAATTAGCCTAAAATAGATGGCTGAAACGGATATGGTAGAAAAAAAAATGAAAATGGTTGATTAAGGGGCAAAATGGGAAATAGAGAAAAAATTAAATAGTTTAAAAAAATGGACTTAATAGAAATCTAGACATTTCTTCATTTTTCTTCAGCCAAAAACACCATTAAAGAGTCTCTCTAAGTTGGTTTTTCATATTCTTGCTACAAGTTCAATTCTTGATTATTTCTTGTAAATTTTGTGATTTTGATACTTTTACAAGTAGGTCCAATTATTAATTTCATGATTTTTGATTCTATGAGTGATTTTGAAAGTTTCCATGAATGAGTGCTGGAATTTTATGATGAATAAGAATGGATTTGAAGTTCTAATTTTGTTATGTGATGATTTTATTAAGTGATTTCAATAGAAATTGATTTTCAAGATCTAATTGTAAAAAAGTTAAGAATTAGGGTTTAGTGTTGAAATTCTAATTTTCAAAGTTTTTGAAGTAGTTTAAAATGATGAAATAAAGTTTTAATTGAGAAAAATAAGTTCAATTGATTGGTTAATTGATTAGGGACTAAAGTGTAAAAATTATAAATGTTGGGGTAAATGTGTAATTTTAAAAAATTGAAGGGTATAAATTGTGAAATGGAATGAGGCTGAAATATATGTGCTAATGAATGAATAATTTTATATTATAGATCAAGAGTCCAAAGAAAATTGAGAAAAAGAGAAATTATCCATATAGTTCTTGAGCTACAACAAATTTTACAAACTAGTCCAGGTAAGTTCGTATGGTTAAATTTTAATATTTACATATTTAATTGATGATTAGTATTTATGTTTATTGATAAAAATAAAATTTTTGCTAAAGTTATGAGAAATGAAGTGAAAGTACAAAGTAATCGGAACGCGGTATTGAGTATATTCGTTTAGTGCAAGAAAAGAATTAACAGCAAATTACCCAAGTAAACTGAGGTTCAGCATTTGTTGCGAACTTCTGTGTTTGCTTTCCATTTAGCTCACATGAGCTTCAGTTAACTCGCATGAGTTTCAGCTTAACCCTTATGGGTTTCAATTCAGCTCTTACGAGCTTCTGTTCAACCCTTACGGGTTTCCATTTAGCACTTATGTGCTTTTGTGCAGCCTTCAAGATTTTGTATAGATGTACTCATATCCGTAAGACATTCTCTAAGATGACAATGTTGGTAAGTGATATATGGAATTAATATTTGAATAATTAAAGCTATTTTGATATCGATCTGAAATATGTGAATTCATCGATTGAAGTTGTGTTTGGTAGGAATAGTATATTAAATGATTTACTTAAATGAATTGTTTTAGTTTCTTCGGTAAGATTTATATTTAAAGCCAACGAACTTAATAAGATTCATTAAGCTTACTTTAGTTGTTCAATATTCTTTGTAGATTTTTAAGAAGTTCGGGGGATAGGATCAACACATTGGTTCACACTATCCAGATAACTCCGGTAGATTTTGTTATGCATTTTAAGGTTTATATGACATTTATAGGGTTAAATTTAAAAGAAGTAAACTTGTAATATGGTTAAGAGTGGCACATATACATATATGTATGTTTGTATGCATGTATAATAATAGTTTATAATAATCAATGAATGGAGTTAATGAGGTAAGTTTATGCAAATGAGTTGTATGATGACATATTAGGTCTAAAATTTAATTTTTGGCTTGAATTGGTTGCTTGATTGGGTTATATTGGTATATGAGAGTGTTGTATGCAGGTTGATTGTGAAAAGAGTGAGAAAAGTTACCTTTAAATGGCTTATTTTTGTCCACATGGGCAGAGACACGGATATGTGTCTCAGTCGTGTGTGACACACGGCCACACACATAGGCGTTTAGTCTGGCCGTGTGTCCTCTGTATTTTAAAATTTAGAAACAGAATGCTCAGAATTGAGCATACGGTCAGAGACACAGCCGTGTGTCCTAGCCATGTGAGGCACACGGCCTAGTACAAGAGTGTGTGGTTTTTTCATGTGAAAACTACACCTAATTTTTAGAAAAATAAACTGGCCACACGGGCGTATGGTTGACCATGTGACCCAAGTCAGGAGGTTACACGGGGTAAGACACGACCTAAAGCATGGGCATGTCATGGGACCATCTGGGCGTGTCCCTTGGCCACAAGGGCGTTTGACCCCTATACTTAGGAAAAATTTTGAAATTTTACGAAAATTTTTTTTGAGTTCCCGATTTAGTCCCGACTTACTTATAAGACTTAAATTGGGCCTCAAGAGTCTATTTAAAGGACAACATGATTAGTCTTGATTATAAATAATAAATTACAAGAATTATGTGTAATTATTTTGTAAACTCCAATAATACTCCGTAACCTTATTACGGCAACGGATACGGGTTAGGGGTATTACAAAAGGAAAATCGATAAAAGTGGAAGCGGTTGGGCATTTTAGGTTGTTATTAGGAGCTGATTTTTATTTGGATTTAAAAGACACTTTTATTGTACAATCATTTAGACGGAATTTAGTTTTTGTTTCTTTTTTGGACAAATTTGGATATTTTTGTTCATTCCAATTTAGTTTGACTTTAAATTCAAATGTTATTGGAACTGGTTATTTAAATACTTATGACAACATTTATTTGCTAGAAACAGACATCCTATAATGAAACCTTGCATGTGGAATCACGTGGTATTAAACGCAAATTAAATAAGGAAAATTCAGCATTATTATGTCATAAGCGCTTAGGTCATATCTCAAAAGGTAGAGTTGAACACCTTGCGTCTGACGGTATTTTAGAGTCCCTTGACTTCACAGACTTTGATGTCTGTGTCGATTGCATTAAGGGAAATAGACCAAAACCAAGAGATTAGGTGCCAATAGATCTTCAGACGTCTCAGAATTAATTCATACAGATATTTGTGGGCCATTCTCTGCGGCATCCTGGAATGGTTAACAATATTTCATAATAGTCATAAACGATTACTCACGTTATAGGTACCTATATCTCATTCATGAGAAATCTCAGTCTTTGGACGTGTTCAAAGCTTATAAAGCTAAAGTTGAGAATCAACTCAATAAAAGGATTAAAAATGTCAAACCTGATCGTGGTGATGAGTACTATGGTAGATATGATAGCTTAAGTGAACAATGTCCAGGACCATTTGCGAAATTCCTAGAGGAATGCGGTATTGTCCCACAGTACACCATGCCAGGATCACTTAGTATGAATGGTGTAGCTGAAAGACGAAACAAACCTCTTAAGGATATGGTAAGAAGCATGATTGCTCATTCTACCTTACCTGAGTTCCTCTGGGGAGAAGCATTAAAGACAGCACCTTACATTCTGAATAGAGTACCCAATAAGCAGTTGCAAAAACACTTTATGAGCTTTGGACATATCAAAAGCTTAGTCTAAAGCACTGTCCAGCTGAGGCAAGGCCTTATAGGCCACATGAAAAGAAATTGGACTCCAAAACAATAAGCAGTTACTTTATTGGTTATTTTGAGCGATCTAGGGGCTATAAATTTTATGATCCCATAATAAGGAATATTTTTGAGACAGGAGCTGAACATTTTTTGAGGATGTTAAGTTTGGGGGGAGAATAATGTTAAAGACATTGCTTTTGATGAGGATCCTACTATCACTTTTTACGATGTTCAGGTTCTTATACCTATCATTGATCAAGAAGTGAATCCAGAACCTCTACAAGACAATGTTGAACAACTCATTCAAAATGAGATAATTGTTCCAGAAGAACAAACTCAACAACCTGAAGAACAAGTGCCATTAAGGAGGTCCATAAGAGAAAAGAGAAATGCTATTCCAAATGATTATGTTGTATTTCTCCAATAACATGAGGATGATAATGGAATGATGGAAGATGATCCAATCAACTTTCATCAGGCCATGAAAAGTTTTAATTCTCAAAAGTGGATTGATGCCATGAAAGATAAGCATAAGTCTATGCAAGACAATAAAGTTTGAGAACTTGTCCCATTACCTAAAAGTGCAAAACCAATTGGTTCTAAATGGATATTTAAAACTAAGAGGGATGCAAATGGTAATGTGGAGAGGTATAAAGCGCGTCTTGTAACTAAAGGATATACTTAAAAAGAAGGTATTGATTTTACAGTGACTTTCTCTCCAGTTTTATCGAAAGACTCCTTAAGGATAATCATAGCGTTTGTTTCTTATCTTGATCTTGAGTTACATCAGATGGATGTTAAGATTGCGTTTCTGAATAGCGACATTGAAGAAACAATTTATATGGTACAACAAAAAAATTTTAAGTCGGAAGACTCAAAGAATATGGTTTGCAAATTTACAAAATCCATCTATGGACTCAAACAAGCTTCCCGTCAATGGTACCATAAGTTTCATCAAATAATTGTTTCATTTGGTTTTGAGATGAATATTGTTGATGATTGTGTGTATTACAAATTCAATGGGAGTAAGTACATATTTCTGGTTCTATATGTTGATGACATTTTGCTTGTTGCTAATGATATAGCCTTATTGCACGAAACTAAGAGGTTTTTGTCTAAGTATTTTGAGATGAAAGATCTTAGGGACGCCTCTTTTGTTTTAGGAATTCAAATACATCGAGATCGATCTCGAAGTATTCTTGGATTATCACAAAAGAGCTATATCGATAAAGTACTCAAAAGGTTTAGCATGCAGAGTTATAGACCAAGTGACACCCCGTTGCTAAAGGAGACAAATTTAGTCTTGCTCAATGCCTTAAAAGTAACCTTGAAATTCAGGAAATGCAAAAGATTTCCTATGCATCAGCTGTTGGGAGTTTAATGTATGCTTAAGTATGTACCCATCCGGACATTGTGTACATTGTTGGGATGTTAGGCAAATATTTAAGCAACCTTGGTATAGACCATTGGATAGCAGCCAAAAGGGTTATGAGATATCTTTAGAGAATAAAAAATTACATGCTTACTTATAAGAGATCGGATCTTTTGGAGGTTGCAGGGTATTTTTATTCTAATTTCTCTAGGTGCCAAGATAGTAGGAAATCTACATCAGGCTATATTTACCTGTTAGCTGGAGGAGTTATATCTTGGAAAAGTGTCAAACAGACACTTGTAGCTTCGTCCACTATGGTAGCAGAGTTTGTAGCATGGAATATGGTTGCAGAATTTTGTTACAGGGCTACGTATTTTGGAGAATGTAGAAAGACCACTCAAATTATTTTGTGACAATAAGTTAGCAGTGTTGTATTCCAATAACAACAGGAGTTCATCTAAGTCAAAGCATATAAGTCAAAGCATATTGACATAAAGTTCCTAGCTGTAAAAGAAAGAGTGCAAAATGGTCAAATATCAATAGAGTACATTGGGACAAACTCCATGATAGTGGACCCGCTCACAAAAGGTTTACCACCCAAGGTCTTTCATGAGCACACTGCTCACATGGGTGTTACATTGTTTGAGGATATCATAATTTAGAGAGAGTTTATATTTTATTTGTTTTATGTTTGTTTTCAGACATTTATGTATTTGGTTATTTTCTGATTAGAAATGAAGTATTCAGTTTATTCACTCTGTTTATTATTTTGAAACTGACCCCACTTAAGTTTAAAGAGGACCAGTTGGAAAAAGACATGTTTAGATCATATTGCATGTAATTTCTATGCTACACATCCATACTTGATCTATGTCATTTATTTGTGTTAATATAAGTGACCAGGGATGGATTTAGTTACGATATACGTAATGAAAGTCGCATTGGTTCTATGTTAGCATAATTAATGGACGAGATTGTTCGGAATATCTTTTGAATATGATAGTAAAATTTTGAGCTCATAAGGTTGTATAATGACATGTAATTATAAAGGAATTAGTATATATATGTGTGGTCCAAGTGGAAGATTGTTGGAAAATATAGACATCACATATATATAATAAAGGTAATTACATGTTATTATTTACTATCATGATAGGTTAGCCCAAATTAAAAGTGATCTAATTTGGTTAGAATTTTATTGGGTTTTAATTATTAAATAAAGTATGGGTCAAATATGTGTAGATACTCTAGCAATTGAGTTTTAATCAAATTCTAATTAATGATGGGCTAATTAGAAATTGATTAGAACTAATATGCCAAAGTTATAAATATTAGGGTTATGGTCCCAAATTATACACAAGATATCTTTTCTAATATCCCATCCTTAGGAAAGAGAGCAAATATTCTCTGAGTTTTTTTGTATGCTAATTTGGAAGATTAAATCCCCAAGATCTGAAATTTTTTTAAAGAATTCATGGATTCAGGTGCGCTTCCACATTTTATTTTATTCTTGATTTATTCTTGATAATTTGACATGATAGATCTTAGTTTATTAAGTTTTATTTTAGATTTATTTTACAAATCTAACACCTCTTTTTAAGTGTTTAACTGTGGGCGATTAAAATTCTAAAATTTGAAAATATTGATGATGAAATCGGTAGTTTATGAAAATTGAGAAAGATAATTTCTTTTATGTAAGGACACCTTTAAAAATATTTAAAGGAAAACAATCCTGTTAAAAAAAATAAAGAGGAGAGCTGCGGTACATAGCTGATGATGATGGAGGAAGATAAGGACACTTTTATAGACTTCCATTATTAATTGTTTTAATTTTAGGTTCAAATAGTTAGAAAATCATGTAAATTTACATAAATCAGTATTCATCACTTGTTTTTTTTTTGATTAAAAGTATTCATCACTTTTAAAGTACAAAAAATCATTTAAAAATTAATACGGACCAATTGAATAAAACAAAAAATAAATTAAACTGAACAATTGAACTAATTTTTTTTATTTTAATAAATTATGTAATCGAATTAGACACAAAGATCATATAGGTTGAATTGATTAATTGATAACTTAATCTATTACAGCTTATTCGAATCTACCAATGCAAATGATGTGATTTTCTATTTAAAGATTTGATCATAATTAAATTTTATTTTATTTACTTTTGTTAGAGCAACGGCTATATGAATTAAATGCAATGTTTTTCTATGGTAAGTGCAATTTCTATATAAATATATATAAACATGTTACCAATTTTATAGTTATTTATTTGTCATCTTTTTACATTACACGTCAATTATTTCTTTCTCCTTTTCTTTTGACAAGCTAATGGTCAAATATCAATTCTAGTCCCTCCACCTTTTTTGAGATTATAAAAGAATGGTTAAATTCCATATTTAATACCTATATTTCACTCAATTTGAAATTTAATCTTTATACTTTAATTTTGACATAATTTGATACATCAACTTTTATAATGTCATTAGTCTAAATACTTTAATCCAATTAAAATGGTGATGTGAATTTTTAAAAATTGTTAACACCATTAATTTTTTTTATTAAATTCAAGTCTTTTATAATATCATTTTTTTGTTACATGTATACCAAGTAAGTTTTTTTTTAAAATTTGAAAATGTCACACCAAAATATTTAACAGAAGAATTTTAACAGTATTAACAAATAGATCTAATTTTTAGATTTGAAAAGTAAGAGTAAATTTATAAAAATAAAATACTACAGATTAAATTTTAAATATATAAAGAGTACAAAAATTTTGAGCATATTGCAACCTTTAAATTTTTACTCTATAATTTAATTAAAAAATAAATAAATATCCAACGCGAAAGCTTAGTAGAAACCATACTAATTTAAATGAAAAATATAAAATTTGTTAAAAGGTTGTATATTTACATCCGAAAAGTTTATTATTAAAAGTAAAATTTTTTAACACATGTCATAGTTCTATTGGTCGATTCTGCCAGCTATAACCTAACCCGTTTGTTGAGGTCCTGACTTGTGTATCAGTTGACAACTATAAGGGCCAATATGATCCAATAAAAAAAATTAAGGACCAATGTGAGAAAATGTGTCAAGTTCAAGGGTCAATCAGTATGTTAAGCCAATCTATAAACTATATATTAAAGGTCAAATGACTCTCCTTCTACTGACGCATGTCACCTGATGGCACTCTCAAACTTTTTTTTACGTTATAGATTAGTGGTTAAATTTTAATTTTGATCCTTTCATTATGTCTAAATTTTTATTTAATCTTTATACTTTAATTTTTAATATAATTTGATCCTTATATTTTTATAATATCATTAATTAGTCCATATAGTTAACATTGTCAGCTTTTTATTAAAATATTATATGACTATGTATAATTTGAATGTCTTAAAAATTTAGAGAGTGCCTTTCTATTTCTATTTCTCTTGAGTTTGACTTTGTTTTCTTTAATATAAGAAGATGGCCAGATATCATTTCTGACTCCATCATGCTAATCTTGAGATTTAATATATATACTTTAATTTTTTATATAATTTGGTTCCTCTATTTTATAATGTCATTAGTTAGTTTAAATAATTAATATTGTTAATTATTTTAATCAAATGCTGGCGTCAATTGTTCTTACGAGCACAATAACAACAACAACAAAAGATTATTTATCATGGCAAGTTTGAATAGGTATTTCTAAGAAAAAAAAATCTTAATCAATATTTTCAACATTATTTTTTTGTTGCATGATTATCAAGTGAATATATATATATATATATACATTAATTTTAGTAATGATAACAACTAAATCTGAATTTTTAAATTAAAAGGCAAAGAGATTAAATTTCTACAAAATAGAAACTAAATTACAAATGCATAAAATATATAAAAACTTAGAGTATATTTTAACTCACAAATTTTTACTATATAATTTGACATAACAAATAATCAATACAATGCAAAATATGACAATCATATTAGTTTTAAGGATGAATCTAAAACTATTAAAAATGAAATAGACTTTTAAAAAAGCCACAAAATGTATAGATGAATCAACACGTGACATATGATTAGTGAAATGAGGCCACGTGGAGACCAAGGAAAAATTTAAAAATCTTCATAACTTTTTTAAACATTGGCCCGCTCCCTTTTATTTTTTCGTTTTGGGAATCTTTTGAATTCGAAAATCGATTCCATTTTGCCATGATTTCAAAGTATCTTTATTTTAATAACTTATATTCACTATTGTTAATTTCAAATTTTTTAATTTGTTTTAATCAATGCATGGGTGGTCTGATTGATGTTCGGCGCTGCTGAGATTTAAGAATTTATTTAGTTACATTTTATCTAATCGTTTGATGTGAGTTGTTAAATTAAATTCGACCAAATTTCTTAAACTTCATATTTATATTTGATTTTTGGTTGATTATATAGTTCATTAGTTGCAGGTTTTCAATTGGTGATCACTTCTAATATTTATAATTAATTGGATTTTAATGAAATTGATTTATATGACATATAGAAGAATTATACGTCACCAAATGTCAAGAGTTCAGACTATCCATGTAGAAAATAAAATTTACAAAATTTTTGAAGATATGTAAAACATACAGTTATATAATTATAATTATAATTATAATTATAATTACAATACTTTGAACAAAAGAAAATAGTATGAATATATCATATAATTATTAATTTTTTATAACTAAAGTTTTATTTAATAAACTAAAAAAAAAGTAAGTATCAAATTTTACTAAGTACTACTTTTTTAATGGTTTATGAAAACACACCTTAACATGTGAATTATTCAATATAAAACAATACATTATATAAAAATTATTTAAATTAATTAATTTTTGGCAAATTCTTAATAAAAAATTCTTATGGTTTGAACATTAACAACATTTGTTGCTATTTTTTCTTAAATCTAAACTTCTAATCATAATTTTTCTTGTCCGTTTCTTAAAGTGATTCTAATTATTAAATACCAAAAGTTTTGTATAAAAAATTTAAATAATAAATATAATATTCTAATAAAAAGTGATTCTAATTATTAAATACCAAAAGTTTTATATAAAAAATTTAAATAATAAATATGAGATTTTAATAAATACATATAATTAAATCATGCATCCCACATGAAAAAAATTAGTATATAATGTAAAATAACACTAGTATTTTAAGAAATAAATATGGCATCTTAGACTTACGACACTTGGATACATGATATATATGTGCTTGCTCTGTTTGGTTTCAATGAGAAAAGTGAAGGAAAATGAAATGGAAAACGTCAGTGCATGATATATGTGTGTTTCTTGCTTTGTTTGGCTTTGACGAAAGTGAAGGAAAATGTTAATCTAACCCCCTCCCCCAAAATATAGAGGGTTATATGGAATGAATAATTAAATATTTAAATAGGCTTGATAGTTAAATTGGTTGTATGACGGATGATATGCATGCTTAGTGTATTATTGTTATAAATACTAAGAAGTGACTTGGAAATTTATATAGTTAAGTCTTATTTGGATAATTCATTTCGATTTTTACCAAAAAAAAAAGTTTTACTAAAATATTTTACTAAAATTATGATTTAGTCCATAAACCTTGCTTTAAATAATTAACTAAAGTATTAAAATAATACAATTATATTTTGTTTTATTATTTAATCTAAAACGAAACTTGATTATGAGGTTTAATTAGAAAATAGTGTGTTTTAATTGAGTTAGATTCTATGTGGAAAAAAGGTTAAAATAAATTACAATATTAATAATGAGTATTGACTATGAGTATTAATTATTATAAACTAAAATAGGAATGTGTTAAAAACTATAAAGTTAAATAAGTTAACAAATAATTGATTAAAAATACAAGCTACTAAAGAATAGGTAAGTTGAGCACGAAACAGATATATATAATTAAGTGGCTAAAATTATTATAAACTGAGTCCTAGCATTAGTAGATAAGAACTTAAGAAATTATCTAAAAATCCAACTCTTTGCATTTTTCCTCTTTATTTTTCAAGCAATTAAGAATGGAAACCAAGTTAGTATAAGAATTAAATATGGTAGAGAAAAAACATGATATGGATAGTAGCTTAATGGTTAAACTTGCTCCTTTCCCCTAGCACACCCAGGTTTGAGCTACTCCAACTCCTTCCCATTTTTGTTAATTTTGGCAGAATGGTTTAATTGTGAAAAAAACTCTCTAAAGTTTGCTTAATCTTGCCATTTAGTCCTTATCCTAATCATAATAAGATTTTGATTACCTTTTTCAAATTTATCTAGAATTCATATCTTATCCTTCTTCAAAATTCAAATAGAATTAAAGTTCCATCAACTGTATATCTTCTTATCCTAACTAGAATTCAAATTACTCCTTTTCAGATTTTAATAGAGTTTATCTTTCTTTTTTCTATTTATTCCCTTTTTCTTCTTTTATCTTTTCCTTTGAAAATATTTTTCTCTATTGTTGATAATTATTTTTGTTCTCAAATCAGAAATCTATTCCCGGTTTCAACTTGTTTCTCTACCGATTGATTTTTCGTCAATTACATCTCGAATTTTCATCAAAATTTCGATAATAATTCTCGTTTCGATTTATTAAAACTCGTCAATTTTGGAATTTCATTGTTTTCATTAAAATTTTCAATCCACTATCAATCTTTAACATTTTTGCCAAAAACCCCCCACAAGTCTTGTAAATCTGTCATTAATTCTTGCATTTTGTCAATTGAAAGACCCTTGTAGGAGATTGGATCGAGCTTGAACGAAGGGTTATCGCCCAAGACCTCGGAAAAGTCAGGTGTGTGTTTTTTTACGAAAAATCGAGTCAAAATTCAAAATTGTCCAATTGCACACAACCTACCACATTGGCGTGTGGCCTGCCCGGGTGGATTACACGGCCTCACACACAACCATGTTCCCTTGACTCCTCGCGCAACTTCATTTTGTACACGGCTTAGAGCTTCGCACATGGTCCGATCACATGGCCACGTGGCTCCTGCACTTCACCCATTCGCTTCGCACATGACCTGGGGCTTTACACACAGTCCGGTCACACGGTCGTGTGGCCCCTAAATCTAAAAAATTAGTTGTCTTATATTTTATTATTTTTTGCAAATCAGTCCCTGAGTAGGTTCTTAATGGCATTTAGAGAACTAGATTATGCAATTAGGTCCTAGAATAGGATTAGAATAATTGAATATATGAATGAATGAATTTATGATTTTAATTGATTTTGATTGATTGCTTGATCCATGAATGATTTCATATTTACCAATGTTATAAAAGCCAAATGAACGTCTCGTATGCCTAAATGATTGAACTATTGATTGATGGATATAATCGTGAATGTCATTATTGTACAATGAAATAGAATGTTGAAAGTATTAATGATTGAATGAATGAATGAATTAAAGAATGATTGCATTGTATATGCATGGGGGTGATATGAAATGAGGAAGAATGACAACTCATATTGACTGCATAAACGAACGATTGACTATGTACCTATAGAATGACAAATTCCAACTGTAATCTGACTGTGCTACACGATCCTTTTGACAGTTATTATCTGCAAGCGATCGTGACTCCGAAGTTAAACGAATGTTTGCTGTGTACTCACAGCCATAGCAGATTCCAATTGCGACGGTCTTATTAAGTACCCATAGAACGGTAGATTCAAACTGTAACATTTTTCACTGTGTTCTCACTATCCTCAAATAGCTTTTTATAGAAGCGGTTGTGTTTCCGTAGTTGCTGGCAGCTTTTATCTGCACCCAATGAATGTAGTGGTAAAAGTCCATCAGCAGAGTAAAAAGGTAGAGGGGTTCTAGGGAACTACCTATTTGGAGAGCTAGTGGTCATGAGTAGGATGAAACGAATGTTAAAAGAAACATTAAAACAGATGTTGCATGGCATACTGTGCATCCTTATTGAAAGGTGTCACATGTGAATATGATATGCGAATTGTGCAACTATACACGTCAGATCAAGTAATAAAGTGATAAGTAAGATCATCTCCACAGGGATCATATTAGGTATAAAAATGGTCAAGTTATTATAACGAATTATGATTAATGCTATGGAAAAATAAAGATAAGTAAGCAGTTATAATTTACAGGAATAATAATGTGTGTGATATGTGTAACTGATAAATAATGGAAAATGCTATGACAAGTTAAGAGTGAAAATGCAATGGCAATTGCGAGAATAATTATGTGAATAATATACGAATGAATAAATAAATAACTAAGACTGCTATGGCAAAGATGTTGCGGCAATGGTTTGAAGGTATACGATGTTAATTTGGAAGGTTAGATGACTAAGAATCTGCCCTTATTTTCAATAATGCCTCAGCATAATTGTATTCAATCTACTACTCAAAAGAGACTTAAAGTGACTTGCTTCTTTTGAGACTAGATCTCAAGTTACCTGGCCTGTGTCTATAGGCATTAGCATGGTACCTTGCAATATTTTGTCTTCATATTATACAAATGTTTCTCTATGTCTAGAGTCTGCTGTAAGTATTCGATTGAATACTCACTTGCATCATTCAATTTTAGTCCAACTAATCTAACCTTTTCGAAATTAGATTCAGTTTAGGGGCATACTGCACACTCATCTATGTCTAGGGAATGTACGTATACAATTAGGAAATAAAAACAATTGAATGAAACAGTAGGTTAATTCATATCTATACTTCAATCATTAAAGAAAATAAAGGTTTCATTAAGTAATCCCAACCCTATGATATTTAGCTCATAGGTTGACAATTAAAATTCAAAAATCAAAATATCATTCAACATTGTTTCAACAAATTAATTCATGAAGACCAATCAAGAAATAATGAAAGAACTTCGGGAGGATAACTTTCGCGTATCCAGCTTACACTCCAACAACACAGTGTCCTGTAGTGGCTGAGACGGACTACCTTCGTCTTCTTCTTCCAGTCACTGTTCAATCGCAAGCCTCTATTTTTGCCTAAAGATCTCTCCTCTTTTGTGTTCACCCCCTTTATGGTTTCTTCCTTCTTGTTGTTTTTTTTATTTTCCCCCTTTTAGTTTTCATCCTTTGGCTTTTTAAAAGCTTTTCCCCTAAGGTAAATCCAATCAGCCCATGATTTTCTTCCCTCTTTTTTAGGTAGATTTTTCTGGTACAAGTAGAGTTAGGCTAAAACTATTATGCGTTAAGTATTGACTCAGTCTTACTGGAATTGCCATGGCAATCGTGATGGCAAACTGTCCAACCGTTTACCATGACAAACCTTTATTTTTTTTATTTCTTTCTCTACATCTTGCACCTGCCAATTACTACCAAACAAATCCTTCCCACAAATAAGTAAAAGTAACATATAATAACATTTAAGCATAGTCTAATCTTCTTAATATAATGCAATGAAAATTATGAATGGAATGTCCTAAAATGCAACTAAGTTTACTTATCATCAAGGCATGAAATATAACTCTTTGTAAATGCAACTAAATTTACTTGCCAATTTCTACATGCAATTAGCTAGGTCTAAAGGCATGAAATATAACTCTTTTCAGAAGTTATCACACCTCCAAACCTGAGTTAGTGCTTGTCCTCAAGCAAAATATGCATGAATGCATGAATGTAAGAATAGACATAGCAACATAATTACCTTTGGATTGTTAGACCATTTAAAGAGCATTTTGTACTTCAATTCTCAACAATATTATATGTAACACCCCGAACCCGGCCTAGACGTTATGGCTGAATCTGGTGATGTCGCAAGGAATGAGTTTTGAAAACGGTGTCGACTTAATAAACCATTTATTTTTTATACCACAGTTCGTTCATGAATATACTAAAAACATTATTCAATTAACTAGTCTGTCAAAACACTTATTACAGCGGAAGTTTAACAAATTCATTATATTTTAAAAACCTGATTTGTCATTTTTAGAAAAATCACTTTTTGTGTAAAACCATGGAATTCATACATCTTATCAAATCATGCAGATTATCAATAAACTAAAAACCAACAGTTAAAAACCATAAAGTACAGAGAGTCCCCAAAATTACAAACTCTCAAAAGAAAACCAAAATCATAAATAAAATCATAAAACTAATAACATTAAACAGTTTACAATCGAGTTGTAA
The DNA here is from genome assembly GCA_025698475.1 of Gossypium anomalum. NCBI lineage: Eukaryota > Viridiplantae > Streptophyta > Magnoliopsida > Malvales > Malvaceae > Gossypium > Gossypium anomalum. Next base: position 51,866,241 of record CM046968.1, on the reverse strand, counting down.
CACCCCAAACCTAACCTAGAAGTTAGGCTCGAATCTGACGTGTCATATTGAAGTGTTTTTTAGAAAACCATGATTTCATTGAAAACCCTTCTTATTTGAAAACTTGAGTAAAATCCCAGTTACGTTAGTTTATTTTATAAAGTGGCACATTGAAAAGTTATTAATTCTATTCCTAAAATTTCTTTTAAGTTGCGGAAGCTAATTTTAAAAGTAACTGATTTACGAAAACGTGATGTTAAAAAAACTAAGTTGCGAAAGCATTCTGAGAATGTTACGGAAACGTAGTGTTGTTTAAAAATAGTTATAAATCAAAGTAAATTAAACCCAAAGATAAAATCCAGAAACTTTAAGAGGCCTTATTACAAAAGTTGAAAACCAAAAACGGAATCTAAAACATAAATAAAGTCCAAAGGCAGTTGTGTGGCCATCTCTGAGTCCCTCGCAACACTGGTCCTCCTAATGTTGAGGATTACCTGCACAGTTAAAAATGGGGTGAGTTTACGAAAACTCAGTGTGTAATCCCCTAGCATCCAAACAGTCAGTCAAAAATAGAATTTAGAACCAATCTGGGCTTGAGCCCTATTCAGTAACAAAATAGTCCGATCCAGAATATATGTGGGCCAAAGCCCGATTCATTAACATTTGGGTCTCAACCCATCACAGTCTCAATTGGGCCTAGACCATCTCAAAAGCAATATCAGTTGGGCCTAGCCCATATCAAAACCAATATCAATTGGGCCTAGCCCATTTCAATATCAAACCCATATGAATAATGCATGATAACCCATCTAACCATGCACTTGCCTCCGTCTAACCTTGCACTACCTGTGGGGAATAAATCACCCACGCCATCCTTACACTTACGATGTTTGCTTAGCATTGCGGCACTAACTAGGGGTTGCGACAAAAGTCGCTAATATCAGAATATGTGGCACAGCCAACAATATGGTTTCTTCCTCCATAACAATATCCCAATCCCAAGCAGTATGTCATGTATGCAGAATGTCATGCACAGTTCATTATTTGTCACTTACCATGGATTAAATTTGTGTGGGGCCTAGAGCCCATTGGGCCCACACAGCCCATTTCGGCCAAACGTGGCCCAGAACGACCTATGCCATGTACACGGCATGACAAGCCCAACTACTTCTCACCTACAGTTAAATTTACACAAGCGAGCCCACGGGCCCATCGGGCCCATTCAACCCATCGAGGCCCAAAACAGCCTAAACCCATGAGAACGCTCATGGTGGCCTCTATAGTCTTACGCTGATGATTCGTGGGCTTAGCTTACCACATGTGCGTTCGCACACCATGAGGCCCAAAAGGCCATACTTTCGGCTTTTCAGCATTTTCCGTTCTATAGTCTACTCAGTGTGTGCATACACACCTGTTATGAAACTACTGACGTAGCCTTCCAAGATCAAAGCAGCTATGATTCACAACGATCCACCATTAGTCATATTCGTGGAAAATCCAAACCAAAGTATTGAGAACACTCTAACAGATTCATCAGAAGTTATAATCCCTTGTAAATAAATACCACCTAAAGTACTTACCACGAATCGATAGGATTACTCACTAAGAAAGGACAATCGGCCTAACCCCCTTGGCTATAGAGATCGCACCCTTAGCAACATTCGACAACCATAGAGTTAAGTGACAACCATAAGGTAGAATAAGGGTGAATGAGTAGGATATATTCAGCTCATAGGAGAAGAAGAAGAAGAAGAAGAAATCACAAACCTGAGAGAAGAAAAGACTAGCCAATAATTGGCTTTGACTCTCAATCTAGACGTTGCCCAGGTAACATAAGAGATATTTGGTTTAAGCAGAAGAAAATAGCACGATTGAGAGGGGAGGAAAAGAAGTAAGGCCACAAATGCCAGAGGTAATGTTGGAGTCAGAGAGAGGAAGAAGTATATTCAGCCAAGGAGGAATAGAATGAGGGAAAAAGAAAAGGCAAAATGGAGTCAAGAAGTACCTATTCAAAACCAAAATAGTGGCTAAGGTAATAGGCCTATTCGACAGACTGGAAAGAGAGGAAAGAAGAATCAAATCACCCTACCAAAAAATGTACAAAAAGAAAAGTAAAGCTCGGCTTCTGAAGTGAAGAGTGAAAAGCATCACAATTTGCCAAAAAAAAAAACCCAAAATGAAGTGACTACAACTTACCTATAGCTGAAATCCTGAGTAGTTGATGTCCACCAACGTCCACAACTCTTCCCCTCATCAAAATCCCTTAATTTTCTCCCCCTATCCCTCCTAAAAATCCTCCTTAATCTCCTCATTGATTTACTCCACCATCAACTCATTGACCAATTCAAATTCCACCTTAAAGAGTTCCAGTCCACTTCTGCTTCTCATATGGCAAGAGTAGCAAAATAAATACTCCTTTTTACCTTACCAAAACTTGAACCTTAGACCTCCAGCAACTATCACACACTACTTACCACAGGACCACAAGCTCTTTCTGTAACACATTTTACCCACAAATATTTATAAGGCCTACAAGCTAAAGCCAAGGTTCACTTAAGGGGAAAAACTAAAATTTTGCTAGAGCTTAGATTTGAACCCAAGACTTCTCCAACACTCCTCAAGAAACTTAGCCACTAAAGCAGGCATTTATTTGTGTCATTTCTTACACAACTAACTACTTATGTCAAGCCTTCTCACTGTTCCCCTGCTCAAGGCCCATTCCTTCTAGGCCCAAATTTGGGGCGTTACACGAGTGGTCACCGCAAAGTCTTTGCCGCACTGATCTGCCTAAATTTGTGGATTACCTGACAAAATAGACAAACTCAGTGTGTAACCTAACAGAATTAAGCATGAAAACATATAGAATCATAGACACAGTCAGAAGTAGATATAGATTCAGATTTAGATTCAAATCCAGATTCAGATTCAGATTCAGATTACAAGAACAGATACGCAAAAATCCTACACACCAACTCCATCCATCCCATCACACCATGTGGGGTTAAAAACACGCACTCATCCCTACACACTGTGTCGTGCCATTAAGACACATATCAGATAATATATAGACAAGTTGCCAGAATATAGGCATTTAATGCCAAATAGGATACTTCTTCCTCATATACAAATGCTACCCCACAATCATATACAGAAACAAATACAAAATAATACACTAGACATGCTCAACATGCTTACGTACAGATATCAGAATAATTAGACATGGATAGCATTATCATACTCAGAACAGAACATCAGACTATCAAAGCTACAATTTTGGGCTTGATTAGCCCTTACCGACCCTACGATAGGCCTACAGTCATTGGTATGACCCGTGCAACCTTAGGGAAAATTTCAGAATTATTGGCTCACATACCCATGTAGGCCCACACACATATATGGCTACACACCTAAATTGGCCCTGGCCGTATGGTCCTGGCCCAAAATCTATACGCCAGTGTGAAATACCCGTGTGGCCCACACGCCCCACATGGTCTAGCCCGTGTGGCTCACATGGCTATGCACCAGCCACCAAGGGGCGTGTCCTGCACACGGCCAAGCTTTCATTGACCACGATCGTGTCTCACATATGGCCATCCACACGGGGGACCACACATGCGTGTGCCGTCAATAGTGCAGTTTTTTAGCTTTTGTAGAAACCTCATTTTCTACGTTTTGGGTACACACCTGGTGTCATTTTGATTCTACTATAAACATGAACCCTCCAGAACCTAAAGATCGACACCCACGCTCAAAATCAAACTTAATTCATGATTAAACCACAACTACAAAACAGACAACAATTCAAAACAAGCGTTTATCGCTTACCCCAACACCTCGAACATCTTTGCCTATGATTCTGCAATAGGAGAGTCACAATCTTCTCGATTCATTGTTGCCAAAACACGAGTACAAAATTAACAGAAAATTTCAGAAAACCAAACGGGTTAATCAGAGGCTCCCTACTTGGCAAAACGTACTACCAACTTACCAAACAAATAAATGCAATGATCTGAAATCCAGTGACAAGGAAGCACGATTTTTGTTAAAACGAGTAAGGAAAAGAGAAAATATTTCATTTCAAAAGGAAAAGGGGAAAAAAAAGGGCAGAGGTGGGGGAAAAGAATGTCAATTTTTTGGAATGAGAAAATTTTGAAAATAAAATTCTAAACAAAATTATCCTCAAATCCCCCCCTTTTCTCCTACTAATGCACTAACTAACAACTTCCTCAAAATTTTAGTTCAACCGAAATTTTATCAGATAATCGAGAAAAAATAATACCCTTGCTTACGCAGGGATTCGAACACAATACCTCCAACACACCAACACCCTTACCACTCAAACCAGCAGGCTCATTCTGATATGAATTTACAGATAATTTAATATAAGCCCACTGAACTAGAATAAAACTTGATTCCAAAAATCGCAAAATTTTAGCAAAGGTGAGACTTGAACCCAAGACCTCACACACGCACGCAAAACACTTAAACCATTGAAGCAGATACACAGTTGTTTTAAATTTTACAGAAACATAAATAAATTACTCAGGGCGTTACAACTCTATCCCCTAAAAGAAATTTCGAACTTAAAGTTTACTTGATCAGAATAGATGAGGATACTACTGATGCATCGACTCCTCAGATTCCAACGTAGCTTCCTCGGTGCCATGACTCCGCCACGAAACCTTCAGTAAAGGAATGGACTTCCTCCTTAGAATCTTAACATCTCGCTCTAGAATCTGGACTGGCTCCTCCTCAAAAGTCAAGTCTGGTCTAACCTCGATCTCCTTAATAGAGACAATGTGAGATGTGTCACACCGATACTGCTTCAACATCGAGACGTGAAATACATCGTGATTACGACCCAACTCTGGAGGTAGCTCCAACTGATACGTAACCAGTCCCACACGCTTCAGAATCTGATATGGCCTAATGAACCTAGGGCTTAACTTGCCCTTACGACCGAATCTTAGAACTTTTTTTAATGGAGAAACCTTAAGAAAGACAAAATCCCCCACGGAGTACTCAATATCACGCCACTTTAGAACTGCATAATATTTTTGTCTATCAGAAGCCGCTTTTAGATGATCTTGAATTAGTCTAACCTTATCCTCGGTCTTAAAAACCAACTCAGGATCCAAAACCCGATGTTCACCAACTCAGTCCAACATAGTGGAGTACGACACTTAGGACCATATAAAGCCTCGTAAGGTGCCATCTGAATGCTAGCCTGGAAACTGTTATTGCAGGCGAACTCGGCTAGCGGTAGATAATCCTCCCAACTACCTCGAAAGTTAATCACACAAATCCGAAGCATATTCTTCAATATCTGAATCACCTTCTTAGATTGACCATCGGTTTGAAGATGGAACACATTACTGAAGTCTAATCTTGAACCCAAGGCTTCGTGTAATTTCTTCTAGAACCGAAAAGTGAAACGAGGATCTTTATAAAAAATAATAGAGGCAGGAAGCCCATGCAGTCTCACTATCTCAAAAATATGCTACTTTGCTAACTTCTGCAAAGAAAAGTCTGTCTGAACTGGAATAAAATAAGCGGACAATCGATCCACGATGACCCAAACAGAATCCTTCTTAGTGTATGTCAAGGGCAACCCACTGATGAAGTCTATTGTCACTCATTCCCATTTCCATAAAGAAATCTTAACTGGCTATTACAAATCCAAAGGTAACTAGTGCTCAGCCTTAACTTGATGGCACATCAGACAACGAGAAATGAAATTTGTAACCTCACGCTTCAAACCTGGCCACTAGTACATCTCACGAAGATCTCAATACATCTTATTACCTCTGGGATGCATAGCATAAGGGCTGCTATGTGCCTCCCTCAGAATCGGCTACCTCAAATCTGAATCATTCGGTACATAGATTCGACCTCGAAAACATAAAATACCCTCATTATTTAGCCCCAAATCTAAAGTACTACGACCCTCAACTTGATGAAACCGCAAACCCAGAGACTCATCCCCAACTACTTAACTCAAATTTGATCAATCCAAGTTGACTTAACTTGCAACTCAACTAACAGACTCCCATCGTCAAAAAACTAAGTCGAGTGAACATTGCTCTCAAATCAGTCATCGCTCTTCAACTTAGAGTATCGGCCACCACATTGGCTTTACTTGGATGATACTCTATCGTGTAGTCATAATTTTTGAGTAGCTCAATCCATCGGCACTGCCTAAGAATCAAATCCTTTTGGATAAGGAGGTACTTGAGGCTCTTGTGATCAGTGTAAATAATACACCTCTCACCATACAGATAGTGTCTCTAGACCTTCAATGCCAAAACCATCGTAGCCAACTCAAGATCATGCATTAGATAATTTCCCTCATGTGTCTTAAGCTGACGGGACGCATAAGCCACAACTTTTCCATCTTACGTCAATACACATCCTAAACCGACGTGCGACGCATCACTGTATACCAAAAACACTTTTACCGGATTCAGGCTGTATCAGAACAGGAGCCTAGGTCAGAACAGACTTGAGCTTTTAAAAGCTCGATTGTTACGTATCACTCCAGATAAAAGGAACACCCTTATGTAGAAGCTTAGTCAAAGGTGCTACAATCAAAGAGAATTCCTCAACAAAATGCCGATAACAACCCACTATACCCAGAAAACTACAGATTTCAGATACATTCTTAGGCTGTTTCTAATCAAGCACAGCCTCGATCTTCCTCAGATCAACACGGATCCCCTCAGTAGAAACCACGTGCCCTAAAAAAGTTACTTCTCGTAACCAGAACTAGCACTTGCTTAACTTAGTGTAGAGCTATTTTTCACGGGGAATTTGAAGAACTACTCTAAGATGCTCATCATGCTCATCCTCAGTATTAGAGTAAACCAAAATATCGTCTATGAAAACTACAACGAACTGATCTAGATATGGTTGAAAGACTCAGTTCATCAAATCCATGAATTGAGCAGGAGCATTCGTCAGACCAAAAGGCTTAACTAGGAACTGGTAGTGTCCATAACGAGTCCTAAATGTAGTCTTATACACATCCACCTCCTTAACCCTCAACTGATATACCCAGAATGGATATCAATCTTTGAAAACACAGAAGCCCCTCAGAATTGATCAAACAAATCGTTTATCCTTGAAAGTGGATACATATTCTTCACAGCCAATTTATTTAGTTACCGATAGTCAATACACATCCTCATAGTGCCATCCTTTTTCTTCACAAATAGAACCGGTGCCCCCCACGGAGACACACTAGGGTGGATGAAACCACGATCCAAGAGCTCTTTAAGTTGAGCCTTAAGCTCTACAAGCTCCTTTGGAGCCATTCGATAGGGAGCGATGGACACCGGAGCTGTACCCAGTAGAAGCTCAATTCTAAACTCAACTTCTCGATTGAGAGGTAAACCCAGTAACTCCTCAGGAAAAGCATTTAAAAAATCCCTCACAGTTCTGATATCCTCGATAGTAGAGTCCCCAGAAGCAGAAATACAAACGTAAGCCAAGTATGCCTTACACCTTTTCCGAACCAGTTTTCCAGCCACAAGAGCGGAGATTACTTTGGATAAATAATCTTGACGCTCACCGATCACAACCACCTCTATATCATCCTTGGTCCTCAGAACAACCCTCTAAGATGCGCAGTCCAAACTGACTCAGTGCTCAACCAACCAGTCCATACCCAGAATTAAATTGAACTCCCTAAACAAAAGCTTCATAGAATTAGCCTGAAAAACAGCCTCTTACACCATTGACAAAACATCCCTACAGAGTTTACTAACTCGAACAGACTGCCCCAACGGACTCAATACAGTAACCTCACTAGAAGTGCTCTCAACAGACATCCCTAGGTTTCCAGAAACAGTACTAGCTACATAGGAGTGTGTAGAACCTATGTTTATCAGAGCAGTATAAGGAACATCAAAAATTAAGAACATACCGATGATAACATTTGGAGCATCTCTATTCTCTCGGCGTCGAGCAGCATAAACCAATGCAGGTTACCTTGCCACAGTCTGACCAACACCTCTGCCCGGTGCTCTCTGCCCTCAGCCCATGCCATTACCACCCCTACCGGTCTACGACCCCTAGGTGGCTGCTGAACTGCCTTTTGAGGCTGTACAGAACTCGGTCTCAAAGCTTGCATCTGATCTGCCTACTGTGGACACTCTCTAATACGGTGCTCCAAGGATCCACACCTCAAACAAGTTTCAATCCTCCTCCTACACTCGTCCAAATGGCATCTACCACAATTTTCACACGGCTGAATCCTAGTAGGAGCTACAGGGGCCCCCACTCTAACCTGCCCATCAAGTCTGACCTTTTTCTTAAGCCTCTGAACAAAATTAGAGGGCTCCAAATCCCTCTTATTCTTACCCTTTTTTCGATCCCTGTTTTGGCGCTCTACGCGCTTAACATCCTCGGCGATCTTTACCTTCTCAACCAGGACTACGAACTCTCGCTTCCTCTGTGGAGCACTTAATACCCTTAGACGCCACCAAGCCTCGAGCGTAGCGGCTCATCGCGAAGCAAATAGGCTGTACCATTTAGTTTTTGTTCAAGAGTATAGTCTAGATCATTCATTAACCTCTCAGTGGCCTCCAACCAATATTTGGCCACATTAGGGGCGACTCCAGTGACATCCCTAAACAACTCAGCATCGTTAGATCGGAGTCGTTCAATTATCGACCCTCGACCCTTAGCTCTAGAATGGGGTCCAGCGACCCTCTCCAAAATCCTCAGCATCGCTTAGGATAGTGCTCGTCCGCAACAGAACGGCTTTGAGACCCAGTCTCAGTAGCAGGCAAAATCGGCGACTCACTCGTATCTAAGTTTGACATACTGCCCATAGATGAGGACTCAGCTAGAGCCCCCCTAAGGCATCTTTCACGGCTACGAATACTACGTCCACGAGTACCATTAATGCTTATTGTATAATTCAAGTTTTATCTACATTATAAAATTTTATGCATTAGTTCCAGTATTTATTAATAGATGTTTTATGCATAGATTATCAGAAGTTCAGAATTGTTTTTAAAAGTTTCTGTCTCTAACTATTTCAATACAGTTTCAGAAGGTACTATCTATAGTGTTTCAGAACAATTCTATCTAAGTTTAAGAAGTACTTACAGGATCGGTGCCGGAGACTCAGTGTACCACAAACTTCATCAATTATTCAAATTATTTAAAAATCAACTCTTTTTGAAACACAATTTTGGAACCCAAAATTTCATGGCCTGAGTTTTTCAACCTGACTCTGATACCACTAAATGTAACATCCCAAACCTGGCCTAGATGTTATGGCCGAATCTGGTGATATCGCAAAGAATGGGTTTTGAAAATAGTGTCGACTTGATAAATTATTAATTTTTTTATACCACGAGTTCGTTCATGAATATACTGAAAATGCTATTCAATTAACTAGTTTGCCAAAACACTTATTACAGCGAAAGTTTAACAAATTCATTATATATTAAAAACCTGATTTTTTATTTTTAGAAAAATCCCTTTTTGTGTAAAACCGTCGAGTGCATACATCTTATCAAATTATACAGATTATCAATAAACTAAAAATCAATAGTTAAAAACGATAAAGTCCAGAAAGTCCCAAAATTACAAACTATCAAAAGAAAACTAAAATCATAATTAAAACCATAAAACTAATAACATTAAACAATTTACAGTCGAGTGGTCACCGCTGAGTCTCTATCGCACTGATCTGCCTAAATCTGTGGGTTACCTGATAGAACAGACAAACAGATGTGAGTTTATGTAAACTCAGTGTGTAACCTAAAAGAATTAAGCATGCAAACATATAGAGTCATAGACACAGTTAGAAGCAGATACAGATTCAGATTCAGATTCAAATCCAGATCCAGATTCAAATTACAGAAACAGATATGCAAAAATCCTACCCTCATCCTCTACACACCAACTTCGTCCACCCCATCACACCATGTAGGGTTAAAAACACCCCCCATCCCTACACACCGTGTCGTACCATTAAGACATATATCAGATAATATGTAGCAGACTGCCAGAATATAGGCGTTTAACGACGAACAAAATACTTCCTCCTCATATACAAATCCCACCCCTACAATCATATACAGAAACAGATACAGAATAACACACTAGACGTGCTCAACATGCTTACGTACAGATATCAGAATAATCAGACATGCATAGCATTATCATACTCAGAACAAAATATCAGACTATCAGAGCTACAGTTTTGGGGTTTGATTAGCCCTTACCGACCCTACGATAGGGCCACAGTCGATTGATATGACCCGTGCGACCCTAAGGAAAATTTTAGAATTATAGGCCCACACACCCAAAATGGCCTTGGATGTGTGGTCCACACGGCCTAGCCCAAAATCGATACGCTCGTATGAAATGCCTGTGTGGTTTACATGCCCCACTTGGTCTAGCCCGTACGCTCACACAGCCATGCACCAACCACCATACTATCATGTCCTGCGCATGGCCAAGCCTTCATCGATTACACGGTCGTGTCTCACACACGGCCATCCACACTGGCATCGACAGTGTAGTTTTTTGACTTTTTTTGAAACCTCGTTTTTTACATTTCGGGTACACATCTGGTATCTTTTTTATGCTACTATAAACACGAACCCTCCAGAACCTAAAGATCAACACCCACACTCAAAATTAGACTTAATTCATGATTAAACCACAACTACGAAACTGACAGCAATTCAAAACAAGCGTTTATCGCTTACCCCAACACCCCGAACGTCTTTGCCTATGATTCCACAATAGGAGAGTCACAATCTTTTCGATTCGCTGCTGCCAAAACATGAGTACAACATTAACAGAAAATTTGCTAAAGCCAAACGGGTTAATTAGATACTTCCTACTCGGTAAAACATACTACCAACTTACCAAACAAATAAACGCAGCCATCCAAAATTCCACGACAAGGAAGCACGATTTTTGTCAAAACGAGTAAAGAAAAGAGAAAAATATTTCATTTGAAAAGGAAAAGGGGAAAAAAGGTAAAGGAGGAGGAAAAGAATGTCAGTTTTCTGGAGTGAGAGAATTTTGAAAATAAAAGTCTAAACAAAATTATCCTCAAATCCCCCCTTTTTCTCCCACTAATCCACTAACTCAGAACTTCCTCAAAATTTCAGTTGAACCAAAATTCTATCAGATAACCAAGCAAAGATAATACCCTTGCTAACACAGCGATTTGAACACAATACCTCCAACACGCCAACACCCTTACCACTCGAACCAATAGGTTCATTCTGATATAGATTTATAGATAATTTAATATAAGCCCACTAAACTAGGACAAAGCTTGATTCCAAAAATCACAAAATTTTAGCAAAGGTGAGACTTGAAACCAAGACCTCACACACACATCCAGAACACTTAACCACTAAAGCAGATACATAGTTGTGTTAGATTTTACAGAAATAGAAATAAATTATTCTGGGCGTTACATTCTATGTATGAAAATTTGATCAAGTTTCATAAGCTTATTTAGCAAAGGCAGTGTAAAAAATTTTGCCCTAAAAGAAAGAAAAATCCTAAGTACTCGTGCAACTTTCACTATAGCAAGCATCTCCTAATTTTCTTAATGCCTCTTTTAACTAACTTAATTTTATTTATTTATTTATTTATTTATTTCATCTGACCTTATACATACTCAAACACATACATATCTGTTGATTATGCCTATTTTTTACTAGGGGATTCAGCTCGTCATATGATTATTTGACTGATAATCAAAATGGAGCATACACTAAATTGTCGAATACTCAATCATGTCACGATTTGAATACTCACTCATGAAGCTAAGGCTTTTGACTAAAAAGATGGATGGAGCAAACAACTACCCCGTTAACTACTCAGCCTATTACTACAGTGGAGTGCTTTTATACTTATTATTATTTTACACACTCTTACTCAAACTTACTTTTCGAATCAACAACATAATAGAGCAAACAAAATGCTGCTGACCTATTCAGCAGTTCTAAGCATTAGAGTATTTATGACATTTTTTAGATTATTTAGATTATTTTTTCCTTGAATTTTCTTAAACATTGCCACTTTATTAATTGTCGAGTATTGCCATTGCACTTAATTAAGCTTCAAAAGTCTCTAAGTTTATCAAAAGAAACTTACTATAGATCAATTGTAATTAGAATTAGGACATCCTAATTTTAGGGTTCAATTTGCAAGTAAACTATCCTAAGCTAATGCCACATAATCCACTGTCACAACTTTCTAAGTTTATAGAAGAATTAAGCTCCTCATTGAACATCATAGAAAAAAATACACTCATCACAGTTTAAACAAATTTTCTGGCAGTTATGTGTGCTATGGCAAAATGAATGGAAAATGAACAAAAATACTAAAACACGCATGCTCAACTAAATATCTGATGCACTCTAGATCCACAATACACCCCCAAACCTAAGGGATCATTGTCCTCAATGCATGTACATACATGAATCATGAATGCAATAACGTATATATATGTACAAATGATGTAATAAAGGGAGAAAAACTTTCCGAGCTTGGAACTGAATGGTGGTACTTTAATTGTGGCGAGTAGTCTTTCGTTCACTCATCTTATAACATATCGACCTTTCAAGTAAATTGAATGGTACATCCTCCTCTTCATTATCAAATTTGGTGAGTTCATCAATAATCCAATCGATCTCACGATCCTATTCAGTCATCGGTTTAGTAGAAGGAGGTGGAACAACCGCAGTGCTATCCACTAGTGGTGCAACTGAGGGATTTGCTTCCTCTTCGTCCACACGGTCAGTCTCACTGCTAATAGACTCTGTTTTCTCTAGTTCTTCCTCCTGTGCTTTGGGTGCATTCTCTTTATTTGTAAGATTCATCTCAACGGTCTCTGCGTCACTGACCCCTTCCCTTCTTGTAGTTTATTAAACAAAGAAAATAAAATAGCTAAGAGAAATTTAAATCGACAAAATGAAATAAAAATAAAAATAAATTTCCAAATGTTAAAGTTAAACATCTCGAAGATCAATGAACTATTTGTCTCGCTCTACATGAGCACCTCAGTAGTGCTTTAAGCGTTGTCTATTAACCTTAAATGTATCCCTCATTTTCATGTCCTTGACATCAATAGCTCTATGCGGATATCCATGAGCTACCAAGCATTGTTCATCAAAATTGAAAGGCCTATTTGGCTCTAGCAAAGTGCACAAGGGCCTCCGATCAAATGAATTTTCATCATTATCAGAATTGCTGTGGCAAAATCTCATGAACTCTTCATCTACTACTATTTCTATCAAGTTAATGGCACGTCATTCTTCATTCTCATCAACATATTTCTATAGGTAATTAGCCATAGTGTTTTGACGACAACGTTGAAGGAGATAAATGATTACAATCCGAGCACAAGATACATAATATCTGAACATTGAAATTTCAATGAAGGAAAGAAGGCAACATTAGCTAAGGGAATGCAACATTTACTGGAACTACATAAGTGTAGGAAACACTAAAATATATTTATACTACAAATCTTTCACTTTTGAGTGTGGTAGAATATGTTTTGTGTTGCAAATTGAAGCTTGGTATGGTAGAATATTATTTATACTTTTAAGAAATCAATTAAAATATTTGAATTTCAGTGACTAATTAGAGTTTACTTCATAGTTTAGTGATGCTTGGTACCTCCAATTCTTATAAAAATATAAAGTTAGATTAATTATTTTTATAATATTAAAGGAATTTTTACATTCTATAAGTAATGTTTAAAATGATAACATTTATCTAATTTATATATTTTATTAAAAATGTGTAAATCTAAAAATTCATTTAATAAAATATTCAAATGTATGTTCTGATCATTTATCCTCAATCTCGATATACTATATCAAATACAAATGATGCTTTGTATGATTTAGGAGATGAAATTCCAAAAAAAGATTAACTATACTATTTTGCCATCAAAGTGTTCCATATGCCTGTGAAACAATAGGTGTTTTTGAACTTAGATCCAGTTGTTAGGGTTTGGTGGCTTTGACATGAGTATGCTGAACAAAATCCAATTGCATCATTTTCATCCTTGGTAGAATCAACCTCATTTCTATTCCAACCATTCCATCAACCATGTAACACTCCTAACCCGTCTTCGACATCGGATTAGGATTATAGAGTATTATAGAATAACTATACATTTAACATTAAATAGAGACAATTATTCAAGTATAATATCAATAATAGAAAATATTCAATTTATAATAAGTAATGAATTTATGGGTCATAAACGTGTCCACACCCTTAAAAGTAGTTTGGGAACAATTCGGAATCAATTTGAAACAAATCAGAAATATTAGGAAAAGGTTGAAAATTTTGGAAATAGGGGTCGCACGGTCGTATGGTAGGCCATGTCATATAGCCCAGACCGTGTGGACATTCAAAGTCTGGACACATGGTCGTGTCCTAGCCTTTGTGTTTGCCCCTGTATATATTCGAATTAATGCCACACGATTGTGTCGCAGGCCATGTGCCAAACCGTGTGTGTAATCAAAGTTGGGTCACACGGCTGTGTCCCAAGCCATGTGACAAATTTTTATAGAACAAATGATCGTGTCATGGGTCATGTTCCAGACCATGTGAAACCTTCACCTAAACACATTAAGACACACGGTCATGTCACACACGACCATGTGACAGCCAGTCTCTCGGGCCGTGTGCACCAAAATTTTCTTCTAAAACTAGGCATATTTTACACCTATCTTGGGTATCAAGTCAAACCTAAAACCACCATTCAAACATTACCAAAAACACCTTCAAACAAGTCAGAGCATGCCAATTATCTACAACTTATATGCCTAACCAATGTGCTCTCATTGACACCACAATTTCATAATCATATAATTTGCATTCAAACTATCAAACCACACATTTCAATTTTTTTTAAATATCAAGAATCATTACTCTAATCTACTACATTATATCATACATCAACTTAAACCAAAATAACTTATAACATACACTTCCCAAAATGATCAAATTTATATAACACATATCAACATTATAAACACAAGAATTTGCAACTAATGCAAAAACAACCATGTTTCATATCAAAATATCATATATACATATTCTTTACAAGGAACTAACTATACACAAAATGACCATTTCTAAATATTTACATCCTAATTACATACATAATTTGTGAGACCAACCAAAAAGCAAAATACCATTAACTACAGAAATATCCTAGGTATATGCCAAAACCTAAAAAAAGATATTCACCACACAAGAAGTCGAGATTTGTAGTTGAATGTTGATTCAATACATAAACTGATTTGTGTTGTACCTAGCCTATGAAAAGTAACAATTTAAATATTGAGTAAGATTCAATAGCAATTCAATAACTTGGGTACTTAATTCTAATATATGTCAATGATGCCTAAAATCAACAAGAGCTTCACAAGTCTATTCTTTAAGTCACTAATAATGCATTCTTGCCATTTCAATACCAAACATCTCGAACTGATTATATAATGTTCTTAATAACATACCATTTTAGCACATCGTGCTTGATGAATAATTCCGTAATAACAATATGCGCCCAGCGCTGGTCGGCAGAACTGATAAGTATATGTGCCCTGCACTGGCCGGTAAAATCGAGAATTATATGTATGCCTAGCATTGGTCGGTTATCCGACGACTATAGGTGTGCCCAAAGATCGGTCGATGAATCTAACAAATATATGCTCCTTGACACTATTATTCAAAGGAATCGACAATATTCAATATAAACAACATAATTCACAATCCATCACTCCATAATTCAATTCTTGCATTAATCACCAATGTTCAATTCTATGAACTATTCTATAGAAGTATATATTGTTTCCATACTTTTTCATTCAAGCTATTAACCATTCACACATTTAGTAATTAGTAACAATAATTAGAGAAATCTATGTAGTTCAAATTTAAGGAATACAAACTTACTGAGTTTCTACAGCTACCGATATACGATGACGTCTACTCAACAACCTTCCCTTTTCCCTATTTAACGACCGACGTACTTATTTCTTGATCTAAATAAAACAATTTAAATCAATTATGCCTCATATACAACCTACTTTACTTGAAATTTTGCAATATACTCCTCATTATTATCTACGCATTTATTTCAAACTTTTACCTACTATACGACTTAATTCTTAAAATCATAACTTTCAAAATTAAACAAAATTAATAATTTTTCATTTCGGCATATGTTAGAGTGTATTTACAATCTCTAACCTTTAAATTTTTCATGAAATTTCATGCCAAAGTTTTCGTTTTATCAATTTAATCCTCTTTACTGCAATCTAACAAAATACATATAAAATCAACTATCCAAACTCACCACAAGTTTAAAAAGAATCACTTAAAACCAAAGCATTCAATTTCAACCATGGTAAATTTATAAACATTTGATAATTTCACAATTTGGCCCCTAGATTAGCTAGATTACACTTCAACAATACCAATAACATGAAAATTTCTAAATAATAGATGAAAATTGCATACCATGCACACCAAGAACTTGACCAAAAGCTTCCCCAATATTTTCTATAGTGTTTTTCAGTTCTAACCCCAAAATAAAGAAGAAGATGATAGTGGTTTTCTCATTTGTTTGTTTATTTTCATCATTTAATTACTAATTTACTTTCACCCTTATTAGTATAACTTAGAAATTAACATAACATGGCCATAATTGTCCACTTACTAATTATATGGAATATTTACTCACTAGGTCTATTAATTTACATACTCTAACTAATTCACATTATTATAATAGAGACTAACTTTTGCATCTTTCACAATTTAGCCCTTTTTTAAAAATTAGCTATTTTAACCTTAAAATTTTGTAACCAAATTTTTATACAACATTCATAGTACCATAAAATTACTAAATAATGAATACATGTATTGACTCATTATCAGGAATTGTGTTCCCATAATCTTTACTCCCGACACCCCCTAAAGAAATTTCGTCCTCAAAATTTACCTAGAAAGAAGTGGGGATATTGGGATCTCATCATTTCTTCTAACACCCACGTCACTTCCTCAATACTATGACTACGCCACAAGACTTTCACTAGAAGAACACACTTATTTTGTAATTCCTTCACTTCATGAGCTAAGATTTCAGCTAGTTCTTTCTTGTAAGACAAGTTAGGCTGAATTTCTATGTTTCCCACTGAGATAATATGAGTCAAATCTGAATGGTATCTTTTAAGCATCGATATATAAAAAACATCACATATTTTCTTCAATTCTGTAGGCAGTGCCAACCGATAAGCAATTGGTCCTACGCTTTCTGTAATTTCATATGGATGATATGATCTTGGGTCCCTTAATTTGGCCATAGTCCGAGGCTATCATTCGAGCCTAGAAACTTGGGCTATGATGAGTGTAACATCCCAAAAATAGGGGATTAGTAGAATTAGGTTTGTTAATCAAGAGAGAGTGGTCATACCTTAATTTTTAATATTATCTATTCATTTTTTGGACATAAATGAGGTATTGGTTTGTTGGATAAGTGTTAGTGAAACGTTCCGTGAAACCCAAGTTCAAATCCCTTCCCTCTCACCATTTTTATTATTTTTTAAATTTTGCCTTAAACCCTAGTATGTGACATACCTTATTTTTAATGTTTGTTCCACCCAAGTCTTGTAAACCTAGGTATAAATGTTAATTTTTCACAAATAATCAGCCTTTAATCCTCCTCCTTATTGCCCTAGCTGTTCATCTCCTCCACTCCCTTTCTTTGATTTTATTTTTTTTCCTTTCCTCCATTAATGTCATCGCCTACACCTCCCATTTTACAATCTCTTTATTCTTCTTTTTGTGTCAAGATTGTGCACCATCTTCTTTATTATATTGCTACCATTTATCCTCATCTAACTCAATCTCAAATCTAAAATCTTGGACCCCAAGATCGATCCCGAACATTGCCAAGAAAGTGTCATTGTTGTTTCTCTCAACTAGCTTGGGTAAGATCTCTTTTCTCTTCAATTTCTTGATTAATATTGTTAATTAAAAACAAAAATTTCCAGATATGGAATCTGTGAGATTTTAACTGATTTCAAAGGAATTTTTCCAAATTTTAATAAGATCTCAAACTGTTTTAAAATTTAACCTTAATTTTGGCCACCATGGGTGGTGGTATGTGCATCTATGTGTAAGAAAGGGCGCTATTTTGTTTCTTGGGTCTTGCCCATATTTTTCCAGCATTAAATTATGTTCTTGAATCCTCCTAATCGGCCTTTAATAATATGTTAATTAGGAAGAGGCTTTCTTGATCAATTAGCCAATCGGATCCCACAAATCTTGAAACGTAAGTGCAATTAAGAATAACTAGTTTCTTATTTCGACATAGTTGTTGGGTAAAGGTTATGAATTGATTAAATGAAGGAATTTAATCATTAATTAGCTACTTATTTTCCAGTATATTATTGAATTAGGTACTGATCCAAACGCCCAAAATTATCCTTAAAGGCGAAGAACGATTGTACGTACGGTTCGCATTGATACAATGTAAGGAATCTAACGAGTTTGGATTCATAAAATAGTTATAATTTAAAAGATTGGTTTGAACTCATAAGTGGGTGTTTGGGGGCTAGTTTAATGGTAAATTTATTAAATTTTGGTTTAGGTTTGTTTAAGGAATTATTAAGGAAAATTGAAAGATTAGCTAATGTGCTACGAGGAAGCGAAAAATAAGGTGTGGGTCCTAACCTCATAAAATTGTTTGAAAATGTTAAATATCATGTTATATTTGATAATTTAAATTTCTTATTGGATTCGCTTAATAGCCAAATTATTGATTTTGTGAGTGGCCAAACTAGGTATGTTTCGAGCCTTAAAAGATTAACATGTTGGCAAAATTGCTAGAAAGATTAACATGTTGGCAAAATTGCTAGTTTGATAGTATGAATATTTGATTGAGTTTGTAATTGCATATTTGAGTTATGAGATATGAGAATGTTTGACTGAATGATATAATGTGTTGAGATATTAAGCTTATGTATATTTAAATGCATGAGATATTTTTTATATTGTGTAATGAAAAGGGTGCTATTTATGCACAATGAAACACTATAAAGTATGTAAAGTTGAACCATATTGATTAATACCAACACAATGGTAATTTGAAAGCTTGGTAAACTATTTCCATTTACTGAAAATATGATATTATTGAGGACATACTGAGCATGTCAAATGAATGTAAAAAGTATTGAGATATGACTATGTATGAGACTGTGTGACATATTACATATGCATTGGGTCGGGATTTTGTGGTTGACAGAGGAGTTCTGTGGAGTACCGGTGGCATATTAAGTTTGCATTATTTGTAGTCAGTGCATTGAACTTGGAGTATTGAGGGGAATAGTGATTTATTGCATTTTTATTGGCAGCTTGTCTGCATTTTTACTGACAGAATTTTTTGCATATTGTTATCTGTGGTTTTAACCACAACGGGCTTAAGCCCATAATGTTTTAGAGCTTGAATGACGGGTTCGAGGGAACTTGTGGTGTGTAGCGGATGGTATGGGTAGGAACTTTTTTGCATTGCATCATGTGCAAGACATATTCTAATATTATTGATTTGTGATATATGTTGTATTGTGTTGTATTAAATGGCATCAAAATTAATGATTGTTAGTTGAATGAATGATGACCTATGCTCATACACCGTTTGAGATCAATTTGATAATGGCTATGTAATGATATAAAATTCCTATGATGGTTTTATTTTCTTGTGTTAAAGCTAACCTATTTCACTGTATTCGATATTTATGTTTGTTTAAATAATTGTTCAACTTACATTGAACTTTTCATAAGCTCACCCCCAATAGTGTTTAACTTTTTAGGTAAACCTTGAAATTAGGATTGGACTCGGCATTCAGAGAATCACCTTGGACCTCGGATTATTTTTCTTAATAACTATTATTAAGTCTTTATTGGTTTTGGTATGCAACTTTTAATTATTTCTGGTCTATGGCTTGGTAACTTTTCTTTTAGGGATTCTTGCATGCATGGATTGCTCAAGTATAATAATTGGATAATGCATAACATCGAGCTTAAGTAAAATTTGATATTGTTCTCTAGTTTTCGCTGCATTGCAAAAGAAATAGATAAGGCAACTAAGTTTCCAAAATGACTTAAAAAATGGTTTTTTCACTACATTAGTTTAACATTGAGTTTTCTTTTTTTAAAGAAGAGCGACAAGCAAACAGTTTTTTAAAACAACACTATCAACAAGAAAATGAATCCTAAGTATACAAGACCTAATGAATGAATGCTTTTAAACTAACTCAAAGTACAACTACGGTTTTCTCTAAAATGAGTTTATTTAAGGTTTTCAGAAGTAACGTAAGTTAGCTTAGCCATTTCGGTGGCTAATGTAGCCTTCTCAATCTAGCCATAACATCTCGGCCAGTTTTGGGAGGTTAGAATGAGAAACTTAAAGTGGCGTTTGTGGGATCTTAAGGCCCAAAATTAGATATCTTAAATAATTTATTTTATTCCATAGCTTTTGTTTAATTAAGTTTATTTCTTACAACATTTTAATATGTCTTAATGTCTTGTGTTATTACCTATTTAATATGTGTGTTAATTATGTCCTAGTTTATTACATCTTTTAAATGTGTCTTAAGCATGTTTAATGTGTCTTAAACGTGATAAATGTGTCTTAAATGTGTCTTAATTATAGCTTCATTATTATATTTAAGGTGTCCTAATGTTGGTTTAATTTGTCCTAAGAGAGGATTAATGGCCAGCCTATTTAAGCTCCAAAGGGCTGCTTTTTTCTTGGCAAATGGAATCAAGTGTTTTCACACCATGAGGCTGTTCAGTTTGCAAGAGCATCAATTGTATTCATACTTGAAGTGGTTGATCAGGTGGGCTTTGAAAGTGACTATTCGGTCAAAGAGTTACATCTTAATTACACCATTTAAGCTGGCAACTAAATTTTTACTTTTTCCATGCAACAAATGAATGCCACTATCCACAAAAGGAGTTAAATGTGTATGTTGGTGATTTCCTTAATCATCAAGCAAGCATGAATGAATTTATGAGACCCTTTTTGCTTGTTCAGTTGAAGAGAAGAAATTATTGCATTTTAATTGCTAAGTAAAGTTCTAGAACATCATTTATAGCTGAATGTTGGCCATTCATCTACCTTGTTTGTTTCTTATATATATTTCGATTAACTCATTGTTGTAAAGTTAGACCATCTGATATAAACTTATTTAAGTTAAGCTATTTGTTCTTTAAGAACTTTCAAACTTATTAAGAAATATGTTCTTGTGGCATTCAAATCGATCATATCACTTTGTTCACCATCCTAAAGTGTGGCGATCTTCCTTATCCATCATTAAGCTTTTCGAGTCTAAACTACCTTATAGAAATCGAGTCATGTTGTCTTATAATGACGGCTTATTTCTGGTTTATTTATCATTCAAAACTTATATCCTTAAATTAATCCTTTATTTTTTTTATTTTCCATCATATTTTCCCCATATTTTCAAAGAGAGTACCTACTTAGACGATTGGGCAAATTAAATCATAAACAACTCGTAATCGAGCTCACACCAATACAGTCTAATAAAACGAGAACTCAGTATCCATTTTCAACCAAATCGTAATTTTTTTCCACAAGGATACTTTTAGAAATACTTTATCACCTACAACAAACTAGATGTCTCTACATTTCAAATATGTGTACGCTTTTGATCTATCAAAAGCTATATTCAATCTATCACGGATCATCCTAACCGTATCTTCTGTTTCTTAAATCAATTACGGTCCTACAATTTTGTAACAACCTATTTTTAGTGAAATCAGAACAGTAGTTTCGGGACCACAAATCCTAGCCGGAAAGAAATTTTATTTTCATATTATTGCATGATTTGCATTATGATAGAAATGTCATATGAAAATTCGGATAAGAAAAATTTTACCGATTATGTGCTCAATTACGGATAGGACCAAATTGCATAAAATGTAAAAGTTGAATTCTAGTAGCTAGAAGGATTAGATAGCTATGGAATTCAAAACTTAAGATCCTTATATGGTAATTAAACCATTAAAGAAAAGCTAGTAGCTATTTTTGGTGAATCATCCATGGTAAAATTGAAAAAGGCTAATGACTAAATTAGAATTAGAATTAATTAAGAAATAAAAATCATTTTATATCATCTTCTTCCCCAAATATTCCATGGAAACCCTAGGAAAGAGCAAACAAGCTTTCTTGGCATAATTGGGTAAGTCTTCAAGCCCCGTTTTTAGTAATTTTTATATTTTTGAAACCGTGATAGTCTAATCTATCTATTTGGGGGATTAATTTGAAAAGTTATCAAAGTATAGAAGTTCTGCCATGGATGAATATGCTGAAAATTTGAAATTTATGTTAGAACATGAAAGGTTGTTGATAGATAAACAACTTTTACAAAGTGAATTTTGATGAAAACATGATTTAGGGACTAAATTATAAAGTTGTCAAAATTGAAGAAAAATTCTGAATTTTATAAAGTACATGTGCTGTAAATTTTATATTGAAATTTTGGTTAGGTTTGGAATAAGGAGTAAATTGCATGAATTTCATTTTCCGAGCCAAGGGACGAAATTGAAATTTATGAAAAGTTTAGGAGCAAAATGGTAATTTTGCCTAGGATTTAAATTGAGTTCAATTGAATATGAAATGTGATAATTGATGATTAAATTCATTTATATATATCCGGATTATTCAAATTTGAAGCTAGATCGAGGAAAAGAGAAAGTTTCGGATTAGTTGATTTTCTTAAACGAACTATTATCGAGGTAAGTTCGTGTAACTTAATTATACATGCCAATATTTTTTAATTGATTGTTGTATTTGATTTGTATGTGGTAGATGTTTATGTGATTTATATGAAAATTATAAATTCATGGAACGATCACAAGATTTGAAAGGTTATTAAAATGTTAAATTCTGTTGGAATAATGAAAATCGGTGGATACGTATGATTTCCCCTATATGAATGAAATTCTGCA
Organism: Gossypium anomalum; assembly: GCA_025698475.1. Taxonomy (NCBI): domain Eukaryota; kingdom Viridiplantae; phylum Streptophyta; class Magnoliopsida; order Malvales; family Malvaceae; genus Gossypium; species Gossypium anomalum. Next base: position 51,843,213 of record CM046968.1, on the reverse strand, counting down.
TATGTTGCAGACAGGGTTTAGCTCGAACGAGTAATCCTGATATAACTCTCGAGCATCTTGATATATATAGTTCCTGCTAGCATCCTGATCGGTAATGATTTTGCATTTGTTGCGCATTACTGCAGCTTTTTGTGAGGTCCTATTACATGTTTCAATCGGTTGTGATCTGACATATAATGCGGACACAAACACAGCTCTTCAGGAATGTCCTATTAAGCTCGCTTGAACTCTCTGTTACCTTATCCGAAGCTTCCTAATATTATCTCTTCAGAGATATCTGAAAGGTTCTATGAGCTTCCTAAGTAAAAACTCTTATGAGTTTCCTGATTAGCTCGAATAAGTGTCCTGTTACATGATTACATGGCTCGTTTGAGCATTCTGACATATGGCTTGAGAGTATACTCCTTGAATAAGAATTGACTGTTTATAGATATGTACACTTTGAGTGTACTATTTAAGTATTCATCGATATTTCAGTAATTCAACGGATAAAACTCCTGGCAAGAGAAAGCGATGAGATAAATAAAATTATATTTTGAATGATTCTGAGTAATCTGATGAATTGTTTTATGATGAGCTCATCTATACTTATTTAATATACATGAGACTTATGTAACTAACTTGTTTGATTGAGCGTATGTGTTTAGGCAATTTGCCAAGTTGATGGAAAAATATGTTATTGTATGCTTAATTTTAATAAATGAGATTGGTAAGTTTAGTCCCTATTATACAAACTTACTAAGCATATAATGCTTATTAGGTTTTATTTTCTCTATTTTATAGTGCTCAGAAGCTCGCGAAGGTTAGAGATCGGTTGGAGCATCATCAAGAAGCATATGATGTTTTTCGTCGAACAAACGATGTCATCAAATTCTCAACACAGACATAATAGTGGCCGACTCTAAATCACCTATTGAACAATTCTTTTAATGAGATTTTAATCATCAGAAAGCATAAACTGTCACTTCACATTCTTGTATTAAAACACATTCCAATCCGTTCGATAGTGCATTACTGAAAAATCACAAATTCTTTACTCAATTCAAACAGAACCCAAAACCAAAGTTTTGTTAATAGCACCTTCAATCAAGCTCAACTTTACTGACATGCAACGGACCATTCAAACTTTCACAAATGTGATAACTTTATCAATCACAACAGCTTTAACTCATAACAATATCATTCGATTAGAACAAATCTAATAGGTATATCTCCGTATCATACTTTCTAGAATATGAATTCTTCCTTCAAACTGTCCGTCTATTCACCCATGAATGTACAAGATATTTTTTTCTTACCTAAGGATAAACTTAAATGCATATAAATCAAATTACCTTTCAAATGACCAGCTCGCTCAAATAAAAACAACTGAGTCGTTCTCAACTATCAAATAATAACTTATCAAAATACTCCTTTCTTCATATTGTTAAACAACTCAAACATACAATCTTTTATAATTCCCTTAACATGCTAATCAAAGATCTTTACAACTGCATTAGCTCAAGAAAGCAAAATATCTTGATTGAACTCATTGACCTTAATCAAACTTACCTAAGAAAAAAAAACCATCATACAATTTGAGCTTAAACTTCTACTATTTATACCTTAGCCGAAGTCAATTCCTTTCATGAAAATTAGAGAAATCTTGATACCAGAATCACCACGTTCCTATGATCGAACCAGAAATACACTCATAATATACATAGTTATCACAAGCCAAAGAACACACTTTAAAGATGAGCCATGATTGATAATTTATGAAATAAGGGTGATAAGAAAATCGAGATAAAGAAACCCAAGATGCGATACCATACTGGAAGCCCGAGAACATAACTCATAGGAAAATAATAAAGATCTTGATGATTCCTCAGAGAAAACCAGAAGAAAAGCAATGCTTACACACTCTAGAATCAATTGTAACAGAGATAATATATTTTCCAAATATATATATGTAAAACAAAACAACATCCAATAGAAGCAGAAGAATAGCCTTACATAAAATTTCACCATCAACTTTTATTCCAAACATAATAGAATAGAACCCCAAAGAGAGAGAGATAAGATATGTTGATCATCAACCAACCAGACCAACAATGCTTTCAGCTAACATTATAATCAACTAGCATTCTCATACGATAAGAATTTCATCAGAAAATGAGTAATCACATATATCTCTAAGGATAAATGAATATATAAAATACCTAGGAGAGATCATCATAATCTATTCAATTTCAACTGTTACACTCAGACATATTTATGATTCAAATATCATTTCTCTGACTAATTTTTTCATCACTAATCCCGTATTATTCCATTCACTGACGAAAATCAATCTGGAAGAAATTCCAGCAATATATACTATAGACATCATACCTGAATGAGTCAATTAGCCGGGATTAACTTTTTCTTTAACCATGATATTGCGAAATTCGAATAACCTAGCATCTTTTCCAAAACTGTATTCACTTGCAAAACTATTCTCAACTCTGACCACATTATTAGTTATTTCGCTACTGAACTCTTTAGTCTCTCACATGTGGTCTCATTCAACATAAATCTCATGAAAGTTCATTATAAAATACCACATTGGCAAGGGGGTGAGGTCGTAAAGCCTCTAACTCGACTCTCATATATACACACATGTGACTTAACATTCATCATCATCATAATATCATCACAGCTATACAATTTACTTCAGGCAAATTAACATACATATTTATGTTACATGAACTTTCCGATTATCTTATTCAAACAAGTGCACTTATACATACATTCCATAAATTTTGAGTAAGTTTACTTATTGCATTCACTTAATCAAAAAAGTCAGGCACATAACATCACATGAATGACAAACAAACATGGATGAGTTTATCACAATATAAACTGCCATTTCATTTCATAAAATCACCATAATCCATCAAAACACAACATTCAACCGGAGCAATGACATTTTACCTATATTTCTCAACTTATGGTTATTTCATTTTGTACATCATCACATACATATCATGAACTCTTATTCATACCTTTCCAAGTTTCAACTCATCACAAACATATTTTCAAATATCTTTGTAACACCCCCTAACCCTAAACCGTCGCCGAAACAGGGTTACAAGGCATTACTGAACAATCAAAAAATTTACGATTAATATTCAAATAATTATTGAACATATTATATTATAAAGTAATTATAAAGTCCCTTAACTGGACACCCAAAGCCCAAAATACGTATTAGAGGGGAATCAGGACTTGTTCGGGTGCTCCGAGGATTTTTTTTTAAAAATTCAATATAACCCCTTTATAAATATCTAACCTTCCCTGTAATTTCAAACCAGGACCAATCCAAAATCAATATTTCAACCAATGCAATTTCATGTTTAATCATATGAAAATTATACCTATAACATTAATTTGATAATTTACTCTATGAACATTTATATTACCATTAAAAATTAAATTAGAATTTCATTCATTCCATTCTAAATTTAGCACCAATTATACCATGTATATCATATAAATTTTCATACCATTTCATTAGTTTAAACACCAAAATACCAAATATCATTCTTTACAACAAAAATCATATAGTATTTTAAAGTGACCAAAATAACACCTATGTACATGCCACTTTTACCAAAAGAAGAATACATCACCGAGTTTTGCGCTGGAGTCGAGATCGTCTGAATGCTAAACCGAGACTCTGAATACCTATTAACTTGCGCACGGAAACAACCGTACGCTGAGTATTTTATACTCAGTGGTTTTACCATAATTCAAATTATAAACATAATAATCATACCTAAATCATATAACTTTATTTATTTTATTTATTTTTATTTTTAATTCACGTTCCATTATCACATTTCTTTCAATGGCTCAACCAATTCATTTTATTCAGTTTAACTTTTCCTTTAATTACCCCTATTAACAGACTCAAACTTTGGCGGATATACGGATCCAACCAAACACTCCAGTATGGCACCCAGTGCCTCATCGGATAGTTGGAAGCAAATAACTGACACCCAGTGTCTCATCGGCCAAGCCGAAGTAAGTTGGTACCCAGTACCTCATTGAATCTATCCAAAGTAATATAGTGACACCCAGTGTCTCATCGACTCGAGGTCGAAGCATCCCTGAACACTTCCAATCCTATGGCATGCCAACTATATCCGACTCAGCCCGACTAGTTAATAGGGTATTCGATTCATTTCCTCAATTCAATATCACTTTCAATTCATTTACGAATCAATTCAATTTCACTTTTCTTCAATATACAATTCAATATCAATACTTATCCATCACCAATTCAATTTCACTTTAAATCCCAAATTCTCTTTCAATTCAACAATTCAATCATAATCCAATACTAAAATTCATTTAACATCCATTTCAATTATCATTCAATTCCATAACAACACTTACCTCATAATTTACTTACCAACTTATAAATTAAAATTAACATTTAATAAAAATAACTTGAATTATAGTAATACAAACCTGGATTTATTCGGTTACTCCTCGACAACTTTTTCCTTTCCTTTCGATGTAGATGCCTCAAGTTCCTTGTTAGCTACGAAAATAATAATAATTTTCACTATTAATTACAACAATAAATTATGACAAATAATTGAATTTTTATTCAATTCCTACTTATTCCCAATTTAATCCTAATCTAAATTCACTTACTTTTCTAACTCAATTCATACTTCTTTCCTACTTAATTTCTTGCTATATTCAACTCAATTATCCAATATTCAAAATAAAACCCTGATTTAAAACTTCTTTTAATTTAATCCCTTTATCACAAAACTTATAGCTTCTTTTACAATTTAATCCCTTTATCACTTTTAACTTGAAATTTATTCAATTAAACCCCTGATTCATATTTTTGTTCTACATGAACTATATTTGAAAACCTATGAACTTCCAAAACCTCAACTTTATTTCAACAAAACTTTGTTTTAAAACTTCTAAAACATCAAAATTAAGTAAAAATGGCTTAATTGACTTACCAATCAAAGCTTTAAACCTTAAACCCTCAGTTTTTCCTTTTTCTTTTCTTTCTTTCCTTTTCATGCTCTGTTTCGAATGCCTCTGTTTCTTTTTTTTAACCTTTGTTTCATTTCTTATATATATATACTAATTAATAATAATAATAATAATAATAGTTATTATTATTATTATAATTATAATAAATATCTTTTTATTAACAAATATTTATATTACATTTGTCACATTTTAATTAGTTTGTCATATAAAAATCTTAGATAATAATTATTTATCTAATAAATATATTTTACTTAATAACAATAAATAAATAATAAATATCTATTTTAATAAACAATACATGTATTACAATTGTATTACACATATTATTACACATGTATTTTATCTTCACCCTACATTTGTCATAATTCAATTTATTTGATAATAATAATAATAATAATAATAATAATAATAATAATAATAATAATTTAATAAATATTTATTTTAATAATTATTGCATATACTACAAATATATGTATTTTTATTAATACACTTGTCACCATTTAATTTATTTATCACATAAAAATCTTATAATATAATTATTTAATTAATAAATATCTTTTAACTTAATAATAATAAGTAATAAATATCTATTTACTTAAGTAAAAAATAATTAAATATTTATGTTACAATTGTATACATATTATTATTACATTTGTATATTTTTATCACCATCCACTTGTCAAAATCATACTATATTTACCATATAAAAATCTAATTATTTTAAATTGATTTAATAAAATTTTATAACTAAATTAAATATTTATATAATCATTGTTTAAGTAAAAATCTTAGATTTTTACTCCATTTTGCCGCCTCATCTTCCCAAATAGGCTTAGTTGCCTATTTGGTCCTTGTTATTTCCTATTAATCTATAATTCAACTTTTACCCCTTATACAATTTAGTCTTTTTTTTCTAATTGCTATTAATTAAGCTAAATTCACCTAATTAAAACTTAATTAAGCTCACTACTAGACTCATAATTACTCCTAATAATTATTTACTAATTCGGTTTATTAATACGAAGGCCCGATACTGTACTTTTTCGGTGCCCGTGAATCTTCGGTCATTACATTTCTTCCCGCCTTAATAAATTTCATCCTCGAAATTTACCTGAGAAAAGATGGGGATACTGTGCTCTCATCGTCTCCTCTGGTTCCCAAGTCTCTTCTTCTACACTATGACTTCTCCATAAAACTTTTACTAAAGGAACCCATTTATTTCTTAATTCTTTTACTTCCCTTGCTAAAATTTGAACCAGCTCTTCTTCATAGGACAAATCAAGTCGAATTTCGATATCCTCAGTAGAAATGATATGAGAAGGACCTGATCTATATCTCCGAAGCATCGAAACATGAAAAACATCAAGAATCTTATACAATTCCAAAGGTAAAGCTAATCGATATGCGACCGGCCCGATTCTTTCCACAATCTCATCCGGTCCAATATATCGAGGACTTAATTTACCCTTTCGGCCAAACCTCAAAACTTTCTTCCACGGTGATACTTTGAGAAATACTTTATCTCCGACTGAATATTCAATGTCCCGTCGTTTCAAATTAGCATAAGATTTTTGCCTATCAAATACCGCTTTCATTTCGTCCTTGATCTTTCTAACTGTTTCCTCTGTTTCTTGAATTAATTCTGGCCTAATTATTTTTCTTTCATTCAATTCTGTCCAACATATCGGCGATCTACATCTTCGACCATATAATGCTTCATACGGAGCCATTTGAATACTAGATTAGAAATTATTATTATAAACAAATTCAGCTAATGGCAAATAACGTTCCCAACCTAATTCAAAATCGATGATACAAGCCCTAAGCATATCTTCTAATATTTGAATTACCCATTCGGACTGTCCATCGGTTTGTGGATGGAAAGTTGTACTGAAACTAAGTTGAGTACCCAATGATTTATGTAGCTGCCTCAAAAATCTCGATGTAAACTGAGGATCTTGATCTAAGATTATGGATACCGAAATACCATGTAATCTCACAATTTCCCAATATATATCTCAGCAAGTTTCTGCAACGTCCAATATGTTCTAACTGCTATGAAATGTACTGACTTGGTAGGATCACCCATATGACATTCTTTTTGCTTGCTGGCAGTGGTAATCCCGTAACAAAATCCATCGTGATATGATCCTATTTCCACTTAGGAATACTAATAGGCTGAAGTAGTCCAGTAGGAACCTGATATTCAGCTTTTACCTACTGACATGTCAAACATTTACTAACATACTCAACTATGTCCCTTTTCATTCCAGGCCACCAATATAGTTCTCGTAAATCACGATGCATCTTCGTACCTCCGGGGTGTAAGGCAAATAGACTATCGTGAGCTTCTTGAAGAATTAACTCTTTAAGCTCAGAAGTAGCTGAAATACAAATCCGATTTCAGAATCAACACTGAAATTTTCTACTGAATCTTTCTGTATCATTTCTCTTTTCTTCATCAATTTGTTGTCTCCTAGCTGTGTTGATCTGATCTGATCAAACATTACTGGCTTTACTCTCAACTCGGCCAAAAGATTCCCATTATCACTGATACTGAGCTGTGCAAACATTGCTCTTAATTCAATTGTAGTTTTTCTACTTAGTGCATCAGCTACAACATTAGCTTTTCCCGGATGGTAATCTATAACACAGTCATAATCTTTTAGGAGCTCTATCCACTGCCTTTGTCTCAAGTTCAATTCTTTTTGGAAAAGGAGATTTTTCAAACTTTTATGATCAGTATAGATGTAGCATTTCTCACCATACAAATAATGTCTCCAAATCTTTAGAGCAAAAATCACAGCTGCTAGTTCCAAATCATGAGTCAGATAGTTACATTCATGTAGCTTCAGTTGACGAGATGCATAGGCTATTACTTTTTCATCCTGCATTAGTACACAACCCAGACCACTCAAAGAAGCATCACTATACTTTACAAAATCTTTCCCCGACTTTGGTAATGTCAGAACTGGTGCCTTTGTTAACATTTGCTTCAACTTTTCAAAACTTTCTTGGCACTGATCATCCCACACAAACGGTACATTCTTTTGTAGTAGCTTGGTCATAGGCAAAGCTATATTCGAAAACCCATTTACAAATCTTCTACAATACCCAGCTAAACCAAGAAAACTATGTACCTCTGATACGTTTCTTGTTGGTTTCCACTGAACAATCGCTACAATCTTCTTTGGATCAACTCGGATTCCATCTGCAGATACTACATGTCCCAGAAATACAACATCTGACAACCAAAATTCACATTTGTTGAGCTTTCTATACAACTATTTTTCCCGTAATATTTGTCGTACAATCTTGAGATGTTGATCGTGCTCTAACTCTAACTTCGAATAAACCAGTATATCATCAATAAAAACCACTAAAAACTTGTCTAAATACGGCTGAAAAATACGATTCATCAAATCCATAAAAGCAGATGGGGCATTAGTTAACCCAAACGGCATCACCAAAAATTCATAGTGACCATATCGAGTACGACATGCAGTCTTTGGCACATCACTTTCTTTTACCTTCAGCTGATAATACCCTGACCTTAAGTCAATCTTCGAAAATACTGAAGCTCATTTCAACTGATTAAGCAAATCGTCAATGCGAGGTAGTGGATATTTATTCTTAATGGTTACCTTGTTTAACTATCGATAATCGATACAAAGCCGTATTGATCCATCTTTCTTCTTTGGATCAACTCGGGTTCCATTTGCAAATACTACATGTCCCAGAAATACAACCTCTGACAACCAAAATTCACATTTTCTGAGCTTTCCATATAACTGTTTTTCCTGTAATATCTGTAGTACAATCCTGAGATGTTGATCATGTTCTAACTCTAACTTCGAAAAAACCAGTATATCATCAATAAAAAACACTAAAAACTAGTCTAAATACGGTTGAAAAATACAATTCATCAAATCCATGAAAGCAGCTGGGGCATTAGTTAACCCAAACGACATCACCAAAAATTCATAGTGACCATATCGAGTACGAAATGCAGTTTTTGGCACAACACTTTCTTTTACCTTCAGCTGATAATACCCCAATCTTAGGTCAATCTTCGAAAAAACTAAAGCTCATTTCAACTGATTAAACAAATCGTCAATGCGAGGTAGTGGATATTTATTCTTGATGGTTACCTTGTTCAACTGTCGATAATCGATACAAAGCCGCAATGATCCATCTTTCTTCTTAACAAATAACACCGGAGCTCCCCATGGTGATATGCTCAATCGAATAAAACCACGGTCTAATAAGTCTTGCAATTGTATCTTCAGCTCTTTTAATTTTGTAGGTGACATCTGATACAGAGGTATAGAGATTGGTGTTGTGCCCGGATAAACCTTAATAGCGAACTCGACTTCCCTATCTGGCGATAAATTTGGTAATTCTTCAGGAAATACATTAGGAAACTCACAAACTGTCTGAATTTTACCGCACTGGCTTCCAACTGAATCTGAATTAATAACATATGTCAAATATGCTGAACAACCCTGCTAAAGTAATTTATTAGCCTTTATTGCTGAAACAATTTGTGCTGGCCCACTAGTACGAATACCATTTACTTCAACCCGATCTTCACTCTCTATCTGAATGCTGAATCTCTTTTTATAGTAGTCCAAAATTACTCCATGTTCATATAACCAATCCATCCCTAGTATTATATCAAAATCCCCAAATGGCATAATCAACAAGTCAACCGGAAAATTTTTATTCTGTATAATCAACGGGCATCTTGGATAAACCTGGTTCACTAACACTGTTTGCCCTAATGGATTCGACACCTCAATAGACACTCTAGACATTTAGGATTTTAATTTCCCCGACTCAACTAATTTTGAATTAATATTGGAATGTAAAGATCTGGGATCAATTAAAGCATGAACAGGCTCAGAATATAATAGAAATATACCTGTTACCACATCATGAGTATCGCCTTCTTCACGAGTTCTAACCACATAAGCTCTGGCTGGTACACTGGCTTCAGACTGCTAGGTAACAATGTCACTACTTCTCTTAACTCCACCTCCTCTAGAAACCGAACCACCTCTACCAGATCCCATGCCTCTAGCTGTAGATACTGATCTATGTGATGTTATTAGTGCAGCACTATCAGTTTTTGGGCAGTCTCTAATGAAATGATCGGTAGATCCACATCAGAAGCAGCCTCTAGTTAATGTCCAGCATTCCCATCTTTGTTTTTTCCGCAGTCCTGACAGTCTGGAATTTCTATTTCCCGAGAAGGACCTCTCACACTGCTAGTAGATACTGTTGTCTGTCTCCCTCTGCTTCTACTGCCTCTATCAGATCTAAAACTAGATCTCCATCCTCTTTGAGATTCCTTTGATCTTTTTGGCTATAGATTTGAGTTGGTAATTCCCGCATGTTTCCCAGTTAGTTTGACATTTTTAGTCTTTTTGTTGAGACTCAACACTTGCTCTACCATTTTGGCTCGCTCAATCAAATCCACAAACTCGGTGATACGGTGAGATACTAACTGTACTTTGATACCACTAAATGTAACACCCCAAACCCGACCTAGACGTTATGGCTGAATTTGGCGGCGTCACATGAGAGTGCTTTTAGAAAACCTTAGCAAGTTATAAATCGTATAGTTCATTATCTTTACTTAAATCATGAAATCACTAATCCGATTATTAGGTGAAAACATTACATTATCGCGGAAGTTAAAACATCATTAATTCATAAGTCAATAACTTAATACTTTGAATTCCCAAAATAACTTAAAAATAGTTCAAGTCTGAAAATATTTCAATCCCAAAAATAAATATTTAAAAATAAATCAGACAAAATAGAATGTTACTAAAAAATCCATAAATGTCCAACAGTGGTCACCATCGAGCCCTCCGTCACAACGATCTATCTACTGTTGAGGATTACCTGACAGACAAATAAATAAAGGGTTGAGTTTTTGCAAACTTTGTGTGTACATCCCCTCTAACAGCATGCATACAAATAGATAACAGATTACAGATATTCGGCCTCAGCCTTGCAGATATCGCATGCATTACATATCAGATATCAGAAATCAGAAATCATGCCCACCAACCCTGCACACCATCTCTGTCTAGCCCAACACACCATGTGGGGATGAAATCAACCCACCCAGCCCTACACACCAAGTATGGGGATATAATCAACCCATCCAACCCTACACACCAAAAGGTACCATGTAACAGTACATAATAGATAAGTGCAGCGTAGCTGCCAGATATCGGGCTATTCGCCCTCAGACTTCCTTCTCTTCACAACAATCCCAACCCAATGCAATGCAACATAAATAACATGGCATGCTTATATGTAGATATCAGAGCATATCAATGTCATGGCAAACAGATATACAGAATTAGACAGATACACATGCTTATAATAACATGCTTTTGCATACAAATCAGTAACCAATCAGAGTATGGGGTCTAAGTAATGCTTACCACGCCTATAACTAGGTCACAGTCGACTTAGGTGACCCGTGCAGCCTTACAGAACATTTCACATTAAATTGATCTCACACGCCCGTGTGCCCTGCCTGTGTGGGCCCACATGCCCGTGTGTCTCACATGGCCCATTTGCCTGAGCCCGTGCCTCGCACACGGCCTACAAGCCATCACACGCCCGTGTCCATTGTGCCTGTGTGGCACGCGCACGACCTGGCTCGTCGATCACATGGCCCCGTATAGCCACACGATCTCTACACGGGCAGTCCACACGTCCGTGTGGCGTCGACAGTTTCAGTTTTGGCTTTCACTGAAACCATTTTCTGTGCAACTGAAGTACAAACCTGGTACGTTTTCGCTACTAATCTAACCACGATCACTTTAAAGCCTAAGATTGACAATACCGAGCCCAAATCAGTCACTTAAATCGACTTACATAAGAATGGACAAATCCTGAAATGCGAGATCAACTTACCTTCGATGAAGAACGGTGATTCCTTACTGTTAATAACTCGATCAGCGATCCACAAAACCTTGAATATCTCCTAAATAGTAAACAAATCGCTCTTAATAACCTCCAACGAAAATCACTTAACTTTATTAACAACCAAACTTACCGAACCGAAGAAATCACTAGCAACACGCCATAACTACTCGAAGGAGAAGAAAAATGAAGAAGAAGGAAAAAGAAAGAAAATAATTTCAACAGTAAGGTTTTTAGAGAAAACAAAATAAAAGACGACAGAAAACAAAAAGAATGCCTTTTTTTCCAAAAAGAAGGGAATAAACCCTAATTTCCCTTAAAACCCCAACTCAGATTTCTGATAAGCCCAACTCTTAACTGAGACTTGCAGCAAAAATAATATCATCACCACTGCAGGGAATCGAACCCTTAACCCTAAGCGTATTCCCTTGCCACTTAACCACTAGACCAGTAGGCTCATTCTGTTAACTTTTTACCCACAATTTATTATAAGTCCACTGACCTCAAGTCAGGCTTTACTCAAATAAAACCCAAATTTAGCCCAAGTTACAGCTTGAACTTAGGACCTTCCAAACACACCCCAGAGCTCATAATCACTTAACGCAACATATATTTAAGCTAAAATATCACGAGCAGAAATTCAGACACTTCCAAAGAAATACAAAAATTTAGGGCGTTACAATCTCGTAATCCCCAAAAGAGTCTTTTACAACTATCTACTTCGGTTGGAATAAACTCGGAGGCATGCCTGCTGAGTCTTGAAAACTCTCTCTCCTAATCTATAACTGACATGTCACCCTACTATAGCATTAAAAACTCTTGTTTCTTGTCTTCAATATACAACTCTTCAACATATTTCTTTGGAATTCCTTCTGAATAGGTCCCATGTTATCTGATCTTCTGGTAAATGTCATGCAACTGATTCCCACCATAGATAAGCTTCCCCTTGTAGCAACGATACAGCACAAATCAGGCACTCTTGAGGGATACATTCTAATTGCTGTAAAATTCTTAGTCGATTTTCAGCAATTGATGGATTGACTCCTTTTAGACCTATAAATTCTGTGGCACCATATTTCCTTAATTCTTTTATCGAGGCCCGTCTTTGAATAGGTGCAGAGTTCATAGCAGGAGTAGTTCCCGCTACTGTTTGTAAGGCATCGACTATCACTCTTAGTATATCAGAATCATCTCTATCATTTCTTCTATCAACTCTAGGTGGTTGATTTCTTACAGGATTTATGCTAGGTGTTATCAACTCGGTTTCACTAGTCCATACGACTCTTCATCACCAGTATACATTTCTTGATCGGTATCTTCTTTTCTTTCATCTGAAATCTTTAATCTATAAAACAAAGACAAACAAATAGGTTAGCAACCAAAAATCCTGACTCAGTTTCGACTTAATAGTGGCATGTACTTCTAGACTCAATTCCGAGCTCAATTTAGGCCAAGAATCGGCTAAACCTGATAGTTTTGATACCAACAAAATGTAACACCTCCTAACCCTAAACCATTGTTGGAACAAGGTTACGAGGCATTACCGGATAATCAAAAAATTTACGATTAATATTCAAATAATTATTGAACATATTATATTAAAAATAATTATAAAGTCCCTTAATTGGACACTCAAAGCCCAAAATATGTATTAGAGGGGAATCGGGATTTGTTCAGGTGCTTCGAGGATTTTTTTTTTTAAACTTAATATAACCCCTTTATAAATATCTAGCCTTCCCTGCAATTTCAAACCGGGACCAATCCAAAACCAATATTTCAACCAATGCAATTTCATGTATAATCGTATTAAAATTATACCCATAAGATTAATTTAATAATTTACGCTTATATTAACATTAAAAATTAAATTAGAATTTCATTCATTCCATTCTAAATTTAGCACTAATTAAACCATGTATATCATATAAATTTTCATACCATTTCATTAGTTTAAACACCAAAACACCAAATATAGTATTTTAAAGTGACCAAAATAACACCTATGTACATGCCACTTTTACCAAAAGAAGAATACATCACCGAATTTTGCGCTGGAGTGGGGATCGCCTGGATGCTAAATCGAGTCTCTGAATACCTATTAACCTGCACACGGAAACAACTGTACGCTGAGTATTTTATACTCAATGGTATTACCATAATTTAAATTATAAACATAATAATCATATCATTAAATCATATAACTTTATTTTATTTATTTATTTTTTTTAATTCACGTTCCATTTTCACATTTCTTTCCATGGCTCAACCAATTCATTTTATTCAGTTTAACTTTTCCTTTAATTACCCCTATTAACAGACTCGGACTTTGGCGGATATACGGATCCAACCAAACACTCCAGTATGGCACCTAGTGCCTCATCGGATAGTTTGAAGCAAATATCAATACTTATCCATCATCAATTCAATTTCACTTTAAATCCCAAATTCTCTTTCAATTCAACAATTCAATCATAATCCAATACTAAAATTCATTTAACAACACTTACCTCATAATTTACTTACCAACTGATAAATTAAAATTAACATTTAATAAAAATAACTTGAATTATAATAATACAAACCAGGATTTATTCGGTTACTCCTCGACAAATTTTTCCTTTCCTTTCGATGCCGATGCATTGGGTTCCTTGTTAGCTACGAAAATAATAATAATTTTCACTATTAATTACAGCATTAAATTATGACAACTAATTGAATTTTTATTCAATTCCTACTTATTCTCAATTTAATCCTAATCTAAATTCACTTACTTTTCTAACTCAATTCGTACTTCTTTTCTACTTAATTTCTTGCTATATTCAACTCAACTATTTAATATTCACAATAAAACCCTAATCTAAAACTTCTTTCAATTTAATCCCTTTATCACAAAACTTATAGCTTCTTTTACAATTTAATCCCTTTATCACTTTTAACTTGAAATTTATTCAATTAAACTTTGCCGCCTCATCTTCCCAAATAGGCTTAGTTGCCTATTTGGCCCTTATTATTTCCTATTAATCTATAATTAGACTTTTACCCCTTATTCAATTTAGTTTTTTTTCTAATTACTATTAATTAAGCTAAATTCACCTAATTAAAACTTAATTAAGCTCACTACTTGTAACAGCCCAATTTTGGGCCTAGTCAGAACAATAGTTTCGGAACCACTATTTAAAGCCAGAGAAATTATTTTTTAATATTATTTTATGTGTGATGGCATGATTATAAAGGTGCATGAAAAATTTGGTGAAATAATTTTTGCGTTTGAGAGCTTAATTGCGAAAAAGGACTAAATCGCATAAAGGGTAAAAGTTTAATTTTACTTGATAGTTATACCAAATAGTTAGAGAACCATAATTGAGGGTCTTTAAAGGGCAATTATACCATTAAAAGACAAGCTAGCCAGCCATAGAGACATGAGGAGTCAAAAAGTCAAAAGATGACTAGGGTTGGTAATTGATGACATTAGCAAATTGAATATTAAAATAAAATCAAAGGGGTCATCTTTCTTCTCCATTTCCACCAAAAATAGCAGCCATTAGAGGAGTTTTTGAAGCTTGAAATTTCAGCCACTTAGTCTCTCTACAAGTAAGTGATTCAGATGGTTATTTTTTATAATTTTTGTGTTTTTGGAAACCCTAAAGCTTAATCTAGCTATTGAGGGGACTATTTTGCAATATGGTTGAGAGTCTAGGGTTTTTCCATGAAATAATATGTGTTGTTAACTGAAATTTTATGGAAGAATATGATTTGTGGTTGTGTAATAAACAACTTTTGTGAAGTAGTTTTCATAGAAACCCTAACTAGGGACCATTTTGCATAAGTTGTAAATTAGGTGATAAATGTGTAAAATAATGAGAATTGTGGGCTGATCCTAGTATAAAAAGTATTCGTCTAGGCTTGATTAATGAGAAAATGTGATAAAAATCAATTTTCGACGCTAGGGGTAAAATGGTCATTTTGTGAAAGTCTAATGGCAAAATGGTCATTTTGTCCAGTTATAAATTGTTGAGTAACTAGATCAATAAAATGATTTAAATTTGTGAATTTTTATCATTATAGATCAAGAATTACAAAATATGGGCCTAGACCGGGGAAAAGCGAAGCCAGTGGACTAAGCCGAACTAGTCGTCTACATTTTGTAATCCGAGGTAAGTTGTATGGTAATAATGCAACTATATCTTTATGATGTGTAATTTAATTGATATGGCATAAATTGTTTTGATTTTGAATATGAGAATACATGTTGAGAAATAAACGCAGCAAAGACTTTTGTTGAACATTTGGAATAGACTTAGATACTTGTACCGTGATAATGGGTGATATGTGTGCTAGTGTAAGACATGTCTGGGACATGCACCGACATTGAGATGAGAGCTAGTGTAAGACATGTTTGGGACATGCATTGGCCTCGTGATATACAAGCTAGTGTAAGACCTATCTGGGACATGGCGTCAGCTTGTTGTGTGTCAGTCTAAGACCTGTATGGGACATGGCATCAACACCGATAGATGAGAGCCGGTGTAAGACCTGTCTGGGACATGGCATCGGCCTCGCTATATGAACGCCAGTGTAAGACCATGTCTGGGACATGGCGTTGACATCTTAACCCATGTTAGGGCTATTGAGCATCCGGTAGTATTCCAAATGGTTCAACAAAAGATTCATGATTTATATTGAAATGAGAAAAGTTATGATCATGTGATGAGTAGTACAGGTACCTACTTGAAATGTATGATATATGAGCTCAATATGTGCAATATGATTTGCAATGGATGATGAAGAGTAAGTTGTACTTACATCTGTTTATGGTATTCATGAATAGGCTATGAAAGGTTATATGCATAATATTTTATGATGTTTATTTTCATACAACTTACTAAGCTTTATGCTTACCCTATTTCCTTTCCATTTTCTTATAGTACTGCCAAAGTAGCTAGAGGATCATCGCCTACGTCGAAGAAGCCAGTCACACTATCATCGGAAGCACTTGGTATAGTTAGATCTTTTATTTTGATTATGGCATGTATAGGATCCTGACTTTTGAGTTTTGTGTCATTGTTTATTAGCCAAATGTGTTGGCTTACTTTAGCATTTGATTCCTTTTGTATAAGGCTGTGAAAAATGGCTAATATTGAAAGTTATTATATGAATGCAAGATAGTATTTCATGAATGTGAAATTCTTGGCATGGATGAATATATGAAATGTATATGGGCTTTAGCTGTGGTTGTTTGGTTGAGAAATCATATTAAGTTAGACTTTGATATGTTGGTTGCTTTGATATGTTGGTTGCTATTAGATTATGTTTCAGGGTGGCAAAGGGCTTGATAGATAGCCTTATATTGTCCATACGGGTAGACACACAGGCATGTGTCTAGGCCGTGTGTGACACACAGCCAGCCCCATGGGTGTGTTGTTCGGTCGTGTGTCCCCTGTGCATAAAAATTACAAGTTAGTATGCATGGTAGTAAACACACGGGCAAAGACACGACCGTATGTCTCAGCCATGTGGAGGACACGGCCTCTAGCCACCTGCGAGTGCCTTGGCCTTGTGCCTCTAGTTGGGTGCTGACGTCAGAAACAAAATGTCAAGGTTTTAAGACACAGGCTAAGGCACAGGCGTGTCATGCCGTGTGAGGGACACGGGCTATGGACACGGGCGTATACTAGGCCGTGTGAAAACCCCTGTAGGTTCGAATTGAAAATAAATCCACACAGGTAGTGGGACACAGGTGTGTCCCTGGGTGCTTAGGTCATGTGAACCACACGGGCCATCGACACGGCCATGTCATAATGGCCACACGGGCATGTTGCCCTTCCACACGGGCATGTGCCCTGTTTCAAAAGTCAGTGTTATATAGTTGGTTAAAGGACCTAATCTAGTCCCGAGTGGTTTCTATTGGATGTTTGGGGTCTCGTAAGCACATGTTAAAGAAGTTTAGATATAGTTCAAAAAAATTTTAAATTTAAGCGAGTCTTGGTGACTCGAAAACGTTTGAATGCAAGTGTTTAAGTCTAGCAATGCCTCGTATTCTGTCCTGGCATAGGGCACGGGTGTGGGGTGTTACACTACTAGACTCATAATTACTCCTAATAATTATTTACTAATTCAGTTTATTAAGACGGAGGCCCGATACTGTACTTTTCTGATGCCCGTGAATCCTGGGTCATTACAATCTTAGTATCACTTTCAGCGTTTTCGAAAGTAGCTCGGTTAGAAAGAATATCTGTCTCAACAAAATAATTTCATCAGAGTCGAGAGATATCACACTATCACAGGTTATATATGCCATGTATAGCTAGGCTCTCACACATGCTAGGTTAGTCCGAGAATCAACTAAACCATAACTCTGATACCACTAAATGTAACACCTCTTACCTGTATTCGACCCCGAAGCAGGGTACGAGGTATTATCGGACGTAAACACAAGCAAACATATATTCCGAGTTGTAAATTTGGCACCAAATTAAAAATTTTTAACAATCAATCACATCATCCCAAAAACGAGCCTATGAGGCCAAAAACATGCTTTGGAAACGGTTCGGGACTAAATCAAAAACTTTAGCAAATTTTACGACACTTAGAGAATTTTTGCTAAAACAGGGTCACATGCCCGTGTGGCTTGGGACACGCCCATGTGCGCAGGCCGTGTGGTCACACACGCCCGTGTCCCGAACTCGTCTAACTCTCTGTTTGTCACCCAAGATTGAAGTCACACGGCCAAGACACACACCCGTGCCTCGAGACCTTGTCTTTCACACAGCTGAGACACACAGTCGTGTCTCATGCTCGTGTGCTCGATACTGAGCATTCTGTTTTGCAACAATTTAGGTGTTGGGGACACACGACCGGATCACATGCCTATGGGGCTGACCGTGTGTCATACACACCCGTGTGTCTACTCGTGTGGATAATAATAAGGCTATTTACCAAGCCATTTGCCACCCTTATTCACACATACACTTACCCCAATTCAAAGGCACAAAACAATACGTACTTAGGCAACCAAAACATCCACATTCATGGTTAAAACATACCAACTTTATATCTTTATCTAACATATTTACTACATTTATTAAGCCCTAAATCGAACATACAAATCTCACATTCATTAGGCTTCATTTAATTACTATCTAGTTACCAAATTATACTCAAATACCTCATCTTATCAATAGGTCACAATTCCAAACATTACACAATCATGTCATAAATCACATTTCCAAATATTTCACATTCACCAAGCATACCATGATCATATCACCATAGACATTGACACATATATGAATATACTTAGGCTTACAACCATGTTGCCACTATAAGCCAACTTACATGGCCAAATAACAAAACAAGCCTTTGACGATTACAAGCCATTACATTGGCTAAAATCATATGACGCATATAACAAAATGACCAAGTCCCTATACATTCCATAATTCAAAATACTTGAATTCATCAATACCCAAAATGATAGCTTGATAGTGTGATAGGACCTCTGGCGATCTCCAACCCGAGCTAGCTTGACGGCACTATAAAACATGGGAAAGGAAGGGGGTAAGCTATATAGCTTAGTAAGTCCGTATGAACATAATAAGTAACTCTTACCAATCATTTACCATGTCTACAATATAAACACAAAACAAAATGGTATAAATTGCTATAAACCTCATAGTTGTAAATTATTCAGTCGCGTTGTTTGCTATATCAATTTGCAAGCATAATTTAATATGTCTTGACTTTAGCCTAACAACCGTAATCGCTCCATTATAATCGATTACCACAATCAACCAATCATTTCAAACCTCATAATAAACATACACATTAATTATGAGTATTCACTTTTCAAGCATATCTTCCCATACTTCCATAGTCATTTTAATAGGCAATTATGCCAATCATTCCTTTTTCTCATATCCGATAAATCACAATTTGTGTGAATAAAAAATGCTATATCATAACTCAATTTGGCCTTGAAGCCAATCACATGATCCTCAACCAAATTTATCATGAAGTTCATACGTCACAAGTATAGGCCAAAAATCACAAGGTTTTCACAAAATCATTCTCGTAGAAATCATGAACTCACAATTTCATGAAGTCAATGCATATAGACTTTACGTACATACCTATACCAATTCGCAATACTTACATACTTTTTCTCTTCTTTGACATACCCGTTGAATTTCCCGTTGAACCACTTAGAATACTAAAGGATACTCGGGAATCTCGTACACACAGTACCATACCAATGCCATACCCTAGATATGGTCTTACATGAAATCTCGTATCGATGCCAATAGCCCAGCTATGGTCTTACACGAACTCTCGTATCAATGTCATATCCCAGATATGGTCTTACACGTAATCTTAGTAACCCTAATGTCATGACATTTGTATCTTATCTATTCCTAAGGTTCAACCGGGACCTTCTTTGTATCGAATCTCCATCGGTCATTTTCGTAGTATCGTACTCAATAGCATTCACATTTCATTTCAATAATATAGCATTTACCGTAATTATATCGACTAATCATTTATATATATATAATTTAATGCTTATTAAACATACAAACTTACCTCGGCAAAAAAATGACAAAAAGGGTCTAACCGTCAAATACTTATTTTTCCCTAGTTCTATTTTTGAACCTCATTTTTCTTAATCTATATTATCACATTTAACTTATTTAATCATTATACTATTAAAATCAGCCCAAAATCACATTATGGCAAAATTTACATTTTTACCCCTAAAATTTCACATTTTTACATTTTAGTCCCTAGGCTCGTAAAATGAAATGTACTCAATTTATTCAATACCCATGCCTAGCCAAACCTTATACATGCTTATAGAAGCCCAAATTTTTCTTTTATTGGAATTTTAACACCCATTTTACCACTTTTTACAAATAAGTCCTTTTTAGGCATTTTCATCGAAAATCACATAGCAAAAGTCGTTTATCAAATAACTAACATGCATTTTCTACTATTAAACATAAAAATACACAAATATCCATCATGGGTAAAATTTTATACTTTGATTATGTCTTAAATTAGTGGTAGAAATAGATAGATCATGTTACAAGGATTTCAAAAACATAAAAAATTATTAAAAATAGGGCTAGAATGGACTTACAATCGAGCTTGGAAGCTTGAAAAACCCTAGCCATGGTTTCCCCTTGTGAATTTCGGCCATGGGAGGAAGATGGACAAAAATTGGCTTTTAATTTGGCTTTTTAATTCATTTAATTACCAAATTACTAAAATGCCCTTAATGAAAAACTTTAGAAACATACCTAACCATGTCCATTTTTGTCCACCAACTTAACCACTGGTCTAATTACCATTTAAGGACCTTCAATTTAAAATTTCATAACAATTAGACACCTCTAGCTTATAGAACTCAAGTTTTGCACTTTTTGCAATTTAATCATTTTGACCAAATTGAGTACCCAAACGTCAAAATTTTTTGAACGAAATTTTCACAAAATCATTTCATAAAATTGCAGACCATAAAAATATAATAAAAATAAATTTTTCTGCGTCGGATTTGTGGTCCCAAAACCACTGTTCCTACTAGACCCAAAATCGAGCTGTTACATGGCTGGTCGTGTGGCACAAGTCAGAGAGCTATACAAAATCGGACACGGCTTGCAACATGGGTATGTCCTATGGTCACACAGGCATGTGCCCCGACCACACGGGTGTCTGAGTCCTGTAACTAGGAAAAATTTTTAAATTTCGCGAAAAATTCTCTAAGTTTCTGATTTAATCCCAATTCGATTCCAATGTTTATAATGGGCCTCGAGGGCCCTTGCAAGGGACAATAAGACCATTTACAGAAATTAAATAGTAATTAACTTGAATTATTTTAAATTGCTCTGTAAACTTCAGTAATACTCTATAATCCTATTTCGGCAACAGATATGGGTTAGGGGTGTTACAAATTTTTTTCTCACATAATTCTACCCAAGAAACAGGTGTTCGACACCTACGACCATATAAAGCTTCATATGGAACCATTTGAATGCTCTATTGAAAAATATTATTGTACACAAATTAACATTTCCAACCTGATTCAAAATCAATTACACAAGCTTGAAGCATATCTTTTAAAATCTGAATAACAACTTCAGATTGTCTGTTCGTCTGCGGGTGAAAGGCAGTGCTAAAATTAAATCTCGTACCTAAAGACTTGTGCAGTTCTTTCTAAAATCTCGAAGTGAATTGAAGATCCCGATTAGAGATAATTGAAAAAGGTATGAGAATCTTGAAGTGAACCGGGGATCCCGATCAGAGACAATTTCTCAAATGTAGACTTCAACTAACTTTTGAAGTGACCAATCCATTCTAACTACAATAAAATGGGCTGACTTTGTAAGTCGATCAACTATCACCCAAATAACATTTATTTTGCTCAATGATAATGGCAATCCCATTATGAAATCCATCATTATACATTCTCATTTCCACTCAGGAATCGAAATATGCTAAAGCAATCTAGTGGGAACTTGATGTTCTGCCTTAACTCATTGACAAGTTAGCCTTTTAGCCACAAATTCCACTATCTCCCTTTTCATTCTAGGCCACCAGTACAACTCTCGTAAGTCACGATACATTTTCGTTCCCTCCGAGTGCAATGCAAAAGGGCTATTGTAAGCTTCACAAAGTAACAAATCTTTTAATTCGGTGACCTTAGGAACATGGATTCATTTACGAAATCTCAAACAATCACTATCATCAATGCTGAAACTTTCAGTCAAGCCATTTTGAACCATTCCTCTTTTTACTGCCAATTTGGTATCAACTAAATGTGCTTCTCTAATTTGATCAAGCAACATCGATTTGACATTCAACTCGGCCAATAAACTAACATCACTATTAATACTGAGTTAAGAAAACATTGCTCGCAACTCAACTACGGTCTTTCTACTACAACATTAGCTTTACCAGGGTGGTAGTCGATAACGCAATCATAGTCCTTCAATAGCTTGACCTAATAATGTCTTACATTCAACTTTTTTTGTGTTAAGAGATATTTAAGACTTTGGTGATAGGTAAAAATGTGACATCTTTCACCGTACAAATAATGTCTCTAAATTTTTAGGGCAAAAACTACAGCAACTAGCTCTAAATCGTACGTCGAATAATTACGTTCGTGTGTTTTTAGCCGTTGGGACACATAGGCAATCACTTTCTCCTCCTGCATTAAGATGTACCCTAAACCACTCAATGAGGCATTACTGTAAATCACGAAAACATTTCCCGATTCTAGTAAAGTCAGAATTTGTGCTTCAGTCAACATCTATTTCAATTTCTTAAAACTTCCTTGGCACAGCCTATTCCAAACAAACTAAACATTCTGTTGCAACAGCTTTGTCATTGGCAAAGCTATTTTTGAAAACCCGCTAACAAGTCTTCAGTAGTAAACCAACTAAACCAAGGAAACTACGAACTTCAGAAACGTTCCTCGGTGCTTTTGTAATGACCCGAATTTTACGGTTATCGAAAAAATGTATTATTGGGTCTCCGTTTTTGGAAAATGAATTCGTAAATATTTATTAAAAATATTTAAGAAGTTAATTAAGTGGTTAATTAGGTTTTTATTAAGTGAATTTAGCTTAATTTAGAGTAATTAGTAAAAAGGACTAAATTGAATAAAGTGTAAAAGTTTAATTATAGAATAAAGGAAATTCAATGGACTAAATGAGCAATTAAGCCATGAGTGATAAATATGTGGTAATAGTGAAATACATGTGGAATATTTATATACATATATTAGTAATTATTATTGTTTACTTATTATTTAAGTAAATATTATTATATTAATATTATTTTATATTAATTAAATAAAGTAAATTAATTAATTAATTAATTTGTGACAATTGCATGGTAATAATAATTTACATGTGTACAAATGTTATACATACATTTGTAATATACATATATACTTACTTATTATTTAAGAATAATATTATATATTATTATTATAATATTTTAATAATAAAACAAATAAAAAGAATAAGAAAGAACAGGATATGAAACGAAACAGAGAAGGAAAGAGGGGGAAAGAAAAAGAGAAAGAAAAAGAAAGGGAAATTAGGGATTTCAAGGTTCCAAGCTTAAGTGCTAACGTTGTTCCGGAAAATCTTGGCTAAGGAAGAAAAAGGCAAAGTCAACGATGGTTAGCTCAGAAATTACGGTTTGTATTTCTATAATCTGAATTTAATTATTAATTGTTATATTTTAATTTAAATATTTATGGTAAGAAAATTAAGGTAAGTATTAGTCATTATTATTGAATTGAATTTATATGGATATATGTGGTTGATGTGAAAATTGAATATTGGATGTATGTTATATTTGAAAAATATATTGATTGGGAATGTGATGAAATTAATATGAATATGTGATTATTATGAAATTTGAATATTTGTTATTGAAAAGTAAAGTGAATTGTATTGATTTGAGAATATATGTGATTAATTGAAATGTGTATTGGTTGAAAAATTGAAAGTGAATTGAATACCCTATTAACTGTATCGAGCTAAGTCGGATATAGTTGGCATGCCATAGGATTGGAAGTGTTCAGGGATACTTCGACCTTGAGTCGATGAGGCATTATAAGTTCCGTACTGTTACTTCGACTTCAAGCCGATGAGGCACCATGTGTGTCGTACTGCTATTGTTACTTCGGTTTAATCCAATGAGGTACTGAGTATCGTACTATTACTGTTTACTTCGGCAAAGCCGATGAGGCACTAAGTGCCATACTGGTGTGTTGGTTGGATCTATGTATCCGTCAATGTCCGAGTCATGTTAATAGGGGTGAATAAAGGTACTGAATGATTGACTATTACTGAATAATTGATTATTACTAAATAACCGACTGCTATTGAATAATTGATTATTATTGAATGATATTGATAAATTGACTGATATTGAAAAATATTGACTGATAATGAGCTTGGAATAAAACGGATTACTGATTGCAATGTGAATTGCTGAATATTATTTATTGATATTGAACAGTGAACTGAAACATGATTGAAACACATGAATTATGTAACTCTAAATGGGATATAAGTAAATAATATTATAGTTCCAGTGAATTGTGAACATATTGTGGAAAATTATACGGGTTAGTAGATGAAAGAATTGATTAAGTTATAAAGGATTTATCTATGAATTGAACAATTACAAAATTGAGATTGTTATATGATTTTTAATTGGATGTTATATTTTCATATTATTAAATGTTCAGATTATAGAAATGCCACTAAGTTCATACTCAGCGTACGGTTTGTTTTTGTGCGCAGGATAGGTTAAAGTCAAACCGTTGAATCAGCATCCTAGGCCGATCCCGAACTCAACGTGATTAGGTATATTAATTATTGGTAATGGCATGTACCTAAAATGTCTATGTGTGTCATTTTGGATTGTAAATGTAAGGATGAAATAAGTAAATTTAGATTTAGTAATAGTATATGGTAGGAATTGGCTTATTTGGTAAGAAATTGAACTATTTGATAATGTATGTGAAATACTTAAAAGATTCATCATATAGGCACATAAAATATCTAATTTGACATTTTTTGAGTAGGTTTGAATGTGATTTAAAGTAACTGAATGAATGGTTATTGGAATGTTTGGTATCCTAAATTGCAGGGCTGGTAAATTTGTTGTTTAAGGCTCATTTTGAGTCCACACGACCTAGCACACGGGCTTGTAGACTGGCCGTGTGAAAACTGCACCTTAATACTTTCAAGTCAGAGAGTTACATGGGCCCCTAGCGACATGGTCGTGTGATCTAGTGACACGGCCAAGTGAGTCACACGGGCAATCCACACGGGTGTGTGGGTATCGTTCATAACGAAAAAAATTAAAAAAAAAAAGAGAAAAATTCGTAGTGATTTTAAATTAGTCCTAAATTGATTTTATTGTTCATATTAGACTTCGAGGGCCTATTAAAGGGACGATATGTTAAGTTTATGATAAGTGTAAACAATTATTTTAATTAATGACCGTAATTGAACTGTATTTACTAGTAATGCCCCGTAATCCTGTAACGGGGATGGAGAAGGGTTAGGGGGTATTACAGCTTTCCACTATAATATAGCCTCAACCTTTTTCGTATCAATGCTGATCTCATTTGTAGAAATGACATGCCCTAGAAAAACAATTTAGGATAGCCAAAACTCGCATTTTCTAAGTTTCTTGTAAAGTTGCTTTTCTCACAAAATTTGTAAAACAGTTCTCAGATGCTGCTCGTGATTAATGTTCAATTCTGAACATATTAGAATATCATCGATGAATACCACTACAAATTGATCCATGTAACGTTGGAAAATGCGATTCATGAGATCCATACATGTCACAGGTGCATTCGTTAAACCAAAAGGCATTACCAAAAATTCATAATGGCCACAATGCATACGGATTGTTGTTTTTGTTACATCACTATCTTTTACTTTTAAATGAGAGTAACATAATCACATATCAATCTTAGAAAAGACTGTAGCTCATTTCAATTGATTGAATAAATCATCGATACAAGGTAGAGGGTACCGATTTTTAATTGTCAACTTCTTCAACTATCAATAATTTATATAGAGTCACATCGTACCATCCTTCTTTTTAACAAACAATATTGGAGCTCCCCAAGGCGATATACTAGGACGTATAAAGCCACGGTCCAGTAAATATTGTAATTGAATTTTCAATTCCTTCAGTTCAGTCGGTGCCATACGATAGTGGGACATCGACACAGGAGTTGTACCAGGAAACACTTCAATTGCGAACTCAACCTCCCGATCAGATGGTAACCCCAATAATTCTTCAAGAAATACATCAAGAAATTCACAAACAGTTCGAATATTGCCGATTTTACTATCTCTAGCCTTCAAGTTGATAACATAAGCTAGAAAGGCTTTGCAACCTTGCTTCAATAATTTGTTAGCTCGAATCATAGAGATAATCTGAGTCGAACCACTCGTTTTAATACCATTCACTTCTATAATCTCATTATTTGGATCCTGAATTGAAAAATTTTTCTTTCGAAAGTTAAGAATCACTTTGTGCTCGGTTAATCAACTCATCCCCAAAATTAAATCAAAAACACCAAAAGGCAAGATTAATAAATCTATTGGAAACCTCAAATTTTGAATTTTTAGAGGACATCGTTTACACACTTGATCAACTAACACCGTTTGACCCAACAGGCTCGATATAAAGATAGCTACTTTTGACATCTCAGGTTTCATACTTCCAAACTTGACCAATTCAGTATTAACATACGAATGAGAGGAACCAAGGTCTATCAAATTATAAACAAGTGTAGAGAATAACAGAAAAATACCTACTATGACATTAGTAGAACCCCCTCATCTCGTGTCTGCACAACATAAGCACGAGTTGGCACTCTAGCCTCCAGTTGATGAGCAACTATTTCACTCCCTTTTCTTGATTCAACCCTCGAAACCAAACCACCCCGACTAGTCCCTCGACTCCTAATTGTTGATGTAGCTCTCTGTGTAACATCAGGTGTATCATTTTCATTCTTTGAACA
Organism: Gossypium anomalum; assembly: GCA_025698475.1. Lineage (NCBI taxonomy): Eukaryota > Viridiplantae > Streptophyta > Magnoliopsida > Malvales > Malvaceae > Gossypium > Gossypium anomalum. The sequence continues at coordinate 51,815,645 of CM046968.1, read as the reverse complement.
TTCACGAACAAAGTGTTCTAGTGATCCACATCGAAAATAAACTTTAGTCAATTTCCAACATTTTCCCAAGAGATTTTTTCCCTCAATGTTCACAACTCGGCACTTCAAAGGTTTTATTCGGCCCTTTCGCACTGCCAACAAAAACTGTTGGTTGATGATCTCGTATTTTGTTTGATGTAGTTGATCTTACAAGTGTCTTCCCATACTCACGAGATTCTTTGGTTCGTTTTGGTACTCAATGCGAACTAGAAGTCCCGAATCGTTTCTTTGTAACATGAGAAGGTTTGGATTTCTTGCTTAATCCCAAGGGTTGTTCTACCATTTTTTCCCATTTAGAAAAATCAACAAACTCTTTAATTTTCAATGCGATAAACTGAGTTCTGATTTCATCTAGCATTCTACGTAGAAAATGTTCACAACTCGCTTCCTCAATAAGAACAAGCTTCACCGCATACTTGCTAAGTCACATATATTCTCGTTCATAATCTACCATATATAGATCTCCTTGCTTTAACAAAATAAATTCTTGTTTATTATCTTCTGAATATAGTTCCCCGACATATTTCTTCTAGAACTCCAGCTAAAGGATTTTTTAATCGATAGATTTGGTAGGGATGTGACGTGTAACAGTTTGCCATTAGGTATAAGCTTCTCCTTATAATAATGAAACAACACAGATAACACTCTCACGATAAGTGCATTCTAATTGTTGAAGAACTCGAGTCATTGATTTAAACCACATTTCAGCCGCTGATGGACCAATCCCTTTTATTCCAGCAAATTCTGTCGCACCATACCTTCTCAATTCTTTAATGGGAGCTCGTCTAACTACAGGTGCGGATATCATCGAAGGAGTAGCTCCCGCCACTCTCTAAAGAGCTTCGGCTATAGTACAAAGTATGTTTATATCACATTGTGCCTCGTTAGTACCTCTATTAGAATTTGGCTGTTGAGTACCATTTGCCTAAACACTTGGTGTTACCGACTCAGTTCCAATTATATTGTCAATGGAATTATCACTTATATAAACCTCTTGTTCAACTTCGTTATTTGATTCTTTACACATTTTTTATCTAGAATATAGAAACATTTATAGTTAGTATCCAAATACTGACTCAACTCATCACAATTTTGGCATGTACCTCTAGACTCAATTCCGAACTTAGTTTAGTCCGAGAATCGGTTAAACCTATGGCTTTGATACCATTAAATGTAACACCCCTAACCCATCTTCGTCACCAAACTAAGGTTACAAAGTATTATAGTATAAGTACACATTTAACATTAAATAGAAACAATTATTCAGGTATAATATCAATAATCAAAAACATATTCAATTTATAATAAATAATGCACTTATGGGTCTTAAACCGTGTCTACGAGGCCATAAAAGTAGTTTGGGAACATTTCAAAATCAATTTGAAACAAATCAGAAGAATTAGGAAAAAGTTAAAAATTTTGGAAACAAAGGTTACACGGCCGTGTAGCTAAGTTGAGTGACATAGCCTTAGATTGTGTGGACATTTGAAGTCTAGACACATGATCGTGTCCTAGCCGTGTGTGACACACGACCATGTGGATAAGTCGTGTGTGACACACGGCTGTGTGGATAAGCCTATGTGATGGCCAAAATTTGCTTTTAAAACAAGTCATATTTTACACCTATCTAGGGTATCAAGTTAAGACTAAAACCACCAAACATTACCAAAAACAACTTCAAGCAAGTCAAAACATGAAATTACATACAACTTATGTGCCTAACCAATGTGCCCTTATTGACACCACAATTTAATCATTATATAATTTGTATTCAACCTATCAAACCATACATTTCAATTCTTTTAAACATTAAGAATCATTAATCTAATCTACTACATTATACCATACATCAACCCAAACTAAAATAACTTATAACATACACTTCCCAAAATGAAAAAATCCATATAACACATACCAACATCATAAACACAAGAATTTACAACTAATGCAAACATAACCATGTCCTATATCAAAATATCATATATACATATTCTTCAAAAGGAACTAATTATACACAAAATGACCATTTCTAAAAATTTACATCCTAATTACATACACAGTTTATGACACCAACCAAAAAGCAAAATACCATCAACTACAAAAATATCCTGAATACATGCCAAAACCTAAAAAGAGATATTCACCACACAAGAAGTTAGGATTTGTAGTTGGATGTTGAGTCGATAACTGATTTGTGTCGTACCTAACCTGTGAACAGTAACAATTTCAATACTGAGTAAGATTCAATAGCAATTCAATAACTTGGGTACTTAATTCTAATATATGTCAATGATGCCTAAAATCAACAAGAACTTCACAAGTCCATTCATTAAGTCACTAATGATGCATTCTTGCCATTTTAATACCGAACATCTTGAACTGATTACATAGTGTTCTTAATGACGTGCCACTTTAGCACCCCATGCTTGACAGATAATTTCGTAATAATGATATGCGCCTAGTGCTGGTCGGAAGAACTGACAAATATATGTGCCCTGCATTGGTCGATAAAACTGACAATTGTATGTGTGCCTGGCACTGGTCGATGAATTTGACAAATATATGTGTGGCTAGCACTGGTAGGTGAATCCGACAATATTCAATATAAACAACATAATTCACAATCAATCACTCTATAATTCAATTCTTGCATTAATCATCAATATTCAATTCTATGAACTATTCTATAGAAGTATATATTATTTCCATACTTTTCCATTCAAGCTATTAACCATTCACACATTTACTAATTAATAACAATAATTAGAGAGATTTATGTAGTTCGAATTTAAGGAATACAAACTTACCAAGCTTCTACAGTTATCGATATGTGATGACGCCTACTCGACAACCTTCCCTTTTCCCCGTTTAACGACCGACGTACTTGTTTCTCAATCTAAATAAAACAATTTAATTCAATTATGTCTCATATACAACCTACTTTACTTGAAATTTTGCAATTGACTCCTCATTACTATTTACACATTTATCTTAAACTTTTACCTATTATACGATTTAATTCTTAAAACCATAACTTCCAAAATTAAACAAAATTAATAAGTTTTCATTCCAGCCAAATCACTTAAAACTAAAGTATTCAATTTCAACCATGGTAAATTTATAAACAATTGATAATTTCACAATTTAGCCTTTAGATTAGATAGATTACACTTCAACAATACCAAAAACATGAAAATTTCTAAAGAATATATGAAAATTGCATACCATGCACACCAAGAACTAGATCAAAAGCTTTCCCACTATTTTCTATGGTGCTTTTTGACTCTAACCCCAAAATAAAGAAAAAGATGATAGTGGTTTTCTCATTTGTGTGTTTATTTTCATCATTTAATTACTAATTTACTATTTCACCCTTATTATTATAACTTAGAAATTAACATAACATGGTCATAATTGTCCACTTACTAATTATATGGAATATTTACTCACTAGGTCTATTAATTTACATACTCTAACTAATTCACATTATTATAATAGAGGCTAACTTTTGCATCTTTCGCAATTCAGCCCTTTTTCAAATATCAGCTATTTTAACCTTGAAATTTTGTAACCAAATTTTTATACGACATTCATAGTACCATACAAGCACTAAATAATGAATATATGTACTGACTCACTAGTCGGAATTGTGGTCCCTTAATCTTTACTCCTGACACCCCTGAAAACGGATCGTTACAAACCACCTCTACCATAAGATATGACTATGCTACTTTTTTATGTGTAAAACTAATGTATGATACTTTTTTATGTTTTATATTTTTATGCCATGCTTTTATTCAAGTTTCTTTGTGTTGTATAGAATGTTACAAAATATTAATTTATTTTCATTTGATACTTTTTCAGGTTATGGATGAATTTAACAATATGTATAAGGGTTTTGATATGAATTATGATACAGAGCAATTTCAACGATCCAAGGAAACTGTTAGTCGAATTTTTACCAATATGTTGCATATATTTGCTCGAATGGGAATAGACACAATTAAACCCACTGAAGGTCAATTCGAGGAAGTACCAAATCATATTCGACATGATACAAGATATTGCCTCACTTTAAATTAGGGGTGAGCAAAACCCAATTTGATTCAAAAAACTCGATAAAAAATTCAATTTTTGAATTAAATAATTTGAGTTATTCGAGGTAATCGAGTTTATTCGGATCAACTTGAATAAAAAATTTAATTTTTTCGGTTTTACTCAAATATGAATTAGACAATTCAAGTAAATCAAAAACTAGAATAAGAAAAAGCAAGACATTGTTGTTTTGATAAATGTTTACCTTTTCTAAATTTCAAAGTCAAAATCATTAAGTTAAAAGGCAAAACTACGTCGTTTTGATAAATGTTTACCCATCACCTTTACTTAAGTAGTTAAATAATCTTATATTTCATCTACTAGTTAAATAATCAATCCATGTAAATGCAACATTGAGTATAAATAATATGATTCGTTAACTCAACTCGACTTGACTCGAAATTTTTCGACTCGATTCGAAAAATTTTCAAATTAAGTTCGGTTGTTAAAATAAGATTTGCCAACTCGACTAACTCGAAATTTTTTTACTCGATTCGACTCAACTTGATCGAATGCTCACCCCTATTTTAAATCGAGTTAAAATCAATAAGAAAGATAGACAGAGATCTCGTAAAGTTCAATTCGATTTAAAAAACTTAAATCGCATTAAAATGAGTAAGTTCAATTTTAACTTGATTCTAAAATATTTTAAAGGCTATTTAAATTTAATTTCAAAAAGAGACCAACCTAACATGCTAATAGACCAAAAGTTTTTCTAAAGATATATCTACATATACATATACATTTATATGTGTGTATATATATACATGGTGTCCATGAATTTTACAAAAGATTTGTGTTATTTGATTTGTGTCACAGATATTTGGAGATGTTTCTACTGGAGCTCATATTGGTATCAAGAAAATGGGAGAGTTGGAGAGAGTTGGATATTAAACCCTTCCTAAATGTAGCCAAAAGAAAATACTCAATTGAAGAAGCTGATGTGAAATCAGCAGAGCTATGGACACTGTGCCAAGACTTCTTTAGAGATCCTCACTAGCATCCTTTTAAAATCCTCATAGACAATGAAGGAAATTGCAAAGTATTTTGTTCTTTCTCTATATTTTATACCCAAATCTTATTTTGGCGCATACACTTGTTTTTCAATTAATTCAATTTCCCCCTCTTTAATAACTGTTGTTGCTTGCCTATTTTTATCCTTATTTGTCCTTAAGGTGTATTGGCTTGCACAACATTTGGTTTCAGACTATAAATTTGTTGCTCTATAACACTGGCTTGTCTAGTGGTCGAATTACATTCTCAATTTAAGAGGTCTAATTTTCTTGGGCTATGTTAGGACAAGGTGTCAGACTTTAGACTGGCCAATTCCCTACTCATTGTTGACCCGAATATTAATATTAATATAAAAATAGATCTCAAAATTTTTCAGACCTCCATTATTTAACTTACCAAGTTGTCTTGCTCTTCTGATATACCTTTATTCTCTCCATAAACCAAAAAATAGTGATTTTTTGACAGTAAATACTTGATGAGGAAGATGAAAAATTGGTTGAACTCAAGATAGAGCTCGGCAACAAAGCATACGGTGTTGTGACAATAGCTTTGAAGGAGATAAATGATTGCAATCTAAGCAGCAGATAGATAGTATCAAAACTTTGGAATTTCAATGAAGGAAGGAAGCCACAGTAGCTAAGGGTATGCAACATTTACTGGAAGTGCATAAGCGTGGAGACACTAAAATATACTCATACTACACATCTTTCACTTTTGAGTATTGTAGAATATGTTTTGCGTCACAAATTGAAACTTGGTATGGTAGAATATTATTTATACTTTTAAGAAATCAATTAAAATGTTTGAATTTTAGTGACCAATTAGAGTTTAGTTCATAGTTTGGTGATGGTTGGTACCACCATTTCTTATAAAAATTATAAAGTTATATTAATTATTCTTTATAATATTAAAGGAATTTTTACATTCTATAAGCAATGTTTAAAAGGATATCATGTATCTAATTTATATATTTTAATAAAAATATGTGAATTTATAAATTCATTTAATAAAATATTTAAATGTATGTTCTGATAATTTTCTCACTCTCGATATACTATTTCAAATGCAATGGATGCTTTGCATGCTTTGGGAGATGAAATTCCAAAAAAAGATGAATTGTACTTTTTTGCCATCAAAATGTTCCATATGCCAGTGAAATGAGAGGTGTTTTTGAACTTAGATCTAGATGTTAGGGTTTGGTGGCTCTGACGTGAATATGTTGAACAAAATCCAATTGCATCTTTTCATCCTTGGTAGCAATATCTCATTTCCCTTCCAACCATTCCATCAACCACCTGCACCATAAGATATGACTGTGCTACTTTTCTATGTGTAAAACTAATGTATGATACTTTTTTTTATGTTATGATTTTATTCAAGTTTCTTTGTGTTGTATAGAATGCCACAATATATTAATTTATTTTCATTTGATACTTTTTTAGGTTATGGATGAATTTAACAATAGATAGAAGAGTTTTGATATGAATTATGATACAGAACAATTTCAACGATCCGGGAAAACTATTGTTCGAATTTTTACTGATATATTGCATATATTTGCTCGAATAGGAATAAACATGATTAAACCCACTAAAGGTCAATACAAGGAAGTATCAAATCATATTCGACATGAGATAAGATGTTGGCCTCACTTTAAATCGAGTTAAAATCAACAAGAAAGATAGTCAGAGATCCCGAAAAGTTTAATTCGATTTAAAAAACTTAAATCACATTAAAATGAGCAAATTCAATTTTAACTTGATTCTAAAATATTTTAAAGGCTATTTAAATTTTATTTCAAAAAGAGACTGACCTAACATGCAAATAGACCCAAAGTTTAAATTTGTTGTCACTAGCAATCACATCCTAATAGACCAAAAGTATAAATTTGTTGTCACTAGTAGTTGTCACCTCTTGTTTTCATCCAATCTAAAAAGGGTAATTGGTTCTTCAAGTCTCTGAACGTTTTATATATTTGAAAAGTGTAATTAAAAGTAGTTTTGGTTCCCTAAGAGATGAGAAGCCAATTAATTTGAAGTTGTCCTGGGAACAAACAGGAAAAAAAAAGTTGAAAAGGAAAAAAAAAAAAGAATGAGGGCAGGCCGATCTTTTTGTTTTTCATTTTCAGCATTTTTTTCCTATTTATTTCCAAGGCAACTTCAAATTAATTGGCTCCTTATTTCTTAGGGAACTAAAACTACTTTTAATTTTTTGATCAAAGAACATAATTACACCAGTGAAAATAAGTATTGATAACTTGTTAAGACCAAATGTTGTGCAAGCATGGTTGTAATGATAACTCGTTCCTTCATGTTGATCAGCATCTTGAATTGCTAGGCTTCAGTCACTGTCTAAGATCACAATTGTCACACTTTTTAGTGCATAAAATTGTCATTGTCTTACTTGTCACTCTCATAATGGAGGCATAAGGGTGCTTTCCTCGGGCATGATGGCATTCATCAATTATCAAAACATTTATCATGTTTATCTTGAAGAAGTTATGCCTTAATCCATCAAGTAAAATTTGAGGTGTCATCACAATCACCTATCAATAAGAAACACATGGTGTAAATCAAATTAAAGAAAATGTCAGTGAAGTAGCCAGTACATCACACATCACATACGACATACATAATTAGCATGATGAAGAAAAGAAATTATTTGCTTTGAATCACCACCATATCAACTAAATGATATGCACAGAAAACCCCACCTCATATTTATCTATTTCTTGTTTCCATTTCGCCCCTATCCCAAAAGTCGACCTGAATATCTCCCCAATACTTTCCAACATTCAAGTTTGTATGCATTTCCAAATAAAAATCCAATTAGTGATTCCAAAATCATCATGAGGGCTTTCTTTGATTCCAAATGAAAGTTTTCTTGACACTTTTTGGTAGCAATTACCTCAAAAACCTACCAAGCATAGTTGAGCTTTTCTTCAAATTTTTCATAGATTTTGAATCTTACAAACTTGTTTTACATATATGTACTAATTGTTTTTTTTTATCAAGTATATTGAAAGTTGTCATTATAGGACATTGATGGAAGCTTAAAAAACTTAAGTGAAATAAGTATATTTTTTAGTTAGAAATTATTAGAAGATAAATTTTAGCTTGTTGGAAGTATGAAAATGAAAAAAAAAAAAAAAAAGATAGAAAGCCACTGATGGCGGAGTCTAGTAAAGGGCTAGGGGGCCCAAAGTTTAAAATTTTTGCAATTTAGCCATTTGTAGATATACTATGATCCTCCCAAAAATATAAGTAGCCTCCCCTAAAGTTTAAGATTGTTCCAATTTCCCCTTTGTATATACATTATAGCCCTCCCAAAAATACAAGTAGGCCTCTCCACTATTTTTATAGTATTAAAGAAAAAATCTTCTTGAAGAAGCTAAATTATTCTACGATAACTTTTAAGTTTTCAATGATAATTTTGTTAAATAATAATAATTTAATATTTTACTTAAAATAATATATATATATATATATATATATATATATATATAAAGAAGAAAAAAAACATCAACATATTTTTATCATCTTTCTCCTTCATATTGACTAGCAAGAAAAGAATAAGAAAAACTTTCTTCATAATTTTTCCTCCAAATTCTAAGTATAGAGTATGTTTTTTTTTTCAAATTTTTTTAATAGGTTCTTGAGTCTTTCAAGCTTATTATATATATATATATATATAAATAGTTTTTTATTTTATCAAGTTTATAGATTGTTTGACACTTCATCCATTATAATATAGATTTATAAAATTCTATTTTACTTTATGAACCTTGAATGTTTTCCATTCTTTTCCTTAATTTTTTTAAAATTTTATGTTTGAAATGCATTATCATAATTTTTGAATTTTTTAAATAGTTTTAGTCTCAATGGATTATAAGAGTTTTTTTAATTTAGCAATACGTCATGTTTGATGTACTTTAAGAATATTTTAAATTTATGGATTTTTTTCCATTTTTTAAAATTTCATTCGTTTTTTTATTTCTATGTAATTTTTAAAAAGAAAAGTATATTTTTATAGTTTTTGAATTTTTTTAATTTTTAAAAAAATATATTTTTTAAATTTTTACAATTTAAAAAAAAAATTCCCATTTTCCCATTTTTTGAATTTATTTCACAATAAATAAGATAAAATTGGTGCGACGCGAGACATCAGCTTTTTTAATGGAACTGGGACTTGAAATGTAACATTTTGAAACTTTAAGTACTAAATCAATAAAAAAAATTAAATATCAAAGTAATAATTGAGTACAATACTAAATTAAGCTTTAATTCTAATTTTTAAATATATTATTTTCAATTATTATTTTAAACTAGTGTACGTTGCCCTGCTTCGCGTGGGTCTCTACTTACTGCTTTATTGTCTCCTTCATTTAATAACAAAATTAATTAATTAATGACATGGACCTAATTGAACACACTAAGAACTGTGGGAAGGAACTTAATCCCAAAAACATCAAACCATGAGGGACCAAACAGAAATTAACCCATTATCTATTTTACCCATATCATGTAAATTATTTTTTTAAGGTTTTTCTCATCCTCATTTTCCCTTACAAGCAGCTCACTCTCCCTCTACTCCATTTTCTCTTCACTATTTTCTGTCAACCTCTCCCCCCTCTTTTCCTCCAAAACTATCACCTTTCCTGTAGTTCCAGCATAACCACCATGCAAACTAATTTTTTTTCACCCTCACACTCCCACATTGAAGCCCTAAAGACTTTTTTTTTTTTTTTTTTTTTAAAAGCAAACCTTCTCCTAATTTCTACCCAACCCATGACTAAAATCAATGCCTCCCTTGAGTGTGTATTTTTAAATTTTCAGTTTGTTCTTCTTTGGGATTCATTGCTTCTTTTTTTTTCCTTACGCTGAGGGTATTACCTGATGATGTTGTCCAATCATCGGAAGCCCTCCATCTCTTTTTTCTAGTTTATGCCATTCTAACACACATGCCCTCAAAAATTTCATGAAAGAATGATACCTCGCAAAAATTTGAGTTTTTGAGTCCTTTTGCTTGCATTTTTGACTTGCTATGGGTTGTTTCTCTCCTTTTTTTATTTTATTCTTTGTAAGATCAGATTCAGTTCTTAATTTTTACGATTTCAAAATCGTGTCCTTTTCTTTTTTCTTTGCATGCATTTTGCTTTTTTTCATAGATCCTTTAAAAAAATCCAAATCTAGTAAGATTTAGATTTCTTTTTACTAAAGTTCAAGTTTTTCTTTATATTTTCTGATTTCATTCTAACTTTTCTTCCAAATATAGGTTTCGCTACATTTTTGTTCATCTATACGTAGATAAAACAAAATTTACTTATTGCTTATAATATTTACTTTTAGCTTAATGAATCTGGGCTTCCAACAAGAATCGGTCTTGTCGAAACCTCCTTTTTAAAAGCGAGATTTTTGAAAAACGGGAGTCGCCACCAACCTTTTTAGGTGTGATTGGATCACCTTATAAAATATTTTGGTCTATGAAAACATGAGAAGATAGGTTCGGAAGTCGATTACGTGCGAGGAAGGATTAGCACCCTCGCAACGCCTAAAATTGGTACCAAGTTTAATAGTTTTCTGTCTTGAAGCCAAAAGTTTGAAGAAATTTGGACATAAGATTCCGTTTTAAAACTATAATAATTTGCTAAAAATATCGAGGTTTTTTTTTCGTTCCAAAAGAGTACAAACATCACATCCAATAGGATTGGACACAATATTCTTAAACTTTTGTAACTGAAATCATCTCGTGATTTACAAAACTTATTTAGAAGGATACTTTTAGACGTTTAGACAAACGGGAAATCGCAACCCAGCGTGTTAGGACACTACTTCCCGAATTCCTAAATACCAAAAACATTGTCTTTTTTTTCAAAAAAATTCCTTTGGATTGAATGAGATATAATTTTTTTTAAAAGCAATGATATATCTAACATATTATAAAAGATCAATATTAAATAAACTAAGCTATATGATACATACTTTAACATTTCATGCAAATGTAGTATAGAGAAAAAAATGATAAGTAATGATATAAATTACACAATATACATTAATATTTTATGCAGATAATATCATAAATAACATACATTATCATTTCATGCAAAATACAATATAATGAATAATGAATATAACATAATATATAATAATATTTCATGCAAATATATAAAACAACAAATAATTCATAAGATCTAAAATAATGCAAAATGATACAAAAATAGATAAACGAATTACGAACACGTATAAAAAATAAAACTAAAAAATAAGAATCTAAATACAATTTAAAAATAAATGAGGTGTATATAAAAAGATATTTAAAACATTATATAAATGATAAAGGAGATTTTTTAGAAACGGTTAATATATATACTATATCATAACTTAATATATATTTATAAAAATAATAATGTGTTTAAATAGGAGTAAAATTTACAATAATTTTAAGAATATTACACGCTAAATACTAAATATTGATATATAATTTATGATAAAATAAAAATAATGTAAGGAATAATATATATAGTAAAATGTATAACATATAATAAAATTTATAAAAAATATATATATAAATAATGTATAAATAAAAATAATATATACTATTTTTACATATAACTAATGTTTATAAAAATAAATAATACATATAGTATTTAAAATAAATTAAATATATATAAAAAAGATTAAAGTTGAATTTGATTAAAAAATCTAGGGTTAATTACAAATAAATGAACATTTTGGGCCTAATTGAAATGCATATTAAAATCTAAGGGACTCACTGGGCAATTAGCCCTAATTCCAAGAGCGACGTCGCTCTTCAGAATAGGTTTTAATGGCCATTGGGACTAAATTGAAACAAATATAAAAGTTAGGGCCAATTTATAATAAAAATAAAATGAAATTATAAATTTTAAAAATGCGGAAGGATCGATTGGGCAATTTTCCCTTTAAACGAAAACACGCGGATCCTATCCGGGTCGCGGGTCAACACGCGGATCCTGGGCTTTAAAACGACGCCGTTTTGAAGCTTATTGTTTTAAGCAAAACGACGCCGTTTCTATAAGGCTATAAAAGCCAAATACCAACCCTAAAAATCATTTTAAACCCAATTTTTTTAAAAAAAACAAAAAAATCCTCTGAAAGAGGGTTGAGAACCGGCCCTCGGAGCTCTGTCGAGCCTCCGTCCTGGGGCTTACAGGCGCCTACGCGCCACCGTCAACACCGCCTCTTACGGCGACCGGAAGCTGGAAAGCTTCGTTTTTTCACAAAGGTAGGTTCTTTCCCTTTTATTTTTCAATATTTGTATATATTTATAGAGAAGAAATGAAAAAGAAAGTAGAATAATCACCTCTGTTCAGTCAACTATTTGGTCCTTTTTTTTTGTATATGTGTATATATCCAAAAAGCGTAGTCTTACATCGTTCTTGATTCGGGATTTTATAGCCACTGAAAATAAAATCATATTTACAATATTTATTTCTTGCCATATTTGTATTGCCTCTGTTGTTCTTCTTTCTCTTTTTGCAGGTGACGACGAGGAGACTAGCGATGATCGAGCGCTGATGATGGTGTACTAGCGTTGATTCGTGCGCTGACACGCATGCAGCATGCGGAGCTCGGAATCACGCAGACCGATGGAGGCATCGATGGAGGGTCTCTGGAACAGTGCGAGATGAAAGGGCATGACGGTTGGAGTGCTTGCGGCGCCTAGGGTTTCTGAAACCCTAGGTCTTCTGTCCTTAGTTTACAGTTTGGGCCTCTTGGGCCCCGTATATTTTTTGGACTGAGGGTGTAATGGGCTAGTGGGTAGTTTAGGTATTTGGGCTACGGTATAGGCTTGGGTGTAATCGGGTTTGAATGTTTTTGGGCCTTGTAATAATGGACTTGTTTAAAAACTTTATTTTTCCTTTGGTTTATTTTGTTTCTAAACTTTTAATAGCCCGGGCAAATTGGGCCTATTACAGCTGCCCCTCTTTGCTCATTACTGTCTAACAGGAATAGAGCAAAGATTATAAAAGGGCCAAATTTGCCCCGGTCTTATCGGATCCTGACCTCATGGTCCTCAATCTGCTTTCCACAAACTCAGAGATGCCATGCTGATATCTTTGTTTTACACCCTGCCTAATACAGAGATGCCAAATCAGCTATCTTCGATCTGCTTTCTGTCAATACAGAAATGCTAGATGTGCTTTCTTCGATCTGCTCTCTATCAATACAGAGACGCCAAATCAGCTATCTTCGATTTGCTCTCTGTCAATACAGAGATGTCGGATATGCCTTCTTCGATTTTCTCTCCATCAATACAGAGATGCCATATGTGCTTTCTTCGATCTACTCTCCATCAATACAGAGACGCCAAATCTGTTTCTTCGATCTGCCCCCCGTCTAATACAGAGATGCCAGATGTGCTTTCTTCGATCTACTCTCCGCCAATACAGAGACGCCAAATCTGCTTCTTTGATTTGCTTCCCGTTAATACAGAGACGCCAAATCTATCATCTTTGATCTGCTTCTCGTCTAATACAGAGATGCGAGATGTGCTTTCTTCGATCTACTCTCCGCGAATCAGAGATGACAAATCTGCTTATTCGATCTGCTCCCCGTCTAATACAGAGACGCCAATTCTATCATCTTTGATCTGCTTCGATGTAAATACATGAATGTCAGATCTGCTATCTTCGATCTGCTCCCCGTCTAATACGGAGACGCCAAACCTATCATCTTTGATCTGCTTCGATGTAAGTACATGAAATGTCAGATCTGTTATCTTCGATCTGCTCCCCGTCTTAATACAGAGACGCCAAATCTATCATCTTTGATTTACATTGTCCCTTAAGGGACATAACCTGTAGTGTGCGTATATGCTTATGCCTAATGATTAGGATGTCAAGATCAAAATGAATCAAAAACTCCTAGTTAGACATGTTATGATGCAATATGTTATGAAAATGGCTCCTATTTTGGACGTCTTTACTTGTTCATCAATCAAAGTCTCATCTTTATTTCACTCGAAATATCCCTCATACTCTGTGCGTATGCTTTGCATCAAGTTGGTCCTATTGTGCCACTCTTTGAATATTACTACCTGCTGGAGATGATCCTTTCCTAAAATTGGATCGTTTGAATTGTCCAATTATTCTTTGAACTGAAGAAAAAAATTTCTCGAGTACTTCCAATCCTTACTCATGGGAATTCTTCAAACAATTATTCTATTTTAGTTTCTCGTATTCTCTAGAGATTTCCAGAGTAATAAGCAAAAATTCGTTTATAAAAATATTTAGTTCATCAATCATTATTTCAATGCAACACACTTTGGAAGACAAATAATTTAATCTTGAGAATAATTAGATAAATCATCAGAATACAGCAGGAAATTAATTTGAGAACGTATCTTTGAGAAGAAAAAGAATCCAAAGATAATAAACAGAACAAAAATTCGATGTCCAACATATCGCAACTTGGGCTTCTGTATACAAATTCCATGAAGACTGTTTTGAGTTTATCATATGTTTAGAAGATCCGAAGTACTTTGTTGATGCCCCAGTATGTAACACTCCGCTTCTTGTTGAATCCAGCATAGCTAAGTCACTGCATGCTTTTCAAATTTTGAGCAGCCCTTTCGGGTTTTCAACTCAAACCCCTTTGGTCTCAAGGTGCCCTTTGCGGGTTTTTACCCTAGCCTTTCCACTTTTTTTTTTAGAAGTCTCAAAGCGCCCTTTGCGGGTTTTCACCTTGGCTTCCCTTCTCTTTAGACAAAGTACTTTTTGACTGAGTCTGAATTCACTGGATTGGGTAAACTCTTCCCATCCATCTCTGTCAAAATCAGTGCACCACCAGAGAAAGCCTTCTTCACAACATACGGCCCTTCCCAATTCGGCATCCATTTTCCTCTAAAGTCTTTCTGTATGGGAAGAATATTTTTCAGTACAAGATCCCCTTCGTGAAATTCTCTTGGACGAACTTTCCTGTCATAAGCTCGTATCATTCGTTTCTGATACATCTGGCCATGACGAATAGCCCTTAGCCTCTTTTCTTCAATCAAATTCAATTGATCATACCGCGATTGAATCCATTCTGCCTCATCCAGCTTTATCTCTGACAATATTCGAAGGGAAGGTATTTCCACTTCAATGGGTAACACTGCCTCCATCCCATAAACCAACGAGAAAGGAGTTGGCCCAGTAGAGGTCCTGACAGACGTTCGATAAGCTAGGAGTGCAAATGGTAATTTCTCATGCCAATCTTTATAGGTTTCAGTCATTTTCCCCACTATCTTCTTGATGTTTTTGTTGGCAGCTTCCACTGCCCCATTCATTTTTTGGCGATATGGAGATGAATTATGATGTTTGATCTTGAATTGGCTGCAAACTTCCGCAATCGTGCTGTTGTTCAAGTTTAACGCATTGTCTGATATGATCCTCTCAGGCATTCCATATCGACAAATGATCTCTTTTTTCAAGAATCGACTTACTGCCAACTTGGTAACACTAGCATATGAAGCTGCTTCTACCCATTTTGTGGAGTAGTCAATGACCACGAAAATGAAACGATGCCCATTCGAAGCTTTTGGTGATATTGGCCCAATGATATCCATGCCCCACATGGAAAAGGGCCATGGAGAAGTCATAACATGTAAGGGTGAAGGTGGTACATGAATCATGTCCCCATGTATCTGGCATTTATGACATTTCTTAGCATAGCTGATATAATCTCCTTCCATAGTAGACCAATAGTATCCAAACCTCATGATTTGTCTTGCCATCGTAAAGCCATTAGCATGTGTCTCACAAACACCTTCATGTACCTCTTCCAGGATTTGTCTAGCTTCCACAGCATCGACGCATCTCAAAAGTACCTGATCTTTCCTTCTTTTATAAAGGATATCCCCATCTAGTACATATTCGCAGGCTAACCTCCTCAAAGTTCTTTTGTCATTCTCAGTTACCTACTCAGGATATTCACGATTTCTCACATACCGTAATATATCTTGATACCAAGGATGGTCATCCTTTTCCTCTTCTTCGATGTTACAGCAGTGAGCTGGAACCTCAAAAATACTCATCTGAATTGGTCTCACATCCTCTTTTTTATTTGCTTTAATCATGGAAGCCAATGTTACCAAAGCATTCGCCATCTGATTTTCGTCTCGTGGGAGATAACTGAAAGTGACGTTATCAAACTCTTCAAATAACTCCAAAACTACCCTTCAATAATTAATCAATTTGGGGTCCCTTGTCTCTAATTTACCCCTAAGCTGGTAAATTACCAATACAGAGTCTCCATATACTTCCAGGGGTCTAATTTTTCGCTCTTTGGTCACTCGAATCCCCATGATGCATGCTTCATACTTGGCCATATTGTTCGTACAATCAAAATCCAATTTACATGTAAATGGATAATGATCACCATTTGGGGATACTAAGACTGCCCCAATTCCATTTCCTACCGCGTTGGATATGCTGTCAATGTTCAGCTTCCATGGATATTCTTCAATAGCTGCCACATACATCAACTCCTCATTATGGAAATCAAAGCTTAATGGCTCATAATCTTCTAGAGCTCGGCTAGCCAGAAATTCTGCTATCGCGCTTCCTTTTATAGCCTTTTGACTCACATAGACTATATCAAACTCTGAAAGCAATACTTGCCACCTTGCCATTCTTCCATTTAGGGCTGTTGACTCCATCATGTATTTTAATGGATCAAGTTTTGAAATTAGCCAAGTCGTATGATATAGCATATATTGCCTCAACCTTTGAGTTGTCCAAATCAAAGCATAACACAACTTTTCAATTGGTGAATATCTCATTTCACACTCAGTGAATTTCTTACTGAGGTAATATATCGCTTTCTCTTTTCTTCCTGACTCGTCATGTTGACCAAGCACACATCCCATAGAGTTACTAAACACCGATAAATACAGAATTAATGGTCTATCTGGACTGGGTGGAGATAGTATTGGAGCGTTTAACAAGTATTGCTTGACTTTATCAAAGGCATTCTGGCATTCCTCATCCCAAGTACCTTGGTTGTGTTTTCTAAGGAGGCGAAATATAAGATCACATTTCTCGGTTAATTATGAAATAAACCGAGCAATATAATTCAACCTTCCAAGAAAACCCCAAACTTCCTTCTGAGTACGTGGTGGAGGCAATTCTCGTATGGCTCTAACTTTGTCTGAGTCAACTTCTATTCCCTTTTCGCTGACCACAAAGCCCAATAATTTCCCCGACCTAGCTCCGAAGGTGCACTTTCCCAGATTAAACTTCAACTGAAACTTTCTCAATCTCAGGAACAACTTCCTCAAGACTTCAATATGCTCTTTCTCTGTTCGAGATTTGGCAATCATATCATCAACATACACCTCAATCTCTTTCTGTATCATATCGTGGAACAAGTTCACCATGGCCCTTTGGTATGTTGCTCCTGCATTCTTCAGCCCAAAGGGCATTACCTTGTAACAAAATGTGCCCCACAATGTTATGAAGGTGGTTTTATCCATGTCTTCAGGATGCATCTTTATCTGATTGTACCCTGAGAAACCATCCATAAAGGAGAACAACGAATATCCCGCTGTATTGTCTACCAAAGTGTCGATGTGCGGTAAAGGAAAATTGTCCTTTGGGCTAGCTTTGTTTAAATCTCTGTAATCAACACACATTCGTACCTTCCCATCCTTCTTAGGGACAAGCACAATATTAGCCACCCATTCTAAGTATTTAACTTCTTGTAGAAATCCAGCATCAAACTGTTTCTTGACTTCCTCTTTTATTTTTAGCAGAATATCAGGCCTCATCCTTCGCAATTTTTGTTGAACTGGCTTGCAATCTTGCCTTATGGGAAGACGATGTACCATGATATCAGTATTCAATCCCGGCATATCCTGATATGACCATGCAAATATATCTTTGAATTCACGTAGCAGCTCAACAAGACGTTGTCTCATTTCCTTAGCAATATGTGTGTCAATTTCACCTCCTTCCCTTCCTCCAAGTCTAAATTCTCTATTGCCTCTTTCTCACGGGGTAGGATTTGTTTCTCCTCTTGTCTCACCATTCTCAACAGATCTGAAGACATATCACAATCCCTGTCATCTTCAAAATCCTGAAGTTCTTCTAAACACATGTCTTGCTCAAAAGAGAATCTAGGATTTGTAGTATCAGTACTCATGTCATTGATATCTAAGGACCAGCGGGGTACGAAAGAATGTACAAAGAATGAATGAATTTTTGGAACGTTTATTTATATGTTATGAATGAAATGGAAAAAATTTGAAAGAATGTAAAGATCAAAAGAATATTGAACGGTATAAAAGAATATTCATTTAAATTGATAACAAAAGTTGCGTTTTATTGAAATACAAATATCCGAACATGAGCCTATTTTACAAATAAAATCTTACTACTCCTAAGCTTTAGAGCAACAAGAGTGTTCTGAAAATTACTCTGAAAAATCTTTAAAAACTACAGGAAGTTCCTCTGCAAACCAATTGTTTAAAGAGCTTCCCGGTTCGTAAGGGCGAATGCCCTTAGGGTTTTCTCGTTCCGACTCTTCATTATGCATAGCATTGATGTGATAACTTCCTTTTTCAAGCAACCCTCTCTCAGGGTGAATTATCCCTCCTGATATAAAGGTTTGGGATATATGAGGGAACGTCATCAATTCCCATTCTACTTTCCTTCCACTTAAACGCGCCCTTCTTCTTTCTTGACGCTTCTCTATTTCCTTCCTCCTCTGCTTGTGATCTGGCCTGAAACCCAAGCCAAAACGGTCTCTCTTCTCCTTTAGTTCTGGAACTTGAATCCTTCCTTGAAGATATTTTCCCAATCCTTTTCCTGGTAAGGCCTCTTCCCCCATTGTCATCTGCAAACCCATTCTGGTGGTTTTGGATATCCTGGGTACCGGCACCTTATTCCCCTCTAAAATGAATGTTGCATTAACGAATTCTAAGGAACGAAAAGATCACTCAATGGCCTCCTCGTTTGCTTCTACATAGGGTGCGTCACTGGTAACTGTTGCTATGATGTCTTCCTCTGCATTTATGGTGACCAGCCGTCCATCCGCTACTAACTTCAATTTCTGGTGCAAAGATGAGGGCACCGCTCCTGCGGAATGTATCCAAGGCCTCCCCAACAAGAAATTATAAGAGGGCTTGATGTCCATCACTAAAAATTCTACCTCATATGTATTTGGCCCAATCATCAAAGGGATATCAATTCTTCCCATGACCTTTCTTTCCGTACCATCAAATGCTCTTACCATATTATGACATGTTTTCATGTGAGAACTGTCTATGGGTAATCTGTTCAATGTGGATAATGGCAAGACATTTAAGGCTGATCCATTATCAATAAGCACACTCGGCAATGTATACCCCTTACAGCGAGTGGTGATGTGTAAAGCTTTAGCTGATCCCATGCCACCAGGTGGGATTTAATCATCATTGAAATAGATGAAATTATCAGCACTTATGTTACTAACCAATCGATCCAACTTATTGACGGATATATCATTAGTAATGTAAGTCTCATTGAGCACCTTCATTAATGTTTCCCTATGTACCTCTAAACTCAGAAGCAAAACCAACACTGATATGCGGGCTAGTTGTTTACGCAATTGTTTAACCACGCTGTACTAACTGTGTTTTAAGAATTTTAGAAACTCTCTGGCTTCTTCTTCCTTCACTGGCTCATTAACCAGTATTTCAGTCCCCTTTCCTTTGCCAAAGGCTATTACTTTCGCGGGCTCAACTCTGACGCCTTGAACCTCCTTAGAAGCACTAGCTATATCCTCCTTCTCCGGCATTGTCACATTGCAGTCATAATTCCAGGGTACCCTCTTGTTATCCTTATAAGGAAAGGAAACAGGTTTGTGAATAATGACTTTCAGTGCCGTTTGTGTTTCAACTTCATTATTTATTGGTAGAGAAATAATAATCATTGGCCGGTTGATTCTTTGATTCTTTGATCCACCCTCTAATGTGCATACATGTCCCTCATCTGAACCAGCTACATAGAATTCCAGCTCCTTATTATCCATAAGGCTTTGTATCAAAGCCTTAAACTCCTTACATTCCTGGATCTCATGTCCTTTTTCTGCATGGAACTCACATAGTCTCTAGCTCCTTTATTTCCCTCTTCAAAGATTATCATTTCTCTTTTCACCATTTCTTCCCAAATTACTTTCATTGGCATTCTTACCTCAGCTACGTCCTCTTTAATCCTTCTCATACCAGTATCCCTAATTGCGTTTACCTCTTGATCACCATGATTTGGCAATGGGTTCTCATTACTAGGGGTGTCGTCAAATTTTACAACCCCCATCTTGATAAGTCTTTTCATTGCTTTTTTAAAGCCAGTGCAATTTTCGATCGAATGCCCCGATATTCCTGCATGGTATTCACATTTGGCGTTTGCATCGTACCATTTAGGATATGGGGGTTGCAGTGGTTTTAAATGAAAAGGAGCTATTGCATGCGCATTAAATAAACTCTGGTAAAGTTCTCGGTATGTCACTAGTATAGGTGTAAATGAGACCTTTTCAGAATTTTGTCTCGTGCCAGGTCCTTGCTTTTGGGAATCCTATTGCCCAACTGTAGTTGTTCTGGGCTGACTAACCATAATCGCTTTTGAGTTATAACTACTCGTGTTATTCACCTCACTATCTTTCCTTCTTAGGGCCGATCTTTTAGTAGTTTTCCCTTCTATCTTGCCACCCCTTATGGCGTTCTCAATCATTTCTCCTGCCATAATTATATCAGCAAAGCTCTTGGTGGTACTTCCAATCATGTGAGTGATGAATGGGTCTTTTAAGGTGTTAATGACCAGCATGGTAGTTTCTTTCTCTAAGAGCAGTGGTTGAACTTGCATGGCAATCTCCCTCCACCTCTGTACATATTGCCTAAAGCTCTCATTAGGCTTCTTTTCCATGTTCTGCAACGTGATTCTATCAGGAGTCATGTCAGTCACATGATTATATTACTGCATAAAGGCTTGCGCTAAGTCTCTCCAAGAACCAATCCTTGCACGACTCAATTGATTATACCACCTAGCCACTGCCCTAACCAAACTACCCTGAAAATAATGGATCAACAATTGATCATTGTTTACATAGCCAGTCATCTGTCTATAGAACATGGTGATATAGGTCTCAGGGCAATTAGTCCCATTGTATTTCTCGAATTTTGGCATCTTGAACTTATGAGGAAGCACTAAATTCGGGACCAAACTCGGGACCAAACTCAAGTCCTTGACATTAATTCCCTGACGATTATTAGCATTTTCTAATGCCTTAAATTTCTCCTCTAACCATCTGCAACGTTCCTCTAATTGCTTTGATGATTCGAGTCTCATCTCCTCCCTCTCATCTACATCTAAATTAGGGATGACTGGATTGGTAGGGTTATTTCCCGGGTTGGATCCTGAGCCAGTTTGGAAGTTCATGGGTATTCCAGCATTGACTTGCCCATGTTGAGGCCTTATTGTGATGGACGGCCTTCGGGGATATGCTTCAGGTTGAGTTTGTACGTGGGGTGGAGTAAAACCCAGAGGATGATCCTCATTATCTTCTTTAGTGATGGTCATACAGGCCTTTCCCTTATCCGTCGCCCCCTTTAGCAGTTGAGCCATCTCAGCTATCATATTCCTTTGAGCCTCCAACAATTGATCATTCATTTCTTGTTAGATTTTTTCCAATTGTTCCTGCAATTGCTCTTGCATTTCTTTCTGAATCTGCTCAAGTCTTTGATCTATATTCTTTGTCTTAGCGCGTGTACCGTAAGGATGTGTTGCTTCCAGATTTTTCTTTTGCTCACTCTCTCTTTCTCCCTAATAATTTTAACTAATTAGGGTCTTTCTATAAATTTAAATGCATATGACGCGATGAGATGCAAATGCATGAATGTAAAAAGATATCGATTCTGATTCAATTTCTTTTAAAAAACGTTATTTAAGAAACAAAAATCTTCACACAAAACAAATTACAAATATGCCTTCGCCCTCAAGCCTAGAGTTTTAACCCTATCCAATAACAAAGCTAACTCTAGACCTCTATCTGACACTAACTCATACTTTGTACTTAATACGTTAGCTTGTGCTGCCAGGTCTTGTAAATGACCAGCAACTTCTCGAATCTGGACTATGGCTTCTCCCATGAGATAATCCCTATTCTGACTTGTTCTTGAAAATGGTGAAGCTCTCCCTTCCAATGTCCTTCTCTTGCCTCGAGTTGCTCAATCCGTAGTTCACAGTTCTGTAGTACTGCTTCCAACCTTCCAATATTGTGCTTCATTTCCTCAATCTTGTTCAGACTTACCTTTAACTCTACCGCAGAATTATGACTTCAGTGATGATGAAGAGATCGTCCAAGCTTAGTCACCTTAGCTTTTAACCCTAGATTCTCCCTTTCTAAAGACTGATTCTGCACCTGCATCTCTTGGAACTTCTTCTCCCAATACTCGACTTTGGATCTTTCTTCTTGAATCTCTTGTTGCCACTACTCTGAAGACTTCCCTAATCTAGCTCTCTTTATTGATAGCTGTGTCTTCTTATATTGCGTCTTCAAGTCATCTCGGTCTTCCTCAATCTTCCTCTTTTCTTTTCTCACTTTTTCAACCTTAATTTTCTGAACATCAGCGTCTAAGCTTAGGTACATCTTTTCCTCCTCAAGCCTCTCTATCTTTCTCCCGAACTCCAAATTCTTCCTTTCGAACTCTTTTTTTATGACCTCTAACGCTGATGGAATCACTCGTAAATTCTCCTCCATCAATCGAGCAGCCCCCAAACTCGGTCTAGGGATATTATCATTGACCCTCTTACTAAACTGCCCTTTGTATTCAAGAGTTGTCATCGAACCTTTAGTCAAAATCTTCACACAGCAAATCTTCTTCCAAGCCTAAAAAATTTCTCGCATCTTCTTCTTATAATGATCCCCCTTATATGAGAAATCACTCTGAGCTAGCCCTTGTGTTGCTGGTATAAATTGCTCCGCCTTGTATTGCCTTAGGACGAGTAATGGTGCATAACCAATAACTCCCCAAATTTCAGGAAGAGGTACCCGATCAAAGCTTCTGCAATGATAAAGGATTTCGGTAGGAGTCATCCAAGGGGCTTTCCACATAAAATCTTTTTCTCGGAGATTCTGAAGTATTTCCATCCACCTTTCCTCTGTAATGTCATCCCTCCTTGGTGTAGCTGCTGCTTCCTTTAAGGGAGAATAATCTTTAAAGAACACTCGGTAAGAAACCTTATCAACCTTCCAAAAGTGACTGTGGAACGAAACTAACAACAACTGTGCGCATCCAATGAACCTTCCCTCTCCAACTCTCCGACATGCATTCAAAGATCTAAATGTCTCAGCTAGGATTGCAGGTACAGGTGTATTCTGCTTACCTAGTCGATCGAATAAATCCGCGACTGCCTCATCTATGTGCCCCATAGCTTTTGGGAAAATCACCAAACCATAAATACTTATGGCCAGGACATCAACCCTTCTCTTCATATATGGGTATGCCAATATCAAATCCCTCAAACTTGCCCACGGAATGTATTTACTATCACCCTTTTGTTGGATTCGAGTTGTAGCCCACTGTTCACTTACCCCTGTAATCATCATTAATTTCTTCACGAAAGTTGGGAGATTAATAGCCCTAACATAAGCTTTGTTACCTTGAATTTTTGGACAGCGAAGCAAGGTCGTATATTCCTCTAAGGTAGGTACTAAGTCTACCTCTCCAAATGTAAAACAACTATAAGCAGGGTTCTAAAACTGTACCATAGCTCGAAATAGATGCTTATCCATCTTGATGTCTAGCAAATAGGGAAGATCTTTATAATTATGGTAGAACAGCTACTTAGTCTCGTCATTCCATTGGGCCCAAATGTCTCTCAACTCCTGAAACTCATTCTGCATCGAATTAATGCGAGTGAAGTCCCATAACTCTGACGTATACCCCTTGGTGATGCTATCTCCTTTCTCTAACTAGGTTTTCGCTGACCAAGTACAGACAGAGGCATTGTCCTCCACTTTATCAAGATATTCGTTCCTCATTACAAAACTTTCTAATCTAGAAATCGAACTGTGAATTGACACCCTTAAATGTTGAATGACATGAAATGATAGCAAAATAAAATAAGTTAGTATCATATATAAAAGTATAATAAACAAGTACTTACAAGGGTAGTTTACTAAAGGCTATCACTATACTCCTTAGGGTAAGCACTTAAAGTTCACTATATGCATTTCAGTTCTAAAGCGAGGGTACCTGAACTAGCAGATTCCTCGGTCCTCACCCATTATAGGCTTATCTGGACCAAGTTCGATTCAGGGGGACACATTTCCCTATGGCTATACAGAGATGAAAATCTCACGAAGACATAGGTACAATATCCCGGAAGCAATCCACTAGCTAATACGAAGGTGAAAACCTCACGAAAGCGTAGCTTCTTACTCCCACTTAAGGGTGCGACCACAATGGTCATGCAAATGCTATGTACAACAATAAGATAACAAACATATGCAGCAAACACATGTAAAAAGGATCAAATTTTGAATTTTCCAAACTTTCGACATTAAGACAGAAAATAATCAATTTCTCGGCTCGACTCTCTCATCTCCTCAGTGGAGTAGTCAAGCTGTCGAAACCTCTTTTAAAAAAATGGAGAGGGTATTTTGAAAATGAGAGTCGCCACCAATCTTTTAAATTGGGTCACTTTATAAAACGTTTTGGTCTCTGAAATTACGAGAAAAATGTGTTCGAGAGTCGGTTACATGCATAAGGAAGGATTAGCACCCTCGTAACGCTTAAAAATTGGTACCAAATTGAATAATTTTGTCCTAATGTCAGAAGTTTGAAAGAATTTAGAAATGAGATTTCCTTTAAAACCGTAATATTTTGAGTTAAAAAGAATCAAGATTCATTCGCTTCAAAAGAGTACAGACATCTCATCCAGCATGATTGGACACGATATCTTGAAACTTTCATAACTAAAATCATCTTGTGATTTGTGAAACTCATTTAAAAGGATATTTTTAGACATTCAGACAAACGGGAAATCGTAACCCAGCATGTTAGGGCACTACTTCCCGAGTTCCTGAATACCAAAAACATTGCCTCACTTTTTAAAATTCCTTTTGAATCAAATGAGATATTTTTTTTTGAAAATAATGATGTATTTTACATATTACAAGGAATTAATATTAAATAAACCTAGCTACATAATACATGCTTTAGCATTTTATGCAAATATAGTATAAAAAATAATAAATAATGGCATAAATTACACAATATACGTTAGCATTTTATGCATATATTATCATAAATAACATAAATGTTCATGCATTATTGTTACATGCAAAATACAATGTAGTTCATAATGAATACAACAAATATAAATTGCAATATGCATATATGATAATATTTTATGCAAATGTAACTTAAATTAATATAAATAATTAATTTCATGCGAATATGTAAAAACAAAAACAAAAAATATATAAAATTTAACCTACTAAACAATATCAAAATAAAAAAAAACCAAAAATAAATAAACAAATTATAATATATAAAATATAAATCAAATGAAATAAAAATAGAGATATTTAGAAATATTTAGAATAATATAAAATAATAAAGGAGAACCCCTTTTTTTAAAAATTGGTACATGCACAAATCATATTATAAGGTTTAATAACTTAATATACTAAGAAATAATGTGCTAAATAATGATATTACACATATTTACACAATAATAAAAAATTAAAAACATATATAATTAATAAGTAATAAAATAATATATATTTTATAATAAAATAGAAGTAACGTAAGGAATAATTTATGGTAAAATATATGATATATAATAAATCTATAAACAAAATACATATATATAATGATATAAACTGCATGATAGATAAAAAATAATAAGAATGATATATTAAGTAAATTTACATATAAAAATATAGTAAAATAATTAATATATATAGTAAAAATATATAATAAAATATAAATGGAATAAATAACATATAAAAAAATTTATAAAAATGTATATAAGATTATAAATAATATAAATAAAATAATATATTATTATATATATAACTAATGTTTATAAAAATATATATAGTATTTAAAATAAATTGAATTTATAAAACAAAATTTAATTTTAATTTAATTTTAAAATTTTAGGGTTAATTATAAATAAATTTAAAAATTTTGGGCCAAATTGAAAGACTCGCTAAATTCGTAGGGACTCACTGGACAATTAGCCCTAATCCCAAAAACGGCGTCGTTTGCAATAGTTATTATAATAGCCATAGGGGGCTAAATTGAAATAAATATAAAATATTAGGGCGGAATTAAAATAAAAATAAAATGAAATTATAAAGATTAAAAAATGCAGAAGGACCAATTGGGAAATTAACCCATTTTTCAAAAAACAAGCGGATTCTCCCCGGGTCACGGGTCAACGCGCGAATCCTCTGCTGAAACGATGCCGTTTTAGTGCTTATTGAATTAAGCCAAAACGACCGTTTTCGTAGTGCTAAAATGTTAAAACTTTAAGCCAAAATTCATTTTGTAATCAGTTTTAAAAAAACCTTTGAAAATCCTCTGAAAGAGGAGAAAAAGGGAGCCTTCTGGCCCGACCCTCCACCACTAGGGTCAGACGCGCCATGTACGTCTTTGCACGCACCGCAGTACACGGCGGTTTAGAAGGCTAGAAGCCTTCGTTTTTCTGGGTAAAATACAGGTAACCCTTTTCTTTTTTTATACTTAACCCCTTTTTTAAAAAATTATTTATGTGTTGAACAGAGAGGAGAACAAAAACAAAATCACCTTTTCCAAAAACACAACTGTTTTTTCTTTCTTTCTTCTGTGTATATATGCGTGTATATTTTTGTATCTGTAAAAATCGGCTCTCGTTACAGTGAAATGATTCGGCCTTTTATAGCCCCTATTTACAGGTTCATATATTTCTACTTGATTCTTGCCATATTTGCATTCGTCCTTGCTGTTCCTCTTTCTTTTTTGCAGGTACTATCAAGGATCTCATGGCGAGGAGTGGGCTGTCGTTGATCCATGCGCCGATCACGGTGCGACACGGGGCCTAGAATCATGGCACTGATGGTGGTGACGATGAAAGTCACTGGAACGGCACAAAAAGGGTGTGATGATTGGCGTGCCTGTGGCGCAAACTCTGGAACCTTCCGTTTCCGGCGCCTAGGGTTTCAGAATCCCTAGGTCTTCTATCCTCTGTTAACAAATTGGGCCATTTGGGCCTTGTAGGTTTTGGGCTAAGGGTGTATTGGGTTACAAAGGGGTATAGGGTTTAGGTATTAGGGTCAATAAACTGTAATTGGGCTAAATGTAATCTGGACTTGTAAATGGACTATTTAAAATAAATAAATCTTCATTTATTCTTTATTTTTTGTTTTTCGTTTTAAGGCAGGCGATTTTTGTCACATAATTTGCTCTCTTTGCTCATTCTTTGTGTAATAGGAATCGAGCAAAGACTTATAGATAGACTAAATTTGCCCGGTCTTATCAGATCCTTATCTTCAATCTGCTCTTTGCAAACTTAAGACTGTCATGCTGATATTTCGATCTGCTCTCCGTCAAACACAGAGACGCCAAATTTGCTTCTTCTATTTGTTCACTGACAATACAGAGATGTCAAATCATCTTAGATTCACTTTAGCGTAAACATGTGAAAGCCAAATCTGCTAGGTCTTCGATCTGCTCCTTGTAAACGCAAGGATGTCAAATCATCTTGGATCTGCTTCGATACAAAAACATCTGAAGGTTAGATCTGCTATGTCTTTGATCTGCTCTCCGTTGATACAAAGACGCCAAATCCTCTATCTTCGATCTGCTCTCTGACAATACAGAGACGCCAAATCTGCTATCTTCAATCTGCTCCCTGACCATACAGAGACGCCAAATCTGCTATGTTCGATCTGCTCTCTGACAATACAGAGACGCCAAATCTGCTATTTTCGATCTGCTCTAACAATACAGAGATGTCAAATCATCTTAGATTCGCTTTAGCGTAAACATGTGAAAGCCAAATCTGCTATGTCTTCGATCTGTTCCTTGTAAACGCAAGGATGTCAAATCATCTTGGATCTACTTCGATGCAAAAACATCCGAAGGTTAGATCTGCTATGTCTTTGATCTGCTCCCTGTCGATACAGAGATGCCAAATCCGCTATCTTCGATCTGCTCCCTGACAATACAGAGACGCCAAATCTGCTATCTTCGATCTGCTCTCTGACAATACAGAGACGCCAAATCTGCTATTTTCGATCTGCTCTCTGACAATACAGAGACGCTAAATCTGCTATCTTTGATCTGCTCTCTGACAATACAGAGACTCCAAATCATCTTGGATCTGCTTCAGCGTAATCACGTGAAAGCCAGATCTGCTATGCTTTAGCCTGTTACCCTACTGCTTAGGGGGTTAAGGTGCATCAATCTTCATTGTCCCTTGAAGGACTTAACCTGTATAATGTGTATGAGTTCATGCCTAATGATTAGGATGCTATGATCGAAGTGAGTCAAATGCTCCTAATTAAACCTGTTATAATGCAAAATGTTTATGAATATGACCCCTATTCCAGATGTCACCACTCATTCCTTCGTCAAAGTTTATCTCGAAGTATCATTCCTACTCAGCCTATGGATTTGTACCATTCTTCAAATGCTATGACCCACCAAAAATGTCTGTAAAATGATCCTCTCTTAGGATTGAATCGTTTGATTTGTCCAATCATCATTTTGGACTAAAGAAAGAATTTCCTCGAGTTCTTTCAAACCTCACTTACGTGAATTCCTCAAACAATTGTTCTGTTTTAGTTTCTTGTATTATCTAGAAATTTCCAGAGTAATGAGCAAAACTTTATTTGTGAAAATTATATAGTTCATCTATCATTATTTTAATGCAACATACTTTAAAAATAATGGAAGATGAATTTAATCTTGAGAATAATTAGATTTGAATAAATTTTTATGAAATTCAAAGGAAATTAATTTGATAGCCTATCTTTGAGAAGAAAGAGAATCTAAAGATAACAACAGGACAAAAGTTAGATGCCCTAGATATCGCCGCTTAAGCGTCTATACCCCAGCTCCATGAAGACTTTCTTAAGTTCAACATGTGTTTAAAAGATCCAAAGTACTTTGTTGATGCCGTAATATGCAATGCGCTTCGCTCTTTGTTGAATTAGATATAGCCAGATTACCGTGTGCTCTTCAAAATTTGAGTTGCCCTTTCGGGTTTTCAACTGAAAACCCCTTTGGTCACAAAGCGCCCTTTGCGGGTTTTCACCTTGGCCTCTCCATTTTTATTTTTTTTCAAAAACCCAAGGCGCCCTTTGCGGTTTTTCACCCTAGATTCTCCTTTCCTTTAGACAAAGTACTTTTTGACTGAGTCTGAATTCACTAGATTGGGTAAACTCTTCCCATCCATTTCCGTTAAGATCAATGCACCCCTAGAGAAGGCCTTTTTCACGACATACGGCCCTTCCCAATTCGGCATCCATTTTCCTCTAAAGTCCTTTTGAATGGGAAGGATCTTTTTTAGCACAAGATCCCCTTCGTGGAATTCTCTTGGTCGCACTTTCTTGTTGTAAGATCGCATCATTCGCTTCTGATACATCTGACCATGGTGAATAGCTTTTAGCCTCTTTTCTTCGATCAAGTTCAATTGGTCATACCGCGATTGAATCCATTCTGCTTCATTCAGCTTTATCTCCGATAAAATTCGAAGAGAAGGTATTTCAACTTCAATGGGTAACACTGCCTCCATCCCATAAACCAACGAGAAAGGGGTTGCCCTAGTAGAAGTTCTGATGGACATTCGATAAGCTAAGAGTGCAAACGGTAACTTCTCATGCCAATCTCTGTAGGTTTCAGTCATTTTCCCTACTATCTTCTTGATATTTTTGTTAGCAGCTTCCACTGCCCCATTCATCTTTGGGCGATATGGAGATGAATTATGATGCTTAATCTTGAACTCACTACAAACTTCTGCTACCGTTCTGTTGTTCAAGTTTAATGCATTGTCTGATATGATCCTTTCAGGCATCCCATACCGACAAATGATCTCTTTCTTCAAGAATCGACTTACAGCCGACTTAGTAATATTTGCATAAGAAGCAGCCTCTACCCACTTCATGAAGTAATCAATGACCACAAAAATAAAGCGATGCTATTTGAAGCTTTTGGTGATATTGTCCCACTGACATCCATGCCCCACATGGAAAAAGGCCATGGAGAAGTCATAACATGTAGAGGTAAAGGTGGTACATGAATCTTGTCTCCGTAAATCTGACATTTATGGCATTTCTTTGGGTAGTTGATACAATCCCCTTTCGTAGTAGACCAATAATATCCAAACCTCATGATTTGTCTAGATATCGTGAAACCACTAGTGTGTGTTCCACAAACACCCTCGTGAACTTCTTCCAAGATTAACTTAGCCTCCACGGCGTCAACACATCTCAACAGTACTTGGTCCTTTCTTCTTTTGTACAAGATGTCCCCATCCAAAACGTAATCGCAGGCTAATTTCCTTAAAGTTCGCTTATCATTTTCAGTTGCCTATTCTGGGTAGTTACTATCTCTCAAATATTGCAATATATCCTGATACCAAGGATTATCATCCTTTTCTTCTTCCTCAATGTTACAACAGCAAGCTAGAGCCTCAAAGATACTCATCTGAATGGGTCTCATCTTCTCCTCTTTATTCGCTCTAATCATTGAAGCCAAGGTTGCTAGAGCATCTGCCATCTGGTTTTTGTCTCGTGGGATATAATTAAAAGTGATGTCATCGAACTCCTTAAGTAACCCCAAAACTACCTTTTGATAATTGATCAATTTAGGATCCCTTGTCTCTCATTCACCTTTAAGCTGGTAAATTACCAACGCAGAGTCTCCATATACTTCCAAGGTTCTTATTCCTCGCTTTATAGCCATTCGGAGTCCCATAATGCATGCTTCATACTCGGCCATATTGTTTGTGCAATCAAAATCCAACTTGCACATGAATGGATAACAATCGCCATTTGGGGATACCAGGACTGCCCCAATTCCATTTCCCACCGCATTGGATGCCCCATCAAAGCTCAACTTCCAATGATAATCCTCTATAGTTGCTACGCACATCAACTCATCATTTGGGAAATCAAAATTCAACAGCTCATAGTCCTCTAGAGCTCTACTAGCCAAAAATTCCGCTATCGCGCTTCCTTTTATATCCTTCTGGCTCATATAGATTATGTCAAACTCTGAAAGCAGAATTTGCCACCTTGCCATTCTCCCATTCAAAGCTGTTGACTCCATCATATACTTCAAAGGATCAAGTTTTGAGATAAGCCAAGTAGTATGATATAGCATGTACTGTCTTAACCTTCGAGTCGTCTAGATTAAAGCACAACACAATTTCTCAATTGGCGCATATCTCATCTCACACTCTGTGAATTTCTTACTAAGGTAGTATATTGCCTTCTCCTTTCTTCCCGACTCGTCATGTTGGCCAAGCACACATCCCATAAAATTACTAAACATTGACAAGTACAGAATTAATGGTCATCTGGACTAGGCAGAGATAACACTGGTGCCTTTAACAAGTATTGCTTAACCTTATCAAAAGCACCTTGGCATTCCTCATCCCAAGTACCTTGGTTGTGTTTTCTAAGGAGGCAAAATATAGGATCACATTTCTCGGTTAATTGTGAAATAAACCGAGCAATATAATTCAATCTTCCAAGAAAACCCGAACTTCCTTCTGAGTACGTGGTGGAGGCAATTCTTATATGGCTTTAACTTTGTCTGAGTCAACTTCTATTCCCTTTTCGCTGACCACAAAGCCTAATAACTACCCCTACCTAGCTCCAAAGATGCACTTTGCCGGATTAAGCTTCAACTGAAATTTCCTTAATCTCAGGAACAACTTCCTCAAAACTTCAATATGTTCCTACTCTATTCGAGATTTAGCAATCATGTCATCAAAATACACCTCAATTTCTTTGTGCATCATATCATGGAATAAAGTCACCATAGCCCTTTGGTATGTTGCCCCTGCATTCTTTAGCCCGAAGGGCATTACCTTGCAATAAAAGGTGCCCCACAATGTTATAAAGGTGGTTTTATCCATGTCCTAAGGATGCATCTTTATCTAATTGTACCCTGAGAAACCATCCATGAAGGAGAACAATGAATATCCCGCTGTGTTGTCTACCAAAGTGTCTATGTGTGGCAGAGGGAAATTATCTTTTGGGCTAGCTTTGTTCAGATCTCTGTAATCAACGCACATTAGTACCTTCCCATCCTTCTTAGGGACTAGTACAATGTTAGCTACCTATTCAGAGTACTTCACCTCTTGTAAGAACCCTGCATCGAACTGCTTCTTGACTTCGTCCTTTATTTTCAATACGATATCTGGCCTCATTCTTCACAACCTCTGTTGGACTGGCTTACAATCCTGTCTTATTGGAAGACGACGCACCACAATATCGGTATTTAACCTAGTATATCTTGATAGGACCATGAGAAGATATCCTTGAACTCACGTAGCAACTCAATTAGTCCTTGCCTTGTGTTCTCAGTAAAATGTGTGTCAATTTTCACCTATTTTCCTTCCTCTAGGGCTACATTCTCTATTGCCTCTTTCTCATAGGGCATGATTTGTTTCTCCTCCTGTTTTACCATCCTCAACAGATCCAAAGACACATCACAATCCTAGACATCTCCAAAATCCTAAGATTCCTCTAAACACATGTCTTGCTCGCGAGAAAAATCAGGATTTGTAATTTTAGTGCTCATGTCATTGATATCTAGAGACCTGTGAAGTATAAAGAATATACAAAGAATGAATAAATTTAAGAATGATTATTTATGTACTATGAATGAAAGAATAAGAATTGCAAAAGTTTAACGGAATATTGGTTGATAAAAATGAAACAATACTCATTCAAATTGATAAAAGTTATGTTTTATTAAAAAATAATAGATGATCGTAAGCCCATTTCACAAATGTAATCCTATTACTCCTAAGCTCTAGAGTAACAAGAATGTTTTGAGAATTACTCTGAAAAATTCCTAAAGACTACAGGAAGTTCCTCCACAGTCTAATTGTTTAGAGAGCTTCCTGGTTCGTAAGGGCAAATGCCCTCAAGGTTTCTTTGCTCCGATCCTTCGTCGTGTATAGCATTAATCTGATGACTTTTTTTCTATAAGTAACCCTCCCGATATAAAGGTTTGGGATATTGGTGGGAATGTCATCGGCTCCCACTCCACCTCTCTTCCATTAAGGCGCGCCCTTCTTCCCTCTTGGCGTTTCTCAACTTCCTCCTTCCTTTGCTTATAGTCTGGCTTGAAGCCTAAACCAAAATGATCTCTCTTCTCTTTCAGTTCTGGGATTTGAATCCCTCCTGACAGGTATTTTCCTAACCCTCTTCTTGGTAAGGCTCCCTTTCCCGCCATCATTTGTAGAGCCATCCTCGTAGCTCTTGCTATCTTTGGCACCGGTAGCTCAATCCCTTCTAAAATGAAGGTTGTATTTACAAACTCTAAAGAGCAAAAGGAACACTCAATAGATTCTTCGTTCGTCTCGACATAAGAGGCCTTGCTAGTGACTGAGCTATAATGTCCTCCTCCGCATTGATGGTTACTAACCGTCCATCTGTCACTAACTTTAATTTCTGGTGCAATGATGAGGGCACCACTCCCGCTGAGTGTATCCATGGCCTCCCTAATAAGCAATTGTATGAGGGCTTGATATTCATCACCAAGAAGCCTACTTCGTATTTACTCGGTCCAATTTCCAAAGGGATGTCAATCCTTCCCATCACCTTCCTTTCTGTACCGTCGAAGGCTCTTACCACATTTTGACATGTCTTCATGTGAGAATCGTCAATGGGTAATCTGTTCAATGTAGACAACAGTAGAACATTCAAAGCCGATCCATTATCGACGAGCACGATTGGGAGTGTGTACCCCTTACATCGAGTGGTGTTATGGAAGGCCTTAGTTGACCCCTGCCCCCTGTGGGATTTCATCATCATTAAAGTAGATAAAATTATCCGCACCTATGTTATTCACCAACCGGTCCAGCTTGTTAACGGATATGTCATGAGTGACATATGTTTCATTGAGCACCTTCATCAATGCATCCCGATGCACCTCAGAACTCAAAAGTAGAGCCAATACCAATATGCGAGCCAGCTGCCTACGCAACTGCTCGACCACACTATACTCGCTATGCTTAAGAAACTTTAGAAATTCCTTAGCCTCCTCCTCCTTTACTGACTCCTTGACAGGTGCTTCAGCCTCTTTCTCCTTCTCCGCACTAATATTCTTTGCTTTTGTGGGCTCCTCCCTGACGCCCACCGTATCATACCGCTTCCCACTCCGTGTATGGGAACCCTCAACTTGTACTTCCTTAGACGTACTGGCTATACTCTCATCCTCCGGCACTGTCACACTGCAGTTATAACGCCATGGTACCCTCTTGCTATCTTTATAAGGGAAAAGCATAGGCTTATGGATAATGGCCTTAGGCACCGTTTGTGCCCCCACTTCATTATTCCCCAGTAGGGAAATAATAATCCTTGGCCGGCTAGTTTCTTTCTGTTCATCCTCTAGCACACATACTTGTTTTTCACAAGAGCTACCTTCAAAAATTTGTAGCTCTTTGTTGTCTATAAAGCCTTGCACCAAGGCCTTGAATTCTTCACAATCTTGAACTTCATGTCCTTCTTTCTCATGGAACTCACCATAGTTCCTTGTTTCTCTTCTCTTGTTTTTAGAGGTTAACATACCTCTCTTCATCATCTCCTCCCAAATCACCTTCATAGGCATCCTCACCTCAGCAACATCTTCCTTCATTCTCCTCTCACTGGCTTCGGCAATGGCATTCACTCCTTGATCGCTATGATTTGGCAACGGGTTTTCAGTATTAGGGGAATTGTCGAACTTTACTACCCCTATCTTAGTAAGCCTCTCTACGGCCTTCTTAAAACCGGTATAGTTTTCGATCGAATGCCCCGGTATTCCAACATAGTATTCACATCTGGCGTTTGCATCATACCATTTGGGATATGGGGGCTACAGTGGTTTCAAGTGAAAAGGAGAAATAGCATGTGCATCGTATAAGCTTTGATAAAGCTCACGATACGTCACGGGGATAGGTGTGAACCTAACTCTTGCCTTTGAGAACTCTGTTGCTCAACCGCAGCTGTTTTAGGTTGACCAACTGTGATTGCCCTCGTGTTGAAGGTGCTTGTGTTATTCACTTCACTATCCTTTCTCTTTGAGGTCGATCTTTTAGTAGCTTCCCCCTCGATTTTGCCACCCCTTATGGTATTCTCGATCATCTCTCCTGCCATGACTATATCCGTAAAGCTTTTAGTGGTGCTCTCAATCATGTGAGTGATGAATGGAGCCTTTAGAGTGTTGATGAACAACATGGTAGTTTCCTTCTCCAACAACAGTGGTTGAACTTGCATTGCTACCTCCCTCCATCTCTGTGCATATTGCCTAAAATTTTCGTTAGGCTTTTTCTCCATGTTTTGCAGCATAATCCTATCCGGAGTCATGTCAGTCACATGATTGTACTGCTGCATGAAGGCTTGTGCAAGATCCCTCCATGAACTTATTTTGGCCCGGCTCAATTGATTATACCACTTGGCCGCTGCCCCAACCAAACTATCCTAAAAACAATGGATCAATAATTGATCATTGTTTACATAACCAATCATCCGTCTGCAGAACATGGTAATATGAGCTTCTGGGCAAGTAGTCCCATTGTACTTCTCGAATTCCGGCATTTTGAACTTATGGGGAAGCACCAATTCTGGGACTAAACTTAAGTCCTTAATATCTATTCCCTGACGATTATCAGCATTTTCTAGTGCCCTAAATTTCTCCTCTAACCATCTGCAACGTTCCTCTAACTGCCTTGATGATTCGAGTCTCATTTCTTCCCTTTCAGCTACATCTAGATCGGGGATAACCGGATTGGCAGAATTGTCTCCAGGATTGAATCCCAAACCAGTTTGAAAGTTCATAGGTATTCCAGTATCAGCTTGTCCTTGTTGAGGCCTTATTGTGACGGACGGCCCTCGAGGATATGCCTCTGGTTGAGTCTGTACATGAGGCGAGGTAAAACCTGGAGGATGATCCTTATTATTCCCTTCAGTAATGGTTATAGGAGTCTTTCCTTTATCCATTGTCCCTTTCAGCAGCTGAGCCATCTCAGCCATCATATTCCTCTTAGCCTCCAACATTTGATCCTTCATCTCTTATTGGATTTTTGCCAGTTGCTCCTGCAACTGCTCTTGCATTTCCTTCTGAATCTGCTCAAGCCTTTGATCCATATTCTTTGACTTAGCGCGTGTACCGTAAGGATGTGTCGCTTCCAAATTTTCTTTCTCTTACTCTCTTTCTCCCTAATAATTTTAGCTAATTAGGGTCTTTCTATAAACTTGAATGCATATGATGTGATGAAATGCAAATGCATGAATGCAAAAAGATATCGATTCTGATTCAGTTTCTTTTTAGAAAACGTTATTTAAGAAACAAAAATCTTTACATAAAACGGATTACAAATACGCCTTTGCCCTCAGGCCCAGAATTTTAACCCTATCTAATAACAAAGCTAACTCTTGACCTTTATCGGACACTGACTCATACTTTGTACTTAATACATTGGCTTGCATTATCATATCTTGCAAATGGTCAGCAACCTCTCGAATCTGGGCTATGGCTTCTCCCATGAGGTGGTCCCTATCTCTGACTTGATCCCGAAGATGGTGAAGTTTTCCCTTCCACTTTTCTTCTCTTACCTCGAGCTGCTCAATCCGTAGCTCACAGTCCTATAGTGCTACTTCCAACCCTCTAATATTGTGCTTTATTTCCTTGATCTTATCCAAGCTTTCCTTTAACTCGATCGTAGAGTTACGACTTCGGTGATGATGAAAAGATCGTCCAAGCTCAGCCACCTTAGTTTTTAATCCTTGATTTTCCTTTTCTAGGGACTGATTACACGACTGCATCTCTTGGAACTTTTTCTCCCAATACTCGGTTTTGATCATTTCCTCTTGGATCTCTTGCTGCCATTGCTCTGAAGATTTCCCTAATCTGACCTTTTTCAACGTTACCTGGGCCTTCTTGTAGTGCGTCTTTAAATCATCTCGATCTTCCTCGATCTTTCTCTTTTCCTTTTTCACCTTCTCGACTTCTATCTTTTGAACATCGACGTCAAGACTCAAGTACAGTTTTTTCTCTTCGAGCTTCTCAATCCTCTTTTCAAGCTCCGAATTCTTTCTCTCGAACTCTTGCTTCATAACCTCCAACTCTGATGGAATCAATCTTAAGCTCTCCTCTAATGATCAAGCCACCCCCAAAATTGGCCTAGGGACATTATCGTTGACTCTCCTACTAAACCACCCTTTATACTCAAGGGTTGGCGTCAAGCCATCGGTCAAGATCTTCATACAGAAAGGCTTCTTCCAAGCCTCAGAAATCTCTCACATTCTCTTCTTATAGTGATCTCCTTTATAAGAGAAATCACTCTGACCTAAACCTTGTGTGGCTGGTATAAACTGCCTCGCTCGATATTACCTTAGAATAAGCACTGGTGCATATCCAACAACTCCCCAAATTCCTGGCAGAGGGACCCAATCAAAACTGCCACAGCGGTAAAGGACTTCACTAGGAACCAACCAATGAGCCTTCCACATAACATCTTCCTCACGAAGATTCTGAAGAATGTCTATCCACCTCTCCTCTGAAATGTCATCTCTCCTAGGCATGTCTACTGCTTCCTTTAGCGGAGAGTGGTCTTTGAAGAACACTCGGTAAGAAACTTTATCAACCTTCCAAAAATGACTGTGAAACCAAACCAATAGCAGCTGTGCACATCCAATGAACCTTCCTTCACCAGCTCTTCGACATGCGCTCAAGGATCTAAACGTCTCAGCTAGGATTGCAGGCACAGGTGTGTTCTGTTTACCAAGTCGATTGAATAAATCCGCAACTGCCTCATCTATGTATCCCAAAGCCTTTGGGAAGATCACTAAACCATAAATACTTAAAGCCATGACATCAACCCTTTTCTTTAAGTCTGGATGTGTCGATATCAAATCCCTCAAAATGGCCCATGGAACGCACCTACTATCACCATTTTGCTGCACACGAGCTACAGCCCACTGCTCACTCATCCAATAATCATTACCAACTTCTTCGTAAAAGTTGGAAAGCTAGCAGGCCTAACATAAGCCTTGTAACCTTGAATCCTCGGGCACTGCAGTAAAGTCGTATACTCCTCCAAAATAGGTACAAGATCAACATCACCAAATGTAAATCAACTATAAGCAGGGTTCCAGAACTGTACCATAGCTCGAAACAAGTGCCTATCTACTTTGACGTCTAGCAAAGAGGGAAGGTCTCCATAATTCTGATAGAAAAGTTGCTTAGCCTCGTCATCCCATTGGGCCCAATTGTCTCTCAACTCCTGAAACTCATTCTGCATCGAATTAATACGGGTGAAGTCCCATAACTCTGATGCATGCCCCTCAGTGACACTATCTCCTTTTTCTAATTGGGTTTTCTCTAACCAGGTACAGACAGAGGCATTGTCCTCCACTTTATCAAGATATTCGTTCCCCATTACAAAACTTTCTAACCCAGAAATTGAACCGTGAATCGATACCTTTGAATGCTAAATGACATGCAATGACAACAAAAATAAAAATAGGTCAGTCTCATATAAAAAAATGATAAACAAGTACTTACAAGGGTAGCTCACTAAAGGCTATCTCTATTTCCCTAGGGTAAGCACTTAAAGTTCACTATATGAGTTTTAGCTCTAAAGCAAGGGTACCTGAACCAACAGATTCCTCGGTCTTCACCCATTATAGGCTCATATAGACCAAGTTCAGTTCAGGGGGACACATTCCCCTATGGCCATACGGAGATGAAAATCTCACGAAGACATAGGTACAATATCCCGGAAGCAATCCACTAGCTCATACGAAGGTGAAAACCTCACGAAAGCATAGCTTCTTACTCCCACTTAAGGGTGCGACCACAACGGTCATGCAAATGCAATGTACAGCAATAAGATAACAAACATATGTAGCAAACACATGTAAAAAGGATCAAATTTTAAATTTTCCAAACTTTCGACATTAAGATAGAAAATAATCAATTTCTCGGCTCGACTCTCTTATGTCCCTAGTGGAGTCGTCAAGCTGTCAAAACCTCTTTTAAAAAAATGGAGAGGGTATTTTGAAAATGAGAGTCGCCACCAATCTTTTAAAGTGTGATTGGGTCACTTTATAAAACGTTTTGGTCTACGAAATTATGAGAAAACAGGTTCGGGAGTCGGTTACGTACAAGGAAGGATTAGCACCCTCGTAACGCCCAAAATTGGTACCAAATTGAATAATTTTGTCCTAATGTCAGAAGTTTGAAAGAATTTAGAAATGAGATTTCCTTTAAAACCGTAATATTTTGAGTTAAAAAGAATCAAGATCCATTCGCTTCAATAGAGTACAAACATCTCATCCAGCATGATTGGACACGATATCTTTAAACTTTCGTAACTGAAATCATCTTGTGATTTGTGAAACTCATTTAAAAGGATATTTTTAGACATTCAGACAAACGGGAAATCGTAACCCAGCATGTTAGGACACTACTTCCCGAGTTCCTGAATACCAAAAACATTGCCTCACTTCTTAAAATTCCTTTTCAATCAAATGAGATATTATTTTTTTGTAAATAATGATGTATTTTACATATTACAAGGAATTAATATTAAATAAACCTAGCTACATAATACATGCTTTAGCATTTTATGCAAATATAGTATAAAAAATAATAAATAATGGCATAAATTACACAATATACGTTATCATTTTATGCATATATTATCATAAATAACATAA
The DNA here is from genome assembly GCA_025698475.1 of Gossypium anomalum. Taxonomy (NCBI): domain Eukaryota; kingdom Viridiplantae; phylum Streptophyta; class Magnoliopsida; order Malvales; family Malvaceae; genus Gossypium; species Gossypium anomalum. The sequence continues at coordinate 51,775,560 of CM046968.1, read as the reverse complement.
ATGTTCATGCATTATTGTTACATGCAAAATACAATGTAGTTCATAATGAATACAACAAATATAAATTGCAATATGCATATATGATAATATTTTATGCAAATGTAACTTAAATTAATATAAATAATTAATTTCATGCGAATATGTAAAAACAAAAACAAAAAATATATAAAATTTAACCTACTAAACAATATCAAAATAAAAAAAAACCAAAAATAAATAAACAAATTATAATATATAAAATAAATCAAATGAAATAAAAATAGAGATATTTAGAAATATTTAGAATAATATAAAATAATAAAGGAGAATTCCTTTTTTTAGAAAATGGTACATGCACAAATCATATTATAAGGTTTAATAACTTAATATACTAAGAAATAATGTGCTAAATAATGATATTACACATATTTACACAATAATAAAAATTTAAAAACATATATAATTAATAAGTAATAAAATAATATATATTTTATAATAAAATAGAAGTAACGTAAGGAATAATTTATGATAAAATATATGATATATAATAAATTTATAAACAAAATACATATATATAATGATATAAACTATATGATAGATAAAAAATAATAAGAATGATATATTAAGTAAATTTACATATAAAAATATAGTAAAATAATTAATATATATAGTAAATATATATAATAAAATATAAATGGAATAAATAACATATAAAAAAATTTATAAAAATGTATATAAGATTATAAATAATATAAATAAAATAATATATTATTATATATATAACTAATGTTTATAAAAATATATATAGTATTTAAAATAAATTGAATTTATAAAACAAAATTTAAATTTAATTTAATTTTAAAATTTTAGGGTTAATTATAAATAAATTTAAAAATTTTGGGCCAAATTGAAAGACTCGCTAAATTCGTAGGGACTCACTGGACAATTAGCCCTAATCCCAAAAACGGCATCGTTTCAGAATAGTTATTATAATAGCCATAGGGGGCTAAATTGAAATAAATATAAAATATTAGGGCTGAATTAAAATAAAAATAAAATGAAATTATAAAGATTAAAAAATACAGAAGGACCAATTGGGAAATTAACCCATTTTTCAAAAAATACGCGGATTTTCCCCGAGTCACGGGTCAACGCGCGGATCCTCTGCTGAAACGATGTCGTTTTAGTGCTTATTGAATTAAGCCAAAACGGCCGTTTTCGTAGTGCTATAAATGTTAACACTTTAACCCAAAATTCATTTTGTAATCAATTTTAAAAAAAACTTTGAAAATCCTCTGAAAGAGGAGAAAAAGGGAGCCTTCGGCTCCGACCTCCGACCACTAGGCCGTATGCGCCCACGTGCTGCACACGCCGCCGTACACGGTGGTTTAGAAGGCTAGAAGCCTTCGTTTTTCTGGGTAAAACACAGGTAAACCTTTTCTTTTTTTATACTTAACCCTTTTTTTAAAAAACTATTTATATGTGTTGAACAGAGAGGAGAAAAAAAACAAAATCACCTTTTCGAAAAACACAACTGCTTTTTCTTTCTTTCTTCTGTGTATATATGTGTGTATATTTTTGTATCTGTAAAAATCGGCTCTCGTTACAGTGAAATGATTCGGCCTTTTATAGCCCCTATTTACAGGTTCATATATTTTCTACTTGATTCTTGCCATATTTGCATTCGTCCTTGCTGTTCCTCTTTCTTTTTTGCAGGTACTATCAAGGATCTCACGGCGAGGAGTGGGCTGTCGTTGATCCATGCGCCGATCACGGCGCAACACGGGGCCTAGAATCATGGCACTGATGGTGGTGACGATGAAAGTCACTGGTACGGCGCAAAAAGGGTGTGACGATTGACGTGCTTGTGGCGCAAACTCTGGAACCTTCCGTTTGCGGCGCCTAAGGTTCCAGAATCCCTAGGTCTTCCATCCTCTGTTAACAAATTGGGTCATTTGGTCTTGTATGTTTTGGGCTAAGGGTGTATTGGGTTACAAAGGGGTATAGGGTTTAGGTATTTGGGTCAATAAACTGTAATTGGGCTAAATGTAATCTGGACTTGTAAATGGACTGTTTAAAATAAATAAATATTCATTTATTCTTTATTTTTTGTTTTTGGTTTTAAGGCCTGGGCAGATTTGGGCTGCTACAAATAACATACATTATCATTTCATGCAAAATACAATATAAAGAATAATGAATATAACATAATATATAATAATATTTCATGCAAATATATAAAACAACAAATAATTCATAAGATCTAAAATAATGCAAAATGATACAAAAATAGATAAACGAATTACGAATACGTATATAAAATAAAACTAAAAAATAAGAATCTAAATACAATTTAAAAATAAATGAGGTGTATATAAAAAGATATTTAAAACATTATATAAATGATAAAGGAGATTTTTCAGAAACGGTTAATATATATACTATATCATAACTTAATATATATTTATAAAAATAATAATGAGTTTAAATAGGAGCAAAATTTACAATAATTTTAAGAATATTACACGCTAAGTACTAAATATTGATAATACACGTATTTATTTAATATTAATTTTAAAATTTTAAAATTATACAGAATTAATGAATAATAAAATAATATATAATTTATGATAAAATAAAAATAATGTAAAGAATAATATATATAGTAAAATGTATAACATATAATAAAATTTATAAAAAATATATATAAATAATGTATAAATAAAAATAATATATACTATTTTTACATATAACTAATGTTTATAAAAATAAATAATACATATAGTATTTTAAATAAATTAAATATATATAAAAAAAGATTAAAATTGAATTTGATTAAAAAAATGTAGGGTTAATTACAAATAAATAAAAAATTTGGGCCTAATTGAAATGCATATTAAAATCTAAGGGACTCACTGGGCAATTAGCCCTAATCCCAAAAATGACGTCGCTCTTCAGAATAGGTTTTAATGGCCATTGGGACTAAATTGAAACAAATATAAAAGTTAGGGCCAATTTATAATAAAAATAAAATAAAATTATAAATTTTAAAAATGCAGAAGGATCGATTGGGCAATTTCCCCTTTAAACGAAAACACGCGGATCCTATCCGGGTAGCGGGTCAACACACGGATCCTGGGCTTTGAAACGACGCCGTTTTGAAGCTTATTATTTTAAGCAAAACAACGCCGTGTCTATAAGGCTATAAAAGCCAAATATCAACCCTAAAAATCATTTTAAACCCGATTTTAAAAAAAAAACAAAAAAATCCTCTGAAAGAGGGTTGAGAACCGGCCCTCGGAGCTCTGTCGAGCCTCCGTCCTGGGGCTTACACACTCCTACACTCCACCGTCAACACCACCTCTTACGGTGACCGGAAGCTGGAAAGCTTCGTTTTTTCGCAAAAGTAGGTTCTTTCCCTTTTATTTTTCAATATTTGTATATATTTATAGAGAAGAAATGAAAAAGAAAGTAGAATAATCACCTCTATTCAGTTAACTATTTGGTCCTTTTTTCTGTATATGTGTATATATCCAAAAAACGTAGTCTTACATCATTCTTGATTCGGGCTTTTATAGCCACTGAAAATAAAATCATATTTACAATATTTCTTTCTTACCATATTTGTATTGCCTCTGCTGTTCTTCTTTCCCTTTTTGCAGGTGACGACGAGGAGACTAGCGATGATCGGGCGCTGATGATGGCGTACTGGCATTGATTCGTGCGCAGATTACGGCGCGGTACGGAGCCTGGAATCACGGCATTGATGGAGGCGTCGATGGAAGGTCTCTAGAACAGTGCGAGATGAAAGGGCGTGACGGTTGGAGTGCTTGTGGCGCCTAGGGTTTCTGAAACCCTAGGTCTTCTGTTCTTAGTTTACGATTTGGGCCTCTTGGGCCCCGTATATTTTTTAGACTGAGTGTGTAATGGGCTAGTGGGTAGTTTAGGTATTTGGGCTACGGTATAGGCTTGGGTGTAATCTGGTTTGAAATAATGGACTTGTTTAAAAACTTTATTTTTCCTTTGGTTTATTCTGTTTCTAAACTTTTAATAGCCCGGGCAAATTGGGCCTATTACAAGTCTCCCCTTGCTTAGTATGGCATCAATGTCGGGTATCTCTGTGACAACCCTAATTTGACCCTAGTCGAAAAGTGGTTTCGGGACCACAAAACCGAGTTATAAAAATAATTATAAGTTATATTTCATGATTTCGAAGTGAGTAAATACAAGTGTGAAAATTTCAAGCTTTGATTTGGTCATTTGCATGTGAATTTATTCAATAGGACTAAAATGTGACACTTTTGAAATGTGATAGGTTAATTTAGAATGAGTAAATAATGCATGTGTTTAAAGGAATGGTTTTGCATGTTAAATTGCCCATTTTTAGATAGTGGCCGACCATGTACTAGTTATGTTATAAAATATGAATTTTCTATTAGTTTTATTTAGTTAAATGATATAATACCATGAATAAATGAAATAAAATAAGGAACTAAAATAGAAAGTGGGTGAAAATAACAAAGTAATCACCTTGTTCATCCCAAAAGCCAAAGTGAAGAAGAGTTGGGGAGAAGGAACCATTCGGTCACTTAGATCTTCTTTAAGGTATGAGATTCATGTGAATTTTTGAAATGTTAGATAAATTTGAACTAATTACCAAGTTCTTTAGGTAACCCATGTTAGAAATTTTGATATTAGGATGACTAGAACTTTCGGCCATGGTAGTTTGAGGATTAAGGATTTTATTTCTTGTTAAAATTGGATGAATCTTAGTGTGTGAGTGTTTGAACTAACTAAGGATCAAATAGATGCATAGGTACAAAGTAGGAAGAATCGGCTACTATGGTTGATACTAATGCCGAATGTGAAAATGTTATATTGAATAATGTATGTGATTTGAGTTAATAATATGAAAAGAATATTTAGATGTATTATAATTGATTAAGTATTAAATTAAAAGTTGCTAAAATTGCCATTTCTTTAGCCGGATATGTGTTTGATCAATGAAGAATTTGTTGAAGAATATAGGTGAACTTGGTAAGAGTATTCGGCTTAGTGTATAAATGATATAAAGATTTTAGAAATTATTTTTGGTTAGGTGTATGTATGATTAAGTATATTCGGCAATATAATTAAAGTGAGTACATGATATTATATTATAATTATTGAGCTTAAGTATATGGATATGTGTATATGTGGTCATATAATGACATTTTGGTTTGAAAATTTAATGATAAATTGTTATTTAGAATAGATGAACATTCGGCAAAAAATAATAATAATAATAATATAATGAGTTTGATATGTGATTGCCGAATGTGATTAATAAATTCATATTATTGGTTTAAATATTGAATACTCCTATTTGTATTCTTTAAGCTCAAGAGCAAAGGGGAACTAAATCCGATAAAGGGAAGGAAAAAGTAATTGAATAGCCATTGAAGTCGTTCGACAACATCCGAGGTAAGTTTTCGAGTAATGGAACTTAGATTATGATTCGATTAGATCATGTTATATAGCGAATCAAAACAATGCTCTTTGTATGTGGCTATTGAGCCGAAAATGGTAATCATAGATATGCGCCTTGTGTCTGAGTTCTAGTAATGAAAACGAAATAAAACTGTGTTATGATTTGTGGACATATGTGCATGATTATTCGGATGATAACCGGACTAAGATCCGAAGGCATTCGTGCAAGTTGGTATATCCGGGCCATGTCTCGAAGGCATTTATGCTAATGATCATAACCGGGCTAAGACCCGAAGGCACTTGTGCGAGTTGTTATAACCGGGCTAAGACCCGAAGGCACTTGTGCGAGTTGTTATATTCGGGCTAAGACCCGAAGGCATTTGTGCAAGTCGTTATATCCGGCTAAATCCCGAAGATGCTTGGGTTTGGGAGTGAGCGATCTTGCTGTAATAATTTCAATTAATACTCTCATAAAATCCAAACGATAAGGTATGTTTCGTATATGCATCAGAAAAGTCGATTCGTTTAAATAGTATTCGTTCAATTGATTAAAGAATTTTCGGCCTTTAGTTAGGTTTGATATTTTGTGTATGAAGATATTGATTGAAGAGTGAAGTAAGTATGATTATGAGAATGTGCATATATGAAGTTATTCATTTAGCCATATGAATGTTATACCTTAGCCGAAACTAATTTCATTATTCAAAACTTACTAAGCATTAAATGCTTATTCCGTTTCTTTGATTCTCTGTTTATAGATTTTTGGTTCGCCAGCTATAGGACTCGGGAGTGTCAAAGTCGAAGTCGCTCACACTATCAAAGCCCCTTTCGGTACACTTTTGGTTGAACTTTGAAATGGCATGTATAGGACTACCCTTTTTGATGTTGGTCATGTACCTTTCGGTATTGTACAAATTTGGATAGCCATGCGAAAATGGCTTATATTTATATTTTGAGCATAATGTTATAATCATCGTGTATGTATATGGTTATTGAGAGGTGTGGATATGCTTGGCAATGATTGACCATTGGGATGGTTAATCACAATCATATTTTGTGCTATATATGCTAAAGGGTTAGTTAAATCATGGAAACTATGTAATAGGTAAAGTCTACCCTAAAGGCAGATGCTGACAGTATCAGTAGTGTAAATTTGAAAAATCACTAAAAATAGTAGGAATGGATTTAAATAGTGAATAAATTATTTAATCGAACCTTGATGAATCTACTTTCATATGGAAGAAACGAAACGGTCATATGAGTCGGATTTTAAGAGGTATTTAAGTTTTCGTGAAACAGGGCCAGAGCGATTTCTGGATCCCCTGTTCTGACTTTGGAAATTCACTATAAATTAACCAGAGATAATTAGAAGTCATTCCCTATATTTACAGATTCCTTTTCGATCCTAGTTTCTTTAGAAACAAACGGCATAAGATTTGAAGCCCTGTACAGGGAGATACCTAAGTCGCAATGCATGAAGGTCTGAGTAGTCGAACCCTGTAACAGGGGAGAATTTAACTAATAAACTGTACTGTTTGGCCTGATCAAAAATTCTAGAAAAAAATTTGTAGATGGATATATGAGTCTAGTTTCAGGAAAAATTCACGGAATAAGTTTTCGAGCTTCGGAACTCGAGATATGATTTTTAAAGTGGCTGTGATGCAGTTAGCCAGCATGTCTGGAATTTTTAAAAATGAACCGTGTAAGTCAATGAAATAAGTCCGTAAATACCTCGTGTTAGACCCCGGTAACGGTCTTGGGTACGGGGTGTTACAATCTCCTCCTATGGAGAATTTTTATAGCTTCAACATTGTCGTCCATTTTGCGCTGATGCCATTTTCTTACCCATTCTTGGGGCCTATCTTCAGATGGCTTGGAATCTATATAGTAGGGACAAAGAGTGATAGATTATCAAATTAAATGACATGTGATTGAAAGAAAATGGATTTTATGAGCGTAGCTTGCATGGGATAAATAAAATGACACGATTCAATGTTGTGCATGCACTTCACGAGGAAGCAACGCATCGCCTCAAAAAGACTACTCGAGCATTTCTAAATTTTTACCATTTCAAAGAGATCATTTTTCAACACTGTCGGTTTCTTATATGCTTTTATCCCAACTCCTCTAATTTAACCTTATGTTTGGATAAGGGAAGGAAATGAGGAAAAAGGAATGGGAGGGTAAAGAAAGGAAAGGATATATTTATTTTTTTTCCTAGTTAAAATTAATAAAGGAAATGATTTATTTAGAATGAAATTTTCAATCCTATCTTTTGCATAAATAACAATTAATAAAGTTAAATTAAAAAATTATAAAACACTAATAATCTTCATAGAAAAATAATTTAAGTGTTTTTTGATATTTTGTTTATTTCACCAAATTAAACAAAAAATTTGTTAACCCAAGATCTGAGGAATAAAGATCAAAATGAGTACTGAGATGTTTGGCTGTAGTAGTAGAAGGATAAATCTGAGGAATCCTTTACAATATCCAATCATCGAATAAAGAAATTTTGAAAAATAAAAAACAAAACCGAAAATTAGGGTATTTAAAAATAAAGGAAACCAAGGGAAAATGAGGATTCCCAACTACTTCATCAAATGATATCATCCAAATAAGGGAAAGACTAATCATTTCCTTCATATTTAGGAAATCCAAACATGCTGTAACAAAACTCAACCTAAACTATTTGAGGGAGCCCAAAAGAAGTACAAGCCACATGTCAGATTGCACATTCATTTTATAGATTATTAATTAATTTTAAAAAAAGTAATTTAATTTATTTTAATTATTAAATACAACCATACGAGATAAAACTAATTATTATATATAAATAATTAGCTTTTGAATTAATATCACATTAATTTTATAAAATGTTCAACTGTTGGAAATATCAATTTAGGAAACAATTTTAAAAGAATTCATCTCACATTTTATCATTTACATAGATATATTAATTTGTAATTTTAAATATATTAAAATGAAATTTTACCTCTCTGAAAGCCAACACCCTTGCATATATATTGGTATTGTCCTAATAAAACCTTTCCCGCAGTTTTGATAATAATAGCATATTTGTATTGAGTTTATATCACACCTTAATTAGGTTTCTATTATAAAATTAGGACAATTATAGAAAAAATAAGAGAGAAGAGTAGACACAAAAATGAAAGGATAATTCTAGTATTTCTTCGATTTAATAAGCTTGTGCATGCCCTCTATTTATAGGGCCTCAATCACTATAGGTTACAAATACATAATAAAGATAATTAAGGTACCCTATAAATTCTTTAGGGGTTACAAGAGTTACAAAAGAATGAATTTGGCGGTTTTGGGAGTTATATTGGCATACATTTATTAATAGATTTATAACACTCCCTCTTGGATGTCCATTAATAAAAACGTGTCTCATTAAAACCTTATTAAGAAAAATCCTATGGGATAAAAATCCAATGAAGGAAAAAGATTACACAATCTCTTATTACAAGTTGCCTCGCTAAAAACCTTTATCAGGAAAACCCAGTGGGACAAAACCTTAGTTAAAGGAAAAGAATACAACATGTTTTAGACTCCACTAATGGAAAATTTTCTGTAAAGGCAAATTACATATCTTCTGGATATGTTGAGTCAATAATATTAACCAAACACACTCTCATCTTGCCTTATGCATTGCAATTATTTTTGCATGATTTGAAGAGGCAGCAACTAATGTCTGCTTTGTTGAACACCATGATATGGTAGTACCTCCACATGTAAATAAATATCCCATTTGAGATCGGCCTTTATGTGGATCCAATAAATATCTAGCATCAATATAGCTGACTAATAGGGATTTTGAATCATGAATAAAATAACCCCATATCAATGGTCCTTTTGAGATATCTGAATTCATGTTTAATTCCATTTCAATGCCTACGTGTTGGAGAAAAACTAAATCTTACTAAAAAGTCTACAACGAAAGTTATATCAGGTCTTGTGTTGTTGTTTCACGACGGAATGTGCAAGTATACACAATCTGTAACGTCCCCTAACCCCATACCGTCGCCGGAACAGGGTTACAAGACATTACTAGTCAGTACAGTACAATATAGACATTAATTAAATATAAACGTTCAGAATCATCATAATTTTAAGATGTCGTCCCTTTAATGGGCCCTTGCGGTCCAATATAAACAGTTGGGACTAATTTAGAATTACTACGAATTTTTCTTTCAAATTTCAAATTCATACTATATACTATTGCCAACCATAATTTACTTATTTTATCAATACTTTCACAACCTAAATGACTCTCATAAGACATCCTAGGTACATGCCATTACCAATACTCAACATACTTTACCTCATCGAATTCGGGATCGGCACGGGATCTTTGATTCAACGGTCTAGCCTTAACTTAACTTTGCACACGAAAACAAACCATATGTTGAGTATACACTCAGTGGTATTTCTATAATCTGAACACTTAAACAATTATAAAACATATTAATTTATATATATATATATATATATATATATTAAACTATTCAAACTCAATGAGTATTCAAACATTCACTTTCCAACCAATGTTTTGGTCTACTTTAAATTCAAAATCATTTATTATTTTTCAATAGAAATTAATCAATCAGTAATATTCATTAACAATCAGCCAATCAGAACAATTATTTGTTCAATAACAATCGGTAACAATCAATTATTCAATAATAATCGATTTATTCAAGATCAATCAATTGATCGGTTATCCAATAATCAATTATTCAAGAAAATCGATATACAATAACAATTAAATTATTCAGTAACAGTTGATCTTTCCAGTTCTTTTATTTACCCCTATTAACATGACTCGGACCTAGACGGATACACGGATCCAACCAACACACCAGTACGGCACATAGTGCCTCATCGGCCGGGCCGGAACGATGCGATAACGATGGCGATGCAGACGGTACACAGAGTACCTCATCAGAACAAATTTGAAACAGTAACAGTATGGTACACAAAGTACCTCATCAGAACAAATCAAAAAAGATATATGAATTCGATACTTGATAACAATATCTGACACACAAAGTGCCGAATCGGTAATAGTAACGGTAACAGTAATAGTAGTCGGCACATAAGTGCCTGATCAGTAAGCCGGCAAAACCCGTACTCTTCCATATCATATGGCATGCCAACTATATCCGACTAACCCGACTAGTTAATAGGGTATTTAATTCACTTTTCAGTTTTCAATTAATTCATATTTTAATTAATTAACTATATATTTTCAATTCAATATAATTCCATTCATTTTTCACTAATAAATATTCAATTTCACAATAATCACATTTTTCTATCAATTTCATCACACTTCCAACTACATATATTTTCCAATATAACAAATATTTATTATTCAATTTCCACATCAGTATTCATTTCAATTCAAACATTCACATATATTCATAAATCAATTCAATATAATCAATATTAAATCCAATTCAAATAATCATCTCAAAACACCTACTACATATATATATTAAATAATAAATCCAACAATTTAAGTATTAAATTCGGATTATAGAAATACAAACCGTATTTTCTCGAGCTAACTCCCGTTGTCTTTGCCATTTTTTCTTACTTAGCCGAGATTTCCCGAGACAACGTTAGCTATGGAAATTAAAACAATTCATATTCGTTAATTCACTACTAATTTATATCTAATTAATACAATTTCTATTCAATTTCTACTTTAATTTCAATTTAATCTTAACTAAATTCACTTACTTTTTCTATCTCAATTCATACTTCATTTCTATTCAAATTTTGTCCAAACTCATACTTAACTATTAAATTTCCAGCATATTTTACTAATTTTGAAATTTCATCAATTTAGTCCCTACAACATAAAACTTATGAATTACTTTACAATTCAATCCTTATTTCATTTCTAACTTGAATTCCTATCAATCTAACCCCTAATTCATCTTTTTATGCAACATGAACAATATTTAGAAATTTAATAACTTTCAAAATATTCACTTAATTTCATCAAAACCTTGTCCCAAAGCTTCCAAAACATTAAAATTAGTAAAAAGGGCTAAATTGACTTACCTATTAAAACTTCAAGCTTCAAACCTTCAATTTTCCCTTTTCATCTTTCTTTTCTCTTTTTCTTTCTTTCTTCCCCCTGCTCTCTGTTTCGTCTCCTTCAATTCTCCTTTCTATTTTTTTATTTACTTTGTTTTATGTATATATATATATACATGTATTTATACTTAAATAGTAAGTATTATTTATTTATTCATGTGTATATTATTAATACATTTGTATCCATTTATAACCAGACATTTGTCATAATTTAGTATATTTATTTCATAAAAATCTTACAATATGATCATTTAATTAGTAAATATATTTTATAAATAATAAATATCTATTAATGATTAAATACATGTATTACAAATGTATATATTTTCATTTATACACTTTTATCAAATCATATCCACACATTTGTCTTTATTTAATTTATTCATCATATAATATTAATTTAATGATAATAAATACATTAATTATTTACTTAAATAATAAGTAAATACATACATATTTTACAAATGTATGTACAATATTTATTACACATGTATTTTATTTTTGCCATACACTTGTCTTTCTTTTAATTTATTTAATAATTGTCTTTCTTTTAATTTATTTAATAATAACACCTATTAAATAATAATAATAGTTTAATATAAAACCATAATAATAACAATTATAACATTTAATATACATAATTCAAGAAAAATCTTGATTTTTCTTCCATTTGCCGCCTCATCTATTGTCAATGGCTTAATTGTCATTTTAATCCTTTTTACTTTCTTTTAATCTACAATTCAACTTTCATCCTTTATTCAATTTAGTCATTTTTCCTAATTCCTCTTAATCAAGCTAAATTCACTTAATTAAAGCCTATTTAATTACTCAATTAACTTCGTAATTATTTTTAATAGATATTTTCTAATCTATTTTTCAGAAACAGAGACCCGAAAATACACTTTTCCTATAACCTTAAAGTTCGAGTCGTTGCACAATCGTTATCATGTAATAAGTGAGTAAAATAGTGTCATCTCCACAGGGACTGTATTGATAATTAATAGATGTAAAATTAATATTTAACAAGTTGGTAAGAAGATAAAATGTTTGGAGAGTGACGAATGTCCTAATTAACCTAAATTAATGACTAATATGCAAATGTAAATAAAATAAAATGTAAGAAAATGTTTAAACAACAATTCACAATATTTAATAACAATAGCATGAATGAGCTAGAACAATTACAATTCTTAACTTAATTCGTTCGTAATTATGCTTAATAAATGTTCTAGAAAACATTTGTAATAGTCACTTAGAAAAACATTCATATGTCTATGTCATAATTTAACTAATGATTATATTTTGAACCACCATTCCTTAAAATTTATGCAAAGTAATAGGGATATTTCTATATGAAACAATTTAATCACATAAATCTAAAAGTTATGCAAGGTAATAGGGTTCTTTCGAATTATCACAAACTTTAACATATTTTTGTCAAATATAGATTAAAATGCATCTTCTAAATATTGTGTCCATTAATCACTATCCGATTCTGATTAAGCAATTAATTCTAATGCAGTCAAACATATTTTAATGTATGAACAATATAAATGATTTTATTTGGATGAATAAATAATTGAGGCATAAAACATTATAAACAAAATTAAACTTATTAAATCAAGAAATTGCAATAATTCTAGTAGAAACAAATTAAATCATTATTATTAAATAATTAATAATTAAATAATTTGCTATAATGATTTTAAACTTAGAACAAGTAAAAGATAAAGGAAGAAAAAACTCTTAAGAAAGCTCCGGTGATTCTCCGAAAATTGTCCATGGCGGTTTCCTCCTAATTTCGTCGTTACTCCAATGCAAACTACTTCTCTGGTGGCTGGCCGTGAGAGCGTCAACTAAAGAATTGCTCACTTGATGATCTCTCAAAAAGAGAATAGAAAAAATGGGTGAAGATGGAAGGCTTAGACGTGGGAGAGAAGGGAGAATGGAGATGTTTAAGAGACGAGAGAATGGTAAGTGAATGAGTGATGAATAAAAGGAGTTTAAGCCTCTATTTATACACTTATGAGGTGGCTAAAAATAGAAATTTCCAGCCTTGATTATCTCCCTCAAGTGGCCGACCATGATTGAGGATAAAGGGGGTTGAGTTGTTTTACTATTTTAGTCAAAGTGCTTAAAATGTAAAGCTTGAAAAGTGGAGGGGTAAGACCGGGTATGTAACGAAGTTTGAGGGTTGTTTCATAATTATTAAAAATCAGCTTTTAAATGCTAATTGGGAAGCAATATGGACAGTTGGGGTTTTCTTGATTTAACGAAAACTAGGCCTCTTTGGCGTGCACACACTTCCCCTTTTGCATCAGACATTTCGAGCTTCTTTTGCTTTGAGCGTTCAACTACCTGATCGAAATTTGTGTTAACTAATTAAATTGAGAGTCCAAAAAATAATTTTAATAATTATTTAGGATATCCCAATGTTGGTTAGTTGCTCAATTTCTTCTCTTGATGTAGGTGTAGGACTTCAGCAAGTGAGCTTTAGAGCCAAATTTTCTTTTGATGCACAAACTGTTCCAGAGTTGCAAAAATAATTAAAATTAAGTAAATTTATCATGAAATTGAATAGAAATATATTTTTTTTATAAATTTATCCAATTTAACAAATTTGAAATAAATTTCACAAAATTTGTTATTAATTACTCAGAATTTGCAAGAATTACGAGCTAGAAAGTGTTGTAGATAACAATATTTTTATAGTTATCACACCCCCAAACTTAATTCATTGCTTGTACCAAGAAATGAGTCATGTAAATTTACAAGATTTCAAACAACAACCTTGCAACATTATCTCTAATCGAATTTTAGTTTCTACATAATTATGTATTAACAAATTTATGCCTACAAACTCTTCTTGCTAATAAGTTGCTCACATACAAATATTACTTCAAAATTTTATATCAAAAAAGAAGAACAAATGTTAACCTAAATCATGATTTTGTATGTTCCTCATAGTTACATGTTAATTTTCACCATTTGATTTATTTTTCTTTATTTTTAGTCAAGTAAAATAATCCTAAGGTTTAATATTTGTCTTCATATGTTGAACTTAGTAATTTCTCTCCACTAATGTACTCGGTATAATTATCAAAATCAATACGTCTTTAACAAGGTTATAATGGGGGTGGGCTCAAGGTATGGATAAAGAGAAAAGATTTTTAGGCTTAAATAACCTTAACTTAGCTTGCCTTGGAGGTTCGTACACAATCTTGCCTTACGATTGATTTTCCATCACCCCCTCAAACTTAACTTGAAACTTATGCTCAGTAGTACCTCTTTTCAAGAAAATTCCTTTTTTAGTAGAGGTAATATATTTTTTCTGACCTTGAATCTCTTTCTGAATTCTCCCCCAAACTTAATTACTAAGATAGGTAAGGTTAAGATTCGGTGAAAAGATAGGGTAAAATTTATGAAAGATAGCTTAATATATGTGTGAAACAATAAAACAAACTATAAAGCTCAAAGTAAGTTTTTAAGGGATAATTCTTAATACGGTAGGCTTGAAAGGCTCAAATGATCCAAAGAAAAAGTGCCTAAATCATTTTTAGACTCTTATCCCTCTTAGGGTTTTGTTTCAATAAAGTTACTAAAACAATTCTAAAGTCTTAAGCTTTCATGAATACGTATCTATTCTTAAAGAAAATTAAAGTTCTCATGGCAAAAATTATATAAGACTATTTAAAACATACTCATATCATAACTAAACTAACATAATTTCGACAAAACTTGAGTCAAAATCATAAATTATACTTGTCCTCGAGCTAACTTCGTTAACAAAAATTTTCTTTGTGCATTAATTTAGTTTAAGCAAACTTATGTGCGAAATTTAATTTTGAAAGAGATCATACAAGATTACCCTCCCCCCCACTTAAGAAAAGCAATGTCCTCTTTGCAACGAACAAAAAAGTGAATACAAACTGTGGACTAGGTAGGATCCCAAAAAAAAAAGGTGAGTCATGAAGACTGCTTAAGTACCAAGCCTTTTTTTGACAGATCCAATCCTAGACATGCACATTCGCATTATCACACTTCTTTGTTTTACTTGAGAACAAAAATAAATGAGAAGCATCGACATTATTTATTCATAATAGCATATTTTTATTAGCGTAGAAATAAAATTAACCAAAATAAATAGCAAATCGTTTTTGGAAATAAATAAGAAAGAAAATAAGAAACCCCCATTTTATTCACTGGCATCGATATTTCAGTCTAATTTTGCTAATTTTTTATCTTCCCATCATTATTTGGAGTCACGAATTCTTCCTCCCATGACTTCTTCGACCATGGCTCCAAAATATGATCTAGAAATTCAAGAAAAAGGCAAAATGATTATCTGATAAATTCTTAAAGACGTTCCATAAGGAATTATCTTTAACTTTGGCATATTTCCAATAAGCTTGTTGTTGATGATGCATAAATTTTAGCATATCTACTATAGTTGACTGATCCGACTCTTTAACATGTGTCGGATTGGTCGACCCAACATATTCAAGGATTCCAGTTGGTTCAGCCATGTTAGGAGATTCATCAGGTTCTAGTTCGTCTTTTGGTTCAAGTTGGTCCAAATTCTCAACACTTCCCACCAATCTGGCAATGTCGTTCTCTGTTATGCATCCTTGAAGATATAGACCTCTAAGATTGACTTGTAGATGGATGCGCACTTGGAAACATAGTAAAGTAATTAATGATGGCAAATATGCGCATCTTAGTCATTTTTTAACACGTTCCCGGATTTTTTTTAGGATGATTTTTCCCACATTAATGGACTTTCCTGTCATGATAATATATAACAAGAGCATTTGTTTCATCGAGATGGTGGAATTATGTGAAGTTGGCATGAAGCTTAACTGTAAGAAATAAAATCATACATAGGCAATCATTTTTAAATACTCTTTTCGAAAAGTATGACTACCATATTTTCTAATTATCTATTAAGATCCTAGGTTTGTAACTACTAAAAACACTTCTTGAAGAATATACCAATTGACATTTTTTAGCATCGTGGAATAATCATATTCTTCATTATTGGGTAGTTCAAAAAAACCACTAATAGATTCAAAAGTCAAAGGTACCTTTTTCTTGCAGACAAGAATTTATGATGCATCGGTTGGGATCAAATTTGCATAGAATTCCCGTACTAAGTTTTCATTAAAAAGTGGTCTCGTGTCATAGAATATGTTTCATTTAAAAGCCACCCCTATTTTTCGAATGGCTAGTGGTACGACAGTGTTATCAATGTTTCCCAATTTGAACAATTTCTCCAGAAACATTAGTTAAGTCTTGAAAACAGAATCAAACCTCTCATTTGCTTCATCATCGTGAACCCAAATTAGAGATTCAGCAAATATTTTGGAAGAATGTGTCCTTTTGCATGACATAATCTCTAGGAATTTTTGTAAACGATACTGAAAAAATAAATAGTAAAACTTCGTAGCAATTTGTAAACCTAGTTGGAATGTGCGGCAATAGGGATATGTGACACAAAGGTTTACCTATGGATACTTTCATGGAATTAATAAGTCATGCAATTATCATAGAATTATCTAACCTCTACGTGTTGATCCTTGGATCACCCAACTATGGTTTCTTGACTTCTCTAATTAAATGACCCAGCTTGCCGCGCCCATTAATTGCTAACTTCACGGACTGCAGCAATTCAAGGCAATTCTTGCCATTCAACTTGTGAGATGTCAATTGAAAAGAGAGGTAAGATGCTTTTGTCCCTTTAGTCATTGCACTCTTAGTAGTTGTCCCAATGGTAGAGCTTGCTACCTCAGTTTGGTTGTTGGATCTCTTATCTCTAGTGAAGGTTGTTTTAACCATGGTGTTACTGGAGATTTAACCTAGCTCTGATACCATAAAAGTTTTCAAGAGACTATTCAATAAAATAGTTCTATATTTATTGTGTGAAAAAATGAGTTTAAATAACAAAAACTCACAACATAATTGGGAATGTAACATCCCTAACCCGTATCCGTCGCTAGAACTGAGTTACGGAGCATTACCGAAACTTTCAGAACATTTACAAATAATATATATCAATTACTATTCATCCTTCAAAATTATTCCTAAGGTCCCTTAAATTAACCCTCGAGGCCCAATATGAGCATTAAAATCAAGTCGGGACTAAATTGAAAACTCTAAAAAAATTTCGCGAATTTTCAAAAAATTTCCAAGGTGCAAGGCTCACATGCCCTTGTGGTCCAAGTGGCACGCCCGTGTAACCCTAGGACACGCCCGTGCTACAAGCTGTGTTCGACCCCATGTAACTCTCTGACTTGTGCACACGACTAGCCACACGCCCGTGTGAGTAGGCCATGTGATTAATTTTATTTTTAGAATTTAGGTGCAGGTTTCACACGGCCAAGACACACGCCCGTGTTCTAGGCCGTGTAGCACACACGGTAGAGACACACACCCATGTCTCTGCCCGTGTGCTCAATTCTAAGCATTCTATTTTCTCAAATTAAAGGTGCAGGGGACATGCAGTCTAACCACAATCCTATGTACCAAGCCGTGTGTCACACATGGTCTAGACACACGCCCGTGTGTCTGCCCATGTGGACAAAATAAAGCCATTTCTAGCTTCATTTCTCACCCAAAATCACACCAATGACCTGTACTTAAACTCATATCCAAATACCAACACATATGCAAGATAAGTATCATAACCCTCTCTGACATCTTTTTGTGCTGATATTGCTGAAATCACATTAGGTAATCCATCCAGTTTATCAGATTCAACATGAAGTAATTCACCACTCTAACATTTCAATACAATATATTTCTGTTTACAACTCACCACTACATCATATTGGGTTAACCAATCCATTCCCAAAATCACATCAAATTCATCAAATGACAATAACATCAAGTCAGCGGAAAAGCAATAACTTTTTACCATCAACGGACAGTTTTTACAGGCTTTATCCACCATAACACACCGGCCTAGGGGGTTTGAAACTTTAACCACAAATTCAGTGAATTCAACAGGTAAATTTTTAATAGACACTAAGTTTGTGCATATGTATGAATGTGTGGAACCAGGATCAATCAAAGTAGTAATATCAGTATCAAGTAGAGAAAATATACCAGTAATGATGTCTAGCACGAATAGCATATGTTCTTGCAGGTGCCCCTGCCTCAGATTTAATTGTTGTATCCCTGGTAGTACCTCGACTACCACTAACATTATCGGGGTGACGAGGTGGCCTACCCCTCAAAACAGGATTACTCGGCTTTAGAGCTGGTTCTATTTCTTTTCAACTTTTTCTAGACAATCTCTGAGAAAATGGTCAAATGAACCACATCGGTAACAAGCTCCACTTCTTAAACGACATTCCCCAAAGTGAAATTTGTTGCAATTCTTACACTTTGGTTTGGGATTACCGACACTACCCATACTAGTTACAGATGGCAATGAAGACCTTAGGTTAGAGTGTTGAGAGCCTCTCTCTTTTCCAAAATACCCCGTAGAGGTAGTAACATGATCATAATACTTATTTATTTTCTTAGAAGCAGATGATTGTAACATACTCATGATCTTTTTTCTAGAAATTCGAGCCTCTCTTTCAGCTTATTTCTTTTCTTTACTCAATTCCTCAGCTTTGTGTGCTCGATCTGCTAACATCGTAAATTCCCTTATTTTGAGAATTTTGATTAATAACTTGATATCTTTATTTAAACCCTCTTCAAAGCGTTTACACATCACAGCCTCAGTTAGAACCCATTCTCTGGCATATTTGCTCAATCGAACAAATTCTCGTTCATAATCAGATACAGTCATGTCTTCCTGCTTGAGTTCTAAAAGTTCTTTCTTTTTCTGATCCATAAATCTCTGACTAGCATATTTCTTTCTGAATTCAGCCTGGAAGAATTCCCATGTAACGTTCTCTCTCGGTACAACTAAAGTTATGGTATTCCACCAATGATAAGCTATATCTTTCAGTAGAGATATTGCACATTTCAAACATTCAGCAGGTGTATAAGATAATTCATCAAAAACCTGGATGGTATTTTCCAACCAAAATTCAGCCCTTTTCGAATCATCATCTGTAGTAGCTCTAAATTATTCTTCCCCATACTTACGAATTTTATCTACCGGAGGCTTACCAGTTCTAATAGGTTTAGCACCCCGTGGCATATAAGGAACCGGTTGAGGAGCAAGTGGGGGAGGTCGTTGTACAGTGGGGTTTGTTGTTAAATACTCAGTAAACCATTCATTCATCAATTGAAAGAAGGCCTGTTTTGCCTCCTCACTTCGGCCCTCAGATACGGGCCTTTCACTACCAGATGTAGATGCAACTCTTTGGACTAAAGTTGAAGCATTGCTCCCAGCTTCCTTGAATTCGACTCTAGCTTGGTTGAATGACATTACTATATGAAAAACACATTTAAAATGACCAGGAGACATCACACTATCACGAATTATATAATGGCATGTATAGCTAAACTCGTGTTTGCTACGTTAAATCTGAGAATCGTCTAAACCGTGGCTCTGATACTACTAAATGTAACACCCCTAACCCGTATCTGTCGCCAAAACTGAGTTACGGAGCATTACCAAAACTTTTAGAACGTTTACAGATAATTTATATCAATTACTATTCATCCTTCAAAATTATTCGTAACGTCCCTTAAATGGACCCTCGAGGCTCAATATGAGCATTAAAATCAAGTCGAGACTAAATCAGAAACTCTAAAATTTCGTGAATTTTCAAAAATTTTCCAAGGTGTAGGGCTCACAGGCCCGTGTGGTCCAAAGGACATGCTGTGTGACCCTAGGACACACCCGTGCTACAAGTCGTGTTCGACCTCGTGTAACTTTCTGACTTGTGCACATGGCTAGCCACACGCCCGTATGAGTAGGCCATGTGATTAATTTTATTTTTCGAATTTAGGTGCAGGTTTCACATGGCCAAGACACACGTCCGTGTTCTAGGCTGTGTAGCACACACGACAGAGACACATGCCCATGTCTCTGCCCGTGTGCTCAATTCTGAGTTTTTTTTCTCAAATTAAAGGTGCAGGGGACACATGGTCTAACCACATGCCTATGCACCAGGCCGTATGTCATACACGGTCTAGACACACGCCCGTGTATCTGCCCGTGTGGACAAAATAAATCCATTTCTAACTTCATTTCTCACCTAAAATCACACCAATGACCTGCACTTAAACTCACATCCAAATACCAACCATTTCAAGCATTCAAATTAAGCAAACTCTATCATTCAACATGGCATATCATTACATGCATACATGTTTATAATCTTACCTTGGTATATTCCATATGTTAGACATAATTTAATCAACTACTTAATATACATGTAGCTACCATATTGTGCCATTATAAGTTTATCCAAAAACAACCATTACTAGTCATTCTAATGGCTAGATTACAAACCACATATTCAAGCCATCTATGGCCAAGTTAGCCTATACATGCCATTATACCAAAATGATTTTACTATATATACCCAAAATAAGCTAGTGGATAGTGTGACGATGGTCTAATGATCTCTAACATTCGTGAGCTTCCGAGTACTATAAAACAAGGAAAATAAAATCTAGTAAGCATTACATGCTTAGTAAGTTTGTATAACAGAAAACTAAGCTTACCAATCCTGTTTATTAAATCTAAGCATACAATATCATGTTTCCCATCAACTTGGCAAAATTGCCTAAACACATGCATTCAATCAAACATGTTAGTCACAAAATTTTCATATACATCAAGTAAACATAGATGAGCCCATCCTGCAATATTCTTTCAAGACATTATCATTTCATCTCATAATTCCCTTATCATGCTAAGAGCTTTGTTCGTTGAATCATTGAAATTTTGATGAATACTCAAGTAGTACACTCAAGGTGTACAATTCAATAACCGTCAATTCTTACTTAAGAGTACCCATTAGGGCATTTAATCAAATAACACACTCTCCGACCACATATCGTATTACAAGATTACCAGTTTTGGCCAAATCCTTTGTGTAACGTATGCTTAGAAGAGCTCAATTAGGATTACCAGTCTAGGCTATAACATATGCTCGAGAGGGATTATATCAGGATTACCCATCTAGGCTAAATCATTTCTATAATAAGATCAATAGGATTACTCGTCTGAGTTAAATCTCTTCAGTAACAAATGCAGGACCTCATTTTATAAGGCAATCATTTATCCATCGAACTTCAATATTCAAATGAGACTTTTCCCTTTTTCCAACATTTCCGAACATGTAATCATTTCACACATTTGTAATATTCACATAAATATAAAACATATTGCATATAATCATAACATTCAAGTTAACATATTTACATGCTCGATTAAGTTACACGAACTTACCTCGACACTTGTTCGCGTAAATAATCTACTAATCCGAAACCTTTCCTTTTCCTCGATATAACCTCAAATTTGTGTTGTCTAGATCTATATCAATAACTTTAATCATCAATTTCACACATTTCATATTCATTTGGACTCGATTTACATCCTAGGCAAAATTACCATTTTGCCCCCAACTTTTTTATAAATTTCAATTTCGTCCCTATGCTTGGAAATGAAATTCATGCAATTTACTCCTTATTCCAAGCCTAATCGAAATTTCAACATAAAACTTACAGCATATATTTTCTATAAATTTCAAAATTTTTCATCAATTTTTACAACTTTACATTTTAGTCCCTAAATCATGTTTTCATCAAAAATCACTTTGTAAAAGTTATTTATCTATCAACATCCTTTCATTTTCTACCATAAATTTTAAATTTTCAGCATATTCATCCATGACCTAATTTTCATACCTTGATAACTTTTCAAATTGATCTTCTAAATAGATAGATTAAGTTTTCCCGATTTCAAAAATATCAAAATTAGTAAAAACGAGACAAGAAAACTTACCCAATTAAGCCATGAAAGTTTCTTCTCTCTCTCCTAGGGTTTCCATGTATTTTTGGGGAAAATGATGATAAAATAAGATGATAATTCTTTTATCATCTTTTAATTAATTAAATTATTTCAATTTCCAATTTAGTCATTACCCTTTTTCTAATTTTTCATGGATGAGTCACAAAAATATCTACATACTTTTCTTTAATGGTCTAATTACCATACAAGGACATCAATTTTTGAATTCCATAGCTATTTAATCCTTCTAACTACTAGAATTCAACTTTTACATTTTATGCAATTTAGTCCTTCTCGTACTTAAGCACATAATCGATAAAACTTTCTTATCAGAATTTTCACAAGACATTTCTAATATATTACAGACCACATAATAAAATAAAAATAAATTTTATTTTCGGATTGAATTTGTGGTCCCGAAACCACTGTTTCGATTTCACTGAAATTAGGCTGTTATAGGGAAAATAATTCTCTTATTCTAGTAAACTACTAAAAGATAAAAAAGTCTTCCTAAAAAATCACAATTGATTATTCTAAATTATCTACTCAAATAACTTAAAATTATCCCAAAGTATATAGAAGTTTAGCACATATTTCGGCACAATGCTTCTATTGTTAAGTTTTTTCCTCCCTGCTTCTGGAACATGGGCATGTGTTACGTAGCTGAAAACCCAAAAATGTTCTACTTATGGCTTTAATCCACTTTAAACCTCCTCTAGTGTAACATCTCTGACCGCCAATGTTGGACACCTATTAAGGACATAGATAGCCCAGTTTACTACTTCTGGCCAAAACATTTTAGGAATGCTTTTATCATATAGCATCAATCGAACAGTGTTCATGATAGTTCTATTCTTTCGTCTAGCCACGTTGTTATGCTATAGTGTATAAGTGATGGTTAATTTCCTCCTAACTCTATTATGTTTGCAGAAATAATTGAAATTATTTGAATTAAATTCGACTCCTCTATCAGTGCGTAGGCACTTAATAAATAATCTTGTTTCTTACTGAACCATGTTTTTAAAACATTTAAAAGCATCTAAAGCCTATGAATTTTCTACTATAATCATCAATGAATAATAAGATGTACCGTTTATTGCTATTGGAAGTAGGATGATCAGATCGTAAATATCTGCATGAATGAGTGTCAATTTTTAAGTTTCTCTCTAATTACTTTTCTTTGAGATGGGATCACGATGTTGTTTCCCATTAATACAATCAGTACATGTGACATTTGAGGTGGTGAGTTGAGGTCGTCCATTTACCATGCCTTTTTTTAGCAAGGTTCTCAAGCATTTGTAGCTTAGATGCTCATATCTTCTATGCCAAATATGAGTCAATTTTTTAGCTTTTGTGTGAAAGTAATGATCAACTTGAGTTGGAGAAGAAGTATGTGACTGAGTAAGTAGAATAAACATTCTATTGGTACTCATATTGGTTTGAATAATCTGACCCCTTTTTAGATGAAAAATCTTGCACATTCCATTTTTTATCAACAAAAAAGCCAAGCCTCTTTCCTGCAATTGCCCTATGCTCAAAAGATTATTTCTTAATTCATGAACATAGTATATCTCAATAACAACATGACTGACTCTATTTAGCAATGGTTTCATACTTTCTTTTTCCCATCACATTCATCTTTATGTTATTCTCGAGTTTCACCGAATGTTGAAATCCTTCATCAAGTTCACTAAACATAGCTCGATCACCACACATGTGATTAGAACCACCCAAATTAAGGAACTATGTATCTTCCTTTCCAACCCCATTTGACTCCACATAAGCCATCAGAAACAACTCATCTTCCTCACCAAATTTTGCATAGTTTTCTTCTTTATTCTCAGGGCACTCATATTGAAAATGTCCAAGTTTATGAAATTTGATACCTTCCACCATGGTTTTTGTCGAAACCATTTTTTTTTTTGAAAACTGGATCGACTTTGATTTTGAAAATGAAAACGAACATGGGAGTCGCCACCAATCATTTTTTATGAGGTGTGATCGGATCACCTCATAACTTAATCATTTTAATAAGAAGTTTGATTTATTAAAACAATGATTTTGGTCTATGAAATTCAGAAAAGCAAGTTCAGGAGTCAGTTACGTACGAGGAAGGATTAGCACCCTCGTAATGCCCAAAATTGGTACCTAGTTGATTAATTAATGTCTTAGTGTCGAAAATTGAGAATTTGAAAAGATTTTAAAAATACGATCCTTCATTAAAATATTATTTAATTGAAATTTTTTTGAGAAAAAGGCATATTTCACGTTAATCGAGGAATATAATCACGTCCCGTAAGTTAGGACGCAATGTCTTAAATTCCCGATACAAGAAAATATGCCCAAAAATTTATTTTTTTTAAAATATATTCGGTTATCTCGATTTTAGAAGGAAATCATATTCCCTAAGTTAGAACACGATCTTTTCTTAATTCCCGAGAATATTTAAAATTCGTACTTTTAAATACGTTCATTTATTCGGATTCATCGAGAAAATTGAAACCCCGTAAGTTAGGGAACGATTTTTCAAGTTCCAAAATACGAAAGATTGGAAACGGAAATTTTATGTGTCGAGTGAAATTAATGTAACACAAATTTGTGGTGAAAATAAATCATGATAGCAACATGCGTAACAAAATAAATGTATTAAACAATAACAAGGAAAATGAGAATGAACGAATAAAATGAACAAGTTAATCGTAAAAAGAAAAATAATAAGTAAGCTAAGAAATTCAAATTTTAAAAAAAAACTAATAGTAATCGAGTAAATAAATAACTATCATGTAAAAAGGGATTTAAAAATAATAATATTAATAATTATAATAGTGATAATAATAATAATAGTAATAATAATAATACAAATAATAAATATTCAAAAGTTTGAAACTATTTAGAAAGATATAAATGAAATAAATGATAAAATGATAATAAGAGGAATGATATAAAAATAATAAATGGGCTAAAAAATAATATAATGATATTTAATAAAATAATAATAATAACTTATAAAAAAGGAAGATATAATAATAATAATAATAATAATATAGGCACAAATAAAATGAATAATTAATGAAAGATTATTAAAGATTGGAAGAGCAATAAATAAAAGGTATACAAAAATTAGAATAAAAATGCAAGTGAATAATATATATATATATATATATACACATATATATACATAAAATAAATAAGTAAGCAAGAAAATGGGTAAAATAAAGGAATAAATAATGTATAAGCGAGCAAATAAGTAAATAAATTAAAATAAAAGGGGTTAATTGAAACTTAAAAATAAAATTATTGGGTGAAATTTAAAAAAAGAACAGAAAGGGACCGAATCAAAAATGAAATAAAATTAAAGGGTTAAATTTAAAAAGAAAGGAGAATGAGGGTCCAGATATAACACGCGACAGAAGATAGGGATTAAATGGGTAATTATTCCCTGCCCTCAAAATGACACCGTATCAGGTGTTTACCCTTTTAAATGTCCCAAGGACCAAATTAAAATGAAAATAAAAATAAGAGGCCAAATTAAAATAAAAGAAATACGATAGGACCCTATTGAAACCATCCTCAAAAGCGGAAGGACTGAGGGCGCAAATATACCCTCAGTCCAAAAACACGCTAATCCTAGGCGGTTATAGGTTGGGTCAGATTCGGGTCGCCTAAAACGGCATCGTTTTATGGCTTTCTGATCTAGCCTTAAGACGGTGTTGTTTAGCACCTCTATATATGCTAAATTTTTTAGAAAAAATCATTTCAAAATTTGTTCTAAAAAAAAAAAAACCTTTCTTCTTTTTCTCTCTTCCCTTCTATGCGTCCGGCCAAGGCGCTGCCGCTCACTCGCCGTGGTCACCGGTCATCGGCGACAGTGGTTGTCGCCTCTGGTGGCCGAAAAGAAAACCAAAACTCCCCCTTACCCCTTTTAGCCCAGATTCGAAGGTTGGGCCTTCATTCTTTGGAAATGAAACGTCTCCGACCCCCTCCTTTGGCCATTTCTAATGCCAGAGGAGGTTTTCGACGGCAGGGCATGTGAAGAGGCTTGGGTAAGAAAGTCTTTTTTATTATTATTTATTATTATTGTTTTAAAGTAGGACAAAAAAAAAAAGGAACTATCTTTTGGTTTAAATGCGATTTCTGTTTCAAAGTCTCCTTTTCTTTGTATTTAATCGTCTGTAAAAAAAAATTACATTGGAGTTCTTGTGGCTATATATAGCTGAATACATAGCCTAACCTACTGTTCATTGCTACTATTCCATTTTAGCTCTGTTTCTGCTTTTCTTTCTGCTATCTTCTCCTTTTTGTAAGTTTGCTCGGTCAACGGAGAGAGCAGGTGGCCATTTTGGTGCAAACAATGCTAGGGGAGCGGACCCTCAGGCGATGTGCGCGTCGAGGGCCCACATGGAGGCTGCGGCGCCTTGGGGTATTAGGTTTTTCTTTGTTGCTTTAGGTTTTAGGCTATTTTTTGGGCTAGGTTTTTTTAGTTTGGGTCTGTATTTTATTTGGCCCTTGTAAAATAATGGACTATTATTATTTTTATTTTTTATTTTAGTTTCTGATGGGTCTGAGCAATTTTGGCCATTACAGCTACCCCTCTTTGCTCATTGTCGTGCAACGGGAATAGAGTAAAAACTATAAAAGGGCCAATTTTTCCTGGACCTGCTGAGTCTCGACTTCTCTTAGCGCTTCTTCTCTTCAAGTATGTAACAGCCCGTTTTTAGGGTTAATCAGAACAGTGGTTTCGGGGCCACCAAATCCGACGAGTAGGTTTGTAAATATTATATTTAATATTTACGAGTTAATTGTGAGTTTAAAAAAGGTTTTTGATATTGTGATTTTTGTTTTATAAGCAAGTTATTAAGTTCAAGTGATATGACCCTAAGGTCAAGTGGGTTTAGAAAATGAGGTATCGAGACCTCGTTTCTATAAACCGAGTCTTAAATATTTTTATAAATATTTACGGAGTGGAAATAAGATGGTATTGAAGTTTCGTTAAAAAATTTTATCGTTTTGATAGTTAATTAAGCAAAAAAGACTAAATTGCGCAAAGCGTAAAAGTTGTGTTCTTTAAGTTAAAGTTATTAAATGGCTATGGAATTAAATAGTGGGAGTCCTTAAGTGGAAATTATTCCATAATTGTTGATAGTGGAATTCCATGGCTTGGTATAATGGAAATTATTAATGTATATTAAGGTTAAATATGGTATTTGGTAATTATAATAAAATAAATTAAAACAAAAGCCAAATTACATGCTATCATCTTTATCAATAGCCGAATGTGAGAAACAAAGTAATGTTCTCAAAGCTTTGAAGGTTCGGCCATGGTTGTTGATGCATGTAAGTCCATTTCGTCTCAGTTTTTAATAATTTTTACCTTTTTGAGATCGTTGCTTTGTGTCCTGGCTAGCCCGTACCTCCAATTTCAAAATTGTTAAAGTATTTGGATGATTCCATT
The DNA here is from genome assembly GCA_025698475.1 of Gossypium anomalum. NCBI lineage: Eukaryota > Viridiplantae > Streptophyta > Magnoliopsida > Malvales > Malvaceae > Gossypium > Gossypium anomalum. The sequence continues at coordinate 51,747,604 of CM046968.1, read as the reverse complement.
GTTGAATATTTGAGTATCTTGATTTTAATGATTGAAAATAAATCTCTAATGGTATATTATTGAGTTTTGTTAAGTGAATTTTAGCAAAATATCAATTTTGGACTAAATTGTGAAATATAATAAATTGTGTGGTAAAAGTGTGAATAAATGAAAAATATGGGCTGATATGAGCATGTATGAAATTCGGATAGCTTGGGCTATGATGAAATTGACTAAATTTGCATTTTACGAGCTTAGAGACTAATTTGTAAAAAGGTCAAAAGTGTAGGGGTAAAATAGTAATTTTACTAAAATATGAAATTGAGTTAAAATGAATAGAATATGAATTGAAATAGCTGAATTTGATTGATTAGATCAATTTAAGCCTCGTACGAGTCTATATCGAGGGAAAATAGAGTTTCGAACTAGTCGACCAATTTCAACGTTTTGACGATCGAGGTAAGTTCGTATGTATTAAGCATTGTTAAATTTATGCTTTTAATGCTTGATATTGTATAAATTGTCTATATAAGTGATTATTGTTATGATTAATGACTTATCGGCTAAAATGGCACTTAGTGTGAGGTTCAAAATAGCTTCGGCTAAAAGTGGCACTTGGTGTGCAATTTGAGATAGCTTCGGCTATATATATATATATATATATATATATATATAAATGGCACTTAGTGTGCAAAATATCGAGGATGGCACTTAGTGTGCGAAACATCCAGAATAGCACTTCACATGCGAGGTATCGAGTATGGCACATAGTGTGCGAGACATCGAAGATGCAACGGCATTATGTATATGTATGAAATGGTAAGGATCGGTATAGGTACGTACAAAAACTCAACTTAATATGAAATCAATGAATGGTAAGTCCATGAGCATTGTGAAATGATGTTGTGTTAATTTGGTGAATAATGATACATGTTTATAAATGTATGGATTTCTAATTGAAAGAAAGGAAGGTGTGGTAAATTTAGTTATTATCATTTTCTTACTAAAATAGTTTTGGATAGCAGCGGCAGTCTGACTTTGAAAATACACTAAAAATAGTATAAAGTGAGTTAGAGATTGACTAAATTATGTAATTGAATCTTATTGAGTCTAGGTTCTTATAAAAGAAACGGTGTGGCAAAAGAATTTCATATTATGAGATATTTAAAGTTGTGTGAGACAAAGTCAGAACTATTTCGAAATCCCCTACTCTGATTTGAGAAAATCATTAAAAATTGTAAAAAAATATTTATGGGTTATAATTTATATTCATATAATTCTTAATGAGTCTATTTTCAATAAAAATAAATATAAACATCATTAGAGTCCTGTACTATACGGTAATTAATTTTTAGTGGAGAAAGGTCAAAGCTGTCGGGCAGCAAAACAGGGGTGATTTTAAAAAATAAAATGTACTTATTAGATAAACCAAAAATTCTAAAAATTTTATGGTAAGAATATATGTGAGTCTAGTTTCAAGGAAAATTAGCAGAACTTAATTTGGAGTTCTGTATCTCCATATTTAAATAAATTAGTGACTGTGACTCAAGAAAATAGCTTGACCTGAATATAAGTAAAAATGCAAATATGGTTGTATTACCTTGAGAAGCAAGTTAATAAATTGCTTATTATTTTCATATGAACTTACTAAGCTTTATAGCTTACTCCCTTTCCTTTTCATCTTTTATAGGTTTATTTAGCTAGCCCGGGTTGGAGATCGCGGAGATCAATCATACTATCAAGCTACCATTTTGGGTATAAGTATTCAAATACTTAAGTCTATGGCATGTATAGGGGCTTTACATTTTGTAATTATGTCATTACTAATGTGGCCAAATGTGTTGGCCTATAATGGTTATAGTTTAATTTGTGTATAGCCATGAATGGTGGCTTATGTTGATTATATGATTATGTATGTGCCTATGTCATGGAGATGAGGTTTGTGATCGTGTGTATGTAATGAGTTATATTATTGGTGGTGAATGCTTGATGGTTTAATTCAAAAGAGATGATGTGTTGATAACTAAAGCTTAAACGTGTGATATGGGAGTAATCTTATAAACTTTGATACATGAGAATTAGTAAATTTGAGCTTGACTAAGCATGATGTTTTTAGTATGTAAAATATGATATGAGGTCACCATGATCTTGTATTGTTTGTGGATGATTGAATGTTCAAATGTGCCATGTTAATGGTCAATAAAAGTAAGCATGTGAGTTTGTTATTGAGGGTGGCAATTGGCTTGGAAAATAACCTAAAAATTGTCCACACGTGCCGTGTGTCCCCTGTATCATGTACTTTAGTTTCAAATTGGCCACACAGGCTGTGACATGGCCATATGTCTCAGCTGTGTGAGGGACACGACTTGGAGGCACGGGCGTGTGCCTTGGCCGTGTGCCCTTATTTTTGTGATGATGTCATAAACAGAGAGTTACATGGGCTGAGGACACGAGCATGTCTAGAGCCACACGGGCGTGTGACCCTATTTCATGATGAAATTTTCTAAGTTTTCCAAAAGTTTCCAAAGTTCTCGGTTTAGCCCGAACCACCCCGATGTATGTTTTGGGCCTCGTAGGCCCGTATACGAGATGTTATGCGTGTGTATGAAAAGTTTTAATTTGAATGAAATTTTATGGCTTGGTTTTGTATGAATGTTTTGATGTAAGTCCGGTAATGCCTCGAACCTTGTTCCGACGTTAGATACGGGTAAGGGGTGTTACAAAGTAGCTTCAGTATGCTCCACTACAAACTTCAAAAAGATAAGGTTTGTAGATTTAATCTACTCTACTACAACTTCAAAGAGATAAGATTTGCTATCTTCAGTCTGCTCCACTGCAACTTTAGAGAGATAAGGTTTGTAGCTTGAATCAGCTCTACTGCAACTTCAGAAAGATAAGATTTGCTATTTTCAGTCTGTTCCACTGCAACTTTAGGAAGATAAGGTTCGCGACTTGTAGCTTCAATCTGCTCCACTGCAATTTCAAGGAAATGAGATTCGCTAGCTTCAATCTACTCCGCTGTAACTTTAGGGAGATAAGAATCGCAACTTGCAGCTTCAATCTGCTCCACTGCCACTTAGGGAAATGAGATTCACTATCTTCAGTCTGCTCTGCTACAACTTCAGGGAGATAAGGCTAGTGGCTTCAATCTACTCCACTGCAACTTCAAGAAGATAAGATTTACCATAATTTGTAGCTTTAATCTGTTCCACTGCAATGTCAGGGAAATAAGATTCGCTATATTTGATCTGCTCCACTACAACTTCAAGGAGATAAGATCTATAACTTCAATCTGCTCCACTGCTACTTCAGGGAGATGAGATTTGCTGTCTTCAATCTGCTCCACTGAAACTTCAGGGGGATAAGACTTATAACTTCAACCTTCTCTACTGTAACTTTAGAGAGAAAAGGTTTATAGCTTTAATCTACTCTACTGCAACTTCAGAGAGATAAGATTTGCTATCTTCAATCTACTCCACTGCAACTTCAGGGAGATAAGATCTATGGCTTTACTGATATGTTACACCGTTCTCTGGGGAACATGATCTGTAGAATCCATTTCATGGACCTATTTATGCTTAGTGATTAGGATGTCATGATCTGAATAAATCAAATGCTCCTAACTAGATGTGTATGCATGATATTAGCATGAATGTAGAATGTCATGTTGTGAGAATGATCCTTTTTTTACTGCTTAGGTTGTCATTGTTCGTTGTTCACCAAAGTTTTGTCACTGATGTGTTACTGCACCTTCTTGTTCAATTGGTATATTTGACAGAAAACCCGAAGAAATAGTCACAATTTAGACTATTCTTTTCTCAAATGATCCCAATCCTTAACTTTGAATAGTTTCGACCAACGGTCCCACTTCAGGCCCTTGTACTATTTAGAGAATTTTTCAGGATAATATGCAAAAATCCTTTTGTTTGAATATTACTAGTCTGTTAATCGTTATTTTAATGAAAAATGCTTGAAAAAGATTATTACAATGGACAAGATGGAATTTTATTGAGAGCAATGCTCAAAATGAATTAATCACAACAGCAAATTTTGCTAAAGTACAAAATAAGGATAAATTAATCAAGATAGCGCATTTTTCCAAAATACAAAATGAATAAGGTGAAAATAGGTGTCCCAGCTATCATAGCATAAGCTTCTCTGCCCAAAACTTCTTGAAGACCCTTTGAACTTGCTATGTGTTTGGAAGACCTAGAAGGCTTTGTTGATGCCTCAATATGTAACATCCTTCCTCTTTGTTAATTCAGGCGTAGCAAGACTACTGCATACCCTACCTTTGATCAAAATTTGAATTGCCCTTTTTCCTAGGTTTTCAATTCAAAACTCCTTTGGTCTCAAGGCGCCATTTGCGGGTTTTCGCCTTAGCCTCTCCTTTTTTTTTAGGTGAAGTATTTCTTGATCGAGTCTGAATTCACAAGATTGGGCAAGCTTTTTTCATCCATCTCAGTCAAGATCAATGCTCCTCCAGAAAAGGCCTTCTTTACCACATAAGTTCCTTCCCAGTTTGGCATCCACTTTCCTTTGAAGTCCTTTTTTATAGGAAGGATCTTTTTCAATACTAAGTCCCCCTCATGGAATTCTCTGGGACGAACCTTTTTGTTGTAAGCTCGCATCATTCACTTTTGGTATATCTGACCATGACGGATGGCTTTCAACCTTTTCTCTACAATTAAGTTTAGTTGATCATATCGGGATTGGATCCATTCTGCTTCATCCAATTTCAATTCTGCCAAAACTCTGAGAGAAGAGATCTCGACTTCAATGGGTAAAACCGCCTCCATTCCATAAACTAGAGAGAAAGGCGTCGCCCCAGTTGAAGTTCTGACAAATGTTCGATAAGCATTGAGTGCAAATGGTAACTTCTCATGCCAATCTTTATAAGTCTCAGTTATTTTCCCCACGATTTTCTTAATGTTCTTATTGGCCACTTCTACTGCACCATTCATTTTTGGGCGATATGATGATGAGTTGTGGTGTTTGATCTTGAACTGACTGCAGACTTTTAATATCGTGTTGTTTTTCAAATTTAGCGCATTGTCAAATATGATCCTTTCTGGCATTCCATATCGACATATGTTTCCTTCTTCAAAAATTTACTGACTACTGACTTTGTAACATTGGCATATGAAGCGGCTTCTACCCACTTGGTGAAGTAATCAATGACCACAAAGATGAATCGATACCCATTTGAAGCCTTTGGCGAGATCGGCCCAATGACATCCATACCCCACATAGAGAAAGGCCATGGAAAAGTCATAACATGCAGAGCTGAAAGAGGTACATGAATCTTATCTCCATAAATTTGGTAATCTTATCTCCATAAATTTGGCACTTATGGCATTTCTTGGCATAATTGATGCAGTCTCCTTCCATGGTGGACCAATAATACCCGAATCTCATGATTTGTCTGGCCATTATGAAACCATTGGCATGTGTTCCGAAGACACCCTTGTGGATTTCTCCTAAGATTTTCTTAGCCTCAATAGCGTCTAAACATCTTAGTAGCACCTGATCTCTTCTTCTTTTATATAGGATCTCTCCATCCAAGACATAGTCGCTAGCCAGTCTTCTCAGCTTCCTTTTATCATTTTCAGTTGCTTGGTCAGGGTATTCACGATTCTTCATGTATCACAATATATCGTGGTACCAAGGGTGATCGTTATTTTCTTCTTCTTCTTCGATGTTGTAACAATGAGCTGGAGTCTCATAGATACTCATCTGGATAGGTTTCACATCCTCTTATTTGTTCACTTTAACCATTGAAGCCAAGATAGCCAAAGCGTCAGCCATTTGATTTTCGTCTCGTGGAAGATAGCGGAAAGTGATGTCATCAAATTCTTCAATTAGCTCCAAAACCAGTCTTTTATAATTAATCAACTTGGGATCTCTCGTCTCCCATTCACTTTTGAGTTGATAGATCACTAGTGCCGAATCCCTATATACCTCTAGCATTTTTATCTTACGCTCTATGGCTGCAAGGATGCTCATGATGCATGCTTCGTATTCTGTCATATTATTCGTGCAATCAAAACCCAATTTACTAGTGAATGGATAAGTATCTCCATTTGGGGACACCAGGACTGCTCCAATTCCTTTACCCACAGCATTTGAGGCCCCATCGAAGTTTAGTTTCCAAGGATTACCTTCTTGAGAGTCTTCTTAGTAGTTGCAACATACATTAGATATACTTTTGGGAAATCAAAACTCAAAGGCTAGTAATCTTCTAGAGCTCTACTAGCCAGAAAATCTGCTATCGTGCTCCCTTTTATAGCCTTCTGATTCACATAGACTATATCAAATTCAAATAGCAGAATTTGTCACTGAGTCATTCTTCCATTCAAAGCAATCAACTCCATCATGTACTTTAGAGGGTCTAGTTTTGAAATGAGCCAAGTTGTGTGGTATAACATGTACTGCCTCAATCTTTGGGTTGTCTAAATCAATTCGCAACATAACTTCTCGATTGGCGAATATCTTGTCTCGCATTTAGTGAATTTCTTACTGAAATAGTATATCACTTTTTTTTTCTTCCTGACTCATCATATTGACCAAGCACGCATCCCATTGAATTCCCAACTATTGCCAAGTTTAGTATTAACGGCCGGTCTGGGCTGAGAGGCATCAGTACTAGGGCATTGGATAGGTAATGTTTGACCTTGTCAAAAGTTTTCTGACACTCCTCATCCCAAACGCCTAGATTATGTTTCTTAAGGAGACGAAATATGGGGTCACATTTCTCAGTTAATTGTGAAATGAACCGGGCGATGTAATTTAGCCTTCCTAGGAAACCTCGAACCTCTTTTTCAGTGTGCGGTAGAGGTAATTCCTGTATAGCCTTGACTTTTTCCGGGTCGATCTCGATTCTTTTTTCACTGACTTTTTCGGAGCTTTTGTTGGACTGGTTTGCACTCTTCCTTTATGGGGAGCCGGTGTACCACTATATCAGTGTTTAGACCAGGCATATCTTGATACGACCATGCAAAAACATCTTTAAACTCTTAGAGTAATTCAATGAGGTCATGTTTTGTCTCTGTGGTGATGCAAGCTCTGATCTTTACCTCTTTACCTTCCCCTAAACTCATAACTTCCACTGATTCTTTGTAGGGTACGATCTATTTTTCATCTTGTTCAACCATCCTTAACAAATCAAGAGATAGACTATATTCTTGACCATCTTCAAAATCCTGGGGTTCCTCTAGACGCATATCTTGCTCAGAATGAGATTCTGAGTCGTTAGCAGCGTCACTCATATCATTGATATATGGAGACCTGTTATAAGAACAAGGGAAAATCCAAAGAACAAAAGAATCCAAGAATAAATATTTTATTGCTAGGATTATGAACGAAAGAATAAAAGAATATTTGCTCAAAGTGGGACAAAAGATGCATTTTATTAAAATAAAGATCGTTGGACATAAGCCTATTTCACAAAAGGGTTCTTATTACTCTTAGGCCTAGAGTAATAAGCGTGTTTTAAACATTACTCTGAATTAATTCTATAGATTAAAATGATCTCCTCCGTAGTCCAATTGTTCAAAACACTTTTTGGTACGTAGGGGCGAATGCCTGATAGGTTTTCTTCTCCCATTCCTTCTTCAGATATGGCATTGATGGTCAAACTTCCAATCATTTCTTCAGCAGTTTCTCCTCTTGACATCTTTCGCTCAGGGTGGATAGTTCCTCCTGATATGAAAGTTCTGGATATATGAGGAAAGGTCATCAGTTCCCACTTAACCTCTTCCCCGCTCCTCCTTTCTTGTTTCTTCTCTATTTCCTTCTTCTTTTGCCTCACGTCTGGCTTAAATCCTAAACCAAAGTGGTCTTATTTGTCCTTTAGCATAGGTGCCTCAACTCTTCCTTGTAACCACTTTCCAAGTCCTCTCCCAGGTAAGGCTCCTTTCATGACCGTCAGTTGTACGCCCGTCCTTGAGGTTTTGGATATTTTTGGCACCGGGATCTCGTTTCCTTTGAAAATGAAGGTCGCGTTCACAAATTTTAGTGATCAAAAAGAACATTCTATCATTTCATCGTCTGTCTCTACATAAGGCGCGTCGCTGGTTACAGATGCAATAATGTTTTCTTCCGCATTTATCGTTACCAGCCGACCCTCGGTTACCAACTTTAGTTTTTGATGCAATGATGATGGCACTACCCGACTGAATGAATCCAAGGCCTCCCCAACAAGTAATTGTAAGAAGGCTTGATGTCCATCACTAAGAAATCCACCTCGTATACGCTTAGACTGATCAAAAGGGGTATTTTAATCCTCCCCATCACCCTCCTTTCAGTTTCATCGAATGCTCTCACTATGTTTTAACATGTTTTCATATGAAAGCTATCCACAGGCAGCCTATTCAATGTGGATAGGGGCAGGACATTCAGTGCAGATTCATTATCGATCAATACTCCCGGCAATGTATATCCCTTACAGCGAGTAGTGATGTGTAGAGCCTTTGTAGACCCCATTCCCTCTAGCGGTATTTCATCGTCATTGAAAAATATAAAATTTTCGAAGTTTATATTATTGACAAAGCGGTCCAGCTTGTTGATAGAGATATCATCCGTGACATAAGTTTCGTTTAGCACTTTCATCAATGCGCTATGATGTGTCTCTGAGCATAAGAGTAAAGCTAGCACTAAGATGCGAGCCGGTTGCTTGTATCTCTCCCATGCATCGTAAAGTGTTTCTAAATCCATCTGCACAAAAGAAGAGATATCATTACATAATTTAGATGTTTTAGCTGGCGGAAAATACTTTAATAAAAAAAATTCGGTCATTTGTTCCCAAGTAGTGATTAACCCTCATGGTAACAAGTTTAACCACTGTTTAACTTTATGCCTTAACGAAAAAGGAAATAATCGAAGACAAATGGCATCATCAGAAATGTCATTAATTTTAAATGTGTCGCAAAACTCCAGAAAATTTGCCAAGTGAGTGTTGGGGTCCTCGTCTTGCAAACCATCAAACTGGACAAACTGCTGTATCATTTGAATCGTGTTAGGTTTGAATTCAAAATTATTTGCAGCAATAACAGGCCTAACCATACTTGACTCAGTTCCTGTTAAATTTGGCTTAGCATAATCATACATAGTGCGTGGAGCTTGATTCTGATTTACTTAATCAGCGGAAATCGCAGGAGGTAGCAGATTTTCCTGATTTTTTGCCATCTCCTCGGTTGTAGTCAAGATATCGTCTTCTTGCTCTTCCTCTGTGTATCTTAGGCTTCACCTTATTTCTTTTCGATTTTTACGAGCTATGCGATCGATTTCTTTATGAAAAAGTAATGGTCCCGACGGGTTTCTTCTGGTCATAAACTATAAGAACCTGCCAGAAAAAAGAAAATTTAGTAACGAAAATTAAACTAAAATTTAAATTACAGTAAAAGTAAATGGCTAAAGTAATAAAAAACCGAATGTTCCTAATATCTTAGTTCCCCGGCAACGGCGCCAAAAACTTGATCGTGATTATTCATGATAAGTTTTATAAATTTATAATTAATCATTCTTGAAACTAACTATTATCACGATGAAGGCAAGTGTACTTATCGAACAGTAGTATAGCTTTAGCAAGACTGGATTGCCGAACCCAAAGAAACTAAAAGTACCAGTATTAACTGTCTTATTATTATCTAGCCTAAAAATAAAATAGGTTTGTTTATCTAAACTAATTAACTAAACTAAGAAATCACAGAAAATAGGTTGGAGAAAATACTTTTGGAAAAACGATTGATCTAAGACAATACCCAAGGAACAATCCACCAAGACTTCACTTGTTATTCGACTCCAAATCGGACGATTTATTCATTTAACTTGTTCCGTAGAAATCCCTGAGTTATATTATTATCTCTATTCAAGACTAATAATGTCTAACCCTAGGTTGAATAATTGAAATCTCTTTCTAATTGACACCCTAAGGTTGCATTAACTTGATCTATGGATCCCCTTATTAGGTTTCACCCTAATCCGGTAAAATCTTGTCACCCTATCTCTAGGCGTGCAATCAACTCTGCTTAATTATGACAAAGTTAATCTTAGATAGGGACTATTCATCCTCCAAATAAGAGCATTAACTTGAATCAATATCCTGAAATACCGAAACAAGAATTAAGAACACATAATTAAGAACAAGTTAAATATTTATCATACAATTCAGATAATAATAACAAGATCCCTCTTAGGTTTCATTCCTCTTAGGTATTTAGGGGGTTTAGTTCATAACTAAAAAGGAAAACATCTCAGAAGAATAATGAATACAAAATATAAAGAAAACCCAAAACTCCTGAAGGGAAATTGAGAGGAGATCTTCAGTCTTAATGAATAATCCAGCTTCTGAGATGGATAAATCAGCTTTCCTTGAGCAATTCCTTGCTTCCTACTCTACATCCCCCTTTTAGTCCTCTTCTAGGGTGTTTAAATAGGCTTTAGAATGCCTAAAAGCCCTCAAACGTGGCCTTTTCCGAATAGAACTTAACTAGGGCTCGGCAAGGACACGCCCGTGTGACACGCCCATGTGCGATTACTTCAGGCTATGGTCAAGGCTGAGAGATCAACACGCCCGTTTTGAGGTTGTTTTAGGCCGTGTTCGAGCCTGTTAGAATGGCACGGGCGTGTGTGCTACTCGAGTAGGGAAGTCCAGGCCGTGTTGTTTTCCCATGTCGAGCCATTTTCTTCGTTTTCGGTCCGTTTCTTGTTCTTTTTGCTCTCCTATGCTCATCTAAGTATAAAACATGAAATTAAAGGATTAGGAGCATCAAATTCACCAAATCTAAGGAGAAATCATTCATAAACGTGTTAAGTATGGGATAAAAATATGTATAAATTACGGTTTATCATATACCCCTACACTTAAGCGTTTGCTTATCCTCAAGCAAAATCCTCAATTCACAATTAAGAATTTATTTTTCTCAACTTATAATTCCTATCAATAATATCTCAAACTAATTCATAAGTAATCATACATTGAGAATTCAACTAAAAGAATTTTAAAGTTTCAAGCATTCCAAGTTGAGCATTTAATCATGAAAAATATAGGCATCTCCCCTTATTTAAGTAATCACCTTTGATTCAAAATCTCACAAAGTTTAACATCCTCACTAAAGATTCACTCAAATCACTCGAAGTGTTTAAGGATAATAAATGTAGCACTCAGCAGTCAATATGAAAAGTTATTATCATAGGCTTGGATGAAAATCAAATCTCCACCACTATAAATTGAGATGATACATCAATCAAAAGGTCTTTAGAGGGTTGTAACGAGGCTTGGTTAGGGGGTGTGGTCACAAGCTGAAAGAAAAGGTTAGAATCGAGATTGAATTGAAAAATTACTTAACTAGAAAAATATTTAATCATCACTTGCATACAACAGAGCTTCTTCTTAGAATATGGAATTCAAATACTTAAGCTCAAAAACAAAAAATCACTACTAATATGTAAATATGTATGTTTTTTTTTTTTAAGAACAAGTTAAATAACATAGACTAACTATTAAGGACAAGACATGGCTAAGCAATTTATTCAAATCAAATCTCGACAAAAATAGGGATCAAATTAATTGAGGGGATTTCAACAATAATGAATTGAGGGTTAATATTAAGGATAAATCAAGGAATGGCTTGTTAGGCTCAAAGGGATTTACTAAGGATTAGTTGTGAAGGTAGGCTTTTCATGGCATGAGTGGGTTAAACCTAAGTGCCTCCATCATCTTGACATTGTAGGCTTTTCATGGCATGAGTGGGTTAAACCTAAGTTCTTCCATCATCTTGACATATCAAATCAAATGGTGTGGTCTTGACATGCATAATCAAGCAAGTTTAGAATAACAATTCGATATTGACGCACTCAAGTAATGATAAAAGTGAGCATGAAAGAAATAATAGATACTCTTTAAAGGCTCAAAATCTCACAAAAATTATGGCTTTTTGATGTTTAAACCTGTGGATTTCAATTCAAGATAATACCTAAACTAGGGAAAATAACCTAAAATTTTGAAATTCTCAAAAGTCAACTTATTATGCTTGATTCTCTAATGCCTTAAAGTTCAAACAATCAATGCATGAATGCCTATGTTTTAATTCAAGATATATCAATAAAAATCATAAATTAATCAAAATTTATCCTAAAAATGATATGAGAGATTTACAAGAGAACAAGACAAAATTCAGGGATTTTTCTTATAGTGATATAATTTACCCCCCCACACTTAAGATGTACATTGCCCTCAATGTACAAAGATAAAGTTAGTGGTAATTATAGATATAAGATCATAAGATAGGGAGAGAAGTGAAACTTTCTGAATGTTAAGTGAATGAACTCCCTAGTTCGGAGTTATGTAGAGTGGAGGAGGATACCCCGGTGGTGGTAGAGGTTGGGTTCCACAAGTGCTGTGCCAAAAGAATATTATATCTCGTGGTAGAGCAGGGCATGACAGTAGTGGAGAACCTTTTCTAGTGGAGTTTGAAGTTCCTAAGTAATTGTGAGTTTTGTACCTCTTTATAACTGTGATAAAATCAGGAACTTTTTAGGGGATATAAAGAAGAATAATTACTCATAAAGAATTAACCGAGATTAAATTTTGTTTATAAATCCAAAAAATAAAATAGTAGCAAAAAGGAAATAAAATGATAAGTTAAAAGTGGAAATAATAAGAAAAATGACAAATAAAAAAAATAAAGATAAAATAAAATAAAATATTTAAATATCATCATCGTCGGATTGCTCGCGAGGTGGTGGTGGCGATGAAATGTGGAGGTGCTGACAAATCTGCTGTAGAGTAGCATCAATGCTATCAAATCACTGAAAGCACTGCTGCTCAAATTGAGTGAGGCGCTTAGAGATGTCAGAATATGAAGCTGCCGCATGAACTGGACAATGGGTGGGTGGTGGCTGAGATGGTGGGTCCTCGTGTCGTGGAGGGACATCATCAATAATGTCCTCAGGGGCCTCCTCCTCGGTTAATTGAGTGAGACGATATTGAGGAGGGTAGGTTCCACGGCGTTTTCGATCATCCTCATACTTAGCATGCTCGAGATGCCTTGTGGAGACATCTAGCCAATGAGGGTAAGAGAGGATGCTTATGCTGCGGTGTTGAGGAGCCCGAAGTGCCGAGCCAGTCGAGTCACGTAGGGTTCAATAGAGATGACCCCCTTCCGATGTCGCTGTGTCTGATGGCGAATGGCAAGGGCAATGAAATAGGCGAGGTCGGAGACGTGCCCATGCGACATACACCATAGGAAGTAAACGTCGTGAGAGTTGACGATGCCGGTACTCTCTCTCCTTCCTGTCAAAGTGTGAGCTAAAATAGAATGTAAGTACCTCAAGGATGGAGGGAGAGTCGATGCCTTTGAACGACTAGGGTCGTAGGTGGCCGAGCGAGGGACGAGGGCGTTCCAACACTTCGAGAGAGAATAATGGATCTGGCGGTTGAGGGTGTCAAGGTCGTTCTCCTCCTTGAACTCCTCCGTGTAAAGGCCCAGTGTTGTATCGAACTCTGGGATGCTCAACTGGCGAACCAGACCGCCGAGGCCAAATTGGACCGTGCCGGGATCATCATAGTTGGTCATTACAGTCTGAAGATTGAACATTGAGCAGAGTTCCATCGTAAGCTCGAGATACGTCGGCTCGACGATCTCAAAGAAAAGGTCCCATGGGTCAGTGGTGAGAAGGGCCCGAATCGCATTAGCCAGTTGGACTTGTTCTAGCACGACCCAGTCTATGTAGGGGTGTGTAAAATTCGGGTAAAATTGAAAAAATTCGGTTAACCGACCGAATTCAGTTACTCGGTCGGTTAACCGAATTAATTCGTTCGGGGATCAGTTAATAATTTTTTGAGTTTTCGGTTAACGGTTAATTCGGTTCGAAACCGGTCGGTTAACCAAATTTTTTCAGTTAATCGAAAAAATTAATAAATAAAATTACAATATATAAATAGCCCACTATTCGCTCAAACCCAATCCAACATAAACCCAAATACTCAATCTAATATATATTAATCCAAGTACCCAACCCAACCCAATTACCCAACCCAATCATAAAAATTACAAATAATTTCATAAATAAAAATAAAAATCTAAAAATAAAAATAAAAAACATATAATTTTATATAAATAATTCGGTTAATTCGGTTAATTTGGTTGATTCGGTTAATTCAGTTAATTTGGGTAATTCGGTTAATTTTATACTTATTTTAACCAAAAATTAAAAAATATAATTTTCGGTTAACCGACCGAATTAACCGACAAATTTTGGGGTCAGTTAATTTTTTGGAAAAAAAATTTTGTTCGATTAATGGTTAAAAATTTTGAAGGGTCAGTTAATTCGGTTAACCGAATGAACACCCCTAAGTCTATGCAGTGGCCTACACCTAAGGGTCGAGCCCGAAGTATCTGGAAAAGTTCTTCTTGGGGTCCAATGGGAAACTGTAAGAAGGGGTGGCGAATTTCAGCGGTAGGACCCGATGAAGATGACGCTCCTTTCCTTTTCTTCGAAGCGGGGACGGCGGCCTTCTTTCCACGTGAGGATGACATGGCATACCTGCAAGCAAAACCATTATTCCATCTTGATGAATGGACAAGGTAAAATATAAACAAATTCAAAAAGGAAAAAGTCATATATTAAAACTAATAATTTCAGCCACAACTACTAACACTAACGAACCTAACCAAAATAATCAATTTTATGGCATAATTTTGTGTCATTAACATGATAATAGTATGAGTTTCATAAAAATGGCAAAAAAAACTCTATAGAAACAAAAAATGGATGAATGTAACATATTTTGTTGAAGAAAAATTTCAACACAAAAGGCATGAGTATTTCTATTATCCTAACCATGAATATTCACTTTAAACTAGTCAAATGGAGCAGAGAAATCATGCAATAAGTAAAAACTTCAACATGAAACTACTCCAGATATGAAAATTAAGTGATAGAAAAATGGAAATAACATGAACATTGTAGATTACTATGATAAATAGCATTAGAAATCAGTAAATAAAAAAGAAAAGAGTAAACAAACGATACAAAGAGGAGTTTGGGCGTAAAAAATTTCAGTTGAAGGTGGCGCACGGGCGTGGCAGAGGGGTCGTGTGGAGTTGCAACGGCTAGGGTTAGGGATTTTGGGTGAAGAAGATGATGAATAGTGAGGGGTTTTTATAGATTTTGGGGCACACGGCCAGGGGACACGCCCGTGTGCCCTAATTTTAGCCTGTGTGTTTCGCGTTTTTTTAAATTTCAACGCATCTGACATTTGCCCCACGCCCGTGTACCTTGGGCCTATTGATGAATACGGCCGTGTCGTGCGGCCATGCCTGGCTTCGTTCGCTTCTCCCACGCCCGTGTATGTAGGTTTATGCCCGTGTTATTTTGATAGGTTCGACCACGGGTTCTAGGCACGGACGTGTCGCACGCCTATGCTGTTTTGGCAGATCGACCACGGTTTTAGGACACGGGCATGTCGCACGCCCGTGTTATTTGGGCCGGATCGCCCACGGCCATGTCACACGGCCGTGGAAATTTGTCGCATCCCGTGTTAAGAAAAGTCCTTGCCCTGTTTTCACAGGATCTACAGCACACCCGTATGTCTGGCCGTGTAGGTGTGGACAACCTGTATTCAAGAGCTCAGTTAGTAAGTTAGGTGTTAAACACTAGGATTTAAACAAGTTAATACCGTTAGTGCTCGGGTTGCCTCCTGAGAAGCGCTTATTTATAGTCTAAGCTTGACTTACCTTTCCATTGAATGGTCATGGTGGTTCAAGGAGTTTACACTTCTCATTCCAGCTATCAATCTCATCAAAATAAGGTTTTAGACAGGTATTGTTTACCTTAAAAGTGCTGAATTAGGGATGGATTACCTCGACTGTACCGAATGGGAAAATGCTAAGTACTGTAAGAGGAATTTCTTCATTCGGTTTGGCAGTGGTAATGCGAGGGTCTGTGGCATCTAATAATACTTTATCTCCAAGCTTAAGTTGATTTGGTGAGATATTGAGCTCGTCCTGGCGTAGTTTTGGTTTATCATGTGTTCTCGATTTATGTGTCCGCCATTCATCTAACTCATCGATTTGTAGCCTTCGGTCTTCATGAATAGGTCCTCTATTGTTGATTGAACATGGCTCATGTATATCCTTCGAACTCATTTCTTGCAAAGTAGGTTGCAACATATAGTCAGTTTTAGTAGAATGGTTTATACAATCACCATCAATTTTCGATGCGTTGCTAGAATTGCGAGATTGAAGGGTGATTGTTTCGTCTCCCACACGAAGTGAGTGTTCACCTGTGCCAACATCAATAATGGTTCTAGCAGTTGCTAGAAAGGGCCTTCCTAAAATCAAAGGAGTGTTGCTATCCTTCTCTATGTCTAGAACAACGAAATCAACTGGGAATATACATTTGTCAATTTTAACTAGTACATCTTCAATAATACCCCTAGGAAATCTGATAGTTTTATCTGCTAACTGAATGCTCATCCTAGTTTGTTTGGGTTTCCCAAGACCTAGTTGTTTAAATATTTTGTAAGGCATGACGTTGATGCTAGCCCCTAAATCAGCCAATACATTATTAACATCTAAGCTACCAATTAAGCAAGAAATTGTAAAACTCCCTGGATCTTTTAATTTGTTGGGCAGCTTATTTTGAAGAATAGCCGAGCAAACTGCGTTTAACTCCACATGCGACGCCTCATCCAACTTTCGCTTATTTGCTAAAAGCTCCTTTAAAAATTTCATTGCGTTCGGCATTTGCGAGAGAGCTTCAATAAACTATAAGTTGATATGTAATTTTTTTTAAAAGTTTAAGGAATTTACCAAATTGTTCATCTGAGCGGGCTTTCCTTGTTGCATTAAGATATGGCACACGAGGTTTATATTCTACGCTTACCGATTTCTGCTCCTTGTGGCCTACTTTACCTTTACCTTTGATTTCCACAATTTCTTGCTTTGGTTCTGGTTCAGATGCAACTAACCCTTCCACATTTCTAACGTTGATTGCATTGAGCTGTTCTCTTGGGTTAGGTTTAGTATTACTTGGCAAGCTACCTTGTGGTCGTTCAGAAATTAGTTTGGATAGCTGGCCTATCTGAGTTTCAAGCCCTTGGATCGACGCTTGTTGATTCTTAAGTGCTATCTCGGTATTCTGGAAACGAGTTTCTAACACCGCGATAAATTCTTGGTTTCTTTTCCTGTTGATAAGGTGGTTGTTGAAAACCCAGAGGATTTTGTGGCCTTTGATTTCCTTGACCACCCCATGAGAAATTTGGGTGGTTTCTCCAACCTGCATTGTAAGTATTACTGTATGGGTTATTTTGAGATCTAGAGTTATTGTTACCTATATGGTGGACTTATTCCTCTTCGGTTGGAGGATTGAAGGGTTAATTCTCGGTATGTATGCCTCCTCCACTTGAATCACACCTCATCACTGGATGTACCTGCGTAGAACCAAGTAAACCATCAATCTTTTTATTTAAAAGCTCCACCTAATTTGATAACATATTAACCGCATCGATGTTATAAATGCCTGCTATTTTGGTTGGCTTAGTCTTCATGACTTGCCACTGATAGTTATTCAGTGACATCTCCTAGATAAATTCGTAAGCCGCTTCAGGTGTTTTATTATTGATGGTGCCACCAGCTGCTGCATCAATCATCTGTCTTGGCGAGGGGTTCACACCATTGTAAAATGTTTGAACTTGCAGCCGTAGAGGTAACCCATGGTGAGGGCACCTTCGTAGTAGGTCCTTGTATCTCTCTCATGCATCGTAAAGTGTTTCTAAATCCATCTGCACAAAAGAAGAGATATCATTACTTAATTTAGTTGTTTTAGCTGGCGAAAAATACTTTAATAAAAAATTTTCGGTCATTTGTTCCCAAGTAGTGATTGACCCTCGTGGTAACTAGTTTAACCACTATTTAGCTTTATGCCTTAACGAAAAAGGAAATAACCGAAGACGAATGACATCAACAGAAACACCATTAATTTTAAATGTGCCATAAAACTCCAGAAAATTTGCCAAGTGAGTGTTGGGGTCCTCGTCCTGCAAACCATCAAACTGAACAAATTGCTATATGTAACACTCCTAACCCGTATCCGTTGCCGGAATAAGGTTATGATGTATTACTTGACTGAACAAAACTTCTATAAGGTCAAAGATACTTACCAGACATAAATTATCAACAATGCAAACCTGTCTCATTGATTTTCCATAAGAGCTCTTATAAATTTCCAAAATGACTCACTATCAAAACATAACCGAATATCTAATAACAAATTAACTACTATCAAGTTATAACTAAAACATTTCAACACATTAGTTCAATTATAAGGCTTCTCTACACAAAATGAGCAAGCCATCTTCGCATGGCTATAATGTATACAAAGTCGAAATATCATTCTACCTATAGTCTATCTTATACATGCCTTAAACCATGATAATATACAATCTTCTCAACTCACATAATGACTCGATAGTGTGATGATATCTCCGGCTCTTCCAACTCAAGCTAAAGTATAAACCTATAAGAAATGGAAAAGAGAACACGGAGTAAGCTTCAATGCTTAGTAAGTTTTAAGCAATGCAAACAATTAATTAACTTATAGATCGATTATTTCAAATTTTCAAGAAATCATTCCTAGATAATTGTCATTTTGGCCAAGTATCCATGAACATAATGCATATTTAGCAAATTCACCTCACTTGAATCTGAACTCAATTAAAACCAAATATTGAAATCACAAATAAGATCACAAGAACTCGGAAAGCATCTTATTAACTAGTTTTAACCATGTTTGCAACAAAATCACAAATTCACTACAAGCTGTCTTCCTGAGCAACAGTCACTAAATTATTTATAACTAGAGCTAAGAAACTCCAAATCAAGTGCCGTTAATTTTTCCTGAAAATAGACTCATATATCTTCCATCCATCAAATTTTCAGAATTTTTAGTTTGACCAATCAATACCATATTTTTTTTTAAGTTTCCCCTGTTTCACTATTTGACTATTCTGACCACTCTTCACTACGAATCAATTTTCTCATTATACAGAATTCGAAATATGTTATCATTTATTTCATTTGAAACTATACTCATTAAGGAGTCTAATAATATAAACTTTATCTTATAATCATCATTGTACAATTTACAATGATTTTCTAAAAACAGAACTGGGGATTTCAAAGTCATTTTGACTCTATCTCACGCCACTTCAAATATCTCATTATCTACAATTCTTTTGCTTACACAGTTTATTTTATAAGAAACTAGACTCATTACTATTTAATTACATAATTTATTCAGCTTCTAATTCAATTTCCACAATTTATGGTGATTTTCCAAAATCACGCTACTGTTGCTGTCCCAAGCAGATTTATTACAAATTTGCTCTTTCACACATTCCTTGCATTCAAATTATCTAAACATGTATATCATGTCATTCAAGATTGAACTCATATAACATAGGCATTAAAATGCTTCACTATCAGCTTTAGTTCAATTGAAACGAATAAAATACAACATCATATTCACATTTAATTTTCCATGATCGTAATCACCTAAAAATAAAATCATATACTTCCACAAACCTTTCCACAAGGACCAAGTGTTTATATTTGAATATAAACATAGAATCACTTCACATAACTTCACACATTTACCGAATATATCACGATCACATTTATAGTCATAACACTTATTCACAGATGCATCACTTTATATATTTATAATTTAATTCAAATCAAAATTGCATACGAGTACATGATACATACCTAGCCAACTTAATATGTAATGCACTTTCAATTTGTCAACTTAGTGTAGGATCTTGTAATTCTATACTTTTATCAAATTCATCGACACTTGGCATGCTAGGTATAAAACCGAAATTATATTACCAAAGACAAAAAAGCTCATGGGACTTTAGCACGGATACATTTCAAAGACGAAGCTGCGGGACTTTAGCCCTGATATATTTCCAAAGACGAAGCTCATGGGACTTTAGCCCTGATACATTTCAAAGATGAAGCTCATGGACTTTAGCCCGGATACATTTCAAAGCCACGAAGCTCGGGATTTTAGCAAGGATACATTTCAAAGACGAAGCTCATGGGACTTTAGCCCGGATACATTTCTAATACCATGCATACTTAGTCATATTTTAACACATCTCATTCAACCTATCACTTTAGTAGTCATTTACTACATTCGGATATAAGCTCAATATGCACATCATCATTCACATTTCGGTTCAAGAGTTATACTTAATACCACACATTCATTTTACCATTCAAGCTTAATCCCAAAGTGACCATTATACTATAAATCATATATATGCACTATTTATTATACAACTATAATCAAGAACGAACCAAAGATTTCAATTCACTTAATATACTCTTATAAAAGCATCATCAATTTCATACTAAAAGAAACTACTCAAAACTTACCTCGTGTATAATTGAACGATTCTGGATAGGCTACTCGATTGCTTTCTCCTTCCCCTTATCTGATTGAGTTCCTCTTTGCACTTGAGCTTTAAAATTAAACAATTGAATTCGTTTAATCACCTACTCAACTTTAATTCTTTAATAATCACATTTGATAATCATATAACTTCCATACATGTTAAGTTTTATAAAATGTACCATGACTCGATATCATGCCTATTATTTCATAAACCACATTTGACCCTAACCACTCAAACTTAGCTTTCATATGCAAATTCCATTTCATGATCAAATGTAGCAAATTGCACATAGGTTTCACCTATGCTAAACAATGACTGAATATACATTTCGAAGAAATAACTTACTTAATACATAATTCACATTACCAAGTACATATAACCTTAATGACCGAATGTATATCACCCCAATTCCTATGACTTAACCATTCACCCTTTTAGCCGAATATCAATAAAACATCTAGTTCACATACACAAACACAATCTCTTAAGGCTTATTATATTATCAAGTACACATTAAATTTATATAGCCGAATATACATCTATATTTAGCTCATCAAACCGATACTTAATCATATTTTCCCCTAACCTAAATATATTCGGTAATGACCACAACCCTTTAGCCAATTTTAAAAACAAACCACAACATTTTAAATTCATCTTATTCCTCCCCCTATTTGACCGAATGTACATATCAAATGAAAACTCAACTAAACAACAACATTTTTCTTCCCAAAATGCATATACACAAACATGGCAATTTCAATTCATACTTTTCAACCATGAATTCTACTTATTCAACCCTCATTTAAGCTACTTAACATATAACTAACATCTTCCCAAAAACTTATCAAAATAATACCAATTTAGCACTTTCCGAATGGACATTTGTTCATTGATTCATGAATTTAAAGCATGGGTTAACTATGCTATGTATTTATCCATTTAATTTCATAATCAATTACAAAATAAAAATTGCATTACATACCTTTAAAAGGAGTTAACCATGGCCGAATGCCTTGGCTTCTTCTTCACTATTTTTCTTTCCCCAATTCGGCATTCAAGAAAGAAAGATGAACATCTATTTTATTTTTATATTTTTTCATCTTTTATTGTTTTACTAATTTATTTATTTCAAAAATAAAGCCATTACTTATTATAATATTTAAATAAAACATATATTATACATCAACCATCATTTATGGCCGGCCACTAAACAAAATTGGTCCATTTGACATGCAAATCCCTCATGTCAACATTTCATGCATTATTTGACACTTTAAAATTTACCTATCACACTTTCAAGTTTTATCACATGAGTCCTATCTTATAAATTTCACATACAAATGACAAAAATCAAAGCATGAAACTTTCACACATGCATTTACACATATAATAAACATAGAATTTAACAGTTAATTATTTTTATGACTCGGTTTTGTGGTCCCGAAACCACTTTCTGACTAGGGTCAAATTAGGGCTGTCACACTATATCATTTGAATCGTGTTAGGTTTCAATTCAAAATTATTTGCAGCAATAGCAGGCCTAACTATGCTTGACTCAGTTCCTGTTAAATTTGGCTTAGCATAATCATACATAGTGCGTAGAGCTTGATTCTGATTTATTTGATTAGGGACAATCGTAGGAGGTAGCGAATTTTCCTGATTTTCTGTCATCTCCTCAGTTGTAGTCGAGATATCGTCTTCTTGCTCTTCCTCTGTGTATCTTAGGCTTCGTCTTATTTCTCTTCGGTTTTTGCGAGCTGTGCGATCGATTTCTTTGTCAAAAAGTAATGGTCCCGACGAGTTTCTTCTTGTCATAAACTATAAGAACCTGCCAGAAAAAAGAAAATTTAGTAACGAAAATTAAACAAAAATTTAAATTGCAGTAAAAGTAAATGGCTAAAGTAATAAAAATCGAGTGTTCCTAATATCTTAGTTCCCCGGCAACGGCGCCAAAAACTTGATCGTGATTAGTCGTGATAAGTTTTATAAATTTATAATTAATCGTTCTTGAAACTAACTAACGATGAAGGCAAGTGTACCTATCAAACATTAGTATAGCTTTAACAAGACCGGATTGTCGAACCCAAAGAAACTAAAAGTACTAGTATTAACTGTCTTTTTATTATCTAGCCTAACAATAAAATGGGTTTGTTTATCTAAACTAATTAACTAAACTAAGAAATCACAAAAAATAGGTTGGGGAAAATACTTTTGGAAAAACGATTGATCTAAGACAATACCCAAGGAAAAATCCACCTAGACTTCACCTATTATTCGACTCTGAATCAGACGATTTATTCATTTAACTTGTTCCGTAGAAATCCCTGAGTTATGTTATTATCCCTATTCAAGACTAATAATGTCTAACCCTAGGTTGAATAATTGAAATCTCTTTCTAACTAACACCCTAAGGTTGCATTAACTCGATCTATGGATCCCCTTATTAGGTTTCACGCTAATCCGGCAAAACCTTGTCACCCTATCTCTAGGCGCGCAATCAACTCCGCTTAATTATGACAAATTTACTCTTAGATAGGGACTATTCATCCTCTAAATAAGAGCATTAACTTGAATCAATATCCTGAAATACCGAAACAAGAATTAAGAACACATAATTAAGAGCAAGTTAAATATTTATCATACAATTCAGATAATAATAACAAGATCCGTCTTAGGTTTCATTCCCCTTAGGAATTTAGGGGGTTTAGTTCATAACTAAAAAGGAAAACATCTCAAAAGAATAATGAATACAAAATATAAAGAAAACCTAAAACTCATGAAGGGAAATTGAGAGGAGATCTTCAGTCTTAATGAATAATCCGGCTTCTGAGATGGATCAATCGACTTTCCTTGAGCAATTCCTTGCTTCCTACTCTTCGTCCCCCTTTTAGTCCTCCTCTCGGGTGTTTAAATAGGCTTTAGAATGCCTAAAAGCCCTCAAACGTAGCCTTTTCCAAATAGAACTTAACTAGGGCTCGACAGGGACACGCCCTGTGTGTGATTACTTCAGGCCGTGGTCAAGGCTGAGAGATCAACACGCCCGTGTTAAGGTTGTTTTAGGCCGTGTTCGAGCCTGTTAGAATGGCACGGGCATGTGTGCTACCCGTGTGAGAAAGTCCAGGCCGTATTGTTTTTCCACGTCGACCCATTTTCTCCATTTTCGTCCCGTTTCTTGTTCTTTTTGCTCTCCTATGCTCACTTAAGTCTAAAACATGAAATTAAAGGATTAGAAGCAGAAAATTCACCAAATCTAAGGAGAAATCATTTATAAATGTGTTAAGTATGGGATAAAAATAAGTATAAATTATGGTTTATCACCCCACTCTCAATTATCGCATTTATCATTTTATCAGAATGATTGGGCAACAAATTTCCTACTACGTTAGGTCTTGATGGGTCATCGAATTTTACGATCCCCATCTTAATGAATCTTTCGATCAGCTTCTTGAACGCAGTACAGTTCTCGATCGAGTGCTCTGTTATTCCCACATGGTACTCACATTGATCGTTTGTGTCATACCATTTAGGGAATGGAGGTTGCATGGGTTTTAGATAGAATGGAGATACGACTTGTGTATCGAATAGCCTCTGGTACAGTTCCCTATATGTCATTCGGATAGGCGTAAACTGGGGTCTTTCCGTGTTTGGGCTTGCATTGGAATATTGCCTTTGAGGGCCCTAATGGCCAGTAGCTACTATCCTTGGCTGAGCTACCGTGATCGGTTTAAAATAAGTTTTATCATATGTACCCACATTATTTACTTCATTTTCTTTCTTCCTCGGGGCCGATCTTTTGGCATTTTCCCACACCTTACCGCATTTTCTATCATTTCACCAGACATCACTATGTCTGAGAAACTCTTAGTTGCGCTTCCCAGTATGTGATTAATAAAAGGTGCCTTTAGGGTATTAATGAAGAGCATAGTTGTTTGTTTTTCTAGCAGGGGTGGTAACTCTCATTTTGCTTTTTCTCCATATTTTGTAAAGTGATTTTGTCGATAAAAGCTTGTGCCAGATCTTTCAACGAATTAATCTTGGCACGGCTTAGTTGATTGTACCATTTAGTGTAACATCCCAAAATAGGGCCTAGTCAGAATAGTGGTTTCAGGACCACAAATCTGACATTGAAATATTTATTTTATGATTATTATGAGATCTAGAAAATGATAATATGCTTGTGTTAAAGTTTCATGAAGAAATTCTATGAGTAAGGTGTCTAATTGGAAAATAAGGACCAAATTGAATAAATATTAAAACTTGGATTCTAGAAGCAATTTGTATGAAATTGCTTTAGATTATTAATTAGAAGGTCTTGAAGAGTAATTTGCCCAATTTCTAAGTTTTTGGACAAAAATGGGCTTGTATGGATGAAATTTTAAAGAAAAGGCTTAAGGACATTTTGGTCATTTGGCATTTTAATGAAATAAAATGGGAAAAACAAGCCAAAAATCAGCCCATATTCTTCATGTTGCTGCCGAAAATTTGGAGTTCTCCATATCTAGGGTTTTCAACATTTTGAAACTTAATAGTAAGTGCTCCCAAGCCCCGTTTTTAATGTTCTTTGTATTTTTGAAATCCCAGTAGCTTACTCTCTCTATTTCTACCCATATTTCATGCTAGGGTTCATGTTTAGAAATTTACCCATGCATGAGTTACTTGTATTTTGATGGTTTATGGAGGAATATGAAAGTTAGATGTGTGTTAAATATCTTTTCCTAGGTGAATTTCATAAAAAAAACCCCCAAAAAAGACCTTTTTGCAAAAGGTGTAAAACATGAGGTAGAAATGTGAAATAATAGAAAATTGTGAGCTACCATAAGAGGAAAGAACATTCGGCTACACTTGGGTAATGTAGAAATTGCATGCATTTCATTATACGAGCCTAGGGCCTAAATCGTAAAAATGTGTAAAGTTAGGGGCAAAACAGTCATTTGGACCAGGGGTGAAATTTAGACTCGAAAAGTATAATGTGAGGTGTTAGTAATTTATTTTTATTTTATAGACCTCGATGAACAAATTCTAGAGGTTGATCGAGGGAAACAAAAGGTTTCGGAATAACCGAAACACGATATCGAAACGAGTACCTGGTAAGTTCAAATAACTTAAAGTAAACTCAAAACATGTTTATTTGCATGATTTATGAATGTATGATAATTACATTTGATGATGGTATGAAAACCTATAAAATCTATCTTTAATAATGACACATTGATAAACATTCCCGGTTGAGATTAAAAAGGGAAGTTCGGTGGATAAACCATAATTTACATGTTGATTGAGTCTTGTATGTATTGCAAAGGATTTAGCCCGGACGGGTAATACGTTTATCTCAAATATAGAAAGGATCAGCCCGGACGGGTGTTCCTTGAGTGATCGAGCCTCCTAAAGAACATGTGTACTCTGAGGATTTAGCCCGAACGGGTAATCTGATTAGGGTCTGAATTTAGCCTGGACTGGTAATTCAGATCCAAGCTCATTAAGGGTGTTTGTAGCTATAAAGGATTTAGCCTGGACTGGTAATCTCGACATCACCTTATGAGTTTATATTACAAGGGGATTTAGCCTGGACTGGTAATCCTGCCGTAAGATATGAGGTTCGCGGGAGTGCATGCATGAGATGATCTCTCTAATGACTTGATAGATAATGGATAATCCATCGAGATTTCCTAGAAACTCAACAGTATTAACAGGAAACATATGTATAAAGGAAAGGATGAATGATGAGCTCATCTAAGACCAATTTACATGATGCATTATTATGAGACTAACTTGATGATTGAGTGTATGTGATAGGGAAACCATTCCATGCTTATTGATTTTGTTGCCTAATATGGTCGTATAGTAACTACTTGGTAAGTTTACTTTCCAGTTATTCAGGCTTACTAAGCATGTAAATGCTTAACGCTCTCTTCTCCCTATTTTACAGAGCTCGAGGACTCGTAAAAATTGGAAGATGGTTGGAGAGTCAACACACTATCAACTAGACCAGCTTTGGTATAAAGACACTTTTATGTTATTCAAATGGCATGCATAGGACTTTGGTTCATTTTGTGATATGTGTCATTTGAATTGCCCATATGAAGGCTTGTAAAAGTTTACATATCTTCTTGTATTTGGCCATGGGAATTGGCTTATTTTGAAGTAGGCTATGACCTACAAATCTATGCATGTTTATGTTTACATGGGATGGCTTAGCTATAATTGGCAATGATTTACAAGAATGAGTCAATCTTAAATGTGTCAATGAGACATAGAAATCCTTAATGCAAAAAGGAAATTAACCTAACATGTATAAAACCGATGATTTGAGGTTTGCATGCAATGAGGTTTATCAAGGTTATATGTAAGCGTAAAAATTTGGCCTTATTATGTATTAAGGTAACCTATAAGTGTGTTGGTTGTTAGAGGGTGACCAAAGGCTTGGAAAATAGCCTTACAAGGTCCACACGGGTAGATATACGGGCGTGTGTCTAGGTCATGTGTGACACACGAATTGCCCTCATGAGCGTGTGGCATGGCCGTGTGTCCCCTGTACCTAAAATTTTAAGTCAGTTTCAAGCACGGGCTAGACACATGGCGTGTGTCTTGGCCGTGTGCCCCTAAATGCATGCTGACATCATAAACAAAATGCTCAAGTTTTTGGACACGGGCGTGTCTAGGCCATGTGAAGGACACGGGCGTGTGTCTTAACCATGTGAAAACCCCTGTAGGTTCGAAATAAAAAATAATTTTCATAAATTCAACACGGGTAAAGGACACGAGTGTGTCCCATAGCACACGGGCGTGTGAGGCTTTACTTAGGAAATTTTTCATGAACTTTCATAAGTTCTTGGTTTTGTCCCGAATCATTCTCAATGGGTGTTTAGGGCCTCGTTGGCCCATAATAGGGATATTATGGTAAAATTTGATTTATTTTATATTAGAATGAAATTTTATAACTTGTACTTCCTAAAAATGTTTAATTAAATGTCCGGCAATACCTCGTATCTAGTCCCAGCCTTGGGTATGGGTAAGGGGTGTTACATTTAGTGGCAGACCCCATCAAATTGTCCTGGAAGCAATGGATCAATAGCTAATCATTGTGAATGTATCCTATCATCCTTTGACAGAACATGGTGATGTGAGCTTCTGGATAACTAGTTTCATTATATTTTTCAAAATCTGGAGTTTTGAACTTAGGAGGGAGCACTAAATCCGGGACCAAACTTAGGTCCTTGGCATCGATTCTGTAATGGTAATCAGCGTTCTCCATTGCTCTAAATTTTTCTTCCAGCCATCTGCATCGATCCTTAAGTTGTTTTGACAGTTCCACTCTTATTTTTTTCCATTTTTGTCATATCGTCAAGATCAGGAACAATGAGATTGATTGGGTTATCCCCGGGATTAGGACCCGAGCCTATTTGGTAGTTTATCAACGCCGGGGTACCGGTTTGATGATGTTAGGGTCTAATTGTAACGGGTACCCTTCGTGGGTACACCTATGGTTGTGCTTGAGTGTTCATCGAGGTAAAACCCGGGGGATAAATGGGATCCTCATTATCATCCCCTGAGTTGACTACAGTGCTCTTCCCTTTTTCACGTTCTCCAGTCAGTAACTGCGCCAATTGGCTCATCATGTTTCTTTGAGATTCCAGTGATCCCTCATCTCCTGTTGTACTTTCGCTAATTGTTCTTCTAGTTGTGCTTGTAATTGGTCTTGCATCTCTTTTTGAAACTGCTCTAATCTTTGGTCCATTTTTTTGGTTTTAACGCGAGTACTATAACGATGTTCAGTTGATTGACTCTTGTTGGTTTCCAGATTAACTGAAATAATTTTATTTTAATTAGACTCTTTTCGTGAAATTTAATGCATATGATGCGATCCAATGCAAATGCATGAAATGAATGTAAAAAAAGGCATTGATTCTGATTCAATTTTGTTAGGAAAACTTTACTAGAAAACAAATTTCTTTACATAAAATGGATTACATATATGGTTTTGCCCTGATGCTCAAAGTTTTAACTTTCCTAAGCAGCCAAGCTAGCTCTCGACCCTGGTCTAACTCTGACTCATATTTCAAACTCAGTACATCAGCCTAGACTACTAAGGTTTGTAAATGATCAGCCACCTCCCGTATCTGAGCCACGGCTTCACCCATAATATAGTCTCTGTCCCTAACTTGACCCTGAGATCGGCAGAGTTGCTCCTGATATTGCTCATTGCTTGCTTCAAGGAGTTCGACCCAGAGCTCACAATTTTGTAGCACAATCTCAAGCTCTTCTACCTTCCTTTTCATCTTTTCAATCTTGTTCAAGCTCGCCTTCAGCTCAATTGAAAAGTTTCGACTACGATACTGATGGAGTGACTTTTCCAATTCTGCCACTCAAGTTTTTAACTCGACTTTCTCATTTCGGGTTTCTGATAAACTCTTTTATAAGGCCTCTTTTCGAACCTGAGCCTCTTGGAATTTTCTCTCCTATCAATCGACTTTGGTCTTTTCTTCTTGAATCTCCTGTCACCATTGCTCCGATGTTTTTCCCAATCCGGAGGTTCTTATTGATAAACGCAGTTTCTTGTAACCCGTTTTCAGACTATCCAAATCCTCTTCAGCCTTATTCTTTCCTTTTCTTAATTTCTTGGTTTCTAATTTTTGAACATCAACATCCAATCTTAAATGCATTTTTTCTTCCTCCAACTGCTCGATCTTCTTTCCTAGATCTGAATTCCTTTTCTCGAAATCCTACTTTATGATCTCTAGTTCGGATGGGACCACTTGCAAGTATTCTTCCATCGATCGCGCGCCTTCTTAACTTGGCCAGGGGATGTTGTTGTTGATTCTTTTACTCCACCACCCATTATACTTAGGGGTCGTCATCGGGCCTAGAGCCAATCTTTTTATCCGGCGAGTCTGATTCCAAGCATTGGACATTTCCTATACCTTTTTCTTATAGTTATCCCCCTTATACGAAAACTCGCACTGAGCTAGCCCTTAGGTTGCTGGTATGAACTGTCTCGATCTGTACTACCTCAAAACAAGCAAATAAGTGTATCCAACGGCTCCCCAAATCCCAAGGGGACCCAGTCAAAATCCCCACACCGGTACAGAATCTCATCGAGGACCATCCAAGGGGCTCTCCACTCGACATCTTCTTCTTGGAAATTTTGTAGGATCACTATCCATCTTTCCTCCGATATATCATCCCGCCTCAGTGTAGTTACTATTTCTTTTAAAAGAGAATAATTCTCAGAGAATATCCGATACGAAAATTTGTCCACTTTCCTAAAATGGCTGTGAAACCAAGCTAGCAATAGTTGCGCGCATGCGATGAATCTTCCCTTACCCGCTCTCGACATGCATTCAAAGATCTGAATGTTTCGACCAAAATCGCGAGAACCGGCGTGACCCTCTTATCAAGGTTGTCAAACAAATCAGAAACCGCTTCATCCACATACCCTAGCACTATAGGGAAAACCATTAGCCCGTAAACGCTCAAAGTAAAAACATCAACCCTTTTCTTCACATCAAGGTGTGCCAAAATTAGATCTCGCAAGCTTTTCCAGGGAATACATTTGCTTCTTCCTTTTTGCTTAATACGAGTCGCGACCCACTGTTCACTCACTCCCGTGATATTCATTAATTTATTCATGAAATTCGGGACATTAGTGGCTCTAGAATAGGCCTTATTAGCTTGAATCTTTGGACAACAGAGCAGGGCTATATACTCCTTTACTGTAGGCACCAAATCCATATTCTCAAAGGTAAAACAACTATAGACAGGATTCTAAAATTGAGCCAGAGCTCGAAACAAGTGCTTGTCCTCTTTGATGTCGAGTAGATAGGGCAGATCACCATAATTACTGCAAAATAGCTGCTTGACTTCATCATCCCAATTGACCCATATCTCTTTCAATTCCCGTAGATCATTTCGTGTCGTGCTGATACGGGTGAAGTCCCATAATTATAATGTGTACCCATCTGCCAAACTGTCACATTTCTCTAATTACGTTCTCTCTGACCATATACGGGCAGCCGCATTATCTTTCACTTTATCAAAAAATTCATTCTCCATGGCAAGCTTTCTATTTAGCAACCGAATGTGAATCAACACTTTTTTTTTGTGATGAAATTGCCATGCAAATACAATCAAAGTAAAACAAAACAAGTTAGTATTTCATAACAATTTAAAACAAGTAAGAAATAATAAAAAAAGGCACTTGCTGGGGTAACCACTAGGGTTTGGTGTAGCTCTACCTAAGGCGGGCTCCTACGGCTCACTATATGCGGTTTAGTTCTAAAGTAAAGGTACCTGAACCAGTAGATTCCTCAATCCTCACCCATTATAGGCTCATATAAACTGAGTTCAGTTCAGGGGAATACATTTCCCTATGGCTGCACGGAGATGAAAATCTCACGAAGACATAGGTACGGATGTATCTCGAAAGCGATCCACTATCCTACACGGAGGTGAAAACATCACGAAGGAATAGTTTCTCACTCTCACTTAAAAGGGTAAGATCAGCAAATCATGGGATGCAATGTGCAAAAAGATTCCAAAACTCAAACCAACACAGTAATTTATAAACCATAATGATGAAGATCGTAACAAAGACGGATGAAATGCAACGAAATGATCGTACATTTAAACCAAGTTTTCAATTTTCGAAAAAAAGACAAAAAGTAATCAACTCGTAGCTTAACTCTCTTTTTTAAGTCCCCAATGGAGTCGCCAAGCTATCGAAACCATTTTTTTTAAAAAATAGGATCGACTTTGATTTTGAAAATGAAAACGAACATAGGAGTCGCCACCAATCATTTTTTATGAGGTGTGATCGGATCACTTTATAACTTGATCATTTTAATAAGAAGTTCGATTTATTAAAATAATGATTTTGGTCTACGAAATTCAGAAAAATAGGCTCGGGAGTCAGTTACGTACGAGGAAGGATTAGCACCCTCGTAACACCCAAAATTGGTTCCTAGTTGATTAATTAATGTCTTAGTGTCGAGAATTGAGAATTTGAAAAGATTTTAAAAATACGATCCTTTGTTAAAATATTATTTAATTGAAAATTTTTTGAGAAAAAGGTATATTTCAAGTTAATCGAGGAATAGAATCACGTCTCGTAAGTTAGGGCGCAATGTCTTAAATTCCCGATACACGAATAAATGCCAAAAAATTTATTTTTTTTAAAAGATATTCGATTATCTCAGTTTTAGAAGGAAATCATATTTCGTAAGTTAGAATACGATCTTTTCTTAATTCCTGAGAATATTTAAAATTCGTACATTTAAATACGTTTGTTTATTCGGATTCATCGAGAAAATCGAAACCCCGTAAGTTAGGGAACGATTTTTCAAGTTCCAAAATATGAAAGATTGCTTAAAAAAAATGGAAATTTTATGTGTCGAGTGAAATTAATGTAACACAAATTTGTGGTGAAAATAAATCATGATAGTAACATGCGTAAAAAAATAAATGTATTAAACAATAACAAGGAAAACGAGAATGAACGAATAAAATGACCAAGTTAATCGTAAAAAGAAAAATAATAAGGAAGATAAGAAATTCAAAATTAAAAAAAACTAATAGTAATCGAGTAAATAAATCACTATCATGTAAAAAGGGATTTAAAAATAATAATAGTAATAATTATAATAGTAATAATAATAATAATAACAATAATACAAATAATAAATATTCTAAAGTTTGAAACTATTTAGAAAGATATAAATGAAATAAATGATAAAATGATAATAAGAGGAATGATATAAAAATAATAAATGTGCTAAAAAATAATATAATGATATTTAATATAATAATAATAACTTATAAAAAAGGAAGATATAATAATAATAATAATAATAATAATAATAGTAATAATAATAATAATAATAATAATAATAATATAGGCACAAATAAAATGAATAATTAATGAAAGATTATTAAAGATTGGAAGAGCAATAAATAAAAGGTATACAAATATTAGAATAAAAATGCAAGTGAGTAATATATATATACATAAAATAAATAAGTAAGCAAGCAAGCAAATGGGTAAAATAAAGCAATAAATAATGTATAAGCTAGCAAATAAGTAAATAAATTAAAATAAAAGGGGTTAATTGAAACTTAAAAATAAATTTATTGGGTGAAATTTAAAAAAATAACAGAAAGGGGCCGAATCAAAAATGAAATAAAATTAAAGGGTTAAATTTAAAAAGAAAGAAGAATGAGGATCCAAATATAACGCGCGACAGAAGATAGGGATTAAATGGGTAATTATTCCCTGCCCTCAAAACGACACCGCATCAGGTGTTTACCCTTTTAAATGTCCCAATGACCAAATTAAAAAGAAAATAAAAATAAGAGGCCAAATTAAAATAAAAGAAATACGATAGGACCCTATTGAAACCATCCTCAAAAGCGGAAGGACTGAGGGCGCAAATATACCCTCAGTCCAAAAACACGCGGATCCTAGGCGGTTATGGGTCGGGTCGGATTCGGGTCGCCTAAAACAGTGTCGTTTTATGACTTTCTGAGCTAGCCTTAAAATGGTGTCGTTTAGCACCTCTATATATGTTAAATTTTTTCAAAAAAAAAATCATTTCAAAATCTGTTCTAAAAAAAAAAAAAAAAAACCCTTCTTCTTTTTCTCTCTTCCCTTCCATGCGTCCGGCCAAGGCACCGTCGCTCACCCGCCGTGGTCACCGGTCATCAGCGACAGTGATTGTTGCCTCTGGTGGCCGGAAAGAAAACCAAAACTCCCTCTTACCCCTTTTAGCCCAGATTCAAAGGTTGGGCCTTCGTTCTTTGGATATGAAACATCTCCGACCCCCTCCTTTGGCCATTTCCTATATCGGAGGAGGTCTTCGACGGCGGGGCATGTGAAGAGGCGCGGGTAAGAAAGTCTTTTTTATTATTATTTATTATTATTGCTTTAAAATAGGACAAAAAACAAAAAAACAAAGAAAAGGAACCACCTTTTGGTTTGAATGCGATTTATGTTTCAAAGTCTCCTTTTTTTGTATTTAATCGTCTGTAAAAAAAAATTACATTGGAGTTCTTGTGGCTATATATAATTGAATACATAGCCTAACCTACTGTTCATTGCTACTGTTTCGTTTTAGCTCTATTTCTACTTTTCTTTCTGCTCTGTCTTCTCCTTTTTGCAAGTTTGTTCGGTCAACGGAGAGAGCAAGTGGCCATTTTGGTGCAAGTAGAGCTAGGGGAGCCGACCCTCAAGCGATGTGTATGCCGAGGGCGCACATAGAGGCTGGGGCGCCTTGGGGCATTAGGTTTTTCTTTGTTGCTTTAGGTTTTGGGCTATTTTTTGGGCTAGGCTTTTTTAGTTTGGGTCTGTATTTTATTTGGACCTTGTAAAATAATGGACTGTTATTATTTTTATTTTTGATTTTGGTTTCTGATGGGTCCGAGCAATTTTGGCCCATTACAATTTTCTTGAAACTTGTTCGACCTTTCCCTTTTCTTGTTCTATAGGCACTGTGACCACGACCTCTTCCTCCATCATATGTCACTTTCAAAACCTGCTTATCTCCACAATGCCTTTGAAAATTTTGTTCATGTACTATTAATGAGCTTTGTAATTCATCAATTGTAAGAGCATCAATGTCTTGTGATTCCTCAATAGAACAAACAACATAGTTAAACTTCTCAATTAAAGAGCATAGAATTTTTTCTACCACTTTAACATCCTACGTATCTTCTCCATAAGTTAACATCTTGTTTGCCACTGCCATGACCCTTGAGAAGTACTTTGTCACTCATTCATCATTCCCCATCTCAAGCATTTCAAATTCTCTACAGAGAGTTTGAAGATTAGATCTTTTGACCCTTGCATTTCTTTCATATTTCTTCTTCATGGCATCCCATATTTCTTTGGTAGTATTCTTGTTAACTATGTGGCTGATAGCCTGAAAGAGATAGTTCTTCACTTTCAAATATTTGAGCTTTGTCGCATCATTCTTCTTTCATTGTGCATCTGACTGAGGTGCTTCTCTTGCTGGTTCAACATAGCTAAGAACCACCAACTCTCAATATTCCTTAGAATATAGAAAATTTCCTATTAGCATGCTTCAATTATCATAGTGACCATCAAAGCGATGAATAGTTAGTTGTATGAAGTTGTCAGAATTCATCTTTTGAGTCATCTTTTATGCTACTGCTAGAATTTCTCAAGCCTAATGGGGTTCTGATACCAAAATATTGGGAACTTTTATCTGATATGAGACTTAATAACACAAGTAAACAACAGGCTAGATTTTTAATGACTTGAATTTTATTGATGATAACCTCAACTTATGTAGTCATACAATAAAATCTTAACAGAGAATAAAAACTGCACATTCAAATCAAATCAAAGATAAGAAATAACAATAACATAGAATAATTCAAATATCAATATCCCTAAAGAATAGGACTTTATTCTAATAATAAAGATTTGCAAAAAAAAAACTCCTTCAATCTTCTCCCTCAATAAAAAAAAAATCAATCCAAGACCCCACACTTTTCACTACCTTAATTTTACAATTTCATCTAAGTCTCATTTAATTTTTACTTTAATTTTTATAAATTTATATAAATATTTGTATCACATCATGTTTGTAATAAAATATAATATTAATAGTATGTTGAGGGTGAAATTTTAATGAATTTCTAATTTATTTGTTTAATTTTGTATATTTCCAATTTTCATTCCTTTATTGGTGAAAAGATTCTTCAATGAATGATTACTTGAAAATTTTAAAAGTCAATCTTTTGTATTTGTTAATTTTTTCTTTTTCAATTTTAGCAGACGGTGGGATGAAAAAGGATTTTGAATGAAAGGTGAGGTTAGATAAACTCATATCTTCTCTTTATTAAAGCGCGTATTTTTTTCAAAGTAATAATGTTACGTGTGATTAGTTTCCTTTTAAAAAGTCAAATAAAACTTGAACCTTGAATGAATTGAGGTTCACGCGTAGGTTCTTGAGTAGTGTCTTCAATAATTGTAAGAGTCTCTTTCAAGGTGTACTCACAAATCACGTTTATATATATTCTTTTAATTTAATTTTTAGTTTTTCAAAATATGTTAAATTAATTTTTTTAAATAAAAATACAGATTAAAACATTAAATTTTTTAAATACAAATGCCTATATGATAATCCATGTGTTTTTCACATTATTTTTTTAAAAAATTATGAATTTTAAAATTTTTATTATTTTTAAATTACTTGTTGACATAACATATAAAATAAATAATGTCATGTCGGCATAAAGTACATATGAGTTGTTACATCAACATCATTAAAAATTGATGATTTAATCAGCATTTACATTAAAGAAAAACCATTTAACGCTTTTTGAGATATTAAATTTAGTTAAAACATCATGTTCATAATGTGAAAGTATAGTCTTTTTTAATATCACTGAATATTCGAAACACTTTCAAAGTTTTATCTTTAATATTGATTCTCAAAAATACTTTTGGGGTCAAAAATATTTTTAAAACCATAAGTAATACTAAATAAACAACTTTTGGAGTCGGAAGTACTTTTAAAAATTATTTTTGAACCCAAAAACAAAATTTTTTTTTTTCTAACTCCTACTTTTGACAAAAGCACTTTTAGGAACAAAGGATAATTTTAACCTTTATAAATTATTTTATATAATATTTATATTGGGTATGTAATTACTTTCTTATTAAAATTTATTTTAAATATATAATATTATATATTTAAATTTTTATTGGTTATATTTTAATATTTAAAATATAGTTTATATATTTAAATTAAATTTTATAAATAATTACATTAATTGCTTTAAAATATTTAAAATTTATATTTTATATATTAAAATATTAACAACAAATTATAATAATTTTTTTATATTATTACTAAAATATTATAATATTAACTAATTTGAATATTATTTAAATGTATATTTGTTACTTTATAACACCATATCTAAAATGAACATTTTATTTTTTAAAAGTATTTTTTGACAGTAATACTAACTACTTAAATTTTAAATAAAACTTTTTAAAAGCACTTCCCAAAATAATTTTTCCACATTAATTTTAAAAAACACTTCTTAAAAGTAATTTTAAATTAGCTTTAAAAGCATTAAAATTTTCAGAACTGACAAAAAAATCAAAATTAAAGAAATACATATGGTTTTCCCTTAAATTTTATTTAAAATTTTTATTTTTACTTTTTTTAACAAATTATTTACATTTTTTTTCATATGACTCGTACAGGGAGCCTGTCACTATGTACACTATATATCTTGACAAACATTAACAGTTTTCGTAGCTGAATTTGTTACCACAAAAAATTTTGTCAAGGAAATAAAACAAACAAATATGGTTACAAACTTATACTAATAATTTTTTTTTAAAACTAAATTACACTATTAGCCACTAAATTATGAATAAATTTTTATTTTGGTTATTTAATTAAAAAAATTTTAATTTGGTTACTAAACTAATCAAAAATTTTTATTTAAATTACTGGACTATTAAAATCGATGTTATATGGCTTTTTCTATTCGCACTACCTGCACCAATCAAAAGCCTTATTTTCCCTTTTCTTGTACAGTTCAAGTTTTTCATGAAACAAATTTGGACATCACAAATTTACAAAATAAAATTCAAATAATTTGTTTCTCTGATCTCTAACATTAATTTTCAAATCAGCTTGGATCTAAAGTATGTTATTCTTCTCGTCAATGAGTATTGATTCACCGTACCGGTTGTCAAATCGTCGCTTGGAGCTCGTTGTTAGAACTTTAAAAAGAAAAGTTTATAACTTAGTGATTTAAATAAATTTTTTTGAATAATTCAGTAACCAAATTATAATTCTTTTTAATAAAGTGAACAAAATAAAAATTTGCCCATAATTTAATAACGAATGATATAGTTTATCCTAACAGAATAAGTTCACTGAGTAAAATTATTAAATTTGTTCCTTTAAACTATTTTCTCTATTTATTTCATTTACATCAAATTACTTAATGTTTTAAAAATATAAATTTAGAAACAATTATTTATATTTTTTTCTCTAAAAACCGATAGTAGTTTAGAATGTAGGTAGTAGTAATATTTTATTATGTAGAAAATTTTAATAATTTAAAATTATTGATCGAATAATAATGTTGTAAAGATATAATTTTTATACATATTTATCTTATAAATATATAAATTTATGCAAAATTGCTTTGTAAAACAATATGAAAGAGTGTCTCAGTAAAAGTAAAAGGTATATATGTAAAAAAAAAACTTTTTTATTAGCTGTTTTTATTGTTTTATTTGAAGCATTAAGAGTTTTATTATACGTTAATGCATATAAAAACTTTAAGAAAAATATTTTACACGCCTCAAAAATCGCTATATTTTAGTAATACGATTTTATTTTCCTTATTTATATTTTTTAATAATTTGTTTTTCTAATAATAATATCCCGATTAAATATTTAAATTTAATTTTTTATTTATTCATAATCTTTAAGGTTGAACATACAAGGTTGCAATATTTTTCTGAGGAAATAAAAAATAAAAAAATTCCAGGGTGGCCACAAAGGAAATGATGTGGGTAAAGAAACTACCTTTTATCCAAAGCATATCTGAAACTTCTTTTTGTTTTTGCAAAATTGTAGGTATGATGCCACCTGTCTTAAAATTCACTGATCACGTGCATCCCCAGGCCACCATAAAAACCGGCCAACACAAAGAAATTTTTTTTAAAGAAAACCTTATCCAATACATTTTCAATTTTTCCATCAAATACAATATTATCCGTCAAAAAAAATCTTTGACCGTTAGATTCACATCATGACAAAACCCGATCAACGGTTGAAGTCAATCCTTAGACCTTAAAATAACCAACAAAAACTGGCAAAGCAAATCCTACACAGAAAAGGGAAAAAGAGAAAAAGGAAATCACTTTTGCTTTAAACTTCAAAGACACTGCAAAAGAAACTCTCCTCTGTTTTTGTTGTATTTTAATTTTGATTGTGAGATTATAGCAAAGGGTTCAGTTTTCAATCTGCGTTTTTTTTAGTGTTGTTGTGAGAAAAAAAAAAAAAAAAAACTAGTTATGGCTGAAGTTTTGGGGAAGGGAAATCTGTTTACGACTTGTAACTATAGTCAGACGAAGAATCTAGAAGGTGGAACTTGTTTGGTTCCTAAGAAAATTTCTGGGTTTTCTTTAGAAAGGAACGGTTTTTCTTCTTTAAAGGTTAAATCTCAGGCTTTGGGAAGTGATTTTAATGGGCAAAGAATGGTTTTTTTGGAGAAGAAAAGTATGAACAGGCGAAGGTTTTGTCAAGTTCTCATCAAAGCACAGGTTTGATTTAATCAACTTTACATCTTGTTAATTTCAATTTCTGGATCTTTGCTTCTTCTTTTTGTCCTTATTTTTGTGGAAAAGCGTGGGTATATTTTTATTTGTTTAGTTGTGTCAATATATTTTATGATTAATTTTTATTTAATTTTGAATTTCTTGATAATTTACTTTTTTTTCTTTTCTATTATTAGCTTTCTACAGTTAGCTCTTTGCTCAGTTTTTACATACCAAAGATCAAAATCTTTAAATAGAAATCGCCTTATACATGTGTCAAAATTTTGATTTTTTTTATCCCCTTAACACAAAGATTAAACAAGAAATTTTACTCTCTCTTTCTTCTTTTGTTTGAAAATCTGTAGTAGTATTATGATTTAAATTCTATTTGTCCCCATAAGCTGATCTGTACATAGATCAATCAAGAAATACTAATTGGTTTTACTCTTTTTTTTTCTGGGTTTGTTTAATGGAATCAGATGCAAAGTGGGCTTATTGGTCGAGTTCAGAAATGGTGGGAGAAAGGGCTTCAACCAAATATGCAAGAAGTTGCATCTGCACAAGACCTAGTAGACTCTCTTTTGAATGCTGGTGATAAGCTTGTTGTAGTAGATTTCTTCTCCCCTGGGTGTGGTGGTTGCAAGGCTCTTCATCCCAAGGTATATATATGCATAGCTCTGTATCTAGATTTTGTTTTTGGGGTTTTATGTATTTGGATTGATTGTGGATTTGGCAGGTTTGCCAATTTGCAGAGATGAATCCAGATGTGCAGTTTCTTCAGGTTAATTACGAGGAGCACAAGTCAATGTGCTATAGCCTTAATGTCCATGTGCTGCCTTTCTTCCGGTTCTATCGAGGTGCGCAGGGGCGTGTCTGCAGCTTTAGTTGTACCAATGCCACGGTTAGTCCTGAATCCTTCCTTTTAGATGCTAATTTCATTAGATATGGCTCCTAGTTCTTTTATTATTGTTTTCTGATGATGTGTGTTCTAAATTACAATGGCAAATTCTATAGATCAAAAAATTCAGAGATGCATTAGCCAAACACACACCAGACCGGTGCAGCCTCAGCACGACAAAAGGGCTCGAGGAGAAGGAGCTTTTGGCATTATCTGCGAACAAAGACCTTTCCTTCAACTACACACCAATTCCCACACATGAAGAGATTCTTATATGGAAACAAGTTCCATCTGATTCAACGAGAAAGCTCCCGCTTTCAGTCCCGACAATATCCGCAAAACAAAGGGACAGTGAGGAGAAAACCTTGGTTGGTGTCGGAAGATGATGTAGTTAGGTTTTCTGCCATTTCCATTGCCCAGTGTACATTCTTAGAGTATAATTGGAGTTGCAGGGCAGTTTGGATTTATTTTTTGGATCCTGGCCCTGCATGATTCAAGGGTAAGTTTGAAGACCAAAACTAGTGTGTATATTTTTGAGGTTGTCATTTTAATGTTCAAGGGAAAACCCCATTTGTGAATGTAAAAACCTTGTTCTTTTGGTGTTGAAAACTAGATTACGAGTATTTGTACTTTTTGGGGGGTAATACGAGTATTTGTATTGGATATTTGGTATTAATGATGTTTTTTGTTGCCTTTTTGTTTTACTTTGTACATATATTGAATTTTGTTCACACACTTTGTATCATTGGTTTGAAAAATGACAAAATCTGATATCCAGCTTTCATGGTGAATTTGAGTTAACGAATGTAATCTCATTTGTCTGCATTTAACAATTATGAGTGAAAAAATTACATTCAAAATTATTAAATTATTAGTAAATTTACGATTTTATCACTCAAATTTGAAAAAGTTAATTTACTAATTTACTTAAAAAAATTTTATTTAATTCTTTGAACTGTTAAGTTTTTTCTTTTCAAAGTCCAATTAGTAAGCTTCAAGAAATAATTTGATGATACCATTAAATGTGACACCTTAAACCCGGTCGGGATGATCCGAACTGAATTTTGAATGTCACATTAGCCATTGAAGTAACTCTCCATTTAAAACATTACAAACCACGTTAACAAATTATATACACCACAAATTTGTTGAATATTTCATATAAGAAATTAGACCTAAGTGTATATTTTTCTAAATTAATCATTTGCTTCACACAATCAAAGGTATAGGGCATGCCTTAATACTTGACGGTCTCCCTTAGCTACAAAAATTTATTAATTCATTTTATTATCATCACATTAAACAAGTAATTAAACCATCCAGATTAACAATCAAGCAAGCAATTATAACATTCAAAAATCTCAAAGTTAAATAGTCCATAATGTCTGTTTACAACATGTTGAAAATTTTATTTAGAGTATGTGTGTTGAGCTTTTAAACTCCAAAGTGAAATGTTGAAAAGCATGCCTTAGATCCGAGTTGACCTAACGATCAATATTGGAGATTGGAGAAGAAAATTGTTTAGATTTTAGTTTGTAAATTCGTGATGTTCAAAATTGTTTCATGAAAAACGAAATTAAACTATAAAAAAGAAAGAAAAAATTGTTTCTAATTGATGCAGGCGGTACAAATGGAGAAGATCATATAGCAACAATTTTAATAAATAATGAATTAAATGAAAACTTTCAAATAATTCAATGAATTTTTTTGTAACTTTTTGAAATTAAGCGATATAAACTTACTAATAATTTAATAACCTGAGTGTAGTTTATCATCTTACAAGTATCCCATGTTAATATCCAGTAGTTGTGGATGGTCTACAACTCATGGAAGCTTCAAGAATTGTCTACTTGGACAGTGAACTCTTTTCTCGATACATGGACAGTTAACTAGACATGATCAACTGCTGCTTTGAAAGATTCGCAGGATGACAATGCCACAAACCCAGGAGAGAGTAGAACATGTTCAGGTCATTAGTTTATAATAGAATTGACCAAATTTGTATTTTTAAATTTTTCTTGTGTTGATTAACCATGTAAAATCTTTACCTTACCTGTTTAATTAAAGATAGTTATATTCTTATCAACATATTTTTTCAGTACTAACAGTAAAATAACCTTAAAACTTGGTGGAATTTTGATAAAAAATTGAGACATAATTCCAATTTTTCTGATAATATTATCTTTACAAGTTATTAGTAAGAAAACCTTAACATGAATTTTGGATGAATAGGAGAGACAAGATGGCAAAGAAATAGAGGAGTTTTAAAAGGAAATGTTGGATAAGGTTGCTTGTGTATTAAGTTCATCAACGTGGCCAACCTTGTTTTTCAATAATTTAATTTATAAAAAAAAAAAAAAAAAAAAAAAAAAAAACCTTTG
Source organism: Gossypium anomalum (assembly GCA_025698475.1). NCBI lineage: Eukaryota > Viridiplantae > Streptophyta > Magnoliopsida > Malvales > Malvaceae > Gossypium > Gossypium anomalum. The sequence goes on along the minus strand of CM046968.1, from coordinate 51,705,563 downwards.
ATTGAGTGTAGAAAGAATGTGGGGCATTCTGACAACCCAATCCACTTTAGAAAAATTTCAAAATCTGAAAACTCCCATTATTTCCTCCCAAGTGTCCAACATGTTTCATAACTTTGAAAGTAACTCCTTCGGTTCAATGTTTCCACCATTTCTTTTTCTTTTAATTTTCAAACCCAATCTCTCTAAATGTTTCCATGTGCCCATTGAAGAAGCTTTTGCCTGCTTCAAATACTAAGCTTGGAAGCAACAAATGGGGCCTATAGACTTTACTTATTTATTTCCAACATCAATGATTTGAGAGCAAATCAGATTTTTTTAAACATTTATTATTTTTCATCATAAATTTCTCAAAAATTTACATTTTAAATATGGTATTTAGAAGATTATCTCGATTGTAGATAATAAAATAATTTCGAATGTGTTATGTATCAAATCAAAATGATTGAGTGTCAAATTAAAATTATTATGGGTAGAAATAATGACATCATATTTATGTCATAGTTATTTTTAATTAATTCAAATTAATTAAGAGATAAATAATAAATTTTTATATTATCACTAATTTAAAATAAAATAACTATGTGATAATATTAAACGATTATTTTTTTCTAATTAATTTAATTAATAAGATATAAATAATAAATAAAAGAGTTTAGGTTCTTGTAGAATAATCAAGTGAAACAGTTAAATTTTACTAAAGTTATCTTTTATTCAAGTAATTGACACTATAAAAAGTAAGTAGGGGTGAGTGTTCGATCGAATCGAGTGAAATAATTTCGAGTTAATCAAGTTCACGAGTCTTATTTTATCATTTAAACTCAATTTGAATTTTTTTTGAATCGAGTGAAATTATTCAAGTTAAATTAAAAAAATTAAACATGTCAAATAAAAATATTGTTAGAGTTTAACTAATTTCATGTTAGAGCACATAGATTTGAAACCATATATATTTTAAAAAAAATTCAAAGAAAAATAATAAAAAATAAGATACTTGAGTATGATAAATTTGAATCATTAATTAGGTCCCTAAATTATTATTTTAAAACATTTTTAAAATTTTAAGTTTTTTTATATATTTTTAGAATTTTTTTAAAAATATAAATTTTGAATTTTTTATAAACATTTTGAATTTTTTAAATTTATTTTGAATTATTTTGGTAGTTTTTGTTGAGAGTGAGACTAATTTGCTTATTTTCAAAGTTAATAGGGATCAAAAGGGTATTTACACGAATCTATTATTTGAATTATTCGAATTATTCAAGTTATTTGAATTGTGAAATTCAACTAGACTCGAATTTGAAACTCGAATCGAGTTATTCGAGTTGACTCGAATAATTCGAATAACTTGATTCGATTAACTCGAAATTCAATTTTTTTTTGATTTTTTTGAATCAAATCAAGTTTTGCTCATCCCTAATAAAAAAGGGTCACCCAAGTCATTTTACAAAGTTCAAGAAGCCCAGAAGATCTCTATAAAAATCTTTGAAGAAGTCAAAAAAAATTGAAGAACTTTACTTCACTTTTGAAGAAAAGCCGTCTTTCGATCTTCTGATCTAATTTAAGACAAAAGTTGTTTTTGAAGAAAGCCACCTTTCAATCCAAATCAAATGAAGAAAAGAGGTTCAAATCCGAATCAAAAGTAAATTAACACGACACTTAGAACAATCCATATCCATCCAATATCAAGTTGGATGACTCTTGGATCGAAGCTCAAGTTGAAGAGAGAATCAAAAGAGAGAATTTCTTCGTAAAGAAATTTCTCAAGATTGTAACTTTTTCTATTTAAAAAGTGATCAATAAATTTGACTTTTAATTTCTAAGTCAATTTTCGACTTAAAATTTATGTGTACAAATTTCTGGCATATTCGTCGGGACCATCTCTTTCTTTCATCTTTTCTATCAAGAAGTCAAAGTTCAAAGTTACAATACACTCAAAGGAGATCATCATCAACAAACTAGCTCACAAGCCTACTCAAGCTAATCATGCAGCTCGTTCGGCTTTGTAATACCCTTAATCAATATCCGTCGCCGGAACAAGATTACAGAGCGTTACCAGAATTTATAGAACAAATACAGTTAATTTATATCATTTACTGTTCATATCCGAAACCAATCATATTTAATCGTATTGTCCCTTAATTGGACTCTTGAGACCCAATTTATACATTAGAAATGAGTTGGGACTAAATCGGGAACTCAAAGAATTTTTTTCCAAATTCCAAAATTTTTCTTAAATATAGGGGCCACACACCCGTGTGGGTAGGCTGTGTGGGCATTCGATGTGAGGTACACGGCCGTGTCCCAGCTCGTGCCTATACCCGTGTAACTCTCTGACTTTGGTCACACGGCCAACCACACGCCCGTAAGCTAAGCCGTGTGGACAATTTAATTTTTAAAAATTAGGTGCAAGATTCACACGACCAAGACACACACGCCCGTATGTTAGACTGTGTGTCACACACGACTAAGACACACGCCCGTGTCTCTGCCTGTGTGACCAATTCTAAGCATTCTGTTTCTCAATTTTTAAGATGTAGGGGACACACTGCCAAACCACACGCCTGTGCATATGGTCGTGTATCACACACGATTGAGACACACGCTCGTGTGTCTACCTGTGTGGACAAAATAAGACCATTTTCTAACCTTATTTCTCACCTAAATTTTTCCTTGTACCTACATTAACATTTTAACATATTTCCAAACCAATTCAAGACATTTAAATCAAGCCAACATTAACATTATACATGATATATCATCACATGTATTCAAACTTACCTTTTGAATAACATATATGTTTAATATTATTCAATCTAACCATACCAAACACTTATATATTAACCAAATTATAACTTCAAGTATATATATTAGCTAAAAATACCATAATTAACAATTTCAATGGCTAGATTACAAACAACTATTTACATGCCAACATTGGCCAACTTAGCCTTACATGCCATTATACCAAAATAAGTTTGTTATTTATACCAAAACGAGCTGAAGGATAGTGTAATGATACTCCGACCGATTCCAACCTTTACAAGTTTCTGAGCACTATAAAACATAGAAAAGAAAAACCGAGTAAATGCTTAATAAGTTCGTATAACAAGAGTTTAACTTACCAATCATGTACATTCAAAATAAGTATACAAACATGCATCCAAATCATTATGGCCATTTGCCTAAACATAATTGATCTCAAGAAACTTGTTTGTCATGTATATCATGTAAACATCAAGAATCAAGGATGAGCTCATCATGTAATAACTTTCATAAACATGTACTTTCCATATCATATTACCATATAACATGTGCATTTCTATAATCAATCATCTTAAGTTCAGTTTAACCATATCAGAACTCTTCCCGTTGCATTTATTTGAAATTTCGATGAATACATATGTAGTACACTCAAAGTGTACAAAATTGTAAACCGTCAACTCATATTCAGGGGTACCCGATTAGGGCACATAATCAGGATGCTCATATGAGCCATGTAACTGAAAGCTTATCTGCGCTAAATCAGGAAACTTATAAAAGTTTAAAACAGGAAGCTTATTGAGTTTAACAGGTAACTCCGAAGAGTTACTATTAGGGAGCTTCAAATAGCCATATAATAGGGAGTTCAAGCGAGCCATATCAGAAAGCTCAAAAAGAGCCTATATCAGGACGCTTATAAAGAGCTACGTTTGTGTCCGCAATATATGCAGGATCACAATCGATCATATAACAGGATGCTCACAAAGAGCTGCGGTAGCCTGCAACACATGCAGGTTCACTACCGATTAGGATGCTCGCAAGAACCATATAATGGGAAGCTTGAGAGGGCTTATAACAAGATGCTCTTTCGAGCTATGGTGTGTCCACAGCATATGCAAGACCACAACTAATAAAGGAAATACTGTATCCATCTAGTTTCATTTATTCAAATGGGACTTATTACTTGTCGGGCATTATCAGATATGTGATTAATTTCATATATAAGATAAGACATTTATACAATTCACACATATACAGCATTCAATTCAAACTGTAACGCCCCAAAAAATCTTGTTTCAGCTTTTGTGAAAATTTGACACAAATGTGTATCTGCTTCAGTGGTTAAGTGTTCTGGGTGTTGTGAGGGGTCCAAGTTCAAGCCTTACCTTTAGTAAATTTTGGGTATTTTTCTGACTTAAGCTTTATACTTGAGCGGTGGGCTTATATTTGATTATTTGTAAGTTCATACCAGAATGGGCTTGTTGGTCTGGTGGTTAAGTTGAGTGTTAATTTGCTGAAGGTCTTGTGTTTGATTCCCAGCTCGAGCGTAGATATTATTTTTGCTCTACTATCTGGAAGAGTTTCGTTGGAGTAGGATTCTGAATAGTAGGTAGTTTGGGGGAGAAAATTTAGGGATAGGCTGATATATTGTATTTTTTTATTTTTAATTTTCCTTTTCCCAAAAATCTTGGTTTCTTCTTAACGTTTTCATCTTCTGAAACAAAGAAAAATCCTCAATTCTGCTTCATCTCCTCTATTCTCTGTCAAAGGGTTTAATCTTTTAATTCATTTTCGTGACTCTGCCCTAATCCTTGATCTTGTGCGATTTGAGCATTTAGTTCTGGTATACTCAATAAGTGGGTTGCGTTAAATTCTTTGTCATTTGACTTCTGAGGCTTAAAACCTTGCTGTATTTTTGCGTAGAAAAAATGGTGGAAACAGCAAATTCTTTGCAAAGGTCTAATTGGGGCGAGTAATTGGGGGTGTAGACGGTAAGTGAGTCCGCTTTTTTCGATTTAGGTTGAAGGAGTTGTTAATCAATAACTAATTTCATTATGGGTATACTGTTTTTAGGTTACAGAGGGCTCAGGAGTGTTTTGCACCAAATTCCTACCAGGTGTATACCCGAAACGCACGAAAACAAGTTTTCGACAGAAGCCAAAAACCTTACTGTTGACGCCACACGGCCGTGTGCCATAACACGGGCGTGTGATCAACGAGGCCAAGCCGTGCGCGCAAGACACTTCCATGTGATGGATAGGTAGGCCGTGTACGACACACATACGTGTGGGTCCACACGGGTAGTCCACACAGGCGTGTGAGATTCTGTGCTAGGCCGTGTGATCCAAACGGCCAAGGCCAAATTGGGCCGTACGGGCCACATGGGTGTGTGGGCCCACACGAGCAGGCCATATGGGCGTGCGAGCCCATTTAACTGAAATGTATTCTAAGGTTGCACGAGTCGCGCAAGTTGACTGTGAACCTACTGTAAGGTCGATAAGCACTACTTAGACCTTTAAATGTGTGAGCTGTATGTATGATGTATGTACTGAGCATGACGATTATATGAATGAATACTGAACTGTATGTATAACTGATATTCATGTATTAGCATGTTATCTACTGTATGTTGTATTGCATTGGATTGGGATGTTAATATTTAGAGGAAGTGTACTGAAAGGCTCTTAAGCCTATTATTTGGCAGCTTAGCTGTAATTTACTGATTATGTACCGTATTCGGTACTACTTGTAGTGTAGGGATAGGTGGGTGTTTTAAACCCCACATAGAGTGTAGGGATGGACGAAAATGGTGTGTAAAGGCTGGTTAGGTAGGACTCTATTTACTGATTAATGTATATCTGATACTGTCACTGTGATGGGCTTAGACCCTAATGCATATCTGATACTATAACTAAAATGGGCTAAGGCCCTAATGCATATCTAATACTGTAACTAAAATGGGCTAAGGCCCGAACTGCTACTGAAACTGAAATGGGCTTAGGCCCAGACTACATTTGATTGATGACTGTTGTTTGACTGTAGGCATGTCTCATGTGGGGATTACACACTGAGTTTACATAAACTCACCCCTTTATGTTTTATCTGTACAGGTAATCCCTAGACTTAGACGGATTGGCGCAATGGAGGACTCAGCGGTGACCACAAGTCTATTGAACGGTTTTAATTTCTCTTATGGTTTTAATTCCTGTTTGTTTTTGGGTATTTTTAATGTAATTTGGGACTTTTGGACTGTTTACCATTGTTTTGGGATTTTAACTATTTTCACGAACTTTTGAACCGCAACGAAACTCAATTTTTTTTTATTATTAAACACAACGTTTTTCCTAAACGCGAACGATTTTCCTAAAATATCACGATTTTAAGAGCTTCTGCTACAAAATATGTTTTAAACGAATCAAATTAATGAGAAAATAGTTTTGAAATTGATGAAAGATATATAAAAGCTAATAACCTGAAATAGTTTAAACCTGATAAATTCTATTTCAAATTCCATTCCATGTGACATTGCCAGATTCGGGCATAACGTCTAGGCCTGGTTTGGGGTGTTACACAAACATATTAATGTACATGATTTAGTTATAGGAACTTACCTCGATACTTATTCGTTTCAAGAATCTACTAATTCGACACTTTTTGTTTTCCTCGATCCGACTCAGTACTAGGTGTTTCTAGATCTATATAAATGAATTTAATGTCAATTTAATCAATTTCATACTCAATTTAATTTAATTAACTTTCTAGGAAAAATTACCATTTTGCCCCTATACTTTTCATAAATGACGTTTTCATCCCTAGGCTTGGAAAATAAAATCCATGCAATTTAATCTTTATTTCAAGCCTAACTAATTTTTACATATAACATTTACGGCACATATATTTCATAAAAATAAAAAATTTTCCATGAATTGTACATCTTTACAATTTAGTCCCTAAATCATAATTTCATGAAAATTCATTTTACAAAAGTTGTTTATCTATCAACAACCTTTCAATTTCTACCATAAATTTTAGAATTTCAGCATATTTATTCATGGAAAAATTTCAATACTTTAATATCTTTACAAATTGATCCCCAAAATAGATAGATTAAGTTATTACGATCTCGAAAATATGAAAATTACTAAAAACGGGACAAGATTACTTACCCAATTTGGCTTGCTTGATTTTCTTTCTCTTGCCTAGGCTTTCCATAGAATTTGAGGAAGAAGATGATATAAAATAATGATATTAGATATTTATTTTATTTATCATCTTTTATTTATTTCAATTTCCAATTTAGTCCTTTTCTTTTTCTAAATTTCCATGGATGAATCACCAAAAATATCTACTAACTTTTCTTAATGGTCTAATTGCCATATAAGGACCTCAAGTTTTGAATTTCATAGCTATTTGATACATATAGCTACTAGAACTCAACTTTTGCATTTTATGCAATTTGGTCCTTTCATAATTAAACATAAAGTAGTTAAAATTTTCTTATCAAAATTTTCGTACGTCTTTCCTATCATAATGCAGACCATGCAATATTATTAAAATAAATTTTCTTTCTGACTCGAATTTGTGGTCCCGAAACTACTGTTCCGATTTCACTAAAAACGGGCTATTACAAGCTTCTTTATCAAGCAACAATATCCTTACTCATCCCTACAACACTAGGCAAAAGATAAAAGAAAAGGGGGCAATAAGAGGTAGCCTCCAAAATGGAATATTTCTCTTTAGGCCCCTTTAAAAATTTATAAAATTATAAATAGTATATTCGTATGGCACTAGGCAGAAGAGAAAACATAAGGGATAGCAAGGGGGAAGTAGAAGGCTACCCCTTTAAAATGGAAAATTTCCCTTTAGGTCCCTTCAAAATTTATAAAGATATAAATAATATATGATAAATTATAATTTAGCTTTCTAAAAATGATAAAATTTTGATTTAATCCTTTTAAAAATTATAAAAATTTATGTTAGTAAATAGATAAAATTACATTTTAAATCTTATAAAAATATATAACTGAATTTTCAACATTCCAAATAAATTATTACTTCACCCATTATGAGATTGAAATTTAAAATCACAAAATTTCTAAAGCTTGAAGGTCTTATTAGAATCAAACCAAAAGTTACGATTAAAAGCTAAGGGAAAAAGAATAGAAAAATTATATATTAATTTTCCATTAAAAACTATATGTTGTTTATATGCACTTATGATTTCTAAAACCAAACAAAACCTTAATATCCATTGAATACACTTTCAAATATAGAAGTAATGAAATGAAAGCAAAAAGTTAAGTATGGGCATAGAGTATAAGATTATTGGTGAGAATTTTATATTGCATAATCACAAATCTATGTTTGGTTTAATAAGATTATCTTAAGTCCATAATATTATACAATTAACAGCGGTACCAAGGTTAGATAGTACAGAGGTAATGTGATTAGTGAGAATTTTATCTCGATTTTTAATAACTTATTTATTTTCTTTAAATCATAATGATATATCAACACAATTAATGTAACGATCTGATTTTTAGTAAACCAAACCCGCAAATGTTTTTTTTAAAAGGTAAATCTATGAATTCATTCAATGAATGGAACCATACAATTCAGAGAAAAAAATAGCAAGCATTCGTCGTAGATGGTGAAAGACAAGCTCCATCAATACAACAAAGGTTTTAGCCTCAACATCGATAGAACATTATGACATGTTGGCAATTAGCTTTGTCACAACTCTAGCACGACATATCTGGAGTGATTGTAAGCACTTAATGCAATAAGGAAATTAGCCCCAGATGGTCTAAAGCGGCGAGCAAAAATTGACAAAAGAATTAAGCATTCACCAAATTAGAGAGGACGACAAAAAAATCATCCCCAAAATCACTTGTAAAATAAGATTACATGCATAAGCAAGACTAGAAAACGTGCTACAAGAGCAGACAAAACGTAAATGTTAAATTAAGATATTTACGAAGTTATTATATAGATATACTAATATTTGATTAAGCAATTTAGCCGATAAAGTGGTTAATTAATGCTCAAGGACTAAATTGTAAAAAAAATTAATCGCTATAGATTTTTAATTAGGAAAAGACTTGGGGACTTAAATAGTAATTATTCCAAGAACTAAAATGGCTAATAGACCAAATTAAAATGACTTAAATATAAAATTGGTACTTAAACTTGTCCACTTCTCCTAGATTGGTACTTAAGGTTTTTTTTTCCGTCAACTAAATTGGCACTTTTTTGTAATGTTATTAAGTCTAGGATAGGTGGCAAAATAATAATGTGACACGTGGCATTAATGACATCATTAAAAAATTATAAATTAAAAATTACCAAGAAATTACATCAAAATAACAAAAAAAAACTTTTTTTCTCACTTTGTTAAATTTTTTTATTTTCATTTTTTATTTCTTTTCCTTTTTCATCTTCTCTTCATACCCAAACCATTATCATGACACTACTGTCCACGGCCTTTTCTAACTGATCCTACCACCAAAGGCACTAGAATTTTTGATCGGCCAAAAAAAGATAATGTTGTTTCTTTAGGAAAAGGATTGGTTAATTGCTAGCCTTAAGCAAAAATCAAAGAGGAGGGCAACCTTGATTTGTTGACAACCAAATCATAATGAATCATCAACTAAACAGTGCATGAAATTGAGATGTTATGTTAAAAAATTGAAAACAATGTTTAACATTTAGAGCAAATGTTGATTTAAAGTACAACAACGCTGGTGAATCCTTTTCATTTCAACCCACATACAGCCCACCCACCTCATTTTCCCTCTCTTTCCTCCTTCCTCAAATACTTATCTGGTTTCCCCATCCCAAATTCCTAAAAAAATCCAATTCTTCACCTACCACCTAAAGAAATGATTGATCCTAAATCTCCCACTTCCAAGGACTCTACTGCACCAACTAGGGAGCCCTACCAGACCCAAACCCAAGTAGACGACACTACGGCCAACCTCACCTTTAAAATTTAGCTCCCCACCCAATGAACTTGTAACATCATCCTCAACCATCTCGTTAAGACATTATCTTTTGAATTTATCCTTTCCAAACGCTATGGAACCATCCCAAGCAAGAGTCTTTTGCCACGGCCAAATTGATTAAGGAGGAGACTTTTTTAGTTACCAATACATCCTTCTCCACTAATGAGGACAACATCAAGATCCTTCGACTATATTCCAAGGAAATCAGCAAGTGTATGCTTGACATTGTCAAAGTTGGAGATACCATTGGCATTGACTCCACTCTTTTAGATCCAAAAGAATCAGCCGAAGAAGGCCATGGATGGTAGTGTCGTGGCAATGGTTAGGGTGTGAAGAAAGAAAAGGATGGAAAAGATGAAAAAGTAAAAGAAAAAAAAGTTAACGAAGTGAAAAAAGTTTATTTTTGGTTATTTTGATTTAAATTTTTGGTAATTTTGTTAGTTTATAATTTTTTTAATTTTTTTAATTTTTTTAATTTTTAAAAATATTTTTATTGATTTTTAATATAAATTTTAAAATTATGACATCATTAATTCCACGTGTCACAATCTTATTTTGTCACATATCCTAAACTTAACGGTGTTACAAAAAGTACCGATTTAGTTGACAAAAAAAAGTTAAGGTACCAATCTAGGACAAAAAAAAACTTTAAGTACCAATCTGGAAGAAATGGACAAGTTCAAGTATCAATTTTATATTCAAGCCAATTAAAATAGATGATAGTGGGATTTGATGGTGGATGACATTATGTTTAGTTAATTGGTGATTAAAACATTATTAAGTATGATTAACCTAATTAAACATGTTTAATTACAAATTAATCCAACTATATAAACCAACAGAAAGTGGAAAAAGATGACAAGTAATCATCTTCAAAAAGCCATCATCCACCATGTTTGAAGAGAAAAGAAAGCTTAAAAACCTAGTTTGAACATTTAACCCTTAATTACAAGTCCCTAACCATTTTTCTTTGTTTTTTTTTATAGATTTTTTTTTATCATGGGAGCTTGATTAAACTAACCCATGGATCAATTTGATCAATTGATGAAATTTTGGTAAGTTACCATTGTTGAGAATTGGATGAATTAGGTGTGAAATTGATAGAAATTAACTTTAGATTATGAAAAATACTAAATTGTAAAGCTTAACAAGCTTGATTGTTAGCTTGTTTATATTAGGGACCAAATTGAATAAAATGAAAACTTGTTATGAAATTATGGTAGGAATAAAAAAGTATAAGGTCCTTGATGAATAAATGTGAAATAAAATTTTAATCCGAAACTCTAGATTGAAAGTTATGTTTGTCCTAGTTTTAGGACTAAATTGAATAAAATGAAAAATATGCATGAACTAATATTTGGTTATGAATTGGCTAGAAGTTAATAGTGTGTTATGTATTATGACTATTGTATCTAACGTCAACGTGAAACTTTCTAGACGGAAAGGAAAAATTAGAGTTGTCAATAAGTGATGCGAGACCACAGTTTGTACTTTTATGATTCGGGATAGAAATATTTGCTTGCATATGCACGTTTATTTATTGATGAATCATTGAAGTGAGTATATACTGATAGTATGATATGTTTTGATTGAGTTTGGTATGGACAATCAGGATAGGGGACTAAAATGAATGAAATGAAAAATAACATGAAATACTTGAATTGTGATATGTGATGTAAAAATTGAAATGAAATATCTTAATATAATATGAATTATATGCATTTAATGATGAAGTGGGATTGTGATTATGAAAATGATATGAGATATAATGTGGATTGAATTGTAAAATGCAATTAAATATTGATACCCTATTAGTTGTTTGGGTTGCATCAAATATGGTTGGCATGTCGTAGGATTGATTTGTGTATGGGACTATACGCTTATGCCCCAAGATGTACCTCGTGGGCCAGGATGCACTTCGTTTTCCGTATATGTGCTTCGTGTGCCATGATGCACTTTGTGTGTTAAGATGCAGTTCATGTGCCAGATATGCGCTTTATGCACTAAGATGCATTTTGTGTGCCATGATGCACTTTGTGTTTCAGGATGTACTTCATGTGCCAGTATGTGCTTTATGCGTTAGGATGCACTTTATGTGCCAATTTATTCTACTTCAATTTATCCATTGATGCACTTTGGTGCCAGTTTGGTGTGTTGGTTGGACGATCTGTGTATCCGTCCAAGTCCGAGTCATGTTAATAGAAGTCTAAATTATAAACTTGATAAATAGTATTGGAATGAAATGGTATGATGATATGTAAACAAATATATGCATAGATGAGCTTAATAAATAAATTTTATACATTATTGTGCAAATCAATTGAAAATGAGCCCTGGGGGCCGAAATGAGTCCGAATGAGTCGATAGACTCTAGAAACAAGTTTGAATGATAAGTGTAATAGCCCGTTTTTCAGTGATGTCGGAAACAGTGGTTTTGGGACCACAAATCCGATGAGTGAGTCCATAAATATTATTATTGAATATTTAGGAGTCAAATATAGAATTATAGTAAATTTTGACTTGATTTTTTTTATTTGAATTATTAGTTAAGTGTAAGTGGTTTATCTCTAAAGACAAGTGGTTTCAGAAAATAAGGTTTTGGGACCTCATTTCTATAAATTGAGCCCTTAAATATTTTTATTAAATATTTATGGAGTGATTATATATGTATATTAAAATTTGGTTAAGTAAATTTAACGTTTAGATAGTTAATTAAGTAAAAAAGACTAAATCGTAAAAGCTACAAAAGTTAATCGCTATTAGTTTGAAAGGGTTAATTGAGTGCAAAATTATAATTGAATGGATCCTTATGGCAATTTAGCCATAGTCAAGATAGTGGATGGTAGATATATGCATTTGAGATTAAAATTATGTTGAATTAATGGCATTCTGGTAATTAAATAAAAAATAAACTAAGATAAAATATTAAAACAAGTATCATCTTCTTTATTTCTTTATGCAGAAACTGAAAACTCCATAGCTAAACTTGGGGAGCTTTTGGCCAAGTCTTTATGGTGTGCATGGTATCTATTTTCTCACTCGTTTTTAATTATTTTTATGTTTTTGAGATTGTTGCAATTGGGTCCAGCTAACCTGTATCTCCGTTTTCAAAATTGTTAAATTTTTTTAAAATAATCATTGATGATTTTTGGATGTTAAATGGAAGATTTTGAAGCTTAGAAATGTTTTAGGACTATTTTGTTAAGTGATTTTGTATAGTTTTTAAATTTAAGGACTAAATTGAAAGTAAGTAAATTTTGGTAGGGTGTTCTTGAGAAATTTGAGAAGTTGAGGGCTGTTTAGAGATGGCTAAAAATTCAGCAATTTGGGTTGAGTTAGTTCTAAAAAATAAGCCTGTTTTGATATTAGGGACTAAATTAAATAAATGTAAAAGTGTAAGGCTATTGTGTAAAATGTCATCTAAGAAGTTATATGCTCTAAATTAAATTGTTTTAAAACAATTGGGGGTTGATAATTGAAATAAAATATCGTATAGATCAAGAACCGATGGAAAACAGTGGAAAAGGAAAAGTTACTAAATAGCCCCTGAATTTTACTATCTTTACAATTTAGCCCTGGTAAATTCATACAGTTTAATTAAGTATGATTTATAATATTATATTGATTTCTGATTTGTGGTATGTTAATAAATACATAGATGTAATTGAATTATAATAAATTGGTTCAAGGTGAGAAAATGAACTGAATTATAAATTATTATACATAATGTGCATCGAGCCTGGATGAACATATAATATGGGTTTGACTTGAGATGAGATGATGATTCCTGATTTACTATTGTTCACTAAATATACCAGATGTCAAGCATTTGTTGTGGACTATCGTGATATATTACAATGTTTTTGATGTGTTACTAGGGGCGCATGTAAAGCCTTCGGGCTTGGCACTTGGTGCCAAGATTTGTTCTCGGTTGGTTTGGCTTGTATGAGCTTTCTCGCATGTTTTGGATGGATAACCGCGTATTCATAATTTATTTATATCGTTAATCGAGCTGAGTTTTTAATGGTTAAATGACTTAATTATGGTATGTAACTATTATTTGCTTATAATTTCTTGTAAAAGACCTGTGCATGTGTTCATGATTTCCGATATTATATTGTGACTTGATAATGGTTGATATTGTATAAATGATGTAATTAAATGACTCGTATTTACGTAACTTACCTGTTGAATGACTGTGATTGATAGGGTTAATGTTAGCCATTATTTTTTTTTTTATAAAACTATGATTATACGGTAAGTTCTAATGTTCTAACCTATGAACTTATAGCTCGTAAAAACTTACTCGTTTCATTTTCCTGTTTCCTTGTAGATAACATTTTGTGGAATCGGGCGATTGGACCAAAGCGAATATCACACTATTCAGATTTTTTTGGTAGATTTTGAAAACGTTTAATTTTGGGATATGTGGCATGTAATAGGATTATCTTGTATATGTTTTTAGTATTTATTACAAGTGGTATGTTCTCTACTTATGTGATGAATATATGCCTTAGTTAATAATGTAGTAGTTCATAATTTGGTATGAAAATTCAAATATGGTGTGAAACTTGTCATGTAATAGGTGAAATTTGTATATGTTCTTATTATGTATTATATGTGGTATTGGTTAGATTGATGAATTGATGTTTATGTATAGAACTAGTTTATATGTGATCATGTTTTCGAGCTTGGTAGGTCTATAGTCTTGATATGCTATTTGGTCACTTGATTAAACTCTTCAATGATGTTGGATTTGTGGAACAAATGAATGTGGTTGGATGAGTAAAGAAATGTTGTGTCATGAATGTATATGCTTGGTTTGAATTGAGGTGCCAAATGAAGACATATTGGTTAGGCTTAGGATGATTGAATCTGGCATGTTTTAGGTGTCTTTGCAAGTGTTTGTATGCATGTGGAAATAGGTTGAAATGGTGTGTCACCTTGATTTTGTATGTAGGATTTTCCATATGGCATCAGTGAGTTATACGGCCTGGCGACACGGCCATGTGACCCTGATATACATGGAATCCATAAGTTATACGGGCTATGGGCACGAGTGTATGGAATAGCCACATAGCCATGTGCCCCCTGTTTTCAAAAAATTTCAAAGTTTCTCATATTTTCCTGTTTTGTTTCAAATTAACCCCTACTTGTTTTCAAACTATTTTAATGTCTCGAAAACTCAATTTAAGGCTCGTAACATGTATGCAATGAATAATACTTAGCCTAATTTTTTGTGTGAATTATATTAAATTTTGATTTAAACTTGCATGTTTTGGATTGATTATCTATTGTAGCATCTCATAACTCTAATATGGTGATGGAGATGGGTGAGAGGGTGTTACAATAAGAGTACTATGGAACATTTATGCCATAATGTAAATTGCATATAGAGATATGTGACTTAGTTGATGATGATGGTTAATAAGATATAAGTAATGGTATTTGTCACATGGTATGCATAGTTCATTTCTCATGCAAATATTGATGAATGAATTGGTTAATTGTCATATTCATTTGCTTACTTGTATCAAAGATGTGAATTATTTGGTTTGATAGATTGTGACTCATACAAATAACGAGAATATTTAAATTCAGTTTACGACACAATATTAGATATATACAAGCCTAGGTACTTGTCATTTATATCAACTATAAAGTAAACTTTTCACTAACATTGTTTGAGTTGTCTTCAGATGCTGTTGGAACGACCTACCGAACCTAACCACTTGTGCACGAAAAAATAGACAAACCATATGTTGAACAATTTTTATGCTCGGTGGTGCTAATATCATATAAATCATTACATAAGTATTGAATATAAATTAATTGATAGAAATAAATTAAAATATGATTACAAATATCATTAATAACATCACAATAAAAGAAAATTTTAATATTAATAAAATTTAATATTACGCTATTGACAAACCGAGTAAAAAAATAAGTTTTTTTAATTAAATTCAAACTCGTGTAATTAATTTAATTCACACAATATGAAAATTCAAATAAATTCAAGTTTTGTTTTTCTTTTAATTTAAACTTCGTACTAAAGCTTAGACTCATAACTAGATACATGAATTTGTCACCTCGAGTTGTTCGGTAATGATGGCTATAAGAGTAGTCCACAACCCTCTAGGAATTTGGACTGCCCATGACCCTCTGAGAATTGGGGCTAATAATAATAACAGATCAATTTGGCCTTTCCTCCCTCGATTTAGGAATTGGGGAGTTCTAAATCCTATGATATGAAGACTTTATGGCATGCCAACTATATTTGATTTAATCTAACATAGTGTAGCAGGGTAAAAACCAAATTTCATGACCCTTTTCAATTCAATTTTCATATAATTCACATTTTAGTTTCATTTCATGTTCAAATCACATATCGCCTAATGTAAAATTAGGCTTCCAATTCAAAACATATTAAACATTTTCTTGCTTAATCATCTAAAGTCATAATACTCAAATCCAAAACATAACCATGAATTTGCTAATTTAACCATTTGACAAAAAAAAAAAAACATAGATTTCATCTCGAAACATAATTTTATAAATATTAACTAAGTCATTAAAACACATCCAAAACTCATAAAAAATAAAATAAAATAAAACTAATATAACTAGTCATAGTAAACTAAATATTCTAAAGCATTATGTAATGAAAATAAGATATTAACATAAATCGAAGTTTCAATCGCTTTACTCCTTCTCTTTACCTTTCTCCTTCAAAGATGCTCGCTTCGTTTTTAGCTACAATAGGAGCAATTCAATACAAAACAATGTCATTTATCCATTCTAATATTAAAACTAATAAAAACGGACTTAAATATGCATGGTTAATCAGGTTAACAACTTAATTTTCCTAGTCCGAAATTCGCATATCTTTCGACTCAATTATCCATTTTCACTTTCGTCTTAATACTCACTGCTTCACAAGCTATCATTTAGAGCAATATTACACAAAGTGGCCAAGGTTCTCTATTTCCCCTTCACCATGGCCAAATGTACCAAGTAAACTTTCTATCCATTTTTATTTCTTCTTCAAACTTCTAACAAGCTAGAATTCATCTTCTAATAATTTCTTTTCCAAAAATGTACTTATTTCATTTAAGTTTTCTAAGCTTCCATCAATGTCCTTTAATGACAACTTTCAATATACTTGATAAAATAAAAAACTATTGATATAAATATGTAAAAAAAGCTTCAAAGGTTCAAAATTTATGAAAATTTTGAAGAAAAATCATACCTTATACTTGAATTTGAATAAAAAATGATGAAAGAAAATTTTTCCCCTTTAGTTTTCATAAAAAAGAAAGATGAGAAAGATGAGCATCTTTCTCTCTTTTTCTCTTTTTATGTATTATAATATTAATTAGTAAAAAATTATTACTTATTAAAATATTATTTAATAAAAATATCATTTAAAAGCCATCATGAAACCATTGATTTTTTTAAGTAATGGTAAAATTGCCATTAAGTCCTTTCTATTAAAATAAAAATAGAATAATTGCACTTTAGTCTCAACCCAATTTTAATGAGAAACGTTTGTTGACCGTTGTCAAATTGTAGGTCAACGAAGTAGCCTATGTGGTGTGCCACATAAGCATGAGACCATGGATGACATAAAATAATACTAATTGTTAGCTTGATTGATCAAACCGAAATAGCCAAGAGGGGGTGAATTGACTTTTAAAAATTTAGGAAAACTAGAAAGAAAAGATAGAACAAAGAACACAACAATTTAAAGTGGTTCGGCCCCAATTAACTACTCCACTACCTTAGCATTCCACAACTAAGATTTTCTCAAATTCACTAATTTGTACAACCTTTGATGATAAGGTTTAACCTTACAACTCATTTAAGATTTCTACCTAAATCTTACGACACAAACCCTCTCAAAGAATTACAAAGAAGTAAACAAAAAAATAATCCTTACAAGATCAAAATGTTTGCCAATTAAGCACAAATAGACAAGAATACACTTGAGCTAAAGAATAACAATAAAAACTCACAAGTATGTACAAGAAAATTATGAAAGTATTGGGCACAAAGGTTGTTTGATTGATAATTTTTGCTTGAATATGCTTTCTTGTTGTTGTAGGATCTTTAGAAACTGATATTTATACCCCTTAATTGATTTCCAACCGCTGAGGTTGTTGGGTAGTTAATAGAGCAGTTGGGGATGTATTTATACCAAATAAAAAGGTATCGATATTTTTTTTGTCACAAATGCTAAATTTAGTGACCATTGGAGTTGAAATATCGATACCATGAAGATTTTATCGATACCACATAAAAGGTATCGATACCGGATTGATACTTAGCAAATTTTGTGAAAGTCAGAATGTCAATTTGGTATTATTTGTTTCAAGGGGTAACGATATTTTGCTTGGCCAAAAAGGTATCGATATTTTTTGGCCTGGAGCAATTCTGACTTGTTTTAAAAACAATTTGTCTGGTTGAAAAAAATCTATACTTGCTTAAAATCAGTTTAACTTGATTTTGAGATTGTTTCACAAATTTTCTAAGTAAGAATTGAAAATTTTATCTCTTAGACTTCTTTTTAAAAATCATTTAGTCAATTTTGTTTAATTTTTTAACTTTTATCCAAAAACCCTTTAATTTGTTATATCAAAATATATTTTCAAATAAATCTTAGTTTAACAAATATTTTCAATAATATGTGAATATTTTCAATAATATGTGAAGAATATTATTTAAAATTATTTTTTAAAATTTATTATTAAAATAAAATTAAAATATTAAATAATTTATTAAAATAATAAATTATATAAATTATTTATTATATGATTAAATATAAATAATTAAATATCTATGTTTAATAATAGTGAAAATTATAATATTTTATATAAATGTTTTAATAAATTTAAATATTTTAGAAATAAAAATAAACATTATTATCAATATAATAATATTAAGTTTGATTTAAGTTAATTTTTATATAAAAAAATAAAATTACCCATGAAGGAGCTCATTTCCGGAAAATAACTTATGCTTTTCAAAAGGGTAAGTCGTTTTACTAGAAAAATAACTTATTTTTCATTGATAAGTCATTTTCGATTGACCAAACTGTTTTATGCAAAATAAATATAAAAAGTATAGAAAATATTTTCCGTAAAACAAATAGAACTACTCTAAATAAGAGGGAGGACTAATGCAGCAATATCATTTACATCCACAAGAATGATTACAGAAAAAAGAATATATAAGCTCACTCAATTTGAGAATTCATGCACCTAAAATTGTCCTTAAACACTGATGTGCAGCTATGCACATAATGAAACCAATATTTGTAATTACTCTATAACACAAATGAGAGAGAAACAAACTGTTGTTTATTGTAAAAAATTCCAAAATATAAACGTGCAAATTGCTATGCAAAAATATTGGAAAACAGGCTTGGGGTCTTGCTTTTAAACTACAAAGGTATTGGATCCAAGCATTCCAGAGTTTGACATGCCAGGAAACAATGCTGAACAAACACAAGGACTTCCAGATCAACATGGATAAAGCTAAACTACGGTTGTTGCCATTGCTGCTTCTTTGAGCAAAGGCATAATGCATTGCAAATGCAGTGTTTGGATCCAATCCACCCATTAGTCATTTTATATTATCGGCATTGGATTCCAGGGGCGAAGCATGCATCTCCAGCGAAACGCCACCCTCCATCAAATTGCCATCAAATTTCACCTTATTTCATATCATTCTTTTCAAACTCTTGCTCCTTAACATAGTGGTTTTCTCGTTTAGTTAATTAGCTTCTTGGATGTTGATTTTGTTTTTTCTTTTTTTTTTTTTTGTTATCCCAGATGCAACTATGGCACCTAAACCACAACTTTTGTGGTGCCCTGGTTCTTGAATCAAGTGTGGCCCCAGTAGTCTGCGCCTTTGTAATTGGTTCACTTAAAATCCCACATCAGGAAGCAATCCTGAGAATAGCCGACAAGCTGGCTTTAAATAGAGCGAACTGTGATAGTGTAACTTTCTCGGCTTTTTGGCCAAGATCAAGTGTTGTATCTGTTCTTATCAGTTTAATATTTGATACGTGGGCCATTGGCTCATACGATATTAAATTAGAGGATCCATTACAGTGGCTTGCTACTGGGGCTCTCAGGCGTCGCCCAAGCTCTGTACTGTTGCTTTGGCCTGGCGCACCTCACCCAATTCAAGTTTAAATGATTTTCAAGGTTACTTTTGGCTGTAATGTTGTATATGTTGTTTTGGCCATTGACTTCATCGGTTAAAGTTTTTCTTTTTCTTTTTTTGCATTTTGGCTTTGTTGGTTATAATCTCTGATTGTTAGCGTTAAGACTAATTAGTATCAGTTAAAATTGTAATTTAACTATTATCTTACGGCGTGAAACAAATTTATAAGTATATATTAATTCACAAAAGCGCTATTGTTTCATAAAGAAATTAGTACAAAAGCCAAATATGGTTTTGTACTTTTGTTGTGATGACGAGAATCATATTGATTTTGAGTCAAAATTTTGTAAGTCTCATTATTGGACTTAAGCTTTTTAGATTTTTGAAAATATAAAAAAAATTAAATATTTTTAAATAATATTTATCTTTTTAGTAAAATGAATTACATTTTGATAATTTTTAATTGAAGTAGAAAAACTGATCAAATGCTATAGAATTTATTTTAAAAGATGTAACAATTTAATAAGATGAATAATATTTATTTTACAATGAATAACTAATATTTTAGTTATATAATTTGGCAAACTAACACACAGAACTTGTAAACAAGTGTCTTTTGCAATTTAATGGCATAGCATGTTCTCTTATTTGTAGAGAATTAGTGATAATAAGCTTCTTTATATGCTTTCTTCTTTAAGGTTCTTGGATTATTACAATTTTGAGTTTGTTTATAGGGTTTTATGCTAACATTTATAAAAGAGTGTTGAGTTTGAAGATAGTTGTTGTTGTGCATCTAGATGAAGTCTACTTTATTAAATTTAACTATTAAACAAATGGCATCACTATCAATACCAAATTTCCTTTTCATCAATTTGGAAATCATCAAACCCCATTTAATGTGTCTTCAATTCATCACATGGACCCTGCTTCCATTCTCTATTCAATTTGCTCTTTTTTTTTTTTTTTCAAATTTCAAGTTAATCGAATTGAATTATTCAATTTTTTAATTAATTTGAATAAGTAATTCGATTTTTTGACTTCGAATCAAGTTAAATTTTACAATTCGAACAAGCCGAATAACTCAAATAATAGATTGTGTAAATATCTCTTTGATCCCTACCAATTTTGAAAATGAGCAAATTGATCACTTTCAACAAAATAATTCAAAATAAATTTTAAAAATTCAAAATATTTATAAAATTTTTCAAGATTCTTTAAAATTATAAAAAAAATTTCTAAAAATTCTAAAAAATATATAAAATAAAACGTTTATTTAAAAAAAATCAAAACATTATCTTTGAGGACCTAAACGACTAAATTGCCAATTCAAGTTTATCATACTAAAATATTTCTTTCTTATTTTATTTTGGAAGAGTTTTTAAATATATACAATTTTAAATTTATGTACTCTAATAGGAAATTAGTTAATATTGTAATAAGGCTTTATTTTAACATGTTTAATTTTTTTAATTTAACTCGAACAATTTCATTCAATTCGATTCAACTCGAATTTTATTTCACTCGACTTGATTAAAAAAATTTCAAATCGAGTTAGGATGATAAAATAGGATTCATCAACTCGATTAACTCAAAAAATTTTCACACGATTCGATTGAATGCTCACCATGAGCCTTAATTTTTAAATTGGTAACCTTCTATTTTTCTATTTTAATTACATTTTAATATATTAAGTATTAAAGAATTATTATAATAATTTTATTCACTAATTTTATTATAGTAGAAAAAAATTGCAATATCACATAAGAAAAAAATTGCAGTATTATAAAATTTCCGAAAAATTACAAAATTCTTCTACAAACCGGGTTAAGCCACCAGCAGCAGCATCCGCCATCCACCACCGTTGACATCATTAATGACCCCAAACGTGTTCACTACCTCCAACTAATCAGCAGCACCACATCCAAACACCATCACCATATAATGCCCCTTCAGCTGCTCACCCCTCGCATGGCATAGCCATCCCTTACCCATCACATAAACCGAAATTCAACCCAAAACCTAACAGCCTCCACGTTCATCAACCTCACTCACGCCACCACCTAACATTGATGATATGGGCGAAATGAGTGACTCCAAGACCCTGCTTTGTACTTCATAACCTATGATTTCTTTCATTATATATTGCTGATATTATTGATTAATACTATGTATCATATCTAGATTCTTTGATAGTGGTGTTGAACAACTTGGCTGATTATATGAAACTAACTGGACGCCTCAAACTTTAAAGAAAAACCTCACTCTTATTTCTTGCTTTTCATATAAACTCATAAGCCCATCATTTTGCTTATGTACATCTTTCTTCTGTTTAATTCTCCTCTTTTCTTCACCATATACCCTATGAAGTTAAAAATGCTCAAACCAGAAATGGAAGGCAGAGATTTGCTTCACATGAATAAAGTTTGACTCCAATGAAACAGTAGTCCCCATCTTTGAATGACTGTCTTCTGATTCAATTTCAAAGCCATTTTCGATTTCAGGATATGAAAATTCCCAGTATAATACGAGGTGTTCGCCATTAGCTTTTAGAAGCAGCTTACAAACAAGTTGCTGCATACATCGTCTAAATCCCACATCCAGAAGATACAAAGCACGAGGCGAAAAGCAGCTATAAAAGAAGCGGGCTTGGAGAATACTTGGCATACCTTTCTCGGCCTTCTGGCTAAGATCAAGTGTAGTATCTGTTCTTATTAGTTTAATATCTGATAGGTGGGCCATCGGCTCGCATGGTATTAGATATAATTTTTTGAGGGGGAGAGTAAAGGACTGTAGCTTGCTACTGGGGCTCTCGAGCGTCGCCCATGCGTTGCACTACTGCTTGGGCCCGGCGCTCCTCACCTGAATTTTTAGTTAAAGACTGTTCTCCCGATTCGTCTCAGCATAGCATTTTTATAAATGAAAATTATTATAAAAATCAAAGCCGAACTATTAATCAGACTTAAGAGTTTTGAGCAAGAAATTGTAGGCGAAGTGGAATCTGTAAGCAACTTATACGCCATTCGATCTGGAACAATCAAGTGTGATATGCAAACATTGGAGTATTTAAATCGGATATAAACTTATTTACTTCCTAAAATATATGAATACGGAATGCATGTACAATAAAATTAGTCACCTAAATTCATCCGAATTTTATCGTATTAAAGATGGAAAATTTAAAGGTTGCACTTCAAAGACCATTTCTTCCATTAGCGATTTCAAGCTTTGCACAAGTCTCATTTGTTTATTTTATGAGTGACAATTGCATCAGTTTGATAGTGGAGTTGATAAGGTGTGAGTGTTATCTGTTTTGGGTTTTAACATGGGCAAAATTAATTAATCATTGCTAGTTTCAAGTGTGACCTATCTCCTTTAGTAATTAAAACTACGATTATTGAGGTCTACTTTTCCACCATAACTAGGCTTATAAATTCTTTTTCTGATCTCTCCATGAACCATAGCTAGCGAAGTTACTAGGATTTGATACTAATGGCAAAAGGAGTTGCACTTCAGACACTGCAAATGAGTTCAAGGAACCTGCAACACAAATATACCCATGAAGGGGTGGCTTCAATTTTTAGCAAAGCGCTTCTTCATAACTGTGCCATAAATCCTCTGACAGAGGGATGTATACTAACAGCACTAAAAGGAAATGTCAATTTAACAAACATATTTATTAAAAAATTAACCTAAGTTTGATTGAATGGTAAAATATAAATGTGAAAAATTAAAGAAGTCTAAATTCTAATTTTATTATGCGAGTTAAGTGAGAGTGTTTTCATCTTTTCCCAATTGAGTTCATACCCAATTAACTCATAACACGAACAAATTTATAATATGTATGGATATGCCATTAAAAAATAAACTAATAATTTTATTAATTTAAACCCTTCCAAAGTAGCATAGTATATAACGTCATGACTTAACCCCCAAGCTTGACCCAGACCTAGAAACACCACTTGAGCTGCTAAGCTTGGCCATCGGCACCACCATCTCCAGGGCGGCCCGGGCGAGATTGAGCTTTGTCCAGTGCTTCAGTGAAGTCCCTGACAGCTTCCTCTATCAAGCTCTCGATGGTTTCCTCGTCAAAATTACCGTTGTTCTCGTTAAGGTTATCAAATCCTGCATCAATACCAATGTCACTCAGCAAATGATCAGTCAATTCTACAATGGCTTTATACTCAGCAAGCAATCTCTTATGTTCTTCGAGTGCTTTTTCCAAAGCTATTAGCCTTTCTTCCATGTATATATTCTCATATCGCATCCCTTCCAGTTCAACTTTCATGGCTTCAAGAACATTCTCTGCATCCTGTATAAATTGCCCAAAAAAATGAAAAAGAAAAGGGTGAATGATGGATGAAGAATAGGATTTGAGACCGAAATGATTGAAAGGAAAGGATTTTTACCATATCAGAAACAAGTAAATAAAAACAGAATTAGAAGGCGGAGAATGAACAAGAAGAACTTAATATATATGAAAGGGTTTTGGTACTTATAAGCAATTATTATGACATATGATGGGATAGAGTTTTTGTTCAAAAAAGAAAAAAAAACTGAAAACAAGCTTATTATATTTCAATATCTACTGTTTTGGTATTTGATGATTAGGACATTGGGTTTGCTTAAGTAGGGAAATGGGATAGAGTTTGGTTTAGTTGGAGGTTGGCATCACATACACTGAAACACAAACCATGGTCCATAGTCCATATGTAAAATCTTGGAAACCATAGTCCATAGACCATGGTCCATATATATAAAATCTATTATATTAGAGTCATAACAAAGGGGAAAATTGGAATAGCCTATCAAAAACTAGCATTGAAGCTACAATGATCAGCATGCCTAGGGATATGGCATAGGATTTTATTAGCGCTTTTATTTTTGCTTATATATTTTATTAGCTCTTTGAACTGCGTAAGATTTCAACCAAATACAACTCGATTGGGTAAACATCATGCTTATCTAATCATCTGAATCACTGGTTTTGTGATTATCCTTGTAATATTTACCTCAAACCAACCAACTCCATTGGCTAAACAATATGCTTATCCACATCTCTTATTACTTTTATTTTTTTTTATTTTTTAAGGTATCCATTTGAGCGAACTCCATGACTAAACTCTCGCGTTTTATAAACTTATTAAAGAGGTGAATGTTAACCACTAATTTATTAATTTGTTAATAATAATAAATGTGATCATATTTATCATTTGAAGTTAAAAATAAAGATTATAGATATAAACATTCAAAACCCAAATATGATAAATACTGCATGTAAACAATTATAAAAAAATTTGAGTTTAAATTGTTAATAATTTGAAATGTTAAAAGGAAGTTTCAAAAGTGTGAAACTAAAGCACATCTGAATTTAAATATTCTATATCTTTTCAATTCAGTTTTTGGAATTAGATTCTCTATTTTTAGTCATTGTGATAATAAGGTTTAGACCGTTCATTCCATGAACAACTTAGATAAGTTTAACATTTTTTTCTATATCGGTTGATTAGTATAACAATGTTTTTGAAAAGTTTTTTTTTTTTTGTTAATATTTTTAAGAAACAAGGAATTAAGACTAAGAGAAACAAATGTAGGTATTAGGAGCGCATACAAGTCACTGCCTAGTTTCTTTTCTGAGTTGCGGAAAGTTTGTGATCTCTCCGTAGAGCGGTATAGAGTGGAAAATAAGACAAATGTCACCAAAAGGCAGAAAAAGCTTCCATTCCACAATTTTTATATCCTTAAAATAAAAATCAATTAAGTCTTCCTAAAATAATTAAAAATCAATTAAGCCCTTCATATCAATATTTTTCACATTAATCGTCATATCATCATTCATGTCAATAGGTAACCTGTCAGGGGCTTCGACAGGAAACCATATTAGAGGGGCTCAATTGGATTATTAACTTTCAATTAAGACTAAATTGATTGTACTTTTCAACTAAAGGCTAGTTTGATTTTTAAATTAGTCTACAAGAGCTTTTTTAGTACTTAAGCTAATAATTTATTTTCAAAAACTTTGGTGATCATTTCAAATTCTTTTGTGAGATGAATATATCAATTATATAAATTAAAAAAATCTTCTTTGTATTGCTCCTACAATCACACATGTGGCTCTACCACAGCTTACAAACTTAAAATATCATAAGTGATATTAGATTATATATCATAATTGGATTAGTAGAGAGAGGAACTACTAAAAGACCTATAAAACTTTGATTTGACTCTTATGTTTAGTCTAAAACTTATTATATTCTGACATACTGATGGAGTCATATAAAGATAATTTGCGCTTAAGTATGGAGATGGAGATCCATTGTTTCAAATTCTACCTAGTTATGTAAAAATTCTAAGTGACTATCTATGTTTGTCATAATTTCTTTGCGTTTCGGATTTGGTACTATAAATTATGCTCATAATGTACATTACATAAGATATCTATCTCATGTTAATGAAATTTATTGTTATTATTAATAATTTAATGAATGATTTTTTTATTTACTTCACATTTAAAATGTATGGTGATATGTATGAATAAAGCATGCAATGATTAATGGAATGAAATTGTAAAATTAAATTAATTTTGTACTACAGAGTAACCCCACGTGTATGTATTGAAATTTGAATGAGCTAATTACTAAGGTAACTGGAAAAATTGAAATAGAAGATATTGGCTCCATAATGCTTGGCTCCTTTGATCCAAAGGGGAATCTTTTGGGAGATATACAGAAGTGGGTTGTTTTATATTGGCAGGTAAAATATAGGCTTGGAGTGTGCTGCGGTTATGGATGTCAAATTGTGAACCCAAAAATTCCACTCACAACGCCCTTTGATTTCATCAAATAATGGATGGCTTCCCTGTTGCTTGGCAGAGTGTGTGTCATATGTGAACTGAAGCAGCATGTCCATGTAAGTTTTCAACTTACAACAACAATATTCCCAACTTTGATTGCCATTCAACCTAAACTTGCAAAGCTGCATGTCCATGTATTTCATTGCCTTTTAAACTAAAACTAAACTATTGCTGCTTCTTTGAGCCATTGCAAATGCAGTATTTGGATCCAATCCACCCAATCCAGTGGAACAAAAATTGTGGCGAAGCATGCATCTCCCCCGCCCTCCATCAAATTGCACCTAATTTCATATCATTCTTTTCAAATTTTTGCTCCTTAACACTCTGGTTTTTTCGTTTAATTAATTTGCTTCTTGGATGTTGATTTTGTTTTGTTTTGTTTTTTTGTAAACTTTTACATATATTTTATGGTGCCCTGGTTTCTGAATCAAGTGTGGCCCCAATAGTCAGCGCCTTTATAATTGGTTCACTTAAAATCCCACATCGGGAAGCGATCCTGAGAATTGCCGACAAGCTGGCTTTAAATAGAGCGAACCGTGAGCATAGAAAGCGTACAATTAACCGACTACTTGATCTTATCTGAGCAGAAAGCTTGGGGCAGCTGTCCCTCTTAGCTGCCCGGCTCAACCTTATGGCGCTGACGGTGGCTCCGCCTTAGGGTGGAAAAAGAGCGGGTTATAAGCCTTTAGTTACTTTCTGCAGTGAAGACTGCCTGCAGTCGAGAGCCTTTAGTGTACGAAACTGAACATTGTGGGCTGTGATGGTCTAGCGGGCTGAATTCTCAGATGGAAGTTTTTTGGTATCAGGGAGTGAGTTTTCCCGTTTTACAACGGTGAAAACCCTGGATTTGGCAGGCATTATTGTCTAAGCCCGAGCTTTATGGAAGTCTAAAGTCCAATCTAAAGGTGGGCAGACAGGTCGACTTACTTTAAATTAATATTCAAGGTTAATTAGAGGTGCTAAATTCTACCAACTAACTAATTGCAATTAAAAGAAAAAGCAAACAATATCTTTAAATAACAAAGTATGCAATTAAAGCATACAAAAATGATTGGTAAAGCAAATATTGAACTAAAAATGTCTTTCCATGACAGAAGCAAATCAAAAAGGGTTATTACCTCTAAAACCACAATCATAGTTCATATCAATTATTCCCCTCATCCTCTATTTGAAAGGTATCATAGAAAACATCTATCTTTTTACATCTCTTGTTTTTTTTGTCTTGTTTTTCTTTACAATTTATAAGTTGGATTGTTTATAGACCACAATACTTCATGTTTATTGTATGTTAGTTTCGGTCTATCTTTCTTGATTTGTATTCTGACGTGATTGTTTGTAAATTTTGAAGAGAGATGGGGGATAGGCAAGCAGGTAGGTATTGGTGTTACATGTGTTCCCGAGTGGTGAATCCAACGACAGAGCTTGAAATCCAATGCCCTCTCTGTGATTCTGGGTTTCTGGAAGAAGTGGGCAGCATAAGATCCCGTTCCAACACTAATCACGCCGCCATCGATACAGAATCTCCCAACAGTCTTTCACTTTGGGCTCCAATCGTGCTTGGTTTGATTGGTTCATCATCACAGCTGCGTATCGCAAGCAGGGACCAAGTAACACAGGATGATGAACTGGGGAGAGAAGTGGAGTCCTTGATAAGAAGAAGGAGAACCTCATCTTCAGCCCTGCCACTTAGGATGCTTCAAGGTATGCGTACAGTAGCAGCAGCTTCTGAATCAGAAAATGGTGGAAATGGAAGTGGTAGAATGAACTTGTTTGATCCAATCAATGATGAAGCCTTGGTTGTCCAAGGTTCATTTGATGTTACTAACCGTGTTCAAACTCATAACCCAAGTCATAGGTCTGCCGGTTCCTTTGGTGATTACATCACGGGACCTGGTTGGGATCTTTTGTTGCAGTATTTGTCTGAGAATGATCCAAACCGACATGGAACTCTACCAGCTAGGAAGGAAGCAGTTGAAGCAATGCCAACTGTTACTGTAAATGGCAATGTGCAGTGTGCAATATGTTTGGAGGATATTGAGATTGGAAATGAAGCAAAAGAGATGCCGTGTGAGCATAAATTCCATGATGAGTGTATTATTCCATGGCTTGAACTTCATAACTCTTGTCCTGTCTGCCGGTTTCAGTTGCCGTTGGACGACTCCAAGACTGAGCCAAATGGCAACAGGAATAGTGGCAGGATAGGAACTGGAAGAAGGTATTGGATCCCTATTCCATGGCCTTATGATGGTTTAGTCACCTTACCCGGTTCTCAAAGTGAATCCACTTCACCTCCCTCATTAGAGGCTATTCCAGGAAGTGGAAATGCAGCTCAGGGAGATGATAACTGAATATTTTTATGCATATATTTGTCTGCAATGAGATTGTCTTTTTGCTGCTGTTGGAAAACAAAGAATTTATATGTATTTTGTATCAATAAGCTCTTGAAAAAAGGACAAATCAAATTAAATATTTCTTCATTCATGTGAAAATTGTTCTCCGACATTCAATCAAACATGTTGATTCAAAAAGCTACCAAAACTAAGCTAAAATCAAATCATAAGCTAACTAACTGTCAAGATCTTAATCACTGAAGGGTACAAAGACACAACTGAATCTCCAGGTTTGATTAGCCCCTTTTCCTTGCCATATTGAAGGGCAAACTTGGTTGTTTCCTCAGTAGACTCGGCGTAAGAAGCTTTTACCGAACCGGAGCTCAAAACCGGGATCAGACCCCTGAAGATAAGGCAATGCCTTGATGGAGCTTCATCATTGCATGACCACTCAAGGGAATCTGTTGTTATCTCTGGGATGATCATAGACAAAATAGGCACACTTGGCCTATACTTACCCACCAGCTTTGCCGTGGTTCCACCTCTGGTTAGGACCAAAATTAAAGAGGCTTTAATGGACTCGGCTGTCCTCACAACTGAGGAAGCCAAACTCTCTAATGGGCTCATAGGCATTGGTGCACTCTCCATTATTCTCTTGAAAAGATCCCCATAGTTTATAAAGTTTTCAGCTTCCGTGCAAATTCTGGCCATGGTTTGAACAGCAAGGTCAGGGTATGCTCCAGCAGCAGTTTCTCCACTTAGCATGACACAGTCGGTACCATCGAGAACCGCATTGGCAACATCAGTGGCTTCGGCTCGAGTCGGCCTTGGAGATTTGATCATAGACTCTAGCATCTGAGTTGCAGTCACCACAGGCTTTCCTTGTATATTGGCCTTAAGAATCATCAGTTTTTGAGCCAGGAATATCTTCTCAATTGGGATCTCCATCCCAAGATCACCTCTTGCAACCATAAATGCATCTGAATTTGCTAGAATATCATCAAAGTTAGTAACCCCTTCTTGATTTTCAACCTGCCAATCCACAAGCAAATGTTAAACATGAAATCAAAACACATATATTCTACAAATCTCATTGTCTATTAAACAAACTGCAAACCTTTGACATTAGAAGAGTGTTCTTTCCATGCTTTCCCAACAGCTTTCGGACCTCCACAAGATCCGAACCTTTACGAACAAAAGACAAGGCAATCATGTCAACCTTATTTGGAACAACCCATTGCAAGATATCCTCTTTGTCCTTGTCTGTTAATGTTGGAAGATCAACCACAACACCTGGAAGATTGACATTCTTCCTTTCACCAAGAACAGCGGAGTTGTCACAACGACAGCGGACCAATCCCAATTCCTTGTCACAATCCAAGACAGTGAATGTGATTGTCCCATCAGAACACAAAATAACACTCCCAGGCTTCAAATCTTGAGCCAACTTTTTGTAACTCATACAGATTGTATTCTCATCACCCTTTATGCTATAGTCAGTGCTGATAGTAATCTCTTTACCCTGAATGAGTTGTATGGGCTTCCCATGCTTCAAAAACCCGGTTCGGATCTCCGGTCCCTACATATTCATAGAAATTGGTAAAAACAATCCATCGTCGGAAAATTAAAATTCCCCAGTTTATGCTCTGCAACTTTTAAAATCCTAAAGGCAAACTAACTACAGGGTACATTATCCTTGAAAAGAACAAAGTTGCTTTTAAATAAAAAAGATTAGCTTTGAAACATGACAGAAAGTTTCAATCTAAGAAACTCCATTAAATTGAAACTTGAAAGTGAGTAAACAAGAATAACACCTTTTTTTTTTTTTTCAATGAAGCACTACTGCAATAATCATAGTAACAATCCATAAATCAAACATGAGATCTTCACGAAAAGAAAAGTTGACAAAAAAGAAAGAAAAGGGTACCTTAGTATCCAACATGACAGCACAAAGGATGCCGGTGTTGAGCATAGCGGTCCTTAGATTATCCAAGGTTTGCTGGTGGTATGCATGGGAACCATGGGAGAAGTTGAAACGAGCAACGTTCATACCAGCTTTCAAAAGCCTCTCGATCATCTCCACCGACCTGGAAGCTGGTCCTAAGGTGCAAACTATCTTTGTCTTCGGCCTCACAATGCCCTTTCCGCCTGTTAGCACCCTTTCCATAGCTAAGAAAAAGAAGACACAACACAAGGTTTAGGGTTTTGTGAGGGTTTTTATGTTTTTCTTTCTTTGTTGTGAATGGCTTTCAAATGAAGTTTAGTTTTTATAGAGGTTTTACGTGCAAATAATAATAATAATAATAATAATAATAATAATAATAATATTAATAGAGCTTGAATTCCATAGGGGTCAAGGATGTTTAGGCTTTTATTTTTATTTTTGATAATTGATTTTTTTTCTTTTAATGTCATATTTTTTATTAAGAAAAAAATATATTAATTGTATGGGTTCAAACTTAAATAAAAACTTGTTCAAAAAGAAAATATTCAATTTCGAATTCCCTCACCTTCTAGAGTTAATGAATGTGTTTTCTTCATCACCAAGCAAAAATAATGAAATTTTAAATGTCATTATATTTATTGATATTTACCTTTTTTTTAATTATTTATTTTTACCACTGTAAGAATATTATAGTAAATTTATTACTATGCTTTAACTTAATATTAAATATATCTTTTTTTTTTTTTTTAACCTCGCCACCATTTTGTTATTTTCAATTTTAAATTTGAATAACTTTGAAGACAAAATTTAATCAAATTAATATTTTAATATTATATTTTAATAGTTAATAATAAATAAGTTATTATAATATAAAAGGTAAATAAATTTATATTTAATAAAAAAATAATTCTTTCTTTATTATTATTTTTTCTAAAATTTTATCATCTTTATTTCATTGAATAAAACCTTTTATATTAATTTATTGTTATAATTAACAAAATATTTGGAAGATTTTTTTATTTAAATTTTGTCTTCAAGTCATCTGAAATCAATATTCAACGGTAAAATATAAGTAAAATCATTAATGTTGATGCTAAAATTCAGTAAAATTAAAAGCAGTTACAAAATTAAATAGTAAAGTAGTCAATTTGTCTATGACTTTAAAGTAGAATGACAAATATAATACGATGTGAATTAAACTATCATATGTATAAATAGTTGAACTGATAATTTGAATATATTTAAATTTTAAATTAGAATAAATTTAAATACAGTTCATACGTAGCAGGTGTTAAACTAAAATAAAATTTGAATTGAGAACCGACATATGCATAAATAGACACTCAAAATCCCAAAACCCTAAAACTTCATTAATAAAATATTAATTGAAACAAGATATAATGAAAATTTTCTATATTAATCTTTAATATGGCAATAAATTTAAATTGACTAGATTAGTTGTCTATTATAAACATTGATGATTGTTTAATATTATTTTGAGAAAATATTTGTTACATTGTTAGTGAAATTCTTAAATTTCACAATCAAAGTGAGGAGTTGATAAGTGTATAATAAAATATTTTAAAAATAAATGTTTTTAAAAAAAGGAGACGTGATAACTTTTTAAGGCTATTTGTGTAATAAAAAGTACATTACATGTACCGAATACTAACGCTATTACTTTTCATATAATTCAAAAGAAAATTATATATATATATATAAATGTCGGTAGACACTAACTTCTTTAATTATAATTAATTTTTTTATTCGATTATTGTTGTTCTTATGCATTTACATGTAAAAAGAAAAATACAATGATTCTTCACAATCAATGTGCACTCTTTGTGTAATATAAAATAATAGGGTTCCTTCACTAGTAATTGCAAGGCATAATTCCTTCATATGCCACTTTTTCTTTTTAAAGTTATGGCATTAGATTTGAATGTAGAGCCCTTTGAATGGTCCATAGAACATATCCATTAGAATACTAAGATATGCTTATGGGAAGTTGTTTCCATTTTTAAAATCTTTTTGCAATTGCCCCAAAGGCATCAAAATCTTGTTTGGTCTTTCTCATCAAAAGGAAATCAACTTTATTCCAAATAATAATAATAGTTTATGAAATTTATTGCATAATTGTATATTTTGATATATTCAAGTAATATTATGGTGTGTCTTAGTTATTAACCTGGAGTGCTGAAAAACTGGTGAATGATGCAGATGAAGATACCAAAGGTTCCTTGTTCTGCAAATCTCAAATCTGGCAGGCGTGCAATTGAAGCATAATCATAAATAAATAAATAGATAGACAGAACGTTATGTCCCCCATCAATATCACTTGCTTCTTATGTCCCAAGAAAATGGTTTTGAGCCAGTAAGTACCAGAAACAATACAGGCATTCATGTAGTGGATTCACCATTCCTTTAAAATAAATTAAACAAAACAGAGACAAGACACCATGTCTCCATCCTGAAAAAATGAAAACATGCCCTACACTGTTTTCTAGGATATTCTGATTTTCTCTTCATCTTCTTTCTCTGCTGCAAAAGAAATACAATAAATGGTAAAGACTTGTCTTCGACAAAACAAGTATTTGGAGCTAAGCTAGGGAAAGACCAAGAAATAGAAAACCATTCTAACCATTGTCTGTTTCAACTTCCACTCCATCCAATTTTGATTAGGTAATAATTAAGTATATTGGGTGTGGTTTGATTTCCAATTTCTAAATTAAAAAATCATAATTATTCCAACTCAATTCTATTTTATTTTTTATGAATTTTTTTTCTAATTTTAAAAGTATTTTATATCTAAATGAATGAATTTTTTTTTTAAAAATTCAATATCAACGTACTTCTTAGGAAAAAAAATAGATGAACCGGTCAAAACCAGTGATTAAGAAAACAAGATACTGCACATTAACACTATTTTTTTCCTAAATCAAACCAAACCATTATTACTACAGCTATTTACATGAAGTTTGTTCATAGACAGATATCAGTTGGCTATGATTTATATTCAAAAACATAACACAATAAGATAACCAACCAAGGAAGATGCTTAGAGCTTTACCATTGAAAGAATCGACGCTGTCAGAATACTGAGGATGATATAAGTAGATGTCAGCAAGTTAAAGCTCATCGTGACTCCGTGGTTTTTCTTGGTTCATTGATTCTAGTTTCTGTTTGAATTCCTGCCAAATCCAACATTCTTATAGAAGATACAGAATAAAAGCAAAATGAAAATTGAAAAGGGCTTCATGTACCAATAGCGATTACCTCAAGTTTTTCCTCTAGGCAGAGTAGAGGGGTATACATGAGAGCAGCATATCTGCCATGAAGGAGGGTTAGATGGAATAGTTTTTGAGTGCATGCACATGTGCGAGTAGATGTGTATGTGTGCATAGGAGTTTAATCGAGCTGAGCCGAGCTCAGACAGTAAGAAACTTGTGCTTGACCCAAAAATAAAGGCTCCAAACTTGGCTTGAATTTGATTAAGTGTCAATTTTAGAGCTAAAGCTTGATTCGAGATAAAGATCACACTATGCGAACTTACTCGATTAAGCTTGTTTACCTAGTAAAATATGAACTCAATTATTTATGCTTGAGCTCGAATTGAAATTTTCAATGTTAATTAAAAATAAAATACATATATTAAAAATAAAGAAGCTCAATCTACTGGAGTCGAGCTTTCTTTTTTTCCTGAATTACTAGAGTCAACCATTAAAATACTTGAATTCTGTTTGCTCAATAACTAAGCGTGAAAAGAAAACAATTGAGCTGGGTTAAAGTTTATTTTCAAGCAAAACCCGAGTAGAGGAGGAGGGATGGATATACTCGCAGCGAATTGGTTCATCCACACCAGTTAGTTCTGTTTTTAGTCCACACCTTAGCTTCACCTGTAAAAAAAAGTAAGGATCAATGTTAAGAATTTTTCATATAAAAGGAAAGCTTCTCAGCGACAAGCCATTTAGCCAGCCAGGAGCATCCGTTTTGATTATATCTCATCAGATCTTTTGCTTGACAAGGAAGAAAACCATCATTCACAACTCTGTTCTTTAGGATCACAATCCAGTATTAACCATCTAGTTAGCTAAATGGCACCAAATGGAGGAACCCTATTTATCATTATATAAATAATACCTTCAAACTTCTATCAGGTCCATTCCAGCATCCCTCTCCATTTGTGAACAACATCAGTCTATAAGAATTCCCAAACTTCTCCCAGATCCTACAGTGAGACGGAAAGATTAAGTTAAAAAAAAAAAGAAAGCATCCCTTGAGAAGGAAAGACATCAACCAGACAAACTGCAAAATTCTCAAGCATTCAGGCCTTTCCTCATAGGTTGCTGTGCCTTAAAATTAAAATTCATATTGAAGATGCAAGTAAATCAACCAATCTGCTCCCAGTTCCATTATGTTCTCTTCTCAAACTGTCTTATTTTGAATTTTATTGTATAAAACATCTATCTGCCTCTATTAGTTTGTGATTAAAGGTCAAAATGATATATTTGAAGCACAAGTCTACCATATCTCTATTAAGGAATATTGAAAAACTGTTGGTAGTTAGATTTGTTAGTAGCAGTCAGAATTAGTTACGTCAGTTAATAGCATGCTTTGTATGGTCATGTGTTGTATAAATACGCTACTCTGAAGACTGAAAGATATACAATTTCAGTTTCTCTTCTTGACTTCTTGGTATTCTTTGCAAACTCAAACAAGATATCTGAGCTAAGGTTTTTTTGCTGATTAGGTAGTTTGTGTGCATGGCTCTAGAAGTTCATACTGGAAATGAAGGGTTTCAACACCCGTTGTCGTCAGAAGGAGTGGATGAGGAGATTGCTGCAAACCAAGTGGTCAGGAAGATTCAACAATTTCCCCAACACAGTACTATCAAACTCAATGAGACCAATTATCTTCTTTAGAAACAAAGGGTTACTATTTCACAGTTCATAGTTAATGAAGAAGGTTAGTTAATTGAGAATCCTAAATTCTTTTTGCATAACCAACAAGATAAATTGCTAGCCTCGTGGTTGTTGTCCACGGTAAGTGATGATCTTCTTGTCTATTTGACTAATGCTAGTACAAGTTTTGAAGTATGGTCTACCATTGAGAAGAGATATTCTACTCGATCGAGTGTCAGAATTTCAAGTCTTAAACACATGTTGTACTCACAGAAGAAAGGATAGTAGTCCATCAAAGAGTATTTGCTTAAAATCAAAAGTACGTGTGATGTCTTGACTGTAGCAAGTAGTTTGGTAACAGTTCAAGAACAAGTTAGTATTATTCTTGCAGGATTACCCATTGAGTATGAGTCTATTAGAGTAGTAGCCTTAGCTATTTCAGTTTCTCTTGAAATTCTTGCTGACTGTGAGACACGAAAACTTGACTTCATAGCTTCCATAACGTTGCAAGCGAATATGGTTCAAAAGAAGTCTGGTTCATAAAATCAATCCAAGAA
Source organism: Gossypium anomalum (assembly GCA_025698475.1). NCBI lineage: Eukaryota > Viridiplantae > Streptophyta > Magnoliopsida > Malvales > Malvaceae > Gossypium > Gossypium anomalum. The sequence goes on along the minus strand of CM046968.1, from coordinate 51,669,043 downwards.
CGCTGACTCCCACGAGGGATCTACTAGGAACTATAATCTGGGTTACAAGAATTTGAGTCGAGTTGGAAGAAGCTATTATTGAGGAAGATTTAGAGGAGGTAGGTCCTTTCATGGTTGTCCTTGAAATTTTTTCAAGAGAGCATTTAATAAAACTATTCTGTATTTTATTAACTAAAGAATTGAACTTAAATAGAGAAAAGAGTCATAACCTAATTGGGAAAAAAATTCCCTTATTCTAATAAACTACTTCAAGATAAGGGAAAATAGAATATCTCAAATGATTTATTCTAAAATTTATCTACCTAAATAAATTTAAAATATATACCCAAAATATATAGGTTTCACATATTTCAACACCCTCCCTCAAGTTGGTGCATATAGCCCTTTGGTAAGTATTTCAGCAATCTGTTGTTTTGAAAAAACAAACGGTATGCACACTTGGTCTTCTTCAATCTTCTCCTTGATAAAGTGTCTATCAATCTCAGCATGTGTTTTGTCATGCTAGATTGGGTTGTGAGCAATACTAATGGTAGTTTTGCTATCACAGTACAACTTTATTGGTGAAGTTATTAGTTTCCTCAGCTCTTCCATAATTGTTTTTAACCACATCATTTTATAAATTCCTTAAGCCATTGATCTAAACTCAGCCTCTGCACTACTTCTTACTACAACACTTTGTTTTTTGCTTCGCCAAGTCACAAGGTTTCCCCAAACAAATATACAGTATCCTGATGTAGATCTTCTGTAACATCCTCAAAACCCCCTTGGTCGTAAATAATATGAGATAAAATTTTAGTGTAATAAGGTATTAGATCAAAGAAAATGAAAGTTACAAGATATCAAAAGAGAGTTAAATCAAGAAGCATGATATGATGTATAATTGATTTCTCGATAAAATGATAAAATGATATAAAGATGATAAAAGAGAATATTGAAGAGTATTAAAAAATAATAATAATTAAGAAGTAGGTTTTAGGGGATCAAAAAATATAATGAGAAAATGATATAAAGTTTTTGGCTCAAGTGTAAATATTCAAAATTTAGGGGATCAAAGTGTAAAAAATAAGAAAGTTGAAAGACCAAAAGTGAAAATAATCCAATTTACTATGATATGAAATTGGCATGCAGGGACCAAATTGAATAGGTGAAGAATTATGAGAGACTAAATCATAATTTTACCAAATTAAGTGATGATTCAATGATGAAATTTTAAAAGATCATAAAGGGCAAAATGGTAAATTAGAAAGAGAGAGAACTCTAGAAGGCAATGATGATGCTAGAGATATTTTGATGATATTTTATAATTATTTAATCAGATAAATATTACTTTATTAATATTTTAATGAGATATTTTACTAATATTTTATTATAAATAGCTAGTATAAAAGGAGAGGAAGATGAAAAAAAAAAAAAGAGAGAGAGGATCCTCCCGTCTTTCCAACGTGAGTGAGGGGGAGAGAAGAAGAAAACTTTGTCGTCTTTACAATTTGATCTTTCTACCAAAAATCCACTATTTTCACCAAGAATTTCAAGAAATTTTCATAATCACTAAGAGAGAAAAGTGATAAAAAGACTATTGAGAATAAGAAAATCACCTTGGATTCAAGAAAATGGAAGTTGGAGAGAGAAAATTAAGTTAAAGATTGAAATCAATAAGACAAAGTAAGAACATCAAGATTTCAGTATATTTTTAAGTTTGATATTATTAAAAAAGCATGAAAATGATGTTAAAATAGAGGGACTGAGGAGAAATATTGTAGAGAAAGGAAATGAGGGTGTTATAAACTTGGTAATCAACATTTTGCACTAAAATAGTTTTGGACAGCAACAGTAGTCTAAATTTTAAAATTCACAAAAAATTGTAGGAATTTAATTAGATGTTAATTAAAGTATGAATTTAAAGCCTATTGAGTCTAGTTTTACATAGAAGAAACGTATAAGAAAAATAATTTCATATTATGAGATATATGAGTTTTTGTGAGACAAGGTCAGATTGATTTCGGGTTCCCCTATTCTGATTTTGGAAAATCATCAAAAGTTTTAAAAAAATAATTATGGGTTTAAATTTATCTTTTTAAATTCTAAATGAGTCTATTTTCAATATTAACAAACAGAAACATCATCTAAACCCCGTACTAAGAGATAATTAATTTTTAGTAAAAAAAGGTTGAAGCTGTCAAACAGCAGAATAAGGATAAATTTGAAGATTTTGCTGTACTTATTAGCTAAATTATAAATTTTTAAATTTTTATGGTAAAAATATATTTTGAGTCTAGTTTCAAAAACATCAAGCGGATCTTAATTTATAATTCCTTAGCTCAAGATATAAATAATTTAGTGATTATGACTCAAGTGGATAGCTTTGATATGAACACATAAGTAAATAGTGGAATTATAGATAATGTTACATATAAACATGTTATATACTAAAAGCTAAAGATTCTAACAAATCTATACATAAAGGATGTGGAATGGAGAGGAGGAGGAGGAAAAATATATGAATATATGAATATATATATATATATATATATATATATATATATATGTATATAGTAGATGAACTTGAAATGTTTTGAAATGGTTGTAGGTGATGGAATGATTGGTACGTATGGGTATGTTTAAACGAATTGATAACATAATAAGTGAATAATTGTTAATTAATGTGAATTCTTTGTTAAAATTTTATGAAGAATTAAATTGATTGGCATGATTTAGAAATAAATATGAAATGTACATAAAGTGGATAAACTAATTTTGCAAGTGTAAGTCCTCCAATGGTCTTATTTGTAAAATTTTAATATTTGTGTTAATTTTATAAACTTTGTTATATTTAATTGAATATCATGTTTTTATGAGGACTTGAGATTAGAAATAGATGTAAGTGGATGATATGTAAAACGAAGTGGTGGTTATGACATCTGAATACAGTTTAGATAATGATATAAAATAAATAAATAAAAATAAATCGTGGAACTTGTAAGAAATGGAGACGACATCACGATGACAAGTTCGCCATGTCACGACGTGGAAACCCAAACTTCGCGACGATAGTTCAAAAAGTTTTATGAACTTTACAATTTGGCCTTTGATTAATTGTGGATGTTTTAATGATCTCCTTTAACTCATAATTAGTTCTATCGTATATTCAGTTATTACTAAAATTAGTTAATGATCTACATTAATTAAATAATAAGATAAATTGATCTGAAATTTTCAGTAATTGCTCCAGCAACGAATATGACATCCTAATGCCTTGACTCGGCGATTGGGTTGGGTATGGGGGTGTTACATCTTCTATTTGTTATTGAGCCTGCCCAATCTACATCTGTATAAGCTTCAATTTCTCTTTGTTCAGATTTCTTGAAGAATAAGCCCTTTCCAGATGACCTCTTCAAGTATCTTAAAATTTGAAACACTACTTCTTCATGTTCCTCCATTGGGGAGTGCTGAATTGACTCACTAAGCTCACTGCAAAAGCTATGTTTGGCCTTGTATGTGATAAGTAAATTAACTTACCAACTAATCTTTTGGTACTTCCCTTTATCAACTAACCGACCTTCTTTTTTTCTGAATTTTACATTTGGATCAATTGGCGTGTCAGCTGGGTGGCAACCACTCATCCCAGCCTCTTTTAAAAGATCAAACGCATTTTTCTAAGAGACCACAAGACCCTTCTTTGATTGAGCAACTTCCATTCCAAGAAGGTATTTCAAAGGACCCAAGTCTTTGATCTCAAACTCCAATACTAGATGCTCATTGAGACGCTTTATTTCATCCACATCATCTCCTGTAAGAATGATATCATCGACATAAACTATAATAACTGCTATTCTACCTCTTTGTGAGTGTCGATAGAATATTGTATGATCAGCTTGCCCTTTTGAGTAACCTTATTTTTTAACAACTTGAGTAAACTGTTTAAACCAAGCTCGAAGAGATTGCTTTAGACCATACAAAAATTTCTTGAGCTTAAATACTCGAGTTCCAAATTTTTCTTCAAAACCTGGAGGAGGATCTATGTAAACTTCTTTTTCAAGTTTCCTATTTGGGAAAACATTCTTCACATCTAGCTGCTGTAAAGACCAATCAAGATTAACATTAATTGATAAAAGAACTCTAACAGAGTTTAATTTGGCTACTGAAGCAAATGTTTCAAGATAATCTATCTCGTATATTTGAGTGTACCCTTTAGCCACTAGCCAGGCTTTATATCTATCTAAAGATCCATTTGGTTTGAATTTGGTTATGAACACCTATTTACAGCCCACTGTTTTTTTCTATAGGTAATTCCACTATTTCCCATGTACCTATATTTTCAAGAGTGCACATCTCCTCTAAAATAGCCTTCTTACACTCAGGAACCTGTAAAACATTTTTCACGTTTTTGGGTATTTTTACAGTATCGAGACATGAAACAAAGGTTGAGAATGTCGAAGACAAGGCTTTATAGGATACAAAGTTAGACATGAGATATTTGACAACATTTCTAACACCTTTTTTTTAGCAATTGGAATATCTAAATAAAAAAATCCATTGGTTGGATTATGAGCTTGGCTGGATTATGAGCTTTACCTGAACTTTTGACAAAATCTTGCGAGTTGGATTTTGGTGATGAATTTGGTGGATTCCACTTTCTTGATTTCGGTTTCTTCTTGAGTAAACAATTAACTTCTTTGTTTGTTCTTTATTCTCATGATCAGACTCTACACTTTCATTCTCCTTTTTATTAACAACATTAACATCATTAATTTATATGTTAATCATAAATTCGCCTTCCCCATTATTAGAATCCCTATGTTGTATATTCCTAGTCTTTTCTTGATCAATTATAGAATCTTCCTTACTATAATTCTCTCTCTGTAGATTAGAATCAAAATAAGATCGCGTTTCAACAAATGTGACATCCATGGTAACAATAATCTTCCTATCAATTGGATCATAAAATTTGTAACCCTTTTTATTAGAAGCATAGCCAACAAAGACGTATTTTTTGGTATAAGATCTAGTTTACCTTGGTTGTGAAGATGAACAAAAACACTACACCCAAAAACTCGGAGGGATAAATCTGTGATCAATTTAGAGTTAGGAAAGTTATCTTTAAAGAGATGAAAAATAGTTCTATAGTTTAGAGTTTTACTGGATATTCTATTAATAAGATATGTAACTGTTAACAAGGCTTCACCCCAAAGTTAACGTGGTACCTGACTAGTGAACATCAAGGTTCTAGTTACTTTTAAAAGATGTCTATTTTTTCTTTCTACAATCCCATTTTATTGTGGTGTATTTGTACAAGAGTTTTGGTGGACTATTTCATGTTTCATTAAGAAAATACCTAATTAACCACTAAAAAATTCCCCACCATTGTCATTCCAAAATATTTCTATTTTCACACCAAATTGTGTTTTCACCATAGCATAAAAAGGCTGAAATACATTTTTAACATCAGACTTATCTTTTAATAAAAACATCCGATAAATACGAGTATGATTATCAATAAATGTGAGAAACCAACATTTTCCTGAAAAGGTTGAGACTTTTGAAGGTCCTCAAACATCACTATGAATTAACGAAAAAGGTTCAGAAGCTTTATATTTTTGAGGTGAAAAGAATGACCGATGATGTTTAGCCAATTTGCAAAATTCACAGTGATATGAAGGATTTTTATTTTTAAATAGATCAGGTAACAAATATCTTAAATAGTAAAAATTAAGATGTCCAAGCCTATAATGTCAAATCATAACCTTATCAAAACTAGAAACAAAATTTAAATATAAAGTAGTTGTTTGTTGACTTAGATGGTCGTCGTCAAGAAAGCAGATTCCACCAAATATTTTAATATTGCCAATCATCCTCTCTGAGACCATGTCCTCAAATTTACACATAGAGGAGTCAAATATAACATGACAATTCGAGGATTGAGATAATTTACTAACCGATATGAGATTACAAGTTAGATTTGGCACATGTAAAACATCATGTAAAACCAAGGAAGATAAAATTTTAACTGTGCCTTTCCCAGCTATTGTTGAGAATGACCCATCTGCTACTTTGATCTTTTTGTTTCCTGCACAAGGTGTGTAAGTTGAAAAAAAGAAAATGATTACTAGTTATGTGATCACTAGCTCTAGAATCAACGATCCACGTATTTGTTTTACAAGGCTTGACACTAAAAAAAAAAAATTAGTACCTGATTGGACAAAGGAGGAAAAAGGATTATTGGAGTTAGGAACAGAAGAATTCATTCGAAACTGTGGTGATTGAAAAAGCTTGTGTAGAGGCTCTAATTGGTCCTTAGTGAATGAAGACTCTTCTAGAGAACTTTGGCCCTCATAATTTTCATTAGTTGTTTGGAAAACTCTGTTATCCCACGATTGTGAACCACGACCATTGCCACTCTTTTTATTTCCATTCGTCGGTTTTTCATGCAGCTTCCAACACGTTTCTCGAGTGTGCCAATATTTTTTGCAATGATCACACCAATGTTTTTTTTTTCTTTTTTCACTATCATCATTATTCTTAATAGTTACAATAGCAGAATTATCATCATTAGCTTTAAACCCTGGCCTTAACATTCCTTTTCTCCTTGTCTCTTCTCTTCTAACCTTAGAAAAAATCTCACAGAGTCTTGGAAGCGGATTTTTTTCCTAAGATCTGAGATCTCACTTCATCAAATTCCTTATTTAAACCAGCTAGAAACATATAAGCTTGTTCATTCTCTTCTTTTTTCATAGCTTTTACACCATCTCTGGGACACTCCCATTCATCATTATAACACTGATCCAGTTCTTGCCAAAGAGACATCATCTCGTTATAATAAAAAGTAACTTCCTTTTTCCCTTGTCTTGTTTTCCAGAGTTTTATTTTCAACTCAAAGATTTGTGAGTCGTTTTCTAAATCTGAATAGGTGTCTTCCATAGCGTCCCAAACATCTTTAACAGTCAAGAGAAAAAAAGAAAATGGTTTACCTATGGATACTTTCATAGAATTAATAAGCCATACAATTATCATAGAATTTTTTGACCTCCACTTGCTCATCTTTGGATCGCCTACCTGTGGTTGCTTGACTTCTCCAGTTAAATGACCTAGCTTGCCGCGCCCATCAATTGCTAACTTTACGGACTACGACCATTCCAAATAATTCTTGCCATTCAGCTTGTGAGATGTTAACTGAAAAGAAAGTTGAAATGCTTCTGCCCCTTGAGTCATTGTACTCTCGGTAGTTGTTTCAACGTAGAACTTTCTTCCTCTATTTGATTGCTGGATCTCTTATCTCCAATAAAGGCAGTTTTAACCATAATGTTACTAGAGATTTAACCTAGCTTTGATACCGTGAAAATTTTCAAGAGAGCATTTAATAAAATTATTCTGTATTTTATTAATTAAAGAACTAAACTTAAATAGATAAAATAGTCATAACCTAATTGGGAAAATAATTCTCTTATTCTAATAAACTACTAAAAGATAAAATAAAATATTCCTAGAATATCTCAAGTAATTTATTCTAAGATTTATCTATATAAATAAATTTAAAATATATACCCAAAATATATGAGTTTCACATATTTCAATAGTCCTCAATACCAACTTTGTGGCAGGATTGGTCATGTTGTTCAATGGTGTTACTACCAGTTTGATGAGAATTTTCTAGTGTGTACGATTTAGATCAAGGGAAACAGATGCAAGTTAATTATCATTAGTTTGGGAGTCAATATTCCAATCATTTTTGTGATAAACATATGTAAGGATAAGTGGTTTATAGTCAAAATCTGTTCAACAAAATTGGCGTCCTCCCGTTCGTGACAAATTTTAAAAAGGTTATCATCTTTAAGTAGGATAACCTTCCCTAGACTATTCTTCAGTTTTCCACCAAATCTGTTGATCAAGTTTGGTACCCAGATTCCGGGGCTACAAACCATGTGACTAATGACCCTTCCAATCTTGAAGGTGTAGCTGCATATACAGGTACTGGTTAGTTGGTTATGGGAAATGGTATTTGTGTACCAGTTGCTAATATCGAGTCTTCTTCTCTTCCTCTGGAAAGAATTTTGTAGCTAAAATATGTCCTTCATGTTCTCCATATTTGTAAAAATTTGTTCTTTGTTGCTAAAGATAATCATGTGTTTTTCGAATTTTATCCCTTTCATTGTTTTGTAAAGGATTTACAGATAGGGGCGGTTTTACTAATGGGACACATTCATAAAGGATTGTATATGTTCACTGCTTCTCCATATCGCAGTCTTGGTGCAGCTTCTTCAGTTAAGGTTTCAACTCAGAGACAGTCAGTGAATCATGCTCAGCTCAAAGCCTAATCTAAAGCCTCAACTATTGTTGACTTGGGATATAATCACTAGGCCATCCTTGCAATAAAGTCCTCCATCAAGTGTTATAGAGTTGTCAAGTTCCTATAGCAGCATCTTAACTTCCTACTGCTTGTTCTGCTTGTCAGTTAGGAAAGTCTCACAAGCTTTCGTTTACTACTTCTACGACTGTATATAATTTTCCTTTTGAGTTAGTTGCGTTAGACTTATGGGGTCCTGACCATGTGTCATCAGAGGGGTGTTTGTATTATATTACCTTTCTTGATGCTTATAGTCGATATACCTAGATTTACCTACTAAGGGAAAAGTCGGAGGCTGTTGAAAATTTTTTTCAAGTACAATTTAATTCCAAGATCAAGATGTTCCAAAGTGATTGGGGAGACGAATTTAGATATTTCTTTCTATTTCTTCAGTAGTCTGGTATTCAGCACAGACTTACTTGCCCTCATACTTCAGAGTAGAATGACATGGTCGAGAGAAAACATAGAATATTGCTGAAATTGGTCTTACATTGCTTGCTAAGGTTTCTTTACCAATGCACTTATGGACACATGCCTTTCTTAGTGCAATATACCTGATCAATAGGTTACCTACTCTAGTGTAGCATGGAAAATCTCCATATGAGCTACTCAACAATGCTAAACCCAAGTATCTGCATCTAAGGACATTTGGATGTTATTGTTATCCTTGTCTAAGACCTTATAACAAAAAAAAAAAAACTTCAATTTCAGTCCAAGCCTTGTGTTTTCCTTGGTCATAGTGCTCTTCAGAAAGTCTATAAGTGCCTTGATGAATCAAGTAGAATTTTTATTTGCAGACATGTAGTGTCTGATGAAACTTGTTTTCCATTTGCTTTAAAACATGTTCTATTTTTTCAGCAGTCAGATTGTGATCGAGAGTAATCTTTTTAGCTTTCTCAGCAAGCACCTATTCCTATTATTGTTTCTCAACCTCAAGGCTCTATTTCTTCCACGACAACTCCTCATTTATCTGCTTGTGCCACTTTTTCATCATCACCTAGAGAAAATGAGCCTCATGTAGAACTTGGTGTACCTTCTACTGCTTTTCCCAGATTTGAGTTTGCTCTCTTGGAACTTGCTACATCGTTAGTGATGATTTAGGACATGAGATTGGTGTTTTGGACCCTGGTACAGACATGAGGGTTCCTTTTGAAATTGAGCAGGTTGGGACTGTTTCACCTAATTCTCCTATTATATCTAATGCCCATCCTATGCTCACTCGATCCAAAAGTGGCATTTTCAAACCAAAAACCTTTTCAGCTAGATTGTTTGGTGGGGAACCATGGATCATTGAGGAAGCCTTTGCTAGTCCTAAATGGGCTAATGCTTCCCAACATGAGTATGATGCTCTTTTAAAGAACAACACCTGGGAGCTAGTTCCATTACCTTCCCATAGAAGAGCAGTTGGGTGTAAGTGGATCTTTTCAAGCTCAAGAAAAATGCCGATGACACCATTACTAGATACAGGGGCAGATTGGTGGTCAAAAGATATCTTCAAGAAGCTAAAGTTGATTTCCAAGAAATGTTTAGCCTTGTAATCAAGCCTATTACTATCAAGATTATACTCACTCTTGCAGTTACCTATGGATGGCAACTCCAGCAAGTCGATATCAACAACGCTTTTCTAAATGGTGATCTTCGTGAGGATATTTATGAGTCAACCTCCCGATTTTGAGATTCATAGTGATAGTCAACCTTTGGTTTACAAGCTAAAGAAAGCTTCATATGGCCTTAAACAGGCTCTTAGAGCTTGGTTTCACAAACTTAAAGAGTATTTAGAGATTAGTGGCTTTGTTCTCTCTAAAGCTGATGCTTCATTGTTCATCAAGGTTTCTGGTGCATTGATCATATATGTGCTCGTGTATGTGGATGACATCATAGTCATCGAAAATTAGTTAGTTGAAGTGGATGTTTTTGTTAAGTCATTGGATTAGCAATTCTTTTTGAAAGATTTAAGGAAGCTGTATTACTTTCTTAGCATTGAGTTTTCTTATAGCTCGCCTAGTTTATTTTTCAAACCAAAGGAAGTATATTAAGGACTTGCTAACAAAGTGTAACATGGAGTGTTCAAAAGCCTCTCCTACTCTTATGGTTACTACATGCAACTTGTCAATTCACTGTAGTAGTCCAATTGAGAATAATTCTGATTATCGAAGCATTGTTGCTGCCCTTCAATATATTGTCATTAATCGACCTGATATTGTCTTTGTTGTTAACAAAGTGTGTCAATTTATGCATAAGCAGTTGGACCAACATTTCAAGGCTGTTAAAAAGATCTTGAGATATTTGCAAGGCACTATTGATTATGGCATAATTTTTAAAGCTGCACCTCGTGTTTCTCTGGTAAGCTATTCTGATGCTAACTCGGGTACAGATTTGGATGACATAAGATCCACAACTGGATTCTGTGTGTTTTTAGGCGGAAATCCTATAGCATAGGGTTCCAAGAAATAACAGGTTGTTTCTCGTTCCACTACAAAAGCTGAGTTTCGGGGTTTAGCTTAGGTTACAGCTGAGATCATTTGGCTTGAGTCTCTACTCACCGAATTACATGTTTTTCTTGCTAGAAAGTCTACTGTTTGGTGTGATAGCTCAAGAGCAGTTGCAGTATCTGGGAATCCTGTATAACATTCTAAGTTCAAGCATGTTGAACTCGATTTGTTCTTTGTCAGGGAGAAGGTTGCCACTAGCAAACTGATAGTTGGTCTATTCCAGGACAAGATCAAGTGGCTGACATACTTAACAAGCCTTTATCCACACTATTCTTTTGTAAGTTCAGACATGGCCTGAGTGTTGTTAGTAAGTTTGAACAACAAAGTCACCAAGTCCAACTTTTGTCTTGTTAAGGAAGTTCTACAATGGGTGAATGTTAAGGAATATTGAAAAACTGTTAGTAGTTAGATTTGTTAGTAGCAGTTGGAATTAGTTAAGTCAGTTAATAGCATGGTTTGTATGGTCATGTGTTGTATAAATACGTTACTCTGAAGACTGAAAGATATACAAGTTTAGTTTCTTTTCTTGACTTCTTGGTATTCTTTGCAAACTCAAACAATCTCTAACACTAGAAAACTCCATATAATACACCTAATGATTGGCACTTATAGAAGCAATTATGAAAAGGAAAAGGAAATGCTTACCCCAGTTGGGTTTCACTACTGCCATCCTCTTGTGTTGCATTTCTAAATGGACAAACTTTGTAGACATACCTAAAACCGAAAATGTTCATTGCCCAAATCAACAAAAGTGAGAGAGTAAGAATATTATAATACCAAGCATTAGCAAAAGTACAAGGTAAGTTTTGTTCTTACTTGTCCTGCTTCAATTCAAAGCAGCGATCATAGAATAAATAGAATTCGTTCTGCTTTCCTGGAGTTCATAAGCAAAATTCAAAAATGCAGAGAAAAAGTACCAATACTATCCTTGTATAACTTTTACTATATACTTCGAAGTCGCCAAAATACATCTTTTCACTTACCAAAATCAAATTTTAACTTTTCTGTCAAACTTGAAATCCTCGACTCTAGGTCAGTTAATTTCGCAGTATAGTGATTATATTCCTTCCGAATCTTATTTGCATCTACAGAAACACAAAATATGAGACATAATAAACTTAATGTGATTATGAATTCTTTATAGAACAACGAATATTGGCAACCATAACTTCGTGCGTACCTAGATTAGCGACAGGGATTGAAAACAAGTTAACAGACTGAAGGAAATTCTGAGCAGTTTCCTGTATCTTATCCAACCAAGATTTACCGCTTGGAGTTGCTATATCTAAAGATATCATCAAAAAAAGGTTTAAAGATTTACATATTACAGTGCAAGTGATTCTTTTCGCAACTGCTTCAGAAGAGCTAAAACCTGATGAGTTTTTAAGATCTTGCACCCCAATCTTGTATTGGGCGGTACTAGAACGACCAGCATTATCTGCTACAGACTCTTCATATCCAGCATCTGGTCCCCCTTCCTCCTGATTCATTTGAATATGTTTATTCAACTGTAAAGCATTATCATTAATATGTTCATCATATGCACACTCTTAGCCTCTGTTGCTCACCTGGTCATTTTTCACTGGATCAGTCTCCTCAACTTGTTCCCCACTCTTTTTCCCCGTCCAGCGTGATTCAACGAGGCGACCAAGTTCTTCTCTTGACAATCCTTCAGAACTTTCATGCTCATCTTTTTCATTCTGAAACCAACAGATTCTTAAGCAGCAATGGTTAATATTCTCAAAGAAATTATTTCCCTACTGTAAATAAAGCAGATTGAAACATGGAAAGACCCAATTGTTTGTCTATGTTTAAGTGTGTTAGATTTGCTAAGCGACATACAATGTTACAATTTAAATAACAAGATCATAGTCACTCCTCCAAGTGTTAATAGTATCCGATGTTCAATCGATGGTGCAGTCTGTGATAAACTGAAAGAGGATGGGAAAATATGAAACACATAATTGAAAATGAAAACAAAAATAGGCCGCAGAAGGTACGCATCAAATTGACTTGCTTTATATTTAACCTGATCTGATGGAGATTCACCAGCTTGCCCCTGTTTTTCAACATCTGATGCTTTCATGGGTTCTATTTGGCTGTCAACATTCTTATCCGGTCCACTCTCTTCGTTTTCAACTTTCTCATTCCGAGCTTCTCTCATCTTATCATCTTTCTCCTTGGGCTCCTGCTCCAACTTCCGAACTTGCCGTTCATGTATAATGTCGGGAATGAAATCAAATAAACAAGAGATATAGCAAAGACATAAATTATGTCCCTTAGCAAAATTGTACTATTTACATCTCAATCTATGAAACAAAAATGACATCCAACAAATCTTCTTCGAGATAGATGCACAATTTTATATTAATTGTTTACTTCTATAATATTAAATTCATCTAAGTAATTAAAACAGGAATTTAGAAAATAAAACATTAGGTAGAAAGCCAGATAAATTTTGGCAGTAACCATGATAATAGTGATTAAACTTTCTGAACATTGCAAATTATGAACAATAAATAATAAATTGAAAGAACAAACAAATAGGAGTCATACCTTCAAGCTGATGAACAACCTTTTCTACAACTTCCCGTTCATTTTTCAACCCTGACAATTCGGCTTTGTCTCTAGTAATTGCTCGTTTTGCCAGTCCAATCTCTACTTTTCGTAAAATAACCCCTTCTTGATACACTTCAATCTTTCTCTTCAAGCTTTCCATGGCTACTTTGCCAGCCTCGTGGCATGTATAAGGGCATTTGACTTTACCATCATACTCATCACTCCCATCACAACAATCTGCTCTTTTTATCCATATAACAAAATGATCAATATGATAATTATATAACAAAAAGATCATAATGCACTCGCACAATGCTATGTTACTCAAAGATTGGGTGTGAGTTTGGATACAGATATGTGACCGACAAAGGTATGTTCAACTTTTTCCAAGTTTTTCCATGTATTTGAAGGATCATATCTTCATATGATGCAAATATCAAATATGGGTAGCTCAAGAAAAATGAAGAGCCAGATCAACATAAGCACAATGTACGAAAAATATACTTTCATTAAGTTTCTAAAGAGGCAAACACCAATTTAAACAGATGATCCAAAAATTATAGATTACCGAAAACAAATCATACCACAAATACCATCATTGACTCTGGAGGAATACAGGAAAGACGGAGCATGGCCAATATTCTTACAGTAGAACTTGCCTAGTGGACAAGCTGATGTTCCTGAACCAAACATATTAAGAAATTAAAGAAAGTGAAGACACATCATAGCAAGAAAGTGAAGACACATCATAGCAGAGGAAAAACAAGTAAATCAAACATCCACAAGACATCCAAGTTCCTTAACAACATGTTTCATTGTTACTTCAAATAAATCAAACCCCCCCCCCCCAAAAAAAAAAAAAAGTGTCTAAAACAATACATAAACCCTGAAATTCTCTACATAAGTACGATTTTATACCCAAATAAACCATTATCTTAAACCCAATAAAAAGAAGTGCAAATTAAAGATTAAACCTTATTTGGACGTAATCAAGTATAATACTGGACAAAAAATGATAAAATCTATCACTTTTTTATGGTTAATTTAGAATTAGAAAATCAATCAAACCATCGATAAAATAACAAATCGGTACAGAAAAGACAAAGAAAATCAAGCGAGGGAGAGAGATACCTGGCTCATCAGTGCCATCTGGGCAGTCGCAGTAATCATCATTAAGTTGGGCTTTAGTAAACTTATTTGATCCATGCTTACATTTTATGATCTCTCTTTTGAAGAAATCTTCGTCTGTTTGTTTTTTTTTATCGTAGAGGAAACAAATGATGGAGTTTCCAAGCCAAAAAGGATGAAAGTTGAAAGAGAAAGAAAGATAAGAGCGTACCTTGAGGAGGAATTCCAATGAAGGAATTGGAAGGAATAGAAGAAGATGATTCACGGGATGAAATTATTAAGATAAAAGAAAGATACATCAAAGAAAGCCTCTGTTTCATTTTATTTTTCGAAGAAGGGATTCAAGCTTGAACTTTGTTAGTGCATGGATTATTTTACGTGAAAGTTATAAAGTTTCAGTTGATCTGAAGCAATTAAAATAAGAAACAGATGGAGAAAACTGAAGACTTCAAGGGAGGATTTGGAAAATGTTAGTTGTGCCGCCCGCCCGACCCACCTCGGGTTGGGCTTCAATATGGATCTCTTATCTTCCGGTTCGCCCAACTAAATTTATATTTAAATATCTTATTACATCCCAAAATTCTCTTAAGGACCGAAATTAAATTGTAATTTTTATGATAGTAAAAATGTAATTTCATCTTTTTTATAGTTTAAATCTTTATAATTTTTAAAAAATTAAATTAAATTATTATTATTTTTAGGGAGGCCAAAATAAAACTTTACCTTTGTTAATTTAAAATTTTAACTTTTTTTTAAAAAGCTTAAATAAAAATTTTCCATTTTAGAGAGGCACAGCCCCTACCAACCTGCTAACACTTTTAGTTAAAGCTATTGAACATGTTTATACTTTTAGTTAAAACTATTGTACATGTTTATATTTTTTGATACATTGTACATATTGATATAAATTTTAACAAATTAATATTAATATTTATATTTATTTTAATTATTTTAATATTTTAATATTATTATATTTAAATTATTTTACCGTATTAAATTCTATATTTATATTATCAATTTTCTTAGAAAGAGTTAATTGCACCAAACATCCCCAAATTATGACCCTCATTCTAAATTGGTCCCAAAACTTCAAAATGTTCTACTTACATCTTCAAATTATTGATCTTATATCAATCATATCCTTTCATTATTGAAACTGTTATTTAACCATATAAAATCTTACATGTCATTTAATGGTTAAATTAACGGTTTCAATAATGAAAGAACATGACTGATATAACCTCGACAGTTTGAGTATGTAATTAAAATATTTTGAAGTTTGAAGATCAATTTAGAATGAGGGTCACAGTTTAAAGAAGTAACTAAATAGGGTAAATGATTGAGAAGAACTAAAGAAAACCCTCATTATATAGTGTTATACCCTACCTTGATGGGGACACATGGCAACACGAAAACCAACCGGAGAGACCCGCTAGCAACCCTCCATCTTGTACCATCCAGATGGTTAGTAAGTGATCGACCATCCCTCCTAGAGAAAAAATCGTCCATCCTTGACCACCCAGTCGAGTCCTCCGTTAAGCCATCTATTATTAACGGGTGCGCTCTCTTCAATAGGGAACTACCCAGAAACCATCACCTTTCCTATAAATACCCTTAAAGCACAATATAGAAAGGGGGTCTCTCCTTACAGTAAAGCCTAAAAAGCCAAGCCATCATTCTCTGCCCTCAATTCTCTTTTCCGCTCTCCTACTTTTTCAACTCTCGGCCCTAGCGTGGGTGAATTTTCCTTCCTTGCCCTCCTCTTTTTCCAACCTCATTGATATCCTATATCAACAATGGTGCGGTGAGCATGGATCGAATTTACTTGTTCCAACCAAGAACAAATCAAATCTATCTCCATCATTCATTTTCCCTTTATTTTTGTTGTTTACTTCATTCCCTGCATTTTTTATTCTTATTTTCATTTGTTGGTTTTTATAGTTTCTCACTACGAATGCTTTTTTTGAGATCTTTCATAACGATCAACAAGTTCATGCATGGTTGGGTCATGCATGTTGTTTGGTTTCTTATTTAATAGTGTTGTGAGCTTGATATGTTTATCCTGCACAATTCACTTGTGCTATTCTAAATTTCTCATGTCCAACTTTTTAATGTCATATATATATATATATATATATATATATATATATATATATATATATATGTTTTGTTCAATCCATATTTAGGATTTTATTTTTCTTTTAGATTTTTCTGAGATCTTAATGGGTTATTTTTTTTTGGGTTAAATATAAACTTGGTACTTGAACTTGTCTACTTCTTCCAGATTGGTGCTTATGTTTTTTTTTGTGTCCTAGATTGGTACCCAAAATTTTTTTCCGTCAACTAAATTGGTACTTGAGTCTAACGCCATTAGTTTTTTTATGATGTGACAAAGCTGGCAAATCAGGCAGTGCCACGCGGCATCTTGTTTGGCAGCAATAGTCAACAATTTTTTCCACAAGTTTTTTCCTTTCTTAACCTTGAAACCCTTCTTTTCCATTTATTTATTCTGTTTGTTTCTTGAGAAAAAAAAAACCCTTATTCACCAAATATAATTGTCAGTGCCAGTGCAACACCCCTAATCTGTCTCTGTCACCGGATTAGGGTTACAAAGTGTTATAGTACAATTCAAAACATTTAACTTCAAAAAGAAAAAAAATAATATAAAACTAATAATAAAATTCAATAACTTATATAAATCAAGGTAGAAATACACTTATGGGCCTTAAACCGAGCCTATGGGGCCCTAAAAATAGTTTAGAAACTTTCGAGGATCATTTTGAAACAAGTCAGGAAATTTTGGAAAAATTGACAATTTTCGAAAACAGGGGTCAAATGGTTGTGTGACAAAGCTCAGGCCATACAGTCAACTGTGTGACAAGCCGTGTAACTT
Organism: Gossypium anomalum; assembly: GCA_025698475.1. Classification (NCBI taxonomy): domain Eukaryota; kingdom Viridiplantae; phylum Streptophyta; class Magnoliopsida; order Malvales; family Malvaceae; genus Gossypium; species Gossypium anomalum. The sequence continues at coordinate 51,651,633 of CM046968.1, read as the reverse complement.
TTGAAATAATTTCACAAGGCCATGTCATAGGCTGTGTGCATATTCGAATTAAAATCACACGGCCATGTGGCTATTCCACTCGCCCATATGGCCATTCTACACGCCCGTGCTACCAAGCTGTTTAACATATTGATGCCATGTAGTATAAGGTCACACGGTTGTGTTGTAGGCCGTATGACAGACCGTGTGAAACCTGCACCTAAAAAGAAAAGAGACATATGACCGTGTGGGTAGGTCGTATGTGACACACAGCCGTGTGACAGCCCGTGTCCCAAGTGTCTTAAATAGCTTCAAAAACAAGTCAAAACATAACCTATTTCTTAGGTGCCAAGACAAACCAAATACACATGTTTACAAGCCTCTAAAACACATTCAAATAGACCCAAAACATACCAAATCATTCAACCTATGTGCCTAACTAATGTACCCTCATTGACACTACAAATCAAATATCCAATCAAGTTGCATTTCAAGGTTTACATGACCACATTTTAACACATGTCAAATTTACCATTCATCCACAACATTCAAATCCACTTCACTATAGGATAGTCCTTCAGTACTAGCATAGAACAATATGACCAAAATCACATACTTATGAACCTTTACAAACCAAACATCAAAAACCTATTCACATGTATTAAAATCCATCCAAGAAAAATATCATTCAAGTTTAACAAACTCCACAAGTAACAAGTAGCCAACATATTTACAAGTCACCTATTACATGCCATATAACCAAAAGTGAACATTCAAAAACTACCAAAAGATTTTCGAATAGTGTAATTTCTTTAAGTTGATCCGATCATCCGCTTTCCACAAAATGATATCTACAACGAAATAAGATAAATAACACGAGCAAGATTTTATAGAGCTTAGTAATTTCGACAGTTAAAATGATAAACTTACCCAAAAAACATAAAAATTTTAATAACAAGATTAATAATTAGTGTTTCCTGTCAACCACAATGCATAATAGGTGAGTTTATACACAAAAGAGTCCGAGATACATTTGAATATAGTTATACGAAATCATTTAATATCAAGTCACAAGGCTATCAAGAATTCAAGAACAATCTTCCGACAAATTCACTAACAGTTATTTAATACTAGAAACATTGCCTGAAGAACGATATATAGATATGAGTACACAATTATCCATATGAAACACGTCAAATGCTCAAACGAGACAATCGAACCGAAAACACACCTTGGCACCATGTGCCTAACCCAAAGGCTAACATCCCTCCGAAAATACGTATGGGCCTCAAGTGCCAAGCCTGAAGGCTTTACATTTGCCCTAGTAACACGCTAGAATCACTATAATATAATACGATAGTTCGCAACAAATGTTGAACCTTAGTATACTTAGTGTATAAACACAAGTCAGCATTCATCACCTCATCACATATCAATCTTATATAGTGCATATTATAAACTATTGGCATGACAATGGTACTCTATCCTACGTTTATTTGGCTTAAGAAATATCATCACTAAACAGTGATCCAAACAATTTGCTACTGCAATTCACTCTAATTTAACATCGAACATTCAATTAAACATTCAAAAACCAATTTCCCATTCAATATACATTTCAAAATAAATTAAACTAAACCAAATGAACTTACTAGGGCTAAAATGCAGTAATAGCAAAAGTTCAGGACTACTCAGCAACTTTTCCTTTTCCTCAGTTATTTACTTGTTATTGATCTTTAAAATAGTTTAATTTCACTTTATTAGCTTCAATTTCATGCATAATTCATTCTAGTACTTATCTTTCACTATTTACAATTTTTCACAATTTCTCCGAAATTTTACACTTTATTTAATTTAATCCTTAAACCTGAAAATTACAAAATTAACCTTATTTGAACATAACCCATACCAGACGAATATTCAAGGCCCCTATATAGCCCTCTATATACCATAATTTCACAATAATACCTTGAGATTCTACCATTTAAATAATTTATTCCTTAAACATTAAAATAAACAAAAACCAATTTACAAAATAGTCATATTTAACAACCAAGCTTAATAATCTATCACAAACTGCCATAAAAACCTCAAACTCATCCATGACACATTCTAAAACATTTAACAATTTCAAAAATAGAGGTACGGGTTAGCTGGACCTAGTTGCAACGATCTCAAAAACATAAAATTACAAGAAACGAGTAAAAAATGGCTTACCATGCAATGATTTTAGCTTGGTCGAAGCTTCCAACATATGAAAATGGTGGTTTCAGTCATGGGAATGAAAAGTGAAGAGGATAAAAGCTTAATTTTTACTTTTGTCTTATTAGTTTTATTTATTTTATTACTTTAATTAATTAAACTAAAGCATAAAACATATAAAATGTAATAAAACCTAGTGACCAACCATCCATGATGGTTTATTAAGGTCTGATTACCATATAAGTCCTCTTTCAATCAATAATTAATCTATTTGATTAATAAAATTCAATAGTGATTAAGTTTTACATCTTTTACAAATTAGTCCTTTTTTCCTTAATTAACTATTAAAACATTAATATTTCTTAATCAAATTTTGATACAAACTTAATGACCTCGTAAATATTAAGTACTTAATATTTACGGACCGACACGTCAAAATTTTAGTCCCGAAACTATTGTTTCTAACACCACTAGAAAAAAGGGCTGTTACAGTAAAAAAATTCTATTTTTTCCCTTATTATTTCTCCTTCAACACCCTTCATCAAATATGGTCTCCTTTCCTCTATGTATTGACCCGGACTTAAGCAATGGGAAAATAGAACTGAAAAACAAATGTGGGTAGGAAGCAGTAAGAAAAAAGATGGGGACCAAATCGATTGATGAAGATTTCTTCTTAAATTTGCAAAAAAAAAGAGAAGAAATCAATTTTGATAGATATTAAATGGCTTCTTCAAAGTATTCTTTTTTTCAAGAAAGAAAAAAAAATCTAATTTCAATATATTATTACAATGAGTTTTGAACCCCCCCAAAAAAACCCAGTTCACCTCCATTCCTTAACCAAACACGTCTTCTTCACAACCAACATTGCTGGGAAAAAAATGTATCGCCATTCAAAAATGTATCTGACAGTCTCGCAAACTTCATCTCTTGGATACTTTGGACCATATGTGGACAACAAAGAAGCAAAACAATGCAAAAAGAACTACATGAACAATATGGTTTGACCCATGCTTGATTATACTCTTGTTCAGTTTCCTGATGTTGTTCTTCACCCTTGCTTGAGCATTAATCATGGCCATTTGCTGTCATAAAGTACAGAGCAATGATTATTCTTTCCCCTTTTTTTTTAGGTTACTTTCCATTATTACAATGGTTCAAATAATTCAGAAATAAACCTTTATCCACGAAACATTAATTGCCCAATATTCACCTCCCTTTTCTTTCCCGTTAAACCCTCAAACCCCAACACCAAAACCCCCTAAATTCACCCATTAGCTTCCATTACAACACCCTACAACAACCCCTAAACCCAAACTCAATCCCCACTCAATTATTCAATTAAACCTTCAAAACCCTTTTTGAAACAAGTTCCATGTTTGCCTAAAAGAAAACCTATCCTCATTATCTATAAACACAAAATGCTCCCTTTTCCAAACATATACTGAAAAGGATTTTGATTAAACAAAAAGAAGAAATACAGAAAAAACTTTTGGTTTAAAAAAATTGAAAGTTTTTTACATTTGAAAATATGAGAAAAAGAGAAATGAAAGAGATTCGAAAAGTCTGATAAAAGAAGGAGATTAAGTTGGAGAAGACAAAAAATCATTAATTGTCACTTCGGTGCCATTTTCAAGCCAAAAAGAAGGCCAACCACTAACAACGATGGAGGTAGTAACTTGGGTTGAGGGAGGTAGAAGAAGAAGAAAGAAGGGGCGAAAAGGAATAACAAAAAAATAGGGTAGAAAAGTTAGAAGAAAAAAATAAATTTTTTTATAAAAAAATCTAGATTATGACATCATGGTGTCATTTATGCCACATTTCAAAATCTTATTTCGCCATGTATCCTAAATTTAACAGCGCTAGACTTAGATATTGATTTAGTTGACGGAAAAAAAGTTCATACACCAATCTGAGATATAAAAAAAAACCATAATTACCACTCATCGATCAGAATTACCCAGGTTCTATAGCCAATTAGCAAACTAGCCAGCAAAATGGTTTGACTCTTACGGATGGTTATCGGTATCCGGTTTCTCTTCTCAGTTAAAAGGTGGATGGTTCGGGAATCCCTCATTTGGGTAAGCCATCTTAGATTATCTAGTTTACTTTGAAGATAAAAAATGTTTCCACGCTCACCGCACCAATTATTAATGGTTCTTTGAGTCTCTCCTTCCCTCCTGGATTATTTCTTGTATTTATAAAACATGGTTCTTTGATGGGACATATTAGAGGATAACTGGGTACCATACATGAGGATATGTTATCCATCCTAAACCAATGGATAATGAGGTGTACGAATAAAGAGATGACGAGCTGTAGCCATTCGGCGGGCAAAGGATGACAAGCCGTGGACGTGGGAAAAGGTGAGTTGTGGACGTCTGGCGGACAAGGGGATGGTGAGTCATGGACGCGGAAGAAGGCAAGTTGTGGATGTCAGATAGACAGAGATTGTGAGCCGTGGACGCGGAAGAAGGTAAGTTGTGGACGTCAGATAGACAAAGAGGCTTGCTCAATTAGCCCATCTATTAAGCTAATTTTTCTCAATTAACATTTTATTCCATCATTCTAAACTATTACACAACTTTTGAAAATCAGAATTTTAACACTAAACCTTAATTCACAACTTTTTCACAATTAGGTCCTAAAATCAATTTCTATTGAAATTACTTGATAAAATCATCAAAAAACAAAATCAAAGCTTCAAATTCATTTTATTTCATCATAAACAGCCAATACTTATCAATGATAGCTTTTAATTTTGTTCATAAAATAAAAAAACTAATGAATTAAACACTTGGACCTAATTGTAAAAGTCACAAAAACATAAAAATCTCAAAGAAAAGGGCAAGAATTGAACTCACATATGTCAAAGTATGAAAAACCAACAGCTTTCAGACCTCCCATGGCGTTTTTGCTGAAGAAAAATGATGATAAACATCTTGAACTAAAACAGTTTTGGACAGCAGCAGTAAGTTGACTTTCAAAAATCACCATAAATTGTAAAAATCGAATTAGAGGATGAATAATATATGAAATTAAAGCTTATTGAGTCTAGTTTCTCATAGAAGAAACGGTGTAAGCAATTGAATTGTAAATTATGAGATATAATAAAATTTGTGAGACAAGGTTAGAATGAATTCGGGTTCCCCTGTTTCGACTTTGGAAAATCACTAAAAATTGTATAAAATTAATTAGAGGCTCAAATTTATATGCTTATAATCCTTAATGAGTCTATTTTCAATAGAAATCAACGGGAACATTATCTGAGTTCTGTACTGTGATATAATTAATTTTTAGTGAAGAGAGATCAGAACTGTCAGATAGTGAAACAGGGGAAAATTAAATGAATAAACTGTACTAATTGGCTAGACCAAAAATTCTGAAAATTTTATGGTGGAATGATATGTGAGTCTAGTTTCAGATAAAATTTACGGATTTTAATTTGGAGCTCTGTAGCTTGAATTATAAATAATTGAGTGATTATGACTCGTGTGAACAGCTTGATATGAGCATTAATAAGTAAATTGTGAAATTGTACTTACAAGAATGTTATATACATTAAGGATGTGGAATGGAGAGGAGGAGGAGGAAAACAAATGATATATGTTTATAAGAAAACAGTATGAGAAACGATACATATCATGATATGTATATATATGACTAGTTTCAATATGATGCTTGTTGGGTATGAAGTTGGATTGAAATGTCTAAGGCAAGTATTTTATTCCGCATGATCCAAAATGTAGTATTTTATAAAGATATGATCTAGCTTTAAATATAAATGTTTGATGATTAAGCTGAAAATATTTGGTAAGATGATAATCATGGTATAAAAGTATAAGTGGCACCATAATAGGCAAGGTAAAATGAGTATGAGAGATACATGTATGATGACATACAAATGCTATGTTTGTAGTTTAATTGAGAATGTTTAATCATTAAATGAATACCATGTTATATGCTTTTGATTTTATATAAGCGTTAAGAGATTAAGGTTGACCAAGGCTTGGAAAATAGCTTAGATATTGACCACACAGCAGAGAGACACGGCCAGGTGTCTCACCCGTATATGGAACACGACTTTAGGACACGAAGTGCGATGTGGCGTGTGCCTCTAAATTGATGATGATGTCATAAACGAAAAGCTCCACGGACAAGGGACACGGGCGTGTCCCAAGCCACACGGGTGCGTGGATTCCACACGGCCTAATCTCATGGGCGTAAAAAAAAAAAAAAAAAAAGAAAAAAAAATTAAGCGAAAAAAATTATGAGAAATCAATTGAGCTCAGACTTGATTTTAATGTTCATGTTGGGTTTCGAGGCCCAAATAAATGTCGTTATATATATATATATATGATCTCGAAAAAGTGAATAGTAATGTTTTGATTAATCAGTAAATGTTCTCAGTATGTACTGGTAACACTCTGTAAACCTGTTTCGGTAACGAATACGGGTTAGGGGTGTTACATTTAATGGTATCAGAGCTATCTGTGGGTACTTTCTCTGACCACCATATATATATTTTATACATATATACATACATACAGGGAAACCCCTCGTGGGTTCTCCTTTCTTTACCTTATTTTTTCTTAACAAGTAAAATATTTACATGCTTGGGAATGTGGAACACTTCCGTGGAGTTCAAACCCCATGAAAATGGCATCTTCAATATATAATTTTTTTTATAACACACGTGCATTGTGAGATGGGGACTTGTTCAACCATTTGATTTTATTTATTAGTGCTACTATTAATATGTATATATATACATGGAACAAATGGTAGGTTCATGGCCTAATTTTTCTTAATAAAAACGAAAATATAAATATGTGAGGGATGGTAATCTCCAATTCTTCTACGTTCATTCCTTTCCACTCCTCTGGCTCCCATGTCGCCTCCTCAACTTTGTGATTCCTCTACAGGACCTTTACTAAGGGGATCTTCTTGTTCCTATATTCTTTAATATTTCGAGCCAAAATCTGAATCGGCTCTTCTTCATATGACAAGTCTGGGCTCACTTCTATCTGCTCAAGCTGTAAGATATGAGAAGGATCAGAACGATACCTCCTAAGCATGGGCACGTAGAACACATTATGAATATGTTCTAACTCTGGTGGCAGGGTTAATCGATATGCCACTAGTCAAACTCTCTCTAGAACTTCATAAGGTCCAATGAACCTGGGACTCGATTTCCCTTTGCGTTTAAAGCGTAAAACTTTTTTCCAAGGTGAAACCTTAAGGAAGACCTTGTCGCCCACTGCAAACTCTATCTCTTTGCGCTTAAATCTGCATATGACTTCTGACGATCGAAAGTTACTCTGAGATTGTCCTGGATCATCTGAACCTTATCCTCAGTCTTCCTGACCAACTTCAAACCAACAATCTTCCTCTTATTAAGTTCTATCTAACACGAAGGAGTCATGCACTTACAACCATATTATGCCTCAAAAGGAGTCATTTGAATGCTAGACTGATAACTATTGCTGTATACGAACTTGACCAAGGGAAGGTGCTCCTCCCAACCTCTCTGAAACTCAATGATACAACAACGAAATATATCCTCGAGAATTTGAATGACTCACTTTGACTGACCATCAGTCTACGGATAAAAAGTTGTATTAAAGTGCAGGCGGGTACCCCACGCCTAATGAAGGGCTCTCTAAAATTTTTAAGTGAAACATGGATCTCTATCTGAAATAGTCAAAGCTGGCACCCCTTGAAGCCTTGCTATCTTAACACTATACAATTTGGCCAACTTCTCGAGAGTGAAGTCCATGCGCATTGGTAGGAAATGTGCAGTCTTCGTCAATTTATTCACGATTACCCAAATTGCCTCGTGTCTGCACCGAGACATAGGTAACCCAGTCACAAAATCCATAGTGACTCTATCTCATTTCCACTGCGAAATCTGGATAGGCTAAAGAAGACCTGAAGGAGCTTGATGCTCTGCCTTCACCTACTAACAAGCTAAGCATTGAGTCACAAACTCAGGCACATCTCTCTTCATCTTTGGCCACCAATAAAATGGACGAAGCTCCTGATACATCTTGTTACTACTTGGGTGCATAGTAAACTGATTACTAAGTGCCTCACAAGGATCTTATTCCTTAGTTTACCTGCTGGAACACAAAGTCGCCCTCTAAAATACAATACATCGTCATCTTATAATTCGAAGCCTGATGCTTCTTCTCGCCTTACCCTATCTGCTCTGGCAACCAAACTATCATTAGACTTTTGTGCCTCTTTTACCTCTAGCACCAACATCGGTTCAACTTGAAGCTCAGCTAATAAACCATCATGCTCTAACAAGCTCAAATTTGCAAACATCACTCGCAACGCTGCCAATGATTTACAACTCAATGCATCTGCTACCACATTAGCTTTACTCGGATGGTAGTCAATAAAGCATTCATAGTCCTTAAGCAGCTCGATCCATCTTCGTTGCCTCAAATTTAGCTCTTTCTGAGTGAGCAGATACTTAAAACTCTTGTGGTCGGTATAGATATAACACTTCTCCCCAAAGAGATAGTGCCTCCAAATCTTCACTGCAAAAATCACTGCTGCTAACTCCAAGTCATGTGTAGGGTAGTTACGCTCATGCGACTTAAGCTACCTAGATGCATAAGCGACTACCTTACCTTCTTGCATGAGAACGCAACCAAGTACATTCAAGGATGCATCACTGACCACTACATAGTCTTTACTTGACTTCAGCTGGGTCAAAACTGGTGCCTCTGTCAGAATTGTCTTATGCTGATCAAAACTCTATTGGTGCTTGTCATTCCACTCAAATGGAACTCCCGTATGCAACAACTTGGTCAACGGAGTAGCAATAATTAAAAAACCTTTAACAAACCGTCTTTAATACCCGGTGTGGTCTAACAAACTACAAACTTCTGAAATATTATGCGGTGGCTTCCAATCCACCATTGCCTGAATCTTCTGTAGATCCACTCAGTATAACACCCCAAAGTTTGTACAATTGTTTCTGTGTAATTGTGATACAAATATCTATCTGCTTCAATGGTTATGTGTTCTAAGAGTGTCTGAGAAGTCTTCAGTTCAAGCCTTGGCTTGGGCAAAAAAATTTTTTTAAGTGAATAAACCCCTATCTCTAATCAGTAGGCTTATAAATAAATGCTGGTAAAATATGTCAAAATGGGCCTGCTGGTCTGGTGGTTAGGTGGAGTGTTAAAATGCTGGTGGTCATGAGTTCGAGTCCCTGTGCGTGCAAGGTAGTGTTTTTTTTACTATTTATGGCGTGAGGGAGTTTGAATGGAAGTAAAATACTATAGTGTTTGAGTGAATTTTGAATTCTATTGTTAAGGGGATATGATGGACGGTTTTAGGAGTGAAATTAAGGATATGGGGAGAAAATTGAGGGATGAGGGAGTTAGCAGTTTAATTGAGAATCATTTGGGAAAATTTTGGCTTTTCCTTCCTCTCTAAACCACCGTTTTTCCTCTCTTTTCTGGTCACTCCCTACCCTATTTCTCTGCCATTTTCTTTTATGTTGCCTTCAATTTTCTTTCTTTTTACTTCTGACGCTACCCTTGCATTTCCCATCTCGATTTTTTTGACCGTTTTAGTTGCTGGTTACCTTTCTCGGTTCATTCGGTTTACTTTACTGGTCCGTATTCTGCTCTGTTCTATCGGGTAAGTGGTCTTCTTCAACCCTTTTCTTCGTTTTCTTTATTCTAGTAAAATAATTGCGATACTTAGCTGTGGTTTAAGTGATCGGTAAGTGTTGTTAATACATCTTTATTTTTGGGTTGTCAAATAATTGACTAAATGAAGTGTTTTGTGTTTAAGAGATCATGAGACAACTATAGGAATTTCGAATGGTGCTGTTGAAGTGTGAATTCACCAATGTTCATTCAAGGTAAAGGGTTTAACGGTTTAGGGTTTAAATACCTTGTCAAGTTTTTCGATCGAATAACGTTTTAAATGACTTAATTAATGTGTTAATGATCAATAATAGGTGCTAGAGTACTCCTGGTTGCACTACCTTCAAACCAATACCAGGTGTGTAAACATGACTCTGGGAATGAAAATCGGCGAAAGCTAGAAAACGTGAAAGTCGACGCCACATGTGTATGCGGCCACCCGTGTAGTAGGCCGTGTGATCGTACACGGGCGTGTAATCGATGAGGCAAGCCATGTGCGATTCATGGGATTATTGGGCGTACACGGGCGAACCACATAGGCGTGTGGAATTATTGGGCCAGGTCGTGTGATCCACACGGCTAAGGCCATTTTGGGCTTTGTCGGCCATACGGGTATGTGAGCCCACGTGGGTAATTTACATGGGTTTGTGGGCCCATTTTTACTGTTTGACTACTAAGGTTGCACGGGTCGCCCAAGTTGACTGTGGACCTACTGTAGGGTCGGTAAGATTACCCAAATCCCTAATTAACTGAATGACTATTATATCCATGTACTTTATGTATATACATGTACGACTATATTTTTGAGCATGTTGTTAAAACTGTACTGAATACATATATGATACCATGATTTGGCATGACATGATTGTATGATGCATTGCATGGGGATGGGTTTATATGGGTCAGAGGAAGTGTACTGAAAGGCTTCGAGCCTAACTTACTGGTAGTTCAGCTGCAAACTATTGTTTAGTGTCGCATTTGATACTTTTTGGAGTGTAGGGATGTGTGAGTTGATTATATCCCCATATGAAGTGTAGGGTTGGACGGAGACGGAGTGTAGAGGTTGGCTGGGTAGGACTTGTATACTACATAATTTGATATTATACTGATTACTGGTGCTGTAATGGGCTAAGGCCCAAATGCATGACTGCCTCTGTACTGAGATAGGTTAAAACCCAAACTGATACTGTCATTGATTCTGAAAAGGGCTTAGGCCCAAATTGTGGTTGCCTTCTGTCTGTCTGTTTGTTCTATATGGGATTACACACTGAGTTTTCGTAAACTCACCCTTCTATTCTAACTGTACAGATAATCCCCAAACATAGGCGGATCAGTGCGGTGGAGGACTGAACTGTGGCCACACGACTCATTTCATTTTGTATTAGTAATTAATTATAATTTTGATTTTATTTTGGGGTATTTATTGTAATAATGACCTCTTTGGATTTTCATGGATTATTTGGGATTTTTTTTTTGTTTTGATTTATAACTGCTAGTAGTAGAGACAATCGAGTTTTCAAAAAATCAAACTTTTTTTTAACAAATTACACACGAATACGTAAACTATTTTTAAAGCTTCTGCGATAAGTGACATTTTGAAAATTAATAACGTTTTGAAAGTAAATAACTTTTTAATGATGATTCATGTTTTGAAATGAGCGAGACATCTTAGAATCAATGAAAGGTAATAAAAAAAGGACTAATAGGAATGAGGGTTTTTCTTTAATAACAACTTGTTTTATGAAAAACACTTCAATATGACATCGCCAGATTCGGCCATAACGTTCAGGCTGGGTTTGGGGTGTTACACTCGGATACCATCCGCCGCGACAATGTGACCCAGAAAGGCCACCTTAGAAAGACAAAATTCACACTTACTAAATTTGGCAAAAAGTCATCTCTCTCGAAGGGTTTGAAGCACAACTCGGAGATGGTGATCATGCTCATCCTCAGATTGTGAATACACCAATATATCATCAATGAAAACCACCACAAATTGATCTAAGTAGAGCTAAAAAATATTGTTCATTAAATCAATGAAGGCTACAGGAACATTTGTGAGCCTAAACAGTATCACCAAAAACTCATAATGGCCATATCTAGTCCTAAAAGCTGTCTTCGAGATATCCCCTTCCTTAACTTTCAACTGATAATACCCTGATCTTAAATCAATCTTAGAAAACACACAAGCACCTCTCAGCTAGTCAAATAGGTCATCAATCCTCGGAAGTGCGTATTTGTTCTTCACTAACACCTTATTGAGCTGACAATAATCAATGCACAATCTCATCGACCCATCCTTCTTTTAGACGAATAACACTGGTGCTCCCCATGACGACACACTACGGCGTATAAAACCACGCTCAAGCAACTCTAGCAACTGAGTTTTCAATTCTTTCAACGCCGGTGCCATGAGGTACGGGGTAATAGATTTCAGAGTTGTACCAAGCAACACCTTGATCGTAAATTCTAACTCTCTATCTGGGGGTCATCTTAGCAACTCCTCAGGAAAAACATCTGAAAACTCCTTCACAATCCATAAGTTCTCCAATGCCGGACTTTGAACCTTTGTATCCACCACATGAGCTAAGAAGGCTTCGCAGCCTCTACTAATCAACCTTTGAGCTACAGTCGAAGAAATTACATAAGACGAGCATTCACTAATCTCATTAGTCACTTGGACTCTGGTTCCGTCCAACCCATAGAGCTTAAGCCGCTTCACTCTACATCTTAAACTTGCATCATGCTCGGTCAAACCAATCCATGCCCAAAATTACATCAAACTCTCGAAAGGGCAATCCTTCAAGTCTGCTGAAAATAGCTGACCCTGAATCTCAACTGGGCATCTTCGGTACACCTTATCCACCAACACATCAAGTCCTAACAGGCTGGATATTCGAACCTCAACATCCAACTTCTCAACAGGAATATCTCTCTCGGATAATCTCACTGCAAATATATAAATGCGTAGACCCGGAGTCCACTAATGTAGTAATGAGAATGGAGAACAATATAAAAATACATGTAATAACATCAGTAGTGTTGTAGTCTTTCTGAGCTTCCACAGTATACTGCCTAGATAGAATTTGAATATCAGATACGACTGCAGATCTGACCGTGCCTCTACTCTGCTGGCCTGAAGTGATATTATCACCACCATGAGTTAACCCTCTGAGTCTGAGCGGTCAAAGAACTGCTAACTCTAAGGCAATCTCTGAGAAATTGCTCGGTGGACTCACACTAGAAACAAGCTCTAGTCCTTCGATAACACTCCCCAGGATGTCTCCGGCCATAGAAATTACAAATTGGAAAAGTCGAGGTCTTGACTAATCCTCCTAAACTCGCTAGCGTTGAGGAAGACAATGGTCTCCTACGAGCCCCTAGTCTTGATCCTTGACCTGATCTCTAAGACTGTGTCGATAGAGTCTTCTGAATCATCTAGAATCCTAAATCCTCTTGGCTGTTATTTGAGACGGGCTCGCAGTGTTAGAAGCCCTCTTACTCTGGATACTTGTAATGCCCCAAAATTTTAATTTTTGATTTTGTGTATGTGTGACACACAAGTGTGTATCTGCTTCAGTGGTTAAGTGTTCTAGGTGTGTGTGTGTGAGGTCCCAAGTTCAAGCCTTATTTAGGCAAATTTTGGTATTTTTATAAATAAAACCTTAACCTTGTGCAAAGGTCTTAAGTTTAATTGTTAGTAAGTTTATATCAGAATGGGTCTGCTAGTTTGATGGTTAAGTGGAATGTTAGAATGTTGGAATGTTGGAGGTCCTATGTTCAATTCTCTGTGATGGTGTGGAGAAAATATTTTTTTCTCCAATTTCGGCTAAGAGTTGTGTTGGGGCAAAATCCTAAGTAGTTGTGTTTTAGTAAGTTAATAGGGAGTTATTTTAGGAGATAATTGGGGAGAGGTTATCAGAAAATAATCTGACTATCTTTTTGTTGCAAAAAATAATAATAATAGAGTTTCAGTTTTCTCTCTAATTCCCTAAACTTTTTCTGATATTTTCTTCTTCTTCTTCTTTTCTCTCCTCTTCTGATTCTTTCCCCTAGTTACTGCCGAAATTTCCATTATTTTTCCCCTTTCATTTTTTTCCAATTGATTCGGTTGTTCGTCGTTGGTTGCGCGTGTTCGGAGTTAATCAAAGAGCTGGTGGTTTTGAATTGACGCTGTGATTGAGCGAAGTCATGGTTAATCAAGCGAGGTAAGGGTTTTGTTAGGTTTTTAGTCGAGTTCCTTCCAAAATTGGTTGATTAAAAATGAATTAAGTGATTAATCTGGAGATATGCGGGTCGATTTTTAGGTTCTGGAGGCTTAGTAGTGCTTACGCATCAGAAACAAAACCAGGTGTGTACCTGCAACACAGAAAACTGGATTCGACGAAAAGATAAAATTGCTTGCTATCGAGAAATAAGAGAAAATGATGCAAAAAAAATTGTAGAGAAAGGAAATAAGGGTGTTATACACTTGGAAATCAACATTTTGCACTAAAATAGGTTTGGACAACAGCAGTAATCTAACTTTGAAAAATCATAAAAAATAGTGGAAATTGAGTTATTGGTTGAATAAAATATGAAATTAAATTTTATTGCATCTAGTTTTTCATGGAAGAAACAGTGTAAGCAATGGAATTGTAAATTATGAGATATAATAAATTTTGTGAGACAAGGTTAGAATGATTTTGGGTTCCCCTGTTCTGACTTTGGAAAATCATAAAAAATCATAAAAAAATAATTAAGGGCTTAAATTTATATTTTTAAATCCTTAATGAGTCTATTTTCAGGAGAAATAAATGGAAACATCATCCAAATTTCGTACTAAGAGATAAATAATTTTTAGTAAGGAAAAGTTGAAGCTGTCAAACAATAGAATATGGATAAATTTGAAGATCTTATTGTACTTATTTGATAAACTACAAATTTTAAAAATTTTATGGTAGAAATTATTTGAGTCTAGTTTCAAAAACATGAAGCGGATCTTAATTTGAGATTCTGTAGCTTAATATATAAATAATTTAGTGACAATGACTCAAATAGACAGCTTAGAATGAACATATAAGTAAATAGTGAAAACATATATGAATATTTAGCTAGCATGGGTTACATTAAAAATGGATCACACGGCCAAGGCCAACTTGGGCCAAGTGGACCACACGGGTGTGTGGGCCTACATGGGCAGATCACATGGGCGTGTGAGCCCATTTTTACTGAAATGTTTCTAAGATTGCACGGGTCTTCCAAGTCGAGTGTGAACCTACTGTAAGGTCGATAAGCGCTACTTAGACCCCTAAATATGTGAAATTGACCGAATGATATCTATACTGAGCATGTTAAAATCTGAACTGAATATATGCACTGAAATTACATAATAGCATATCATCCATTATATGTTACATTGCATTAGGTTGGGGGTTGTTATTCGTGGAAGTGTACTGAAAGCTTTTAAGCCTAATTTACTAGCAGCTCAGCTGCAAACTACTGTTTTGTGCCACATTTGGTACTACTTGGAGTGTAGGGATGGGTGGGTTGGTTATATCCCCACATTGAGTGTAGGGTTGGACGGAGATGGTATGTAGAGGCTGGTTGGGTAGGATTTTGCCACTGCATAACTGTTACTGCTACTGATACTGTGATGAGCTAAGGCCCTACTGCATTTTTGGCACTGTACTGAGATGGACTAAGGCCCAAACTGTCACTGATACTAAAAAGGGCTTAGGCCCAAGACTATTTAACTGTGCACGGTAAATACTGATTTTTTTGTTTTTTTCTGCGGGATTACACACTGAGTTTATGTAAACTCACCCTTTTTGTTTAATGTGCACAGGTAATCTCCAGACTTAGATGGATCGATCCAACGGAGGACTCAACAGTGACCACAGTAATTTTTGGACTTCATGGTTTTCAATTTACGATTTATAATTTGATTATTATTGATTATTTGGGTTGTAATTTAAGGACCCTCTGGGACTTTGGTTTTAAATTTGGGTTTTTATTTATTTATTTTACTTTATGGATTTATATCTGCAGGTCGTTGGAAATTCGGTTTTCAAAAAGTTAAAGTATTTTCTAAACGCATGATCACTTAGACTGTTTTATTAAAGCTTCCGCAACGAGTGATGTTTCAAAACAAATGTTTTAAATGAATAAATATGACTTCCTAAGTTTTAACAAAGGTTTACTAAAGATAATAACATGGAATGTTTTCGTCGTAACAACAAGGTTTCATAAACACTATCGTGTGACATTGCCAGATACGACCATAACGTCTAGGCCGGGTTTGGGGTGTTACAATTCTAGACTCGTTTGACGAGCTCAGCCTCATACTTAGAACCCTCTCTACAGCTTTAGCTTGCCGTACCAATTTTGAAAATTCCTCGGGAGGATCTGCTGCCAAATAAGTGTGAATATCAATGTGCAGCCCCTCAAGGAATCTCCCGCACCTAAGACTTTCAGAAGCCACTAACTCAGGAGCGAAGCAACTCAATCGCAGAAAGTCCCTCTCGTACTCATACACCGATCGATTGCCCTGGACTATATGTGCTTGATGTAACAGCTCAATTTTAGTGAAATCAGAACAGTGGTTTCGGGACCACAAATCCGAGCTGAAAATAAAATTTATTTTAATTTTATTACATGGTCCGTATTATGTTAGAAATGTCATGTGAAAATTATGATAAGAAAATTTTACCAATTATGTGTTTATTTACGGGATGGACTAAGTCGCATAAAATGCAAAAGTTAAATTTTAGTGGCTAGAAAGATTAAATAGCAATGGAATTCAAAACTTGAGGTCCTTATATGGTAATTAGACCATTAAAGAAAAGTATGTAGATATTTTGGTGACTCACCCATGGAAATTTAGAAAAAGAGTAAGGACTAAATTGGAAATTAAAATAATTTAATTAATTAAAAGATGATAAAAGAATTATCATCTTATTTTATATCATTTTCAACCCCAATGAAAACCCTAGAAGAGAGAGAAAAAGCTTTCTTGGCTTAATTGGGTAAGTTTTCTTGTCCCGTTTTTAGTAATTTTGATATTTTTGGAACCGGAATAGCTTAAGCTATCTATTTGGGGGAGAAATTTGAAAAGTTATCAAAGTAAGAAAATTAGGTCATGGATCAATATGCTGAAATTTTGAAATTTATGGTAGAAAATAAAAGGTTGTTGATAGATAAACAACTTTTACAAAGTGATTTTTAATGAAAACATGCTTTAGGGACTAAAATGCAAACTTGTGAAAATTGAAAAAAATTTCTAAAATTTGTAGAATATATGTGCTGTAAATTGTATATTGAAATTTTGGTTAGGCTTGGAATAGGGAGTAAATTGCAAAAATTTCATTTTCGAGCCTAGGGACGAAATTAGAATTTATGGAAAAGTAAGGGGCAAAATGGTAATTTTACCTAAGATGTAAATTGAGTCCACTTGAATATGAAATGTGATAAATTAATAAGTAAATTCATTTATATAGATTCAGACAACACAAATTTGAGGTTAGACAGAGGAAAAAAAAGTTTTAGATCAGTAGATTTTTAAATGCGAATAAGTGTCGAGGTAAGTTCGTGTAACTTAATCGAGCATGTAAATATGTTAAATTAAATGTTGTGTTTGTATGGAATATGACTTATATTGATGTGAGTTGTTGATTGCTATAATGAAGAATTGAATACATGCTTGAAACGGTGAAAAAGGGTTAAGTTTCATTTGAATATTAAATTCCGATGAATATATGTACTTTCTCAAAATGAATGAGGTCCTGCATTTGTTGATGATGGGATTTGGCTCGGATGAGTAATCTTATTGAGCTTGCTATAGAAAGGATTTAGCCCGAACGGGTAATCTTGATATAATCCCTCTCGAGCATATGTTACAATTAGGATTTAGCCTAGACTGGTAATCCTAATTAAGCTCTTCTGAGCATACGTTACATAAAGGATTTAGCCTGGGCTGGTAATCCTGTAATACAATATATGGCTCGAGAGTGTATTCTTTGATTAAGTGCCCTAATGGGTACTCTTGAATAAAAATTGACAGGTTATTGAATTGTACACCTTGAGTGTACTACTTGAGTATCCATCAAAATTTCAATGATTCAACGAACACTACTCTTGGCATGATAAGAGAATTATGGGATGAAATGAATAATGTCTTGAAGGAATATAGTATGATGAGCTCATCTATACTTACTTGATGTATGTTTGAATGAGTGTATGTGTATAGGTAAATTTGCCAAATTGATGAAAAAGCATGTTATTGAATGCTTAACGTTAATAATTGTATATTGGTAAGTTTTAATTCTTGTTATACGAACTTACTAAGCATGTAATGCTTACTTAGTTTTATTTTCCCTATTTTATAGTACTCGAAAGCTCGCGAAGGTTGGAGATCAGTGAAGCA
Source organism: Gossypium anomalum (assembly GCA_025698475.1). Taxonomy (NCBI): domain Eukaryota; kingdom Viridiplantae; phylum Streptophyta; class Magnoliopsida; order Malvales; family Malvaceae; genus Gossypium; species Gossypium anomalum. The sequence goes on along the minus strand of CM046968.1, from coordinate 51,633,381 downwards.
TCATCACACTATCTACAAGTTTTTTTTGGGTATATACAGTAAAATCATTTTGGTATAATGACATGTATAGGATAACTTGGCCATTAGTGACTTGAAAATGATGCTTGTAATCTAGCCATTGGAGTGGCTAGTAATGATTTGCTTTGATATACTAGTAATGTCATACGATGGTAGCTACATATGTGCTAAGTAGTTGATCAAATTATGTCTAACATATGGACTAAACCAAGGTAAGATTATAAACATGTATGCGTGTAATGATATGCCATCTTGAACGATAGAGTTTGCTTAATTTGAATGCTTGAAATGGTTGGTATTTGGATGTGAGTTTTAGTGCAGGTTATTGGTATGATTTTGGGTGAGAAATGAAGCTAAAAATGGCTTTATTTCGTCCACACAGACAGACACACGGGTGTGTGTCTAGACTGTGTGTGACACGCAGCCTGGTACATGGGCGTGTGGTTAGGTCGTGTGTCCCCTGCACCTTAAATTTGAAAAATAGAATACTCAAAATTTAGCACATGGGCAGAGACACAGGCGTGTGTCTCAGCCGTGTGTGCTACACGGCCTGGAACACGGGCATGTGTCTTGGCCGTGTAAAACCTACACCTAATTTTGAAACATAAAATTAACCACGCGGCTTAACACACGGGCGTCTGTTTGGCCGTGTGGCGTAAGCCAGAGAGTTACACGGGGTCGAACACAGTCTGCAACACGGGCGTGTCCTAGGGTCACACGGGCGTGTCCCTTAGACCACATGGGCGTGTGAGCCCTGCATCTTAGAAAAATTTTAGAAATTTTGTGAAAAATTCTCTGAGTTCCCGATTTAATCCCGATTTGATTCTAATGCTCATATTGGGCCTCGAGGGTCCATTTAAGGGACGTTATGAATAATATCAGAAAATGATCGGCGATTGATATGATTTATCTATAAATGTTCTGTAAACTCCGGTAATGCTCCGTAACTCTGTTCTGGTGACGGATACAAGTTAGAGGTGTTACACTTGACCAATGTACTTCCCTTAGAACTCATACAAGAATTGATCCCACTTTGGTTACCTTGGCTGTAAAGCCATCTCGATCGTCTCCCACCAATCATATGCATCACCCTTCAACAATTAGATGATGTACTCTAAGTTACCCTTAGGGGTAAAATGGAGTGGCCGCAAAGTCCTTAGTGTGTCCCTCAACCCCAACTATCGGGTCATCCTCGTTGGTGCCATAAAAGTCCTTTGCCTTACATTTGCGAAATCTCTCTATCAGAGTCTCCTGCGGAACAACATATGGTGGTAGAGTATGCAGGGTAGGTTGAACCCTCGGGATTGCTCAAAGGATACGATGCAGTTCAAAATTAAGATTTTGGAAGTAAGCTGCCTTATCCATGCCCGGACCCATTGGAATGTCAAATTCATCAGTGTTCGAGACAAACTCATCCCCCATATCATCCATCGGAGAAGCATAACTCTCCTCCCTAGCCTCCTGGCTACGATTTGAACCGTCGGACATGTTGAATCTAAAGATGAAATAGAAAAGAGAAAGCATCATCAGACTTTAATCTTAAAAGAGTAAAGAAGTCTTAAAAGAGTACACTTTTAAACTTAGGGGCGTGTATTCATCGACACCTTACTACGACTGACCAACTGGTCCTAGAACCGATTAAACCTCTCTCTGATACCACTAAATGTAACAACCTAATCCCGAATACGAAGTACTTGAATCCTAAGATGCTACATTAGGTCACCGGAGTAACCTACCAAAATTTTCAAATAATTTTAAAACATTAAAATACATTTTATATAAGAGAAAATACCATACATAGTTATACTAAAAATAGTAATAAAAGTAGTTATACAAAATATGTGGAGCTCCAATATCATCATATATCAAAATAGTTAAAATAACAAAAATGATAAATAAGTTACAGACCTACAAAAAAGTACAAGGCCTTAGGAATACAATGCTCACTAATAGATAAGGTACTGTACTCTGAATACGTGATGCTAGGAGTCTCTCGTCGATGATGTTCCTCGGACACAAACAAAAGTCTACAAATCTGAACATTAAGACAATTAAAAGGTTGAGCTTTACAGGCTCAGTGGTATGCAACAAATCTACCATACTTCAAGCAATTCATAAATATAAGCATGTAAATTAAATGTATACATAGAAACATGACATGAGTATCGAATAATTAAATCATGAGTCATTAAATCTACATAACCAAATCGCTTACATATCAAACTTGCCAAACTTGTTAGATTGCACATATTGCTCAAATAATTGGGTATCCGAATAGTCCCGCGCCACTCATGGCCGCTAGTCAAATAATCCCGGGTGTCCGTAAGGTTATCCCAAGCGCCACTCATGGTCGCTGGTGAGGTTAGAGCCCGAAGGCTGAGCGCAAACAAAGCATCAAACATATAATCACAAAAAATTACAACCATGACATTCGAGTCTCATAGTCGTTTCAACTTGCTTGTCATTCCAGCTAAAATATTAACTAATGAGAGGTGACAGTCTGCTACCTTGACATTCTGACCTTTTCTCATTCAAAAATTAATAACTCTTAATATATAACTCTAAATCAAGCACCGTTTGTTCTAAATGAAACTAGACTTTTGTATGGTTATCGAGATATAAGGCTCACTTCCTATTTTATCTTGTGAAAGTTTGGTGATTTTTCAAAGTCACAGTTTAATCTATTTTATAAGAATTCTGCTGCCAGATTTTTATGACCTTTCAACACTCAAAAATTCATATATTTTAAAATACAAATCGAAATCAATCTCTATTTGTTCTAAACGAAACTAGACTAACTCACAGTTACAAAAATATATAGATCACTTCTTAATTATTTTTACAGAATTTATGGTGAATTTTCAAACTTACTATTCATGTAATAATCTGTTTCTAGCAAATTTCACAACTAAGTTTTTAGCTTCATTTTAAATCATCCAAACAAGATTTCCACCTGAAGACATATAACATGCATGCATTATCACACAAGCATCATATTTATGACTTATCAAGAAGTGTAGGAGAGTTAGAGGGTACCACCTTGATGGAAGAACACCAACAAAGTTTCTTGCCTAGCTCTCCACTACTTTGCCTTTACCCTTAGCTTTAGAAGATTCATCACCCTCTTTAACTAATAACCATGTAACACAGAAGAGTTCCCACAAAAAAATAAAAAATAAGAGTTGATAGGATGTAAAAATACATACTTTAAATAAATAAATAAATAAAATATTAGAAGATGGGTAAAGACTTCCTCAAACTTAAACCCTTCCAAACACCCAAAACCTCCACCTTCATCCTTGATGAACATAGATATATATTTTTTTCTTCCATGGAACTTTAAAAAAAAATAGATCAAGACCCTTATTTTTTTTTAGAATTGGAAGATGAAAAAAAATGGTGATAACTCACTCAAACCTCTCTCCCTCTACATAACTTGCTAAGGAAAAATAGGTGGAGAAAAGAAGAAGAAAAAATGACGAAATGTAAAAAGAAAAAAATAGGGTGATTATAATATAGGGAAAAATAGGGACAAATCCATTTTATCCCATACCTCAGTCTACCAAACCATCTTTTCTCATTAATTGGGAGAAGATTTTTATTCAAAAATGGCAAAATCACCATAGTAGCAATCCATCTCCCCCTACTTCACACAAGCTTCCCAACATCCTTAAGTTCTTATAAAAAGGTCTAAAATTCACCCAAATTAATTCCAACAAAACCCAATTCCAAAAATAAATTTATCCATCACCAACCCAGGTCCCCATTCGAACGTTGACTCGAGAATTTGGGGTCAATACAAGTAGTGCGATCAACATATGATTCTTGTCATAAACCTCCCACTATATGTGGGAGTAGGATCCTATATAAGCCTCCCCCCGTGTATGGGGGCAAGATATCCTGTAAGCCTTCCCCCTTATGTGGGAGCAGGACCACTTGTAAGCCTCCCCTCGTGTGTGGGAGTAAGACATTTGACTTCAAACATCAACTTTCAATTCCTTCCGTGAACCATTCAACGATTCTGCAAAGGTGAGGCATATCTTCAAAAATCAACACACGGTACCCTCTTACGAGTACCCTTCCATGATACCCTCTTACGACAGTACCCTCCTACAAGTACCCTTCTATGGTACCCTTCTACGGTACCCTCCAATAGTACCTTCCCATGAGTACCTTTTCACGATACCTTCTTGTGAGAGTACCCTTCCACGACTACCTCCCACGAGTACACCCCACCCCAAACGATACCCTCCCACACTACCCTCTTACAAAACCACCTAAGTTATTACTCTCACACCCTTCCACTAAAGGTTTATTCATCAAAGGGCTACTCATCTTATTACATCTGCATAATCTTAAAAGGTTGTTATCCCCTTCAAGGCAAGCTTTATTCTTAAGGGTCGTTTTACCTTGAGCATTAGCGTAATTTTAAATACATATGAACATTTGCAATGCCTATGTTGCTAGAAAAATTCCAAATATTGCAAATTACCACAATTTTTGTAAGAAATACAAGAAAATTTTCCTTAAACCAAATTGACCTTACTCACAACTCAAAAATCTTACCATTGATTTTCGTCTCAGGCAAGGTCAATTTAAAACATTTTTTTTACAAGGAAAGAGCGGGCAATTATTATAGACATAAATGTTGGCCTCAGTGTGGATCCCACCAAAAACCCTATATATACCCCTTTTGAGATCCATCAACACATTGTTAAAATGAGTCGACTTGAATTTCAATAGTCTTGCAAGGTATTGTATAATCTAGGATTATAGGGCTAATAATTGTATCATTTGTAACACCCCAAAATATATAGGGTTAGAAGAAATAAATTACCTAGAAATGGCTTAGTCTTATGGTTATGTAGCTAGTGTATTCCCTTAAAGATCCAAGGTTCAAACCACACTCCTCCCATTTTCTTTTCTATTTTCAGCAACCTATGACCAAAATCAAATTATGATATATATTAAATAGTTTTATAACATATCAAGAATGGGTAGCAGCCCAATTGGTTAAAACATCCATCTCTTTTACTACTCAGGTTTAAATAATGCCATTTCCCCTTCCAATTCTTTTTTTTTTTCGGTAGCTAGGGGAAATTACCTAGCAGCCTTTAAAGTTTTGAAGCCTTAAATATTCAGCCATTTTTCCTAATTGAACTTGAAATGTAGTTTCTTTTTCCTAATCAAAATTGATTTTTTTTCTTTTCTTCCATATTTCTCTTCGTATTTCTTTTCATCATCCATTTTCACAATTTTTTTGCTCACCATTGCTGGAATTTAATTTTAATCCTGAAGCTGAAATAAATCTTTGTTCAACCTGTTCTTCGTATCGATTTAGTGTAGCACCGTCGATTCCATCATTAATCTTGCCAAGAATCGGTAAGTTTCAATTCAATCTCGGGAGTTAATCCCAAATTCTCATAGTAATTACATTCCATGTTAATCTTTCACCTAAATTAATGACTCTTTTTTGAATCTTGCCGAAAATCCCGATAATTTTGTTAAATTTTGAAAACAATCTCTAATTCTTATGTAATTTTTGGATGAAAGACTTGTAGGTATTTCGGATCAATTTTGGACATAAGGATTATCTCTCGAGCTTTTAGTAACAGATGTGTGTTCTTTCACGAGAAAATAGAGGCAAAATCGAGCCTAGAATAGACCACACAACCAGTCTCATGGGTGTATAGGCCACCTGTGTGGACCACACGGCCCTTCACATGACAATGTTCACCTTGAAACTCTAGGAATTCACTTCTCACACAGCCTAGGACCCTCCACATAGCATGCCACGCAGTCGCGTCTCCCCTGTAGATTGAATTTTTGAATGCCACACAGTCACAGTCTCTTACATGGCCTAGCCACACAGCCGTGTACCTCCTCAACACGGTCCAGGGCTTCCCACACGAACCGGTCACCCGGTCGTGTTTCCCCTGCTTCTCAAAAATTACAATTTTGCACAAAATTTTATGATTTTTTAAATTAGTCCTTGATAATATGAATAATGTTATATTACATGATCTTATTGGCTAAATTAGTATTACAACTATATATATTTGCAATAATTGTGAATAAATATGCTTATTGTATTTGTATTTGAGTTTGTTAGGATAGCATATCTTATGATACCTTAAATTGGATCTTTGAAAAGATTGCATTTTTGCTACTATAACGACTAGTTAAGAACATAAGTATGGCTAACATATTTGATCTGTTATAAGCATGTTGTTCGTATCCATTTTTAATCTGTTATAAGCATGTCATATTTTGCATAGGATAGGACATATTGAAAGGAGGAAAATGTGGAAGCCTCTTAATCTGCAATTATGGTGGTTCGCCCACCCATCATCTGGTAGCTTCTATTTGCAATTATCTTGTGCATTCACAACCATCTAGCAATGTATTAACTTGCAACTTTGTGGTTTAAACCCACAACACGATGTGTAGGGATGGACAAGTTCTGAGAAACTCTTATGGTGTGTAGCAGTGGGGTATGATCCTATCTGTTAAACTGAACCTACTTGCACTCGTGAAACATGTGCTTGAAATTATGAAACCTCTAATACGATATGATATATGTGTATACGTTTATACATAATTAAATCGATTTGTTATTCCTATATAGTGATTTTGTTATTGTGAATTATGTTATATGATGTGATTTTATATGTTAATCGGTTGCACTGATTATCCTGTTATAGAACGCACACTGAACTTCATAGCTCACTCCATTTTATTTTCTATCTTTTCAGATAACCTACTAGGTTAGGATGCGGGCACGACATCCGGAGGGTCTCACCTTTGTTTTTACTAAAAACACATTAGAGTTATTATTTATTATTATTACTATTCATAAACCATATTATTTTATTTCGATCTATGGCATGGAACTTAAGGTCTATATTTCTTTTATATCGCATGACATTTAATTAAGTTTTAGGATTTTTAATTATTAAATAGTTATGCATGAATCCTAGTTTTATTTAAAATATTAGTAATTATCATTTTCTACTACTATACTTTAATTATAATTTCAAAGCATGATGAATCGATATTTAAACTAATTTTTTACTAAAATTAAAAAATTCTTTAAAATGATTGTTTCCAAAACTTCAATAGCTCTTTGGGTCACTTCGGTGACTAATATAATCTTCTGAATTCGGGTTTGACGCCTAAGCCGAGTTGGAGAGGTTACATCATTTGTCTTGTTGCTTCGTTTGCAAAAGCTACCGGGCAACTTACAAATGGTCTCAAGGCATAGTAACTTTATGACCTACCTCTTGACTAGGGTAGAGGATTATTGTTATACCCTTACCCCGATGGGGACACGTGGCAATACGAGAACTAGCCAGAGAGACTTGAGAACAGCCCCCCACCTTGTATCGTCCATATGATCACTAAGTGACTAACTATCCCCCTATGGAAGGAACCATCCATCCTTGACCACCATGTCGAGCCCTCTATTACGCCACCCGTTATTAACGGTTGCACTCTCCTCAAGAGGGGACCACCCAAGAACCATCACCTCTCCTATACATACCCTCAAAGCACAACATAGAAAGGGTCTCTCTTTTCCTTCCAACAAAGCCTAAAAGGCCAAGTCATCATCCTTTCCCTTCGATTCTCCCATCCAGTCTCCTTTTCCGGCTCTCAATCAAAGCATGGATAAACTGACCTTTCTCGTCTCTTTCTCCAATATCATATTGGTATCCTGTGTCGACATATAGCAACATATTCAACATCCCCAAATAAATTTTTTCGCTGAATTAATACTCCAATGTTTGCATATCACATTAGGGAACTAGTGAAGACTCAAGCACAAACTTATCATAAACACACAAACTTCTATAAAGACTTGAGATTCAAATCGGATGGTATATAAGTTTACAGATATTCTAGTTTGTTATTGAATGTCTTTTATTCTAAAAGTCTAAAGAATGTGCTGAAGCAGTGGCAAACGATGATTTCACCGTCTCCCACTTGCTCCTCTTTATTATACATTCTTCCCAAGCAAAGGCTACGCTTACAAAGGCAACACCGTAATTTAATGCCCTTGTTATCTGGATTTTACATTCTGGAACGGAACAGCAGATGATACAAAATATTTTCATACTTCAAATTGGTTGGGGTGCGCCAGGCCCGAACAATAGTGCAACGCACAGGCGACGCTTGAGAGCCCCAGTAGCAAGCTACTGTGATGAACCCTCCCCCTCAAAAAATAAATTTAATATCATGTGGGCCAATGGCCCACGTATCAGATATTAAACTGATAAGAACAGATACTACACTTGATCTTAGCCAAAAGGCCGAGAAAGGTATGCGTTGTACTGTCCAAGCCGGCTTATTTTATAGCTGCTGCTCGCCTCGTCGCTTTGTATCTTCAGGATGTGGGATTTAGACGATGTATTCAGCAACTTGTTTGTAAGCTGCTTCTAAAAGCTAATGGCGAACAATTTGGATTATACTGGCAATTTTCATATAGGACAAATCTCTTCCTTCCATTTCTGGTTCGAGCATTTTTAACTTCATAGGGTATATGGTGAAGAAAATAAGAGAATTCAACAGAAGAAAGATGTACATAAGCAAACGGTGGACTTATGAGTTTATATGAAAAGCAAGAACTAAGAGTGACGTTTTTCTTTCAAGTCTCAAGCGTCCAGTTAGTATATGTACATCTATTGCTAACTTCATGTGCTTTTTCTATCGCAGCTCGTTTATAGCGGAAATTTGTAGGCATGATAGCTGGCATGGTTGGTGTGTGATGTTGTGTAACTATGCAGGATGCTGTAGAGGTTGGTGCAGGTGGCTTAGCCACTTTTTAAATGACAAAAAAATTATAGTAGATTATAAAAATTGTAAAAAAATGGAAAAATATTAAATTTTACTAAAATATTAAAAAATAAAATTATAAAAAATTACGAAAAAAATTGTAAAAATTATTTTAAAATGACAATACCGTAGAAAATGCAAGTCTAGAGATAATCAAGTTATGCTACTTCGAATGCATTTAGAGCAACAAATTTCAAACCATAGCATGCATGAAAACCCGATTATCTATGTAGCTTAAGTTACCTATTCAGTCAAAGATTACTCCATGAAGTGCAATGGTGGGATTCTATTCCAAGTTTCAAAGCTAACGAGCACAAATCCACTAAAATAGAATAGATTCTATATTTTTAAATATTTTTTCATTTTTTTATTTTTTTAATTTATATTTTTATTATTTTATTAATTTTTTACAGCTTTAGTCATTTCTATCATTTTTGTGGCATTTATAATATTTTTATAGTTTTCTATTTTTTATATTTGTTTGCACTTTTAAATATCTTTATACTAGCTAGTTTTCTATTTCGTGCATCACGTTCTATAATTAAAATATATTAAATTAATTTATATTAATATTATTGTTAATTTCAAAATATTTACAAATAATATAAATAAAGAAACAAAATAATTGAAAAATAATTTATGAGAAATAATTTATGTTATTATTATAATTTTGTGCATGTGTCACGGGGCTAGAACTTTAGTTTAGCAAACCGCACGGCCTTAAGTGATTTCTTTGCTTCAAACCCGCCTAAGTCAACTTAACTCTTGGAAATAAGAATTCACAAAGGAAATTCTCTTAGGCACAAAATAAAACAAAAGCCACTCAAAGACAAATGAACTTGAATAAAGCAAAAAAGCCACAAGAAAGTAGTGCACACCAAGTATTTGAGTAATGCTCACAAATATATTCTTTAACTCAATAATAAAGTACAATGGGATGAAGTGATTACAAATGAGGGGAAGGCCTTTATTTATAGTTGAGCTCCCCTGATCCGACGGTATAGATTGAATTACATCAACGGTTGAGATTAGTGTCTATCTACAAGATGAGAGTCATAAGGGATTTAAGCTCTATACAATCTTATCCATTAAGATTTACATTAACCATGGTAACTCAACTTTTGCTAGTGTTTCATTGGGCCACCAAGGCTTCAAGTAGATGGGCTTTACCATTCCATGAATCAGGCCAGTTTAAATAAGCAAATGAGCCCATTTCATCAGTTGACCTCCATGGGACATTCTGTGCACATTCGTCACGGGTTTTGATTCGTGACCCGTAAAATTCTCCCCCATCCATTCTCATGATGCCTTCGCTGTATCCTTAGAATGACACTGATTTGACTTGTAACACTCTATACCTGACCCGATCGCTGAGTCCAAGTACAAAATATCACAGTTAAATCGTTATGTAACAACATATTTCCAATTTATTTAATTCTCCGCCAAACTCAACGTTACATTCACATGCAAATTTAATCCAAGCAATTAATTAACCAAGGCACTTTTATAAATGAACGTCGTATTAAATTTCTTACTATACCACTACGACAAAATAGGCCTACGACGACACTTTTTTTTATTTAGGACGACACAAAAATAGTTAGTATAGGCCATTCTGACGATTCTCTTGACGCTTCTGAAAATGTTGTTGTTAGCACCGTTGGCATAGGTACCGCAAACCTTCAAAAAAAGCGTTGGCATAATTCAACATAGGCCAACCTTTATTGAAGGGTTGGCAAAGACCTAGTCAAGCCAACCTTTAAAAAAGGATATGAGGAAATAGGCGACCTAAAAAAGGTCAGAATAAAGCTTTCATATACCAAATTTTAAAGAGTTGAGATAGACCACTCTATGCCAACCTTAAAAAGGTTGGGATAGACCTTGTCTACGCCAACACCTTACATAGTTGGCTTAGGTCCCATGTTTTCTACGACTTTTTTCCCGACTTTTAAAGAGCTTATTTTGGTGAAATATGAGCAAATTTGTATGTGTTAGGTTTGGACAAGTTTGAAATGATATTAATTGAACAAGTAATTAACTTAAACTGATCACATTAATACAAAATTACCACAAATAATGCACTTATTAGTTAATATACAAAATCCTAATAGAAGCAGTGAACACGTTGACAACATATTGTCAGCTTGTTATCCATTACATCACTTGGTAATTGCATTCAGTGAATGTGTTGCCAACATGTTGTCAACCTATTTCCTATGACATCAAAAAATTCTAGGACAATTGCATTCATCAACTGCTATAACATATATATGCACACACATAATATGCAGTAAGCCTTATCCATCATCATTCGAATTAAAGGCCTCATCATCAGGTCTTCTAATTTGAAATTCAACTGCATTAACAAGTACAAAAATTGTAACGCCCTAAAATGTAGGTGCTCATTTTCTGTATGTTGTGTAGCACTAACACATGTTTGTTTCGATGGTTAGGTGTCCAGCGAAGTGCCTAAGAAGTCTTGGGTTCAAACCTGGGCAATTGCAAAAACTTTGTTTTTTAAGAATAACCCTTGCCTTTAGTTGGTAGTCTTTTAAATTATGTTGGGTAAAATTTGTCACAAAGAGTTTCCTAGCCTAATGGTAAGTGGAGTGTGGAGTGTTCCTTAAGGTCTAAGGTTCAAGCATTGGCAGTGTGGAAGGAGCATATTATTTTTGCTACAGGTGCTAGGGAGGTGTTATAGGTTGACTGAAATTGAGAAAGGTTGTGGGAGTTTGAATGGGAGGTTGAGTAGAATAAGGTGGAGAGATTTTAATATAGGGATAAGGGGAGGAAAAAGTGAAGTTTGAGGTGAAGTGGAGTTGTGCCGAAAGTAGATTGTGAGCATAGAAATTTCGGCTGAATTGGTTTTCTCTCAAAAGTTACGGTTTCTGTGTGTTTTGGGGATTCTTTTGCTTAGTGGCCGAAAGTGTGATTGTTCCTGAGGGTATCGTGCGGTTTGCTTACTTTGATTTTGGGTAACTGTTTTACTACTGATTCTTTCCCCTTTGGCCGAACTCACTCTCTTTTCTCTCTTTGTCAACGATGTCTTTTGGAACTGATTACTTCCTTTTTTTTCCCTCTCTTCACCTTAATTGTGGTAGCTGAATACTCTGTCCCCTTCTATTCTTTCAGTTGCTAGCTCTTGCCTTAAGCCAATTCTCTTCTTCTTTTCTCTACCAATCGGGTATTGTACTCTAGGTCGAATATCTTGCCTTCTTTCTCCCTCACGACTTCTTCTTCTTTGTATCTTGTGGCTAACTCAAATACTTCTTCTTCTTTGGCAGTTCTGCTCTATTTTTTTTATCAGTATAGGTAAGTGGTAATCCTTCTTCTCTCTCAGTCACGTTAATAGTTTCACCTGACATCTTCCTGTATTGTTGTTCCTGATAAAGGTGTAAGCTTTTCGTTTTGCTTCAGTTATTCTATGTATTCGACTTTTGTGTGGGTAGGCTGATTACTCCTCTCAACTATTCTTAGTTCTACATGGTGGTAAGTTTCTGATATTTTGGTTACAGTTATGTTTCGGTTATGATGGAAAGTAATAGTATTAGGGTGTAATGCAGTTTTGCCAAGGATTTGGAAGTCGAGCGGGATCACCAGTTTAAGGGGGTAGTAAACCGTATTTGCTCAAACAAGGTAGGTATCATGTACCCTATTAGGGATTAAGTGCTTATAAGAGGGTGTTTAACCCTAATGATTAAGGAATGACATTTGAGCGTGTTGAATCTAAGTTGGTGTTCATGGGGATTGCGCTCTTTTCGCAAACAGGTATGTAATCACACCGTTATTAGCATAGATCGACAAAAGCCAGAAATGTACGACTGTTGACATTACACGAACGTACGCTCGCTTGTGTGGTGAGCCGAATGCACAAAACGTAGGCGTTCAATCGTAAAGGCCACCATGAACGGTTTAATGGGCTAGGGCCAATTTTGGCCACGTTAGGCCGAAATGGGCCATGTAGGCCCCACTGGCTCGTAGGCCCTGCACGAGTAAAACCGCACGGATGTGTGGAGATTATTGGGTTAGACCGTGTAGTTCACACGGCCAAGGCCATTATTTTGGGCTTATTGGGCCACACGAGCGTGTGGGCCCTCATGGGCTGTTTTATGGGCTTTGGGCCTATTTTTATTGTTTGACCGTTAAGGTTGCATGGGTCGCCCGAGACGACTGTGGACCTACTGTTGGGTCGATAAGTACATTTAGAACCCGTACTAATGAAATGACTGATATACCCCTAATAGGTAAAATGACTGATATACCCCTATGCTATGTTTGACTTTTTTTAGCATGACATCTTGCATACACATATTATACTATGACATGACATGTACATGGGGGTGGGTTTGATATATTTAGTGGAAGTGTACTGTACTGGCAGCTCTGCTGCAATTACTGTTAGTACCGCAATCGGTGCTATATTTGGAGTGTAGGGATGGGTGGGTCCATTTAATCCCCACATGGAGTGTAAGGCTGGACGGAGTGGAGTGTAGAGGATGGACGGGTAGGACTTCTGTTGCATTATTGATACTGTTACTGTAATAGGCTAAGGCCCACATTGATACTACTACTAATATGGGCTAAGACCCACACTGATATTGGGCTGTTACTAAAATGGGCTTAGACCCAATTTGTATTTGTCTGATTTTATAGGGATTACATACTGGGTTTTCATAAACTCACCCTTCTGTTTATCTGCGCAGGTAATCTTTAGGCTGGTTAGTGTTGCGAGGGATTCGGAGATGGCCACACCACTGTTTACGTTTTCGTATTTCACTTTTTAGTAAAAGTAGTTTTATTTAGGGTAATTTTATGTAATAAGGTCGTTTTAAGTTTTTATTTTTATTTGGGGATTTATTTAAATTGGTTTATCTCTATTAGCAGTAGGACTCAGGTTTTCAAAAGAAAACTGATTTTCAACTACCACGCTACGCAACTTGTTTTAAAAGCTTCCGCAAATGAACAATGTTTTTAAAGTGTAATAACAACTTAGTATGACACCTGTTTTGCTAAACAAACCTATAATCTAACAATGAACAAGGTAAGTTAGCTTCTCATAAAGATCACAATGAGGTTTTAATACAAAACGGACTTTTTCTAACGGAACTACGCTTTTCAAAACATACTCCAATGTGACATCACAGATTCAGCCATAACGTCTAGGCCGGGTTTGGGGTGTTACAAAAATAACAATGTAACTTTTCTATTTAAATGAGTTAAATGAGAAATAACATGAATAAGTGGGAAGAATATTTCAGTAATAGCTAAAGAACCATAAGTTGAAGCTAAATCAACAATTTTCATCAATACATCCATTAATTATTGGTTGAGCAAACAACGAAGACGTTAAATAAGAAACTAACATTCAGTTACAACACAAACCAATAGCCAAATAACAACAATCAATCTATATTAAACCATCAACAACAATCTAGTTCTATTAGTAAGTATTTCACTTACTTGACGTGTAACATCCTGATTTATTTAACTTTGTTTCTGTCGATTTTGTCATAGATGAGTGCTTGCTTCAAAAATATTCATCCTCGAATCTGAAACATCAAAGGGAGATAAGTCAACAATATTAAAATTAGAACTTACATCGTAATCACCAGGAAAATCTATTTGATAGGCATTGTCATTGATCCACACCATCGCCCCTAGGGTCTAATATAGTCCTCCTTTTAATTGGAAATCGCTCTTTGCTCATATGGACCCAAACCCAATCACCGAGTTCAACGATAACTTGTTTGTGCCCCTTGTTAGCTTTGCTGGCATGTGTGTCATTTATTTTGGCAATCTGTTGTTTTGCCTTTTTGTACATTGATTTCACCAACTCAGCTTTCTTCTCACCACCTAAACTAGAAATATTTTCTATAGGCAATGACACAAGATCAAGTGCAGTTAGTAGGTTAAAACCATAAACAAGTTCAAATGGTGAATAGCCAGTAGTAGAGTGAATAGATCGATTGTATGCAAATTCAACAAATGGCAAACAATCTTCCCAATTTTTAAGGTTCTTACCCACTACAGCTCGTAGTAAAGCGCTTAAAACTTGATTTACTACATCAATTTGGCCATTGGTTTGAGGGTGACATGTAGTGGAATATAATAATTTAGTACCAAGCTTACCCCACAATACCTTCCAAAAGTGGCTTAGGAACTTTACGTCTCTGTTAGAAACAATTGTGCAAGGTACCTTATGTAGTCGCACCACCTCTTTAACTAGTAAGTCTGCCACATGTGTAGCATCATCTATTTTGTGACAAGGAATAAAGTGTCATTTTTGAAAACCTATCAACAACAAAAAATATATTATCTCGACCCTTTTAAGTTCGTGGTAAACCAAAAATGAAATCCATTTACCTTAGATTTTGCTTGTTTACAAGCAATGCATTTAGAACATACCTTTTCAACATCTTTCTTCATGTCTGGCCAATAAAAGTGTTCTTGTAGGGCGACACCAAAGGATCACATTAAGCCGCCACTATGTGCCTCATGAATTAGTAACTATCTCATGGAGCAATGTGGTACACATAACCTGTTTAAGCGAAAAAGAAACCCATCTACAAGATAAAATTTGTCAAAGGCACTATTCCCACAATTAACAAAGATATGTGCAAAATCAGCATCATTTGTGTACAAACATTTTATACGCTCAAATCCTAAGACTTTAGTATTTAATGTAGTTATCAAATAATATCTACGAGATAAGGCGTCAGCAACTACATTTTCTTTACTTGTTTTGTACTTAATTACATATGAGAATGTTTCTATAAATTCTACCCATCGGGTGTGTCTTTTACTCAACTTATCTTGTCCCTTTAGCCATTTAAGGGACTCATGATCTGTATGCATAACAAACTCATTAGGCGGAATGTAATGTTGCCACACCTGGAGAGCTTGCACCAATGCCAATAACTCTTTATCCTAAGTTGAGTAGTTCAATTGCGTCTTATTTAGTTTTTCACTAAAATATGCTATTGGTTTTTTATCTTGCATCAACACGGCACCAATTCCAATACTTGAAGCATCACATTCAAGTTTAAAAGTATTAGAAAGATCAGGTAATTTAATAACTGAAGCAGAACATAACTTATTCTTTAATGCTTGAACAGCCTTTTCTTGAGCTTTACCCCACTTGAAACCCACTATTTTTTTATAACCTCAGTTAATGGGGCAGCAATAGTGGAGAAATCTTTCACAAAACGTCTATAAAAACTTTTTAAACCATAGAAAGATTTCACCTGAGTAATCAATTTAGAAGTGGGCCACTCCCTTCTTTCCTTTACTTTATCCTCATCAACATGAATAACTTAAGCACTTACTATAAACCCTAAAAAGATTAGTTTATCATAACAAAAAGTGCATTTATCAAGGTTGGCAAATGATTTTTCAATTCTCAAAATGTCCAAACAGATTTAACATGGAAAACATGAGCATCTAAAGAAGTTGAGTAAATTAGAATATCATTAAAATATACTACCACAAATTTACCCAAATAAGGCCTTAAAACATGATTCATTAATCTCATGAAAGTACTAGGTGCATTAGTTGGACCAAAAGGCATAACAAGTCATTTATACAATCCAAACTTAGTTTTAAAAGTTGTTTTCCATTAATTTAAAGGTTGCTTTCCATTCATCCCCTTAACCCCCTCAAAGAATTCCATCATTTTTATTTGATCTTTATACATGTCGTTGGGATTCAAAAGGGCTAGAGTAAATTTCTTCCCTTTAAAGATAAGGCAATATCATTTTGTTTGCCATGGTGTATTACATCATGATCAAATTGCTACGGCCTTCCAAGAAGTAAATGTGCAGCATGTATAGGGACGACATCGCACCCTCATCCTCATAATTGCCAAGTTTAATATAATCAAAGACTGTTTTGCAACTCGTACTTTAAAAGATTCATTAATCCATTAAAGGTGGTATGGCTTAGGGTGTTTTGAGCAAGGTAATTTCAAAGAGTCCACAAGATAGCTACTAACAACATTATCACAACTCCCACTATCCACAATAAGCGAACACAATTTACCTTTAATGAAACATCAAGAATGGAATATATTAATCCTTTAACCGTCAAGATCATCCCTCATTTGGATTTTGAGGTGCGACGCATTACTAAGCAATGGGATTTAGCAAAATCCTCCTCCTTATTTGGTGGTTCTATGACCTCCTCATTCATATCATTAGCATGGATCATATTCTCCATAAATTCTGCCATATCTGGATTGTCTGAATCAAAAGTATATTCACCATTTTCTTTGATAATAAGAATTCTTGTGCTAATACAATCTCTACTATAGTGCCCATACTTTTACATTTGAAACACTCTATCTCACGAGTTTTTTTCGTGTTTGAACCACTTGAACTTAGCTACTTAGAAGGTATTTGCTTTTTCATAGGAGTCCCACTCTTCCAATATGATTTCTTAGTCTCACCACTTGAAGAGAACTTGTTAGCATTAAAAGATGGTTTCGAATCCTTAAAGTTAGAATTGGAACTGTTACCTTTGTAATATTGTAAAGTAGAGAACGAATGAGGACCTTGTTCCTTCAATTATTGTTCAATTTCAATGGCATTGTGAACTGCCTCCTCTAGATCTATGGAAGTATGTAACCGCAAAGTGTTGGCTATAGGTTTGTTCAAGCCATCAATAAAACGTATCATAGTGGTCTCATCATCCTCTTCCATATTTGCTTGTTGCATGAGCATCTCCATCTCCTTGAAGTACTCATCAACTGATCTACTACCTTGAACAAGTCGTCGAAGTTTGGGTTTGACCTTCCTATAGTAATGAGAAGGAATAAAGCATTTTCGCATGATTGTTTCAACTAATCCCATGTGGTAATTTCTCTCTTGTAGTTTCGTTGACAACTTATTCCAAGTTGAGTCCACCAACTCAACGCATAGTCTGAGAATTTAAGGGTTGCCAATGAGACTTTCTCATCTTCCGAGCATCTATAGTAACGAAACATAAGATCTTTTTTTTATTCCCAGTCACAGTATGCCTCGGGATCATTCTTTCTACGAAATTGAGGGATTGTGAATTTTGGTTTTGCCAAAGAAGGTTGCCCACAGTCATTAGTAACCAAAGGATCATTATCTACACGAGGGACACGTCTAGCATTATGTTTATGAGCACGAGGTTGTTCAACCTCAACATCATCATTAGCACCCCAATTTTAAGCCATTTGCTAAGTCCGCAACTGATTTAAGGTATTGCTCATTGTCTAAAGTATAGCATCTCTTTGTCTTTCTATTGGATCTCGATCCTCTAGATTTCGTTGCAATCTATCGAACCTTTGTTTGAACTTATCATTGACCTCATTAAGGTCGCGTTGTAATTTCGTTGTGAAACTAGCAAGATTTTTTATGGGCACTAGTGGTGTGTTACTCTGCTTATCACTCCCTTTGCCACTACGAGACATTGTGACAAATCTGGAAAAAAAAATCATAGCACTCAAAAAGAAAAAATTAAACAAAACTCACCATTATGCACTCAAAAATTAAATTAAATTCTCAATGAGGTAATAACTAATCTTGTGATTCTTTTAAAAATGTCTAGATAAATCAATCAAAATGTTAGAATCAAACTAACAAAGCAAACCTAGTAGCACTAAGAGTCCAAAACCAGCTAAACACCAAAGAATTATGTTGCACGGAGAAAGGAATGTGCAACATGCTTTAACCTACTAACACAAAAAACAATAAAGTGTAAGAATGCGTAAAGAAACAACAAAAGCAAAAACAAAGGAAAACCTAAGGCTAAGAGTCAATGAAATTTGTTGAAACCCGAAAATCTAAAAAATTACGAAGCAACGTGACAAACTTCGTTCGTGGTGTTCCCGATTTCCAAATATCACGAAATTTAAACTGGAGCCTCCCCAAATAATGTAGATCTGATCTGAAAATTTTCGGCACAAAATTCAACCCACATAATAATTTTTTTATTTTTTATTTTTTTCATATTTTCTTTTTTCTGTAATTTTTCAATCACTTTTTCTGTGGGAAATATTTTTTTATATTCTTAAATAGTTCCAAGAAATAGTATATAAAATTTTAGATCGTTTGAAAAATGTTTACCCACTAAAAATATTTTTTTTCGAAAACTGTCTAGGTAGAAAAAATTGTTTTGAGGCTATTTGCTAGAAACCAATTTATAATAACACAAAGAACACCTAAAATGCTCAAATCTGATACCAAATAATAAGGACACGCAAGTGGAACGGGATCGTAGCTTGTCTAAGTTACAAATTTTTCCTAGATTTCTAGACGAACATAAACTGAAACAAAAAATAACGAAAATAGATTAGTTGTCATAAAGGAGAGTCAAGTGAAATTAAAACAATAGAAAGATGATTCGGCTGGTAAAAGTCCAATAGAGAATGAATTAGGTTTTCTTAAATGGAAAGAAACCGTCATTTGACCTCAAGAAAACACCCCAACTTGGTCTGGAAAACAAAATACAAAACAAATTTGTTAGAAGCGATTTTAAAGACAAAAACAAATTGTTTTGTGTAAGAATATTTGAAACAATAAGAAAAGATTGAAACTCCTAGTTTTGGCGTGTTTCTTGATGGAACAAGATAGAAGTCTCTCTTGATGCAATTTCAACCTAGAACTAAAATAAATAAAATCAGCAAACCAAAACAGTAAGAACTAAATTACAATAAATAAGAAACAAACAACTAAGGATAGAACAGAGAAAATGACGTCCTAAGAAGCATTGGAAACATTAAGAACCCACAACTCCTTTCAATGGTTCTAATTCCCCTTTCTTGATCTTGGCAAGAAAAAGCTTGAAGATATTCCCATAACCTAAAAGATTGTTAAAACAGCTTCTGAAAGAAACTCAAAAGCAATTCTTGAAGAAACACTCAAAGAGAATTATTATTAACAAAAATCAATTGTATCAGTATAGGGGTGGACGACCATGCTACTTATAGGTCCTCAAAATAAGTTTTCCTAACCCTAATGGAAACTAACATGACAACTCATCAAATAAAAAAAAAAAAACAAAATAATTCTAAGTGTGGACTTTTAATATGAATTCGACCAAAGGAATTAAATGGGCTCCTTGGACTGAATTATTACATGATGATCCACTTATTAAAATAAAATTGGACCTAAAGTTTAAATATTTTACAATTTGGGCCACTTTGATAATTTAACTTGATATTCAATTAAATTACTTTCCAAACTTCAGGATGATGGGCCATTTTTTCAAGAACTTGGTCTTGTGATCCATTTGCTCTTAAAATTGGCTTGTTCAAGCTCATACATGAAATCCAATACATCTTGGCTGCAAGATTCAGTTTCTTGGACCAAGATTTCCAAGATTTAAAATCTTGATTTTCTTGATTCTTGAAATTGTCTGAAACATCAAATTGGACCAAGATTCGGTTTCTTGATTTTCTTGAAAACAATAAAGTCAATCTTGATTTTCTTTTTTGATCGTGTGCGCATCTAGGGTCTTGGTAACGAAGTCTTGGATGGTCCCGTTCAATCTTGCTCGAATTTGCTTGGCATTCGACCTCGTTATTGGGCCTTGAGGAAATTTTAACCCATGAGCCTGATTTTGGGCCTTATGACTTGTATCAATGTTCGTTTAACTTAAACGAACAAACATGAACATATAATTTTAAGTAAAAGAACATGAACAAACATTTTAAAATTATTAATGAATATGAATAAGCTTAAAAATAAACAAATAAATATGAACAGAGATCTATTTGTTCAAACTCAAATTCATTTATATTCCCTAATATTTGGTTTTACCCCATGTTTTATCACTCGACTCTACCAAGAGTTTCAAAAAATTCACACGGTAAGATCACTTTCACCCATGCCCTCAATGGATCAAACTCTGACAAGTTATTTTAGAGGAGCTTGTTGACCAAAAATCCAGTGGCCTAAAGGAAGAAGGCACGTTGGAAAGCACAGCAAAAACTGATTGCTAGTTTGAAGGGTAGAGGTTGAAATTTGAAAGAAAAGCAGATGGGATGTACAGTATACTAACTTACCTACCAGTCCAATGCCAACATTCAGACGTTGCTTATCCATTAAGCTTCTTTCCAATATTTTAAGTGTATAAATACATAATAATCTCAAAGCACATTCAGACAGACAGAAGAAGAGACAAAGAAAAATGCCGCCACCAGGATGGGGACCGCCTCCAGGAGGACCGCCGGGGCCTCCCGGTTTATGTGGCTGCTTTGATTTTATTTGCGGTGGTATTTGCCGTCTTCTTTCTTCTTGGTGAGTTTTATGATTACAAAGATCATATAAATGTATTGTTTGGGTATGTCATTTTATTGCCTTTGCTAGCCTTTCTTGATCATATATATATATATATATATATATATATATATGTATGCATTTGCAACTCTTTATCATGCGTTGTTAATTCTTATGTTGTGACAAAAGAAAATTATGTTAGTTTTGCATTTTTTATATCTTATTTCTTTCTCTCTCTTTTTTTAATTTATTAATCCTCCATCAATTTTAAATAGATTAAAAAACATTTAATTGTTTATTTAATGTAGACTGTTACTGTTAGATATTTTTAACCAACATGGTGTCAATATGTTAAGAGAAGTATCATATTTGTGCAAGTCACTTAGATGCAAAATCTAAAAGTTGTTAGGAGTAAATTAACCAAATTAAAAGTGAACAATTTAATTTTAATTTTGAAGTAAATCATTAAAATTGTATCGTTACATATTAAAAAAATATGGATTTTAAATCCTATGTATTGACATGATGACTAGAGTACTCTAGATGTGATCTGAGTTTAAGTTAATTGCATTGCTATTAAGGTTTTACCCTCGTTTATGTATTTGAGTATTTCAATTTTTCATTACACGTTACTAATAAGTCTAGCATTTTCCTTTTCCAATTCAAAGTTAGGGGACTAAATTGCTAACCTCGATTCCTGTTTTCTTTTATTTTGGGGGTACAGTTTTTATGTTCTGTGCTGCTGCTGCATATTTGAAAGCTGCTGTGGGCCAATGTTCGGCGGGCCACCTGGGCCACCTGGGCCAAGACCTTTTTAATTATAGTGCTCATCTCTTTTTCCCTTTTACCCTGTTTTTGATTTGTTTTTTAGGCTGTTGTGAACTGTGATGTGAAACAAAAATCTAATTCTGCCCCTTTCTGTT
The DNA here is from genome assembly GCA_025698475.1 of Gossypium anomalum. Lineage (NCBI taxonomy): Eukaryota > Viridiplantae > Streptophyta > Magnoliopsida > Malvales > Malvaceae > Gossypium > Gossypium anomalum. Next base: position 51,611,366 of record CM046968.1, on the reverse strand, counting down.
CTTTCTTGCCAGCATGGAACATGGTTCCGGTCCACGCTTTTATTTGTTCTAAAATAAAAAATTAAAGGCTAAAATATGCTTTAAATTTCTATACATTTCATACCTTTATATTTTAGTCTCTTACTTTTATTTTTAAAAATATATATATATTTCTTTCTATAAAAAAAAAGAATATATATATTTCTATTTTTAGATTTAAAATTTTAAGTCCAATTAGTACCATTAAAATTCTTTTACTAAATTTGTTGGTGTTTTTGAAATTCTAAAATAAATTTACTTGATAGCCATATAACAATAAAAATGGAAATATTTATTAGGATTTTTTTCTTAAAAATACTCATTCGAAATTCTCATGATAATTTTTTTCTCTTGAAATTAGGGGTAAGTGTTCGATCGAAACAAGTGAAAAAATTTCGAGTTGACGAATCTTTTTTTATCATACTAACTCGATTTGAATTTTTTTCGAATCGAGTCAAGTGAAATGAAATTCGAGTCGAATCAAGTGCAATTGTTCGAGTTAAATTAAAATCTTGTTACAGTATAACTAATTCTACATTAGAGCGCATAATTTTGAAATCGTATATATTTGAAAAAATTTTAAAGCAAAATAATAATAATAAAAGATACTTTAGTAGGATAAACTTGAATCATTAATTAACTTATTTAGGTTCTCAAAATTATTATTTTAGAAAATTTTTAAAATTTTAACTTTCTATATATATTATTTAGAATTTTTTTTAGTTTATTATAATTTTTTTAAAATATAAATATTTTGAATTTAAAAAATTATTTTGAATTTTCTTTTTTTGTAATTTATGTTGAGAGACGGACCAATTTGTTCATTTTCAAAATTGACATAGACTAAAAGGGTATTTACATCAATCTATTATTTTAATTATTTGAGTTATACAAATTGAAAAATTTAACTCGAATTACTTATTTGAGTTAACTCAAATAACTCGAATCAGTTAACTCAAAATTTGATTTTTTTTTCTAATCGGATCGAGTTTTGCTCACTCCTAATTAAAAAAGTGTTTTTGAGAAAATTGGACAACAATATTTTAATTGGAATAGTTAACAATATTAACTATTTACACTGGCTAATGATATTGTAAAAGTAGAGTGATTGAATTATGTCAAGAATTAAAATATATAGATTAGATATCAAGTTTCAACATAGTTTAAGGCCGAAATTAAAATTTAACCATTGCCTTAATGTCAAATAAAAGACACAAACTTGTTTATCTCTATAGACTTTTAAGGTATTCAAATTATATATAACTACATAATATTTTAATAGGAAAGTTAACAATATTAATTATTTGGACTAATTAATAACATATCAACGGTACTAATTATTTAGATTAATTAAAAATATTATAAGAATATGAGGACCAAATTATATTAGAAATTAAAAAATAGAGATTAATTCTCTAATAATATATATTATATTACAAGTTCCTAAAAAAAGTTGTATTCATGTTATATTTTTTTGCCATTTGGCATTTTAGTATTCTTACACGCGTAACAAAAAATTTTAAAATTATTTCCTATATAAAAATATTTAAATTAATCCTTTTTTTTAATTTCATCTATATATTTGTTTCATAATTTTTAAATATTAATAACAAATCTATAATATAGTCTATTTTGAAGTTTAATTTTAACATAAAAAACTAAAAATTATTTGAATAAAATTATTTTACTTGTAAAACTATCCCCTTTACTTTGAGAATGTTATTCATATACAATATTTTTCTATTTTAAAATTTTATATTATTTTTAATTATTAAATACAATAAATCAAAATTTTAAAATATATTATATTTATTACAAAAATTATATATTTAAATATAATTTAAAAATATTTTTAAACAATACTATTTAAAACTACTAACAAACATAATTAATATTTGTTTAAAAAGTAAAAAAATATATATGAAATTTAAAATTATTTAAAAAATATTTAATCTTTTTCATAAATGCTAATAGACAATTTAACGGTTTTTAAAAATAGAAATAAAGTATTTTAAGTACTGTTAAAAATTTAAAGCGAACTTACCAATCACTTTTTTAATATATTGTAAAAAAATTGTTAAAATACTATTTAAATATTTAAATAATATAATTAAAAGGAATAATATTTAGCATACTATTAATGGAGTTAAAAACTCCACAAGCAGGATTAGAGAGTTGACAAATGTCTTATAGGGGTGTAGTATAATATTAAAAAATAAATATTTTAAAAAAAAAAGAGACACATAACATTTTTTTAAGACTACTTGTGGAAAAAAACATGTACTGTCAATGTACCAAATACTAATCCATATTAAAAAGGAAAATGTTATGAATATTTTATTAAGTGGATGTCCATCAAGATCAATATAAGTTTTGATGTAATTTAAATTCTAATAGTCATTAGAAGTAGATCTCTACTTCATTTATACTTCTTGTGCCTATAAATAGAGACTTTGGATAAACATTGTAAAATCAATAAAATACGTTCTCTCTTTGTTCTCTCATTCTTTTTGTTCTTTACTTTCTCTCTTTTTTATTTTATAACACATTATCAGCACGGTTCTCTTTATTTTATAATATGGTCACTCCAAATCTGCTTAATTGAGGCTTGCGCACTAGGTAATCATTTATCTAAAGAAATTTATATAATCCTTACGTGGGTGATGACGATGATGTTAAATATCTTCAGGTATATTTTACTATGATTTATTTATCATATCATGTTTATTATAATTTGAGACTAATCATGACAACATGAATAGATAGATTCTTATTTGAAATCCAAGTATGTTTGGATGGTGATTATGAAATAAAGAATAATAGAGGCATTTAGAAGTTTGTCCTAATAGATTTGTTGCATTTCCCGAAGTGAATGCAAACATAAAGAAAATAAAGATATAATCATAGACCATTAAAAGTGGGAACATAGTAATAAATAAGAGAACAATGAGAGTTCTCAAGATAACTCTTCAAATGGTAAAGATAATTTATGTTATCAATGTGATATGAAAGATTATTAGCCACATATGTGGCGTATGCCCAAATATTTTGTTTATGTTAATATTCTTTGAGAAAGGATATGAGAATATAGTAATGAATTCTATCATTACAGATAGAAAATATTTATCTTATTTAGTACTGAAAGAAACAAATATTATTCCAATATTTGATTTTATAGTACAAAATTAGTTGAAAGCTCCAGAAGAGCTAATATATCAATATCTAAAAAAGCACAAAATTTGTGATGGTTAATACATTAGTTTTAAAAATATACATTATAATGGATATTTGAAGATTTTGGCATATTCCCTGAAGCGAATATTGCATATAATTGTTTGGAAATTATATTTATTTTTTTGACTTAGTGGCATTATAAACTTCACATTAATTTAGACATTTTCAATAGTAAATGTCACAATAGTACTTATATGAGGATACAAAGTAAAATGAATGGCAATAAAATTATCAATTTGTCACAATTTATATTGACATTGTTAGTACAATTGAAATGCATGTTAAAGTAAACCAGAAGTTTACTGATACAAATGCATTAACTGCTTGGGTGACCAGTTAGACCATCTTGGATCATATATGATACGAAAATTAATTGAGAATTCATATGGACATTCATTAAAGAATCAAAAGATTTTTTAATTTAAAGAATTCTCTTTTATTTCTTGTTCTCAATAAAAATTGATTATTAATGTAACGCCCCAAAATATTTATGTTTTTGTAATTTTTTGACACAAATATATGTCTGCTTCAGTGGTTAAGTGTTCTAGGTGTATGTAAGAGGTCCCAAGTTCAAGCCTTACCTTGGGTGAATTTTGGTATTTTTCTGATCCAAGTCTTACACTTGAGGAGCGGGCTTATAATTAGTTATTTGTAAAGCCATATCAGAATGAGCCTATTGGTTCAAGTGGTAAGGGAGTTGGTGTGTTGGAGGTCCTGAGTTTGATTCCTTGCATTGGAAAGGGCATTATTTTTGCTCGGTTCTCGATTAGAGTTGTGCTGGAAATGGTTTCTGAGTAGTGGACTGGTAGTGGGATTAGTGGGAGATAATTAAGGGATTTAGTGGTTATCAAATCTGATTTTTATTTTCCCTTTTTTAAAAAAATTTTGATTTTCTTCCCCAAATTTTGACTTTCCATTCTTTTCCCACCTCTCTGTCGATTTCCCCTTTGCTAATTTCTCCTTCTCTGTTTCTCCCTTTTCGCCTCTGTTACTTTCCTGTGCGTTGCTTGTTGTGTCTCATTTCTGTCAGTGTTCTTCATACTTTCTGGTAAGTATGGATAACATGATTATTATTTTGGTTTTAGTAAATCGTTATTGAAGGGGGTTGTTTTGTGTTAGGAGAGGATTAAGGGGCTGAAATTTTCCCAAACGGTGTTGTAGTGCATGGAATCGCCATCGTTCGGTCGAAGGTAAGGGTTTTTTATGGATAAAAGTTTGTCTGTCTCGTTAAAGTTACGATTAAGTGTCAATTTAAGAGACTGATTGGGGTTTTAATTTATCAATTTTAGGTTTCCAGAAGACTCAGGAGTATTTTCATTGCGAAATAGTACCAGGTGTGTATCCGAAATACAGAAAAATAGAATTCGGCAAAAGTTAAAATTGTAATCTGTCGACACCACACCGGAGTGTGGTCACCCGTGTGGTAGGCCGTGTATGACAACACGGCCGTGTGGTTGACGAAGACATGGTCGTGTACAGCACAGGACGTGTGGTGACTGGAGTGTGGCCGTGTGGGCCACATGAGCTAAATCAAACTGGGCGTGTAGGCTCACACAGGTAGTCCACACGGGCGTATGGGTTCCTGGGCCAGGCCGTGTGATCCACACGGGTAAGGCCAATCTGGGCGTGTAGGCCACACGAACGTATGGGCCTGCATGGGCAAACCACCAAGTGTGTAGGTCCATTTATCTGAATTTTTCCCTAGGGTTGCACAGGTCATCCCAAACGACTGTGAGCCTACTGTAGGGTCGGTAAGGGCTAACTGAACCTTAACCTGTATGATCTGATTGATTGATATTCTATACTAAGCATGATAGTACTGTGCATGTTTGATTACTGATCTGTATGACTATCTGTGATCTGATTAATAGCATGTTGAGCATGTTAAATTGTATAACTGTTTCTATTTCTGTTACTGTTATTGGGATGGGATGATGTATATTGGAGGAAGTGTTCTAAAGGGTAGTTTATGCCTATTATCTGGCAGCATGGCTGCATTATATCTGTTATGTGCCACATCGTACAACATGGTGTGTAGGGCTGCGTGGGCATTTTAAACTCCACATTGTGTGTAAGGATGGTTGGAGATGGTGTGTAAAAGATGGGGGTAGGATATCTGATTTCTGATTCTGATTTGTACACCTGTATCTATATCTGTAATGGGCTTAAGCCCGAATTTGTATCTGACTGATTCTGATTTTCTGGTTGTATGCATGTTTAATTCTGTGGGGTTACACATTGAGTTTACGTAAACTCACTCTTTTCTGGTTATTCTGTACAGGTAGTCCATAGTTTTAGGCGGATCGATGCTGCGGAGCCCTTCGATGACCACCTGCTCAAACTGATTATAGTTACGATTTAATTTTTATATTCTGATTTACTCTAGTTTTTATGTAATTCGGACTTTACAGACTGTTTTTTTTAATTTGGGTTAGACTGCGATTTTATGATTTTATAATTGCAAAACGCAATATAACTTAGATTTTACCAAAAGTAAGGGTTTTCTAAAATCTTGAACGATTTTCTAAACACAATGATTTTCAAAGCTTCCACTACAAATACGTCTTACCTCTAAGCGATTAAGTGAATGAGAGCATTGAAAATTGATAATAGCGATAAGGGCTAATGAACTGGTATGGTTTTAACTTAAAGACACCGTTTTCAAAATTCTATCATGTGACACTGCTAGATTCAGCCATAACGTCTAGGTCGGGTTTAGGGTGTTATAATTAAAAACTCACTAGTTGAAGTTGAGATTTAATATCTTGTATTTCTGAAATAAATATGAGCTCGTTCATCCCCTATATGGATAATTTTGATATTATATGATTTTGGTAGATGCATTTACAAAATAATCACATATGTGTTATCAACTTACAACCTGTCGTTTGCAAGATTGCTTATTTAAATAATTAATTTTAGATTATGCAATTAAGACAATTCATATTGCTAAAGCTGATGAGTTTATATCTTAGTCTTTTATTGATTGAGTTTGAAAAACTTTCGTAAAAGCTTATTATTTATGCACATAATGATTTAGAGAAATTATTGATTGAACACATTTGATTAATATCCAAACCATTTCTAATGAAAACTAAACTTCCTATTTTAACATGAGATTTATGTTGATTTATGTGTTGTACGCATCAAGCCAATAAGTTATAAATACTCCCCATTACAATTGGTTTTTAGTCAAGAGCTAAATATTTCTCATCTTTAAAATTTTTTTTCATGTGCGTATAGTTTAAAATTGCTCCACCACAATGTACAAAGATGAGTGAATCCTCAAAGAAAGTTGGAAATATATATTAATTATAAGTCTCTTTATATTATTAGATGTTTTGAATGTTTTGGAGATTCAATTATGACATGATTTGTGATTACTATTTTGATTTGATAGTTTTCCCGATATTAGGGGAGAGAAATAATAGCTGAATGAAATCACTACTTGTAATGAGTTATCATTATTTAGATTCTTATAAAGAGTAATTTGAACCAGAAGTTCAAAAAAGGATAACTCTCGTTATTACAAGTTAACTATTAGATGTATATACCATCTAATATTTTGAATCAAAGTCCTACAATCAATTAGAATAAATAATAGATTGATTGGTTCCAAAGATGAAAATTCTTGTAGGTGGTACTCTAGAAGAGACCAAAGACATAACTAATAACTAAAACTCCAGAAGAAACTCAAATATCTGAAATTGAAGATTAATAGTGAAAATAAAATATCTCAATAAGTTATGTCAATTCGAGAAAGTGTGGAACCGATAATAAAATTAATCAACAATGGTTTTGCATGGAATATTATTGTTGAAATAATAAAATAAAAGGAGGATCTTGAATAAATCTATTGAGAAATATAGATATGGAATAAATTGGTCAAAATAGAAATGCAACTTAAGTACAATTAAATTCGTGGAGTTTTTGGACCATTAGTACAAATATCTAAAGGTATAAAGCCAATGAGGGTGCAAACGAAATAGTTTTGCAAAAGCAGAATAAACGAAGTTTTTTGCTAACTCCTAACTTTGATTATTAAAATATATAATATTCTTTTTGGGTGAATACAATAACATTTAGATATATTATTAAATTGATAATTCATAAAAGATTTAACTTGCGTCTAATGATTGTTGTTACAACCTTTTTATGAAGCACTATATAGTAATGTTTATATTAAAATCTTTGAAGGATTTAGAATACTAGAAGCATATTGAAATTCTTGGGAAATTGTTCATTTATATGAATTGAAATAATTTAAACATATATGTTAAATTTGACTTGGTGTATAGTAGTTGAAAGGGATTATAAAATGATTCAAAATACCTATTTGTATTTTTATAGAAGAATCATGATTAAAGTTTGTTATGATTATTGTTGAAACTCCTGAAGAGATCAAAATGTATTTCCCCCAAATTTTCCTTCACTCATGACTTTCAAAAGAATGGTGATATAAATGCTCATTTAAAAAGCTAGTATTCAAGATTGAATGCGTAGAATATGATATATAATGTGATGTTTTCATGAGGGGGAGTAAATATGCATTGTACTCTTTTTCCTTTAACTGAGGTTTTGTCCCATTGAGTTTTCCTAGTAAGGTTTTTAATGAGGCAACATATTATGCGTGTTATAGATATGTGTACTTTTTTTCCTTCAGTGGGAATTTTTTTCTCACAGGATTTTTATCTTAGTAAGGTTTTAACGAGACACATTATCTACAAATGGACATCCAAAGGGAGTGTTATGAATATCTTATTAAGTGGATGTCCATCAAGATTAATATAAGTTTTGATATACTTTAAATTCTAATAGTCATTAGAAGTAGATCTCTACTTCATTTAATACTTCTTATGCCAATAAATAGAGACTTTGGAGAAGCTTTGTAGATATCTCAATTGATCAATAAAATATGTTTTTTTTTTTTTTTGTTCTCTTATTCTCTTTGTTCTTTGCTTTTTGTCTTTTTATTTTATAACAAAAATTATTTGTTACACTGACAATGAAGTTTTTAAACTCCACAAGATGGATTAGAGGTTGACAAATATCCTATAAGGGTATATTAAATATTTAAAAAAACACATTTCAATTTTTTAAAATTGTTTATGAAATAAAAAAATACATTACCAATGCATCAAATACTAACCCTATTAAAAAAAACTTTTACAATATTAAACCCACTTAATTAACTAATTAATTAATTTCAATTTCAAGTTATACTAAAAAATTATTTTAAATCCACTCGAATTTTGAATTTTTTTTATAGTTTCTCTTTTTTATATTCTTATAATTCAGTTAGATTTTATTAAAAAGTTTACTAAAACTTGTGTTTTTTTATATTTATTTTTTAACATTTAAAAAAAAGTTGTTAATATTTTAAATAATAATAATTTCACAATTCTATTAATATTAGGATTTTATATTCTAAAATTTCTAATAAACATTTTAAATAAAAGTACAAGACAGAATAATATTTACTCTTTACTATTACTATTTTCTCATATTGTTTACATAATTCTATAAAAATAGAAAGTAATTTAATATACTTTTATTAATAAGTAAATATACAAAATAATTCTAATATTATTTCACAAATAATTTTAATTAATATATCATTATTTAAATAATAAAACTTTTATAGAACAAACTATCAACATCACATAGGATAAAAACTAGTATTATATGTTACAATTTCTTTAGAAATAACCTTGGTTGTATATTTAAAATGATGACAAGTGAGTAGTGTTTCGCTTGAGATATCAGCAATTTATATATTAAATTAAGGGATAATAGTATGATTTACCCCTGTACTTTAATAAAATTGTCAACATGATACTTGTACTTTCAATTTGTTCGTTTTGGTACTCGTATTTTTTTTCGATTATCACTTTAGTAATCTGACCTAACAGAATAAAAATTGACACATGGAGAAATCATGGGCTGCCATATGTATATCTCCCTTGTCATTCGTTTGAGCAGCAATTTGTAAAGAGTATATAATTTGAAGGGATAAAAATTCTGTAGCGATGAAAGAGTTGAGATGTTTGGTGATGAAATGAAAGGAAAATGATTCTTTTTTTTTTAAAGAATATCACAAATATTTACAGCGCAAAAAGTGAAAGGAACCAAAAAGAAAAAGAAGTTAGGATATGATAAAACTTTTACAGGTAAAGAAACTTCACTTTTAGGTTCAGTTTGTTTCATTAAAAATATTTTTCGGAAAATGATTTCTAGCAAATCACTTACTTTTCTAGAAAATCTAATATTTTCTGGTGTTTGAATGAATCTGTGTAAAATATTTTCTATTATTTGACAGATTTCCTGAAAAACATTTCATAAAAGTTGTTTTCAATGAAATAAATATTCATTTGAGATTTTAAGCTTAAGGGTGTAAAAAGCCCTCAAACTTTTTTTAAAAAAAAAGAAGCAATTAAGCCCCTGTAACACCCATAACCCATTTTTGTCGCCAGAATAGGGTTACAGAGTATTACTATACATCTCAAAACTTTTCATATCAATTGGCATCCAATTATCAAATAAATTTCATAAATACATATATGATCCAGAATGAAATGGAACATACATTTACAAGCCTTAATCCGAGCCTACGTGGCCTTAAAAATAGCTTTCGAGCAATCATGCACCAAATCAGAACAAATCAAAACATTTCAAGAAAAACTAAAAAATTTCATCTACAGGGGTCACACGGCCGTATGTTCAGGCTGTGTGACAAAACCCAGATTGTGTGGCTCCAAACATGGTTGTGTCGCTATACCACACGCCCGTGTGGCTACCCTACATATCCATGTATCCAACAGTATGCTCACTCGTGTAACTCACTAACTTGGCTGACACGCCCATGTCTCAGCCCGTGTGCTAGCCTGTATGAATGATGTACCTAACACGCTCAAGGCACAAGCTCATGTGGGCTGCCTATGTGTGACACACAGTCGTGTGGCAGCCCATGTCTCAAGCCGTGTGTGTCCAAAAATGACCAAGATCATGTTATCTCCACACCCAATTGCATAGGTATCTAAACCCATTCATAATACATGTTCACAAGTCTACAAACTCACCTTTAAACAACCAAAACATGCCATTTTCAATCACCTAAAACCATACCAAGTATCATATACTAAAACACATTATGATGCTCGTGTTACTCAATATCAAAACAATAATCTATAAGCCATACATACACTAAACTAACCCATTTCAAACACACCATACTAACTTACTATGACACTTACCGTTTCATAGCCTCCTACTCAAATTTACTTAAAGTTTAACAATCATACTACAAAGATTACCATTTTATCATCAAGTACCAAACATCACACATAGCCATGAAGTATAGCATAACAACCATGTAATGACCCAAAATTCACGACATCAGAAAAGTACATTATCGGGCCTTCATTTTAGTGAAACAGGTTCGTAAATATTTATTAAAAAAATTTACGAAGCTAGTTGTGTGTTTAATTAGGTTTTAGTTAGGTAAATTTAACTTAATTAGGAGTAATTAGCAAAAAGGACTAAATTGAATAAATTGTGAAAGTTTAATTATAGATTAAAAGAAAATAAAAAGGAACAAATGGGCAATTATACCTAATGTATTAATAGAGGTGGCATATGTTGATAAAAATCTTATATTTTTATATATAAATATATTATTTAATTTGATTATATTATTATTATTGAGATAAGTGGAATTAAATTGAATAGTCGATATGAATTGGTATTTGAATTGTATATTGATTGAAAGTGGAAAGTGAATTTGAATCGAATTGTGACTGATATTAAATTGAATGAAAATGTATTGAGTTGTGAAAATGTGTGAATTTGTGAATTGAATATTGGTTGAAAGGTGGAAAATAATTGAATTGAAAATATGAGAAATTGTGATTGAATTGAGGTATATATGTGATTTAAATACCTTATTAACTAGTCGGACTAGGTCGGATACAGTTGGCATGCTATAGGATTGGAAGTGTTAGGGATACTTTGACCTCGAGTCGATGAGACACTAGGTGTCATTATATTACTTCGGACAGATTCGATTAGGTACTGGGTACCAACTTACTTCGGCTAGGCTAATGAGACACTGGGTGTCAACTTATTGCTTCGAACTTTCCGATGAGGCACTGCGTGCCATATTGGTGTGTTTGGTTGGATCTGTGTATTCGTCAAAGTCCGAGTCTTATTAATAGGGGTAAATAAATGAGATAGCAAAATTGAATGAAAATGAATGATTTTGTTTATAAAATAAAATGTGAATTGAAATTAAGAAATAAAAAGGAAATGAACGAATCAAAGGTTCATGAAGTGATTGATATTCAAATGAGATGTTATATGATATTAAATTGATGAATAGCCAAATTGAGTTGCTATTGTTAAAAAGTGAAAGTTAAATATGAAATAGTTTATTTATGAATTAATTGTTATATATAATTTAATATGTTTATTTGTTACTTTACTTTAATAATTTGAAATATAGTAATACCACTGAGTATATCCATACTCAGCGTACGGTTGCTTTCCGTGCGCAGGTTAGTAGAAATTAAACGATCCGATCCAGCATCCAGAGCCGATCCCGCCCTTAGAAACTTGGTGATGTATATTTCTTTTTGGTAAAGATGGCATGTACCTAGGTTATGTATGTTTGTTATGGTGGATTTGGTTGTAAACGATGACATATGTTGTTTTGAATGGTCATATGAAAAGATAAGAAGACAAAATGGCACATATGATACTAAACTTTGAAATGGAATAGAATGAAATTTCTAAACTAATTTTAATGTTGCTTGTGAATGTTTAGTGAATAGATTATCATGTTGATGTCTTGATATGTTTTAAATGTATTTGTATATTAAAATTGTATTAGTTGTGATATTGGTTGCGATTTAAAATTTGCAAGGTTGGTTAGGTTATTGTAAAGGGGTTATATTGAGTCCACACGGCCTAGCACACAGGCGTGTAAGCCCTGTACTTAGGAGAAATTTTAAAATTTCACGAAAAATTTCCCGAGCACCCAAATTGGTCTCGATTCACTTCTAATACATATTTTGGGTCTTGAAGGTCCATAAAAGGGACATTATGAATGTTTTATAGTATGTTAGATTTTTATTTGTATACTGTTTGTAAATTGTCTGAAAGGTCCAGTAATTCCTTGTAACCCTGTTATGGCGACAGTTTAGGGTTAGGGGGTGTTACAAACCATTTGCCCTATTACATGCCATATAAGTCAAATGTTTACAAAATCTACCAAAAGAGTCCCCAGGATAGTGTGATTCTACGAGTTGATCCAATCTCTCGATCACAAAATGTAATCTACAAAACAAAGGACAAGGCATAAGTAAGCTTACTTGAAGCTTAGTAAATTCACTGAATTAAACAATAAATCTTACCAAATTAACATAACAGATCAAATTATAAGATTAAATAATGAAGTTCCTGTCAAACATAGCTCACAACAGGTGAGTAACACAGTGCATTAATTCACATCACTTTTTCAGTCGTCGTATAAATAAAATCTAATCTTAGATAATCAGAGGGTATCACTCATTCGAGTTAATTTTAGATTGTTGATCGGCTCACGATGCTACTCACACAAGCTGCAGAGAATCCACAATAGATGCAGGATCTCAAGCCATCGTTACGATCTGCATCAACGATACATAGTACCTGCTAAATAATCACCGGCTCACGATGCTGCTAACACAAGCTATATAGAATCCATAACATATGCAGGATCTCAGCCATCGCTACGGTCTGTATCACTGGCTCAAGGCTTGATGGGCAACACGGACGCAAAGCCTACTAGGCCCAAAGCTAGATAAACTCACCGGCATAAAGCCTGCTAGATAACACTGGCTCAAAGCCTAATATTCAGAAACATCACGTGTTCACCATATTCATTTATTATTTATTCTCAAATCATTCAATAGTTAAGTTTAATGTCAGATATAATTATAATAAACATGTAATATATATGGAATCATTGTAACAAAAAAGAAATATTATGAACTTACCTGACTAAACTATAGCACGATAAGGTACAAAGACTATTCTATAACTTCTTTATGCCTCGATTTTTAACCCATACTTGATCTAGAACAATAATATCATTTAACCAACTAATTCCAACAGTAAAATTAACTCATTTTATGCAATTAAATCATTTTTAATATTTTTACAAAATTGCCCCCAATATTTTACTTTTATGCAATTTAGTCCTTAACTCAACATGCAATTTAACCATTTTTATTCAAATTTCAGCTTAGCCGAATATTCAAGTGCCTTTCTACAACCCATTTTTGCAATTATTTCACATCAAGTACAAGTAACTTTGTCATTTTAACATTTTAGTCCTTAAACATTAAAATAATCAAAAACTACTTTACAAAATTGTCCTATTTAACAACTAAACTTAATAATCCATCATAAAATTCCAAGAATATACAAAACTCATCAATGGCATCATCCACAACATTTAACAGTTTTACAAACTAGTTACCGGATTTGCTAACCAAACAGAAGCCCTAGGTTGGTCGAATCCTCTTCTCTTCTCTAATGGCTATTTCGGTTTTGTTTTGGCTTAATGAAGAAGATGGTTCTTTTATTTTAATTTTGTTTATAAAGTTTATTTATTCATTTACCTTTTTACCCTTTAACTTTCATTCAAATTTAACAATTTCAAGCTCATTACCGTCCACAATCATAACCTATGGTATATTTACCGTTCAAGGAGATTTAATTACACAATTGATCCTTCAATTATTTTAAATTTTAACTAAGCAAACTTAATTTCAATTTAATCCTAAGCTAATTAGGACTAAATGAGCAAATAGCCGAAAAGTTAAGTGGATTTAATCATGTCACCACCGCTTGGATTTTTACCATGGTTTAATTACCATTTTGGTCCCTTTACTATTTTAAATTTATAGCAATTAACTTTTAGCTCTTTTACAATTTAATCCTTTTACATTAATTAAGCTACCAGTCATCAAAATTACCAGACCAAACTTTAATTCACCTATAATACGACTTTGTAAATATTTAATAAAAATATCTACAACTTTAAATTATGGAAACGAGGTCTTAATACCTCGTTTTCAATAATCACTTGACTTTTGAACCAAACCACTTATACTAATTTTTAATTCAATTGGTTAAAATTCCTCAAATCAAAATTCATTATAAAATTACTTTTAACTCATATAATTTAAATATTAATTATACGAGCTTACTTGTCGACTTTGTGATTCTGAAACCATATTTTCCGACACCACTGAAAAACGGGTTGTTACAGTCCCTCCTTTTTTTCACTCAATTGAGTACTTGAACTTTCAAAATGCATCAAAAAGACCCTCAAAAGTTTTCAAAAAACCAATTAAATCCATGCTCTTATTAAAAATTAGAAAAAAATATTATAATAAATAATAAATTTTAGAAATTTTAATTAATTTTAATAAAAATTTTAAAAATTTTAAAATTTATTAAAAATTAATATTTTTATAAAAATCTTAAAAAAATAAAAAAATTGTAAAATTTTAAAAAAATCATAAAAAAACTAACGGCCCCTAGTTTTTTCAACTAAAGTCATCACGTGTCGCAACATAACGTGACATGTGGTGAAAAATGATAAAAATTATAAAAATCAATAAAAATTATAAAAAAATTTTGGTACAATAATTTTTATAAAAAAATTAGGAAATTTATATTTATTTACATTTTGTAAAATTTTCTTACGAATTTATAAAATTAAAATAATTTTTTTACGATTTTTATAAAATTTTACAATTTTTTATATATTTTTAAGATTTTTATATTTTTATTCTAATTTTTAATATTTGAAGTTTTTATTAAAATTTAATAATATTTATAGCTTTTATTGATTTTATTTTTTTATAATTTTTTTTCTAATTTTTAATAAAAGCAGGGGCTTAATTGTTTTTTTTTGAAAAGGCTTGATGACCTTTTTATACATTTTGAAAGTTTAAATACCCAAATGAGTGCAAAAAAAAAAAAGCAGGGTCTTAATTTTTTTAAAAAAAATTTGAGGGCATTTTGCACCCTAAAGCCGAGATTTTATTATCTTTTCATTGTTTAGTTGAGTTCATTTCATAAACCTTATTTATATTTTAATTAATCATGTTTTAGTTTTAATCAATCTTAATTTATTTAATTAAGCTTAATTGTTAATTTTGTACATTAGGGAATATAAATTTATATCTATAAATTTATGTTTGTGTCTAATTAAGTTGAAAGTGATAAATATTTATTTTGAATATTATTTGGATAAGTTGAAAAATGATTTAATTTGATAAAAGTTGAAGTAATGACTAAATTATAAAATTTGTAAATTTTCAAACTCCAAGTATTTGAGTAGTGAAATCTGAAACATTGATGGAGTAACTAAATTATATGATTATGAAATATGAAAATTTGGAAAGTTGAGCATAGAATAGTAAAGTTTGAAACTATAGGGGTTAAATTGTAAAGATTTCAAAGCTTGAGTTTTACGACTAATTTACATTATTTGAGAATTCACAATTTTGAAAAATACAATATAAAAGTTTAACTGTTCAAAAAGCAATGACTAATTTTTAGAAATTTTGACAATTTTAGTTGTAAGGACTAAATTATAAAATCTGGAAATTTTAGAAAATGGATTGTTTTGTAAAACTATACAAAACGAGGTTTAGGACTGAACTTTAGAATAAGAAAATTTGTTTTGAGGAATTAAATAGTAGGTTAGTAAAAATTTAGATTTTAAAGACTAAATCGTAAAAAATATAAAACTGGAATATAAGAGATTGTTTTCTTTGGCAGTGAAGAGAGCTTTCCCTTTGTTGCTCTTTTCTGTTTCTTTGATAGTGAAGACAATGAACAAAGTTTTATCAATTTAAAAAATTTCTTACGTAATATTTTATGTGTAAACAAACAACCCTAAACTTGAAAACAAAAAAACTTATCTCAAACCTTGTAAACTAAAGCCAGAAAGAACTTGATGGTGGTGACATTCAAATATGCAAGAAAGAACAAAATTAGAAGAAAATATTATGAAATTTGGAGAACTATATGGTCTTTGCAAGGGGAAATCGAAGAGCTAGAGTTGAAGAAGATCGAAATTCGGTGTTGGGCTCATGAACGCTTCTTGGTCGGTGAGTAATGGTGGCGACAGTGGAAGGAGGCGGCTAGGGCTTTGTTTTAGAAAGAAGAGACCAACAAATATTTTTTATTTCTTTTATTTTTCACTTTAAAATAGTAATTGGTATAATTGTTTTTAAGTCCTTAGCTTTGACTTGAATTTTCTTTTCCAGACATAATTCCACGTGGCAGACCATGGTTGGTCCAGGAGCCAAATTTTGTCAGAGATAAATTGAAAGAACTAATATAGGCCCATAATTTATAATACATTTTAAAATTATATATGTTTTTAACTAAAAAATTAAAACTCATAATTTAATACGTTAAAAGGTAGGTTTAAACATTACAACTCTTTTAAATTAAAAATCATAAGTTAAATAATATTCTAATACATTAAAAGTTAAATTTAAAATATAGTTTAAACATTACAACTCTTTTAAATTAGGAATAAAATAATGAATTCAAAATTATTTAAAATTTTATAACTGTTAAGATTAAAATTTAAAATTGATTTAAAAATTCACTTAATATTAGAATTACAAAACAAGTTTTTAAAACGTTAATTTTATATGATAAAAATATCATATTTAAAATAAAATTTATAAATATTTTGTTTTAGACATTTTTTAAACAAATTACAATATGATAAAAAGAACATATTTAAGTTCTTAAATAATAAAATTAAATTTTTGTTTTGTTTTGTTTTCAATAAGAAATAAAATAGTTGATTTAAACCATACCAAAAAAAATAAAATAGTTAAATTAAAATATGTTTAAGAAACTTATACCGCTACTATCAAAATTAATAACAACTATTTTAAAGATCTTGCAAAATTTAAATTTGTTTAAAACCTATTTAAACATTATATAAAATTACTTCAAACTGTTTATAATTTTAAGATTTTAGCATATACTTTTCAAAATGTATATATATCTACCTCGACCTAAAGAATAAAGAAAAAATTACAATTCAAATTTGATAATATATATTTATTTAATACATACTTATTTTCGGAAAAATGTTTTAAAAAAATTAGAACTTTATAATTATTTTAAAATTTAGTAAAACTGTTATAATGTTACAAAATTTAAGAATTATATAACATGTTTAAAATTAATTATGATCTTTTTGAAAATATCTTAAACTTCA
Source organism: Gossypium anomalum (assembly GCA_025698475.1). Lineage (NCBI taxonomy): Eukaryota > Viridiplantae > Streptophyta > Magnoliopsida > Malvales > Malvaceae > Gossypium > Gossypium anomalum. The sequence goes on along the minus strand of CM046968.1, from coordinate 51,593,809 downwards.
AACATTATAATTGTATTTTAAAATTTTCAATTAAATTAACTTAAAAATGAGAAATATTTAATTTAAAATTAAAAAACGGAATCCGATTAGTAACATAATGCAAAAAATATATAATTTTTAAACAATCTACAAAAAAAAAAATATGTCCTCTTACTTAAAATATTGTTTTAAAAATTTACACATTATTCATATGAAATTTAAAAAATTTTATAACATACATACAGTATTAGAATATAACGTTTTGACATGTTTATGAAACGTAGATATATTATAAAAATATTTTTGAGATAATATAAATTCATTTTTGACAATATTACTTAAAAAATTAAAAATAAATTAATATTAATCCATACAACACAATTCAAAAGTTTTTCCTTGTTGTCTACTGAAATTCTATTTACTCAAAAAGGAAAAAAGAATGCAGTAAGTAAATCTGAATATATGGACTACTATCAAAACGTTTCAATTCAATACAACATTTCTAATGTCAAGACTTTATTACCCACATGAAAAGCAAAAATTGCAAACAAAGGCAGACCATATTTTCCTCAGCAGTGATGTTCATACGTGCCAAAACACAAGTAGTCTCACTCATCCTCCTCCTCTTCTTCTTCAGCCTCTCTCAACCACTTTAAAAGGGGAAAGATGAGCAAATATTAACAATCTTCATTTCACCGAGTGGGAAATAGAAAAGATTAAAGTTCCTTTTTTACCTGTATAAATTTTTCTGAACGCTTCAGAAACACTTTATCCGATTCATCTGCTCCCTCCTTCTCATCTGCCCACCTTAGTATAGCATCTTCTTGTAGAATTTCTTTATCATATAAAAGATGCAAAATCTGTGAAACAACAATCAAATGAGGATCTTTCTTTTCACTAAAACTTCACATCTCGTTCTACTTTATACACAAACAACGGACAATTGCCCCCCACCAAGTTTTTATCTTGTACCCATCAAGACATCTTCTAGATCTAGGCATATCATTAGAAATACCTGTGGAAATAATGCAGCGAACTCCTTGGCCGATTCCAGGCACATTTCCTCAAATTTCAAGATAACCTCAATCTGTTAGGCAATAACAAGAGAAAGGTTAGCGCAAATTTGTAATATAGACAAAAAAAGTCCACTATGAGATGTCAGTTTTGACATGTAATAAAAACAGACAAGTCACCCACCCATCTGATGATGTGATACATAGAAGAAATTAAATGTAGCAGTCCAAAAAAGTATTATTCCTTTGGCTTACAATTGATATTTATTAATCAGATGGAATTTTCCACCAGATCAACAATACAAACCTCCTCATCTATATCATGCAGGAAAGACTTCAACAGTTTTTGCCATGTTGTGACTATATCTGCAGCATTTCTATGCAATTCACCTTCACAATAGATTGAAAACAAACTAGTTAGTGATTACAAACAAGTAAATCATGGAGATTGATTTTTGACAATAAAAGATGAAGTTATCTACAGGTATTTTCACTTTTCCATTTTCAGTGGGAATGAGCATAAGAGGATTAATAGCAGCAAAGAGGTATGCTTGTAACGCTATCAATTCGGAAGCACAAATGTTTATGCAGATACATGCTTAAATGTTTGGACCATTCATTATTCAACAGTAACAGAGGAAAGACCACATAAGTAAAATAAATAAGAATTAGGAGAATCATCTAACATCCAATCCTGTCCATTGCTGCTCGAATTAGCACTTATTGGCTAACAATTGCACTAACATATGGGAGACAACTTCAACATTTTCAGAATAATTTTCTTACGTTTATTCCTGAAGGACATACACTCCAGTCTGCAAGTGTTGCCACTCTAGCAGACCAATAAAAATCCTCAATAAACAGCACAGCACTCAAGGTCAATAAAGATTGGACAGAACTTCTGAGAAGATTAAAGTGCCATCTTTGTTTTGAACAAATCATGAATGACATAAGACAATTATATATGAACCACAGAGTCAATGTGCAACCTTTGAACTACATAATTCAAAGATTAAGAATACCAATCACTGAGATTCAACAAAGAATAGCAAGATGGAATTAGCTAATGGTGCTCTAATAATTTGGAAAATACTATAAGTTTGGGGCTTCAATAGATTGAAGAGTTTATCAGAATTTACTTGATGCAAAAACTCACTGCCCGCTTATGTGACAGCTATGCATCTGTGAATATTTATTAAATTCAATCATTTAGAGATGTATGGTAAAACAACAAAAAGGTTTCTTCATATCAGTGCAGTGTAAACATATAACTACCAGAATAATCATGAAAAGGTAACATAATAAAAAGCAGCACACACACTCGCAGAATTATGTGGAGATTCGACTGCCAACTTCATCATTGAGTAAAATATTGCTCCACCACAGTCAACAGATGCCATGTTGTAAGACAACCTGAAGAAATAATGGCAGGAAACAGGTTTAGGCAAAATATTAGCCCATATTGAGAAATACAATAGCAGCTCTGTTTGAACATATCTTCGAAGCAAAAAAATAAGTGCTGATTGAAGATCTCCTTAGGAAGAAAGCATCAAGTATGGTCTGCTAGAGATAGGTGGTAATTTCGCTAATGCTCTTGAGCACCATTCAGGTGCTGAATAGGCATCAAACTAAAGGGGATAAAGCAAACAAGGCTGGATTTGAATAAACTGATGAAGCATAAATTAGAAGGATGTGGTAAACAATTATTAGCAATTGGAAAAAGAGTAACAGTTAAACAGCAAAAGTCATGTGATGAACTGTATCCGTAGCTGAAGATTTTAGGTTCTATACTTTCAAATAATGTAAAAGAGCAGCGAATATTTTTACAATTAGGGAAAAAAAAAAGGTTAAGAAAAATGTCAGTCAAGGAGTCCACCAACTAGGTTAATGGCCCCGGTTTGCTCAGGCCTTGGAGAATTAAAATGAATGTAACTTACCGAAGTGCATTCACCTCTAAGACTGCAAGGTCTACTTTGACATTTTCATGAACAGCCCTTAAAAATGTAGCTTCAACCTGCCAATCAGAATGGAAACTATAAATAATTCTCTATACTACATATTATCACCATGAATATAGTCACAGATTACCTCTTTCTCAAAGGATACATAGTCATCTCTAGAGTCTTCATTATTGTCATCTTCAGAACCATTACCATCAGAATCAGTTTTCAGCTCTAAAGCTGAAATAACATTTCCATCTTGAGTTAACAGTTCCTCATCCTCATCTTTATCTAGCATTAGCTTAACCAGTTTATTTGTGGGAATAGGTGCAACTGAATGCCTCCATTCTTCATCATACGCTCCTTCAAAGACTGTCCAAATATAACCAACTCCGCCAGTACCAAGCTGATAAGCATAAACAATTGCATCATCCAAATTATTATTTAATTACCAGAGAAGTATGAGGGAGAGAGACTGAAGATACATTTCATACTCAACCTCATGCTATTTAATTATATCAACAAAGATATATCATAATACTTTTTTCCTATTTTATAATTATGTTGAATTGCTTACGAGTCCTTATTTTCTCCATATTCACTCTGCACCACCTTGCAAGCAAAACTGGCAGCAATTACATAAAATAATGTTAGAAGCAAGCAATAGAACCAACCTCAGATGCTGTCTCAGATAAATCAGGTGCAATGGCCCCATTCAATTTATCCGCTGCACCAAAAATTGCTTTGTTAACTTTTGTAAGCACATATAACAATGATCTCCCTTTTCTAGAGATAAAAATGGTGGCTTATCGCAAAAATAAAAGAACAAAGATTGCAGGCACAAATTACCAATCATTAAACCATATACACCAAAAAGAAAATAATATATAAATAATTATATAAGTGCCGAAATATAAAGAGCTCTGCCATAAAAGCTAAATTTTGCTTCTACAAGCTTCAAAGCAAAGAGAAGAGGAAGAGAGAAAGAAAGGGAGTGCTAACCAAGAAATGTTGTAATGTATAAACAAAGAAAAAAAAAAACAAAAAAGAAAGCATATAGCATCTAAAAATCAAATGAAGGAAATGAAAGAAAAAATTAGATTCAACTCTACTCAAAGGTATGGAAAAACATTTCTTTCTCCTGGGAGAGAGAAAACCTGGGGGGGAGGGGGGGGGGGCAATCTGACAGAATGAAGACATTCACAAGTTAACCAAAATGACTTTTGTTCTATCATTATTTTTTCCAATTCAAACAAACCTCATCATCATATTCCATAGCTGCCGTCCGTAAAGCATCACATTTACAGCATGCACACAGCACATACAATATTCTAACTATGAATACTCAACATAGAATTTCTTTGGCATGACATGTATCCTTCTCTTGGTTATATGTGTATCCATTGCTTCTCTTTTCTTTTCTTTTTTTCTCTCCTTCAAGAGCACATCCATAAAAGCGATATATACTAGAGAAAGAATTTTAAAGAGGATAAATAATGAAAAAGTTGGTCTAAAATAAATTTGAAAAACTTTCACCTTTTATCATCCTTTTTTGTTAAGATAAGTACATAAGGCTCTGGTTGCGTACCAGATATCAAGTAATTGCAAAATTTTATTTCCAAGAAAAAAGTTAACTAATATTTCTATACACTGATGAAAAGGACAAGCAGGATAAACAACAAAGAGAGACAACAAAAGCACATGGACAGAATTTTTTTAATAAAAATGCACTCAGAAAAGAATAGATCAAAGAAGAAATTAGTTCTGACTGGTTTGTCTAAATCCATTAACTAGCACGATTTCCCAAAAGCTTCTTCTTTCGACAGCATAAAGTACAGCCTTCATTACATCCTACCATAGAATCTAGAGATGTAATATATTAACCTAGATATCAAAGATATAAAGAAGACAAATAGGTGCAACCTTCATATACTATGTTTAAATAAAATGAAGAATGCAATATTACAAGATTCGCTAAATACCTGAAACATTAGAAAAAAAAAAAAAAAAACAGATTAAAAATTCATATAGCTCTAGGAACTTACATCGAAGCTCCCCAGTGCCACTAGTACTGTCAGCATATTCCAATTCCTCATCACTATCTTGCTGGGTTGGCTGTTGAAGTAAAGAAACCTTTGAGTAGGCAGGAACAACAAACTGTTGTCCAACTACAACCTGGAGAAAAGAAATGTTCAGATCTCTTGCAAAGAACATAACTTTGAGCCATACAAGAAGTATTATTAACCAGAGAAAATATTGTAATTAAGGAATATATAAGAAAAATAAAAGGTTCAAAATTGAGTATGCTGTTTCAAATTTCCAGCTCCAGTGATAAAGACCTGAAAAGAAGATTGAGGATGACCATGGGGAAGGTTGCAGACAGACTTATAATTGAACACACTATAAGAGGGTAGCTAGAACTCCAGGTAGGGTGGGGATGTGGGAATGATGGTTGTAACAAGACAGGAAGTTGTATCATAAGGATGAAGCACAAGTACAAGAAAGAAAAAAATAACTGAAATGATTATTGTTCATATAGCAATTACAAACGTTTGAGATACAGCTTTTTAGGTAAAACATTTCAAATCCCAAAAGAGAAAATCTGGTTGACTTGTTTATCAATGGTAACAAGAAATTGTAAGCTGCACGTCCAGAGAGAAATCAGAAACCGCCAAGAAAACTTACAACTTTGAGTTACTTTAGTAGGGAGACAGCCCATAATGGTGTCACCATAATATATCATAAGATCTTAGTCTATCACATTTATAGATATTTGAACCAGTATATGTCTTGAGGCATGATGCAAATTCATATAACTGCATGTAGACATGTATTCAAACTAATCACCGTAATAATAATGATAACATTTGACAATTAAAAAAGGTATAAAGTGCTCCAAGGGATGCATACCTTGAAAGATAGAATAACTCCAGGTTGCAGAACTGCTCCTGACTTCAGTATTACACCGTCACATACTATTGCATTCCTTAACTGACAGCCATCTTCAATGGTAACATTATTCCATATATAAGAGCCTTCTATTGTGACATTTGATCCAATAGTGCACCTTTCTCCAATAACAGAATGAGAGATTTTTGTGTCATTCCCTATTTTGGTGCCTTGTCCAATGAAAGCGAATGAACCTAATTGTGCAGAACGTGACAGTGTGACATCTGAAAATAAAAATTGATTAAACCACTTCCAAGGAAAGTCCTGAACTAAACAAATTAAATAGGTACAAGCATAAATGATGAGATGTTACATGTTTAAAGCATGAAACTTTTATGGCAGTCAAATACGAAATAATCATTAATTTGTTTCAATCTATACCAGATGCTCGATAAGTTCCCTGCCTCTCAACCTTTATTGCAGAACTTCCACAGAGCACATCTGGAACAAATGGATAAGTCCACCTCTGAATTATGTCCTTGCTAATGGTATCATAACTTCGAAAGTTATCTATCCTAGCAGCATAACTTGAGTGAATTTCATGAGTAAATATCTTGTAACCCATGATCTGCAGCCATAAATAAAAGTGGAAGTAATATGATACAAAATCTTATGATATTCAGCCCGGTAACAATATGCAATTGTAATATTTCTCCAATTCTATTCTTATGTTTATCATCAGATGTCAAGATTAGATAGCATATAACGGCATCATCAACTACATCGTCCTATATTATATTTTGGATATATGATAAGTATATTTACTAGGATAACCGAACTTCCTTTCAAAGTTTCTATGTTCTAACTATTATCCAGTAAATTTTTTACGATGTTTATATTTTTTAAGGGTAATGAATTCAAATGTCTACATTTTGTAAAGAATAGATAAGTCATTGTTTTGATGATTACACATGTAACACCATGTTTACCTATCCCAGAAACAGTAAAATAATCAAAGCTTCTTAATTTTTTTTAGATTACAATTAAAGGAAAGTATAATGTTTTACGAATTATGATGCATGTTACTAAACAAAAAAGGCTGGCTTGCGAATTCCAAAGCATAGATCTAGACTAAAGCTTCCCGTAGATTTGCAGACAATTCTACATCATTCGGACAGAAGGGTCAGCTAAGACTGCCACGACAATGCACATTTGAGTGTACAAGGACAAACCACCCAGTTTTTTTCTTTTTTATCTAAACTTTGCCTTTCAATGTGCAAGCACACAATTTTGTTTTATTAAGGGTGAAAAAGTGATAAGAAAATATTTTAAAACAACATGATATAAGTGTCTGATATGTAACACATACATCATCAACCAGCAGTCCCTTTACAAAATGACGTCTTAGATGTTGATAGTCAAAATTGTCTGTGAAAAGACTTAGTACTTCTTGAGAGCATATGTCAATATAACAGTCCTGCAAAAGCAAACCCGAATTATTTAGTAAAATATCATTCGACTAAAAACAAGTAGCATAAATCATATATGTTTAATATTTATCCAGGCAATATGTGCTAATCAAGCCACTAACTGAGAGATTGCTGAAACAGTAGCAAAAGGTTTCATGCCATGTAGCTTGAAAAAGGAAGTTTGAAACTTCTAATGGACCAAGAGTTGAGGTCAATGTTTAAAGTTCTTTCTGATTATGGACAATCAATGATTTCAGTGTGAATACACAGAGAAAAAGGATAAAGACAGCGTACAATAAATAAAAAGCAAAAATATTTTGAGAGTAAAAAACAAATGAAGAACAAAGTGATGTTGTAAAGAGCCATTTGAGTTTGGAGAAGAGCAAACAAGTTTATAATAGCACTAAAACAGAGATTTTGACTGATACCCATCAAATGAAACAAGCAAGAGTTTTAAGGCATCAATCACTTGCCAAGCAAGAAAAAGTAAACACTCATTACATCTATTTTATAATTATTTACAAACAACTCTGTTCAATACCGAGAAACACAACTAAAATTTGTAAAGATTTACACCACGTCCACAAAAGAAGCAAATTTATCATAACATATTAATATCTTCTTTTTTAAGTGTCTGTGTGAATATATATAATGATGGCAAAATAGGTAATACAAAAAGTAACCAGATAATTTCACAATATGATTTGAAGAACAAAACCTGTTTGTCATTGTGCAGAATGACAGAAGGATTGTCAGCTATCAATGTTTTATCAAGAGATATAAACCCCTTTGAATATTCTGCTTTATCCTCGTAATACAGAAGCTGTTTCGTAACAGGATTTATAGCCATGAAGAGCTCATCGGTACCAAGTCGAGACTGCTGGGTGATCGGTGAAGGCTTTGACTGTTTAACAACCATGGTCATTATAGCATTAGCATCTTTTTTCCTTCTGTCTTTATGTTCTTGAAATGCCTGTATAAGCGACATGTTGCTCACTGTATCTCCACTAATAAGAACAAAATCTCCATGTATCTGAAAAGATAAGGAGAAAAACAGTGCATACTGAGTGAAACAAGCTCCAAACCATGATGGTCGTAAATAAATTCCAAACATGAGATTACAATTGCCAAAAATCTACAAAAAGAATAAATCATCCCAACCAAGAACTCTACAAAAGATTTAAGCATATTGAAAACAAAGTTCAATAAAAAGGAATTCTAGTGATGTTGTCCTCATTTCCTTTATTTTGAAAATAAGCACATTTAAAAGATAAATAAGACTTCCTGCAGGAACAATTAATTGCAGAAACCAGCTTGAACTTTAATAGAGGTGATCCATGATGCTCAAAGATCAACAGTTCAAAGCTCCTCCAAAACTCACCCATCCATTAAGCCTAGAAGACAAATGCCCAGGACCAAGACATGACAGATGATGCAAGCTGGTACTACCTCATTGGATCTTTAAGTCACATCAAAGTAGTAACTATAGTCCAATTCCTAGTTTTAACACAAGCCTTTGGAGTTTGATCTATTCCCATGGGTTTTCACACAATATTCAAGTGGGTTTTGGCAGACTACCAATTTGCTTTCTACTTCAATAATCAATTTGTAAGAAAAACCTTTGAACAAATTGGTGAGATGATTATTTTAATTTCAGCAACTTTGGCAGAGTAGATTTTACAAAAATTGGAGTTCGTACCCAAATGCACAATAATTCAATAACAAAGAAAAAGCAACTCATTTCCTGTATTTACAAACTAAAGAAACCAACTAACCAGCCCACTAATATTCAACCTCAACATTCAACTAGAGGAGCCAAAACTTGCTTGAACCAGTGGTTAGAGCCCCCATCTGACACCTAGATGACATGAGTTCAAACCCTGTCATCCCATCCCCCTCCACCAATATTGTATTGATCAAAAGAAAGAATTTTCAACTAGAGGCTTGTTCCTCCTTCTAAGACGGTATATATTTCAAGTAAATGCATTATCTTATTAACATATTTCTTAGTACACACTTTTAATTAGTGGAAAGATATATATATATAAATAAATAAAAAACCATTACCACATTGCGCTCGTAAATCAAACGCAAAGCATCACCAGCACTGATGGAATTGTGAGATTCTATTGTAGTAACCGAAAAATTTGGTTGAGATGACCATTCGGAACTCTCCAAGTAATCAATCACTTGTTTCGAATGAGCACAGCAGAACACGAAAACCTCCTCTACGCCCGCCGATTCAAGCCATGCTAATGTATAATTTATCATCGGAATATTTACTAAAGGCAACAATACCTTCAATCAAAGAGGCAATTTTTATAATTAAACCAAAACATATAACAAAAGTTGAAAAAAAAATGTCTGCACGGATACCTTGGGGCGTTCGAGAGTAATTGGACGGAACTTGGTGGTGAAGCTATCAGCTAAGAGAATGGCTTGTAATGGATGACGTGCTAATTCCTCTGCGTCTTCTGAAACCCTAGCAGTAGCACCCTTTTTCTGTGCACCCATCTTTCCAGTCTTTGTCCTTACCGAACAAAGAACCGGAACGCAGAAACTTATTCAGTTAATAGAGTGAAAAACGAGGGAGAAAACCCTAATTAATTAAAATATATAATATCAATAATCAACAAAAAGAAAAAAAAAAAAAAGCTGAAGCTTGAAAACTGAAAGTGCAGGGAAACAGTAGCAGCAAGAAAGAAATAAAGAAGAGATTTTGGGGGGTTTTAGGGGAAGGTCGGATCGGGTCTGGATCTCCGATCTTTAGTTCTTACAGGGTTAGGTCCGCATAGAAAGCCTGATATATTACTCCAGTACTGATAAGCAAAAATCGGTGGCCAAGCCCAACCGCCCAACTAAACAAAGTTTTAATTTAAACTACAAAAATAGTCATGCATTTATGCTTAAGTTTACGTTTTGGTATGTTTCAATTGTAACGATTTCATCACTGGGCCGTTAATACCCGTTAAGTGATGGATGGAAGTCAGAGCTGGCAGTATGGCAGACGTTTTTGCCATATCATCGCCATGTTTTGAGCCTATTTCCCCCCATTTTTAAATGAATTTATAATATAAAAATATCTTAAATCTTTTATATACAACATATTAAGGTAAAAAGGAATAAAAAAAATAAACCTCTCATTGTTTTAAGGAAACGACAGAGAAAAGAAGAGGAAGAGATGGAAGCACCTAATGTTATACCCATATGTAATTGTGATTCCCGAACGCCGTTAAGGATGTCTTAATCAAACGGAAATCTAAATAAGAGATTTTTTAAGTGCCAATATTATGGTAACTATAAAAGGAGTAGTTGTCGGTTTTTTACCTAGTTCGATCCTCCTGTTACACCACATTCAAGGGTGGTGTTGGTTGGAATGCTAAGGAAAGTAAGAAAGATAGAGCGGCAGAATGATTTGGGTTGCTATGGTAGTGGGTGTGTGTATTTATGCAGTGGGTTTGTGTAAAAGGGAAAAGGGTGTAGGATAACTGATCTAGGGTTTGGGAAGGGTTTTTTTGTTTTGGTAACTTGGTTAGTGGTTAATGGAACAATCGTGTTTTTTTTTTTTTTTTTTTTTTTGCGCGTGTTAAAATTACGCTGAATTACATATAACAGATGAGAAAACAGACATATTGTTTGTTGTTACAAAATAAACAGTGCATGACTTCTAAGCATAATTAGCCAATCAATTGCCCACTGCCCAAATAAGACCTATAAAGAGATTACAAAATAAACCATTGTATGGAGCCCTGCCCATATGAACAACAATGGCTCATATGAAGTGACTACAAAACTATATATTATAAAGCGGTTCAAGGCAGTTGACAAAAAAACCATTATCATCACACAAAAAAAAAAAATTTTGAAACTTCACATTCAATCTTAAAAGCTGAGGATGGATTTGCTTCTTTAAATATGCCAAACGTCTCCCTACTATTTAAATTTTAAAATATATTCTTTATATTTTAATTTTGAGATATTGAATCATTGTATTTTTTTATTTAAAACTCTTGGTTTCTTTCTTTAATTTTTTTTAATTAAAATTAACTGTGTCAAAGATAAAATAATTTTTTAAATAGCCTTTAATTTTTTTTTGTCAATATGGTCCTTACCCTTTAAAATTAGTTAACTTTTTTAAATATTATTTTTCTTTATTTTTAAATAAAAACAAAGAAATTAAAAAATATAATTTTTGAAAAATAAAAAAACTTTTTAAATTTTTAAAAAAAATAAAAATGATTTTAAAAATATTTAAAAAATTCAAAGTTCATCTAAACTGGACCGGCCAGCCAATCGGACTGAGAACCAGATGGGGTATCACTCCTATTAGAGGTAAAAAATAGGTTGACCCGCGAATTAGTACGGACTTGTTGAACCAAATTAAAAATTAATTGAATAGACAATTGAACCGATTTTAAACTAGTCTGACCAATTGGTTCTCAGAACGACCAGTTCGATCAATTGAAAGCAAATAAATTATTAAAAAATTAAAAATTACAAAAATTGGTCAAATGCCAATTCAATTGGTTTTTTAGCCTGATTCAACTAATCTTTATTGGTTTGCAAGTCAACCAACTTTTATCTCTCATCGAACTGATACCCCATTGGTTATTGATCTGATCAATCTAGTCTGGTTTAGATAACATTGAATTTTGTACTTTTTTTATATTTTTAAAAATTCTTTTTTATTTCTATTTTTTTAATTTTAGAGAGTTCTTTTTCATTTCTTTAAAAAACATATGTTTTTAAAAATATTTTGTTTAAAATAAGAAAAAAATAATTTTAATTTAAAAAAATGTGTACTTTTAAAGGGTATGGATAATTAAAAAAGCATTAAATGTTGAGGGCTAAAAAACTTAAAATTTTTTATAAATGATTGACCCACGAACCGGTATGGGTTGATTGAACTAGCCTAAAATATTTATTAAATTGTCAATTGAATCGATTTTGAATTGGTCAGACTAGTTGTTCAGGAAACCAATTAGTCAAACTAGTTCGAAATCAGTTTAACTGTCGTTTTAATCGATTTTTTAGCACGGTTCAACCAATCTATATCGATTTATGGGTCAACCCATTTTTTACCTGTCACCAAACTGATACCCCAATGATTCTCGGTTCAGTTGGTTGGTTTGATCCGATTTAGATAACATTAAATTTTGTAATTTTTGTTTAATATTTTTAAAATCATTTTTATTTTTATTTTTCAGGATTTTTTATTTTTTTCATAATTTTTATATTTTTATTTAAAATATGGGAAAAAAATATTTTTTTAAATGTTTATGTACTTTTAATTGGTAAGGATCAAATTGATAAAAAAAATTGTAAATGTTAAAGGTTGAAAAACTTATTTTACCTTTGACATTGTTAACTTTAATGGCTAAATTAGACGGAGGGGCTAAGATTTTTAAATAAAAAAGTACAGGGACTCAATATCTCGAAATTAAAGTATATGGGCTAACTTTTAATTTTTGAAAGAGTATAGGGACCTTTGGCATATTTAAACAAAAAATTTAAACGATATTAGGATTTAAGATAAACTACGAAGTTAACCATCCAACTTTCATAAGTTTTTATTTTAGGCACCGAAAAAAAAAAGAATTTTGCATTTTTTGCACTATCATTAACAATTGTTTTCAATTTGGTCACCCATCGTTAACTCAATGTTCATTTTAGTCATCCAACTCTAGTAAGTTGTCTTTTGGGTCACTCATTTTATCTTTTTAAACTAATTTTATCATTATATGAGTGAATTCTTAAAATTGTCAAGTGCTCTTATATATGTGTGTGTGTGTGTACTTTATGAAACTAAATTGATCCTTGTTTTCTAAACTGTGAAATGAATGTCATTACCATTGTTGTGTTTTAAATTCTTAATTAGTCTTTTGTACGGAGTCTAAACCACAATTTGAAAGGTAAGTATACAGAGTTTTTCCATATTATTTGACTAAGCATTATGTTTAACGCGCCATTGTTTTTGCACGTAGGTTTTCTAGATTGGAGCTTGATTTATTCATCAGATTACCATCATACACCATTATGATCATTCAAGAGTATGAAACAACTGTATATGTAATTCAGCTCCTAATGCAATGTACTACAGTCTCTTAGGCTTAGTTTAGTTATAACACCCTTAACCCAATTACGAGCATTACCATACAATCAGAACTTTTACATTTAATTTCATTCAATAGTATAAACATAACTCAAACCATTCATACATACATATATCATCCCTAAATTAGGCCCTCGAGGCTCTAAAAAATGCTTTAGAAACAAATCGGGACCAATTTGAAATCATTTGAAAACCCTAGGAAAAATTCACAAAATTTTGAAAATAAGGGTCACACGGCTGAGACACACGCCTGTGTAACAATCAAAATAGGGATACACGGCTGTGTCCCAGCCCGTCTATCAAGTCGTGTGCTATCTGACTTGCACCATAAGCACTCAACAGGCGACACACGATCATGTTGCCAAGCTGTGTGTCTCACACGGCCAACTCACATGCCCATGTGGACTTAAAATGTACCTTAAGTAACAAGTTTACCATTTCCTGCTTGTTTCGGCATTAAGTAACTCAAAAACCAATCATTTAACCTATTCAAAATACGATCAAACATACTCAAAACATGTTGAAATAATCATCTTAGGTGCCTAACCAATGTACCCTCATTGGTACCACAATTTATATCACCAATGCAACATTCAAATCAAGATTTCAAGCATACCAAATCACTCAATTTAGCCTAACATATATCTACCTAAAACATCAAGCTTAAGTTTACATACACCTATCAAGCCTTGGTTCAAACAACACGCCAAACTTATGGCTTCAACACAAACATATGTTTATATACCAAACCAACATTATACTTAAAACTCAACTTACATCCCATTCACAAAATCACTAACAACCAAACACATCCTAGGTACATGCCATTACAAAAAGTAAACATCATCACACTTGAGATCGGGATCGTTGTTGGATGCTGAGTCAGCGATCAAAAGAGAAGTACCTAAGCTGCGTATGGAAAACAAAACCGCACACTAAATAAACTCGGTGATATTTCTATAATCCGAACATTTAAAGACATAATGATACATGAATGCTCAAATTGAATTATACAATCACATTATTGTCTAAGCTTACAATTACAATATATCATCATTTTAATTTTATACATATCATCACATCATTTTATACTATGCTCAATCTGTACATGTTTTCATACTTGATTGTTTATAACAAATATCTCAATTCACATCACTTGCTATATAAATAACTTTTTCACATATCAATCCACATTTCCTTATATAATGACATTATCCATTCCATATTCAATTCATGAGTACATAACTCATATATTTCATTTGATCACAACATTTTTCATTTTTCATTTTTCTATCAACTAGCTCATTACTATGTCATTTCAATATCAATTATAGAACTTTATTATTTAATTACCCCTATTAACACGACTCAGACTCGGACGGATACATAGATTTAACTAACACACCAGTTTGGGACTCAGTGCCTCATCGAATAAATCCAAAGTAATAATTGCTCCCAACGCTATATAAATTGACACCCAGTGTCTCATCAGTTAAACCAAAATAAATTGGCACCTAGTGCCTCATCGACTCGAAGTCGAAGAAATCCCTGAACTCTTCCTATATTATGGCATGTCATTTATATCCGACTTAGCCCGAAATAGTTAATAGGGTTCTATGTCACTTACAAATACAACCAATATCCAAATCTTATATTTGCACAATATCACATTTAAACATATATTTATTTCAATTTTCAAATACTCAATACATTCATAACATATACCAAATTAATCCAATTCAATCAACTATGAATTCAATTCAATTGTAAAGCACCATAATTCTTACCTCCAATGCTTACCATATGCAATAATTCAAAATGCAATAACTTACAACTTAGTTCGGATTATAGAAACACAAATTGTGGATTCCAAGCTATTCGACGTCAATTTTATCTCTCCCCTTTTTAGTCGAGGATTCTGGTACGACATTAGGTATGAAATTAAAATAATTAAATACATTAATACTACACAATTCAATTCCACATTGAATATTTTAATTTTTACACAATATTTGCTTAAATTCCAATTTAGCCCATAAACTGAGACTAATTTTTAACTTCCACATTTAATCATATATTTTTATACCAATTTCACCTTGAGTTAAATTTAACTCTCTATTTTCAATTATACCTTTAAATTTTGAATTTTTTTACAATTTTGTCCTTATTACTCAAAATTTATAATTTGTTCTACGACTTAGTCCTTTTCCATTTCTAACTTAAAAATCTATCAATTTAATCTCTAATACTAAAATTATTCAACAATAACAACATCTAAAATCTTAATCAATGCTAAAATTTCAACATGGGTCGAATAGCTTTAAACATTGGGATTTCAAAAATATAAAAATTACAAAAAAAACAGAGACTAAATTAACTAACCAATTAAATTGAAACTTATAAATCCCTAAGGTGCCGTCAGTCACTCCTTCTTTCTTTCTATTTTCTTTCTCTTCTTTCTTCTTTTTCTATTAATTTGCATGCTACCACTTATTTTTTATTATTTCTTTTATTATGTTTTTATTATAAAATAACATATATGTGTATACATTTCATAATAATGATTAATTATAATATTTATATTATACATGTTAACGTCGTCCACTATCTTTAGGTAATTGGATAATTACTACTTTAGTCCCTCTATTAATTTTAGTCTATAATTCAACTTTTAACCCTTACGCGATTTAGTCCCTGTTCCTTAGTAATTCTTAATTTCTCAAAATTCACTTAATCAAAATCTAATTCACTACTAACTACCTCATAAATATTTAAATAAAAATATTTACGGGTTCGTTTTACGGAAACAGGGTCTTGAATTTTATTTTTCGACACCCTAACTATTGGGTCGTTACATTAGCATTGCTTTTTAAAAGTATTTTTTGGAAAAAAAAAAAAACACTTTTGAGGAGAAGCTAATATCTTCATGTTTTGAAAAAATTGCTTTTGGACCATTTTTTGGTTTAGGAAAAGTACTTTTGTTCCAAAAGTATTTCTTAGAAGCAATACTAAGCACACCCTTGGGAATGCATATATGTTTGTTTCATATCACTATAAATTTCTAATGGTTATTAGATTATCTCTATGTTTTGAACATGTTTTAAATAGCTTTGAACCAAAATGTTATGACTTTTGATATGGTGGTATGCATGCCAATAATTGCCTTATTTGAACTTAGATTGGGATGGTTCGATATAAGTCTTAGAATATTTGTATGAATCTTGCATGTTTGACAAGTTCTGTTCCATTTTGACTATGTTTTATATTGAGTTTTGCTGGAAATTAGTTCATCTTGAAGCATGTTTTACAATAGACTTATTGGGAAATGTTTCGGTATGAATCTTGAGTGTATAACTCATATTTTTTGTCTCGAACACTTCTGAACATCACAAATCATTTCAAAATGATCTGTTCAAGATTTCAATACTCTAGAATTGATTCTATCTATTCTCTAAGATTTTATATAAAAAAAAATTTCATTCCTTATTTTCTTAAATAAAGTCATGGTTTTTGTACAAAAAATATTTTAGTAGCGTCTTCCATCAGTACAGATCATCGAGACAGACGAGAGTATTACAATTTCTCTATAAATTGGAACTATGAGCTAAATTGTTTACAAACACATTATTGAGCGTCGTTATTTTGTCAAAAAATAATGGTAATTTATTTTTCCTATTTTCTTGAAAAATCTCACAGTTTCCGGTTATAGAGAGAATTAACTTTCTTACTAAAAGTTAAGAAAAATTTTCATTTTGTGCACTTGGTTAGTTTTGTTTGAGCCCATGATCAAAGGAATTCAGAGTTCGATGATAGCGAAGAAGGTCATTCAATGGAAAGCTGGGATCGAATTACGCTGCCTTGTACAAAGCCCAAGTATAATTTCAATTAAGAGTTTATTGTTATAAATATCACAATGATCAGTTTTAAGAAAACTTTTAAACTTCCGCTTTGCCTAAAAACATTGTTCTAAACATGATTTTCTAACAATAATAGGGACTTGTATCAGCACAACTGAGGACTTGTGACATGACAACTGTCCCGCGTCCAAACCACTGCATTGTTTTGTATCGTTTTGATTTTCTAGGTCTATTTTGGGTCTCAAACACCTCCAATCACCCTAAGTAACTTTAAAATGATTTTAAATTCTCTCTAAAGTGTTTTAATTGTCTTAAAGTTAAATAAGTGATTATAAAAAATGTTTTAAAGTTTTAGATTATGGTAAAATTCCTACTTTTCTTAACTCAAATGACTTTGTTTTAAGTCAATAAGCTTCAAAAACTTGTTTTATGAATTGGTAATGTCCATTTATATTTTCAAAGACCTGAAATGATTTATAATTGTAATTAAACTTTTTTAAACTTTCCCATTTTGATTTAAAGAATGTTAATGGATTGCGAAACAAGTATTTATTTAAAAAGAAATTTTTTGGTTAAATTCTAAAAGTGCTTCGATAGCAACTCCCGCTGATACCATACGTCGGGACAGGTGAGAGGTGTTACAAGTTTTGTTCAAAAAAATTGTCAAAAGGGGAGATTACTAAGGCAAGTGTTTTGAAATGGCTAATGAAGTGTTGACGGTAGTGGCCACTATCGCTAGTAATTTTTTTAATTTTCAGGAGATTTTATTTTTTTCATAATTTTTATATTGTTATTTAAAATATGGAAATATATATTTTTTTAAATGTTTATGTACTTTTAATTGGTAAGGATCAAATTGATAAAAAAAATTGTAAATGTTAAGGGTTGAAAAAGTTATTTTACCTTTGACATTGTTAACTTTAATGACTAAATTAGACTGAGGGACTAAGATTTTTAAATAAAAAAGTACAATGTCTCAAAATTAAAGTATATGGGCTAAATTTTAATTTTTGAAAGAGTATAGGCGCCTTTGGCATATTTAAACAAAAAATTTAAACGATATTAGGATTTAAGATAAACTACGAAGTTAATCATCCAACTTTGATAAGTTTTTATTTTAGGCACCAAAAATAAAAATTTTGCATTTTTCGCACTATTATTAACAATCGTTTTCATTTTGATCACCCATCATTAACTCAATGTTCATTTTAGTCATCCAACTTGTAATTGCCTGTTTCTCAGTGATATCAGAAATAATGGTTTTGAGACCATAAATCTAAAAAGTGAGTCCATAAATATTATTATTTAATATTTACGAGTTGAATATTATATTATATTTGATTTTGATATGGTAAATTATACTACTTGAATGAATAACTAAGTTTAAGTGGCGTGTCTCTAAAGTCAAGTGAGTTTAGAAAATGAGGTATCGGGACCTCGTTTCTATGAACCGAGCTTGTAAATATAATTTTTAAATATCTGCGGGGCGCTATTAGGATAATATCAAATTTTAGTTAAGAAATTTTAATGTTTAAATAGTTAATTGAAAGAAAAGGGTTAAACTGTAAAAGATGCAAAAGTTAAGTTCTATATGTTAAAGGATTCACATGGCTATGAAATTTTAAATTAAAGGATTTTGTGGGTAATTATACCATGTATATTGGACAATGATGGGCATGGTTTTGTCATTTTTAAGGTTATTATTATAAGAGTAAAATGGTAATTAATTAATAAATTAAGTTAAAATAAAGATGAAAATAATGTCATCTTTTTCGAGTGATGTGAATAGAAGAATTTCCATGGATAAGGAACCAAAGCATTTGACCATGCTTGATTATTCATGTATGGTGAGTAATTTTTGCCCCATTTTTAATAAATTTTTATGTTTTTGAGTTCTTATTAATTTAATTTAGTTAATTCAGGGTCAAATTGTAAAATTGTTAAATGTTATAAATTGTTCTATGGATGAATATATTATATTTTTTAAGTTTTATGGTAGATTTGTAACGCCCTGATTTGTAAATCCCTGTTCCTGAAAATATTTGACACAAGTGCGTATCTGCTTCAGTGGTTAAGTGTTCTGGGTGTGTGTATAAGGTCTTGGGTTCAAGCCTTGTCTTTAGCAAATTATGTTATTTTTGGAATTAAGCCCTATCTTTGTTCAGTGGCCTTATATTAAATTACTTGTAAATTTATATAAGAATGAGCTTGTTGGTTAGAGTGGTAAGGGGTTGCAAGGTTAGAGGTCCTGTGTTTGAATCTTTGTGCAAGCGAGAGAGTTTATTTTTGCTCGTTTGACTAAGAGAGTTTCGGTTGAACAGAAATTCTGAGTAAGTGGGTTGTTAGTGGGTTAGTGGAGAGGAATTAGGGATATGCTAGCATTTTTTTTTTTATTTTTCATAAAATTATTCTCTCTGACGTTTTATTTTTCTCTATTTTCCACTTCCAACTTTCGGCTTCTTCCTTTTCTGATTCCTATTGAAATTTCCCTTTCAAACCGTGTAACGTTGACGTGCCGTCCTTTGTGTTGTTGTGTAGGTAAGGGTTTCGTTGTGTTTTTCAGATAGTTTTATTTTATGAGTTAGTTTCTACTAGTGTAATCGTGGAGTTTGATTTTTCTGTGATTATTCTAGTGTAGGAGAAGACTGTGAACAATGAGTAACGCTCCTTTTGCTTGAACGGAGTTAGCAGTAATATTCGGCGTAGGTAAGTTTTGAGCATTATTTCGGGTTTTGGTACCAATTCGTAAATTGATTGCTAATTGGCCAATTGGATGCCTTTTCGTTGGTTTGGAAGGCTTCGAGAGTGCTTTTGCATCAGAACTGTAATAGGTGTGTACCCGAAATGCAGAAAACGACCGTGTGTGAGAACACAGCTGTGTAGTCGATGAAGGCATGGTCGTGCGCAGCTCACGATCATGTGGTGGCTCGAGTATGGCCGTGTGGACCATACGGGCTAGGCAAATTTGGGTGTGTGGGCCACACGGGCGTGTGGATTCTTGGGCCAGGCCATGTGGGCTACACGGGCAAGGTTAATCTGGGCGTGTGGGCCACACGGGCATGTGGACCCATATTTCTGTAATTTTTCCTAGGGTCACTTTGATCGAATGTGGGCTTACTATAGGGTCGGTAAGGGCTAAATAAACCCTATTCTGTGTGCGATGAAATTCTGATAGACTGATCTGAGTAGAATACTAAATGTATGTCCGATTTATCTTCGTATAAGCATGTCATTATACGTACTCTAAGTATGTTAAGCGCTTTGTTCAGTAATTACATGATCACATTATCTGCGTCTATTTTGGGGTGGGATTTATATGCGGAGGAAGTGTTCTGTACGGCCATCATCGCCTATTTTCTGGTAGCTTGGCTGAACTATATATGATATGTGTCGTAACGGCACAATATGGTGTGTAAGGATGGGTGAGTGTTTTTAACCCTACATGGTGTGTTGGGATGGTCGAAGA
Source organism: Gossypium anomalum (assembly GCA_025698475.1). Classification (NCBI taxonomy): domain Eukaryota; kingdom Viridiplantae; phylum Streptophyta; class Magnoliopsida; order Malvales; family Malvaceae; genus Gossypium; species Gossypium anomalum. The sequence continues at coordinate 51,573,084 of CM046968.1, read as the reverse complement.
TGGTGTATAGAGGATGGGTGTAGGATTCTGATTATCTAATTCTGTTTACTGTATCTGAAATAGGCCTGAGCCCAAATCTGTATCTGTATCTGACTGTACATATGATTCTGTTTGTATCGCATGTCTATTTCTGTTGGGTTACACACTGAGTTTACGTAAACTCATTTTTGTTTGTCTGCTTCTGTTCAAGTAATCCACAGACTTAGACGGATCGATGCAGCAAGGACTCAGCGGTGACCATTCTTCCATAAAACTGTTTTTAGTCATTAACTTATGGTTTTATTTACCATTTTGGGGTTAAAATTTTGAGAGTTTGTAATTTTTGGGACTTTCTAGACTGTTTGGTTTTTAACTTGATTTTGGATTTATTTGCTCGATAATCTGCATGCTGATAAAATATTCTATAAAATCGACGGTCTTTACGCAAATTGGGTTTTTCTAAAAATACAAAAGGGATTTCAAAAAGTAACAGTTTTCACTGGACTTCAGCTGTAAAATAAGCTTTGGCAAATATTCTAAGTAAATATCGTTTGGCAATGGATATAAGCAAATAGGGATTGATAAACCAAAACAGCTTAATTGTGATGACTACGTTTTCAAAACCCATTCCTTGTGACATCACCAAATTCAACCATAACGTCCAGGCTGGGTTTGGGGTGTTACAAGATTTTTGAGTTTGGTTGTTAAATGTACATATTTTGTTAAGTAATTTTTTGATGATTTTAAGGTTTAGGGACTTATTTATAAAAATAGTATAATTTAAAGAAAATATTGTTGATTTTTTTATAAATATGGGTTGTTATAAGGTTGGGTAAAAATTGGTTAGCATGATTTATGGTTAAAAATTGTAAAATTGCAAGTTTCGGGTTTAAGGACTAAATTGTATAAAAGGTAAAATTTGAGAAAAAATTTGTAAATTTTAATTATTAAAGGTTATAAGTTAAATTGATTATGTTAAATGCTGGAATGAGTTTAATTGAATAAAATTGTTTATCTAGATCAAGAAACAATTCGAACGAACACAAATCACGAAAAAGTGGTCTAATCGTGTTAGAAGTTGTTATGAGTTCAAGTAAGTTCATATATTGAATCATTCATTAATGGTAAAATTGTTAATTGCTATTGAATAATTAAGGTAAGTGGATTTTGGATTGATTATTATGTATTACATGGTTAATTGAATTTAATGATTAAAGTGAGTTAGTGATGAATTTAAGAACATGTAAATTTCATGAATGGTTATATGAGATATTATATCGAAAAGGGAATTAAAGTTAAGTATGGAAAATGTGAATTTCATGGAAAAATATTGAAATGCTAATGTGAAATGAAGGTCACGGATAATGATATGGAAAGAGACCCGTTTGAACATTGTGAACACTTAGGATACAAATGACATGTCATTAGGGATTATATGTTTCAGATGCTGGTCCTGGATGTCCTATCGATGGCTGAGGTCCTACATTTATTGCGGATTCTCCACAGCTCGTGTGAACAGCATTGTGTAGCTAACATTCTGACCCACAGCTCATGTGAGCATTATTGAAAATGTTATAGTTATATGGAAAGGTGTTCCCTAGTATCTGATGTTATTTTATATGATTCAATGGGTAAGTAAAGGTTAACAAAAAGGCATGTATAAAAACTTAATGTTACTAATGTTCATATGAAATGGAAAGATGGGTATGCACATATGAAATATAAATGATGAGAATTTATCATGTGATGGATGAAATATGTATGAAATTCATTTCTTAATTTATGTTATGTTTCATAAATGCTATATTAATCATTATCTACTAACTATATGGATTCAAATGAGAAGAATGTGTAATGAATATATATGTGATGGATGATATATAAAGCCTAAATGCTTATTACGTATATGCCATAATTTACTTGAAACTTATATGTAATGTTATACTTACTAACCTTATAAGGTGGTCTGTATAGGAAAGGAAGTTTGGCACATGACATGATGAAAGTATGTTGGTTGTTTAATTTAATATGTTCAATAAGTTTAAGTTTCCTTTATACAAGCGTACTAAGCACTAGTTGTTTATATAGTTGTTTTCTTTGTTTGTAGATCATCGAAAAGCTCGATCGGTTGGAATCTCGTCGGAGCATCATCACACTATCCATTCACCATATTAGTAGTTTTGGTTGTTTCATGTAGTAGGGTTAAAGAAGTTATTTCAGTGATTTGGCTTGTTTAAGCTGTGCTAAGCTTGTTGTGCTTAATGATGTTAAAAGATGGCATGTGAATAATAGGTACAAGTTTGAGTGGATGAACCTTATGCATGCTCTATAGACAGTAGGTATTATATGTTAGAAGACAACTTTTTCCTTCGCTTTTTTTTTTTTCTCTCATACTTGTTTTTACAGCACATGTATTCATAAAAATTTAGCATTTTTGTTTAATTTCACAATTTTACATTTTAATCCCTAAATCATGTTTTCATCAAAAATCACTTTGTAAAAATTGTTTATCTATCAACAACCTTTCATTTTCTACCAAAAAATTTCAAATTTTCAGCATATACATCCATGACCCATTTTCCATACTTTGATAACTTCTCAAATTGATCCCCCAAATAGATAGATTAAGCTATCCTGGTTTCAAAAATATAAAAATTACTAAAAACGGGCCAAGGAAATTTACCCAATTTGGCTATGAAAGTTTCTTCTCTCTCTCCTAGGGTTTCCATGTATTTTTGGGGAAGAAGATGAGAAAATAAGATGATATTTCTTTTTATCATCTTTTAATTAATTAAATTATTTCACTTTCCAATTTAGTCCTTGCCCTTTGTCTAAATTTCCATGGATGAGTCACCAAAATATCTACATACTTTATTTAATGGTCTAATTACCATATAAGGACCTCAAGTTTTGCATTCCATAGCTATTTAATCCTTATAGCTACTAGAATTCAACTTTTGCATTTTATGCAATTTGGTCCTTCTCGTAATTAAGCACATAATCGATGAAATTTTCTTATCAAAATTTTCACATGACATTTCTATCATATTATAGACCATATAATAAAATAAAAATAAATTTTATTTTCGACTCGGATTTGTGATCCCTAAATCACTGTTCCGATTTCACCAAAGTTGGGCTGTTACATTCATGGTAGAAGACAACCTCATAACACTCTAAGATATGAAATTAGGCTTTGGTTTTTAGGTAGAACTCAAAGAAAATTCATGGAAGATATTCTCTTTCTTTATTTTATTCTCCCTCTTTTTTCTTTCTTTTGTTTCTCTTTTTATTTTTGCTATCTAGTTACTGCTGTCGTCCCACCTTTTTCTTTTTAGAAATCTCTATACTTTTCTTTTATTTCAATTTTAGTCCTTATATTATCAACCAATCAAATTCCACCACATTTCAAGCCTTATTTCCATAAATTTTTCTTTTTTTTTTCTTTACACCTCATCACTTGGGTATTCTAACCTCATGATTATGTCTCCAAATATCATTTAATAATGGATAATTTGCATTTAGGTCCTTCACTCGTAATTTGGAAAAGTACACATTAGTCCTTGTACTTTTCTACTTTATTCAATTTAGTCCATGTTTCTATTTATTTATATATCAATGTCTCCATTTCAAATTTATTAAAAAATATTTATTAAATTTTCACCCATTTTCTTAAAATGGTAGTTTGCACTTTTGGCCCCTAAACTTTTTTGTACTTATATTTTGTCATTTTAAGTTAAATATTTACATTAGGCCACAATACTTTTCATATTTTATGATTTAATCCTTGACTCAAATTAACATTTCACAACATACTTTTTATTTCATTTTTCTCAAACATTCTTTATACTTTACTTTCTTTATATCTTATTTCACTAAAAAAAATCTATCTTATATTATTTTCGATCAAAGAGGTTTTGGGATGTTACACATTCTCTTCTACAATTCAGGTTTTTTTTTTTATAAAACAGCTATGGGTGTCACGAATTTGCGAACTAAATTTTAAACAATTTTTTCTTCAATCTTCGACACTGATAATCATATCAACTTGGATCTAAGGTATGTTCTTCTACTCGTCGATTGGTACTGATCCACCATACTGACTGTCGAATTGTCGCTCGGAGCTCACTGGTGGAACTTAAAAAAAAAACCTTAACAATCTAATGACTAAAATCATTTTTTTGAATAGTTTAGTGACTTAAATGAAAACTTTCGAATAGTTTAGTGACCAAATTGTAATTTTTTTAGTTAAGTGACTAAAACGAAAACTTACACATAGTTTAGTAACTAATGGTGTAGTTTACCCAAAAAAAGATTTAGGGCAAAATGAAAAACATGAAAACATTAAAGGCATATTTTGCAAACCTAGGAGTTTTGGTATCATTTATAACTTTTGGTATTGCATTAGAAATACTGATAAATGTACGGTAGGAACATACCCATACTACATACGCACACACTACATACAAAGGGAGTTGCTCAAATAAAGACTCATTACTTGCTCCCCTAAACTTTGATTAAGATTACATTTCAATCATCCAATTTTCAGAAGTAACATAATTATTATTATAGTTATCGAATTGTTACATTTTGATCACTCATTTGTTAACTTTAATTAAGAGAATGATGTGGCACGCCAATTTAAATGATTAATAACAAATTTAACCTTAAATTATAACTAAAATATCAATACGATATTTCTAAAGTTTTTGTTTATAGTAATTCCAAACAATTTAAAAGCATCTTTAAAATAAATAAATAAATAAATAATTTTAAAAATACAAACAATCAGGCATATCTATAATGAGTTAAATAATATTAACATTGAATTCTTTAGAAAACAAACAACAATCCTGAATACATTCCCATCCTCCACTCTCAATTATAAAAAGAATATGGAACAAAAACACTTGCTAAAAACTGAATTTAGAAAAAAAAAAAAAAAAAAAAAAAAAACCAAAGTAGAAATCCAAAAGGTGCAGAGCTCTTGGGGTTACTAAGATAATTAGTGGTAAAAAGATTAGATATTTTCGAATTTGTTGTCTAATATTTTTTTTTTTAAAAACATAATCTTTTTGCTTGGGTTTCTCTTCGTATAAACATGGGATTACTTTGCGTACTTTTTAATTTTATTTATTTATTTTACTTTCTTTTTTGAAAAACCTTTTTTGGATCAAATTAATATATTTTAAAATTATTTATTTATTTTTAGTATCCTTTTACTTTTTTAGAATTATTATTAAGAAAAATTTGAATAACATCAAATTAATATTTCAGTTATAGTTCAGGGGCTAAATTTATTATTAACCCTTTAAATTAATAGACCATGTCATCTTCTTAACATAAGTTAACGAACAAGTAACTAAAATGTAACAATTCAATAATTTTAATGACAATTATGTAATTTTTAAAAGTTGAGTGACAAAAATATAAAATTATTTAAAATCTAAGAAAAATTGTTGTAGTTTAACTATTATCTATTCATTTATCCAATATATTACTAACAAATTTTATCTTATTAACATAAATACGGGTAACTCACCAATTTCTTTTTTAATACAAGGAGGAGACCATTAGTGACCTTAGGACCTGTTAGTCTTTACATAAGAATTTCTAAATTTATCATCTAATAACATCTTAACATTAATCAAAGGTAACTAAAAAATGACAAATTCTAAAGTATTCTCATGACACCTTTTGCTATACAATCAACAACCATATTAGCTTTTCTAAATACATGTTGAATATTGACAATCGAAAACTGCCTGCTTTCTACTTTAATACCCCGAATGAGCGAAACCATTATAACATCTTCAGAATCTGCGTTTAGCATATCAATCGTTGTCTTGCTATCGCTCTCCAGAATAACCTTAGAATAGCCTCTTATGTCGAGCTACTTGTAGACCATGATATACTGCCCATAATTGAGCTATGAGAATTGGACATCTTCCAACAAATCGATTCGATCCTGCTATCCAAATACCATAACAGTCACGTAAGACGGTGCAGTTTCCATTATCAATTGATGTTCTATCAGTATTAACTCTGGCCCAGCCCTTCTTTGGAGGATTCCACTTCACATAAATACTTCGATTAGGTGACTTTAGACTATTAGTTCTCATCATACTACAAATATTAGAAGCGAGACTTTCCGTCATTCTAAAAATCTCTTCCGGATGGACACTATCATGTTGAAATATAACTCTGTTCCTACTTTTCCATATACAACAGCAAAGTGTATTCCCCACTCTATACTACCAACATTATTTTCCAGATTAACAATCATCCAGTCCATTAGATTCATCCCAACAAACTGAGATATGTAACTCGAGGGGATAAGTTTATACCACATACCTGCAGTAAAGGGACAATCTCACAATATATGAACCATAGATTCTTGGCTATCATCTGAGAATCGCGGCCTCACCCTCTCCTGATTTATGAAAATACCCGGTCTCAAAACCAGCCATATGAAGTGGATGAATATAGGGGGCAAATTATTTCCCCAAACAGGATAACCCGCCAATTTTAAACACCCATACTCCATTACACCCAATCTCATATTAAACCATGTGATTTACTTTGTAACTAATCCCGTCAATACATCTGACGGTCCTGATTTAACTTTTACCTTAAAATGTTTCTTCATCGGTCGTATTTTCATTTTCCTTTTATGCAGTTGATCACCCGCGCAACTCGGCTCTCCTTTCTTCTGTTTAGCTACCCTCCAATCCCATTGCCATTTCTCTAAATCTAAACACGAAATATTCAAAAAAGTTTCAAATTATTTTCAACGAATCGAAAAGAAAAAATTTTGAAAGCTGGAAATTTTTTTTGGCAAATTTCTTGGGAGAGTCGAAGAAGAATCTTGTCGGAAATTTTCGAAACATTGAGACTTTGGATTCTTTCGAAATTTCGTTTTGTTTTAATAAAATCACAAATTATTCCCGTATATAAAAAAAGAAAAAAGAAAATAAGCGTTTGTTGTCTACCAAAACGATTTGGTAAGTTTCAGTTTTTCTTTTCCTTTTGGATGTGTGGTAGCTGAGATAGTGGGAGGAAAGAAATTTTGAAGTTTTTTACTTGTGTTGTTGTTTTGATTAAATGAAATAGCAAAAAAATTGTAAAAAAAAAAAAGTTATTAAATGCTGAAACACAAATGTGGTGTTCATGGATGTTGTTGTCATCATTGGTTCTTCAAATCGATTCCATAATTTTCTCTTTTTATGTTTGGTTTATGAGAAAATGGAGGAACAAACAACGAGTAGCCTTATAAACGGAAAGAATGAAAAACTGGGGGAAAAAAGGGGGGTTTTGAGAATGAACATGCGAAGAAATGATTTTAACTCTTTTTTTTTGGGGGGGTAAAATGCAGAACTCTGAAGGAGGAATGGAAGTTTTTGAAGATATCCAGTGTTGAGGGAGAATTCGAATCTAAATTAAATTAGAATCAACTGATTGTTTTCAATACATTTCTTTGATAAAAAAGAGGTCGAAATGGTGGCATCGCAGTTATCTGCTGTCTTATCCAAGTTGCAAACATTGTATTCAGACCATGCCTCTGTGGTCTCCATGAACCTATTCGTCGCGCTTCTTTGCGCTTCCATTGTGATCGGTCATCTTTTGGAGGAGAACCGATGGATGAACGAATCAATTACTGCCCTTGCCATTGTGAGTGTCTCCCTTCACAATCACATCTATAAATGTTGATTTATTCATATGAACATTTCAGCTGGGTCTTGTTATGCTTGGATTATTGTTCTGCTTTTTTTCTCATATGTTTTATTTTAATTGACTTTGTGGCAGGGTCTTTGTACTGGGGTCGTTATTTTGTTGACGAGTGGGGGTAAAAGCTCACGTCTTCTTGTCTTCAGTGAAGATCTGTTCTTTATTTATCTTCTACCCCCTATTATATTCAATGCTGGGTAAGTTTGTTCTCGTTACATTTTCATTTCTCCTGTGAATGGAAAATATGGAGATTGTTTGTTATTGTTTATATAACCTAAAATTGATGGCTATGCGACAGTTATTCAATGGGAACTTTTTTTTTTCTTGGCTGTGAGAGTAAAATATGGTATGTGTCCAAGATGTTGTTCAATTTATTCCAAGTTTTTGTTAGATCTTTCAAAGGTCATCCCCATGCCTATAATATGATATGCATTGAATTCATGTTTCGGACATAGATACTAAATGAAGTGTTAAAGTAACCTAGATGGCTTGAACTTAAGTACATTGAGAATTTCCACTTGTTTTCAACATTGTAAATATAAGAACACAGTGTCCTTTTTACAATGTCAAGGCTTAATTTTTTAATTAAATTCCTTTTAAGAGTAAAAACTGAGGGTTAGATGTAGTTAATTACTTGTCTTCCTTCTGATATTTGCTTTTTTTGCCAGGTTTTCTGTGAAAAAGAAGCAATTTTTCCGTAACTTTATTACCATCATGCTGTTTGGGGCTGTCGGTACATTAATTTCTTGGTCAATTATATCTTTTGGTACTTTCTACAACTTCATGGATACAGTTAACACATATGTACAATTTCGTTAGTTTTATCTTTTGCTTGTATACATGACGTCTGTGGATATGCAGCCAAGGGCAGTGTTAGGGGTTGGCTTGGTTTGTTGATGTACATCCTAATATTCTTAAGATTAATTTACTGGTTGTGATAGCAACTCTGATTCTTCAAACAGGTGTTATCAAGTTCTTTAAGGAAATGGACATTGGTTCATTGGAGATTGGAGATTTTCTAGGTATTTGACCTTACTCCCTTCTTTTTCAAACTGGCTTAGTTCATGTTTGTGTATCTTACTAATTTCCCACAATTTTCAGCAATTGGTGCAATCTTTGCTGCTACAGATTCTGTTTGCACACTGCAGGCATGCATAAACTAAAATTGTAGTAGCATTTCTGTATTGAGGGACTACTGTATGAAACTTACTAAACTGAAGCTGCTTCTTCTGATGGTACAGGTGCTTAATCAGGATGAGACTCCCTTACTCTACAGTCTGGTTTTTGGAGAGGGTGTTGTAAATGATGCAACATCAGTGGTGCTTTTCAATGCAATCCAGAGTTTTGATCTCACTAATACAAATCATAGAATTGCTTTGGAGTTTATTGGCAGCTTTTTGTATTTATTTTTAGCAAGCACTCTGCTGGGAGTGGCTGTAAGGCGCTTTTCATACAAATCTGATTCATTCTGTGAACACTGCAGTTTCATCTTACATTGATCTGATTTTTCATTTTTCTTGAAGTACCCATATCAGAGTATCAGACATTTGTGTTCAACACATTTTTGTACATTGGTATACGAGGATGTGTCCTTATAAGGACCCTCCAACTATATAGAAAATCTTAAAGAAAAAAAATTGACTATACCCATATCGGACACATGTATGTGACACTTGCAGATGAACCTGGTAGCATAGCTTTCCCCTAGGTGTAATATTTTTCTTTTCTGTGTAGGTTGGGCTGGTAAGTGCTTATATCATCAAAACGTTATACTTTGGCAGGTATATTTTGGATTTTATCTGGATTTTATATCAACTAGCTTTCAATAATAAAACCTTAAATACATCTATAAGAATCTTATACTCCTTTCTAGGGAATTAAGTTTTACAGAGATGTAATGCTTTTAATCATTTGTGATATTAAAAGGTTTTACTTAATAGAAGACTCCAACTGAACATGAATGTTATTATTACAATAGAGTTTTTGATGGTAGAACGTCTTTGTAGTCTAGAACTAATTATATGCACTTGATTTTAACATGATCCAGGCACTCAACAGACCGTGAATTCGCTCTTATGATGCTCATGGCATACCTTTCATATATCATGGCTGAAGTAAGATTCTTCTAGCATAATATGGCAGTTTATTGCATTCCTTTATTTTATTTGGATAACTCTAATGTTGCATTCCGTGCAGCTGTTCTATTTGAGTGGCATTCTCACGGTGTTCTTTTGTGGGATTGTGATGTCGCATTATACCTGGCACAATGTTACAGAGAGTTCAAGAATAACTTCCAAGTATGTGTCCTCCACGTTACTATCTTAGAGGCAATAAAAGTTATGGGTCGTTGATATTTGGAGGGAATAAACTTCTTCTTAAGCAGCGTTATGTTACATCAGTTAAATTTAGGGTTTTCTGTAGCTTTGTCTTCAAGTTGCACCCTTCTAACTATTGCTAATTGTTTTTAAGATAGATGCTTAACACCTAAAGAAATGTTTTAACTCTTTATATGCCTCAATTGATTCAGATCTTTTGTTTAAACACAGGCATGCTTTTGCTACCTTGTCGTTTGTTTGTGAGACTTTCATCTTTCTCCATGTTGGAATGGATGCCTTGGACATTGAGACGTGGAAATTTGTAAATGACAGGTTTGCTCTATGTCTATGTTTTTCAAACATTTCATTTTTCTTGAAGTATCTGTGTTTGAGTAACATTACTCTGTGCACCTTCTGGAAAAACTATTTTTTTTTTTCAAGTGTATGTTAACGATTCATTTTGGTCTTGAACCTTTGCTTCAGGTATATTTTTCAGATTTACCCCGTTTTCTCTTCCATGCAATTTGTACAAAATAACTTCCATTTACAACATGATTTGTTCTTGTGACATTGGGTTTGATCTCCTATTTGCAGACCTGGAACATCAATTATTGTTAGTTCTGTACTGCTTGCACTGGTCATGGCTGGAAGAGCAGCTTTTGTGTTTCCCTTGTCATTTCTATCCAACGTAGCACACAAATCAGCTAATGAAAAAATCAGCTTTAGGCAACAAGTACTAGTTTGTGGTGTTATTTGTTTCTTTGCTTCCAAATCAATTAACGATGTTATTTGACATCACTAATTTCTTTTTGTATCTTTTGTTCAGATCATAATATGGTGGGCTGGTCTCATGAGAGGTGCAGTATCTATGGCACTTGCTTATAATCAGGTGAATTCAGGATTATCTTATTTCTTTGGAAAACGGAAACATTTTTGTAACGAAACTAGGAGAAATAATTTGCTGAGGTTGAAAATAGAGAAGATTGTGTTGTATTTACATAATTTCTTCTAATAAAAACACAATATCTTGTAGTGGACCTCCTATCAATCTACTTCGTCGTAAGATCTTGAAAATGATAATGATCTAGAAAAAATAAGACAACAATTTAAAGTGCTGCTGAGATTACTAATAGAGTTAAACTAAAAGAAAAAATAGTTTAAGTTAACATCGAGGTCAAAGAAAATGACAAGGTAGGATTAACAGTTGTAGGCTTAAGGGCATAAGAAGTTGAGCCATCTGCTAATGTAACTTTAGAGGAATATACATAAGACTAAAAGGTGAAACAAAGACTCGAATTACTTGTTATAGATTTTGGCACTAGAATCAAAGGCCTATTTGGACAATAAGGAAAGAAGATACTAGATTTACTTGACTCTACAATAGCAATGATAGGAGAAGTTTTCTCATATGGTGAAATGGTCTTGATATTAGATATTGTAATATTTTCTATTTGTTATTTTCAAACCTTATTTTGAATTTCACATGATAACATTTCTTATGGCCTGACTCATAGTAATAACAACATAATTCCTTCTGAATCCTGACAGTGACTATTTTCTTACCACGAGTAACAAGAGCTCTAATTTTAATCTAAGGGACGTGAGAGCTTTTAGTATGAAGTACTCTTGAAAAGGTGAAATTTCAAAGCCAGAAAGGATCTGAGCTTTATTGATCTCAAATTTTGGAAGAATATCAACCCGAAAACTCATAACTACCGTTTTCTCTCATTGAGTCTGTTGAACTTTCACATCTTGACTAAAAGGCAACAAAACATTAAGCTCCTCATACATTTTCTTAAAATCCATATGGGAGACCTATCTTGCTTTTCTGCACTGGAAACTCTTTGCATACTTCTTTAGTACAAGATATATTCCGTTTCTCAAAATACAAAAAACTCTAAATAGTCCATTAGCTCCACAATGAATTCATAGTAGTCAATCAAAGCAATTATTTAATTTTTGGGTCCGGAAAAATAATTGGGCATATTCTTTCGACCCCATACTTGTTTGGTATTATCAGTAGGTTGGTATCATGTACTTTGCACATTGATTCGAATTGTCTTGCTCCAATCCAAATAATTGGATTCATTCAATTATTACATGTATGTCTTCAACTTTTTTTTTTAATATTTCATGCATTTGGAGGGTCATATTTCCTCAACATGTTTGAAAATGTGAATAATCCAATAGACTTTTACTTAATAAAGAGTCAGGGTAAAATACGAGAGAGAGAAAGGAAGAAATTTGTTTGATTGATATAAACTGATAGATTTTTACTTAATATAAATGCAGTTTACAAGGGCAGGGCACACTCAATTGCGATGTAATGCCATTATGATTACAAGCACCATCACCGTTGTTCTTTTTAGCACTGTGGTAAGATGTTTCTGGCCTTCATTTCTAACTCTTGGAGATTTGATGGTTGGCATTTTCTTTTATTCTTCATATGTATAGAGTCTTGACTGAGGGTTCGAGTTTTACGTTGCTGAAGTTCGTATTTGGGTAGTCTAATCTCATGCCTGAAATCCATACTTTAGCATCTCTTTCTATGTTCCATAATTTACTTGGCTTAAGCATAATAGTTTGTTGGAGATGTTGACGTTAGTAACACTTTATATTTTGGTTTGGCTTTGATCAGGTTTTCGGACTAATGACTAAACCTCTAATAAGGTTCTTGCTGCCTAATTCTAAAGTAACAAGTGCACCCTCCGGATCATCATCGCCAAAATCGATTACAGTGCCATTTCTGGGAAGTACTCAGGATTCGTTTGAAGATAGTCCAAAGGGAGTTCAACAGCCAAGCAGCATTCGCGCACTTCTTACGACACCAACGCACACCGTTCATTACTACTGGCGCAAGTTTGATAATGCCTTTATGCGGCCAGTGTTTGGTGGGCGAGGTTTTGTTCCCTTCGTTCCTGGCTCTCCAGCAGAAAGGAGTGAACATAAGCTACCTCAATTGCAATGAGACTGGTGGATCAAGATGTACTACTATGCATCCAATGTCTTGTGAAGACTTCTCAAAGAAACTTTACAAGGCTGCGCGAGAAGTGTGTAACGTAATTGTTCTTTTTTATTTGGCTCTGGTTATGTACGTAGCAGTGGCGAAACTTCACACTAAATTTTGAGGTGTCAATTAGTAAATAATTTAATCAATATCATATTACAAAAAAAAAAAAAAAAAAAAAAAAACAAAACAAAACAAAATAGTTCAAAATTTTGGGCTTTGTTGTTGTAAAATCCAAGGATTATAAAAGAAGGAAATTTTCAAATATCGAAAATCAAACATAATTGTTTTTTTTTTTTTAAATGTCGTACTTTAGTTAATTTTTCGTATTGTATTCTGCGGTCATCTTTCATGCAAATTAAATTACCAGATTTTTTTGTAAATTTTTAACTTTAATACATTGGAAACACTCCATAATTTATTAACATAACACAAACAAATGACAAAAGATCTTCATTGATGATGATGTGGTAATTTTCATGTGTCGTCGGCAAACCGTGCTTTATATGTTGGCAATTTTTTTACTGTGATTATATATATATATATATATATATATATAAGAATTCCCAGCTCCTAATATTATTCAAAGGTAATTCAAGTATGATTAATTCTAAAGCATATGCAGAATACGTTTTTGTTATACAATCAGCTATCATATTAATTTCTCTTAATACATATTGAAATTTGACTGTCGAGAATTGCCTACTTTCTACTTTAGTACTCCGAATGAGCGAGGTGATCATAACATTCTTAGAATCTACATTTAGCATATCAATCGCTATCTTACTATCACTATGATTATATTTTTAATTAAACAGATAAATCTATAATAAAATTCGTCGTTATTCATAATAACTAACTAATTTTATTAAAAAAAGAAACAGTGCGTTGCAGATATTTATTATATGTATTGAGATTAATTTACACTTGTCCCACATTTATTCAGTAAGTAGTGCTATGTGATCAATTTTAATGACATAAGGTCACAAAACTTAATGACTGAATCCACATTTCCACAATCATCCTCCCGTCCCTTACTTTCCTTTGTTGATTAATATTTAATACAAGCTTAATCGTAAATTATAAATTTAATTTATATGACCGTATTTTATTTGTGAACGATGATAATTTATATATCAAGACAAAATAATGGATTTCATTACATTTAGATTTATGCAGGACCAGATGAAAAAATAAAGACAAGCAAATGGGAATATGCCCTTCTAGAATGAAGCCACTCGAAGAGTAGTTATCCTCTCAATAGAAAAGGTACGAAGAGCAACAAAAATTTATCTAGAACCTGATGGACAAACAAAGACAAACAGATGCACGAAACAAGAGAAATGGAAAACTCATTAAAGAGTTGAGGGCATCTAGAAATGCCCACAAGCATAATCCCTAGGAGAGGCAAGATGAAATTGTTCAGTCCACTCATAGGCATCAGCATACTAGTAGGAACGTTACTGATCCTGAAGATGGTAATGGTCGCCAAAGCTGGAAGATGAATAAATATGCAATAGAAGAAAAGATAGAACAATTGAAAAAGGGAGTGCAATACTACAAAAAGTCAGAGTCTATAGGGTTACCTAAAAATTATACCAACGAGCCCTTAGCCCTTGAGATACTGCGCTATTACATATCCCCGACATTCAAGTTTCCCAAGATGCTTTATGATATGCAAAGAGGCCTTCAAGATCACTTACCCCACTATATTAATCGCATGAACATTTTGGGTGCATTAGATGAGGTGAAATGCAAGGCATTTTCTATGACTCAGAATGATTCGTCTTATGCTTAGTATTTGACACCCCCACAACATTCCATCTCTAACTTCGAACAGTTGGCAGACTTATTCATGAGCAGGTTTTTGGCGAACAAAACCCTCCAACAATCATTGACATACTTGATGTCTATCAAACAATATGGAGATGAATCTTTAAGGGATTTTGTGAGAAGATTTAATGTTGTGACCATGATTACTAAAGCTGTACTAGAAGACTTCGCCATTCAAGCCTTGTACTAGTCATCAGTTTTTGAAATACAATTTGGTTAGTAAACCATTTGCACACTAGTCTACTTTGTATGAGATCACACATAGATTCACTGAGAGTGATGTGATTTAAAGAGCAAATGCTTGGTCCCAGTGAGACTTCTAGTGCGCTTTTGGGAACTTCAACAATACCAAAAGAGGTAGGCCCTATTGGGAGATAATCCAGAAAAGATTGTTCCAATCAATAACACTTAGGGGGTGATACGAATAACTCAGCCCAATTCAAAGGCCATAATAGAGATGAGTTTAGTTTCCCTCAAGGCCCAATTACGAGATCCAAATCCAAACAGATAAAGTCAAAACTCAACTTAGTGGTTCAAGACTTTATCACAAAAAAAACCCGAGAAGAAAAGTTGAAGTTTCAAGACAATGAATTCTGGAGTAATGATGAAGAGACTAGTTATGTTCGTGGGCCTAAACTCTCAATCTATGATGACAGGCCCATGTGGAAAATGCTAACAAGCTTAGGCATTTCACTTCAAGAAACCCAATTGATCTCACAAGCCTAGACGTTTCATATTAGGTTTAAGTTTTAGGCTTAATTTTTATTATATATGAGCACAATATTTTAGTTATCAACTCTTATTATTTTATTATTTTATTCTGAATTTTTGATAATTATTAAGTATTTTAAGTTATTTAGAAATTTTATGTTAACAAGAAAGTTTAGTTTAAAACTACTTCTTATTTAGATTAAATTAGAGTTCTAGTATACTTAGGAGTTTTGTTTAGATTTATTTATCTAGTCTATATATAGGCCTTTGCATTGTACACAATACATTGAATTCACTATTATTATATTTCTCTTTTGAGTTAATAAATTCTCTCTGGGTTTTCTTTTCAAGAATTTCTCTTGAGTTTCTTTTAGAAGAGTTTTAACAATCTTTTTAGATTGTGGGGATCATCTTCAAACTTTTTCTTGCCAAGGTTTTTATCTTGGAGGGGAAATTAAAGCTGCTTGAAGAGGGTTGTGGAATCTTCATGTTTTTAAGGCTTCTTAGGACTTCTACACGCCACGTTCTATCTTTCCATTTATCTTCTTTATTTGCTTTCTTAATCTTTGATTTGTTATTTTATTTATTTGTTTTAATCTGACTTCGATTTAATTTTATTTCAAGTGGTGTTAAAAATCTAAGTTTCTTTTCGAACGTCTAGAGCCCTAAGTCAAATTCGCGACTTTGACAAACTTTACGATCCGCTTTCGCTTTCATCCTTCTCATCCTTTATCATTTGGTATCAGATTTGAGCGTTTTAGGTGTTCTTTTTATTTTATAAACTGATTTCTAGAAAACAACCTCAAAACAAATTTTTAACCCTACAGTTTTCAAAAAAAATTTTCAGTGGGTAAACGATTTTCAAACGATCTGAAATTTTAGATACTATTTCTTGGGACTATTTTAGAGTATAAAAAATATTTCCCCAAAAAAAGTGATAAAAAAAGTACAAAAAAATAAAATACGAAAAAAATAAAAAAATAAAAAATATTATATGGGTTGGATTTTGTGCCGAAACTTTCCAGATCAAATCTACATTATTTGGAGAGGCTCCAATTTAAATTTTGTGATTTTTGGAAATCGGGAACACCTCGAACGAAGTTTGTCAAGTTGCTTCGTAGTTTTTCAGGTTTTCGGGTTTCAGCAATTTTCATTGACTCTTAGCTTTAAGTTTTCATTTTTTTTTCCTTTTTATTTGTTCCTTACGGATTCTAACACTTTCTTGTTTCTTGTGTTAGTAGGTTAAAGCACGTTGCATATTCCTTCCTCCGTGCAACAAAATTTTTTGCTGTCTAAGTCAATTTTGGACTCATAGTGCTATTAGGTTTGCTTTGATAGTTTGATTCTAAAACATTCTGATTGATTGATATAGGCACTTTTAAAAGACTCACAAGATTAATTCTTACCTCATTGAGAATTTATTTATTTATTTTTTTGAGTGCATATAGGTGAGGTTTGCTTAATTTTTTTTCTTTTGAAGTGTTGTGCTTTTCCAGGCTTTCACTATGACTCGTGACCCTCATACCCATAACAACCATGATGAGATACCATATGATGACAAAGAACAAGATGTTACATTGGAGAATATTGTGGGGATGGTAAAATTTCAACATCAACAATTGAACGAGGTACGTAATACATTTGAGGCCAATTTGACTACTTGTCGAACGGAACTACAAGAGAACATTAATCAGCTTTCCAATCATATTCAACTGCTAACTCAAGTTGTTACTCATTTGGAGACTTCTTCGAATCGACAATCTCGTGCTAGTGATGATGATAGGGATAATAAACAACTTCGTATTCGTTCTGATACTGGTAGACACAAATATCGTCACATTGATGAAACTTTAGGTATTTCTAATCGAGGCCATCCTTCTGTAGCTAAACCAAAGTTCAACATTCCACCATTCCAAGGAAAGTATGATCCAGATGCATATTGTGATTGGGAGGATAGAATGGAGATCATGTTCCGTTGTTATAAGTGTCCGGAGGAGGAGAAAGTTCCATTAGCTATATTGGCATTTTCGGATTATACATTGAGTTGGTGGACTCAACTTGTGTTGAACAGCCAAAGGAATCGTGAACGAGATGTCGAGTCATGGCAACAGTTGACACAAATCATGCGAAAACATTTTATCCCACCTCACTATTATAGGGATATTAAACAGAGACTTCAACGCCTTGTTCAAGGTAATTGATCTGTTGATGAGTACTTTAAGGAGATGGAGATGCTTATGCATAGAGAAAATGTCCAAGAAGATAAGGGGACTACCATGGTGCAGTTTGTAGATGGTTTGAATGTTTCGATAGCCAATGTTCTTGATCTTCAAACCTACATTGATCTTGAAGATACGGTACGCAAGGCAATTGAGATTGAGCGGCAGTTTCAACAGCGTCAATCTCATTCATTTAGTACTTCATAATATTATAGAGGTACGAGTTCTAATTCTACTTTCAAGTATTCAAAATTTCCTTTTGCTATTAATAAGTTGCTGCCAAAACATGATGAGACTAAATCTTTTGAGTGGAAAAGTGGGGCTCCTACAAAACCTTCTTCTTCATCTTCTAAGCAGCTCACTTCTACTACTTCACCAAAACAACAACGAGCTCATGAAATTGAATGTTTTAAGTGCAAAGGGCGTGGGCACTATAGCCCTGATTGTGACAACACAAGACTTTTGTTGATCAAAGAAGATGGTGATTGTACTTCTGATTCCGATAAAACAGATCCAGATATGCCTGAATTAATTGATGATGTCAACGATGGCGGTAAATTTTATGGTGAAGAAGAGTTGGTGGAACCACTAACTCATCCTCGTTGTTTAGTTGTGAGGCGCACGCTCAACATCCAATTGAAGGATGATCATGATCTTCAACGGAGTAATATATTCCATTCGAGGTGTTTGATTAAATGTACACTTTGCTCATTTATCATTGATAGTGGAAGTTGTGCTAACGTTGTGAGCAGCTACCTTGTGGATTCTCTTGCTTTGCCATGTAGCAAACACCCTACACCATACCATCTTCAATGGCTTAATGAAGGTTCAGAGGTCCGTGTGGTAAAACAGTACTTGATCACTTTTAAACTTGGGACTTACATTGATGATGTTTGGTGTGATGTCGTTCCCATACATGCCGCCCACTTGTTACTTGGTAGACCATGGCAGTACGATCATGAAGTTATTCATCAAGGTAAATTAAATCGGTAATCCTTTATTTTTCGTGGGAAAAAGTACACTTTTACCCCTTTGAATCTGAAAGATATTCACAATGATCAAATCGACATGATGAAGTTTTGTAAGGAGGTTATGGGAAGTAAGACACAAAATTCAAAAAAAGCTGAGAGAAAAGAGGTCCCTAGTGAAAAAGCCAAATTAATGATGACCCAACGGTGAGTGCATCCTCTTGTGAGAAAAAAAGAGTGGTTCATAATTTTTATGTGAGTGAAAAAGATGTGCGACGAGCCTTACTCACTAAACAGTCTTGCATCATTATCCGGTTTAGGCAAAATTATTTATCTTTGACTAACCTTCATAACTCTTTGCCTAGTGTTTTTGTGTCTCTTTTACAGGAATATGAATATATTTTTGAAGAAGCACCTAAAGGATTGCCACCTTTGAGGGGTATTGATCATCAAATTGACTTAGTACTTGGGTCAACAATTCCAAATCGATCAGCTTATCGAAGCAATCCCGAGGAGACGAAGGAGTTACAAAAGTAAGTAGATGAACTTTTAGCGAAGGGTCATATTCGTGAAAGTTTAAGTCCTTGTGCAGTGCCGGTAATTTTGTGCCAAAGAAAGATAGTACGTATAGAATGTGCATCGATTGTCGACCAATTAAAGAAATTACTATTAAGTATAGACATCCTATTCCAAGGCTTGATAATATGTTTGATGAACTTTATGGTACTTGTATCTTTACAAAAATTGATTTAAAAAATGACTACCATCAAATTCGAATGAAAGAAGGGGATGAATGGAAAACAACATTTAAAACTAAGTTTGGTTTATATGAATGGTTAGTCATGCCTTTCGGTTTGACTAATGCACCTAGTACTTTCATGCGCTTGATGAACCATGTTTTGAGACCTTATTTGGGTAAATTTTTGGTAGTATATTTTGATAATATTCTGATTTACTCAAATTCTTTAGATGACCATGTTTTTCATGTTAAATCAGTTTTGGATATTCTGCGAACTGAAAAATTGTTTGCCAACCTAGATAAATGCACTTTTTGTTGTGATAAACTAATCTTTTTAGGTTTTATAGTAAGTGCTCAAGGTATTCATGTCGACGAAGACAAAGTAAAGGTAATTATAGAGTGGCCCACTCCTAAATCAATTACCAAAGTGAGATCTTTCCATGGTTTAGCAAGTTTTTATAGACGTTTTGTGAAGGATTTCTCCACTATTGCTGCTCCATTAACTGAGATTATTAAAAAATCTGTGGGTTTTAAGTAGGGAGAAGTTCAGGAAAAGGCTTTTCAAACTTTAAAGGATAAGTTATGTTCTACTCCGGTTCTTAAATTACTTGATTTTTCTAATACTTTTAAACTTGAATGTGATGCTTCAGGTATTGGAATTGGTGCCGTGTTGATGCAAGAAAAAAGACCAATCGCATATTTTAGTGAAAAACTGACAGGGGCGCAATTAAACTACTCAACTTATGATAAGGAGTTGCTGGCATTAGTTCGAGCTCTACAAGTTTGGCAACATTACTTGCTGCCAAATGAGTTCGTTATCCATTCAGATCATGAATCCCTAAAATGGTTAAAGGGACAAGGTAAGTTAAGCAAGAGACACGCTTGATGGGTAGAATTCATAGAGACATTTCCATATATAATTAAGTATAAAACAGGTAGAGAAAATGTAGTTGCTGATGCCTTATCTCGTAGATATTCTTTGATAACTACATTAAATGCTAAAGTCTTAGGGTTTGAACATATAAAAGATTTATACTTAAATGATATTGATTTTGCAAATGTTTTTTCTAATTGTGGGAATGGTGCCTTCAACAAGTTTTATCTTGTAAATGGGTTTCTTTTTCGCCTAAACAGGTTATGTGTTCCACAATATTCTATGAGAGAGTTATTAATTCGTGAGGCATATAGTGGAGGCCTAATGGGACACTTCGGTGTCGCCAAGACACTAGATATTCTACATGAACATTTTTATTGGCTGCATATGAAAAAAGACATTGAAAAGGTATGTTCTAATTGTATTACTTGTAAACAAGCAAAATCTAAGGTAATGCCTCATGGACTTTATACTCCGTTGCCGATTCCTTCTTCGCCATGGGTAGACTTATCCATAAATTTCATTCTTGGTTTACCACGAACCAAAAAGGGTCGAGATAGTATCTTTGTTGTTGTTGATAGGTTTTCAAAGATGGCTCACTTCATTCCTTGTCACAAAACGGATGACGCTACACATGTGGTTGACTTATTCTTTCGAGAGGTGGTGCGCCTATATGGGATACCTCGCACCATTGTATCGGACAGAGACGTAAAGTTTCTAAGCCACTTTTGGAAAGTATTGTAGGGTAAGCTTGGTACTAAATTATTATATTCTACTACATGTCACCCTCAAATCGATGGACTAACTGAGGAAGTTAATCGAGTCTTAGGTGCTTTACTACGAGCTATTGTGGGTAAAAACCTTAAAAGTTGGGAAAAATATTTGCCATTTGTTGAGTTTGCATATAACTGATCTATTCACTCTACAACTACCTATTCCCTATTTGAACTTGTTTATGGTTTTAACCCACTAACTGTACTTGATCTTGCACCATTGCCTATAGAAAACATTTCTAGTTTAGATGGTGAGAAGAAAGCTGAGTTGGTGAAATCCATGCATGTGAAAGCAAGACAACAAATCGCCAAAATAAATGAAACAACTGCCAACAAAGCTAACAAGGGACGTAAGCAAATTATCTTTAAGCCCAGTGACTGGGTTTGGGTCCACATGAGAAAAGAGTGATTTCCAACTAAACGTAAAACAAAATTAGACCCACGTGGTGATGGACCTTTTCAAGTACTCAAGCGCATTAATGACAATGCATATCAAATTGACCTTCCCAATGAGTATAATGTTAGTGCCACTTTTAATGTCGCTAACCTTTCTCCTTTTGATATTGTAGATTCGAGGATGAATCCTTTTGTGGAAGGAGGAATGATATGAGTAACTCAGCCTAATTCAAAGGCCATAATAGAGATGAGTTTAGTTTCCCTCAAGGCCCAATTATGAGATCCAAATCCAAACAGATAAAGTCAAAACTCAACTTAGTGGTTCAAGACTTTATCACGAAAAAAATTCGAGAAGAAAAGTTGAAGTTTCAAGACAATGAATTCTGGAGTAATGATGAAGAGACTAATTATGTTTGTGGGCCTAAACTCTCAATCTATGATGATAAGCCCATGTGGAAAATGCTAACAAGCTTAGGCATTTCACTTCAAGAAACCCAATTGATCTCACAAGCCTAGACGTTTCATATTGGGTTTAAGTTTTAGGCTTAATTTTTATTATATACGAGCACAATATTTTAGTTATCAGCTCTTATTATTTTATTATTATTTTATTCCAAATTTTTTATAATTATTAAGTATTTTAAGTTATTTAGAAATTTTATGTTAACAAGAAAGTTTAGTTTAAAACTACTTCTTATTTAGATTAAATTAGAGTTCTAGTATGCTTAGGAGTTTTATTTAGATTTATTTATCTAGCCTATATATAGGCCTTTGCATTGTACACAATACATTGAATTCATTATTATTATATTTCTCTTTTGCGTTAATAAATTCTCTCTGGATTTTTTTTCAAGAATTTCTCTTGAGTTTCTTTTAGAAGAGTTTTAACAATCTTTTTAGATTGTGGGGATCATCTTCAAACTTTCTCTTGCCAAGGTTTTTATCTTGGAGGGGAAATTAGAGCAGCTTGAAGGGGGTTGTGGAATCTTCGTGTTTCCAAGGCTTCTTAGGACTTCTACACGTCACGTTCTATCTTTCCATTTATCTTCTTTATTCGTTTCCTTAATCTTTGATATGTTATTTTATTTATTTGTTTTAATCTGACTTGGATTTAATTTCGTTTCAGGTGGTGTTAAAAATTCAAGTTTCTTTCCGAACGTTTAGAGCCCTAAGTCAAATCCGCGATTTTGACAAATTTTACGACCCGCTTTCGCGCTCATCCTTCTTATCCTTTATCAGGGGGCAATAAATTTACAACCCTACTGGTTCTCCTAGGCACCATAGAACAATAAGGGATGGCAGATGGTAATGTGGATACTTTTGTATCTTGTTATATTATATATATACTAATTTTCTTACCTCTACAATGCATGAGCTTACTGTTGTATAAATTAATTATAACTATAAGAGCCATGGAGATCTATCAAATTTTGAATATAAAAGTAAGTTAGTTAATAAGTGAATTTAAATAATTTAATGTGTAGAAATGATAATATTAATTATAATTATAAAGTAATTAACGTGTCTTTAATTAGTAATAATGTAAAGTAGTACTTATATATAAATGCATAGGTTTATTGTATTTAATTTAAAAGACACCTTTAATTAATTCATATTTATTACATAATTTTTTTTACATATAATATAATTTTGAAATTAAAAATAATAATTGATAAATAGAACAATGAAAATCATAAAAGCATTACGTCTTTCTAATTTTTAAATATTTATTAAATCATAAAATAATAATAAAAAAAGATACAAATACTATGGGCATTATTTTCTGTAACAATTTTTGCAATATGAAAAATTAAGAAATTTTTAACCGAGAAGAAAGTGAATTTATCATTTAAAAACAAAAGTGTGATTTAATACTTAAAATTGTATTATTCATAAAAAAATAAAAAAAAAAACTTTTGCAAAAATCAAATAGGTATATAATTATATAAGATAGTATAAATAAAAAAAGTGAATGTATTATTAAAAAACAAAAGACTTAAAATTTGTAACATACATGTATTTTATTTAATAAATTTAAATTTGTTTTTAGTTTATAACTTTTAAAAATTATTATCTATTTCATATAATATATAATTTTAAACCATAAGTCCTCTCCAATAAATTCTAAAGAGTGTAAAAATAATGAGGAAATACGAGATATGAACATAATCTCTAATCATTTGAGATTTATTATGTTTATATTTCTCTAAATAAATAGAATAATTTTTTAAAATTTATTATTCCACCTAAAATATTGTTTATTAATGGCGCGTCCCACATATTATATATAACAAGTTTTATAATAAGTGGCGTTGTCTCATTCTTTATTTTTATTTTTAAAGTTTTTAATAAAAATCAAACTATAGATATATGGTTAAAATTTTAAATAAAAATAGTTCAAAGTAATTTATCCTTTAAAATACTTTTTAAAATCTAAAACTATTGTTATAGATATATCATTGAATACACAAATTTTTTTTTTCAAATACTGCTAAAAAGTTAACAAGGAAAGAGAATATAGCACATATAAGGAAAATTTTAAAAAATAAATATTGTTTAATATATTAATTAAAAATATCATAATGAAATATTAGATTTTATAACAATGTTTAAAATTTTTATTAAAACAGTTTTAAATTTTATACAAAAATTTTTTAAAAAAATAAACAAATACTATTGAAAAACTTTTAAAGCAAAATTATATATATATATATATTGTATAAGAAGAAAGACAAAACCATAACTAGATTAAGCGGGGTCAAGCCATTCCAGAGCAGTCATCATGTAGCCTTTGAAGAATTTCATTCGGGGATTGCATATAAATATACCTGCATAAAGCCCTTGAAAATGTCATTGCTGCCAGTTCATCGGCGACTCAGTTACCCTTTCTGAATACTTGTGAAACCCGAATTATCCAAGAATGTTGAAATATATCTTTCATTGCTCATATCACGGTAGAGTGGTGGTACTCAACTGACGCCGCTTGAATCAATTAGGTGGCTGTCGTATGATCCATCTCAAGCACAAACCATTTAAGGCCTAGGCTCCAAGCTATTTAGAGTCCCTCCAAAGCTCCCCAAAGCTCGGCATCGAGTGCAGAGCAACAACCAATATATATAGAGAAACAAAAAATCCAAGTACCATGTTTGTCCATGATTACTCCACGGCTGAAGCATCCCCAGATACTTTACACACAACACCATCGTTCACCTTACGCCACCCATCTTCGGGTGGAATCTACCTAATCAATTTGAAAACTTTAGTTTGCCTCTGCCTGAACGAGCTCACCATTTTCCTGGTTAAGGTGAAGGTATTCATCCCTCATTCTATAGCTCTTCTCCAATACACTAGCCTCCTCAATGAAATCTGCATTAAAAACAAAATTGTTTCTTCTAATCCATAATTGCCAACAAATATCACCAAAAAGGGTCAGCTAATCATTAGAATTGCAAGCAAAATAATCGAGATTAGATAAGTTAATCGCAAACCAATCCTCCAAACTGATGTTAAAAATTCTTGTCTTTTGTTTGGTATGATCACCACCAACCATGTCACTACAACTGGGAAATAGAGTCTCAGTATGTGATTAATAGTTTCTGTTGAATTTCCACACACTATAACACCCCTTAACCCGTCAAGGAAACATGGTGTATAACATGCAGCCAGACAGACCGCCCAACGGACTGGGCGTTACCGGCGGATTCAAACCTTTCAACTTAACTTAAATTTTTAGAAAAAAAAGTTATAAAGATTTCCTTTTTAGTTAAAGACTTATTTTTCTTTCATTTTGTAATGCATTTTTAACAAAAAATATTAGTAATTATATAAAAAAAACTATTATCCATCTACTGTTCAACTGTGGCGTATACATATAAATGATGATCTCATAAGCATCAAATCACTAAAGTTTGGCACATACTTTCATAGTAAGGGGCAATTCTCTTTTTAAAATAGAAACAGTGCACAAGATATAAATTATTACATAATTTGATTACAAAACAGATCTATACGACACCCGCCAAAATAGTCATGCATGATACAAAAATTAGCAAGTGGCTTACCCACAACCACAGCTCTGACGCAATCCCCTTCAACTAATTCCTCTTCTACTATCAATACATCTGAGGAAGGAAAAGTAACAGAGTAAGTTCAAATAAACTTAGTGAGTTCCAGAGTAGACACAAATAATTTACAAGAATATCATTATTCAACAAGCATCAATACCCGCAAGAAAAAACAAACTTTTTCGTGAGACTCTGTCGTATAGACACAATATGCTAAAATGTCTTCCACGGTTCTCTGGCGGAAACATGTTGCCAACACTTAGATATAACACTTACAGTACCCATGCAGAAACATCCCATGAACTTACACATAATATACAGTACCCGGGCTGTCACTATCCTCTAACTTATACATATCTCTCACAATCATGCATGTTTACAAATGACTTATCATTGTGCCAGCCTCGGACCCATAATTTAGAACTCAAAATCACAAATAAGTTATATTCATATTTATATTTATATTCATATTCCACCATAACTCCTCATATCATCCTTGTTAAGTTGAACACATATTCTCCCGCAAGGCCGGACCATGATCTGCCAATCTGATTTGCAATATAACATCCCTACCAGAGGTATAAAAAACAAATCTTCTTTCCATATTTTCATATATCACAGATTGGCTGGTACTGGGCTCGTGCAACAAGGAGAGTGTTTTTAAATTGATAATGGTCATACTCACGCATACGACACTGGTTTATTACACACACGTCCAGACACAACACATTGACTCATTACAGCAGACATTTACCATACATAATTTACATAACATGGGGGTTTCATATATCAAAGAAAGTAAGAAGGAACTCACCAGAAGCTTCAGAATGAAATCTATTATACGGGTCATTTGCTTCAATCGCTCAGACCTTCACTAGCTTCTTGAGCTAAAGAAGAAACAATGATAACAATCAGATTGTTTATCTACTAAAATTTAACATGCATGCATGAATCGGTTGCATCAACCCAAAATAAAAAAGTCTCATTTCTTACGAACCAGTTCTAAAATCTATGCATGCACCACTACAAAACGTAAATCCCCTCGATAACAACCTAAGGGTTTTCCAAAAATTACCAGTAAGTTGTTATTTAACAATAGCTTCTTAACTAGCTACTAGAAACCTTCCTCGTCTTTGCTAACAAAGATACCCTAAAATTTCTCAGAGACTTAAAAAAGAACGCAATGAAAAACAAAGGTGAAACATGCCAACTATTGGCATGTTTATATAGCACAGACATTGAAAACAAAGCTTAGTGGAAAGGTCAGAAAATCCCACTATTGCCCTTGAATCCCAGGAATAAACTTGCCTATCAATTTGAAATCTAGTCATCTACAGTACCCTAGTTCAATTTCAACTAGGTCTTAACTAAACTCTAACGATACTTACTGAGTCATTGTTTTCATGCTAAAACAAGGAAAATAAGCCTAAATATCCACAAGCTAATAAGTTCGCCCAAAGTACCTGGGGTTGGTGGATTGTCTTCATAGAAGAGTCTGCCAAACCCTAGGGTTTGCCAAACCCTAGAGTGTGCCAAATGGTGAATTCTAACGAGGTGTTCTACATTTGGATGTACTATCGAACCCATACAATACACCACCAATCATTGAACGGATAATTCATCAATCTATTTCTTTTTCTACTCTAAGCTTAATCGACTATGCGCCAAACAACATATCGGTACAGTTTATGCTGGGCGGGCTGTTGCACACATATTACAACTTGTATTCGAAGTAAGGTGTAGCCTTACTCTTACATCATTAGTAAGTACCTTGTTTAAATATGTATTTTAATATTTTATAAATATTATTAAAAATTTTAAAAGTAAAATTAAATACTATTTATAAACATTGTTAAAAAAATAAAAAATTTCTATTAAATTTAAGGCTAAATAAGGCCTTTAGGTTAATTTTATTTTTTAATTAGGACTTTAGACCGATTTTTAATTTTAATTAGGGAAATAGGCCAATTTTAGGAGAGAGAATGTGAAAACGCGTCCAGCTAGGCATGCTTTCTGCATATATGGCAGTAAAGTGCTCCCAACTGGACATGCTTTCCCTCAATGGTAACTTCAATGACTTTTTGACCGTTGTTACACCAAACGGTAAAAAAATTTAAAACAAAGCAAATGGTAATTTTTTTAACCTATAAATACCCCCTAAAATTCATTTTTTTCATTCATATCCTACTTTAAAGCTCTCTCAACTCTCTCAAACCCTCTCAAGATTTTTATTGAACATTTATTTATATTCTCATCAAAAAATATTATTTTTAATTATATAGTATTTTATTTATTTGGATCAATTTTTCGAGAATGGATGCCTTTTTAATCTGCTTTGACGACAACCGTATTTCCACCACCCAATTAGCAATGGTAATTCATTATTTTTAAATTTCCGTTATTTTTAATTATGTTAAATTTTTTTTGATATATCTAAATAAATTTTTTATGTTATAAATAGGTGCATGATTGTGTGCTAGAGGCGTTCATACATTATAAGAGGGAGCCTCCGATCCTTAAAATTCGTGGGTACCTACAAGAAGCTGGATTTTTGCATGCGTCTTGCATGCAAAGGGGATGCAAACTCGATCCCATATTAATCAGCGTGTTGGTGGAAAAATAGAGGCCCGAAACACACACTTTCCACCTTCTATGCGGCGAGTGTACAATCACACTCGTAGACGTAGCATTACAAGTCCGTCTGTCGGTGGATGGGTCAGTCATCACGGGATTAGTGATGGTTCGGGGGAAAGTGGACCTCTGCATGGTAATGTTAGGGAATGTCATGAATAAGTTTGAAGGTGGTCAGATATCGATCAACTGGTTGGAGAAAAATTTGGTAAGCTTCCCAACGATGCAACAGAGGAGGTCATATAACAGTACGCCCGAGAATTCATCATGAGGTTAATCCAGGGCATTTTAATGCCCGATAAATCTAGAAATTTGGTGCATGTAAGGTGGCTTTTAAATCTAACGAACTTCAGTGAATGCGCAAAACTAAGTTAGGGATCTGTCATGTTGTCGATGTTATACCGAGAGTTTTTTTGGGCAACATAATCAAATAATATATCGATTTGTGGTTGCTTATTGCTTCCAGAGTCGTTGGCCTAGTGGCCAATACCATTTCTATGTCCTAAAGTCACCAACCTATACACATTCCCGTTGGTGACGAGGTAAACATCATTTATCAATAAATACATAGTTTGTGCGATAAATGTTTTTATTTATTATATGTGTAACACCACCACTTTTTTTTTGGTGAAAAAAAATTGCAACTCAAGTATCAAATATTAAAAAAAAAAACTCAACATATAATCTTTGTCAACCAATCGCAAACCCGGTTCCCTATCCCGCCTAAGCTTGACTATATTGTCCGCAATTCTATTCTCTTCTCTAGGAATAAAATTGATATTCCATTGACTCAGGAGCTTCAAAAGCAAGAGTATTCTCCTGACCAAGGCAGAATTAGAACCATTACTCACTCCTTCATGGATAAGTTTAACAACTTCAAGATTATTAGTCCGAATGACGACTTTTCGGTAGCTACAATCAAGAGTAATTTGCAACCCATCAAGGATGCCCCATAACTCTGAATCAATAACTTCACAATTATCCAGATATCTTGTGAAACCAACAATCCAATTTCCATTATGATCTTCTAGGATCCCTTCAGCTGCGGCAAACATCTCTTTAATTCTGATTGAGCCATCCGTATTTAACCATCCGAAGAAATCGGAACTAGTTTCGATCTTGAAAATTTAATGCCTTACGAATCTGACATTGAAACATACTACTTTGCCGAACATAGTGATGCTTTGATAACCTTATCAGTATTCCACGAAAGACCTTGAAATACTTGAAGATTTCAAATCTTCCAAATCCGCCAAATGATAATCCCGAACAAATAAGACCAATTGACTCTTCCCACTAGATTTATGTTCTGTTGATTCTGTAAATTGAGCTTCATCCATTCGTATAGAGACCCTGTAAAAAAAAAATAGATTGTTTACCTGAAGGGATAAACTGCATCCATATATCTCTTGCTGTTGTGCAATCCTTTAGAACATGAAGTATTCTTTCATAGTTATGGCCGCATGTACCACAAGCAGAATCTGATCCCAAACCTCTTCGTATCCTTTCAACATTAGTGAAAAACGGTGTTTAATAGCAAGCTAAATGAACACTCTAACCCTTTGTGGTCCCTGATATTTCCACGGTAATTTCCAAACATCCTCTTTCACATCCCATGATTTTTTTTGAAGTTTCCTATACGCACTTTTAATAGAGAAAGAGCCAGATGTGATACTCTCCAAAATAATTCTATCCATGCTAGAATTTGGATGAGGTGGCAGAATCCATACAATCCGATGAATGATATCTTTCGGTAACCAAAGACAGAAGAAATCTAAATTACAATCTCCATTTTCTGTGACCATATCACTAAGGAAACAATCCATATCCAAGCTAGAATTACAATCAATCTTTTTACAAAGAGGCCCAACATTTGGAGCCCAAGAATCTTTCCAATAGTTAATGTTGTGACCGTCTACAACTGACCAAAGGATGTTTTCAAGCATGAGAGGCCAAACCTTTGATAGAGATATCCAAAGAGAAGAACAACATCCCCTAGATAAAGATTCTGGTAAACCACTTTGAACCCTATACTTAGACCGAAGCACTTTAACCCATAAAGAAGAAGAATTCGACACTAAATTAAATCCCAACTTCATCGTGAAAGAAGTATTATAATTTCGTAAAGACCTTATACCAAGACCACCATGTACTTTAGGTTGACATATCGCATCCCAACTTACCAAAGCCATTTTTTTATTTCCATTAGTGGACCCCCAAATGAATTTTTGAACTATAGCTTCAATCTTATCATACAAACCTTTCGGGATCATCATCGAGTATAAAGTAACTCAGAATAGAAAGTAAAATCGCTTGAGCTAAAGTAATTCTTTCTGCAAGAAAGAGTTATCTAGCGTCCCAACTACAAAGTTTACTATGCACCTTATCTACAACAAAGCGCAAAGTATTATTTGTAACCTTCTCATGGAAAAAGGGAACTCCTAAATACGAACCAAGATTCTGCACCACCTGGAACCCAAAAAAACACTAATGTGCCTTTGAATGTCTTCTTCCACTCCTTTAGAGAAAAATATATTTGACTTTTGCAGGTTAACACTATGACCCGAAAGTCCACAAAAAGTGTCTAAACCTTCCTTGATAACTTGTGGCTACTCCTCCTCCGCCTGTCCAAAAAGGATTAAATCATTTGCACAAAAAGATAAGGAACGAACCTGATCTTGATAACCGGATAGGTGGCTATTTACCATCTGTCCTGGCTGCATGGATATCATGCCCTAACCATTCCATACACAAAATGAAAAGGTACGGTGAAAGTGGACATTCTTGACGAACTCCTCTTGCTGGTTTGAATTTCTGAGACGACACTCTATTCCAAAGTATCTGCATGATTGAGCTAGAAATAGCTGACATAATAACCTTATAGAGAAAGTTAGGAATGCCTGCAGCCTGTAAAGAAGCATCAATGAAGTTCCATCGAACACAATCGTAAGCCTTCTCTAGGTCAATCTTAATGGCCATCCATCTTTTACTTTTCCCTTACTCTTCATAGAATGTATGACCTTCTGAACAATAATGATATTATCATTTATGTTCCTTCCTGTTACAAATCTTGCTTGTTCAAGCCCAATGATCTTCAGAAAAACCACTTTAAATCTATTAGCAATCACATTCATCACTAATTTGTATAAGACTGAACAAAAACTAATAAGACGGAACTGTGAGAAACATTCTGGGTGTTGCACTTTAGGGATAAGGAAAATAAGTGAATTATTAAGGTCTGAATCAATGTTTTGCCCAGAAAAAATCCGTTTAACCCACTCACAAATTGAAGGACCAACCAGCTCTTACTGACTCTGATAGAAAATAGCGTGTAAGCCATAACTACATGGTGCTTTTAAAGGTGGCATATTAAACAGGGCTTTCTTAGTCTCCTCATCAGAAATTGGTGTATTAAGGAATTTGATCGCTTCCTACTCAAGAACCGGGAAAGAACTACACCCAAGACTACCCGTTCTTCCAGATTGTTCTCTATAAAGATTCCTATAAAAATTAACCGCTTCCCGCTTCAAATCCTCCTCATCCATAATCCACTCTCCTGCTTGATTTTTTAATGCAACAATACGATTATGTTTCCTTCTCTGAAGAGTTCGCCTATGGAAAAATCTTGTATTCCGATCTCCAAAAGCTAACCAATCACACCTAAGCCTTCTGCTTCTATAAAAGTTCCTAATGATGCAACACTGACTCCATCTCATCTCGAATATCCAACTCAACCTAATTTAAAAAGCTTGAGCTTCTTCGATCAATCGTCTTCTGAACATTATCAAGCTTTTTCATCAAAAGATTCTTCCGTTGCGTAATGTGGCCATAAACCTCCTTGTTCTATAATTTCACTTCCTCGGTGAAAACAACTTGAGTTGATGACATGTTTCCCAGAAACTCCCAATTCTTTTTGACAAAATTAGAAAAATACGGATACTCAACCCAACCAACCAAAAAACGAAAAGGCCTCATTGAGGACGACTGAACTTTAGACAAGAGAGTTAATTTAAGAGGTCTGTAATCCGATTTAAGCTTTTGTAAATGTAAGACTTTTGACAAGGGAAACTTGAGGTTGCAAGAATTATTACAAATCATTCTATCCAGCCTATCAAGAATACCTCCTCTATTCCAGGTAAAATTCGGACCACTGAAACTCAAATCTTGTAGTCCCATGGATTTCATGAAATCACTAAAATGAGC
Organism: Gossypium anomalum; assembly: GCA_025698475.1. Lineage (NCBI taxonomy): Eukaryota > Viridiplantae > Streptophyta > Magnoliopsida > Malvales > Malvaceae > Gossypium > Gossypium anomalum. Next base: position 51,540,644 of record CM046968.1, on the reverse strand, counting down.
ACATCTCTTCCCACTAACCCAATCTCCTCTTTTTTCACAAGGATCGAGTATAGCATTGAAATCTCCAATCGCTAACCATGGAGTCTCATCCACTGGCACAGTATACTTAAGAGCTTCCCATAACTGCTTCCTCTTTTGACTCTTAGGACTCTCATACACAAAAGTAACCAAAACCGATTCTCGAAAAGAAATTCTAGAGATTCTAATTGAAATAAATTTGGAATGATTTCCCAAAATATCCACAGAAATTATTTTTTTCCATCCAATCCAAATTCTACTGGAGAAACCCACAACCTCCACATGATGCAAAAAATCAAAACCAAGTTTAGCAATAACAAAATCTGCTTTGGCACCACTTACCCTTGTTTCTAAAAGACCAATTAAATCAGGCTTATGCTTTCTATTATATTCTCAAAAAATACGAGGAAATTTTAAGCTTGCACAGCCTTGACAATTCCAGCAAAAAATAGTAAAATTCATATTTAAAATAAAAACTAAAAATACCTTCATATGCGGAAACAAAGCCACCAATCTGTTTATCAGCACTGCTACTAATCTCCTCAGCTCCAACCTCAAGTTGCAGATTAATGAGATTAGCCATGGAGCTTATAGCCTATGTAAAAGGAATTCAAGAAATTCTAGTGTTTTTTAATCTACTTCCCTTATCTTTGAACGTACGATTAAGGGAAGCTCTACCATGGCTAATACCTACTTTATTTTCAGAACCACGTCCTCTGGAATCAGGAAAAGGTTAATTAGAATTAAACAAAATATTTTTCTTGTTACCTTTGAGTGATTTTGGCACATTATTTTCATTAAAAATAACAGCCGAATGATTGTTTTGGTCTAAAAGAGTATCGTCTAATTTAACAACAGTTTTACTAGGTCATTCGAACATGGGATTATTGAGAATCAAACTATTTCCCACTTTTCTTAGAAAACCCTATTAAGCGTCGCCAAGCTCCTGCTCCATAATTTATTCATCCAATATATTATTTTTCTCTAAAAAAAGTGCTACTCAATCCACTAGAATTTAGCCCATCTGGCTCTAAAGAACCCGACTGCCCAGTCCTAGTCTCACTTAGCCCACCAAGCCTCACATTCGACGGCCCACTTATTCCAATAACAACCCCCTTTGCTTTCGCTACTCTTGTAGACGAAAGGAGAGAACCAGAATTAGAAATGGATAAATTATTATTCAAGCCCTTATTAATCTGGAAAATCCCCTCTGACCCTTTAGGTCTTTTACCTAAAGATTTAAGGCTAAAATCTCCCTTGCCTAAGCCCGACCTAACAACCCCTGGCCTATTAGTATTAGACCCAAAAGAAGGCCCAACTGACAGCTTAGACTCTTCGTCAACCCCACGACCCACTCCAGCTTTGTAACCCAAATCTTTTAAAAATATAACCCTAGCTTTATTAACCCTCAAGCCCCTCGCTGCATTACCTTCACCCTTCTCCCTCGATAATCCCTCAACAGATTTCCCTAAATCACCATCTGAAGCACCTTCCATAATCAACGGCGCAAATCTAGACCCCAACGAATCCTTCTCCAACTTTGTTACCCCATTAACTCTAGAATCACGTTGACTCCGCCTTGATTTCCTCTCTACTAACATCCACGGTCCATAATCAACTCTCATTCCTTCATTACCATCACCGACCGCTTCTCTGGAAGCCACAACTATCGCATCCACGGAACTTCTCGATGCTGAAATCTCCCCCACCGATGGGCACAGCTCCTTGACATGACCATATTTACCACAATAGAAGCAAACCATCGGGAGAGCCTTATACTCAACCTTTTGAACAGCACCGTCGACAAGATTTGAGAGACCAGAGGTTTGTCGATGTTGATGAACACCGCCAAGTGGGCAAATCATCCCCTGGTTCTGTTATCGGTTTGTAAATCTAATTTTATGACTTTACCGATTAGTCCACCAATAGCTTTAATGATTTTTCGTTTGTATAGGTAACTTGGAAGACCCGGTAACCGAATCCAAGCCATCACTACGCTGGGGTAGGGCTGTGCTGGATTAAACGTTTTTGTCCATGGTTACACAGTAAGATATTGCTCGAATATGATCCATGGGCCCTGGGTTAAGACTTCGTTGTAATCATTAATATCCTGAAACTTAACCAAAAAATAACCACTAGTGGTATCCATTAGATTAAAAGGTTTTGCAGGTTTCCAGAGATTAAGGATACGATTATGAAGAACGTTATATCCAATGTTACGCCCTAACAGCTTGAGAATGACTGTCAACTCCATTTCTTTGAACAGTATGTCCTTGATGCGATCCGAGAAGGCTATTGTCGAAATCCCATTAACCATGAACGTATTCACATCTCGTTCCAAAAGTTCAAAGCCACTCCCATTCTTTCCAAAAATCCCTTCAATATTCCTATCGAAGGAGACAATGCCTCCCCCTAAAAGCTTATCTTTAAAAGAAAAAATCGACTGTTGATCCGAATCAACCACCCTATTAGTGTCTTCCCCCTCAAAAGCTTCTTTGAATCTTACTTTTTTGGTATTTTGGTCACTGTCAGCGTACGGATCTCTATCAGTATCATTGCCAAAATTTTGTGCCTCCATTTTCTGGATGATATTGTTAATTAACATCCCCACTTTAAAAACAAGAGAGAGGAGAAGAATATTTATGGTAGAAGCCATTGAATAAGTGATCTATAAATAAATCATAGTATAAACAATTATGATCGTTTTTAAAGGAAACTGTCAGACATGAAAACATAGAGAATTATTAGTAGGAGCATGTGGCTAAGTTAAAAATTTGCTATTGAGTTTAGGGATTAAATTGAATAAGTTGGGAAAGTATATGAACTAAAATGCAAGTATTTCATTTTTATTTTGATAGAAAGGACTTAATGGCAATTTTACCATTACTTAAAAAAATCAGTTGTTTGATGATGGTTTTTAAATGATTTTTTATGGGTAAATTACTAAAATAGTCACTTTTGTTTACTTCAGGTTACATTTTAGTCACTTATTTTTGAAATGTTACGTTTTAGTCACTTACGTTATCGTGTTGTAGCATTTTAGTCACTGAGCCATTAATTGTCGTTAACAATGTAACGATAAGTTGACGTGGCACTTTAAATTATCATTTCAAGCAAAAATTTTAGGTTAATTAAAACAATCGGTCCCCATATTTTTTTCGTTTTGAGCAATTTAATTTTTTTTTATGTTATTTTAACTTTCCCTTTTTTTTCTTTTTTTTCCATTCTCTTTTGCTTTTCCCTATGTTTTTCTCCCTTTTCCATTTCTTTTAAAGTAGTTTTTCTATGTTTTTCATTTATTAAAACTAGTCCTTATACTTTTTTTTTAATTTTAATTTTTTCGAGTAAAGCGAGCTTGTGGATTAGTTTTAACAAATGGAAAACATAGAAAAAAATAGAGTTAAGAGAACATAAAAGAAAAAAAATTAAATTGCTTAAAATGAAAAAAATATAAGGACCAATTGTAGAATTTAACCTAAAATTTTTGTTTGATATGATGATTTAACGTACCACGTCAGCGTATCGTTACACCGTTAACAGCAATTAATGGCTCAATGACTAAAATATTACAACACGATAACGTAAGTGACTAAACCGTAATATTTCAAATATAAATTACGAAAATGTAACTTGAGGCAAACAAAAGTGACTATTTTGGTAATTTACCCTTTTTTATTAAATAATAAAATTTTAATAATTAATATTATAATATATAATAAAGAGAAAAAGAGAGAAGATGAAATTTTTTCTCATCTTTCTTTCTTTTTTTGACAAAAACAAAAGGAGAAAGAAAAAAAAATTCTTTCATTATTTTCCTTCAAATTAATATTATAATACATAATAAAGAGAAAAAGAGAGAATCATCTTTCTTTCTTTTTTTGATGAAAACAAAAGGGGAAAAAAATTCTTTCATTATTTTCCTTCAAATTCAAGCTTCAGGTATGATTTTTCTTCAAATTTTTCAAAGATTTTGAATCTTTGAAGCTTATTTTACATATATATATATATCAATAGCTTTTTTTTATCAAGTATTTTGAAAGTTACCATTAAAGGGTATTGATGGAAGCTTAAAAAACTTAAGTGAAGTAGGTATATTTTTGGATAGGAAATTATTAGAAGATGGTTCTAGCTTGTTAGAAGTGTGAAAAAGAAATCAAAATTGATGAAAAGTTTACTTAGTACATTTGGCCATGGTAAAGAGGAAGTAGAGAACATTGGTCACTTTGTGTAATATTGGTGCTAAATGATAGCTTGTGAAGCAGTGAGTACTCTGGTGGAGACGGAATTGAAAATGGATAATCGAGTCGAGTGATATGCAAATTTCGGACTAGGAAACTTAAGTTGCCTACATGATTAACCATGCATATTTAAATTTATTTTTATTAGTTTTTGTATTAGAATGGATAAATGACATTGTTTCGTACTGAATTGCTCCTATTTTAGCTAAAAACGAAGCAAACATCTGGAAGGAGAAATGCGAAGAGGAGTAAAGCAATTGAAACTTCGGTTTGTACTAATATCTTATTTCATTTCATTTTATTTTTATGAATAGCTTTAGAATATTTGGTTTACTAAGACTAGTTATATTTATTTTATTTTATTTTTATGAGTTTTGGATGAGTTTGAATTATTTAGATAATATTTATAAAATTATGTTTTGAGATGAAGACTATGTTTTTCAAAAGATTAAATTAGAAAATTCATGGTTATAATTTGAATTTGAGTATTGTGGTTTTGGATGATTGAACAAGAAAATGTTTAATATGTTTTAAATTGGAACCCTAATTTTACATTAGGGGATATATGATTTGAACATGAAATGAAATTGAAATGAGAATGATATGAAAATGGAATTGAATTGAAACGGATCATGAACCTTGGTTTTTATTGAATTAAACGGATCATGAAACTTGGTTTTTACCTCGTTACACTATGTTAGACTAAATAAGATATAATTGGCATGCCATAGAGTCTTTATATCAGAGGATTTAGAACTCCCCAATTCCTAGAGGGTCGTGGACTACTCTGATAGCCATCGTTGCCGAACAACTCAAGGTGGCGGATTCATGTATCTGGTTATGAGTCTAAACTTTAGTATGGGGTCTAAATTGAAAGAAAAACAACAACAAAACTTGAATTTATTTGAATTTCCATATTGTGCGAATTAAATTAATTACGCGATTTTGAATTTGATTAAAAGTTTATTTTCTTTATTGATTTATCAATATCAAAAATTTAAAGTTTGTTAATATTAGAATTTTCTTTTATTAGGATGTTTAATGATATTTATAATCATGTTTTAATTTATTTCTATCAATTAATTTATGTTCAATACTTATGTAATGATTTATATGATATTAGCACCACTGAGCATGAAAATTGCTCAGCGTACGGTTTGTCTATTTTTCCATGCGCAAGTAGTTAGATTCGCTAGATCATTCTAGCAATATCCAAAGAACCGAAGTTTAGCTCAAATAGTGTTCGTGAAAAGTTTACTTTTAGTTTATGTAAATAGCATGTACCTAGGCTTGGATATATATAATATTATGTCGTAAATTGAATTTAATATTTTCGTTATGTTTTCTTTGCTAGTACTTTATAACTAATGTTTGATGAAATAGTAAATTTTAGAAATCTAATTTATTGATATGTTTTGAGAAATCGTAGTGCTGAGAATTGATTTGGGAGATTATTTTAATGTGGGTATTTTGTAAAATCTAAATTTTGTAGGGGTTTTTATCTAAAATAGGCAGAAATGTTGTCGAAATTTTTATAAAATAATTTTACCACTACATTTCATTTAAAAAAATGGAAAAGTAAGTTGCTTCGGCAACGAAATATAGCATTTTATATTCAGATCCAACAACTGGGTCGGGTATAAGGTGTCACAATATGTTTCCCTAATATATCGCTTGCACAAATGGAACCATGAGCCAAGTTACATAGGACTGCTCGATGAGTTGGAAGACGCTACACTACTATTAGGTAAACGCTCGAAAACCAAAGTTAATTCCTATCCTTTTCGAACTTATATTACTTACACAATGATTCTTTAAAAAAATAAGTAGGCAATGATTTCACAATTTATGCTTTTCATTTTGAATGGATGTCGTATGCCGACCCCAAGATCATATCTTACATCCCGTCGAAAGTGTTGGCCAACCGGGAGATGTGGGACAAGAAGGTGTCGTTGATAGTGTATATGACGTTGGAAACGCACGAATCGAACCAGGTCTATGGCAGTTTGAGTATAGGCAACGAATTCCACTGCCCCCATGAGACATGAAAGAACTACACAAGGTGGACATGCGAGGGAAGAACAATAGGAACTGGGTGGAGAAACACAATGAGCACATCTAAGCTTGGGATCGTAGGATGGAACGGTGACAATTGATGATTACTTAACATTGTTTAAAGCCATCGACAAGCCATATCTGTTACCACCAGAGGCGAGGAGTAGGCAAATTCGACCAAAGAGGCAACGTCAACCGTCACAACAGTGTAGAAGGAGACGCAGTCGCACGACGAGTTTGTTATTGGCTTCGGCAGAAGATGCACTGCCTATGGCTATGTAATATCTGGGTCAGTTTCCTCAATTTATTTTCGTTCAATTCATTAACCCCATGTATTTTTCATAAGAACCACCGTTGCATGTAGTCAGTTTTTCTGTCCTCGCAGGTTCATATTTTAAGGTATCGACGTCCCCCGCATATTATGATCCCATGCCGCAATCGATGTCGAACCCTATATTAGGGCAGATGCTAATGTATGCACCCAACTGATGACGATTCCGATGCAGATGCCCATGCATTAGTTGATGCCGATACCTAGGTCGATGCCGATTTACCCGAGATTTGGGGCACTTTACGGTTACACGCCTATAGTGACCAAACATCACAAGCATCACAATTTATCGGGGTGGCAAATTGTCGCAACCACTGTACGCAAGAGCGGCAGATGCACGATGGCAGGTGAGGATGACGTAATAATTGACCATGGAGGAAGATGATGGTGCTGTCGATCCTAAAGAAATAATTACTCAAAGAGCCATGCTAGGTACATATTCAGGCGATGATGAAGATGAGGAGGAAGTCTGTAGGCCCGCACTTTCGGATACACTTCCAATATCACCTCTGGAGGCACATCCAGTTGCACCTTCAGAGGCACAACCAGTTGCACCCCGTGTTGATCCTCTGGTTGTACGCCCGATTCCATTCAAAAATCCTCCATACAACTATCGTCTACCTTCTTGCGGCACACATTCTCTCTGACGATGAGTGCGATGTATTTTGGTTATAAATATTGTGATGTAAATAAAAATGTCATAAATAAAAAAAAATGAATTATTAAAAAACAATCCTCTTAGGTGTTGTACATTATTAATTATTACAATTAGTATAAAGTCTCTATTTGAACAATACATTTGTTTTTTTTATAATATGAAATTTGGTAAAAAGTAATGTTATCGATGTTGGGGCCCCAACATCCGTATACAGAGAACATATTTTTTTTGTTGATCGTGTCTCTTCCGAATATCCATATTATTCCTTATCTGGGAAGAATTTGGACGACCTTTAGGGGCATAATACAGGTCCTTGTTTGGCACCAACTCAAATGGCGTGTTGGACACAGGCGACCACATACTCACATTTGAGACGAGTGAGAATTCAGGACTCTACACATTATGAATGTGTTGTAGTCGATAGACGTCGTTGATGTAAGGCGTGTACTTAATCTGTATGTTCCCACATGCGGCAATTGTATTTGTGCATGGAAACCGAAGTGCTTGGAATCTCCCATAATCGCAGGTCTCTTTCGTTAAGTTACACGATAGGATGCACTTGACATTTCCTGGTCAAGCCTAGCATGCTTCCTAACTTGAAAATCGAGGTTCTGACGTGAGTGACACACTACATACATCATGTTCGCTCTCGCTATATTTCACCAAATCTCTTGCATAACATCATTGTATTGTCGCTCGTTACCTGTTCTGCATACGTTGACTCCCTCTTAGGAAATAAGGCAGCCAGTTGAAAGTATGTCTTTTTAAAAACCGATGTTACTGAATTTATGCACTCGGCCAAGTTTGACATCATGTGCCCGTATCGTAGACCCCTCGTCATACGACTACGCCTGCTGTTCGAACAGTATATTCAAAATATACGTCGCACCGTAGGCATTAATGGTGCTCAAGTTGTTTAACTTTTGATGGAAAACATCTTGGATGAGCTTGTAACCTGTCAATAAATAGCTACCAGTTAGTGCAATGAAATAACCTGGTATTTGAAAATTCGATGTATAGTGAATACATAGTTGGAACTACAAATGTCGATGACTAGATCTCGCTCAGTCGCCGAAAGATATTTTTTGTAGTAGTTGGATCCCACATGTTGTATGCAGTTGGTTGAGAGTATTCCAGATCTCCTGTTTGATATGACACATATGTCAGGCTACTAGCAAACGAGGCGGCGTAACCTACTCAAGAAGAAATCTCAGTCATCTGTCGTTTACCTGGAGTTATTGCAAACGCTATAGGCAAGATCTTCTGATTATCATCCTAAGCAATGGCAAGCAATAGATGCTACTAGTACCTTCCATACAGCCACGTACCGTCAATTTGGACCATAGGATTGCAGTGCTAAAATGCCTATTTGTGTTACTCAAAGGTCCAAAAGAGTCGGTCGAATACTTTTCTCTCAGAGACCAACCAATCGCCGCAGTACCCTAGGTGCGTTTCAAGATCGATTATGGAACCTGGCACATATTGATCCAATACCTGAACCATTATTGTAGATAGTTATATAAACCCTTCCACCCGTGATGCAACTTCTCTATGGCCTTCTGTTTTGCAACCTACACTTTGTAGTACTTTAGAGTGTACTGGTACTAGCTATATATGTTAGCAATCAGAACCGGTATTTCAATCTGGGGATTAGCCTTCACCATAGGTAGAATTATGTCAGCAACCATCCCTGAGTTTAGCCTCGAATGGTCTTGGCTTGCACTTGTTGCAATACACGTATGGGGATTGAGATACTTCTTTATCGCTCACGGCCTAATTTTTTTCCGGTAAGACACCATGATTTTCCAGTTACACCTTTTGTCTTTCATTATGCACTTTCTTTTAAATTTGTCAGAGCAAGACTTCGTAACGTAGTAATTCACACCGTTCTTGATGTTATACTGCTTCAGTGCAACAAGAAATGCATCTTCGTTAGGGTATCCCATTCCAACTTTCAATTATCGTACATCACGATATGTGCTTGCATGGTCAGATGTTCTGTGCGGAAGTCACAAAAACTCTAAACCACACTCGGCCGATAGGTCGATGTTTGTCATGTGTGGCAAAGGTTCATATGCCTTAAATTGTGCATCTGAATCTGGAGCATTGTTCGAGGTATCATTGTCAGACTCGCAAAGTTGCGCTTCGTTCTAACCGGATCCGGTTCGAAAAATAGTGCCACTTCTAAACCATCCAGACCGCGTTGCCAAATTGGCTTAAGTTCTAACTCTTCCCCCTTATTTACATCTGCAGCCCCTTCTTCCTCATCTGCATCCTCTTCCTCGTCTGCGCCTTCATTGTCACCTTCAAGCACGGTGTTAGATGTATCCTCATCGGCCTCCGTCGAAAGAAGTAGGTCGATTCTTCTGTAACCCATGTGCCCACTAGAATATTCAATGAGTTAATAGCCGGTGTACATCGATGATCCCCCAGTATAATTGCTTCCGCCCTACGAAATCGACCCATTACCAAAATTAAAATCGAATGCACTGATTGAATGTCAAGTTCGAGTGCCTAAATTTGGGCTATGTTGGTACCTTGACTGGTAGTGACCCTTGAAGTTTAGATCGATACTAGAGACTGATGAGTGTCTGCCCATAGATGTTTCGAGAACATCGTAGTAACCGCTTTGAAAAAGGCCAGAAAACCCACCACACAACCTTGTAGTAGGACTTTCTGCTTCAGCTTCAATACCCGTATTTGCCGCGACGGTGGTTGAAGATGGGCTAAATCCATCAGCATCGGTGAATTCGACATATAACTCAATAACAACATTTCTATTTGAGATGTGCGATGATATGACCGTCTCGAGATGCGCCTCACTAATCACATCAAATAACTTATACTTATAGGGGTCAACGAATGCAAAAAATCTGCATTGTAACCTCGTAATTCTTCCCCGGGACAATCTCCCGACTTTCTTTTTGATTCTAGTCCGTAGCTCATGCTTTTGAATAGTACTATTGAATGCAAATTCCATGGACTTCGCTCCTAAAAACACCACCGTGAACTCTATATTACAGATTTAACTATCGTAGTATATAATGAATTTCACTCATCGACTTATTTCAATATCGGTCACGATTTGGATGAATAAACGCAAAAAAAAGAGTAGAGAGTTATCCAAAGGAGTACACACAACTCTCACCTATGATGCAAACTTATTCTGTTTGATATTAACTTGATGAGTGTCTATGTTATGAAAATTATGCCTTTTTTATTAGATAATTATGCAGTGAGAAAGAAAATACACGCTATTAATTTCGTTTATGAATGCACACATTCGTTACATATTGTATGGTGCAAATACTTTTCATCACGTGTTCAGAAGTCATATAATTTCATTGAGATTCGATGTTGCATAACGTGTTCAACAGGCATACGAAAATGTCCTTTCACCCTAGAATAGGAAATTTGTTAGAGAAAGATCGCCTAACTGGTGGAGCTTTTCTCTAACAAATTTCCTATTCCTGGGGTAGAAAAGTATGACGCTTCAAATAATTCGGACGCTTTAAACACTTTAACATGTTTAGAATATGTTCCAGCGTGCTTTTAAGGTTTTTATTTGCAAACAGAACCTTCCTTGCGATTATAAAATGGCTCTCACATACTAAGCTTCATTATCCTTCGTTCATATAATTTCTCTTCAAGTCTTTCCATTTTTCCACTATAAAACATTTCCTAGTTTTAAAAATTTTGGTCACTAAAAATATTTGGTTTACGTTCGAGGTATTCTTGAGTCGTCAGTGATGCGATATCGCTCTGAGCCACATACATTTCATATATCATGCCAGAATGGGATCATTGCTTCTGAAGCCTATCCTAGGGAAGTCGGTTATGGGATGATCTTACTTTCCATGGTCAAGGGTAGAAGTCGACGTGGAGGTCTCAATCAACGACCATTATGCGGTAATGGATCGAGGTATAACGGGGGAGCTAGTTGACGGTTGTTACGCGACCACGAGCTTAATCTTTTTGAATACCTAAAAATGATGCCCTATAAATACCATACAAAAAATTGAGGGCATATTCATACGGAAAAACTCTAGGGCTTTTAGCTATAATCAGTGTAATTTTTTCTCCATTTCCATGTAATCAGTACCTTTAACCTTCTTATTCAAAGGCCAACACCGTCATGGACGCAAGAGGACTCTGAAACGGCGAGCGGCTGTTACGGTGCAGTAAAAGTGATGCTCATTTCGGAGCGATGACAGTTGTCATTATTATACAACACATTAATAACTACAATCGCTAGTGCATCGACCCGAGTTTGACCTTACTGTGTTGAAACATCCACTCTCCACCTGAGAGGCCTCTTGTGTCCACCTCGGTGTAAGCCTTTGGACAAGAATGAAAGGTTAAAGATACATTGCTTGGAAATAGAGAAAAACATTATGTTGATTTCACCGAAAGTCCTTAAAATTTTTTTGCATGATTATATCATCAATCTTATGTATGGTATATATAGAGCATTGTTTGCGGGTATCCAAAAGCTTGAACTCCTAATCGCATAACGGCCGTCACCTGCCCCTCCAGTTATACTCGAACTCGTGACTGCATCACAGCCACTGACTGGGACCTTCACATAGACTTTGACCACTGATTGTATCAAGCATTATTACCCCGAAACTAGATTTCCCCACGATGGGTTTTTAATGTGATGGTTTTATCCCGTCATGACATATGAAATGTATGTGTGCTGAGGCGCGTTATCACATCTCCAACCCCTCAAAACTACTTAAGAACTTTCGTCGTTTCAGTTGAAAACCCTGAACACTTTTAAAATACTCTAAACCTTAAACCCTAATCCTAAAAAATTAATAAGCCCTAACCTTGGAGAGAGAAGGTGAAAGTGTGCCCAATTGGACACGCTTTCACATTCTCTCTCCTAAAACCGACCTATTTCCTTAATTAAAGTTAAAATCGGCCTAAAGGCCTAATTAAAAAATAAAATTGGCCTATAGCCCTTATTTAGCCTAAATTTTAAAAAAATCCTAAACCCTAAAAAAATTTATAAAAATATATTTTCTCTAAAAATTCAATAAAAATATATTTGAAAATTTATATGAAGTTTAAATATTTTCATAGTAATATATTTTAAAAATTATAATAATATTACAAACTTGAAAAAAAATTATATTAACTAATCATATATTTTTTCTAACATATTATTATTTGTAAGTTGCTATATTAAAGAATTGATGGTTTATCTTAGTTAACCTTTTTACAAAAAGAATTATATTTAGAGCAGTGCAAAATTATTTACTAATATTATATCACTTATTTAAGTATTTCTTTATGGAATAAAATAATTGTATCCTTTTATATTATTCTGCATCTTATTAATTTTAATAATTTTATAAAATAATATGCTTTAAACTATTTTTTTACATTATTCATAAAAATTATAATAAATATTTAAATACAATTGACCAGCAAGGTGTGTTTCCATGCAACTTTTTTAAAAATAGCTTTTTTCCCATGGTGTGCAGAACATAAAATATATATATATATATATATATATATATATATTATTTTCAGCACATATCCTACACCTTTGAATTAAATAATGCTAAAATTCAGTAAAGAGAAGAAAAAAAAGAAGAAGAAGAAATTTTGTATTGTATATTTGGCATTTAAAATTGTATATGGCAGTTTTGCCGTTTCAGATTGGTCATTAAGTGCACTGCATGAGCACATGGTTCCATACTAAACTTTGGAGTTATTGCCATCATTTCTTTTTAACATTTAAAAGCATTGGATGCCATTCTTCCGTTTTAACAAATAAATTGTTTGAAACATGTATGGCATGTAAATCCCATTATATTGGAATCATCCTTCATTAAACAAGGTTTTGGGTTATTTTGGAATCAATATCACTTAATTTTATTGTTATTCTTTTATAATATATAAATAATTTTAAATTATAAGCTCTACAAAATTTATAGTTTTTTCACTTATTTATAGTTTAAATGTGAGTTACGATAGTGTTTTCTAGTGAATGTAGAAATGATAGTATAAGTGCTTGAAATAGAAAGTGTACCATATCAAAAAATTACATTTTTATTTCTATTTAATATGGATATAGAGTATAATTTAAATACAAAATAATTCAATATAAAATTAATTATTATATAAATTCATTTCAAAACATAACTCTTCTAAAACTATCAAAATTTCTATCCATAAATATGATAAGTCTTGTAAATAGTAAAATATAGTTTAAATTATGTTATTAGTCCATGTACTTTATCAAATTTGTGTATTTAGTCTTTGTATTTTAATTTGATCAATTTTAGTCCATGTAATTTTTGGATTTTAAAGTTCCAATCCTCACCAAATGATACATGTTAAATTCACTAAGCTATGTTTTATTATTTCCAAAATCTAATGCGCCAAACATATTATCATATGTGAAATGTCATGTTAGGTTATTATTTCCACATATTACTCACTAAAAATCCGGTTAATGGATTAATGTATATTATTTGTGTAGAGACTAAACTTTCAAAATTTGAAAATTATAGGAATTTATAATGACCAAATTAGAGAGTATGGACCAAATCTACATCTGAATGCATAGTAATAAGGCTAGTAATTGAATTTAACTAAGCAAATTTAATTTTTATTGTTTGGGTCAAGATTAAAATTTTAAAATTCGAAAAGCACAATGACTAGAATTGGTCAAATAAAAAAGTATAGGGACTAAAATTGATCAAATTAAAGTAAAAAGACTAAATTCACAAATTTTATAAAATATATGAACTAAATTTACAACTTTCATAAAATATAGAGATTAATAGCAAAATTTACTTAAAATATATATATATTTAGAATAGTTTAATTTTAGATTTTATTACTTGTTTAATCAATTTTTTCTCAAATATTGTTAATATTTTTATAATAATTAATATTTTTAAAATTTAAAATTTAAAATTCTATAATTCTACAATTATAATTTATACAAACAAATGTAACATAAAATCTAAAAAATTAAAATTCCTCGTATATAATATAAAATTTAAAATTATAATTACATTTTTGTCCAATTATTACGGCACCTTAAATAAAAAAGGCCAAATTTGGTCGTGTGTGCATCCCAGTCGTTGCTGCTAACTAGAGGTGTGCATGGTAGGGTTGGGCCCATAAAAATTTTCGCCTGTTTTCAAGGCCCGGGCCTGCCCGCCCAAATATGGGCCTAGAATTTTGTCCAAGCCCGGCCGAGAAAAAAATGATAGGCCGAGCCGGCCCGCCCAACCCGGCCATATTAAAAATTTTTTTACTTTTTTATTAAATAAAAAACTTTAAAATATAATAAATCAAATGATTTAAAACATAAAAAATATTAAAAAATGGGACTAAAATAATTCTTAAAATAATATATAAATTAAAAATATAATAAAAATAATTATATTAAAATTAAAAATTGAAATAAATTAGAACTAAATTATATTAATAACAAAAATTTTACAATATCAAAATAACATTAAAAACAATAAAAAAACCTAAAGTAAAAAAACTAAAGTTACTTAAAATTTAAAATAAAAAAATTTTAAAATAATTTAATATTAAAATCGGGCCGGGCCGGCCGAGCCCCGCTAAAAAAAATCTTGCTTGCGAGGCCCGCCCGCTTTTCTAAACGGGCTCTTTTTGCCCAAGCCCATTTTTCGGGCCTATATTTTTACCCAAACCCTCCCATTTTTCGGGCGGGCCTTTGGGCCGGGCCGAGCCGCCCGGCCATGCACAACTCTAGTGCTAACTGCTAACACCATTAATAAATGACACAGTCCACGTTTTGCAAAAGCAACAAATAACCCCCCCAAACGGAGAGAAACCTCTTTCTCATTCTCAATATCACAAATCCTCCTATAAAAACCAAACTCCTTAACCCTCATACTCCACTCCACTCCACTCCACTCATCTTCGATCTCTCCGCCGTTTCGCATTTCATCTTTCTCTCTCCAATGGCTTCTATTGCTGGCTCATCCATCTCCATGCAAACTCGCCCCTTTGTACTCTCTTTATCTTTCTTTCTTTTTAGCTACTAATGCATTTGTTTCTCTTCTTCTTTAGACTTTTTTTTTGGTTTCTTTCTTTGGTTTTATTTTTGGCCCGATCTGTTTGTTGTTTTAATTTATCCTTCTTTTTCAGATTTCACTTTTTGTTTATTGATTTAATCAAATGTCCATATCTTACTGTTACTGATGCTTTACTGTTACTTTTGTTAGTTCTACTTCTTTCATGGATGATTTGATCTGGTCAATCTGAGATCTGAGAGTTTCTAATTTATTTTTATTGCTGTTGTTTTGCTTTTACTTCTTTTTGGTTTTTGCTTTCGGAAATTTAAAAAAAAAATTAAAAGCTCAAATTGTAATTGCTTCGGAGAAAATAATGAACGATTTTACTTGTTTATCTGATTTGGTGTTGCACTAGATATGGTTATTTATCCATTTTTAATCAAGTGTGATTTGTTTTAGCATCTTAAGGGAGCTCAAGCAAGTTACTAAAGCAATAACTAGAACGGGAATTGCTTTTTGCTTCCAAATGAGCTGATGTAGTGATGGAAGCTATAGATTTTCTGGGTATCATTAGTTTTAAGTTTAAGGAGATTTGTTTTAGTGGTTTTTGGTCTGTTAAACATGATTTTCATAGAATTATATTTGATCTATAACATAGATCACTGTATAAAATTGCAGTTATATTATTGATGTTTAGAGTGCTTATGAATATTAATGGCATGTTGGATTTGGATTTTTGTTTGTAAAGTTCACTAAAATAGACTATGGTTGAAGTGCAAAATTTAAGTTTCTATTTTGCTTGGATTAAGATGTTGAGATATCTTTGAAGATTGTTGTTTCTTCTAGAACCATTCTTTTTATATAAATCATCGGCTGATTTTCATGCTACTGAACATCTTTTAACAGGCTAAAGGCAGTGTTTCTGGGTTGAAATTGGGTTCATTTATGAACCAGGGAAGAAGCACCCTCTCATTTACGATGCGTCCAATGCCTGCTCGCTTGCAGATCTGCTGTGCTGTATGTTTCTCACTGAATGCAATGATATTCGTTTCTATGGGTTTTGGTCTCTCCTATGACAATATATATCTTTAACTATTTCTCTCTTTGATGTTAAATGTCATTGTGCAGGCCAAAAAAGAGACCGTGGATAAGGTATGTGAAGTAGTAAGGAGACAATTAGCTTTAGAAAATGACAAACCAATCACCGGTGAATCAACATTTGTTGATCTTGGAGCTGATTCTCTTGATACGGTACTCTCTCAACTGTATAACCATTTCATATTTTCTTTCTTCCCTTTCATCTTATGTGCATAAAAGTAGTGTGCAGGATCAAGGAGACCATGAATTTGTTCTACTTTTATAAGTAGTAGTTGCCCATCTATTTGTTTTAGATGCATATACTTTGTTGATTAGTTGTTTGTAATTTGAAAGATTATTGGTTTTAGTTTGTGTTATGATCGATAGTATATGGTTTCAGGTTGAGATTGTGATGGGACTTGAGGAAGAATTCGGAATCACTGTGGAAGAGGACAATGCACAATCCATCACAACCGTTCAAGATGCTGCAGAACTTATTGAGAAGCTGTGCAGTGAGAAAAGTGCCTAGAAAACAAGGATCTCGGTTGGTTTATTTGCCGATATTTGGTATTCACATACTAGAACGCAAACTTGGGGGAAATCATGTGTGAACTTTTATTATGTTGAATATGTAGGAAATCTCGTAATAAAGTTGTTGGGATTCTTAGTTAAATTGTGGAACTTAAAATGTGTCATTTCGTTTTACCGTAGTGGTTTATGTAGAAGTTTTTTGTTTAATCAAGCTGCATATCTCAGTTGAGGGTTTTATTTGTGCTCAAAGTATTGGTAATTGATGATCTAAGATTTAGGTTTTTTTTTGCCAGTGAAAGGGTATTTCACTCCTGAAAACAAATGTAATCCAATCAACAAATGAACAATTACAAAAGCACAAATGAAACAATACAGAGAAGACATCTATCTTTCTCACAACAAACAGTCACCAACAGTGTAAAATTAACAGTATAAAGGTGGAGCAGGCACACTATTGTTATCCAAAATGAAAACCAATGATGATGGGTGCATTGACCCAATTACATGGGCACATCATCAATCGGCCCTGTGTTGCAGCCCAATCTGTTGCTTTATTAGCAGCTCTTCCAACCAATTTGAATCTACAATTAGACACTTGTTTACTAAAAGACCAGATGTTCTTCAAAATAGGCAGCAACTTCCTCCTGAAACTCACTTCACCGCCCTCGTTAATATCATCCGTCAACACTTTAGAATCAATCTCAAAAATAATCTTTCTAAATCCCTTACCAACAACCATTTTAAGACTCATTTTCACAGCTTCAGCCTCAGCTTTGGCCAAACCATCCACTAACTTCCCATCTGAATTTCTAATAACAACCCCAACTCCTGCATCCTCAGAATCCTTGTGAAAACTTCATTCACAGTTCACTTTAAACCAATCAAATGGCGGCCTCTCCCATTTATCCTCCATTCGACCCTCTCCATCTCTTGCCAACTTACACAGACTCTCCCATAATCCATTAACCATCCAATATTACTTGAAAGCATTCTCAGCAAATATGATGGTACTTATTGGATCAACACCCTTATCTTCCAGAACAGCATCACATCTATGCTTCCCAATATACCAACAAAAAGAGCCCACCTTAGCCATAATCTGGGTTTTTTATTAAAATATTATAAAAAATAAAATAAAATGCGAAAATAATATATTTGAAAAATTATGTACTAAAATGATACATTTAGGGTGGTCACGCCTAGTGCATAAGCGGCACCACCCTACTCTGACACAAAAAAAATTGTTAAAAAAAACTATTATATTTAAAAAACAAAATCACTATTATATTTAAAAATAAAACAAAATCTATTAAAAAAAATTGATGTGACATTGGTGGAGGGCAAGCCAGAGGCAGCACTAGTGAAACCTCTGGCAGAGGCGGCACCAGTGAAGCCTATGCCATAGGCGGCATCCATACCCTCAAACCATTTAAGTTAAAAAAAATTTACCATGGATTTATTTAAGCAATATGTTAAAAAAAAGTAATATTATTTCTGTTAAAAAAACAGTAATATGTTGAAAAAACAAAATCTATTAAAAAAACAAAATTTACCTTTAATATTTACATTTTTTTCAAATTGATCTTTATTTATTTTTTAAGTTAAATTAAATTAATTTTTAAAAATAGTTAAATTGTTATTTTTAATAAAAATATTATATTTTTAGACATTAAAACACAAATCACATTTCACATGGACATTCAAAATTAAAAATAATAATACAAAATCAATGTGAAATGTGATGTGTGTTTTAATGTCTAAAAATATAATACTTTTATTAAAAATAACAATTTAATTATTTTTAAAAATAGTTTAATTTAACTTAAAAAATAAATAAAGATCAATTTGAAAAAAAATGTAAATATTAAAGGTAAATTTTATTTTTGTTTTTTTAACAGATTTTGTTTTTTTAACATATTACTATTTTTTTAACAGAAATAATATTACTGTTTTTTTTAACATATTGCTTAAAAAAGTCCATGGTAAATTTTTTTAACTTAAATAAAGTCGGAGGGGCTTTGGGGGTGTGAGTGCCGCCTTTGCCAGAAGCTTCACCAATGCCACCTCTGGCTTGCCCTCCACCAGTGTCACATCAGTTTTTTTAACAGATTTTGTTTTTTTTTTAAAACATAATAGTGTGTTTTTTTAAACAATTTTTTTGTGTCAGAGTAGGGTGGTGCCGCCTATACACCAGGCTTGACCACCCTAAATGTACCATTTTGATACATAATTTTTTAAATATACTATTTTCGTATTTTAATTTTTTTATTCTAATATTTTAAATAAAAAACCCCATAATCTCCTATTTGTCATGTCTCTTTTTTAAACTCTCTCACAGTTGCAACAACCATTAAACAAAGTCTCCTTCAAAATCCCCGAACAATCTGATGCCCAAGGAACTTCCAAACCAGTCCAACTACACTTAAAAAGTAAGTGCATGACGGTCTCTTCCTTATTTCCACAAAATTTACAACAATGGCTAGTTATAACTTTCTTTCTCCACATGTTCAAATTAGTAGCAATCGCATTATTACTTGATCTCCACAAAAAAACCTCCTGACCTTAGGTGGAGTCTTCAAATTCCAGTTCACCTTCCATATACTAGATCGCTAACAATCCATGTTACTATTACTATGACCCTCCATCCTTGCAACAATATACCCAGATTTCACCGAGTATTTACTCTACACTAAACAATCATGACCGCCACTAAAACAAAAAGGTATCTTCAAAATAGCATTACATTGTTCATCATCATCAAGCCATTCCTTAATACCATCCATATCAGTAATCTCGGTTATTATTTGTGGCCTACCAGACACATCCTCTTCTCCATTAGCAAAAACAGAACCTCCTAATCTTGGAACCCATCTATCTCTCCAAATATTCATTGATTCTCCATTCCCTATTTGCCAATGATATCAGATCCCTTCCTGCCAAAAGACTACTCCAAATCCATGATGCTTGTGCACCTTTTTGAGCCTCAAAGAACTCAGAATTTGGGAAATATCTCCCTTTCAGCACTCTAATCCAAAGCTTATCAGATCCATTAACAATACACCAACTTTCTTAATTCTTTAAAACCCAATCCACCATCACCCTATGGCTTAGTTAAATTTTCCCAACTCAACCAATGAATCTTTCTTTTCCCATCCCTTTGTTCCCAAATAAAGTTTGCCATGGCAGAAGTAATCTCATATCCAACTTGATATCCACCTCATGCCTCCTACCTCTTCTCCTCAATTTCAAATAATGGAAGACCTCTCCAACAATAACAACATTATCCTTAATCAATCTTTCTTCAATAAAAGCACTTTGATTCCACATTATTAACTCTCCCATCAAAGGTCTTATCCTATTAACCATAACCCTTGCGGTAAACTTGTAACAGAAGTTACACAGACTAATAGGCCTAAACTGAGATACCAACTCAGGCCCCTTCACTTTTGGAATTAGCACAACCTCTGTTTTATTCATTTCTCTCAGCATTCTGCCATTTCGAAAAAAGCTCTGGACACACCTCACAGCATCATCTTTTACTATTGACCAATACTTCTGATAAAAAATCCCACAATACCCATCAGACCCTGGAGCTTTCAAACCTCCCAGCTGTAAGACATCATTCTTAACTTCAACCTCAGACACCTTACTAATAAGCTCCTTATTATTAACCAAGAAACCTAAATGGTTATTAAACCATTGTTTGTAATATTATAGTTGATAATAATGATGATAGTCATTAGCTATACATAAAAAATATATTTTTATTATATAATTACATATTTATTATTTTATTTATATAAATAAAAGAGTTATTAATTAAAATATATATTTATAATGATTAAATAAAAATTTAAAATAAAATAAAAATAAAATAAAAATAAAATGAAATAAAAAATATAAATATAAAGAGTAAGAGAAAAATTAAACCCGACATTTAAAAACAAAACTACTAATATTTAATCATCTAACTAAAACAACTAATATATTAAATTAATAAACAAAATACATTTTGTACCATGTGCTTCTGTTTTTTTCTTTAAAATCGATCTAATTCTTCTCCTAAATATTGGAAAAATCCGCCTAAAATCCTATATGTTTTTTAAATTGGGAATATATATATATCTCAAATTTACCTTAAAGTAAACAAATTCCAATTCCCTCAAAGCCCCCTCTTTTGTTCTGAACTTTCCCAGAGTTGTTCCATGAAAGAGGGAACAAAAGTCAAAACTAAAAACACAGGAATACGCGTCTCTTGTCTGGAGATTTCGATTAAAGTCAACTATCAATCACAAGGTTTGCTTAAAGGCGACTTCCATATGTTGCTAACCAAGAAAAAGAAAAAGAAAGCCATTTTTGAGTGCTTGATTGCCTTGCTTTCCCTAAAGTAATTACCTTTTCTTCCTTCTTTCTTTCTTTGCTCTTAGACTTCAATTATGGCAGAATCATTTCTGTTCAATATTGCAGAAAGGGTCCTGGAAAAAATAGCCCATCTCTCCGTAGAAGAAGCTCGCTTGGCGTTTAATGTCGAAAGCCATCTAAGAAAGCTCAAGGAGACCCTGAGCCGCATTAAAGCGGTGCTGTTGGATGCTGAGCGGCAACAGCACCAGAACGAGAAGTTGCGCCTCTCTATGTGGAAGCTCCGAGACATCTTTTACGACGCTGAAGATGTTATTGATGATTTCAAGTGTGAAGCTCTCCGCAAACAGGTGGTCAATCACCCCAACATCACCTTCAAGGTTCGATTTTTAGCTTCCTGCTCTTTGCCTCTTTCCTTCTCTTTAAAAATGGGTCATAAAATCGAAGTCATCAATCAGAGGTTAAACGAACTGGCCATTGAGTGGGATAACTTTAATCTAGGACAGGGTACGGACAACCGACATGTTTTTAACAGAGAGACTCACTCTTTTGTGAATTCTAAGGATGTCATTGGCAGAGACGTGGATAAAGAGAACATTATTGATCTCTTGATGAAACCAAGTGAGGGTCTAGATGTTCCTGTCATTCCCATTGTTGGAATTGGGGGTATAGGAAAAACCACACTCACTCGATTAGTGTATAATGACAATCGAGTTAATAGACATTTCCCATTGAAGATATGGATTTGTGTTTCGGAGGAATTTGATCTTACGAGATTGCTTAAGCTGATGATTCACTCTATAAATAAAGGAGAACAATGTGATGATTCAACAGTTGAAGCCTTACAAACTTGTTTGCGAAGTCTTTTGAATGATAAGAAGTTTTTGCTTGTTCTAGATGATGTGTGGAATGAAAATCAAGCACGATGGATTGAATTAAGAGATTTATTAAGATCAGTGGGTGGTTTGTCTGAAAGTAAAATCATTGTGACCACCCGGACTTTGAAAGTTGCCTCAATAATGAGTTCAATTCGCCCTTATGAATTGAAAGTTCTTCCTCACGAAGATTGTTTGATTTTGTTTACAAAATGGGCATTTAATGATGGTGATGATAGACAATATCCAAATCTCATGAGGATTGGGGAAGAAATTGTGAAAAAATGCAAAGGGGTTCCTTTGGTAGTGAGAACTTTGGGGAGCCTTTTGTTTATGAAAACTGATGAATCTGATTGGATCTCTGTTCGAGATAACGAAATATGGAAACTCGAGCATGCTGAAAATGAGATTTTACCAGTCTTGAAGTTGAGTTACAACCATTTGCCATCTCACTTGCAACGGTGTTTTGCTGTTATGTCGTTGTACAAAAAGGATAGTATATATTATAGTGATAAAGTCATCCAATTCTGGATGGCAAATGGACTGCTTGAGCATTCAAAGCAAAAGCAAGAATGGGTTGATGTTGGAGGTCGATATTTGAATGAGTTACTGTCGAGGTGCCTCATCCAAAAGGAGACTGATTATGCCTTGGGTTTTACCTTTAAAATGCATGATTTGATACATGATCTTGCATTAGATGTGTCACAAAAAGAGTGTAAAACAGTGAATTCCCAATCATATGTTATTGATGAAAATGTTCGACATTTATCATTTTGTGATGACAAGCTGCTAAAGGTTCCGCAAGATTTGAAGAAATTAAAAAATGTTCGACCAGTATTCGTCCATGAGCTTTCAACAGAATCGAAGACTATCCATGAATCTCTTATCAATCTTTTTGTCTCAAAATTTAAGTATCTACGGGCACTTCATTTACGTTGTTCACTGCTTTACCGAATTCCATTGGTAACTTGAAGCACTTACGAGACCTTGATTTGACTGGTTGTCGAAATATACAGAAACTTCCAGGTTCTTTCTATAAGCTTCGGAGCTTGCAAACATTAAGAATGTATGGTATTCCTTTGATGCAATTGCCTGTCAGCATGGAAAGCTTGATTGAGCTTAGATATCTAGAAATAACCATTAAAGCTAAGCATGTGAAAGAAACTTGGCTGCAATGTTGGGCATCTCTTCAATACTTGGGCTTGTTTGAATGTGACAACTTAGAATGCTTACCTGAGGGAATGCAGTATCTCACATCACTTCGAAGACTTGTTCTGTTTGGTTGTCCTAATCTTGTCTCACTACCACGAAGCCTGAAACACCTAACCAAATTAGAAGTCCTTCGAATATCTTGCTGCCAAAAAATCAATCTACGAATGGAACCTGAAGAGAAAGAAGACAAAGACCTTCAGTTGAGCCTTAAAACTTTCTCAATCCGGAGTTTAGATGTGTTAACAGATTTGCCACAATTGCTTCTTGAAGGATCTTCTTCCACTTTGCAGCAAATACAAATTGAAAATTGTGACAAGTTTGCGGTGCTACCAGCATGGCTACAGAATCTTACTTCCCTTCATAAACTTGAGATTATTGAATGCCCAAGATTGTTAACTCTACCAGGGGGAATGGATCATCTTACCGGACTTAGACAACTGAGAATTAGAGCATGTCCGAAATTGGGTCGAAGATGCCAAAAAGATGGAGGGGCAGATTGGCACAAAATTGCTCACATCCAGGAGATCGATGTTAGTTGATTAAATCAAATAAAATTTGAGGTATGTATAAATTTTATCTTCAAATAAAAAAATTAGGGGTTTAAATGCAAATTTGTGTGTTTGAGATTATTAGAGAGATAAGATGTGGAGGTAGCTTCCACTCAAAATAAAACTGTAATAATCTATCTTAACAATTATAATTAAGCTTATGAGCTTTAACTGTGTCTGCTTTAGCTTTCAAGTTGTGTGGGCTGTAATTCTAAGAGCTCAACTTTTGCTTCTGATTTCAAACACTTGCTTTCTTGATGTTATGGATGGTTTGATGTGTTGCTCACTTGCTTGTAAATTCATGCTCTTCTTTAAAAACCCAAGTCCAACGCGCTGAAATGTACTGGGCGGGAGGGCGGAGGGTCCAATTGCTAATTGAACTCTCTACTTAAGCTTAAAATTATTTTTTTACCCTTTTCTCAATTACTTTAATTTTATTTATTTATTATCTTAAAATATTTTAAATTAATTATGTTTGAATTTTTAATTTTAAAAAGTTTTCAGTTATTTATTTAATATTTATGCTCATTTCATTTTAAAAAATACTTAATTAATAAAAATATCTAAATAAGTTTATAAAATATAATATACTAAAATTTTAAATATTATTGAAAAACATATAAAAAGAATTCAACATTATTTTTTAAAATTAATATCATTTACATTTTGGCCTCACCGCCACCACTAAATTTATCATCACTTTTATTTTTAATCTTCCGTTCATTTTGGCCAAATGCACAAAAGCTTCCCAATTTATTATTTGATATTTTAATTAGCAGTCAGTTGAATTCCCATTGTACCCTCAAATGGGTTGTTGGCGATAAAGCCTTCTCCTCACCCGTTTCTATAAATTCCTAAACAAACACCACACTAACACTCATTTGTTTGTTTACTCTGAAGGGGTGCTCTGAGGTAAGCTTCTTTTGACTTTCATATCCTCCTTCAATTTTTAGGCTTCTAAACCTTGCGCTTCTTTCATTTCTCTCTATCTTAACCTTGATTTAGCTCCTCTTCACCTTTTATGGAAGATCGTTCTAGAATTCTCTTCTTTTTTTTTTTTTTTTAAAAAAAAAAAAAATTCTGTCTGATCAGTTTGTGTGAATCCTATTTTTTGGTTGATGATTGAAAATTTTAAGACAAAAATCATAAACAAATACATGTTGAAGAAGATCTAGTTCCGAAGGAGGTAGCTCAGTTTGTCAAGTTCTTTATTGTTTTTCGGTTTGACAGTCATGATTTTCGATTTTTAGGTTTTAAAGCATTGACCTGATTAATTCACTATAGCTTAAGCTTAATTTTGATGTTCTTCAGATTTTATGGAAGATCTTTCTAGATGTCCTTTTCTTTTTTATTTTTTTAACCTAGATTTCGCTGCTGCTTGTATTTCATTTTTTCCCCCTCTTTGTAGGATAACTGGAAGATCTTTGATTCAAAGCCGTGTGAACTTGGTTGATGATTGAAAAATTAAGAACATATATTTAAAATTACATATTGAAGAAAATCTAGTGCTGAATTCATTTTCAAGTTTTTGGTTTTCTTTTCATTGTTTTATTTTGTATTCTTTGAGAGTTTATTTTTTAATTTTTATTTTTTGTTCTGTTGTATGATTATAGAAGTGGATATACTATTCCCTTTTTTGTTGGGAAAAATGATAGTTTATGGTGAATGTTTAGCTTTTGTAATTTTTATCTTTATTTGGGGAATTTTAATTAGTTTACATTTGTGGTGCTATTGGACTATAATTAATTACTGTTGGAAACTACTAGCCTTTATTTCCAAAGGGTCTTAAAATGATTGTGATGATACGAAACAAAGACTACCTTCTGATTTTATATATGCTAAACATTAAGAATGGCTCTTGAATCTATTGTACCAACTAAGAGCTTATCTTTCTATTTGTACCTAAATAAAATTTCATTTCAAATAAAAAATAAATTATTTTAAGGGTTTATTTAAGTTGAAGGTTAAGAGCTTATTTGGCACAAATTGAAGGGGAATGTCTTATATGAGTGCAAAATAAAGGTTAAGGCTCATTTGGGTACAATGAAACTACCTAGGTTAACTCATAAAGTTAAAGAGTTTTTCTTTTAAATATTTTAACCTTTTATGTAAGCCATCACAATTTCTGCCTATCACAATTGTTCCATATATTTGCATTCTTTGACATGGGACAAAATATTCGTTTGATTGCATTTGAATTTATCCAATAATTATATATGATGTCAGGGAGCACAAAATTTGGGGCAAGTAGTATGGTTCATCATAGTTATACTTTTTGAACCTTTTATTTCATCATTATAAATGCATCTATCAAAGATATCTTTTATTTAGGTAATATTATTTACTTCCATGTCTAACATTGTGTAGTATAGAACACATAGAAAAATGGTGAAAGCAGTGGCTGTCCTTAGCAGCAGTGAAGGTGTTAGTGGAACTGTTTTCTTCACTCAAGAGGGAGATGGTAGATTACAACCCTGATAGCACTTGGTTTCTGTACTTCTTTCTTGTCAAAGTTATTTAACCTTTCCTTCGCTTTCCAGGCCCAACTACAGTGACGGGGAACATTTCTGGTCTTAAGCCTGGCCTCCATGGGTTCCATGTTCATGCCCTAGGGGACACAACAAATGGTTGCATGTCAACAGGTAAAGTCCGAAAGTTGGATTTGTTTTTCCTTTTTGTATGTAATTGGAATGAGAAAGGGAAAAAATGACAGGAAGTTGACTTTATTGATTTCTTGCGTCTTTGGATGTAATTCATTGTGATTAATATCTTTGCAGGACCTCACTTCAATCCTGCTGGAAAAGAGCATGGTGCTCCTGAAGATGTGAATCGCCATGCTGGTGATCTAGGAAATGTCACTGTTGGTGCTGATGGTATGAATATTTGCCTTCTAGTTCATTACTAACATGTTGAAATATTTCAACTCAATATTGGTGTTTAAGGATTTTGTATTGCTTATACTGTTAATTTTATTTATGGTGGTCCAGGCTCTGCGAGTTTCTCTATTGTCGACAAACAGGTATTTTTTTTTTCAACTCCTTATTCATCTGTGCTTATGTTTGATTTCCTTTCTCTTATGCTTGTGGCCATTTCTGAAAATTACCTTATTATGTTTTGGTAGATTCCTCTCTCTGGGCCACACTCCATTATTGGAAGAGCGGTCGTTGTCCATGCTGATCCGGATGACCTTGGCAAGGGGGGGCATGAGCTTAGCAAAAGCACCGGAAATGCTGGTGGTAGAGTAGCTTGCGGTATTATCGGTCTGCAAGGGTGAAGTTTTGGTCCTGGTGAGCGGAATAATACATTGAGTGGAGATGCAATGGCCTAGGAGCAAACTCTGTATGTGAACTAGGAAGTTTGTGAATAAAAGTAAAAGAACCCTTGTTTTGTTTTGGTTTTCAGACTTAAAGGAGTGTGGTCTCTAAACAGATGCTTTAGCCATTTATAGTAAGCTGTCTTTAGCTGAATGCTTAATTTTGGTGCTTTACTTCCTGGTAATCGTCTCATGATTCATGAATGCTTCAAGCCATTTTCATGGTTAATTTTGCATGAAACCCATCTTTTATCTTTGTAATTTAAGGGTTTGAATTTTAGCATAGCAACCACCTACCTTTACAGTATTGTGTGACCTTCAGTTCAACGTTTGAAGTTTTGCTTTGATGCCTAATTGTTAATTTAGGTCTGGTCTTTGTTTGACGGTTTGAACTTTGAATTTTGAAGGTAGGATTTTACTTTTGGTCCAATGTGACTTCTGTTCTTATCCATAGTAAGCTGTTGATTGATTCATTTATTCATTCAAATCGAGTTTCATCATTGACTAATAAGAATATTTTATTCTTTATTTTTTACTGATAAATTGTGATGGTGTATATGGGTGGGTTTACATCGGGCTTAGGCTCATATTTAGCTTGGTACAAAATGAGTTCTTTATATTTAACTTGTTTATACATATATATTATCTTTTTATTTTTTATTTAAATATTATTACTGAATATTTATTAATTATATATTTTAGGTTTATTATTTTTTAAAATGATATATATATATTTATCTATCTAAAGAGAGCAATTCATAAATTAAACAAAGAGTACGATAAAATAGAGCTATAAACTATTCTCTAGTCACGCCAGCCTATTAGTTTCTTTTCCTATAAATGTGTGTAAATGAGGCTCGATCAAATTTAGTCACGAGTGACTTGCAGTCAATAACAAGAATGCGAAGAGATGTAAATGAGGCTCGATTAAATTTAGTCATGAGTGACTGAGTGCTATTAATAATTTTAACGACAATCTCAGCATCATCTTCAATATCTAAATGAGCAATGTTCATTTGAAGTGCAAGGGAAAGGCCATCCCTGAGTGCCCACCACTCGATCCATACATTAGTAACCAATGGGATACATATATAGGTCCTTTTATCCAATTTCCTTTATTATTTTTAATCATCGAACCATCTCCTCCAACGCCCGGATTTCCTAGAGAGGATTTGTCCGTATTAAGCTTAAAAGCACCGGTAACTAGGAGCTGCCATTAAACGTGCACAAATCTAGGAAGAGGGCGTCAAATCAATTAGCAATTTTGAGTAAAGAATTCACTTGACTTACTAATGATTTCTCTAGTAAAAGCAGATTGATTATTGGTAATATCTTGTGGACGCAAAAGTAATAATAAACGTGGAATTCATTGGTGCAATTAGAGACAGTTATGTGAATTAAAAGAGTATGGAGGTATAGCTTCCCATTGTTTAGCAAAGTTTAATTTGGCTTTGCTTGCTAAGCAAGGTTGGTATTTGATTAATTATCCTAATTCTTTGTTAATGAGGTCATTAGAGATAGAATATTTTTCGAATATGAACTTTCTAGAGTTGAATTTAGGAAATCTACCTTCGTATATTCGAAAAAGTGTGTGGGCTACAAAGGGTCTTCTTACGTCTGAGATGTGTTGGAGAATTGGTATAGGGACAACAATTTTGGTTAGAGATGATGCTTGGACTCTTGGGAATTCAAATTACAAAATTCAACAACCTGTTACCAATTAAGATATACAAACTATGGCCGATTTAATTGATCCAGCTATGGGAAAGGGAGAGAAGGAGTTATTCGATCTACCTTTGACGAGATGGAGGCCCAATGAATTTTAAGTATTCCTTTAACACAGTTTCCACATGAAGATTTCCTAGCTTGTGGAGGTGAGGGGTTGAGGGAGTATACAATGCTTAGTGCTTACAGACTATTACAAGAAAATCATGAGGCAAACACAAATGGGACTCATCATTCCCATTCAACACTTTACAAAAAGCTATGGATATTGGATCTGCCCACCAAAATAAAAAAATTATAGTATGGAGAATTACAAGAAAACTTTCTGCCTATTTTGCTAATCTAAATTACAGGAGATTAAGGGGAACACCAGAATGCCTTAGATGTGCGAATGGTTTTAAAATAGTGGAACATGTGTTTCGGGATTGCCTGAAATCAAAGTAGATTTGACAACAATTGGGCAATATGTGGCCAATAGCATCATCAAATATGCATATTAAAGATTGGGTGAACCAATTCGTTGAAAACAATTCTAAATACCTTTGGAGAATTTTGGTTGTGCTTTTTTGGGCTATATGGACTGGGAGGAAACCAATACTGCATGAAGGCAAACACTAAACAACCTTAGAGACGGCAAATTTCATAAGAAATTATTTGAGAGAAATTGACAGAACCAGTGAAAAAACACCAGTAAAGTTAAATGTGCAAGCACAATGGAGGGCATCAAACGACCAGTTTGTTAAAATAAATTTTGATGCAGCGTATTGCAAGCACAACAACAAATCATGTTTTAGAATTATCTTCAAAGATGCAAATGGTAGGGTGGTATTTTCAAAAAGCTCACTATATGGTAACATACCTTCACCGTTTGCGATTGAGGCATTGGTATGTTTACAGGCGACTGAGATGGGACTGCATGTCAAACTTACGATGGTGGAGATAGAAGGGGCGCCTTATCAATGATTTCAAAAGCTGCAAACAAAAGGAATTTAAAGGTCCGTAATAGGTGCTTACATCTTAAGAGCTATTTGAAGATTATTTTTCTTCATTCAGACGAATTAGTATGAACAAGAGCAGACACATAGTGGTTCTTCAAGAAGCAAAAAAGAAATCTGAAGGGACTTTATTTTTTCAAATATTTAGAGATAAGGAAAGTGCCCGTTTGGGTGGTTGGGTTACTTGATTTTTTTAGGTTTTGTTGGGTTGTTTGTTTTAGTTTCTTTTGTTTTGATAGTGTTTGGGCTTTAAAGAACCGAGTCTTGTTTTTTTTTAATGTGAAAAAAATAGAATGTCGGTAATGACAATATATCACAAATAAAAGAGAAATAAAAATAAAGAACACATAGATTTTTACGTGGAAACCCTTTCGGGAAAAAACCACGGACAGAGGAGAAGAAAATTCACTATGTCGTATTCGAATTATTACAAGAGGAATAAACTATGTCTATTTATAGGCTTGTAAAACCATATTCTAATAGGAGTGTAGTAAGATTAAAACACATTATTCTAATCAATATCAAATCGATGGAGTTTAATAAGGTTTAAAAAACCTTATTCTAAAATAAAATAAAGAAGTGTAGTTGTATATGGATTTTACTTTTATTTTATTTTACTACTGTATTTTATTTAAAAAAAGATTCGGGTCACTTAATTCTAACAATCTCCACGTTGACACGAATTCTCAATGAACAAGTTCTTCATTGCGAACTCTCAACGAACAAGTTCTCCACCTCTTCCATAAAAGCCCTTAAGGGTTTAACTTCAACAATGAACACCAACCAAGTGTAAGCAATACTCAAACTCGGTTATAGGAAGTGACTTAGTCATCATATCTGCAGGGTTTTCATGAGTACTAATTTTGCTCACAACAATATCGCCACAAGCAATAATATCACGAACAAAATGATACCGAATATCAATGTGTTTTGTTCTCTCATGAAACATTTGATCTTTTGTAAGGAAGATAGCACTCTAACTATCACAAAATACTGTATTGATTTGAAGGTCTTCATTGAGTTTACTAAAGAGTCCCTTCAACCAAATAGCTTGCAAAGTGGCTTTCCAACTGATTGCACAACCTCCGATTGTAAAGACATAACCTATGAGAGATATTCTTCTATCAAGGTCTCCATCAAAATCAGCATCAACATATCCAATGACTCCATCTCTAGTTCTTCCAAACTATAAACAAACATTACTAGTACCTCGTAAGTATCTTAAAATGCACTGAACTGCTTTCCAATGTTCTTTACCGGTATTTGCCATGTATTTGCTAACTGCACTGACTGCATATGATAAATCTGGACGTGAACAAACCATAGCATACATGAGAGATCCCATTGCACTAGAATATGAAACATGTGACATGTACTCAATCCCATCATCTGATTGTGGATTGCTAAAGGAGTACTAACTGTAACACCCCTAACCCGTAACTGTCACCAGAATAGGTTAAGAGGCATTACTGGACTTGTAACTCAATTCAGAACAATCATTTATCCCAAAAACATCTTATTTCAGTCAATAACATTCATTCACATCCAATATGTACTTAAATCAAGCTTACAAAGCCTTAAAGATGCATTCAGGACTAAATCGATAACATATTAAAATTTTGGAGACTTAGAAAAATTTCAACATTTCAAGTATCACACGCCCGTGTGAACAAGCCGTGTGCCTCACACGGCTAGTAGACACGCCTGTGTCTTAAACCGTGTGAAAACAGAGCATACATACTAACTTGTGTCACACGGTCGAGGACGCGCCCGTGTGCCAGGCCGTGTGAAAACTGGAGAGGATACTGACTTGGGTCACATGGCTACTTACACACCCGTGTGTCTAGCTCGTGTGCCCTTCGAAATGGCCACACACGCCCGTGTATTAGGTCGTGTCAAAATTGTAGGGTATACTGACTTAATTTGAAAGGGTACCCCAGGGGACACATGACCGTGCAGCATGACCGTGTGTCGTATAGGCTGAGACACACACCCGTGTGGACAAAAATAGGCTATTTGCAAAGCCATTTTGCCACCTTACAACACAAAATTTAACAAGCATAAATAACCACATTTTTACAACTCAATAGGCAGCCAAAATAACCATTTCAATACACATCATTTGCCATATCAAAACCTAACAATTTCATACCCAAATACCTATTTAACATCATGCATAATTCATTCATTTAACAACTACATATCATGACTTTATTTGCATATATTCATTCCATCAATACCTTGCAAAAACATACCATAATTGAACATTGAATTCAACCAAAACATAGTACCAAAATAAGCCAAATCACATAACTTAACTTATACACAAAAACATACCAAAGTCATGATATTATGCAACATAACTATCATCTCTTAAACTAGCCTATACATGCCATATTTACAAATATCCACAAGCTCAAAAGTACCAATTGGAAATTGGATAGTGTGATGTGCAACTCCGACTTGTCCGAAACGAGCGAGCTAACAAACCTCTATAAAACATAGAAAAAGAAACAGAGTAAGCTTTACAGCTTAGTAAGCCCGTATAATTCAGAATTAAACTTACCATTTATACATAATCAAAGTAATACATAGGTGCAACCAATTCAACGAACAAATACCTAATCACAAGTATTTATCACATGTTAGTCATTTAAAAATACATGAAACCATCCATTAATACAATACTTTGCATCATTCCAAATTCATATGTCATATATAACATTAGTAACATCTATAAATCGTAACTCATCTGTATAAACAATATTTGTGCCCGTTGAACCTATTAGAAATTCAAAGGATACTCGGGTGAATAACATTAGTAATTCATCAATTCATTATCACTTATGCTCTTTCGAGCCATGATCAGTAAGCTCCTCCCGAGCTGATGAATAGTAAGCTCTATTGAGCTGAACAGTAAGCTCTATCGAGTTGAACAGTAAGCTCATACGAGCTGAAACAGTAAGCTCCAATGAGTTGAAAACAATAATCCCTTTCGAGTTGATGTATCGGTAAGCCCATACGAGCTGCGGTGAGTCCAAAAAAAATGCAGGAACTCGACCAAAATAGTAACCCTAGTGACAAGTCAGTTGTATCCTATGAATTCAAATAGTTTAAACAGGGCTCGGTAACAATTATAATAAATATCAATAATACATTTGTAATTCAAGTATATCGAATTCTCAATTACAATGTTCATTTCAAATATTTTCAAATATATATAGAAGTTTGATTCTAATTATACAAACTTACCTCGTATCCCCGGATAAAACTATCAGCTATTCGTCCACTTTTTGTTTTCCCCGATCTAGTTCCGGTATTTGTTTATCTCGATCTATATAATGTCAAATTAACTCATTCAAACTTTCATTCAATTCAATTTATCCTAAAACATTCATTTTGGATAATTTACAATTTTACCCCTAGACTTTTGACTACTTTGCAATTTAGTCCTTAACACATAAAAATGCAAAATTGCACAATTAGGCCATAACCCAAGATAGTAGAATTTCATATATACTACTAGCAGCCCATATTTTTATTTTATTCACACTTTTAGTCCCCACATTTTACAATTTCACAATTAAATCCCTATTTTGCATTTTTGTCAAAAAATCACTTTACAAAACTAGTTTAACTATCATCAAGCTTCCCTAATCTATCATCAACCACTCAATTACTCAATATTCAACAATGGAAATTTTCAAAATCATGAAAAAGTTCAAAAAATTAAGGTACGGGCTAGCTAGAATACAAAGCAACTATCTCAAAAACGTAAAAATCATAAAAAATCGAGTCAAATACACTTACCAAATTAATCTTGCAAGTGCCGAATAGAAAAACTAAAATTTATTCTTTTCTTCTTGCCAAATTCGGCTAAGGAGGATGATGATAATATGAAATGAATTTTGGTTTTGTTTATTATAACATTTATTAACTATTTACCAATTTAACCTTAAAAATAATTCAAAATTACACCATTTGTGATGCTATCATCATCTAATAACCACAAATGGACTATTTTTCACTTAAATACCTTTAATTTAAGGTTCTATAGCTAATTTATACTTTTAAATAATAGAACACAAGTTTTACGCTTTACGCAATTTAGTCCTTTTTATCGAATTAAACATTTAAACAGTAAAATTTCTTAACGAAACTTTCACATAATTAATCTAACATGCTGTAGACCTTATTAAAATAATAAAATAAATATTTTGACTTTGGATTTGTGGTCCCAAACCACTGTTCTGATTTGACCTAAAAACAGGCTGTTACAACTCTCCCCCCTTAGGGATTTTCGTCCCGAAAATCTTATCGGTAAATAGGTTAGGGTACTA
This sequence comes from Gossypium anomalum, assembly GCA_025698475.1. Taxonomy (NCBI): domain Eukaryota; kingdom Viridiplantae; phylum Streptophyta; class Magnoliopsida; order Malvales; family Malvaceae; genus Gossypium; species Gossypium anomalum. The sequence goes on along the minus strand of CM046968.1, from coordinate 51,506,351 downwards.
TTTTTCCATAGCTTCCTCGGGATCCCACGTAGCTTCTTCTATCTCGTGTTTATTCCAAAGAACTTTTACTATAGCTATGCATTTATTTTTCAACTTTTTGATTTCGTGAGCCAGAATCCTGATCGGTTCTTCGTTATATGACATATCGGGTTGAATTTCAACATTTATTGGAGAGTTTACATGCGACGGGTCGGGTCGGTATTGGCGTAGCACAGAAACGTGAAAAACATTATGAATCTTTTCAAGTTCAGACAGTAACAATAATCGATATGCTACAGGCCCTATTTTTTCAATGATCTCATACGGCCCGATGAAACGCGGGCTTAACTTTCCTTTACAGCCAAATCGAAAAATATTTTTCCACGGTGACACCTTTGAAAACACTCTATCCCTGACTTGAAATTCAATCTCTCTACGTTTTAAATCTGCGTAGGATTTCTGTCGATCTGAAGCTGCTTTTAAACTGTCGCGAATCGTTCACTTTTTCTTTAGTTTCTCTGATCAATTCAACCCCGTGAATCTTTTTTTCACTCAATTCAGTCTAGTATAACGGAGTTCAACATTTACAGCCATATAAAGCTTCATACGGTGCCATCTTTTTACTCGTTTGGAAACTGTTGTTATACGCGAACTCAATCAACGGTAAGTATTTTTCCCAACTACCCTCAAACTCTAAAATACAACATTTCAACATGTCTTCGAGAATCAATAACTTTTTGGTCCGACCACGATCCGAGATGAAAAGCGATCTCAAAATTCAACTTTGTTCCTAGAGCCTCTTGCAGTTTCTTCCAGAATCGCGACGTAAATCTCGGATCTCTATCAGAAATAATAGATAGTGGCACTCCGTGCAACTGAACAATTTCAAAAATGTACAATTCTGCTAATCTATCAAGTGGGTAATCTGTACGTACTATATGAAATGAATAGAGTTTGTTAGTCAATCAACGACAACCTAGATAGTGTCTTTCTTTTTCGGAGTTAATGGCAATCCCGACACAAAATCCATTGTAACTCTATCCCATTTCCATTCAGGAATCATCACAGACTGCAGTAAACCAAATGGTACTTGATGTTCAACTTCGACTTGCTGACAAATCAGACATTTCGATACAAATTCTGATATATCCCATTTTATTCCCGACCACCAGTATAGCTATTTCAGATTGTTATACATTTTGGTACTACCCGGATGAACAGAAAAGTGACTACTATGTGCTTCATGCAGAATTTTCTGAATAAGCTCTATATTTTTCAGTATACAAATTCTATTTTGGAACATTAAACAGTCATCAGTTCCAATATGAAATTCTGAATCAGAGATAGACTCACATTGAATTCGTTTCGCTTGCAATTCGCGGTCCACTTTCTAAGCTTCACAGATTTGTTGAAGAAATACCGTTTTAGCTTTTAATTTGGCTAAAATAGACCCATCATCACAAATCATCACTTGGGTGTTCATTACTCGTAATGTAAACAAAGATTTTTGACTCAAAGCATCAGCAATAACATTAGCTTTTCCCGGGTGATAATCAATCACAAAGTCATAATCTTTCAATAACTCAAGCTATCTTCGTTGTCACAAATTCAAATCCTTCTGTGACATCAAATATTTCAAGCTCTTGTAATTCGTATAAATGTGGCATTTCTCACTGTATAATTAATGTCGCCAAATCTTTAATGTGAACACAATTGTAGCCAACTCTAAATCATGTGTCAGATAATTCTTTTTGTGCTGTTTCAATTGTCAGGAAGAATAAGCTATAACATTTCCTTCTTGCATCAAAACACATCCAAGGTTGTTTAACGACTCATCCCTATAAATCACAAACTCTTTACCTGATTCAGGTTGTACTAAACTGGTGCTTCAGTTAATAGTACTTTCAATTGTTCAAAACTCTGTTGACATTTTTCTAACCATTCAAACTTTACATCTTTTTGTAACAGTCGTGTCATCGGTGTCGCAATTATCAAAAATCCTTTCACAAATCTTCGGTAATATCCCACTAAGCCCAAAAAACTATGGACTTTAGATACGTTTCTCGGAGGTTTCCAATCAACAATAGCAGAAATCTTGATCGGGTCAACTCTAATACCGTCAGCTGAAACAATATGTCCTAAAAATCCAATTTCTTTGAGCCAAAACTCACATTTACTGAACTTTGCAAATAACTGTTTATCACGTAGAGTTTGTAACACATTTCTCAAGTGTTCGATATGCTTAGATTCATATTATGAATTGATCAGAATGTCATCAATAAATACAACAACAAATCTGTATAAATACGGTCTGAATATTCGATTCATCAAGTCCATAAAAATGGCAGGAGCATTAGTTAAACCGAAAGGCATAACAAGGAATTCATAATGTCCATACCTCGTTCTGAATGCAGTTTTCGGTACATCTGACTCTTTGACTCGTAACTGATAGTAACCTGATCTCAGATCAATCTTTGAAAATATTGCAGCCCCTTTCAACTGATCAAATAAATCATCAATCCGCGGTAGAGGGTATTTGTTCTTTATAGTCACTTTATTCAATTGCTTGTAGTCGATACACATTCTCATAGTGCCATCTTTCTTTTTCACGAATAATACTGGTGCACCCCAGGGAGAATAACTCGGTTGTACAAAACCTCTGTCTATCAATTCTTGTAACTGAGCTTGCAACTCTTTTAATTCTGTTGGAGCCATTCTGTACGAAGCTATAAATATCGGTGTTGTTCTCGGTACTAATTCAATGCCAAATTCAACTTCTCTGATCGGAGGTAAACCTGGTAATTCCTCTGAAAATACATCCAAAAACTCATGAACAATAGGTACGGATTCAATCTTTGATTCAGGCACCTTTGTATCCAATACGTAGGCAAGATATACATCATAACCCTTTTTCAAATACTTCTGAGCTAACACAAATGATATCACAATAGGTAATTTATTCAAATCATCAGACTTAATCCAAAGAATCTCACTATTTTAACATTTCAATTCAATAGTCTTCTATCTACAATTCACAACTGCATTGTGCATAGTCAACTAGTCCATACCAAGAATTACATCAAACTCATCGAATGGTAGAAGCATCAAGTCAGCCCGAAAAAAGTAACCCCAGATCATCAGAGGACAATTCTTACAAATTTTATTAACTAAAACAGATTTGCCTAAGGGATTCGATACTTTAATTACAAACTCTATAGACTCAACATGTAAACTCTTTTTAAATACTAAATTTATACAGATATATGGATGAGTTGATCTAGGATCTATCAACGCAACTATATCAGTATCAAAAAGAGAAAAAAGTAACAGTAATAACGTTTGGTGATGATGCCTCCTCCCGTGCACGTATAGCTGGAACGATGGAAAAATGTGCAAGTGTACAAAATCGCAACAAGTAATAAATTGACAAGTAAATGTCGAGTTATCGTACCCACAGGGACTGTAAAAAGTATTATTTATGAAATTAATTGCAAAACACTTTGGCGAGGTAAAAATAATTTGACTTTGAAATATGGTCAAAAACTATTTAAAAACTAAGTAAATAATTAAAATAAAACAAAGTAGTTCTAATGCACGATTTCAAATAAGATTTAATCAATGTAACATACTTGTGTTGGATTAGTTATAATTCTTTAACTTAGCATTATTAAACTCATGTTCATATTGTTACGAATAATTTCACAGCAACCCGGTAATTTGCTAACTTATGAACAAATTTACATACAAAAATCCATTCATCTCTTTGACATATCCCTATGTCAATTCAACCGACTAAACAGATTCTAGCAGGCAAACATGTTATTGCACATACATACTCATTAAATTGAACTAATCTCTTGCATATCCCTATGTCAATTCAAACGATTAATAAAATCTAATAAGCATATAAAAGACTATGTGAAGTAACAAGGCATCCCTACCTTGAAACAATTTAATCACAATAATCTTGCAAGTTATGCAAGGCAATAATATCGCTGAATATACATTGCTAATTTAACCTTCAAATACCTTAGAAGAATAAACATGCACCGATTAAGTAATCGTGTCAATTAATTACAATTGCAATCCGTTTAAATAATTAATTCATTAGTTACCTTACAGTCGTAACGCAAGAATAACTTAGGCATGATTTTACTTAATCAAGCATCTTATCGAGGCTTATAACAGCATAAACACTATTTTAACAATTTAAGCAGGCAAATTATAATCAACCCAACACAAACATAATTTAATCTGAATTGATTAAAATAACCATTTAAATAGCATAAATATTCATAACCATGTTCGTCAAAAAAACAAAAAAATTTAAAGAGATAGAGAACAAGAAGCAAATTCGGTGTTTCTCCATGGCTTAACTAGTTGCTCCGCTCTTCGTTCTTCATTGGCCTTGGCTATCGAGGTGGCTTATTAACACCTAAATTGCTTCTCCAAATGGCTGATGAGAGTCTCTTTCCCAAGAGAAGAAATCAGCACTTGAACAAGAGGAATGAAATGGAAAAAATGAGAGAAAAGTGAGAGAGGGAATGAGAGAATGATGTGAAGTGAGGGATGCTTTGAATGATCAGCAAGGGGTGACTTTTATAGCTGATTGTGGCTGCTAAAAATAGCAAATTCCAGCAGCCAAAGAGCCCTCCCTTTGCTGGTCACACACATGGCAAAGTTGAGAGTTTCAACTTTGCTATTTTAAGCTTGGGGCAAATCTACAAAGCCATAAATTAAGGTGGGTTTGAATGCAATTTAGAAGTATTTTGAGGGCCTTTTTGCAAGAATATTTAATCAGCTAAATTCTGATTTGGGTCAGCATATGGACGGTTCTGGGCTGCTCATTTAGTGGATGGTTCGGTTCATCCAATTTGGCTCGACCGGTGCGGTTCAACTGGACCCTTTCTCCATAATTAATTAAAAATAATTTATTTAACCCAAATTAAATGGGGAATAAATTAAAATTAATTAAATTATGAATTAATACACATTTCTGGACCGTCTTAGGCTGGAATTTAACGTGCCTCGATACTTCAAATTGCTTCTCGGTTTTGTGCTTTCATCAATGTCAGCCGAGCCAATTTTCGCCCTTTGCGCGAATCTGTCAAAAATAGTCAAAATTAATCAAAATTAAGTGTAAAATTAAATAAATTCACCATGTTTATATTTTTAACACGATTTAATTATTTTATAATATTTAATTATTTTTTGACAAGAATTTAACTAGATTTGCATGAATTTAAGTAAAATTGGGTATGAAAAAGTATATAAATTTTTGTGTTTCCACACCACCAAACTTAATTCATTGTTCATCCCGAGTAATGCGCAAATTTTGAAAAGAATCTCTCGGAAAAACCTTTGAAAAATTCCTTCAGAACAACATTTTTCCCAAAATTATGAATTTAAAATACTTATGCTCAAAGACAAGAATCTGATAGTTATGCTACTTAAGCATACATATTGTTCAAATTAAATTCAACAACTTATTATAATAGCAAAATTTAGACTAAATGCTTTTGTAACAAAGACATGTCAACCCTTACCAATTTGATTTTTATTCCTTTATTCAAGACTAAGCTGCAATCATGAAGCTTAACTTATGTCTTCATATGTTGATCGTAGCAATTTCTCTCCACTAATGTAGGTAGCATGAGGACTTTGAATCAATATGTCTTTATCAAGGTTGTAACGTGGCTCGGCTAGGGGTAGGTGAAAGATGGATAAATTTTGGTTTAAGAAACCCTAGACTCAGCCTTAATCGAACCTTCGGAGTTTTTACCTTCGATACACCAGCTTGACTTTCATATGCTCTTTTGTACATCTCTTTCGAATACATGTGCTCTCTTTTCTTTTTCTTTTTTTAACACGAGCACTTACTTTGTGTACTACAATTCTCGAGCAATTGATACTTCTTTTCAACTCCCCTAAACTTATTTTCGAAGTACATCTTGAATATTATTGAGTCTAGTGTTTGAGACAATTTTAAGATCATTAAGCGAAAGGTAATGGCTAATTATTGTAAGGGTCGAAATAAGATTAAGCCATATAGTCTCAAAGTTGGGTTTCAAAGGATAAAAGTTTACCATGGTGGGCTTGAAAGGCTCAAACGGTCCAAACAATAGTTGCCTAAATCATTTCCAATGTTCCATGCTCCCTAGGATTTCGCCTCAAGAAACTACTAAGTCTGTAACACCCCTAACCCGTACCCGTCGCCGGAGGGTTAAAGAGTATTACCATGTTCAAAAGAGACATATCAAGGTAACTAGGTATAGTGATTCATTCTTAGGTTCAATTCACATCAAACATTGAAAACATTAATTAAATCTCAAACACACATTCAGCTTAACCATTTGGCACACATACAGTAACTTATCAAGCCATTTTCGGATGGCTACACATATATACATCATCAAAAAGATAATTATTTAACAACAAAAAGTCAAGCCTATACATGCCATTATCGAATTTTAACTACTAGAGTACCAAAAAGTTTAGATAGTGTGGACGAATTCGACTATGAGATCCCTGAGACTGTAGCTGACGAACAAAATCTACAAAACAGAGAATTAAGGCAACAAAGTAAGTATTACCATGCTTAGTAAATTTTAAGCATTTCAAACAATTGAAATGTTATCATTAAAATCAAACATTAAGTATCAATAAGCTCATATTCAAATTATAAATCATTTAACCGATTATACACAAGCATACTAGTTATAAGACTTATTGGCCGAATACATACACGTATACTCACGAGACTTTTAGCACATATGTTACCATACTATTTAGCTCATACAATTAAATTTAGACATATACTTTCATATAACAATGAACATCAACCGAATAGGCCATTCTCTTATTCGTAGATACAGTACTTATCCACACACATGCATATATATATACAAATTGATATATACATATGTATATATATAATTATCATTCTTTGATAATAATGGTTTGCTTTAAAAAAAAAACATCAATTGACATATGAGTACGTAATACGTACCTGGCTATCTTAATGTATCATACAAAATCAATAGTGGTTTCTTCGAATATTCGAATTCACAATTTTACTCAAATCATCGACGTTAAGCCTGCTAGGCTTAAAACCCGAGTCCAATTTCTAGCACAAAGCTTGCAGGACTATAAGCCCGGATATATTTTCAGCACGTAGCCTGCGGACCTTAAGTCCGGATATATTTCCAGCACGTAGCCTGCGGACCTCAAGTCCGGATATGTTTCCAGCATGTAGCCTGCGGACATCAAGTCCGGATATGTTTCCAGATGTAGCCTACGGACCTCAAGTCCGGATATATTATTCCAGCAAGAAGCCTGCTGGTCTTTGAGCCCGGATATAATTCCAGTATTTAGAACATTTTACATTATAAGTAGTCATTAGCTACGTTCGGACATAAGCTTCATATAAACACCATTATTTTATTTCGGTATAAATTCATGCACAAATATCACACATATCTTTCATCAATCAAACTTAGCCCAAATTTACCATTCAACTTAATTCGAATACATATGTAAGTCAAGGCATCATCAAATTTATACTAAGGCGAATACTCAAAACTTACCTCGGATATTTTGGATGATTGTAGATAATTTACTCGTCTGCTTTCTCCTTTCCTCTATTTGATTTAGACCCCTTTTGTTCTTGATCTCCTCATTAATTAAACAAATAGATTTATTAAAATTACTTACTCAACTTTACTTCCTAGTAGTCACATTAAACGATCAAATAAAACTCCAATACATATTCTATTATTATTTATTTATTTATTTTATTTAAAATATGACATGAACCAATGTCCTAAATATCTAATTCGCAAACTCAACAATATTCATATAACTTATCATGCCTTCATATGAATAGATTCATTTAAGATCATTATACGACCCATTCAACCCCAATTACTCAAGATTAAACTTTCATACACAATTTCCCTCTCATGATCAAATGTAACAAATTACTTATAGATTACACTATTGCCAAACAATGACCGAATATGCATATCAAATAATTAGGTTACTTACACTTAACTCACATAGACAAAACACATATAACTTAAGGGTTCAAATATGAATGCCACCCAAACTTCCTATGACTTAACCCTTAACCTCTTATTGCTGAATATTCATTTAATAATCAACTCACATATTCATACATGGACGATTTGAAATTTCCTTTAACCAATTATACAATCGGCAATGGCTACAATAAATTAACAAGCCTTAGAAACTTCTTTAACCTTTTAACTTCATCTTATTACCCCTAAAGTCCGAATGCACACACATAATAAAATATAATGCCAAACGTCATTAACTAATAAAATCACACATACACAATTTATATACAAATTTCATCCTTACAATGCATATAGTTCATTCGGCCATTCATCACTCACCTAACAAAACTTCATATCAAATTCCTATGACCGATCACACATATACTTACATTCCAATATTCGTAACATCCAAAAATCACATTCTAAATAAAATAGTCATGAATAATGCCGAATCCCTAAGTGTTCAAACACAAATTTTTACTCAATTCAAAACATATAAACAACATTTGTTCAAGACATCAAACCTCTTTAATTTCGGCCATTACTAATATAAACATTTACAAATCATATTCTTAGGAAGACCAATTTCTTTCCACAACGCATTCATCATCAATACTTAGATTAAACAACCAAAATTCCTTCCTTTATACCCTAGCCGAATGCTCCAATCATCCATCAATATTACAAATTTAAGCATGGGCTAAGTAAGAACCATGATTATTTACCTAAAACAAGTTAAAATTTGACAATTTAACATAATATACTAACCTCCTTCATGACTCAAGTGACCAAAAATTCTTCCCTCCCTTTCTTTCTTTCATTCGGCCAAGATGAACAAGAATGAAGCTTTGTTTTTATCACCCCCTTTTTTTTATTTATTCATTAACAATATAAAATTATACAACCATTATAAGTAATTATTTATATCTATTTTTAATATAAATTCCTCATCATGGCCGGCCACTATAAACAAAAAGGGATATTTGACATGCAAGTACAAGCATTTTATATCATGTATTAATAGGCCATTTTAACATTTACCTAGCACATTTCTAAATTTTCTCACACAAGTCCTATTTAATAAATTTCACATACTATTAACAAAGTTTAAGCATGAAATTTTTCACACATGCATATTCATATATAATAATCATCAATTATGACGGTTAATTATTTTTATGACTCGGTTTTGTGGTCCCGAAACCACTTTCCGACTAGGGTCAAATTAGGGCTGTCACAACTCTTCCCCGCTTAAAGAATTTTCGTCCCCGAAAATCTTACCAGTGACAATATTTGGGTATCGTTCTTTCATAGAGTTTTCGGTTTCCCATGTAGCTTCTTCAATCCCATGTTTGAGCCATAACACCTTTACTAAAGGAACCTTTTTGTTTCGTAACTCTTTCACCTCGCGAGCTAGGATACGAATTGGTTCTTCTTCATAACTCAAATTAGATTGAATTTCAACCTCTGATGGACTATGAAGGATCAGATCTATAACGTCGAAGCATCGAGACATGAAAAACATTGTGAATCTTTTCAACAATTCAAGCCAATGTCTTTGTCGTAGATTCAAATCTCTTTGAGTCATCAAATATTTGAGACTTTTGTGATCGAATATACATGGCACCTCTCTCCAAACAAGTAGTGTCGCCATATTTTTGAAGCGAAAACAATGGCAGCTAATTCGAGATCATGAGTCGGATATTTTTTCTCATGCGGCTTCAATTGCCTAGACGCATAAGCTACAACTCGACCTTCTTGCATCAATACACAACCCAGCCCAAGTAAGGATGCATCACTGTAAATGACAAACTCTTTACCTGATTCGGGCTGCACTAGCACTGGAGCTTTAGTCAAATAAGTTTTCAGTTGATCAAAACTTTTCTGGCATTTTTCTTACCATTCAAACTTAACATCTTTCTGAAGTAGTTTCGTCATTGATGAGGCTATCATCGAGAAACCCTTTACAAATCATCTGTAATAACCAGCAAGTCCCAAAAAGCTCCGAACTTTAGTAACATTTCTCGGAGGCTTCCAATCGAGTAAGGCTGAAATTTTGCTCGGATCAACTCTAATACCCGATGCGGATACTACATGTCCCAAAAAGCTAACTTCTTTCAACCAGAACTCACATTTACTGAACTTAGCATATAACTGCTTATCCCTTAAAATCTGCAACACTAATCTTAGGTGCTCGGCATGTTCGGTTTCATCGCGTGAATAAATCAAGATGTCGTCTATAAACACAACTACAAATCGGTCCAAATACTGCCTGAAAATCCAGTTCATCAAATCCATAAATACTGCAGGGGCATTAGTGAGCCCAAACGGCATCACTAAGAACTCATAGTGGCCGTATCTCGTCCTGAAAGTAGTTTTAGGTATATCTGAGTCTCGAACTCGCAACTGATAATAACTCATCTCGAATCTATCTTTGAAAATACTGAGGCTCCTTTCAGTTGATCGAACAAATCATCAATACGCGGTAATGGATATTTGTTCTTTATTGTCACTTTATTCAATTGACGATAGTCGATGCACATCCTCATGGTTTCGTCTTTCTTTTTCATGAATAATACTGGTGCACCCCAAGGTGAGAAACTTGGTCGAGCAAAACCTCTATCCGTCAACTCTTGCAACTGAGTTTTCAATTCTTTCAATTCCGTTGGTGCCATATGATACAGAGCTATCGAAATTGGTGTGGTACCAGGTGCTAGTTCGATGCCGAATTCTACCTCACGAACAGGTGGTAACCCTGGCAATTCCTCAGGAAAAACATCTGGATATTTGCGAACCACTGATATTGATTCAAGCTTCTCTTCTGATTCTTTACTATCAAGTACGTACGCAAGATACACCTCACACCCTTTTTTGACATATTTCTGAGCCAACATCGAGGATATTACTGCTGGCAATCCATTCAAACCAGTAGACTCAACTCGGATTATCTCATCATTTGTACTTCTCAAATCAATAGTCTTTCTTTTGCAATTCACCACTGCATCATGTGCGGTCAACCAATCCATACCGAGAATAATATCAAATTCATCAAACGGTAGAAGCATCAAGTCGGCCGGAAAACAGGAACCTCGAATTATTAGGGGGCATTTCTTACACACCTTGTCGACAAGCACGTATCGACCCAAGGGATTCGACACTCTAATAACGAACTCAGTAGACTCAACAGGTAAAGTCTTACTGGATGCTAAAGTCTCACATACATAAGAATAAGTGGAACCAGGATCAATCAAAGCAATTACATCAGTATCAAAGAGAGTAAAAGTACCGGTAATAACATCAGGCGAAAAAGCATCCTCACGTGCACGTTTAGCATAAGCTCTGGCAGGAGCACGAGCCTCGGATCTGGTGGTAACATCTTTAGACCCTCTCTGACTGCCACTAGCATTCCCTGAATTCCTAGGCGGTCTACCTCGTGCTGTAGTACTACTCGGTTTCCCACTCTGATTCATGTCTTGTCCGGATAACCTCGGACAATCTTTGATAAAATGGTCGGCTGACCCACATTTATAACAGGAGCGGTCATGAAATCTACAACTCCCCGAATGCCATTTTCCCCAATACTTGTACTCTGTTCTGTCCTGACGATCGTTTTTAACACTGGCAACTGAAGTAGCTCGCGTACTCACTGGGGGTCGATTGTGGTCTTGTCTGGAAAAGCCTGAAGTATCTTTAGATCGACCCGAATCCTCTCTAAATTTCTTCGAGGATTGTTGAAAGGGCTTTCCCAAATATCTCTTACGGAACTCTCTTGCTCCCATCTCAGCTTTTCTTTTCTCTTTACTAAGCTCTTCAGCCTTGCAAGCTTGCTCTACAAGTATTACAAATTCTCTGATTTCGAGAATACCAACATACAATTTTATATCTTCATTCAACCCATCCTCGAAATGTTTACACATTATGGCTTCTGAAGAAACACATTCTCGGGCATACTGGCTAAGCCTCACAAATTTTCGTTCATAATCAGTAACCGACATGGAACCTTGTTTAAGTTCAAGAAATTCTTTCCGTTTCTGATCAATGAATCTCTGGCTGATGTACTTTTTCCGAAACTCGGTTTGGAAGAACTCCCAAGTGACTAGCTCTCTAGGCACAACAGAAATCAACGTATTCCACCAATAATAGGCAGAATCACGTAGCAAAGATATAACACATTTTAAGCATTCTTCGGGTGTGCAGGACAATTCGTCAAACACTCGGATAGTGTTATCCAACCAAAATTTAGCTTGCTCAGCATCGTCGCTATCTGTAGCCTTAAATTCAGTAGCCCCGTGCTTTCGGATTCTATCAATCGGGGGCTTATCCAACCTCGTCTGATCAGTTACCGGGGGTATCATAGGTGCAAGAGGTGTATTATTCGGGAGTGGGGGTTGTGGAACAGCCATATTAGTTCGAATATACTAATTGAACCAATCATTCATCACGCTATAAAAAGCCTGTCTAGCTTCATCATTCTGATTACTAGCACTAGGTTGAGAGTCCACTGGTGCTGTCCCATGCGCGGGAGCAGGCGCTACACTCTCAACATCATCAGCTACCGCTCGATTGGGATCGGGATCCATTACTATACGTAAACACATTTTTAACTGTCAGAAATCACCGCACTATCAAATAAACATATAATGGCATGTATAGCTAGACCCATTCGTATTACGATAGTCCTAGAATCGACTAAACCGTAGCTCTAATACCAATAAAATGTAACGCCCCTAACCCGTACCCGTCGCCGGAGGGTTAAAGAGTATTACTATGTACAAAAGAGATATATCAAGATAACTAGGTATAGTGATTCATTCTTAGGTTCAATTCACATCAAACATTGAAAACATTAATTAAATCTCAAACACACATTCAGCTTAACCATTTGGCACACATACAGTAACTTATCAAGCCATTTTCGGATGGCTACACATATATACATCATCAAAAAGATAATTATTTAACAACAAAAAGTCAAGCCTATACATGCCATTATCGAATTTTAACTACTAGAGTACCAAAAAGTTTAGATAGTGTGGACGACTTCGACTATGAAATCCCTGAGACCGTAGCTAACGAACGAAATCTACAAAACAGAGAATTAAGGCAACAAAGTAAGCATTACCATGCTTAGTAAATTTTAAGCATTTCAAACAGTTGAAATTTTACCATTAAAATCAAACATTAAGTATCAATAAGTTCATATTCAAATTATAAATCATTTAACCGATTATACACAAGCATACTAGTTATAAGACTTATTGGCCGAATACATACACGTATACTCACGAGACTTTTAGCACATATGTTTCCATACTATTTAGCTCATACAATTAAATTTAGACATATATTTTCATATAACAATGAACATCAACCGAATAGGCCATTCTCTTATTCGTAGATACAGTACTTATCCACACACATGCATATATATATACAAATTGATATATACATATGTATATATATAATTATCATTCTTTGATAATAATGGTTTGCTTTAAAAAAAAATCAATTGACATATGAGTACGTAATACGTACCTGGCTATTTTAATGTATCATACAAAATCAATAGTGGTTTCTTCGAATATTCGAATTCACAATTTTACTCAAATCACCGACGTTAAGCCTGCTAGGCTTAAAACCCGAGTCCAATTTCTAGCACAAAGCTTGCAGGACTATAAGCTCGGATATATTTTCAGCACGTAGCCTGCGGACCTCAAGTCCGGATATATTTCCAGCACGTAGCCTGCGGACCTCAAGTCCGGATATGTTTCCAGCATGTAGCCTGCGGACCTCAAGTCCAGATATGTTTCCAGCATGTAGCCTTCGGACCTCAAGTCCGGATATATTATTCCAGCAAGAAGCCTGCGGGTCTTTGAGCCCAGATATAATTCCAGTATTTAGAACATTTTACATTATAAGTAGTCATTAGCTACGTTCGGACATAAGCTTCATATAAACACCATTATTTTATTTCGGTATAAATTCATGCACAAATATCACACATATCTTTCATCAATCAAACTTAACCCGAATTTACCATTCAACTTAATTCGAATACATATATAAGTCAAGGCATCATCAAATTTATACTAAGGCGAATACTCAAAACTTACCTCAGATATTTTGGATGATTGTAGATAATTTACTCGTCTGCTTTCTCCTTTCCCCAATTTGATTTAGACCCCTTTTGTTCTTGATCTCCTCCTTAATTAAACAAAAAGATTTATTAAAATTACTTGCTCAACTTTACTTCCTAGTAGTCACATTAAACGATCAAATCAAACTCCAATACATATTCTATTATTATTTATTTATTTTTTTATTTAAAATATGACATGAATCAATTTCCTAAATATCTAATTCGCAAACTCAACAATATTCATACAACTTATCATGCCTTCATATGAATAGATTCATTTAAGATCATTATAGGACCCATTCAACCCCAATTACTCAAGATTAAACTTTCATACACAATTTCCCTCTCATGATCAAATGTAACAAATTACTTATAGATTACACTATTGCCAAACATTGACTGAATATGCATATCAAATAATTAGGTTACTTACACTTAACTCACATAGACAAAACACATATAACTTAAGGGTTCAAATATGAATGCCACCCAAACTTCCTATGACTTAACCCTTAACCTCTTATTGCCGAATATTCATTTAATAATCAACTCACATACTCATACATGGACGATTTGAAATTTCCTTTAACCAATTATACAATCGGCAATGGCTACAATAAATTAACAAGCCTTAGAAACTTCTTTAACCTTTTAACTTCATCTTATTACCCCTAAAGTCCAAATGCACACACATAATAAAATATAATGCCAAACGTCATTAACTAATAAAATCACACATACACAATTTATATACAAATTTCATCCTTACAATGCATATAGTTCATTCGGCCATTCATCACTCACCTAACAAAACTTCATATCAAATTCCTATGACCGATCACACATATACTTACATTCCAATATTCGTAACATCCAAAAATCACATTCTAAATAAAATAGTCATGAATAATGCCGAATCCCTAAGTGTTCAAACATAAATTTTTACTCAATTCAAAACATATATACAACATTTGTTCAAGACATCAAACCTCTTTTATTTCGGCCATTACTAATATAAACATTTACAAATCATATTCTTAGGAAGACCAATTTCTTTCCACAACGCATTCATCATCAATACTTAGATTAAACAACCAAAATTCCTTCCTTTATACCCTAGCCGAATGCTCCAATCATCCATCAATATTACAAATTTAAGCATGGGCTAAGTAAGAACCATGATTATTTACCTAAAACAAGTTAAAGTTTCACAATTTAACATAATATACTAACCTCCTTCATGACTCAAGTGACCAAAAATTCTTCCCTCCCTTTCTTTCTTTCATTCGGCCAAGATGAGCAAGAATGGAGGTTTGTTTTTATCACCCTTTTTTTTATTTATTCATTAACAATATAAAATTATACAACCATTATAAGTAATTATTTATATCTATTTTTGATATAAATTCCTCATCATGGCCTGCCACTATAAACAAAAAGGGATATTTGACATGCAAGTACAAGCATTTTATATCATGCATTAATAGGCCACTTTAACATTTACCTAGCACATTTCTAAATTTTCTCACACAAGTCCTATTTAATAAATTTCACATACTATTAACAAAGTTTAAGCATGAAATTTTTCACACATGCATATTCTCATATAATAATCATCAATTATGATGGTTAATTATTTTTATGACTCGGTTTTGTGGTCCCGAAACCACTTTCCGACTAGGGTCAAATTAGGGCTGTCACAAAGTCAATTCTAAAGACTTAAACTTTCATGCATACCTAACTTTCCTAAAGAACTAAAAATTTTATGGTACGAATTTGCATGCTTTATTAAAAATACATTCATGTCATTATTAAGCTAGCATAATAATTTATTGAAATAATAGAACTTTATTCATACTCAAATTGAGCATACTTAACAGAATTCAGATTTAACAAAATATATCCTAATCATAATTAAAAGAAAAATTTTATTCTAAATGGAAATAATTCAATTTTTAAAATGAACAATGTCCTCATTGTTTAAAGTGAATAGATACTATACACCAGGTAAGATTTTAGAAAAGAGGAGGTGTGTCAATTTGACTGCTTAAGTGCCAAGCTCTTTCTAAATCCAATCCTAGACATGTATATATCTCTTGCCACACTTTATACTTTGTGACTTGCTCACATTTTATTAGTGATTTTCCTCTCTTGTTTTATTATGCAAAAAATAAAAATAAATTCCTAATTAAAATTAATCCTAAAATGACCTAAGAACAGAAATAAAATAAAGTCAAGATCATCCCTTTATTTATTTGCAGACCCTTCCGAGTTTGACTCATCCTTTGCTCCATCACTATCGCCTTTGCATGAATCGCTTCGCTCCTTCTTTGATAATGAACTCCATGGTTAAAATTTGAGATCTGGAAACTCAGGCACAAAAATAAATGGGTCATTGTATATTTTCTTAAAAGCACTTCTTATCGAGTCATCCCTTATTTTTGAGTATCTCCAGTAGGCTTGTTACTGCCATTGCATATGTTGCATTAAGTCCATCAATTTTGATAGCTCATCTCGAAGGTCTGGGCTCGGCGATTGAGCTCTAAACATTGAAGTTTCAACATCAGGTTCAGCTTCTGGCTCCACTGATTCTACTTTATCAGGGACTTCAAATGATTGCATCGTGTGATATTCTTCTTCATCAGGGTCCTCTGGTTCCTCAATTACTTTAACTCGTTGCTGTAGAAATGAGTCTCCAGCTACTCTGTAAAGGTCCCAATCCATGATTGTGCCTTCGCTATACCCTGTCTTCCTTACATTTACAAGAATTTTAGCCTTCAAGCGTAGAATTGTTATCGTAAAGGGGAAATGAGCAGGGCCAGAGCGTTTAATAGCACAATTACATATCTCCCTCAAGATGATCTTCCCCACATCAATGGTCTTACTAGTTAGGATTGAGTACAATAAGACCATTGCTCTAATGAGATTGTAGTCCCATGTGAGCCAGGCATAAGGCTGAATCGGATGAAGTAAAACCATACCTTTGCGAGTGGCGTCAAATATTCTCGTCGACAAGTGTAGATTCCTTGTTTTGACACAGTCCATGTAGAACCTAGAACTGTCAGTTCCTCGAGAATTTCTTGCAAATTTTCAGGCTTGATATTGCTCATCAATGTGGAATATTCATCGTTTTCGAAATCTGGTAATTCAAGAAACTCATTAATAGCATTTGAATTTATCGGTACCTTGATTCCGTGAACTGGAACTTCTGTCATCTCGCTTGAAGTTAAATTTGCATAGAACTCACGAAGTAGTTCCTCATCCAGACTAGGTCTCTTTTCACAAAACAACTTCCAATTTAGGGTTTCAGCAACTTGACGAATACGTGCCATAAAGTCTCGGTAGTTGCTCTCCTTTAAAGTGAAGCCTTTTTCTGGATGCATTTGTTGATTTTTGAAGATACTGTCGTATCTCACTTTGGTATCTTCACAGTGGAATTTGTTTTGTGTTTCATCAATTTGAGCGAAAGCATGAGTTCTCTTACGAAATTAGTTTCTCAATAAATTTTAATAAAAATTATTAATAATTCAATGATTTGAATAATTAATTAATAAAATTAAAATTAAAAATTTAGAAAAACTAGGTCTTACCACCTTTTTTTGTAAAAATATAAGAACTCTAGAAATTAATAATAATAATGAAGAAAAAGATGGGAATTTAAAAAGAAGGGTTGGAGGGTTTGTGGCTTAGGGTGGATGGAAAATGGGTGCCGCACAAGCAGCTAGGGTGTGCGGGCGTGGTAAGTGTAGGAGCAGTGCGCAGCAAGGCTGGTGGCAATCAGTAACACGGGCGTTCGGCAGCAGGTGGGACTCGGGCGCGCGCAGGATGGTGCGGAGGGCAGGTACCGCGCGCGGGGTTGAGGTCTGGCTCGAGCTGAGGCTGGTACCGCTCGAGGCAACGCGCGAGATGTACGTGCGATGGAGCTGGGCGTATGCTGGCCAACTGCTTGGTGTTGCTGTTGCTTGGGGTTTCGGCACTTGGGTATTTTGGTGCTTTGGGTTTTAAGTGTTAGATGAATGGGAAGATGGGTGGTACTTATAGAGGGAGAAATAAGAATTAGAGTAGAATTCTTAAAACAAATTAATTAATAAAAATTCTAAGTTCTAATCCTATATAAAGATAACAACAATTAATAGTTAGATATAAGCATATTAAATTATTAATTGCTATTCAATTTATTTAAACAAGGACAAAATCTTAATTTTATGCTAAATTGATAAAGATTAATATATAAATTATAATAGATATAATTATATATTAAAGATTATCATCTTATTATAAAAATTTATTAAATAAAATCCTAAAATTGATAATAATTAATATATATTATAGCAGGTATAATTATATATTAATAATTATCATTTTTTTAAAACTAAAAACATTTATTCTAGAAGCCTTTTGAAAATACTTACAAAAAGAGGCTTTTATTATTTATGGAAAGAGCAACCAAATTTTTAAAATGTTTCAATTAAGTCCCTAGACTTAATGAAAATTTGGAATTGTGTTGCAATTTAAGGCTCGGATCAAAATTGACCTTTTTATTTGAAAAATCAAAGAGTGAAATTTCTATTTAGAGAATAATTTTTAGGAAAATTATGTTAAAATCAATTCCCAGGAAAGATTGGAGGGGTCACAAGCGGTCCTGCTTAAGTTCCAATCTCCTAGATAGAATTTATTTAAACATATTGATCCCGAAAATATACTCTAAATCTTTTATTAAAACTGAAAATAAGAAAATTTTAAACATCCGATAAAATGAACGAAATTTCATTCCGTTCAATCTTATCTCCCCAATAGTGTTTCAGGCGCTGAGCATTAACTTGAAAATTACCTCTCTTACCTTGAAGCTCGATAACTCCGTATGGATAGACACGATGAATCGTAAAAGGACCAGACCAACGTGATTTTAGCTTACTTGGAAAGAACTTTAGTCTGGAATTAAATAAAAAAACTCTCTGACCTGCTTCAAATTCTCGAACTCGAATGTGTTTGTCATGCCATTTCTTAAGTCTCTCCTTGAGTAATTTGACATTTTCGTAGGAGAATAGCTGGAAGCCCTCTAGCTCATTGAGTTGGAGCATCCGTTTCTCTTTAGCAAGCTTAGGATCCAAGTTGAGTTGTCGAAGAGCCCAGTAAGCCTTGTGCTCTAACTCTAAGGGTAGATGACATGTTTTCCCAAGGACCAACCTGTAGGGTGACATCCCTAAAGGTGTCTTTTATGCTGTTTGGTAAGCTCATAAAGCATCATCCAGCCTTTTGGACCAATCTCGTCAGTTTGGGCAAACTACCTTCTCAAGTATGCCTTTGATCTCTTTATTTGCCAGTTCAGCTTGGCCGTTTGTCTGTGGATGGTTGTTGTTCCAACCTTATGTTTCATTCCGTGTTTGTCTAACAACCATTTTAACCACTTGTTCACAAAGTGGGACCCTTCATCACTAATGATAGCTCTTGGGGTTCCAAACCTTGTGAACACGTGTTTCTGCAGGAACTTAATTACAACCCTAGCATCGTTTGTCGGATAAGCTTCAGCCTCGACCCACTTGGACACATAGTCTACTGCTACCAATATATACTTGTGACCAAAAGACAGAGGGAAAGGACTAAGAAAGTCAATACCCCATACATCGAACAATTCTACCTCAATGATGTTTGTTCGAGGCATCTCATTTCTGTTGGTGACATTTTCGACCCTTTGACATCGGTCACAACTCTTTACGTACGTATATGCATCCTTTAATAGTGTCGGCCAAAAGAATCTGGCTTGCAATACTTTGGCCCCCGTACGAGTACCTCCGAAGTGTCCCCCACTCGGAGCTGAGTGACAATGGTATAAAATCTTTTGTACTTCATCTTCTGCCACACATCTCCTGATCATCTGATCTGCACACCTCTTAAATAAATATGGCTCTTCCTAGAAGTAGTACCTCACATCGTGAAGATACTTTCTCCTTGGTTGATACGTCTTATCAATTGGTATCAAACCACAAGCTAAATAGTTAGCAATATCAGCAAACTAAGGGGTATTATGGACATGACTTACCTTCAGTATTTGTTCATCTGGGAATGTTTCCTGAATCGGTATATTAGGAGAATTCCCTTCTTGCGGCTCCAATCTGGACAAGTGATCTACTACATGGTTTTCTACTCCCTTTCGATCTTGAATTTTTAGATCCAACTCTTAAAGTAGGAGCACCCAACGGATCAATCTCTGCTTAGCATCTTTCTTGGCGAGTAAGTACTTGATTGCCGAGTGGTCTGTATAAATAGTTACTTTGGTACCTACAAGATAAGATCGAAACTTGTCAAAAGCAAATACAATAGCAAGTAACTCTTTCTCTGTTACCGTATAGTTCAGTTGAGCTCCTGTAAGAGTCTGACTTGCATAGTAGATGGGATGAAAAACTTTGTTCCTTCGTTGGCCCATGACAGCTCCTATCGCGAAATCACTTGCATCACATATTAACTCAAATGGTAGATCCCAGTCTGGTGTGACAATTATGGGTGCCGTAACTAATCGACTCTTCAAATACTTAAAAGCCTTTAAGCATTCATCATCGAACTTGAACGTCGTGTCCTTCTCCAATAATTTGCATAAGGGTTTAGCAATTTTGGAGAAGTCCTTGATAAATCTTCGATAGAACCCGGTGTGACCCAAGAAGCTTCTAACACTCTTTACAGATGTTGGAGGTGGAAGCTTCTCAATAACATCTACCTTTGCTTTGTTTACCTTGATTCCATATCTCATTATCCGATGCCCTAGAATAATTCCTTCTCGTACCATGAAATGGCACTTTTCCCAGTTAAGTACTAGGTTTTTTTTCTTCCCATCTTCTTAGTACCTTAGCTAGATTGGCTAAGCAATCATCGTAAGTATCTCCGAACACTGAAAAGTCATCCATAAAAAAATTCCAAATATTTTTCAACCATGTCAGTAAAAATAGACATCATACATCTTTGAAATGTAGCAGGTGCATTGCATAAACCAAATGGCATGCGTCTAAATGCAAATGTACCATACGGGCAGGTGAACGTTGTCTTTTGCTGATCTTTCAGTGCTACTGTAATTTAATTATACCCCGAGTATCCATCGAGAAAACAGTAATAGTCTCGACCCGCGAGTCTATCCAGCTTGTGGTCCAAGAATAGCAAAGGAAAGTGATCTTTCCTAGTCACCTTGTTCAGCTTCCGGTAATCGATGCAAATCCTCTATCCCGTAACTGTTCTAGTTGGTATCAACTCGTTGCTCTCGTTTTTTACGACTGTGATACCTTCCTTCTTTGGCACACACTGGACCAGACTTACCCACGAACTGTCTGAGATGGGATAAATGATACCCGCATCTAACCACTTGATAATCTCCTTTTTCACCACGTCCTTCATGATGGGGTTTAGTCTCCGTTGTCCATCAATCATCCCTTTTTCGTCGTCTTCCAGGATAATCTTGTACATGCATACAGATGGACTAATACCACGGATATTGGTTATGGTCTATCCGATAGCCTTCTTGAATTGTTTCAACACCAAGATGAGTTTCTCTTCTTGCTCAGTAGTTAATTCTGCTGAAACAATCACAGGCAAAGTAGAAGAGTTACCTAAATAAATGTATTTTAAATGTGAAAGTAATATCTTGAGTTCTAATTTAGGTGGTTCCTCAATAGACGCTTTTTGTTGGGCATACTCCATTTTCTCTAACTCCAACGATTCAAAACGGGATTGTGGATTAAATCCTCTTTGATTAGCTTCTAACAAAGCTAAGTATTCATCCCCCTCTTCATCATTTGAAGGATCTAATGTCAAAATTTGTTCCAATGGATCTTTAACATTATTGAGCTCATTTTCCACTATTAAATCCTCTAAATCGGATATTGCAGAACAATCATCAATTGTGTCAGGAAATCACATAGACTTAAAAACATTAAATGTTACCTGGTCGTCCTAAACACGCATCGTAAGCTCGCCCTTTTGCACATCAATAAGGGTCCTTCCGGTTGCTAAGAACGATCTTCCTAGGATACTCGACACTTCTTTGTATGCTTCAAAATCTAGGATAACAAAATCAGCAGAGAAGATAAATTTATCTACACGTACCAATACGTCCTCGATTTTTCCTTCTAGATGTGCTAAGGATCGATCTGCTAGTTAAATTGTAACCGTAGTAGGTCTGACTTCACCTATCCCCAACATTCTAAATATTGACATAGACATCAAGTTTATGCTTGCACCCAACTCACATAATGCCTTATCATAATATGTTGCTCCAATGTTGTAAGGTGTGGTAAAACATCCAGGATCCTTCAGCTTTGCGGGTAGTTTGTCTTGAAGATATGCGCTACTGTCTCAAATTCTCTAAGTCTTCATTTTTTCGACAGGATATCCTTCATGAACTTGACGTAGTTTGGCATTTGTTCAAGTGCTTCAACCAACGAGATGTTGATGTGAAGTTGCTTGATTACGTCTAGAAATTTCTTGAATTGAATTTCTTGCTTTTGCTTCTGAAGTCTTTGAGGGTAGGGTGGTGGTTGTTTCTTTACTAGAACTGGTTGGTTCATTTTCTGTGGCAATTCTGCATCTAACGGAGTTGTTAGTTGATCAGAATTAGCTAGTTCTAGAATTACCTTGTTGGGTTTTGCAGATTCTGGTTCTTGTGAAACCAGAATTTCAACAATCGGCTGAACTTCCTCTGAGTCTTGAGCATCAGCTGGCTCCTTTTTAGCTTCAATAGTGTTGGGCTCTACTGTCTTTTCGCTCCTCAGTGTTAACGCTTTGCAATGTTCCTTCCCCGAAATTTTTGGATTCTTCGTATCACTAGGTAAAGCACCTTGTTGTCGGTTCTTAAGTTCAGTTGCAAGCTGGCCCATTTAGTTTTCCAGATTCTTCAAAGTAGCTGCTTGGCTTTGAATTAAGGCATCATTCTTCACCATTTATGCCTTCAGCAGATTCTCCAAACTATTGGATGGTTCAGCATGAACTGGGTTCTGAACTTGTTGGGAAAAACTAGACGGCCGAGTCAGTCTAGGTTGGGCGTAGTTGTTACTAGTTCCAGCCCTTTGGTTACTCTAGGAAAAATTTGGGTGGTTTCGCCATGATGGGTTGTAGAAGTTGGATTGCAGTCCTTGCCTTCCTCGATTTTGGTTCTGGTTACCCATGTAATATACGGATTCGGGGTTTGATGGACATTCTTCAAACAAATGTCCCTCCCCACAATAAACACAGGCTATACTCTCAATTTGGTGAGGTGGTTGGGTTGTAAAACTGTTAGACCCATTAGTGGTAAGATTCTTAAGCATTGAGGATATTGAAGATACCTAAGATGCGAGTGAAGTGAGAGCGTCCACTTTATGTATTCCAGCGACTCGTCTTCCTGACGCGGCTTGATTGGTCGGCCATTGATAATTGTTACTGGTGATCCTCTCGATAATTTCTTAAGCCTCATTATAAGACTTAAAAAGGAGAGAACCGTTAGCAGAAGCGTCCACTACCATCCTCGTGTGAGCATTGAGACCATTATAAAATGTCTCAAGTTGGATGCAATGTGGGATTCCGTAATGAGGGCATTTTCGTAATAGTTTTTTGTATCGTTCCCATGCCTCATACAAGGACTCATCATCCGTTTGTTGGAAAGCAGTGATCTCATTCCTCAACTTAGCATTCTTGCTAGGCGGGAAATACTTCATAAGGAATCTTTCGGCTAACTTTTGCCATGTAGAGATTGAGTTTGGTGGAAATGAATTCAACCAGGCTCGAGCTCTGTCCCTTAGTGAGTACGGGAACAACTTCAATCGTAATGTATCTTCGGTAACTCCAGCTAATTTGAAAGAGTCGCTCACCTTCAAAAATAGTCTTAGGTGAAGATGAGGATCTTCAGTAGGTATTCCACTGAATTGGCCCATCATGCCAAGCATCCCTGAAACATGGTAGCTTCATTTCGAATTGTTGTGCCTCGATTTCAGGTCTCCTAATGCCCGATTAAGATCGTTAAATGCTGGCACATCATATTGTCTTAAGGCTCTATCCCTATCGTCAGCAATAAGGATAGGATTTTGAGCAAGGTTTGCTCCATTCCTTCAGTCCTTCTCTGATTCGCTTATCTTCTTCGCTGTCGAAAGGTTCGTTCTATCTCAGGGTCTACAGGGAGTAAGTCAATGATCTGGTCAATACTCATAAACACCTGAAATTATCGAAGAAAAATTAAGTGAGTTAAAAATTAAACAGGAGAATAAACCAAAATGTAAAACTAACAAATTCACAAATAATGGTTTTTAAGCAGTCCCCGGCAATGGCGCCAAAAACTTGGAACAATGGAAAAATGTGCAAGTGTACACAATCGCAACAAATAATAAAGTGACAAAAAAATGTCGAGTTATCGTACCCACAGGAATGTAAAAAGTATTATTTATGAAATTAATTGTAAAACACTTTGGCGAGGTAAAAATAATTTGATTTTGAAAGATGGTCAAAAACTATTTAAAAACTAAGTAAATAATTAAAATAAAACAAAGTAGTTCTAATGCACGATTTCAAATAAGATTTAATCAATGTAACATACTTGTGTTGGATTAATTATAATTCTTTAACTTAGCATTATTAAACTCATGTTCATATTGTTACGAATAATTTCACAGCAACCCGGTAATTTGCTAACTTATGAACAAATTTACATACAAAAATCCATTCATCTTTTGACATATCCCTATGTCAATTCAACCGACTAAACAGATTCTAGCAAGCAAACATGTTATTGCACATACATACTCATTAAATTGAACTAATCTCTTGCATATCCCTATGTCAATTCAAACGATCAATAAAATCTAATAAGCATATAAAAGACTATGTGAAGTAACAAGGCATCCCTACCTTGAAACAATTTAATCACAATAATCTTGCAAGTTATACAAGGCAATAATATCGCCAGGTACATTTCTAATTTAACCTTCAGCTGCCTTAGAAGAATAAACATGCACTGATTAAGTACTGTATCAATTAATTACAATTGCAATCCGTTTAAATAATTAATTCATTAGTTACCTCACAGTTGTAACGCAAGAATAACTTAGGCATGATTTTACTTAATCAAGCATCTTACCGAGGCTTATAACAGCATAAACACGATTTTAACAATTTAAACAGGCAGAATATAATCAACCCAACACAAACATAATTTAAGCTGAATTGATTAAAATAACCATTTAAATAGCATAAATATTCATAACCATGTTCGTCTAAACAACAACAAAATTTAAAGAGATAGGGAACAAGAAGCAAATCCGGTGTTTCTCCGTGGCTTGACTAGTTGCTCTGCTCTTCGTTCTTTGTTGGCCTTGGCTATCAAGGTAGCTTATGAGCACCTCAATTGCTGATTCAAATGGCTGATGAGAGTCTCTTTCCCAAGAGAAGAAATCAGCACTTGAACAAGAGGGAATGAAGTGGAAAAAATGAGAGAAAAGTGAGAGAGGGAATGAGAGAATGATGTGAAGTGAGGGATGCTTTGAATGATCAGCAAGGGGTGACTTTTATAGCTGATTGTGGCTGCTAAAAATAGCAAATTCCAGCAGCCAAAGAGCCCTCCCTTGGCCGGCCACACACATGGCAAAGTTGAGAGTTTCAACTTTGCTATTTTAAGCTTGGGGCAAATCTACAAAGCCATAAATTAAGGTGGGGTTTGAATGCAATTTAGAAGTCTTTTGAGGGCCTTTTTGCAAGCATATTTAATCAGCTAAATGCTGATTTGGGTCAGCATATGGACGGTTCTGGGCTGCCCATTTAGTTGCTGGTTCGGTTCACCCAATTTGGCTCGATCGGTGCGGTTCAACTAGACTCTTTCTCCATAATTAATTAAAAATAATTTATTTAACCTAAATTAAATGGGGAATAAATTAAAATTAATTAAATTATGAATTAATACACATTTCTGGACCGTCTTAGGCTGGAATTTAACGTGCCTCGATACTTCAAATTGCTTCTCGGTTTTGTGCTTTCAGCAGTGTCAGCCGAGTCAATTTTCGCCCTTTGCGCGAATCTGTCAAAAATTGTTAAAATTAATCAAAATTAAGTATAAAATTAAATAAATTCACCATTTTTATATTTTTAACACGATTTAATTATTTATAATATTTAATTATTTTTCGACAAGAATTTAACTGGATTTGCATGAATTTAAGTAAAATTGGGTATGAAAAAGTATATAAATTTTTGTGTTTCCAATAGCATAAGCTCTGGTAGGTGCTCGTGCCTCAGATCTCATAGTTGAATCTCTCGTAGCACTTCGATTACTACTCACATTTCCAGTATTTTGGGGCGGTCTCCCTCTTATAGTCGTGTTACTTATTTTTGTTGGTTGTTCTCTTTCAGCTATAAACTTTTCTGGACAATCTCAGAGATAATGATCAAGTGATCCACATTTAAAGCAAGCTCCGCTCACTAATCTGCATTCACCATAATGTCGCTTATTGCAATGTTTACATTCAGATCCAACATTTCTAACACTTCCCACACTAGCAACGGATGTCGCCTAAGGTTGAGAGCTGAAATGTCTCTCATCTCTTTCTCTAATCGAAATTTCCACAAAAGCAGTAGATTGAAGATGATAGTCTCTAAATTTCTTTGATGCTGACTGATGTGGTTTGCCTTCAAATCTCTTTCTAGAATCTCTAGCCTCAGAATCGACTTTTCTTTTCTTATTGCAAAGCTCTTCGGCTTTACAAGCTCGGTCAAACAAAACAACAAACTATTTCAACTCAAGAATTCCAACTAACATTCTAATTTCTTCATTCAATCCATCCTCGAATCTTTTACACATTATAGCTTCAGAAGATATACATTCAGAGGCATATTTGCTGAGTCATACAAACTCTCTTTCATATTCAGTAACTGACATACGACCCTGTTTCAATTCAAGGAATTCTTTTCCTTTCTGATCGATGAATCTTTGACTGATGTATTTCTTTCTAAATTCAACTTGAAAGAAATCCCAAGTGACTCTTTCTTGCGGAACTACAAATATCAAGGTATTCCACCAATGATATGTGGTGTCTCTCAACAGGGATACAACACACATTAAAAATTCTTCAGGTGTGCAAGATAATTCATCGAATACCCGGATCGTGTTCTCAAGCCAAAACTCAGCTCTCTCTGGATCATCATTAGCAGTGGCTTTAAATTCCTCAGCTCTGTGTTTCCGTATCTTATCAACAGGTGGTTTATTAATCACAGATGATCAATACCTTGAGGAGCTACAGGGACCGGTTGGGGAACAGATGGAGGTGGAGGTTGCAGAACAGCTAGGTTCGTACGAATGTACTGTGTGAACCACTCGTTCAATATCTAAAAGAAAGCTTTTTTAGCCTCACTCCCGTGACTACTAGACACGGGTCTAGATTTAGTAGACGCAGTCCCTTGAGCGGGAGCTGGCACATTACTTTCTACGTCATCCAGTACAGGTCGTTTAGGATCCATTACTAAATAAAAACACATTTGAAAATGTCAAGAGTCATCACACTATCACAATTTTATATATGACATGTATAGCCGTAGCTTTGATACTAACAAATGTAACACCCCTAACCCATAACCGTTGCCCGAATAGGTTAAGAGGCATTACCGGAGTTGTAACTCAATTCAGAACAATCATTATCCCAAAAACATCTTATTTCAGTCAATAACATTCATTCACATCCAATATGTACTTAAATTGAGCTTACAAAGCTTTAAACATGTATTCAAGACTAAATCGATAACATATTAAAATTTTGGAAACTTAAAAAAATTTTAACATTTCAAGTATCACACGCCCGTGTGAACAGGTCGTGTGCCTCGCACATCTAGTAGACACGCCCGTGTCTTAAACCATGTAAAAATAGGGCATACATACTGACCTGTGTCACACGGTCGAGGAAATGCCTGTGTACCAAGCCGTGTGAAACCACCTACGCACCCGTGTGTCTAGCCCGTGTGCCTTTGGAAATGGCCACACACGCTTGTGTATTAGGCCCTGTCAAAACTGTAGGGTATATTGACTTAATTCGAAAGGGTACCCCAAGGGACACACGACCGTGCAGCATGATCGTGTGTCACACACAGCTGAGACACACGCCCGTGTCTCTGCCCGTGTAGAATAGGCTATTTGCAAAACCATTTTGCCACCTTACAACACAAACTTTCACAAGCTTAAATAACCACATTTTTACAACTCAATAGGCAGCTAAAATAACCATTTCAATACACATCATTTTCCATATCAAAACCTAACAATTTCATACCCAAATACCTATTTAACATTATGCACAATTCATTCATTTAGCAACTACATATCAAGATTTCATTTGCATATATTCATTCCATCAATACCTTGCCAAAACATACCATAATTGAACATTGAATTCAACCAAAATAAAGTACCAAAATAAGCTAAATCACATGACTTAACTTATACAAAAAAAAAACATACCAAAGTCATGATATTAAGCAACATAACTATCATCTCTTAAACTAGCCTATACATGCCATATTTACAAATATCCACAAGCTCAAAAGTACCAATTGGAAATTGGATAGTGTGATGTGCAACTCCGACTTGTCCGAAACGAGCGAGCTAACAAACCTCTGTAAAATATATAAA
Organism: Gossypium anomalum; assembly: GCA_025698475.1. NCBI lineage: Eukaryota > Viridiplantae > Streptophyta > Magnoliopsida > Malvales > Malvaceae > Gossypium > Gossypium anomalum. Next base: position 51,477,538 of record CM046968.1, on the reverse strand, counting down.
AAGAAACAGAGTAAGCTTTACAGCTTAGTAAGCCCGTATAATTCAGAATTAAACTTACCATTTATACATAATCAAAGTAATACATAAGTGCAACCAATTCAACTAACAAATACCTAATCACAAATATTCATCACATGTTAGTCATTTAAAAATACATGAAACCATCCATTAATACAATACTTTGCATCATTCTAAATTCATATGTCATATATAACATTAGTAACATCTATAAACCGTAACTCATCCATATAAACAGTATTTGTGCCCCTTGAACCTATTAGAAATTCAAAGGATACTCGGATGAATAACATTAGTAATCCATCAATTCATGATCACTTATGCTCTTTTGAGCCATGATCAGTAAGCTCCTCCCGAGCTGATGAATAGTAAGCTCTATTGAGCTGAAACGGTAAGCTCTATTGAGCTGAATAGTAAGCTCATACGAGCTGAAACGGTAAGCTCCAATGAGCTAAAAACAGTACATTCTTTAGAGCTAATATATCGATAAGCCCATACGAGCTGTGGTGAATCCACAACAAATGCAGGAGCTCAGCCAAAATGGTAACCCTAGTGATAAGTCACTTGTATCCTATGAATTCAAATAGTTCAAACGGGGCTCGGTAACAATTATAATACATATCAATAATACATTTGTAATTAAAGTATATCCAATTCTCAATTACAATGTTCAATTCAAATATTTTCAAATACATATAGAAGTTTGATTCTGATTATACAGGCTTACCTCGTATCCCCGGATAAAACTATCGGCTATTCGTCCACTTTTCGTTTTCTTGGATCTAGTTCCGGTATTTGTTTATCTCAATCTATATAATATGAAATTAACTCATTCAAACTTTCATTCAATTTAATTTAGCCTAAAACATTCATTTTGGCTAATTTACAATTTTACCCTAGACTTTTGACTACTTTGCAATTTAGTCCTTAACATATAAAGATGCAAAATTGCACAATTAGGCCATAACCCAAGATAGCCGAATTTCCTATATACTACTAGCAGTCCATATTTTCATTTTATTCACACTTTTAATCCCCAAATTTTACAATTTCACAATTTAATCCCTATTTTGCATTTTTGTCAAAAAATCACTTTACAAAACTAGTTTAACTATCATCAAGCTACCATAATCTATCATCAACAATTCAATTACTCAATATTCAACAATGGAACTTTTCAAAATCATGAAAAAATTAAAAAAACTAAGGTACGGGCTAGCTAGAATAAAAAGCAACGATCTTAAAAACATAAAAATCATCAAAAACCGAGTCAAATGCACTTACCAGATTAATCTTGCAAGTGCCGAATAGAAAATCTAAAATTTATTCTTTTATTCTTGCCAAATTCGGCTAAGGAGGATGATGATAATATGAAATGAATTTTGGTTTTGTTTATTATAACATTTATTAACTATTTACCAATTTAACCTTAAAAATAATTCAAAAATACACCATTTGCCATGCTATCTTCATCCAATAACCACAAATGGGCTATTTTTCACTTAAGGACCTTTAATTTAAGGTTCTATGGCTAATTTAAAATTTTAACTAATAGAACACAAGTTTTATGCTTTACGCGATTTAGTCCTTTTTACCGAATTAAGTATTTAAACAGTAAAATTTCTTAACGAAACTTCCACATAATTAATATATCATGCCGTAGAACTTATTAAGATAGTAAAATAAATATTTTGACTTCAGATTTGTGGTCCCAAAACCACTGTTCCAATTTGACCTAAAAATGGGTTGTTACACTAACAGGCTTAGCACTCTGCATATTGAACCTGCAAAGAACTTTCTCAATGTACCGCTTCTAACTTAGGTACAATTTACTTGCTTTTCTATCTCTGAGAATTTCCATACCAAGTATCTTCTTTGCTGGTCCCAAATCTTTCATCTCAAAATCTTCACTTAGTTGGGCTTTAACCTTTCTTATCTCACATTTATCTTTCGGTGCTATCAACATGTCATCAACATAAAGTAGTACATACACAAAAGAACCATCACTTTTTTTCTTAAAGTAAATACAACTGTCAAAGTTACTTCTCTTGAAATCATGAGAAGTCATAAAGGAATCAAACCTCTTGTACCACTATCTTGGTGACTGTTTCAAATTGTAAAGGGACTTTTTCAGTAAGCAAACATAGTCCTCTTTTTTTGAGATCGTAGAACCCTCTGGTTGTTGCATGTAAATATCCTCCTCAAGTTCTCTATGTAAAAATGCAGTTTTTATATCTAACTTCTCAAGCTCCAAATCATGCATGGCCACAATACCAAGCAAATCTCAAATCGAACTATGCTTCACAACTGGAGAGAATACATCTGTGAAGTCCACTCCTGGAATTTGAATGTAACCCTTTGCAATAAGTTTTGCTTTATATCTGAGTTCTTCAACTTCTAGAGTCCCTTCTTTCTTTTTAAACACCTATTTACAATGAACAACCTTTTTTCCTTTAGGAAGTTTTACAAGATCCCATGTTCTATTTTTGTGGAGTGATTCCATCTCTTCTTACATAGCAAACATCCACATTTCTGAGTCTTCACAGCTAACCGCCTCAGAATAATTAGATGGCTCATGGTTTGCATTTATATCACCAACCACATTTAAAGCATATGCAAATAGATCAGCCTCGGTATAATTCTTTGATGCTCCACTTGCTTTTGATTTTCTTTATTAGAAGTCTTTAAGAGATAAGTTAGGTAGCATAGCAATTTCATCAAAAACAACATCTCTGCTAATCACAACTTTTCTATTTTTAGGACATCATAACTTATACCCTTTTACACCAGCTTTATAACCAAGAAAAACACATTTAATGGATCTCGGTTCTAATTTTCCATTATCAACACGAGCATACGCAGGACACTCAAAGATTTTTAAATTAGAATAGTCAGCAGGACTACCAGACCATACCTCTTGTGGAGTCTTTTTCTCAATGGCAACGGATGGAGATCAGTTAATCAAAAAGTATGCAGTAGAGGCTGCTTTGGCCCTAAACAACTTTGGTAAGTTGGCATTTGGCAACATACATTGATCTTTCACCATGATTGTTCTGTTCATTCGTTCTACAATACCGTTTTACTGTGGAGTATGACGAACTATCAAGTGTCTCACGATCACTTCTAACTTGCACAGTTTATTAAACTCATCAGAACAGAGCTCTAAGCCATTATCTGTGCAAAGGTATTTTATTTATTTTCCCGTCATTTTTCAATCATAGTTTTCCAATACTTAAATGCAGAAAACACATCGCTTTTCTGCTTAAGGAAGAACGTTTTCAAAATCATCAATAAAAGTTAGCGTATAATTAGCTGCACCTCTCGAAGGCACTCTTGATGGCCCCCACAGATCAGAATGAATATACTCTATCATTCCCTTCATGTTATGGATTTCTCTGGTGAATCAAACTCTCTTTTGCTTCCCAAAAATGCAGTGCTCACAAAACTTTAGTTTACAAATTCCTTGCCCATCAAGAAGTCCTCTTTTGGTCAATTTTGCCATGTCATTCTCACTCATGTGCCCTAGACGCATATGCCAAAGTTTAGTAACATCATCATCTGACATGGAAGAGGAAGTGACAGCTACATCACCAGCAACAGTAAAACCCTTTAGAACATATAACTTGGCAGTCTTTCTCTGCCCTTTCATCACAACTAGTGAACCTTTGTAAATCTTCAAAACCCCACTTTTAGCTGTGTATTTGTACCATTTTGAATCAAAAGTACTCAACGAAATAAAATTTCTCTTCAATTCTGGAACATGTCGTACGTCACTAAGTGTTCTAACAACTCTACCAAACATCTTAACTTTAATTGTTCCAATACCTACGATTTTACACGAAGCATTATTTCTCATCAAACCAACACCTTCAGACACTGTTTCGTAAGTTGTAAACCAATCTCGATTGGGACTCATGTGGAAGGTGCAGCCCGAATCAAGGATCCACTCCTCGCTCACTTTAGAATTGTTGATAGAAGCGACTAGAAGTTTACCATTGCTGTAGTCTTCTATAACATCAGCTTCACCGAAATTTTCTAGTTGTTTTCCCTTTTGATTCACAACCTCCCTTTTGATCTTGTTATATAGCTAATAGCACTCAGATTTAATGTGCCTTTTCTTCTTACAGAAGTTACAAGTTTTACCTCTATTTGAATATTTCGATCTACCCTTAGATTTACCGTGAGGATTTCGTTCCTGTGTCCTTTCACGATCATCATCATCATTTTAATCTTGTCTCCCACGAACAATGAGACCTTCTCCCTGAGAGTCGTTTTAACCATAAAACTCATCAACTATGAGAGACTCGTGGCTATATAAAATCCTATATCTAAAGGTTGAATAAGACGGGGGCAACGAACAAAGTAGAATCAACCCTAGACCTTCCTTATCATACTGAACCTCTATGGCCTCCAAGTTTGAGAGAATTTCTTTAAACACTGTTAAGTGTTCGTGCACAGATGCACCTTCCTCCAAACGATGAGCATAAAGATGCTACTTCATATGCAACTTGCTAGTTAGAGTTTTTGACATGCATATTTGTTCCAGCCTCTTCCATAATGCAACGACGGTTTTCTCCTTCATCACATCCTACAAAATTTTGTTAGACAAATGTAGGTGTAATTATGTTAACACCTTTCGTTTCTTACGCTTCTTCTCTTCATCCATTAATATCGAAGGCATCTTAACTGTCCCTAGCAGGGTATCCTCCAGATCCATCTGTGCAAGAACTACTTGCATCTTAATCTATCACAACGTAAATCTAGTGTTGCGATCCAATAGTGAAATTTCATACTCCAAAGACGCCATTACCGTGGTCGAGATGAACAACTGAAAGCTCTAATACTAATTTGTGAAAAAATAGGATGTTGATAATGGCAATATATCACAAATAAAAGAGAAATAATAATAAATAACACATAGATTTTTACGTGAAAACCCTTCGGGAAAAAATCACGGGCAGAGGAGAAAAAATTCATTATGTCAAATTTGAATTATTACAAAAGGAATAGACTATGTCTATTTATTGAAACACCTTATTCTAATAAATATCAAATAGATGGAGTTTAATAAGGTTTAAAAAAACCTTATTCTAAAATAAAATAAAAAAAGTGTAGTTCTATATGGATTTTACTTTTATTTTATTTTACAATTGTTTTTTATTTAAATAAGGATTCGGGTCACTTAATTCTAAAATTTAATAATAATCTAGCCATTCTCTTTTTCAAAAATAAAAAATAAAAATAAATACTTATTACAAAAAATAATGGCATTCCTCAACAACCAGATTTCCCACAAATAAAACCTAAAAACAAGATGCATAGGGATATGATATGTGCTATGGAAATACTTTGAATCAATAGTTGTATTCAGCCAAACCTTCCATACAAGTGATTCTTGCAGTACATTCAAACCATTATTGCAAAGAGTTCTCCAACAAACCCTTCTAACTTCGCATCATTTAAAAAGGTGCTCAGTAGTCTCCAATTATCTTCTACATAGGCATAAATCATTCAAGGCAAGGACTCTTTTTTCAGAAAAGTTAAAGTTGGTAGGATTTCATGGGTAAACGAGCCTTCCACATCCAGTTCCAGTTGGTGTGTGCGTCTTTCAAGTTTGCTTCATGAATGCCCATTATCTTTTGACACCCACTATGGAGATTAAACTCCCCATTAGAAGATAATTCTCATCATAAGTAGTCATTATCCTCATTGTCAATGAGTACAGGGGTGCTCTAAAAGGCCTTTTCAAATGATAACAAAAATGAAAAAAAAGCTCGGGCACTTCAATTTATAGTCGTTTGGCTCCAATGATTTACTTTCACTATTTTAGCTTTCCGCCACTAAGAATTTCCCAATTCACTATTAGAATTAATACCTTTCAAGGAGAAGATATAACCTTTACAACACTATCTTTTCCTTAAGGCTTAGAAGGAACCTTTCTCCTTATCTTTTATGGCTAAACTAGAGCCCTTCTTAGTTTTTATGGCTCGACTAAAAGTATGTGTTTACGAAAAATTAAGCACTCAAAGAAATTAAATGAGTGGTAAAAGATCTAACAGTAAGTTCTTAGAGAATATTTATAAGAGAAATGAAAGAATAAAGATTTGAAGACTTTTCTCTTGATCTTGATGCTTGGGTATCTCTCTCTTGTGTCTCGAAGTGTTCTTGAAGTGTATTTATATCAAGGAACAAGTTTGTGGATGTTAATGATTGTTGGTGATGAATTTTATTCGTTGGAAGCATTAATTTCAGTTTGAAAATTGTCCCTGCACATAATGTCTTGAGACTTGGCAAGATTTTTCAAAACAAGTTTGAAAAATATATCTAGAGATATAACATTATTTCAAATGTCTCTAGACATGCTACCTAATGTCTCAAGACATGCAGCTCCTAAAGTAAATTTTTGCTTTGAAATTTTCTTGTCTTGAGACATATAGTCGTATGTCTCGAGACTTACATACCAAAGTCCCTTAAAAAAATTTAAAAACCTTAAAACACCTTAGAACACTTTGGTATTAACCCAAAAATATTTAGATAAATTAAAATACATTTAAAACATACTTTCGAGTATATTACAAATATCTGAAAATGCTTTGAAAATGCTTGATAAAATTTTCAACCATATTTTCACCAAATGACTTAGGAAATATAATACATATAAAAATTATCTTAAATATTGTTATATCAAAATCTTGGTAAATCAAAGCTAATAGTTCTTCACTTCAGTAGGCCAAAGTCTTAGGCCACCTTGGTCTTTAGGGAGAGTGATACTCTCCCATTTAAGGAGGTGGATACGTTTCTATTCTTTAGTGTCTCCCCAAAGGAAATTTCTACTCACCCGATCCAGTTCATTGCAAACACTAGTTGGTAGCTTGTTGCACTACATATAGTAGTTAGGGATGGAAGCTAAAGTTGATTTAATGAAGGCGAGTCTATCCACTTTGGACAAACAGTTGCTTTTCCAATTACTAAGTTTATTTGTCACATTTTCCATGATAAATTTATAATCACACCTTTCCCGAAATGGCTTGGGAAACCTAGATATTTACCTAGATTAGTCATGCTTTAGAAACTAGTCTAACCTTTGCAATCTCCTTGATCTGATAATTTATATTCTTAGAGAACAAAATTTTGGATTTACAGAGGCTAACTTTTTTTTTCCAAATTCTTTACCAAAGTTATTAAGGATATTTACAATGGTATCCACCAACTTATTATCTATCTTGGCAAACAAAATAATATCGTCAACAAAAATTAAATGGGTAACAACTGGACCTTTTCTGGAAGTATTGATCCCTTTCCAGCTATTATTTTCAACTGCCTCTATGATTTGCAATTTTAGATATTCCATGCATAAAATGAAAATGTAAGGGGACAGAGGGTTGCCTTGCCTAATACCCCATGAGGGTTTAAAACAAGGTAATTTGCCCCTATTCACTAGAATGGAGATGGAAGTGGTGGAGATGTAGCTAATGATGAGGTCAGTCTATCTAAGCTGAAACTTGAAGTAGTGAAGAACTTTTCGGATAAAGTGTTGGAGTTGGTGTCCTAAGTGTAGTATTTTCATCTATATAAACTTGCATTTTTTTTTTCAAACAGATTGGTTTAATAAAATTATTCATGAATTACATTAACACCCTTTGTATATTGTCATCAATGGTTTTTGGAAGCAAATATTAGCTTACTGGTTATCTAATGTTTAACTAATACTAAGCAGTATTATATGGTCGGGTTGTAATACGGAAAGACAACTTCTATTGCTAGATGAACCTAAACATGTCCTTAGTCTAATTGGAAATGAGCAAACTGATTGAAAGGCTAATATGTCATCTATCAAGTCCAATTAGGGAGATGCTTTCTTGAGCATTAGAGTGAATGACTCCCAAAAGATAAAGACATAGATGTGACTGACTGAACTGATAGTACATCAGATAAAATCCAAGTAGAATAAATCTTGAATTTGTTTATGGATTTATTCACTTGTGATGTTTATAATGTAACATACATTAATTTTGAGTGGATGATGGACTATGTATGTATGCATGACTCATATACTTTGATGCAAGTAAAAGTATGAGTTCAAATATAAGGAATCCAAAACTTTTGCAATATGTAGCATAATTCACAATAGTGGAATCCATAGCCCAATACATGGGTAAATGATATCCTCTTGTTGGCATAACATGATAGATGAAAAATAAACATGGTCAGAGGTCGTTTCTCTTTGTAATGAATGACTGAATTAAAATTTGATAGTAATTAAGTTTTCAAGAAGGAAGATGTAATCCATACTATGAGATAAAAGATGATCATATTGGGAGAACATATTTATCCCAAAGAGATTAAGGATATCCTATGAGGGTAACACACTTATGACATGGTCATTGGACAAGCACTAATTGAGCAGTTTCATAATGGTATGTCATTAGGGAGAGTTCAGTCACGATATTATAGTGGAAAGACTTTGTGATTAAATGAGTTTATAATTAATAGGCAAAAAGCTAGAACTTAACTGTAAATCATTTGAGCCCTAATTAAATATGTTCAATTGGTCCCTCCGCTAGCTTGTTGAAACCAGAAATTAATTGCATGTTGAATCAAATGAAAATAAATGGATAGAAATGATAAAGTTAGAGAAATGGGTTACATTCGGAAATGAATGTGATTTCTCACTAAGTACGTAAATGACTTGAGAATTAATTTAAATTTTTTGAATTATTATTTAATTAATTGAAGTTCGAAAATGAAATGAAATTAATTGTTTATTGTGAATATTTTGAATGTAGAAATTAAATATATTTTCTCATAGATTTTTTTTTACAGTAAAGTTGTCATGATTTTAACAAAATTAGAATTGGGTTGAGAAAATTATTTTAATAAATAATATTTATTTTGGGTTGGATTGAATTATAAAGTGATGAGTTAAAAGTCCACGAAGCACATATAATTTGACCTAATGCAAAAGGGGCCCAAATCCCCATTATAATACATATGAGGGGAGACACACCTTATTAGTAGCTTCTTTCTCCTAGTTCAACTAGGGGATTAGTTTATTTATATTAAATAAGTATCATTTGTGTTATACTAATTCAACTAAGGTTTCACTTACTCTCCCTATAAATAGATGGCACTGGTAGGATTAAAAACACAACTTTTAAGATATTATTATTCTGCCAAAAAATAATCAGAATTTATTTCTAAGTATAAATTCTATTTTTCGAGAATAAAAATTCTACCGTTTTCTATAAGAGAGAGATCTACTTTTCTATTGAAAGTAAGAAAAATATTTTTGATTCTGTGTTTGATTCGTAATTGTTCAAGCCCACACTCGAAGTAGTTCATGGCACAAGAATAGTGGAGAAGATCATTCGGTTGAAAGCGGGGAATGTCAAGGATCTGTCTCGCTTAACGCACAGGTAATTGTCGGGAAAATTTTATTGCTATAAATATCACAAACCGACTCAATTTTCAATATTTTATTTTTCCACTATGCAAGAAAACCATTTTCAAACTGGGTTTTTCCAACATAAAGTCTCATTTAAGCCTATCATAGGATTTTTCCATGTCAAGTTTTATGATCATAGAACAAGATTTACTCTCTCTATAGTTTTGATAGCACCAAATGTAAAACCCCATACATGACCCGATAGTTGGGTCCAAGCTATAAGGTGTCATATTCGTTGTCGGAGCAACTACAATCAAAATATTTACAATTCACACCATTAGACATTCAAATGATGAGTATTATAAGCAAATAATATGATAAGAATCATTCTCGGGTCTTATACGAGCTTATGAAAGCTCCAAAACTAACTCGAGATCAAATCATGACTAAATTGCAGAGAATTCAAAGTACAAGATTATTCTCGTGACGTGACATACTGTTTTGGTCTCGTCGGGACAATGGGGTTCCTCGTCTCGCCATGACATTATAGGTAATTTCTCGTCGTGCTGTGGTACGTTTGATGTCCCGATGTTTATACTATTTCTACAATTCCAACTTGAATATACCTGAAGTTTTCGAACAATTATCACACAACATTCACACCTAATGAACAACTATTATTTGGAGTGTTCCAACACCAACTTAAACACATAAAAGCTTTAAACACATTAAATCATTGCCTTATCATTCATAACCTAAACAACTATTACAATTTCATTCAAACTTATACACACATAAATATATAATAAACTAATCCTTAACATTTCAACCATTCATACCAATTTAGAACATATTTAAATAAAGGACTTACAAACATAGTATTATCAAAATATAACATAATATCACTTGGCCAAATTTACACCTTAACATGCCAACTTGAAAATATACATGAACTTAGATGCAAACCAAACTTGAATCAACTTAGGTACATGCCAAATAACTAGTGAAAGAAGTACACAAGCATCGTTGAGCCTGGATTGCTGACATTTGGCACTTTATAATTCTAGCTTTCAATGTTTTCTCTAAAATTCGCTCAACTTGTTTTCTTTACTTAGCATTATTGTCAACAACATTTTCTTTTCTGCCCCTTACCAGCGACCACCTATCGCTGCGCATAGTGTTATCGGATCTAATCCAGTCTTCCTCTTCGTCGTCTTCCAGCACATCCTGTTCACTTATTTTCAACACTTCTTCTCTTCATTAAAAGAACCCTCCACACCCTCTTAAGCTTCTTTCCTTACCTACTTTTTCTATATCTCCACTTGATTAAGTGAATCAACCTTCTTTGTACCACCACATTTTCATCTTTATCTTTTCTCTTGTTGACACTTGTATCAACAACATTAAATAGACATACGAAGATTCATGATCATGGAAGAAATCACAATTAATAGCTATAGCTTCATGTCATGGTGGAAAAAGACTTTAATTTAAACTTGACTTGGCTTGAGCTTTCCTTTTTTTACACCATTTTTTGACTAATTTCAGTTATAATAATCTCCTAATTTAAACCTCAAATAAATTCAACTTTGTAAAAATCATCCTTAAAATACCAAAATTTGTAGCCATTTTTTAGATAAAAACTCAATGATGGCTTGATTTACACAAATGATACATATTTTTCATATATCTCGTTTTGTTACAAACTTTTTATTTCATTTTAAAACATTTTAAAAGTTTTAACTTTTATTATCGCATTATACTCCGATGGAACAAATTCAATGCGCACTGAAAGTATATTCTAAATTAAGGGTCCGTTTGTTTACATGTAAAATATTTTACGGAAAATATTTTCTGCATTTTCCTGTGTTTGTTTCACAGAAAATAATTTGGTCAATGGAAAATGACTTATAGGTCAAGGTAAAATAAGCCATTTTTCCTGTAAAATGACTTACCATTTTGAAAAGCGTAAGTCATTTTCCGGAAAAGAGCTCATATATAGATAATTTTATTTTTATATTAAAATTAACTTACATCAAGCTTAATATTATTATATTGATAATAAATTTTATTTTTACTTTTAAAAATATTTAAAATATTATATTTTTTAATATTATTAAACATACATATTTAATTATTTATATTTAGTCATATAATAAATTATTAATATAATAAATATAATATATTATTTTAATAAATTACTTAATATTTCAATTTTATTTTAATAATAAATTTTAAAAATAAAAATTTTAAATAATATTATTCACATATTATTGAAAATATTCAATATTAATATTTTAATAATAAATATTTATTACAATTATAAATATATTAATAATAAATGTTTTGTAGTATAAAGGTTAAAATATGTCATAAGTCTATTTACACTTAACAGATTTGTAATTTAGTCTTTGTACTTTTATTTCAAGAATTTAGTCCCTTTACTTTTCAAATTTGAAAATCAAGTCCAATTGTTGACATCGTTAATTTTTTTGTCAGTTTTGTTGATGTCATATTTTTAAATAAAAAAACTCACTTAGTAGTCATGTAATTAAAAATTGACGTTGTAATGAATATGAATTTAAAATAATATTTTTAATATATGCAAAAACAATGTAAAATATAAAATTATAGATAAAAATAAATTCAATTAAACAATGAAAAAAATAAGAAAATCTCAAATGTATGTTTGTTTGATTAAAAATAACTTTTATGAAATATTTTTAAAAAATTCATTAAACAACAAAAAATATTTTACACAGATTCCTCCAAACATCAGAAATTATTAACTTTTTCAGAAAAGTAAATCATTTTTCAGATAAGTAAATCATTATCCAGAAAAATAAATCATTTTTCGAAAATCATTTTCAATTAAACAAACATAGCCTAAAACCCTTTGCATCCACCTTTATATCATTTCATTAACTCAAAATTATTTATGTAATTACATTATTTCAAAGGGTAATTGTTTCGTATATAAGTGGTAAAAAATTTATATTCTATAACTAGGGTTGAAATTTTGTTACATATTATTTAGTTTTTAATTTTTAAAATATAATTTAAAGACACATAATAAAATATTAATCTTATTTAAAGACACATAATAATTAAAAAAAAAAGAAAGAAAGACAAATTGATTGCTGGGTTAATTATTAGATTAAGCAAAGCTCAGAAGCTCAAGATTCTAATTAAGGCTCCTTAGTCAACCCTTATTGTTATAACTGTCTTAGTGTGTGCAAAATAAATTAAGATTAACATTTGGAATTTTGGATAGTTCTTGCATTATTGAAAATGCTTTTGAATTTGTTTTTATTTTTTAAATTTTTTAAAAAATTATAATTACTTTGATTTTTTTAATTTTATATTTTTTATTGAAAATTTGAATTTTTTTATTTTTTATTTAAAAGACTTTTTCATAATTTTTAGAATTATATTTTTATTTATGATATTTTTAATTTTAAAAATATTTTAAAATTTAAATTATTTGCTAACATAACATATAAAACAAAATAATGACACATTAGTAATGAAAGGTTGAGCTTAATTTGCTCCAAATAAAATAATAAGGAACAAATTGAATAAAAGTATAGAGATGTAGGGGTAAGTTTATCATTGTGTTTTACTAAAATAAACATTTAATCACACAATTTTAATGGAGCATCTTTATGTAATGCATAAAGAATAGGGTCGAATTTGATAAAAAAAAGAGAGAGGCTATTTTAAAAAAAATAGGGTTTTGGACCAATTTCTAGGATATTTGGGGAAATAGACCAATTTTGGAGAGAGAAGTGAAAACATGTCCTGCTGAACGCACTTTCACTTTCTCTCTCCTCAACTATTTTTAGGGTTTTAGAGTTTTTTAGGGTTTAAGGTTTTTGTTTTTTTGTAGGGTTTAAGGTTGGAAATTTGTGGGGACAAATTTATTTGTGTTTGTGTTTAAGGTAGACATCGTGAAAGCTTAAAGGTGTATTTGAGTTGAAGGTGATGTGATAACACTTAGAGACTCATACATTTTATTTGTCGTGTCGAGATGGAACCATTACCTTAGAAGCCCATCACATTGCAACTCAGGCTTCAAGTTCAAGGTGCTTATATGGTCACTAGTTGAAATATAACTAGGGCTCGTATTTGATGGATGTTAATGTGCGGCCATGGGCTGAAGTACAACTCAAGAGAGCTATTGACAATGGTTATGTGGTCACGACTTCGAGTTTTATCTAATCAGTAAAGGATAGTTTGTAAACTTGATACATAACTTTGAGATCATAATCATAAGGAAAAACTAAGGGGATTTCCAATATAATCAAATTAATCTTTTTCTCCATCCCTACCAAAAATAATATCATTAACCTCCCTACCCAAAACCTATGAGAGAGTTGGATGCAAGGGACTCTCAAGGAGGAGTGGTTGTTGTAACACCCCTAATCCGTGTCTGTCGCTAGTATAGGGTTACGGAGCACTACAAAAGTTTACAGAATAATTACAGATATTTCACATCATTTACTATTCATGTCTGATACTAATCATATTGTCCCTTGAATGGGCCCTCGAGGTCCAATATAAACATTAGAATCAAATCTGGACTTAATCAGGATCTCAGAAAATTTTTCCTAGATGCAGGGCTCACATGTCCGTGTGGCCAAGGGACACGCCTGTGTGACCCTATGACACGCCTGTACATCAAGTCGTGTCCTGCCCCATGTAGCTCTCTGACTTGCATCACACGGGCAAGTCACACGCTCGTGTGCTAGGCCGTGTTATCCACACAGCTGAGACACACGCCCGTGTCTCTGCCCGTGTACTTCTGAGCATTCTGTTTCTAAAATTTAATATGCAAGAGACACGCGGCCAGACCACACACCCATGTGCTAAGCCATGTGTCACACACGGTTAAGACATGCTTGTGTCGTCCCGTGTGGACAAAATAAAGTCATTTCCTAGCTTTATTTTTCACCCATTTTAGCCTTGCACCTACACCAACACTTATACACAATTTATCACATTCATCAACCACATTTTCATACCAAAATTTAAGTCTTATACATGTCAATTTATACTCATATTTATCTAGATACTATGTTCACACTTGTGCATATTGTATCAAATATGCTAATTTAATTCATTCATACATATCTCATTGTGATTTCTATTAATCAATCATTTTCAAACATATACCATGATATAGTCTTCTATACATAAAAACCAAAACATGTTCATAACTAGCCATTCCAATAGCTAGTAATTGACAAATATTTATATGTCATTCCTTGGCCAATTTAACCTATACATGCCAATATAACCACAATTGTTTTACTTTATATATCAAATTGAGTCGATGGATAGTGTGAGTGATCTCCGTCGAGCTTCCAATCCAACGAGCTTCTGATTTACTATAGTACAGGGAAAAATAAAACAGAGTAAGCATATAATGCTTAGTAACTCCGTATAACTTGGTAATTAACTTACCAACTATTCATATTAAAGATAAACATGTAAATCAAAATCAACCATTCGGTCCCAAGTCCTAATACATATTCTCATCACCCTTGTTAGTAACTTATTTCATATAAACATCAAGAAACACATATATGAGCTCAACAATATTCAAATTCTCATAAACATATGTTTTCCACATCATGTATTCATATAACATATATACAAATTATTTCCATATTTTTCGGGTACATTCTATAATAATTCATCTCGAGTTTTAGTATATTTCATGTTAGAACTTTGTTCATTATTCAACTGACATATTAATAATCACACAGATAATACACTCGAGATGTACAAATCTATTCTCATTGATAAATGTATTCATCAAAAAAAATTCCATGTTCGTATATCATAATTTCATACTTCCATATTTCATATAACATCATTTTCATGTATTTTAGGCAGATACATGTAAAAACCCATTTCTTTTCATGTTAGGATTTTACCCGTTGAATTATTGAAAATATTGATGGATACTCATGTAGTACACACAAAGTGTACAAATCAGTAAATCTGTCAATTCATATTTAGGAATACACATTAGGGCACTTAATTAGGAAACACACTCTCGAGCCACATATTATATAACAGGATTACCAGTCCAGGCTAAATCCTGTCTCCAACATATGCTCACAAGAGCTTAATTAGGATTACCAATCCACTTCAGGCTAAATCCTTTCTATAACATATGCTCAGAAGAGCTCAATTAGGATTACCAGTCCAGGCTAAATCCCAATTGTAACTGTAACGCCCCTTGTAACAGTCCGGTTTAGACCCTAGTCGGAATAGTAGTTTCAGGACCACAAATTCGAGTCTAAAAAATATTTTAATATTATTTTTGTACTTATAATTTGTGAATTAGTATGTGTGAAAGTCCCGTATGAAAATTTGATCATTTGTGGGCTTAATTTGATAAAAGGATCTAATCACGTAAAATGTAAAAGTGACTAGTTATTTGTTAAAAGTGCTTAAGTGTTATGCCTTATTAAAAGTAAGGTCCTTATTATGTTATTAGACCATTGGTATATTAAATGGACATTGCTGGACATCTATTTTAAGTTTAAATGGTTATTATAGTAAGGCTAAATTGGTAAAATGGCTATTATAATGTTTATAATAAAACAAAACATTGAAATTAGCCCTTATGTTCATGAAATTTCTGAAAATTCATGAACAAAAGAAAATAAAAAGAACACTAGGGTTTGGCCATTGATTCCTTTGATTAAGGCATGTGTTTTGATCCCCTTTTTTATAATTTTTACGTTTTTGTAATCATTGCTTAGTAATCTATCAAGCCCATGCTTTAATTTCTGATTTTGTTGATGATTTTGAGTTGAGCCATTGATGAAACTATGAGTTTTATGAAGTTTGATGTTAGTAAATGAAATATATGTTTTGGGTTAGCATATTTTGTCTTTAAATTTTTAATGAAATTGAGTAATTTGAGCTAAATTGTGAAAATGATATTTTGAGGGACTAAAATGTAAAATAAATGAAATATATAGACTTATATGAATACTATGAAAATTCAGCTAAGCATGGGTATATGCAAATTATGAGTATTGTGTGATTTGGTGAAATAGGGACTAAAGTGACAAAATGTGCAAATGTGAGGGTTAATTTGTAAAATGCCCTAAATGTGTGTTTGTAGATTGTTTTGAATGATTTGGTGAATAAAAGAATTAAATTTGAATTTATATAGATCAAGAATTAAAGAAAACGGAATTAGATTGGGGAAAGTCGAAAGTCGTAGAGTAGCCGATTTCATCTATCCAAATCCGTACGAGGTAAGTCGATATACAAATAAATGTATTTGAATTGATTTATTCATGTATATATGACATTGTATTATGATGAATGATATTATAAGAGTTGAATATGAGATATCCGAAAAAGTATAGACAAACTTCCAACGTCTGAAAAGCCCCGTACGAGCCTTAAGAATAGTTAGGATACATATGTCATGACATAGGATCCGATATGTGTATTCGTGTAAGACCACGTCTGGGACGTTGGTATCGACTTATGATTTACGTGTAAGACCACATCTAGGACATTGCCATCATCTTTGATTTCGTGTAAGACCCTGTCTGGGATAGTGGCATCGATTTTTGATTACATGTAAGAACACATCTGGGACGTTGGCATTGTATTTGCTTTCTGAGCTATCCGCGTATCCTTATGATTCTGAACAATTCAATGGGCATTCCGAGAAACAAATGATTATATGAGATGTGTATCTGATTCAGGTACGTTTGAATTGTATACTACGTTTGTGAATGAAAGGTAAGTATATATGCAAATGATGATATATAATCTAAGCATGTGAATACATGCTATATGTGCAAATGATTTGAGAATATGTGATATGTATATGAACAAGAGGATTGTTTTGGTTATTGGCAAGGTATATGTAATTTGATAATGTTTACATGTTTTGAATGATAAGTTTACTTGTATCTGGCTTACTAAGCTTTTGAAAGCTTACTTTGTGTGTTTTTCAACTATTTTTTAGATATCGAAGCTACTGAGAGCTCGGGGATCGTCGAAGATCATCACCACACTATCGAACTATATTTTGGTACCTTTTGGAAATGTATATATTGAAATATGGCATGTATAGGCTAGAAGTATGTGATTATGTTTTGTGATGTATATATCTTGCCATGTGATATGGCTAGTTTGAGGATGAACTTATGGTTTGATTTTAGTATATGTTATGTGATGCAAATTATGCTTATGTGATGTGTTTATGGATGGCCAAGAGAGATGGTCAATTTGGTAAGTTTTGGAATTTGCCTAGTATGAAATTTGGTGAGGTTTTGGCATGAGATTTGATCATATGATTAGAGATTATGAAACCATATGTTTTGGTATGTTTTTTATTTATGGAATGACATGAATTTGTAGGTGATATGAACATCAAATTGGTTGATAATGTTATGGCATGAATGGTGTATGTTTTGTATTAAAATTGGCTAAAATTATAGTGCAAATGTGCTTGGTTTGATGCTTGTAGGTTTGACCCAAATTAGGTGGCAAATTAGCTTTTCAAATGGCCTATTTTTGTCCACACGGGCAGAGACATGGGCGTGTGTCTCAGCCGTGTGCGACACACAGTCATGTTGCACGGTCGTGTATCCCCTAGGGTACCCTACGATTTTAAATCAGGCTTGAGCACGACCAAGGCACACGGGCGTGTGGCTAATGGTGTGGCCCAAGTCAGTTTCGACCACGGCCAAGGCACATGGGCGTGTCTTGTGGCCGTGTGAGTAAGTCAGTAGGTATGCCCTGTTTTGACACGGCCTAGACACACAGACGTGTCTAAAGTCGTGTGAGGCACACGGCCTGTTCACACGGGCGTGTGATCTGTACAACTTTGAAAAATGTTTAAGTTTCAAAAATTTTTGTATGAGCTCGGTTTAGTCCCGACCCCTTTCTAATGCATGATTAAGGTCTCGGTGATCGATACAAGGGACATTATGATAATGTTTGACCTTTGATGCTATGATGTTTTTGAAATGAATGCTAAATGTTCTGATTTTTCTAGTAATGCCTTTAACCCTAGTTCGGCGACAGATACGGGTTAGGGGTGTTACACCCCTAACCCATATCTAACGCTGAAAAAGGGTTATGAAGCATTATCAGACTTATAATCGAACAAACAGACATTTCATGTTCATCTCACATTCAAATCAAAAACCATTCATAATCAATCATAAAGTCCTTTATATGGGTCCTCGAGGCCCAAAATAAAGATTAGAATCAAGTCGTGACTAACCCGGAAACTCGAAGAATTTTTCACGAAATCACAAAATTTCTCCTAAGTGCAGGGGACACGCCAGTGTGGCCAGACCATATGGCTCACACGGCCAAGTGACATGCCCGTGTCTCAGGCCATGTGAGCATTCGATGTGAGGCACACGGTCATGTCCTAGCCCGTGCCCATACCTATGTAACTCTCTAACTTGGGTCACACGACCAAGCCACAAGCTCGTGTGCTAGGCCATGTAAACAATTGAATTTGCATTTCTCTGCCCGTGTGGACGAAAATAGGCTATTTTCCAGGCCATATTTCTCACCCAACTTGGTACCAAACTAAACACCTTAATGTGCATATAAACACGGCATATTTAGACATTCCAAACCAATCAATAACAAGCTTATAACACCTTATAAGATCATACACAACCATGATACTAATAGGCACCTTAATTGGCTACTTTAAACATGCCAATTTAAACTTCCAAAATCTATCTAAATGGTCAAACACATAAAGGAGACTTTGTGCCTAAAATTTAACATGCATACCATATCTCAATTTCAACCATTTGGTACATAAAATACCAATTCACAAACAAGACATTCACTTGACAACCATACCCCACATATCATAAAGCCATTTACACATATTTACATAACAAAACATATATCATTTTCAAGCCAAATTGAATGGCTAAAAACACAACAAGACATATAAGCTACTATTAGCCAAATGACCTATACATGCCATTATAACCAAAATTATAAAACCACAATACCAAAATAGCCGATAGATAGTGTGATGAAATATCCACCAACTTCCAACCCGAACGAGCTTCTGATATCTAAATACACAAATAAATTAACACAAAGTTAGCATGTAATGCTTAGTAAGTTCGTAATTCAAAAATAAAGCTTACCACTGCAATTTATAATCATAAGCCCCTTTAGCCAATCCAACATGTCTTGGGCTTAGTCTAAACAACATTATCCTCTCAATTTTGATTATCACATAAACTAACAAACCATCTCAAAACATCATACCATAAGTACACCCTAATTAAATGCATTTACATTTTCAGGCATGTGTCTAAGCTTCTTTCGATCGTCTAATAATTCATACCTTTCCATTGTAGCAGCCCGGTTTTAGATAAATCAGAACAGTGGTTTCAAAACCACAAATCTGATGTCATAAAATTATTTTAATATTATTTTGGTGTTTATAGCATGTTATTTGATATGTGCAAAAATTTCATGATTTAATTTTATCAATTGGTTGTTTAATTTGATAAAAGGACTTAATCGCATAAAATGTAAGATTTAGCATGCTATAAGTTAAAGTGCCTATTTTCTTTGGTTAATTAAATGTGAGGTCCTTATGTTGTGAATTGACCATTGAATATTTGAGTGGACAAAGATGGACAACCATTATGTGTTTTGTTATTTAATTTTTAAGGTTAATAAGGTAATTATGTTAATAAGCTTAATAAAATAAAACAAAACATAAAAATTTAATAAAATAAAACAAAACATAAAAATTTAGTCCATTATTATCTTTATTACGAAATTGAAGAAGAAAGAAAAGCATCCATGGCTATTTAAGATTCGGCTACTATCAAGCTCAATTGTAAGTTCATTTTTGTTCGATTTTTGATGATTTTTATGTTTTTGAGATCATTGCTTCGAATACTAGCTAGCCCATGCTTGAATTTTCAAATTTTTTGATGTATTCATGATTTTCCATGGATGATAGCTTGATTTTTTTTTTGTTTTATGAGGAAAAAATATTTGTTGATAGATTATTATGTTTAATTAAGTGATTTTTGACAAAAATGCTTATTTAGGATTAAATTGTGAAATTTGAAAATTTTGGGGTCAAAAAGTGAAATAAATGAAATTAATGGGCTGCTAGGGACCTAAAGAATATTCATCCAAACATGGGTTAAATGAAATTTTGAGTATTTTGTGTTTTTTTGAAATAGAGACTAAATTGAATAAATATGTAACTTTAAGGGCTAAAGTGTAAAAATTCCAAAATATGTGTTTGTGGATGAAATTGAATGTGTTAATGAATAAAAGAGTTAATTTTGAAAATGTTTAGCTCAAGAACGAAAGAAATCGAAATTAGATTGGGGGAAATCCAAAGTTATCGAATGGTCGATCTAGTCCTTCTATTCTGAGTACGAGGTAAGTTCATATGCCAATGAATGTCTTTAAATTAAATTATATATGTTTACTTGTCATTGAATTGCTATGAATTTTGAACGAGTACGTACAAGCAAGAATCGACGAAGTTATGACATTCGAAAGTCCAGTACGGACCTTAAGAATAGTATAGGCTACGAATGTCATGACATTAGGTTATCGAGATGTGATTACATGTAAGACCATGTCTAGGACATTAGCATTGTATTGAGATTACATGTAAGACCATGTTTAGGACATTGGCATCGTTAATCGATTTCGTGTAAGACCCTGTTTGGGATAGTGACATCGATATGTGTTAACATGTAAGACCATATCTGGGATATGGCATTGTACGAGCTTATGTGATTTTCGATGTATCCTTAACGATTCTGAATGGTTCAACGGGAAAAGTCAAGTTGAGAAAGAATGTGTGAATGAGTCAAATGACTTAGGTACGTATGAGATTTATATGAGTACTGAAAGGTGAAGTATATGATGAATTTGATTAAGATATAGAATATGTGTTCAAGATGAAAGGTTTGTGAACTTATATATGATTTGTTATGCTTAGCATGTTTGAATTGTTGTGCAAATGTTCATATGATGACTTTATTTGTATATGGCTTAATAAGCTTACTTTGTGTGTTTTTTTCCATGTTTTATAAATCATCGAAGCTAGCTTGGACATATGGGATTATCGGGAACCATCATCACACTATCATTTACTTGTTGGTACTTATGGAGCTTCGTATCTATGGTATATGGCATGTATAGGCTAAAGTCATTTTGGTATGTTTTGAACTATGATATTAGCCATGAGATTTGGCTTGTAAATGTTGGTATGTATTACCATTAAAGTTGGCTTGAATTGTGTTTGACAAGTGTTATATATGTGATGTATATAATACCTTATATGTTGGCTTATTCGGTGTTGTTATGTGTTGGTTATTTTGGTTAGTTGTTAATTGATGTGCTAATGCTTGGAAGTTGGCACATTGTGGTTTGTTTTGAGATGATGATATGGTATATTAAGTGACTTGAAATTGAGGGTAAGTTGATGAGTTAATGCATTTGGAATTAGGTAAATTTTGATAGTTTTGGCATAATGATTTGGTATGTTTTGTATATGGAATTGAGTGCTTTAAATGGTTGTGAATAGATGGCATTATATGAGTATGAATTGGCATGTTTTTGGTTGCTTAAAGATGTATTTAAATGCTGCTATTTTGATTGCTATGAATGCTTGTAGATAGGGTGGCAAATTGGCTTTTAAAATGGCCTATTTTTGTCCACATAGGTAGAAACACGAGCGTGTGTCTCAGCCGTGTGTGACACACGGTCATATTACATGGCCATGTGTCCCCTGGAGAATAATTAGAAATTCAAGTCAGTCTCGAGCATGACCTAGGTACACGGGCATGTCTGGTGGCCGTGTGAGGCACACAACCTTGGCACATGGGCGTGTGTAGCTATTTCGAAGGGGACACGGACTAGACACACGGGCGTGTGGTTGAACGTGTGACCCAAGCCAGTATGTATGCCCTATTTTCACACGGCCTATGACACGGGCGTGTCTAGTAACCATGTGAGGCACACGGCCTGTTCACACGAGCGTGTGACCTATGATTTCATAAAATTTTTCTAAGTGTTCTTAAACTTTTATTTGTGATCGGTTTAGTCCCGAACCACTCTTAAGTATGTTTTAAGGTCTCGTAGAACCTTATAAGGAAAAATGTGAATGTATGAGAATGATTTATGATAATGAATGCATAAATGTATGGAAATGAGATGTATTATCCGGTAATACTTTGTAACCCGATTTCGGCGATGGATACGGGTTAGGGTGTTACATCCATGCTTTCATAGCAATTCTAATAGAAGCAATTGACTATCTTTCCTTCTTTTCATATCCGTTTAACCACAATCGATATTAGTATGAAATTATAACTTAACCAAATAAGATTTTAGTTCTTTCGATAATTCAAGTAACCTTACCGCAAGATCTATTAGCGACGTGGCACCTGGTGCCTAGCGATAAACAGCAGAAATGGTTGCACCTAGCTCTAGTCGGATTAACCGACAGTATTAAATGTGAGCCCAGCTCTAGTTGGATAAACCAACAATATTTGCACCCAGTGCTAGTCGGATATACCAACGATAATAATTGTGAGCCCAGCTCTAGTTAGATAAACCAACGATATTTGCACCCAATGCTAGTCGGATATACCGACGATAATAATTGTGATCCCAGCTCTAGTTGAATAAACCAACGATAATTGCACCCAGCGCTAGTCGGATAAACCGACAATTGTGTGCCCAGCACTGGTCAGATAAGCGACAAAGATTGCGCCCAGCGCTAGTCAAATATATCGATGATTGTACAATTATCTATTTCCATAAATTTCTCATTCATTTTCCTTAACATTAATTCCATAATATGCGTACATTCTATATCAAGAGCTAATTTAGCATTAATTAATTAATTCGTAATTAAAAATAAAATTTATTTCGAGTTCACGAACTTACCTCAAATTCGCACGGAGATAACGGTTGCTTAATCCACGACTTTATCTTTTCTCCGTTTTAGTTTCAAAAGTTGCTTTTCTTGATCTATAAAATCAAATTTAACTCATTTAATCGTATTTCTAATTAATTCGGTCCAAAATTCATGTTATGGAAAAATTATTATTTTGCCCCTATACTTTTGACCTTTTTACAAATTAGTCCCTAATCTTGTAAAATTAAGTTCATGTAATTTCATCCACATCTAAGCCTAGCTGAATTAATATATCCTATTATCAGTCCATAGATTTCACAAATTCACACATTTACCCACAATTTTCACATATTCTCAAATAAACACCTAATTAACATTTTCATCAAAAGTTCCTTAACAAAAGTTGTTTAATACCTCACAAGACTTCATTTTCTTCCATTAAACTTCACAAACAACCATCATGCTTCCATGTAAAAACCCTAGCCTTTCAATTATTTTACAAATTAGCCCCCTATTTTGCTAGCTTAAGCTTTAAGGGTTCCAAAAAAAAAAAAAAAACAAAAAACACTATCAAAATAACTTACATGTAAAGGTTTAAGTTGCTCAAAATTTCAAGCTTTCCAAAGCTCCTCTTTGCTAAAAATTTCGTTGGTAGTAGGAAGATGAAGTTTTTTCTTTTATTTTTATTATATTAACCAATTAATAATACAACCTACCTTCCAAATTTCATGATTACACTCCATGTAACTCCACTATCTCATTTAATGGTTTAATTTCTACATAAGGACCTCTACTTTAAAGTTCTATAGCTATTTAACACCTTTAGCTAATAGAACACAATTTTTGCACTTTATTTGATTTATTCCTATTTCACAAATTGAGCATACAAACGGTAAAATTTCTTAACGAAATTTTTATACCATAATTCTAACATACTATTAACCATAAAATAATATTAAAATAAATTTTATGACCTTAGATTTGTGGTCCCGAAACCACTATTCTGATTTCACTGAAAACGAGTCGTTACAGTAACATATGCTCGAGAGGGATTATATCAGGTTTGCCCATCCAGGCTAAATCCTTTCTGTAATGAGGTTAATAGGATTACTCGTCTGAGCTAAATCTCGTCAACAAGAAATGTAGGACCTCATTCATTTCGGGAAATCACATATCCATCAAATTTTCATTTATTCAAACAGAATTTGACATTTTTTAGGCAATTGTCGGGTATGTGATCAATCTCATATATTTATGCATTTATGCAATTCAAATGTTCACATTCAACTCAAGCATAAAAATAACATTTTTATCATTTATCACTTATCGGGTATTATCATTTATTTCAGGTACTTTCATTTATCAGGCTTTAACAAATATGTGAACATTCCACATATTTATGGCATTTGTACAATTTACATACACAACATTCAATTCAAGCATATAAACATATACAATTTAGTTATACGAACTTACCTCAATAAGTGTTCGTATACATAAAGTTTACTAATCCAACATTTTCTCTTTTCCTCTTTCTAACTCCTTATTCGGTTTATCCATATCTATACGAGTAAATTTAACATCAATTTAATGTAATTCATACTCAATTTAGTCCAATTTACACTTTAAGTAAAATTATCATTTTGCCCCTAAATTTTTAGTAAATGACGATTTCGTCCCTAGATTCGGAAAATAAAGTTCATGCAATTTAATCCTTGTTCCGAGCCTAACCAAATTTTTCATGTAATATTTACAACCCATATATTTCATAAAAATTAGAATTTTTCCATGAATTTCTTATTTTTACAATTTAGTCCCTAAATCAAGTTTTCATCAAAATTCACTTTGTAAAAGTTGTTTATCTATCAACAACCTTTCATTTTCTACCATAAATTTGATAATTTCAGCATATTCATCCATGGTAAAAATTCTATACTTTGATATCTTTTCAAATTGATCCCCAAAATAAATAGATGAAGTTACCCCAAATCAAAAATATAAGAATTTCTAAAAATGGGGCTTGAATACTTACCTAATTTGACCAAAAAAGCTTGCTTTCTCTTTCCTAGGGTTTCCATGCGAAATATTTGGGGAAGATGATGATAAATGATGATATTTTCATCTTTTATTATTTATCGCCTTTATTTTTTTTATTCTTCCAATTTTGTTATTTGCTTTAATTTTATTTTCCATGGATGAATCATCATCCTTAATGACTAAGCATTTTTAATGGTCTAATTATCATATAAGGACCTCCAATTTAAATTTCTATAGCTATTTAATCCCTTTAGCTATTAGAACTCAACTTTTGCACCTTGTGCAATTTGGTTCTTTATCGATTTAAGCATGTAATCGATAAAATTTCTTTACGAAATTTTCACACAACATTATTATTATATTATAGACCATAAAATAATATTAAAATAAATTTTCTTTTCGGAATTGGATTTGTGGTCCTGAAACCACTGTTTCGATTTCTCTAAAAATGGGTTGTTATAGTTATGGCAGTGGAGAGAATGTAAATCTCGAATCGAGAAGGCAACGATTGTAGTTATTAATGAGCTCTTTAATTACAGTAACCACTGTCACCTCGAAAGGACCTTCACCTTTTTTCCAATGCCACAGTCACTGACCCATGAGAGTCTTTTTGCATCCAACTCTGTCACAATTTTTGGACAAGACGGAGGTTAAGAATACTGCTTCTAATGGAGATGAAGAAAAAGAAAAAGTTGTTTAGACTGGAACGCCCCTTAGTTTTTCCCTATGATTATGATGTCAAACTTATGTATGGGGTTTACAAACTATCCTCTTTCGGTGAGGTGGAACTTGAACCCGTAACTATACAACCACTGCCAATTGGACTCCCGAGTTATACTCTAACACGTGACCTCACATTAAAATCTGTCAAGTAGGAGCCATAGTTATACTTCCCCCAGTGATTGTATAAGCACCGCGAAGTCGGAGCTTGAGTTGCAATGTGATGGGCTTCTAAGGTAATGGTTTCATCCCGACACGACAGATGAAATGTATGGGTCTCTGAGCGCCACCACTTTATCGTGAACTCAAACACATCTTAAAGGTATCTTAAAGCTAGCACACTATCTCCCTCAAGCACAAATAAATCTTTCCGTAAAAAAATTCAGCATTGAAAAAAAATTGAGTGGAGAATTTTTTAGGGTTGAAGGGTGGTGGCCGAAAGAGTTTATGGAGTAGGGGGAGGAAAACCCCCTTTATATAGTAAATCTAGTAGGCAAGAATGGAAAAAAAAACATGTACCACGAGCATTTGAAATTATCCCAGGATGTCTGAAAAATAAGGATGGGGATCCTTGGGTTCTGGAAATTTTTCACGGGTTGGGCTTGTTTTCACCCCTCCATTTTTCAATCAAACCCCAACCCGTGAAAAATTTCCAGAACCTAAGAATCCCTACCCTTATTTTTCAGACATTCTGAAAATCCTGAGATAATTTCAGATACTAATAGTACATTTTTTTTCACTAAAATTTTAGATACTCGTAGTACATGTTTTTTTTAACTAAATGTTTCTAACAAGAAGCGTTTTTTTAAAAACCACTCAGACTTGCCATATCCAATCTTTTCGAACCATTTGAAGTTATGTTTGATATCCAAGGGGTAGTATTTGTTATAAAACGAATGCCCATTCTGTTCATTCCGTAATAAAATTTCGAGTAGACAAAGATTAAGGATAATATTGTTTACATTAAAGAGATGAATTTCAAAAATCGACCCGACACATTGAATTAGATCAAGTAAGTTTCGTGGTTGTTATTACATAATTAGTATTCCTCTTTTCTATATAATGTTTTTGTTTTAAACATGTGAAACAAGTTATTCGGTTGAATATGAGTCGACGAATTAAAGTCATTATCTATTATGATTGGAAATTTTGTAATATCGAAATTAGGGTTGTTTTTGCATCAGCCCAAACAACGAAATAGGCTTTCAAACGAACTATACAATTGTCAGAGCTCCAGTCTAGAAATAGGCGAAAAGTGGGAAGTTCAAGCCGAAAGAGAATTTCTAGTTTGAAATATAGATATCTAGCATCAGTAGACCCCGTTAGATATGAAATATTCGAGCTTAGAGGCGACATGGCAATCGAGGTAATGCTCCAGATGCATTGTTGTAGTGTATCATTCAAACTAGAGTTATATACCAAGTTTGTCGACATCAATGAAGTGGTCTGAGTTCGACAACAGTTCTAGTTAATGTCAAAACAGAACATGAAGCTGAAAGTCCAACCACACGATTGTGGGGTGGGTTCACAACATTGTTGCAAAGCTCCCATGACATTTATCGGTTTCATCCCTTGATTTCAACTATAGTGCACAGTTCGTCCAACAGTCAGGGTTTGTCGATAACTGTAACTTTGACACCTCGATATGACATTCTATTAGTGATTTTGATTTCAACTTGCAAATGTTGATGTTATACGCTGAAAACACTTATATGAGTATGCCATCAAGTTACCTAGTCGGCCAATCCGTAAGTGATTTTGGTTGTACTGAAAGGTGCACAAAAAAGGATGATGTATTCCTTACAACCTGCACCGACGAATGGACATCCAACCCTGGGCATGCAACCGGGGTTAATAACGAAAGGGATATGAAATCTGAGAGTCCAGGCCAAATGGTTCAAAAATTGCATTATTTTTTGAACCAGAGCCGATTCCTACCAAACCAGAATATATTGGTTCTAACAATAAATGTCTGGACAATGTTGAAGGAACCTATCTGGAATTTAGGGCATATGTACCTCCAACCCACATGCATAATGTCAATCTTGATGCTGAAAGTGAGTTAGAATTTCCAGAACTCTCTCACAGAAAATTGGACCAAGTGAGTTCTTCGTTAGATGTTGGCTACTTACAACATGGAGATTTCCTTAACAGATGATTTTTCTGCTGCAATGAAGTAGTATAACATAAATTGTAGGGTAAACTTCTACGTTACAAAATCCCGATCGAAGAAATTCAAGGTTTAGTGCTCAATGTGTAACAACAGATGTTCATGGAAAATCATGGCATCTATGAGAAAGAAAAAACGGTTCTGGACCAATAAGAAATAAAACGCTCCGTATACTTGTGTTGTCACTGGTACGTAACATTATCATCCGAGATTTTATTCTGGACCTATGTATGATATTGACTTTCTCATTTTGAAAAACTTGTGTTTTTGTAGGTATGACACAGGATCATTTCAAGTTTGATTCTAACATGATCTTCGATATTATATTACCTATGATGAAAGAGAGTCTCAGGATTTTCGTACCGATTTTGATTGCCAATATCTGTAGTCAATATGATACATGCTATTGTACTACAAGGTGTGGCTTGAGAAACAAAACGTTGTAGAAAATACGCATAACGGGTAGGAGAAATCATATAATGATTTGTGGCAATGGTGTTAAGTACTGGAACAGTACATACCAGGTTCCATAACTGATCTAAGAAAGGAGCTTGTGTATTTTCGCAACCACTTGGTCCATAGGAAAATAGTTCTCTATCGTTTTTCCTAGACTTTCAAGCAATGCAGAACAATATTTCGGTATTGTAAGCCACTTGTACAAATTGATCGCACGTTCATGTATGAGAGATATGAGTATTGGTTATTATTGGTTGTTGCAAAGGATGATAATTGTAAAATCCTGCCAATAAGTTTTTCAATAACACCGAGAGAATCTACAAATGATTGAGATTTCTTCTTGACTCACTTGAAAAGGCATATTGTGTCACAACCCGATAAATGCGTCATCTTTTACAAGGGACACGAAATATAGAACGTAATTAAACGACATGGAAGCCTCTAGGACTATACATACCATGGGTATTGTCTATGACATATAGGGTTGAACTATATGGGTCGATACCATTCGAATGCTCAGTGAGTAAAGTTATTAACATGGGTATGTAGTTGCCACTATTTCCTATTTCATTGTTTAACATGAAAAAGTGTTTGCATGCATGGACATTTTTTTTTCTTCTATAGGGTATGAGCTCATCCAATATCATTTTCATTAAATGTTGGAGACCTTATGGGCTATTAACGAATGCAGTGCAAAGTACCTTGAAAACATACCCTTCAAGCTGTTTACTTAATTGTATGATGGGGGTCTACAATACGGGTACATGACAACTAACCTAGCAGAATGCATAAATTTTATATTGCAAGGGGTGTATCATTTGTTGATAACCTTGGTAGTCAAAGATACATATTTCCATTTTCTAGCCTTATTTCCAAAGCAAGAAAAAATATGTCGAACAGATAATGGGGGGTCACGTTTGGTACGAAGATGTAATGAAACAAATTAGAAAAAATGTAGAAAAGTGAATTATATGTTTGTAGTGTGTCACTTGCACTCAAACCTATCATTTCAGGTTACAAAGTTTAGTAGACCCAACCAAGGTATTATCAGGGAAGCGTACCATGTCTACCTAAGACGATGGACCTACAACTGTGGGAGATTTCAAGCACTTCATTTTCCATGAGGACATGCAATTGCTGCATGTGCCTTGGCATGACTGGATTGCATGAGTTATGTTAATGAAGTGTACAAACTAGAACGCATATGTAACATATGGAAATTTGAATTCCCACCGGTCCTAGATGAAAGTATGTGGTCTCCTATACCGGACGTCCATTTCGAAATGGTACCAAATATTTCATTGCATAACAAGTCAAAAGGTTGATTGACTTATACTCAGATACGTGACAATATGGAAATTTAGGAGAGGATAGACCAACCGAGGTTATGCAATTATTGTAGGAACCCAAGGCATACTAGACCAACATGTCCACACTTGGGGGAAACATTGAGGACAATACCTCATTAACACATTTATTCATTCTTTTGATAGACAATTTGTTTGTTTTTTATTGCTTCTCATTTTTCGTAAATTGTAAATATTGATATATTATTAATGTAAAATACAGAAAAATATAAACAATTTTTTTTTCATTTTCTCATAGATTGAAAAAATAATTATATATTATCGATATCAAATACATTGTTTTCTGAAAAAATGTATACAATACAAATTAAAAGTTAACAAAGTAAATGGTTATTTATATGAAAAATCTTTAAAAAAAACAAATCATTGGCGTCGTCGACCTAAATGTGTGCCACAACCTGGTGTGTGTCATTTACGAGACGGATTTTTCGTACAAGTTAGGGTTCTAGCTCCTTATCTTCTTTTCTTCGTCTTCACCTCAAGTTCCTTCTTCATCTTCATATCATTCCTCTGTGGTTGAGTGTTGTATCTGTAACACCCCTAACCCGTGTCCGTCATCGGATTAGGTTTAAGAGGAATTACCGATCAAACTCGATATTTAACTAACATTTCAAAACTGAATAAACATTCATTATCGAATAACATGCATTCACATACACAATGTCCCTTAAATAGGTCTACGTGACCTATAAACATGCTTACAAAAAGTTCAGGACTAAATCGATCACATATAAAAATTTCTGAAAACTTAGAAAATTTTCATACATTCATAGGTCACACGCCCATGTGAATAGGCCGTGTGCCTCACACGGTTACTAGACACACCCGTGTTTCAAGCCATGTAAAAACAGGGCATACATACTAACTTGGGTCATACGGTCGACCACACACCCGTGTGTCTATCCCGTGTACCCTTTGAAATGGTCACACACGCCAATGTGCCAAAGCTGCGTGCCTAATACGGCCACCAGAAATGCCTGTTTGTCTAGGCTGTGCTTGAGACTGACTTGAATTTCTAATTATTCTCTAGGGGACACATGGCCGTGTAATATGACCGTGTGTCACACACGGCTGAGACACACGCCCGTGTCTCTACCCGTGTAGACAAAAATAGGACATTTGAGAAGCCAATTTGCCACCCTTTTCACAGGCATACATAGCAACCAAAATAACACCATTTAAATACATCTTTAAGCAACCAAAAACATGCCAATTCATACTCATATAATGCTATCTATTCACAACCATTTAAAACATTCAATTCCATATACAAAACATACCAAATCATTATACCAAAACTATCACAATTTACCTAATTCCAAATGCATTAACTCATCAACTTACCCTAAGTTTCAAGTCATTTAATATACCATATCATCATCTCAAAACAAACCACAATATGCCAACTTCCAATTATTAGCACATCAATTAAAAACTAACCAAAATAACCAACACATAAGCACACCAAATAAGCCAACATATAAGGCATTATATACATCACATATATAACACTTACCAAACACAATTCAAGCCAACTTTAATGGTAATACATACTAACATT
The DNA here is from genome assembly GCA_025698475.1 of Gossypium anomalum. Taxonomy (NCBI): domain Eukaryota; kingdom Viridiplantae; phylum Streptophyta; class Magnoliopsida; order Malvales; family Malvaceae; genus Gossypium; species Gossypium anomalum. The sequence continues at coordinate 51,445,882 of CM046968.1, read as the reverse complement.
TACAAGCCAAATCTCATGGCTAATATCATAGTTCAAAACATACCAAAATGACTCTAGCCTATACATGCCATATACCATATATATAAAGCTCCATAAGTACCAACAAGTAGATGATAGTGTGATGATGGTTCCCGATGATCCCCGATGTCCGAGCTAGCTTTGATGATCTATTAAACATGGAAAGAACACACAAAGTAAGCTTTAAAAGCTTAGTAAGTCATATAAAAATAAAGTCATCATATGAACATTTGCACAACAATTCAAACATGCAAAGTATAACAAATCATATACAAGTTCACAAACCTTTCACCTTGAACACATATTCTATATCTTAATCAAATTCATCATATACTTCACCTTTCAATACTCATAAAAATCTCATGCGTACCTGAGTCATTTAACTCATTCACACATTCTTTCTCGACTTGACTTTTCCCGTTGAACCATTCGAAATCGTTAAGGATACATCAAAAATCACATAAGCTCGTACAATGCCATATCCCAGATATGGTCTTACATGTTAACACATATCGATGCCACTATCCCAGACAGGGTCTTACATGAAATCGATTAATGATGCCAATGTCCCAGACATGGTCTTACACATAATCTCAATACAATTCCAATGTCCCAGACATGGTCTTACATGTAATCACATCTCGTTAACCTAATGTCATGACATTCGTATCCTATATTATTTCTAAGGTTCGTACGGGACTTTCAGATGTCGTAACTCCGTCGATTCATACTCGTATTTGCTCATTCGATATTTATAGTAATTCAATGATAATAAAACATATATAATTCAATTCAAAGACATTTATTTGCATATGAACTTACCTCGTAGTTGGAATAGACGAATCGGATCGATTACTCGATAATTTTCGAGTTCCCCCAATCTAGATCCGATTTCTTTCCTTCAGGATCTATATGTATTCAAAATTAATCTATTTAATCACCAATTCAAACAATTTCATCCACAAACACATAATTTAGCCAATTTACACTTTGGCCCTAAACTTTTACATTTCTTACAATTTAGTCCTTATTTCTGTAACGACCCAAAATCCTTGGGCACCGAAAAAGTGTGTTATCGGGCCTTCGTCTTAGTGAAATAAGTTCAAAAATAATTATTAAAAATATTTATGAGCCTAGTGGTGTGTCTAATTAGGTTTTAATTAGGTAAATTTAGCTTAATTTAGAGTAGTTAGCAAAAAGGACTAAATTGAATAAGAGGTAAAAGTTTAATTCTAAAGCAATAGAAAGTAAAAAGGGCCAAAGTGGCAAATATGCCATTAAATAATGGTTGAGGCGGCATAAGTGTATTAAAAAAAAATCTAAGATTTTATTTAAATTATATACATATATTATATTATATTATATTATATTATTGATTATTATAATTATTAATTGTTATGGTTTTATATTATTATTAGTATTATTATTAAATAAATTAAATAGTAAAGAATTGTATGGTAATAAAAATATTGATATATTTGTAATAAATAGATACATGTGTACTTGTTTTAAAATAATTTGTTTACTTAATATTAAAGTAATAGATAATTAGATTAAATTATATTATTGATAATTAAATAATTATATCATAAGATTTTTTTATATGATAAATAAATTGAATTTATGATAAGTGGATGGTGATAATTAAATACAAATGTAAAAATATATTTGTACATTTGTAACATTTATATTTGTTATTAATTTAATTATTATTATTTAATTGATATTATATTATTAGATTAATGAATAAATTAATAATTTGACAAATGTATGGTGATAGTAAAGTACAAGTGTAATAAATCATATACATACAATTGTAAAATACATATTTATTTACTTATTATTTAAGAAATAATAATAATTATTATTAAGTTAATATAATAATATAATAAAGTAAAGTAAAAATAAATAGAAAGAAAACAGAGAGCATTCGAAAACAGGGGAGAAAAAGAGAAAGAAAAAGGAAAAACTAGAGATTTGAAGCTTGAAGCTTTGATTGGTAAGTCAATTAAGTCCTTTTTAGTTAATTTTGATGTTTTAGAAGCTTTAGAATAAAGTTTTGTTAAAATTAAGTTAAGGTTTTGGAAGTTTTTAGGTTTTTGAATATAGTTCAGGTTGAGCAAAATAATGAATTAGGGATTTAATTGAATGAATTTTAAGTTAGAATTGAATAAAGGATTGAATTGTAAACCAAGCTATAAGTTTTGAGTTTTAGGGATTAAATTGAAATAAATTCAAAATTATGAAAATATGATAAAAATTAAATAGTTAGATGTGAGTTTGGCAAGAAATTGAGTAGCAAAAAGATATGAATTGAGAAAGAAAAATATATAGGTTTAGTTAGGATTAAATTAGAATTAAAGTAAAAGTTAGATAAAAATTTCAGCATTTAAATTGTGTTATGCTAATAATTGTGAAATTATTTTAATTGTTCATAGCTAATATCGAGCCTGAAGCATCGGCCCAAAAAGGAAAAGGAAAGATCGTCGAGGATTAAATCCGAAGATAATTCTGGTTTGTATCACTATAACTCAAGCTTTATAATTAATGTGTGTTTAATTTAATATGAATGTGTGGTAAGTATTTTAAGGTAAGTATTTAATGAACTGATAAAATTTGTGATTGGGTATTAAAATTGAGACTGATAATGAACTGAATTATGGGATATTGAATATTATTTTGAATACCGAATTGAACTGTGAAATTATTGAATAATGTTACGTATATTGCATTGAACTGTAAAATTTCTAATGAAGCGAATTATTGTATTACTGTGAAAATTTATCAAAATAATAAATTATAATTAATATTGAATCGAAATGAAAATTTTACTGAAAAATGATTTAAATACCCTATTAACTAGTCGGGCTAGTCGGATATAGTTGGCATGCCATAGGATATGAAAGAGTACGGGTTTTTGCCGCCATCGATCGAGCACTTATGTGCCGACTCATCATTATTATTACCACTTATTACTATATCGGATTTATTCCGATGAGGTACCACAATGTACCGTCATCGCTATCATATCATATCGCTCGTTACGATCGGTGTGTTGGTTGGAATCCGTGTATCCACCGAGTCCGAGTCAAGTTAATAGGGACAAATGAAATAAATTTACTGATAAAACTAAATTTGAATGATATGGCATATGTGAAAGTTGAGAATTGAAATAAAGAAATAAGAATGGTATATATATATATATATATAATTGAATGATAACATAAAAAGATTGAATTATTCATTAAGTGATGATAATTGTAATGTAAAATTATGTGTGATTTAATGTATTTAATTATAAACTGAATTATAGTGATACCACTGAGGATATGCATACTCAGCATACGGTTGTTTCCGTGCGCAGGTTGTAGAAGTCAAGTACTGAACCAACATCCAAAGCCAAACCCGACTTCAACAAACTTTTGGTGATGTATATTTTCTTTTGATAATGTGGCATGTACATAGGATATATAAAAAGGTTATTATGTTTTGAAAATAAATGGTTAAAAAAATGTTATTATTACTAGTCTAAGAATTATAATGAAAAAGTTTATCGATTTCAATTTAATTAGTATAATGATAAATTTAAATTGATATTATATTAATTAAGTTGATTAAAGAGTATTTAGAATAGAAAATGAATGTGTGAAATGAATTGGTTGAATTGATTATGTTTGAAATGGATATGGTTTTAATTGCAAGGGGTTTTATGTAAAAATAAGCAGATATGCTGTCGAAATTTATTAAAAAAAAAAGTTGGAGTACTTAAACGAGTCTCGTTTCACTTAAACGTATGTTTTATACTTTGATAATTCATTATAGGGATTTAGTAATTAAACTGTATTATGAATGTTATTTTAGTTATGAATTATTTATAACTTGTCTGATACGTCCGGTAATGCCTCGTAACTCAGTTCCGACGACGGTTAGGGGTTAGGGGGTGTTACAATTTCAATAAACACAAAATTACACCAATTGAATTCAAACCCATGCCTAACCAAATTTTGTATAACTTAATAACAGCCCATATGTTCATTTATTTTACACATTTAACCACACATTTTACACATTTCTCAATTTAGCCCTTAAATGGCAATTTCACTAAAAAACACTTTATAAAACGTAATAATCTATCAACAAATACTCATTTTCCATCATCAAACATTCAAGAACTCAAGCATTCATCAAGAAAATCATCAACACTTTCAAAAATTGAAGCATGGGCTATCTAGAACACAAAGCAACAATCACAAAAACATAGAAATCATCAAAAACTGAGCTCAAAACATACCTTAATCAAGCTAGATAAATGTCGAACCCTAAATGCTCCCCAAAGCTTTACGTTCTTTGTATATTTGGTTATGGAAGGATAAAATGATGAGGATAATTCAATTAGTTTTATTTTAATTAACTTAAATTACCAAATTACTTATTTAACCTTAGTTAAAACCATTATAAACACATAATTCAAGGCCATTTATGTCCATCACCACTATCAATGGTCTAATTACAACATAAGGACCTCTTATTTAATAAGCCATAACAATTTGACACTTTTAACTTATAGTATGCTACTTTTTTTATTTTACGCGATTTAGTCCTTTTTTTCAATTTGAGCTATTAAACGATAAAATTAGCTCACGAAATTTTCACACATATAAATACACATGCTATAAAAATAAAAAATAATATTAAAATAGTTTTAAGACCTCGAATTTATGGTTCCAAAACTACTGTTCCAATTTGGCTAAAACCGGGCTATTACAGTGTCCTTCTACATTGCCATCGCATGTCTTCCATTCCACTAATAGGTTGTTATGAAGATTGGCCACCTCAGTAGAACAGTGATGCCAAGTGTGTTTATGACACTATCGACGGATAAGTGTATAGTATCGCATAACCCGGTTGCAAATAAAATGTTAGAATTATCAAAGGTGGCTGATATGTCGATGTTACTGTCAACATTGGTGTGTAATATTGTTTTGGGGACGGAGGTGGTGTAACACCCTTAACCTATCTCTGTCGCCGAAGTCGGGTCACGCAATATTACGACGTTAATTTAAACCTTTATCATTATTTACTCATAAATCTCCAACCATGAATATAAATAATTAATCACAATGCAATTATAACAAAAATACACTTAGGGCCTTAAATCGAGTTTACGAGGCCCTATAAATAGTTTGAAAGCATTCTGGGTTTGATTTGAAACAAAACAGAAAATTTTAAAAATAGGGGACACACGACCGTGTGGCTAGGACATATGTCACAGCCCAAACCATGTAAACATTCGAAATCTAGACACTCAACCGTGTCCCAGCCCATGTGTGCATTCAATGTTGGGTCACACGGCCGTGTGAAACCTACACTAAATAATTATGACACACAGCCGTGTGGATAGACCGTGTCACACGGCCATGTGCACCAAATTTTGCTTCTAAAACAAGGCAATTTTTACATCTATCTTGGTTCCCAATCCCAACCTAAAACCACATTAAAACCATGACCAAAATTGTCCTCAAACAAGTAAAAAAAAAACATACATATCAAAATCCAACAATTCATATGCCTAACCAATGTGCCATTCAAAGGCACTTGAATAAGAATTTAACATTCAATAAAGCAAGATAAGTAGACACATAACTCAAACCAAGCTTTCACATTCTAACATCAACCAAATGACTAACCAAATGACCAAATATATATATAAATAAACATGAGTACATATATATAAACTTTCTTCTAATACTAATTCAAGCACATCAATAGCATAATACCAAAGTGACCAATTCACTAGAATAACCACCATATGAAAGCATTCACATAAATAACTCCAAACATCAATATATAACTATGTTTTAAAGTAACACTTCATTCACAACTTATAGAACTACATTCAATACAAGTAACCTTCACTAGAATTAACCATAATCAAAAGATCATTGTTTCAATATTGACAACCTAGGTACATGCCAAGACACAAAAGAATTATATCACCAACTTGAGTTCGGGATTGATGTTGAATGCCCAAATGTCAATCAAAAGTAGGCATCTAACCTGCACATAAGGTAACGATCAATTAACGAATACTTTACTTGACTCAAAGAGTTACAACTTCATTTAATAACCATCATTTCATAAATTAAGTCATATAAAGCTTAATCCAATTTGGTTATCATCGAATTCAACCCGAGTATACATAACTATATATATCTTTCTTAATAATTCTCATTTACCAATCTTCTTCAATGTTTTGATTATACTTTATTTGTACGAGTCATTTAGTGGATGGTACCCAGTGCTTAATGGATAAATTGTAACAGAGATTTGTGCCTAGCACTAGTCGAATAACCGACAATAGATGTGCCCAGCACTAGTCGAACGAATCGACGAAAGTTGCGCCCAGCGTTAGTCGGGTAAACCAACAAATATAATGATGTGCCCAGCACTAGTCAGATAAACTGACAAAGGTTGCGCCCAGTACTAGTCGGATAAACCTACAAGTATAATGGTGTGCCCAGCACTAGTCAAATAAATCGACAAAGATTGCTCCCAATGCTAGTCGAATAACCGACAATAGTTGTGCCCTGCACTAGTTGGGTGTACCAATGATAAGTTGCGTCTAGCGCTAGTCGGATAAACCAAAAATTTCGATTGCATAATTCCACATTCCATCAATCCATAATAAATCTTTTGCATTAATCAATTATGCTATATCCCATGATCGAATTTCATAACATTCAATATAATTCCATAATACTTCATTCAAGAAATTTAAATTTTAATCATTCATTGATTCATTTCATAGTGCCACATTTCATATAAATAATTCACAATTTCTCATTTCATAATTTAATCATTTGCATATATATAAATATAATTAAGATATCAAAGTAATAATTAGGTATTTAAATTAAATAAATAGAGTTCGAGTTCAAAGACTACGAACTTACCGAATTTACGATAGTTTTCAGTGATCGAGGTTAATTAATCAACAACTTTTCGGTGATCGAGGTTAATTAATCAACAACTTTCTCCTTCCCTCGGTTAATGACCACTTTACTCGTTTCTTTATCTAAATACAATAATCTAATTCAATTAACTAACTCAAAACTTCAATAATTCAATTTAAAAATCAATTATAAAATCATATTTCAACATTTAACCCTTAATAATTGGTCACTACACAACTCAGTCCTTAACATAAAAATTAACTTCATCTCATCCTCATTTAGTTTCCATAGCTAATCGAATATACATATAATTCACTATCAATCCCTAAATTCTTGAAATTTATAATTTAACACCATGACATTTTAATTTATAATACTTAACTCCTTTAAAGCTAATACTAACTAAATCACTAGTTAAAGTAATAATTTCTCATACCATACAATTTAATAACTCAACCAACAATTTCCAGCAAAATAAATAGTCTCAAAACAATCCCTATATTTATCATACTTTATCCATTTAGTCCCTCAATTAGCAAATTTTTATATAAATTAGTCCTTAATGCAAAATTTCCTAAATTCACTCTACAAGGTAGTCTCACTTAACTTCCAACCACAAAATCTATCAAAACAACTTCAAAAACTTAAATTTCTCAAAGATAACATTTTCCACAACATTAACAATTCTAAAAATCCCAACATGGGTAATCTAACTTATGATCTCAAGGTTCCAAAAACATAAAATTTATGCAAAAATGACCAAATTTTACTCACCAATTTGAGTTCCAAGAGTTAAATATTAAAGCAAAAAATGCTTCTTCCCCCTCTAAGTTTGACATGCAAGAAATAATGAAGCTTAAATTTGTTTTTCTCTTCCTCCACTAAGCTATTTGTTTCTTTTATTTTATTATCATTATCATTTCATTTTCTTTTTATTTTATTCTAATATAATTTACTATCTTAATTGTTTCAATATAATTAATATACATATAATATATATAATACCCTCATAATCATCTATTTTCGAAACCCATACAAATATTGGTCTATTTATTTAATAAGTCCCTTAATCTAATCTCACTTTGAAATTTAATATTAATTCCTTGTACTTAATTTTAAACACTAATAATTAAAATTATCTAACTATCATTTAGTTCACTTCTAATGTAATTAAAATAAATAAATATAATAATAAATATTTATGATCCCAGTTCGTAAAAACTGAGTCCTAAGGGTATGTTTCCTGACACCTCTGACTTTCGGGTTGTTACAGGTGGTGCAAAAAACATACTTGTAGAATGTGTTGAAGTAGGGTACAGTGGTGCGTAGTGTGGTGCTTGTGTAAAAATAACGGGGTTAGTGAAAGCACCAGAATAATATGAACCATATTGACCAGGAGGTGGTGCAGCCCTCAGTGCCTCGTGTTGGGTTGGAGCTGATGATGACTCCTTCGAGGCATGCACTCCCAACCTAGGATTGATATGGGGTTGTCTTTGTAACAACCTGTTTTTCAGTGGTGATGGAACAATGGTTTCGGGACCACAAATTTCCATCATGTCAACCCGTAAATATTATTTATAGAATATTTATGGAGTCATTAGAGTCGTATTAAAATTTGGTTGAGAATTTTTTATCGTTTGATAGCTAATTAAAGAAAAGGGACTAAATTGAAAAAGGTGCAAAACTTAGTAACTATTACATTTAGATGATTTAATAGCTTACCTAATAAATGTGGGAGGGCCAATAAGGGAATTAGACCTTATTGTTAGATAGTGGACGGTATTGAAGTGAAAATTAAAGAAAAAATTGAAAGAAAATTCAGTTAATGGCAATTTTGTAAATAAGTTAAAATTAACTTAAAACATAATGAAAATTCAATCATTTTCTTCATTTTTTTCTTCTTTGTTGGTTGAAACCTCCATTTTCAAGAGGTTGAAGGTTCGGTGGCTTTTGATAGATGCATGTAAGTGAAACTGATACCCGTTTTTAGTAATTTTTATGTTTTTGAAATCGTTACAACTAGATCCAACTAACTCGTACCTCTATTTTTGAATCTGTTAAAAATTTTTGAAGTTTCCATTGATGAATCTTGGTTGATTTTTATGATAATTATGTGTTTGAAGTTCTGATTGTGATATTTGGTTGTTTTATGAAGTAATTTTTATTAGTTATTTATTTAAGGATTAAATTGTTAAAATGTTAAAATTTCAAGGTTTGATGGTGAATTAGAGGTATAATTGGGAATTTTTAAGGGCCTAGATTATTTTTCTACAAATTTTGACTTGAGAAAATGCTTAATTTGATTATTTTCGGGTTAAGGGACTAAATTGCATAAATTGTAAAAGTTAGGGCAATTGTGTAATTTTTGAAAATAAAAGGGTATAAAATGTATAATTAATTGGAATATGAAATATAAGCTAATAAAGAGAAAATTTTACATTTTAGATCAAGACCCTATTGACTTACGTGGAAAAAAAAATTTACAGAATAGCCCCTGAACTTCTGCAACTATTACAATTCAGTCCAGGTAAGTTCGTTCGATTTGTAATTTAATATCTTTATGAAATGTATGATGATATGATATGAAATAGTGAATATTAATGGTTTTATTGACGATGTAAAGTTATTTGGAAAATGATATCAAATTTCGATACTTGAGCCGGATGAACGTGAGATAGAGTACAACCGAATGATGGCATGTTATGAGGGATTACAGTGGAGATTGATGTGGCGTGCTTTACATATTTTTCCTGAGTATTCCGAGGTTCAGCATTTGTTGCAAACCCTCATGTTATACTATCCTATTCTGACGTGTTATGGGGGTAGATGTATAGCCTACAGGCTAGGCACTTTGTACCAATGCATGTTATTTGTTGGATTAGCTCTCATGATCGTTTGGCGTGTTATTGGTTGGATTAGATCTTATGAGCGTTTGGCGTATTTCGATTGGACTACTTGTGTACTCGTATCTGTAAGTCATTCATCAGGTCATAAATTATTGTACTATAACTTGTTTAATGACTTTGAATGGCATGACATGTACTTGACATCTTGAATTAACTCCGTTGTGGACATGTATGCTTTCCGAAAATTATTGCATGAGCTTTGAATTGAACTATGTAATTCATTAGTTTGCAACTGTGGATGACAAAAAACATTGTTGTTGATTATATTTGATTAAATTGTTATATTTACTTCGGTAAGATTTATTGTTTTTGTCTGTTGAACTTACTAAGCTTCAATAAGCTTACTTGAGTTACTTGCATTTTCTTGTACATATCTTTTCGTAAGACGAGCGATTGGATCAGCACTCAAGTCACACTATCCATCCTATTTCAGTAGTTTTTGAGCATTTATTTTGGATTATATGGCATGTAATAAGGTGTTATGTCGATGACCTCGTTTGATATGTATATATATATATATATCTATAAGGCATGTAATTAGTTAATCTTTTGATCAATCTTGTCTTGTAATGTGATGATAGTTACATGGTTGCTAGGTTTGGTGGTGAATATAGTTCATTTTGTGAAGTTATGGTTAAGTTTTTGGTAAGCTTTTCTAGGAATAAATATGATACATGTTTGATCTTAACTTAGCAAGTTATAAGGTTAGGTATTTAGCTTAAAATTGATAAGATTATCTATTTTGAATGAATGAATGGTTTATGATTTATATTGTTATATAAGTGTGTATACTTGTGGTACCATTAAGGCTACATTGGTTAGACACTTAAGATGGTTGATTTAGCATGATTTGAGTATGTTTAATGGCATTTTAAATAGGTCTAATGGCTGGTAAATGGATTGCTTAGTGTCCAAAAAATCTTGAAGTGGTAAACTTGATGTTTAAGGTTCATTTAGGTGCACACGGCTTGGGACATGAGCTGCCACACGGCCGTGTGCCATACACGGTCTGCAACACGGTCATGTGTATCAAGTCAGAGAGTTACACGGCCGTGTGTATCAAGTTAGTGAGTTACACGGGTTAGGACACGGCTGTGTGTCCCAACTTCGAAAGTCACACTGTCTGGGGCATTCCACACAACCTAGCCACACGGCCATGTGTCCCCTATTTTTGAAATTTTTCATATTTTCCTAAATTTTCCTAACTTGTTTCAAATTAGTCCTTGAGATTTTGAAGATTATTCTTTAGTCCCTTAAGCTCGATTTAAGCCTCGTAGATGTAAGTTATGATTGTAAGTCAATTACTTTACGGTATTTGAGAAATTATATTATAATAATCATGATTTTTACTTGTTTATTTATGTTAACTTGCTGTAGGATTCCCGAAATCCCTATTCTGGTGACGGATACGGGTTAGAGGTGTTATAGTCTTGACCTCCTCGTACGACGTTGCCTAGTCCTTGCCTCCTTAGACAGAATATATGGTCTGCCATTATGTCTAAACCATGACATGTAGTTGAGAGAGGTCACCAAATATTGATATATTGTCCGTGGAATGTAGGCCAATCTTCGTCGATTCTCCCTCGCAAGTCGACCTTGTACAGTAGTTCGATGTCTTGGGGTGATGGAAGAATAGTTTGCCTAAACCCGAACTGTCGCATTACTCAATCAGATTTATGCATCTCCACATTCGCGTAAACTATCAATGGCACCTTCATATACTAGATATTGGGATTGGCCAAATATTCAGCCGAGATGCATGCTCGAATCCTCAGAGTGGCTTATGACATCCATTCAAACTATAATACAGAATAATAAATTTTATTACCTACATAATATTAACTTTCAAATCCTTAGGTAAATAATATATGATTGAAAATTTTAAAAACTAACATCAGCTTTCAGTCGTTGATCTAACAATAGTTGGATATCTTCGAGCTCCTCTGGTAGTCCTACATGACTTGCGTGAATGTTCCATCTATTCAAATAATATGTTATTTCAAAAATATAATGATGAAAAATATTATGATAACTATATTATCAAATGAATTTTACCTTGTTACGAGTAGGAAAGTATAAAGGGCGTCGACTTGGAGACATAAAACTGATAGTCGATACCATGCCCAAGACTGCAAAGGAGTATGCAACCACCGATTTTAATTTTTTATGATTGCATCGCCCAATACATCTATCAGTACAATGTGGCCAACACGACATCCCCAACTGAGTCGATCCTTTTCTTTCAAGTCGACGAGTTTTAGTAGTCACCTTAGATGTACCAGATTTAGATATTTATTGGGCATTAGAACATCATTGACTAACTTTAGGATGAATGCTCGGGCGTGTTGTTCTTTTTCAAGGGCATTCGAGGTGTCGTTGAGATAACCAAAATTATCTTCCAACCATTTCATCTTTATCCGACTACCAAAAAACTTGTTCAGCACATTGCCTAAAAGTTGCTCACAAATGCCGCTCCAACCGCCAACGACCACTGATCCTGTAACGTTAGCCCATCCACTAGTAAACCGAATTGTAAAGCTATATCCTCAAGTGTGATTGTACACTCATCACATGGAAGATGAAATGTGTCTCAGATCTCCATCTTTTCACCAACACACTGATAAGTGTGGGATCCAATCTACACCCCCTAGCATACAAGACACATGCAAGAATCTCGCCTCTTGCAAGTATCGTTTAGTTACATGCGGTGGCTTTGATGATAAATTGTGTATGTACGTCTCCAAAATTTGATCTTCAGCTTGAATATTAAAAAAATTAAATTTAATAATGTTAACAAATTAATAATGAACTTAATTAAAATTAAAATTATTTTATTATCATTTGCAATTGGATGCCAAAAATATGGTTGCCATAGAAATGAATAAGAGTATTTGACATTATAAAAATAAATTAAAACGGATAAAATATGAAATAGATAATTAAAATAACAAGAATTTTAGAAAAATTTAATGAAAAATCGAGAATTAAAAACTTGAGCAAATTGAAAGAATTGAATTTGAATGCAAAATGAAGAAAATGACTAGGGTTTATATAGCAAATAAACTAGTTGTTTTATGGTCATTGGGTTTTGTGAACGTTGCAATTTTACTGTTGGGTAAAGTTGAGAAAACACGTCTCAGAAGACGTGCTTTCTTATTCATATGTAGAAAATGCATTTTACTGAATACATTTTTACTTCTCTCTAAAATCGATCTATTTCTTTAAATATCTCAAAAATCCACCCAAACCCTTAATTTTTCTTTTTAAATGTCCTTTTTTTATTATTATCAAATATAACCCACAGACCCGCTTAAACGATTTTTAAGTACACGATCAAAATACAGTTAAAGGTATAATATAGAGATTGTTACCATACTTTTACAGTAAAATTAAATCAAACTTGGTCAATAGAGGGACTAAATTCATAATTTTATAAAAACATAGTTTTTAAAGAAGGAAGACGACAGCTTAAACCGTTTTCATGGAGGAAAAAGAAAAAAAAATAAAAAATGGGGAGAGAGGTATCAGAAAGCTGTATCGATAGCTTACTAACCGAAATGGTTTCAACATATTGCAACCGATTTTACGCTAATAAGCCTGAACTCGCTGCCCGTCGGATCGAAGCCATTGGATATCAGGTCGGCCACCAGCTCTCTGAACGGTAAACCCTTCCACATCTTATCAATACCCGAATTCCCAAATTTTTTTATTGAGTTAATATTAGCATATTTATGAATCTGAGCAGCCCATTTGAATTGTGTTTTGGTAATTTTAGCTTGATTTTAAGTTACTCTGGTTTAATGTCTCTTTTGTGTGTGTGTGGATTTCGAGGAAGGGAGAAAAAAACCCATTAGTTGAGATTGAGTTAAATCGAGTGAATTCAGAAAACCCATCTTGATTATGTCAATTTGGGTGAGTTTATGATGTGAGAAAAAGAGTGCTCTTAGTTTTAGTTTTGTAGTAATAGTAATACGCCTTTATATGTATTATGATTTGTTAGTCTTCTGAATACTTAATTTGGATTTCTGATTGTAGCTGTTGATGGATGCAACTCCTTGCCTTGGCTTTCATAATTATCGGTATTGCTTGTAACTGTTGATATAATTATCTTAGCAATTCCAATTTTTCATTGAGTTTGATGACGTAATGCAAGATAGATGATATGGAGAATAAAAGTTTAAATGATTTGGTAATTTTGATTTGCAGTCTTCTTGAAGACTCTTCATAACTTGTATGCATTTGTTTCTACATGAAACCGAAAAGATCTCATGGTTTTAAGGAATTACTTAGAATAAGATATTGGTCAATGTTTGGCAAAAGTACCATAGAGGTACTTGTACAAGGAGTTAGATTGCATTTTGCCCCCTCTACTAAAAAAATGGGCAAATTATGGTTCTTATACATTATATCAAATAGCAAATTGGTCTCTTCTATTAAAAGTTTCATCTATTTGTACTGTTAAAAACTAGTATGGCTGACGTGATAACCAAACAGTGACATGTATATCACGTGTACCTCATGTTGACATTAAATAGCCAATTTTTAACAGAAGGACTAGTTTACATTTTGATCTAATGTATAGGGACTACTTTGCTCATCTTTTGAGTAGAAAGGGGCAAAATACAATCTGACTCCTAGTACTAAGGCTTCTACAGTACTTTTTCCATCAATGTCCCTATCCGATTTATTTTTGAACTTGTTGTCTTATGTAATGATCTCTTTACATATAGTGTTGATGTTGTTTGTCGCCCTCGACATCAACATTTGATTTACCATGGGGCCTTTAAGAAGTATGATAGTACCTAATGTATTTGCTGAAATGCATTCTGATATCTTCAGGCTTTGATCATTTGCGAGGTTCAAATGCTACAAGTCGTAATAACTAAGTTTAGTCGTTGCCAGGTACACAATGGAGAGGCCACGTTTTAGCGATCATTTAGAAGCAATCAAATTCATCTGTAAGGATTTTTGGTTTGAACTCTTCAAGAAGCAGATAGACAACTTGAAGACAAATCATAGAGTATGTTTAGGAACTGAAACCGACCAAAACTGTTTGCGGTGACGAAGTTTAATGAAGCTGTTGACATTTATCTTGTAGGGTACCTTTGTATTGCAAGATAATCGTTTTCGTTGGCTTACACGCATGTCGATTGATCAATCACCCGAAAATGGAACATCCGAAGAGCTTTCTATCATGGCTGACAACAAGGCTATGCAAAGCATGCATCTCTATTTTCCGTGCGGAATTATCAGAGGAGCTCTATCAAACTTGGGAATACCTTGTGCAGTTTCCGCCGACATATCCAACCTTCCTGCATGTGAGTAACCTACTTGACAATTGCTAACAAATTTTATTACCCTTTTCTAGACACTTCACCATATTTCGAGACATGCAAATTATAAATGATTTTAACTCGGTTAAGGTTAACATTCCACTTTAGGAACTTGGCCAGTATTAGTTAGATTTTGGTTCCCTAAATTATAAACTTTCAAGTAAACTTAAGTGACTTTATTATAGAAATTAGAAAACGGGTGATGTAATAATGCTATCACATTTGCTATCCAGGGCTTTACAAAGAAATCTGGATGATCACATCGATAACACCGGACCATGAAAATCTTACATTCAGTTCATTTGATGGTTCTTTGGTTTGAATATATCTTTTGATGTTTTCTTTGCCCTTGTTTATACTGTAATCATAATGATAACATGTTTCTGGAAGAAATTTAAACATAATGAACAGATTTAAAATGTACACTTGTTCAGACTTGTAATCTTGCTTTTACTCCCAGGTTCATTTGTGATCCGAATAAAGGCTTGATGAGGATGATGCGGGGTTTCGAACATACTCTCATTGCTAGTTTAAAGCATGATAACAAGAAGTTGGCTGGAGAAGTAATAGAACCCATTCAGAATGATCAGAAATGGTAGTACATGTAAGTACTTTTTGAATAAAATAATGTGACAAATAGAGTTGGAACATTTTGTATATTGTGAAAACCTTTGTTGTTGAGTTCTTGTCTGTGTATCAATGCCCTTCACTGTGTTGACAAACCGAACCAGTTGGTGGGACTAGTTAAACCCAACAATGTTAAAAAAAAATGGGAGTGGAGTAGGTCAAACTGATGAGGCGTTTGAACGAGTTGAATTGGTTGGTTGTATTAAAATGAAAATTTTAATACTGAAATATAATTGTAGTCCTTGGCATAGTTGATAAACTGGAGGTTTTCAGTTTCGGGACCAAATCATGGCAATTTATGTATGTGGATTTTTTATGTTTCACGGTGTATTATTGTCATATTTTAATAATAATTTATTTTACTTATGTATTTGTATTTTTATTTTAATAGTATTGTACTTATAATTATGCCTTGTATTTGTTGGGGTTTTAAAATAATTAATTAAATAAATTTTTACTTAAATTTTTATATTTGTAATCAATTAATATATTGAGTTAATTACATCAAACATCATTCTAAATTCATCTTTAAATTTTAAATAATTCTAATTCCATCCTCAAACCATTGAGGCTATATCAATTAGATCTTTTTGTTACTAAAATTGTTAATTTATCTATTAAATGACATAATTTAAAATGAAAATTTTAAGAAAAATAAATATTGTAAAAATTGATGTTTTGAAAAATCTTAGTTTTGAGGTATTCAGAGTTTTAAAAAAAAATTTTGTAGGAAATATAATCTTCTGTAAAACAAATCTGTTAGCACTAACGGAGAAAAATAAATAATTAAATATGAAATCAGAAATTACCATGCTATGATAAATTCATTGCCTTAATAGACGTCGTCTTTCAAGGTTAACACAATTTTTTTGTAAAATAAATCTGTTAGCACTAACGGAGAAAAATAAATAATTAAATATGAAATCAGAAATTACCGTGCTATGATAAATTTATTGCCTTAATAGACGTCGTCTCTCAAGGTTAACACAATCTTTCGATATTCATATACTCAATTATAGAAGATGGAACTAGATTAATGTTGCTCTTCTAGGGATATCACCGTAGGAACAATCCTCTATTTATACTAGTAGTAGAAGGGCAAAACAATAAAAAGACATGGAACAATTTTATAAAAATACCATAACAATATCTCCTCCCTCAACAACCCCCCTTAATCTTCAACAATTAAACATGTATGATTTTCGACGGTTTTATCATTTACTCTTTCTTTCTTTTTCTCTTTTCATTGTACTTTAATTCTTTTAAAATCATTTTACTTTTTTGAAAAGAAGCGACGGATGGTATGGGATGTAACAAATTGTATTTCAAACCGGTCACTTTATTTTCTGGTGTTTACTTACCTTAAAAGCAGCTCCACCCCTCTCCATTAGACCAAGTAGCTGCTGAGAAATTATATATATTCATGAGGCATATTTCAGATACTATTGTTGAGAAGTTGCGGGTTTAATACAAATTATATGCGCTCAAGGTTGAGCATCTTTCAAAATCACACTCATCATTTAAGTCTTTTCATATACGGTCTTCTTAGCTGCCACTGAATTCCCCACCATAATGTTGACGTCAACAACATTAAATTTTTTTATAAATTCAACGTTTGTTTAAATTTGAAGTTTTTGTTATAAATTAAATGGATGTCTATAACCCTAATGAGATAAAACTCTTTACTTCATTTATAATCACGAGATCATTAAATGAAGTAATTAATAAAACTTAGTTCATTAAATGTAATATATTTATTAATTGAATGTAAAAGAGCTTATAAATAGCATCTTGTAAGTGAAAATAAGACAATGAAAAATTCTCTCGTATTTTCATCCACTTTTACTTATTGTTTTATTAATTTTCTATAACACGTTATCAGCACGAGCTTCTACGAGTTCATAGTGAAGTTCACGTCATTTTGACTTTATATAATTTGCCCATATAACTCTCGTTAAACTATATATGAATTTGAATATTCAACAAAATTTCGATGGACCCAAAATCAATTGAGACATGTGTCTTGCAAATAGTGCTACAACACATACAATATTCAAAGATAAAAAATATTTTTCTCATTTGACAATAAGCAATGCCCATGTTAATACAATATCGGGTAGTTCAAAACTTATTGAAGGCTCTGGAAGAGCTATTATATTATTACCTAAAGGTACAAAAGTTGTCATTGATGATGCTTTATATTCTACTAAGTTTCAAAGAAATTTATTGAGTTTTAAAGATATTCGTCTTAATGGATATCATATTAAGACTCTAAATGAGAAAAATATTGAATATCTATATATTACAAATGTTGAACGTAGAAAGAAATATGTTTTGGAAAGACTACCTGTTTTTTCATCAGGTTTATATTATACACATATTAGTGCGATTGAGTCACATGTTACTACAAACCAGAAGTTTGTAGAACCACATACTTTTACTATTTGGCATGACTGATTAGGCTATCCCGGATCTATTATGATGCAAAGAATCATCAAGAATTCAATTGGACACCTATTAAAGAACCAAAAGATTCTTGAATTTAAGGATTTATCTTGTGTTGCTTGTTCTCAAGGAAAATTGATTATTAGACCATCACCAGCTAAAGTTGGGATTGAATCTCCAACATTTTTGGAACGTATTCAAGGTGATATATGTGGGCCCATTCATCCACCATGTGGACCATTCAGATATTTTATGGTATTAATAGATGTATCTAGTAGGTGGTCACATGTGTCTTTATTATCGACTCGCAACCTGGCATTTGCGAAACTACTCGCTCAAATAATTCGATTAATAGCACAATTTTCGGATTATGCAATCAAAAATATTCGTCTTGATAATGCTGGTGAGTTTACATCCCAAGCTTTTAATGATTATTGTATGTCAATTAGGATAAAAGTTGAACATCCTGTAGCTCATGTTCACACATAAAATGGTTTAGCTGAATCGTTTATCAAACGCCTCCAACTAATAGCTCGACCATTGCTTATGAGAACAAAACTCCCTATTACAGCTTGGGGATATACTATTTTACATGTAGCAGCACTTGTGTGCTTAAGGCCAACAAGTTATAATTAGTACGCCCCATTACAATTGGTTTTTGGTCAAGAGCCAAATATTTCCCATCTTAGAATTTTTGGATGTGCAGTATATGTTCCAATTGCTCCACCACAATGCACAAAGATGGGTCCTCAAAGGAGGTTAGGAATATATGTTGGTTATGAATCTCCTTCTATAATTAAATATGTTGAACTATTAACTGGAGATTCATTTACTGCACGATTTATTGATTGTCATTTTGATAAAACAACATTCCCAACATTAGGGGGAGAAAAAATACAACTGGTAAAAGAAATTACATGGAATGGATCATCATTATCTCAATTAGATCCTCGCACAAGCCAATGTGAACAAGAAGTTCAAAGGATCATACATTTGCAAAACATCGCCAATCAACTGCCAGATTCATTTACTAACCTAAAAAGAATTACAAAATCTCATATACCAACTGAAAATGCTCCAATACAAATTGATATCCCAATAGTTAGTGCAAAAGAAAGTAATCCATGCCTAAAGCGTGGAAGGCTAATCGGTTCCAAAGATAAAAATACTCGTAAAAAGAAAGGAGCAATTATTCAAGATGATAATATTGTGGATGCAAGTGCCCAAGAAAAGGCCAAAGATATAACTAATCAAAAAACCCTAAAAGAGTTTCAGGTGCCTGAAAATGGTGATAATGAAGAAATCTCAATAAGTTATTTTACTTCAGGAAAAAGATGGAACCGAAAAAATATAGTTGTCGAAAACAAGTTTGCTTATAATGTTGCTATTGAAATAGCAAAAGAAAATAAGGATCCTAAGCCTAAATCTATTGAGAAATGTAGAAATAAAAAATATTGGCCAAAATGGAAAAACGTAATTCAAGCAGAATTAAATTCACTTTCTAAACGTGAGGTTTTTGGACCTATAGTCCAAACATTTAAATATGAAAAGCCGGTAGGATATAAATGGATATTTGTGCGAAAACGAAATGAGAAAAATGAAATCGTAACATATAAAGCACGACTTGTAGCACAAGAATTTTCATAAAGTCCCGGCATTGATTATGAAGAGACATATTCTCCTGTGGTGGATGTAATCACGTTTAGATACCTTATTAGTCTAGCAGTACATGAAAAACTTAACATGCATCTAATGGATGTTGTTACAGCCTATTTGTGTGGTACACTTGATAATGAAATTTATATGAAAATCCCAGAAGGATTTAAAATCCCTGAAGGATATAGAGTTTCTCGGGAAAATTGCTCAATCAAATAAAAAAAAAGTTTATATGGATTAAAACAATCTGGATGTATGTGGTACAATCGTCTTAGTGAAAATTTGTTAAAGGAAGGTTATAAAAACGATCCAATCTGCCCATGTGTTTTTATAAAAAGGTCTGAATCAAACTTTGTGATAATTGCTATTTATTTGATGATCTAAATATTATTGGAACTCCTGAATAGCTTCAAAATGCAGTAAATTATTTAAAGAAAGAATTTGAGATGAAAGATCTTGGAAAAACAAAGTTTTGTCTTGGTCCGCAGATCGAGCATTTAAAAGATGGAATTCATGTCCATTAGTTAACTTATACAAAAAAGATCTTAAAGAAATTTTATATGGATAAAGCACATCCATTGAGTACCCCGACGGTTGTACAATCATTAGATGTGAATAAAGATCAATTTCATCTTTGTGAGAATGATGAAGAGTTTCTTGGTCCTGAAGTACCATATCTAAGTGCCATAGGAGCATTGGTGTGTTTGGCTAAGGTTATTAACCCAACATATCTAGAAGATATGGAATTTTCCTTTACAGGAAAATATGCTAACTATCTTATACGAAGATAATGTAGTATGTATAGCTCAATTAAAGGGTGGTTATATCAAAGGTGACAGAACGAAACATATTTCACCAAAATTATTCTTCACTCATGATCTTGAGAAAAAAGGTGACATAGAAGTTCAACAAATTCATTCGACTGATAATTAGCAGATCTTTTTACCTAGGCATTGCCAACTTCAACATTTGAAAGGCTACGAATTGGAATGCGTGGACTCAAAGATATAATATTATGTTGCCATTACGGGGAGTCTAAAACACATTATACTCTTTTCCTTTAACCAAGGTTTTGTCCCATTGGGTTTTCCTGGTAAAGGTTTTTAACGAGGTAACTTGTAATAGTAGATTGTGTACTCTTTTTCATTCATTATTTTTTTATCCCACAGGGTTTTTCCTAATAAAGGCTTTAATAAGGCACATTTAGGGGTGAGATAAACTCGATTCGACTCGAAAAAATTGAAAAGAATTTGAATTTCAAGTTAAACGAATCGAGTTATTCTAGTAATTCGAGTCAAGTTAAATTTTTTTTTGAATCTCGAGTTCGAATCAAGTTCAGTTTTTGTAACAACTCAGTTTTAGCTAAATCGAAATAGTGGTTTCAGAACCAAAAATTCGAGGTCAAAAAATTATTTTAATATTATTTTTGGTTTTTATAGCATGTGGTTATATAAGCGTGAAAATTTCGTGAGCTAATTTTATTGTTTAATAGCTCTATTTGAGAAAAAAATAATCGCGTAAAATGCAAAAGTGGCATTCTATATGTTAAAAGTGTTTAATTGCTATGAATTATTAAATCAAAGGTCATTATAATGATATTAAACCATGGATAGTGGGAATGGACATAAATAGGCATATATTAAGTGATTATATAATAGTTTCATTAAGGGTAAAATAGTAAAATATGTATTAAGTATAATAAAATAAAACAAATGTAATTTGTGTTCATCTTTCTTGTTATCAACTAAAATTCAGAAAGAAAAAAAAGCCATTTTAGGGCTTTGATATTCGGCTAGCATATTCCTTGATTAAGGTATGTTCTTTGCTCGATTTCTGATATTTTGACGTTTTTGAGATCGTTAGTTCGTATACTAGCTAGCCCGTACCCTAATTTTTGAATTGGTTGATGAATTTGTGAGTTTCCATTGATGATAGCTTGATTTTTTTGAATTTTAATGATGGAAAATGAATAATTGTTGATAGATTTTAATGTTTCGTAAAGTGATTTTTGACAAAAATGTTAAATAAGGATTAATTTGTGAAATATGTAAATTGAGGGGTTTAAATGTGAAATAAAGGAAAGTTTTGGACAGCTAGGGGTCCCTATGGAATTCGGCTAGTGTGTATTTGGATTGAATTGTGTGAATTTTGTGTAATTATGAAATAGGGACTAAATTGTAAGAAATGTGAAAGTTTAGGGAAAAAATGTAAAAATGCCCAAATATGTGTTTATGGATTAAATTGAATGAGTAGTTGACTAAATGGGTTAATTTTGGATACATATAGATCAAGAAAGAATGAATTCGAATTGAGATAGGGGAAAATCAAAAGTTATCGAGTAATCAATTTGATTCGTCAATTCCGAGTATGAGGTAAATTCTATGTGATAATTTTGTTATAAATGTATGTTATATGCTTTGATATTGCATAAAATGTGATTGTGAGATTACGGATAATGTTTGAATTGTGAATACGACTATACGGATGTGTTTGACAATGAAATAGACAAGCGAAACTTCTCGGTTGAACCTTAGGAATAATTAAGATGCTAATGACATGTCATTAGGCTATTGTGTTGGCTTTGGGCCATGATATCGACACTTCGGGTGCGATTGATACCTTGATTTGGCTACGGGCCATGGTATAGGTACTCTGGGATAAGTTACATTGATTTGGCTACGGGCCATGGTATAGGTACTTATCGATTGAGATCTTGAGTAAAGAATGACGTAGTTGAGAAGAGGTTAGTACGATGTGGTACAGGTATGTACGGAACCTATTCAAGTATTACATTGAGAAAGTTCAATAATATGGTATTTGATCATGTTTTGAGACATAATAAAGGTTTGTGGTTAATGTGATTTTGATTTGGTAATGTGAAAATAGTTAAATTGCATTTATTTGATGAATTTAGATATTCACTTACAAACTTACTAAGTTTGAAGCTTACTGTATGTTATTGGTCTATATTTTATAGATAATCAAAGCTAGCTCTGACTTAGAGATCGTCAGGAAACGTCATCACACTATTGATTACTTTGTTGGTACTTTTGTAGCCTTGTAAATATGGTATATGGCATTTATAGGCTAGTATCATCTTGATATGTTTTGAGTTGTGATATTAGCCCTGAGATTTGGCTTGTAAATGTTGGTATGTGTTTGGCCATATAAGTTGGTTTGTGAATGTTGGTAATATTGAACATGAATTTGGCTTATGATATGTGTTCATATAAGTGCTTTTGATGTATATATATATATATTTGGTTATGTGATTGGTAAGTTTATTATGGAAATTAAGATGGTTTGGTGATTATGAGATTGGTTGTTTATCAATGGCATGTTTTGGTAATAGATAGAAATGGTGAAATGGTATGCTTGAAATATTGGATTTGGTATATTTGTGTATTGATTGATGAGTTTTGCTAGCATATTTGTGACTTAAATTGGTACCATATGAGCTTATGTAGGTATATACAAAAAGGGTGGAAAATTGGCCTTATAAATGGCCTATTTTTGTCGACACGGGAATGTGTCTTAGTTGTGTGTGACACACGGTCATGCTACACGGCCGTGTGTCCCTTGGGGTTCCCTTTTGAATTAAATTAGTATACCCTACAGGTTTGGCACGGCCTAGACACACAGGCGTGTCTACTGGACGTGTGTAGCACACGGGCTAGCACATAGGCGTGTGGTTGGCTGTGTGACCCAAGTCAGTAACCCCTCCAAATTTCCCACGATCATGGCACACGGGCGTGTCTCCGACCGTGTGGTGCAAGTCAGTATGTATGCCTTGTTTTCACATGACCTAGACACACGAGTGTGGCTAAGGCTGTGTAAGGCACACGGCCTGTTCACACGGATGTGTGACCTCTGTAAATTAGAAAAGTTTTTCAAGTTTTTAGAAATTTCTTTACGAGATCGATTTAGTCTCGAACCTTCTCTAAAGTATGTTTAAGGTCTCGTAGACTCATTTAAGGGACATTGTGTATGTGAATTAATGTTATTCGATAATGAATGTTTATTGAGTTGTAAAATGTTAATTAAATATTGTGTTTGATCAGTAATACCTCTTAACCCTAATTCGATGACGGACACGGGTTAGGAGTGTTACATTTTAATTGGTATCATAGCTACGGTTTAGTCGATTCTAGGACTAATGTAGCATGTGAGAGTCTAGCTATACATGCCATATATATAAACAGTGATAGTGTGATGATTCCTAACAGCTTAAATTGTGTTTTCGTATAGTAAATAGATCTCGAATGAGCAATAGCTGATGATGTGGAAAGTAATGCACTCGCTCCCACTCAAGAGGCAACGCCGGCTGATTCTAGGCCGATTTCTAGTATTCAAGGGGGAGAGGCTAAGCAAGCCTTCTTCGAGATGATGAGTGATTGGTTCACGAAGTCCGTTCGAATGAATCCGGCTGCTCAACAACCTCCAACCCCACCTGTTCCTCAACAAACCCCTGTAGTTCCTCAAGGTATTGATCTTCTGCGATTAAATAAACCACCTGTTGATAAGATTCAGAAACATAGGGCTGAAGAATTCCGGGATACCGTTGATGATAATGCTGAAAAAGCTGAGTTTTGGCTCAAAAACACAATCCGAGTATTTGATAAATTATCTTGTACTCCTGATGAATGTATCAAATGTGTGGTATCTTTATTTAGAGATAATGCGTACCATTGGTGGAAATCGTTGGTACCTGTAGTTCCGAGGGAATGGGTCACCTGGGAGTTCTTCCAATATATATTTTGAAAGAAGTATATAAGTCGAAGATTTCTTGATCAGAAACATAAAGAGTTTCTAAAATTGAAACAAGGCAGGATGACTATCACTGAGTACGAAAGAGAATTTGTACGATTGAGCAAATATGATCGGGAATATGTTTCTACCGAAGAGATTATGTGTAAATGGTTCATTGATGGGTTGAATGAAAATATAAAACTTCTAGTCGGGATTTTGGAAATCAAAGAATTCTTTGATTTAGTTGAAAGGGCTTGTAAAGCCGAGGATCTCAGCAAAGAAAAGAGGAAAGCAGATTCAGAGGCTAGAGGCACTATTAAAAGATCGATGAGTAAGCCATATCAATCTTCATCAAAGAAATCCAGAGATTCATATACTCGCCCGAATGCTTCAATTGGATACTCGAATAGGGATCGTGCTAAACAACACTCAGGTTCTAAAATTCAAGCTACCTCAGTATTGAGTGTTGGCAATGTGGGAGATACAAACCCGAATGTCAGCAGTGTGGGAGACGACATTTTGGAGAATGCTGAATCAAAAGTAATAAATCTTGTTATAAATGTGGATCGTTGGATCATTTTATGCGAGACTGCCTAGAGTTGGTGGAAAAAGATAAAGCTCAGAGTACAAAACTGAGTAACACTACAGCCAGAGGGAGACCACCCCGAAACACTAGAAATACGAGTGGTAACTGATCGTGATTTTCTGTGATAAGTTTTATAAATTTATAATTAATCGTTCTTGAAACTAACTATTATCACGATGTAGGCAAGTGTACCTATCGAACAGTAGTATAACTTTAGCAAGACCGAATTGTCGAACCCAAAGGAACTAAAAGTACTACTAATAACTGTCTTTTTATTATCTAGCCTAAAAATAAAGGGGTTTGTTTTAATTAACTAATTAACTAAACTAAGAAATTGCAGAAAATAGGATTGGGAAATTACTTTTGGAAAAATGATTGATTTAGGACAATACTTAAGGAAAAATCCACCTAGATTGAATAATTGAGACTTTTCTCTAATTAACACCCTAGGGTTGCATTAACTCGATCTATGGATCCCCTTATTAGGTTTCACCCTAATCCGGCAAAATCTTCTCACCCTATCTCTAGGCGCGCAATTAACTCTACTTAATTATGACAAAGTCACTCTTAGACAGGGACTATTCATCCTCCAACTAAAAGCATTAACTTGAATCGATATCCTGAAATATCAAAACAAGAATTAAGAACACATAATTAAGAACAAGTCAAATATTTATCATACAATTCAGAAAATAATAACAAGATTCGTCTTAGGTTTCATCCCCTTAGGTATTTAGGGGTTTTAGTTCATAACTAAATAGGAAGACATCTCCAGAAGAATAAAGAATACAAAACATAAAGAAAACCCAAAACTCCTGAAGGGAAATTGAGGAGAGATCTTCAGTCTTGATGATGAATCCAGCTTCTAAGCTGGATCAATCGGCTTTCTTGGAGTAATTCCTTCTCCCCTTTAGTCTTTCTCTAGGGTGTTTAAATAGGCTTCAGAATGCTTAAAAGCCCTCAAACTTTCCCTTTTCCGAATGAAACTTAACTAGGGCTCGGCAGGGACACGCCTGTGTGACACACCCGTGTGTGATTACTTCAGGCCGTGGTCGAGGCTGAGGTATCAACACGCCCGTGTGTTCTGCCCGTGTGAGGAAGTCCAGGCCGTGTTGTTTTCCCACATCAGCCTATTTTCTCCGTTTTTGGCCCTTTTCTTGTTCTTTTCACTCTCTTATGCTCACCTAAGTATAAAACATGAAATTAGAGGATTAGGAGCATCAAATTCACCAAATCTAAGGAGAATTCATTCATAAACGTGTTAAGCATGGGATAAAAATATGTATAAATTACGGTTTATCAAATACCCCCACACTTAAGCGTTTACTTATCCTTAAGTAGAATACTCAATTCACAATTAAGAATTCCTTTTTCTCAACTTATAATTCCTATCAATAATATCTCAAACTAATCTATAAGTAATCATACATTGAGAATTCAACTAAAAGACATTAAAGCTTCAAACATTCCAAGTTGAGTATTTAATCACGAAAAACTTAGGCATCTCCCCTCACCTAAGTAGTTACCATTTATTTGAAATCTCACAGAGTTTAACATCCTTACTTAAAGGTTCACTCAAATCACTCGAAGTGTTTAAGGACAATGAAATCAGTACTCATCAGTCAATATGAAAAGTTATTACCATAGGCTTGCATGAAAATCAAATCTCCACCACTATAAATTGAAATGATACATCAATCAAAAGGTCTTTAGAGGGTTGTAACGAGGCTTGGTTAGGGGGTGTGGTCACAAGCTGAAAGAAAAGGTTAGAATCGAGATTGAGTTAAAATTTTACTTAACTAGAAAAATATTTAATTATCACTTGCGTACAACA
Source organism: Gossypium anomalum (assembly GCA_025698475.1). NCBI lineage: Eukaryota > Viridiplantae > Streptophyta > Magnoliopsida > Malvales > Malvaceae > Gossypium > Gossypium anomalum. The sequence continues at coordinate 51,418,775 of CM046968.1, read as the reverse complement.
GAGCTTCTTCTCAAAATATGGAATTTAAATACCTAAGCTCAAAAACAAAAGATTACTACTAATATGTATACATGTATATATATATATATATATATATATATATATATATATATATATTTTTTTAAGTAAGTCAAATGACAAAGACTAACTATTACAAACAGGACATAGCTAAACAATTCATTCAAATCAAATCTAAACAAAAATAGGGATCAAATTAATTGAGGGGATTTCAACAATAATGGGTTAAGGGTTAATATTAAGGGTAATGCAAGGAATGGCTTGTTGGGCTCAAAGGGGTTTACTAAGGGTTAATCGTGGAGGTAGGCTTTTCATGGCATGAGTGAGTTAATTCTAAGTGCCTCTATCATCTTGACATATCAAATCAAATGGTTTGGTCTTGACATACATAATCAAGCAAGTTCTAGAATAACAATTCGATATTGATGCACTCAAAGCAATAATAAAAGTGAGCATGAAAGAAATAATAGATGCTCTTAAAGGATCAATAATCTCACAAAAATTATGGCTTTTTTATGTTTAAACTTGTGGATTTTAATTCAAGATAATACCTAAACTTGGGGAAACAACCTAAAATTTTAAAATTATTAAAAATCAATTTATCATGCTTAATTCTCTAATGTCTTAAAGTTTAAATAATTAGCCTATGTTTTAATTCACGATATTTCAATAAAATTAGTAAATCAATCAAAATTTATCCTAATCATGATATTAGAGATTTACAAGAGAACAAAGCAACATTTAGGGATTTTTTTGATAATGAAATGAATATCCCCCCACACTTAAGATGTACATTGCCCTCAATGTACAAGGATAGATATATAGAGAAATATAAATATAAGATCATAAGATAGGGAAAGAATTGAAACTTCCTGAGTGTTAAATGAATGAACTCCCTAGTTTGGAGTTATGTAGAGTGGAGGAAGATACTCCGGTGGTGGTAGAGGTTGGGTTCCACAATTGCTGCGCCAAAAGAGTATTATATCTCGTAATTGAGCAGGGCATGACAGTCGTGGAGAACCTTTTCCAATGGAGTTTGAAGTTCCTAAGTGATTGTGAGCTTTGGGGCTCTTTATAACTGTGAGAAAATCAGGAACTTTTTAGGGGATATTAGGAAGAATAATTACTCATAAAGATATAGCTAGATTAAAATTAATTTATAAAACCTAAATATAAAATAGTATCAAAAAGGAAATAATATTTAAAAGTTAAAAGTGAAATTAATAAAAAACATAAAATAGAAATAAAAATAGAAATGGAAATGGAAATAAAAATAAAATAAAGATAAAATTAAATTAAACATCATCATCGCCGGATGGTTCGCGAGGTGGTGGTGGCGATGAGATGTGGAAGTGCTGACAAATTTGCTGGAGAGTAGCATCAATGTTATCAAATCATTGAAAACAGCGCTGCTCAAATCGATTGAGGCGTTCAGAGATGTCAGCATATGAAGCTGCCATATGAACTAGACGATGGGAGCGTGGTGACTGAGACGGTGGGTCCTTGTGCTGTGGAGGGACATCATCAATAATGTCATCTAGAGCCTCCTCCTCGATAGATTGGACGAGACGATATTGGAGAGGGTAGGTTCCTCAGTGCTTCTCGATCATCCTTATGCTTAGCATGCTCGAAATGCCTTGTGGGGACATCTAGCCAATGAGTGTAAGAGATGATTCTTGGGTCGCAGTGTCGAGGAGTCCAAAGTGTCGCGCCAGTCGAGTCACGTAGGGTCCAATGGAGATGACTCCCTTCCGATGTCGCTTCGTCTGATGGCAGATGGCAAGAGCAATAAAGCAGGCGAGGTCGAAGACGTGCCCGTGCGACATACAACATAAGTAGTAGACGTCGTGAGTGGTGACAACGCCGGTGCTCTTTCTCTGCCATGTCAAAGTGTGGGATAAAATAAAATGTAGATACCTCAAGGATGGAGGGAGAGAGGATGCCTTGGAGCGACGGGGGTCATAGCTGGCCGAACGTAGGACGAGGGCGTCCCAGCACCGTGAAGGAGAACGATGGATGTGGCGGTTGAGAGCATGTAAGTCATTCTCCTCTTTAAACTCCTCCGTATATAAGCTCAATGCAGCGCCAAATTCTGGGACGCTTAGCTGGCTGACTAATCCACCTAGGCGAAACTGTGCCGGGATCATCATAGTTCGTCATTACGGTTTGAAGATGGAATGTTGAGCATAGTTCCATCGTGAGCTCAAGGTATGTCGGCTCGATTATCCCAAAGAAAAGCTCCCAGGGATCGGTGGTTAGGAGGGCCCGAATCGCATCAGCCAACTAAACTTGTTCTACTGCAGCCCAGTCAATGCAGCAGCTCGCAGTTAAAGGTCGGGCCCGAAGTATTTGAAAAAGTTCTTCTTGGGGCCCAACAGGGAACTGCAAGAAAGGGTAACGAATTTTCGCAGTGGGACCCGAGGAAGATGACGCTCCCTTCTTTTTCTTCGAAGCGGGGACGGCGAATTTTTTTCCTCATGAAGACGACATGGTATACCTGCAGGCAAAACCATTATTCCGTCTTGATGAATGGACAAGGTAAAATATAACTAAATTGAAAAAGAAAAAAGCCATAAATATGTTCAGCCACAACTACTAACACTAACAAATCTAACTAAAACAATAGATTCTATGGCATAATGTCATGGCCTTAGTATGAATATCAAGATAGCAACAAATTCTATGGAATTTTAAAAAGCATCAATTTAGCATATTGCAAGGGTTATAATGACAAAGAATAAGAAGCAAGCGAAACTATGAATATTGACTTAGAATAGGTGAATAAGGCATGAGAAATCATGAAATAAGTGAAAACTTTAACATGAAATAGATGAGAACTACCCTAGACATGGGATTTGAGTGGTAGAAAAATAAAAATAATATGAACAATGTAGTTTGTTATGATAAATAGCATTAGAAATAAGTAAAACAAAAGGGGAAAAGAGTAAACAAATGCTAAAAAGAGAAGAATAAATGTCAAAAATAGAGTTGGAGGCGGTGCATCGGAGTGGCAGGGAGACCATGTGGACTTGCAGCGGCTAGGGTTAGGGATTTTGAGTGAAGAAGACAATAAATAGTGTAGGGTATTTATAGATTTTGAGGCACACAGCCAGGGGACACGCCTGTGTACCCTAATTTTAGCCCGTATGTTTCACGTTTTTCCTATTTTGGTGCGTCTGACATTTTTCCAACGCCCGTGTACCTTGGGCGTGTTGGTGCACACGGCTGTGTCGTACGACTGTATCTAGCTTGGTTCACTTCTCCTACGCCCGTGTATGCAGGCCCACGCCCGTGTTAATTTGACAGGTTCGACCACGGGTGCTAGACACAGGCGTGTCGCATGCCCGTGCTATTTTCTCAGGTTTAACCACAGTTCTCAAGCACGGGCGTCTCACAAGCCCGTGTTATTTTGGGAGGTTCGTCCATGGCCATGTTGCACGGTCGTGGCGAGTTATCGTAACCAGTGTTTGGGAAAAAAATTTACGTTGTTTCCACACGGTCCTAAGCACGCCCGTGTGCTTGGCCGTGTCTGTGTGGTAAACCTGTTTTCAAGAGCTTCGTTAGTAAGTTAAGTATTAACCACTAAAATTTAAAGAATTTAATATAGTTAGTGCTCGGGTTGCCTCCCGAGAAATACTTATTTATAGTCTAAGCTCGACTTATCTCTCCATTAAATGGTCATGGTGGTTCGAGGAGTTTATACTCCTCATTCCTGTTATCAATCTTATCAAAATAAGGTTTTAGACGGGTGTTGTTTACCTTAAAACTGCCGAACTTGGAATGACTTACCTCGACTGTACCGAATGGGAACATACTAAGTACCGTAAGAGGGATTTCTTTATTCGGGTTGGTAGTGACAATGTGAGGATCTGCGGCATCTAATAAAACTTTATCTCCAACCTTAAGTTGATTCGGTGAGGTATTGAGCTCGTTCTGACGTAATTTTGGTTTATCGTGTGTTCTCGGTTTATATATCCGCCATTCATCTAGCTCCTCTATTTGTAGCCTTCGTTCTTCATGAATAGGTCCTATATTGTTGCTGGAACATGGTTCGTGTACTTCTTTCAAACTCATTTCCTGCAAAGTTGTTGCACCATATTGTCAGTTTTAGTGAAATGGTTTATACAATCACCTTCAATTTTCGATGTGTTGCCAGAATTTCGAGCTTGAAGGGTGATTGTTTCATCTCCCACACGAAGTGTGTTCACCTGTGCCAACATCAATAATCGTTCTAGCAGTTCCTAAAAAGGGCCTTCCTAAAATCAAAGGAGTGTTGCTATCCTCTTCTATGTCTAGAACAACGAAGTCAACGGGAAATATAAATTTATCGATTTTAACTAGCACATCCTCAATAATACCCTTAGGAAATCTGATGGTTTTATCTGCTAATTGAATGCTCATCCTAGTCTATTTAGGTTTTCCAAGACCTAGTTGCTTAAACATTTTGTAAGGCATGACGTTGATACTAGCCCCTAAATCAGCTAATGCATTATTAACACCTAAACTCCCAATTAAATAAGGAATTGTAAAACTCCCTAGATCTTTTAATTTGTTGGGTAGCTTATTCTGTAGAATAGCTGAGCAAACTGCGTTTAGCTCTACATGTGACGCCTCATCCAACTTTCGCTTATTTGCTAAAAGCTTCTTTAAAAATTTCATTGTGTTCGGCATCTGCGAGAAAGCTTCAATCAACGGTAAGTTAATATGTATTTTTTTTAAAAGTTTAAGGAATTTACCAAATTGTTCATCTGAGCGGTCTTTCCTTTTCGCATTAGGGTATGGCACACGAGGTTTATATTCTACACTTACCGTTTTGTTTTCATTATGGCCTACCTCACCTTTACCTTTGCTTACCACGGTTTCTTACCTCGATTCTGGCTCAGGCTAAACTGATCCTTCTTCACCTTGAACATTAATCGCATTAAGCTGTTCCCTTGGGTTAGGCTCAGTGTTACTTGGCAAGCTACCTTGTGTTCGTTTGAAAATTAGTTTGGACAGCTGGCCTATCTGAGTTTCGAGCCCTTGGATTGATGCTTGCTGATTCTTAAGTGTTGTCTCGGTATTCTGGAAACGAGTTTCTGACACCGAGATGAATTTAGACAGCATCTCCTCAAGGTTCAGTTTCTTTTCCTATTGATAAGGCGATTGTTGAAAACTCAGAGGATTTTGTGGTCTTTGATTCCCTTGACCACCCCAAGAGAAATTTGGATAGTTCATCCATCCTGCATTATAAGTATTACTGTAAGGATTATTTTGAGATCGAGGATTATTATCTATGTAATTTAATTGCTCGTTCTCCATGTTGTGGCCATAGGTTGATATTCTGAATTGCTCGATCCACCTCTGCTTGCTTCACATTGCATTACTAGGTGGACCTGTATAGAACCAAGTAAACCATCAATCTTTTTATTTAAAAGTTTTACCTGATTTGACAACATAGTAACCGAATCGATGTTATAAACGCCTACTATTTTAGTTGGTTTAGTCCTCATGACTTGCCACTGATAGTTATTCAGTGACATCTCCTCAATGAATTCGTAAGCCTCTTCAGGTGTTTTGTTGTTGATGGTCCCACCAGCGGCTGCGTTAATCATCTGTCTTGTCGAGGGATTCACACCATTGTAGAACGTTTGAACTTGCAGCCATAGAGGTAACCCATGGCGAGGGCACCTTCGCAGTAGGTCCTTGAATCTCTCTCATGTATCGTAAAGTGTTTCTAAATCCATCTGCAGAAAAGAAGAGATATCATTACGTAATTTAGTTGTCTTAGCTGGTGGAAAATATTTTAATAAAACCTTTTCGGTCATTTGTTCCCAAGTAGTGATGGATCCTCGTAGTAACGAGTTCAACCACTGTTTAGCTTTGTTTCTCAGTGAAAAAGGAAATAACCGAAGACGAATGGCATCATCAGAAACGCCATTAATTTTAAAAGTGTCGTAGAACTCTAGAAAATTTGCCAAGTGAGTGTTGGGATCCTCATCCTGCAAACCATCAAACTGAAAAAATTACTGTATCATTTGAATCGTGTTAGGTTTCATTTCAAAATTATTTGCAGCAATAGCAGGCCTAACTATACTTGACTTAGTTCCTGTTAATGTAGGTTTAGCATAATCATACATAGTACGAGAGCAGGATTTTGATTTGCTAGGTCAGTGGGTATCGCAGGAGGTAACTGATTTTCCTGATTTTCAGCCATCTCCTCGGTTGTAGTTGACATATCGTCCTCTTGCTCTTCCTCTGTATATCTTAGGCTTCACCTTATTTCTCGTCGCTTTTGCGGTATGTGATTAATTTCTTCACAAACAAGAATGGTCCCGACGGGTTTCTTCTAGTCATAAACTATAAGAACCTGCCAGAAGAAAGAAAAAAGAAAATTAGTAAGATAATAATTAAAATTAAATTAAATTGCAATAAAAATAAATGGCTAAAGTAATAAACATTGAGTTTTCCTAATATTTTAGTTTCCCGGCAACGGCGCCAAAAACTTAATCGTGATTTTCCGTGAAAATTTTTGTAAATTTATAATTAATTGTTCTTGAAACTAACTATTATCAAGATGTAGGCAAGTGTACCTATCGAACAGTAGTATAGCTTTAGCAAGACCGGATTGTCGAACTTAAAGGAAGTAAAAGTACTAGTAATGACTGTCTTTTTATTATCTAGCCTAAAAATAAAGCGGTTTATTTTAATTAAATAATTAACTAAACTAAGAAATTGCAGAAAGTAGGATTGGGAAATTACTTTTGGAAAAACGATTGATTTAGGACAATACCTAAGGAAAAATTCACCTAGACTTCACTTGTTATTTTGGCTTCGAATCGGACAATTTATTCATTTAACTTTTTCCGTAGAAAACCCTAAGTTATGTTATTATCCCTATTCAAGACTAATAACGTCTAATCCCTAGATTGAATAATTGAGACTTTTCTTTAATTAACACCCTAGGGTTGCATTAACTCGATCTATGAATCCCCTTATTAGGTTTCACCCTAATTTGGCAAAATCTTGTCACCCTATCTCTAGGTGCTCAACCAACTCCGCTTAATTATGACAAAGTCACTTTTAGACAGGGACTATTCATCCTCCAACTAAGAGCATTAACTTGAATCGATATCCTGAAATATCAAAACAAGAATTAAGAACACATAATTAAGAACAAGTCAAATATTTATCATACAATTTAGAAAATAATAACAAGATTCATCTTAGGTTTCATCCCCCTGAGGTATTTAGGGGTTTTAGTTCATAACTAAATAGGAAGACATCTTAGAAGAATAAAGAATACAAAACATAAAGAAAACCCAAAACTCCTGAAGGGAAATTAAAGAGAGATCTTCAGTCTTGATGATGAATCCGGCTTCTAAGCTGGATCAATCGGCTTTCTTAGAGTAATCCTTTGCTCCTTACTCTCCGTCTCACCTTTAGTCTTCCTCTAAGGAGTTTAAATAGGCTTTAGAATGCCTAAAAGCCCTCAAACTTGCCGTTTTCCGAATAGAACTTAACTAGGGCTCAGCAGGGACATGCCCGTGTGACACGCCCATGTTACGATTACTTTAGGACGTGGTCGAGGCTGAGGTATCAACATGCCCGTGCTTGGATTGTTTTAGGTCGTGGTCGAGCCTGTTAGAATGGCACGTGCGTGTATTTTGCCCGTGTGAGGAAGTGCAGGCCATGTTGCTTTCCCACATCAGCCCATTTTCTCTGTTTTTGCCCGTTTCTTGTTCTTTTCGCTCTCCTATGCTCACCTAAGTATAAAACATGAAATTAGAGGATTAGGAGCATCAAATTCACCAAATATAAGGAGAATTCATTCATAAATGTGTTAAGCATAGGATAAAAAATATGTATAAATTACAGTTTATCAGTAACCGAAGTGTTGTGAGAGATTCTATTGTGAGATCTAAGGCACGAGCATCCGCCCGAGCTTATGCTATTCGTGCACGGGAGGAAGCATCCTTGCAAGACGTTATAACCAGTACTTTCATTCTCTATGATACTAAAGTTATTGCATTGATAGATCCAGGATCAAATCATTCTTATATATGCATGTATTTAGTATCCAATAAGACTTTACCTGTAGAGTCTACTGAATTTGGGATTAGAGTATCGAACCCCTTAGGAAAGTGTGTTTTAGTTGATAAAGTGTGCAAGAACTGTCCATTGATGATTCTAGAGAATTCTATTTTCCGGCCGATCTGATGTTGTTACCATTTGATGAATTTGATATAATTCTGGGAATGGATTGGCTAACGTTGCATGATGCTATTGTGAATTGCAAACAAAAGATGATTGACCTGAGATGTCAGAATAATGAGATTATTTGGATTGAGTCAGATGATCTGAAAGGCTTGCCAACAGTGATTTCAACGATGTTAACTCAGAAATATGTGAGAAAGGGTTGTGAAGCTTACTTTGCTTATGTGCTTGATACGAAAGTGACTGAAAAGAATATCAAATCGGTGTCAGTTGTGTGTGAATATCCGGATGTGTTTCTTGAAGAATTACCAGGTTTACCACAGATCCAAGAGGTTGAATTTGGTATTGAATTAGTACCGGGAACGACCCTTATATTGATAGCTCCGTACAGAATAGCTCCGACAGAGTTAAAAGAATTGAAATCTCAGTTACAAGAGTTGACCAACAAAGGATTTGCACGACCGAGTTTCTCGCCCTGGGGTGCTCCCATGTTGTTTGTGAAAAAGAAAGCTGGCATGATGAGAATGTGTATAAACTACCTGCAACTTAACAAAGTGACGATCAAGAATAAATATCCTCTGCCCAGAATAGATGATTTGTTTAATCAGTTAAAAGGGGTTACAGTGTTTTCAAAGATAGATTTGAGATCTGGTTATTACCAGTTGTGAGTTAGAGACTCTGATGTGCCAAAGACAGCTTTCCGAATGAGGTACGAACATTATGAATTTTTAGTTATGCCTTTTGGACTAACGAAAGCTCCTAGAGTCTTTATGAATTTAATAAACCAAATTTTTAGACTGTACCTAGATCGATTTGTTGTTGGGTTTATTGATGACATATTGATATATCCGTAAAATGAATCCGAGCATGCTGAGCATTTGAGAATTGTATTGCAGACTCTACGTGATAAGCAGTTATTTGCAAAGTTCAGAAAATGTGAATTCTAGCTGCATGAAGTTGGTTTTCTTGGGCATATTGTGTCAGCATCAGGTACTCAAGTCAATCCGAGCAAGATATCTGCGATTATATATTGAAAGCCTCAGAGAAATGTTTCTGAGGTCTGCAATTTTCTGGAACTAGCAAGATATTATAGACGATTTGCGAAAAGCTTTTCAATGATTGCGACTTCGTTGACTAGATTGCTTCAAAAAGATGTAAAGTTTGAATGGTCTGAGAAATGTCAGAAAAGTTTTGATCAGCTGAAAGCTCTTTTGACTGAAGCTCTAGTGTTAGTACAGCCAGAATCGGGTAAAGAATTTGTGATCTATAGTGATGTATTGTTGAATGGTCTGGGTTGTGTTTTGATGCAGGAATGCAAAGTCATAGCATATGCCTCGAGACAGTTAAAGCCGCATGAAAATAATTATCCAAAGCACGATTTAGAGTTAGCAACCATTGCGTTTGCGTTGAAGATTTGGCGCCATTATCTGTTCGGTGAAAAATGCCATGTTTATTCAGATCACAAGAGTTTGAAATATCTGATGACTCAGAAAGATTTAAATTTATGATAGCGGAGATGGCTAGAATTGTTAAAAGATTACGAACTAGTGATTGACTACCATCCGGGAAAAGTAAATGTTGTTGCTGATGCAATAATCCAGAAATCTTTGTTTGCTCTACGTACAATGAATACTCAATTGGCTCTATTTGACGACGACTCAATTGTAGCTAATTTGAAAGCGAGACTGTTGTTTTTACAGCTGATTTGTGAAGCTCAGAAAGTTGATAATGAAATGTTAACAAAATGAGCTCAATGTGATTCAAACCCTGATTCAGAATTTCAAGTTGATATCGATGATTGTTTAAGATTTAAAGGTCGAATATGTGTTTCGAGAAATTCAAAGTTGATTCGGATGATTTTGAATGAAGCATTTAGTAGTCGTTTATCGGTTCATCTTGGAAGCACAATAAAGTATAACAATTTAAAACAACTTTATTGGTGGTATGGCATGAAATGTGACATCTCAGAGTTCATTTCTAAATGTTTGATTTGTCAGCAAGTTAAAGCTGAGCATCATGTACCGTCTGATTTATTGCAGCCAATTATGATTCTCGAATAGAAATAGAATAGAGTGACTATGGATTTTGTGTCGGGATTGCCCTTATCTCTAAGAAAGAAAGATGCGATCTGGGTTATAGTTGACAAATTAAAAAAATTGGCTCATTTCATTCTGGTATGAACTAACTATTCGCTTCAAAAGTTAGCTGAGTTGTATATTTCTGAGGTTGTGAGATTACACAGAGTTCCTATTTCTATTGTTTCGGATAGAGATCTGAGGTTCACATTGAGGTTTTAGAAGAAACTGCAAGATGCACTGGGTTCAAAACTACATTTTAGTACCGCATTTCACCCGTAGATGGATGGTCAATCTGAGCGAGTTATACAGATACTTGAGGATATGTTGAGATGTTGCATTCTTGAGTTCGAAGGAACGTGGGAAAAGTATTTTTCGTTGATTGAATTCGCGTATAACAACAATTTTCAATCGAGTATTAAATGGCACCGTACGAAGCTTTTTACGGTAATAAATGTAGAACACCATTGTACTGGACTGAGCTAAGTGAGAATAAGATTTTTGGGGTCGATTTGATTAAAGAGACCAAACAGAAAGTGAAAGTAATTTGTGATAGTCTGGAAGCAGCATCAGATCGTCAGAAATCATATGCAGACTTGAAACGGAAAGATATTGAGTTTCAGATTGGGGATAATGTAACACCACACACCCGTGCCCTACGCCAGGATGAAATATGAGGCATTACCTAACTTGAAATCATGCATACGAATGTTTTCATATCACCAAAACATGGTCAAATTAAAAACTTCTTCAATTTTTATTATAACCTCCTTAATAAGAGCCTACGAGGCTAAAAACATGCATTGGAACCCATTCGAAATCAATCCGGGTCCTTTAACGAACTCTAAAAATAACACTGAACACAGGGTCACACGCCCATATGGGAGGGGCAACACGCCCGTGTAACATTTCAACATGTTCGTGCTATTAGCCCGTGTGGCTCACACGGCCTAAGAAATACAGGGTCACGCTCGTGTCTTTTATCCGTGTGGAATTAATTCTAAATGCACACCTACAAGGGTTTTCACACGGCCTGACACACGCCCGTATCCGTGGACCGTGTCCCTCACACGGCCATGACACGACCAAGGCACACACCCGTGTGTTAGGCAGTGCCCTTCACATGGCTGAGACACACGGCCATGTCCCTGCTCGTGTGTTTACTACCATGTATTCTGACTTGTAAATTTTACGTGCAGGGGACACACGGCCAAACAACACGCCCATGGGGTTGACCGGGTGTCACACACGGCCTACACTCACGCCTGTGTGTCTACCTGTCTGGACAAAATAGGGCTATTTACCAAGCCTTTTTTCCACCCTTACATACACCTATCTACACAAGATCAACCAATACCAATACAAGCAAAACATACATAACCAAAATAGCCACAAACATTAGAAATTTGCATTATTGCATTGACTAATAATTAGTGTTAGCCAACATTCATGGCCTATACAAAATGAGTATCATATTTATCACACGACCCAATTTTTATGGCTAAGCCCTAAACCCTAAGCCCTAGACTTTGTTCATTTTGCAAAATAGTATCTTCATTTGAAAGCTCTTGTTTCAAGGGGTCCAAAAAATTGTAAAAATCATGAAGAAAACTCATTAAAATCACTTACTTGTAGAGAGACTAAATGGTTAAAAATTTGGAGCTCAAAAACCCTCTAATGGCTGCATTTTTTGGTGATAAGGAAGAAGAGAAAAAGATGATATCTTTTTCTCCTTTTTTTATTTTTATTTTAGTCAAAATTGGTCACCAACCCACCTAATTTTGACAATTTCTCTTTCTTTTGTCTCCTATGGCCGGCTAGCACTCTTCTTAGGGTCTATTTGCCCTTTAAAGACCCTAAATTTAAGTTCCATGGCAATTTAACACCTATAGCTAACAATTTAAGACTTTTGCACTTTATGCGATTTAGTCCTTTTACGCAATTGAGCAAGCAATCGCTAAAATTAATTCTCCAAAATTTTCATGTACTTATCTAATCATGCTACAATACATAAAATGATATTAAAAATAATTTCTTAAATCTCGGGTTAGTGGCTTTGAAACCACTATTCCGACTAGCCCTAAAATCGGGCTGTTACAATTCTCCCCCTTTAGAGATTTTCGTCCTCGAAAATCTTACCGGTAAAAAGGTTTGGGTATTGGCTTTTCATGATTTCTTCGCGTTCCCATGTGGCCTCTTCAACCCCATGTCTCTACTGTAACACTTTAACAAGGGGAACGCTATTATTTCTCAGTTGTTTAACTTCTCAAGCTAGAATCTTAACAGGTTCCTCACCATAAGACATATCCGATCTAATCTCTACTTCAGTCAGAAAAATCACATGTGAAGGGTCAGAGCGGTATCAGTGTAGTATGGACACATGGAATACATCATGGATCTTTTCCAATTTTGATGGTAAGGCTAACCAATAGGCTACCGGCCCGACTCTTTCAATCACTTCATAAGGTCCGATAAAACGCGGACTCAGTTTATCTTTTTTACCGAATCTAAGAACCTTTCTCCACGGGGATACTTTTAGAAATACCTTATCACCAACTTGAAACTCGATCTCTTTTCATTTCAAATTCGTGTAGGACTTCTGTCTATCCGAAGCGGCCTTTAAACAATCATGGATCACCTTAACTTTTTCTTCGGTCTCCTTGACTAAATCGACCCCGTGAACCTGACTCTCTCTAAGTTCGGTCCAATACAAAGGCGTTTGACACTTACACCCATACAATGCTTCATAAGGTGCCATCTTCAAACTCGACTGAAAGCTGTTATTATAAGCAAACTCCACCAACGGCAAATACTTTTTCCAACTGCCCTGAAATTCCAATACACAACATCAGAGCATGTTTTCCAAAGTCTGAATTACTCTCTCTGATTGACCATTGGTCTACGGGTGGAAAGCCGTACTAAAATTTAACTTTGTACCCAAAGCTTCTTGGAGCTTTTTCCAAAACTTCGATGTGAACCTCGAATCTCTATCCGATATGATCAACAAAGGTACTCTATGTAACTTCACAACTTTAGAAATATATAGCTCTACTAGCTTATCGAGTGAGTAATCAGTACGTACTAAAATAAAATGAGCTGACTTTGTCAGTCGATCAACCACAACCCATACAATATCTTTCTTCTTCGGGGTCACCGACAAACCCGTTACAAAGTCCATAGCAATCTTATCCCACTTCCACTCTGGGACCATAATAGGCTCAAGTAAACCCGAAGGTACTTGGTGCTCAGCTTTCACTTGTTGACAAACTAGGCATTTGGATACGAATCTCGAAATATCTCTTTTCATCCCCGGCCACTAATACATTTTATTCAAATCATTGTACATTTTCGTACTCCCGGTGTGTACTGACAAACAACCACTATGTGCCTCATTTAAAATCTTTCGAATTAACTCAGTGTCCTTAGGAACACAAATCCTTTCCTGAAATCTCAAGCAACCATCTAAACCAATCCGAAAATCTGATTCAACATCCGATTCGCACTGGATTTTCTTGGATAGTAATTCACGGTCACACTTCTGAGCCTCCCAAATTTCTTGAAGAAACGTCGGTCTAGCTTTTAACTCTGCTTGAATCGAACCATCCTCTGACAAGGTCAATCGGGCATTTACTGCTCTCAAAGCAAATAATGATTTTCTACTTAATGCATCGACGACCACGTCCGCTTTTCCCAGATGATAATCTATAATCAACTCATAATCTTTTAATAATTCCAATCATCTCCGTTGCCTCAGATGTAAATCTTTTTAGGTCATCAAGTACTTAAGACTTTTATGATCGGTGTATACCTGGCATCTCGCTCCGAACAAATAATGTCGCCAGATCTTCAAAGCAAATACTATGGCGGCCAAATCTAGGTCGTGTACCGAATAGTTATTCTCGTGAAGTTTTAATTGTCTCAAGGCATAAGCCATGACTTTTCCCTCTTGCGTAAGTACGCATCCCAACCCATTTAGATAAGCATCGCTATAAATCACGAACTCTTTTCCTGATACGGGTAGTACTAGCACTCGAGCCTTAGTCAACAACATCTTCAACTTCTCAAAACTCTGCTGACACTTATTCGACCATTCAAACTTAACTCCTTTTTGTAGCAACCTTTTCATGGGAGTCACAATCATAGAGAAGTCCTTTACAAACTGCCTGTAATAACTAGCCAACCCTAAAAAGCTTCTAACTTTAGTCACATTACTTGGTGATTTCCATTTAACAATAGCAGAAACCTTACTGGGATCAACCCTAATACCATCACTCGAGACAATATGACCTAAAAAGCCAACTTCTCGAAGCCAAAACTCACTTTTGCTAATTTTGGCATACAACTGATTGTCCCTCAAAGTCTGCAAAACGGTTCTCAAGTGTTCGGCATGTTCTACCTTGTCTCTAGAGTAGATCAGGATATCATCGATGAATACAACTACAAACTTATCTAGATATGGCTGAAATACTCTATTCATTAAATCCATAAATAGGACAAGGGCATTTGTTAAGCTAAAAGGCATGACAAGCATTTGTTAAACTCATAGTGGTCATACCACATCCTAAAAGCAGTTTTAGGTACATCTGCCTCTTTAACTCGTAGCTGGTAATACAAGTCGTCAATTCATGGCAACGAGTATTTTTTCTTGATCGTCCTCTTATTTAACTGTCAGTAATCTATGCACAACCTTATAGATTCATCTTTCTTTTTCACAAATAACATCGGAGCACCCCACGGTGAAAAACTTGGTCTCACGAAACCCTTGTCGGTCAATTCTTTCAACTGTGACTTTAGTTCTTTCAGCTCAGTCGGAGCTATCCAATACGGAACAATCAAAATATGTGTGGTCCCTGGCATTAGCTCTATACCAAATTCAACCTCTCTATTAAGGGATAACCTAGGCAATTCTTCCAGGAATACATCCACATATTCACTTACAACCGGAACTAACTCAACCTTTAACTCTGATTCCTTTGTATTCATTACAAAAGCCAAATAAGTTTCACATCCTTTCCTCAAACATTTCTGGGCAGACATTGTAGATATTACAATAGGCAAGTTCCCCGGTTCACCTGATTTAACCTAAAGTGTTTTATAGTTTTCGCATTTCAATTTAATAACCTTTTGTCTACAATTTACCATAGCATCATGGAATGTCAACCAGTCCATACCCAATATGACATCGAACTCATCGAATGGTAACAGCATCAAATCAGCTGGAAAGCAATGACCTTTAACTACCAAAGGACATTTATCGACTATTATATGTTTGCCTAATGGGTTTGACACCTTAATCATAAACTCCGTAGACCCAACAAGCATATTCGTGCTAGACACCAACTTCATGCACACATATGAATGAGTAGAACCAGGGTCCATCAAAGCAATAACAGTATTATCGTAG
This sequence comes from Gossypium anomalum, assembly GCA_025698475.1. Lineage (NCBI taxonomy): Eukaryota > Viridiplantae > Streptophyta > Magnoliopsida > Malvales > Malvaceae > Gossypium > Gossypium anomalum. The sequence continues at coordinate 51,403,082 of CM046968.1, read as the reverse complement.
AGAAAAAATGTACCGGTGATCACATTAGGAGAGGATGCATCTTCACGTACACGTATGGCATAGGTTCTAGCCGCAGCCCTAGCTTTAGACCTTACGGTGGTGTCTCTCGTCACATTCTTGCTGCCAGCCCCAGCTCTAACATTCTTTTGAAGCCTTCCTTTATAATTTGTACCGCTTGGCCTTGTACTTTGAAACTTCTCTTTGTTAGTCATCTCAAGGCAATCTTTAATAAAGTGGTCTTAAGAACCACACCGGAAATAAGATCCGTCGTTCATTCTACACTTGCCGAAATGATTTCGACCACAATGTTGGCATTCTGGTTTGAAAGATTTGACATTGCCTACGCTAGCCACTGATGTAGCCCGAGACTTAAAATTTGAATCTTGCTTCTTACGATCTCGGTATGAATGTCCAGCTGATGCATGAGAACGAGAATAGGCGTCTTTAAATTTCTTAGACTGTGATGGAAATGATTTGCTCGCATGTCTCTTCCTTGCATCTCTAGTTTCTGCTTCAGTTTTCTTCTTTTCCTTGATTAATTCCTCAGCTTTACAAGCTCGATCAACAAGTACTACAAACTCTTTCAACTCAAGGACACCCACTGATAGTCTAATGTCCTCATTAAGTCCGTCTTCGAACCTTGTACACATCTTAGCCTCGGAGGATATACACTCCCAAGCGTACTTACTGAGTCGGATGAACTCTCTTTCATATTCAATAACCATCATGCGGCCTTGTTTCAAGTCGAAAAATTCTTTATGCTTTTGGTCCATAAATCTCTCACTGATGTATTTCTTCCGAAATTCCTCTTGGGAGAATTCTCACGTGACCCTTTCTTGAGGTACCACTAAGACTAATGTCTTCCACCAGTAGTATGCAGAGTCCCTCAACAAAGATATGTCACACTTCAAGCATTCCTCGGAAGTGCAAGATAACTCATCGAATACCCTGATGGTATTCGAAAGCCAAAATTTTGCCCTTTCAGGGTCATCATCTTTATTAGCACAAAATTCTCGGCTCTATACTTCCAGATCTTATCCACTGATGGTCTATTCCACCTCTCAGAGTCCATACCTTGGGGTACTACAGGGACAGGTTGAGGAATAGGTGGGGGTGGAGGGGGTTGAGTATTCGGGTTCGCTCAGATGAACTCCGTGTACTACTCATTCATCATGTGGACAAAATCCTCCCGAGCCCCTTCTCCTCCTCCCTGACTAACCGTGCGAGGTCGATTATCGGATGGCACCCTCTTCAACGGGAGCCGGCGCGTTACTTTCTACACCGTCTGCCATGGTTCGATCGGGATCCATTACTATACGAAAACACAATTTAAAAAAAATCAGGAGCCGTCACACTATCACGATTTATCTATGGCATGTATAGCTAGACTCGTACACAAGCTACGTTAGTCCGAGAACTGACTAAATCGTAGCTTTGATACTACTAAATGTAACACCCCACACCTATGCCCTACGCTGAGAATGAATATAAGGCATTACCTAACTTGAAATCATGCCTACAAACGTTTTCATATCACCAAAACATGGTCAAATTAAAAACTTTTTCAATTTTTATTATAACATACTTAATAAGAGCCTACGAGGCTCAAAACATCTATTGGAACCCATTCGAAATCAATCCAGATCCTTTAACGAGCTATAAAAATAACACTGAACACAGGGTCACACGCCCGTGTGGGAGGGGCAGCACACCCGTGTACCATTTCAACATGGTCGTACTGTTGGACCGTGTGGCTCACACAGCCTAAGCAATATAGGGACATGTCTGTGTCCTTTACCCATGTGAAATTAATTCTAAATGCACACCTACAAGGGTTTTCACACGGCCTGACACATGCCCGTGTACATGGACCTTGTCCCTCACACGGCCATGACACTCCCATGTCTTCGCCCATATACAAAAACTTGGACATTCTGTTTCTAATGTCAGTAACCCTTAAGAGCCACACAGCTAAGGCACACACTCGTGTGTTAGGTCGTGCCCTTTACATGGCTGAGACACACTGCTGTGTCTCTGCCTGTGTGTTTACTACCATGCATTCTGACTTGTAAATTTTATGTGCAGGGGACACACGGCCAAACAACACGCCCATGGGGTTGACCGGGTGTCAGACACGGCCTAGACACACGCCCGTGTGTCTACCCATGTGGACAAAATAAGGCTATTTACCAGGCCTTTTTGCCACCCTTACATACACCTATCTACACAAGATCAACCAATACAAGCATAACATACATAACCAAGATAGCCACAAACATTAAAAATTTGCATCATTGCATTGACTAATAATTAGTGTTAGCCAACATTCATAGCCTATACAAAATGAATATCATATTTATCATATGAGCCAATACATTATGGTTAACTAACAAAACACTAAACAAAAGACTCGAGTACCTATACATGCCAGAAAACAAAATAATTAAACTAGCTATACCAAGGCATTAAGTGATAGCGTGATCGAAGCTTTTGGATGTCACTGGATCCCCGATGCTAGCTTAGCAGCACTATAAGGAAATAAAAGAAAGGAGGGCAAGCATGGAAGCTTAATAAGTACATATATGCAAATAAAGTGTAATTAAAAGAGAATCACATTCGTCAAATAGTAACTTATCATGCATAAAAGATATAAATCACTTAACATCCCTATCTTACTCTTCCTATCATTCAGGTATACCTGATGCATCTCGTCCCTTATCCAGGTCCTATCCATGAGTTCAGTATACATACCTCATCAAAGTATTCACTAACTAAATCTTCGAGTTACCTGTTGAACTCTCAGAATACGTATGGATACGTGGGGAGTTTGCATCTAAATGCCATATAAGTAGTCAGAGCTATCTCATGCTATGAAACGCTCACATTTGAGCTGCTCACGAGCCTTTTTATCAAGTCAGGACCCGGACTCCATAGCTACCATGTAACATTCGCTCATTGAGCCACTCACGGGTCTGTACACAAAGTCAGTACCCAGACCCACGTTACATATAACATTCATCCCATGAACTTAGACTCAACACATGAGTTCAGACCATATAATTTTCATGACATACCCCTTTTTGTATCCTATGCTATGTCAGAGATTCAATGGGGTTTCATATCTAACCGAATAGCATCACTGTTGCTCACATTGTAATTTACTCACATAACATGTCATTTATACATCCATGGCAACAAATAGAATTTAGATGCATAACAAAAATAAATCAATTACACATGTATATTATCCAAAATATTTCAAAGTAAGCTTCAATAGCATATTATTCACATATGTACTTACCACGATACAAAATGATGAAGACGAGCTTAATCCTTGTAAACTTTGTTCTTACCCCGGTTAAGACCCGAATCACGCTTCTCTTGATCTAAATTAATAAAATTCATTTATTTCATCAACACATCTATTTAAACACTTAAAAATTCATAATTGGGCAAAATGACTATTTTGCCTCTAAACTTTCACAAAATGACCATTTTACCCCTATGCTCGAAAATTAATTTTTATCAAATTTTTTCATATTATAAGCCTAGCCGAACCCTTTTTAATCTTATAGCAATCCAAAATTTCCACTATTTCACCCATTTATCATCTATTTTACAACTTATGCAAAGTAGTCCCTATTAGGGTTTTCATGAAAAATCCTTTCACAAAAGTTGTTTATTACTCATCTAAGACTCATATTCTTCCATAAAAATTTAGAAAGCAACCTAAATCCTCTCATGTAAAAATCCTATACTTTTGTTCATTTTGCAAAATAGTTCCTTCATTTGAAAGCTCTTGTTTCAAGGGGTCCAAAAAATGTAAAAATCATCAAGAAAACTCATTAAAATCACTTACTTGTAGAGAGACTAAATGGCAAAAAATTTAGAACTCAAAACCCTCTAATGGCTGCATTTTTCGATGATGAGGAAGAAGAGAAAATGCTAATATCTTTTTCTCCTTATTTTATTTTTATTTTAGTCAAAATTGGTCACTAACCCACCTAATTTTGACCATTTCTCTTTCTTTTGTCTCCTATGGCTGGCTAGCACTCTTCCTAGGGTCTATTTTCCCTTTAAAGACCCCCAATTTAAGTTCCATGGCAATTTAACACCTTTAGCTAACAATTTAAGACTTTTGCACTTTATGCGATTTAGTCATTTTTCGTAATTAAGCAAACAATCGCTAAAATTAGTTCACCAAAATTTTCATGTACTTATCTGATCAAGCTACAATACATAAAATGATATTAAAAAAAAATTATTCAATCTCGGATTAGTGGTTCCAAAACCATTATTCCGACTAGCCCCAAATCAGGTTGTTACAGATAAAGTGTTTTTGAAAGTATCTCCATGGAAGAAAACACTTCGATTCGGTCGTAAAGGCAAATTGGGTCCGAGATTCATCAGGCTATATGAGATCATTGAAAGAATAAGTCCAGTGGCATATCGGTTAGCTTTACCGAGTGAGTTAGAGAAGATCCACAATGTTTTTTGTAACACCTCTTACCCGTGTTTGACGCCGGAACAGGGTACGAGGCATTACCGGACTTAATCACTAATCATCTTATAAAAACCGATTCATAATTTCACTCTAATTTAAAAAATTTTCAAACACATTCAAGCTGTCCCTTAAAAAGAGCTTACAAGGCCCATATCATGCTTTAATTCAACTGCACACATAGGCAAGCATGCACATTCATAAATTTCATCATTTAATTAATAACATAATCAAGACTATCTTCATTTAATGACTTTATACAATAGAGACCTTCAATTAACATAGGTCAGTATTTTAGGCCAACTCCTAGCAACTTAATAACAATTAAACGAGTCCCCATACATGCCAAAGACTAAATTAAAAAAAAAATACTTTAAAACCTTTATATATTGATCAATAGTTTGATAGTGTGATTTAACCTCCGGCGACCTCCAACTCGGGCTAACATCTGTGACACTATAGGAAAAAAGAAAGGAAGGGAGTAAGCATTATAGCTTAGTAAGTAAATATGTAAATATTAATAACAATACATTATCATACTTTAAACAAAGTCAGAATATGTTCCCGGAATATTACCATCACAAACACACGTACTTTCACTATTACAATCATAAACAGGTTCAAAATAAGCTGTCTAACAGAGAACCAGAAGCTAAATTATTTATTTTTGGAGCTACAGAACTCAAAATTACAAACCGTTAATTTTTCTTGAAACTAGATTCACGTATATTCTTACCATAAAATTTTCAGAATTTTTGGTCTAGCCAATCAGTATAGTTAATTCATTGAAGTTACCCCTGTTTCACTGCTCAACTGCCCTGACCATTCTTCACTACGAATCAATTTTATCCTCGTACAGAATTCAAAGAATGTTCTCATTTATATAATTTGAAACTAGACTCATTAAGGATTTCAAAAATATAAATTATATCCCCTAATTATTTTTGTACAATTTTTAATGATTTTTCCAAGTCAGAACAGGGGATCACGTAGTCATTCTGAACCAGTCTCTCAAAAACTTAAATATCTCATAATATAGAATTCCTTTGCTTGCTCTGTTTTCGTTATATGAAAATAGATTCATTAAGCTCTAATTTGATAAAATAGATTCATTAAGCTCTAATTTGATATTTCATTCAGTATCTGATTCAATTTCTACTATTTTTGGTAAATTTTTAGATTCCCATCACTGCAACTATCCCGAATAGTTTTATTGTCAATTTTGATCTTTCACACTTCAATTGTATTCATCACTTACCCATAACAATCTCTCTAATTTCGAATCACATATCGAGCATATTGCTCATAAGTTACACGTGTATATACTTACACTTATCATCACAAAGTCATACACAATTTCATTTAATCAATTTCCCAGTTGAACGCTTCGGAATAATAACAGATACGTGATGGTATCGCACACAACCCACCTTTAAAATCGAAGCTCTCTTGTACACATAGTGGTCTTCACTTAGCACCACTCATGTGACCTAGCTCGATTGTACACATAATTTTGGCTCTCTTGTACACATGGTGAACACTTAGTACCACTCATGTGACCTAGCCAGTTTATCTCGTAGCTCTCTTGTCTACATGGTGTCCTTCACCTAGAACCACGCATGCGACCTGGCTACATATATCCCGCATCTCTCTTGTACACATGGTATACATCCCGTATTACACATGTGACCTAGCTACATACCATCCGTATCTTTCGATTCCGAAGGTTCAAATGGGAAGTATCTCACTATCTAATACTTTATTCCATTCTTCCAATAGTCAATTATAATTCAAAAATCAGCTACAATACATAAAATATGCTAAAATATAAAAACGTAAATAAAGATAATGTAATATTTACATACAAACTTACACACTTTCTCATTTCCATGTCAAATTAATATTGAACATTTAAATCACCATAATTATACTTACTTTCAATACCTCGGCAATCATAGTAAATATATCAATATTACATTGAAACATGCATAAATTAATGCTTATTATACATATGAACTTACCTCGATACTAAAACGGCCACTTTACCAACTTTCTCGATTTTCAATTTTTCTCTCATTCTAGCTTCAAATCTTGTTTTCGGGGATCTAAAACATCATATTTTACTTATTTAATTAACGTATTATTCAAAACAGTCCTTAACTCAAACTTTGGAAAAATTACAATTTTGCCCTTAAACTTTTGCATATTTACACTTTTGCCCCTAGGCTTGAGAATTAAACTTCATCCCTTATTCTTATAATTTATGACATGATGATCATTTTTCCCTTCTATGGCAACATCAAATTCTCACTCTAACACATAGTTATGAACAATAACAATTTTTACCGATTAAGCCGTTTTACTCATTTTTGCTTAAAACCGCTTAACAAAAGTTGTTTAACATAATTTCAGCCTTCATATTCTACCATAAAACATCAAAATAAACACATTTCACCTATGGATATTTTTCCAAATATGAATCCTAGCTTAAATTATTGCTAGAATAAGCTTAATCAAGTTATCAAGATTCCAAAAACGTAAAGAACTTGAAAAACGAGGCTAGAACAGACTTACTATTGAGATTGGAAAGCTTGAAAACCCTAGCCATGGCTTCCCCCATGCTAATTTCAGCCTCCATGAAAAAGATGAGTCAATTTTGGCTTTATTTTCCCTTTTATTTCTTTTAATTACCAAATGACTAAAATGCCCTTAAGGCCTTTCTTTAAAATTTTGTCCTATTCATGCCCATTTTTGTCCAAACGAAATATAATAGTCTAATTAACATTTAAGTACCTCCTCTTTAAACTCCCATTTCAATCAAGTACTTATTAATTAGAACATATATTTTGCAACTTTTACAATTTAGTCTTAAAAGTCTAATTAAGCACTTTATCAGTAAAATTTCTTAATGATATTTTTACACAATATTAATCAATAAATAAACCTTAATACTTAATCAGAATAAATTTTTTGACTTCAAATTCGTGGTTCTAAAACCATCGTTCTATTTAGGCCCTAAATCGGGCTGTTACAGCAACTTCTGTAAATAAGCCCTAATAGGCAAATTAAACATGCAATCTATAAAATTTCTTATCAATACTCTAACACATGCATCTAATCACTTGGTAAATCATAAAAATTAATTGAAATAAACTTTTCTATCTCAGATTTGTGGTTTCGCAACCACTATTCCATTTAGGCCTTATTTCGATATGTTACATTTTTCATGTATCGATGCTTCGACGATACCGATCCGACCCTTCACGTGTTATTTCTCCTTCAGAGGTTAAAATTCAGTCAGATTTTTCGTACAGTGAAGAACCAATTCGAATTTTAGCTCGTGAGATCAAAGAGCTGAGAAATAAGAAAATCGCTTTAATGAAAGTCTTATGGCATCGACACGGGGTTGAAGAAGCTTTGTGAAAACCTGAGGATGCTATGAGAAAGCAACATCCAAACCTATTCACTAGTAAGATTTTCGGGGACGAAAATCCCTAAGGGAGAGAGTTGTAACAACTCGGTTTTAGCTAAATTCAGAACAGGGGTTTTAGAACCACAAATCTGAGGTCAGAAAATTGTTTTAATATTATTTTTGGTGTTTATAGCATGTTATTATATATGTGTGAAAATTTCGTGAGCTAATTTTATCGTTTAATAACTCAATTTGATAAAAAAGACTAAATCGCGTAAAATGCAAAAGTGGCATTCTATATGTTAAAGGTGTTTAATTGCTATGAATTATTAAATCAAAGGTCCTTATAATGATATTAGACCATGGATAGTGGGAATGGATATAAATGGGCATATATTAAGTGATTATATAATAGTTTCATTAAGGGTAAAATGGTAAAATGGTAAAATATGTATTAAGTATAATAAAATAAAAACAAATGTAATTTGTGTTCATCTTTCTTGCTATCAACTGAAATTTAGAAAGAAAAAATAAGCCATTTTAGGGCGTTTATATTCGGCTAGCATATTCCTTGATTAAGGTATGTTCTTTGCTCGGTTTTTGATAATTTTTACGTTTTTGAAATCTTTGGTTTGTATACTAGCTAGCCCGTACCCTAATTTTTGAATTGGTTGATGAATTTTTGAGTTTTCGTTGATGATAGCTTGATGTTTTTCAATGTTAATGATGAAAAATGAATAATTGTTGATAGATTTTAATGTTTTGTAAAGTGATTTTTGACAAAAATGTCAAATAAGGATTAATTTGTGAAATGTGCAAAGTGAGGGGTTTAAATGTAAAATAAAGGAAAGTTTTGGACTGCTAGGGGTCCTTATGGAATTCAACTATTATGTATTTGGATTGAATTGTGTGAATTTTGTGTAATTATGAAATAGGGACTAAATTGTAAGAAATGTGAAAGTTTAGGGATAAAATGTAAAAATATCCAAATATGTGTTTAAGGATTAAATTTAATGAGTAGTTAACTAGATGGGTTAATTTTTAATACATGTAGATCAAGAAAGAAAGAATTCAGATTTAGATGGAGGGAAATCAAAAGTTATCGAGTAATAGATCTGATTCGTCAATTCCGAGTATGAGGTAAGTTCTATGTGATAATTTCATTATAAATGTATGTTATATGCTTTGGTATTGCATAAAATGTGATTGTGAGATTACGGATAACGTTTGAATTGTGAATACGACTATACGGAGGTGTTCGACAATGAAATAGACAAGCGAAACTTCTCGGTTGAACCTTAGGAATAATTAGGATGCTAATGACATGTCATTAGGCTATTGTGTTAGCTTCGGGCCATGATATCGGCACTTCAGGTGTGAGTGATACCTTGATTTGGCTATGGGCCATGGTATAAGTATTTTAGTGAGGAGTTACCCTGATTTGGCTACGGGCCATGATATAGGTACTCCTGGATAAGTTACCTTGATTTAGCTACAGACCATGGTATAGGTACTTATCGATTGAGATCTTGAGTATCCGGTTTCTATTTCAAATGGTTCAATGGGTAGAGAATAACGTAGTTGAGAAAGAGGTTAGTACGAGGTGGTACAGGTACGTACGAAACCTATTCAAGTATTACATTGAGAAAGTTCAATGAGATGGTATTTGATCATGTTTTCAGACATGATAAAGGTTTGTGGTTAATGTAATTTTGATTTGGTAATGTGAAAATAGTTAAATTGCATTTATTTGATGAATTGAGATATTCACTTACGAACTTGCTAAGCTATGAAACTTACTATGTGTTATTTGTCTATATTTTATAGATAATCAAAGCTAGCTCTGAATTAGGGATCGTCGGGAAACGTCATTACACTATCGATTACTTTGTTGGTACTTTTGAAGCCTTGTAAATATGGTATATGGCATGTATAGGCTAGTATCATCTTGATATGTTTTGAGTTGTGATATTAGCCATGAGATTTGGCTTGTAAATGTTAGTGTGTGTTTGGCCATATAAGTTGGTTTGTGAATGTTGGTAATATTGAATGTGAATTTGACTTATGATATGTGTTCATATATGTGCTTGTGGTATATATATTTGGTTATATGATTGGTAAGTTTATTATGGAAATTGAGATGGTTTTGTGATTATGAGATTGGTTGTTTATCAATGGCATGTTTTGGTAATGGATAGAAATGGTGAAATGGTGTTCTTGAAATATTGGATTTGGTATATTTGTGTATTGATTGATGAGTTTTGGTTGCATATTTGTGACTTAAATTGATACCATATGAGCTTATGTATGTATATGCAAAAAGGGTGGCAAATTGGCCTTATAAATAGTTTATTTTTGTCCACACGGGTAGAGACACGGGCGTATGTCTCAACCGTGTAAGACACACGGTCATGCTACACGGCTGTGTCTCCCTTGGGGTACCCTTTTGAATTCAGTCAGTATACCCTACAAGTTTGGCACGGCCTAGACACATGGGCGTGTCTACTAGCAATGTATGGCACACGGGCTGGCAAATGGGTATGTAGCTGGCCGCGTGACCCAAGTTAGTAACCCCTCCAAATTTCCCACGGCCGTGGCACACGGACGTGTCTCCGGCCGTGTGGTGCAAACCGGTATGTATGCCCTATTTTCACACGACCTGTTCAAACGGACGTGTGATCTTTGTAAATTAGAAAAATTTTTTAAGTTTTTGAAAATTTCTTTACGAGATTGGTTTAGTCTCGAATCTTCTCTAAAGCATGTTTAAGGTCTCGTAGACCCATTTAAGGGACATTGTGTATGTAAATGAATGTTATTCGATAATGAATGTTTATTGAATTCTGAAATGTTAATTAAATATTGTGTTTGATCAATAATACCTCTTAACCCTAATATGGTGACGGACACGGGTTAGGGGTGTTACAGTTTTCAAATTCAAATAACTCGAATAATTCAAATATCAAACTATAATATTTTACATTTTTACCCTAAACTTCTAAACCTTTTTACTTTTCCCTCAAAACTTTTACTCCTTCCCACTTTCCCCCTAGAACTTTTACTTCCCTCCCATCTCAACCCCCCAATCTACTCAAAATCCATTTCCTACCAAAATTTTACTCTCCCATTTATTTTTCTCAAAATTTTACTCCCAAAAACCTTAAAAATTTTTTATTTTCCCCCAAAATTTTTACTCCCTCCTGTTTTCCGCCTAAAACTTTTACTCCATTCCCATCCCACCTCTCATCTACCCCAAACCCACCCCCCAAGTTTTTTTAATATTTTCCCTCCAAAATTTTACTCCCCCCTATTTACTTTCTCTCAAACTTTTATTCCTCAAAACTTTTTATTTTCTTCCTAAACTTTTACTTCTTACCCTTTACTCTCAAATAAAAAATCAAAATTATCCAAAAAAAATCAATAAACATAAATAGTAATACTTTTATTTATATCTACTATTTATATTATTAAATTAATTTTCACATTTTATATTATTTATATTATTGAATTGTTTAGTCATATTGAATATTTATATTAAAATTGAATTATTAATTATGCCATAAAATATTCGTGTTAAAATTTTATATTGGTATCAATTTCACATTTTATCTTTAAAATAACTTTTATTAAAAAATTACATTTTTACATTTAATATATTTTTTAATTCCAAAATATATAGTGACAATAATCTAAAAATAATTAAAACAACTAAGCAAGCAAAGAAGCTAACCCGTATATAAAAGATTAATAAATAAATTATGAGGTGATGAAAGTTAATAAAAATTTTGATTAAGGCGGACAAATTTTATTACGATGAGTGACAGTGGTTACAAAAACCTAAAATTATTTTTTAAAATTTAACTCGAACAAATATATTCGATTCAATTTGATTCGAGTCCCATTTCACTCGACTCGATTCGATAAAATTTTAAATCAAATTAGGATGATAAAATATGATTCGTCAACTCGATTAACTCAAAATTTTTTCATTCGATTCGATCGAACGCTCACCCCTAGGCACATTCTTATTTAAAAGACATCCAAGGGGGAGTGTTGTAAATTAAATGGATGTCTATAACCCCCTTAAGCATATTAAAGTAATGAGATAAAACTCTTTACTTCATTTATAATTAGGAGATCATTAAATGAAGTAATTAAGAAATTTTAGTTCATTAAATGTAATACATTTATTAATTGAATGTAAATGAGCTTATAAATAGCACCTTATAAGTGAAAATAAGACAATGAAAAATTCTCTGGTATTTTCATCGACTTTTATTTATTATTTTATTAATTTTCTATAACAGTTTTTGTGTTTTTTAATTCTTTCTTGATGTATTTTTAAAATTATAAAAAAATATTAAAAATAAAAATATATATTAAAAATTATAAATAAAATTCTAAATGGATTCATATATGAAGAATTTAAAATGGATTTCAAAACTGTACCATTTGTTTAAAAGAAAAAAAAATTTAACCAAAAATTAATGAATAATTATATGTGAAAATTTTTAATTTCAACATTAATTTTGTTTTTCGTCATATTTATTTGTTTTTAAACTTTTTTAATATAACTTAAAAAAAGAGTTAAATTATACAAATAGTTATTCATCTATAAAATATATTTATTTTAAGCTTTCAAAATAATAAAATTACAAGTTAAGCACTTGATGTGAGGGTTAAAAAATCTGTAAATCAATTGATTACTACCGAAGATTTGTCCTAGAAAAGATTTATCCTGCTAAGAAGTCAAATATAACTTGATTGCTCTTAGAAACTCCATTGAAGCAAAGGAAGCTGGTGAACAAGCCATTGTGGATAATTTGATAGCAAAACTGAAAAGGGGCTTTCTGTTGTCCGAAGGGGACTCTATGCAAGGGTGACGCAGTGACAGTTCAGGTTGCGTATCAGCTTTCGGGTATCAATACTGTTATGTATTACAGCCCAACAATAATTCAGTTCGTTGGATTTATTTCGAACAAGACAGCATTGGCTCTTTCTCTCTTCACGCCTGGTCTCAATGCTGTCGGCTCATTGTTAGTATGGCTTTCGTGAACATATATGGGAGGAGGATAATGATGATTCTCTCTATGTTTGGTATCATTTCTTTCAAGCTATTGTTGCTGCTGCAGTAGAAGACCAGCAGAGAGGGAGAGAGACTGTGAAAAAAAAAAAATAAAATAAAATAAAAAATAAAGAACACAAAATTTTACGTGGAAACCCTTTTGGGAAAAAACCACGGGCAGAGGAGAAGAAAATTCACTATGTCGAAAATTTGAATCAATACAAAAGGAATAGACTATGTCTATTTATAGGCTTGTAAAGTCATATTCTAGTAGGATTGAAACACCTTATCCTAGTAAATATAAAATAGATGGAGTTTAATAAGGTTTAAAAACCTTATTCTAAAATAAAATAAAAGAAGTCTAGTTCTATATGGATTTTACTTTTATTTTATTTTCCATCGTATTTTATTTAAATAAGAATTAGGGTCACTTAATTCTAACAATCTCCACCTTGACACAAATTCTCAATGAACAAGTTCTTTATCGCGAACAAGTTCTTCACCTCTTCCATAAAACCCCTTAAGGGTTTAACTTCAACAATGAACACCAACCAAGTCTAAGCAATGCTCAAACTTGGTTATAGGAAGTGACTTGGTCATCATATCTGCAGATTTTCATGAGTACTTGATTTTGCTCACAACAATATCACCACGAGTAATAATATCACGAACAAAATGATACCGAACATCAATGTGTTTTGTTCTCTCATGAAACATTTGATCTTTTGTAAGAAAGATGGCACTCTGATTGTCACAAAATCTTGTCTTTGATTTGAAGGTCTTCATTTAGTTCACTAAAGAGTCCCTTCAACCAAATAGCTTCTTTACAAGCCTCGATGTCGCCATGTACTCGGCTTCAAGTGGTAGACAAAGCGATGTAGTTTGCAAAGTGGCTTTCCAACTTATTGCACAACCTCCGATTGTAAAGACATAACTTTGTGAAAGATCTTCTTCTATCAAGGTCTCCAAAAAAATCAGCATCAACATACCCAATAACTCCATCTTCGATTCTTCCAAACTGTAAGCAAACATCGATAGTACCTCGTAAGTATCTTAAAATCCACTTTGAATCGCTTTCCGGTGTTCTTTACCGGATTCGCCATATATACGCTAATCGCACCGATCGCATATGATAAATCTGGGCGTGAACAAACCATAGCATACATGAGAGATCCCACTTTGCACTAGAGTATGGAACATGTGACATGTACTCAATCTCATCATCCGATTGTGGAGACAAAGTCGATGAAAGTCTAAAATGAAATTTGCTAAAGGAGTACTAACAGGCTTAGCACTCGCATATTGAACTCGCAAAGAAGTTTCTCAATGTACCCTTTCCGACTTAGGTACAATTTACTTGTTTTTCTATCTCTAAGAATCTCCATACCAAGTATCTTCTTTGCTTGGTCCCAAATCTTTCATCTCAAATTCTTCACTTAGTTGGGCTTTGACCTTTCTTATCTCTCCTTTGTCTTTTCTTTGCTATCAACATGTCATCAACGTAAAGAAGTAGATACACAAAAGAACCATCATTGTTTTTCTTAAAGTAAACACAATTATCAAAACTACTTCTTTTGAAATCGTGAGAAGTCATAAAGGAATCAAACCTCTTGTACCACCGCTTGCCTTGGTATTTGTTTCAAACCGTAAAGGGACTTTTTCAAAGAAGCAAACATAATCCTCTTTTTCTCAAAATGTAAAACCCTCTGGTTGTTGCATGTAAATATCTTCCTCAAGTTCTCCATGCAAAAATGCGCTTTTTACATCTAACTCGCTCAAGCTCTAAATCATGCATGGCCACAATACCAAGCAAAGCTCGAATCGAACTATGCTTCACAACCCAGGAGAACACATCTCATGAAGTCCACTCCTGGAACTTGATGTAACCCTTTGCAACAAGCCTTGCTTTATATTTAGGTTCTTCAACTCCTGAGAGTCCCTTCTTTCTTTTTAAACACCCATTTACAACGAGCAGTCTTCTTACCTTTAGGAAGTTTCACAAGATCCCATGTTTTGTTTTTGTGGAGTGATTCCATCTCCTCTTGCATAGCAAACATCCATTTTTCTCGAGTCTTCACAAACTAATCGCCTCGAGAATAATTTGATGGCTCTTGATTCGCATCTATATCTTCACCACATTTAAAGCATAAGCAACTAGATCACTCGGCATACTTCTTTGGAGGTTTAATTTCTCTTTTAGTTACATTTTTGGCGATAGAGTATTGAGGCGAAAAGCAACTCTATTCTCAATTTTTGTACTTGACTTGAGGAGTCGACTCAGATTAATCTGATGCTCCACCGCTTTTGATTTTCTTTATTGGAGCAGTCTTTAAGAGATAAGTTAGGAAGCATAGCGGTTTCATCAAAAACAACATCTCTGCTAATCACAACTTTCCTATTTTCGAGAACACCATAACTTATACCCTTTTACACCACTTTATAACCAAGAAAAACACATTTAATGGATCTCGGTTCCAATTTTCCATTATTAACATGAGCATACGCAGAGACACCCAAAGATCTTTAAATCGAATAATTAGCGGGATTACGGACCATACCTCTTGTGAGTCTTTTTCTCAATGGCAACGGATGGAGATCGGTTGATCAAAAACATGCGATGAGGTCGCTACGCCCAAAACGACTTGGTAAGTTGGCATTTGACAACATACATCGAACCTTCTCCATGATCGTTCTGTTCATTCGTTCGCAACGCCGCTTTCTTTGTGGAGTATGACGAATCGTCAAGTGTCTCACGATCCTTCCGACTTGCACAATCTATTAAACTCATCGAGCGAACTCTAAGCCATTGTGCGTGCGGAGGTATTTTATCTGTTTTCCCGTCTTTTTTTCAATCATAATTTTCCAAGACTTAAATGCGGAAAACACATCGCTTTTTTGCTTCAGGAAGAACACCCAAACTTTTCTAGAAAAATCATCAATAAAGGTTAGCATATAATTAGCTCCACCTCTCGAAGGCACTCTGGATGGTCCCCATAGATCGAAATGAATATACTCCAACGTTTCCTTCGTGTTATGGATTCCTCTAGTGAATCGAACTCTCTTTTGCTTCCCAAAACACACGGTGCTCACGAAATTCAGTTTGCAAATTCCTTGCCCATCAAGAAGTCCTCTTTTGCTCAATTCTACCATGCCATTCTCACTCATATGCCCTAGGCGCATATGCCAAAGTTTAGTAATATCATCATCGACAAGGAAGAGGAAGCGACAATTTGCATCACCAAATAATGATGAGAACCACACAAAAACATATAACTTGGCAGTTTTTCTTTGCCCTTTCATCACAACAAGGGAACCTTTGGAAATCTTTAAAACCCCACTTTCAGCTGTGTATCTGTACCCTTTTGAATCAAGAGTACTCAACGAAATTAAATTTCTTTTCAATTACGAACATACCGTACGTCACTAAGTGTTCTGACAACTCCATCAAACATCTTAACTTTAATTGTTCCAACACCTGCGATCTTACACGAAGCATTATTTCCCATCAAAACAACACCTTCAGACACTGTTTCGTAAGTTGTAAACCAATCCCGATTGGGACTCATATGGAAGGTGCAGCCTGAATCAAGTATCCACTCCTCACTTACTTTAGAATCATTGTCAGAAGCGACTAGAAGTTCACCATCGCTGTAGTCTTCTACAACATCAGCTTCACCAGAATTTTCTGGTTGTTTTCCCTTTTGATTCGCAGCCTCCCTTTTAATCTTATTTTGTAGCTTATAGCACTCAGATTTAATGTGCCCTTTCTTCTTACAGAAGTTACAAGTTTTACCTCTATTTGAAGACTTGATCTACCCTTAGATTTACCACGATGATTTCTTTCTGTGTCCTACCACGATCATCATCGATGATTCGATCTTGTCTCCCACGAACAATGAGACCCTCTCCTCGAGAGTCGAGTTTAACCACAAGATGTTTCATCTTATCATACGAGGTTAAAGAATCATAAACCTCATCAACTGTGAGAGACTCGCGGCTATATAAAATCGTGTCTCTAAAGGTTGAATAAGACGGAGGCAACGAACAAAGTAGAATCAACCCTAGATCTTCCTTATCATCACCCGAACCTCCATGGCCTCCAAGTTTGAGAGAATTTCTTTAAACAACATTAAGTGTTCGTGTACAAAAGCACCTTCCTCCAAACGATGAGCATAAAGACGCTTTGCTTCATATGCAACTTGCTTGTTAGAGTTTTCGACATACATATTTGTTCTAGCCTCTTCCATAATGCAATGCGGCGGTCTTCTCTTTCATCACATCCTGCAAAATTTCATTGGACAAATGCAGATGCAATTGTGTTAATGCCTTTCGATCCTTACGCTTCTTCTCTTCATCTGTTAATGTCGAAGGCATCTTATCTATCCCTAGCAGGGCATCCTCCAGATCCATCTGCGCAAGAACTGCTTGCATCTTAATCTGCCACAACGCAAATCTGGTGTTGCGATCCAACAACGGAATTTCATATTTCAAAAACGCCATTACCGTGATCGAGATGAACAACCCGGAAGCTCGGATACCAATTGTGAAAAAAAAAAATAAAATAAAATAAAAATAAAGAACACAAAATTTTACGTGGAAACCCTTTTGGGAAAAAACCACGGGCAGAGGAGAAGAAAATTCACTATGTCGAAAATTTGAATCAATACAAAAGGAATAGACTATGTCTATTTATAGGCTTGTAAAGTCATATTCTAGTAGGATTGAAACACCTTATCCTAGTAAATATAAAATAGATGGAGTTTAATAAGGTTTAAAAAACCTTATTCTAAAATAAAATAAAAGAAGTCTAGTTCTATATGGATTTTACTTTTATTTTATTTTCCATCGTATTTTATTTAAATAAGAATTAGGGTCACTTAATTCTAACAGAGACAATGGGGGGAGGGAGATGAGACAGTAGGGGAGAGGGAGAGGGAAAGGGAGAGGGAGAGGGACGGGGATGGGAGGGAAGGGACAGTGACGAGGGTGGGGAAAGGGGAAAATTGTTTTAGGAGTGGCCGGGATCCTTCCAGCCCCTAGTTTCGCTCTTGGGTTTTTTAGTTTATTTAATAATATTAATATAAAATTAAAATTTATTATATATTTTTAAAATATTTATGTATTTATATATATTGAATTTTTTTAGAAATTAAATTAATAATATTTATAATTTTTGAGGATTATTTTTTTTAAAATTATAACTAAATCAATATAATATATAAAAATTTAGGGTTATATTTATTATTATACTTATTTTTTTTAACTACCACGTCAGCTTATTTCTATTTTCAACGGGAGTGACCAAAATGATCAAACTACAGAACTCGAGTGTTTAAATTGAAAATTTTTTTTGGTATCTAAAATGAATTTTTTTTTATAGTTGAGTGACTATCTGTGTAGTTTAAAAGAACATGTGACAAAATCTCAATTCTAAATTTCACTTGAGTTAAAAATTTGCACTTCAATATACCAAATAATTATCCAAAATTTACAAAGGCATAATGACTAATTAACCACTCATATTTACAAAAAAAATGTTATTTTAACCCTCTATTTATTTTATTTTTTTTAGCTTTTAAACATTTGTTTTTAATCAAATCATTCTAAAATGGATAGAAAAGTTAATGTTTTTTAACTTTGATGTCATGGCATACACATGGATGACATGTCAGTATTTAATTAATTTTTAAAAATTAAATTTAAAAAAATATAAAAATTATTTTTAAAAATTAAAAATCATTAAAATTATTAAAAAGTATAATACTTATAATAATTTTTATTTAAATTTTAAAAAATTAATTAGATATTGACATGTCATCCACATGACAATTCACGTGTATGCCACCATGTCAACAAAGTTAGCAAATGTTAACTTTTCTATCTATTTTTGAGTGATTTGACAAAAAAATACAAGTTTAAAGGCTAAAAGAAGTGAAAATTAAATGAATGGCTAAAATGATTTTTTTGTAAAGTGGGAGGGCAAAAAATTCATTATGTCATTTATTAACAAAAATATTTTAATAATTTTTTATGGAGTTTTTTTTTTCTTTTCTTGAATAAAGGGGACTTTTAGCAAATTTCTTTTATGAAAATATGAATAGAAGGTTATGTGGTACTAAGGGTTAGTTTAACAATGCTTTTAAAAAGTGCTGTGGAAGAGTGTTTTTGATAAATACTTTTAAAAATTTTGGTTAAAAATTAGAGTGTTTAGCATTGCTGTTAAAAAATACTTTTGAAAAATAAAATGTCTAATTTAGACATATTATTATCAAGTAACAAATATACATTTAAATAATGTTTAAATTAGTTAATATTATTATATTTTAGTGAGAATATAAAAAATTTTATTATAATTTGTTAATATTTTAATATATGAAATATAAAATTTTAAATATTTATAAAATTTAATTAGAATATATAAACTATATTTTAAATATTTAAATATAACCATTAAATATTTGTAATTAGTATTTAAAAAAATATTTTTATTTTTAATTAATAATTTTAATACATTTGTAATTAAGCACTAAGAAAAAAGAAAAAAAGTAATATGTTATTGGAGGGATAAAAAAATAATTAAGCACTAAAAGTATTTTTGGGAGAGTAAAAGCTAAAAATTTTAATTAATTTTAGCTAAAAACAACTTATTTAACGCAACTTTTCTTCCAAAAGTACTTTTGAAGCTAAAAGTGTTTTTTTTAAGCACTACTAAACATGCACTAAATATGAATAGTGGTTCAACTTTTTTAAATATATTAGTTAAAATATTTTATATTTTGATAAAAATTTTAGATTTAGTTTCTATATTTGAAAACTTGAAAATTAAATCCTATTAAATTCTCTAATAATTAAAATCGTTAGTATTTATTGTAAAATTTTGCCAAGTTTGGCATATTAATTAAGTTCATGTCAATAGAAAATAAATATATTAAATTAAATTTTTTTTTAGCAAAAACTACTAATGGTAATGAAAAAATAGGAGGATTGGATTTTAATTTTAAAGTATAGGAATTAAATCTCAAATTTGGTAAAATTACATTAACTAATAATGGAGTATTTTAACAAAATTTATATCGAAGACCTGTCACCATGTGGGCAGGGGCTAGTCTAGGCAGAAAAGGAAAAGACTCCTTACGCAGAAATAATTCTGGTCGTTATCAAAAGCTTCTCACCACAGTACCATCACAAAAAAATCTCTCCCTTTCTTCCCACCTTAGGGTTTATTTGTTTCTTTTAAACTGAGCCAAAAACCTTAACTAGGTTCGTCACTCTCTGCTTTTCCTTTTTTTTTTTTTTTTTTTTTTTTTCTTTCGCATTGTCCTTTATATCTCTGTTTTGCATTGCTTTACGTTTTTTTGAATATGACCTGAACTTTTTGGTTTCTGAACCTGGGTTTTGCATTTGAGTTTCTCCTAAAGCATTTAAAATTAACAGACTATTTTTTTGAAAAAAAAAAGGCTCAAAACTTGCTCCTTTTTTTGGCAGCCGGGTTTTGGAATTGTTGGTTTTATTTACTTTTTAACAGTGGAAAAGTTTCTGTTTGGGGGGTGGGGTTCCTTCAATGGAGGATCTTAAGACAGAGTTGAAACTTGGTGAGTTAAAGAGCGAGAACCTTCGTAAGTCACTTGAGCAAGCCAATGGTCTAGCGTCTTCAGTTCTGTTGTTTACTTTACAATGGAAAGAATTGGAGAGTCATTTTGATTCCATTCAACAGAAAATTGAGGAAAGGGTTGCTGTTTTTGAGTTGCGAGAAAAAGAGCTTGAAACTACTATGAGAGTATCGAGGGAAAGACAAGAAGAGATTGGTTTGAAAGAAATTGAATTAAGTTTGTTGAGTAAAAAGGTTGACGAATGCAATGTTGAGCTTACGTTTAAAGAAGAGGAAATTGATCGGAAGCGGAAATTGCTGGAAGAGTGTTCATCGGAGTTTAAATCAAAAAACCAGGAGTTGGATTTGGTTAGAAAATGGGTTGAGGATTGTTATAAGGAGGTTAGTTTGAAGAACAAGCAATTGTGTTCTGTGCAAAAGTTGATAAGTGAATGTTGTGAGAAGCTAGAAGGGAAGGAGAAACAATTGATTTTGGTTGAGGAACAAATTCGAAAATCCAGTAATGGAACTGATGCGTTGAAAGAGGAGTTGGAATGTTTGCAAAACTCGATAAAGGAATGCTCTAATCAACTCGATATGAAACGGACTGAACTTGTTCAAAGCCAAGAAATGGTTGAGGACCAGTGCAAACAGCTTAATGAGAATGAGAAAAAGCTAGATTCAATCAAGTCCTTGATTCAGGATTATGAGGAAGAACTTGAAGCCAAAAGGGAAAAATATGAAGCACTTGACAAATCTATCTGTGTTCATGCTGCTAAACTCGATTATAAGGAGAAGAAATTGGGGTCGATCAATGAAAAAATTAGGCATCGCTTGCAAGAGCTTCATTCAAGAGATGATGAACTTGGTTCACTCCAAACATTGATTCTAAGGAGAGAAAAACAACTTGAATCAACAAAGGAGGAGCTCAAATCAGTTGAAGTAAGGGTGAAACAATGTTCCAAGGATATCGAATTGAAAAACCAAGAGTTCAATGCTATACAAATGTCCACGGAAGAACTCAGTCAAGAACTCCATTTGAAAGAGAAACAACTCAGCTTGGTCCAAATATCGATTGAAGGATGCTCCAAACAGCTCGAAGCAAAGGAGGAAGAGCTTACCTCAATTAAAAACTCAATCTTGGAGTGCACCAAGGAAATTGAATCAAAACAACTGCAGCTTGAAGCAATACAAAAATCTCAAGAGGAACTCTCTGGCACGCTTGAGTCAAAAGAAAAGCAACTGGATTTAGTCGAAAAGGCATGCGGTGAACGCCTACAGGAGGCTAACATGAAGGAGAAGCATCTTGATTTGCTTAAAAGATCATTAGAGGAAGGCTTGGAAAAACTGGAAACAGAAAAGAGGCAATTTGAAGGTCGTGTCAAGGAGTTTGAACTGAGGGAAAAACAATTCGATTCCATCCAAAAGGCTGTTGAACAGAGAAGTAAAGAACTCAAATTGAAAGAGAAGAAACAATCTAATGGACTTCACTCTCAAGCGAGCAGCAAGAATCCTAGTTCTTTCTTCTCGCAGGCTGTTGGAATCGCTAACACAGACTCAGGTGTATTCTCTATTTTTATGTATCCATTCACTGATAGCTATGTTAGTCAGACTTGCATATATGTTTCAGGTATCTGTACATGACCAAAACTGGATGTGTTTTGTTCTTTTTATGTGGTTGTGGAGCACCATAAGACATGCTCATCTCTTTTACTTTCAGTCTGTTTATTTCACTGTGTTTACTATTTCAAAACCATGGTTGAAGTGACTACCTATGGCCAATATGAAGATTTTGAAAGCTTGGTAGCGTGTAGGTGACATGATTATGTTTTGCTATATTAGGGCAACCATCCGCTATTTTAACAACCCTGTGAAGGACATTTTTTATTCTAGCTGTTCTAGTTATAAAGTGAGGAAATCTCATTTGTTGTCCGTGGTGTCACAGTCTACTAAAGTAAAACTTGTATATACCTTGGAGATATAATTTACCGCCATTTGCTCTTAGAAAGTTTCTTGATATAAATATGTAATGCTCGTATGGAAATAACTCATCACTGCTATAAATGTTTTAGTAATTGCAATGCAGAATTAAGACTTTGCTTTTCTTACTAAACTCTCTTTTTCTTCTCTATTGCATGTGCTTAGTGAACTCCATCATCCCTAATCAAATAAAGACGGAAAATCCGGAAAATTTTATCATTTGCAGAGCAAGTGAAGCTTTGTCTGCTGATCTTGTGGTTGGTGCTACAATGGATGGAATGGATTTGCAGGGGATCCTCAATAAGCATTTAGATGAGCCAGATTTGAGAAAGAATGAAGTTCTGAGTGCTCTTCAAATGTCACCCGATCCAGCCAAGTTTGTTCTAGATCTAATGCTATGGATATCTTCTCAACATAAGAAGAGGGGTGGGACAGGATTCGAAGAAAGTGTTCTGAAGATTTCGCTCCTTATGTTGGAGCAACTTTTGCAAGTCTCACCGCATGTACAACCTAAGGTGAAAGCAGACGCATTGAAGTTGGCAAGCGAGTGGAAAGCAAGGATGAAACTGAATGCAGACAATTCTATCGAAATATTGGGTTTTTTGCAGTTTATTGCTGCTTTTGGATTAGTGTCCTCTTTTAATAGAGATGAAATCTTCAAACTTCTTGGCACTACTGCTCAACACCAGCAGGCTCGAAATGTATGCCAGGTCCTTGGTTTTACAGATATGATTCCTGGTAAAATTTACTGAATGCTTAGTTTGCGTATTCATTTTCTTGTTTGATTGTGTAACCGTACATGAACATTATCATTTTCTTCTGTATGTTCATATAGGCATCTTCTATACTTTTCGTGCTTATGTTCTTGCTATTTTTCTCGATCATAGTTCATTCTTAAACTTTCTTCTTCAATATAAAAAAGTAGAAATCAAATAGAAAACCTAGAGACTAAAGTGTTTTCGTAATCTGTATATTGAGATTGACAAATTGATGAAGACTACAATTTCATGTTTTTATGTAACAGGATTCATTCAAAGTCTAATAGAAAGGAAGCAGTATATCGAAGCTGTTAGATTTGTTTGTGCGTTTGATTGCAAGGATAAGTGCCAACCAAAACAGCTCTTAACCTTATTCTTGCAGGATGTAAACAGAGTGGCTTGTCATCGCTGCAAGATTGGGAAGAAATCGCCTGAAGTTTGGGTAATGTCTTACAATTCATTGAGGTGTTAATATATCCTTGATAGTAAAGTTTAATTTGCATTATATACTTGCACGGTTTTTACAATAAATGATACAAACGGTTGGATATGATTGTCTTTGGCAGCAAAAGGCTACAGATGAACAGATTGCTGCTTTGAAATCCGTAATTGAATGCATTAAAGATTGTAAGCTTGAATCGTGTATGCCAGTTGAGGTCATTGAGAAGTACATCGCTGAGCTAGAAATGCAAAAGATGAACATGACATTTTCTGCACCAGCCCCTGCCCCTGCAGTTCAGCCAGTAGTGATCCCTTCTGGGCCCTGGAATCAACCGAGTCCTGTTCTTGCAGCTCAACGGCGGTTTCAGGGTGGGATTCATGCTTTCACTCCGGGGACTCAACCACTAGGCCAATTTCACGGTGGGATCTATGCTTCCACACCGGGGACTCAACCACTAGGGCAGTTTCACGGTGGGATCTATGCTTCCACACCGGGGGCTCAACCGCAAGGGCTAAGCAATAAGCGTGCTCGGACTGATGGACCAGTTATTAACTCCTATAGACCTCAAGTAGCAACTGTTAACCCCTATATTCGTCCAGCTTCACTGCATGGGTTAGGCATTCCACGTAATCAAGATATGGCCCATTTTGGTCGGCAGCCAAATTAGAACGTTCATCTACTTCAATATTGCTGCAGAAAACTACTTGATCCACAACAGGCCCAAGCAGTCGTAGGTCCTGTCCAGTAACTGTCCGACAACCTGGACATATTTTGTATATATATATATATGAAACAGCCCTAACCCGGACCGACAACAGTCATTTCCGACTGATCTGAATCTAATTATAACATTTATTAAAGGAGTTGATTCTCATATGGTCAAGGTATAAACCATGGTACTCGGTACCGTTCTGGTACCACTCATATCGGCTGGAACGCTCAGTTCCGGTAATAAATTGGAACAATTTTAAGTTCTCTTCTGGTGCAAATTCTGGTTGATACTGATCTTATCAATGCGTACAGGTTAATTTTGCCCATACTGGTCGAAATAAGGAGTACCGGTCATTATAAAAAAAAGTTAAAATTAAAATTAATTTTTTTATTATTTATTTAGAATTTGTTGAATTATGAATAATTTTATGCATTATATGGGATTATCTTATTGTTTAATTTATGAAATAATTTTTTTGCTTGTTTTTTTGAGTTTGTTTAGTAATGGATTTCATTTGTGAATCTTATTAAAGAATAATTTATATAATTAATAAGTTTTTTTATTGGGTGTCTTACAATTTACATATTACATATGATGATATTTGAATGCATGTTCGTTAACTTTTTTTAAATTTTTCTTTTACATTTCAACCAAAGTTTTATTTTCTTAAGTATTTTATATTTGAGGTTTATTTAATTTTATTATTTGATATTTATAAATATTATATATATATATATCAAATGTTTTCCAACAATAATAAAGCATGTAATGCCATTTAGGCAAAACAGTGCACATACTTCACATGGTAACATGATTGGCTACAATATTGTCTCCCTTTATATTAAATTTGGATACTTTAATATACGATCTCATATTCATCCCATTATTCATTTCAATATAAACTCGTATTTATTCATTTATAAATTCAATATGCACTCATATTCATTCAATTAACCACATAACCAAATTCCTCCAATGCAATTAATAAATAAGCTAATACTTAAAGTTGTCTTCATTTTCAATGCTATTACCTTATAACCATAATTAGACTTACCTTAACTCAACCACAGCTTGATAGTTCACTCATTAGTTGATAGCCGAGTTCCTTAATTATTTAGTCAATTACATTTTAGTATAACCAAACATTATAAGCCATTGAACACATACCAAAATGAAGCACCACCAGCTTAGTCTACAAGCTTTCCTTTGTTAAAAAGACCCTGAAATCATGCGGCGAAATTTTAAAACTGTTCGAATCTAACTCAAATAATTAAGAATAATAAAACATTGATAATCTAGTGCATTTCTGTTCTGAAATTGATTTGCGTGGTCGTAAGAATTACATTCCTTTACGGAAACAACTAACATACCTCAAAATTAGATGATTCAAAAACCGTTTCAACAAGGACTCAAAGATTTCGAAAGGTCAAACCAAAATTACCCCTATAAAACCTATTCAATTGATCTTGAACTTTCCATAGGAAAATGCACACTATTCTACCAAAATGACCATATCTTGAGCTACAAAATTAAGTGATTCAAAAACTATTTTAAAAAGAACTCGAAGATCTACAATTTAGACGAAAGAATCACATATTAATAATAGTAGATTCTAGGAAGAACTCGATGATATACTATTTAGACATAAGAACCACATATTAATAATAGTAGATTCTAGGAAAGTATTGCTCCGGTATAACCTCTCTAAGAGTTTCTCCCACACCAAATTTAAATCAAATATCATTGTCAATCTCTGTAAGGTTATTGATACTGCATGGAAACAAAAAATACAGCAGTTCCCTTTCGCCACCACATCATATCTCATCCTCCTCAAAGGGATCTCGTTCAGGATAGTCACCAACCTGCAAAAAACAAGTTCCGTTCTAACTTACAAATAAATAAAAGTGGTAAAACAGGTAGAAAACTCCAAATATTTAACTGTCAAAATACACCTATTGGACTTCGGATATGAAAAATGATTAAGCTGCCTGTTAAACATATATGTAATATATTTTCTCATGAAAGAAGAAAAATTTAGACAAAAATAGAGTCCATCAGCTGTTTGGATAGACTTGTTAGATACTCAACAAAGATCCAAATCTTTCAGAGCAAAAATGTATGTATCGGGTTCCCTAATATATAATCTGACCAATATGTACAACATTTATTCCATCTTTTATTCTTCCTATCACTTTTCCCGTGTCCCATCCACTACTATAAATCAATTACCAATCAGTGTTAATGCTACTTTTCCATTTTTAGTTATGCTATAATAATTAGAAGGAAACACAAAATAAACAAATAATACTATTAAGTTGTTATGGACAATGCATTGCAATGCAGTAAACTTGCTTTCTTAAAGTCTGCAATACTATCATGGATATACGTGCATTACGAGCTGTTGCAATAAAGGTCCATAGATAGAAAAAAGAAAAAAGCAGGATGCGAGTGGGCAAGAAACTTTGCCAAGGGTTAAACTTAAAGGTAAGCTCCTGCAGTTTATTCAATTTGTTGGAGCAGAATGCTTCATAATAGGACAATCTACCTAAAATATTTGAACTTGAGAAGGCCACAGAATAACCCCAGAATGCTTACATCACTTAACATATTTGCATACAAACCTTTACTTTGTCAGGCCTAACCATTGCACCGCAAAGTGGAGGGCATTGAAAATATCGAGTTCCTTTCACTCTGCAGTATGACCAATAGATAATTTAACAAAAACAAATAGTGCATCCAAATAAGGTAGATTATCTAATAAACATCCAAATAAGGTAGATTATCTAATAAACATCCAAATAGGATAGCCAATTTAATGCGTCTGTGTCAAGAGAAAAATTCAAATCACCTTCAATGTGAATAAATTAAGTGCCATTTTTTTTAAGGAAGACATATAATAGACCAAAAAAACCAATCCTTGTAGGAGTTTCTATCACACACACACACACACACAAAAATAGAAGTGCCATACAACAAGAACATTACTGCAAAATTGAATAGAACATTAAGAAAATAAGAATATAGAGTTTACATACATTCCATCATGTTTTCCCAATGGCTCATCATATTGAACTCCAATCCAAAAGCCTGGCCCTAATGCTTCTGCTCGACCCACATATTTGACAACACCTCTTTTCTCCCCTGGATCAACCTCACATCTGTCTCCTACCTGATTTGAGACAATGTGAAAATACATACGACACTTAAGTGGAAGCAAGCAGGCAAAATAACAGAAGATAATCATGACGTTGAGAAATAGAGGGAAAATAGCATGGTTCTTCACTCTAGGAAAATATACAAAACATTGCCCTAGAAGTGATATACACAAAAAACTACATTTAGTAGTGGGTGAGCATCATCAAGCATGAAGTACTGAATTAATTGAATTTATTTTCCACTATATTTAAGTACCCTATCAATCAGTCTATGATCTTCATTAGCTTCCCTTAAGCATCTAGCAACAAAAGAATATAGGTTTTAAAGATCATTCACTTGGCACTTCAAAAAGGGAAAATCACAAATGAAAACTAACAAATTTCTGATCTGTAAAGAAGATAAAACTAGAAATAAATTAGCCACTACTGACTTTATTAAGTTCTTTCATCAGTACAAAACCATTGTCAAGATGGTAGGCAAATATTGAATAATTTCTTCTTGGTAATTAATAATAAATGACATTTTCTTCAACACACACACACACATGGAATTGGACTATTTTACTTCCTTTAAAAAGAGTGAGAGACCAAAACAGTACTTTAATATGCTGCAAAAGATGCTAAGTACATATGAAAAAGTTGAAAATAAATACACAACCAACCTTGATATTTGAGCAGAGGTCTTCCATGTAGTCATCTGACATCTGTAAATGAAACCATCAAGCATGACCAAGACAGAAATAGCAGCAATATACATGATTTCACTTTGTAATAAGCATTAGGAACCTGTGCGTACTTAAATATAATATTAGTTGCAGCTATTAATAACAGCTTAAAGCTACCCCATATATATATATATATATATACACACACACACACACATGTATATATGTATGTATAGATATGTAAATGTGTGTGTGTGTGAATATATGAAATAAGATATACTTACTTTATTCCTGAATTCTGATGGATTTTGAGATGCCATCTGTTCCTTGAATTTCCTAAATGTACCTGAAACAACAAAAAAGTTCAAACCATTGCAAACAAATAAATGGTAAATTAAAAGGAAACAAATGTGGAGGATAACAAATTTAAGTCAATAACATTGCAGAATCAACTTATGCAGGTAACTAACTTACCAGAACGTTTATTGTATTCATCTTCAGAAATCGAGTACTTCTCGACTAATGACGTATCTTCAAGCCACCCTCCCGAAGTTACCGATGAAGGATCAAGATCTATAATGTGTATTCGGAACCTGTTACAGCAAAAAGGAGTCAGAAGGAAATAATTGATATGTTTTTAATATGAAAATCTATAAAATTAGAGTTAACAATGAAAATAAAAATAAAAGGAGAAAGGGCGAAAGACTAACCCATCTAGTGGAGCATAGAAACCGAGAGGTCTTGAATCATCACTTAAATCACAAAGTTTATTTTTACAATCATCATATAGCTCTAACCGCATTGAATTTACTGAAGTCCCACATTTCTTCCATAGCTTATCTTTCACTGCTTCCACGCTCATCTTTAAACAAATCAATTTGTTTTTAAAAATAAAAATAAAACCTCAGGAGTAATTAATTTAAAGTTAAAGGAATTGTTTAATAAAAATGGAACCTGAAGAGAGAAGCGAATGTCAACGGCGAAGCTTTTGAGGTTGGAGTGAGTGACTCGAAGCAGCACTGAGGCATCGCCCTCGATTTGCAGCCGTGATGCCATGAATATTTCCTATAATTTCTGGATTCAAATCTAAATGTGTAACAAGCAAATAGAAAACAAAAGAATCTAACAAATTTTCTTTTTGAGGCCTAATATAAGATGAAAAACAATGGAACAAAAAATGAATAGGAAAAAAGTGTGCAAAAGATGGTGCAGATGTTTTTAAATGTTTTATTCATGAATCATTTTAGCAAGTTTGTGGGTAGAAGACGCAAAAAGGAAAGAGAGGTAGTTCTCTTTTATCAAATCCCATTTGACTCAATTATGAGTGTAGTGAGAGGAAAAAAGCTAAGTAAAAGCACAATCTGAGAAGACAAGAAAAATATATGAAAATCGTAAAAACAGTGTAAAAAAATACACGATCATCACCCCACAAGATATGAAGAGAGTAGGAAAGAGGGATCTCATCTCACCTTGAGAATTAATGTAGAATGGCAGAAGCCAGTGAGGGAAAGCCACTGGCAATTGGCAAATTATATGAGAGGACTGAACTTAAGCCTCATGGAAACAGTGAAGTACTGAAAGATGCCTAATTCCTTAAGGTTAAAAGTAATTTGGGCTCAATTTCGTAGCCTGAGTATAAAGCTGAGACAAAGAGTTGGCGGTAATAGAGTGAAACCAAAACAAATATCCATATTACCATAACCCAAATTACATTTTGTATGTTAAATTAGATAATAAATTAGTTTTTTATTAATTTTTATTATTAAAAATTATTCCTATTCAATATTTCGTTAATGGAAATGACTAATTTACCCTTTTATTTAACATTTTTTTAAATAGAGAGAGTAAAAATACAATCTTAACTATTAATATAGAAACTTTTATAATACTTTAACCATAGAATGAAACATGAAAACAAAAATCAAAATAAGAGGAAAATAGAACGAGCAAGTCAGTGCTTTGAACTCAATAATAAGGGTGAGCATTCGATCGAATTGAGTGAAATTTTTTCGAATTAATCAAATTCATGAGTCATGTTTTATTATTCTAACTTGATTTGAATTTTTTTTGAATCAAGCCGAATAAAATGAAATTCGAATCGAGTGAAATTGTTCAAGTTAAATTAAAAAAACTAAATATGTCTATTTAAAATATTCTTACAGTATAACTAATTCAATGTTAGAGCACACAATTTTGAAACCATATATATTTGAAAGCTTTTTCAAAGTAAAAAAAAAAAAAGAAAAGATACTTTAATATGATAAGCTTGAATAATTAATTTAACTTATTTATCTCTCCAAAATTATTATTTTAGAAATTTTTTAAAAATTTAACTTTCTTTATATATTTTTTTAGATTTTTTATAATTTATTTAAAAAAATAAAAATTTTGAAATTTTTATAAAAATTTTGAATTTTTGAAAATTATTTTAAATTTTTTTTGTAATTTTTGTTAAGAGAGAAACCAAATTTGTCATTTTCAAAGTTAACAGGGACTGAAAGAGTATTTACACAAATCTGTTATTCAAATTGTAAAATTCAACTCGACTCAAACTCAATTCGAGTAACTTGAAATTCGATTTTGTTGAATTGAACTTAACATTAGAATTTAATACATTTTGTTAAATAATTTTGGAGTGCAACTATTTTCACAAATTTTGTTTGTATTTTATATACTAGTTTTATCATTCGTGCATACATCAGTTAAAATATAAAAGATTACTTAAACAAAAACTAAAACAAATAATAAATAGTAAACTGTGAATTTACAAATAAAATTTCTTTAAAAAAAATTCCAAACAAAAACAAAAGAATATAAATCAATATTTTTTAAAAATTACAAAAGTTTTTACGAAATTTAAATCTAAATTATTAATTTGTTTAATATTCTATTGCATCTAAAATATGTTTTTAAATTTCTAAAACTATCATATGTTACTATTAAAATTAGTTTTAAATTGGTTGGGTGTTCACTTTATTCGAAACTAGCTTGAGTTAAAATCACAATTGTATGAAAAAAAAATTAGTTTTGAGTTTTCTTTTTTTAAACTTTGAAAAATATATAATTTATTAAATCTTAATTATTTATTAATATATTATCTTAAATTGTAATTTATAATTTAAATGCTATTGACCTAATTCAAATATAGGTTTAATAAGCCGTTAGTGAAATTTAATTTTTCATTAATCTTTATTCTTAAATTGTAATTTACATATAGTAATTTAATTAACAGTTTTTAAAATTTAAAAAAAAAAATTATTTGTAGAATGCATTTTTAATGACTTAATTCCGGCTATACATATACCAAATTGTTGTTTCCAACTTTCGAGCATCCGATCAAATTGACAAATCCTATTTTATCATCTTAACTCGACTTGAAATTTTGCCGAATAGCAAAATTTAGAAAATGACTTTAGTATTATTTATTTTTATGTAATGTTTTCTGAAAATATTTTCAAGTTTCTAAACATGACCATACAAAGGAAAATAGAAGTAAAGAGGTGAACAAATAAAAACATCACATCAGGAGTCCAAGTATATATATGATTCTCCAAATATTAGAAGAAATTGGGCATAAACATGTGAAAAGCCCATCCATATTCGACACTCACCTCTGGTCCAAATAATATCAGTCAAGTACGTAGCTATTTGACCTGACTACAGCTGCATTAAAAGGGAGTAATGTTGAAATACAGCTTCTTGAAAAAGTATTGTTGATCTTCATATTATTTGCAATAACTAGTAACAACTTTTGTGCGAAATCTCAATCATAATCTAACTGGTTAGCATCTCCACCATGTACTCAAGGAACAATAGGTCTGATATACATAAAATTTATAAATTCAAAAAGTGGCAGCAAGAGATAACAAACAGATTTTCATTATAATGTCATCTGATTACACACATGTAGCAACTCACTCTTATGGTGTCTAATTAGGCATAAGAGTAACTATTATTGGGATTGATTTTGTAAGCAACGAAGAAACATCTACGTTACCTGGGCTCAATATCGAGTATTGGATATCAATACATAACAGACATAGGTATGCTCAATTTTCTCAAAGTTCTTTCATTAATTTATAGGAGCCATGCCAGTGTATCTAAATATGTTGTAAAGGAACAGAAGTCAGATAGGATTCTCAAGGGAAAATAGAGTACCAATAATGCAGAATAACACTAGCGTCAACAAGAGACAATTTCTTTTACTCTTAGTGAGTACATAAAAAGCAGTCAATGAATCAGTTAGTTTACAACAACAATGGAACCTACAAACAGCAGCAAGCTACATTTACCCTTTAACTATGGCATATCAAGGATGTCTAACCCACTGCCACAAATTCAGGCCAGGCCAAATTTGAACCTAGTGATTATTGAGAAATTATTTCATCATGAAAACGCTTTGTGAGCTTGTGCCTGTTATCAGAGTAGCAAATACGTCTGATATTTGGAAAACGAGACTATCATAATCCGTGGTCTATTCTAACTCCAAATATTGCAGGTGATAAACTCATAAACTGAACAAAGTTGGATTGCACAAAGATGCAAAAGGAATACTTCAAATATCAAAGCTAATAAGCTACATATTCTTGCAGTTGGAATACGTGGTCAAGCAATGGGGTTTTGAAGCAACATAGAACACTGGAATTCATATAAGCATTTAAAAGCAGGATAACAAGTTCAATCTAGTACAGAAAGAAAAAGAGGAGAGAAAACCAAAAAAAGGATTTATCATGAATGTCTTCAATTAAACTGAATTACGAAAAGACGATTTGATTTTCACAACTAGAAATAGAAAACTTTTCAGTCAACTCTCACTTGCATTACTAATATCTATAACTGTTATAAACCCAATCATAGCTTTCAATCTTACTCACCCAACACCATGTTAGAAAATCAATTACACCCAAAAAGAACCAAATTTATCCAACATTATGCCAAAAAAAATATAATATTACCTACATGCAGAAGTTATAACTGTGTCAAATGAGAAATCTAAACAAACAGACCCATTAATTCTTTACGTCAAAAAACATGAATCTAATCCAAGAATCAACGGTACTAAATATAGAAAAAAGAGGACAAGAAAGTTTGATTTTTTAACCTTCTTAAGGGCAAGAGCTAGGCGTTTACTATCAAGCTTTCCAGGCGGTAATAAAAATACAAACAACAATGGTGTCTTCACCGTGTCTGGTTTTGTTGCAGATTGAGTTGGATAGAACGACACCTTTGTGATCCAAGCCCAGGATTTTGGGGGAAAATTGGAAATCGTCGGGTAGTAAAATGGGAAGGAGTTTAGCCGTATAGGGAAAAATCTAAAACGACGTAATTTTAGTAAAATTAAAATAATAATATAAATTTAAATTTTAAAAATATATAATTTAATATTCAAATTGAAATTTTAACTCAAAAAATTAAAATATTTTTAAGTTAATTTAATTAAAATAATTTGAAATTACTTTTTTTTTCAATTTTTTAAATTAAATCAAATTTTCATCGTCCTTCATTTTTACTACAAAAGATGCATTTTTTTTAATGTCTTAATGCACTTCAGTTGTAGACCTGATGTTCTCAATTTTTGTTTCTTTTAATGAATTCACCACATATTTTAATCATTTATATTGAAAAACAATAATTGCCATTTACACTTTTTTAACAAAACAAATTAAAGTGAATTTAACTTATATTTTTAGGGAAAATTATTTAGTGTGTTGTAAATGTAGGTGAAATGTTGTCATATGTTTTTAGTAAATATTTAAAAAATTAAAATAGATATGTGTGATTTATTGAATTTTATTTATGAACTTAAAAGATTTTATTATTAGTGAACAAAGTAATAATTTATATTAAGAGAAAATATTTAGTTTTTAAACTTCACAAGTCCCAACAAAAAGTTTAGACTTATTCGCTAGGGTTGGGCTAAAAAATGGGTTTAAAAATTTATCCAAGCCAAACTTGGATAAAAATGTTAAAATTCGGGCCTGACCTGGCTCGCCCGTATTAATTTTTTATATTATTTTTATATAATTTTTAAATATATAGAATACATCAAAAATATTAAAAACATTAAAATAAATATTTTTCAACAAATTAAAAATAAATTTTAAAAAATATGTATACTTAAATAACATTAAGATAGATGCAACTTAACAAGCAAATGTCTCTAAAATAATAACAAAATTAACAATAAAACAAGTATTATACAATATCCAAACAATAATAACAAAATAGTAGTAACATAATAGTGAAATGGTAGCAAAATAGGGAGAAAATAACATTAAAACAACAAAAAAAAATAGTAGATTTTTGTTGTTCTTTTGTGAATTCGGATTGGGCTAGGCCAGAGCAAAAAATGACTTACCTAAGGCTCGGCCCGTTTTTTAAACGGGCCTTTTTTTTTGCCCAAACTCATTTTTCAGGCCTATATTTTTGCCCAAACCCTCCCACTTTTCAGGCGGACTTTCAGGCTAGGCTGGGTGACTTGGCCTATGAGTAGATCTAGTTAAAGGGTTACAAGTGTCGGTATAACAAATTATTAAAATATATATTAAAAAAAAAGAGATACATGTTAATTTTTTAAAACTATTTGTAGAATAAAAATATACATTGCGGTTATACCAGATACTCACCTATTTTTACATGTTCATTGTTGTTTGCACGTAGATTACCTATTGCTAATTATGGTTTGTGTAAGTGATTAGATTGAGGTTTTTTAAACAATTGAAATTTTATCGACAGAATGGGGTTTAAATCTTAAAGATAATATTGTTGAAAATTCGGTAAAATCAATAAATCCTTCATCATCGGCTGCTATTAGTGCATTGCTCTAAAAACAATTTTTTTGTGAATCTTTAACTCATTGGTTAGGTCTTTCACTCTTTTCTGTCATGGTTCCATTTTTAATTTAAAAAGAAATGATTTGTAAAGGAGAAAAAAAAATAAAACTAAGATAGATGAATATAAGAAGAACATTAAAAATATCCAACGGATGAAAATTACAACTGAAATTAAATGTGAAGTCTTATTGTGTACAAACATCCATTTTATAGGGTGAAAAATAATAAAAATATGATACTATAATTATTTCCACTTTCTTTCTTTTCTATTGGTTTCGTAATTAAGGTTTAATAAAAAATGCTGTAATTACCTTTATTTAATTTGTAACGTTAGGTCGAGAAAATAAAAATACAATAACATAGATGTTTAATAATGATTTTCAAAAACATACATAAAATGTCTCAAAATGGTTGGAACGGTGTCTAAAATTTGTAAGCTTGAAAATCTCGTGTGTTAGTATGATGGTCAAGGTGTTCATCACCTTAAGTGTGACCTGAATTTTAGTCGTACTAATTGCGTTGTTGTTAGGGCTTCGCCTTCCTCTTCTAATTTTCTAAAAAAAATTATAAGCTTGATTCATGGAATATTTGTAAGTTATACAATTTAAAAATATTTTTAAATAATATATTATTCATTAAATTAGTTTTATTCAAAAAGTGCTTTCTAATAAATATTTACTTTTATAATTAATTTAATTTTCAAAAATTAAATAGTATGTATAAATTTGAACGACTATTAAGTATAATCTATCCATTTAAAATGTCATAAAAAAAAGTAATTAATAAAAAAAAGTTTTGAAGAATTGGATTGGACCAAATTGCATGAGTATAAAATGTCAAAGGATTTACAAAACAATTACACTGAAAATTAGGGGTGAGCGTTAGATCGAATCGAAGGAAAAAAATTTCGAGTTAAGTGAGTTGACGAATCCTATTTTATCATCCTAACTCGATTTGAAATTTTCTCGAATCAAGTCGAGTGAGATAAAATTCGATTCGAATCGAATCAAATATATTTGTTCGAGTTAATTGTTTTTAAAAATGACTTTAGGTCCTTAAACCCACTGCCACTAACCATAATCAAATTTGTTTTTAACTTTCATTCCCTCATAATTTATTTATTAATATTTTATATACGAGTTAGCTTCTTTGCTTGCTTAGTTACTTCAATTATCTTCAGATTCTTGTCACCATGTATTATGAAATTAAAAAATATTAAATGAAAAAATGTGGTTTTTTTAATAAAATTTATTTTAAAGATAATTTATGAAATTAATACCAACAGAAAATTTTAACACGAATATTTTATGACATCATCAATAATTCAATTTAAATAGAATCTGATAAAGATTTGGCATGATTAAACAATTCAATAATATAAATAGTAAAAAATGTGAAATTTAATTCAATAATATAAATAGTATACATAAATTCGAAAAAAAAAATTTAGGGTTTGAGGGAAGTAAAAGTTTTGAGGGGAAACAGAAGGGAAAAAAGTTTTGAGGGTTTAAGGGAAGTAAAATTGTAACGCCCTGAATTTTATTTTTCTGCTTTTGTAAAAATATAAAACAATTGTATATTTGCTTTAGTGGTTAAGTGTTCTGGGTGTATGTGGGAGGTCTTGGGTTCAAGGCTTACCCTTGGCAAATTTTGTTATTTTTGGAATTAAGCCCTATCCTTGATCAGCGGGCTTATATTTAATTGCCTTTAATTTCATATTAGAATGAGCTTGTTGGTTCGAGTGGTAAGAGTGTTGATGTGTTGGAGGTCCTGTGTTTGAATCCTTGCGTTAGTGAAGATATTAAATTATTTTTGTTTTGTTATCTAATAGAGTTCCGGTTGAGCTAAAATTCTGAGGGAGTTATCAGTAGTGGGGTAGTGGGGAGAATTAAGAGATTGTGGGGAATATCCTGGTATTTCTTTTTGATAAAATTCTTCTTTTCTCTTTCTTCTAAAATCCCCAAATCTCTCTGACGTTTTATTTTTTTCCTTCCCTTCTACATTGTTTAACATTAAAATTTTCGTTATCCTTTTTCTTTTGCTGTCGTTTTGCTGACCAATTGCTGCTCTTACTTTTTGGGTTCTTCAATCGGATGGGTAAGTTAAGACTTAGTTGTTAACCTTGGATTTTGAGTTTTGGGCAATATTAGAATAACCGTTATTAGTGAGTAATTGATGATTTTGTGAACGTCTGTGTAGGTGAAGGTGGTGGATCGGTGGTTGTCGCATCAATTGCTTAACTTTTGTTTAGTCGTATTGCGGTGGTAAGTATGGAACGTTGCTCGGTTTAATGGTTAATTTTGGTAAATCGTTTGCTAATAGGACTTTCGGGATTTTGTTTTTAGGTGTTGGTAGTCTCGGGAGCATTTTTACATTGAAACAGTACCAGGTGTGTACCCGAAATGCAGAAATTGAGTTTTCGACAATAGCCGAAAATAGCCACTATTGATGCCACACGGGCGTGTGGTTGCCCATGTGGTAGACCGTGTCTGAGGACACGGCCTGTGATCGACGAAGGCATGGCCGTGTGCAAGACACGGCCGTGTGGTGGCTCGAGTGTGGTCGTGTGGACATACAGGCTAGGCCAAGTTGGGCGTGTGGGCCTACACAGACACTCCACACGGGCGTGTGGTATCTAGGCCAGGCCGTGTGATCCATACGGGCAAGGCCAATCTAGGCATGTGGGCCACACGGGCATATGGGCCCATGTATCTGAATTTTTCCCTAGGGTTGCAAGGGTCGTCCCAAACGACTGTGGGCCTACTGTAGGGTCGATAAAGGCTAACAAACCCTAAACTGTATGATCTGTTTGACTGATATCCTATATTGAGCATGATAGAATTGTGCATGTATGATTATTGATCTGGTTAATAGCATGTTGAGCATGTTAAATTGCATAAATGTTTCTGTATTTGTTACTGTTATTGGGTTGGGATGATGTATATTGGAGGAAGTGTTCTGATAGGCAGTATGGCTGCATTATATCTGTTATATACCGCATCGGTACAACATGGTGTGTAAGGCTGGGTGGGTGTTTTAAACCCCACATAGTGTGTAGGGATGGTCGGAGATGGTGTGTAGAGAATGGGGGGTAGGATATTTGATTTTTTATTCTGATTTGCATATCTGTATCTGTATCTGTATCTATAATGGGCGTAAGCCAGAATTTGTATTTGACTGATTCTGATTTTTTGTTTGTGAGCATGCTTAATTCTGTGGGGTTACACACTGAGTTTACGTAAACTCACTCTTTTCTGTTTATTCTATACAGGTAATCTACAGCCTTAGGTGGATCAGTGTTGCGGAGCCCCTCGGTGACCACATGTTCGAACTGGTTATAGTTACAATTTAAATTCTTGTGTTCTGGTTTATTCTGGGTTTATTCATGTAATTTAGACTTTATGGACTGTTTTAGTTCAACTTGGGTTAGACTTTGATTTTTTGATTTTATAATTGCAAACTCAAATTTTACCAAAAGTAAGGGTTTTTCTAAAATCTTGAACGATTTTCTAAACACAACGATTTTAAAAGCTTCCGCTACAAACACGTTTTACCTCTAAGCACTTAAATGAATGAGAGCTTTGAAATTGTTAATAGCTATAAAGGCTAATGAACTGGTATGGTTTTAACTTAACGACAACAGTTTTCAACCCCATTTCATATGAAACTTTCGGATTCGGCCATAACATCTAGGCCGGGTTTGGGATGTTACAAAATTTTTTTAGGTAAATGGAAAAAAGTTTTGGAGTTCGGGATGAAATAAAATTTAGGGGCTAGAGGAGAAAGTAAAAGGGTTTCAGAAGGGGGTGTTGGGAGAAAGGAAAATAAAAAGGGTTTGATATTTGGTTTATTCGAATTATTCGAGTTATTTGAATTCGAAAATTCAACCCTGTTGAAACTCGAAATCCTAAAAGTCCTTGATAGAAATATATTTCTAAATCCTAAATGGAAAAAATTTAAACTTATTCCCAAAGTCGTCATGGCTATTTATATCCCACCCATATGTTCCACATGATAGCAATAAAGGGTACTACAAAGGATCATAATAGCATGAAATATTTTTTACATTTATAAGGTGACCACTTATTGTTTGAACCAGTATATCTCTTATATTTAAGTAGCCTGCTTCCTCTCCTCCAACAATTATTGTAGCAACTTGAGATGTAGTATGTAAAGCATATTGGAGTCGATTTGCTGGTTGCTCTTTAATTATAAGACTACAACTTTGGATACCTTATCGACTACACAGTTAATGGAATATTCTCATACATGGTTTATAATGTTGGAAAATATAAACATTACATATATAATAAGGGTAATTACATGTTATTATTTACTATCATAATAGGTTAGTCCAAATTAAAAGTGATCTAATTTGGTTAAGTTTTATTGGGCTTTAATTATTAAATAAAGTATGGGTCAAATATGTGTAGATACTCTAGTAACTAATTTCTAATTAATGATGGGCTGATTAGAAATTAGGGTTAATGTGCAAAATTTATATATTAGAGTTATGGTCACCAAATTACATATAAGATAACTATTCTAATATAACATCTTTAGAAAAAAGAGAGCCACATTCTCTAAATTTCTTGTGTGCTAATTTGGAAGATGAAAACTGCAATATCTATAGAGAAATCGATGAATTCAAGTAAGTTTTTGCATTTAGTTTTGTTCTTTATTTATTCTTAATGATTTGACATGACAGATTTGGTCTATGGTTTGTTAAGTTTTATAGTAGATATTATTTTACAATTCTAACAAGTGGCATCTGAACCTTGTCATGTTGAATCATTGAGAATGAATTGATTCTCTATTATTTTGGATTGATTTGTTTTTCAGACTTTATGGATATGATATTTCAGTTATATACCATGTTGAATCTTTGAAATTCTTGATAATTTTTTTAAGGTTTTGATTAATTACAATTCAATCTTTTTAGGGTTATTTTTTAATTTGATTTTCATTCAATGTTGAATGTTTAGACTAATATGGATTTCTCATGACTTTTCACTTCTAGTCAGAAAACCTAAACTATATAGGTTGCTGTTTGTTTTAAAAGGTTATTTGATTGATCGATAAATAGAAAGAAGGCCATGGGTTTATGCTTCTATTATTTGCTTTATGTTTAATAAAAAAAATGTTAACGTTTCTTTTAATGACTTTGGTTATATAACACATGGTTTTTCAGATTTGCAGAAAGTAAGTCACTTTGAGCATGCATTTGCAATCTTTTATATTGTTTGTTTATTACACATGGTTAATAATATTACATTTGCAACTATAGTAATAAACATGTAATGATTATTCGGTTTTACATGTGAGCAATAAATTGGCCCAAAAGAAGATTTACGGTTCTAATGTAAGCATGCCTGGGAGTTTACCAGCTCGAACAAGGAACTCATCAAGCTGCCCGATGTCTCAATGACCCGAGCCCAAGCTAAGCTCTTACGAGAAGCTGATTCAACTTTATTCGCTCAAACTTGGGAATAATCAAAGCTCCATGCTAATGGAATAGCTCAAGCTAGCTCTTTAAAGACTCCTTACACTTTGGTGCAAGCTGAATTCAGCTTCCTTCCAGCTCCCCGATCTCTCATCACCTCGCACCAGCTCACTTGAGCTTAATCCAGCTCATTTGAGCCCAATTTAGCTTACTTTCAGCTCGTTTCTTTTATCATTATAATAAACTAAGTATTAGGTTTATTTTATTTAGTTTGACACAGCTCATGGCCGAATTTAATGTGTTTTATTGCATTCAAGTGTTAAATGTGTCTTAGTCTAAGTACATTAGATTTTTACATGTTTTAAATATGTCCCGATTTAAAACTTGTTTTAATGTGTTCTTAAGCTACCGAATTAATATGTCCTAAAATGAATTAATGTTGCTGATTTATTTGGTGCAGGTACACACTTCATGGACGACATTAAAGGAGCTTTAACGCTGGAATCAAATTCAGCAGCTCATTTCTCTTCCCCAAAGTGGTTGTTGCGTGCTAATGGCGTCAACCCGAACTCTTT
Source organism: Gossypium anomalum (assembly GCA_025698475.1). Classification (NCBI taxonomy): domain Eukaryota; kingdom Viridiplantae; phylum Streptophyta; class Magnoliopsida; order Malvales; family Malvaceae; genus Gossypium; species Gossypium anomalum. The sequence continues at coordinate 51,361,956 of CM046968.1, read as the reverse complement.
CTATCCAAACTTATCACCAGCCTTGGTGTGGCATTCGTCCATCTTTTTATACCTTTGGTCCTTACTTTCCTAAGTAACGGGTTAAGGTCTATCCTTTTATCTTTCATTAACCCACCTTGAACAATATAAGTCCCGGGGCAACACTGTCTATAGTGTTGAATCGTTCTTGACGTTTAAGTTCGTTTTTACCATTCCTACCTCCTATCAAATTATCTATCCTACATTCTTGTTAGACCGAACCTATCTTATTCATTTTTAGCCTATCTTTGAACTCATTTTGATAACTTCTGCTCAAACTATCTAAATACACCCTTTTCTCAAAACCGAATGATACTTCCTCGACGACGATCCAGCAACTTAGATTGACTCGACTATCAACGCTGGGCCAGATCACATCAGGTTCGACATGTTCTTATTGTCAATGTTTGATTATTACACCAAGATATCACTTACAAGTAGGGGTGAGCATTCGATCGAATCGAATCGAATGAAAAAATTTCGAGTGAATCGAGTTGACGAATCATATTTTATTATTCTAATTTGATTTGAAATTTTCTCTAATCGAGTCGAGTGAGATAGAATTCGAATTGAATCGAATATATTTGTTCGAGTTAAATTTTAAAAAATAATTTTGGGTCTTTGTAACCACTGTCACCCATCGTAATAAAATTTGTCCACCTTAATCAAAATTTTTATTAAATTTCATCACCTCATAATTTATTTATTAATTTTTTATATACGAGTTAGCTTCTTTGCTTGCTTAGTTGTTTCAATTATCTTCAGATTCTTGTCACTATGTATTTTGGAATTAAAAAATATATTAAATGTAAAAATGTGATTTTTTATTAAAAGTTATTTTAAAGATAATATGTGAAATTGATACTAATATAAAATTTTAACATGAATATTTAATGGCATAATTAATAATTCAATTTTAATATAAATATTCAATATGACTAAACAATTCAATAATATAAATAATATAAAATGTGAAAATTAATTTAATAATATAAATAGTAGATATAAATAAAATTATTACTATTTATGTTTAGTGATTTTTTTGGGATAATTTTGATTTTTTATTTGAGAGTAAAGGGTGAGATTTAAAAATTTAGGGGGAAAATAAAAAGTTTTGGGGAATAAAAGTTTGAGGGAAAGTAAATAGGGGGGAGTAAAATTTTGAAGGGAAAATATTAAAAAAAAAATTAGGGGGTGGGTTTGGGGTAGATGGGAGGTGGGATGGGAAGGAAGTAAAAATTTTAGGGGGAAAGTGGGAGGGAGTAAAAATTTTGGGAGAAAATAAAAAGTTTTAAGGTTTTTGGGAGTAAAATTTTGAGAAAAAGTAAATGAGAGAGTAAAATATTGGTAGGAAATGGATTTTGGGTAGATTGGGGGGGTTGGGATGGAAGGGGAGTAAAAGTTTTGGGGGGAAAGTGGGAAGGAGTAAAAGTTTTGAGGGAAAAGTAAATAGGTTTGGGAATTTAGGTTAAAAATGTAAAATATTATAGCTTGATATTCGAATTATTCGAGTTATTCGAATTTAAAAACTCAACTCGATTCAAACTCGAAATTTAAAAAAAAAAATTCGAGTTGATTCAAATAACTAGATTCATTTAACTCGAAATTCAAATTTTTTTCGATTTTTTCGAGTCGAATCGAGTTTTGCTCACCCCTACTTACAAGTTAATATTTTGTCCAAAGATTAAATATTAATAGAGTGTCCGATATCTTAAGATGAGGTTTACCTCTATTCAAATTATTTTGGTTTAAATTTGAAGTCTTACGTAAGGTTGTTTATGATTTATTCAACTATTATTATATTTGTCAACATCATTTTATGTTGTTTTGAGATATATATACATGTATATATTATTATCTTCTAATTTGATTGAAAGATGAAACTAAGAGAAATATTTTGAAACAAATAAATCCAGATTTTGGCTTTGGGTTTTAATTAAGGATGTCTAATATTTTAAATAGATTAGTTGAAACAAAATGCCATCAAAGTGACATCTTTCGTGTAGATTAGTTTATTTAAAATATTAAGATGATTATATATTTTTGTGATTCATGCATTTATTAATTGACCCAAAGGTAAGTTAATATTTGGAAGAATTTCAAAGACATCTGTGATGATAAATGTGTGACAATTTTAAGGTAATTAATATGAGCAATAAGTTAGTCTAAAGATTAATTCATTATTTGACATAGTTTATTGTCAATGTTTGATTGCTGCAACACGAGTATCTTTTACAGTTAATATTACTGTCTGAAGACTTGATATTAATGTTGTGTTTGGTATCTTGAGATGTGATTAGTCATTATCTTAAATTTATTGTTTACTTATGAATATTGATGTGAGCTTGTTTTTTTTTGTTTGTTCTATATTCAGCTTGTTCATCTTCTGTTGTCATAATATCTGCTAACATCACTTCTATACCCATGCTTAATGGGATTAATTTTAAGGAATGGAAAAGGCACTTACTTATAGTGCTTGGTTGTATATGGACATGGACCTTTCACTAAGGGAAGAATAACCTGCACCTCTCACTGCATAAAGCACCCCTTATGTTGAAAGGGATTTTGAGATCTGGGGTCGTTAAATTGCATGAGTCTAATGATCATGAAGTACAATATTCCAGAAGCCTTTAGGGGCACAAAATCTAAAAAGATTACTCAGGCCAAGTGTTTCCTTGACAAAATTAAGAAACATTTTACTAAAAACGATAATGTTGAAATGACATCACTTCTGACTTTCTTGATGTCTATGAAGTATAAGGGTCAAGGAAACATGATGGAGTACATTATGGAGATGTTTCATGCAACCTCAAGACTTAAGACACTTAAGATCGAGTTTTCTAAGGAATTAGTTGTTCTTATGGTTTTGGTATCGCTTCCTGCACAGTTTAACCAATTTAAAATTAGTTACATCTATCAATAGGAAAATGGACTCTAAACGAGCTCATTTCTTATTGTGTGTAAAAGGAAGAAGGTTGAAACATGATAAGTCTAAAAGTGCTCATTTGGCTAGTTCCTTTAAAGGCAACAACTTACATTCTGAATAGAATACCCACTAAAGCAGTTGTAAAAGTACCTTGTGAGCTTTGGATAGGTCGAAAGCCTAGTCTAAAGCACTTTCACATTTAGGGATGTTCAGTTAAAGCAAGGCCCTATAGGCCACATGAAAAGAAATTGGACTCCAAAATTGTAAGCAACTACTTTATTGGTTATTCTGAGCGATCTAGGGGCTATGAGTTTTATGATCCCACAATTAGGAATATTTTTGAGATGGAATTGCAATTTTTTTAAAGGATGTTGAGTTTAGAGGGAGAAATAAAATTAGAGACATTGCTTTTGAGGAGGAATTGAATTCTAACTCCATTCCTGCTATCATTTTTGACAATATTCAGGTTTTCATACCTATCATTGATCAAGAAATGAATCCAGAACCTTAATAAGATAATGTTAAACAACTCTTAATTCAAGATGAGATAATTGTTCTAAAAGAACAAACTCAACAAACTTAAGAACGAATGTCATTAAAAAGGTTCACTAGAAAAAAAAAGGTTATAATGGTTTTAGTGGAATATTTTGACCTTAAATTGCATTAGATGAATGTTACGTTAATAGTTTCTTAATGGTAACATTGATCATACATTTATATGGTGCAACTAAAAAACTTTGTGTTTGATGATGCAAAGTTAATGATTTGTAAATTAAAGAACTCCATCTATGGGTTTAAAGATGAATTTGGTAGATAATTGTATATACCACAAGTTCAGTGGGAGTAAGGTTCTGTATTTGGTTTTATATGTTAATGACATATTGCTTGTTAATAATAGGTTCTGTATTTGGTTTTATATGTTAATGGCATATTGCTTGTTAATAATAGGTTCTGTATTTGGTTTTATATGTTAATGACATATTGCTTGTTAATAATAAGTTAAGTCTCGACCAATACCCCAAGAACGATTTTGAGATTAAGGAAATGCATAAGATTCCCTATGTCTTAAGAGTGGGGAGTCTAATGTATGTTTAGGTTTGTACACATTTGAATATTGTGTACACTGTTGGGATGTTAGGCAAACATTTAAACAACCTTGGTTGGACCATTGGATAGCATCTAAGAGGATTATGAGGTATCTTCAAGGAACAAAATATTACATGCTCACATATCGGAGGTCTGATAAGTTAGAGATCATCAAGTATACATACTCCGGTTTTGATGGAATATTGATGCAAAATTTTTTCACCATGGTACAAATTGTGACAATAATTGGTAGTTCTTTATTCCAATAACAACAGGAGCACATCAAAGTCAAAGCACATAGACTTTAAGTTCCTAGTTGTTAAAGTAAAAGGTCAGATTGGTTAGGTGCCTATAAAGCATATTGGGACAAACTCCATGATTACGGATCTGCTTACTAAAGGGACTATCACCCAAGGTTTTTTCATGAGCACACTGCTCATATGGATGTAATGCCATTGTAGGATATTTGGTTTTAGTGGGAGTTTGTACTTTTTAATGTTTTTATGTTATAAACACATCTTCAGTTATTTCACTTTACGAATATTAAGTTTATTTTTTGCAAAAATAAAGTTTATTTGGTTTATTCACACTATAATTCTGGTAAGGTTTGATCTCACTAAAGTTTAAGGAGGACTAGGTGGAAATAGACATATTTAGATCATATTGCATGTAATTTCCATGCTACACATCCATACTTGATATACATCACATATATAATAAAGATAATTACATGTTATTATTTACTATTATAATAGGTTAGTCCAAATTAAAAGTGATCTAATTTGGATAAATTTTATTAGGCTTTAATTATTAAATAAATTATGGGTCAAATATGTGTAGATACTTTAGTAACTAATTTCTAATTAATGATGGGCTGATTAGAAATCAGGATTAATGTGCAAAAGTTATATATTAGGGTTATAGTTCCCAAATTACATATAAGATGACTTTTTTAATATCCAATCTTTAGAAAAGAGAGAGCCACTTTCTCTAAATTCCTTGTGTGCTAATTTGAAATATTAAAACCGCAAGATCTATAGAGAAATCAATGAATTTAGGTACGCTTCTGAATTTAGTTTTATTCTTTATTTATTCTTGATGATTTGACATGACAGATCTTAGTATATGGTTTGTTTAGTTTTATATCATATATTACTTTACGGTTCTAACAAATAATTGTCCAATATGGCTTTTATTTTTTTTTCAATTAAGTGTTAAGCTAAGTTTTATTTGATAAATGTTTTGATATAAAAAATATAATGTTTTTAAATAAATTTTGATAAATTTCAAGTGACAATTTGTTTAAAAATATTTTTAAGAGATAAACTTTTAAATCCATCTTTCAAACACTTAGAAAATATTTTAAACTTGTTCAAAATGATAAACAATTTTTTCAAACATTTTTATCAAGTGTAAAACTGCTCCCAGAGATTAAAGTATCGATACCTTCTATATGGTATTAATACCTTGGCCCAAGTACTTATACCCTTGCCTAGTATCAATATTAATTTGAGCTTTGAAGTTCAGAAAAAATTGAGCAAAAAACAAAAGTATTGATACCTTTAATGAAACATTGATACCTTTCACAAAAAATCGATACATTATCCTTATATCGATACCATTTTACAGTTCAATGTTTTGGAAATTAAAGAAAAATTGCTCAAGTATCAATACCCTACCCAAGGTATCAATACCTCATAGCAAGTATCGATACGTTCCTTATTGTATCGATCCTATAGGCTTAACGGTCATCGAATTTAAGCAATTAAATGCGCAAAGTATCGATACCCCTTCAAATGTATCGATACCTTTTGTTGCAGGAGTCATTAATGCTCTAATTTTCACACCTCCAACGATTCAATTCATTTTCCCAACAACTCTAATGGTTGGAAACCAATGAGAGGCTATAAATACTAGCTTCCAAAGCTTCTACAACAACAAGAGAGATTACAAGAGATTAAAAGCTATCAAGAAACATCAAAGAAATCTATTACCAACCTTTTGTGCTTACATTTTTCATCTTTCTCTTGTAAACACTTGTGAGCATTCATTGTATTTTCTTCGCTCAAGTGTTTTTATTGGGTGTGTGCTTTATTTACAAACATTCTAATCTTGTGAGGATTGTTTCTTTTTTTGCTCTTTTGAGAGGGTTTGTGTCTTAATATTTTTGTAGAAATCTTAAAAGGAGTTGTGAGGTTAAACATTATCCTCAAAGGTTCATCAAGTTAGTAAATTTGGGAAAATCGTTGGTGGTGGAAAGCTAAGTTAATGGAGTAGGCAATTGGGGCTGAACCACTCTAAAATCGTTGTGTTCATTGTCTCATTTTCTTATCATTACTTCCACAAAATTTTTAGAGACCCAATTCACCCCCTCTATGTTATCTCAATTGATCAATTAAGCTAACATGAAGCTTCTATAGAGTGTATCGCTTTCAAGCAACCAATTCTTAATTTCATGTTCAGTGTCATATATATACACTTATAAATATCGTGGCCTCTAGCTTATACTCATTAATGGATTGCCAATTTGATGATATATAGTTCCTTGAGTGCGAAACACATAAACTCCATGATTTGTAGTTGTCAGAGTTTGATTTAGATGTACTCCCATTGAAGTGAAGGCAAAGTTGTGATTATATGATCATATGTGTTGTCTAAAATGCCTTCCATAATTGGGTTAGTAAACAAACTAAGCATTTTTAAGGGGTCAAGTGTCAGTTGCATCTTTATTTTTCCATTCGAATAACACATAAATGAAATTTCATGAAAGAAGAGTTTTGCGTTGCATTGAGGACATAATCTTGGTATAGGTAGCAATGATATGATAATTCTGTTTGATTCTTCATAATCTAAAGCACAATTTGAATGTCCTTTTGTAATGATCAGGGCACCTAGTTGGTTAGAATTAAGAGCAATGGACACCCCACTTATTGATGCAAGAATTTACATATTTAAATAAAAATATACGAAAAAAATATTTTAAACATAACTAATTGATAATAAAAGTTATCAAAGAACAAAACTTATCAAGGAATCTAGCATAGTGTATTTCCTGAGTCTGTTATTTTTGTTGTTGTATGTCACCTCCAATTGCTATTCCATTGTAGTTAGGAAGCATAAGTTGAGAATCTTGAGCTATATTTGAAATAAAATATTAGATGTATTAGCATATTAAATAATTGTAATTTTAAAAATCTAATGAATATATAAATCATGTAATTTTCTTATAAAAATATGATAATGTTATAAATATTTTATTATTAAATGGATGTCCATCAATATCAGCATAAACTTAATACATATTAGGAATCTAATGTTCATTAGAATTAAGAGTTTTATATTATTTATACTTTTTATGTTTATAAAAATAGAAATATAATAATTAATTATAAAAGTGCAAGAAAACAAACTATTTAAGTGTAGAAATGACCCAAATCAACTACTACATTTGACGCTAGGTCACCTCTTTATCAATTACCACTTAGAATTTTAACTTTGATGAACCATTTCGAAAATACTTGGCCAATGATGGTTCTACATCGATTCTGATAGTCTCTTATTTAAAAATACCTTGAAGGAAATGCCCTTTCCTTCCATATGTCGCATTTAAGACACTTCGACCCGCATTTTGGCAAATTTACATATGTCGCATTTTGGAAAATTCCTCTATTTAGCACGTTTACCTACGTTTTTAGATGTACCATGACCATCTTGTCAAACTACTTACCACGCGAGTCATACATAAACCTCCCTCTTTATGCCTTGACAAACTTCCTATTCATTGTCCTAGCAGACATCATTTCTACCATGAGGTGTACCTGTTCATCACTGGATCATGCCATGGCTAACCATGGACTTTTGATTTTGAAGAATCAATAAACCCCTTTCGAGGTTTCATTCTGAAGGACTTGTATGTTGTTTGCACGATGTCGCCCTAAAGGACCTATATATCGTTGATAAACATATTAATTTACATGATTCTTGTGTTTAATTTGGCTTATTTTTGAATTAATCCCTACTTAATTGGTGTTTTTTACAACTAATCTTGTCAGAGGTGAAATTGGTCAAAAACAAGCACAAAGGAGCCAAATTGAAATATAAATGTTGAATTGGGGCCAAAGTAAAAAGATGAGGAAAACGAGGATTTAACATAAATTTTAACTTTGTAAAAAGCTAAAAATAGAAGATATTATTTTGCTTTATTTAGTTTTATTTTTTTATTTTTATTTTTATTTTATTAATTTAGGATTAAGCTATTTTTAGTAAACCCCATGTATATAAATAGGGGCTTTTAGTTGTTAGAAAAATCATCCATTATTTTTGTATTCCTACTCCTATTTGGAATTGAAATACTCTCCTTTTCCCTTTCAAATTGGCGTTAAGCATTCTGCCATTTTACATTTGGTTTTGTTTCTTTTCTCAAATTGGGCTAATTGCCTTCCAAGTACTTTTCCTTTCCAATTTCCATCACCTTTCATATAAATCCATCATCTTCCACAACTTTCACGCATGAATAAATTCATGCTCCACTAAATTTCATCTTAGCTTTAGGCCAGTGTTCTTTCCGATCGGAAATCGTGAGATACGGATTCGTGTTGAAAATTTGTCCCATCGGTATTCATCTTTTTTCCTAAGTATCGGGATAGACCAATCATCCGTTAAAGTTAAATTCGATTTCAAGTCAAAGTGCACGTTGGGGTGGAGTCGTGTTTGCTTACAGTTGGAGATTTGAGTCGACCGTGCTGTATTTAGATTTTTGAGAACAAATCAAAAAAGAGGTGACCGGGTTTAAACGACCCACGTGGTTGAGGCCATTAATTCGAGTTGGGTTCTTTAGAACACAAGGCTGTCGGAATCTTGAATCGGGAACATGTGTATCTCGGTTAGATAATCGGTAAAGGTTGGTTTGCAGGTCATACCGGAACCATCTACTAGAGGAAGAATTGGTGGTTAGGATGTTTCTAACTGCTATAACCAGCTTATCGATTGGAGGGGAAGATTAATTTTCGAGGATCGATTCTTGATACAAAATTGACCGAGTCTAAGGCTTATTACATTTGATTGCATATCCCAATTTAATTTCTGATTTATTTAATTATTTATCTTAGCAATTTTAATTATTTAGTTTCTAATCAATTTCAAAATCCATGCTTTACTTATTTATTTGCTTATTTTTTTTCAGTTGGTACGTTTTGAGTTGTGGGCACGACTCTAACTACGACCCTTGACACGACATTCTGTTCATAAGTCAAACGCGAAGTTGATTAGAGTACCAATCCCTGTGGACTCGACCCTACTACCACTCTTACTACTATTTAGAGTATTTAGTAGGAATTATTTTTGGTGGATTCGACGCCCATCAAATTTTGGCACTGCTGCCGGGGATTGGGGAGATATTTCCTAACTTCTGTTTGACTACCTTATGACCAAGTCAGAGCTGGGAAATCTAGAGTTTGAGCCAGAAATTGAGAAATTGGCCCGGCAACTATGAAAATAAGCCATACGACGTGGTAAAAGGCCAAATCCTAGATTCGAGACTATATCGTATATAGAAGAAATTTTCTTATTTGACAAACCAAACGATATGGCTCAACAGACGATGATACGCCAACTCGCTGCGGTACCGGATGAACAACAACCTTTATGTATAACCTATCCAGTAGGAGGAACGCCGTTTAAGCTTAAGTCGGGTTTGATCCACTTACTGCCCACTTTTCGTGGACTACAGAATGAAAACCCGCACACCCACCTTAAAGAATTTCATATGGTGTTCACAAGCATGAAGCCTCAAGGAGTAACCGAAGACCAAACCAAACTTCGTGCTTTTCCTTTCTCACTAGCTGACTCTGCTAGAGAGTGGCTATTTTATTTGCCTCCGGGATTTGTCAACACATGGTCTGACATGTCTCGTTTGTTTCTTGACAAGTTCTTCCTCTGACTGAAAGGCCATTAACTAAGAAGGGACATCGTAGGAATCAAAGTCGGAAAACACAACGAGTCGCTTCTACAATTCTCGTGAGTGATATAAAAAGTTGTATGCGAGCTGCCCACAACATGGACTGACTGAGCAGTCACTCTTGCAATATTTTTATGAGGGTTTACTCTCGACGAAAATGAAAATGATAGATGCTGCAAGTGGAGGGGCACTAGTCAACATGACGCCTCAAAGAGCGAGAGAGTTGATTTCAACCATGGCTGCTAACTCTCAACAATTCCGACTGGTTACAGAACCCACGAGATGGGTTCATAGGTTAAGTTATTTATCTCTAGAAGAAAAGATAGATAAGCTGACTAATGTTGTTCAAACTTTACTTTTAGATAAAACAGACCCAGCAGGTTATGCGGAATTTGCGCCAAGCCAGACCATCCGACAGTCTCATGTCTGATTTTATAAGAAGATTCGGTGGAATAAGTGAATACTGTCAGGAACTTTCCAGGACCACCCCAAAGACGGTATGACCCCTACTCGAACTCGTATAATGTGGGGTGGAAAGATCACCCGAATCTCAGTTATAGGACGAATCCGCGGTTCAATCAACCGTTTCAACAGAGACCGCCACAGAATCAACAGATACCACCCCCGAAGTCATCTTTGGAAGCCATAATGGAAAGGTTAGCCAACAGTACTGAGAAATTCCAACAAAAAACTGACATGAATTTGCAGGAGTTGGACAAGCAAGTAAGCAAACTCGCGCTCACGATTAGCCGTTTGGAGTCCCAAGGTAAGCTGCCATCCCAGACTGAGCCAAATCCACGACACAATGCAAGCGCTATGATGCTAAGGAGTGGGAAGGTTTTGGAGCCCGTACCTGACAAAATTCGCACCCACGACGCTAGTCAAGATAAGGAGAATCTTGACACAGAGGCTCCAGTAGAGTCGGTACCACAAAAGTCATTTGCAGTACCACCTTCGTTTCCCGGACGACTGGTCCAATGCAAGAAGGAGCAAGACGAGAAGGAGATCCTCGACACCTTTCGAAAGGTGGAAATCAACATACCACTTCTCGATGCAATTAAATAGATCCCATGATACGCAAAATTCTTAAAAGAGTTATGCACGAGTAAAATGAAACTTTTGGGAAATGAAAAGGTAAGTGTCGGAGAAAATGTCTCCGTCGTTCTGCAACGAAAAATAACTCCTAAATGTAATGACCAAGCTATGTTTTTCATTTCCTGTAAAATAGGTAGTGTTGGTATTAAAAAAGTAATGTGTGACTTAGGCGCATCAATTAATTTTATGCCTTTGTCAATTTATAAACTACTTAACGCGAGTCTTTTAAAGAAAATAGGTGTGATAATCCAGCTTGCAGATAAATTTGTGGTGCATCTGGAGGAAGTATTAGAGGATGTTCTTGTCAAGGTAAACGAGCTAATATTTTCTACAGACTTTTACATTATCGACATGGAGGATGACAATTCGGCCAATTCATCTGACATTATTCTCGGGAGACTATTTTTTAGTACCATTCAAACAAATATTGATGTACGAAGTAGGATACTCACTATGGAGTTCGATAGAGAGGTGGTAAAATTTAATGTCTACGAGGCCATGAACCGTCCTAGCATGATTTCTAACGTTTATAACATTGATATAATTGATCCATTAACCGAATTATGTTTAGAATATCATGACCAAGATGAATTACGAACCATTCTTTGTAGGAGTCTAGACTTTGATGCCATTAAGGAACTGGAGGAATGGATAAACTTTGAAGATTCGGTTCACGAAACGGTGGCTCATATGGAGGCGCAACAACAATGGAGAAACCCAGGTAAATTTCTTGAATTAACTTCTTCACAGACTAAACTCGTACCATCTATTTTGTAGGCTCCGGAGTTGGAACTCAAACCACTCCTAGACCACTTGAAGTACACTTTTCTCGGTGAAAGAAATACACTACCGGTGATAATCTCGAGTAAACTCTCTAGGGTAGAAGAAGAAAACTTGGTGCGAGTTCTTAAGGACTATAAAGAGGTAATTGGATGGACAATAGCCGACATCAAGGGATTGAGTCCATCGACTTGCATGCACAAAATTCAGGTTGTCGATAATGCTGTTCCCAAAAGGGAGGCTCAAAGGCATCTCAACCCGCCTATGATGGAAGTAGTGAGAAAAGAGGTTCAAAAACTACTTGATGCCGGGATGATATATCCCATTTCCAATAGTAGTTGGGTTAGCCCAGTCCACGTAGTACCAAAAAAGACTAGTGTGACCGTAATTGAGAATTCGACAGGTGAGATGGTTCCCACTCGGGTCTAAAACGGGTGGAGAGTCTGCATCAATTACAGGAAGTTGAATTCTTTAACTCAGAAAGATCACTTTTCACTTCATTTTATTGACCAGATGCTAGAACGTTTAGCTGGAAAGTCTTACTATTGTTGTCTTAATGGTTACTCAGGGTTTTTCCAGATTCCAGTGGCATTGGAGGATCAGGAGAAGACGACGTTTACGTGCCCATTTGGCACGTTCGCTTATAGACAGATGCCATTCGGACTCTGTAATGCACCAACCACTTTTCAGAGGTGCATGGTAAGTATATTTTCAGATTACGTTGAGAAAATTATTGAGGTGTTCATGGACGACTTTACTGTATATGGTGAGTCCTTCGAGGTATGTTTGACTAATCTTGCAAAATTTCTGGAAAGATGCTTAGAATTTAATCTTGTTCTAAATTATGAGAAATGCCATTTTATGGTAGATAAGGGATTAGTTCTAGGTCATATTATTTCTGCTGAGGGAATTTCTGTCGATAAAGCAAAAATCGACATCATTAACTCATTACCATACCCCACAACTGTGAGGGAGATTCAATCTTTCCTTGGTCATGCAGGTTTTTACAGGCGATTCATTAAGGACTTTTTGAAAATTGCGCAACCTCTCTGCAACTTATTATAGAAGGACAGGGAATTCGAGTTTGACCAATTATGTAGAGAAGCATTTGACACTCTCAAACAAAAGCTCGTTTCGGCACCCATTGTTCAACCACTGAATTGGAGTTACCCTTTCGAGATAATGTGCGATGCTAATGACCATAGCGTAGGAGCAGTCCTTGGACAAAGGATAGAGAAAGAACCACATGTCATCTCCTATGCTTCTAAAACCTTGAACGCTGCCCAAAACAACTATACAACCACTGAAAAAGAGTTTTTAGCTATAATCTTTGCCTTAGAAAAATTTTGTTCATATTTATTAGGAACTAAGATTGTGGATTTTTCTAATCATGCAGCCTCAAATATCTGATCAGAAAGAAGGAAGCAAAACTGAGACTTATAAGGTAGATACTACTTCTACAAGAATTTGATCTCGAGATAAAAGATAAGAAGGGACGTGAAAATTTGGTGGCTGACCATTTAAGCCGAATTCCTTCATCAAAGGATGTAACACCACTTAACGATGATTTTTCGGACGAAAATCTGCTGGCTGCCCAGACGATTTTTTCGTGGTCTGCAGGCATGGTAAATTATCTTACTACAGGTATAGTCTCTCCTAACCTTTCGCGATTTGAAAAAGACAAGATCAAACGTGAGTCTCGATACTATATTTGGGACGACCCCTATCTTTGGAAGTACTGTTCTGGCCAGGTAATTCGTTGATGCTTTCCTAAAATTGAGGTAAAATCAATTCTATCATTCTGTCATTCTTATGCATGTGGTGGGCATTTTGGCCCCAAACGAACTGCGCATAAAGTACTTGAATATGGACTATATTGGCCAAATATTTTTTCTGACACATATCTATTTTGTAAAACTTGCAAAAAGTGTCGAAAGGTAGGAAACTTGAGCTAAAAAAATGAAATGCCTCTAAACCCTGTGCATGTCTGTGAAATTTTCGATATATGGGGCATTAATTTTATGGGCCCTTTTGTCTCATCATTCGGTAATGTTTATATTTTACTTACTTTTGACTATGTGTCAAAATGGGTGGAGGCAAAAGCCACTCGTCGTGCTGATGCCAAAACAGTAGTCGGTTTTCTGAAAAGTTGTATTTTTTCCAGGTTTGGCACACTGCGAGCTTTGATCAGCGATCGAGGGACGCATTTTGTAATAAAGTAATTGATACGCTATTGAAAAAGTACGGAGTAGTGCATCGGGTCACTACAGCTTATCACTCGCAATCGTACGGTCAGGCGGAAGTGTTGAATCGGGAAATCAAGTTGATTTTGGAAAAGACTGTTAAGCCGGATAGGAATGACTGGAGTTTACGACTTAACGATGCATTGTGGGCATACCGAACAGCTTATAAAGGACCTATAGGTATGTCTCCTTATCGACTAATTTTCGGTAAACCGTGTCATCTCCCTGTTGAGCTAGAACATAAGGCGTTTTGGGCGGTCAAGTAATACAACATGGAGTTGGAAGCTACAGGTAAGTATCGCAAGTTACATATCCAGAAACTTGAGGAAATTCGACAAGAAGCATATGAGAGTGCCCAAATTTACAAAAATGAGGTCAAAGCGTACCATGACCAAAAGATAAACCACAGACAATTTATGGTAGGTCAGAAAGTATTACTTTATGATCCTACATTGAGAATTTTTGTAAGTGAGCTTCGGACTAAGTGGTTAGGGCCTTTTATTGTTACTCACGTATTTTCACATGGCGCAGTCGAGGTTAAAAGTGAGGAATCCGAAAAAATTTTCAAAGTCAACGGATAGCGATTAAAGCTCTTTTACGAAAACTTCCAAGTCCACTTGGTTGAAGAATTGGTGCTCGATGAGCTGGCTGAATAAATTTCTAGGTCGTCGAGCTAACGACGTTAAAAAAAAAGCACTTTTTGGAAGGCAACCCAAATTTATCTTCATTTATTCTTATTTATTTAATTTTTAGTTTAAGTAAAATTTAAGGTGTAAATAAATAAATAAATTCCTATTTAACTCAGTCAAATTGATGTTTTCAGGAACACTATGGAGGTCATGAATTTTCAAGAAGACGAACAATGATGGTGGCGTGGGCACGACTTGCTAATTTTGTAACAGTGAAAAAAAAACCCAAATTTCCTAACCTTCAAAACCAAAATCCACTAAATTCCTGCCCAAATCCATTTACCCATATACCAAAATACACAAAACCCAAAGTCCAATAAATGTCCACCTCACTCAACCCACTTACCCTAAACCCAAACATACCAAATCACCCACCAATACCCACATAAACCCAAACCCAAAATTGACCCAAATACCCAACCACCCAATATACCAATACCTTAGCCCAACACCCTAAACAAGCCCAAGAGAGAAAAAAGAATAATGGGCCGAACGGCCTAGGTGACCCAAAGGAAAAAAAAGAAAAAAAGAAAAGAAAATTAAAAAAGAAAAAAGAACCCCCAAAATTTCCCTACCCTCTTCTTCTTCATCTTCTCCAAAAAGAAAAACGCAAAACCCTAACTCCCTTAAACCAAACCATGCTGCCGTCTTACCCCACCATCGTTCATCGTCCCTACGCTGTCGTCGCAACCCGTAGCCGACCTAGCACCACCCCACCCCACACCACCATCGATGAAACCGCACCCACGCCCAACTCTATTTTTATTTTCTTTTCATTTTCCCTCTCCCCCCACACTGTTCGACACTTCCACCACCGCCGAGCCACAGCCGAACGGAAGACTTCACCACTGCGCCACTGTTGTTCGATACTTTCACCACCGCCGCTCATTTTCTCTCTAACCTTATTTTTCTTTTATCTTTTTTCTTTTTCTTTGAAACACCCAAACCTCCACCCGCCAAAACTTAACCGACGCCAACACTGACGCCCCCACCATCACCATCCAAAAAAAATTTACCAAAATCACACCACCTACCGTTATTGCCGCCGTACGTGTCGTCGTCACCGTGAGCCGCCGCTACCCGTCACCGTCAAAATTGTCTGAAACGTCAGTTTTTGACGCTACGCACGGAAACCATGGTCTGAAAACTTTCTGATTTCACTCAATCGAAATCTGCACTGATTCTCCACGCCTCATGTTGTCGATATAAACGATGATGAACCTCCTCCACCTCCTCCTAGACGAACAACCCCACCAACAAGAGCACGTTGCCAACAATGTTCGACTTCGATCGAACCAGAACATTCAAACAGCAACTCCGATAGTCCCGAAACGTCAACCCCTAACTCTAAATCAACTTTACCTTTACTTACATACCATGCAGGTAATTCGGACGAGGCCCGAACGTCTAACGACCATGTCGAGGATCCTTCGACCACGAATGAATGTGTCAATCAATGCCAAACACGATCGTCCGCTACTCAAAGTCGTCTACAACAGACACGTGAACCAGCGACACCACCGGACAGCAGTACTGACGCTGTTGAAAATTCAAGTCCACCCCCACGCCCGACGAATATGTTCGACCAACACGAAATAGCCAACATAATAGATGAGGTCGTGCCAAAACCATTCCCACCGAAGGACAATTGCGAGGATTTTTGGATTTTTCGACCCTGGAGCATCGCTCACAATACGACGACATTCGAAAACGTCCACTCCCGGTCTGTAAGCAAATCGATTCCACCACTCTTAACATGCTAGATATTCATGATGCTGTGACTGCATATTTTGATGCTATTGGTTGGAGCTCTTTTGCAAACATATCTTGTGATGCATATTATGAGTTGATATATGAGTTTTACACCATATTTAGCTTCAATACTACTACATTACAGACTATTGAAATGCAAGGCACTATCTATTTTCGTCTGCTTGGAAAAGACTTTCGGATGTCAATATCTGATTTTAATGTTGCCATGGGTTTCGTTGACCCTGACAATATTCAGTCTGATTCCTATCATACTGCTCTGTTAGACATTCTGAGAGACTTTAATGCTCAAGATGCCTATCGTGTTTTAACTAATTCTAATCAACTTTATAATCCGAAAACCACAAAAGACTAATTGGTGCATGAACCTGTTTTAAGATATATTCACCGATTTTTAGCATTTAGTTTTTCGGGACGAAACAATTCATCCTCTGTTTTAAAGAGAACTGAATTATTTTTCTTGTGGTGTATGCATTCCGATTATAAAGTTAATTTAGGATATTGGTTTGCAAGAAATTTTCATGCTGTTTTGCGATGTAATCGTCCTCTAATACTTGGGTTGTATATTACGAACTTAACCTCTACACTTTTTCCCTCTGAAATCGATTTCTTGTCCTTAACATGTGCATATCATATGGATAGCCTAGATAAATATTGTTTGGATTCTATGGGTTTGCTTGCCGGCACCCCTACTGCGTATTATTTTGTTCCTCCAGGTACAAGGACTGCTCGTGGGAATATGGTTTTTGGCCAACGCTCGTATTTCGCTACTCGAGAACAAGAGGAACAACCTCCGACTATAGAGGCCCGTTTAAGCCAAATCGAGGCTCGACTTGGAACAATGGAAACCCAAGTCTCCATAATCCTCGACATCCTGCAGAATCATTACTCCCAACATCAACCACATCATTAACATATGTGGGGAGTGTTCTTAACTTTTTCTTTTTATTTGGGCTGCTGACTATTATTTCATATAATATATGCTTGAGGACAAGCATTGATTAAGTAGGGGGTGGATGGTAAATATGCATGATTTTTGCTGCATGTCTCTCTTTTGCATGTGTTCAATCTTACGTTAAATTCATTCGATAGTTTATTTAAACATTGAGCTTTAATCTCATACTTAGCTAATTTGGACAATTGGGCAAATTTTGAATTAAAATGTTCAAGTATATAGATTAGTCGATATTCGTGTTTTAAAGTTGATATATGTAGCTAGATTTTTCGTATAAATTGATTGTTTGGAAAATATATTTGCTTGTGCATGAATAAATAAGTAAATTAATAAAGGTTCAAGTTATGAGTGAAGTTTCAAAAACGTGACCGGATTGAGTAACCGAGGTAAGGTGCTTGGGTTGTCATCTTATCTCGCGTAAAAAGGTTCGAGTGACAAGTCGATAACTTATAAACATTCCGCTAACTGAGCCTTCACACATACAAAAAAATAATAAATAAATAAAAATTTAAGACTGTTGGAACTAAGTAACCGGGCTAAGGTGCTTGGGATGTCATCCTAATTCACGTAAAAAGGTTTGACCAGGTCAATAATTTTATTTTTCTAATGCGTAGTTAATTAATAAATGCCTTGCAAATTATTGGATTCAAACTCAATTTAATGAAATTATTTAGTTCACATATTTCAACCTTATGACACTTGTTGATCAAACTTTATATCTTAAGCATTCATTTATTTTTGCCTAAGTTGTTTACATTGATTATATATGCGGAAAAGAGGCTCAATTTTTGATGAATTGTAGAATGAATTTTAATGTTTGAAAAAACAACATGCTTGAGGGCAAGCATGAGCTAAGTAGGGGGAGTTGATAAACATATTAATTTACATGATTCTTGTGTTTAATTTGGCTTATTTTTGAATTAATCCCTACTTAATTGGTGTTTTTTACGACTTGATCTTGTCAGGGGTGCAATTGGTCAAAAATGAGCACAGAGGAGACAAATTGAAAGATAAATGTTGAATTGGGGCCAAAGCAAAAAGATGGGGAAAGCAAGGATTTAACATAAAATTTGATTTTGTAAAAAGCTAAAAATAGAAGATATTATTTTGCTTTATTTAGTTTTATTTTTATTTTTTTTATTTTATTAATTTAAGATTAAGCTATTTTTAGTAAACCCTATGTATATAAATAGAGGCTTTTAGTTCTTAGAAAAATCATCTCTTATTTTTGTATTCCTACTCCTATTTGGAATTGAAATACTCTCCTTTTCCCTTTCAAATTGGCATTAAGCATTCTGCCATTTTACATTTGGTTTTGTTTCTTTTCTCAAATTGGGCTAATTGCCTTCCAAGTACTTTTCCTTTCCAATTTCCATCACCTTTCATATAAATCCATCATCTTCCACAACTTTCAAGCATGAATAAATTCATGCTCCACGAAATTTCATCTTAGCTTTAGACCGGTGTTCTTTCCAGTCAGGAATCATGAGATATGGATTCGTGTTAAAAATTTGTCCCATCCATATTCATCTTTTTTCCTAAGTATCGGGATAGACCAATCATCCCTTAAAGTTAAATTCGATTTCAAGTCAAAGTGCACGTTGGGGTGGAGTCGTGTTTGCTTACAGTTGGAGATTTAAGTCGGTCGTGCTGTATTCGAATTTTCGAGAACAAACCGAGGAAGAGGTGATCGGGTTTAAACGACCCACGTGGTTGAGGCCGTTAATTCGAGTTGGGTTCTTCAAAACGCAAGGCTGCCGGAATCTTGAATCGGGAACATGTGTATCTCAGTTAGATAATCGGTAAAGGTTGGTTTGCAGGTCGTACCGGAACCAGATACTAGAGGAAGAATTGGTGGTTAGGACGTTCCTAACTGCATAACCAGCTTATCGATTGGAGAGGAATATTAATTTTCGAGGATCGATTCTTGATACAAAATTGACCGAGTCTAAGGCTAAGGCTTATTACATTTGATTGCAAATCCCAATTTAATTTCTGATTTATTTAATTATTTATCTTAGTAGTTTTAATTATTTAGTTTCTAATTAATTCAAAATCCCCTTCTTTACTTATTTATTTGCTTATTTTTTTCAGCTGCTATGTTTTAAGTCGTGGGCACGACTCCAGCCACGACCCTTGGCACGACATTCTGTTCATAAGTCAAACGTGAAAGTTGATTAGAATACCAATCCTTGTGGACTCGATCCTACTACCACTCTTACTACTATTTAGAGTATTTAGTAGGAATTATTTTTGGTGGATTCGACGCCCATCAACTGTTTACACAGTGTCACCTGAAAGGACTAGTAAATAATCGTTAACTGGTGTCGCCTCGAAGGACCAATAGATAATTGTCAACACGATGTCACCGTGAAGGACCAATAAGCCAACATAGGCTTTATGTTGTGCTAATTGGTTCAATTGAGTGTGTAGGATGGAGATATAAAGGCTTCATTGACATGGAAACAAAGCTTCTCGGGATGTCAAAGCACAAAATAAATGACACAAGGCAGTATTTGGGTGTCATGTCGCGCCATGCAAGGGGTGTGGCGCAACACACATCGATGTGCTACCCAAGTTCATTGGGGTTATTTTTGTCCGCATAATTAAACTTTTACGAAGACCTAATTTGGGCTGCCAATACCTCTATAAATAAGACATTAAGGGTTGAATGTAACTAGGTCGTCTTAGATGCCTTCATAAAACCCTTGTATTTAGAAGTAATTTTAGTTTACTTTTTTCGGCTTTTCATGAATTTCTTGTTTTTATTCTTGAATCAGTCTTGATTCAAGAGTTTATTTATTTAATTAAAGTATTCAATTTATATTTTTCTTTGCATTTGTTTTATTCATTTATTCCAATCGAGAGATTTGTTAATCCATTCCCCATTCGATATTCAATCTCAAATATCTATTCTTCCCTGAATCAATCGTGTTTTTCACATGGTTTATTCAATCAAAGTTGAAATTATGAATAACATGAGTGGCTAAATCCCTTAGGGAATATTAACAAGTGGATGGAGATATGATTAATGGAGGATTTAGGGTTTCCCGAGAATGATTAGTTGGTATAAATTATGTGTTCTTAACCTGTTAAGCTTGACAACCCTAATAAGTTATCATAGGCTAGACAAGGTCAGAAGATAAGTTGAATGAGTAAATCGTAATTTATCTTGGTTGAGAAAGTAAGGTCTAGAGATAAGCGAGTATCAATCAACCGATTAGTTAATTAGAGTCCGAGAGATAATAATTAGTTAATCAAATACTGATCCACTCTAAAACCCTAATCCAAAGTTAGTTACAAACCCTAAAGCGAGTTAATCTTCATGATTAGTTTATCGATTTAATTCATTTGTCTATTTCTCTTTATTTATTTATTTTTGTTATTTATTTATTTTTGTTCCCCTTAATCTATTTTATGGTTTATCGTAATATAGGAAATAATTACTGCTACTTAGACTTATTATTACAAAAAAGTATTTTTATTATTTATTCCATCCTCCCTTGGGTACGATCTTCGGAATATTTCCAAGTATTTCATTGTACATACTATATTACAATTTGACCCGTGCACTTGCGGACACCACTATTCTCAATTCTTATATTTTTAGTGTTATATTTATTCTATAAACGATAGTGCGTTTATAGGCTATCAGTACCTTTACCTAGGGTATCGATACCTTATTGTCAAAATGCCAAAACTCATCCTTTCCGGTACCTAAGTCACACCATACCTTAAATGGTGCTATGTGCACACACAATACCTATAAAAATTCACTTCAGTATGGAAACCAGTCCATCATTTCATCAACCAATAATCAATCCAGTCACATTGCCTTAATTTGGCACCAAACACTTAACAATATGCCAATTCATCTATCAAGCTTTCAAACATTTCAATAAACCTTCAACTATACCATTTAAGATTAAATCATATCATAATGTATTCAAAAATATATCATTCAACAAAACATCTATATAAAGCCTTCCATATTGTCAATTACATCTTTTTGCATATATAGGAATTTACTAACCAAATGTAAACACTAAACAAGGTTTCAAATTACCATTATCACACTTTAACATATATATACATACAAGCTCCTAGACACATGCCACAATACCAAAATTAAACAAGAAAAAGTCTACTGAATCAGGAGATAGATAGTGTAAGCTCCTCGAGGATCTAATCGATACGCTCCGAAGGTTAAAATCTACAGGAGAAAGAAATGCAATGGATTAAGCATGACGAAATGCTTAGTAAGCTTATATGTATTCAAAAGATTAACTTACCTCATATAATAAATATAATGTCAAACTAATGTATATAATGAAATTCACCTGATACATTAAAACATAATCACAACAAGGCGAGTTTGATCCACTTTCAACCATGTAACATATCTAGTATAAGCATAATAATTCATATAATCTAAGTCCAATTAATCTCAACTCAATTGTAACACCCAGATTTCGCGAGTCCTGAGTTTGGGTGAGTAACCCAAAGGAAACCCTATTAGCGCGATTCTATCTGCCCAATTTTTTGTCTCTAGTGCACTAAGTTAAAGCTAAAGATTGGAGTTCATGTATGAGGTTGTATTTACCCGGGGTAAGTATTTGGGACTTGCATATTGTTTTTGCGAAAATAAGTATGTTTATGTATGTGCATGGAAAAATAAAAAAGTAAGGCCTTGCATGGTGAATGTTTGCATTTCAAGCAATATGAGTGAGTATTGATAATATTCTTATGTATTATAAGTAGTGACTTTTAAGGGGTCCATAAACTTGGGGACTAAATTGTTGTTCATGAAAGTCAAGTGAGTCTCTAAACCGATTCTTACATGAATTGCATGCTTTCTATAAAACTTCTATGCTAAGCAGCCAAAGCAAGAGGCATGAAACTAGTAAAGTGTGATCTTATGAATCTGAATGACAATGGTGTTCTTGTGTCAGAAAATAAGAATGAGCCCAATAGGAAGTGCATGTGTGTCTGGGTAATGGAAATGTGTTAATATGTCAAGAAAAAGTTTGGATGTGTCTGTTACGAGTAAGTTAAGATATGATGAGTTCATGAAAGATGGGTGTGAAGAGTCTGTGTTTGCCTTCAGAGTCGTTAAAGGAGTTCGTCGGGAATAAAAACACAAATCTCTAAAAGGGCAAGTCTATGGCCATGGCGTTGAAAACCATATCGTGTAAAACTGTAACTAATGGGTTCTGACATCATATAGAAAGAAGACCATATCGAGTAAGACCGTAACTGGTGGGTTATGGCGTAATATGGGAAAAAGTTAAGAAAAGGTTATTGCCTAAATGTGGTTCTCTGTATGTTCCAAGATGATGAGCGGAAACTTCACTAAGTGTGAGTCTAGACGAATCCCTATCATCTAAATCACCAAGAGAAGGAATGCTTTTATGGCAATACTCTAGGCAGGAAAGCTCTTGTGGCAAGTACTGAATGTTAAAGAATGCCCTTGTGGTAAAACTCTGGATGGGTAAGCCTTCTATAGCAAACCTCTTAAGGAATGCCTTTGTGGCGAGGCTCTAAAAGAAAAGCCTTTTTGGTGAGTACTTTATAAAAAAGGACACCCTCGTGGCAATCTTTGGATAAGAAAACACTTGTGGCTATCTCTAAAAAGAAATGCCTCTGTGGTGGACTCTGATCGAAAAGAAAAGAAACCTACAGTGAAATCTGATAAATGATGTACGAGGTACTCAGAATGAGTGATAAGTATAGCGAACTCTGAAAGAAAGCTCCGTAAAAAATGTTATGACGAGCCTAGTATAGTAACATGGTAAAAAGAACGAGTCTAGAATGCACTAGTGTGGGTAGCGAACCAAAGGTATTATGTCTGTAAGGCCCTTGTAACAATAATGGTCAGAAATTGCGAAAGAACAAAGTAAAGAATGCGATCAATGTATCAATGATAAGTAATGCATGTTATGTTCTCAGAAATGAAACGCGACTCCAGTAGTAAAATGAATAGAATCCAAGGGATGTATTAGCCTGAGTCAAGCTAAAAAATAAAAACAAGGAGATGGTTACCTTCGAATAAGGTTCAAGTTAATTAGGGTTTACTCACTAAGTTCTATCGAACTTACCTTTATGTCTTCTTGTTTCAAGTAAGTGGATTAAAGGCTACGCCAAGAGGGGCGATGTCAGGGCTACGCCAAAGGAATAATGAGAAGGGCTACGCCAAAGGAATAATGAGATGGGCTATTATGCATACAAAACAAGGGGAGTGATGTAGTCAAGTCTGATAAAAATATTGTGAATAAGTTATGAAAATTGTTTATAAGCCTTGTGGTGTGTACAAAATGTGTTAGTAATGTTATTTATAGATATTATAAGTAGGTTATAAGTACTTATACAGACTCGTCGAGTGAAAAGTCCTATTCAAATTATTGTAATAACACATTGTACGTCCAGACCAAAAATTTCTAGGCAATGTTACTAAATAAGATGTATTGTTGGAAATTGTAGGTTTTGGTTATATATAAGTTGTAGTTAGAGTGGTAACACCCGAGATCGACATCTAGCGAATCAGACGGGTTAAGGGTGTTACATCAATCGTATGTGTATACTCAATTTATCATTAAACCCTCTACTTTTCTAATTTTGATCTTTTAGCACATGGCAAGATGTTCAATTTCTATATTTTGTATCTCGAAAGTTACCCGATGAAACATCCTAAAAGAACTCGACTACACTAGTATCAATCACATCTAATACTCGTCCAAGCTTATCATATCCATTTGTGTCAAGTTACCCGTCCGGGCTAAAATTTTTATTGACACATCAAATAGCTTGGCCAAAGTTGTATATACATGTAAGGTTACCCGTCCAGGCTAAATCTATAAAACAACTTCAGGTTACTCATTCGAGCCAAACCTGTGTCACATGTATCTTCGAGTCCGTAAAAAATGTTGGATCTTGGAATCATCGAAAATCAACCTATAAACATGTGTACGATACATTTATAAAGTTTCATTAGGGTAACTTCCATCATGTAAGTTCATATTTAACCCTTTTTTTCAATTTAATCCAAATCTCACCATTCGTACTAAGTTACAGATAATTTATAGTTCAATAAAACATACATAGGTTCACATTATAACAGTAATAAGGATTTTAATGAAATTACACCATATGACCTTACTTGGAAAACAACAACCGAAAAGGTGTCAGGGATTAATCCATATTTTTCCTTTTTCGCAAAAATCCTCCAGTTAATTTAAATCCTGATCTAAATCATAATTTAATTCAATTATCAATTATAAAAATCATTTAATAGCTTAATATAACCGTATAAAAATTTGATTTCATTTACCAGATATTCCTTCAGTTTTTGCATTTTATTCAATTTGGTTCCTAAAACCAAATTTGCCATAGCTTTCAAATTTGAGCTTCAATTTTGAAACCGATCTTAATTTCATTATTTTAAATCTCTATAATATCTAAAATTATAGAATTTTTTCTCAATTTTAAAATATTTACACTTTAGCCTCTATGTTCAAAACTAATAACTTTCACTTTACAAATTAGTCCCTTTTAATATCTAAGCTCAAAATCTATCAATTTAGTACCAAAAGCTTCAAGATTTAACAATGACAACTTTTACAAACTTTAACATTTTTGTAAAATAGTCCCCAAACTAGCTAAATCAGACTTTCGAGATTTTAAAAATATAAAAATTACAAAAAACGAGCTTAAAATTGCTTACCAAATTGAGAATCGAATGTTTGAAGCTCAAACCCTTTTTCTTTTCCCTTTGGAAGGTTGAAGAAGAAACATAGATAAGGATGATGACTTTCCATTCTTTTTTTTTTCTTTTTAACTTAAATTATAACATATGTTTTATTATTTTAACTTTTAAATATAATTTAATTTAAACAAATTTTTGTATAGTAATGCCACGAAGCGTCCACAACATTTAAATTGGCTTAATTGCCACTTTGATCCTCGACTTAATATTATTTAGCCCTTTTAAAAAATAAAAATTAATGGCGATAAACTTTTATCACTTTTACGATTTAGTCTTTATACCTTAATTAACTGTTCATTCAATAAAATTACTGAATCGAAATTCAATATAACTCTATAGTATACTTGTAAATATTAATTAATAATATTTACAAACTCGATCAATGGAGGGCAGGGTTTTGAAACCACTGTTTTCGACACCAATGAAAAACAGATTGTTATAGACTCTAAGTAAAACATTGAAGTAAAGGGAACCTAGTGGCCACTATCGTCAAGGTCTCGACACCAAAAAGGTTGTTTCGCAACACCAAGTGCCCCCAAGTCAAACTCTTGTCCACTACCATAGATGTCACGACACTGAAGTCCGACAGGTGAAAATCTGCAGAGACAAATTTGTGTCCAAACAAGCTTAAGTTACTTTTCATTTAAAGCGCATAATTGTCAATATTAACTCAAATATTTTTTGCTTATAAATACCACTTTATATCAACTATTTTTTTATATAAAGAGGCTAGGGGTGCCAAAACTCCTATTTTAGATGGGGAAATTATTTTGGATTTTAGTAAAAATTTATTTGAGTTACTTTTTTGAAGTCAAATAATTTTTGCTTTTGAGCTCCTCTTCCAAATTTGTGATTATAATTGCTTTCTCTTTTATTTAAAATTCTAATACATGAAGTCAACTTCGAAAAAAAGGAAAATTCCCGGACTCTTACACAATCCCTTGAAATATTAAATGATGTTTATATTACATTAAATGAAAATTTTTAAATAATTCAGTGATCATTTTGTAATATTTTGAAGTTAAATAACAAAAAGTAAAGTTACCAATAATTTAGTGACTTTGAGTATAATTTGCCTAACATATAAAATAGTTATGAACTTTATTATTTTGATAAAATTTTCCATGTGGGGTATAGGTTTGACCAAAACTTCATCTCGACTCAACCTAAAATTTTAATAGAAATTTAGTCCATAGTTGAAGGACAATTGACACCATTAACCTCTATATAAATGAAGACTTCTAAGGTCAAAATTGTCAATTACTCATTCCCCACTGTGGCAGCGAAAACCGTTGTTTAATTTATTTATTATTTGAATTCCAAACTGCCCAACCTTAATTATAAGTGTTGGATTGTTTATTTATTTATTATTAAATTATAGTTTAAAAACTTAAAAATTCCAATTTGCTCAAAGTTTTTTTATATTTTTTGTATATTTATTATTTAATCTTCATATTTTTATTTTCAGAAATTTAATTTCTCTACTTTTTTAAATTTAAAAATTTAGGTTTATCTATTAACACGATTAGAATTCTTTTGTATTAGTGTAGTATTTTGTAAAATAAACAAAATTCTAATTAATCCAATTACCAATAGATCGCTTATTAGTCTATTTAGTTTTTATAAAATAAACAAAATTCTAATTAATCCTTATAAAATAATATTTTATGATATTTGTTTCATTATTAAAAATATTTTTTTACAATAAATTAGGTTTTATATATAAATTTTTATTTTCTTTTTTATTAAAATACATATAAGACCTACAAATAAAGGTGAAGGAACTGTGTTCCCACTTTATTTATGTAATTGTATTGTAGAACTGAAAACAATTATTGGACTTCTTTTTGAGCTAGCAATTAATGGACTTGTTATTTATTTAATTGAAGCACAACTCTCTGTAGCCTATTTAATTAGGGTTCGTTTGTTTACATGTAAAAGATTTTACGGAAAATATTTTACGGAAAATATTTTTTATATTTTTTTGTGTTTGTTTCAAATAAAATGGTTTGGTCAATGGAAAATGACTTACACGTCAAGGTAAAATAAGTCATTTTTCCTGTAAAATGACTTTTTTTTCCGGAAAAGAGCTCATCTATAGATAATTTTATTTTTATATAAAAATTAACTTAAATCAAGCTTAACGTTATTATATTGATAATAAATTTTATTTTTATTTTAAAAAATATTTAAAATATTATATTTTTCAATATTATTAAACATAAATATTTAATTATTTATATTTAGTCATATAATAAATTATTAATATAATAAATATAATTTATTATTTTAATAAATGATTTAATATTTCAATTTTATTTTAATATTAAATTTTAAAAATAATAATTTTAAATAATATTATTCACATATTATTGAAAATATTCAATATTAATATTTTAATAATAAATGTTTTGTAGTATAAATGTTAAAATATGTCATAAGTCTATGTACACTTCACAGATTTGTAATTTAGTCTTTGTACTTTTATTTTCAAGAATTTAGTCCATTTACTTTTCAAATTTGAAAATCAAGTCCAATTGTTGACATCGTTAACTTTTTTTTGTCAATTTTGTTGATGTCACATTTTTAAATAAAAAATACTCACTTAATAGTCATGTAATTAAAAAATGACATTGTAATGAATCTGAATTTAACATAATATTTTTAATATATGAAAAAAATGTAAAATATAAAATTATATATAAAAATAAATTCAATTAAACAATGAAAAAATAAGAAAATCTCAAATGTATGTTTATTTAATTGAAAACAACTTTTATGAAATATTTTTAAGAAATTTACCAAATAACAGAAAATATTTTACACAGATTCATCCAAACACTAGAAAATATTAGCTTTTCTAGAAAAGTAAACTACTTTCCAAAAATCATTTTCCGAAAGTCATTTTCAGTTAAACAAACGGAGCCTTAATTTCTATAAACTAAAGCAAACAATTTTCCTTTTGTTAAAAAAGGGATGCAAGGGTAAAATTTTACAAATAGTCATCTAATTGTTAGCGTATTTCTATTTTGGTTACTTTGGTTTAATTTTTTTTTAGTTATTATTGTTATCAAAATTTAGTATTTTGTTAGATATTATTGTTGTCCAAATTTAGTATTTTGGTCACTCTTCCATTAGTGAAGTTTTTTTTATTGGCATAATAATAAATTTAGCCCTCCAATATTTATAAATTCTATCAATTTGGTTCTACCTCTAAAAATTTCAACAAATTTAATCATCAACTTTACATATTTTATCAATTTAGTCTTGATTCTTAATTTAAAAAGAAAATCAAAAGTAAAAAAATATTTAAAAGTTTGTTTTTCAATAAAAATATATTTTATAAATATATATACAAAATTATAAAAAATTAGAAATAAATAAAAATCTATTTTACCACTTTCTAACATGACATATATTTATTATAATAATAATTTTTATAAATAAAATAATTTAAGGGAAAAAACTCTAAGAAAACTTAAGCAGATTTAGTTTTTCCCTTTTTTTCAACATTAACGACCACTATGTTTTAGTGGGGGTCAAAAATTATAATCTAAGGTCGAAAAGGGTAAGAATCAATGTATATAAGTTGTTCCCTAAAACGGGTTTGTTGTGTTTGAGGTTGTACCTAAAAGTGGCATGATTGAGGATATATAAGTGAAGATGAAGTCTTGAAAACCTAATAGGTGGAAGGTCACGATAGCAACTCCAAATTTGCCCAACTTTGCCTTCACCTATAATGACCAGCTCCACAAAATTGCCTTCAACCATAGTTGCGCCACCCAACTAGATTTTTCTTATAATTATAAATAATTTCCCATAATTTTTATATATTTTTTAATTTTATAGTAATTGCTTAAAAAATCACAAATGAATTTAAACCTGGATAAATGGTTTATCCTAGACGTGATTTTTTTCAAATATTTATTTTTAAAAAATTAAGATTTTTTTAATTTTTAAAAGTATTTGTTGACATCCATGTGTCACCGTCCGATTAATTTGTTAGCCACGTCAACAAAACTTAACTGCCAAACTTGGTCAATGCAAACAGAGGGATTTGATTGATTAATTTTTCATCCTTTAAGGGCTTAATTGGGTGCTAAATTTTGTCGAAGACTTAATTGATTTTTTGTTTGTTTTTTCACTTTGGGCTTCTTCTTTTTTTTACTAGTAAGCCTATTTCTAAAATAATTTTTATTTTTTAAAAAAGTTTTTATTTTTTTCATAATTTTTATTTTTTAAAAAATTATAATTTTTATTTTTATGTTTTTATTTAAAATATGAAAATAAAAATTTTTTAAAAATTTTATATACTTTTAAATGGTAAGGATCAAATTGACAAAAAATTGTAAATGTTGAAGGCTAAAAAAGTTATTTTACTTTTGACACCGTTAAATGAAGAAATCAAAATTTTTAAATAAAAGAATACAATGATTCAATGTCTTAACATTAAAGTATAATGGCTAAATTTTAAATTTCAAACGAGTGTAGAGACATTTGACAAATTTAAAGGCAGTAAATTTTATCATATTATATTCATATAATGAAATTATATTTATCAAAAAGCATTAGGTGCAATGGCAATGCACATTATACTATTAAGGGACGAATGAGTTTGAATTTTAGATATTAGGAGGTACAATCAAGAATCTTAAATATGAATTATAAAAAATATATTTATTTATTTATTTAAAATTATTAAGTAAAGTGCGAAGCCCAACAAACATATACAGTATATACGTATTTGCAGTAATTTTTTTATGTAGACAGCACATATCTTACAAGTCACTTCTTTTATGTCAAAATAATATTGTTTTAATATGCTTAAAATAAAAATTCAGATGTATCGAAATATTATTACGTTTTTATTGGTTTTTAGGTTTTTTAAAATAATTTTATGAATTTTTAACTTTTTTGTATTATTATAGTTTTAAAAAAATAAATTATGGATTTTCATAATTTTTTTTTGAGAATTATTGTTAAAAGAATTCTAAAAATATCAAAATGATATTTTAGTTAGAGTTTAGGAGCCAAATTAGGTATTAACTCTATATAATATTGAGTTAACATGTAATGTCAATAATTCCATTAAGAGATTAATTACAATTAACAAATGAGTGACCAAAACATCATAAATCAATTATGTTAGTAATAATTTTATAAAATTTTATATTTCGATGACCAAAATAAAAATTTACTACTAATTGGATGATTTTGATGTAATTTACACAAAAAATTATTTATTGATAAATTAATATTTCTTAATTTGTTAAAATTTTATGTTTTATAGAATTTCTTTTTATGTTTTCAGTATTTATTATGCATCTATTTTATGGATTATTATCCTATGCAGTGGAGTAAAAAAAAAACGAAACTAAGTTAATGCCATTTGTTTTTAAGGTAGAATAAAATAACAATTAAATAATGTAAAAAGCAATTCAAATAAAAGTTGAATTCTTAATACATTAATATGCAGCGTATAATGTATGTTACAAAAATTTAAAGATGAGGTTGAATTTGTTTAGATACAAAGGAAAATATATGTTTTTTAGAAAAAGCTTATAAGAAATACAAGTTGGTGACCAAATATTTTTTTATGTATTTTTTAGAAATATTTATTTAAGCAAAATTAGGTTTTGATTTTTCGACCAACTTTGAGATAATGTAAAATTTTCTTCATCTATTGAAATAGTTATGATTTAAAAGAAGTGTTTAGTGATGATAAAATAAATGAAGTAAACCAGAGAGAGGCAACTTTTAATGAAAGGATGACAAAAGTTTTTTCAATATTTTAAAAAGGTTAGTGATTTGTGCCCACCAACCAAATCAAAAATCAAATATAAAACTAAAACCTGTAAACAGATGTCACTATCTCTAAATTTGGTTAAAGAAGAATACTTTTAAAAAATGTTGTAATAAATAAATATTTAATATTTAATATTTAATATTACTACCAAACACAAGTTGAATTAAAATATAAAATTTATGTATGCATAAAATAATAAAAAGGCTTGAGGGCACAAAAACTCCTCCAATTTTTTCAAAAAAAATAACTAAGTTTTTTTTCACTCATTTTGGTACTTGAGATTTTAAAATGCATAAAAAAAGCTCTCAAACCTTTTCAAAAAATACAATTAAGCACCAACTTTTTTTTTACTCAATTCGGTACTTAAACTTTCAAAATGTATCAAAAAGACCCTCAATCTTTTAAAAATAAAATAAAATTAAGCCCCTTCTTTTATTAAAAATTTAAAAAAAATTAAAATCAATAAAAGCTATAAATATTATTCAATTTTAATTAAAAATTAAAATATTAAAAATCATAAAAATATATAAAAAAATTGTAAAATTTTATAAAAATCATAAAAAATAAAATTTTATAAAGTTGTAAGAAAATTATACAAAATGTAAAGAAATATAAATTTCGTAAAATTTTTTTATAAAAATTATCATATCAAAAGAAGCATTTTATAATTTTTCTATAACTTTGATTGATTTTTATTTTTATTTTATTTTTTCCTATATGTTATGTTATGTTGCGACACGTGATGACTTTAATTGAAAAAAATTAGGGTTCGTTAATTTTTTTTATGATTTTTATAAAAGTTTACAATTTTTTATTTTTTATTATTTTTATAAAAAAAATCCTAATTTTTAATAAATTTAATAAATTTTCTAAAATTTATTATTTTTATAATTTTTTTTCTAATTTTTAATAAGAGCAGGGCTTAATTGCTTTTTTCAAAATTTTTTAAGGTTTTTTGGATGCATTTTGAAAGTTCAAATACCTAATTGACTGGAAAAAAAAAAAAAGCAGCAATGGCTTAATTGCTTTTTTTGAAGAAATTTGAGGGCCTTTTTGATGCATTTTGAAATTTCAAGTGCTCAATTGAATACAAAAAAAAAAAAAGAAGGGGCTTAATTGTTTTTCTTAAAAAAGTTTGAGGGCTTTTTACACCCTTAAGCCTAATAAAAAATAGTTATTTTGACAAGAATAGAGTAATCTCTTCCAATCTTATTAATAGGCCTTAAGAGTATACATAGTATTTATACAACAGTAACCACGTAGGAATAGGAAATATATATAATATATTCCTAAATATATGCCAAAAATATATAAAATAATATGCAATATATTTAGATGTTCCTAAATGTTAATATCCCATAACAATATCTTAACACCCTCCTCAAGTTGGAGTGTACAGATCATAAATGCCCAACTTGCTGAGAATGTAACACCCCACACCCGGCCTAGAACTTATGACTCTAGTGTGAAGGTGACATTGATAAATTTAGAACTTTAACCCTTTGTTCCCGTAGCACATCTTATTTTGGAAAACGAAGATTCAAAAAAATGAATGGTCAGAAAATAATAATAATTTTTAGCTAAACCTTTTGTGCATTCTTAGAAAATCTCATACTCGAAAACTCTTGTTTTATAGTAAAATCACTTAATCACTTTCTTAGTTTTGTAGCTGAAAATATTTAGGGTTTTAGTTGAAAACCGAATTTCAATTTGCTAACTCGTATGATTTTGTAGTTTTACGTTAAGAATACCAAAAAACGACGAACAAAACAAAAACCAAAAACATATTTACAATCTAAAAGTCCAGAAAAGTTAATAATGTAAACCACCACATTTAATTAACAGAGAGTCAATTCGAGTTCTCGCATGTTTTTCGGTTCTAAACTTGCTAATTAATTGAAAAGGGGAAATGAAAGGGGTGAGCTATAAAACTCAGTCAAACAGATAACACAAATAGCACAATAAACAGATCAAAGTATCGCGAAGAGTTTTATCAGACTCATATGGCAAAATTGTGTATGCATGGTTATGTCAATGCAAAATATTTGAAAAACGAAATGTAGATTTTTCAAAAAACTTCTTACCCTACTCCGATACACACCAAATTGGAGTTCTCCAGAACTCATCTATCCTTACCAATTAAGTCATCCTGGGTCGCCCAACAACGATGACCTGCCATCCCAGGTTGGCCTACAACGATGGCTTATAAAATTGTAGTTAAACTGCCAGATCAGAAATATGTTGTAACACCCCTAACCCGTATCAGTTGCCGAAACAGGATTACGGAGCATTACTGGAGTTTACAAATTAAATTAACAGATATTTCATATCATATTACATTCACGTCAGAAACCAATAAAAATCAAACATATTATCCCTTATATAAGCCCTTGAGGCCCAAAATATGCATTAGAAACAAGTTGGGACTTAATCGGGTACTCAGAGAAATTTTCAAAAAACATGAAAAATTTTCAAAGGTGTAGGGGTCACATGGCCAAGCCACACGTTCATGTGAAAAATTTAAGCATACTGACTTATGCGAATCAAAGATACAAGGGACACACAGCCGTGTGTCGGACGCCCGTGTCTCTGCTCGTGTGGACAAAAATAGGTTACTTTCTAAGCTAGATTTCTCACCCACATGAATACCAACCTAACCTTAACAATTTACACATCATTAGGCCATATTAAGACATTCAATACAAGCTAAAATTAAGTCTTAAACATTTATTATCACAACCAATCAATATGCTCTTAGACACCTCAAATGACAACTTATAAACATGTCAACCAAATATTCAAACTTACCTATTTAATTCATCTAACAATTCTACCACAGTTCACCACAAATTAAATATACCCAAACTTATATTATTCACATTAAAATCACTAATATGCCTCATTCTCAAACCAATAGATATATATGAGTCGATTATATAGACAAAATATAATTCATAACATTTACACAAGCCAAACTTTGATTAAATCCACACAGACCCTATACATGCCATATAAACCATATTAAACGTTTCAAAAAATACCGAAATAAGCTGGATAGTGTGACTTGAGTGCTGATCCGATCTTCCAACCTCTCAAAAATCTATAAAGACATTAAACAACACAAGTCAGCTTAATGAAGATTAGTAAGTTCGACGGGTTAAACATAAATCTTACCGAATCTACTATAACAAATCAAATAAACAAAATTATTCATGTAATATCCCTATCAATCACAACTTCAATCGATGAATACACTTGTTTCAAGTCAATACCAAAAATAAATAATATGTCTTTCAATTTCAATAAATAAATCATCTTACCAAATCTTTCCCAAATTGAAGAACGACTTATGGATAAGAGTACATTGTTATCAGAAGCCTGTAAGCTGAACAAAAGCTCATGAGAGCTAAACAAAAGCTTATAAGAGCTAAACAGAAACTCATAAAAGTTAAACAGAAGTTCGTAAGAGCTGAACAGAAACTCATAAGAGTTGAATAGAAGCTCGTAAGAGCTGAACAGAAACTCATAAGAGTTAAACAGAAGCTTGTAAGAGCTAAAAAGAAAACAAAACACGAGAATTCGCAACAAATGCTGAACCTTGGTTTACTTGATAATTTGCCGTTGCTTTCCTCCAATACCGTCATGCACCACATAACGAATCTACTCAAATCCTGCTTTCCATTTAACTCGAATATTCAATTAAAAATTATAACTCCAACAATAATTCATTTTAAACAATAGAATAAATACATAATACCGTTCACTAAATCAATATAAATATTAAATTTTAATCGTACGAACTTACCTGGATTGAATTGTAATGTTTGTCGGAGTTCAGAGACTATTCCACTATTTTTCCTTTTTCACGAGTATCTACAGGATCTTGATCTAAAATATAAAATTACTCATTCATTAGCATATATTTCAATTGAAATTCATTTCACAATTAATACCCTTCAATTTTTTGAATTTACACAATTACCCAAACTTTTACAATTTTTACAATTTAATCCCTTAACTAGTTAATCTATCAAATTAACTAATTTTTCTCAATTAATCATTTATCTAAATATTCTAGACTATCATACAACCCTTAATAAAATAAAAATTTACTACCAAACCCTAATATTTTAACATTTTCACAATTTGATCCTAAAATCAATATTTAACAGAATCACTTTATAAAATCATCATACAACAAAATTACATCCCTAAATCCATGTTATTAATCATAAACATCTAATATTCATCAATGGTAACTTCCAAAATTTTCAATAAAATAAAAAACTAAGGTAAGATTTAGTTGTACCTATTTGTAACAATATCAAAAACATAAAAATTACAAGAAACGAGTAAAAATTAGACTCACATGAAGTAAAAATATGAAAAACCAGCTTTAGAAGCTCTCTCCCATGTCGGTTTCCCGAAATTGAAGAAGAAAATGTGTAGAAATCTCTTTTAATTTCAATTTGTATGTTTAATTTCATGCAAATTACAAATTTGCCATCCATTTACTTTATTTTATTATTTTACACTAACATGTCGTCCCACTATATCAATTTAGGCATATTTATCCTTTAGGTCCTCCATTATTTATTAATTAAGCCATTTAATCACTTATTTATTATAATTTACAAGTTTTTCACATTTTTCAATTTAGTCTTTTTTAATTAATTATCTATCAAAACGTTAAAATTTTCCAACAAAACTTTAAAACCACCTTAATGACACTCAGAAATGAGGTCTCGATACCTCATTTTCTAAAACCACTTAACCTAATAATTCATTATAAAACTTAAATTGCCAATTTAAATATATTTTAAAAACCACATTTGACTTGTAAATACTAAATAATAAAATTTACGAGCTTAGTCGTCGAATTTGGTGGCCTCGAACCATTATTTTCGACACCACTAAAAATCGGGCTGTTACATATGTAGTCAAGCCACAATAATTGTAGTCAAGCTACCAAAACAGATATATGGTTAAACCACCAGATGGTGCAGATCATTAAACTGCCAAAACTTCCTTCTTTCCATATTATCCCTACCTCATGCACTGTGACATGGCATGCAAACACAAAATTAGAGTAGTAAGCATGTCGAACATGCATTATTTTTTAATTGAAACTAGTAAGCATGTGATTTCATGCTTTACAGAACAAATATATCATACTTTAGTATTTATATATCACTTAAATAAGAAAAACCACAATGTCACATGCAATGAGAATTGAACAAAAACATACCTTATCAATACTCATATATACTTAGCTAATCAGAACATAAAATCATGCTTTCAGAGATTGTATAAACAGTAGCGTATTATCAATTTTAATACTCATATCACATACATATCGCATTACAGAACCTACGAGGTGATTATCTCGAATTGCACTTCAAATATGGCCTTAACTAAATTTTACGAAAAATGGGCCCAGAGGCACGTGTGACCCACAAGGCCTAATTGATCTAGCCTGTGTGACCTACACGACCCAAATAACCCAGCTCGTGTGACCCACATGGTCTGGCATACGGTCATGTAACGTCGACAGTGAACTTTTCGGCATCACGCTGTTCACTATTTTTCGAGTTTTCCATTACTCACTTGGTCGTTTTTCAATGCCAATTCAACAATCGCAATTCTAGCACCCAAAAACGTCATCCAAAACAAATTAATTAGCAACAAAGCAACAACTCGAATAAAAAACGCATCCACCAAAACTAAGGTACTTGGCCCTTAACTAACGAGAAACCAATTTCGATGGCACTATGCTCACCCATAAAGTGTTGGATGCTTCATGATTATCACCTAAACAGATCGTATAACAAACTGATTAACTGTCTCATTCTAAATCAAATCGAATACTAACATTTTCAAGAAGTGAACGAATACACAGAGGTTATGGAAAGGAAGCATGATTAACAACCACAATTCCTCTTACCACGCACGGCTATAGGACGAACACTCACAATTGGCACAACAATTCGATAGCAGAGGAATAGGAGGAAAAATAAGGAAAGTGAAAGAATAAAGAATAACAAAAAGGAACAGTAGGAAATAATTTATTATAATAAAAATAAAGAAAAGAAAGAAAGTTCAAGAAGAGAGTAAAGCCATATAAAAAACGGTATAACAACAAAAATAATTCCACAACAAAGATGGGAGACAGAAATGTGGGAAAGAGGGGGAGAGAGTGATGGCAAAACTTTTGGGAAATTTTGGGGATAATTCAAAAATAAAATCCTACAAAATCCCACTAATAACTACCTATCAGATTTTAGAGTTCAAACTCAACCCCACTTCTACCACAAGAATGGCACAGATAGGAAATTGCAAAAATATTTTCATTTTGCACGCATGAGGATTCTAACACAGGACCCTTAAGTAAGCTGAAGCTTTACCACCAAACCAGTAGGCTCATTCTGTCATCAATTGAGCAAAAATAATATTTAAGCCAGAAGTTCAAAGGTAGAGGTTGGGACAAAAATACCAAAATTTAAAGGAAAGGATTCGAACCTAAAACCTTACACACACAAACACAACACTTAACCACTGAATTAGATCACTTCATTTTTCACAATTTCACAATATTTAACTAAAAATAGAGCGAGTCCACTCTCTCAGTTCACTAACTCAATTTCTACTAACCCAGTTTTTGGGATGTGACAGAGAAGGTATTCAAATTACGGTTTATCAAGCGCCTTTGTAAAAATGTCAGCCAGCTGAATAGAGATTGGAACATAAGAAGGTGCAATCAACCCATCCTAGATTGCGTCCCTAACAAAGTGACAATCCACTTCAATATGTTTAGTTCACTCGTCAAATATAGGATTTTTCGGATCAATAGTATTGAGAATCCAAGATACAAGCATACAATGAATGGTAACCAATCATCCTTGGCACCATCAAGAAATCCATATTTGCGTCGAGAAGATAGATCGACGCAAATAGCATAAGCCCAATCATCAAAATTGTCGAGCTTTAATTGAATAGGAGTAATAAAATCATGGGTCGATCTGGAGGACTCAAGAAAAAACGGAGAGTTAAGTTTAATTTTAGGTGGTGGAGAAGTAGAATCACTGCCAGCCATTAAGAACAGTGGTGATAGTTTCAACATTCAATTTTAGGTGGTGATGGTTTAGAAGTAGAATCGCTACCAGCCATGAAGAACGATGGTGATAGTTTCAACATTCAATTTTAGGTGGTGACGGTTTAGAAGTAGAATCGCCGTCAGCCATTGAGAACGATGAAATTTTTTTTGTGTGTGTTAAAAACCAAGTTCAGATACTATGACAAGAATAAAGTAATCCTTTTCAATTTTATTGGTAGACCTTAAGAGTATACATAATATTTATACATGACTACAGTAGTAGTCATGTAGTAATAGGAAAGATATATAATATATTCCTAAATATATACCTAAAAGATATATAATAATATACAAAATATTTAGATATTCTTAAAAAATAATATCCTATAATAATATCCTAACGATCTAAAATCATAATTTTAAATTATAAAAACTCAAAATCTTAACTTATTTACGGGAGTTTGAAAACCAAAATTTTGAGCAAAAGGTTAATACTTTTACTCTTAATAAAACGCATTTTTTGAAACTAAGAAAATTAAATTACTATTTTTTATTTAAATTGAATTTAAATTTGATACTTAATAAAAATAAATATACAAAACGACCAACTCCAAATTGACATTCTTTCTTAAGAATGCAATATACTTTACCATTGTACCCACTATTTGTTAATAATTTGCCCACTAACATTTTAGTTATTTCTTTTCTTTTTATAAAAACCTTATTTACTACTTCCCACTCTTGGGACTATTTTTTTAATGATCAAATCTGGTATCTAAAATGAAAAGAGTTAAGAAAATAAAAATAAATTGGAAGCAAAGAAAGATATATTATCCCTATGAACATGTTGGATCACTTGTATGCAAAATGTCAACAATTCAATATGGACTCCTAGGAAAAGTAAGATTTGAAATAAAAGAGCAAAGAAAATAAAAATAAATAGAAATAAAAGAGTTATATATTAGCATTATGGAATACTTGGTTAACTTGTATTAAAAAACATCAGCAATTGAACTTGGATTCCTATGAAACTTTTAGAGTTTTTAGAAGGACTTCTAAAAAAGTTTAAAATCGGGCCTGAAGACTCACAATTCCCTGTTAGATTTGAAAGTAATAAACTCCAAAAAAAAAAAAAAAAAAACAAGAGAACAATTATTTAACTCTCAAACAAACTTGCTTCACATAAAGTAGAAAAAAAAAAGCTTCAATTTTATTTGATTCTATCTAATATAACCGATCAAACTTCCTTATATAAGCACTTATATGATAAAGTTTGAAATACATATAAACTCCTAAAGATTCATTATATATTTGGCTTTACAAGTACTATATAATCAAAACTTTAATTAAATGAATAAATAAACATTATATCTCTTAATAAACTTCTATGTAATATAAAACTCTAAAATATAAGCTTAAACAAAACAGTTGGTGGCTAAAGAGACATCCAAAACCTTAAATAGGGCAAAGCAAAATGCAATTTCACCATTGTATTAGCATGTATTTTTATAGTTTTTAGAGCTAAACAAAATTTATCATTTTTGTAGGCAAAACTTTAATTTGACCATTTATTAACTTGAAATTTTATAAAATTTTAAGGTCTATATGTAACACCCCAAATCCGACCTGAACATTATGGCCAAATTTGGAGAAGTTACTTCCACTCGTTTGAAAAATCTAGAAACCAATTTGAATCCATAAAGTAAAACAATGTTAACTTTTGATAATCAAATTTTCCAGGTTTTAGGGAAAACATTTT
Organism: Gossypium anomalum; assembly: GCA_025698475.1. NCBI lineage: Eukaryota > Viridiplantae > Streptophyta > Magnoliopsida > Malvales > Malvaceae > Gossypium > Gossypium anomalum. The sequence continues at coordinate 51,322,018 of CM046968.1, read as the reverse complement.
ACCTTAATTAATTCATTAAAATTGTAAAAGAATACTTATAAAAATCATTCAGTCTTGCAGCGAAAATTCTTAAGTTAAGTAGAGTTTTGGAAAAACATAATTTAGTTTTGAAATTCAACGTGTTGTAGTTCGGATTATAATAAAACAAAAACGTTAAAGCAGTTCAAATTGAAAATATAAAATTCGAAACACAAAATAGTCCCCAAAGCAGAAAAAAAAACCAAGCCAGTGGAAAAAAAATCATATTTAAACTAAACAGAATTAAAAGAAATTCAATTGTTTACAATGAGCTCCCACCACACAGATTTGTTCTAAGCCTGTGGATTACCTAAGAGCAAACAGACAAAAGAGAGCTTGCGAGCTCAGTGTGTAATACACTTCAGGCAACAATCAAATGACATACTTTAACAGATACATTTCTAGATGCATAATCAAATACAGAATCAGATGCATAACTAGATATAGGATTAGATGCATAATCAGATACAGAACCAAATGTATGATCAAATACAGAATCAGATCCTACCCCCATTCGCTACACACCATCTTCGACCAACCCTACACATCAATTAGGGTAATAAATACCAATCCAGCCCCACACACCACTAAGTGAGCGTATGTCACTTTTAGAAATTTACAGTCTAGCTGCCAGAAGCAGATAAGTGTGGAAAAACCACCAAAACAAACATGTGGCGTCAACCACCAGATAAGACAGATTATCATACTACCAACACTTCCTCCGTAAGCATAATCCCACCTCGATGCACATGCAAAACTAAACAAATATCGAATGTGTGTATGATATACATGCTATACATATCAGATTTTAGATCACATTGGAATAAAACATATCATGGTATTACATAACATACATATCGTATGTTCATAAGTTACATTTAACAGAAACAGAGCATCATATATCATGATTTACAGTGTTATTTATACCATACAGACTCTACAGAAAGGCTAATTTTGATTCGCACATCAAATACGACCCTAGGGTCCCACACGGCCCAATTGACCCAGACGGTGTGGCATCGACAACCCACTTTTCAACTTCGTGCCGTTCGTTGTTTTTTGGGTTTTTCATTACACACCTGGTTATTTTCTTATGTGAAAGCAACAATGCAAAATTTGGTACTTAAAAACATCATTCACCTAACAAATTAGCCAACGAAAAAGAATCGATTAAAAGAATATGGTCCTCGATTTTCCTAAAATACCAATCAAATTAAATACAATCAATCCAAACAACTATAACAGCCCCAAATTGGCATTAAAACACTTACCCTTGAACTAAAACAACACCCTTACAAGCTTTAATTCGCCGGAGGATTAATCGTCTCGCAATCTCTACCTAGAAAACCCACACAATTATACATACGGAACACAACTCCACAAAAATCCCCAATTGAGAAAAGATAACAGAAATCCCTAAAAGCGTACAAGATTATACAATACTTACGCAAGAACCGAGATGCAAACGACACAATCACAACACCCACCACCGAATTTTGAATGGCACAATTAATATCGATCTAGAATGAAAAGGAGATTGAGAAAAGGAAAAAGAAGAAGAAAAGCAAAAGTTTTAGAACTTTTACTAGAACTAAAGTGAAACAACAAGAAAAAGAGTGTGTGGGAGAAGTGGGGGAAACGTGAAACAGGTGGGAGAAAATTTGAGCGAAAATAAAATTTAAGCCAGATGACCAAAGGTAGGGATTGAGTCAAAATTAACAAAATTCCAAGGGAATGATTTGAACCCAAAATCCCCTACACACAACTCACAACACTTAACTACTAAACTAAAATAAATTGCTTAACAAAATCCAACAATTCAAAATTTTAATATTTTGGGGTATTACACTATATGCATAATTTTCCATTTTCGGGATAGGGCTCTTGCTTGCCCTTGCCTTTACCTTCAACTAAAAAAAAAAAAAACTCATATTAACTTGTATAGAAATTTTCGCTTGCAAGTCAGCACTAAAACTACCAACTTGAGATCTGGATTACATATTGACACATTTCAAATTGCATTACGAAACTAAGAGACAAATTTTTTTTATCTATAAAAAGACAGTTCAACCAAAAAATGTCCAAATTCCATCAAAAAAAGCATCGCAAGTTGACTAATGTTCCAAACTTGGAGTCAAATGAATTTACCCATCTTTGATTGAAATTTATTTTTTATACAATATTAGGGGTGGTCGATGGAGGTAACACATTTCAAATTTGTGCCAAACGCGTGTCTGACAAAAACTTTAACTACCGTTCCATTTAAGTTAAGATCGATTGAAATATATTGATATCTACTTGATCGTGTATTTTTTTTAAAGTATATTAATCTATACTATTTATTAAGCCTCTAATTGAGTTGGTGTCACCTTCAACCGTGTCACCAACTTGGTCAAAAAATTATGAAAATGCCTTTTCGTAATTAAAAAAACTAAATTATTTGAGGGCATTTTAGTCTTTTCATTTTACCAATAACCAATATGCATATAATGAGATTTAAACCCGCACTAATTAGATTACTAAAATCTTAAATTTACCACTCAATCAAAATTTCACTTTAATGTATTTTATACGTTTTTATTTTAATATACACAATTTATTATTTTCATATAATTAATTTTATACCACACATTTTATTGTTTATATTGTATGTATATTTTAAAACGGTGATTTTTAGATGTATAAATAGAATTAATAGTTATTTTAATGGATTTTAATTGGTGTTCTATTTAATAACACGCCAATCAATGTAACAGTTGTTTGCAACTTGGATGAAGAATATACTAAATGTTTGCAACTTGGGTGAAGCATCCTACCAAACCTAATCTATAATTTTTAATTTTTTGTTACTTTAATATTACCTATAAGAAATTCCAATTTTGTTATGCGAGTAAAATTAATTCAATGTGTGAGTGTCTAAAGCTCAACATATAATTCAATTGTGTCCCTTGAAAGCTTTAAGGTTTAATTCACGCTTTGTCATTTCAACTATCCCTTTGTTCTAAGTTTTAGTTCAAACTATTAACAATACACATCCACCCAATGAAAATAAGTTATGTGGTTTTCGTTTACACATGACATTTGAGCATAATCTTAAAAATTTTAAATTTTAAAATTTAAAATATAAAAATAAAAATTTAATTCTTGATTTTTTTAATAATATATATTACATAAAATATAAATAATTGAAAAAAAAGAAAAACAATAAACAAAAAATTTAAAAGATACATAAAAAGTATAAAAAATTATTGTTGATTGAGTCTTTAGCTCAATTGGCATTGGCATTATTACTTTTGCAGAAGGATATGAGTTTGAGCTCATGCACTAAAACACGTTATCCTTCTATTTAAGAGTTGAGAAAAAATATAAAATAAAAGCATTTATAAGTTATAAAATTTCTAAAATATATTTAACAATTCTAAATACCTTAAAATATACAAAGAAGAAAAAGAAATTTAGTCAAACTTCTAGGAAATTAAAAAAACTGTCAAAAAATTATATATTTTAGCAAATATGTTTTTCCTTTTCTTGCATGCCTTTCTTCGCCCATGTTTCGATAGTTTGGTGTCATATGCATAAAGGAACAATACTAATTCATCTCGAACTTGGTGGTTAAACTCTACTGCAGTGACGATACTGTAGGAGAAGTCTTACGGAACAATAGTTCAACACCAGGATGATAAAAAGCTTAACACTTCTCATTGGTTGAATGTGCCATTTTTTTTTTTACACCATTAACTTTTTAGACTAAAGCATATATTTTTTTGGGATAGTTCAAATACCAAAGTAAAAAAAAAGTATAATTCAAGATTAAATAATGAATTAAGCCAAAAGATCAAATTTGAATTTACGAAGGGTTCTTGGGATTTTTTTTCATTTTATAGATTTATTGATATAAAGAATCAACGTGGAAGAAATGACGAGCCGATAGAGAAAAGAGGTCGATTTACTCTAGAGGAGTGAAAAGCCATCTAGTAATTGTGATGGGTGGTAAGTAAGTTGAATGTTTGGAAGGAATGAGAAATAGGAACTAGAAAGAGAAGAGAGAAGTAGAGTAGCAAGATTGTGTGTCCTCATAGGTGAAAAAGGGTTTGTTGATGTAAATAGGTGGATGATCATGTTTTGGGAGGGTTCATACACAATTTGTCAAAGAGCTCAAACATTGAAATTCTTGGTTATTTGCAAGATGTGGGATTCTTACATGCGTGTATGCTCGGGGGCTGCAAATTGGTTCTTACACTTTTTAGCTCGTTGGTGGAAACCCGAGACATACACATTCCATCTTCTATGTAGTGAGTGTACAATCACATTCAAGGACGTAGCTTTGCAACTCGATTTACTAGTGGAAGGACCAATCATTACAGGGTCAGTGGTCGTTCTTAGTAAAGAGGACCTTTGCAAGACATTTTGGGGAAGGCACTTAGGAAGTTTCAAGGTGGCCGGATAAATATGAAATGGTTAGAAGATAATTTCAAAGATCTTCCTTCGGACGCGACTGACATTGTCAAAGAACAATTCGCCTAAGCATTCATCTTAAGGTTAATCAGGGGCATTCTAATGCCCAATAAATCTCGAAATTTGGTACATATAAGGTGGCTACTACACCTTGCCAACTTCAAATAATACGAACTACTAAGTTGGGGATCATCTGTGTTGGCCATATTGTATAGGGAGTTGTGTCGGGCTACAGAACCAAATAAAATGTCAATCGGTGGTTGCCTTCTCTTGTTGCAGTCATGGGTGCGGTGGCTGCTGCCATTTTTATTTCCCCAAGTATACGTCCCTTATACATTCCCATAGGTGACAAGGTAAAATTCATTTGCTAATAATATATAGTTGTCATAGTAAATTTTGTTTATTTATTAAATGTTTGAATTAACATATTCTTTGAGTAGATGGAACCACGGGCTGAGTTATGTGGGACTACCAAGACAGCTCGTAGATATTCGGCTGTTATTAGATCAACGCTCAGAAGTTGAAGTTAGTTATTGACTTTTTCAAACCTATAATAATTATGTAAAGATTTAGAATTTAAAATTTTGTTGATAACAAAATTTATAATTGTGCACTACAGATTGAATGGATGTCATATGTGCCATTCGGAGTATATGGGATGCAAATGTGTCATTGATAGTTTACACGACGATGGAGATACACGAATCAAATCAAGTGATGCGGCAGTTTGGGTGGAGGCAAAAAAATTTTCGATCAGTGCAAGACATCGAAGCACTGTACAAGCTTGATTTGCAGGGGAAAATCGAAAAAAATTGGTAAGATTTCCACAAAGATTATATTGACATTTGGGATCGTAGGATAGATTTCTTACAATTCACGAACCTTTTTTCACATTGGACACATGGAGTACATGCCTTGGTTTAGAGTCGCCGGCAAGCAATATCTATTAAAGGTGGAGACAATAACTAGGCAACTTCGTCTGAAGAGGCCACGATAACCACCTCAACATTGTAGGTCCAGAGAAAGTGTCGTAACGGGTTCATCATCGGCTTGAACCCAACAAAGGCCATTGATGTCTACACTACACCCCAATCAGTTCCCTTCATATATTCTTGTTCCTTTCATTAATCCCATTTTTTTTCATAAGCACCACATTATACACCACCGCAACATCTTACATATACACCTCCTTTAAGTATGTACTTTTTGGCACCTCCATCCCCAGCATAGTAAGCCCAGGTGCCGACACAAATGCCGACACCTGTACCGACACCAATGTCATCATCAATGCCAATATCAATGCCAATATCAATGCCCATATCAATGTCGATGTATCCAGGTTTTTGCGGCATCGTACAGTTATTTGCCGATAGTGTCACAAACACCTACCGCGTCATTGTTTTACCAAGGTGGCTCATTGTTGCAACCACCTTCTCATAGAATAAAGGAGACATGATGGGAGGCTAGGATGACATCATACTCAACCACGGAAGAAGGAGATGGAGACAGACGAAGACAAAGGCGAAGGTCGAGATGAAGATGAAGGCGAGGGTCGAGATAAAGATGAGTACGAGGATCGAGGTAAAGACGAAGAAGATAAGGGTGATGATTATGACCAAGAGGAGGAGTCAACGCCCCAACTTGTACGTAGAAATCCTACCTGTAACTGTCAACCACCACCTTGTGGCACACATTCGGCCCGATGATGTCGATGATATATTTTTCATTTACTTTTTATGATGTAAATATAATGATATCAATAAAAAATGATCAGTTTTTTTTAATATTTCTATTGCAACTCATAATTACCTTTGTTAAATTCTAATGTAAATTGTATTAATTTTCCATATATAATATTTGATATGAAATACATAACGGTCCGAAAGTCAGTGGTGTCGAAAAATGTTGTTTCAAGACCTCGTTTTCGTAAATTAGAGTCATAAATATTTTTATTCAATATTTAGAGAGTTATATAGTAGATAAATTAAACTTTGAATAGGTGCCTTTATCGAATTAGTGACTAATTAAGGTACAAAGACTAAATAGTAAAAATGATAAAATTTCAATCGCTAGAGAAATTTTAATTGGTACTTGAAGTAGGGCTTAAAGTGACAATCTTTCAACTATATGAATATTAGTAGATGGTGGCAAATATAAATGAAATAAAAAAATGAAAAGAATAAACAAATTTTGTGCAAAAAAAAAAAAGAAACATTGTAATAAATTTCTATACAAAAAAATATGTTAGTGACATTGAGGCCTCAATGCATACGGAACATGTTACCTTCGAATGCCCTGGGTTTCTACAATAGTTGCATAACCTTTGTTGCTTGTCCCTCTCCCGAACATCCATATTGCTGTGTATCCAAGTAGAATTCAGATGACCTTTTGGGACGCGACGCAAGTTCATATTCAGAGCCAACTCGAATAACTCATACTTAAAGTGCGATGATATGATCGCCTCCAGCTCGAGCTTGTCTTTCACATCAAACAACTCATATTTAAAGGGGTCCACCAATGCTAGATATTTACATTTCATGCTCGCAATTCTTCCCTAGCTTTAACCTCCAACTTTTCTCTTGATTATAATCCCTAGCTAATGCAATTAAATGATACGGTTGAAAGCCAATTACATGGATTAGGCTCATGCAAATACAACATTGACATCTATATTGTAAATTTGATCGTCGTAATAAATTACAGATTTCACTCGCCGACTCATTTCAATTTAAAACGAATTAGATATTTAGAACAAAAAATTTTCAGATGGTTATCTAAAGAAATGTAGATGACACTCACAGTGCAACTCTTCAAAAAAGAACGAATTTATTGCGTGTCTAAGTATTGAATACTTCGATAGTTTAATAGCAAAAAAGAATGAGGAGAGAGGGAAGGCGTGCTTCAAAACGTGTTTCAGTAGACGCGTTTTCATTGAATAATAATAATGAAAGGTTCCTCTGTGCTTGAAAACGCATTTCAACAGAATCAATTTCAGCATATGCGTGCTTCAAAAAGTCTTCAGTGTGTTTCAAAACGTGTTTGAAAATGTAACTGGATTTCCGGGGGCAAGGCACTTTTGTCAGGGTTTAAGTGGTGGTGGAGAGAATGCTCGCCCAGCTGGACGTGCTTTTTGTCCACCACTACTCAAACCTTGACAAAATTGCCCTGATCTCGGAAATCTCGGATAAAATTTGAGACTTCTCTTTTAGATATTCGTGGACACAAAAGGACCCTCAGGTGGGCAGCGACTGTGACATTGGAGTAAATGTGATGCTCCTTTCGCGGCAATAATGGTTGCCATTATTAAACAACCCATTAATAACTACAACTGTTGTCGCACCGACCCGAGTTTCACCTCTACTTTGATGGAACATCTGCTTTCCGCTTGAGAGCCCTCTTGTGTCCACCTCAGTGTCAGCCTTCGATAAGAATGAAAAGTTAAAGATACCGTTTGAGTGGAAATAGATAAAAAATAACGTTGATTACACCAAAAAGCCCTTCGTTTTTCTCTATGATTATGGCCTCAATCTTATGTATGATAAATATAAGGCATCATTTGCGAGTGTCCAAAAAGCTTGAACTCGTGATCGCATAATAACTGTTAACTGACCCCCAGTTATACTCGAACCCTTGACCGCATCACAATCGCCGATTGGGACTTCCACTTAGACTTCAACCCATGACTGTATCAAACATTGTCACCTCGAAACTTGACTTCCATAGGATGAGTTTCTAAGATAATGATCCTATCCCGGTATGACATATGAAATGTATATGTTCTGAGGCAGGTTATCGCATTCCCAATCACTCAAATTAAAAAAAGCCTATTTGACCAATTAAAAAAGAGAGAGGACATATTTGACTAATTTTGCCCTGTTTAGCATGATATATTTAGCTAATTTGTCTATAAAAATGACATGAAGAAATTAAGCAGGGGGGGTTCATACAAAGACGTTGTGACTAGCATTCTTGGAAAAGTTCTCTTCAACCAAAGTTTGAGATTGGTTAGAAATGGGTAGCACTGGGATTTTGAAAAACTCAACAATGATATGTGCTCCATTAATGGGTGAAACAGTGGAGCAAATGGTTAAAGAGATGAAGCAGGCCAAAGCTGAAAGTTCGGACCTCCTCGAGATTAGGTTGGATCATATCACCAACTTTCACCCTCACCACCACCTTCCTGCAATCCTCGATAGCAAGCCTTTGCCACTCATCATCCTTTACAGGTACCCATTTCACCTTCTTCTTTTTTTGGCGTTGAGTTTGTTTAATGAATTTGCTTTTATCTTGTTTGAAAAGTTTTACAAAGACACTGAGATTACAGTATGTTATTCGGGTTTCTATTTATTTAGGAAATTCTACCAATAATCATATCTAAATTCATTCAAATATGGGTAAGATAAAAATATGCAACTCTAATACTTTGAGGATAATATCGAAGACCCGTGAGATGAAAAAAGACCTTCCTTAATTTACCAGTCAAGATTTGTATTCAATAGATTCATTTCTGGATGGTAGTGTCTTCAAGTATAGTTTTCAAAGGCAAGGGGGCAATAGTTGGCGGGCCTTGGCCCTCAAAGTTGGTAAATTTATGGTTTACCCTTTATAGCATTTTAAGTGAATATAATGACAAAATTTACATTTTGGCCCTTAAATAATTTATAATTTAATTCTGACTTTCTAAAATAGAAATTTTTTTATTTTAACCCTTCTAAATTTTATGAAATTTTATATTAATACAATGATAAATTTTTATTTTAGCTCTTCCAAAAATTTATAACTTAATTTTGGTTAAAAAAAAATATTTAGCTTCACTGCTGAAAAAGATATTTAGGTCCCGGCCCACTCCCATCGTTATCACACATTTTTCCTTTTAAAGATGTAAATTATTAGGTAAAATTATCATAGAGGTCTCTATACTAAGAGTTAGATTGTATTTTATCCATCTACTAAAAAAATAGGCAAATTAATCGTTGTAAATTAGATCAAAGAGAAAATCGGTCCTTTCCATTAAAAATTTCATCATTGCTAAAAACTGGTATGGTGACAAAATAACCAAGCAATAACAAGTGGCGTGCGAGGTTTGCATCATACTGACGTACAAGGGCCAGTGGACCAATTTTTATGTTTACCCTTTAATCTAACGTACAAGATTGATTTGCTCTTTTTTTTTTTGGTAGAGATAGCAAAATGCAATCCAGCTCCTAACACCAAATCATTATTAGTTAGATTTGGAGTGAGTATTTAATTTTATAAGATATTTAGAGAATTATATTTTTATACCAACGTTTGAATATGTGAGGGACTCACAGAATAAAGGATTTTTGAGGTGGGATTACAATATATGTTGAAGTTGTAGTATAAGAATAGTCTTTTTCAATAGGCTAAGATATTTATGTTCCACTCATATTTTCTATAAGTAGGTGTATATAAATTCTAAGAATAGGCCTTTGTTTCAGGCCTAAATGGGACGGTGGTCTGTATGAAGGAGATGAGCACTCCCGACTACAAGCACTTCGTTTAGCTGCAGAATTGGGAGCTGATTATATAGATTTTGAACTCAAGGTACCCTTTTACCATTGCATAGGCTGCTATCTATGCTATCCAAACTCGGAACGAGACTTACATCACATGCATATCATGTTCTTGTCCAGGTTGCTTCTCATCTTATCAGGGAACTGAAAATCAACTACCAAAGTGCTACCAAATTTATTGTTTCGTGTCATATTACCGGTACAACCCCTTCAGACGAAGAGTTGGCCAATCTTGCTGCCACCATGAGAGCTACTGGAGCCGATATCCTCAAGGTGGTTGTGAATGTAATGGATATTACCGAGATAGCAAGGATTTTTCATTTGCTTTCTCACTACCAAGTAAGAAACTTCAACTCTATTGCAAATATGTTCGGAGAAGTATCGATTGTGTCTGAGATATAACATTATTAGATTCTATTTATTTGCAGATGCCAGTAATTGCATACTCTGTAGGGGAAAGGGGTCTCATAAGCCAGCTATTGTGCCCAAAATTTGGTGGCTTCTTAGCCTATAGATCCATCGAGGGATACTCGATTCCTGGCATGCGTTCTTTGTACAGTGTTAAGCACACTTATAAACATCACCTTATGAATTCAGAAACTAAAGTTTTTGGACTTGTTTCGAAACCTGTTAGCCATGAGAACTTCAATGGGGTTTATGTCCCGTTATTCGTTGATAATCTCAAGGAGTTTTTTAGCACCTATTCTGGTTCTGATTTCCCGGGTTTTAGGTATGTTGGTTTGACAACACATTTTAGCCAGTGATTTTGTTTATTGAACTAAACCAGAACTGGTCTTGACAGATTTAGTTGAAAGCCATTTTCCATTATTCTCCAAAATGTAACTTCGAATTTTCCTTATTTAAACGAATTGCAGTGTCGGGATTCCATACAAGGAAGCTGTAGTTGAGTTCTGTGATGAAGTTCATCCACTTGCAGAGGTTGACAATCATATTACAACTTATAATTTCCCATTTATTTGTACAAGTTTCTTGTTTTTCTTCTATATTAAACACTATATATTGACATGTGTACTTGTTTCGTATACAACGATTCTAGAACTTTTCTTTTATGCATGATCCTTTGATGTTTCGATTTCCTAATTAATATATAAAGATGGCAGCATTTACTTACAGTTTAATTCAAATGCAATAGATATTTGAGAATGTAACAAAGTATTCTTTACATGCATCATCAGTCTATAGGTGCTGTTAATACTATTATAAGGAGACCTTGTGATGGGAAGCTGATTGGTTATAATACAGATTGTGAAGCTGCTATAACTTCGATCGAGGATGCTCTAAAAGGTACCTTACATTGATTGCAGATGTTTATTGTGTTGATTAGTGACTTGTCCATTTCGCCACTTCTGTACTTGTAAACTGTCATCTTTAGGTACTTTGATATCCGGGAAACTCTTCGTGCTAGTTGGTGCTGGAGGTGCCGGAAGAGCATTGGCATTTGGTGCTAAAAGCCGAGGAGCTCGGATACTCATTTTTGACATTGATTTTGGTATGTCATACGCAACTCTTAAACAGGCAATGCTCCCTGTATGCTGATATGATTTTCAATTCTGCTTTGAACCCTTTTTTTTCTTGTGGAAAAAGAAAGAGCAAAATCTCTTGCTTCTGCTGTCTTGGGTGAAGCTCAAACATTCGAACAAGTCATTAATTTCCGACCGGAGAAAGGAGCGATCCTTGCAAATGCAACACCACTCGGAATGCATCCATATACCGATCAGCGCATTCCAGTTGACCAGGAAACTTTGGGGGATTATGAGTTGGTGTTTGATGCTGTTTATACACCTAGAAAAACAAGATTGTTGAAAGAAGCGTAGGCTGCTGGGGCAATAACTGTGAGTGGAGTTGAAATGTTCCTAAGGCAAGCTGTTTCTCAGTTCAATCTGTTCACTGATCGACAAGGTATCTCTTCAATCTCTTACCTGTTTAATCATCTTAAACTATACCTTAAACTTTATGGAACTGGGTTGCTCAGACTGTGTGTGAATGTTAGATAGGGGTATATTTTTTATACAAGTATGTTCAATCTTTTTAAGGTCTACCATGTATTTGGAGTCTTTAGAGGGTCATATCAGCATATCATGTTTGAAAATGTGCAAAAACCTTTTAGTTAGACTTTGTGAAAATTAAACAAAATGGATCCTTATTTGTATTCGACAGTAACATAGGTTACTATTTGTACTTTGGGGTGATAATCTGTGTTATTTCTTCCACAAAAGTACATCCTAATACTGGAGAAATATATGTAATTAGTGTGGAAGTTGTTAATATGGTTTTTAATTTCTGTTTGTTTTGCAGCACCTGAAGAGTTTATGCGGGAGATTATTACGTCCGAGTTCTGGTGCAGTGGATTACACTGAAACTTGAATAAAATTAATGGATGGAAAAATTCTAATAATTTCCTGATTTTTATAATCATGATTCAATGTATTGGACATGGAACATTGAAGATAAGTATTAAAATATATAAATGAAGAGAAAATAATATGGCTTTTTTTTGTGTTTTTCATTTGAATTAAAATACTTTGGTAACGAAAATTAAAAGTGCATTGCGAGAATTGAACCCCGGAACTCTCGCACCCTAAACAAAATTCATACCGTTAGATCAAATAGCCTTGACTGCTATGTGGTTGTCACTTTACATAATATGTATATTCCTTTGTATCGAAGTGAAGTTATTTACGGTGGAACTTGGTTCTCCAGCTTTCGTAAGTTTGTTCCCAGTTTTGTATTAGCCATCTATACCAGGTTTACCTCTCTTGCTTCTCTTCTTCTTCATCTCCCTTTCATTTATTCTACCAAAAACGCCTCTTACTTTTTTTTTCCCCTCACAGTTCGTGCAAGACTCATTTTTCTTTCTTTATACTCTAGTTTTAACAATGCACTTCAACTGTTCGATATAATGCTTCTTTATACAATTTGTTTCTTGTTTTCAGGGGGTGTTGTCTGTAAGATGTTGAGGCAAGCGATATGGAAGGTGTTGAGCAAAAGGGTAGTTTCAGATTTTGGTGATAAACTTCTTTTGCCTTGCTTGTACTTGCCCACGACTTCTTTTCACGCTGGACAGGTAGGTACTTTTTTTTTTCTTTTAAATCTTACTTCAGTTTTTTTTTTTTTTTTTATGGATACCCAATTCGTTTCTCCTTCGATATTTTTCAATTAAAACCAGAACCATTAACCATTGTTTTCCAGAGATTGTGTTCATAATTTGATATTTCAAGAAACAAAACATGAAAAATCTTATTTTGCAACTTGTTTTGGCAAAGTCCTTTATGAGCGTGATGAATAAAAGAATTGAACTGGTGTTGACTGAAATAAGGCTAAATGCTCCTCGATAGCAAAGTAGTACCATGAGAAAATAAACCCTGTGGGGAGTGAAATAGAACATGAAGTCATGTGCTCGGAGCCCAGGGCTCTGACCGCGTGCCTGTTGAAGAAATTATGATGCTAGTAATGTTCTAAAAAAGGGTGGACTGGAGAGATTTAAAACTTATTGTAACATCTACCTATACGGCAAACATAAAGTAAAGTACGGCCTGCATTAGGGGTTTGAAAGTGGTGGAGAAGAAAATTTGAAAGATGAGAGAGGGAATACATAAGCTCTGTTCGTGCATCTTTGTTTTGTTGACGTGTTGATTCAAAGAAAATCGTGTAAATCTAGTTCGACGATGTATATAAGCTGTTCATTTATTTGATATGTTAATTGGAAGGAAGTTGTGTAAATCTAGTTGAAAGGTTCTACATTTCCAGAAAAATACCTGCTTCATTCCTTCTTCCTATTTCTTTTTGCTTAATCTTCATGCGTTTGCATCAAATCAACCCCATCATCTGTCCAATTCATATTATCAATCTATGCTTATATGCCTAAGATGCAATGTGCAAAAAATAAAAGCATTGGCTTTTTGAACTAAGGTGCAATATGCATATATGTGTGTGTTTGATAATGAAGTCTAAAGAGTAGTCCAATTTATCCGCAAAACATGCAAAATTTTCTTCTTCTTTTGTTGGTCAAAATGCATGTTTTGCTTATAGTCTCATGTTTATTGTTGAATGCTCAAATATTGAGAAGTGTATAGTTTGATATTATCCCTTTTTTAGTGATATTATCCCTTTATCTGGGTTCGAGGCCCACTGGTTCCGAAGTGTTGCTTCATTAGCTTGTGAAGTTCAGAGTTGCAGACTTTATACAACATTTTCCCTTGTACAGGTTCATTGTTCACCAAGAAGTTTTTTTGGGGTAGAGGATTTTCTTGATGATGATAATAGCAAGCCATACACTTATCAGAAAGGAAAAAAGTCGAAGAATCCGAACAAGCATGTCTCATTTAAACAGCGGACCGAAGCCTACATGGAACCATTTACACTCGATGTCTTCATCTCGAAGCGGTTTGTTTCCGCTTCTGTCACACATAGGGTGACATGTAAGCAAGTTGCAGTCGCAGGCACAAACTCGAAAGACATTAAAGCAGTACTGAGATCCAGATCGGACATTCCGGCTTGCTTGGCAATCGGGCGGATATTAGCTGAGAGAGCGAGAGAAGCCGATGTGTATACAGCTTCTTATACTCCCAGGGAGAGGGACAAATTCGAAGGCAAAATCAGAGCTGTGGTTCAATCCCTCATTGATAATGGAATTGATATTAAAGTTTATCTTGATTGAATGATTTGAATTCAGTTATTGATCTTTACACTCTTTACCCAAACCTTTTGAAAGATATTTTGTGTTATTTAATTAAGCTTGTGAATATGCTTGACTGATGTATTTCTCTCTCATTTCTATTTACATTTTGATTTTATACCTCCAAATGAGATGCTTGTAATTGCAAATTGTATTATGGGTTTCTGCTTGGAAATAAGTTTGAATTCTTGATTCAGAGTAGCTTCTAAGCTTAATCAAGTTTTCTTATTTTCAACTGAGTAGATGGTATAAATTAAAATATAAAAAATTATGGTATTTTGAATTTTAATCTTAATATAAAAATATAAAACAGTTTCAATACAATATTTATTATTAAATATTGGACATTTGGTTAAGATATATATAGGGTAAATTACCAATAAAAGTCCCTTTTTTTTAAATTTACCGAAATGGGCCAGGTCAGAAATTATTTACCGGAATGGGCTAGTTTTTACAAAACGCGCCCACGTCGGTAGCGTTGTCACGGAAAGCAGCGAAAACGCTTCCTCAAGGAGCGCTTTGCTCACTCGATGTAAAACGCCTTGAGGCGCGCTTTACGTCCGTGTAGGCAAAGTGCTTCCTTGAGGAAACGTTTTTCCCGTATTTTTATTAGGGTTTTTGCAATTAGGGTTAGGGTTTTGGGAATTTTGGGTTTTTAAATTTTAAGGTTTTAAGGAAAAAAAATTAAATAAATTAGGGTTTAGTGTTTGTTAATTAAATTAATTACTAATTTTAAAAAATTAGATTATGGTTTAGTATTTATGGTTTTTAAGGAAAAAATCAAATAAATTAGGGTTTAGGGTTACTTGAGTAAATTAATTATAAATTTAAAAAAAATTAGATTAGGATTTTAGGATTTAGGGTATTTAAGAAAAAAATCAAATAAATTAGGGTTTGGGGTTTAGGGTAACTTAATTAAATTATTTATTAATCTAAAAAAGCTTCTACGTGGACGCTCTTTTGCTACAGTAGTCTCTGAAAAAATAAATTTGAGAAGACGTGTCTGCGCAAATAGTGTCAAAAACGCTTCAAGCAGGATGCATTGTCAGCAAAAGTACTGAAAGAAGCTCCCACGTGGACGCTCTTTTGCTACAGTAGTATCTGAAAAAATAATTTTGAGAAGACGTGTCTGTGCAAATAGTGTCAAAAACGCTTCAAGCAGGATGCATTGTACAAATATATTTAAAACAACCTTTTATCTAATTACATGAAATAATATCAAAAGATTCAAAATGTTTGTACAAATATATTAAAATAAAAATCAATGTCCGTGCCAGTCGGATTCAGTGCCACATGGAGGTCGTCGACGGTTACACGTTGGATTCCTCCTTTGTCCAGCTTCAGGCGGGGGTTGTGCTTGCTCCGGTTAGGATTCTGGTTCTGGTTGTGCCTTCATAGAATAGTGACTGTGGAGGTGTTTGCATCATTAATGGCGGAGGTGTTTGAAACCCATAAGGTGATGGGGATTGGTAAAAAGAAGAGCTCCCCGACGGCCCCTCCTGCTATCCCTCGTGCGACGGCTGCCTATAGATTAGCGGTCCACTCGGAGTAATCGGAAATGGATATGAACCGGGCCATGCATTCCAACCTGTTATAGGACTAGAAAAAGGAAACATATAAGGGTTAGAATACATAAAAGGGCTAGGATACGTACCTGGCATTATCTGAAGAGGCTGTATTGTGGGTGTCGACAGTTGAATTGTTGGGCTCGGTGACTGTGTAGGTCCTGTTGCTGGGCCGGGTGATTGTGTGGGCGCTGTTGATGGGCCTGCGTCGTCGTCCCTTCTTCTAGGATTTAAAGGGCCACGTCGTTCCCTTTGGACACTGTAATGGCCTAAATTCAAGGTTATTGGAATAGTGGTTTCGTAACCACAAATTCGATTTAAAGAGAAATTTATTTTAATATTTTTGCATGAAAATTTATATGATAGAAAAATCGCATGAAAATATTGATAGAAAAATTTTATCGATTTAGTGGCTAGTTAAAAAAAAATTATTGAAGAAATTAGGTAAAAATAAGTTATCGAGACCTCTATCTCGTAAAAACTGAGTCGAAAATAATTTTATAAATATTTATGAGATGTTATTAATGTGGTATTAAAATTTCGTTAGGAAATTTTAATGTTTGGGTAGTCAATTAAATGAAAAGGACTAAATTGTAATAGGTGTAAAAGTTGCTAGAGTGATTAAATAGCTTAAGAGTCTAATGAGAAAGGATTTAAAAGGCAATTAAACCCAAAAGTTATTTGGGCTGGACGGCAAGGGTATGAAATCAGCAGAAAAATTGATAAATTAAGGGTAAATTTGGAATATTGCAAAATTAACTAAATAAAACTAGGACTAAATAGGAAATATCTAGATTTCTCTTCATTTCTCTTCAATTCAGCAGCAAAAAAATGCCATAGGAGGGTTCTCTAAGCTGGTATTTCATAATTTTTGCACCAAATCCAGAAGATTCAAATACGAAGCTAGATCGAGGAAAGGAAAAAGTTCAGGATTAGTAGATTTTTGTTGTTTACAAACAAGTATCAAGGGGAAGAAATCCCGATTGAATGAAAGGAAAATTCGATGGATCTCTGAAAAGGAATTGACGGTAAAAAGGATCTAGCCCGGACGGGTGATCCTATCCTGATATAGCCCTCCCAAAGAATATGTGGAAAATGGATTTAGCCCGACGGGTAATCCGAATTAGGTCCAATTTAGCCTGGATGGTAATTCGATCCAAGCTCATTAGAGTAATTGTCGTTGCGAGGATTTAGCTTTGGACTAGTAATCCCGACAATACTCTATGAGTTTATATTGCGAGGATTTAGCTCGACTGGTAATCCCGCCGCAAGGTTGAGGTTCATGCGAGTGTGCTCTCAAAATGGAAATGTGCGCACATGAATATGAATTGATGGACTCAAAAAATGTACACTAAAAGTGTACCTCTGAAAAATCCATCGAAATTCCGAGTAATTCAACGGGATAAATATAGAAAAACAACAAGGGAATGGAAATCATAGTATTGATGAGCTCATCAATCATGATATATATTATTGATATATAAAATTATTGTATTAACTTGAATGTTGAGTCTGTGCATGTTAGGGTAATAATGCATTGAATGGATATATGTAATGTTTATTGTATTGTACTTGAAATATTAGGTAAGTGTAATTCTTGTTACATGAGCTTACTAAGCACAAAGTGCTTACCACTGCTTCTTTTCTCTGCTTTGTAGTGTTAAGAGCTCTGAGGTCGGATTTGGTGGAGACACATCACACATCAACCTCGGGATTTCGGTAAATAAAGGAACTTTATTTTGGGAATCAATGGCATGTATAAGCTAACAAAGTAAATGTTAACGTGAAATGAATGTAAAGTTAGCCATTAGTATGGTTAACAAACCCAGTTATAGATATGTGATGACGTTATCTTATATAAATGCATGAATCTATCATGAAAATATGTTAAATTGATTTGATTGATGTGGATTGGTCTCGATTTAATATTACAGGAAGTTTAGATATTTATAAAAGGGCTATATTGAATAAAAAGAAAAAATTAATTCGTAAACTCCAGAATGCCTCGCACCTATTCTGCGCAATGAATACGGGTAGGGGTATTACATTTATTGGTATCGTCGAGCTACGGTTTAGTAGGTTTTAGGACCGATGTAGCAAACACGGAATTAGCTATACATGCCATTTAAATTATTATTGATAGTGTGATATCTCCGACCATTTAAATGTATTTTTTTATAGTAAATGTGTCTACCGACCGAGCTCAATCTGAGGAAGCGGGAGTCATACTCCGGCTCGTAGCAGGCACGAGGGAAGCCGGTAACTAGTAGTACAAGGCCCGTGTCCGAGGCCAAGTGGAGGAGGCAAAGCGAGCCTTCTTTCAAGTGATGAATGAATGGTTTAGTCAATATTTAAGAACTAACCACTGTAGTGCAAAGAAAGCTCAAGCTTTCCCCGCTCCTCCACCGGTTCAGAGATCCCACAGGTGCAGTGCACTGAATCAATCGAGAAAAGGAAAAGCTCTCAGTAGATAAAATCAAAAATATATGGGTAAAGAATTCCGAAAGCAAAGAATTGATGATGATTCCGAACGGTGAATTCTGTTAGAAAACACTACTCGGGTTTTGGAGGAATTATCTTGTACACCGAAGAATGTCCAAAATGTGCCGTCTCACTTGCTAAAAGACACAACTTACCATTGGTGGAATACTAAAGCTTGAGTTGTTCCGAAAGAAAAAATTACATGGGAATTCTTTCGGATCGAGTTCGAAAAAATATATCACCTGAGGTTCCTTGACCGAAAAAGAAAAGAATTTCTTGAGTGAAACAGGCAATAGATCGATGATTCAATATGAAAGAGAATTTGTTCGATTGAGTAAATATGCTCGAGAATGGGTACAATGTGGAAGTTGAAATGTGCAAACGATTCAAGAAGGGTTAAATGAAGACATTAAGTTACTTGATCGAATTCTTGAAATTCGAGAGTTTGCTACATTGGCGAGAGAGAGCTTATAAAGCGTAAGAATTGAGCAAAGAAAAGAAACAGTGAGAGGAAGCTCGAATTTTTAGTAAAAGACGGACGGAAAATCCCAGTTTTACGCTTCAAAGAAATTGAAGAAATATCGGGATCGTTCTACTTCACTGTTGGGTATTCGAGCAAAGAGCGAGGTTCTCAACGCACTAATCCAAGGCCTTCTACTCCATCAGTGACCAGTGTTGGCAGTGTCGAAACTCCTAAATCGAGATGCCATTACTGTAATAAAGCTCATTTTGGTGAATGCCGATTTAAGAGTGGGGCTTGTTACCGATGTGGTTCTTTTGACCATTTCCTCGAGATTGTCCGTAAAGGGTTGAAAAAGAAGTCGAACAGATATTGAAGCCGAGTAATCCAGTTTGAGGGTAGACCACCTCGACCATCCCAGTAATATCAGCGGTAGTCGAGGAGCTACAAAAGATACTGCAGGTAGGCCTGAGGTACGAGCACCTGCTAGGACATATGCCATTCGTGCGAGAGAAGATACCTTAGCACCCGATGTTATTACTGGTACATTTTCTTTACTTGACACCGATATTACTGCATTGATTGATCCTGGCTCTCGCATTCATATATATGTGTTAAACTTGCAATTGTTAAAAATTTATCTGTTGAACCTCATCGAATTTGTGGTTAAAGTCTCAAACCCCCAGGCGATCTGTGTTAGTGGATAAAATTTGTAAAAATTGTCCACTCGATGGTAAGAGGTTATTGTCCTCTACCGATTTGATGTTATTGCCATTTGATGAATTTGACGTGACATTGGGAATGGATTGGTTAACCCAGCATGATGCAGTAGTAAATTGTAGACATAAATATATTATGTTAAAATGTCAGAATGGTGAGTTGCTTCGGGTTAAATCTAATCAGACAGAGGGGTTATCTGATGTGATTTCAGTAATGGCAGCATAGAGGTATGTTAAAAAAGGGTATGATGCTTACTTGGCTTATGTACTTGACACCAAAGTATCTGAGTCAAAAATACAGGCAGTTCCAGTGGTATGTGAATTTTTCGATGTGTTTCCAGAGGAATTACCAGGATTGCCACCAGAAAGAGAAGTGGAATTTTCTATAGATTTGATTCCGGGAACTACTCCGATCTCCATAGCTCCGTGATCGTATGGCTCCTACTGAATAAAGGAGTTAAAGACACACGATTGCAAGAACTTGTTGTGAGGGGTTTTATCCGACCGAGTCATTCACATTGGGGTGCTCTGTTCTGCTTTGTGAAAAAGAAAGACGGGTCTTTGAGATTGTGTATTGATTACCGGCGACTTAATAAAGTAACTATAAAGAATAAGTACCCGTACCTGGATCGATGATTTATTTGATCACCAAAGGTGCTACCGTGTTTTTCAGATTGATCTTCGATCGGGTTATTATCACCTACGAGTAAAGGAGTCGGATGTGTCAAAAATAGCTTTTAGAACCAGTACGGGCATTATGAGTTTCTAGTTATGCCGCTTTGGGCTAACTAAAGCACTGCGGTATTCATGGATTTGATGAACCGGATATTCGGTGTGCTTTAGACAGTTTGTAGTAGTATTCATTGATGATATTTTGGTTTATTCTCGGGATGAAGAAGAACATGCGAGAACATTTGAGAACTGTGTTTACAAATTCTGCGAGAGAAGCAATTGTACGCTAAATTCAAAGAAATGTGAATTTTGGCTTGAGAAGTGGGTTTTCTAGGACATATTGTATCTGCCAAAGGCATCGTGGTAGATCCGAGTAAAATCTCACTATTGTCAATTGGAGTCCACCAAGAATGTATCCGAAGTTAGAAGTTTCTTGGGTTTAGCTGGTTATTATCGGAGATTTGTACAGGATTCTCTATGATGCTTCTCCAATGACTCGATTATTGCGAGAAAGATGTAAAGTTCGAGTGGATGATGAATGTCAACAAAGTTTCAACCGATTGAAAGACCTATTAACGAAAAGCACCAGTATTAGTACAAATGAACCGGGTAAGGAATTTGTTATTTACAAATGATGCCTCATTAAATGGTTTAGGTTGTGTCTTGATGCAAGAAGGTAAAGTAATAGCCTATGCTTCAAGACAACTTAAACCACATGAAAGAAATTACCCAAAGACATGATCTTGAATTAGTCGCTATTGTATTTGCGCCAAGATATGGCGGCATTACTTGTACGGTGAGAAATGTCATATTTATACCGATCATAAAAGCTTGAAATATTTGATGACACAGAAAGATTTGAATTTGAGACAAGTAGTGGCTTGAACTCGATAAAGGATTATGATTTGATTATTGATTACCATCCGGTAAGGCTAATGTTGTAGCCGATGCTTTGAGCCGAAAATCTCTGTTTGCTTTATGAGCTATGAATACTCGGTTATCATTGATTGATGATGGTTCAATCTAGCTGAATTGAGAGCTAAACCGACATTTTTACAAAGCAAATATGTGAAGCTCGTAAGAATGATAAGAAGCTACAAGTTAAACGGGCACAGTGTGAGTCAAGTAATGATCCCGAATTTCAGTTGGAGTTCTGATGGTTGTTTATTATTCAAAGGTAGGGTATGTGTACCTCGTAATTGAGCTCATACGAGAAGATTCTACGCGAGGCTCACAAATGGTACTATGTCCAGACATCCGGGAGTAATAAAATGTATGATTTGAAAAAGATGTACTTGGTGGTCGGAATGAAACGTGATATCTCCGAGTTTGTATCAAGGTGTTTAATATGTCGACAAAGTTAAAGCCGAGCATCAGTACCTTCGTGGTTACTTCAACCAATTACTATACCGGAATGGAAATGGGAAAGAATCACTATGGATTTTGTATCGGGGCTACCTTTGTCTCCGAGGAAAAAAGATGCTATTTGGGTGATTGTTGATCGATTGACAAAGTCAGCGCACTTTATTCCGGTACGTATGGATTATTCTTTAGATAAACTAGCTGAACTGTATATATCTGAGATTGTCAGGTTACATGGAGTGCCTGTCTCTATTATATCAGATAGAGATCCCCGATTTACGTCTCGTTTCTGGGACAAATTGCAAGAAGCCTTGGGTACTCAGTTGTATTTCAGTACTGCATTTCATCCTCAGACAGATGGCCAATCTGAGCGTGTAATTCAAGTATTGGAAGATATGCTCCGATGTTGTATACTAGAGTTTGAAGGTAATTGGGAGAGGTATCTACCTTTAATTGAATTTGCTTACAATAACAATTATCAGTCCAGTATTAAAATGGCTCCGTATGAAGCTTTGTATGGGAGAAAATGTAGAACACCGTTATATTGGACAGAGCTCAGTGAAAGGAAGATACATGGGGTTGATTTGATCCGGGAAACAGAAGAAAAAGTAAAGGTTATTCGGGATAGTCTAAAAGCAGCTTCCGATCGTCAAAAATCATATGCCAACCTTAAACGAAAAGTGATTGAATTTCAAGTTGGTGACAAGGTATTCCTGAAAGTGTCTCCTTGGAAGAAAGTTCTTCGATTCGGTCGAAAGGGTAAATTGAGTCCAAGATTTATCGGCTCTCTATGAAATCATAGAAAGAATTGGACCTGGCCGCTTATCGATTGGCATTACCACCGAACTTGATAGAATCCATAATGTTTTTCATGTATCTATGTTACGATGATATCGATCGATCCTTCACATGTTATTTCTCAAGGCGTATGTGGAGATTCAACCGAGATATGACTTACATGAGTGAAGAACCGGTCAAGATATTGTACGGGAGACAAAAGAGCTAAGAAATAAAAAGATAAATTTGGTAAAAGTATTGTGGCAAAAGCACGGGATTGAGGAAGCGACATGGGAACCGAAGGAGACAATGAGGAAACAATACCCAAACCTCTTTCTATCGTAAGATTTTCGAGGACGAAAATCCTTAAAGGGGGAGAGAGTTGTAATGGCCTAAATTCAAGGTTATCGGAATAGTGGTTTCGTAACCACAAATCCGATTTAAAGAGAAATTTATTTTAATATTTTTGCATGAAAATTTATATGATAGAAAAATCGCATGAAAATATTGATAGAAAAATTTTATCGATTTAGTGGCTAGTTAAAAAAAAATTATTAAAGAAATTAGGTAAAAATAAGTTATCGAGACCTCTATCTCGTAAAAACCGAGTCGAAAATAATTTTATAAATATTTATGACATGTTATTAATGTGGTATTAAAATTTCGTTAGGAAATTTTAATGTTTGGGTAGTCAATTAAATGAAAAGGACTAAATTGTAATAGGTGTAAAAGTTGCTAGAGTGATTAAATAGCTTAAGAGTCTAATGAGAAAGGATTTAAAAGGCAATTAGACCCAAAAGTTATTTGGGCTGGACGGCACAGGGTATGAAATCAATGAGAAAAATTGATAAATTAAGGGTAAAATTGGAATATTGCAAAATTAACTAAATAAAACTAGGACTAAATAGGAAATATCTAGATTTCTCTTCATTTCTCTTCAATTCCAGCAGCTAAAAAAACGCCATAGGAGGGTTCTCTAAGCTGGTATTTCATAATTTTACACCAAATCCGGAAGATTCAAATACGAAGCTAGATCGAGAAAGGAAAAAGTTCGGGATTAGTAGATTTTTTCATTTACAAACAAGTATCAAGGGAAGAAATCCTGATTGAATGAAAGGAAAATTCGATGGATCTCTGAAAAGGAATTGACGGTAAAAAAGATCTAGCCCGACGGGTGATCCTATCTGATATAGCCTTCCCAGAATATGTGGAAAATGGATTTAGCCTCGACGGTAATCCGAATTAGGGTCCAATTTAGCTTGCTGAATCGTAATTCGGATCGAAGCTCATTAGAGTAATTGTCGCTGCGAGTTGATTTAGCTCGACCGTAATCCCGCCGCAAGGTTGAGGTTCATGAGAGTGTGCTCTCTGAAATGGAAATGCGCACATGAATATGAATTGACGGACTTCGAAAATGTACACTAAAAGTGTACCTCTGAAAAATCCATCGAAATTCCGAGTAATTCAACGGGATAAATATGGAAAAACAACAAGGGAATGGAAATCATAGTATTGATGAGCTCATCAATCATGATATATATTATTGATATATAGAAATTATTGTATTAACTTGAATGTTGAGTTTGTGCATGTTAGGGTAATAATGCATTGAATGGATATATGTAATGTTTATTGTATTGTACTGAAAATATTAGGTAAGTGTAATTCTTGTTACATGAGCTTACTAAGCACAAAGTGCTTACCCTGTTTCCTTTTCTCCTGTTTTGTAGTGTTAAGAGCTCGGAGGTCGGATTTGGTCGGAGACACATCACACATCAACCTCGGGATTTCGGTAAATAAAGGAACTTTATTTTGGGAATCAATGGCATGTATAAGCTAACAAAGTAAATGTTAACGTGAAATGAATGTAAAGTTAGCCATTAGTATGGTTAACAAACCTGGTTATAGATATGTGATGACGTTATCTTATATAAATGCATGAATCTATCATGAAAATATGTTAAATTGATTTGATTGATGTGGATTGGTCTCGATTTAATATTACAGGGAAGTTTAGATATTTATAAAAGGGCTATATTGAATAAAAAGAAAAAAAAATTTAATTCGTAAACTCCGGTAATGCCTCGCACCCTATTCCGGCAATGAATACGGGTAGGGGTATTACAGACACGCAATTGTCGCTGCCTCTCTTCTTCTGACAGTAAATATGGCTTGCCATGGATCCTAAACCATGGCATGTATTCCGGCACGGACGCCAACTCTGGAACGATGATCGGTTTCCGAGTAGGTATATAATCATACCGATCTTCCCACATTTGGATATAGTGTGACCAGAATCTCGGCCAATCCGTATGCAATTGCCGTAAGTCGATTTTGTGATGATCATCCAACACTTCAGGTGCCACAGGAATCGGTTGTCAGAATCCAAATTGCCGTAATACTCTGTCTGATTGGTGCATCTCCACAATAGCAAAGTTGACCAATGGGACCTTCACGTGCCAAGCGTTTGGATTTTGTAAGTATTCATCCTAATTATCGCCCCGAATTGCTAGGATCCTCGTATGGTATCCATTGAAACTATATAAAAATGATGGAAATATTAGTTAAATAAAAAATACTAAATACTAAATACTAAATACTAAATACGAATCCACTATTTTATTATGTATGTATATATATTTTTAATAGTTACTTGTGCTTCCGACCGTTGCTCTAATAGAAGCCGTATATCTTCAAGATAGGTAGGTAATCGAGCATAACTTGCCGAATGGTTCCACCTAATTAAATAAATTTTTAGCATACGATTATATTTTAAATCTACGTAATAATTGTAAAATCTAATATAAAATTTACCTCGTTATGAGTGGGAATGTATATGGGTGGTCCACTTGAGGACGTAAAAATGGAAAGCGAAACCGTGCCCATGATTGCAATAGTGATAGGCAACCTCCGATTTTCGCTTTATTCGGTCGCGTAGCCCCGCACATCTCCCGGTACAGTGTTGCCAACACGGCAGACCCCCAACTAAATTCACCACCTGCTCTAAAATCAACGAGTTTTAG
Source organism: Gossypium anomalum (assembly GCA_025698475.1). Taxonomy (NCBI): domain Eukaryota; kingdom Viridiplantae; phylum Streptophyta; class Magnoliopsida; order Malvales; family Malvaceae; genus Gossypium; species Gossypium anomalum. Next base: position 51,296,256 of record CM046968.1, on the reverse strand, counting down.
CAGCCATCTCAGATGTACAAGGTTTCGTGACAAGTCCGGCATCAGATAACCTCCAATTATCTGAAGAATGTATGCTCGAGTATATCGAATTTTTTTTAGTTCGGTAGAATCATCATCCGGCTCCAGAAATGTGGCTCGTAACCAGCCTATCTCGATCCGACCTCCGTTAATATTATCCAGAATAGCACCCAAAAGCTCGTAGCATACCGCCCCAATCAGCAGAAATGAACGGACCCGATGGATCGCGTCCCGCCCACCGACAATCCTAATTGTAAATGCACGTCTTCCAAAGTGATAGTGCACTCTCCACATGGAAGATGAAATGTGTGCGTCTCGAGTCTCCACCTTTCTATCAACGCACTAATAAGTTTCGGGTCCAACTTGCACCCCTATCATCGCCACGTGCCAAAAACCCACTTTCCGTAGGTAATCCTCTATCAACGGTGATGGAGGACCACCATGTTACTGATATAGCATTGTAATATCCGATCTACGACTTTTATAAGAAATAATAAAATAAAAATTATTTAAATTTGCATAAATGACAGAAATCTTAAATAATATTTAAATATTAAATTTAACACTTACCATTTGCATTTGTTCGACGGATATGTGTTTATCATCGAAGCGAATTAATTCTCCGGCCATTGCTAACACGATCAAATTTTTTTATTTTAAAAAATAAATTTAGAAAAAATAAAATTAGAGCTTTTTTGAAAAAAATAACGAGATTTTTGAGAGGAATTTAAGAGAAATTTGAGAGAAATTTGAGAGAATATTGAAAGATTGAAGATTGAAAGGATTTAAGTGTGAAAAAAATAAAAGGGGTGGGGGTTTTATAGTTTTTTTTGGGACCGTTGGGGGGGTTACCAACGGTCAAAAAAGTAGCCGTTGCTACTGTTCAAACACGGGAAAAATGCTTCCTCAAAGAAGCGCTTTACCTACGTGGACAGAAAGCGCGCCCTCAAAGAAGTGTTTTCTGTCCACGTAGGCAAAGCGCTTCCTTGAAGAAGCGTTTTCCTGCTTTTTCCCCTGACAACGCACTGACGTGAACGCTTTTTGTAAAAACTGGCCCATTTCGGTAAATTTAAAAAAAAAGAGCTTTTATTGATAATTTGCCCATATATATATTCTCAAAGAAAATAAGAAAACACATCTATTGATTAAACTTTGCTTAGTTTACGTGGATTTTTAATTCGTTAACACAGATTTATATTCGATATTTTTGTAAGAGCAATACACATAAAGGGTATTCTAGTAAGTCACAAAAGGGTTACTCGATATCTTCAATAGGGTACGCTTCCTAGGAAGTAATTCGTATTCTTTTTCTCTGTTTTTGAAATTTCACTTTCCCCAATTCACAACCCTAACATGTTTCTCTAATCAGACTTCAATCCAGGTTTTTTTTTCTTTTTTTCCTTTTGCGGAATGTAATTTTATTTTCTCTCCTCTGTTTGGTTGTGGAGAAAAAAAAGGGCATGTGATGGACTTTTTAGAGATCTTTTGTTCTCTGGTTTTCTTTCCTTATTTTCAAAAAAAAAAAAAAAAAGTTGTTGATTTTGATTGGTTGCTATTGTTTTTTCCCCTCCGAAAATTTATCAGTCTCTAAACGATTTTTGATTATCTAATTAGATATCTTTGCAACGAGATGAAACGTATTAACAGTGAGCTTTACCTTTTGGTGGTACTGAGGAAGCCGTTTAGAGTGAAACGAGTTATTTGGATTTGAAATTGAAGAATTTGTAGTAGATTTGTGTGGATAATGTGATGTTTGGTGAGAGAGAAAGCTTGCATTAGGTTCCTTTTAAGCTCCAAGTAGGACAAAAGAAGGGAAAATTTTCTTCTCTTTGACAATGTTCTCTTCATCCTGTTCCATTTCCAACTTATAACTTCACATATTTATATTGCGTTTCTTTGGTATTGACGATGAGGGTGTTCTTAATTTCTTGGGGCATTGAATAAGACATTTAGAATGAAAAATGAGTTATTTAGAATTGAAATTGAGAATGTTTATTAGATTTGAGGAAAATAGTGGAAGGGAAGAAAGAGCTTAAAGGAGATGGTTCTATGCCGTTTGTTACTTTTATGTCCCTGGATAATGTGATGTTTTGTGAGAGAGAAAGTTAAGAAACTTCAGTTTTCTGCAGTTAAGTTTCTTCTAAGTACTAAGTAGGAGAAAAGAAGAAAAAAAAAATCTCATTTTTGTGTTCATCCTGTTCCAAGTCCAACTTATAGCTTTACATATTTTATTGCTTTGCTTTGGTATTGACAATTAGGAAGTTCTTAATTTTTGAAGCAAACATTTGAAAATGAGTTAGATAGAACTGAAATTGAGAAGTTTTGTAGATTTCTGAAAATTGGTGGAAGGGAAGAAAAGATTTAAATGAGATATGTTATTCTATACTGTTGTTACTATCTTTTATATCCCCGGTTAATGTAGTATTTGGTGTGAAAGAAAATGGAGAAACTTCAATTTTCTGATGTTAAGTTCCTTCTTAGTTCTAAGTAGGAGAAAAGAAGGGACTTTATTTGTTTTCATGTCAACTTTTCACAGTTGTATTGTTTGCTGTGGTTTTGACCTTAGCAAGTTTTTATCTTTGATTGGTGCAAATGCATGGATGAATGGGAGGAAGTTATAGCAAACAATGTTTGACTCGATATGGGTTTTACTGGTGAATATACCAGAGGTGTTTGGGACTTTCTATGTTTTCATGTCTGCTTTTGAGCCAGTTTTATAAATCAAGCACTATCACTAGGTGGGACCACTACTTTTCTTGCTCGATTGTTTCTAAGTATGAGAAAAATGGGAGAAGTCTCTCATTTTCAGTGATATTTTTCTTCATCCTGTTCCAATCCTAGTTAAAACTTTACATATCTTATTGCTTTGCTCCAGTATAGACCTTTGGAAGTTCTTAACTTTGATTGGTACAAGGGCATGACAAGAAGACATTATAGCAAATTGATATATTTTTTAATTTCAATTTGGATTTTTCCAGTGAATACACTGTGGTATTTGGGGGCAGACTATATTTCTGTGTCTACTTTAGAAATCAGGCTCTACTGCTAAGAGAGACCATGAAGTTTCTTGCACAAATGTTTCTAGTTTCTGTAACCATATTCATCCAATATTTATGTTAAAATATGCAATTTACATATATGGTAAAGTGGATACGGCTTTTAATAAATAAAAACCGGTTTATTCCATATGTTCTTTTTTCCCAAGAAGTTTATTTGCTGTGCTTGACTGGCTCTAGACATTCCCAAACTGCTCTTATCTGCTTGATTGTTAATTTGACCAGGAAAACAATTGGCTTCTATCACTCTGTGGGTGTAGACCATGGAACAAGAAAATAACAGAAATGAAGGTGACAGTGCTGGAGTAGGTTTGGCACTATCACAAGCATCTGAAAAGAAAAGCTCTAATTTATCAAAGGCCAAATCTGACATTGCAAAGTCAATGGCCAGGAATTTCTTGAAGACGAGAAAAGCCACTCATACTTCTGAGGTTCGGAGGAGAAGTCGAAAGAAGAAAAATAAGAGTTTATCAGAAGGCAGTAAAGCAACTGAAAATGATGCTAAGAAGCAAAATTCAAGGGAAGAAAACCCACAAAAGGATGCTACCACCAGTATGGTGCATGTAGAGAATAGCCGGCAGATCGAAAAGAATGAAGAAAATACAGATGGGTCAGGTGGCAAGGAAAAGAGTAGTAAGTTAAGTCAAAGTTCCAGAAAGATAAGAAGGGGAGGGGGGCCTGGTCTTCTGAATAAGAACCGGAAGAATGAAGAGAAGCTGAGAGGTAACAAAAGGAGAAAATGGAATGAGCAGATGGAAAAGTGCAGGATTTCAGAGAATAATAACAAGAATAAAGAAAAAAATGATGGTAAGGGAAAGAAACAAGAAAATAAGATGAAAGAAAGGATTGATGGTCTAATATTTCTGTGCAATGCAAAGACCAAGCCCGATTGTTTCCGGTACCGTGTAATGGGGGTATCAAATTGTAAAAAAGATCTTGTGTTGGGTATCAGACGAGGGCTTAAGCTTTTTCTATATGATTATGACCTCAAACTTATGTATGGGGTTTATAAAGCATCCACTTCTGGTGGAATGAAACTTAAGCCCGAGGCTTTTGGTGGGGCTTTCCCTGCTCAGGTACCATTTCATTATAGCCATCTTCCTCTAGTTACAACTCTTCCTCCTCACCCAAGAGATTTGTGTACCAATGACATCTTTTTCAGGTGCGGTTCAGCGTCCATACTGATTGTTTTCCTCTGGCAGAAAGCATATTCAAGAAGGCAATCAGGGAAAATTATAACAAAAATAACAAATTCAAAACTGAACTTACTGCTAGACAAGTGAGGAGTAGTATTCTTACCTGGCAGTTTGGTGTTGCTAGTTTCCTTTCATATTTTGGCTTTAATGACATCTGAATTTTTCTTTTCAGGTTCGGAAACTCACTAAATTGTTCCGACCTGTTGCAGTTCATTCAACTGCACTGCCTGTCCACTCTTCTCAATCAAGGGCAGCAGCTCGAATCCGTGAACACCCAAATAGGGAAGCCCATGATAGACCAAGGGAAGCAAGGCCCCCTTCAGACAGAGAAGCATCTGCTAGAGATCCTTATGCCAATATCAGTGCCAGAAGTTATCGTGTTTTATCTCATGAAAGGGATCGACAAATTACGTATGGAGAGTTAGCATCTGCTTGGAGGGAGGACATTCATCGTGATTTATACCTTAATGAGAATGATCATGGGGCTTATGGTTTTCAGGGAGAGAGAAGAAACTCGAGCTTTCAGCCTCATATGGCTCCTAGATTAGGATCTTATCATAGAGATTATAATGAGCAGCCTCTATGTCAACCAGAGATGGCATACAGGGAATCTGTGCCAATTCAGAGAAATATAATTCCCTCTGATCCTCTTTACTTGCCTCAGAGAGAGTATCGGTCTTATGATTTGGGAGCTACACAAGCAATGCAATCAACCGTTACTGCAACAACTGCAAATACATCTGTAGCTACTGCTTCTACCTTGGATTCCCATGCTACAGATCCATACTATAGTCAATACTATGGTGGTTCAATAGACTCATACCTGCCACGTTCAGGTGGAGAGACACACCTAATAGAGAGTGATCATTTGAGGAGAGAAAACAACCAAGTGGATAGATCGTATTTAACATATGCTTCGGATGCTTTAGCCAATTACAACCAGATGCAACGACATCATGATGTTAAGCCTGTGCCGGCTTCTACATCAGTTTCATACCGCTACTCTTTTACAGGTGCATCTTTTTCATGTCTGTGAGAGCCGGAGTTCGAGTATCTGCGCCCCTTATCCCTAACTTGGAGACGGTCATGAATTTCAGCTCATGACTTATTTTAGCCTGTTATTTCCATGCAACCTGTTGAATTTAAAGAGGCATCTGTGATAAATAGTTTATCATGAATGTTTAGCAGAGAGCATTTTGCAAACCTATTGTTCCGAGGACTGTCTCTGTCTGCTCAGCTCTTTGCTAATACATTCTTTTAGCCAAAGTTGTATTTTGGTATACTGGATAGGTTAAGATTCGCAATCTATTTTATTTCCAACTTTTTAAAATGTTGTTGCTAAATTAAGTTAATCTCTATTTCAATTTAAAAGCTCAAGCCCAATTCAATAGCTCAAGCCCAATTCAATTGAATTATAAAATTAAGTAGATTTTGAAAATTACTTTTAAAAAGTTTGGTGCTTAGTATTGTTGTTAAGAAGTGTTTTGGAGAAATAAAATGTATATTTTAGATATGGTGTTATAAAATAATAAATATGTATTTAAATACTGTTTAAATTAGTTAATATTATGATTTTTTAGTAAGGATATAAAATATAATTTATTATAATTTGTTATTAATATTTTAATATATGAAATATAAATTTTAAATGTTTATTTTAAATAGTTAATATTAATTATTTATAAAATTTAATTCGAAAATATAAACGATATTTTAAATATTAAAATATAATCAATAAAAATTTAAATATATAATATTATATATTTAAAATAAATTTCAATAGAAAAGTAATTACATGCCCAATATAAATATTATATATAATATTTTATAAAGGTTAAAATTGTTTTTTGTTCTTAAAAGCATTTTTGCCAAAAATAGAAGCTAGAAAAAATTGTTTTTGCTTTTGGGTTTAAAAGTACTTTTAAAAAATACTTTTAACTCCAAAAGTTGTCTGTTTAGTATTATTAATGCTCTAAACGCTTTTGACCCCCAAAATGCTTTTGAGAATCAATGCTAAACCAAACTTTAATATCAGTGAGTCTTCATGTTTTATATGCTCCTTGACTTTTAAGGAAGATCCCTCATTTAATAAAAACAATGTTCAAGAATTTTTAATTTTATGCTACCCATCATGATTATGAGTGGACACAAACTTACGACACCTAATATCAAAACAATTAGGTAAAACTCTTTCAATTTTTGTTATTAAGCAGATTGGTTTCTTGAAGTAATTTAATCTCTGTCAATTTCGGAAGTGAGTAACTATGAATATTTAATCATTGTGTTAATGTCTTCCATCAATTGTACATAAAATTGATTGGTATAATAACAAATTTAACCCACAATTTTTATATATTCTGCATAAATATTACGAGCTAAATTTGTTAAATCATTATCTAATTGATAGAATATGTAAATGTTGTGGACTAAATTTATTAAGATTTCAAATTTAAGATCTTCCATTACACCAATTTATTGGGAAACAATATCATAGACACAACTTTAGAGCCAGATTGGCTACTCCAAGTGCACTTGTCCATAAATCGATTATTGATACAAATAACATAATGGTAACCAACCTTTAGTGGAAAAAGTTAAGCCCAAAGATTTGGGGTCACCATTGAATAACTTTCTTTGGATTTGAAATTGCATAATAATGACAATTATATTAATCTAAACAAGTAAAACTTAATCATTTGATCTTTTACCAAATCTCTCTCTCTTCAGCATTTTTTCTTTTCTTTCTTTACTTTTTATGGCTTTTCTTTGGTCAGTAGTGAAATAATTATCGTTAGAAGGTGGGCTGTCTTGTTTTGTTGGGAATGATTGATAAACCGTAATTTATACATATTTTTATCCCTCGCTTAACATGTTATTGAATGATTTCTCCTTAGATTTGGTGAATTTGATGCTCCTAATCCTTTAATTTCATGTTTTATACTTAGGTGAGCATAGGAGAGCGAAAAGAATGAGAAACGGGCCAAAAACGGAGAAAATGGGCTGAGAAGGGAAAACAACACGGCCTGGACTTCCTCACACGGGCATAACACACGCCGTGCCAATCTAACAGGCTCGACCACGGCCCAAATCAACCTCAGCACCGGTGTGTTGATATCTCAGCCTCGACCACGGCTTGAAGTACGCGCACATGGCCGTGTCACACGGGCGTGTCCCTACTGAACCCTAGTTAAGTTCCATTCGGAAAAGGGTAAGTTTTAGGGATTTTAGGCATTCAAAAGCCTATTTAAACACCCTAGAGGAAGACTAAAAGGGAGACGGAGAATAAGGAGTAAGGAATTACTCCAAGGAAGCCGATTGATCCATCTCAGAAGCTGGATTCATCATCAAGACTGAAGATCTCTCCTCAATTTCCCTTCAGGAGTTTTGGGTTTTCTTTATGTTTTGTATTATTTATTATTCTGAGATGTTTTCTTATTCAGTTATGAACTAAAACCCCTAAATACCTAAGAGGGATGAAACCTAAGACGAATCTTGTTATTATTTTCTGAATCGTATGATAAATATTTGACTTATTCTTAATTATGTGTTCTTAATTCTTGTTTTGATATTTCAGGATATCACTTCAAGTTAATGCTCTTAGTTGGAGGATGAATAGTCCCTGGCTAAGAGTGATTTTGTCATAATTAAGCAGAGTTGATGGCGTGCCTAGAGATAGGGTGACAAGATTTTGCCGGATTAGGGTGAAACCTAATAAGGGAATCCAAAGATCGAGTTAATGCAACCCTAGGGTGTTAATTAGAGAAAAGTCTCAGTTATTCAACCTAGGGATTAGATGTTATTAGTCTTGAATAGGGATAATAACATAACTTAGGGATTTCTACGGATCAAGTTGAATGAATAAATCGTCTGGTTCAGAGCCAAAATAACAAGTAAAGTCTAGGTGGATTTTTCCTTAGGTATTGTCCTAAATCAATCGTTTTTCCCAAAAGTAATTTCCCAGTTCTATTTTTTGCAACTTCTTAGTTTAATTAATGAGTTAGTTAAAAAAAACCCCTTATTTCTTAGGCTAGATAATAAAAAGATAGTCATTACTAGTACTTTTAATTTTTTGGGTTCGACAATCTGGTCTTGCTAAAGCTATACTATTGTTCGATGGTACACTAGCCTACATCGTGATAATAGTCAGTCTCAAGAACGTTTAATTATAAATTTATAAAACTTATCACGAAAAATCACGATCAAGTTTTTGGCGCCGTTGCCGGGGACTAAAATATTAGGAATACTCAATTTTTATTACTTTAGCCATCTATTTTTCTTGCAATTTTATTTTATTTTTATTTTTATTTACTAATTTTCTTTTTCTTTCTTTTGGCAGGTTCTTATAGTTTATGACTAGAAGAAAACCGTCGGAACCACTGCTTTTTGACGAAAAAATTGATCGTATAGCTCGTAGAAACTGACGAGAAATAAGGCGAAGCCTAAGATACACAGAGGAAGAGCAAGAGGATGATATCTCAATTACAGCCGAAGAGATGGCTGAAAATCAAGACAATCAGCTACCTCTAGCAATACCCGCTGAATTAGCAAATCAGAATCCTGCTCCTCATACTATGTATGATTATGCTAAACCTAATTTAACAGGAACTGAGTCAAGTATAGTTAGGCCTACTATTGCTGCAAATAATTTTGAACTGAAACCTAACACGATTCAAATGATACATCAATTTGTTCAGTTTGATGGTTTACAGGATGAGAATCCCAACACTCACATGGCAAATTTTCTAGAAATCTGCGATACTTTTAAAATTAATGGCTTCTCTGATGAAGCCATTCTTCTTCGGTTATTCCTTTTTTCACTAAGGAACAAGGCTAAATAGTGGTTGAATGCGTTACCACAAGGGTCCATCACTACTTGGGAATAAATGACTGAAAATTTTTTATTAAAGTATTTTCCACCGGCAAAAATAGCTAAGTTACATAATGATATCTCTTCTTTTGTGCAGATGGATTTAGAAACACTTTACGATGCATGGGAGAGATACAAAGACTTACTGCGAAGGTGCCCTCACCATGAGTTACCTCTATGGCTGCAAGTTCAAATGTTCTACAATGGTGTGAATCCCTCAACAAGACAGATGATTGACACAGCCGCTGGTGGAACCATCAACAACAAAACACCTGAAGAGGCTTACGAATTTATTGAGGAGATTTCACTGAATAACTATTAGTGGTAAGTCATAAGGACTAAGCTAACTAAAACAGCAGGCGTTTATAATGTCGACTCGGTTATTATGCTGTCAAATCAGGTAGAACTTCTAAATAAAAAGATTGATGGTTTACTTGGTTCGCAGGTTCATCCAGTGATGCAATGTGAATGAGTGGAGGTGGATCGAGTAATCTAGAATATCAACCCTATGGCCACAACATGGAGAACGAGCAATTAAATTATATGGGTAACAATCTTTGATCTCAAAATAATCCTTACAGTAATACCTATAACGCAGGTTGGAGGAATCACCCAAACTTCTCATGGGGAGGTCAAGGAAATCAGAGACCACCACCACCCTCAGGCTTCCAACAACCACCTTACCAACAAGAGAAAAAATTGAACCTTGAGGAGATGCTGTCCAAATTTATCGCGGTGTCAGAAACTCATTTCCAGAATATCGAGACAACACTTAAAAATCAACAAACATCAATCCAAGGGCTCGAAACTCAGATAGGCCAGCTGTCCAAACTAATTTCAGAATGACCACAAGGTAGCTTGACAAGTAATACTGAACCTAACCTAAGGGAACAACTCAACGCAATTAATGTTCAAGATGAAGAAGGATTCGTTTAGCCTGAGCCAAAACCAAGGTAAGAAACTGTGGTGAGCAAAGGTAAAGGTGGTGTAAGTCATAATGAAAACAAAACGGTGAGTGTAGAATATAAACCTCGTGTGCCATACCCTAACGCGATAAGGAAAAATCGCTCAGACGAAAAATTTGGTAAATTCCTTAAACTTTTGAAAAAATTACATATTAACTTATTGTTTATTGAAGCTCTATCGCAGATGCCGAATGCAATGAAATTTTTAAGGGAGCTTTTAGCAAACAAGCGAAAATTGGACGAAGCGTCGCATGTGGAACTAAACGTAGTTTGCTCAACTATTCTACAGAATAAGCTACCCAACAAATTAAAAGATCCAGGGAATTTTACAATTCCTTGCTTAATCGGCAGTTTAGATGTTAATAATGCATTAGTTAATTTAGGGGCAAGCATTAACGTCATGGCTTACAAAATGTTTAAGCAACTAGGTCTTGCGAAACCCAAACAAGCTAGGATGAGCATTCAATTAGCAGATAAAACTATAAGATTTCCTAGGGGTATTATTGAAGATGTACTAATTAAAATCGATAAATTTATATTTCCCGTTGACTTTGTTGTTCTAGACATAGAGGAGGATAACAACACCCCTTTGATTTTAGGGAGACCCTTTTTAGCAACTGCTAAAACTATTATTAATGTTGGAACAGATGAGCTCACACTTCATGTAGGAGACGAAACGATCACCCTTCAAGCTCGTAATTCTGGCAACACATCAAAAATTGAAGGTAGTTGTCCACACCAGTCTACTAAAACTGACAATATGATGCAACCTACTTTGCAGGAATTGAGTCTGAAAGAAGTTCACGAGCCATGTTCCAGCAATAATAGAGGACCCATTCATGAAGAACGAAGGCTACAAATAGAGGAGCTAGACGAATGGCGAGCACATAAACCGAGAACACACAATAAACCAAAACTACTCCAGAACAAGCTCGATACCTCTCTAAATCAAATTAAGGTTGGAGATATAGTCTTACTAGATGCCACAGATCCTCACATTGTCACTGCCAACCCGAATGAAGAAATCCCTCTTACGGTACTTAGTATTTTCCCATTCGGTACAGTCGAGGTTAGTCATCCCAAGTTCGGTACTTTTAAGGTAAACAACATCCGTCTAAAACCTTATTTTAATGAGATTGATAGCAGGAGTGAGGAGTATGAACTCCTCAAACCACCATGACCATTCAAAGGAGAGGTAAGTCGATCTTAGACTATAAATAAGCACTTATCGGGAGGCAACCCGAACACTAACTGTATTAACTTCTTTAAATTTTAGTGTTTAACACCTAACTTACTAACGAAGCTCTTGAAAATAGGTTCACCACAGATACACGGCCAAGCACACGGGCGTGCTTAGGACTGTGTGAAAACAGGGCAAAGATTTCCCCAAAACAAGGGCTACAATAAACGCCACGGTTGTGCGACATGGCCGTGGGCGAGCTTACCAAAACAACACGGGCGTTTGACACGCCCGTGCCTAGCGCCCGTGGTCGACACTGCCAAAATAACATGGGCGTGCGCATAAGTACATGGGCGTGGGAGAAGCGAACCACATCACATACGGTCGTGCGTTACGATCATGCAGCCACACGGCCAAGACACGCCCGTAAGGCCGTGTGACGAACTCTCAATTCGAGAAAAACATGGGCTGGACACGAACCACACGGGCATGTGAGATGGCCGTGCCACTTACAAAATTAGATTATTTATCTTATTTTTACTTTTATTCTTAGTTATGATTCCCGTCTTTTTTTTAAACGCGGCTTATCCTTATAATTACTATCAGATTATTTCTTAATCAGAATCATGCCTTACTTCCAGCTCTATTGTCAATCCTCGCTTTCGCCAAACTAGGGAGTTCATTCATTCGACAGTCAGGAAGTTTCACTTCCTCCCTATCTTATGATTTTATATTTTTCTATATATCTATATTTGTACATTTAGGGCAATGTACATCTTAAGTGTGGGGGGTAATCATTTCATTATCCGAAAAAAATCCCTGAATATTGCTTTGTTCTCTTATAAATCTCTCATATCATGTTTAGAATAAATTTTGATTGACTTATGATTTTTATTGATATATCTTGAATTAAAACATAGGCATTCATGCATTGATTATTTAAACTTTAAGACATTAGAAAATTAAGCATGATAAGTTGGTTTTTAAGAATTTAAAATTTTAGGTTGTTTCCCCAAGTTTAGGTATTATCTTGAATTGAATTCCACAAGTTTAAACATAAAAAATCCATAATTTTTGTGAGATTTTGAGCCTTCAAGAGCATCTATTAATTCTTTCACGCTCACTTTTATTATTTCTTTGAGTGTGTCAATATCGAATTGTTATTCTAGAACTTGCTTGATTATGCATGTCAAGACCACACCATTTTATTTGATATGTCAAGATGATAGAGGCACTTAGAATTAACCCACTCATGCCATGAAAAGCCTACCTCCACAATTAACCCTTAGTAAACCTCTTTGAGCCTAACAAACCATTCCTTGTATTACTCTTAATATTAACCCTTAACCCATTATTGTTGAAATCCCCTAAATTAATTTGATCCCTATTTTTGTCGAGAGTTGATTTGAATAAATTGCTTAGCTATGTCTTGTTCTTAATAGTAATCTATGTTATTTGACTTGTTCTTAAAAAAAAAACATGTATATATATTAGTAGTGATCTTTTGTTTGTGAGCTTCAGTATTCAAATTCCATAGTCAAAGAAGAAGCTTTGTTGTACGCAAGTGATGATTAAATATTTTTCTAGTTAAGTAATTTTTTAAGTCAATCTCGATTCTAACCTTTTCTTTCAGCTTGTGACCACACCCCCTAACCAAGCCTGTAACACATTGAAAATTTCTACAGTAAGATATTACTCTTAATATAGTAAAATAAGGAAATAAAGTGACAAAAAAAGGAAAATTGAGTTATGTCACTAGGAAGTATATTATGACATATTGATTCAAGAAAGGACTAAATTGTAAAAGTGAGAAAAGTTTTGTGGCCCAAAAGTAAATACTCAAAATTTGAAGGATTAAAGTGTAAATATGAAAAAGTTAAAGGACTAATAGTGCAAATATTTTAAGGGTGGAAGGATTTAGAAACCAAGGAAAAATTGATGAATTAGGACCAAATTGAATAGGTGAAGAATTATGAGGGACTAAATTGTAATTTTACCAAAATTAAGTGATGACTCAAGAATGAAATTTTAAAAGATCAAAAAGGGCAAAATGGTCAATTGGAAGAGAGAGAAATCTAGAAAGTAATGATGATGATGATGTTGGAGATATTTTAGATTAATTAATTAAATAAATATTAGTTATTAATATTTTAATTTGATTTTTTATATGATATTTTATTATTATTTTATTAGTATATATAAAGAAAGAAAGATGAGGAAATTCTCATCCATTTTCCATGCATTCACGTTAGGAAGAAGAGAAGAGAAGAAAGAAACTTTTCATTCTTTACAATTTAGTCCTTCTACCAAAAATTCACCATTTTCACCTAGAAATCAAAAGAATTTCCATAGCTACCAAGAGAGATAGGTTAAGGAGACTATGGCGAGTTAGAATATCAAATTGGATTCAAGGAATAGAAGCTGGAGGAGAGAGAAAATTAAATTAAAGATTGGAATCAATAGAACAAGGTAAGTACATCAAGATTTTAATATATTTTTAAGTTTGTTATTATTGAGAAAACATGAAAATAATGTTATAGTAGAGTTTTCTTATATAAGGTTCTATGATGTTGATGAGTTAGTGAAGGGAAGTAGGAGAAAGTGATGGGAAATATTGTAGAGAAAGGGAATAAGGGTGTTATAAACATGGTAAATAATATCTTGCACTAAAACAGTTTTGGACAGTAGCAGTAGGCTAATTTTGAAAAATCACCAAAAATTTTGGAAGTTTAATTTGAGGTTGAATAAAACATTAAATTAAATATTATTGAGTCTAGTTTCTTATAGAAGAAACAGTGTAAGCAATGGAATTGTAAATCAGAAAATATGTTAAATTTTGTGAGACAAGGTCAGAATGATTTCGGGTTCCCCTGTTCTGAATTTGGAAAATCATCAAAAATTGGAGAAAAATAATTAGGGGCTTAAATTTATACGTTTAGAATCCTAAATTAGTATATTTTCAAGAGAAACAAACGCGAACATCATTTGAATCTTGTACGAGAAGATAATTAATTTTTAGTAAAGAAGGGTCAAAACTGTCAAATAGCAGAATAGAAGTGATTTTAAAAAATAAACTGTACTTATTGGCTAAGCCAAAAAATTCTAAAAATTTTATGCTAAGAAGGTATGTAAGTCTAGTTTCATGAAAAATTAACGGATCTTAGTTTGGAGTTCTATGGCTCAAGATATAAATAATTTAGTGACTATGACTCAAATGGACTACTTTGAATATACATAGAAGTAAATAGTGAAATTATAGATAATGTTACTTATAAGCATATTATATAAATTAAGGGTGTGGAGTGAAGAGGAGGAGGAGGAAAATATGTATGAATATTTAGCTAGCATAGCTAATTTGCATGTTTTAGGCTCAGGGACTAAATTGAATAAAAGTAAAACTTTATGAGTAATTTTGTAAAAATGTTAGAAATGACCAATTTGCATGAAGTGAATTATTTTATTATTTAAAATTGCAAAATTGAATAAAATTATTAATTTAGTTCAAGATCGGGGAAAAACATGTTTTAAGGATTAAATTGAAAAGTGTTGAAATTATGAAAAATTCTGATATTTTATAGAATTCATGGGTTGTTATCAATTTGTATGAGAATAACGACTGGAAATAAGGATTAAATTGCAAGAATTTTATTTTTAAATGCATGAAATATTGATATAATGAATTACTTGATTTATGTTTATGAAGAAATGGCAAGAGAATGATATTTATCATGATATGTCAATATGTGATTATCTTTGATACGTTGATACAAGGAAATTAAGTATATTGAGACGAGTAATAAATTCAAGTAAAACATGTCGAGAAAAATAAGTATGTTTTAGGGACAATATGATTGATTTTAATTGGTTCCAAATATGAACGTTAGATGAAATAAAATATCTAATAAATAAATCGGTAACTTTGGTAATGCTCCGTAACTCTATTCCGGTGATGGATTCGGGTTAGGGGCATTGCAAAGCCTCATTACAACCCTCTAAAGACCTTTTGATTGATGTATCATCTTAATTTATAGTGGTGGAGATTTGATTTTCATGCAAGCCTATGGTAATAACTTTTCATGTTGACTGATGAGTGCTGATTTCACTGTCCTTAAACACTTCGAGTGATTTGAGTGAATCTTTAGTGAGGATGTTAAACTCTGTGAGATTTTGAATCGATGGTAACAACTTAGATAAGGGGAGATGCCTAAGTTTTTCATGATTAAAATACTCAACTTGGAATGTTTGAATCTTTAATGTTCTTTTAGTTGACTTCTCAATGTATGATCACTTATGGGTTAGTTTGAGATATTATTGATAGGAATTATAAGTTGAGAAAAAGGAATTCTTAATTATGAAGAGAGGATTTTGCTTGAAGACAAGCAAAAGCTTAAGTGTGGGGGTATTTGATAAACCGTAATTTATACATATTTTTATCCCTTGCTTAACACGTTATTAAATGATTTCTCCTTAGATTTGGTGAATTTGATGCTCCTAATCCTTTAATTTCATGTTTTATACTTAGGTGAGCATAGGAGAGCGAAAAGAACAAGAAACGAGCCAAAAATGGAGAAAATAGGCCGACAAGGGAAAACAACACGCCTGGACTTCCTCACACGGGCAGAACACATGCCCGTGCCAATCTAACAGGCTCGACCACGGCCCAAATCAACCTCAGCACCGGCGTGTTGATATCTCAGCCTCGACCACGGCTGAAGTACTCATACACGGCCGTGTCACACGGGCGTGTCCCTGCCGTACCCTAGTTAAGTTCCATTCGAAAAAGGGCAAGTGTTAGGGCTTTTAGGCATTCAAAAGCCTATTTAAACACCCTAGAGGAAGACTAAAAGGGAGACGGAGAATAAGGGGTAAGAAACTACTCCAAGGAAGTCGATTGATCCATCTCAGAAGCCGGATTCATCATCAAGACTGAAGATCTCTCCTCAATTTCCCTTCAGGAGTTTTGAGTTTTCTTTATGTTTTTATTCTTTATTATTCCGATATGTTTTCTTATTTAGTTATGAACTAAAACCCCTAAATACCTAAGGGGGATGAAACCTAAGACGAATCTTGTTATTATTTTATGAATAATATGATAAATATTTGACTTGTTTTTAATTACGTGTTCTTAATTCTTGTTTTGATATTTCAAGATATCACTTCAAGTTAATGCTCTTAGTTGGAGGATGAATAGTCCCTGGCTAAGAGTGACTTTGTCATAATTAAGCGAAATTGATTGTACACCTAGAGATAGGGTGACAGGATTTTGCCGGATTAGGGTGAAACCTAATAAGGGAATCCAAAGATCGAGTTAATGCAACCCTAGGGTGTTGATTAGAGAAAAGTCTCAGTTATTCAACCCATGGATTAGATGTTATTAGTCTTGAATAGGGATAATAACATAACTTAGGGATTTCTACGGAACAAGTTAAATGAATAAATCGTCTGGTTCGGAGCCAAAATAACAAGTAAAGTCTAGGTGGATTTTTCCTTAGGTATTGTCCTAAATCAATCATTTTCCCCAAAAAGTAATTTCCCAATTCTATTTTCTGCAACTTCTTAGTTTAATTAATTAGTTAGTTAAAAAAAACCCCTTATTTCTTAGGCTAGATAATAAAAACACAACATTACTAGTACTTTTAGTCCTTTGGGTTCGACAATGCTGTCTTGCTAAAGCTATACTACTGTTCGATAGGTACACTTGCCTACATCGTGATAATAGTTAGTCTCAAGAACGTTTAATTATAAATTTATAAAACATATCACAGAAAATCGCAATCAATGGTCTCCGGTTGATCTCTTTGGATCTACCCTCTTTCCGATGAGCTTTTTGGGTTTTTTTTTTTGCTGGTGAGGTCTTATTCTTCTTCGCTTGATGGTATCATGGCTCTTCGTCAATCTCACTGAAGGAAACTTTTGGGAGGCTAGGAGTCTACGTACAAGACCTTGTTCTGGTGGCTAATGGCGAATGAGCAACCTTAACTTCCTTCTTTATTGAAGTTTTAATCGGCACCATGGTAGATGTAGTGTTTTTTGTAGGTTTTTATGACACAACCTTCGTTAGAGATAAGCGTGCTGATGGCTTTGTACGATAGAACCTTCTTGCTTCCTATTCACTTCTCCTTTTTGTCTCCTCTTATGACAATGGAAACAACAGTTGGCTGCTACTAGGGATTGTTAGGGATTGGGGCAGTTAGGCTTTTGAGAATTTGAATTGAATGCATTCTTTTTTCAAGGCTCTTAGGCCATTTTTTTGTATCATTGCTCTTTACCCTTTTTGGATAAAGTACACCAACAGTCACTCAACTTTAATTTCAATAACAAAACAATCACTCAACTTTCAACCGAGTCACTCAACTTTCAAAAAATAACAAATCAGTCACTAACGTTATCGAAAAGTGACAAATCAATCACTCATTAACATTTTCCATTATAGGCCTAACGGGACAGGTGACATGGCCGGTTAACCAAGTGACATGGCCAGTTAACTTGCCACATTGGGTGAGGAGCTGAAGGGTCTAAGGTTTGGACGAGTGTGAGGAAAAGAAAAGAAAAGATGCATTGAGATTAAGGAAAAAAAAAAGAAAGGATCGATTGAGATTAATGAGAAGAAAAGAAAATCGATTGGGATTAACATTTTAGGTTTTAATGTTAGACAACTAAAGGATTGAAAATTTCAGGGTAAGGGTTTATAAATTTATAACTAATATTCTATTATAAATTTATAAATTTTTCGTTTCATAAACAAAGAGAAATTTAATTACCATATGCAGTGTTGCAATGGGGAAATTAACTCAAACCGATGGGGCTGACAAAAGTTTTCTAATTTGTTGGAGTTATCGACTTCGAACAATTTGATCAATTTTAAGATTGCTATCGAGAAAGAGGGTCATGACATTGATAAGCCAAGCTTGTGGTATGGAAGAAGGATATGCACGAAGAAGATAGGGTTCGAGGAACGAACGCCTCTTCTGATTGCTTCAATTTTTGGTTGCAAGGATGTGGTGAATTATATGATCAAAAGTGAACAAGTCGATATCAATAGGGTTTGTGGTTCTGATGGAGTAGGGCTTTCTGTTGTACTATTACCGGTGGTTCTTTTGATTCACTTGAAATTGTCAAAATCTTACTCAATGCTTGTGCCGATATTAATTCCGTTGATGCTAACGAAAATCAACCTGGTGATTTGATTGCTTCAACTAGTTGCAACTCAGATCGCAGCTCTCTTTTTCTCTTATTTTTCTTCTACTGCCTAGCTAAGGTTCTTAAATAGGGCTGTTTAAATTAAAACAGACCCTCCAACGTGGCCGATTAAATGATAGCAAGAACTCCAACGTGGCCGGTTAAATGACATGTCACTTTTCCATTATGTTTGTAACGAAAATTGTTACTAGGGCTGATTTGTTTTTTTTGAAGGTGTTGGGAAATGTGTCCATATTGTAGTAAACATGTAATTGTTTTTTTTATGTATTTGAATGACGAAGAAATAAAAAAAATTTAATTTCACATTTCACTATTATATCTTTTGTGTTTTTGTCTTTAATGTTTTGCATGCATAGCAAAATTGTGTGTAACAACCCGTTTTCAATAGTGTCAGAAACAATGGTTTCAGAACCACAAATCTGATGAGTAAGACCGTAATAAGTAGTATTTAAATTATATGAGTCAACTATAATTTATATAAAATTTTGATTTGATGAAATTTTAATAAATTGAATAAATGACTAGTACAAGTGGTTGTCCCGAAAGTTAAGTGATTTCGGAAAAATGAGGTACTAAGACCTAGTTTCTGTAAAACAAACTCTTAAATATTTTTATTAAATATTTATGGAGTTACTAAATATGTAACACCCCACACCCGTACCCTACGCTGGGACGAAATACGAGGCATTACCTAACTTAAACACATACACACATACACTTACACGTTTTTGAGTCACCAAGAATTGATCAAATTTAAAAATTTTCCAATTTTTACCATAAACTCCTTAATATGGGCCTACGAGGCTCCAAAAAATAATTTAAAACCATTCGAGAATGATTCGGGTCTTTTAAAGAACTCTAAAAAATAACATTTGACATAGGGGCACACGCCCGTGTGGAAGGGCAACACGCCCGTGTGACCATTTCAACATGGTTGTGCTGATGGCCCGTGTGGTCCACACGGCCTAAGCGCTTAGGGACACGCCCGTGTCCTCCACCTGTGTGAAATTAATTTCCAATTTGAACCTACAGGGGTTTTCACACGGCCTGACACACGCCCGTGTCTCTCACACGGCATGGCATGCCCGTGTCCTAGCCCGTGTGCAAAAATTGGGACATTCTGTTTCTGACGTCAGCAATCCTTAAGGGCTACACGACCAAGGCACATGCCCGTGTGCTAGGCTGTGCCCTTCACATGGCTGAGACACACGGCCGTGTCTCTGCCCATGTGTTTACTACCATCCATACTGGCTTACAAATTTCACATGCAGGGGACACACAGCTGAGTAACACGCCCATGGGGCTGACTGTGTGTTACACACAGCCTAGACACACGACCGTGTGCCTACCCATGTGGATAAAATAAGGCTGTTTACCAAGCCTCTTTGTCACCCTTACTTATACAACCTACATAAGATCGCTCTATGCCAATACAAGGGCACATCATATAGCCAAAACAACCACAATGGACAACATTTCATTTGTGCAATTTACTCATCCATAAAAGTAACATCTTCTATATATTTATCAAAATGAATATTGACCATTATCCATGGCCTTAAACAAAATAAAGGGATTTATCCCAAGCCAACACATTTGGATAATTTCTAAATAACACAAAACATTGATGTCTAAGCCCTATACATGCCATACCCACAAGTAAGAAATCTAACTATACCAAGTGCTTCAGACGATAGTGTGACTGGCTGTTCCGACGTAAGCGATGATCCTCGAACTACTTTGGCGGCACTATAAGAAAATGGAAAGGAGAGGGAGTATGTAACGCCCCCACGCCCGAAACCGTCACCGGAGTCAAGCTTTAGGTGTTACTAAACTTATTTTACCTTTTAAACAACTCTAAACCACTAATTTTAATTTTTGGAATAAACTATTTTTTTGCGTCATAGTTACTTAAAAATTAATTTCTCGAGTTTCAAAACTTGAAATTAAGATCTGTAAATTTTTTCTGAAACTAGACTCATATATCTATCTACTAATTTTTTTCTAGAATTTTTGACTTAGCCAATTAGTACAGTTTATTAGTTAAAGTTACCCCTGTTTCAGAATTTGACTGCACTGACCTCTACTTACTACGAACCACTTTTCTCCCTCTACAAATTCATATGACTATACAGTTTGTTTTTATTAAAACTAGATTCAATAAGGATTCTAACCATATAAATTACACCACCTAATTGTTTTTTTAAAATTTATGGTGAATTTCTAAAGTTGAAACAGGGGATCCAGAAATCGCTCTGGCCCTATTTCACTAAAACTCAGATATCTTATAAAATACAAAACCCTTACCTATTTTGCTTATTCCATATGAAAATAAACACAATGAGTTTTAATTTCATATATTATTCACCATCATACCATGTCTCTACGATTTTTAGTGATTTTTCAAATCACATTATTTCTGATACTTGAATCCGTTTTTAAGTTACTTTCACATTTTTCATAGTTTTCATGTGATAGTTACTACTTAATCATACATACTATTAAACATGTATATCATCAGCCATTCTATTAGCTAATCACTAGCAAGTATTTACACATCATTCATTGATCATATCATATCAAAAGAAACCAAGTTCCTATACATGCCATACACAAAACGAAACGTCTAACTATACCAATGTGATTCCTTCGATAGTGTGATCGGGTCTTCGACGTTTCCTTCGATCCCCGAGTGGCTTGATAAAAACTATAAGAAAAAGAAAATAAAGAGAGTAAGCACTAGGCTTAGTAAGCTTACAAGCAAATAAATTACAACATTCAACATAATGAATAATTATACATAATGTCACCTAGCCTCATAAACTTTCTTTACTTCTCATTTTCTACCTTCTTCTTTACTCACATACCTTCTTTCTTACCTGACCTTTCACTATTCATAAATATAATCTACCTTCCCTTTTGCTGATAATTCACTGTAATTTAACGTGTACAATGACCCGTTGAACCACTTGGAATACTAAGGATACTAGGGTCGTTCCTGCCTATCAATATCCTGCCAATGCCATGTCTTCGACATGGACTTACATGAATTTTTCCCTGTCTCCAATGCCATATATATATCTAATATGGGCTTACATGGCTCATTCCTGTCTCCAAAGCCATATATCTGATATGGACTTACATGGCTCATTTCTGTCCTGTCCTGTCCTGTCAACCCCAATATCCTAACATTCCTAAGGTTCAAACGGGGCTTCTTCGCCTTTAATTCGACTTCAAATATTCTCATAAAATAAGTATATAAATGCTGAAAATTTACAATAATAATGTAAAATGAAATAATATTGCATTTATTTATCAGAAACTTACCTCGATACAAAATGTGACTAAACTTTACAATTTAGTCCTTTACTTTTCTTTTCCCCGATCTACTCCCGAATTTCGCTCTTCTTCTTGATCTATAATAGAAAATTTAATTTATTTAATATTCACATTTATCAAAACAGTCCTTTACTCAAACTTTGGAAAAATTACATTTTTGCCCCTAAACTTTAAGTGTATTTACACTTTTTTGCCCCAAATCTCGTAAATTAAACTTCAGCCTATTTTCTTATGTTTTATGAAATGCTGATCGTTTTTCCCTTCTATAGAAAAATCAAATTCTCACTCTAACATATACTTATGACTATTAGGTATTTTTACCGATTAAGCCCTTTTACTCGTTTTTACCTAAAACAGAATAGCACAAGTTTTCTAACATAATCTAAGACCTCATATTCTATCAGAAAAAATCAAAATAAATACTTTTCACCTATGGGTATTTTTCCAAATATGAACCCTAACTTAAATTATTGCTAGCATAAGCTTTATCGAGCTACCGGGACTCTGAAAACGTAAAGAACATTAAAAACGGGGCTTGGAATCACTTACTATGGAGCTTGAAAGCTTGAAACAAACCCTAGCTATGGAGAACCCTTGAAATTTCGTGCTAATGAAGAAGATGATGAATTTTGTGTTATTTTTTTTCCTTTTTATTTCATTTAATATCCAAATGACCAAAATGCCCTTCCTTATTAAACTTTCAAAAATTCCATCCATGTCCTATTTTGTCCATGAACTTAGAAATTGGTAAAATTGTTATTTAAACCCTCCTAATTAATATTCCAAAGCAATTTCATACTAAAAACTTCTAGAATGCAAGTTTTGCAAATTATTCGATTTAGTCCTTAATCTCAACTTAAGCACTTTATGCATAGAATTTCATAACGAAATTTTCACACAATCATGAAATCATATCATGAACCTCAAAATAATAATAAAATAAATTTTTCTACCTCGAATTTATGGTTTCGCAACCACTGTTCCGTTTAGGCCCTATTTCGGGATGTTACATTTCTCCCCCCTTTAGGGATTTTCGTCCCCGATAATCTTACCTGTGAAGAGATTTGGGTACTGTTTTCGTATAGCCTCTTCGGGTTCCCATGTAGCCTCGTCTCCTCCATGTCTATTCCATAGTACTTTCACAAGTGCAATACTTTTGTTCCTTAAGTGCTTTACCTCTCGAGCTAGAATCTTTACCGGTTCTTCATCATAAGTCATGTCTGGCTGAATCTCAACCTCTGTCTGAGAAATCACATGTGATGGATCTGAACGATAACGACGTAGCATAGACACATGAAATACATTATGAATCTTCTCTAACTCAATCGGCAAAGCTAACCGATATGCTAATGGTCCGACTCTCTCAATCATTTCAAACGGTCCAATAAAACATGGACTTAGTTTGCCTTTCTTGCCAAATCTGAGAACTTTCTTCCACGGGGATGCTTTCCAAAAAACTTTATCACCAACTTGATACTCAATCTCTTTTCTCTTCAAATCTGCATACGACTTTTGTCTGTCTGAAGCTGCTTTCAAGCAATTTCTGATGATTTTTACTTTCTCTTCTGTTTCCTTAACTAGATCAACCCCGTAAATCTGATTTTCCTTAAGCTCTGTCCAATACAAAGGTGTGCAACATTTACGTCCATACAAAGCTTCATAAGGTGCCATCTTCAAACTCGACTAATAACTATTATTGTAGGCAAACTCTACTAATGGTAAATATTTTTCCCAATCGCCTTGAAATTCCAAAGACACAAACATCTAAGCATATCTTCAAGTACACGAATAACTCTCTCTCATCGACCATCGGTTTGAGGATGGAAAGTCAGACTAAACTCAACTTTGTGCCCAAAGCCTTCTGTAATTTCTTCCAAAACCGTGAAGTAAATCTTGGATCTCTATCTAAAATGATCAATAATGGTACCCCGTGTAGTCTGACTATCTCTGAAATATACAACTCGGCCAATGTGTCAAGTGAATAATCCATACTGAACCGGGATAAAATGAGCCGACTTCGTTAACTTATCAATCACAACCCATATTGCATCTTTCTTTCTCGGTGTAACGACAATCCTGTCACAAAATCCATAGTAACTCGATCCCATTTCCACTCAGGGACTAGCACAGGCTGCAATAAACCTAAAGGTACCTGATGTTCGGCCTTTACCTGCTGACAGATCAAGCATCTAGAAACAAACTCTGAAATGTCCCTTTTCATTCTTACCCACCAAGACATTTTCTTCAAATCATTATACATCTTTGTACTACCTGGATGAAAAGACAAAAACTACTATGTGCTTCTGTAAGATCTTTCAATAAGCTTATCATTCTTCTAAGACACATACCTGTCTCGGAACATCAAACAACCGTCAGAACTGATCTGAAAATCTGTCTCTATATCCGACTCACACTGATCTCTTTTGGCTAACAACTCACTGTCATTTTTGAGCTTCAAAAATTTCTTCAAGAAACATCGGTTTAGCTCTCAACTCAGCTAAGATAAAACCATCATCCGATAAGGCTAGACTAGTGTTCAAAGCTCTTAATGCAAATAAAGATTTCCTACTCAAAGCATCAAACAACAATGTTTGCCTTACTCAGGTGATAATCGATCACTATCTCATAATCTTTAATCAACTCTAACCATCTTCTTTGCCTCAAATTCAAATCTTTTGAGTCATCAAATATTTCAAACTTTTGTGATCAGTGAATATATGGCACTTCTCACCGTACAAATGATGTCTCCAAATCTTCAACGCAAAAATAATGGCAATAGCTTTAAATCATGTGTCGGATAGTTCTTCTCATGTGGCTTTAGGTATGCTGGAGGCATAAGCAATTACCTTCCCTTCCCGCATAAGTACACAACCAAGTCCATTCATGGACGCATCATCAGAAATCACAAACTCCTTACCCGGTTGTAGTTGTACTAAAACAGAGAGCTTTAGTCAACAATGTTTTTAACTTGTCAAAACTCTGTTGACACTTCTCATCCATTCAAACTTGATATCCTTTCGCAGAATCTTGTCACGGGGTAGCTATCATGGAAAATCCTCTACAAATCGTCTATAATATTCTGGCAGAGACCAAGAAAACTTCTAACTTCGATACATTTCTAGGAGGCTTCCAATCAACAATGGTGAAATCTTGCTCGAATCAACCTTAATACCTTCACCGAGACAATATGTCCAAAAAAACCAACTTCTTGTAACGAACTCACTTTTGCTAAACTTGGCATACAACCGATTATCTCTCGAATCAGTAAATCGTTTCTCAAATGCTCGCATGCTCGGTCTCATAATGAGAATAAATCAAGATATCATCAATGAACACAACTATAAACTTATCCAAATGCGGTCCAAAAATTCGGTTCATTAAGTCCATGAAAATGGCAGGAGCATTAGTCAAGCCAAATGGCATTACAAGGAACTCATAATGACCATACCTAGTCCAAAAGCAGCTTGGGACATCGACTCTTTAACTCAACCCGATAGTATCCGAATCTCAAATCTATCTTGGAGAACACAGTAGCTCCCTTCAATTGATCAAATAGATCATCAATTATAGGCAATGGATACTTGTTCTTTACTGTTACCTTGTTAAGTTGCCGATAATCTATGCACAATCTCATCGATTCGCCTTTCTTTTTCACAAATAGCACTAGTGCACCCCATGGTGAACTACTGGGTCTTATAAAGCCTTTATCTATTAATTCCTACAACTAAGCTTTCAATTCTTTCAATTCCAACGGAGCTATTATATAAGGAGCAATAGAAATGGGCGTGGTACCTGGAATCAACTCAATACCAAACTCAACTTCTCTAACAGGAGGTAAACCTGGTAGTTCTTCCGAAAACACATCGGGAAACTCACATATCACAGGCACTGATTCAATTTTCAATTCTGGATCTTTAGTGTTCAACACAAAAGTAAGATAAGCTTCATACCATTTTCTCAAACATTTCTGAGCAGACATAACAGAAATTATGGGAAATGAACTATCTGACTCTTCTGAATTAACCCCAAAATTTCACCATTTTCACACTTCAACTCAATGAATTTCTTTCCAAAATTCACTATCAAATCATGTGTAGTCAACCAATCCATACCAAGAATCACATCAAACTCATCAAATGGAAATAGCATGAGATCGGCCGGAAAATAGTAGCATCTAATCATCAAAGGACAATTTCTACATACTTTATCTACTAATACATGCTTGCCTAATGGATTCGATACTTTAATCACAAATTCTATAGATTCTATAGGCATACTTATACTAGGCATTAATTTCTTGCAAACATATGAATGAGTTGAACCTGGATCAATCAAAGCAATGACATTAATATCATGTAGAGAAAATGTACCTGTAGTCACATCAGGGAAGGATGCCTCTTCGCGAGCACAGATAGTATAAGTCCTTGCAGGGGCTCTGACATCTGGTCTCACAGCCGAATCTCTTGAGGTACCTCTGTTACTTGCTCCTACTCCCGGTTGCCTCGGTGATCTACCTCTAGTAGGAGCATTTTCGGATCTAGCACTCTGTGTTACCTCTCGGTTAGCCACCTTTGGACATTCTCGTACAAAATGATCTGGAGCACCACATTTATAACAAACATTTTCGCCCGCCCGACAAGGACCATAATGAAGTCTACCACACCGTGGACACCCTGATCTACCCCTGTCCAACATTACCTACACTCGCAGTCGAGATGGTCTGAGCCTTCGGATCCTTAAATCTGCTGCCTCTATTCTGACTAGAATACCCAGCTGAGAAACTAGATCTGATCGAAAACTCCTTTGGCCTTTTGGATGTAGCCTAGAGTGACCTGCTCATCTATCTCTTCTTTGTATCTTGTGTCTCTGTCTCAACTTTGCCTTTTCTTTTAAATAGCTCCTATGCCTTACAGGCTCTCTCAACTAAAATAACGAACTCTTTTATTTCTAGGACACCCACTGACAGTCGGATATTATCATTTAACCCATCTTCAAACCTTTTACACATGATAGCCTCTGTGAGATGGACATTCTCGAGCATATTTACTAAGCTCCGACAAATTCGCGCTCATAATCAATCCACCGTCATATTACCTTGTTTCAATTCCAGGAATTCCTTTCTCTTCTGGTCAATAAACCTCTGGCTAATGTACTTTTTACGAAATTCCTCTTGAAAGAAATCCCAAGTGACCCTCTCCTTTGGTACAATTGATACAAGTGTCTTCCACCAGTGGTAGGCTGAGTCTTTAAGAAGTGATACTACACATTTCATACATTCCTCGGGTGTACAAGATAATTCACAAAGACTCGATAGTATTTTCTAACCAAAATTCGCTCTTTCTCGCATCATCGACTTTTGTTGCTCGGAACTCTTACGCCCTTGTTTCTGATTCTATCAATCGGTGGCTTTTCTCTTATCACATGCACTGTGGATCGGGGAGCTTGAGCTACATGGGTAGCTTTGAGAATCATGAGGGGTGGAGGTCTAACTCACTGGATTCGCATGCGACGAACTCGGCAAACCAATCATTCAAAGCTTGGAAGAGAGCTTCTCGAGCCACTCCTCCCCGATCAATCATTCGGCCTATTCTCGGATGGCGCCCCCTTCCATGGGAGCAGCGCATTACTTTCTACATCATCATCACCACTTGCTCGGGATCCATTACTATAAAACAAAATATTTAAAAATCGCGTCGAGTCGCCACACACTATCAAAATACGGTATGACATGTATAGCTAGACTTTTACTCACACTAACTGCTCCGAGAACCGACTAAACTGCTCGATACCAATAAATGTAACGCCCCACGCCCAAAACCGTCACCGGAGTCAAGCTTGAGGTGTTACTAAACTTATTTTACCTTTTAAACAACTCTAAACCACTAATTTTAATTTTCGAAATAAACTATTTTTCTGCATCATGGTTGCTTAAAAATTAATTTCTCGAGTTTCAAAACTATAAATTAAGATCTGTAAATTTTTCCTGAAACTAGACTCATATATCTATCTACTAATTTTTTTCTAGAATTTTTGACTTAGCCAATTCGTACAGTTTATTAGTTAAAGTTACCCCTGTTTCAGAATTCGACTACACTAACCTCTACTTACTACGGGCCACTTTTCTCCCTCTACAAAATTCATATGACTATAAAGTTTATTTATATTAAAACTATATTCAATAAGGATTATAACCATATAAATTACACCACCTACTTATTTTTTTAAAATTTATGGTGAATTTCTAAAGTTGAAACAGGGGATCCAGAAATTGCTCTGGCCCTATTTCACTAAAACTCAGATATCTTATAAAATACAAACCTTTACCTATTTTTCTTATTCCATATGAAAATAGACACAATGAGTTTTAATTTCATATATTATTCACTATCAAACCATGTCTCTACAATTTTTAATGATTTTTCAAAGTCACGTTATTTCTGATACTTGAATCCATTTTTAAGTTACTTTCACATTTTTCATAGTTTTCATGTGATAGTTACTACTTAATCATACATACTATTAAACATGTATATCATCAGCCATTCTATTAGATAATCACTAGCAAGTATTTACACATCATTCATTGATCATATCATATCAAAAGAAACCAAGTTCCTATACATGCCATACACAAAACGAAACGTCTAACTATACCAATGTGATTCCTTCGATAGTGTGATCGGGTCTCCGACGCGTTTCTTCGATCCCCGAGTGGCTTGATAAAACTATAAGAAAAAGAAAATAAAGAGAGTAAGCACTACGCTTAGTAAGCTTACAAGCAAATAAATTACAATATTCAACATAATGAATAATTATACATAATGTCACCTAGCCTCATAAACTTTCTTTACTTCTCATTTTCTACCTTCTTCTTTACTCACATACCTTCTTTCTTACCTGACCTTTCACTATTCATAAATATAATCTACCTTCCCTTTTGCTGATAATTCATTGTAATTTAACGTGTACAATGACCCGTTGAACCACTTGGAATACTAAGGATACTAGGGTCGTTCCTGCCTATCAATATCCTGCCAATGCCATGTCTTCGACATGGACTTACATGAATTTTTCCTGTCTCTAATGCCATATATATATCTAATATGAGCTTACATGGCTCATTCCTGTCTCCAAAGCCATATATCTGATATGGACTTACATGGCTCATTTCTGTCTTGTCCTGTCCTGTCAACCCCAATATCCTAACATTCCTAAGGTTCAAACGGGGCTTCTTCGCCTTTAATTCGACTTCAAATATTCTCATAAAATAAGTATATAAATGCTGGAAATTTACAATAATAATGTAAAATAAAAGAATATTGCATTTGTTTACTGTAAACTTACCTCGATACAAAATGTGACTAAACTTTACAATTTAGTCCTTTACTTTTTCTTTTCCCCGATCTACTCCCGAATTTCGCTCTTCTTGATCTATAATAGCAAATTTAATTTATTTAATATTCACATTTATCAAAATAGTCCTTTACTCAAACTTTGGAAAAATTACATTTTTGCCCCTAAACTTTTGCATATTTACACTTTTGCCCCAAATCTCGTAAATTAAACTTCAGCCTATTTTCTTATGTTTTATGACATGCTGATCGTTTTTCCCTTCTATAGCAAAATCAAATTCTCACTCTAACATATACTTATGACTATTAGGTATTTTTACCGATTAAGCCCTTTTACTCGTTTTTACCTAAAACCGAGTAGCACAAGTTGTCTTAGAGACCTCATATTCTATCATAAAACATCAAAATAAACACTTTTCACCTATGGGTATTTTTCCAAATATGAACCCTAACTTAAATTATTGCTAGCATAAGCTTTATCGAGCTACCGGGACTCCGAAAATGTAAAGAACATTAAAAACGGGGCTTGGAATCACTTACTATGGAGGTTGAAAGCTTGAAACAAACCCTAGATATGGAGAACCCTTGAAATTTCGTGCTAATGAAGAAGATGATGAATTTTGTGTTATTTTTTTTCCTTTTTATTTCATTTAATATCCAAATGACCAAAATGCCCTTCCTTATTAAACTTTCAAAAATTCCATCCATGTCCTATTTTGTCCATGAACTTAGAAATTGGTCAAATTTTTATTTAAACCCTCCTAATTAATATTACAAAGCAATTTCATACTAAAAACTTCTAGAATGCAAGTTTTGCAAATTATTCGATTTAGTCCCTAATCTCAACTTAAGCACTTTATGCATAGAATTTCATCACGAAATTTTCACACAATCATGCAATCATATCATGAACCTCAAAATCATAATAAAATAAATTTTCTACCTCAAATTTGTGGTTTCGAAACCACTGTTCCATTTAGGCCCTATTTCGGGATGTTACAGAGTAAGCATAAAGCTTAGTAAGTTACATGTAAATAAATATAACAACAATTTTACCATTCATCAACATGCTCATAACACAAAAGCAGGCATAAGCACAACTTACTCATCACTATCCCATACACATCATATAACGTATATTGAGCTCACATCTCATACATACAAAATAGGTACCTGTACCATTCACAACACGGTTATACTTTCCTCATTAACTTAAACCATAACTCTCACCGTTGAACTGTTCGGAACACTACCGAATATTCAATAAGCCTCATACATGGGGTAGAATACTGATGCCATGTCCCAGACATGGTCTTACATTGGCTCATATCTCAAGAAGATGCCATGTTCCAGACATGGTCTTATACTGACTATCGTCATTGAGGCCAATGCCATGTCCCAGGCATGGTCTTACACTAGCTCTCGCATTTCCGTGCCGATGCCATGTCCAAGACATGGTCTTACACTGACACATCTCGTAGCCGATGCATGTCCCAGACATGTCTTACACTGGCTTACATATCGAGGCCGATGCATGTCCTAGACATGTCTTACACTAGCTCTCATTTCAATGCCGATGCCATGTCCTAGACATGGTCTTACACTGGCTCTCATATTGTGGCTGATGCATGTCCCATGCATATCTTACACTAGCTCACAAATGACCCAAATGTCAGGGCATGAATATCCGATTTATTTCCTAAGGTTCAAACGATAATTCTACTATCTCAATTATCATCATGCATTCTCATTTCCACAACCAAGCATTTCATGCTATATCAATTCAATCACATATAATAATAATGTAGTTGTATTATTTACACACAACTTACCTCGGATTACAAAATATGGCAACTAGTCGGTCTATTCTACTTGTTTGGCCTTCCCTCGGTCTAAGTTTGGATTTGGTATTTCTTGATCTAAAATGGAAAAATTCATTCATTTCATCACAATATTAATCTAGACACTCGAAAATTCATAATTGGGCAAAATGACCATTTTGCCCTTAGACTTTCACAAAATGACCATTTTACCCCATGCTCGAAAATCGATTTTTATCAAATTTATTCATATCATAAGCCTAGCCGAACCCTTTTTACTCTTATAGCAATCCAAAATTTCCACTATTTCACACATTTATCACTTGTGCAAAAAGGTCCCTAGTTAGGGTTTCCATGAAAACCTCTTCACAAAAGTTGTTTATTATACATCAAAGACTCACACTCTTCCATAAAATTTCAGAAAACTACATGAACACTCTTATGGTAAAACCCTAGACTTCCAACCATTTTGCAAAATGGTCCCCTCATTTGAAAGCTCATGCTTCAAAGGGTCCAAAAATGTAAAAATAATCAAGAAAACTCATTAAAATCATTTACTTGTAGAGAGAATAAGTGGCTGAAATTTTCAATCTTAAAAACCCCTCTAATGGCTAATATTTTCAGTAGGAAAGAGATGAGAAAGAAATGAAAAATGACAACTTTTTCTTTTTGTTATTTCTATTCAATTAAGCCACCAAATATAACCTAATTTTGACTTTTCTCATCTTTTTGTCCCTATGGCCGGCCACCTCTCTTATTAGGGCCTAATTATCCTTTAAAGACCCCCCAAAATATGATTCATGGCTAATTTAACACCTTTAACTATCAAAATAGGACTTTTGCATTTTATGCGATTTAGTCCTTTTTCGCAATTAAGGTCACAAACGCTAAAATCAATTCACCAAAATTTTCATGCATCTTAATGATCATGCTATAACTCATAAAATAATATTTAAAATAATTTCTCTGACCTCGGGTTAGTGGTTCCGAAACCACTGTTCCGACTAGGCCCAAAATCGGGCTGTTACAAAATAGGTATGTGAATGTTTGGTTTGGAAATTTTAAGGTTTAAATAGTTATTTTAGTAAAAAAGACTAAATTTTAAAAACTTAAAAAGTAGGTTTCTATTAATTAAAGGTGTCATATGCTTAAGGGAAATTTAGTATGTGGACTTAAATGGTATATATACCATTTATTTTTATAGTGGATGGTGTTAGGTGATTAAATGCATGGAATTTGGCTTATTTTTAAAGGAAAAATTGATAAATTAGTAACATAAACTAAATTAAAACAAAGGTGGTCATCTTCTTGCTTGGGTATTTGAAAACAAAAAATTCCATGGGAGAGCATTGAAGATTTGACTAAGCATTGTCCCTTGCATGTTTGTGTTTTAAAGGTTAGTTTTTAGTGATTTTTATGTTTTTGAGTCCGTATTAGCTTAATTTAGTTAGCCTCGGGGTCTATTTGTAAAATTGTTAAAATTCTAAGGACTTACCATGAATAATGTGAATGTGTTTTGAATTTGGTTGATAGAGTGTTAAGCTTGGTTGATGAATAAACTCATTTTGTTATGTGATTTTTAGTGATTTTAAGGTTTAGGGATTAAATTGTTTAATTAGTAAAATATCATTTAAATATTATGAAATGATGATAAAAATGGGCTGACTATGAACCATATGAAAATCGACTAGCATGAATTTTAATTAAAAGTGGTTAAATTGCAAGTTTCAGGTTTATGGACTAAATTGCATTTAAGGTAAAACATTGGGGGTAATATGAGTTGAATTAGTTATTTTAAGCTATTTTAATGGTTTAATTGAATGAAAATTATTATTTAGATCAAGAAACGAACCAAAGATCTAAGCTGAGGAAAAGTTAAGTGTCAGATTAGTCGGTGGCTTTGTTTTTACAACTGTTTTTGTCGAGGTAAGTTTGTATAATGGTAAACTTGTAATTTTTTTATGTTTGACTAGAAGTTTAGATAATGTAATATTTTGTATAACTGTTGATGGACATAAATGTAAAATGTGAGATTCATGATTTTGTATATGAAATGATTTTATCAAAAGGGAAAGTAAAGGATTGATATGTAAAAATGCCTCGTTTGAATCTCATGAATACTGTAATAGTCCATTTTTCAGTGAAATCGGAACAGTGGTTTTGGGTCCACAAATCTAACCCAAAAATAAGGTTTATTTTTATTTTATTATATGGTCCATATTATAATAGACATGTCGTGTGAAAATTTTGAAACGAAAATTTTATCGATTAAGTGTTTAATTACGAGAAGGACCAAATAACATAAAATGTGAAAGTTGAATTCTAGTAGCTATAAGGGTCAAATAGCTATGGAATTCAAAATAGAGGTCCTTATATGGTAATTAGACCATCAAGAAAAGTAAGTAGATTTTTCTTGGTGACTCATCTATGGATATATAGAAAAAGGGCAAGGACTAAATTGGAAATAGTAAAATACTTAATTAATTAAAATATGAAAAGAAAATATATCATCTCATTTTTCACCATCTTTAACCTAAAAGCACAAGGAAACCCTAGGTGAGAGAAAAGAAACTTTCAAGGCCTAATTGGGTAAGTCTCCTTGACCCTTTTTTAGTAATTTTGATATTTTTGAAACCGGGATAGCTTAATCTCTCTATTTGAGGGATTAATTTGAAATGTTATCAAGGTATGAAAAATGGGTCATGGATGTATATGCTGGAAATTAGAAATTTTTGGTAGAAAATGAAATATTATTGATAGATATACAAATTTTACAAAGTGATTTTTGATGAAAACATGATTTAGGGACTAAAATGAAAAGTTGTAAAATTTAATGAATTTTTTTTGAAATTTTATGAATACATGTGCTGTAAAATTTGTAATGGGGCTTTGGTTAGGCTTGGAATAGGGAGTAATTTGCACGAGTTTCATTTTCCAAGCCTAGGGACAAAATCGAAATTTATGGAAAAGTTAGGGAGAAAATGGTAATTTTGCCTAAGACGTAAATTGAGTCCATTTAAATATGAAATGTGTGAAATTGGTGGTTAAATTTATTTATATAGATTCGGACATCACTAATTCTAGGTCAGATCGAGGAAAAGGAAAGGTTTCAGATTAGCAGACTTTTTACGCGAACAAGTGTCAAGGTAAGTTCGTGTAACTTAATCCGGCATGTAAATATGTTTAATTTAATGTTGTGTTGTATGGAATGTGATTTATATTGATGTATATTACTTGAATGCTATCATCAGAAATTTGATATGTGCTTGAAATGGTGATAAAGGGTTAAGTCCCGATTGAATGATGAATTTCGATGATTATATGCGCTTTCTCGAAACTAATAAGGTCTTGCATTTGTTGCAGACGGGATTTAGCTCGGACAAGTAATCCCATTGACCTTGTTATAGAAAGGATTTAGCCCGGACGGGTAATCCTAATATAATACCTCTCGAGCATACGTTATGATTAGGGTTTAGCTTGGATTGGTAATCCTGTTATACAATATGTGGTTCGAGAGAGTATTTTTTGGTTAAGTGCCCTAATGGGTACCCTTGAATAAGAAATTGACTTATTATTGAATCGTACACTTTGAGTGTACTACCTAAGCATCCATGGGAATTTCAATGATTCAACGGGCATATAACTCTAGACATGGCATGAGATTTATGAGATGAAATGATGATGTCTTGAAAGTGTATTGCATGATGAGCTCATCTATTCTTACTTGATGTATATGTAAACTTTGTGACTAACATGTTTGATTGGATGTATGTGTTTAGGCAATTTAGCCAAATGGATGAAAAACTTGTTATTGTATACTTAGATTTAATAAACGGGATTGGTAAGTTTAGTTTCCATTATACAAACTTAAGAAGCATGTAATGCTTACTCTGTTTATTTTTCCCCTGTTTTATAGTGCTCGGAAGCTCACGAAGGTTGGAGATCACTAGAGCATCGTCTCACTATCAACTAGTCATTTTGGGTATACTTAGTAAAATCATTTTGGTATAATGGCATGTATAGGACAACTTGACCATTGGTAGCTTGATAATGATGTCCTGTAACCTAGCCATTGGAACGGCTAGTAATGGCCTATTTTGGTATGATTAAGTAGGTTATTATGACATATATTCATATGTGTTATGTTGTATATATGTAATCAATGATGTTAATACCTAGTTAATTCAAGGTAAGTTTATAACCACCTATGTATGTAATGATATGCCTTGTTGAATGATAAGTTTGTTTAATTTGAATGCTTGGATTGGTTGGTATTGGTTGTGTGTTTCAAGTGCAGGTCTTGGGTGAAATTTTGGGTGAGAAATGAAGCTAGAAATAGCTTCTTTTTGTCCACACCGGTAGACACATGGGCGTGTGTCTAGACCGTGTGTGACACATGGCTTGGTAACATGGGCATGTGGTTAGGCCGTGTGTCCCCTGCACCTTAATTTTGATAAACAGAATGCTCAGAATTTGGCATACGGGTAGAGACACGGGCGTGTGTCTCAGTTGTGTATGCCACACGGCCTAAAACACGGGCTTGTGTCTTGGCCGTGTGAAACCTACACCTAATTTTGAATAGAATTAATTGACCACACGGCCTAGCACAGGGGCTTGTGGCATGGTCGCGTGTGCAAGTCAGTGAGTTACACAGGGTCGAACACGGCCTCTAGCATGGAAGTTTTAAAACCCCTAGCTCGTATCCTTTGCCGGAGTAGGGTTACGAGGTATTATCGATAAATTCACAACATATAGCATACATTTATCAAACAATAAGCAGTCATTCATATAAATCATTCAACATGATCACATTGTCCCTTATAAGGGCCTACGATGCCTTAAACATGCTTCAGAAGTGGTTCGGGACTAAATCGGTAACTTATGAAAATTTTGGAAACTTAGAAAAATCTCAACCATATAGGGATCACACGTCTGTGTGAACAGGCCGTGTGCCTCACACGGCTCCAGACTCGCCCGTGTCTTAGGACGTGTGGAAATAGGGCATACATACTGACTTGGGTCACACGGCCAACCACACGCCCGTGTGTCTAGCCTGTGTGCCCTTCGAAGTGGCCATACATGCCCGTGTGCTAGGCCATGTGCTAGGTCGTGCCAAAACTGTAGGGTATACTGACTTATGCAACACGGCCAAGTCACACACTCGTGTGCTAGGCCATGTGCCAATTAGGGGTATACTGACTTGTACCACACAAACAGTCACACGTTCGTGTGTGAGACTGTGTGGAGCATATTGTCTTCAATTCAATGTCATCACCAGGGGACTCATGGCCATGTAATATGACTGTGTGTCACACACGGCTGCGACACACGCCCGTGTCTTTACCCGTGTGGACAAAAAATAGGCCATTTGCGAGGCCAACTTGCCACCCTTATTCATGCTCACCTAACAATCAAAATGGTACCATTTCATCATACAATTAGGCAGCCAAAATCATCAACCAAATGCACAATTCATTCCATTATAATTTCATCTATTCTAAATCTCAAATCACTACCATTTACTTAGCCAAATACATGCCAAAACAATATCAATCCATATAGTTCATTTACCATAATTTACACTCACATAACTTCCTTATAAATAACTACACAACATCTAAAATCATACCTCATCAAGGCATTCTCAAGCATTTTATACTCCACAAATCAATTAACCATTTGAGCAAACCATAATCACATTCATACCAAACATACCAAAATAATCCATCACTCATGGCTATATATACAAACCAAAACATATACAATTTACAAGCCAATCTCATGGCTATAATCATAACCAAAATACCACATCTAGCCTATACATGCTATATGCCAAAAATGTATAATCCAAAAGTACCAACTTAGATGTTTGATAGTGTGATGATGTTCCCGACAACTCCCGGATCCAAGCTAGCCTTGATTCACTATAAAACATAGAAAAATAACACAAAGTAAACTTCATAGCTTAGTAAGCTCGTATGATATAAACTTAACTAATCATAAATACAACATTCATCAATCTAAACATATTATCATGTACTTTATGATTACTAACAAACCTTTCAACTGCTTATTCATAAGCTTATATACGAGCTTTGTTACTTCTTTGATTTTAAGCTCATAATATACATGTACATACCTGTACCAATCCA
Organism: Gossypium anomalum; assembly: GCA_025698475.1. Taxonomy (NCBI): domain Eukaryota; kingdom Viridiplantae; phylum Streptophyta; class Magnoliopsida; order Malvales; family Malvaceae; genus Gossypium; species Gossypium anomalum. Next base: position 51,259,111 of record CM046968.1, on the reverse strand, counting down.
TAACAAGTTCATATATACACAGAATGCCATTGAATACTCAATATCTCACACACTAAGTGCCGTACATAGCCGAAGCTATCTTAAATCGCACACTAAGTGTCATATATAGCCAAAGCTATCTCAAATCGCACACTAAGTGCCATATATAGCCAAAGCTATGTCGAATAGCACACTAAGTGCCACAAATAATCGATTTGTCATCAAACATATCTGTAGTCCCATATATGCAATTTATGCAATATCAACGCACTAAAACATAATTATTACAATGCTTAATACTTACGAACTTACCTCGGATATGTAAAGGACGAAATAAGCCTTTTACTTAATAACTTTCGTTTTTCCCTAATCCTGATCCGAATTCCATTTTTCTTGATCTAAATATATTCAAAATTAACTTATTCAATAATCTATTCATTCAATTTAGTCCAAAACATACTTTAAAACACATTTTCACTTTTGCCCCACATATTTCACCTTTTCTCAATTTAGCCCTTATCACATAAAATTCCAAATTCATGTAATTTAGTACAAACTCATACCTAACCGAATTTAATACATGTTACTAGCAGCCCATATTTTCAATTTATTCACACTTTTAACCACCACATTTTACATTTTTTCAATTTAATCCCTTTTTGACATTTTTATCAAAAATCACTTTACAAAAGCTATTAATCTAACATTAAACCTTCAAATCTATCACAAATCATCAAATTACTCAAGCATTAAACAATGGAAATATGATAAAACTTTAACAGTTTCAAAATCTAGGGTACAGGCTAGCTAGAATATGAAGCAAAGATCTCAAAAACATAGAAATCATTAAAAACAGGACAAAAATGGACTTACAATTGAGCTAGGAAGCTTGGCCAAATGAAAAGGAATGAAAATGGCTTCTCACGCCCTGGAATTGGTTGAAGATGAAGACTAAAAAGATGATAAATATTTTTATTTCATTTATTTAATCTTTAATAACTAATTTACTAATATAGCCTTTAAATATCTCAATAATTTCCATAAAACCAAGCTCATAATTGTCCAATAACTCACTAATGGTCTAATTACCTCTTAATGACCTCCACTTTAAAGTTCTATAGCCATTAGATACCTTTAGCTAATAGAACAACACTTTTGCACTTTACGTGATTTAGTCTTTTTTCTTAAATTGAGCCATTAAATGATAAAATTTCTTAATAAAATTTTCACACCAATATGATAAAATACTATAAAAATTAAAATAATAATAAAATAATTATTTTGACCTCATATTTGTGGTCCCAAAAATACTGTTTCGATTTGACCAAAAACGGGCTGCTACAAGCGTGTCCCAAGGTCACACAAGCGTGTCCCTTGGACCACACGGGCGTGTGAGCCTTGCACCTTGGAAAAATTTTGAAAATTCAAAAAATTCTTAAAGGTCCCGATTAAGTCCTGACGCCATTCTAATGCTTGTATTGGGCCTCGAATGTCCAATCAAGGGACGTTATGAATGATCTAGGTAAATGATTAGTAATTTACATAAGTTATTTGTAAATGTTTCCAAATATTTTGGTAATGCTTCGTAACCCTGTTTCAGTGACGGATACGGGTTAGGGGTGTTACATTTAGTGGTATTAGAGCTACGATTTAGCTGATTCTCAGATTTTACGTAGCAAACATGAGTTTAGCTATACATGCCATTATATAAATTGTAATAGTGTGATGACTCCTGATCATTTTAAATGTGTTTTTCATATAGTAATGTCATACAACTAAGCTAGAGTTGAATCCGAGAAAGCTGAGAGCAATGCTTCAGCTTCAGTTCAAAAAGTTGCGTCTGGTAGTGAAAGGCCCGTGTCTAAAGGCCGAAGTGAGGAAGCAAAACAAGCCTTCTTTCAAATGATGAATGAATGGTTTACACAGTACTTGAGAACGAACCCTGTTGTACAACGACCTCCCCCACTTGCTCCTCAACTGGTTCTTGAGGTACCATAGGGTGCTGAACCTATTAGAATTGGTAAGCCTCCGATAGATAAAATCAACAAGCATAGGGTGAAAGAATTTAGAGCTACCACAGATGATGATCTGGACAGGGCTGAGTTTTGGTTAGAAAATACTATCCGGGTTTTTGACGAATTATCTTGTACACCTACTGAATGTTTGAAATGTGCAGTATCCCTACTGAAAGATACAACTTATCATTGGTGGAATACCATAACTTCGATGGTACCTAGAGAAAATGTTACATGAGACTTATTCTAGACTGAATTCAGGATGAAATATGTGAGTTAGAGATTTACAGATTAGAAAAAGAAAGGATTTTTAGAGCTCAAACAAGGATACATTACTGTGTCTGAATATGAACGAGAATTTGTTCGACTAGGTAAGTATGCCAGAGAATGGGTTCTAATCGAGGCTGAGATGTGTAAACGCTTTGGAGAGGGTTTAAATGAGGATATCAAGTTATTGATTACAATTCTCGAAATAAGGGAATTTACGATGTATTGAGTAAAGAAAAAAAACAAGCCGAAAGAGAGGCTCGGGTTTCTGGAAAAAAAACTAAGAGTAAGTCACAATCATTTGCTTCTAAGAAATTAAGGAAGTATTATGATCATGTGACCACCTCTACGGGATATTCTGGAAGGGAACGGGGCTCTCAACGTTCTAACCTGAGGTTTTCATCTCCATCTATGACCAGTGTGGGTAGTGTTGGTAACCTCAAATCGAAATGTAAACATTGTAACAAATTTCATCATGGGGAATGTCGGTCTAGAAGTGGAGCTTTTTTTTGGATGTGGTTCACTTGACCATTTTCTCAAAGATTATCCAGAAAGAGTTGAAAAAGAGATAGAACCAGCTCTAAAGCCTAGTAATCCTATCTCAAGGGGCAGACCACCCCGTCATCCCTAAAATGTTGGTGGTAGTCGAGGTACTACCACGGACACTACAGTTAGATCTAAGGCACGAGGACCTGCAAGGACATATGCTATTCATGCTAGAGAAGATGCTTCTGCACCAGACATCATTACTGGTACATTTTCTCTACTTGATACTAATATTACTGCATTGATTGATCCTGGTTCCACACATTTATACATATGCACGAACCTAGTGTCTGTTAAAAAACTTACCTCTTGAATTTACTGAATTTGTAGTTAAAGTTTCAAATCCCCTAGGCTAGTGTGTTATGGTGGATAAAGTCTATAAGAACTGTCTATTGACGATAAAAAGGTTATTACTTTTTGGTTGACTTGATGTTATTGCCATTTGATGAATTTGTTGTGATCTTGGGAATGGACTGGTTAACCCAATATGATGCCATGGTGAACTGTAAACAAAAAATATATTGTATTGAAATGTGAGAATGGTGAATTACTTCATGTTGAATCTAATAAACTGGATGGATTACCTAATGTGATTTCAACAATGTCAGTACAGAAATATGTCAGAAAAGGTTATGACGCTTATCTTGCGTATGTGATGGATACTAAAGTATCTGAGTCAAAGATTTAGTTAGTGCCGATTGTATGTGAATTGCCCAGTAAATTCCCAGAAGAATTACCTAGTGTACCATCAGAAAGTCTATAGATCTTGTTTCGGGAACGACACTGATATCTATAACACCTTCTAGAATGGCTTCTACTGAATTGAAGGAGCTGAAAGTACAGTTGCAAGAGTTGATTGACAGAGGTTTTGCTCGACCTAGTTTCTCACCTTGGTGTGCACCGTAAAGAAGAAAGATGGATCATTGAGGTCTTGCATTGATTATAGACAGCTCAACAAAGTTACAATAAAGAACAAGTATCCATTGCCTCGTATTGATGACTTGTTTGACCAGTTAAAATGTGCCACTGTATTTTCAAAGGTTGATCTCCGTTCTAGTTACTATCAACTACGGGTAAAGGAATCGGATGTACCAAAGGTATCTTTTAGAACTAGGTATGGACACTATGAGTTTCTTGTAATGCTACTGTAGTGTTTATGGATTTGATGAACAAAATTTTTAGCCTGTATTTGGATAGGTTTGTGGTGGTATTTATAGATGATATTTTGGTTTACTTCTGAGATGAAAATGAACATGCGGAGCGTTTGAGAATAGTGTTGCAGACTTTGCGAGAGAAACAATTGTATGTCAAATTTAGCAAGTGTGAATTTTGGCTATGAGAAGTTAGTTTCCTTGGGCATATTGTATCTGCTGAAGGTGTTAGGGTGGATTTTGGCTATGAGAATTGTGTCAGAGCACGATCACACTATCCAATCACCATATTGGTAGTTTTTGGTTAATTTTGGCAAGTGGTTATAAATGGCATGTATAGAGCTAAATGTGTTATCTTGGTCTTTTGGTTGTTTTGAGTTTGTGAATAGCTTAGTTGTGGTTGGATGCTTTGTTGTTGTTGTTTTGCAAATGATGAGGTAAATAGCTGATGTTGGACTTGTGTATGTCCTTTTCTTAAAATAGGTAAATCATGGTTGAATGGTATGCTATGGATAAGGTTGTTGGGTTTGTACGGTACAAGTTTAAGGAATGATCTTGAAATGTTGAATGGAATTAAGTTTGGTGTGTGAATTGGGGTGCCTTTTGATGTCATATTGGTTAGACATAGGATGTATGAATATTTGACATGTATTTGGTGTTTTGAATGTACTTTTAGCCTTGTATATTAGGCTAGTTTAGTTGTATCTCATTGTGCAAGAAATGGTGTTTGATTTGACTTGTTTTAGAAGTTAAAAATGCTACACATGGCCTAGGACACGGGTTATCACATGGCTGTGTGCTAGATATGGCCACTCTACACAGACGTGTGTCATTTTTGTTTTATGTGTAGATTTCACACGGTCTGACACATGACCCGCGACATGGTGGTGTGTCTCAAGTCAGTATGTAACACAGTTTGGCACACAGTTTATGACACAGCTGTGTGACCCAACATCGAATGCACACACGGTTTGGCACATAACTTCCGACATGGTTGTGTGGCCCTATTTCGAATACTCACACTGGCTGGAACATGACTGTGTGTCCAGAATTTGAATGACCACATGGTTTGGGCCAGGTCACACTATTTAGGGGTGTTACGTTTAGTGGTATCAGAGCTACGATTTAGTCGATTCTTAGACTGAACGTAGCATGTATGATGTCTAAAAATACGTGTCAATTTATAACCTGTGATAGTGTGATATCTCCTAACTTTATTTGATTATGTTTTTCATTTAGATAAAAGATGTATAACAATCGAGCTAATTCTGATGAAGCTGAGAGTAATGCTTAAGCCTCCAACCAAGCGGCTGCTCAATACTGTGCTGAAATTCAAGAAGTATAGCGAAAAGGTTCACATTACTTTTATTAGTAATGAATAATATGTTTAATGTGTATATGAGAATCAATTTCGTGGCTCAATACCTCTACCCCTTTATCCTTAAAACCCTATACGACAGAATATTCACAGGTTTTCTATTGATAAAGTTTGAAAGTGCGAAGCTGAATAGTTTAGCAGTAAATGAGTGATGATTCGACCAAAGCTGAGTTCCAGTTAGAAAATACATACAGAGTTTTAGATGAAATGTTATGTCTTCCCGATGATTAATGAAGATGTGCTGTGCCATTGTTAAAAGAAGAAAGTTTTTCATTGGTAATCGACTTTAACTACTTTGGTGCCGAAAGAACAGATTAACTAAGATTTCTTTTAAATTGATTTTCGAAAGAATTATGTCAGAAACAATATTTAGACAAGAAGAAAAATGAATTTCTTGAGTTGAAGTTGGGAAACAAATCAGTTGCGGAGTACGAGAGAGAGATTGTTCAGCTTAGAGAATTTGTTTATGAGATGGTACTGATTATAGAGGAATTATGGACTTGTTCGAATATGGATTTAATGATGTGATCAAAATGCTTGTGAATGCAATTGAATTTTGTGACTTCGTAATTTTATCGAAACGGGCTTAGAAAATGAAATAAGTTGTAATAATAAGAAACAGTACGAGAGGAGAGTCCAAGACTTCAAAAAAAGAAATGTATCTAAAACATTTTCTACTTCCTCGTCAAAGAAAATGAAAGAACCGAGTAGCCATTTTTCAGTGCAATGTAAATTAGGCTAGTTTTTTGTATCTCATTGTGCAAGAAATGGTGATTGATTTGGCTTGTTTTAGAAGTTAAAAATGTTGCATACAGCCTGGGACACGAGTTGTCACACGACTGTTTGCCACACACGACCACCCATATGTCCATGTGTCATTTAGGTAAAGATTTACATAATCTGAGACACGGCTCGCGACAGGTTGTGTGTCTCAAGTCAGTTTGTAACACGATCTGGCACACGGTCTATGACATAGTCATGTGTCCCAACATCAAATGCACACACGGTTTGGCGCATAGCCTACAACACTACCGTGTGATCTTATTTCAAATTCTCACATGGGATGGGACACAACATTGTGTCCAAACTTTGAATGTCCACACGGTTTGGGCTATGTCACACGGCTTAGCCATATGGCCGTGTGACCCCAGTTTCAAAATTTTTGATGTTTTTCCAAAATTTTCTGTTTTGTTTCAAATTGGTCCCAAAATTTTTCCAAGCTATTTTATGGCTTTGTAGGCTCGGTCTAAGGCCTGAAAGTATATTTTTGCTATAATTAAATTGAGTTATTAAATGTTAATATTTAATTTTCATAATTGTTTTTGTTGTGAAGTTAAATGTTCTGATTTGTATGGTAATGCTCTGTAACCTTAATTCAACGACGGAGACGGGTTAGGGGTGTTACATTATGACTAGAAAATATTAGCTAATTGATTGTTTAAGTCTAAACTGATGATAAGTGGCACTGTAAGAATGTTTACATTGCGATAAAGATAACTTACTTTAGTAGATAATCTAAATGAGTTCGTAATCTCATAAAAGAATCAAAGTAAACATTTGGTTCAAATACTTAGATGGATTATTATGTCATCTACAATTCCAATTGGGGAGATGGCTAGTCTTGGCTATTGGAGCAGTTGACTTCACAAGTAGAGACATATATATTCATTAGAAGAATGATACGTTGGATTGGACCCAAGATGAATTAATTTTGAATCCGTTTGTGAATTAATTCACTTGTGACATTCATGGTGCGATTTACCTAAATCCTGAGTTGGTCACTAATCATGCATATGCAACTCATGTGCTTTGATATAAGTGGATGCTTATGCTCTGATCAGATGTAAACGTCACAAAAATAATATGCAAGTGTACACTGTCAATGCAAGTATAATAGATAGATGTGACTTTGTTGGATATCGATCCCACAGGGATGGTTGTCTTTTGTCTATTAATGTCGGTGCAATAACTAGATAGAAATGAGGTAAAACATGAGTATATTTTTCGATGCAATAACTTGAAAACAATAAGATATAGTATGCTATGGATAAACTGGGATCCCCAACATGAATCTTCAGCAGTATACTAAGTACTCATACGGTATAAAAGATAGGTGATTGTCGATGCAATAAATTTAATGTATATCTTACCAAATGCCACTCTTTTGTTTAATCTTGGACTTAAACATGAACATTAAACTCACCTTATAATGATGAAAATATGGCACTATTAAGAAATAGTGGACTAAATTCCTTTAGTCTTTACTCAACTTCCGCTGAAATGCTTATTAGCTCAAATTGTCACTACACCTTTTAGTGTTAGTGACTACAATAACACTTCCGTGTTTAGAACATTCAAACCCCCAAGATTAAACAAAAAAAATAAGATCTAATAAGATAATACTTAACAAAGCATTCATTGTACTTCCATACAGTAGAAAACATAGGGTAATCACCAGCGTTTTCAAGAAATGAGAAAGAATCGGATGGAGAATACTATTCCTAGGCTGCTCGATTGAATCTATCCATTTCCCCTTGTTCTGTACTTAGATCTCCTCATTAGGAGTGGATCTGCATTAGTCTTCATGTTGGCTCACCCAAATGAGGCTCAAGCTACCATGGCCGCAAGCTTCAAAATAGGGTAAGAGAATGGTGGTCTAGTAAAATTCACTTTCATTCTTCTCACATTATTGTTTTATGTTTTCCTCAACAGTACATGTGTCCTTCCCTCAGGATTTTTCTGTCCTTGCTCATACAGGGTAGTTACACCAGACTGGACAGCTTACTCATGGTTGGCTCTTATCAGGTAGCTATCAATTGCGGTGACAATTCTAGAAATAATATGGAATTAACGCATGCAACGACATTGTGGACATCTTTCAACTGTGGCGACATGTCTAGATGCAATTTGGAATTAACTCATGCAGCGAAATTAGTGCAGAAATATAGCAAAATTAAAGATAAAGCAGGCTAGGATTCACTGAGTTATAAAATGCAATTTACTAAACTTAACAAACTAAAATGTATGCTAAGGGTAACTAATGGGAATAATTTAAACAATAAGTAGGGAGAAAACATATATTCTTTCTACTACAATGACATGAATTTTTACTTGTCCTCAAGTAAAATAAAAGCCAGTAAGGCGGCAAAACATTACTAAGTAAGGCGAATGAACATTCTAGCAACTTGAATGCGAATGAACATTCTAGCGACTTGAATCACCTAAAATCCCAATGAATGAGTCATATTTAGATGAAAGAATATTGCATCGACAATACACAAGCATGAATGAGTAAGATTGCACTTTCATCAAAGCCAACATCATGCTTCAAATCCTAAATTCTATCTACCAATACAACATTTATTCTACAATACTAAGTATTTATATATATGAATGAGTTTTTTTTACAGAATAAGGGATATAGTTTCATTATTGTACCCTTGTTCCTGAGAAGTAACGATGGGGTGCAATAAACCCCCTAGGGAGTACGTAATTATTTCGACACACACTCATGCAACGACGACCTTTGGCCATATTCATTTTTCTAACACTTGCATTGGAGTGTCCCCTTTTTAACATTCCACAATACACCCACTTTGGAGTGTCACTTATTTATAACTATATATATAAGTATCTGTAGAAGGCAGTTTCATTCAAGATTCAAGGAATGTTACTAGTCATTTATTATGAATGCAACCTAAATCATTCATCAAAGTATTGAAGATACAACATTCAGTCAAATTTATCCAACTCATTCATTGATAATTCACATGATCCAAGAATTAAACATTGAATGTAACAAATTTTTTTTGGACAATTGTGCATAAACCTTGCATGCTTCAAAAAATTTTGAAATGTGGGTGTATTTCCAATTCCATATACTGTAACACCCCTAACCTGTAATAGCCTGGTTTTAGCTAAATCAGAACAGTTGTTTTAGAACCATAAATCTGAGGTCGTAAAATTATTTTAATATTATTTTTGGTGTTTATAGCATGTAAATATATATGTGTAAAAATTTCGTGAGCTAATTTTATCATTTAATAGCTCAATTTGAGAAAAAGGACTAAATCGCGTAAAGTGCAAAGTTGCATTCCATATGATAAATGTGTCTATTTGCTATGGCTTATTAAATGTGAAGTCCTTATGTTGTAAATAGACCATTGATAGTGGGAATGGACATAGATAGTCTTATATTTGATGTTTAGATGATTTAATAACCAAGGGTAAAATGGTAAACTATGTATTATGTAATTAATAAACAAAACCAAAGGCATTATCATCTTTATTTTCATCACCCATAACCAAAAATAAGAAGGAAAAATTAGTCATTCTAGGGTTCTTCATTCGGCCTTATATATTCAAGCAATTAAGGTACGGTTTTGATCCGTTTTTGATGATTTCTATGTTTTTGTGATCATTGCTTTGAGTACTAGCTAGCCCATGCCTCAATTTTTGAAAGTGTTGATGATTTTAAAACTTGAAATTGATGAATTCATGTGTTTTTGGATGTTTGATGATGAAATATGGAAGCTTGGTGTTTAATATATATGTTTTCTAAAGTGATTTTGAGTAAAAATGCATATTAGAGATTAAATTGAGAAATTTGTAAATTGAAGGGTTAAAATGTGAAATAAATGAAAGATATGGGCCAATAAGGGCATAAGGGTAATTTGAACAAGCATGGGTCTTATTGAATTTTGTGAATTTTGTGTATTCATGCAATAAGGACTAAATTGAATACATGTGGAACTTTAGGGGCTAAAGTGAAAAAATGCCCAAATATGTGTTTGTGAATTAAATTGAATGAATTGGTGATTAAATGGGTAAATTTTGAATACATATAGATCAAGAAAGAAAGAATTTGGATTTAGATCGGGGAAAAGCGAAGGTTATCGAGTAATCGATCCGATTCATCAATTTCGAGTACGAGGTAAGTTCATACGTGATAGACATTGTTACAATTATATTTTTAATGCTTTGATATTGTATAAATTGTTTATACGAGACTAAAGTGATGTTTGACGACAAATTGACTATGTTTGGCACTTAGTGTGCATTTCGAGATAGCTTCGGCTATATAGAGCACTTAGTGTGCGATTTGGAGTAGCTTCTGTAACACCCTTAACCCGTATCCATCTCCGGACTAGGGTTAAGAGGCATTACCAGACATTTCAGAACATTTTACGATCAATTCACAAACATCAATTATATATCATAATTTCATAGCAATTCATACACAAATAATCCCTTAAGTAGGATTTTGAGACCTTAAACATGCTTTGGAGAAAGTTTGGGACTAAACCAATCTCGTATAAAATTTCTTGAAACTTAACAATTTTTCTAAGATACAGAGGACACATGCCCGTGTGCCAAGCCGTGTGCCTTACACGGAAATAGACAAGCCCGTGTGTTTAGGCCGTGGCGAAATAGGGCATAAATACTGACTTATCCATAAGACCATTAGACACGCCTATGTGCCAGGCCGTGTAAAATCTAAGGGGGTATACAGGTGTGTGACTGACCGTGTGACACACACGGCCAGTAGACACGCCTAAGTGTCTAGACTGTGTCAAACCTATAGGGTATACTGCCTTAATTCGAAAGGGTGACCCAGGGGACACACAACCGTGTAACATGACCGTGTGTCTCACACGACTGAGACACACGCCCGTGTCTCTACCCGTGTGGACAAAAATAGGCTATTTTTAAAGCCATTTTTCCATCCTATATACATAAGCTTTTAAGATCACACTTCATAACCCAATAAGCAGCCAAAACATTACCAAATCAAGCATCATTCATGCTTCAATATTATTAATCATTACCATACATAATTCCAACTCAAACATACTAATTCCATGTACCTAATTCATACCATTAACATATGATTCATATCACATATATAACCATTTCAAGATCATAACAACCCTACCAAAACAATCATGAATCATACCATTTCAACCATACAACTAACTTACCAAAAAGACCATTTCGTTAGACCATATATATACACCAAATATACCATTTTTGCATCACATATCTTATACCAAAATCAAACCATAAGTTCAGCCATAATCAAGCCATATTTCATGGCATGATATACCCATCTCAAATCATACCATATTAGTCCTAGTCTATACATGCCATACTTTGATATATACATTTTCAAAAGATACCAAAAATAAAGTTCGATAGTGTGGTGATGATCCTCGACGATCCCTGAGCTTCCAGTAGCTTCGATATCTATAAAACAATGCAAACACACACAAAGTCAGCTTTCAAAAGCTTAGTAAGCCATATACAAATAAACTTATCACATAACACATTTATAATCGAATTCATTCAATTAGCTCATGGTTATACACAATCACAAATCGATATTTCTCTCATAGAATCATTTGATCATAGTTCTCTAGAAATAAACATATCTTATTATATATAACTTATACTCAAATCACAAATTCACATATACACATCTACTACCTTTCATTCACAAATTTGGTATACCCTTTCATACGTACCAGAATTCAGATGAACATTTCACATAATCATTTATTTCTCGAAGTGCCCGTTGAACTGATCGGAATTAATTAAGATACTCGGATAGCTTGGAAAGCTAATACAATGCCAACGTCCCAGACGTGGTCTTACATGTAATCAATATCGATGCCACTATCCCAGATAGGGTCTTACACGAAATCAAATACGATGCCGATGTCCCAGACATGGTCTTACACGTAAATCTCAAATCAACACCAACGTCCCAGACGTGATCTTACACGACAACTCATATCGGAATCCTATGTCATGACATATGTATCCTAACTATTCCTATGGTTCGTACGGGGATTTTCAGACGTCGTCACACTATCGGAACTTTCTCGGATATCACATATTTAGCTCTCATATCCATTCACCACAATTCAAATATCATATAAACAATAATAATTCAATCTAACACATTTATTTGTATATCGACTTACCTCGTACGAGAATGAACGGAAACAAACGGCTATTCAACTACTTTCCTTTCCCCTATCTAATTCTGTTTTCTTTGGTTCTTAATCTAAACACATTCAAATTTAACTTACGCAATCTCACATTTATTCAAATCAATCTATAAACACATATTTAGGGCATTTTACAGATTAGCTCTCACATTTTCACATTTTGACACTTAAGTCCCTATTTCATAAAAATCACAAAATATACAAAATTTCCATATACGCATGCTTAGCCGAATTTTCCCTTAGCTCATATAAGCCCATATATTTCATTTATTTAGTCCCTCCAAATATCATTTTCACAATTTAGCCCAATGTACTCAAATTCATCAAAAATCCAAAGACAACATATTTATCAAACATATATCTTTCATTTTTCACCAAATAACATCACAAAGCTTACAATTTCATCAATGGTATAACTCAAAATCATCATCAATTCCAGAAATTGAGACATGGGCTAGATAGAACACTAAGAAACAATCACAAAAACATAGAAATCATCGAAAACGGATCAAAACATATACCTAAATTGTGCTTGAAAATGGACGAATGAACAAAGTTTGAAAACCCTTTATTTTATTCTATTTTTGGTATGAAAAGATGAACAAAATGGCCAGATTTTTGTTTCGTTTTAATTAATACATAATAATACATCAATTACCATTTTATCCATGATTAATAAACACATAAAACATTGAAATTAAGGCCATTAATGTCCATTCACCATGTAAATGGCATATTAACAACATAAGGACCCGTTATTTAAAGAGACATAGTAATTAAACACTTTAACAATTAAAAGACCACTTTTACACTTTCTGCGATTAGGTCTTTTTTCACAAATCGGCACACAAATAACAAAATTTTCATGCGAAATTTTCACACATATTAATTCACATACTATAAGCACAAAAAATAATATTTAAATATTTTTGACTCGAATTTGTGGTCCTAAAATCACTGTTCTGATTAGGGTCCAAACTGGGCTGTTATAGCTTCGGCTATATGTAGCACTTAGTGTGCGAGGTTGAGATAGCTTCGGCTATGAAAGACACTTACTGTGCGAGAATATAATGGCTTTGGCTATGCTTTAGCACTTAATGTGTGAAATATTGAGTATTCGACAGCATCACGTAAAGGTATGAGTTCGATATGAATTTGTTCAGGTATGTACCTATAAAGCATGAAATCCAAATAAAAGAAGTTATGAAATTGTTCATAAATACTTGAGGAAGTATAAGGAAAGTTTATTGTTTACCATGATTTAGATATTAGTTAGTTTGAATTGATGAATTGTATATTATGGACTGTTGAGTATAATTAGTACGAACTTGCTAAGCTATGAAGCTTACTGTGTGTTATTTGTCTATGATTTATAGAGAATCAAAGCTAACTTGGACTCAGGGATCATTGGGAAGTTTCATCACACTATCGATCATTTTGTTGGTACTTTTGAAGCTTTGTATAAATGGCATATGGCATGTATAGGCTAATGTCATCTTGATATGTTTTGAGTTGTGATTTTAGCCGTGTGATTTGGCCTGTAAATGTTGGTATATGGCCATTTAAGTTAGCTTGACATATATGTTTGAGAAATGATATATGTGATGTATATAATGTCCTAAGTGTTGGCTTGTTTGGAACGTTTGTATGATTGCTCTTTTGATTGGTTTGTAATTGATGTACTAATGTTTGGAAGTTGGCATATTGTGGTTTGATTTGAGATAACAATATGGTATATTAAGTGACTTGAAATAGATGATAAGTTGATGAGTTAATGTATTTGGAAATTAGGTAAATTGTGATGATTGTGGCATATTGATTTGTTATGTTTTGAATATGGAATTTAGTAGTTGAATTGATTGTGAATAGATGGCATGATATGTGTATGAATTGGAATGTTTTTGGTTGCCTATTTATGTGTTAAAATGATACCATTTTGATGGCTAGATGTACATGATAAAGGGTAGCAAATTGGCTTTGCAAATGGCCTATTTTTGTCCACACGGGCAGAGACACGGGCGTGTGTCTCAGTCGTGTGCGATACACGGTCATGTTACATAGCCGTGTGTCCCTTGGGGTGCCCTTTCGAATTAAGTCAGTATACCCTACAGTTTTGACATGGCCTAGACATACGAGCATGTCTATTGGCCGTGTGAAATGCACAGCCCTAGCATATGGGAATGTGTGGTTATTTCGAATGGTACACCGGTTTGACACACGGGAGTGTGGTTGACCGTATGGCCAACTCAGTAACCCCCTTAGATTTAACATGACCTGGCACATGGGCATGTCCTCGGTCGTGTTTTGCAAGTCAGTATGTATGCCTTGTTTTCACACGGTCTGTGACAAGGGCGTGCCTGGTGGTCGTGTGAGGCACATGGCCTGTTCACACGGGCGTGTGACCCTTAATTGTTTGAGAAATTTCTAAATCTTCTGAAGTTTGCAAATGTTATTGGTTTAGTCCCGAACCACTTCTAAGCATGTTTTAAGGTCTCGTATGACCTTAGAAGGGGCAATATGATTGAGACGAATGGATTTTGATATTAAATGCTGAAATGTATGTGAATGATGTGTTTTGATCGGTAATTCCTTGTAACTTTATTCTGGCGATGGATACGGGTTAGGGGTGTTACATAACCCGTATTCATCGTCGGAACAGAGTTTTAGAACATTTTACAAATAATTCGTGTAAGTTACTATTCATTTATCGAGATCATTCAAAACGTCCTTTAATTGGACCCTCGAGGCCTATTACGAGCATTAGAGTCGAGTCGGGACTTAATCGAAAGCTCTAAGAATTTTTCGCGACATTTCAAAAATTTTCCAAGTTGCAGGGCTCACACGCCCATGTGGTCTAGGGACACGCCCGTGTTGTCAGGCCGTATACTACACACGGTCGTGTCCCTAACCTGTGTAACTCTCTGAATTTTAAGGCATGAAAAAAATTGAAGTCACATGGCCAAGTCACACGCCCGTGTACTAGGCCGGGTGGCATATTTAATTTTTGAAATTTAGGCGCAGTTTTCACACGGCCGTGTAACATGCCGTGTCCAAGGCCTTGTCAACCACACGACTGAGACATACGCCTGTGTCTCTACCTATGTGCCGAATTCTGAGCATTCTATTTCTCAAAATTAAGGTGCAAGGGACACACTGCCTAACCACAAGTCCATGTTACCAGGCCGTGTGTCATACATGGTCTAGATACACGCCCGTGTGTTTGCCCATGTAGACACAAGGAAGCTATTTCTAGCTTCATTTCTCACCCAAAATTTCACCCAAGACCACCACTTGAAAATCAAAACCAATACCAACCATTTCAAACATTCAATTTAGGCAATTTCCATTATTCAACATAGCATACCATTACATTCATGTGTGTTTGCAATCTTACCTTGATTAACTAGGCAATAACATCCTTTGTTCCCATATACTTAACACAACACATGTATATATATATATCATAATAACCTACTTAGTAATACCAAAATGAACCATTACTAGCCACTCCAATGGCTAGGTTACAAAACATAAATATCAAGCTACTAATGGTCAAGTTGTCCTATACATACCATTATACCAAAATGATTTTACTAAGTATACCCAAAATGACTAGTTGATAGTGTGATGATGCTCCAGTGATCTCCAACCCTCGTGAGCTTCTGAGCACTATAAAACAGGGGAAAAATAAAATAGAGTAAGCATTACATGCTTAGTAATTTCATATAACGGAAACTAAACTTACCAATCCCGTTTTTTTAAATCTAAGCTTAAAAAAATAAAGATTTCCATCCATTTGGCTAAATTGCCTAAACACATGCATCCAATCAAACATGTTAGTCACAAAGTTTTCATATACATCAAGTAAGAATAGATGAGCTCATCATGCATTACAATTTCAAGACATTATCATTTCATCTCATAATTCTCATGCCATGTCTAGAGTTATATGCCTGGTGAATCATTGAAATTCTGATGGATGCTCAAGTAGTACACTCGAGGTGTACGATTCCATAATCCGTCAATTCTTATTTGATGGTACCCATTAGGGTACTTAATCAAGGAACACACTCTAAAGCCACATATCGTATATAGGATTATCAATCCAGGTTAAATCCTTTATATAACGTATGCTCAAAGAGTTCAATTAGGGTTACCAGTCCAGGTTAAACCCTAATCATAACGTATACTCAAGAGGTATTATATCAGGATTACTTGTCTGGGCTAAATCCTTTCTATAACAAGGTTAGTAGGATTACTCATCTGAGCTCATCCCGTCCGCAACAAATGAAGGATCATATTAGTTTTGGGAAAGCATATAAATTCACCGGGATTCAATATTCAATCGGGACTTAATCCCTTTTTCATCGTTCCAAGCATGTATTCAAATTTTCTTTGTAGCAATCAAATAATTCACATGAAATGATAATAACATTTCATACAATCACAACATTCAATTGAACATATTTACATGCTCAATTAGGTTACACGAACTTACCTCGACACTTGTTCGCGTTAGAAATCTACTAATCCCAAACCTTTTCTTTTCCTCGATCTAACCTCGAGTTAGTATTGTCCAGATCTATATAAATGAATTTAACCATCAATTTCACACATTTCATATTTAAATGGACTCAATTTACGTCCTAAGAAAAATTACCATTTTGTCCCTATCTATTCCATAAATTTTAATTTCGTCCCTAGGCTTGGAAAATGAAACTTGTGCAATTTAGTCCCTATTCCAAGCCTAACCAAAATCCAATTACAAATTTTACAGCACATATATTCATAAAAATTCAAAATTTTTCTTCAATTTCACAAGTTTACATTTTAGTCCCTAAACCATGTTTCCATCAAAAATCACTTTGTAAAAGTTGCTTACCTATCAACAACCTTTCATTTTCTACCATAAATTTCTAATTTTTAGCATATTCATCCTTTACCCAATACTTTGATAACTTGTCAAATTAATCCCTCAAATAGAGAGATTAAGCTATCCCGGTTTCAAAAATATCAAAATTACTAAAAACAAGACAAGAAATCTTACCCAATTTAGCCTTGAAAGTTTCCCCTCTCTCTCCTAGGGTTTCCATAGAATTTTTGGTTGAAGATGACAAAAATAAGATGATATTTTCTTTTCATCTTTTAATTAATTAAGTATTTAGTAATTTTTAATTTAGTCCTTACCCTTTTTCTATATTTCCATGGATGAGTCATAAAAAAAATCTACATACTTCTTTAATGGCCTAATTACCATATAAGGACCTCTAGATTTGAATTCCGTAGCTATTTAATCCTTACAGCTACTAGAATTCAACTTTCACATTTTATGCGATTTAGTCTTTCTTTTAATTAAACACTTAACTGATAAAATTTTTGTATCAACATTTTCACACGACATGCCTATTATAATACAGACCATATAATGAAATAAAATTAAACCTTATTTTTAGATCGAATTTGTGGTCCCGAAACCACTTTTTCGATTTCTCTGAAAATTGGGCTGTTACATATACATTCTCCCTTTAGGGATTTTTGTCCTCGAAAATCTTACCAGTAAAAAGATTCGGGTATTGTTTCCTCATAGTATCCTCCGGTTCCCAAGTAGCTTCTTCTATACAGTGTCATTGCCAAAGAACTTTTACTAAAGTAACCTTCTTATTTCTTCACTCTTTTGTTTCTCGGGCTAAGATTTTGATTGGTTCTTCACCATATGTCATATCAGGCTGGATCTCTACCTTTGTCAGAGAGATAACATGTGAAGGATCGGATCGATACCACCGTAGCATAAACACATGAAAAACATTATGAATCCGATCAAGCTCTAGTTTTAAAGCTAACTGATGGGCAACCGGTCTAATTCTTTCTACAATCTCATATGGTCTAGTGAACCGTGGACTCATTTTCCTTTGCATCCAAACTGGAGAACTTTCTTCCAAGGTGATACTTTCAAGAATACTTTATCGCTGACTTGAAATTCTATTTCTTTTTGTTTCAAATCAGCGTAGGACTTTTGACGATCATAGGCTGCTTTCAAACTGTCCCGAATTACTTTCACTTTTTCTTCGGTCTCTTGGACCAAGTCAATTCCGTGTAACTTTTTCTCACTGAGTTCTAGACAATACAATGGAGTTCTATATTTGCGACCATAGAAGGCTTCATACGGTGTCATTTTGATACTAGACTGATAACTGTTATTATAAGAAAATTCAACCAAAGGCAAATACTTTTCCCAGTTACTTTCAAACTCAAGTATACAACACTGAAGCATATCTTCCAAGATCTGTATTACCCGTTCAGATTGACCATCTATCTGGGGAAGAAATGCAATGCTAGAGTGTAACTAAGTACCTAGAGCTTCTTGCAATTTGCTCCAGAATTGAGATGTAAATCGAGGATTTTTATCTGAAATAATGTAGACGAGTACTCCATGCAATCTGAAAATCTCAAAAACATATAGTTCAGCTAAACTATCCAAGGAATAAACCAAACATACCAGGATAAAGTGTTCAAACTTTGTCAACTGATCAACAATTACCCAAATGGCATCTTTCTTCCTTGGAGACAGGGGCAATCCCGTTACAAAGTCCATAGTAATTCTTTCCCATTTCTATTCTGGTATCGTAACCTGCTGTAATAGTCCAGAAGGCAACTGATGTTTAGCTTTTACTTGCTAACATATCAAACACTTAGATACAAACTCAGAAATATCTAATTTCATTCCCGGCCACCAGTACATCTTTTTCAGATCATTATACATTTTATTACTACCAGGATGAATAGAAATGTTACCATCGTGAGCTTCATTCAAAATCTTCTATACTAGTTCTAAACTTTTTGATACACATACTCCGCCTCTGAATAACAAACAACTATCAGTCCCGATCTGAAATTCTGAGTCAGAGGTTGATTCACTTTGTACTCGTTTTGCTTGCAACTTACTATCATTATTTTGAGCTTTAAAGATCTATTGCAAAAACGTTGGTCTAGCTTTTAACTCATCTGTAATTGAACCATCATCAGACAACAAAAATCGGGTGTTCATTTCTCACAAAGTATACAGGGATTTTTTGCTCAAAGCATCTGCCACTACATTGGCTTTTCCCCGATGGTAGTCAATAATAAGATCATAATCTTTCAATAAATCAAACCATATGCACTGTCTCAAATTCAAATCTTTCTGTGACATCAAGTATTTCAAACTTTTATGATCGGTGAATATGTGACGTTTTTCACCAAATAAGTAATGCCGCTAGATTTTCAATGCAAACACTATGCCCGCCGCCAATTCAAGATCGTGTGTTAGGTAGTTCTTTTCATGTAGCTTTAGCTGTCATAAAGCATGGGCTACTACTTTACCATCTTGCATCAAAACACAACCTAAACTATTCAATGACGCATTACTGTAAACTATAAATTCCTTACCCGACTCAGGTTAGACTAACACAGGTGCTTATGTCAATAAAGCCTTTAATCTGTCTCTGCTGGCATTTGTCAGTCTACTCAAACTTTACATCTTTCTGCAACAAACGGGTAATCGGAGAAGCTATCATTGAAAAACTTTTTACAAATCTCTGATAATAACTAGCTAGTCCTAGAAAATTTCAGACTTCAAACACATTCTTTGGTGGCCTCCAATTAACAATGGCTGAGATTTTATTCGGGTCTACTTTGACACCTTCAGCAGATACTATATGCCCAAGAAAACTAACTTCCTGTAACCAAAATTCACATTTACTAAATTTGGTGTATAGTTGTTTCTCTCGTAAAGTTTGCAACACTCTTTTCAAGTGCTCAGCATGTTCATTTTCATCTTGGGAATAAACCAAAATATCATCTATAAATACCACCACAACCCTGTCTAAATACGTGTTGAAAATTTTGTTCATCAAATCCATAAACACTGCAGGTGCATTTGTCAAGCCGGATGGCATCACAAGAAACTCATAGTGTCCATATCTGGTTCTAAAAGTTGTCTTTGGTGCATCCGATTCTTTTACCCGTAGTTGATAGTAACCAGAATGGAGATCAATCTTTGAAAATGGCACATTTTAACTGGTCAAACAAATCATCAGTGCGAGACAATGGATACTTGTTCCTTATTGTAACTTTGTTGAGCTGTCTGTAATCAATGCACAGCCTCAAGGATCCATCTTTCTTCTTTACAAATAGAACCGAAGCACCCCAAGGTGAGGAACTTGGTTGAGCAAAACCTCTGTCAATGAATTCTTGCAACTGTACTTTTAGCTCTTTCAATTCAGTAGGAGCCATTCTGTAAGGTGCTATGGATATCGGTGTTGTTCCCGAAACAAGATCTATAGATTCTACCCGCTGGTAAACCAGGTAATTCTTCTGGGAATACATCAGGAAATTCACATACTACCGGCACTGACTAAATCTTTGACTCAGATACTTTAGTATCCAGCACATATACAAGGTAGGCATTATAACCCTTTTGAACATATTTTTGTACTGATATTGCTGAAATCACATTAGGTAATCCATCCAGTTTATTAGATTCAACATGAAGTAATTCACCACTCTCACATTTCAATACAATATATTTCTGTTTACAATTCACCACTACATCATATTGGGTTAACCAATCCATTCACAAGATCACATCAAATTCATCAAATGGCAATAACATCAAGTTAGCCAGAAAGCAATAACCTTGTACCATGAACGAATAATTTTTACAGACTTTATCCACCATAACACATTGGCCTAGGGGGTTTGAAACTTTAACCACAAATTTAGTGAATTCAAGAGGTAAATTTTTTAACAGACATTAGGTTCGTGCATATGTAAGAATGTGTGGAACCAGGATTAATCAGTGCAATAATATCAGTATCAAGTAGAGAAAATGTAACAGTAATAACGTCTGATGCAGAGGCATCTTCTCTAGCACGAATAGCATATGTCCTTGCAGGTGCTCATGCCTCTAATCTAACCGTTGTATCCTTGGTAGTACCTCAACTACCACCAACATTTCCGGGATGGCAGGGTGGTCTGCCCCTCGAGACAGGATTACTCAGCTTTAGAGCTGGTTCTTTCTCCTTTTCAACTCTTTTTGGACAATCTCTTAGAAAATGTTCAAGTGAACCACATCCAAAACAAGCTCCACTTCTAGACTGACATTCCCCGTGATGAAATTTGTTACAATGTTTACGATTTAGGGTTACCAACACTACCCACACTGGTCACATATGGAGATGAAGACCTCGAGTTAGAAGGTTGAGAGCCCCGCTCTCTTCCAAAATATCCCGTAGAGGTGGTAACATGATCAAAATACTTCTTTAATTTCTTAGAAGCAAATGATTGTGACTTACTCATAGTCCTTTTTCCATAAACCCAAGCCTCTCTTTCGGCTTGTTTCTTTTCTTTACTCAGTTCCTCAACTTTGTGTGCTCGATCAACTAACACTGCAAATTCCCTTATTTCGAGGATTCCAATCAATAACTTGATATCCTCATTTAAACCCTCTTCAAAGCATTTACACATCTCAGCCTCGGTTAGAACCTATTCTCTGGCATACTTACTTAGTCAAACAAATTCTCGTTCATATTCAGACACAATCATATTTCCTTGTTTGAGCTCTAGAAATCCTTTCTTTTTCTAATCCATAAATCTCTGAATAATTCTTTCTTTTTCGCAATTTTGGAGAAGTCTTTGATAAATCTTCTATAGAAATTGGCGTGGCCCAAAAAGCTCCTAACACCCTTAACAGATGTTGGAGGTGGGAGTTTCTTGAGAACATCTACCTTTGCTTTATCTACCTTGATTCCATGTCTCGTTATCCTATGCCCTAGAACAATACCCTCACGTACCATGAAATGGAAGTTTTTCCAGTTGAGTACAAGGTTTGTTTCTTCACATCGCCTTAGTACCTTGGCTAGATTAGCGAGGCAATCATCATTTGTATCTCCAAATACTAAAAAATCATCCATAAAGACTTCCAAGTATTTTTCAACCATGTTAGTAAAAATCGACATCATATATCTTAGAAATGTAGCAGGTGCATTACATAAACCAAATGTTATGCGTCTAAATGCAAATGTACCGTCGGGCAGGTGAATGTTATCTTGTGTTAATCTTCTGGTGCTATTGTAATCTGATTATACTCTGAGTATCCATCAAGAAAATAGTAACAGCCTCGCCCCATGAGTCTATCCAGCATCTGATCCAAAAATGGCAAAGGAAAGTGGTCTTTCCTAGTCGCCTTGTTCAGCTTCTGGTAATCGATGCAAATTCTCTATCCCGTAACTGTTCTAGTCGGTATCAACTCGTTATTCTCATTTTCAATAACCATGATACCTTCTTTCTTCGGTATGCACTGGACCAGACTTACCCATGAGCTGTCTAAGATGGGGTAAATTATACCCTTATCTAACCACTTGATGGTTTCTTTCTTGACTACGTCCTTCATGATGGGGTTCAGTCTTCGTTGTTTATAATTGTCCCTTTTTTGCCATCTTCTAGGATAATCTTGCGCATGCATACAGATGGACTAATTCCGTGAATGTCGACTATGGTCCATTCGATAGCCTTCTTGAATTGTTTCAATACAAGGATGAGTTTTTCTTCTTGCTCAACAATCACAGGCAAAATAGAAGCGTTATCTAAATAAAAATATTTTAAATGTGAAGGAAGCACCTTGAGTTCTAATTTAGGTGGCTCCTCAATTGACGCTTTTGGTTGGGCATAATCCTTATTCTCTAACTCCAAAGATGCAAAGCTGGATTATGGATTAAATCCCCTTTGATTAGCTTCTAGCAAAGCTAAGTATTCATCCTCCTCTACATTATTTTGAGGGTCTAATGTCAAAATTTGTTCTAATGGATCCTCAACATAGTTAAGTTCCTTCTCCATGATTAAATCCTCTAAATTGGACACTACAGAATAATCATCAATTGTGTCAGGAAATCGCATATACTTAAAAACGTAAAATGTTATCTGATCATCTTGAACACGCATAGTAAGCTCACCCTTTTGTACATCAATGAGGGTCCTTCTGATTGCTAAGAATGGTTTTCCTAGGATGACTGGCACCTCTTTGTCTGCTTCAAAGTCTAGAATCACAAAGTCAGCAAGAAAAATGACTTTGTCTACACGTAATAATACGTCCTCAATTTTTCCTTCTGGATGTGCTAAGGATCGATATGCTAATTGAAGTGTAACCGTAGTTGGTCTAACTTCACCTATCCCTAACTTTCTAAATATTGACATAGGCATGAAGTTGATATTCGCACCTAAGTCACATAGTGCCTTACCATAAAATGTTGCTGCAATGTTGTAAGGTATGGTAAAACATCCAGGATCCTTCGACTTTGGGGGTAGTTTGTTTTGAAGATATGCACTGCATTCCTTTGTCAAGGCTACCGTCTCAAATTCTCCAAGCCTTTTTTTCTAAACAGGATATCCTTCATGAATTTGACGTAGTTCAGCATTTGTTCAAGTGCTTCAACCAACGGGATGTTGATATGAAGTTTCTTGGGAACGTCTAGGAACTTCTTGAATTGAATTTTCTGCTTCTGCTTCTGAAGTCTTTGAGGGTAGGGTGGTGGAGGTTTCTTTACTAGAACTGGTTGGTTCGTCTTCTGAGGTAATTCTGCATCTAACGAAGTTGTTAGTTGATCAAAATTAGCTGGTTCTGAAGTTACCTTGTTAGATTTTGCAAATTTTGGTTCTTGTGAAACTAGAATTTCAATACTCGATTGAACTTCCTCTGAGTCTTAAGCATCGGCTGGCTCCTTCTCAACTTCAACAGAATTGGGCTCTAAAGTCTTTCCGCTCTTTAATTTCAATGCTTTATAATGCTCCTTCCCTGGGTTCCTTGTATTCTCCGTATCACTAGGTAAAGCACCTTGTGGTCGGTTCTTGAGTTCAGTAGCAAGCTGGCCCATTTAGTTTTCCAAATTTTTCAATGTAGCTGTTTGGCCTTGAATTAAGGCATCATTCTTCGCCATGTATGCCTTTAACAAATTTTCTAAGCCATTGGATGGTTCAGCGTGGGTTGGTTTCTAAACTTGTTGGGGAAAACTAGGTGGCTGGGTCGATCTAGGTTGGGCGTAAGTGTTACTGGTTCCAGCCCCTTAGTTACTCTAGGAAAAATTTCAGTGGTTTTGCCATGATGGGTTATAGAAATTGGATTGCAGTCCTTGCCTTCCTCGATTTTGGTTTTGGTTACCCATGTAATATACAAATTCTGGGTTTGATGGACGTTCTTCAAACAAATGTCCTTCCCCACAATAGACACAGGCTATATTTTCAAGTTGATTTGGTGGTTGTGTTGCAAAACTATTAGACCTATTAGTAGTAATTTTTTTGAACATTGGGGATATTGATGATACCTGAGATGCGAGTGAAGTAAGAGCGTCTACTTCATGTATTTCAACAATTCGTCTTCCTGACGCTACTTGATTGGTTGGCTATTGATAATTGTTGCTGGCAATCCTCTCAATGATTTCATAAGCCTCATTATAAGACTAAGAAAGGAGAGGACTGTTAGCAGAAGCGTCCACTACCATCCTCGTGTAAGCATTGAGATCATTATAAAACGTCTCAAGTTGGATGCAATATGGGATTCCATGATGAGGGAACTTCCGTAATAATTCTATGTACCTTTCCCATGCCTCATACAAGGACTCATCATTCATTTGTTGGAAGGCAGTGATCTCGTTCCTCAACTTAGTATTCTTGCCAGGCGGGAAATACTTCATGAGGAATCTTTCTGCTAACTTTTGCCATGTGGAAATTTAATTTGGTGGCAATGAGTTCACCAAGGCTCGAGCTCTGTCCCTTAGCAAATACGGGAACAACTTCAATCGTAATGCATCTTCGGGTACTCCAGCTAACTTGAAAGAATCACTCACCTCTATAAACAGTCTTAAGTGTAGGTGAAGATCTTCGGTAGGCATTCCACTGAATTGGCCCACTGTCTGAAGTATCTGGAACTTGACTGGCTTCAGCTCAAAATGTTGTGCCTCGATTTTAGGTCCCGTAATACCCGAATTAAGATCATTAAACACTGGCACGACATACTGTCTTAAAGCTCTATCCCTATCATCAGTAATAAGGACATGATTTTGAGCAAGATCTATTCCATTTCCTTGATTCAGATTTTTTAAGTTCATCTCTTCGGTCCTTCTCTCACTAGCTTGTCTTCTTCGCTGTTGAAAACTTCGTTCAATCTCAGGGTCTACAAGGAGTAAATCAATAATTCGGTCAATACTTAGAAACACCTAAAATAATCATAGAAAAATTAATTAAGTTAAAATTGAACAGAAAAATAAACCCAATTGCAAAACTAACAAATTCACAAATAATGACTTTTTAAAACAGTCCCCGACAATGGCGCCAAAAACTTGGAAGACGGAAATGTGCAAGTGTACACAATCGTAAAAAGTAATAAAGTGACAAGTAAATGTCGAGTTATCGTACCCACAGGGACTGTGAAAAGAACTATTTATGAATGCTATTTAAAACACTTTGGTGAAGAAAAATATTTTGTTTGAAGAGGGTGATTAAAAACTAAGATTTTAAACTAAGTAAACTAAATAAATAAATCTCAAATACACGATTTCAAAATCCGATTTTAATCAAGATGACATAATTGTGTTAGATCAATTACATTTCTTAACTTAGAATTATTAAACTCATGTTTATATTATTACGAATAAATTCACAGCAACTCTGTAATTTGCTAACTTATGAACATACTCACCTAAAAAAACTCATTCGTCTCTCGACTATATCCCTATGTCAATTCAACCGATTAAACAAATCTTTAATAGGCAAATATGTTATTGCACATACATACTTATTAAATCGAAATAATCTCTTGTACATATCCCTATGTAAATTCAAACAATTAATTAAATCTAATAAGCACATAAAAGACTACGTGAGGTAACAAATTATCCCTACCTTGAAACAGTTTAATCACAATATTCTTGCAAGTTATGAAAGGCAAATTTATCGTCAAATACCGTTACTAATTTAACCTTCAGATACCTTAGATGATTAAACATGCACTGATTAAGTACTGTGTCCATTAATTACAATTTCAATTTGTTTAAGTAATTAATTCGTTAGCTACCTCACAATTGTAATGCAAGAATAACTTAGTCATGATTTTACTTAATCAAGCATCTTACCGAGGCCTATGACAATATAAACACAATTTTAACTATTTTAGCAAACGAAATGCAATCAACCTAACACGGATTAAATTCAAGCTAAATTTATTAAATTAACCATTCCAAAAACATAAATATCCATAGATATGTTCATCATAACACCAACAAAAATTAAAGAGATAGGGAACAAGAATCAAATCTGGTGTTTTCCCGTGGCTTGACTAGTTTGCTCTGTTCTTCCTTCTCCTTGTCCTTGTCGACCAAGGCTGCTATGAACACTTAATTGCTGCTCCAAATGGCTGATGAATGCCCCTTTTCCAAGAGGAGAAATCGGCAAGAGAGCAAGGGAATTTTGAATGGAAAAGAAGAGAGAAAGTGGAGAGAAGAGAGAAAAGATGTGAATGCTTGATATGTGTTTTCAAATGACCAGCCTAAGGGGGTTTTTATAGCTGAAGAGGGCTGCTAAAAATTGCTAAAATTATCAGCCAAAGAGCCCTCCCTTGGCCGGCCACACATGTGGCAAGGTTGATAGTTTCAACTTTGCTAATTTAAGCTTAGGGCAAATCTATAAAGCCACCAATTGTGGAGGGGTTTGTTTGCAACTTGAACAAGTCTTCAAGGGCCTCTTTGCAAGCTAAATAATCAGCCAATAAGCTGATTTGGGTCAGCAAATGGACGGTTTTGGGCTGTCCACTTCTTGGTCGGCTCGGTTCACTCGGTTCGGCTCAACTAGACCACTTTTTCATAATTAATTAATAATAATTTATTTAATCTAAATTAAAATTAATTATATCATGAATTAATACATATAATTGGACTGACTTAGGCTGAAAATTAGTTCACCTTGATACTTCAAATTACTTCTCAGTTTTGAACTTTTAGCAGTGTTTGCCAAGCCAATTTTCGCCCTTTGTGCAAATCTGTCGAAAATAATCAAAATTAATCAAAATTTATTATAAAATTAATTAAAATTCATTATGTTAATAATTTAAGTACAAAATAATTATTTTATAATATTTATATATTTTTCGACAATAATTTTACCAAAACTGTATGAATTTGAGTTAAAAAGGGCATGAAAAAGTGTTTATATTTTTGTGTTTCCAGTTACATTTGGAGAGGGAAGTGGAATTCGGAATTGTGTTGTTACCAGGAACGACACCGATGTCCATCGCACCCTACTGCATGGCACCAAAAGAGCTTAAAGAGTTGAAATGTAGTTGCAAGAACTATTGGATAGGTGTTTTATTAGACCCAGTGTTTTGCCATGGGGTACACCAGTTTTATTTGTAAAAAAAAAAAGAAGATGGAACCTTATGGTTGTGCATTGATTACCAGCAACTGAATAAATTAATAATCAAGAATAAGTACCTTTTACCAAGGAGTAATGACCTATTTAATCAGTTCGAAGGTGCAACTGTCTTTTCCAAAATTGACTTAAGATCTAGGTATTACCAACTCAAAGTGAAAGCATCTGATATCCCTGAAACCACTTTTAAGACTCGTTATGGACATTAAGAGTTCCTTATCATGCCTTTTGGGTTGACTAATGCACCAATGACTTTCATGGAGCTTATGAATTGTGTCTTTCAACATTTCCTTGATCAGTTCGTCGTGGTTTTCATTGACGACATCCTTGTGTACTCTAAGACAGTGATCGAGCATAATGAGCATTTGAGAGTGGTTTTACAGATACTTCATGAAAAGTAACTTTTTGCTAGGCTCAGTAAGTGTGAATTTTGGTTGAAGGATGTGATGTTTTTAGTCATGTGGTATTGGCTGAGGGTATTCACATAGACCCTAAAAAGGTTGAAGCTATCCTAGATTGGAGGCAACCGAAGAATGTTTTAAAAATTCAAAGTTTTCTGGGTCTTGCTGGGTATTATCGAAGGTTTTTTGAGGGTTTTTTCTTGATAGAAACCCTATTGACTAAGCTATTAAGAAAGAATACTCCTTTTAAGTGGGGAGATGAACAACAAACCAGCTTCGAAAAGTTAAAATCTGTGTTGGCAAAAGCTCCCGTTTTAATTCAACTAGAATCTAGTAAGGAATGTGCTGTGTATAGCTATGCTTCACATGTTGGACTTGGTTGCATCTTGATGTAGGATGGTAAAGTGGTAGCCTATGCTTCGAGATAGCTTATGCCACATGAAGTTAATTACCCTACTCATGATTTAGAGTTGGCAGCTGTTGTGTTTGCTCTCAAAATTTAGAGACACTACCTATATGGTGAGAGGTGTATTATTTACACCGATCACAACAGTCTCAAATATCTCCTCACCTAGAAAGAACTTAATTTGAGACAACGGAGATGGATTGATTTGTTAAATGACTATAAATGTACAATCATGTATCATCTTAGGAAGGCCAATTTTGTGGTCGATACCTTAAGTAGAAAGGCAATGTTTGACTTGAGGGTATGTTTGCTCACTTGAGTCTCTTTGATGATGGTGGTATTTTGCCAGAATTGCATGTAAAGCCTGTTTGGGTTTAGAAAATTAAGGATAGTAGAGTTTGGATGGAACTCTAACACCTCGGTTTAAACAAGTTGAGGATAGATCGACTGAGGACTTTGGGATTAGCTCTAATGGAATTTTATGCTTTAGAGGGTGATATTGTGTGCCTATAGATCAGAATTTAAGACAATCTATACTTCAGGAAGCACATAACAGCCTTTATGCCATGTATCCTGGTTGTACTAAGATGTATCGAGACTTAAGGGAAGGGTATTGGTGGTCGGGTCTTAAACGTGAAGTGACCGAATTTGTATCTAAATATTTAACTTGCCAGTAAGTTAAAGCAGAGCATCAGTATCCATCAGGGTTGCTCCAACTGATTCGAATACCACAGTGGAAGTGGGTGTAACACCCCTAACCCATATCCGTCACCAGAATAGGGTTACGAGGCATTAGCGGATAAAAAACACTAATCACATACATTTATACATTCATAATCAAAATACTTTCAACCCAATAACATTGACGCTTATAAGGTCTTACGAGACCTTAAAACATGCTTAAAAGAGGTTCGAGACTAAACCGATAACATTTACAAACTTTAGGAAAGTTAGAAAATTTTCAAACATATAAGGGTCACACGTCCGTGTGAACAGACCATGTGCCTCACACGGTCACCAGACACGCCCGTGTCACAAGTCGTGTAACATACTGACTTGCACCACACGGCTGAAGACACGCCTGTGTGCCATGGCCGTGGGAAAACTTGGAAGGTTACTGACTTGGGTCACACGGCCAGTCACACGCCTATGTGCCCGCCCGTGTGTCACACACGGCCAGTAGACACGCCCGTGTGTCTAGGCAGTGTCAAAACTGTAGGGTGTAATGACTTTAATTCAAAGGGTACCCCAGGGGACACACTGCCATGTAACATGACCGTGTGTCACACAAGGCTGAGACACACGCCCGTGTCTATGCCTGTGTGGACAAAAATAGGCCATTTGAAAAGCCAATTTGCCACCCTTTCCACAAGCACACTTAGCAACCAAAATGGTACCATTTCAGCATATATATAAGCATCCAAAACATGCTATTCCATACACATTTCATGCTATCTATTCACAACCATCTTAACTACTCAATTCCACAACCAATACATACCATATCTATATGCCAAAATCATCAAACTTACTTAGCTTCTAAATGCATTTTTCTCATCAAATTATCATCTATATCATGATACAATTTGCACCATATCATCATCTCAAAATCAAACCATAATATGCCAGTCTTCCAAGCGTTAATACACCAACTTACAACTATCCAAAATAACCAACACATAACCACACCAAATAAGCCAACATATAAGGCATTATATACATCACATATATATCACTTGCCAAACACAATTCAAGCTAACATAAATGGCCATACATACCAACATTTACAAGCCAAATCTCATGGCTATAATCACAACTCAAAACATACCAAGATGACACTAGCCTACCATGCCATAAACCATATATACAAAGCTTCCAAGAGTGCCAACGGGATGATCGATAGTGTGATGACGTTTCCTGACGATCCCCGAGTCTGAGCTAGCTTTGATTATCTATAAAACATGGAAAGAACACACAAAGTAAGATTTAAAAGCTTAGTAAGCCATATACAAATAAAGTCTTCACATGAATATTTGCATAATAATACTAATATGCTAAACATAGCTATTCACATTCAAATACACAAACCTTTCTCATTGAACACATATTCAACATCTTAATCAAATTCATCATTTACTTCACTTTTCAATACTCGTATGAATCTAGTATATACCTGAGTCATTTAACTCATTCACACATTCTTTCTCGACTTGAATTTTTCCGTTGAACCGTTTGGAACCATTAAGGATACTCGGCAATCACATAAGCTCGCACAATGTCATATCCCAAATACGGTCTTATATGTTATCACATATCAATGCCACTGTCCTAGACAGGGTCCTACACGAAATCAATTAACGATGCCAATGTCCCAGACATGGTCTTACACATAATATCAATATAATGCCAATTTCCCAGACATGGTCTTACATGTAATCACATCTTGATAACCTAATGTCATGACATTCGTATCCTATACTATTCCTAAGGTTCGTACGGGACTTTCGGATATCGTAACTCTGTCAATTCTTTCTCGTAATTGTTCATTTAACATTTATAACATTTCAATGATAAATATACACATATAAATCAAATCAAAGGCATTTATTTGTATATGAACTTACCTCGTAGTTAGAATAAATGGACGGGGTCAACTATTCGATAACTTTTGATTTCCCCCGATCTAAATTCGATTTCTTTCGTTCTTGATAAACACATTCAAAATTAACTCTTTTATTAATCAGCACATTCAATTTCATCCACAAACACATATTTGAGCATTTTTACACTTTAGCCCCTAAAGTTACACATTTATTCAATTTAGTCCCTATCTCATAAATACACAAAATTCAAAAAATTCAATATGACCCATGCTTAGCCAAATTCTCTATAGGTCCCTAACAGCCCATATTTTTCATTTATTTCACAAGTTAACCCCTTAATTTACACTTTTCTCAATTTAATCCCTAATTGACATTTTTGTCAAAAATACTTTACAAAACATGTATATCAAACACCAAGCTTTCATATTTCATCATCAAACACTCAAAAACACATGAATTCATCAATGACATTTTTCAAAATCACTAACAAACTCAAAAATTAAGGTGTGGGCTAGTTAGCACTCAAAGCAACGATTACAAACACGTAGAAATCATCAAAAACTAAGCTAAAATTGTACCTTAATCACGATAAACAAGGGCCGAATGAATGAAAGCTCCAAAACCCTATTTTTTTCTCTAATATTCGGTTGAAATGAACAAAGATGAACATGTTTTAATTTTTTGTTTTACTTAATATTAACTTAATAATCTAATTACTATTTTAACCTTGATATAAACATCCATTTTATGCCTATTTATGTCAAATTCCACTATCAACGGTCCAATTACAACATAAGGACCTTTCATTTAATAAGCCATGACAATTAGACACCTTTATCAAATAGAATGCCACTTTTGCATTTTACGTGATTTAGTCATTTTTCTCAAATTGAGCTATTAAGCAATAAAATTATTTCACGAAATTTTCACACATATATAATCACATGCTGTAGACACTAAAAATAATATTAAAATAATTTTATGACCTCAGATTTATGGTTTCGAAACTACTATTCTGATTTAGCTAAAATCGGGCTTTACAGTGGGAGAGAGTGACAATGGGTTTTGCTAATAGATTTCCCTTGACACCTACAACAAAAGATTCAATTTGAGTTGTAGTGGACAGATTAACTAAGTCCACCCATTTTTTTCTTACTCGCACTGATTATTCTCTTCGGAAGTTAGATAAGCTATATGTTTCCAATATAGTGAGATTGCATGGTGTGCTAATGTCGATTATTTTAGATTGGGATCCTAGATTCATGTATCAATTCTAGAAGAAATTGTACGAGGCTTTAGGTACTAGGTTGGATTTCAGTACGACCTTTCATCCACAATCTGATGGTCAGTCGGAAAGGGTCATTCAGATATTGGAGGATATGTTAAGGAGTTGTGTAATTGACTTCCAAGGTAGTTGGAAAGAACATTTACCTATGACAGAGTTTGCCTATAATAACAGTTATTAGTCACATATCCAAACGGCACCTTAAGAAGCTCTTTATGGTCATAAGTTTCGTTCGCCTATATTAGACTGAAGTGGGTGAAAGAAAGTTGATTGGCCCAGAATTGGTCACTAAAACCGAAGATAAGATTCACTTAATTCAAGAAAGAATGAAGGTAGCTTCTGATAGACAGAATTTGTATGTCGATTTGAAGTGCAAGAACATTGAGTTCAATGTGCGGGATTTGGTTTTCCTAAAAGTCTCTCCATGGAAGAAAGTTTTGAGGTTTGGTCGACAAGTTAGGTTAAGCCCTAGGTTTATTGGTCCTTACCGAGTGCTTAAGAGGGTTGTTCCTGTGGCTTACCAACTCAAATTACCTCCTAATTTAGATCATATTCACTATGTATTTCAGGTCTCGATGTTGATACGGTATCGATCCGATCCCATGCATATTATTCTAGTTAAGGAGATTAAGGTTAAACTCGATTTGTCATTTGAGGAGAAACTGGTTTGAATATTAGAACGTGGGATCAAACTATTATGACGAAAGTAAATTCCATTAGTTAAAGTACTATGGAGAAATCATGGCATCGAAGGGGCTACTTGGGATCCAGATGACTCAATTCGGCTTCATTATCCTCATCTTTTTGAACCAGGTAATTTCGAAGATGAAATTTCTTTAATGAAGTAGAGCTATAACTCCTAAAATTAACTCAATAGAAATGTAGAAAAATATCAAAAATAGGGACTTGACCCAATGGTTAGTCATTAAATGTGGAAGCATGAAAGTTAGGTGGATATCCCAAGTTCAAGTCCCATCTCTTGCACAATAAATTAATTTTTGCAAAATTCCTTTATATTTTAATGTGTTACCATCCAAGCCTACTAAACCTAGGTATAAGTATTAATTTTTCACAAATAATCATCCTTTAATCCTCCTCCTCGTTGCCCTAGTCGTTCCTCTCATTCTCTCCCTCTCTTTGATTTTTATTTTTTTTCCTTTCCTCCATTGTTGCTGTCGCCTATACCTCCCTTTTTACCATCTGTTTCTTCTTATTTTTGTATTAATATTATGCATCATCTCCTTTATTATATTTCTGGAATTTTTCCTCAACTAAATCAGCCCCAAATCTAAAATCTTGAACTTTAAGATCGATCCCAAATATTGCCAAGAAAGTGCCATTATTGTTTCTCTCAACTAGCTTGGGTAAGATGTCTTCTTTCTTCAATTTCTTGATTAATCTTTCCAAATAAAAATTTAAATTTCTAGGTATGGAATTTGGGAGAATTTTAATGATTCTAAATATATTTTTTCAGCTTTTTAAAGGATCTTTAAATCATTTCTAAATCGACCCCAATTTTGGCCATCACAGGTGGTAGTGCATGCAACTAAGTGCAAGAAGGGGACTATTTTGTTTATCGGTTCTTGCCCATATTTGTCCAGACTTAATTTTAGGGCTTGAAACCTTCTAATAAACCTTTAAACCCATGTCAATTAGGGGAAAACTTTCTTGATCGATTGGTAATTCAAAACTCACAAATTGGGAAGCATAAGTGCAATTAAGCGTAAATTAGTTTGTTGTTTCGGCATAGTTGTTGGGTAAAGGTTATGGATTGATTAGATTAAGGAATTTAATCATTATTAGCTACTTATTTTCCATTATATTATTAAATTAGGTTCTGACCCGAAGGTCCCATATCAATCGTAAAGCTGAAGAATGATCGCACGTTCGATTCACATCAAAATAGTGTAATAAATCTAACTAGTTTATATTCGTAAAATAGTTATAATTTTGAAAATTGGTTTGAATCCCTTAATGGGTATTTGAGGGGCTGGTTTAAACATAAATTGATTGAATTTATACTCAATTTTGTTTTAGATTTGTATAAGAATTTAGTAAGGAAAATTGGAAGATTCGATAGAGTGCTGCGAGGAAGCGAGAAATAAGATGTGGATCCTAAACTCATAATTTGTTTGATACTGATAAATTTCATGTTATATTTGATAAATTAGACTGATGATTGGACTGGTTTAATATCCAAAATATTAGTTTCGGGAGTGGCCAAACCAAGTACGTTACAAGACTTAAAAGATTAATGTGTTGGCAAAATTGCTAGTTTGACAGTATGAAAGTGTGATTGAGATTGTTATGCATAATTGTATTATGTGATATGAGAATGTTTGATTGAGTGGTATGAATTATTGAGATATTAGGTTTATGCATGATTTATGATGTATATTCATGAGGTTGTTATTTATGCACAATGAAATTCATAATGTACGTGAAATTGAATGATATTGATAGATACCATCTTAATGGTAATTTGAATGCTGGAACACTGTTTCCTTTTATCGTAAGTATGTGATTATTAAGGACATGTTGAAAATGTCAAATAAATATGAAAAGTATTAAAATATGAATATTTATGAGTTTGTGTGACATATTGCATATGCATTGGGTTGGGATATTTTGTGGTTGACGGAGGAGTCCCGTGGAGTACCGATGGTATATTAAGTCCGCATATATTCGTAGTCAGTGCACTACATTTGGAGTATCGAGCGAATAGGCAATTTTATCACATATTTTATGTTATTAGCATTTGTATCGCACTATTTGATATTTGACAAACTTTCTAGATTATTGATTATTGGTAGTCTTACCACATCGAGCTATGCTCACATTTGTTAGAGTTTGGCAAACGAGTTCTAGGGAACTCATGGTGTGTAGCGGATGGTATGGGTAGGATCTCACATGTGCATTTGAAATCACTATTGATAATGTTTGGTTGTGCTATTGGTATCTCTATGAAATTGCTTGTATGAATGCTTAATACTTGCTTGTTTAGTCTCACACTGAGCTTGTTAAGCACACCCCATTACCTTAACTTCTCAGGTAATGATCGAATTAGGATAGGAATTGGTGTGTGGACATACACCGGACTTAGGATTTCACTTCGTCATATCATTTTACTTTACTTATATTTTTAAGTTATTTTATTATTATTTGGTTTTGGATTGTAAGGTTTCTTTAAACTATGGTTTGGGACTGTTTGAGACTTCTGGGGTTTTTCATGCATGCATGGCACTCATATTTGGTATAGATACATGGTTTATATATATATTGAAATGGACTATGCATGATATATGGTTAAATTAATAATTTGACTACTAATGGTACATTTCTGCTACTAAGAAGATAACAAAATGATTTTTCAAAGGCAATGTCGTTAGTAAGGTTTTATAAAAACTCACCCAATTCACTAATTTAACCTAAGCATGGTTAGACTAAGTAAATGGACGTTTCCCAAAGTTAACAATAGAAACATCAGTTTTACAAAAGAGGGTACTTGTAGGTTTTAAACTATTGATAAAGTAGGTTTGACACTAAGGTGTCCAATGTGGCCTTCACGATTCGGTAATAATGTTTAAGTTGGGTTTAAGTTTTAAATAAATGTCAAATTTTGGGTCATTAATGTTTAAATTCAATATTTTGTATAAAATTGATGTTTCAAAGTGTCTTTCAACTCGTTTTGAAGAGATTAGAAGGTTTCTAAACTTTCCCTAAAGTCTCGTTAAGAGAATATAATGTTTTAATGAGTTTTCATGAAAAATGGCTATTTTATGTTAAAATTTTGAAATCATGAATCTGTGTAATTTTGTTTGCTTTGAGGGTTGAGAATTATTCTTAGATGTATAAATAGGTGATTGGAATCAATTATAGTTAATGGGAATTAGTAAAGATTAAGATATTTGAGTTTCAAATTTGTTAGTCAAAAATTTCAGTTCCAAGACGAACTAGCCTCAGACCTGTGTTTTTGTTTGTTTAAGGTTTGTTATGGTTGCTAATTGATTGTTTTTATTATTTGATTTACTTTTGTAAAGTTTCGGAGTCGTTTGTACATTCTTCGAGTAAGGTGAAAGGCAAGGAAAAGCTAGTTAAAGCTTTTAATGGCTAGGCAAAAGCACGAACAATGAGTGTTTGGAATCACTGCCAGTAGATACGATTCATAGTGTTAATTGGGAGCTTAGGAGTAACCTAAACCCCTATCGTAATTTCTGAGTGTAAACTTTTTTATACCATTGCAAAGTATGTGATTGTGTGATGTGGATTGAGTATTAAGTTGTAATAATGTGACATGTGATATATATTGTGATAGCTCTTGTAAATGTGTTAGTTGTGGGCATATAAACATGCTGAATGACAGTGATGATGTGTTAGTGATATAAATGTGCAGCGAAATTGTGCAGAAATTGGTAAGTACGTATATGTTGAATTATGAAATGTGATGCTAATGTGTGAGAATACTTGTATGTGGTAAACTGATTTTAATGCACACATATGTTGTCAGATATGTGATGGCTCAATGAGCATAGTTGTGGCACTTGAAGTGAAAATAAATGTGAATTCAATAAGTATGCATTGTGAAAAAAATTGTTATATGAATTGATGATTATAAACAAAGATTATGTATATTAAAATAGTAATTAAATAAGTGTATTTGCGGATATTTTGGCCTTATGATCTCTTGAAACTATTGGATATAGTTGGCCTGCCACAGGATTGTTTGTACTCACCCTTGTGTTTTTTGATTTGGGCATTGAGGCCTAGAAAAAATTGGAGGGATAAGGCAATGTTGAGCTAAGCTCCATTCACTGGGATATGTTGGTGTGTTGGAGAGTGTTTAGCTTTATGCTACACTTATGGGATATGTTAAACTCTTTGAGTCATTAGTGTGATGAAGATCCGTGTATCCAATGTGTGGTGATGGAGCCCACTTTTATGTTTCATATTTCCAAGTTGCCAAACTATCACTAATTGATTAATAAATGTTGTGTGTAAATGCATGTGAATATATATAAACTAGTCTAGTGGGTCATTAAAACATGAACACATCGTTTTGTCTTGAGGAATTATCGTAAAATCAATTATATATGAGTTGAGTGTAATTACATGTGAGAGTATATGCTAGTTTTCTGAATTAATGAAGCATAACCATGTAATTTTGAATCGATTAGAATATGGTTGTGAATGTGTGGTAGTATGCTCTTGCTTAACCTTTGATGTTGTTTATACTTTATGGTTATTCCGATCATTCACTGAGCTTGTTAAAGCCCACCCACTCTCTTTAAACCTTTGCAGACAGTTAGCGTTGCGGTGTGAGTGGTGCAAAAATTTCCAACGGAGTGATCCAAGTAGATTTAACATTTGCGTAGGTGATTTATAGCCATTATTTTGAACTGTGGGAATAAGGCAATGTGCTATATTTGTTGCATGAATATTGCCATGATGTTTTAGATGATTGTTCGACTTCAATTACTCATAAAATTATGGACGTTGATATTAGTTCATTGGTTTGCTTAGCTTAAACTATTGACGATGCTTTGAGTTGTAATTTTGGGTATTTCTGGATGTCGAACTTTAAAGTTAAGATGCATGTTGGATTGGTATAGGTATGATTGTGTTAAATGCTCAGTTTTGGTGTTATTGTTACTGTTTTGTGCAGAGGTATCTACAATCAGGTACTTAGTATCAATACCTCTATGATATTTCGAATGTGTAAGAAGCCGGTAACTCAATTTGGTATCGATACCAATTCTTGAGTATTGGTTCTCGGGGTAGTAATACTCATACTTTTTTTATTGGTATTGATAGTTTGCCAGTTTTATAGTAATACTCATACTTTTTTTATTGGTATTGATAGTTTGCCAGTTTTAATTTTTGCAGAGAAACAGAATGCTAGAATGGTACCAATTTTGTCACACCCCAAAATTGGGTCTAGGAGTTTTGGGGGTATTTTACAAATTTTAGCTCTAACGTGCTCGGAAATTTTGTAGCATAGTAAACTGAAAATGTTTTCGAGTATGGCTTTTAGAAATCAAATCAATTTTTGAAAATCAGTTTTAATAATTTTTAAAAATGGACTGATTTGTAAGAGGGTCTAAATTTTGAGTGTTTATGAGGTAGTTAAACCAAATTTTAAAAATCAACGTAATATCATCCCCCGCCTATAGATTTCATGATAGTTTTCTCCATCTATTTGTTTTTGCCGTCCCTTGTTTTTCCAATCTCCAATCACTCAATTTTAATTCCCAAACTTCATTCTTTTGATTTTTATTATCACCCAATCCATCATAAATCTCCCTAGAATTTCAAGAAAAACACCTAAAAACACCTTCGGTTATGTTATCTCTCAAGTTGTGGGTTTTTTTGGGTTTCCAATCAAAAGCTTATTTTTCTTCCATTGAAGGTAACAGCTCAATTCCTTATTAGTTTTTAGATGTTATCTGGTCCTTTAAACTGAGTTTTTAGTTATTAAATGCATGTTTTGAACAAAAGCTAAAAATCGGATTGTTAATGATGGATTTTGGGTAAAAACATGGTTTATAGTGTTTTTCAATTAGTTCAATTAGTTTTGATGAGATTGGAAAGGTTTGTAAATTTACTTTAAAGTTTCTTTAAAGATTCCTTACATTTTAATAATTTTTTGTGGAAATTTGCCATAACGTGTCGAAAATTTTGATACCATGAATTGTGTAGTTTATGTATTTTAAAGGTTGAGAATCTATTATAGGTGAATAATTAGATGAACGGAATCAATTTTAGACAAAAAGATTAAGTATAGACTGAGATATTTGAATTTCAAGTTTGCTATGTCGAAGGTTTCAAGTTCAAGATAGTTTAGCTTAGGCTTGTGTTTTTTATTTATTTAGGTTAGTCATTAGCTGAATGTTGATTGTACTGCTGTGTGATTTATTTTGTTGAAGTTTCAGATTCATTAGGACCTTCTACGAGTTAAGGAAAATCTAGTTTGGGCTTTCGGCATCTTGGCAAAAGCGTAATTGGTGAGTGTTTGGAATCGTTGCTTGTAGACAGGATTCATTGCATAAATTGGGAATTTAGAGATAGCCTAAACCCTTACTCTAAATTCTGAGTGTAAGATTTCTCTTACCCATGTTTAAGTTGTGATATATGTGCTTGTGTGCTTGTGAAAATGGGAACTAAGATGTGATGTTATGACATATGATATATGTTTGTGATGAATGTTGTGAAAGCGTAAATGAGGTCATGTTATTCATGCCAAATAACAGTAATAATGTTGTGTTAATGATGCTAATATGCAGTGACAGTGAGTGGAAAATCAATAAGTAATATGTGTAATATATTATGGATATTTGGCCTTGTGACCTTATAAGACTGTTGGATATAGTTGGCATGCCATAGAATTGTTACTACTTACCTTTATGTTGTGTTTTTGGGGAGTTAAGGCTCGAGATAGGTTTGGAGAGATAAGAGAATGTGAGCTAAGCTCCATTCATCGGGACATGATTGGTGCGTTGGAAAGTGCTAGCTATAAGCTACAGTTTTTAGGGATATGTTCGACTCTACAAGACATTTGGTGTGTTGGAGATCTGTGTATTCGATTTGTGGTGATAGAGCCCACTTTTATACTTGATAGCTCAAGTGTCAAATTATCATTAAATGTGGTTATGTGTAATGTGATATATGATTAATTGAGTGTGTAATAATTAAGTAAATGAATCAATGAATACTGCATGAACAAGTAATATGATACTAAAGTATGAGATGATGTAAATGCACCAAATGGTTGTTTTGATAATGCATGAAGACATGTTTGCATGGTACTTATTTTGATCATTCACTAAGCTTGTAAAGTCACCCACCCTTTTCAAACCATTGCAGCTTAGTTGTGTTTTGGTGTGAGTGGTGTGGTTCTAAGGGAGTGATCCAAGCAAGACTTTAGCATTATTTCGTAGGTGTTATTTGTTGGTTTATGTTTTGGGGAAATAAAGGCAATGTGTAGATTTGTTGCATAAATATTACCATGATGTTTTGAATGTTTTCATAGATTATTTGCTCCTAGGATTTATATACTTGGATCTTATTATATTGATTCCTTACTCGAACATGTTTTCGGTGATTGAACAGTTATTGTGGTAATTTTCATAATTATTTGATAAGGTAAAACTTGCAAATTGAATAGTTATTCGTCCGAATGGATTATATGCCTTAAACTACTATCGTTTTGTGGTCTAGAACAAAGTTATCGATATTCGGGTTTTAAAAATGATAGCTCCATGATTTTTGAAAGTGAAGGAAGACTGATAAACCATAATTAATACATATTCTTATCCCTCACTTAACACGTTTATGAATGATTTCTCCTTAGATTTGGTGAATTTGATGCTCCTAATCCTATAATTTCATTTTTTATACTTAGGTGAGCATATAAGGATGAAAAGAACGAGAAACGGGCCAAAAACGGAGAAAACGGGCTGACAAGGGAAAACAACACGACTTGAACTTCCTCACACGGGCAGAACACATGCCCGTGCCAATCTAACAGGCTCGACCACGGCCTGAAGTAATCACACACGGGCGTGTCACGGGGCATGTCCCTACCGAGCCCTAGCTAAGTTCCATTCAGAAAAGGGCAAGTTTGAGGGCTTTTAGGCATTCTAAAGCCTATTTAAACACCCTAGAGGAAGACTAAAAGAGACGGAGAATAGGGAGTAAGGAATTACTCCAAGGAAGCCGATTGATCCATCTTAGAAGCCAGATTCATCATCAAGACTAAGATCTCTCCTTAATTTCCCTTCATGAGTTTTGGGTTTTCTTTATGTTTTGTATTCTTTATTCTTCTGAGATGTTTTCTTATTTATTTATGAACTAAAACCCCTAAATACCTAAGGGGGATGAAACTTAAGACGAATCTTGTTATTATTTTCTGAATCATATGACAAATATTTGACTTCTTCTTAATTATATGTTCTTGTTTTGGTATTTCAGGATATCGATTCAAGTTAATGCTCTTAGTTGGAGGATGAATAGTCCCTAGCTAAGAGTGAATTTGTCATAATTAAACGGAGTTGATTGCGTGCCTAGAGATAGGGTGACAAGATTTTGCCAGATTAGGGTGAAACCTAATAAGGGGATCCATAGATAGAGGTAATGCAACCCTAGGGCGTTAATTAGAGAAAAGTCTCAATTATTCAATCTAGGGATTAGACGTTATTAGTCTTGAATAGGGATAATAACATAACTTAGAGATTTCTATGGAACAAGTTAAATGAATAAATTGTCCGGTTCGGAGCCAAAATAACAAGTGAAGTCTAGGTGGATTTTTCCTTAGGTATTGTCCTAAATCAATCATTTTTCCCAAAAGTAATTCCCCAATTCTATTTTCTGCAACTTCTTAGTTTAGTTAATTAGTTAGTTAAAACAAACCCCTTTATTCTTAGGCTAGATAATAAAAAGACGGTCATTACTAGTACTTTTAGTCCTTTGGGTTCGACAATCTGGTCTTGCTAAAGCTATACTACTATTTGATAGGTACACTTGCCTACATAATGATAATAGTTAGTTTCAAGAATGATTAATTATAAATTTATAAAACTTATCATGGAAAATCACGATCAAGTTTTTAGCGCCGTTGCCGGGGACTAAAATATTAGGAACACTCAATTTTTATTACTTTAGCGATTTATTTTTCTTGCAAATTAATTTTATTTTAATTTTTGTTTTTCTAATTTTGTTTTTCTTTCTTCTGGTAGGATCTTATAGTTTATGACTAGAAGAAACCCATCGGGACCATTACTGTTTGACAAAGAAATCGATCACACAGCTCGTAGAAACCGACAAGAAATAAGGTGAAGCCTAAGATACAAAGAGGAAGATTAAGAGGACGATATCTCGGCTACAACTAAGGAGATGGCTGAAAATCAAGAAAATCAGCTGCTTCCTGCGATACCCGCTGATCTAACAAATCAGAATCCTGCTCCTCGTACTATGTATGATTATGCTAAACCTACATTAACAGGAAATGAGTCAAGTATAGTCAGGCTTGCTATTGCTGCGAATAATTTTCAAATGAAACCTAACACAATTCAAATGATACAGCAATTTGTTCAGTTTGATGGTTTGCAGGATGAGAATCCCAACACTCACTTGGCAAATTTTCTAGAAATCTGCGACACTTTTAAAATTAATGGCGTTTCTGATGAAGCCATTCGTCTTCGGTTATTCCCTTTTTCACTGAGGAACAAAGCTAAACAGTGGCTGAACTCGTTACCACAAGGATCCATCACTACTTGGGAACAAATGACCGAAAATTTTTTATTAAAGTATTTTTCGCAGGCTAAAATGGCTAAATTACGTAATGATATCTCTTATTTTGTGCAGATAGACTTAGAGACTCTTTACGATGCATGGGAGAGATACAAGGACCTACTACGAAGGTGCCCTCACCATGGGTTACCTCTATGGCTGCAAGTTCAAATGTTCTACAATGGTGTGAATCCCTCGACAAGATAGATGATTGACGCAGCCACTGGTGGAACCATGAACAATAAAACACTTGAAGAGGCTTACGAATTTATTGAGGAGATGTCACTGAATAACTATCAGTGGCAAGTAATGAGGACTAAGCCGACCAAAACAGGAGGCGTTTATAACGTCGATTCAGTTACTATGCTGTCAAATCAGGTAGAACTTCTAAATAAAAAGATTGATGGTTTACTTGGCTCTACGCAGGTACATCCAGAGATGAGGTGTGATTCAAGTGGAGGAGGTGTACATACAGAATATCAACCATTCAATCCTACAACCGAAGAGGAACAAGTCAACTATATGGGTAAAATAACTTTAGATCTCAAAATAACCCATATAGTAATACTTATAATGCAGGTTGAAGGAACCACCCAAATTTCTCCTGGGGTGGTCAAGGAAATCAAAGGCCACAAAAT
This sequence comes from Gossypium anomalum, assembly GCA_025698475.1. Taxonomy (NCBI): domain Eukaryota; kingdom Viridiplantae; phylum Streptophyta; class Magnoliopsida; order Malvales; family Malvaceae; genus Gossypium; species Gossypium anomalum. Next base: position 51,215,695 of record CM046968.1, on the reverse strand, counting down.
CCTTCGGGTTTTCAATAGCCACCGTATCAACAAGAAAAGAAATCGAACCTTGAGGAGATGCTATCCAAATTCATCTTGGTGTCAGAAATCCATTTCCAGAATACCGAGACAGCACTTAAAAATCAACAAGCATCGATCCAAGGGCTCAAAACTCAAATAGGCCAACTGTCCAAACTAATCTCCGAACGACCACAAGGAAGCTTGCCAAGTAATACTGAACCTAACCCAAGGGAACAGCTCAACGCAATTAATGTTCAAGGGGAAGAAGGATTCGTTGAGCTTGAGCCAAAACCGAGGCAAGAAACTGTGGTGAGCAAAGGTAAATGTGAGATAGGTCATAATAAAAACAAAACGGTGAGTGTAGAATATAAACATCGAGTGCCATACCCTAATGCAACAAGGAAAGACCGCTCAGATGAACAATTTGGTAAATTTCTTAAACTTTTAAAAAAATTACATATTAACCTACCGTTTATTGAAGCCCTCTCGCAGATGCCGAACGTAATGAAATTTTTAAAAGAGCTTTTAGCAAATAAGAGAAAGTTGGACGAAGCGTCGCATGTGGAACTAAACGCAGTTTGCTCAGCTATTCTGCAGAATAAGCTACCCAATAAATTAAAAGATCCAGGGAGTTTTACAATTCCTTGCTTAATTGGTAGTTTAGATGTTAATAATGCATTAGCTGATTTAGGGGCTACTATCAATGTCATGCCTTACAAAATGTTTAAGCAACTAGGTATTGGGAAACCCAAACAGACTAGGATGAGCATTCAATTAGCAGATAAAACTATAAGATTTCCTAGGGGTATTATTGAAGATGAGCTAGTTAAAATCGATAAATTTATATTTCCCATTGACTTCGTTGTTCTAGACATAGAGGAGGATAGCAACACTCCTTTGATTTTAAGAATGCCTTTTTTAGCAACTGCTAGAACAATTATTGATGTTGGCACAGGTGAACTCACACTTCGGGTGGGAGACAAAACAATCACCCTTCAATCTCGCAATTCTGGCAACACATCGAAAATTGAAGGTGATTGTATAAACCATTCTAATAAAACTGACAATATGGTGCATTCTACTTTGCAGGAAATGAGTGCGAAGGATGTGCATGAGCCATGTTCAAGCAATAATAGAGGACCCATTCATGAAGAATGAAGGCTACAAATCGAGGAGCTAGATGAATGGAGGACACATAAACCGAGAACACACGATAAACTAAAACTACGCTAGAACGAGCTCAATACCTCTCCAAATCAACTTAAGGTTGGAGATAAAGTCTTACTAGATGTCGCAGATCCTCACATTGTCACTGCCAACCCGAATGAAGAAATCCCTCTTACGATACTTAGTATTTTCCCATTCGGTACATTCGAGGTAAGTCATCCCAAGTTCGGCACTTTTAAGGTAAACAACACCCGTCTAAAACCTTATTTTGATGAGATTGATAGCAAGAATGAGGAGTATAAACTCCTCGAACCACCATGACTATTCGATAGAGAGCTAAGTCGAGCTTAGACTATAAATAAGAGCTTCTCGAGAGGCAACCCGAGTACTAACAGTTTTCATTTACCTAAATTTTATTTTAATTTCAAAATTTTTAATATTTAAATCACTAACTGAATCTTTGAACACAGGTCCACGAAATCCACACGGCCATCCACACGGGCGTGCTCTAGGCCGTGCCTGTAACACGAGAATAGACACGGCCATGTGAGCGGGTCATGGTCGACACTGCCAAAATGACACGGGTGTGCGACACGCCCGTGCCTAGCGCCCGTGGTTGACACTGCCAAAATAACACGGGCATGCGTATAGGTACATGGGCGTGGGAGAAGCGAACCACATTGCACACGGTCGTGCGTTACGATCATGCAGCCACACGGCCAAGACACAAGGGCGTGTCTTAAGGTCGTGTGACGAACTATCAGTTCGCGACAAACACGGGCTGGACACGAACCACACATGCGTGTGAGACGGCAGTGCCACTTACAAAATTAGACTATTTCTCTTATTTTTACTTTTATTCTTAGTTATTTTCTGATTCATGTATTCTTTAAACGTGGCTTATCTTTATGATTATTGTCAGATTATTTCTTCCTCAGAATAATGCCTTACATCCAGCTGTATTGTCAATTCTCGCTTTCGCCAAACTAGGGAATTCCTTCATTTAATTGATTTATGATTTTTATTGATATATCTTGAATTAAAACATAGGAATTTATGCATTAATTATTTAAACCTTAAGACATTAGAAAATTAAGCATGATAAGTTGATTTTTAAGAATCTAAAATCTTCGGTTGTTTCCCCAAGTCTAGGTATTATCTTGAATTGAAATCCACAAGTTTAAACATAAAAAAGACAAAATTTTTGTGAGATAATTGAGCCTATAAGAGCATTTATTAATTCTTTCATGCTCACTTTTATTATTGCTTTGAGTGTGTCAATATCAAATTATTATTCTAGAACTTGCTTGATTATGATTGTCAAGACCACACCATTTGATTTGATATGTCAAGATGACAGAGGCACTTAGGATTAACCCACTCATTCCATGAAAAGCCTACCTCCACGATTAACCCTTAATAAACCCCTTTGAGCTTAACAAGTCATTCCTTGTATTACCCTTAATATTAACCCTTAACCTATTATGGTTGAAATCCCCTCAATTAATTTGATCCTTATTTTTGTTGAGATTTGATTTGAATAAATTGCTTACTATGTCTTGTTCTTAATAGTTAATTTATGTTATTTGACTTGTTCTTACAAAAACACACACACATATATACATATTAGTAGTGATCTGTTGTACGCAAGTGATGATTAAATATTTTTCTAGTTAAGTAATTTTCCAAGTCAATCTCGATTCTAACATTTTCTTTCAACTTGTAACCACACCCCTAACCAAGCCTCGTTACAACCCTCTAAAGACCTTTTGGTTGATGTATCATCTCAAATTATAGTGGTGGAGATTTGATTTTCATGCAAGCCTATGGTAATAACTTTTCATATTGACTGATGAGTGCTGATTTCATTTTCCTTAAAACACTTCGAGTGATTTGAGTGAATCTTTAAGTAAGGATGTTAAACTTAGTGGGATTTCGAAAATGTAGTAACTACTTAGATGAGGGGAGATGCCTAAATTTTTCGTGATTAAAAACTCAACTTGGAATGTTTGAAGCTTTAATGTTCTTTTAGTTAAATTCTCAATGTATGATTACTTATGGATTAGTTTGAGATGTCATTGATAGGAATTATAAGTTGAGAAAAAGGAATTCTTAATTATGAATTGAGGATTTTGCTTGAGGATAAGCAAACGCTTAAGTGTGGGGGTATTTGGTAAACCATAATTTATAAATATTTTTATCCCTCACTTAACAAGTTTATGAATGATTTCTCCTTATATTTGGTGGATTTGATGCACCTAATCCTTTAATTTCATGTTTTATACTTACGAAAGCATAATAGTATGAAAAGAACGAGAAACGGGCCAAAAACGGAGAAAATGGGCCGACAAGGGAAAACAACACGGCCTAAACTTCCTCACACGGTTAGAACACACGTCCATGCCAATCTAACAGGCTCGACCATGGCCTGAAGTAATCGCACATGGGTGTGTCACACGGGCATATCCCTGCCGAGCCCTAGCTAAGTTCCATTCAGAAAAGGGCAAGTTTGAGGGCTTTTAGGCATTCTAAAGCCTATTTAAATACCCTAGAGGAAGACTAAAAGAGACAGAGAATAGGGAGTAAGGAATTACTCCAAGGAAGCCGATTGATCCATCTTAGAAGCCAGATTCATCATCAAGACTGAAGATCTCTCCTCAATTTCCCTTCAGGAGTTTTGGGTTTTCTTTATGTTTTGTATTCTTTATTCTTTTGAGATGTTTTCTTATTTATTTATGAACTAAAACCCTTAAACACCTAAGGGGGATGAAACCTAAGACGAATCTTGTTATTATTTTCTGAATCGTATGATAAATATTTGACTTGTTTTAATTATGTGTTCTTAATTCTTGTTTTGGTATTTCAGGATATCGATTCAAGTTAATGCTCTTAGTTAAAAGATGAATAGTCCCTGGCTAAGAGTAACTTTGTCATAATTAAGCGGAGTTGATTGCGCGCCTAGAGATAGGGTGACAAGATTTTGTCGGATTAGGGTGAAACCTAATAAGGGGATCCATAGATCGAGTTAATGCAACCTTAGGGTGTTAATTAGAGAAAAGTCTCAATTATTCAACCCAGGGATTAGACGTTATTAGTCTTAAATAGGGATAATAACATAACTTAGGGATTTCTACGGAACAAGTTAAATGAATAAATCGTCCGGTTTGGAGCCAAAATAACAAGTGAAGTCTAGGTGGATTTTTCCTTAGGTATTGTCCTAAATCAATCGTTTTTCCCAAAAGTAATTCCCCAATTCTATTTTCTGCAACTTCATAGTTTAGTTAATTAGTTAATTAAAACAAACCCCTTTATTCTTAGGCTAGATAATAAAAAGACGGTCATTACTAGTACTTTTAGTCCTTTGGGTTCGACAATCTGGTCTTGCTAAAGCTATACTACTATTTGATAGGTACACTTGCCTACATCGTGATAATAGTTAGTTTCAAGAATGATTAATTATAAATTTATAAAACTTATCACGGAAAATCACGATCAAAGACAGTAATGTAATTTATATCGATACCATTTCATGAGAATCGATATTCGGGATAAAATAATCGATACTTTATGAAAGGCGCCGATAATTTTTGAGATTTTGATTTTAAACGAAGAGTAGTATGCTATTTTAGTATTAATTTTTCAACTAATATCGATACCATTTTAGAGAAATATTGATACCTTTGATATAATATCCATACCTAAGTGATTTGTTTCAAAATTTTGCTATGTGGTTCTAATGCATGCTTAATTCATGTTATAAGTTCATTCAATGTATGTTTAGCATGTTTAGATGATGATTAGAAGATGTATGACCCAAAACTTGCGCAAATGCTAAGATAGAGGATGATTTGCTTAATAATGTGACAATTTATAATGCGTATGATGTATGACGGTGGTTTAGAGTTCTGTTACTCGGGCTCAGTGACCGGGCCGAGTATAGGGTGTTACAGATTTTCTAAGCGGTATCAATACCATCTATGAGAAATATCAATATCGAATGAGTATTGATACCTGTGTGATCTTTTAGAAATATATGTTAAATGGAATTTAAGCATGCTTTTAACTTGTGTTAAGGTCGATTATTGTATGTTTAAGCGAATTTTAACTTTGACTAAGGGAGATTAGACTTAAAAACCTCATATAGTTATTTGATTATGATGTTAATCATTTTTTAATGAGATGTTTTAGGCTTTGTTGATAACGAGACAGTGGTGTAGCATCCTAGTACTCAGGTTCAATGACCGAGCTGGGTATAGGGTGTTACAGGACCCTTGACGTTCCTGACTTTCACTTGAATGACCTTCTCGGCTATTCTCGTACCACAAATCACTTTGAGTGTGGGCTCAAGCAATTGTGAATCAAACACAGAACCACAGACAATTTTGTTACTTTCAATAGGAAAGTAATTCTCTATTTATAGAAACCGGTAAAATTGTTATTCCCAAAAAATAGAATTTATACTCAGAAAATAAGTTCTCACTATCTTTGGGTAGAATAACAATATCTTAAAGTTTTGTATAACTTTTGTGTTTTTAGCCCTACTAATATCATTCTATTTATAGGGGGAGATAGGAGAATCTTGGTTGAATTAGTAAAGCATAAATAATGTTTATTTGATAGAAAAACTAGTCCCCCTGTAACAGTCCGATTTAGACCCTAATCAGAACGGTGGTTTCGGGGCCATAAATTTCAAGTCAAAGAATATTTAAATATTATTTTCCGTGGTTATTATATGTGAATTTGCATGTGTGAAAGTTTCGTAGGAAAATTTGATTGTTTGTGTGCTTAATTAAATAAAAGGGCTTAATCGCGTAAAATAAAAATTTGATGATTAATTGAAAAAGGGCTAAAATGAGTATGTCTTTGTAAGTGGAGGTATTTAAAATGTAATTTGACCTTAGTCAAATGTTATGGACGGTTGTGACCATGCAATTAAAATGGTTTTATATTTTTAACTTAAGGTTAAATATGTAAAATATGTAATAATATGTATATAATAAAACATATAATAATTAAAGCCATGTTCTTCATTTTATTTCTTATGACCGAAACTTAAAGAAAATAAAGGTTTATAAAGCTTTGAACATTCGGCTACTTTTCAAGCTAAATTAATGTATGTTTTTACTTCGGTTTTTGATAATTTTTACGTTTTTGAGATCGTTGCTTCGAGTACTATCCGACTCATGCTTAAATTTCTGATTTTGATGCATATTTTGAATTATTCCATTGATGAATATTTGTGTTTTGTGATGTTTAATGATGAAATATCAAAAATATGTTTTAGATTAACATGTTTTGTATTGGAGTTTTGAAGATTTTGAGTAATTAGGACTAAATTGCAAAAATAATAAATTGAAGGAATAAAATATAAAATAAACGAAATGTGGGGATTTTTTTGGATATGAGGATTATTCGGCCTAAGAATAGTATGAGTAAATTTTGCTTGTTTTGTGTTTTATGCAATTAGGACTAATTTGTAAAAATATGAAATATTAGGGGTAAAATGGTAATTTTCCCATTTATGTGTTGTTGGATTAAATTGAATGAAATTTTGTTTAAATGAGATTAATTTGAAATTTTATAGATCAAGAACAAAAGAAATCAGACTTGGATCGGGGAAAAGCAAAAATAATCGAATAGTCGATTTACATAGTTCGTTGGTATCCGAGGTAAGTCTTTAAGCAATTAGACATCGTTAATTTTGAATGTAACATAGTTTATTATGCTGATTTGGAATTCAAGGATTTATGGTATATTTAGCCGAATGTGATAAAGCAAAGATATAATGTACTTGAGTTTAACTCGATTGAGTTATAACATTTGGGAGACAGTATGAATTATGTGGAATATCTGAAATGTTCGATATATGAATTATTTGTGATACAGTTTTATAATAATGATATTCGGGCATGAGCCTAGCAAGCCTTGTGCTGGTGAATTTAATCGGGCTTTATGCTTAGTAGGCTTATTACCGGTGAACAAAATCAGACTTTGAGTCTAACAGGCCTTGTGCCGGTGTGTGATTTAGGCTTATGCCTAGCAGGTTTTATATCGGTGATTTATTTTCAAGCCTATGCCTATAAGATTTCATGTTGATGTGGGAATTGAGCAAGTAAATTGAGCTAAATGATCTTATATAATCAGCCATATAGGTATGTACTTATGTGATGTTATATTTGAATCTGTATATTCGGCCACCTAGGTATGTACATATGTGATGTTATATTTGATCTTGTATATTCGGCCAAATGAGTGATGTTGGTATAGAAAGTTAAATTTTGTTTTGTGAACTTGTGTAAATGTGTGGAAGCATATTTGAATATATAATGATATTTGGCTTTGAAATTTGAATGAAAATTTGTGAAATGTTAACCTTGTAAGTATTCGGTCAAGGTGATAGTTTTGTTAAACATGTGTGGTTATGGATTGATTCAGTTGAAATTAAATATGACATTGATATAGTAAAATTAGTTTATTTTAGATTTTATTTAAAAATTTGAATATATTAGAGTTGATATTTGCTTATGACTTACTAAGCTATAAAAGCTTACTCTGTGTATATATGTGTTTCTGTTTTATAGATTTTGGATTTGAGTTACGATCTCGGGGATCGTCAGCCAAGTATATCACACTATCAACTGTCTTCGGTATTTTAAATAGCAAACTTCCGAACCTATGGCATGTATAAGCTAGATTATGTTTTGGAATATTGTATTTTGGTCTGTGTTTAATGAGAGCCATGCGAAAATGGCTTAGTTGATTTATGAATTTATGTTATTTCAGGTATAATTTTTAAGTGTGCTATGCGTGAATGATGATGGAGTGAATTGAATATGACCTTGGTGATTTGGTTATATGATTAATTTAGATGATAAAAATATAAGTGTTAAAGGTGATGAAGTTCGGTCAAGGTATTTATATATATAAATGGTATAAATGATAAGAAGTGAACTTGTGGTTTGATTTATGTGTGATATTTATGGTTAATGTATGTGGTTATAATGATATATATTATGAACGAATGGCATATGTGATTTTTATTATATCTTTTGGAAATGGATTGTTAATGGTTGGTGAACTTGATTATGGTTGATAAGTTGGTTATGGAGTATATAAATTTTCATAAGTATAGTTAAATGATTTGAATTTGATTGTATATAGATAAAGTATACAGATGAAATTGATTGATAAGTTTGATATAAGCATTTTATGTGAATGGACATTTGGTGATATATATATATAAGTTCGAATATGTTAAAGGTTATTTATGACATGTTATATCTTATAAAGTTTTTTTTTTTTTTGTAATTTGGCTTAACAGTTGAGTAAGATGTTAATTATACTTATATGTACATGTGTATGTATGTGTAATTGAATGATGTTGGTCAATATGATTTGGTTTGTAATGGAAGTGTATTTGTGTATATGATGTTTATGTGATTGGTAAAATAGGTATAAATGGTGAAGTTTAATATTGAATAGGTATTAGATATGTTTTGTTATTAAATATGACTTTTGTTAGAAATGAGAACGTTCAGAAATGTACTTAGATTCTATAATGCCTTGTAACCTTAATCTGGCGACGGATACGGGTTAGGGGTGTTACACCCCTTAGTTTTACAAGGATAAGGGTTTTAGGTCTCTCTTGTATTGGGTCCAATTATATGTGTTTCCTGGACTTTTAACCTAGCAATTTATAATTTAATTCAACCGAGTACATGTTTTTCTATTTCCCAAAATAAATATTTTTTTATTAAATTAATTTTAATTAATTAATTTTCCAATTAAATAATTTTCTCAACCCAATTCTAATTCTGTTAAAGTCATAGTAACTTCACCGTAAAAGAATTTATGAGATAATATATTTAATTTTCGTATTCAACATATTCACAATGACCAATTAAATTCTATTTTCAAACTTCAATTATTTGATTAAATAATAATTCAGAAAACTTAAATTAATTCTCAGGTCATTTTCATACAATATGAGAAACCACATATTCATTTTTGAATGTAACTTATTTCTTTAACTTTATCATTTCTATCCATTTTTGTTCATTTGATTCTAAATACAATTCATTGGCACCCAGTAGTTCATACAAGACTGCAAAGTATCCATCAAGGTAATGTTATAATGAGGTCACTAAGTACTCCTGTACTTATACAATTTGGTATTGCTTTTCAGGTATATGAGAAGAGACTTCACCTGGAGGGACGACCCCAGGAGTACACCAAGAAGGTGACGAAGTGGGCTATTATGCATACAGTGGATATGTGGCGTAGTCTAGTAATACGTCTTTTGAGTGTGTATAAAATAAATTTCTAACTTGTAAATATTTATGTCAAGATTGATGTAATCAAATATATTTTAAATACTTCCCTTATTTTCTTGTAATAATTTTTTAATTAAAATGCCAAAGAACATGTTTAAAGAAATAGGAAATTGTAAATTTTTTTTTTGTGAATGATTAAGTTTTGTGTAATAACGCTCGAAATCTAGACTCGGTGAATTGGGTTGGGTTTAGGGTATTTTAATAAGCCTCTGCTAGGTGAACTCTTCAAGTTTCTTACAATCTGAAACATTGCTTCTTCATGTTCCTCCATTGGGGAATGCATAAATTGAATCACTAAGCTTACTTCAAAAGCTATGTTTGGCCTTGTATGGGATAATTAGATTAACTTACCAACTAATATTTGTTATTTCCTTTTATCAATTGATCTTCCTTATTTATTTCTGAATTTTAGGTTTGAATCAATTAGTGTGTCAGTTGGGCGGCAACCACTTATCCCAGTCTCCTTTAAAAGATTAGTCACATAATTTTTCTGAGAGACCACAAGACCTTTCTTTAATCAAGAAACTTCCATTCCAAAGAATTATTTTCAAGGGCCCAAGTATTTGATCTCAAACTCCAATGCTAGATGCTCTTTAAGACATTTTATTTCATCCACATCCTATAAGAATGATATCATCAACATAAACTATAGTAATTCTTATTCTACCTCTTTGTGAGTGCCAGTAGAATATTGTGTGAATAGCTTGTCCTTGTGAGTAACCTTGTTTTTTAACGAACTAAGTGAACTGTTTGAACCAAGCTCGAGGAGATTGCCTTAGACCATACAAAGATTTCCTAAGCTTACATACTTGAGTTCCAAATTTTTCTTCAAAACCTGAAGAAGGATCTATGTAAACTTCTTCTTTAAGTTTTCCATTTAGGAAAGCATTCTTCACATCTAGCTGCATCTCCTCTAAAACATCCTCCTTCCATTCAGGAACCTGTAAAGCATCTTTCACATTTTTAGGTATTTCCACAGTATCGAGACATGAAGCAAAGGCTGAGAATATCAAAGACAAGGCTTTATAGAACACACATTTAGACATGAGATATTTGATAACATTTCTCACACTTTTTCCTTTAGCAACCAAAAAATCTAGAATAGAAAATTCAATGGTCAGATTAATAGTTTTACCTAGACTTTTAGCAAGGTCCTACGGGTTGAATTCTTGGTGATGAATCTGGTGAATTCCACTTTTTTTTTTTTTTTGGTTTATTCTTAAGTAAATAAGTAACTCATATGTTTATTCTCTGTTCTCATCATCATACTCTACATATTCGAACTCCTTTCTATTAACAACACTAACATAATCCATTTATTTGTTAATAACAAATTCTTTCCCATTATTAGAATCCTTATGTGTTCTATATTCCTAGTCTTTTCTTGATCAATTATAGAATCTTCCTTGCTATAATTCCCTCTTTGAAGATTAGAATCGAAGAAAGGTTGTGTTTCAACAAAAGTGACATTCATGGTAATTGTAACACCCCTAATCTGTATCTGTCACCGAAATAGGGGTACAAGGCATTACCTATCAAATCGCAACATACAACATACATTTCATCATACATGAAACCAACATTACATAAACATTGATCAAACATATTCACATTGTCCCTTATAAGGCTCTACGAGACCTTAAAACATGCTTGGAAGAGGTTAAGGACTAAACCGATAACATTTAAAAACTTTGAGAAACTTATAAAAATTTTCATGCATACAGTGATTACACGCCCGTGTGAACAGGCCGTGTGCCTCACACGGTCACTAGACACGCCTGTGTCATAAACCGTGTGAAAACGGGGCATACATACTGGCTTCCATCACACGGTCGGAGGCACGCCTGTGTGCCTTGGCCATGTGAAATCTGAAGGGTATACTGACTTGGGTCATATAGCCGACCACATGCCAATGTGCCAGCCCGTGTGTCACACATGGCCAGTAGACACGCCCGTGTGTCTAAGCCATGTAACTCACTGATTTGTTTAAATAAGTTACAGCAGGCACACGGTCGAGACACACGCCAGTATGCTCAATCATGTGGATGAAATTAGGCTTGGTTTAAGGCACATTTCTCATCCACATCAAGCATACCTAAACCACAACACTTCATACCATTTCAATACACTTATAGCCAACCAAAACATGCCAATACAATATGTCCTTACCAACAATTTCACTTATCTTCCCTATGCATTTTTCTCATCATTTTATCAATTAATTCATGCCACAAAATATACCAATTCATCATCCCTATATCATACCAAATCAACCATGATATATCATTGGTAATTAATCAAAACAATTAACCACTTAGCCATCACAACAACCATACCAAACATGCCAAAACTCAAGGCCATATATACATCACATAGCACTTACCAAATTCATAAATTAAGCCAACCCAAATGGCCAAATACACACCAACATTTACATCATTTATGAGCCAAATCTCATGTCTAATATCATATCTCAAAACACATTATCATATCACTAGCCTATACATGCCATATTTACAAAGCATCAAAAGTACCAACAGGTTGATCGATAGTGTGATGGTGTTCCTAATGATCCCCAAGTCCAAGCTAGCTTCGATTATCTATAAAACAGGGAAATAACACACAAAGTAAGCTTTAAAAGCTTAGTAAGCCATATAAAAATAAAATTACCACATGAATCAACATTATTTCCATCAATAATGCAAACTATGAGTAAGCACATATAAGCTCACAAACCTTTCCCAATGTATACATATTCAATCTCATGAGTGAATTCATCAAATACTTCTCTTTTCAATAATTGTACGAATCTCGTACGTACCTGAGTCACTTAACTCATTCACATATTCTTTCTCGACTCGACTTTTCCCATTGAACCTTTTGGAATTGTTAAGGATACTCATAAATCACATATATCTCATACAATGCCATATCCTAGATATGGTCTTACATGTTATCACATATCGATACTGATAGCCCAGCTATGGTCTTACACGAAATCAAATAATGACGTCAATGGCCCAGACATGGTCTTACACGTAATCACATAATGATGCCAATGTCCCAGACATGGTCTTACACATAATCACATCTTGTTAATCCTATGTCATGACATTCGTATCCTATACTATTCCTAAATTCGTACGGGACTTTCAGATATTGTAACCCTGTTGATTCTTGCCGATATTTGATCATTCAACATTCATATCAGTTCAATGACAATTAAACATATATAATTCAATTTAAATACATTTATTTGCATATGAGCTTACCTCGTATTCGAAAAAAACAGACCGGATTGACTATTCTATAACCTTTGATTTTCCCCAATCTAAATCCGATTTCATTCGTTCTTGATCTATATACATTCAAAATTAACTCATTTATTCATCAAATCATTCAATTCAGTCCACAAACACATATTTGGGCATTTTTTACACTTTAGCCCCTAAAGTTCTACATTTTTACAATTTAGTCCCTATATCACAAATACACAAAATTACACAATTTTTTTATAAATTCATGAGTGCCAAATTTCTATAGGGTCCTTAGTAGCCCTAAACTTTCATTTATTTCACATTTCAACCCCTCAATTTACACTTCTCACATTTAATCCATTTTTGACATTTTTGTCAAAAATCACTTTACAAAACATTAAAATCTATCATCGAGTTTTCATATTTCATCATCAAACATCCAAAAACTCAAGTATTCATCAAGGGCACTTCACAAAATCATTAACAACTTCAAAAATTAAGGCATGGGCTAGCTAGAATACAAAGCAATGATATCAAAAACGTAAAAATCATCAAAAATCAAGCTAAAACCACACCTTAATAAATCTTCAAAGGTTCCAAAACTTAAAGCTCCCCAATTCTAGGTTTTCTTTTCTATTTTTGGTTGAAATAAACAAAGATGAACATGTTTTTATCTTTTGTTTTATTTAATATACATTATTTTATTTAATTACCAAATTAACCTTACTTAAATAACATTTAAAGCATCAAATACATGCCCATTTATGTCAAATTCCATTATAAATAGTCTATTATCATCATAAGGACTTTTGATTTAATGAATCATAGCAATTAAACACTTTTAACAAATAGAATGCAACTTTTGCATTTTACGCGATTTAGTCATTTTATCAAATTAAGCAGTCAAACGCTAAAATTATTTCACGAAACTTTCACACATATATAGTCACATGCTATAAACACCAAAAATAATATTAAATAATTTTTTTACCTTGGATTTCTAGTTCCAAAACCACTGTTCTGATTTAGCTAAAATCGGGCTGTTACAGTAATAATCATCTTCCTATCAATCAGATCATATCATTTTTAACCCTTTTTTTATTAGAAGCATAACCAAAAAAGACACTTTTTTTTTATCTAGGATCTAATTTACCCTGGTTGTCAAGATGAACAAAAATACTACACCCAAAAACTCGGTACTTGACTAGCGAACACAATCGTGTGAGTACTAGTGAACATCAAGGCTCTAGTTACTTCCAAAAGATGGCAACATTTCCTTTTTGCAATCTCATTTTGTTGTTTTATATTTGTATAATATTTTTGGTAGACTATTCCATGTTTTGTTAAGAAAACACCTAACTGATCACTAAACAATTCCCAACCATTGTCACTCTGAAATATTTTGATTTTCACACCAAATTGTGTTTCCATCGTAGCATAAAAACACTAAAATACATTTTTAAGTTTAGACTTATCTTTTAATAAAAACACCCAAAAAATGTAAGTATGATCATCAATAAATGTGAAAAACCAGCATTTTCTTGAAAAAGTTGAGACTCTCAAAGGTCCCTAAACATTACTATGGATTAACAAAAAAAAGGTTTGGAAACCTTATATTTTTTAAGTGGAAAGAATGATCAATGATGCTTAGTTAATCCATAAAATTTACAGTGATATGAAGAAGGATTCTTTTTCTTAAATAGATCAGGTAACAAATGTCTCAAACAATAAAAATTAAGGTGTCTGAGCCTATAATGCCAAATCATAACCTTATCAAAACTAGAAACAGAGTTCAAACGTAGAGTAGTTGCTGGTTGACTTAAAAGACCGTCATCAAGAAAGTAATTCCACCAGACACTTTGATGTGACCATGGGCACGACTTTATGACCAAACATGAAAGTTCCATTAGATGCGTTGCATGTACCTTTAGGGCCAATTACAAGGGCAAGAGTTAGAAAAATGTAAGAGGCACTAAATGTTCTCATACAAATCATTTGGGCTAAATCAGAACAATCCACTTGCATTCTGAACTAAACATTGAACATCAGCCTTGTAACATTTTATTCATTGCTCAATAAGTTCCATATTTATATTTTCAATAAGCATATTTGCATTTTAGACAAAGAACTTGTGTTTTTGTTTTTCTTCTATTTTGTTCACTGTTTGTTTTATTGCACTCATAATATTTTCATTTATGCATATGGTTGTTTGAGTTGTGAATTGAAGCTTTATTTATAGTGTTTTGTAGGTACCTTTTTTGTTGAAGTTCTTTCATATTCCCAAACCAGTATTCAAGAGTTCTGGTAACTTAAGACTTATGGAATTCTAGCCTTCAGTGGATGAATTCAATGGAAAGGAGATTTAAAAAATTAAGCATTTAATGGTTGAATTTAGTATAAGGAAGACCTAAGGATTCAAGTATTCAATTGGACAGATTTAATGGAGGGAATTTTAAAGGTTTACATTTAATCATCTAAAGAGACCATTCGGTTGACTAAGTTTTTTTCAACTGCCACCATTCAAGAAGAGACTTGAACATGACCATTGAAGAGATTCTATTTTAATGCATTTATGTGCAACAAGTGACCATTCAGTTACTCCTATGTCTATTCACTTCCACTATCCGAAAAGGGATTGAATGTGCCTTTTAAGGTTATTCCTTTATTATTAAGTACATATGTAACGATCAGGAGGGAGGAAGTTATGTGACTTTTCATAAACTACATCCATTCATGATAATTAAGATATTCAACTACATGGCTGGTTTGGCTATTCGTATTCCTAGAATATTCTATAAATAATTGCTTATTTTGTAATTTCAAGGTTGATGAATAAATATACATTTTGTGAGATTTTCTCTTGAGTTCTTAAGAACATACAAACTAAACTTATCAAGGCTTATTTCTTTTGTGGCGTTATTCTTTCTTTTTTATACCTTTAGTTCTTGCTTCTTTCATAAACAACGGGTCGAGGTCTATTTGAATTTAATTCTTGTTTCTAATTGATTATCGTATAGAAAACGGGTCACGTTCAATAGCGTTGTTTCTTTTCACGTACAAGTTGTTGATTCAAGGACTCCTATCTTATTTCTTTCATAACAAGTACCTGTTTAGAAATGATCATGTAATCGAGTGACTTGTAATTCTAAATCGATTATGAGCTCACATCATTTGGTATCAGAGCTAATATTTTTCATAAGTATCTTTTTTTATTTTTCTCTTTTTTGGTTTATATAAAAAAACTTTAACAAAAAATTAAAAAACAATTCATAGCAAAAAGAGAAGAAGTGCGAAAGTAAAAAAAAAAAAAAACTAGAAAAAAATGAATTGAGATTTAGAAAAGAAAAGTCTAGGAACTCATCAAAAATTTTCTTCATCAGTTAGTCCTTTTGAGCCTATCTTTCATATTTTGGTAGGTTTTGACGATAGTTAAAAAAATTTCATGTCAAAATTTTTAGTTTTTCCAAATCACCAAATTACATTCCATTCATCATTTTGAATCTGTTACGTCTTTTTTGTCAAAGTAGTATAAGCATTTTCATAATTATTTTATTTTTCATATTTTAGTCATTTTTTTCATTTTAACTTGTTTGTTTCCATTTCCTTCAAGTTGTAACATCTTACCAATGTCCATAAGGTTACGGGTTTTGCTAAATTTATCTAGCATTCTTGAAGAGCTTAAGAGGAATTTTGAGCGAAAAAGGGCAAGAGCATGTAAGATCAACTGAGTGGTAAAAGCTTACATTGTGCCCAAACACGAGAAGAGTGATTTTTTCATTCTAAGTGAAAATTGTGAGGTACATATTTTATTGTCTAAAATTATCCTTTTTAGTTACTAAAAATTTTCTTGTGCATTTTTAAAAATGCCTACTAACGAACGTGATAGAGGTGAAACGGGTGGAGTTGCTAATCTTCAAATGCAAGCCGTGATGCAAGAGGGGTTTGATCAGCTTAGTGAATGTGTTGATCGTATGGAGGAAAGGACTCAAAGGGGAAGGCCTCGAAGGGAAGATCACTAAGAACCCTAGAGTGCGAGAAGGTGAAGCATTCAATAGATCCGATAATGATGGATACTATGGTAATGATGATGAAAGGGCATCTGATCGAAGTGTAAGGAGAAATGAACAAAGGCCTAGAGAGAGACGAGATCGAGGGCGGGTTGATAGTGACCTTGGTTCTAACGAATTGAATATTCTGTTGTTCCAAGGGAGAAATGACCCCGAAGCATATTTCGAGTGGGAGAAGAAGACTGAACTGGTGTTTGATTGTCACAACTATTCCAAATTGAAAAAGGTAAAGTTGGCTGCCATTGAATTCACCAATTATACTATAATTTGGTGGGACCAACTAACCATGTCTAGGAAAATAGAGAGAATCTGGTGGAGACATGGGCCGAAATGAAAGCCATAATCAGATAGAGGTTCATTCTAAACCATTATCAAATGGACCTCTATCAAAAACTTCAAACTCTTATCCAAGGGAACAAGAGTGTGGAGGACTATCACAAAGAGATAGAAATTGCGACGACACGTGCCAATGTTGAAGAGGATCGTGCGGCCACCATGGGAAGGTTCTTGGTAGGATTAAACTGAGGGATTGTAAACATTGTTGAGTTGCAGCATTATGTTGAGTTAACCAACATGGTTCACATGGCCATAAGGGTAGAAAGTCAACTTAAAAATAAAAGGTTCTTCTAGGGTAGTACACCATTCGAGTTCATCATCAACATGGAACCAAAGTGCAAAAAAAAAGGGATGTGAGGCCTCAAATGAAAGGTAAATCTGAAACTTTTAAAGATACTAAAAAAGATTCTATTTTAGATAAGAGTAAGGCGGAATGATCAATGAGTCGTTCTCGATATATCAAATGTTTTACGTGCTTGAGAAAATGGCATATTGCCATTCAATGCCCAAATCAAAATGTTATTATTCTTAAGTACAATGGAGAGATTGAAACGGAGGGTGAAACAGATAATGACATGCCACCAATAGAAAATGTAAGTGAAGTCGAGTATCCGATTGAAGGTGAGTTGCTTGTAACAAAATATGCATTAAACACACAAGCTAAAGAAGAGATGGAGCAAAGAGAGAACATATTCCATACTCGTTACCACATCAAGGGAAAAGTGTGTAGCATGATTATTTATGGCGGTAGTTGCGCGAATGTAGCAAGCTCAACTTTGGTGGAAAAACTTGGATTGGCCATGACTAAACAACCACAACCATACAAACTACAATGGTTGAATGATGGAGGTGAGATCAATGTGGTAAAATAAGTGATGTTGTGCTTTACCATCAGAAGGTACAAAGATGAAGAGCTGTGTGACGTTGTTCCTATGCATGTGGGGCACATTTACTTGGTCGTCTATGGAAATATGACCAAAGAGTTATTCATGATGGTTTCACCAATTGCTACTCGTTTCAATTCAATAGAAAACCTATCACACTTGTAACCATGACACCCAAACAAGTGTATGAAGATCAAGTATGTTTAAAGGAATAGAGTGGAAAATAAAAATAAAAGAAAGTGAGGTAACAATAAAAGAAAGAGAGAAAAACATGATAGAATTCAAAAAAGAAACAGAAAAAGATAAAGGAAAAAAGTAAGAGGGAAAAAATAAAGAGAGCAAAAAAGAAAAATTAAAAGAACAAGAAAAAGAGGTTGTGGTAAGAAGAGAGAGTAAAGGAAAAAGTAAATTGAATGTTTATGCAAAAAAAAAAAAAAAAAAGAGAAAGGTTGAGAGAGTTGTTTTGACTTACTAGCCACTACTTGTACTTTTGTACAAAGAGGCATATTTTAGCACTAATGAACTTAACAAAAATCTCCTTATTGCAGTTGTTTCTCTCTTGTAGGATTTTCAAGATGTATTTCCTGAAGAGGTTCCTAATGAACTACCACCACTAAAGGGAATTGAACATCAAATTAACTTTACTTTAGGATCCACAATTCTGAACCAAATGCTTATCGAAGCAACCCGGAGGAGACCAAAAAGTTACAACGGAAAATTCACGAGTTTATGGATAAAGGTTATGTGTGAGAAAGTTTAATTCTTCGTGTTATTCCTATTTTGTTAGTTCCAAAGAAGGATGGAACTTGGCGGATGTGTATTGATTGTCGTGTTGTAAATAAGATCACATTAAAGTATTGACACCCTATTCCTTGATTAGATGACATGCTTGATGAACTACATGGGTCTAGCATTTTTCCCAAATTTGATCTTAAAAGTGGATATCACCAAATTTAAATGTAAAAAGGTAATGAATGGAAAACCATTTTTAAGACAAAACACGGTTTGTATGAATAGTTGGTAATGCCTTTTGGCTTAACCAATGTATGCAGCACCTTTATGAGACTTATGAATCATGTTTTGTGAGCATTCATTGGTAGGTTTTGTGTAATTTACTTTGATGATATATTAATTTATAGCAAGTGTTTAGAAGAACATGTTAATCATTTGAAGCTTGTTTTGGAAATGTTGAGAAAAGAGAAATTGTTTGCAAATTTTAAGAAATGTTATTTTTTTACTAATAAGTTGGTTTTTTAGGTTTTATCGTGAGTTTAAAAGGAATCGAAGTAGATGAAAAAAAGGTCTGTGCAATCAAGGATTGGCCAACACCCACGAGCGTAAGTAATGTTAGAAGCTTTCTTGGACTTGCTAGCTTCTACCATAGGTTTGTTAAAGATTTTAGTAGTTTAGCCACTCCTTTAATTGAAATCATTAAGAAAACTATGGGATTTAAGTGCGAAGAGGCACGAGAAAAAGCTTTTAATTTTTTTAAGGAAAAATTGATTAATGTGCCACTGCTTGCCTTATCTAATTTTGCTAAAACTTTCAAAATAGAGTGTGATGCATTAGGAATAGGTATTGGAGCAGTTTTAATGTAAGAAGGATGACTAATTGCGTATTTTAGCGAGAAGTTGGGTGGAGCCACATTGAACTACCCAACGTACGATAAGGAATTATATGCTTTGGTTAGAGTATTAGAAACTTGACAGCATTATCTTTGGCCAAATGAATTTGTGATCCACACCGATCATGAATCTCTTAAGCATTTGAAGAGCCAACACAAACTCAACAAGCAACATGCCAAATGGGTAGAATTTATTGATACTTTTCCTTATGTCATTAAATACAAGCAAGGTAAGGAAAATGTAGTTGTCGATGCATTGTCTCGACAGTATGTATTGCCTACTACTTTGGATGCTAAATTACTTAGAATTGAACACATAAAGGATTTGTATGAACATGACATTGATTTTGGCAATGTTTTTACAGCTTGTGAAAAAGAAGGTTTTGGTAAGTTTTTCAGGCACGATGGATTCCTTTTTCAAGAAAATAAGCTTTGTATACCAAGGAGTTTTGTTCAAGAGCTACTTGTTAAAGAAGCCCATAAGGGAAGCCTAATAGGACATTTTGGAGTTGCAAAAACTCTAGGTTTATTGTATGAACAGTTTTTTAGCCACATATGCGACGAAACATCGAGCGTCCTTGTCAAAATTATATAATCTGCAAAAAGGCTAAATCCTGGGTAAACCCTCATGGTTTGTACACCCTATTACCTATACATTTGGAACCTTGGATAGATATTTCAATGGATTTTGTGTTAGGGCAAGTTCTAGTAGTGGAAAAGATTTTATTTTTGTTGTGGTGGACCAGTTTTCTAAAATGGCTCATTTTATGCCTTGTTAAAAAATTGATGATGCTAAGTATATTATTAGTTTATTTTTCAAGGAAATTATCAGATTACATGGAATTTAAAAAAGCATTGTGCCTGATTAAGATACTAAGTTTTTTAGCTACTTTTGGAAGACCTTATGGGGTAAGTTAAGCACTAAATGTTATTCTCCACTACATGTCATCCCTAATCTGATGGACAAACCAAATTTGTAAACTATACATTGTCAATGTTTTTTTGAGCTATCATTCAACGTAATTTGAAAACATGAGAGGAGTGTTTACCACATGTTGACTTTGCATACAATCGAAATGTGTATTCAACCACTAGATTTTCTCCTGTTTAGATAGTCTATGGTTTCAATCCTCTTACACCTTTGGATTTAATTCCTTTACCTACTAATGAATTTGTCAATATAGATGGAAAAAGAAAAGCTGAATTTGTTCGACAACTTCATAAAAAGGTTCAGGATAATATTGAAAAGAGGACGGAATAGTATGTAGAACATGCCAACAAGGGTCAAAAGAAAGTTATACTCAAATCGAGAGATTTGGTATGGGTACATTTGTGAAAGGAATGATTTCCTACCCAACAAAGATCTAAACTCTTTCCAAGTGAAGATGACCCTTTTCGAGTCATGGAGAAAATTAATGATAACTCTTACAAGATAGATCTCCCAGATGAGTACAATGTTTGTGCGAGTTTTGACGTTTCTAATTTATCTTCATTTTATGCAGATTTTGATTTGAGGAAAAACCCTTTCAAAGAGGGAGGGGATGATGTGAGCATGGGTACAACTTTAGGACCAAATGTTAAAATTCCTTTAGATGCGTTACACATACTTTGAAGCCAATTACGAGGGAAAGAGCTAGAAAAATTAATAAGGCGTTAAATGTTCTCTCACAATTCATTTAGGCTGAATCTGAACAAACCATGTTACATTCTAGGCTAAACATGGAACATCAGCCTTGCCATGTTTTATTCGTTGCTCAATAAGTTTCTTATTTACGCATATTTGTATTTTAAATAAAGAACTTGTGTTTTTGTTTTTCTTCTATTTTGTTCACTATTTGTTTTGTTGCACTCATAATATTTTCATTTATGGATATGGTTGTTTGAGTTGTGAATTGAAGCTCTATTTATAGTGTTTTGTAGGTATCTTTGTTGTTAAAGTTCTTTCATATTCCCAAACCAACATTCAAGAGTTCTAGTAACTTAAGACTTATGGAATTCTAGCCTTTAATAGATGAATCCAATGGAGGGGAGATTTAAAGAATCAAGCATTCAATAGTCGAATTTAGTAAAAGGAAAACTTAAAGATTCAAGTGTTCAGTTGGAACGATTTAATGGAAGGGATTCTAAAGGTTCACATTCGAGCATCTAAAGAGACCATTCAGTTGTCTTTTCAATTGCCACCATTCAAGAAGGGAGTCAAACATAACATTTGAAGAGATTCTACTTTAGTGCATTTCTGTGCAACAAGTGACCTTTCAATTACTCCCATGTCTATTCACTTCCATCATCCAAAGAAGGGCTGAATGTGCCTTATGAGGTTCTTCCTTGTTATTAAGTGCATATGTTATGGTCAGGAGGGAGGAAGTTATGTGACTTTTTATAAACCACATCCATTCATGCATAATTAAGACATTAAACTTCATGGCTAGTTTAGCTATTTGTATTCCTACAATATTCTATAAATAATTACTTATTTTGTAATTTGAAGGTTGATGGAAGAATATACATTTTGAGAGATTTTCTCTTGAGTTCTTAAAAACATAAAAACTGAAGTTAACAAGGCTTATTGCTTTTGTGGCATTATTATTTCTTTTCTATACCTTTGGTTCTTGTTTCTTTCATAAACAACAAGTTGGGGTCTGTTCGACTTTAGTTCCTATTTCCAATTTATTGTCATACAGAAAACGGGTCACATTCAATAGTGTTGGTTCTTTTCTCGTACAAGTTGTTGATTTAAGGATTTTTATCTTATTTCTTTCGTAACAAATACCTATTTAGAAACAGTAGCAATCGATTGACCTTTAATTCTAAATTGATTATGAGCTCACATCACTCTTTAGCACTGCCAATCATCCTCCCTAAAACCATGTCCTAAAATTTACTCATAGATGAGTCAAATCTAGCACAAAAATTTAAGGACTAGGATAAGTTACTAATTGATATGAGATTACAAGTTAGATTTGGCACATGTAAAACATCATGTAAAACCAAGGAAGGTCAAACTTTTATAGTATCTTTCCTAGCTATTGTAGAGAATGAACCATTTGCTACTTTGATCTTTTTCTTTCCTGCACAAGGTGTGTAAGTTGAGAAAAGGGAAAGACTACTAGTCATGTGATCACTAGCTCCAGAATTAACGATCCATGAACTTTTTTTACAGGACTTGACACTTAAAAAAAACTGAAGAATCAGTACCTAATTGTAGGGGTGTTCAAATCTCGGTCAAAATCGAATTAACCAACTGAACCGATCTAATTTGCTTAATCAGTCGGTGGTTGAATTTAGTTCAATCGGAGGTCAGTTAATGATTTTTTGAAATTTTGATTATCGGTTAATTCTATTTGAAATTGGGTAATTAATCAAATTAATTGAAATAACTAATATATATTATATATATTAGTAGCCCATAACCCACTCAGGCCCCAACCAATACCCAGCAGTACAAGCCCCCACTAACCTAATCCAAATAAACATTTAAAACGTAACCCAATCCAAATAATTAATTTAATTATAAAATTAATTTGTATTAAATAAATAATTTAATAAAAAACTAAAATTTCTAAAAAACTGAAAATAACTCACCATCCCTACCCTATTCTGGTGGTATTCCCTAATCTCTAGAACTCCCTAATCGTTCATCCTAAAATCCCAACACCCTCACTAGTCACCATCGTCCGTCGTCTACTAGGTCACCATCATTCGTCCTCTATCGTCTTTCACGCCCTAACTAATATCTTCAAGCCACAAACATCTATTGAGGTACCTTCCCTTTATCATAATTTCTTGTAAACAAACCAACTTTGCAGATACCATCCCTTTAAATTTCTAATCTTCGCAGAGTGCTTAGCATTCAAGTACCCTATTCTTTCTCGTTTCCCTTCTTCTTTACATTTAACAAACACCTAGGGTTTTGTTTTATTTTTTTTTTAATTTATGTAGCCTATTTTAGTATGGTTTAAACTATACAAGTTGTTTAGAAAAAAGTTAACATTTGAGGCCACCTTTTGTTAGTGGCAAACTGAAAATTGTATTCTTGTTTGTTTGACTAATAATAGATTTGATATCAAACATAGGTAAAAAAAATAGCTAAAATAAATAGACTACTTCATTCAGAGCAACTTTTGGTTTCAATTAGATGACAAGAAAAGAATATGAAATTAGCAATTGGTGACATAGCTACCTAAGAGGTTTAAAGGGGTCACTTGTTTTAGATTTGGTATGTCAAACTACTTGTTTTAACAAAAAAAAAATATATAAAATTCAATTAATTTGGATAACTGGTAGAATTAATTGAAACATTTTAATTTGGTTAATTTTTTGAAAAAGTTTTAATTCAGTTAACAAATAAATGATTATATAGTTCGATTAACAACCAAACCAATCGTTTGAACACCCCTACCTGATTGGGCAAAGGACCAAGATGGATTATTGGATGAGTTAGAAATAGAAGAATTCATTCAAAATTATGGTGATTGAAGAAGCTTGTGTAGATGCTCCAGTTATTCCTTGATGAATGGAGACCTTTCTAGAGAATTTTGTTGCTCATGATTTTCATTATTTTTCTGGAAAGCTTTGCTATCCCAGATTGTAAACCACAACCATTCCACTATTCTTTTTCCCATTTTTTAGTTTTTCATGGAGCTTCCAACACGTTTCTCTAGTGTGCCAATGTTTTTTGTAGTGGTCGCACCAAGGTTTCTTCCTATTTTCACTATCATCATCATTTTTAATAGTCACAAGACCAGAATTATCATTGTTAGCTTCAAATCCTGGCCTTAAAATTACTTTTCTCCTAGTCTCCTCTCTTCTAACCTAAGAATAAATCTCTTGGAGTGTTGGAAGTGATTTTTTCCCTAGGATCCAAGATCTCACTTCATCAAATTCTCTATTTAAACCAGCTAGAAATAAATAAACTCGTTCATTCTCATCTTTTTTTCATAGCTTTTACACTATATCTAGGACACTCTCATTCATCATTATAACATTAATCTAATTTTTGGCAAAGAGACATCATCTCGTTATAATAAAAAATAACCTCCTTTTCCCCTTGTCTTGTTTTGCCTTCCAGAGTATTATTTTTAACTCAGATTTGTGAAGCATTTTCTAAATCTGAATAGGTGTCTTTCACAGCATCCCAAACATCTTTAACAGACAGGAGAAAAAGAAAACGTTTACCTATGGATGTTTCTATGAAATTCATAAACCATGCAAATATCATATAATTTTCTAATCTCTACGTGTTCATCCTTGGATCGCTCACCTGTGGTTGCTTGACTTCTCCAGTTAAATGACCCAGCTTGTTACGCCCATCAATTGCTAACTTCATGGGCTGCGATCATTCGAGGTAATTCTTGCTATTCAACTTGTGAGATGTCAGCTAACAAGAGAGGTGAGATACTTCTGTCCCTTGAATCATTACACTCTCGGTAGTTGTTTCGACAATAGAGCTTTTTACCTCAGTTTGGTTGCTGGATCTTTTATCTCTAGTGAAGGTTGTTTTAACCATAGTGTTATTGGAGATTTAACTTGGCTCTAAAACCATGAAAGACTTCAACAGACTATATTCAATAAAATTTTACTTTTTTATTACGTAAAGAACTAAGTTTAAACAGAAAAAAAAAACTTACAACATAACTGGGAAAATAGTTCACTTATCCTAGTAAACTACTAAAAGATAAAAAAAAGTCTACCTAAAAGATCTCAATTGATTATTCTAAGATTATCTACCCAAATAACTTGAAAATTATCCCAAAATATATGGGAGTTCAACACATATTTCAACAGCCACTTTCGATTGGCACTTAGTAGGCCACTTCAAAAACTTTCCTCAACAGGATTGATTGTCTTTATAATATTGTGTTTTACATAAGACATTCATGTGACACCCAAAAGTACCTAAGTAGCTTTTATTTTTGTGAAAGGAATAATATTTTATCACCTAACCACCAATGAGAATTCAATTTAGGATTTCTTTCAATTATAAAAAATGATGGTCAAGTTCTACGGAAAGTAAACATATTGAGAGTGAATAATTAAATTATACTTCTGTCTTTGGTCTAATTATCAAGTTGTATAAATCTATTGATACTAATAATATGGTTGGCTTGAAACCTTTTATTTGTTTGAGATCTAAATTTATTTAGTTACTATTTTAGTAGTTAGCATAATGACTTATTTGGTTATCTAACTTTATAAAAAAAATTATTTTAGTCTTCCATTTAACTTTTTGTCTTTTTTAGCCCTTGAACTTTAATTTTTTGTCAAATCACCCCAAAATGGATAGAAAATAAAAAATAAAAAGTATTTTTTAATATTTTAATATTTTAAAATTTTAAAAAATAATTAATTACTAACGTGGCATAATGTGGCAATCTATGTGTATGCCATATTAGCAAAGTTAACAAACATTATATTTTTCATCTATTTGGGGGTGGTTTGGCAAACAATACAAGTTTGAAAATTAAAATAGATAATAAAATAAAATAAAAAACTAAAATGACTTTTTTTATAAAATTAAAAGGCAAAAAAAAGTCATCATACCTTAATAACCATTTATATATTAGTTTATTGAGTGTTGTTATACATTAAATATTTTAACATTTCAAACTTTTACCCCAATCAAAATTTGTTGGCTCCATATTTCATTCTATCTACTCTGTTGAGGAAGTTCATTGGGCAAGGCTGTCCATCTGGACTAAAGGTGGGTTTGGATGAGCGATTGGGTGTGGTACGATGCGTTTAGCTTACTTTTTGTCTCATGCTACAATATCTAATCTCACCACCATCGCTATTTTTACACTAACCACAAGTAAACGCGGCGCCCATCCAAACTCACCCTAAACAAGGTGACTATTGATAACAATACAATTTATCAACTGGTGGCTGATGATCAGTGTTTACTAAAGTCCGATGACCGGAAGGTTGTGTATACTAACAGAGAAAAACATGAGTTAAATAAATTCCTTTTATTTAATCGTGATAATTACAGAATAAAACCAATGAATATATACACACAACTGACTAACTAACACTATTAACCAATCACTAACTAACTAATAGTTCTTTAGCACTCCCCCTCAAGTTGGAGAATGATATATATCTTTCATTCCCAACTTGGACATCAAATATTCATGTTGGCAGATCCTTAAACCTTTTGTTAATATATCAACTTGTTGGTCTTTGGTAGATATATGATTGTAACCTTTAACAACCAACCAAGCCTTAAATTTTTCAATCGAACCATCAAAATTGTACTTCACCTTAAAAACCCATTTGTAGCCAATAAATTCTTACTAGAGGGTAACTCCACCACTCTCCATGTACCATTTGCCTCTAAAGCCTGAATTTCTTATTTCATATCTTCTACCCATCGTTCATCAACAATTGCCTCATGATAGGTACATGGTTCAACAATAGAGGATAAATAAACAACAAACACACATGTATGAGAAGGTAAATGAGCATATGAAATGCAATTAGTGATAGAATCCATACCTTGATGCAGTGAAGTTGATGAAGAGGATTGAGGATGGCAAATAAAGTCAGATTTCCAAGTTGGTGGTTTACTCACATGAGATGATTTTCTCAAAGGGGCAGATGGTATTATAGGAGAAGAGGAGACAGTTGTGTCAGAGGATAAAGTATTAGGTGTAACAGAAAATGGTTGGGTTAAAAAGTCTTATGAGCAAACAATAGGAATACGAAGAAACTCATGGTCAAAATCATGTGAGGAATGTGGGAATAAAGATGAGCCTTTGACTAGAAATTGAAAGGGAAAAACGGTTTCATGGAAGATAACATCACAATTAACAAAAAAAAGTTTTAGACTAAAGGCTAAACAAGACATAACCCTTTTGAACTGAAGAATAACCCATGAACATGAAAGGTATGGCTTTGGAGGTGAATTTGTCATGGTAATTGGTCACTGTGGCGTAACATAGACAACCAAAAATCCTAAGGAGAGACAAGTTTGGAACCTTATGATAAAGCATTTCAAACAGAGACTTCTAACTTAAAAATGACGTAGGCAATCTATTGATGATATAACATGCTGTTAACACACACTCACCCTAAAATTTGGTTAGAACATGAGACTAGAACTTAAGGGCTCGAGCAATGTTTAACAAGTGTTGGTGTTTACGTTCAACTATGCCATTTTCCTATGGAGTATAAACATAAGAACTCTGATAGGCAATGCCATTAGAAGGAAAAAAATCATTCCCTTCGATAGTAAAAAATTCTAAACCATTATCACTTCTAATTGTCTTGATAAGAACAGAAAAAAGTGTGTACATACACAATGAATTGTTTGAGGACAAAAAGTGCATCACTTTTGAGTCTAAGTAGATAGACCCATGTCATTCAAGTAGGGTCATCTAAAATAGTTAAAAAATACTGATGTCCACTATGTGTAGAAACACGATATGGCCCTAAAGATCAATGTGTATAAGGGAAAAAGATTTGTCTTCAAGAGAAATACTAATAGGAAATGGTAAGCAACTTTGTTTTGTAAGAGGACAGACACCACAATGTTAAATATGATCATTATGGGAGAAATTACAATGTAATTGAGACATTTTAGACAATGTGTTCATAGATGTATGCCCAAGCCTAGCATGCCACAGTGCACTACCATTAAAATGTAAAGAATATGATAAACAAGCATTTGATTGTGTGACATGTGATAAGGTATTTTAAGAAGAAAAAATTGAGAAGGGTGACGACTGTAAGATGTATAGACCTCCTCTAACTTTACCAATCCCCTTCATCTTGCCACTACAAAGGTCCTGTACAAGATAAAAATGCAGATAGAATATCACACAACAGTTGAGCTTTTTGGTTAATTGTAAAATAGACAACAAATTGTAGTGAAAATCAAGCACATATAAAACATTGGTCAAGGTATGAATAGGAGACAAGGTATATGTGCCAATGTGTGCAATTTGGGTGGTTTTACCATTCGACAACTGAACAAACATTGGAGAATCACATGCAATAAGAGAATCGAAATGCTAAAAGTCAAACGTCATATGTTGAAAGTCAAACGTCATATAGTTTGTGGCTCCTATGTCAAGAATCTAACCGTGAATCAGAGAAGCAAGATTTGTATCTGCTATATGAGCAACAGTCTGCACTGTTAACTCATTTCCAAACAAATTAAGAATCTGTTGATACTACTCAGATGTAAAGAGAGGTGTCTAACTAGGAACAGAAGAGGTATTATTGTTGGATGATGACTTATTCAAGGCAGGATCAAACACACTTATTGTCATAACATTATTGGCAAGGGATCCTCTTTTTTTAGTAAACTTGTAATCAGCTGGATAGCCCACAAGTTTGTAACATGCCTCTTTCTTGTGACCCTTAATATGGCAATAATCACATACACCATTGAAACATTTCCTTGGTTGAGAAGTAGAGGAATTTGTGTACAATATTGTTGGTTTAGTAGCCAACAAGGATCCACCAAAATTTTGACGTTGTCCCTCATTTTGAACCAGCATGAAATATGCTTGGTTAACAAAAGGTAATGGTTGTATCAATAAGAGCTTACTACGAACCATAGAATAGGATTCATTCAATCCCATGAGAAATTAAAATAGATGTTGTTGATTTACATGCTCAGCGTATTTCAGAGATATTTCACAATTGCATAATGCAAATGGCACAATCGCATCCAATTCATCCCAAAGAA
Source organism: Gossypium anomalum (assembly GCA_025698475.1). NCBI lineage: Eukaryota > Viridiplantae > Streptophyta > Magnoliopsida > Malvales > Malvaceae > Gossypium > Gossypium anomalum. The sequence goes on along the minus strand of CM046968.1, from coordinate 51,186,333 downwards.
AATGTAGGCTAGTATGATAAGTTGAAATGGAAGAAGTACCTTGAGAAAGCGAGACAATTTCTCTATGCAAGAAGTACAAGCGTGAGCCATAAATGTAACATCCCAAAATTGAGCCTAGTTAGAAAGTGGTTTTGGGACCACAAATCTGACGTTAAATATTTTTTTTATGATTATTATGAGGCCTAGGATATGAAAATAAGCATGTGTCAAAGTTTCATGAAGAAATTCTAAGTATAAGGTGTCCAATTGGAAATTAAGGACCAAATTGAATAAATTGTAAAACTTGGGTTCTAGAAGCAATTTGTGTGAAATTGCTTTGGATTATCAATTAGGAAGTCTTAAATAGCAATTTTCCCAATTTCTAAGTTTTTGGACAAAAATAGGCATGCATGGAAAATTTTGAAAGTTTTGTAAGGAGGGGCATTTTGGTCATTTGGTAATAAAATTTAACAAAAGGGGAAAATGAAAGCTAAAATCAGTCATCTTCTTCCCCATAGCTGCCAAAAATTTCAAGAGTTCCATAAGCTAGGGTTTTGACATTTTCAAGCTCAATAGTAAGTGCTCCCTAGGCCCGTTTTTAATGTTCTTTGTATTTTTTAGATCATCGTAACATACTCTCTCTATTTCTACCCATATTTCAAGCTAGGGTTCATGTTTAAAAATTTGCCCATGCATGAGATGCTTGTGTTTTGATGATTTATGAAGGAATATGAGAGTTTAAAGGATAGTAAACAACTTTTACTAAGTAGATTTTCATAGAAATGACTTAAAGGACCATTTTGTAAAACTTGTAAAATGGGTAGAAAATGTGAAATGAAGGAAAATGTGAGCTGTTGTAAGCATGAAAAATATTCAGCTAGGCTTGGGTAACTTAGAAGTTTCATGCATTTCATTATACGAGCCTAGGGACTAATTTGTAAAAGTATGAAAGGTTAGGGGCAAAATGGTCATTTTGTCTTAGGATAAGTTTTAGGCCGGAGATGAATAATGTAATGTATTAATAATTTATCGTTGCTTATATAAACCTTGAGTGACCAATTCCAGAGGTCGACCGAGGAAAATAAAAGGTTTCAGAGTAACCGAAATTCGAACTCGAAACATCTTCCAGGTAAGTTCGCGTAACTCGAATGTAAACTATTTTAAATACATTAAAGATGTATGTTCATGTATAAATTATAATAGTGATATTCCATGTATGATAATTATGAAAAAAAATTGTATTATGATGATATGCCCCGATGAATAAAAAGGATATCTGATGGATTACTCGAAAATGAATTAATGGTGGAAAGGATCTAGCCTGGATGGGTGATCCTATAGTGATCTAGCCTCCCGAAGAATATATGTGCTGAATTGGATTCAGCCCTGATGGGTAATCCGATTAGGATTTGAATTTAGCCTGGACTGGTAATTCAGATTCGAACTCATAGGGGTATATGTCAATGTAAGGGATTTAGCCTGGACTGGTAATCCCGACATTGCTCTATGAGTTTATTTTACGGGGGATTTAGCCTGGACTGGTAATCCCGCCATAAGAGCGAGATTCACGGGAGTGCGTATTTAAAATGATCACTTGCATGATTTGACGATAAATGAGATATCCATCGAGATTCTGAGAAATTCAACAGGATTAAAATGAGAAATAAAAATGGAAATGTTTGAATTGATGAGCTCATCTAAGACTAATGTTATAATGTATTGGCATGAGACTAACTTGATGGTTGAGTGTATGAGATAGGGAAATTATACTATGCATGTTTGGAATGAATATCTTTTATGGTTGTATGCTAAATAACCGGTGTAACACCCCTATCTCGTAACCGTCACCGGAATAGGTAAGGGGCATTACCGGACGAACAGAGCATTTCAGAACAACACAGAATCACAGTTTTTAAACAACATTAATTCATAGGCATTCATCAACAATTCATCCAATAAAATGGTGTACGAGACCAACAACATACATTTAAGAAAGGTCGGGACTAAACCGAATCCATTCAAAATTTTCAGAACTTAATCAAACTTTTCAAAACTGACAAAGTCACACGCCCGTGTGCCTAGGCCGTGTGACCCACACGGGCACAAGACACGCCCATGTGGTCCAACCGTACCAAAAAGAGGTCCTATACTGACTTTTTCACACGGACAATAGGCATGGCCGTGTGCCATGACTGTGTAAAATTTAGCTAATTACTGACTTTTTCACACGGCCACAAGGCACGCCCGTGCTCCCTGACCGTGTGGCACAATGCAGGCTTGGTTTAAGCCAATTTGCCAACCCTTTTTGGGTCCAACCCTACAAGCAATAATATACAACATTCATACCAAAATTTCAACCAATTCCAAGCTCAAAATATACTTAATTGTAACTAAATCAGTATCTAATTCATATCCATACCAAATCATATTAAAGATCATGTTGCAACATCATACCATAATACTCATTCATAACTCACTTAAGACACTTTTTCTTTCTTGCTTAAACTTACCATTTCCTTAACTTGGCACATATCAAAATGACCATTACATACAATGCCATCTAACTATTATAACATGCACAACTTGGCATCACACCAAAACTATGCACAATCGTACCATTTGTTAACCAACTCTTATGGCTTAACATATATATACATATCAAGCTTACATTCTTAAACCTTCTAACCTATACATGCCATACTTATAAATATGTACATTTCCAAAAGTACCAAAATGAGCTTGATAGTGTGGTGACAATCCTCGGCTATCCCGAGCCTTCCGTAGCTACAAAAACTGTAAAACAAATAGAAATCACACAGAGTAAGCTACAAAGAGCTTAGTAAGCCAAATACAATTATCTTAGATATTAAAGCACATAAAATGAAAGTCAATAATAAGAATTTACAACCATCTTGTAGAACATTTCATTATTTCACAAAAACGGAGTCTTTCATATTCAGAAAGCTAGTACGATACAAACGTACCTGTATAGATTATATATTTCATATAATCATTTCCATATCCTGTACTCTCTCATCAGACAGTTCAGAAACGATATAGGTATTTACAGACGGATACAATACCGACGTCCCAGACGTGGTCTTACATGTAATTCATTATCGATGCCTCTATCCCAGACAGGGTCTTACACGAAATCTCAAATCGAGGCCTGTGTCCCAAACATGGTCTTATATGATATCTCAAAGCAATGTCAACGTCCTTTCAAGAATGTACAGAGCTTTTCAGATACTAGCACATTATCGGAGTTTACTCATCAGGCTCTCAAGGCCATCCAATGTAGATTACAGTTTATATACGCAGAATTTAATCAACTTAACTCGTAAGTTTAGTTTGACTTACATCGTACATATTTCGGACGAACCGAGTCAACTATTCAACTACTTTAGACTTCCCTCAATCTAATTCTGATTTTCTTTGTTCTTGATCTAATACAATTCAAATTCAACCATTCAACCATTCATTTCATTCAAAATAATCCATGAATACATATTTTTGGGCACTTTTCACTTTAACCCTTACATTTTCACACTTTGACAATTTAGTCCATTTTTCACCAAATCACAAATATGCAAAATTCACCAAAACTATAGCTTGGCCAAATATACATGGCTTCCATACAAGCCCAAATAACACATTTAATTCACAATTTAGTCCTTCAAAACCTCATTTTCACAAATTAGCCCAAATAGCTCTATTTCATCAAAATTCAAAGACAAAACTTATAAATTATCTACCAAGCCTTCATAATTCATCCAAGAACATCACAAAACTCATGGTATCAACAATATCATTTCATGAAATCTTTAACAGAAACAAAAATTCAGACATGGGCTTTGCAGAACACGAAGCAACGATCAGAGAAACGTAAAAATTATCAAAAATTGAACAAAAACGAACCTTAAATTAAGCCTTGTGAGTGTCAAAACCCTAAAATCCTTTTTCTTATTCTTTTTCTTTCAATTTTGGTGGTAATGGATGAATATAATGGCTAATTTTAACATTTCTTTTATTAAACACATAATAATACACCAATTACCTTAATACCCTTGAAATAAAACATTAATGTTCCATCAAATAATGTCCACTAAGGTCATTTAAACATAACCATGGTCAAATAACCATATAAGGACCTCACAAATATAAAGCCAATTCAAATAGGCACTTACTCAAATAGAAGGCTACTTTTGCATTTTTTGCGATTAAATCCTTTTTCATAAATAAGCACAGAAACAGACAAATTAAATCACAGAAATTTCACAGATGTAAATTAACATATCATAGACATAGAAAATAATATTAAAATATTTTTTAGACTCAAACTTGTGGTCCCGAAACCACTATTTCGACTAGGGTCTAAACCAGACTGTTACAACCGGTAAGTTTACCTTTTCGTTATTCGGACTTACTAAGCATGTTAATGCTTACCCCCTTTCATTTCCCTTGTCTTATAGGGCTCGCGAACTCGTGAAGATTGGAAGACGGTTGGAGCATTGATCACACTATCAACTTGTCTTGCCTTGGTATATAGAAACTTTTATTTTGTTATAATGGCATTTATAGGTATCAGGGTCATTTTGTTATATGTGTCATTTGGCTAGCCAATGTAAGGGCTTAAATGATATGCTTATTCATTTTGTATATGGCCATGAGATATGGCTCATTTTGATGTAGGTTGTAAACCTATTAATTTTGCATGTTTATGCTTGAATGTTTCATGTGACGGTTGAATGTGATATATCATGAATGGACATGTGAAAGGTGCCGAAATCACTTGGAAATGTTTTAGGTCATAATTGGCATGAGATAGAAAATGAGCCAAGTATGAATGTGATTGTTGAAATGGTAACCCTAACACAAAAAGGGTAATATTAACATAGGTTAAAAAGAGACATGAAGTAACATGCATAGCTTTGGCCAAGAAGATTTGAAGTTTACATTTTTACCATGTTAAACACCATTGGAGTTTATAAGTCTGTATGGATGATTGAGGGTGACCAAAGGCTTGGAAAATAGCCTTCAAAAAGGTCCACATGGGTAGACACATGGGCATGTGTCTAGGTCATGTGTTACACACGGTCAGCCCCATGTGCGTGTTGTACGGCCGTGTGTCCCCTGCACCTGAAATTTTTAAGTCAGTATGCATGGTAGTAAACATACAAGCAGAGACACGGCCATGTGTCTCAACCGTGTGGAGGACACGGCCTAGCACACGGGCGTATGTCTTAACCGTGTGCCCCTAAATGAATGATGACGTCATAAACAAAATGTCCAGGTTTTGGACACAGGCGTGTCTAGGCCATGTGAGGGACATGGGCGTGTGCTCGGTCGTGTGAAAACCCCTGTAGGTTCGAAATGGGAAATAAATCCAAATAATTCCACACGGGTAAGGGGCACGGGCGTGCCCCAAGCACACAGGCGTGTGCATTGCCTCCACACGGGCGTGTAAGGCTTAAACCTAGAAATGTTTCAAAATTTTTATTAAGTTCTCTGTTTAGTCCCGGATCGCTTTTAATGTATGTTTTGGACCTCGTAGGTCCATAATAGGGACAATATGATTTTGTTTGGTTGGTTTTAATTCGGTGGAATGAAATTTTATAACCCATTTTTCTCAGAATATTCATGCTTTTGTACGGTAATGCCTCGTACCTTGTCCTGGTCTTGGGTACGGGTAAGGGGTGTTACAATAAATTTTTATCGTGCCTTAAGATCTTGCCAAACCAACGAGGCACTGGAAGCAAACATGATCCCTGTAGAGCGCTCTTGACTAAGAGTGTTCAAGATCTAAGAAAGAATAACGGCTCTACACGATCCTGCTGAGCCAAAAGTTCCGGTTGCAAGGCATCATGAAAACAAGAACCATCAATAAATCCTATTTTATTCTTGGCAAGAAGGGTTATTTGCATTGATCGACTCCACATATTGTAATTTTTAATCCCAGTCAACTGATGAGACATAAGCAGCATCCTAGGTGTATTTGACGGATGAAGATAGAGAGAATGACTAAAGCCAATTTAGTGTTCTGGTGGAGTAACTATGATTACGTGGAAAAAGGAAAACAAAAAAGTGCAGATCTAGAGAATAAAAGAAACAAATTTGAAACGAGGTAGAAGAGGGAACTTGAGCAAGCTGAACCACTATTGACTAATGGCAGCAAGTTGAACGAAAGCAACCGCCGACGATGGCTCAGATACCATGTCAACTGGTGGTTGATGATCGGCGTTGACTGAAGTCCAATGACTAGAAGGTTGTGTATACTAACAGAGACAAACAAGAACTGAATAAATTCCTTTTATTCAATTGTGATAATTAAAAAAAAAAAACTAATAAATATATAAACACAACTGACTACCTAATTGCTATTAACCACCCGCTAACTAACTAACTAACTGCTAATTAACTAAACAGATCTTCAACATAATTCATTTATAAAATTTAAAAATAATTTTATATTAAAATGTACACTTTGTTCAAACCACGAAATTTCACTGAAAAATACAAGGAAATTAAATAATCTAGACAATGAATAGTTATATTGAAAACGATTGCAGTGCTAAGATTCCACGCAAGATAATTAAAAATATTGACTTGTATTTGACCAAAAAAATTTTAAGTTGTAGACTTTAGAAAGAGAGGCCTTCAACTTTATATTATAGAGTAAAATGGCAATGTAAATTAAAGTCTTGTGTAATAAAGTACAAAAATTATCTAATATTAAAAAATAAAGAATATTTTTCTGACACTTTAAATTACTGGGAAAGGAATTGGTGGATGCATTGCTGTGCTGACATAAAACAAATGACGTGAAAGCGAGTTATATGTTTGCTGGATCTTATCTTCGTAACTTAAAACATCAAACATTCTTCTATAAATACAAGTTCTTATAAACCAAAGAGAATAAAAAAAGGTTTTGAGAGTTTGGCTTTTGCTTATAATCATGTAAGTTCTTATAAACCTTTTTTCTGTTTCTTGTTAATTGCTACATAATGCCTATTTTTTACATTTTTATGCATCCCAAGTAATATCAACTTCTGAATTTGTTTCATCAATTAGTTACCAACCAAATCTAAAGAATTCCACCTTTTTAGGTAATATATTAAATATATTGATTATTTATTTTTATAGATAAAACTAATAAATGATTTAATGATAACTTTAGCATTTAACGTTTATATTTTTTTTTTAGCTAAATTCGGCACTCGATATTTTAAAAAAGTTGAATTGTTATTTTTTTAACGAAAATACTAACTAAAATGTTAAATTTTTAAATATGACAGCCTGCATAATAACCATATATACTTCATGCTAATTTTTTTTTAACTTTTATTAAAAAAAATTTAATTTTGAATTCCTTACCTTTAAAAATTTTAAATTATTTATTAACGTGTCATATAAGACAAATAGTATCATGTCAACATGAAGTGCCGGTGGATTGTCATGCCAACAATATTAAAAAAAGTAATTCTTTATTCATTATTTCCATTAAAAAAGTAAATTAACTATTTTTGAAAGATTAATAATTAGATCTAACTAAAAATAATAAAAATTGAATTGATAAAAATATAAATATTGGACTAAATTTATCATTATTCCTAAATAAATTAATAAAAACCTGTTTGGAAGAAAAAAGAAGAAGGAAGTTTTTAGAGAGAAATTTGATATAAAAGAAATAGAAAACGTCCTTAATTACAAGTGTCCTCAAATTTTTTGAATCCATTTTACTAATTAATGTTGATTTAATCTATTAAATTGAAAAATAAGTTTATTTTCCATTTAATTTTTGGTTGAATTTTTGAGTTTTCAGTGTCTAACTTTGAGTTCTATCCTTTGTAATTGTGTTTGTGTAAGTTTTAATTCAAATTTTAATTTAATTTTATAACTATTGTGCTTACTTTGTATTTATAAAAACTTAAAAAATAATTTAATTTAATATATATTAAATAAAAAATCTGAATTTGATCAGGTTTAATTCATCTAGTAATTTTTATTCATTATTAAATAATAAAAGTTTAAAATTAGAAATATTATTTAATGCCTTAAGCCCTTAATCTCTTATTTATCTATATAATAACTATCTATAAAAGAAAGGTTTTGGATCTTCTTTATGTTGCCACGTGGCAACCATGCCCTCTTTCTTTTTATTTTATTTTATAAAATGGTTAAATACCAGATTTGGCCCCTCTAATATGTAGTCACTATACTTTTATAATATTTTTATTTAATCTAAATAATTAATATTATTAATTTTTTTACTTGGTTATATATAAGGTTATATATATGGCTAAATATCATAATTTTAGAGATTAAAACGTGACTTTCAATTTATTTTAGGTTTGCATCACTCTTTTTTTTCTTTTTACATTATTAGATAATAGTTAAATTTCAATTTTGGCCTAAGTCCAAATTTGATATTTAATTTATATACTTTAATTTTTGACATAATTTGATCCATGTATTTTTATAATGTTATTAGTTAGTCTGAATAGTTAATATTATTCACGATTTCAATCAAAATGTCAAAACTAATTTTTCTTAAGAACACTATTCCAATAGGAAAAAAAATATTTTAACAGTGACAGCAACTACACATGGATTTTTTAGATTTGAAAAGTAGAGGATTATATTTGGATTTTTTAGATTTGAAAAGTAGAGGATTATATTTCTCAAAATAAAAGTATGGAGAATGAATTTCCGCACGTATAAAAATTTAGAGCATATTTTAATCTTTAAATTTTTATTTTATAATTTAATACAAACAAATAATCAACCCAACTCAATGAGAAGTATGGATTGAGAATCATACTAGATAATTATTAACTTTTGGTTTATAAAAAAATGATTAAATAAAATTCAAAATCACATCACTAACAATAAGCCTAATTTTTTAATATATTTTCTTTATTTCTTATCATTATCATTAGTTGGTGTCACTAGAAATTACAAAATATCTTTTTTAATAAAAATAAATTATATTATTTGAAAGTGCTTTGATATTTTTATTTAAAAAATTAATAAAAATATTAAGATTTGAAACCATGCCAATTAAATTTTGATTTATTTATTTCTTAAATTTACAATTGACTAAAGTTTTATTTTGACTTTTTATACATTTTTATTTTAATATGAACAGTTTATTATCTCCTAATCTATTTAGTATTCTTAATTTGATGTATTTATTTAATTAAATTTTATTTTACTCATAATTTAACCTATTTTTTATTTCAATATTATACACATCCCATATATTATTATTAATTAATTTCAAACTATAATTTCATTATTTATTATATTTTCTTTTTTAAAATTCCAAAATTTCATAAGGTTAATTTTACCGAGAAAACTCTGTTGACTTTTAGTAATATATATATATATATATATATATATATATATCTTTACATGAAACAAAATTTCGTTTTATAAAAAAGGTTTAAGATTCCAATACAATACAATTGAAAATTAAATTTTTGAAGAATTTCTTCTTCTTTTTTTCTAAGTACTGGTTATTATAACGAATCCATCAAGCTATCAACTATTCATATCTTATGCTGGAAATAAAGTATTAGCCATGTCACAGTTGTCTGGTCTGACTGACTTAAAATGGTAAATAAATTAATTGGAGAGATTGTCTTCATGCTAAAATATGATCATATACTAGATTTTCATGTTTTTGCAAGAATATATATGTGTGTGTGTTCTCTCTTTTCTCCTCTATTATCATTTGAATGATATGTTCATTTCTGCGGCCACGAGCCTTCCACTTAGTTAATTAAGGGTGATTAGTTGTTTCCAGACATCTTAATGTTGCATGGAAACAATTTCATGGATGCAGTTGGGATAGTTTATATTAGTGTTATAATGTGAAAAAGCTGACTCTTATGGTGTTTTAATGTTATTAAAATGTGCATTGCAGTTATCATTGTCAGCATCAAACTTGCGTGATCTTGACATAACATCGAAGGTAAGCTTCTAGATATATCTTGCTTTCTTCATTTTGGTGCAAGTGCCTTTATCATTTCTTATTCACAAAATATTGGAAGTTTATAAGATGAAGTACATGCCTCGTTGATTCTAAACATTTGAAAATGAGAGGTATAGAACATGTCTTGCATCATAGGATGTACCTGGAAATTCAGGTTTTTTATTGCATGTAAGATTTGCTTCACATAGTAAAAGTTGACTTCAAAATTGCAACTGCTTTTGTTTTCTTTTAGAGTGATCCTATGGCAGTTTTGTATGTAAAGAAAATGGATGGGACACTAGAGGAGCTCGGTCGTACTGAAGTTATACTCAACAGTTTGAATCCTGCTTGGATTGATAAGATTCATGTTGCTTATCAGTTTGAGATTGTTCAAAATTTGGTGTAAGTTTCCCATATATTCTGTATGTCTATTAGATTATTTTCCCCCAAGATGTACTGTAGGTTTGTGTGTGTCTGTGTGTGGATTGTGAGACTGATGTTATTCTCCTTTCCTCCTGCTCCAGTTTTCATGTATATGATGTGGATACCAAATATCACAACATACCTGTGAAAGTATGTCAAAATTCTTCTTCTTTTTCTTTTCAAGGCTTTATTATTTCATTTCCAAATTTAATTAATGAATGTCATTGACAAGTTCGGAAGAGATGTCAGTAGATTTCAGATTACTATGGCTTCATTACCAATCATAATGTTTCAAATTTTATGTACTGGATAACCTCCTTTCCATATTTCTTAAGTGAAACTACTTCCTGTGTGAATTTAAATAGCACCCAACATTTGAGGAACCTAAGAAATTTATAGTGAACAATATTAAAAGAATAATTATCAATGAGTTTGGGCTTAGATGCTATGTTACTCAGATTCGGATGTGAGTGTTGAATACTAGTATGTGTTTGACATGGTATGCTTCCTCTCCCGTTTATTGTAAGGTTCTTAGAGGGTCATACCTCCCATACCTATGTTAGATATGGATGTCGGACAAAGAATGTCAAGAAAAATGAAGAGCCTGACTGTATAGCTTAATTGAAAAAGTGTTTTACAGATTTTACCATTGGACCAAGGACTTTCCAACTACTGAAAGAATGCTTGTTACATAAAATTTCTTTCGGCATTTGGAATTTGTCATATGACAAAGTATCACTGCTTTCTTTGTTATTAAACTTTTCTGTTGTGTTGCTTTGTAGGCACTAAATTTGAATGAGCAGGATTTTTTGGGAGAAACCACTTGTGTTCTGTCTGAGGTGAGTTGCCTCACATCCATTATTGTTTCTTGGATTTTAATATGTATTTCTTTATTATGAACTGGGGAAGTTGTAGTACTTTCTCGAATTACTTCATTTGTATCTACTGTCCTTCAAGTGACGTTATTGCTAAACCTGCACTTCATTTTTCATCATGGCTACTGAAATATATTGCATTTTCTTCTGGTTGTGTTAAGCATTGGCCTGCAATGCAACATGTGACCAGCAGCTCCTTCAAGCAGACATGCAAGTAGCAGAACCGAGAGCAGCAGCAACTTGGTCCATTTTGGTTTATTTTGTTTGAATGTAACTTGCTTTAGTCAAATTGTAACTTGTAATCAAAGTTAGTAAGATTTTTGATGTAATGGATGTAATGGCTGATCATATCAGCTTACTTGTGTATGTGGTTCACATTTTGAAAATTGTTAAGTATTAGTGGGAGTGGTTAAGTCATTAGGTAATTGTTCATTGACTTTGTAATCTATTTAAGCTATCTTTTTTCTTAATGAAATTAAGGATTTTTTCAGTCATTCTTGAGCTCAAAGTTCTCTTTGTGTTTTGTTTTCAATCATTTTAATTTTCTTTAAGCTTGTTTGAGAGTGTTGTTGCTGCCATTGTTCCAACAAATGGTATTCAGAGCCTAAGTCTTTGAGGGCCTCTGATTGTTGGTTGTGTTATTTGAGAAAACAAAGCACGAAAAAGTAGAAGCTTGAACCTGTTGAACTTATTGCATCAAAATGAGCTTTACAAAGACCTCCACCTCCAAAGAGTTTGTTTGGTGAAAACTACCACATTTGGGTAGTTAAAATGAAGTATCTCCAGGCTCAAGACCTGTGGAGTGTAGTAGAAAACGACATCGAACCACCTCCATTGAGGGCTAATCCCACAATTGCTCAGATAAGGCAGCATGCTGAGGAGAGCACCAAGAAGCACAAAGCCTTAGCTTGCCTGCAGAACGGAGTGTCAGATGTAATCTTCACTCGGATTATGGCCTGCAGTACACCTAAGGAAGCTTGGGAGAGGCTGAAGGAGGAGTTCATGGGGTCGGATAAAACTAGGCAGCAACAAGTCATCAATTTAAGGAGGGACTTTGAAAACTTGAAGATGAAAGAGTCTGAGAGCATTAAGCAATACTCAGACAGAATCATGGCCACTGTCAACAGCATAAGGCTGCTTGGTGAGGATTTCAGTGACAGCAGAGTGGTTGAGAAGGTTATCACTATACTTCCTGAGAGATTCGAGTCTAAAATCTCATCACTTGAAGACTCAAGGGACTTGACAACCATTTCTTTGTCTGAGCTAGTGAACTCCCTATATGCTTTGGAGCGAAGAAGGGCCAACAAAGCGGAAGATCATCCAGAAGGAGCCTTCCAAGCAAAGGCCAAAGAAAGTTCCAGCACAAGTCAGAAAGGCAAGAAGCCTTGGCTTGACAAGAGGGATAAACCAAGGAGAGATTCAGGCAAAAGGAAGTTTCCACCATGTGTTCATTGTAAGAAGACCACTCATTCTGAAAGGTTTTGCTGGTTTAGGCCGGACATTCAATGCGGAGGCGCAAGCGGTTTGGCCATGTTAAAAAGTCCAGAAAACAAACCAAAGGCACCAAAGACAAAGAAGCAGATTCTAGCTCAAGCTACTGAAGATCTTCAAGCTCAGGAGGAGCATGTGTTCACAGCTTCCTGCTTTGCATCATCAAGCAAAGTCAGAAGCAATTGGTTGGTGGATAGTGGCTGCTCACACCATATGGCAAGTGATGAGAGTCTGTTCAAAGATCTAGACGTGTTTATGTCTCAAAAATCGAAATTGGCAATGGTGAATCGATTGAAGCCAAAGGCGGGGTAGTGTTTCAATCAGCACTTGTTCAGGTAACAAAATTATTTCAGATGTGCTCTTTGTGCCTGATATTGATCAGAATCTGTTGAGTGTTGGTCAGTTGGTTAAAAAGGATATTCCCTAGTTTTCAAGAATGATTCATGTGTTATTAAGGACTCACATGGTCAAGAAATGATTACAGAGGGCATGGTAGATAAATGTTTCATGCTTGATGTCAATCGACTTGAAAACAAAGCTTATGCAAGCTTGATCGATAATGCTGGTCTATGGCATAGAAGATTTGGCCATATTAACTTTAGATCACTTGATATGTTACAAAAATGTAATTTGGTAGAGGATATGTCTAAAGTAGAAGCAAGTGACGTGTTTGTGATGTTTGTCGGTTTGGTAAACAAGCCGATTGCCATTCCCAAAGAACCAAGCTTGGAGAGCTCGAGAAAGGCTTGAACTGGTGCATTCGATATTTGTGGACCAATGAAGTCCCCTTCTTTGAATGACAAAGAAGTATTTTGTGTTGTTTATTGATGATTTGACCAGATTCTGCTGGTTTACTTCATGAAACACAAATCAAGTGCTTGAGGCCTTTAGCAAATTCAAGGCACTAGTTGAGAACCAAACAAAGTTGCAAAATCAAGGCCTTGAGAACTGACACAATGGGGCTGAATACTTGTCCGAGAGGTTTGAAGCTTTGTGAGCTTGCAGAATACATCATCACCTCACCACGCTTTATACTCCACAAAGAAATGGAGTTTGTGAAAGGAAAAATAGAAACGATGATGAATATGGCCGGATGTCTCCATTGCTTTCAAAGCAAACTCCCAAGCGATTTTGGGCGTATAGTCAACACCTCGGTTTTATCTGTTGAATAAGCTTCCAACAAGAGCAGAGAAAAGACAAAACACCCTTTGAGGCATGGTATGGGCTCAAACCATCCGCTTCTCACCTAAAGGTGTTTGGATGCATGTGTTATGCACTTATTCCAAAGAGAAAGAAGAACAAAAAATCGAGAGAAGGTCCACTTGCGGGATATTTGTTGGCTACAAAGCAGCATTCAAAAAGGCTATAGGGTGCATGACCCTTCAACAAAGAAGATTTTGGTGAGCAGGGATATTAGATTTGATGAAGAAAAGTTTTGGAGTTGGGATGAGTCGAATCAAGCCGCTTTGATGAAGATCAACTCGATATCGACCTAGAGCCACCAAAAATGAACTAGAAAGTGGTGACATTGATGATCCTCCCGTGAGAGGAACTAGAACCATTGCCGACATCTATCATAGGTGTAATGTAGCCATAGTTGAGCCTTCAAGCTATGAAGAAGCCGCAAGGAACAGAAATCTGGAAAAGGCAATGGAAGTTTAACTTGAGATGATCGGAAGAATGAAACATGGGACTTGGTTGATAGGCCGCACTGAAAGAAAGTCATTGGTGTCAAGTGGGTCTTTAGAGCAAAATTCAACTCGATGGCTCTTTAAATAAACATAAGGCAAGGTTAGTGGTGAAGGGCTATAGTGAAGAGTATGGCACTGACTTCATGGAGACATTTGCTCCAGTGGCTAGGCTTGACACAATTAAGCTTCTTTAGTGGAAGATTCACCAATTGGATGTCAAGTCAGCTTTTCTGAATGGCTTTCTGAAAGAAGAAATCTACATAGAGCAACCAGAAGGGTTTAAAATTCTAGGAGCAGAGAACAAAGTCTACAGGCTGAAGAAAGCCTTGTATGGTCTGAAACAGGCACCTAGGGCCTGGTATGATCGAGTTGATGCTTACTTGTGCAAACTTGGGTTCGAGAAAAGTCTGAGTGAACCAACTCTTTATGTAAAGAAGGCTAAAGATGAGACTTTGCTGATCATTTCAATTTATGTGGATGATCTATGGTGACTGGAAGCAGAAACTGAGCTGATCAATGACTTCAAGACTCAAATGAAGGAAATGTTTGATATGACTCGACTTAGAGCCATGACATACTTCCTCGGTATGGAAGTGAACTGGTCGAGATCAAGGAATCTTCATCGATCGACAAGCATTTGCCCAAGATCCTAGATAAGTTTTGCATGTCTAATTGTAAATCAGTAAACACACCAATGGCCCAAGGTGAGAAGCTGACCAGCTTTGGAAACCAAGAAAGAGTTGATGAGAAGGAGTACAGAAGTTTAGTTGGCTGTTTACTCTATTTAACAGCAACTAGACCTGATCTTATGCATGCTGTTAGCTTGTTGTCTAGGTTCATGCATTGCTGTGACACATCACATTTTAAGGTAGCAAAAAGGGTACTTAGATACCTTAAAGGAACCTCGAAACTTGGAGTCATGTTCAAGAAAGAAAATAAGCTCAAATTGGTAGGATATTCTGACAGTGAATGGGCAGGCTCTGCAGATGACATGAGAAGCACTTCGGGTTACTTCTTCACACTTGGCTCAGGAGCATTTTGTTGGAGTTCTAAGAAGCAACAAATCGTTGCTCAATCCACACCAAGCAGAGTATATTGCAAAGTGAAGAATGTGAATCAAGCCATTTGGCTCAGAAACTATTGTCCGATTTGAATGAAGAACAAAGTGAAGCTACAAAGAATCATGGTTGACAACCAATCAAAGAGCTGCTATAGCTAAAAATCCAGTCTTCCATGGCAAGACTAAACACTTTAAAATTAAATTCCATT
This sequence comes from Gossypium anomalum, assembly GCA_025698475.1. Taxonomy (NCBI): domain Eukaryota; kingdom Viridiplantae; phylum Streptophyta; class Magnoliopsida; order Malvales; family Malvaceae; genus Gossypium; species Gossypium anomalum. The sequence goes on along the minus strand of CM046968.1, from coordinate 51,170,629 downwards.
TTGTTAGAGAGGTCGAAAGGACAAGAGAAGTCGGTCTTATTCATTGCAACTCACAAGACCAATTGGTCGACATTCTAACAAAACCACTTGGTACATTCAGATTTGAAGCCTTAAAAGAGATGATTGGTGTTTGTTGCATACAGACCAAGGAGGAGTGTTAAGCATTGGCCCGCAATGCAACATGTGACCGTGAGCTCCTTCCAAGCGGACATGCAAGTAGCGAGAACCGAGAGCAAAGCAAAGAACTTGGTCCATTTTGGTTTATTTTGTTTGAATGTAACTTGCTTTAGTCAAATTGTAACTTGTAATCAAAGTTAGTAAGATTTTTGATGTAATGGATGTAATGGCTGATCATATCAGCTTACTTGTGTATGTGGTTCACATTTTGAAAATTGTTAAGTATTAGTGGGAGTGGTTAAGTCATTAGGTAATTGTTCATTGACTTTGTAATCTATTTAAGCTATATTTTTTCTTAATGAAATTAAGGATTTTTTCAGTCATTCTTGAGCTCAAAGTTCTCTTTGTGTTTTGTTTTCAATCATTTTAATTTTCTTTAAGCTTGTTTGAGAGTGTTGTTGCTGCCATTGTTCCAACAGGTTGTAAATAAAATTTGCTTGCCACTGCTAGTTTTCCAAAGGTAGTGGCTTAGAACCATTTAGAATGATTTGTCAGACTGCTTATTTCTAACATTCGAGTTCTTCACTTTTTCTTGGCAGATAGTGACCAAAAGTAATCGAACTTTAACACTCAATCTCCATGGAAAAAATGGTCCAGGAGGTTCCAGAAACTTTGGGGCACTGACTGTCCATGCTGAAGAAACTTTTTTATCCAGGATGACTGTTGAGATGAAATTGTGTTGTTCCCAGTTAGACAATGTGGACATGTTTTCTAAAAGTGTATGTGCTCATGATTCAACTAGTTTTGTTGTGCATGTGTGTGTTTTACAACTTTCATATTTTTCTTATTGCTTATAGGATCCTTTCTTGAGACTATCAAGATAAACTGAAGACGGAAATCATGTCCCAATATGCAAGACAGAGGTGATAAACAACAATTTAAATCCTGTTTGGAGACCCTTATATCTAAGCATGCAACAGTTTGGAAGCAAGGCAAGCACGCAATTTTTTTAAGGCTCCCATGATAAAATATTTAAAGTTTTATAAGATTTTTATCCCACAGTTATGATTCTATGTTGATTACAGGATGACCCATTACTTATAGAGTGTTTCGATTTCAACAGCAATGGCAATCATGTACTTATTGGGTAACTTTTTAAAATTTTGGCCTCTGCATTTGTTGGTTTTGTCAGTTAGCTTTTACTAGTTAAAGTGTTTGTTGCCTGGTAAGAAAAAGCCTGACTTTGGACTGCTTTATTTACTTAATCAGCCAACTTCATAAATCGGTTTCTGAGTTGGAAAAACTTCACAAAGACAGAAGTGGTGCAAATTTGATTTTCTCATCTCATCGTGGTCGGGAAAAGGTGTTCACCATGCTTGGCATCAATATTTTTACCAAAAATATGTGGTGTTGTTAAACATACCTTTGCCTTACAGGTTCTCATGGGCCGGCTCTTTGTAGATTAGTTTATTGAGAAAGAGCACTTCAGTTTCCTTGACTACATTTCTAGTGGATTTGAGCTAAATTTTATGGTTGCCATCGACTTTACAGGTAAATAAGCTCTGTGCTAGGCATTTTTGTTTTCCCTATTTCTGATCTTATGTTCTGGTGCAAATTTACATATTTGACTTGTCTAGCTTCAAATGGGACTCCTCGAAATCAAGATTCCTTGCACTACATTGATCCTTCAGGACGATTGAATTCTTACCAGCAAGTAAGTCTGCAATAATAATGCATTGCTATTTAGTGAAGAAATGTTCTCCATGAAATAGTATAAGATTATTTCAGATGGATTACATTTGCATACAGCAAAGTGTACCTGTTTAGTTCTCTATTTATTGAGATTTACCTTGTTTGAATTCTCTATAATGGTGGGTAACTTACTAATGACATGATTAACAGGCTATAATGGAGGTTGGGGAGGTCATACAATTTTATGATTCTGATAGGAGGTTTCCAGCTTGGGGCTTTGGAGGAAGGACATATGATGGCACTTTATCCCATTTTTTTAACTTGAATGGTACAAATGCCTATGAGGTACGAGAAACCTTGTTTGTTGTTCACACCATGGCCATTCAACTTGAAAGCTGCACAAGTTCTTCTAAGACTAGTTAATTTACTGCCTATAAAAGGTCGAAGGTGTTCAAGGCATCATGGCTGCTTATGCTAGTGCTCTTCATAACGTCACTCTGGCTGGTCCTACTTTGTTCAGCCATGTAATCAGCATGGCTGCACAAATGGCTTCCCAGGCTACCTCCAACGGCATTACCAAATATTTTGTGCTGCTCATTATAACGGTAAAAATGAAGTATTATGTCTATGTAGCACGTTAAGAATCAGTAATCTTTGTCTGAACTTATAAAAATATGCGGTCTTATGTAGGATGGAGTTTTGACAGATATACAAGAAACAATGGATGCTTTAGTTAGGGCATCTGATCTTCCTCTATCTATTCTTTTAGTTGGAGTAGGAAATGCAGATTTTAAACAAATGGAGGTATGCCATTGTATTCTAGAACAATTTGGCATATTTGAATTGTCAATTTTTGCATTTCTAGAGTGCTAGTTGCTTGTAATTTTTCCACTAAAATGGTGATAAGAAAAAGGTTTTTGGTCTTATAATTTTGTAGGTTCTGGATGCTGATGATGGACATCGATTGGAGAGTTCAACAGGTAGGGTTGCTACACGAGACATTGTACAATTTGTTCCCATGCAAGAAGTGCATAGTAAGTCATGTTCTACACCATCGAGCTTTTCTGTTTTATCACACTTTCTCCCGAACTTAATGATTTTTATCTCAAGCAAAGATTTGTTATGCACCTTGGACTTAGGTACGATTACTAGATACAAATAGGTTTGTTCAGTTTTCTCTTAGCTTTATTCCATGTATTTAGAGAGATCTTGGAGAGTCATATCCCCACACTCATGTTCGAACATGTATTGGATGCAATATTTCAAGAAAAATAAAAAAGTTGGATCTAGACAAAAGAATAATGTAAGTGTATTCAGAGAGCTTATAATAGTGGTAGGCTTGGTTTGGATGTTGAAACAATTGGCCAGCACTTGTAGTTCCTAATGTTATAGGCGAAACAAATGATGGACTCTTTCTCATTTGTATCTTTGTTGAGCATTGGCCTGCAATGCAACATGTGACCAGCAGCTCCTTCAAGCAGACATGCAAGTAGCAGAACCGAGAGCAGCAGCAACTTGGTCCATTTTGGTTTATTTTGTTTGAATGTAACTTGCTTTAGTCAAATTGTAACTTGTAATCAAAGTTAGTAAGATTTTTGATGTAATGGATGTAATGGCTGATCATATCAGCTTACTTGTGTATGTGGTTCACATTTTGAAAATTGTTAAGTATTAGTGGGAGTGGTTAAGTCATTAGGTAATTGTTCATTGACTTTGTAATCTATTTAAGCTATCTTTTTCTTAATGAAATCAAGGATTTTTTCAGTCATTCTTGAGCTCAAAGTTCTCTTTGTGTTTTGTTTTCAATCATTTTATTTTCCTTAAGCTTGTTTGAGAGTGTTGTTGCTGCCATTGTTCCAACAAATGGTATTCAGAGCCTAAGTCTTTGAGGGCCTCTGATTGTTGGTTGTGTTATTTGAGAAAACAAAGCACGAAAAAGTAGAAGCTTGAACTCATTGAACTTGTTGCATCAAAATGAGCTTTACAAAGACTTCCACCTCCAAAGTGTTTGTTTGGTGAAAACTACCACATTTGGGTAGTTAAAATGAAGACTTATCTCCAGGCTCAAGACCTGTGGAGTGTAGTAGAAAACGACATCGAACCACCTCCATTGAGGGCTAATCCCACAATTGCTCAGATAAGGCAGCATGCTGAGGAGAGTACCAAGAAGCACAAAGCCTTAGCTTGCTGCGCAGAATGGAGTGTCGGATGTAATCTTCACTCGGATTATGGCCTCGCAGACACCTAAGGAAGCTTGGGAGAGGTCAAGGAGGAATTCATGGGGTCGGATAAAACTAGGCAGCAAAACAAGTCATCAACTTAAGGAGGGACTTTGAAAACTTGAAGATGAAAGAGTCTCGAGAGCATTAAGCAATACTCGATTGTAATCATAGCCACCACAACAAAAGATAAGGTCGCTTGGTGAGGATTTCAAAGGATGTGCAGAGTGGTTGAGAAGGTTATCACTACACTTCCCGAGAGATTCGAGTCTAAAATCTCATCACTTGAGGACTCAAGGACTTGACAACCATTTCTTTGTCTCGAGCTAGTGAACTCCCTATATGCTTTGGAGCGAGAGAAGGGCCAACAGCAGAAGATCATCCGTATGAGCCTTCCAAGCAAAGGCCAAAGAAAGTTCCAAAGACAAGTCGAAGGCAAGAAGCCTTGGCTTGACAAGAGGGATAAACCAAGGAGAGATTCAGGCAAAAGGAAGTTTCCACCATGTGTTCATTGTAAGAAGACCACTCATTCTCAAAGGTTTTGGCTGGTTTAGGCCGACATTCAATGCAGGAGCGCAAGCGCTTTGGCCATGTTGAAAAAGTCTGTAAAAAAACAAACCAAAGGCACCAAAGACAAAGAGTGAGATTCAAGCTCAAGCTATCAAGATCTTCAAGCTCGGGAGGAGCATGTGTTCACACTTCCCGCTTTGCATCATCAAGCAAAGTCGAAGCAATTGGTTGGTGGATAGTGGTCGCTCACACCATATGGCAAGTGATGAGAGTCTGCTCAAAGATCTAGACATGTGGCTATGTCTCAAAAATCGACTTGGCAATGGTGAATCGATTGAAGCCAAAGGCAGGGGCAGTGTTTCAATCAGCACTTGTTCAGGTAACAAAGTTATTTCAGATGTGCTCTTTGTGCCTGATATTGATCAGAATCTGTTGAGTGTTGGTCAGTTGGTTGAAAAAGGATATTCCCTAGTTTTCAAGAATGATTCATGTGTTATTAAGGACTGTCATGGTCAAGAAATGATTACAGTAGGCATGGTAGATAAATGTTTCATGCTTGATGTCAATCAGCTTGAAAACAAAGCTTATGCAAGCTTGACTGATAATGCTGGTCTATGGCATAGAAGATTTGGCCATATTAACTTTAGATCACTTGATATGTTACAAAAACAGAATTTGGTAGAGGATATGTCTAAAGTAGAAGCAAGTGACAGTGTTTGTGATGTTTGTCAGTTTGGTAAACAAGCCAGATTGCCATTCCCAGTGAACCAAGCTTGGAGAGCTCGAGAAAGGCTTGAACTGGTGCATTCTGATATTTGTGGACCAATGAAGTCCCCTTCTTTGAATGACAGCAAGTATTTTGTGTTGTTTATTGATGATTTGACCAAATTCTGCTAGGTTTACTTCATGAAACACAAATCTGAAGTGCTTGAGGCCTTTAGCAAATTCAAGGCACTAGTTGAGAACCAAACAGGTTGCAAAATCAAGGCCTTGAGAACTCGACAATGGGGTCAATATACTGTCATGAGAGGTTTTGAAGCTTTGTGAGCTTGCAGAATACATCATCACCTCACTACGCTTTATACTCCACAAAGAAATGGAGTTTGTGAAAGGAAAATAGAACAGTTGATGAATATGGCCGATGTCCTGCTTGCTTCAAAGCAAACTCCCAAGCAGATTTTGGGTATACGCATCAACACCTCGGTTTATCTCATTGAATAAGCTTCCAACAAGAGCAGTAAAAGACAAAACACCCTTTGAGGCATGGTATGGGCTCAAACCATCCGTTTCTCACCTAAAGGTGTTTGGATGCATGTGTTATGCACTTATTCCAGCAGAAAGAAGAACAAAACTAGAGAGAAGGTCTGCCCCTGGGATATTTGTTGGCTACAGCAGTACCAAAAAAGGCTATAGGGTGTATGACCCTTCAACAAAGAAGATTTTGGTGAGCAGGGATATTAGATTTGATGAAGAAAAGTTTTGGAGTTGGGATGAGTCAAGAATCAAGCCGGTTTGATGAAGATCAACTCGATATCACCCTAGAACCACCGAAAATGAACTAGAAAGTGGTGACATTGATGATCCTCCTGTGAGAGGAACTAGAACCATTGCTGACATCTATCATAGGTGTAATGTAGCCATAGTTGAGCCTTCAAGCTATGAAGAAGCTGCAAGGAACAGAAACTGGAAAAAGGTAATGGAAGCTGAACTTGAGATGATCAGGAAGAATGAAACATGGGACTTGGTTGATAAGCTAGACCAGAAGAAAGTCATAGGTGTCAAGTGGGTCTTTAGAGCAAAATTCAACTCTGATGGCTCTTTAAATAAACATAAGGCAAGGTTAGTGGTGAAGGGCTATAGTCAAGAGTATGGCACTGACTTCATGGAGACATTTGCTCCAAAGGCTAGGCTTGACACAATTAAGCTTCTTTTGCCTCACTGCACAAAAACAAAGGAAGATTCACCAATTGGATGTCAAGTCACTTTTCTGAATGGCTTTCAAAAAGAAGAAATCTACATAGAGCAACCGTAAGGGCTTAAAATTCCGGAGCAGAGAACAAAGTCTACACAGTCAAGAAAGCCTTGTATGGTCCAAACAGCACCTAGGGCCTGGTATGATCGAGTTGATGCTTACTTGTGCAAACTTGGGTTCGAGAAAAGTCCGAGTGAACCAACTCTTTATGTAAAGAAGGCTAAAGATGAGACTTTGCTTGATCATTTCAATTTATGTGGATGATCTATCGTGACTGGAAGCGTAATCGAGCCGATCAATGACTTCAAGACTCAAATGAAGGAAATGTTTGATATGACTGACTTAGGAGCCATGACATACTTCCTGTATGGAAGTGAACTGGTCCAGATCAAGGAATCTTCATTAGTCGCAAGCATTTGCCCCAAGATCCTAGATAAGTTTTGCATGTCCAATTGTAAATCAAGAAAACACACCAATGGCCCAAGGTGAGAAGTCACCCGACTTTGGAAACCAAGAAAGAGTTGATGAGAAGGAGTACGAAGTTTAGTTGGTCGCTTACTCTATTTGACAAAGAACTAGACTGATCTTATGCATGTTTGTTAGCTTGTTGTCTAGGTTCATGCATTGTTTGTGACACATCACATTTTAAGGCAAAGCAAAAGGGTACTTAGATACCTTAAAGGAACCTCAAAACTTGGAGTCATGTTCAAGAAAGAAAATAAGCTCAAATTGGTAGGATATTCGATAGTGATCAAGGCGTGCTCTGCAGCAGATGACATGAGAAGCACTTCGGGTTACTTCTTCACACTTGGCTCAGGAGCATTTTGTTGGAGTTCTAAGAAGCAACAAACGTTGCTCAATCCACACCAAGCAGAGTATATTGCAAAGCAAGAAGAATGTGAATCAAGCCATTTGGCTCGTGAAACTATTGTCCGATTTGAATGAAGAACAAAGTGAAGCTACAGCAATCATGGTTGACAACCAATCAGCGACTTGCTACAAATAAAAATCCAGTCTTCCATGGCAAGACTAAACACTTTAAAATTAAATTCCATTTTGTTAGAGAGGTGAAGCAGACAAGAGAAGTCATCTTATTCATTGCAACTCACAAGACCAATTGGTGACATTCTAACAAAACCACTTGGTACATTCAGATTTGAAGCCTTAAAAAGATGATTGGTGTTTGTTGCATACGAGACCAAGGAGGAGTGTTGAGCATTGGCCCGCAATGCAACATGTGACCAGCAGCTCCTTCAAGCGGACATGCAAGTAGCGAACCAGAGAGCGTGACAACTTGGTCCATTTTGGTTTAATTTGTTTGAATGTAACTTGCTTTAGTCAAATTGTAACTTGTAATCAAAGTTAGTAAGATTTTTGATGTAATGGATGTAATGGCTGATCATATCAGCTTACTTGTGTATGTGGTTCACATTTTGAAAATTGTTAAGTATTAGTGGGAGTGGTTAAGTCATTAGGTAATTGTTCATTGACTTTGTAATCTATTTAAGCTATCTTTTTCTTAATGAAATCAAGGATTTTTTCAGTCATTCTTGAGCTCAAAGTTCTCTTTATGTTTTGTTTTCAATCATTTTATTTTCCTTAAGCTTGTTTGAGAGTGTTGTTGCTGCCATTGTTCCAACAATCTTTGCCAAGCCTAAGAAAATTGAATATGGTGATTATCAAATTTGAAACCAAATTTCTACAAGTGTCGAACACTTTGTTGATTTTAATTTGATTTCGACTAATCAAATGAGTGTGATTTTACAGGTGGGCAGATTTCTGTTGTCCAAGCTCTACTGGAAGAGTTGCCGGGTCAGTTTTTGACGTACATGCGGTCTAGAAACATTAAGCCACTCCATGTTTGATTGCCTTCAATGGCTTTCAAAACATTGACAAAGGTAATAATAGATTACTGTTGTCTCTTGAAATATAGTACACAAGATACTTAAAACCAAGTACAGATATTTTAGGATAAAGTTTTACAACCATCTGTTAATATTGGCTTTTTTGCTCAAGTAGAGTTAAAAACTATGTACGAAGGCATTGATAAATGAAATTTGGTTTATTTATAGCTTATTTGATTCTTGTGCATCATTACATATCCTTTTAAGTCATCGCAAAGTTGGTTTTTGTTTCTTGTGCATCATTACATGCTTCCGTTGAGGAGCAAATCAGAGCTCTTAAGATAGAGTTACTTCAGGAGGTCCATGGATCAAAAGCTAAAGAAACCTCTTGGAACTATGCTAATGAGCCCCTGGCCCTAGAAGTGTTAACGCATAACATCTTAGCCTCCTTCAAGTTCCCCAAACTTGCCTACAATGGCACAAGTGACCTAGAAGATCATTTGGCTCACTACAACCACCACATGAACATTCTTGGTAATAGAGTAATGAATCCCTTAACTATTATGGGCTAGTTGCTGAAGCCATAAATGAGACTTGCTTTCTTCAATGCAGTGTTTTTAAAACCCATCATGTATAACATTGCATTGAAGAAAGCTAGTCCCGTTTATGGCTTCGAAAACCAGCCTATAGTAGTTAAGGGATCTGTTACTCTGCCAGTGGTTTTAGGTGATGGTGAGCATACGGTCACAGAGATGGTTGAGTTTCTAGTATTGGACCATCTAATGGCGTGTAATGCAATATTCAATAGCCCAATCATGAGAATGATCAAAATAGTAGTAGTCACTTTTTGCATGATGGTTAAGTTCTCAATGCCTACTAGGGAAGGTTAGATGAAGTGTCACCAGAAAATAACCCGGGAATGCCATATAGTTTCCTTGAAACTTACAAAAGAGTAAAAGTCACTCCTTCCCCTTGTTGTAGTAGTACTCTCCAAAACCCTTTGATAGGTCTCAACTTGATTGGGAGAATGATTATAGATTTTAATAGATGGTATGGAAGTTATACCTAAGGCCAAGCTTCCAAAAATCAAAGCCGTAAAAACAACTGAATCCCTGCATTTATGTGATAGGGACCAGAGCAGAGTAACCCAGAGTGCTGCCACCCTCCCATCCTCGGAAAAGGAGTTGTTGAGCTCCCTTTTGATAGTGTACAGATGTATTTGCTTGGTCCATCGTTGACACGCTAGAGATTCAGCCCTCTATTATTCAACACTCTTTGGGGCTGGATTCCAACGTATGTCCCGTAAAGAAAAAGAAGAGACAATTCTTCTCAAAGACAATAGTTGAGAAGTCCTAGAATAAAGGAGAATGTGCATTGATTTTACGAACCTAAATAAGGTTTGTTCGAAAGATAGTTTCTTGTTACCCTCCATTGATCGTCTAGTAGATGCTTCTTCAGGCGATGAGTTTATGAGTTTCATGAATGCATTCTCTGGGCATAATCGGATTATATGGTTCTGGACAACTAGAGAAAATGACATTCATTACTGAAAAGCTATTTTGTTATAAGATGATGCATTTTAGCCTGAAGAATGTCAGGGCCACTTACCAACGACTTGTGAATATGTTAGTAGCCAGATCAGGAGGTGTATGAAAGTATGTGGAAAATTTGTTGGTTAAGAGTGCCACGATAGGGGCAGAATATCGACCTTTAGTAGGAATTCAAAGTATTGAGAAGGTACAATATGAAGCTCAATTTGACTAAATGTGCATTTGGAGTCTGGGTTGGTAAATTTCTAGCCTTTATGATTTCTAACTGGAAATTAAAACCATCCCAAAAAAGTATGGAAATATTGGTTAAGAAAACCACTATTACTAGTACAGTCAAAGTTTAAAATTTTTCTTAAAATTAAGCCTTTTTAGTATATTTATAATAATAAACCCTAAATCAAAATTATACTTGTGCATTGTGCGAGGTGGACTTAAGTTGTTCTTGGCTTTTAACTGACAATCTTCTCAACTATTCTTGTACTATGTGTTGCGTTCACTGTGGGCTAGAGCAACACAAACCAAATTACAAAAAAAGAACGATTTAATTACTTTTTGTAGGAAAGTAATTTCTTTCTATAAACTAGTAAAACATGTAACCCTCAAAAAATAGAATTTATTTTTAGTAAATAAATTATCATTACTTTTTGGTAAAATAACGATATATTAATAATGTATGAAGTGTATTTTTAGATCAAACAATGGTTTCTATTTATAAAGGGGAGTACAAAGGTCCCGGCTGAATAAGTCATTGACAAATAATATTATTTAAATGAAAAATACAATCTTACTCCAATTGGAGTAAGGGGGCGGCACACTTGTATTTTTTTACTAAAGTTGTCATGCCTCATGCTTTACGAGGGCTAATTTGGGTCTCACATATATTGAGTTTAATTATGTGTACTTTTTGGACTTTTGACTTAATACTTTATAATTTTATCTATTTCTATTTTCGAAAAATAAATACTATTTAATCAATTAAATTTTTAATTAAATAATTTTTTCAACCTAATTTTTGGTTTCTTCGTGACAACTTTAATGTCATAGAAAATATGAGGAAATATATTTAATTTTTTTTATTTAACAGATCTCATAATGATTAACTAATTTAATTTCATTTTCAAACTTCAATTATTTAGTTATAATTAATTAAATAATAATTTAAAGAACTTCAAATTAATTCTCAAGTCATTTTTATACTTAGGGAGAAAACACATTTACTATAGAAAATGATTTATGTGGTTTATTTCTCTTCATCATTTCTATTCATTTCCATTCTTTGGTTCTACATGCAATTCATTTATGGTTATTTTGAGCTAGCGAAGAGACTAATTGGACATATATAATTAGGGTTCATATAATTTATAATTAAATTTTGGCTTTTTGTCTATTAATTATGAATTTTTTTAGTCACAAAGTCATTCCATTAAAGTATCGTGACAGATCTTTCCCTTATTATATACCATTACGAAAACTACTTGATAAGTGTTTGCTCAATGGCTTTGTCATATGCGTGTTACCCTCAAATGATACCTTTAATCTCTTTGGAATAAATTCGTTTTCTCAGTATGAGCTTATTTTATCTTATAGTAACCATTATAACTTCCTTCAATTCAATTACCATCAAATAGTAATAAAATCATTTATCACAAAAATAAATGACTAGTGACCATGTTTATTTTTATTTATCATGTAATTCTAATAAAAGGATATCATTTACCTTTTTGTTGGATTATGAATTTTACTATTGCAAAATAATATTACATACTACAAAAGTCGTATACCTAACATACCAACTTCCAGTTCCTTATCTATTTGATTTACATCAAAGCATATGAGTCAAACATACATATTTCACCATCCATTGGGGATTCAGTTATGCTACTATGAACGTCACGAGTTAATAAATTTATAAACGAATTTAGAATATATTATACTTGGGTCTTACTTGATGTATTATCAGTTCAATTAGTCATATTTATGTCTTAATTTGTTAGGAGTCATCCATTCCGATAAGATAATGTATCTCCTCAATTGGACTTGCTAAACAACATATTAGTCTTTTAATCGGTTTGCTTTTCTTTTTTTATTAAATTAAGGACATATTTTGATTATCTACTAATATAAGCTAATTTTTCGTATTATGATTCGACTATGTAATACCATTTAGTATTAGTTAAATGTTAAATAATTAGCGACTCAATATTTGTTTTCATTTTCCTTTGTGTGCAAAAATCGTTGACAACAATATAGGAAAAAATATTAATATAATCAATATTAGATATTTTATTAAATCAAATTGTTCAAAAAATACAAGTATACATAGGCGAAAATACTACACTAAGGGCATTAGATCCAACAAAAAGATGAAAGTTACTCAAGATATGAGCCCTTTACGAAATCCAAAAGAAATTCAATGGTTGAGTGGTAGCTAGGATTGTCACACTAAATCAGTTTGTATCTAAGGTGGCTAATAAGTGTTTGCTTTTCTCAAACGCGTTGAAGTCCGCTTTCCAGTAGTCTGAAAAGTGTTAATAGTCATTTAAGCAGTTAAAGAAGTATCCAAATGCCTTCACATTGTTAACATCTCCTTCACTAGGTGATAATTTGTATGTTAATCTGGCACCTTCAAATAAGACTTTGGCAGTTGTGTTAATAAAGGAAGTGGAAGCTCAATAGCACCTTGTGTATTATGTTAGTCGAGTACTCCAAGATGGGGAGTTGAACTATTCTAGGATTGAAAAGATTGTTTTTGCACTGATCATAGATGTAATAAAACTTCCCCCGTATTTCAAGCTCATCCACTTGTGGTCCTTTTGAATCTTCCCGTTTAGGAGATTTTGGGAAATTTTGATGCATAAGGGTGCATGATCAAGTGAACTGTGGAATTCAGTGAATTTAGGCTAGATCTCTTGTCTCAGAAAGCAATAAAAGCCCAAGCATTGGTGGAATTTGTCGCGAAATGTTCTTTCACTATGAAATTTGAACTCCCTGTTACGGAAGAACCTCTTCCAAGCCAAATTGATGCGATCGTACACCCCGTAAAAAATCCCTCTAGAATAAACCTTGGATTTTACCTTATGGTTTCTCCGAAAAGTTTGCCTCCGAAGCAGGAAGCTCGTTCGTTTACATTCATGTATGGCAATATGCATGAACGTCCAAGGGGAAAGAATTTAGCAATTTATGCGGCACAATGAACCTTAATATTCATGCACTTGTTCGATGGATGAACCTAAAGATGCATGCAACTTTTCATGCATATGCATGGGCCATAATTGCAAGATTAATGAATCCTACAATCCACCTATACATGCATGTACGACAAGGGGGAAGTTCTACATTAAAATGGCAGCATTAAATGTTTCCATACATGTATCTATTCAAGGGAACAAATCTACCCATTTATGTACTTCACAAGGGGGATGAATTGCCTTTTCAAACACTCAAGGATTCATGAACATTCAAGGATGATGAATGTGACCATTTGGTCATACAATGCATCCAATCGTTCATGTATTTTCATTATACATTGTACGACACAGATGCATGTAAGCCATTAATAGCCGAATATGTGGCCCTTAGTATTCTAGGTCTATAAATTGTTTTGTCATGCCATTGTAGAGGGTAATCATCTTTTGAATATAAATTTATTTGTGAGAAATTTCTCTCTTGGTTCTTAACTGAACTTTAGAACTTATCAAAACTTAATGGTTTTGTGGTGTTCAACCTTTTGTCTTATCACTCCATTCCAATCCATCCCAGAGTGTGGCGACTTTACATACTAAGGTTTGGGTAATTTCTTAAGCCTTTAAGTGGGTCAGATTCTCTATAGCTTCGGTTCCTTAAAACTTCAAGTACCTCGGGTTAAGGTTCCATCCAGCTATTCGAAAATGTTACTAACAACTATATCATTTGTCCTTCTTTTGGATTCCTTGACTTTCATCGCTGTCTCTGGCACTCTAGCAGTTAACCTGTCACTGGCGCTCTAACTAAAATATTCATATGACACATGTAAATACATCTATATTAAAAATAAATAATTATTTAATTATTTGTTTTAAATATCATATTGGATAGTCAAACAAGAAAACACAGAGAGATAAGTAAAAGATTTCAAACAATAAATTTTTGGCAGGACAATCACTATTACATTACAACTCGAACCAATAATAAAAAAAATACATAGCTCACACCCTTTTGACAGGAGAAATCATTATTACGCACACACCACAACTTGAATCCACAACATATGAGGTGAACACCATAGATAATAAGATAAATGCTAGATTAATTATCCGTAGTTTTTACTAACTAGCTGTTAAAAATTATCCGATTAGTCATTCTTTGACAGGGACCTATTATATGACTTTTTTTTATCCGCAATTGATGATGAGTATGGTTAGGAGCTTTGGCCTATCATATTATAAAAGAATTCCTCATAATGAATTTCGAGTGTGACTTGGGTTTTCATTGCAAGTAATCTCGAGATAGGCTTTTAAAACATCAGCTACAAACTCTTGTACCACCCATTTTGTTCCAGGTTGAAATATAACAACTAAATTGAAACAATAATTAAAACAAATTAGAGATGGTATTACGAAGTGAATATATTAGGAATAATTCTCAATTATTAGGTTCATACAGTTATTTTTAAGATGTGATATTAATAAAATTCAACCCTTAAAAAAATTGAATATTAAATCATACTTCATTTTTTATCTTTTTTTTTTTTTTTTGTCAGCAAACGCAAGTTTGGGGACAAGAGTTTAAACAACCCTTTAATGGAAAGACGCTATAGCAGTCAATTCTAGGAAAACCCACACCAAATACATCTGGAAACAAATTCATAAGCTCCAACACAAAGAAGAAAAGACGATTCGAGAGAATGAATATAATCGATCAAACATAGTATGTACGACCGAATTAGTAGCAGAGACTAAGCATAAGGTGATGGAGCCCTAAAATGAATACACATTCAGGTGAACACTAAGCACAATCGTGTTTGAGGTGAGAAAACCTAAGGAAGTTTCTACTGCAAGACATCAGTCAAAACAAATAATGGCAAGCTTGCAGCAGTGGTTAGAGCTCCGTATGCCATTTAGATGACATAGGTTAAAACCCTATCACCCTCTTTTCTTTCTCTCAATATTGTAAAGGTATAATAATAATAATAATAAAATATTCAGTTTAATACAATATATCAGCTAACAACTATATATATTCGAGATATAGCTAACAACTATGTATAATTGAGATATAGCTGACAACTATTTATAATCGAGATATAGTTTCTTGTTTTTAAGCCATGCCTGAGTTTTAAGGCAGACTTAAAGTATCGACGAGGATCTACAAGGTAATCAGAAGGAGTTCCATTCATGTTCCCAAAATTCATAATTTGCAACCAAGTTATGTGCATTAGTCAAGTTTGGTCATCGTGACTACTTTTAACCAAGCTATTACTTCATTTCATCGGGTGCCCTTTTGTTTTGGCTGTTCCACTATTTTCTGGCTCTGTCAATGCTGCAAATTAATACTGATTTTATTCAATGATTTTTTTTATACATTTCAAAAAATAAAAAATAAAAAAATTCAAGACCAAAATACTCAATTAAGCACTTTGAAAATAATTAAAAATTCAGTTAAATCAATTGTCGAAAAATACGTCTGATTAAATCTTTCACATCATAATTTGTACTCAATTAAGTCCCTTAAATTCATTTTTCCATCAAAACGGCTACTAAGCTATTAAATACTAACCTGAAAAAAAAGGATAACATGAAGTGTTTAATTACTTTTTTTTAATCATTTTATGAGGACTTAATTGATTATTTAAGTAAATATTATTAAAATATCCTAAAATTTTCAAAAGATATAAATTATAAAAACCATAAACTTATAAAATATAATGAGAATTATTATATAATTTTTAGAAATTATTAAAAGTCACCAAAAAAAAAAAAAAACTAAAGAAGTTTTGAAAAAATATTAAAATTACAAAAATTATTAAAAATTAATAATTCTTAAAATTATATTAGAAACATTAAAAAGTTATAAAAAGAGTTTAATTTATAATATACATTTGATAATAACTAGAAAATCTGTGTTAGTACTATATCTATATCTGAACGATCAAAATAATCTATATATGTTATATATATTAAGTATATAAAGTAAAAGTATATTATCTTACACTAAATCAAATTATTAAATGTGTAACATCATTTGCTATATTATTTAATTTTATAAATTTTTAATTGAATTAGGATCATCTATTAATAAACATGGAACTCAAAAAAGAGTATTATATTGTATAGACTCATAATAATAAAACTTAAGTACTTTTAATTTTATGTTATTGATCTATACTTTGAATGGTATAAAAATAATTACATAATCTTTTTAAGATTTGTATATATTTGAGAATTATATTATTAACAGCCGGCCGACGCACACCATTTCAATAATAGATTGGTGCAACCAATTTCTTTTTTCGCGTTATATCAATCACATCAACCCCATTGATCGTGCATGAAAATATTAAATACTAAATAATATAAATATTTTATATTTAAAATTTATCTAATATCATTTATTTGTAAATATTTTTAAAAATTACATTACCTTAACCACTTTATTTTTATCTAATAATTTTAAGACATAATAATATTTTTAACCCTCCACCTTTATCAAAATGATTAAAGTAACCCTTTAATCTTTTCGTCTTTTTTTAGCCCTCAACCTATTATCTCTCGTGAAATTGATCGAAAAAAGTTAACGACATGGATGCCACATAGCAGTCTACAATATGCCACGTAAACTAATAAAAAAAATTAAAGTTAGAAATTCAAAAAAGTTTGTAGAAAATTATAAAAAAGTATCAAGAAGTAAATAAAAATTAGAAGTAATTGGATATTTAAATAGAAATCATGAGACAAGATTAAAATCCTATGCATTCCTTAATTTGCTTGGTTAGAAATGAAATCAGAACTGAAACAATTAACTAATGCAAAACCTGACGTTTGATCTAATTTGAAGAAAACCCTATTTGATTATTGTTAGAGAAAACTTCTCAACTGACTATCAAACACCACCTACAGAAAGATTTAAACCTTGTTTTTTTTTTCTTTTTATCAAATCCAAAACACAATTAGTTTACATGAATTAATAGTTGAAAACCAAAACCTACGTTTCTCCAACCACATTAAACATTCTAAGAATTCAAGCTTGAAATATTCACTCTACAACAAAACAACTAGAAACACCCATTATGTCTTCTTATATTAGCTAAAAATCAAATCACGTATAAATTTAATCGAATCAAAAGGAAAACATCAGGTCAGTGGCGGTTTATGGAGTTACACCTGTCACTTCGCAAATCCCAACCGTGAAGAAATAGCCACCGTCAACAAGAGTACCATATCTCAAAATCGAGCTAATCTAACAACCGATGGGAGAGATCCTGATTCCAGAAGCTCCAAAGTCTCTTAGGATATTCCTATATTTCCAGGGGCTTTTCAAGAAAGGCATTTATTTAAAGGAATAGAGGGGGTTTCGAGGTGGTTTTGGACAACATTTCTACATTAGAGTGAAGCGGCGACGGCATAACAAGAAGCTAGGGCTAGGGCTAGGGCTAGGGCTAGGGCTGAATAAACAGGGAAAAGGGCAGAGTGCACTTATCACCAGAACAGGTTTGGTGACATCACCGGAGAAGTGGTGGCGATGAAACTAGCGGCTAGGTTTTGGTGAAAAAGAAAGAGAGAGAAAAAAATGTTAAAAGAAGATTAAAAAATTAGGTGAATTTATTGTATTAAAAAAATACCCATGCGGATGCCACTTTAGATTTTAACGGCTCCGTTAAGATTTCAGTTGAAAATAGAAGTAGAAAATAACAAAAAGGCTGATTTGATTTTTTTTAGAGGGTTACAAATAAAATAAAATGCAACATAATATGATACAAAAATAATAAAAACAATACTATAAAATATGTACATTTATTTAAAATCTACATAATACTTTAAAGGTTTGGTGTACTTAAAAAAGTTGAATTTTTTTTTATATGATACTTGTGTTTTTTTAATGTGATATTTATATCTGACAAAAGTTATACATATTTTAGTGTTTAAGTTAATGTTGTTGACTTTTTAATATTTAATTTGATGAAACTTTATAAATAAATTTTTATCAAATCAATCTTAAAATCTGAAAAATATCATAACCACCATATTGTATTTAACAAATTAAAAACAAAATTAAAAAAAATTACAATTAATATTAAATTACTCTACTAAAAAAACTAGAAAATTTAAATCTAATAACATTAGTAATTAATTTTTATAAAATTAACTCTAAAACTTGAATTAAACACTTGTTAAATGTATAATTCTTATTAAATATAAAAAGCACATGCAAATTACCACATCAAACTTAAATAGTAAACGAAATTTTAAGGCATGAATACGATAAAAAATGGTGTCAACCTATGGTCTATTTTACCAATACTATAGTATTTTGCTTTTTATTGTTTATACTTACTAATTTCTATCATTCAATCGCCCTTTCTCATCTATATTTGATTCATTACATCATCAACATAACATCTTTATATTTTCATATCCAAGAAAATGTACAAATCAAACACAGTAATGAATATATTTAAATTTAATTTATGATTAAATGATAATTTGTCTCTTGAATTATACCTGTGATTTTTTTTCGCCAACCACTTTTTCCAAGAAAAATAACGTGGAAAAAATAGACCAATACACTATTAATACGTAGCAGCATAATTTTTAAAGTATTTTTCCCAGTTTTCATATAATTTTCTTTAATTTATTTTTAAAAAATACTTTTCACCAATCAACAATAGTTTGACTAGTGACTCTTAAGCCCCATTCTCAATGACAGTGCCTTCAGACTCGTCGTATCCCGGTTGTTGTGTCCTTGGATCCTTACCGTCGGATCCCAGAAAGGTTCGTCAACCTCACCATCGCATTGCTTATTTCAGATTCGGATAAGCTCCCGATCGACATGCTCCTAGTTCAAGTCGACGAAACATTTTCCGCCAGCGAAGGGGTTTGGGGTTGAGAACTTGAAGCGTTGGAGAGGGAAAGAAAGCAAAAACAAATTCTTTCTTTGTCGTTGCTGTTGTTATAGTTCACGGTGACTCTTCCATTAAAGCAAACAGGGATAAGAACACGGAGCACGCAGTCGGGATAAAAGCACGGAACAAGCCTTCGATCGATGAAGAAGCAAGTGGAGATAACAGAGGTGGCGCAATGTTCCAGCTCAAAATCAAGGAGGAAGCCAGAGCAGCCGTTGAAGTCGGGTAGCCGTTGGGCTACCAATCAACGAAGAAGATGACGATGATAAAAGGAAATTATATTAAAATTGGGAAAATAAAGAAAATAACGACTCATTTACCTAAAAAGAACCATTTCCAAACAAAATTACGAAAATTTGCCAATTAAAATATTATTTACGGAAAAGGACTAGTTTTGGCAAAACACGCCTATATGGCCGCTTTTAAAGCGGAAAAATCCAACAAAGCACGTCCTTGGGGGAGCCAGGGATTTAAATAGCGGTTCGATACCGCTATAATGGTAGCGGCACTATCCGAAACCGCTACTGTCGAAACCGCTATTATTGTTTTACAATAAGTTGTGTGAATTTTTAAAAAAATTCACGACTGCGATCCCCGCAGTGACCGCAATGGCATTCGTTATATCCGCAACCGCGACAAACGCAACGCAACCGAAAACGCGACCGCGACCGCAATTTAAATTCCTGGGGGGAGCGCTTTGTGCCACGTCAGCAAATCGCGTCCACGTAGGGAGCACTTTGGTGGCAGCAATGGCTATTTTTTTTTGAATTTTTTTTACCATTGAGGGGGCCTAATGGTAAAAAAAAAACTATAAAACCCTCCTCTCTTATATTTCACAATTAATTTATTCAAAATTTAGCCAAAAATCTCTAAAAATTCTCTCTAAAGCTCTCAAATTTCTCATTAAATTTCTCAAAACTCTTTATAATTAGTTATTTACTTTACTTTTTTAAAATTAATATTTTTTTATAATTTCAAAAATATTTAATCGTCTTAGCAATGACCGGGAAATTTATTCGTCTCGATCATAAACATATCTCCGTCGAGCAAATGAAAATGGTAACGGTTTATTTTAAATGTTGAATATTATTTAATATTTTTTTTCATTTATTTATTTTAATTAATTTTAATTTTTGAATATTATTTAATATTTTTTCATTTATGTAATTTTAATTAATTTGTATTTTATAATTTTTTATAACAGTTTGTAGATCAGGTGTTACAATGTTATATTCGTAATATGTCTTGTCCACCATCACTGTTGATAGAAAATTACTTAAGGGAAGTGGGTTTTTGACACGCGGCCACTATAGGTTGGGGGTGCTAGTTGAATCCGAAACTCATCAGCGCGTTAACAAAGAAGTGGAGACCTGAGACACACACATTCCATCTTCCATGCGGAGAGTGTATTATCACTTTGGAGGACGTCTAGTTACAATTAGGATTGCCAGTGGATGGGTCCGCACTCACTAGATCCATTCAATCTACTGATTGGGGAGCCATATGTTACGATCTTTTGAGTGCGATTCTGGATAATATTTACGGAGGTCGAATTGAGATGGACTGGTTACGAGACACATTCCCGGAGCTGGGGAATGATTCAACTGAAGTTGAAAGAATACGATATGCTCAGGCATACATCATTGAGATGATTGGAGGTTATCTGATGCCGGACTTGTCACGAAACCTCGTACATCTGAGGTGACTGCTGAAACTCGTTGATTTTAGGGTAGCTGGAAAACTTAGTTGGGGGTCTGCTGTGTTGGCAACATTATACCTGGAGATGTGCGGGGTGACACGACCAAATAAAGTCAAAATCGGAGGTTGCCTATCACTACTACAATCATGGGCTCAGTTTCGCTTTCTATTTTTATATCCTCGAATGAACCACCCATATACATTCCCACTCATAATGAGATAAAATTTTTATTTGATTTTCCAATTATTCCATAGATTTAAAATAAAATTGTATGCTGAAAATTTATTTAATTAGGTGGAATCATCCGGTGAGTTATATTGGAATACCTACTGCTCCTGAAGATATACGGCTTCTATCAGACCAACAGTCGGAAGCGGAAGTAAGTATTAAATAATATATATATATATATATATAAAATAGTCGTTTCATATTTAATACTTAGTATTTAGTATTTAGTATTATGTATATAACTAATATTTTTATCCCATTCATATAGTTTCAATGGACACCATACGAGGATCCGGCAATACGGGCAGTAATTCCGGAAGAATTGTTTCAAAATACGAACATTTGGCATGTTAAGGTCCCATTGGTAAACTATTCTATTGTTGAGATGCACCAGACGGATAGAGTGTTGCGATAATTTAGATTTCGACAATCGATTCCTGAGGAACCTGAGGTGCTTGATGAGCAGCACAAAATCGACTTTCGACTAACGAATACGAATTGGCCATTATTCTAGTCGGAATATATCAAAATTTGGAAAAATCGGTACAATCATATACCTGATCGCGAATCGATCATCGTCCTAGAGTTAGCGTGCACCCCATATTACATGCCATGGTTTAGGATCCATGGCAAGCCATATTTGCTGTCGGAAGAGCAGAGGCATCGGCAAATCCGTATGGAAAGGAAATGATGGGGCTCTTTAAATCCAAGGAGAAGGGATGATGGAACAGGCCCATCAACAGTGCCCATGCAATCACCAGGACCATCAACAGTACCCACAAAATCACCGGGCCCAATGCCTCAATCGACGACACCCATATCACAGCCCTTTCAGTCTATGCTAGGTGCGTATCCTAACCCTTATTGTTTCCTTTTCCCAATCCTATGGCAGGTTGGAATGCATGGCTCGGTGTATCTCCTTTCCTGATGACTCCGACGACTCAACCGATGATATATAGGCCATCGTCGCCAGAGGGATCGCACGAGGCACCGTCGGCGAGCTCATCTCATTACTATTCCTCATCGCCTTATAGGATTCAAACACCTCCGTTGTGGGTGATGCAAACACTTCCACATTTTTTATTCTACCAAGGTGGGTCATCCTTCCAGTACCCACAACTGGAGCAACCACAACCCTCGCCAGAGCAACCAAGAAGGAATCCAACGCGTAATCGTCGTCTACCCCCATGTGGCACTGATTCCGATCGGCATATATATTGATTTTTTTAAATATATTTATAGATGTTGTTTCTATATTGTTTCATTTAATAAAAAAAAGTTTTTAATATTTTAATTGTAAATTAATTTTATATTTTTAATAAAATATAAGTTCTTTTGAATAAGGCGGAATAGAAATAATGTAACATCGTTTCATTACAGCAATTATCAACTATTTTGGTTTGGACATTATCGAATTGTATGACATGGTTCCTACACCATCCACACAAATTCCATTGGTTCGTTCTTTCCCATATATCCATATTATTATGTATTCTACTCGAGCAAGGTAGACCTTTCGGTTTGCGACACAATTTTTTATCCGATAACAACTTAAATGGAGCAAGCGATATAGACGGCCACTTATGTTCATCTAGGATCGGTGGGAATACGTGTCTCCACACATTGTACATGTTTTCTATTTTGTACACTTCATCGACATATCTCATGGGATCCAAACGGAGATTCTGACAAGTTGCAATTGCATGAGCACATGGATAACGAAGTGCATCAAACGTCCCACAGTCGCAAGTCATATTTATCAGGTGTACATGATATTGCCCGCCGGTAATACATTGGCTCGGCCTGTCAAACTCCGTTACACAAAACCATAGGTTGTCGCGATCGTGACTCACTGTGTGCATGGTGTTGGCCCGTGCATTTGCCTTGTTAATTTCTTGCAATACCTTCCGGGACCATACATGGCCTCATTACATTTGGCCTTTATAACTCGCTGCTCACTTTGGAAATAGTTCTGCCAAATGAAAATATGTCTCTCGCACAACCGAGGTTATCGGCAAATGACGCATTCCTTTTAGAACAAAATTATGCATTCAGTCAGGTTTGTAGTTATATGACCATATCGTAGGCCACCGTCATATGCTTGTGTCCACTGTTCGAAAAGTATGTTACAGAGGTAGTCTACGCCTTGATCATTAATTGAACACAAATTCCCTAACATCTCATGAAAACGGTCTCTATTGATCTCGTACCCTGCCAATATGAGTTGATAGTAAAAATTACATACCAATATTCTATTCAGAATAAATTGAATATTACAACCAAAAGTATATTAATAGAGATTAATTACTCATGTTGGTCATTTTCTTTCGTTCAGTCTAGACCGATATTGCCCGTAGTAGTTAAACGCAACGTGCCTTAGACAATACCGATGGTGTGTGCGATCCCATAGGCTTCTATGTAGCTTAATTGCGGCTAGTATTCCAGTGCCCCGATCCGATATAACGCAGATATCAGGTTGGGGGCTTACATGCCTCTTTAACCTAGAAAGAAAGAAATCCCAATCATCAGCTGACTCCCTTGGTGTTATTGCAAACGCAATTGGAAGGATTCTCCCACCACCATCCTGTGCCACAACTAGCAATAGCCGATGGGTATATCTACTATACATAAATGTACCGTCAATTTGTACCAATGGCTTGTAGTACACAAATGCATCCCGACATTGCTTAAAGCTCCAGAATAGATGTTTGAACACTTGACATCTACGGAGCAACCGGTCATTGTAGTACGTAGGGACCATTTTAAAGTCTGTTATGCAACCTGGGACGTACCTCTCCAGCACCTGACACCACTGCCAAACCTCATTATATGAAGCGTCCCACCCACTATGTATCTTTTCCAACACTTTTTGGTTAGCTATCCAAGCCTTGCGGTAAGAGGGCATGTACCTCAATTGGCCACGAAAACTGGCAATTATGTATGACACAGATATCCTAGAATCCGCCTTCAACATCGGTAGTATTAAGGTAGCTATCATACCTGAATCAATCTTGAGATGATCTTGTGAAACACCTGTCAACGAAGTATGTTAAATAATACAACATTGAGTAATAACATTATTATTCAAAATCCTAAACACCTGTGATACTGTACCGACAACAAAAGTATGTGGACATTGGTATTTTTTATCTCCCACAAGCCTATCTTTTTCCTAAGAGAAGCCATGATTTTCCATGAACATGTACTGTCTTGCATTGCACACTTGGCCTCAAACTTCTCAAATTTGGATTTAACCACGTTGTAGTTACCCCGTGATTGATGCTATATTGTTTCAAAGCACCAAGAAAATTATCCTTATTGGAAAACTCCTTGCCAACTTCCAAATCATCCGAATTGAATGACGAACTTGTACGGTCACGTGTTCTGTGTGGTAGCTCTGGAAACTCCAACACATCATCTGTCGATATGTTGACATTATGCATGTGGGCTGGAGGCGAGTACTCCCTGAATCACATATATTCTTCTTCTTCATTTGAACCCCCATCAATGTCTTTAGGTTCAGATGGAACAGACTCCGGTTTAAAAAATAAAGTAACTTCTGCACTATTGGGGTCAGGCTATCGAGGTGGATCCACATCGGACTCATTATCCAACCCACCATGATCTTCAACGTAAGAGGTCCCTCGTCAGTGGACGTCATAGGGAGCACATTGTCCCTTCTTATGGACGTTTCGCAACGTCCCCAATTATATGTGGATTGCTAACCATTAGAAGTTGATGTTATTCCTCAATATGTATTTCAGTATCGAACATCGACCCACCGATGTGCAAGTCCCATCCACTAACCCAGTGTCATGCAGGAGTTGTGTTTTCCATACTGCCACCAAACACGGGCGCTTCTGTGTTCTGCCTCCTACTAACAGAGTCTCGGCTAGGGGTCGTGTATTCCTCTCAAACAGCAGTTGATGTTGAAGTCGCAAATGTTTCATTTGGTGATGAAAATTGAACATATATCTCAAGACAGGGTGATCCACTAGCGAGATGAGTCTGCATCGTTGCCTCAAAGATACGAACACCTTTGATATTAAATGCATCATATGTCACGGGTTCAATCGAAGAACAAAATCGATACCTTATAGAAGAAACCTTACTGGCGTCGTTCCGAAGATTTTGCGCCTAATTTTTTTACGAAATTCTGTAAAATCTATATTCTGGTTAAAAACCATTCGCGTTGTGTTCTCCGATAAAAAAACAACACCGTTCTCGATGTCACGGGCTTCACCATCATAATAAATAACAACACTAATACGTTCACTCATTTTCAATTTCCATTCTGCTTAGCCTCTCTAATTTTTCTTGCTGTAACTTATGCAACTTGAGAATGATATTTGCCTCATTTATAGCCTAAGGCCAAGCATGAACTATTGTAGAAAAAGAGCGTCCACGTGGGAGCTTTTTTTAGAAATTTTGCTGATAGTGCATCCTACTTGAAGAGTTTTTAACACTATTTGTTCAGAAACGTCTTCTCAAAATTATTTTTTCAGGAACTACTGTAGAAAAAGAGCGTCCACGTGGAAGTTTTTTTTACAAATTTTGCTGACAGTGCGTCCTTCTTCAAGCATTTTTGACACTTTTTGTTCAAAAACGTTTTCTCAAAATTATTTTTTCAGGAATTACTGTAGAAAAAGAGTGTCTATGTGAGAGTTTTTTTAAAAATTTTACAGACAGTGCATCCTTCTTGAAGCGTTTTTGACACTATTTGTTCAGAAACGTCTTCTCAATTATTTTTTTAGGGTCAAAATAGTCAATTTTGTTAAAAAATAAACACAATGTTATTTTTTTAAAAATAAATCCTAATTTAATTAATTTTAACCATAAACCCTAATTTAATTTATTTAAAACCCTAGAACCCTAATTTAATTAATATATTCAAACACCATAAACCTTAATTTTATTTATTTAAAACCTAAAACTCTAATTTACTTAATTCATTTAAAAACCATAAACCCTAATTTAAATAATTTTTATAAAATAACACTAAATCCTGATTTATTTTAAAAATCTACTAAAACTTTAAACCCTAAACTATTTTAAAAAAGCACCACTAAACCCTAATTTATTTTAACAAAACCTTAACCCTAAGAACCCTAAAAAGCCCTAGGGACTAAACATGAAAATATCCCTAAATATAAAAACATGGAGCAAAGCGCACTTCTTTCTGTAAATAATGCTTTAATTGGCCTATTTCCGTAATTTTGCTTGGAAATGGGCCTTTTTGGGTAAATGGGTCGAAAATAACACATGAAAATTAAAAGGAAAATATATGAAAATTGGGAAAAATATTTTTTAAAAATAAGTTGAGACGTGTCAATCGTGGATTTTGTCATGTCATTTTCCTTAACGGAAGGGGCAAAGTTGTTGATGGAATAAAATCCCACGTACCAAATCACAAAGTATGACATTGAGAAATGAGGTATAATTCAAAGGCCAAATCACTATTTAACTTTATATGCATAATAGTTGTTAATTTTTTTACCAATTTTATTATAGGTTTTAATTATATGTCTTTTTGACACAATACTTAGAACTACCTATAACCCTCCTCTCAACACATAAATGGGAGAATAATACGCTTCAGCGCACTCAAATTCATGTCCTCGTACATTGATAATAATGTCTATACCAATCGAACTAAAACCTAATTGGCTAACAATTCCTATTCTTAAAATGATTCATGAACAAATAAAATCATTCACCTTTTCCTTTGTTCTTTTATTGGCTACCATCTCTTCTATAATCTACTTTCCTTCGACTTATCTTCCATCTTCAAATCCAATCCATCCTAGTAGAGAACACACTAGTTAATAGATTTTACATAACTAAATTTCATAAACTTACAATGAAATTTAAGTAGGATTTATAAAAAATAAAAAAGTCAAAACCATATTCACTCTTCCTTTTCTTTGCTTCTCACGTTCATATAAGTAGAGAATATTGATTTCTCTTAATTTTTCTAGAATTTCCCTTTGTATTTTGAATTATGTTATAGAATATATCACGATCCAGTTAGAGATCCAATTTGTCCTGGTGATTTGAAGTCTGACCCGATTCCTCCAGCGCCACTCCACAGTTTGTTGTCTTCTAGCTCCCAGCTCGCCACTTCTTGTCAACAGCTCAGCACCTCGCGATACACTTTGCACTTCACGGGATCTCAGTAAGGATATCTATAAGGATATGTGTCAAGCCTAAGGGAGGTAACGTGTCATTATGCATGTCATCTAATTACCCCCTAACACATTACATCAAGAAATCATACCTTATAAATATGAAGAATAGCCTTTACGAGAAAAGGATAGAAGGAAAAACCCTCACCAAACTACTTATTTACTAAATCAAAAACTCTGATTTAATCTTAAAATTTTAATCTAATGGCACTATTTGTCCCACCAAAATATTTTTTTTCGGATTAAAAATTAAAAATAATCTTTATTGAGAAAATGAAAAAAAAGCCATTCAAAATATATTTCTTTATATAATATGCTTAAGCTAATTTGTCATTTCTATCAAATGCGCAATGAACTCTTAAAACATCTTACTCAATCCTTAATGTTAAAAAGGTAAGAATGTCTTTTTATCTCAACTTCTTATTTAATTTTGATTAAGCCCTTTTTCACTAAATGTTATAATTGTACTTCAAGTCCTTCTAACTTATTTTATATTTCAATTTAGTCTAAAACCAATGTTTTCAATTCTAAATATTAGTATATTTTCAATGTTATTTTCATATAAAATAATATCAAATTACACGTTAGTTCTCATTCTTTTCTTAAAATTTAATTTAATCATTTTCCAAAAATGGGTAATTATACTTTTCTCGTCGATATCTAATTTAACTCTTCTAACATTATTCAAATGATAATTTTTGCTTTCTCAAAAAAATTACAATTTATTTTCTCAAAATACTGTCATTAATAGGCATAATTATCAAAAATACCTTTAACGTTTATGGGTTTTTGGGTTTGAACCCTTGACCTTTCTTTTTGGATTAACGCCCATAACATTACGATTTTTCCATAAATTAGCCCAATTTTAACGGGAAACATAAGTTGACCGTCAGTCTGACCTCCAGTCAACAAAGTAGCCTATGTGGCATGCCACATAAACATGAGGTTATAGATGATGTCATTTATAAAAAAAAAATTGTTTAACAAAATTCTTTTTCTTTTCATCTTGTTTCAATCTTGTTTGTTCTTCTCATCTTTCTCTCTTCCCTTGTAGTTGTTGTCGCCGTTGTGTCCAACCCCACCGCTGCCACCGCCTTCCCTCTCACTTCTCACTGTCCCAACCCGTACCACCACTCCCCTCCCTCTCACTCCTTATCATCGATCTCACCACAAACGTCCCAAAAATGTACATCCTAGGAAAGGTAGAATTAAACTTGTTAAAATCTTCCTCAGTGATCTATCAAAGCCAAATCCAAAGTTTCACCTTCTTTAACATCTTCTAATTTGATTTCATCTTTTCCCATCTGACCTAGGGTTTCCCTTTTTCTTTTAATTTAATCTAATCAATCCAATAAGACCTAAAACCAAACATATATTTATAAAGCCAGTTCCTTTTTTCCAATAAAAAAAATAAAGAAATTGATGCCAAATCCCTAGCTCATCAAACAAAAACAAAAAATTAACGAAATTTTCTCCACTACATCTAGCCTAATTTCTGACCAAAAACAGAAAACCAAAAAGAAAATCTCACACGCTATTGGATTAGAGTAAATGTTTTAACATTGATAAATTAATTCCAATCGTAAAGACTTAGTTTTCTACCCCTCCATTTTTCATTTTATCTACCTTTACTTGAAAGCAACATTCAAAGCTTTAAAAAAAATAAGCAAATCCATATATAAATAACCATAATGCCCCCTCCTCAAAATCCACCTATCTCTTCTTCTTCTTCCAGTGTTCATCAACAATGGCTATCTCCTTGCTTTCCAAATTCTCCACTCAAACCCTAATCATCGCATCAATTTTCATGAAAAATTTTACGAGTCCTTTGAGGAAAAGCTAATGAGGTTCGAGGTTTTTATGACGTTTGTGGTGAGACCGACGATGAGGAGTGAGAAGGAAAGGAGCGATTGTGGGGGTTGAGACTGTGAGGAATGAGAGGGAAGGCGGCGACAGTGATAGGGGTTGGACACAATGACTACATCAGCTAGAGGGGAAGAGAGAAATTGGAGAAAAACAAACAAGATTGAAACAAAATGAAAAAAAAAACTTTGTTAAATAATTTTTTTTATAGATAACGTCATGCATTACCTTCTGCTTATTTGGCACACCACATAGGCTATTTTGTTGACCGACAGTTTGACTGATAGTCAACTCATGTTTCCTATTAAAATTGAGTTGATTTCTGGAGAAATCATAACGTTGAGGGCGTCAATCCAAAAAAAATAAAATGTCAAGGGCTCAAATCCAAAAACCCAAAAACATTGAGAGTATTTTCAAAAATTATGCCTTAATAATACCAAAATTTTTGGGGTGATAAAAGCTTCATAAAAATGAAATCTTAAACATGGGAGCTACACCTCAAAAACATCTTGAAAGTGAGGCAGAGCTCCATAGAAATGTAATATGCAAATAACATGAAAGTGATAAAAGATAACATGGAAGAGAATCATAGCTTGATAGAAATAAAATCTAATACAACATGGGAGAGGGTGCACCCAAAAATAACATGAAATATTGTTGATGTTCCGTAATAAATCCCACAATCCACACGGTAACAATATATAAAAAAACATTAACTATAACCGAACATAACTTGAGATAAGTAGAATCCAAAAATAATATAGGATAAATG
Organism: Gossypium anomalum; assembly: GCA_025698475.1. Classification (NCBI taxonomy): domain Eukaryota; kingdom Viridiplantae; phylum Streptophyta; class Magnoliopsida; order Malvales; family Malvaceae; genus Gossypium; species Gossypium anomalum. Next base: position 51,140,881 of record CM046968.1, on the reverse strand, counting down.
AATCCAAAACAAAATTGTTGATGAACTAACACCAGAGAGGTAATAAAAAACAACATAGTAAAAGAGTAAAATTTTAAACTTGAACTTGATCTGAAGATTACAAAACCGTCTCATAAATTTAGGCTACAAATCTAAGTTTGTGGCTACGAAGTCGTGATAGTAAAATATGAGGTATGTTGTTGTAGAATTGTGACTACAGAATCTAAGGTTTGTGAAGGTAAAATCATGACTATAAAATCTGTGCTACAAAATTTAAGGTTTGTGGTTGCATAATCATGACTGTAGAATTTAAAGTATCTGACTGTAAAATCTTGACTACAGAATCTATGCTTCATGGTTGTAGAAGTTATGAGTATAAAATATGAGTGAGGACAAAAAAATATTATAATATCCCGAATTAGGGCCTAATCAGAATAGTGGTTTTGTGACTATAAATCCGAGATAGAGATAATTATTTTATAATTATTTTGATGTTTATGATATGATTGCATGATTGTGTGAAAATGTTGTGATGAAATCCTATGCCTAAAGTGCTTAAATTGAAATTAGGGACTAAATCGAATAATTTGTAAAACTTGCATTCTAGGAGTTTCTAGTATGAAATTGTTTTGGAATATTAATGAGGAGGTCTTAAATAGCAATTTGACCAATTTTAAGTTCATGGAAAAAATTAGGACATGGAAGGAATTTTTGAAAGTTTAGTAGTAAGGGCATTTTGGTCATTTAGTTATTAAAATGAATTAAAAACAAAATTAAAAGCCAATTTTTGTCCATCTTCTTCATTAGGCCGAAATTTCAAGGATTCTCCATAGCTAGGGTTTGTTTCAAGCTTCCAAGCTCCATAGTAAGTGATTCCAAGCCCCGTTTTTAATGTTCTTTACGTTTTTGGAATCCTTAGAGTTCGATTAAGCTTATGCTAGCAATAATTCAACCTAGGGTTTATATTTGGAAAAATACCCATAGGTGAAATTTGTGTATTTTGATGTTTTATGATAGAATATGAGGTTTTAAATTATGTTAGAAAACTTGTGCTACTCGGTTTTGAGTGAAAACGAGTAAAATGGCTTAATCGGTAAAAATACCTAATAGTCATAAGTACATGTTAGAGTGTGAATTTGATATTCTCATAGAAGGGAAAAATTATCAGCATGTCATAAAACATAAGAATAAGGGATAAAGTTTAATTCCCGAGCCTAGGGGCAAAAGTGTAATTATGCAAAAGTTTAGGGGTAAAAGTGTAATTTTCTAAAGTTTGTATTAAATGCTGTTTTGATGAATGTATGTATTAAATAAGATTAATTTGGTATTATAGATCAAGAGAAACAGGAATCAAGTCGCGATTGAGGAAAAGAAAAGATTGTGGACTAAATTGCAAAATCTTTATATTTTGGTACCAAGGTAAGTTCATGTGTAAATAATGTAGCATAATTGTTATTTTTAAGTTATTGATGTTAATTATATGATATGCTGATTTTTTTATCGTGAAATATTATGCTTTGTGGTTAATGTTGAGTAATATGCAAATTATGTTTACCACTTGATAAATATGAATTGCTACCGAGTATCGGTTCCGATATTCCGTGGAAGACGGCAAATGTCAGATCGAGGGAAAAAGCCCGTTTGAACCTTAGGAATAGATTAGGATACAAGTGACATGTCACTAGGATGGTTGAGCATCCGAACTCGTTGAGTTGAGTTCGAGTTCACTTATGGATGCGAATGTTCGAACTCGTTGAGTTGAGTCCGAGTTCGTGAGATGTAACTAGGCATCCGAACTCGTTGAGTTGAGTCTGAGTTCACTTATGGATGCAAACGCCTGAGCTCGTTGAGTTGAGTCCGAGTTCACTTATGGGCGTGTTACATGATTGCTTGATTACATATGTGGCACTTATGTGCAAATTATCCGTGTATCCGAGTTATATTCCGATGTGTTCAACGGGTGAAAATTTCTATGAAATGGAAGAACACTTAAGATGCAAGTGACGTTTTGGTAAGTGTTGTGAAATAGGCACTTTGGACAGGTATGTACTTAACCCTCGAGTTGAAAATAGATACAACGATGATAAAGTGGTAAGATGATGAATGATGTTTAGAAATGTGATATATGTTTTGGTGATGCCATGCTAAGGTTGTTTGGTATAATTGTATTGTTATGTTACTTGTTATTTGCATATGAACTTCCTAAGCATTTATGCTTACTCCCTCCTTTTCATTCATTGTAGTTTTGAACAAGTCAGCTCGGGAATCGGGACAGGTCAAAGTTTCGATCACACTATCCGAAAGATTTCTATTGGTAAATGGCTTGTAAAACTTAAGTATGGCATGTATAGCAATGTACCTATTTTGTGTAAATAATTTTATGATATGGCCATGTTTGATTGAGAAAATGTTTGATATTGATAAGTCATGGTGATGGCTAATTAGATCATGTTTGATATCATGGAAGTTTAATAGGTTATCTAGTTCATAAAAAAATTCATGGAAAGATGAAACTTGCCTTAAAACAGAATATTGCTGCAGTAATGACATGAATTCGAAAAATCACTAAAAATAGTATAAGTGGAACTAAATGATGAGTAAGTGATGAAATTTAAGCTGAATGAGTCTATTTTCATGTGGATTGAGCAAAAAAGGCATATAAATTATATTTTATGAGATATTTAAACTTTTGTGAAATAGGGCCAGAATGATTTCTGGATCCCCTGTTTTGACTTTAAAAATTTATAATAAATTTTAAAAAAATAATTATAGGTTTTTCTTTACATTTACAGATTCCTTGTTAAGTCTAGTTTTAATAGAAACAAACCTCATAGTCATTCAAATTTTGTATAGAGAGATATCTGATTCATAATACACAGAGGTCAGAGCAGTCGAACCCTGAAACAGGGGAGATTTTAACTAATAAACTGTACTAATTGGCCCACCCAAAAATTCTAGAAAAATAATTAGTAAATAGATATATGAGTTTAGATTTAGGGAAAATTTATGGATCTTGATTTTGAGTTTCGTAACTTGAGATATGATTTTTCATGTAACTGTGACGCAGATAGCTAGAAAGCTGTGAATGTAGAAACAAATTATTCGAAGTACTTAAATTGATAAATTATGTTCGGTAACACCTCAAGCTCCATTCCGGCGTCGGTCTCGGACGTGGGGGCGTTACATTTGGTGGTATCATAGCAGGTTTAGTCGGTTCTAGGATTACGTGTTGTATGAATGGATTTTTGCTATACATGCCATATGTATAAATTGTGATAGTGTGACGACTTCTGACCTTTTTAAATGATTTTTATATAGTAAATGGATCCCGATCTAGCTGTGGCAGATGAAGTAGAGAGTAATGCGCCAGCTCCGGCTAAAGGGGCAGCGCCGACTGAAAACCCACCTCCTACTGTTGGTCAGGGAGGAGGAGAAAGGGATCGGTAAGCCTTTCTTCAAATGATGAGTGCATGGCACACTGAGTTCGTTCGTACGAACCCAAATGTACGACCTTCCCCACCTCCTCCAATTCCTCAACCTATGCCTCCGATGCCTCAAGGAGTGGATATGATAAAATTTCACAGAAACCCTATTGATAGCATTCGTAAACAAGGGGCTGAAGAATTTAGAGCAAATATTGATGATGATGCAGAGAAAGCAGAGTTCTGGCTTGAAAATTCTATCCGGGTATTTGATGAATTATCTTGTACACTGAAGATTTGCTTGAAATGTGCTACATCTTTGTTGAGAGATTCAGCCTATAATTGGTGGAAGACTTTAATTTCGGTGGTACCAAAGAGAGGGTAACACAGGAATTCTTTCAAGAAGAGTTTCTAAGAAATATATTAGTGAAAGATTTATTGATCGAGAAATGTAAAGAGTTTCTTGAGCTGAAGCAAGGTAATATGACAAATCTCGAGAATATGAAAGAGAGTTTGTTCGATTGAGTAAGTATGCCGAGAATATGTTCCTCTGAAGCCAAGATGTGCCGACGATTTGAAGACGGGCTCAACGAAGACATTAAGGTATTTGTCGGGATCCTTGAATCTGAAAGAAATGGTAGTCTTGGTTGATCGAGCTTGCAAGGTGAAGAACTACTTAAAGAGAAGAGAAAGGTAGAGGCCGAGACACAAAATTGGAAGAAAAGGCCAATGAGTAAGGCACCTTCACAAAGAACCCTGAAAGTCAAGAAATATGAATCCTCGTTCCCAAGTTTCACCGGGCAATCATATGGAAAATTTAAGAAGCAGAATATGGGTCCTAAATCTTAGAATACTTCTACAAACTGGTGTAGGAACTCGAGATTTGTTAAACTCGAGTGCCAAGCAGTGTGGTAGAAATCATTTTGGTCCGTGCGAGCAAACGAATGTTTTCGATGTGGTTCTCCTGGATCATTTTATTAGAGACCGCCTGAGAGAGCTCGAGAAAGAAAAATTTCAAAATGTAAAAGCTAGTGGTGCAGACTTGAGGGGAAGGTATCCGAGAAAAGCTAGAACTGAAACAAGCAGTAAGAATGTAGCCAGAGATGCAGCAGTTAGATCTGAAGGAAGAGCTCCGGCTAGAACTTATGCTATTAAAGCGTGTGAAGATGCTTCCTCACCCGATGTGATTACCGGTACATTTTCTCTTTATGATATTAATGTTATTGCTTTGATTGATCCCGATTCTACTCATTCATATGTATGCATGAAGCTGGTGTCTAGTATGAATATACCTATTGAGAACACAGAATTTATGGTTAGAGTGTCGAATCCATTACGCAAATGTGTGATAGTTGATAAAGTATGCAAGAAATGTCCTTTAATGATTCGGGGTCATTACTTTCGGGCCGACTTGATGTTGTTGCCGTTTGATGAATTTGATGTTATTTTGGGTATAGATTGGTTGACATTGCATGATGCTATAGTAAATTACAAAGAAAAGGTTATAGAATTAAAGTGTAAAAATGGTGAAACTCTACGGGTTGAATCAGATAAATCAGAGGCATTGTCTAGTGTGATTTATTTGTTGTCGGCTCAGAGATATTTGAGAAAGGGTTATGAAGCTTATTTGGCATATGTCATTAATACAAAAGAAGTTGAAAAGAAAGTTGAATCAGTGCCGGTTGTATGTGAATTTGCGGATGTATTTCCAGAAGAATTGCCGGGTTTGCCTCCAGTCAGGGAAGTAGAATTTGGTATTGATTTGATACCGGGAACAGCTCCGATCTCGATTGCTCCATATAGAATGGCACCAACAGAGTTGAAAGAATTAAAGTCACAGTTGCAAGAGTTGACTGATAAAGGCTTTGTAAGACCGAGTTTTTCACCTTGGGGTGCTCCTGTGTTATTTGTGAAAAAGAAGGATGGTTCTATGAGATTATGTGTTGATTATCGGCAGTTAAACAGGGTGACAATCAAAAACAAGTATCCGTTTCCAAGAATTGATGATTCGTTTGATTAGCTAAAAGGAGCGACATGGTTTTCAAAGATTGACTTGAGATCTGGGTATTATCAGCTGCGAGTAAAAGAGTCAGATTTGCCTAAAACTACTTTTAGAACAAGGTACGGTCATTATGAATTTTTAGTTATGCCATTCGGGTTGACAAATGCTCCTGCTGGGTTTATGGATTTAATGAATCGCATATTTCAGCCATACTTGGACAGATTTGTTGTGGTGTTTATAGATGATATTTTAATTTATTCAAAAGATGAGACAGAGCATGCTGAGCATTTGAGGATAGTTTTGCAAACTTTGAGAGATTTTGCAAACTTTGAGAGATAAACAGTTGTATGCTAAGTTTAGTAAAAGTGAATTTTGGCTCTGAGAAGTTGTATTTTTGGGTCATATTGTTTCAGGTGATGGTATACGGGTTGATCCTAGTAAAATTTCAGCCATTATTGATTGGAAACCACCGAAAAACATAACTGAAGTTAGAAGTTTCTTGGGGCTAGCTGGGTATTATCGGCGGTTTGTAAACAAATTTTCTATAATTGCTGCTCCTATGACTAGACTACTTCGAAAGGATGTTAAATTTGAATGGACGGAAGAATGTCAACAAAGTTTCAATGAATTGAAAAAGTTATTAACTAAAGCACCAGTGTTAGTACAACCCGAATCAGGTAAAGAATTTGTGGCGTATAGTGATGCTTCTCTAAATGGCTTGGGGTGTGTACTCATGCAAAAAGGAAAAGTGGTGGCTTATGCTTGAGGCGTTTAAAACCTCATGAGAGGAATTATCCTACTCACGATTTGGAATTGGTTGCATGTGGTATTTGCTTTGAAGATTTGGCGACATTATTTGTATGGTGAAAAGTGCCGAGTATATCACGATCACAAAAGTCTTAAATACTTGATGTCACAAAAGACTTAAATTTGAGACAGCGTAGATGGTTGGAGTTATTGAAGGATTATGAGCTTGTTATTGATTATCATCCGAAAAACGAATGTGGTTGCCGATGCTTTAAGCGAGAAGTTGTTGTTTACTTTGAGAGTTATGAACACTCGGTTGAAAATGTCGATGATAGTTCGATTCTAGCGCAGAGATAAGAGCTAGACCGATGTTTTTACAAGAGATTTACGAAGCTCGTAAAAATGATCAAGATTTGCTAGCCAAGAGAAGACAAAGGTGAAGTCGATACGGGATTAGATTTGAGAATCGGTTCGATGGTAGCTTGATGTTTAAAAATTAGATTTATGTACCAAAAATGATGAGTTGATTCAAAAGATTTTGCATGAAGCACATAATGGCTGTTTGGCGGTTCATCCGGCAAGATCTGAAAATGTATAATGACTTGAAGAAAATGTATTGGTGGAGTGGAATGAAAAGAGATATTTCCGAGTTTGTATCAAAGTGCTTAATTTGTCAACAGTGAAAGTCAACACCAAGTACCTTGAGGATTACTTCAGCCTATTATGGTTCCTGAATGGAAATGGGATCGGATTACTATGGATTTTGTTTTAGGGTTGCCATTGACTCCAGGAAAGAAAGATGCCATCTGGGTAATAGTTGACAGACCGACTAAATCGACTCATTTTATTCCTATGACGTGTCTGGATTATTCTCTTAATAAGTTGGCTGAATTGTATATCCTTGAGATTGTTAGACTTCATGGAATACCTTTGTCAATCATTTCGATAGAGATCCGAGATTTACTTCACGGTTTTGGCAAAAGTTGCAAGAGGCATTAGGTACAAAGTTAAATTTCAAAGACCGCCTTTCATCCACAAACCGATGGGCAATCGAGAGAGTAATTCAGATTCTTGAAGATATGCTCGGATGTTGCGTATTGGAATTTCAAGGCGCTTGGGAAAGGTACTTACCGTTGGTAGAATTTGCTTATAATAATAGTTATCGACGAGTTTAAAAATGGCACCTTATGAAGCATTATATGGTCGTAAGTGTTGAACGCCTTTGTATTGGACTGAACTCAAGGAAAATCGATTTATGGAGTTGATCTAATAAAAGAAACCAAGAGAAAGGTGAAAGTGATTCGAGATTGTTTGAAAGTCGCTGCTTGAGATAGACAAGAATCTTATGCGGTTTGAAACAAAAGAAATCGAGTTTCAAGTTGGTGATAAGGTATTTTTAAAAGTGTCTTCATGGAAGAAAGTCCTTAGATTTGGACGGAAGGGCAAGTTAAGTCCGCGTTTTATTGGGCCGTATGAAATAATTGAAAAAGTTGGACCGGTAGCATATCGGCTAGCATTACCACCTGAATTAGAGAGGATTCATGATGTGTTCCACGTATCTATGCTACGTTGGTTCGTTCGGATCCTTCACATATAATTTCACCAACAGAAATTGAACTACGACCGGATATGACTTACGAAGAAGAACCGATTAAGATCTTAGCTCGAGAGGTCAAAAAACTAAGAAATAAAAGTGTCGCTCTCGTGAAAGTATTGTGGCAAAAGCACGGGGTAGAAGAAACTACATGGGAACCTGAAGAAACGATGAGAAACCAATACCCACACCTGTTTACCGGTAAGATTTTCGAGGACGAAAATCCTTAAAATGGGGGGAGTTGTAATATCCCGAATTAGGGTCTAATCAGAATAGTGGTTTTGTGACCACAAATTTGAGATAGAGATAATTATTTTATAATTATTTTGATGTTTATGATGTGATTGCATGATTGTGTGAAAATGTCGTGATGAAATCCTATGCCTAAAGTGCTTAAATTGAAATTAGGGACTAAATCGAATAATTTGTAAAACTTGCATTCTAGGAGTTTTTAGTATGAAATTGTTTTGGAATATTAATGAGGAGGTCTTAAATAGAAATTTGACCAATTTTAAGTTCATGGACAAAATTAGGACATGGAAGGAATTTTTGAAAGTTTAGTAGTAAGGGCATTTTGGCCATTTAGTTATTAAAATGAATTAAAAACAAAATTAAAAGCCAATTTTTGTCCATCTTCTTCATTAGGCCGAAATTTCAAGGATTCTCCATAGCTAGGGTTTGTTTCAAGCTTCCAAGCTCCATAGTAAGTGATTCCAAGCCCCGTTTTTAATGTTCTTTACGTTTTTGGAATCCCGGTAGCTCGATTAAGCTTATGCTAGCAATAATTCAACCTAGGGTTTATATTTGGAAAAATAACCATAGGTGAAATTTGTGTATTTTGATGTTTTATGATAGAATATGAGGTTTTAAACTATGTTCCTTGTGCTGCTCGGTTTTGAGTGAAAACGAGTAAAAGGGCTTAATCGGTAAAAATACCTAATAGTCATAAGTACATGTTAGAGTGTGAATTTGATATTGTCATAGAAGGGAAAAATGATCAGCATGTCATAAAACATAAGAATAAGGGATAAAGTTTGATTCCTGAGCCTAGGGGCAAAAGTGTAATTATGCAAAAGTTTAGGGGCAAAAGTGTAATTTTCTAAAGTTCGTATTAAATGCTGTTTTGATGAATGTATGTATTAAATAAGATTACTTTGGTATTATAGATCAAGAGAAACGGGAATCAAGTCGCGATCGAGGAAAAGAAAAGATTGTGGACTAAATTGCAAAATCTTTATATTTTGGTACCAAGGTAAGTTCATGTGTAAATAATGTAGCATAATTGTTATTTTTAAGTTATTGATGTTAATTATATGATATGCTGATTTTTTTATCGTGAAATATTATGCTTTGTGGTTAATGTTGAGTAATATGCAAATTATGTTTACCACTTGATAAATATGAATTGCTACCGAGTATCGGTTCCGATATTCCGTGGAAGACGGCAAATGTCAGATCGAGGGAAAAAGCCCTTTTGAACCTTAGGAATAGATTAGGATACAAGTGACATGTCACTAGGATAGTTGAGCATCCGAACTCGTTGAGTTGAGTCCGAGTTCACTTATGGATGCGAATGTTCGAACTCGTTGAGTTGAGTCCGAGTTCGTGAGATGTAGCTAGGCATCCGAACTCGTTGAGTTAAGTCCGAGTTCACTTATGGATGCGAACGCCTGAGCTCGTTGAGTTGAGTCCGAGTTCACTTATGGGCGGGTTACATGATTGCTTGATTACATATGTGGCACTTATGTGCAAATTATCCGTGTATCCGAGTTATATTCTGATGTGTTCAACGGGTGAAAATTTCTATGAAATGGAAGAACACTTAAGATGCAAGTGACATTTTGGTAAGTGTTGTGAAATGGGCACTTTGGACAGGTATGTACTTAACCCTCGGGTTGAAAATAGATACAACGACGATAAAGTGGTAAGATGATGAATGATGTTTAGAAATGTGATATATGTTTTGGTGATGCCATGCTAAGGTTGTTTGGTATAATTGTACTGTTATGTTACTTGTTATTTGCATATGAACATACTAAGCATTTATGCTTACTCCCTCCTTTTCATTCATTGTAGTTTTGAACAAGTCAGCTCGGGAATTGGGACAGGTCGAAGTTTCGATCACAATATCCGAAGGATTTCTATTGGTAAATGGCTTGTAAAACTTAAGTATGACATGTATAGCAATGTACCTATTTTGTGTAAATAATTTTATGATATGGCCATGTTTGGTTGAGAAAATGTTTGATATTGATAAGTCATGGTGATGGCTAATTAGATCATGTTTGATATCATGGAAGTTTAATAGGTTATCCAGTTCATAAAAAAATTCATGGAAAGATGAAACTTGCCTTAAAACAGAAAATTGCTGCAGCAATGACATGAATTCAAAAAATCACTAAAAATAGTATAAGTGGAACTAAATGATGAGTAAGTTATGAAATTTAAGCTGAATGAGTATATTTTCATGTGGATTGAACAAAACAGGCATATAAATTATATTTTATGAGATATTTAAACTTTTGTGAAATAGGGCCAGAATAATTTCTGGATCCCCTGTTCTGACTTTAAAAATTTATAATAAATTTTAAAAAATAATTATAAGTTTTTCTTTACATGTACAGATTACTTATTGAGTCTAGTTTTAAGAGAAACAAACCTCATAGTCATTGAAATTTTTTATAGAGAGATATCTGATTCGTAATACATAGACGTCAGAGCAGTCGAACCCTGAAATAGGGGAGACTTTAACTAATAAATGTACTAATTGGCCCAACCAAAAATTCTAGAAAAAAATTAGTAAATATATATATGATTCTATATTTAGGGAAAATTTATGGATCTTGATTTTGAGTTTCGTAACTCGAGATATGATTTTTCTTGTAATTGTGACGCAGATAGCTAGAAAGCTGTGAATGTAGAAACAAATTATTCGAAGTACTTAAATTGATAAATTATATTCGGTAACACCTCAAGCTTGATTCCGGCGTCGGTCTCGGGCGTGGGGGCGTTACAAATATGAATGTTGAGGGAGCTTTCAAGAGACGTAAAATGGATAAAACTTCAAGAAATCCAAAAATGGAGATGAAGTATGTTGGGAAATCTTAGAGAAACCCACAAATGGAGTAAGCTTTAAGAGAACAAAAAATAGAAACTTTAAGAATCCTAAAGTGGAGATGAAATGTGTGGATGAAATTTCAAAAACCCTAAAAAATGGAGAAAACTTCAAGAAAAACTCAAAGTGAGATAATTCCAAGAAATCAAAAAAAAAAAAAACTTAAGAAATCTCAAAAGTTGAGTTAAAATTTAAAAATGGAAATGTGATATATTAAGGAAGCTTCAAGAAACCCAAATAAGGGGGGAGCTTTAACAAACCGAGAAATGGAGAAAATCTTTTGAAACCCTAAAAATGGAAAAAATATAATATGGGAAGAAACCCAAAAATAAAATGAAATATATGGAATCCCAAAATTATGAGAGAAGAAACTCCAAGATAAAGAGAAATGTAACCTAAATAACAAATGAGCTAGCTTTAAAGGGTAAAATTTTAAACTTGAACTTGATCTGAAGATTACAAAACTGGTCTTATAAATTTAGACTACAAATCTAAGTTTGTGGCTATGAAGTTGTGATAGTAAAATATGAGGTATGTTGTTGTAGAATTGTGACTACAGAATCTAAGGTTTGTGAAGGTAAAATCATGACTATAAAATCTGTGCTGCAAAATTTAAGGTTTGTGGTTGCATAATCATGACTGTAGAATTTAAAGTATGTGACTGTAAAATCTTGACTACAGAATCTATGCTTCATGGTTGTAGAAGTCATGAGTATAAAATATGAGTGTGAGGACAAAAAAATATGAATGTTGAGGGAGCTTTCAAGAGACGTAAAATGGATAAAACTTCAAGAAATCCAAAAATAGAGATGAAGTATGTTGGGAAATCTTAGAGAAACCCACAAATGGAGTAAGCTTTAAGAGAACAAAAAATAGAAACTTTAAGAATCCTAAAGTGGAGATGAAATGTGTGGATGAAATTTCAAAAACCCTAAAAAATGGAGAAAACTTCAAGAAAAACTCAAAGTGAGAAAATTCCAAGAAATCAAAAAAAAAAAAAAAAAAAAACTTAAGAAATCTCAAAAGTTGAGATGAAATTTAAAAATGGAAATGTGATATATTAAGGAAGCTTCAAGAAACCCAAATAAGGGGGGAGCTTTAACAAACCGAGAAATGGAGAAAATCTTTTGAAACCCTAAAAATGGAAAAATATAATATGGGAAGAAACCCAAAAATAAAATAAAATATATGGAATCCCAAAATTATGAGAGAAGAAACTCCAAGATAAAGAGAACTGTAACCTAAATAACAAATGAGCTAGCTTTAAAGGGGTTGAGCCATGATTTTTTTCTCAATTCCACAGACGATGCCAAATCTTGTACATTTTTTAGTATGGGTTGGGCTTGGAAATACTCTTTAAGGAAGATTGAATAGTCTCGGATGCTCACGAGTTCTTACAAGACTTAAAAGGTGTTGGAGCTTGTGCTCTAAAATATTGCCTGATGCTAAGTCAATATAAATGTTTCTTTCTTTTTAGCATAATTTACCATGAATATCATGTGTTGGCCTAAAAAGTTGTCCATCCTTTTTTTTTGTTCAATAGAGAAATATTTCATGCATAAAAAAAGGGTCAGTTACAACGAACACCCAAAATGTTGGGATTTCGTGCCCTTAGTGCAGTTACTTCGTTATTATGCTTGTAATTTTTCGAATAGATAGGTTAAAAACATTCTATGGTTAATATCTTTTGTCTAATTGTCCTCAATTATTTTTACATGAAAAGCAAAATGAATAAGTAAACATTGCCTCATTCATTACCTAAGGTTTAACTAATACTATATTGCATCATAGAGATGTATTATGATGTAGAAAGATAACTTATATTAGTAGGTAATATACAAATTTTTTAGTTTGAGGAATCAAAATTTGCAATTGATTTAAGGAACTATTATGTCATCTATCAAGTCTCGCTGGGGAGATACCTTGTAACACCTCTACCTGTACCCGTCACCAGAACAAGGTTTCAAAATATTACTAGAACATTTAGAAACATTTACGAATAACTTAAATAAATTACTATTCATTTATCGAGATCATTCATAACGTCCCTTAATTGGGCCCTTGAGGCCTAATACAAGCATTAAAATCGAGTCGGGACTTAATCAGGACCTCTAAGAGTTTTTTGCGAAATTACAAGATTTTTCTAAGGTGCAGGGCTCACACGCCCGTGTGGTCCAAGGGACACGCCCGTGTGACCCTGGGACACGCCTGTGTTGGAGGTCGTGTTCGACACCGTGTAACTCTCTGACTTGCACACACGGCCATGCCACACACCTATGTGCTAGGCCGTGTGGTTAATTAATTCAATTCGAAATTAGGTGTAGGTTTCACAAGGCCAAGACACACGCCCGTGTCTCTGCCCATGTGCCCAATTCTGAGCATTCTGTTTTTCAAATTTGAGGTGTAGGGGACACACGGCCTAACCACATGCCCATGTTACCAGGCTGTGTGTCACACACGGTCTAGACACTTGCCCGTGTGTCTGTCGTGTGGACAAAATGAAGCCATTTCTAACTTCATTTCTCACCCAAAATTTCACCCAAGACCTGCACTTGAAACACACATCCAAACCAATGAATTCAAGCATTTAAATTGAGCAATCCTCATCATTCAACAAGGCATATCACTACATGCATAAGTGTTTATAAACTTACCTTGGAATAACTTAAGCAATAGCATCATTTGATCACATATACATAACATATCACATATGAATATATCATCATAACCTACTTAATCATTCCAAAATAAACCATTACTAGCCTTTCCAATGGCTAGGTTACAGAACATCACTTTCAAGCCACTATTAGCCAATTGTCCTATACATATGTGGTTATACCAAAATGATTTTACTAAGTATACCCAAAATGACTAGTTGATAGTGTGACGATGCTCCAATGATCTCCAACCCTCGCGAGCTTCCGAGCACTATAAAACAGGGGAAAATAAAATGGAGTAAGCATTACATGCTTAGTAAGTTCGTATAATGAAAGCCAAACTTACCAATCTTGCTTATTAAATCTAGGCATACAATGTTATGTTTCCATCCATTTGGCTAAATTGCCTAATCACATACATTCAATCAAACATGTTAGTCACCAAAATCTTCATATCAATCAAGTAACATAGATGAGCTCATGATGCCATACCCTTTCAAGACATTATCAATTCATCTCAAAATTCACATGTCGTGTCAAGAGTTTTATGTTTGTTGAATCATTAAATTCCGATGGATGCTTAAGTAGTACACTCGAAGTGTAGGATTCAATAATCCGTCAATTCATTATTCAAGGGTACCCCTTAGGGAACTTAACCAAGAAGCATTATCTCAACACACTTAACGTATAACAGGGTTACCAGTCCAGGCTAAATCCTTTATATAACGTAAGCTGAGAGGAGCTTGGTTAGTATTACCAGTCCAGGCTAAAACCTAATCATAACGTATGCTCGAGAGGTATTATATCGGAATTACCCATTCGGGCTAAACCCTTTCTATAACAAGGTCAATGGGAGTACTCGTCTGAGCTAAATCTTGTCCGCAAAAAATGCATGACCTTATTAGTTTCAGGAAAGGACATATAATCATTAGAATTCACATTCAATCGGCACTTAATCCTTTATCACCATTTCAGTCATGTATCAATTTTCCATCATAGCATACAAGTAAAGCACATCAACATAAGTCACATTACATAAAACATAACATTCAATTAACATAATTACATGCCCGATTAAGTTACACTAACTTATCTCGACACTTGTTCGCGTATAAAGTCTACTAATCCGAAACCTTTTTTTTTTCTCGATCTAACCTTGAATTAGTGTTGTCTGAATCTATATAAATGAATTTACAATCAATTTCACACATTTCATATTCAAGTGGACTCAATTTACGTCCTAGAAAAATTACCATTTTGCCCTTAACTTTTCCACAAATTTTAATTTTTTCCCTAGGCCTGGAAAATGGAACTTGTACAAATTACTCCCTATTCCAAGCCTAACGAAAGCCCTATTACAAATTTTCCAGCACATGTATTCATAAAATTTTTGAATTTCTTATCAAATTTTACAACTTTTCATTTTAGTCCCTTAATCATGTTTTCATCAAAAATCACTTTGTAAAAGTTGTTTATCTATTAATAATATTTTATTTTCTACCATAAATTTCTAATTTTTAGCATATACATCCATGACCCATTTCCATACCTTTATAACTTTTCAAATTAATCCCTCAAATAGAGAGATTAAGGTATCCCAGTTTCAAAAATACCAAAATTACTAAAAACGAGACAAAAGAACTTACCCAATTAGGCCTTCAAAGTTTTTTTTCTCTCTCCTAGGGTTTCCATGTGTTTTAGGTTGAAGATGACAATAATAAGATGATATTTTCTTTAACCATCTTTTAATTAATTTATTTATTTCAAATTCCAATTTAGTCCTTGACCTTTTCTAATTTTTCCATGGATGAGTCACCAAGAATCTACATACTTTTCTTTAATGGTCTAATTACCTTATAAGGACCTTAAGTTTTGAATTCTATAGCTATTTGATCCTTATAGCTACTAGAATTCAATTTTCACATTTCATGCGATTTAGTCATTCTCGTAATTAAACACTTAATCGATAAAACTTTTGTTTCAAAATTTTCACACGACATGCCTATTATAATACAGATCATATAATGAAATAAAAATAAACTTTATTTTTGGTCAGATTTGTGGTCCCGAAACCATTATTCCGATCTCACTGAATAATGAGCTATTACAACTCTCCCTTACAACTCTCCCCCTTTAGGAATTTTCGTCCTCAAAAATCTTACCAGTAAAAAGATTTGGGTACTTCTTCCTCATAGTATCCTCCGGCTCCCAGATAGCCTCTTCAATACCTTGTCGTTGCCAAAGAACTTTTACTAAAGCTACCTTTTTATTTATTAACTCTTTTGTTTCCCGAGCTAAGATTTTGATTGGTTCTTCACCATATGTCATATCAGGCTGAATCTCTACCTCTGTCTGAGAGATAACATGTGAAGGATCAGATCAATACCACCGTAGCATAGACACGTGAAAAACATTATGAATCATATCAAGCTCTGGTGATAAAGCTAACTGATATGTAACCGGTCTAATTCTTTCTGCAATCTCATATGGTCCAATGAACCGTGGACTCAGTTTTCCTTTGTGTCCAAACAGGAGAATTTTCTTCCAATGCGACATTTTCAAGAATACTTTGTCACTGACTTGAAATTCTTTTTTTTTTTTTGCTTCTAATCAGCATTAGACTTTTAACGATCAGAGGCTGCTTTCAAGCTGTCTCGAATTACTTTCACTTTTTCCTCGGTCTCTTGGACCAAGTCAACTCCGTGTAACTTTTTCTCACTAAGTTCTATCCAGTATAATGGAGTTCCACATTTGCGTCCATATAAGGCTTCATACGGTGCCATTTTGATAATAGACTGATAACTATTATTATAAGCAAATTCAACCAAAGCCAAATACTTTTCCCAGTTACCTTCAAACTCAAGTATACAACACCGAATCATATCTTCCAAGATTTGTATTACCCATTCAGATTGACCATTTGTCTGGGGATGAAATGTAGTGCTAAAATGCAACTGAGTACCCAGAGCTTCTTGCAATTTACTCCAGAATCAAGATGTAAACCGAGGATCTCTATCTGAAATAATGGAGATAGGCACTCTATGTAATCTGACAATCTCAGAAACGTATAATTCAGCCAATCTATTCAAGGAATAACCCATACGTACCCGAATAAAGTTTGCAGACTTTGTCAACCGGTCAACAATTACCCAAATGACATCTTTCTTCCTTGGAGACAGGGGTAATCTCGTTACAAAGCCCATAGTAATTCTTTCCCATTTCCATTCTAGTATCATAACTGGCTATAATAGTCCAGAAGGCAACTGATGTTTAGCTTTTACTTGATAACATATCAAACATTTAAATATGAACTTGGAAATATCTCATTTCATTCCCGGCCACCAGTACATCTTTTTCAGATCATGATACATTTTATTACTACCGAGATGAATAGACATGTTACCACTATGAGCTTCATTCAAAATTTTTTGTACTAGTTCTGAACTTTTCAGTACACATACTCTGCCTCTAAATAATAAACAACCATCAGTACCGATCTGAAATTCTGAGTCAGGAGTCAATTCACTTTCTACCCATTTTGCTTACAACTTACTATTATTTTTCTGAGCTTCAGAGATCTATCGCAAAAACTTTGGTCTAGTTTTTAACTCAGCTATGATTGAACCATCATCAGACAATGATAATCGGGTATTCATTACTCGCAGAGTATACAAGGATTTTCTGCTCAAAGCATCTACCACTACATTGGCTTTCCCCGGATGGTAGTTAATAACAAGATCATAATCTTTCAATAACTCAAGCCATCTGCGCTGTCTCAAATTCAAATCTTTCTATGACATCACGTATTTCAGACTTTTATGATTGGTGAATATGTGACATTTTTCACCAAACAAGTAATTTCGCCAAATTTTCAATGCAAACACTATGGCTGCCAATTCGAGATCGTGTGTCGAGTAGTTCTTTTCATGTGGCTTTAGCTGTCGTGAAGCATAGGCTACTACTTTACCATCTTGCATCAAAACATAGCCTAAACCATTCAATAATGCATCACTATAAACTATAAATTCCTTACCCGGTTCTGGCTGAACTAACACTGGTGCTTGTATCAATAAAGCTTTTAATCTGTCAAAGCTTTGCTGGCATTTCTCAGTCCATTCAAATTTCACATCTTTCTGTAGCAAACGAGTCATTGGAGAAGCTATCATTGAATTTTTTTTTTTACAAATCTTCGATAATAACCAGCTAGTCCCAGAAAACTTCAGACTCGGACACATTCTTTGGTGGCTTCCAATTTACAATGGCTGAATTTTATTTGGGTCTACTCTGACACCTTCAGCAGATACTATATGCCAAAGAAAACTAACTTCCCGTAGCCAAAATTCACATTTAATGAATTTGGCGTATAGTTATTTTTCTCGCAAAGTTTGCAACACTATTCTCAAGTGCTCAGCATGCTTATTTTCATTCCAAGAGTAAA
Organism: Gossypium anomalum; assembly: GCA_025698475.1. Taxonomy (NCBI): domain Eukaryota; kingdom Viridiplantae; phylum Streptophyta; class Magnoliopsida; order Malvales; family Malvaceae; genus Gossypium; species Gossypium anomalum. The sequence continues at coordinate 51,122,927 of CM046968.1, read as the reverse complement.
CCAAAATATCATCTATAAATACCATCACAAACCTATCTAAATACAGGCTGAAAATTCTATTCATCAAATCCATAAACACTGCAGGTGCATTGGTCAAGCCAACACAAGAAATCATAGTGTCCATACCTGGTTCTAAAAGTTGTCTTTTGTACATCCGATTCTTTTACTCGTAATTGATAGTAACCAGAACGAAGATCAATCTTTAAAAATATAGTGGCATATTTTAACTGGTCAAACAAGTCATCAATACGAGGCAATGGATACTTGTTCTTTATTGTAACTTTGTTGAGCTGTCTGTAATCAATGCACAGCCTCAATGATCCATCCTTTTTTTTTTTACAAATAGAACCTGCACACCCGAATGTGAGAAACTAGGTCGAGCAAAACCTCTATCAATCAACTCTTGCAACTGTACTTTCAGCTCTTTTAATTCAGTAGGAGCCATTCTGTAAGGTGCTATAGATATAGGTGTTGTACCCTGAACAAGATCTATAGAGAATTCCACTTCTCTATCCGGTGGTAATCCAGGTAATTCTTTTGGGAATGCATAAGAAAATTCACATACAACCGGCACTGACTGAAGCTTTGACTTAGATACTTTAGTATCCAGCACATATGCAAGGTGTAACACACCTAGCCCGCATCCGACTCCAGGACGGGGTTCGAGGTGTTACCTGACTTTAACTCAATCAACTATGTAAAACAGGGCCATGAAATCTCAAACAATTTAAAACTTTTCCTTTCCCATGTAATATGTCCCTTATGCAGGCTTACGAGGCCCTAAACATACATTCAGGGTGGTTCGAGACCCAACTGGGAACTCATTTAAAACTTAGAAAAATCTCTTGCATCAAAGCTCCACACGCCCGTGTGGGTATAGAGCACACGCCCGTGCGCTAGGGACACGCTCGTATCCCGAGCCCGTGTCTGAAAACCTGGGCATTCTGCCAAAACAACATGGCCCAAGCACACACCCATGCCCTACAACCATGTCCTTCACACAGCCGAGACATATGGCCATTTCTCTTACCCGTGTGCTACTAGCATACATACTGACTTCATGGCACGGCATGGACACACACCCGTGTGGCCTGCGCGTGTGCTAGAATGACTTTAAAGTTTTAGGTGCAGGGGACACACGACCATAACACGCACTCGTGGGTGTGAACCATGTTTCACACACGGCCTAGACACACGCCCGTGTGTCTTACCCGTGTAGACAAATTAGGCTATTTTCCAAGCCCTTTGTCACCCATCTTGCACAACCTACACAAGATCATTTCAATATACCCATCTCATCACAATGAACATTAATTCAACCATAGAAAGAACATCGTATGCATTCATCAAAATGAATAATAGCCATTATTCTAAGCTTAATACAAAATAAAGGGCTTTTGACTTAGGCCAAAATACATAAACAATTCTCATGATGAATATACTAGTCTAGCCCTATACATGCCACCTTCAAAAATATAAATCAAACTATACCAAATGCTGCGGACGATAGTGTGATCGATATCTCTGACTTTAAGGGATCCTCGAGCTAGCTAGATAACGCTGAAAGAAGAGGGAAAGGAAAGTGGGTAAGCATAAATCTTAGTAAGTTGCATATAAATAAATATACAGCAACAATCTCACCATTACTCATCATGCTTAAATGTAAACATAACTCAACTTACTCTTTGTCATCTACTCTAGTCACATTTTCTAAATTAAGCTCGATACTCATGCTTACCATATAGGTACCTGTAACACTCACAACATGATTATTCTTTCTTTATCAAAATTGATCTATAACTCTCACCATTGAAACGTTTGGAATACTACTAGATATTCACTGAACCTTTAACATGGGATATATTGCCGATGCGTGTCCCCCGCACACGTCTTACACTTCGCTATCTCTGCCGAGGCCGATGCATGTCCCGGACATGTCTTACACCGCACTCATATGCGCGTCTTTGATGCATGTCCCGAAATGTCTTACACTAGCACAACTCTTTAGCCGACGCGCGTCCCGAGACACACGTCTTACACTGGCTATCTCTTTGCCGATGCCATGTCCCAGACATGGTCTTACACTGGCTATCTCTGTATGGCTGATGCATGTCCCAGACATGTCTTACACTAGCCCTCGTCTAGAAGCTGATGCCATATCCCAGACATAGTCTTACATTGGCTCTCAGAATGTGGTCAAAGCATGTCCCAGACATATCTTACACTGGCGCACAATTCACCCAATGCCTTGGCATGAATATCCAGTTCGTACCCTAATATTTCAATGGGATACTTCTATTGTCTCAAATATTACTAGGCATTCTCGATTCATAACTTAGTAACTCATTCAATACCAATTCAAAGGTAATATGAATGCAAGTATTAACAGTGTAGTTGTATTATTTACATACAACTTACCTCGGTTTACAAAAAGTACTTGACTACTCGGTTTAATCAGTTTGCTTGGCCTTCCCCTGATCTAGGTTCGGATTTGGTAAGTCTTGATCTATAATGACAATATGCACCCATTTAGTCACTAATTAGGATTAAACAATCATAAATTCACACCTTTGGGCAAAATGACCATTTTGCCCTTAGACTTTGACAAAATGACCATTTTGCCCCTATGCTCGAAAATTAATTTTTATGAATTTTTTTTGTATTTCAAGCCTAGCTAAACTCTTTTTACTACTATAGTAATCCAAATTCTTAATATTTTACACACTTATCATCTATTTTGCAATTTATGCAAAATAACCCCTTTAGGTGTTTTCACGCCAACACCTTTCACAAAAGTTGTTTATAACATAACTAAAACTCATATTCTTCATAAAAAATCAATAAAAATCTCAAAATAATCTATGGCAAAATCTTAAAATATTGACCATTTTACAAGATGTCACCCTCATTTGAAAGCTCATGTTTCAACGGTCTTAAAAATGTGAAAATCTTGAAGAAAACTCATTAAAATCACTTACTTGTGAGGCTTATTGTTGAAGAAAGTTTTTGAAGCTCTTAAACCCCAAAAATGGCTGATATTTTCGGTGGAGAGAAGGAAAAATGAAAAAGAAATGGCTTTTGTTTTATTTAATCAAAAACTAGTCAAATTTGATGACCTCATCCACACCTAACTATGCCAATTTTGTCTCCCCTCACACCATGGCCGGCTAGGCTATTCACAAGGGTCTAATTGCCCTTTAAAAACTCCAAATTTAAGTTCTCTATCTATTTAACACATTTGGGTACTAAAATACAACTTTTGCCTTTTATACGATTTAGTCCTTTTTCGCAATCGGGCTTGAAAACATTAAAATTAGCTCACCAAATTTTTCATGCACTAATCAAATCACACTATAGCCTCATAAAAATGATAAAAATAATTTTATAACTTCAGATTTGTGGTCTCGAGACCACTGTTCCGACTAGGCCCTAAACCGGGCTGTTACATCTCCTGTGTCCCGAGCCCACGGGCGTGTGCTCTATACCCACACGGACGTGTGGAGCTTTGATGTAAAAGGTTTTTTTAATTTTTAAATGTGTTCCCGGCTGGGTCCCGAACCACCCCGAATGTATGTTTAGGGCCTCGTAAGCCCGCATAAGGGACATGTTACATGGGAAAGGAAAAGTTTTAAATTGTTTGAGATTTCATGGCCCTGTTTTACATAGTTGATTGAGTTAAAGTCAGGTAGCACCTCGAACCCCATCCTGGTGTCAGATGTGGGCGAGGGGTGTTACACAAGGTAAGCATCATAACCCTTTCGGACATATTTCTGTGCTGATATTGCTGAAATCACATTAGGTAATCTATCCAGTTTATCAAATTCAACATGAAGCAATTCACCATTCTCACATTACAATACAATATATTTCTACTTACAATTTACCACTGCATCATATTGGGTTAACCAATCCATTCCCAAGATCACATCAAACCCATCAAATGGAAATAACATCAAGTCAGTTGAAAAGCAATAACCTTTTACCATTAATGGGCAGATCTTATAGACTTTATCCACCATAATACATTGGCCTAGGAGGTTTGAAACTTTAACCACAAGTTCAGTGAATTCAACAAATAAATTTTTAACAGATACTAGGTTCGTGCATATGTATGAATGTGTGGAACCAGGATCAATCAATGCAGTAATATCAGTATCAAGTAGAGAAAATGTACCAGTAATGACGTCTGGTGTAGAGGCATCTTCTCTATCATGAATAGTATATGTCCTTGCAGGTGCTCATGCCTCTGATCTAACTATTTTATCCTTGGTAATACCTCGACTACTGCCAACATTATCGGGATGGTGGGGTGGTCTGCCCCTCGAGACAGGATTACTCAGTTTTGGAGCTGGTTTTATCTCTTTTTCAACTCTTTTTGGACAATCTTTGAGAAAATGCTCAAGTGAACAACATCCGAAACAAGCTCCACTTCTAGACCGACATACCCTATGATAAAATTTGTTACAATGCCTACATTTCGGTTTAGGATTACCAACACTACCCCCACTGGTCATAGATGGAGATAAAGACCTCGGGTTAGAACATTGAGAGCCCCGTTCTCTTCCAGAATATCCTGTAGAGGTGGTCACACGATCATAATACTTCTTTAATTTCTTCAAAGAAAATGATTTTGACTTACTCATAGTTCTTTTCCTAGAAACCCGAGCTTCTCTTTCAGCTTGTCTCTTTACTTTACTTAGTTTCTCAGCTTTACGTGCTCGGTCAGCTAGCGCCGTAAATTCCCTTATTTCGAGAATCCCAATCAATAACTTGATATATTCATTTAGGCCCTCTTCAAAGCGTTTACGCATTTTAGCCTCGGTTAGAACCCATTCTCCAGAATAATTGCTCAACCGAACAAATTCCCGTTCATATTCAGATACCGTCATATTTTCTTGTTTAAGCTCTAGAAATTATTTCTTTTTCTGATCCATGAACATCTGACTAACATACTTCTTCCTAAATTTAGCCTGGAAGAATTCCCGTATAACATTTTCTCTTGGTACAACTGAAGTTATGGTATTCAACCAATGATAAGCTATATTTTTCAGTAGAGATACTGTACATTTCAGACATTCAGTAGGTGTGCAGGATAGTTCATCAAAAACCCGGATAGTATTTTCTAACCAAAAATCAGCCCTTTTCGGATCATCATCCGCGATAGCGCTAAATTCTTCCACCCCATATTTGCAGATTTTATTTATTGGAGGCTTATCAATTCTAATAGGTTCGGCACCCTATGGTACCTCTTGAATCAGTTGGGAAGTAGGTGGGGGAGGTCGTTGTACTGCAGGGTTTGTTCTCAGGTACTGTGTAAACTATTCATTCATCATTTGAAAAAAGGCTAGTTTTGCCTCCTCACTTCGGCCCTTAGACATGGGCCTTTCACTACCAGACTCAGACGTAACTCTTTGTACTGAAGTTGAAGCATTGCTCTCAGCTTTCTCGGATTCAGCTCTAGCTCGGTTTGATGACATTACTATATTAAAAACACATTTAAAATAATCAGGAGTCATCAGACTATCACAATTTATATAATGGCATGTATAGATAAACTCGTGTTTGCTACGTCAAATACGAGAATCAGCTAAACCGTAGCTCTAATACCACTAAATGTAACACCCTTAACCCATATCTGTCACCGAAATAGGGTTTCAGAGCATTACCAGAACATTCAAAAACATTTACGAATAATTAAAATAAATTACTATTTATTTATCGAGATCATTCATAACGTCCCTTAATTGGGCCCTCGAGGCCTAATACAAGCATTAAAATCGAGTCAGGACTTAATTAGGACCTCTAAGAGTTTTTCGTGAAATTAAAAGATTTTTCCAAGGTGTAGGGCTCACACGCCTGTGTGGTCCAAAGGACACGCCCGTGTGACCCTGGGACATGTCCGTGTTGGAAGCCGTGTTCGACCCCTTGTAACTCTCTGACTTACACACATGGCCATGCCACACGCCTGTGTGCTAGGCTGTGTGGTTAATTAATTCAATTCGAAATTAGGTGTAGGTTTCACATGGCCAAGACACACGCCCGTGTTCTAGGCCGTGTGGCACAAACGGCTGAGACACACGCCCGTGTCTCTACCCATGTGCCGAATTTTGAGCATTCTATTTCTTAAATTTAAGGTGCAGGGGACACACGGCCTAACCACATGCCCATGTTACCAGGCCATGTGTCACACACGGTCTAGACACACGCCCGTGTGTCTTCCGTGTAGACAAAATGAAGCCATTTCTAACTTCATTTCTCACCTAAAATTTCACCCAAGACCTGCACTTGAAACACATATCCAAACCAATGATTCAAGCATTTAAATTGAGCAAATCCTCATCATTCAACAAGGCATATCACTACATGCATATGTGTTTATAAACTTACCTTGGAATAACTTAAGCAATAGCATCATTTGATCACATATACATAACATACCACATATGAATATATCATCATAACCTACTTAATCATACCAAAATAAACCATTACTAACCTTTCCAATGGCTAGGTTACAGAACATCATTTTCAAGCCACTATTGGCCAAGTTGTCCTATACATGCCGTTATGCCAAAATGATTTTACTAAGTATACCCAAAATGACTAGTTGATAGTGTGACAATGCTCCAATGATCTCCAACCCTCGCGAGCTTCCGAGCACTATAAAACAGGGGAAAATAAAATGGAGTAAGCATTACATGCTTAGTAAGTTTGTATAATGGAAGCCAAACTTACCAATCTTGCTTATTAAATCTAGGCATACAATGTTATGTTTCCATCCATTTGGCTAAATTGCCTAATCACATACATTCAATCAAACATGTTAGTCACCAAAATCTTCATATCAATCAAGTAACATAGATAAGCTCATGATGCCATACCTTTCAAGAAATTATCAATTCATCTCAAAATTCACATGTCGTGTCAAGAGTTTTATGTCCATTGAATTATTGAATTCCGATGGATGCTTAAGTAGTACACTCGAAGTGTAGGATTCAATAATCCATCAATTCCTTATTCAAGGGTACCCCTTAGGGAACTTAACCAAGAAGCACTCTCTAGAAACACTTAATGTATAACAGGGTTACCAATCCAGGCTAAATCCTTTATATAATGTAAGCTGAGAGGAGCTCGATTAGTATCACCAGTCCATGCTAAACTGTAACAACCCCTTTTTAGGTCAAATCGTAATAGTGGTTTTGGGACCACAAATCCAGAGTCAAATATTTATTTTATTATTTTAATAAGGTTTACAACATGATAGATTAGTTATGTGAGAGTTTCGTAAATAAATTTTATCGTTTAAATGCTCAATTCGGCAAAAAAGGACTAAATCGCATAACGCGTAAAAGTTAAATACTATTGTTTAAAGGTATTATATGGCCATAGCTTGAAATTTGGGAGTCCTTGCATGTCAATTAGACCTTATTAAGGGTTAGTGCAAGTTGTTAGCTTGGTAAATTTGAAATTATTAAGGTTAATTAAGGATATTTTAGTAAAATGTCAATTTTTGTTAACAATAATAAAACAAATAAAAATTTCATTATTCATTCATCTTTCCAAACCGGTTTTGAGAAAGAAAATCCACCATTTTAGGGCTAGACATTCGGCCAAGCTTGAGGGAGCAATTAAGATATGGTTTTGACTCGATTTTTAATTATTTCTACGTTTTTGAGCTTGTTGCAGCTTAATCTAGCTAGCCCGTACCTTCGTTTTTGAAACTGTTATAGATTTTGAAATGTGCCATAGTTGAATGTTTGAGTTCTTTGAAGTGTAATGATAGATTATGGAAGCTTGATGATATATATTGAATTCATTACCGAGCTTTAGTTGAACTATATGAATTCATTGGATACGAGTGACGTGTTACTGTACTTATCGAAATGGTCGAGCTCTTGCATTTGTTGTAGACTCACCATAGCTTCTATGAGCTTACTAATTCAGCTTGAAAGAGCTTACTGTTTAGCTCGATAGAGCTTACTGTTCAGCTCGATAGAGCTTCCCGTTTTCAGCTTAATAGAGTTTACTGTTATCAGCTCATGATGAGCTTACTGGCCATGTCTCGAAAGAGCATGTATGATGATGAATTGATGGATTATTGACACTGTTCACTCGAATATCCTTTGAAATTCTAATAGATTCAATGAGCCTAAGTAATGTTCTATGAACAAATTATGGTTTATGTATTAGTTAAATGACTAATATGATATGATATTGTGTAATTAGAATGCTTATATTTAATGGTTGGCATTATACTATTACTTTGATTACTTTAATGGTAAGTTTAATTCTGAATTATACAAGCTTACTAAGCTTAGAAGATTACTCCGTTTCTTTTTCTATGTCTTTTAGAGGTTCGTTAGCTCCCTCGTTCCGGACAAGTTGGAGTTGCACGTCACACTATCCAAATTTCTGTTTGGTATTTTGAACTTATGAACCTTTGTAAATATGACAAGTATAGGCTAGTTTGATAGTATAAGTTATGTTTTGGAATCATGTTTTGAGAAAGAATTGTATATAAGCTAAGCCATGTGATTTGGCTTAATTGTTACTATGTTTTGGTTATACATATGTGTTGGATCATGGTATGTTTTAGTATGATAATGAATGAATGAGATTATGCAAATGTAGTCTTGATTTAGAAGGTTAAGTGGATGAATTGTATATGATGTTATATAGGTGCATGAACATGTGAATGGTAAGTTTGAATATAGCTTTATTTGTGTATTGACTTGGTTCATTTGGCTGCAAATTGAGTTGTTAATATGGGGTCAAATTTGAATGTATTTGTTTGTGTTTTAGGGTGACAAATTTGGCTATTCAAATGACCTATTTTTTTCCACACAGGCAGAGACACGGGCATGTGTCTCAGCCATGTGCGACACACGGTCATGTTATATGGCTGTGTGTCCCCTAGGGTACCCTACGAATTAAGATTAGTATACCCTCTAGTTTTGACACGGCCTAGAAACACGGGGGTGTCTAATGATCGTGTGTGGCACACGAGCGTGTGTTCGACCATGCGGCCAAGTCAGTAGCCTCCTTAATTTCCTCACAGCCTGGCACACGAGCGTGTCTTGTGGCCATGTGGGATAAGTTAGTATGTATGCCCTATTTTGACATGGCTTAAACAGACGGGCGTGCCGAGTGTGTGACCTTTTAAAAGTTGAAAAATTTTCTAAGTTTTTGAAACTTTATATGTTACCGAGTTGGTCCCGAATGCATGTTTAAGTATTGTATGCTCGATTTTATGTTCATAATGAATGTGAATGAATGACATTTACTGTAATGAGATGATATTTCATATATAATTATTCTGAACTGAATGACAAGTCCAGTAATGCCTCTTAACCTATTCCGGCGACGGTTATGAGTTAGAGGTGTTACATAAACCCTAATCATAACGTATGCTCAAGAGGTATTATATCAGGATTACCTGTCCAGGCTAAATCCTTTTCTATAACAAGGTCAATAGGAGTACTCGTCCTAGCTAAATCCCGTCCGCAAAAAAGGTAGGATCTTATTAGTTTCGAGAAAGCACATATAATCATCATAATTCACATTCAATCGGGACTTAACCCTTTATCACCATTTCAAGCATGTATCAGTTTTCCCTCATAGTATACAAGTTAAGCACATCAACACAACTCACATTACATACAAACACAACATTCAATTAACATAATTACATGCCTGATTAAGTTACACGAACTTACCTCGACACTTATTCGCGTTTAAAGTCTACTAATCCGAAACCTTTTCTTTTCCTCGATCTAACCTTGAATTAGTGTTTTTTGGATCTATATAAAAGAATTTAACAATCAATTTCAGACATTTCATATTTAAATGGACTCAATTTACGTCTTAGGGAAAATTACCATTTTACCCATAACTTTTCCATAAAATGAAACTTGTGCAAATTACTCCCTATTCCAAGCCTAACCAAAGCCCCATTACAAATTTTCCAGCACATGTATTCATAAAATTTCAGAATATTTTTTCAAAATTTACAACTTTTCATTTTAGTCCCTAAATTATGTTTTCATCAAAAATCACTTTGTAAAAGTTATTTATCTATCAATAATCTTTCATTTTCTACCATAAATTTCTAATTTCCAGCATATACATCCATGACCCATTTTCATACCTTTATAAATTTTCAAATTAATCCCTCAAATAGAGAGATTAAGGTATCCCAGTTTCAAAAATACCAAAATTACTAAAAACGAGACAAAAGAACTTACCCAATTAAGCCTTGAAAGTTTACTTTCTCTCGCCTAGGGTTTCCATATGTTTTAGGTTGAAGATGACAATAATAAGATGATATTTTCTTTTATCATCTTTTAATTAATTTAATTATTTCAAATTCCAATTTAGTCTTTGACCTTTTCTAATTTTTCCATGGATGAGTCACCAAGAACCTACATACTTTTCTTTAATGGTCTATTTACCATATAAGGACCTTAAGTTTTGAATTCCATAGCTATTTGATCCTTATAGCTACTAGAATTCAACTTTCGCATTTCATGCGATTTAGTCCTTCTCGTAATTAAACACTTAATAGATAAAATTTTCGTTTCAAAATTTTCACACAACATGCCTATTATAATACGGATCATATAATGAAATAAAAATAAACCTTATTTTTGGGTCAGATTTGTGGTCCCAAAACCACTGTTCCGATCTTACTGAATAATGGGCTGTTACATACCTTGTTTTATGATTGAAGCAAATGACTCCAAAAAAGATAGAGACATAGGTGTGATCATTTGGATTGACAATATATTAGATAGGAACCAAGTTAAATTTATGTGACTCATATATTTATGTGGCTAACTATATATTTATGTGACTCATATATTTTGATATATTCAAAGCTTGTGCTCAGTTGGTATCAAAGCCGAAAACTGGTACGTTGGTTATATGAATTTTCTATGGCATGACTTCACTTACAATAGTGAAATTCATAACTCAATTAAAAAAGTAAATGGTATCCTCTCATTGGCATAGTATGGACTATGAAAAAGAAATGTGGCCATAGGTAATTCGTCAAAGGATAAATCATAATTATTATTATTTGTTAGTAATAATATTTTCATCGTGGAAGGTGCAATGCTGACCATGAGATAAAATAGGATCAAATTGGGTGGATAGATTTAACTCAAAGAGATTAAAAATATCCTATGAGGATAATAACAACTAATGATAAGGTCATTGGATAAAACATAAATCTAAGTTGCTTTTGTAATGGTATATAATGGGGAGTTCAGTCATGATACTTTAAGTGGATTGACTCCATAACTAAATAATAAAGTAATTAATAGATGAAGAGTTAAAATTTAATTACAAATTATTTAAACCCTAATTATATATTTTCTTTCGGTCTCTCTACTAGCTAAACACAACCTTGTATGGTTTGCAATTAGAGTTGATACGATAAATGAATAAAAGAACGAATGGGAAATGGATTGCATCAGTCATTATCCTCAATAAATGCATTTTCTTGAAAGGAACAATAGATGACTTATAAATTAATTTAATTTCTTTAAATTATTATTTAATTGATTGTAATTAAATAATTAAATTCAAAGTAAAAATTAAATTAATTAGTCATTACAATTTTACTGAATATGAGAATTAGATTTATTTACTCATAAATTCTAATATGGTAAAGTTGTCATGACTATTACTGAATTAGAATTGAGTTGAGAAAATAATTTAATTGAAATAATTAGATAAATAATATCTTGGAAATAGAAAACTAGTTATTGGGTTGGATAATTATAAGAGCTTGTTTTAATTTTAATTAAAATTGGACTCAACATATAATGATGACTAATACATGAATGGACCCAACAAGCCTATTATAGTATGGGGTAGTATGGGGTGGGTGGCATACTGAGTGTGGGAAACTTAGTGTGTGTCGCTCAATGTAACACCCTAAATTTGGGCCTAGAAGTTTTGGGCCTTAAGCATAGGAGCGGTTGAAGGTAGCTTATAATATTTTGTTGTGCATGTAAATTTCGTTAATGAAGGCTTGTTTTAGTGGTTAAGTGTGCTGAGAAGTGTTGGAGAAGTCTTGGGTTCAAACCTGGACTCTAGCAAAAATTTTGGCTTAAGGTAAATCAAACCCTAGGTGTAGTAGGTAGGCCTTAAGAATATTGTTGGAGAAGTTGTGACACAAAAAGCCTTGTGATCTAGTGGCAAAGTAGCGCCACATAAGAGGCAGGAAGGTGGCGTCATAGAGTTGGCAAGGAGGTCCAGGGTTCGAAACTCATGGCAAGCAAAGAGCATTTATTTTGCTATCAAGGGGCGGCAAGAGTTGGTGTTGAATTTAAACTCTGATGATGGAGGGATCCCACATCAGGAAGCTAACATAAGAGTGGATGTGAAGCTGGCTTTAAATAGAGAGAACCATGAGGAGAGTAAATGTACCTTTCTTGGCTGATCCCTTTCACTTTATGGCGTGCTCGTTTGGGTTGGGCGTCGGCTAAGAGTGCTCAAAGCGTGGATTAACTCCAGTCTCCTATCAGGTGTGTATTTCTCACTACTCTAGCTGTAGGATGGCTACTTCAGGCTGCGATGGGCCGAAATGGGCCATGTGGGCCCAATGGGCCTACAGCCCAATTGGATAAGTTGTTTGATTGTGTAGTAAATACTGGACTAGGCTAGGTGAATCTCATATCTGTGGCTAGATTTGGGCTAAAAGGGCCACATGAGCGTGTGGGCCCATTTGGGCCGAGAAAGGGCTTTAGGCCCATCCGTATTGTTATCCTTGTTTAAAATACTTTAGTTCACCAAATTACTAAAATACCCTCGACTTATAATTTTACCAAAGTACCCCCGATTTACAAAATTACTGTTTTACCCTCGATTTACAAAATTACCAAAATACCCCTGGTTTACAAAATTACCAAAATACCCATGGTTTGTAAAATTACCAAAATACCCCTGGTTTGTAGAGTTACCGAAATACCCCTGTAAGGTAGAATTATCGAAATACCCCTGTAGGTTAGAATTACCAAAATACCCCTGTAGGGTAGAATTACCGAGATACCCTTGTGGGTAAAATTACCATTTTGCCCTTAGGGTGTCAAATGATTGTTTTGCCCTTGTGGGCAAGTGACTGACTTGGACTGTATGGTTGACGGATTTGATTGTGAATGTATGTTGGTGATATAGACAATTTTAGAGGAGTAGCAAGGCTTGGAGTATCGGTTTGGATAAACTTGGATCGAATCATAGGACCTTGCGAAGGTAAGTGATCTATGGCTATTAGGGGTTTTTTGGCCGAATATGGTAAGGTGGATGTTGGGTTTGATTAAGAATGAACTATAAACTAAGAATGATGGTGATTAATTGTAGGTTGTCGTGGGAGACTTTGTTAGCGAACGTCACAAAACAGGTGTGTAACGAACCTTCTTTCGTAGCTTAACTCGATATTTCTTTGAAAAGTCAAATGTCAAATTCGGCATTTCGAGGACTTGTGAGCAAGCGAATGCTCATTAGTTAATTAGATCCTCTAAGTTGATGATCAGGAACGTTGGAAAAGGTAAGAGCATGATTTTTGGCATTCACGGTAAGTTGGGCCTCGAGGGGTTAAAATCGGGCCTAATGGGCTTTCGGGCCAATTTGGGTAAATTTGATAGAAAATGAAAACCTGTTAAATTACGTGTTAAGACTGTTGACACCATTATGATTATGGGCTAAATGGGCCTAGATGACAAAATCGGCTATGTAGGGCCCATTAGAGGTTTTAGGCCCAATAACTCGGTTTCGCTAAAAATGGGCCGAAAACGCTGTTCAAACAAATGAATAGTTAGTAACTGATAATGAGCATGGAAACCCTAATATTTGGTAAAATTACAGAATTACCCTTTTAATATGAAAATGACTATTTTGCCCCTAGGTAAAAATGACCATTATACCCCTAGGGTTTAGTTATGAATTTGATATATGAGATTTTGATATACATGATTGATATGATATGCACATGATATGTATCATATGCGCATGATAAGTATGATATGCACATGATCTATTCATAAATGCATTGGGTTGGGTTTTTATATGGATGGAGGAAGTACAAAAAGGGCTTATGCCCCAGTTATTGAAAAGGGCTTATGCCCCAATTTATTGAAAAGGGCTTATGCCCCAGTTTATTTAAAAGGGCTTACGCCCCAGTTATTAAAAGAGGCGAGGCGTCCAGTTATATGATAAAGTAGCTATGCTGCCAGTGGAGAGTTATGGTTGGGTGGGTTGATTTATTCCCCATATGGAGAGCTTGGTTGGTACGGGTGGAGAGTAGCGGATGGTGGGTCGAGTAGTTTCCCCAAATGGGCTTGCATTCATGCATTAATAATACATGTGAAATCGAAATGGGCTTATGGGCCATACCGTTTCATAAAAAGGCTTCTTGACTGTGTTATGAAATATGAAAAGGCTTCGGCCCAGTATATGTTGAATTTGGATTTGGGCTTAGGCCCAGCAGGCTGATATTGTTTTGGGCTCTGAAAGGGGCTTGTTGCACATTGAGTTTCCAAACTCACCCCCCCTTTCCTTAACCTTGCAGGTGAGCCTTGATTTGGGGACTTGGAGCCGGAGGGGATTCAGAGTGGCCACGGTGATCGCTTTTGGGCTTTTGAATAAGTATTTGGTTTTCACTAAGTTTACTTTATTTATTATCTATTTTCGGGTTGTAATAAGGCCATTTTAACTTTATCTTTATTTTCTTTCTTTTCTGGGATTATTTTATTTAAATTGGTTGATAATAATTGGGCTAGACTTAGGACGCGTTTCTAAAATGATACTTGTTTTCAAAATAACACCACGACACACAAAATTGGAATAACAAAGATAACTACTTAAATGAAATTCAACTTGTTTTCCAAAGTGTGGCAATGGTGGTGGGCATGTCTAGGATTGGATCCAATCAAGAGCTTGGTACTTAAGCAGCCTTCATAGCTCACCTCCTCTGTTTCGGATACCTACCTGGTGCACAGCCTCTATTCATTCTGGTTAGCTCAACAATAGTCAGTTTTTAGATAATAAAATGAAACATGGATTTTTAAACTGCATGTGAGACGTCAGATTCGGCCATAACGTCCAGGTCGGGTTTGGGGTGTTACACTCAACCTAGTAAGTCTTAGTGGGACTTTGAGTTTCTATTAAAATATTATTTTCCCTCTCTTCTTATTCAAATAAAAATCTTGTAATTTTTCTTATAGCGACTTTGGTGTAGCCAAATACACACACCTGATATGTGGATAACATATCTAAATTTAGGGAAACTTATTTAGATACAAAATAAATTCTAGTTTCCGTGGGTAGTTATGACAGTAAATTTTAGTTTTGGTTTCCCATAGAGAAAGTGAACTTTCTCTACTATAAGGTTATAGTGTTTGTTCTTTGATTTGTTTGTGATACGAGCCCACTTTGTAGCAGCCTATTTTTCAGTGGTGTCAGAAATAATGATTTCGAAATTAAAATTTTGATGAGAGAGTCCATTCATGACTTGATTAGATTAGTAATTATTTTCTGTAGCTAATTGAATAATAATTTCTCCAATCTACAATTCCTTGGGTACAATCCTCGGAATACTTGCCAGTGTTTTGTTGTAAATTTTACTATATTACAATTTGACCCGTACGCTTGTGGGCACCACCAATTTAATTTAATATATTTTTGTTGTGTTGTTTATACTATAAATGATAACAAGTTTATAGGCAGTCAAGTTGTTGGTGTCGTTTTCGGGGATTGCAATGATGAAATTTTTATTAGATTGATTACCATAAAATAATATTAATCGAAAGATGAATGAGCTCGATAGTGTTCTTACTCAGGCTACTACTTTTTTGTAGATTTTGGACGTCCAGAACGTGTTGATTGGATCAGCGAAAAGCTCACACCTACCGTCATTAGATTCGGTAGACTTTTGAATTTGGGAAGTTGGTTACTTGTGGTATGTATATAGGATGTTTACTTTGAAAATGTTGAACATGTTTTGGTACTTGTAAGTGCACTTATATGCAAACTTGATGTATGTAATGAATATTTGATGTTTTAGTAATGTGTGGTTATAAGTCAAGTTTGAATGGTATTTTAGATGTTTAGGTGATAGCAAGTTTAGGTATGAATATTGCAAATTTTTTTATGTTAGAATGAATGAGTTGAATGATTTCGATGGTTGTTGATATATGATTGTAATGTGGTGTCATTGAAGGCATATTTATTAGACATGAAGGCATATTGGTTAGGCATTTAGGTTGGATGACTTTTGGTATGTTTTGGGCATGTTTTAATGTGTTTTGAATAGTTAAAAATGTTTGGAAATGGTTTGGCTTAGAACTTAAGAAATGGTAGATGAAAAAGCTTTCTTTTGAAGATATATCAGGTGCACACACCTGGGACAAAGGCTGCCATACGGCCGTGTGCCACACACAACCATCCACACGATCGTGTGGTTGTTCGATTTTAGGTGCAGGATTTTTCACATGATCACAAGTTGTTACACAGCTTGGTAATGTGGATGTGTGACCCTATATTGAATTTGTACATACTCTAAGAGCACAGACATGTAGAGGAGCCACACGGCCATGCTTGGGGCCACACAAGCTGGCCTCTGCCACACAACCATGTGACCCTTGTTTACACTTTTTACTCAAAATTTCATAGAAGTTTCAATTTAATTTAGAATTGATCCTGGTTTGTTTTAAATGTTCCATAAGCTCGATTAAGGTCCAAAAATGTTTGAATAACATGAAAATGATTATGATTTATTATGAAATGAGATATTTTTCCTATATTGGTTTGATTGTTGAAAAGTGATAGCATTTTATAGTTGTATCATATTATAACTTAGGAAGGGAGACCAAACTGAGTATAGGGTGTTACACACTCTCTTAGAAATTAAATATTCAAGGATACTGGAGCACTTGGTTGCAATCTAGGAACTGAAAAGTCTCACCAGTCCATAATCAGGTACTGTATTTATTTCCATAGATAACATAACAAAGGTTTAGATTTTATGAAAAATTTTGAAATTTCACTATACATCAAAACCATTTTCATAAACAATTTTTTAATAATTGATATCAGAGCAAGATATTGCGATGTCTAATAGTGTAAATTGATTACTAAATTATTTATTCTTTCTCTTGATTGATTGAATTGATAGAAAGTGACATTCTTAACCATATGCATGATTTTGGGTAATATATGTGTTTGGATGTTTGGAATTTATATAAGTATTATTGTGTAATTTTGCCAAAGTTGTGATTCTTAAAATTACAATACTTGTATTTAGGTTAAATTTTTGGGTTATGTAATTAGATCGTGGACTATCATCTCCACTATGTTTTTTTAGTAAATAAAAAATCTTGTGAGCTTAAAACAAATTAGGATTCTTATAACACAAATACGAATCAGATACATCAAAACAAGTTGAGTAAGGATCAAACAAGAAATTAACGGAGGAACATGAGGCATCATGTTCAGTGGCTAACACATCGTAGTATGAGTGTGATTGCCTAAAGCGTCGTAGGACAAATGCCATCGTGAGGGGTCTCGTACCCCAACGCGTGATCAATGTATGGTAGTTGAGGCATCGTGCCCAAGCAGGTGTGTTGCATGCACAGAAGGGTTAGGTCATCATGCCCCAGTCCTACAACATTGGAAATAATATTAAAACACTTATAATATTATGAACAGTGAGTGACATCTAATAATAAATCACTACTATCCAAGTT
Organism: Gossypium anomalum; assembly: GCA_025698475.1. NCBI lineage: Eukaryota > Viridiplantae > Streptophyta > Magnoliopsida > Malvales > Malvaceae > Gossypium > Gossypium anomalum. The sequence continues at coordinate 51,105,180 of CM046968.1, read as the reverse complement.
ACAAGAATAAATGGTTCGACATAGCCTTTTTGTGATAATAATTATATAGTATATCCATTTATCCTTAATATCTATATTGAACACAAGTCCTAGAGCAACAACACTTATATAGCACAATTTTTTTTTCTTGAATCTTAAGTAGACTAAGACAAACAAATCAATCCGATATCTCATATCAACTCATTTAAATATTGCCATGCATTTTTAGTCCCACTTGATCAAAAGGCCTAGGATATCATCCAATTATGCATTAGGGACAAATCCTATCTTCATCATTTTCATCCTATTACATGGATTGTGGCATACCAATGGTGGTTTTTATAGTACAACCAATTTTGGATAACTGTGTCAAAGCATACAACTCACAAAATTGGAATAATATTGATCTTAAGTCAAAGGATCATACATATACTTATCATTATGAGAAATGTCATGACTATTACATAATAGTCCAAGAAAAAATCTAATGGCAATTCAGTCATATATTTATTCTTCAACATATACTTATGTATTGACTTAATATAACATATTCATAACAACACTTGCCATTAATCAAACACATATCAATCTCAACACATTATTGTTGTCCAAGCACACAATAACACTTGATTGGGGACATTTAAGAATAATTATATCATTTTTAAGACTTCATCATATACAGTTTATTTAGCATAGAAATAAAGATTGCAAATAATAATGACAATGCTTTTATATAAACTAGTTAAACAAGTATGTTACTACAATCATCACATGATTGGTATTTCAACATACTCCAAAAATCTCCCACTTGCACTAAGACTAATCACTCATATATCTGATACCAAGTGATCTAGTGTGACAAGCATGCTTCTGATGTGTTAGTGGATCTTCAATGTTGTCATTTGTTGATACTCTGTATATTTTCACATCCATTTGATCAATAATTTTTTAAATGAGATGAAAGCCACTAACATAATGATGTATATGGACACATGAATACACAAGTCAAAGGAGGTTTTCAATACTTCATTATTTTTAGTAATGACTTTAGTAGATATGAGTATGTTTATCTCATGCACCATAAATCTAAAACCTTTGAGAAGTTTAAATTCTCGAGAGAATTGGACTTGTGGCATACCAACTAACTTTACCTACGGAACTAGATAAGATCCACAATGTTTTCCACATATTGATGTTGAGAAGATATAGATCCGACCTCTCTCATGTTTTAACTCTCGACGAAATTGAGTTGTAGCCTAATTTAGCGTATAATGAAGAACCAGTTAAAATCTTAGCTCGAGAAGTGAAAAAGTTGAGGAATAAGCTCATGGCATTGGTGAAAGTAATGTGGCACCATCACAATACAAAAGAGGCTACTTGGGAGTCAAAAGAAACCTTGAAATCTCAACACCTCTATCTTTTCTCAGGTAATTTTTGAGATCGAAATTTCTTAAGGGGGAGTATTATAACGATTTGATTTTCAATAGTATCAAAAAATATGGTTTCAGAACACCATTTCTGTAAATCGAGTCTGTAAATATTAAATGTGAATATTGACTTAGCTAATATAAAAATATATTAAAGATTGGTTAAGTAATTTAGCCGAATTAATAGTTAATTTAAACTTAGGGACTAAATTGTAAAAGTTCAATCGCTATAGGGTTTTAACTGACCAAAGGCTTGCAGACTTAAATAGCAATTATTCAAAGGTCTAAAATAGTAATTAAACCATTTTAAACTTTGGGTTAGTAGAAGATGATGCCATTTCATTATATTAAGCTAATGATTAAATTAATATAAGTAAATCATGATTAACTTAAATTAAACTAGATTAATTAGTCTCAAATTATCATATATATATATATATATATATATAAGAAGTTAGTGGAGGAAAGATGTTTTCATCTTCCTCAATCATTCATTTCTATCTAAGAAGAGAAGAAAACCTAGGAAAATTTCTATGGCATTCGGCCATTAATTGTAAGATCAAGATTTGGATTAAATTAGAACTACTAAGGGAAAAGCTAAAATTATGGATTAGTCCCTAAAGCATTCACTCTTTACACATTTTGAACAGGTAAGTTCTTATGGAACTCACCATTTCACTTTGTATTATAATTATATGTTTGTTTTTAATTTAATATATGAATGTTTCTATATGGTTGCAATATTATGGAATTTGGCGTATTTGGCTAGTAATGGATTGAGTTGAAATATTGTGTGGTGATTGATGATTATGAAATAATACATGATACAAATGTAAAAATGCGAATGATGACATGATATGGAATAAAAGACGTTACCCTTTTTATAGGGTGTGATATGCAAATGTAAACGATTATAGGGATTATACTAAAATATGTGAAAATTGGTGAGGTCTAACATTTGTTGTGGATTCTCAGGTATTGTGTGACACAGGTTTAGCTCAAATGAGTAACCTAATTTGTCATTATAAAAGTTTAGCTCAGATGGGTAAATATGATATATATATACTTAGCTTAGACGAGCAATTGGTGTGGTGTAGTTTAGCCCTGTATCTAAGTTCGTTTACTAAGGTTCATCGAGTGAAATGTTATAAATGAAATTGAAAATTTGAAATTGTGATTAAATAGACTTGATATCCAAATTAAAAAGTCATTGAAAGGATTAAGTTGTAATGGTATATTCTTATGATTGTTTATGGAAAAGGTGATTGAGTTGAATCATGGTTACTTAGTATAATGTTATGTTTTGTTGATTGAATATGTCATTTTGATATGTTATATGAAAATAACATGAATTTGGTATATTCAGTTACATGTAATACTTAATGATCATGTTATAGAGATTTTCTCATCATGTTGATGTTTTGAGTGTCATGCTCTAGCCAAAGTTATGTCAAACCAAGGTAGATTTAATGTTTATTGTAAAAATAAGGTAAACATAGTATTTTCCATTTTAACTTACTAAGCATTTTAAATGTTTACTCTTGTTGTTTCCTTCCCTTAGATCGTCACCTTACGGAGCTAGTCGGCCCAGATTAGCACTAAGCTCACACTATCAAAAGGCGGTAGAATTACATCCATTTTGAGTATAATGTTTTGACATGTATTTGAGGACACTTTTTGTGCATGTAGTATAGTTAAGTATGTTTGAGCTTGAGTATTGAACTTGGCATGTGATCTTTTGATGCATGGTTTAGACTTCTCTAATGTTAGTATATGAGTGATTATGCACTTACAAGAAATTGATATGCTAATTCTAACGCCCTTAACTGACCCGATCACCGAGTCTATGTCTAGATTGTCAAAATTGAACCAGTTTGGCTAACGACAAACTTCAATAAGAAAAAGGTCACTAATCAAACTTTAATACATTAACAAGAATACTTTGTACATTAAGAACTTCGAACCTAACATAATTTAACTATTTTGAAATTTTGAATCTTAAGGGAAATTATTAAAATACAATATCTCTAACCCCGAGGCAAAGCCTCTGAAGGCACCCACTCTCATGTGCATAACACCTAATTGATGATTTTCCTTGGTCTAAGATGGCCTAGCTTAGTCTCTCATCGAGTTCCTTATTCCATGAATCTTGCAACATAGGCCAAAACTTTTTTAAGTTCAAATGAACTTAGTAAGTTTCTTTGCTACTACATATATGAATATGACTAGCCCCCTTCTTGCTGAGGTATTAACTTAAAAGACTGTAACTCCTTGATTTACTTAGATATTTGTGCTTTATATAGAGTGTTGGTCTCCCATTTGACTTATGTATTTCTTTATTGGTGGATTGATCGCTGAGTGATTATTACCTAGTTGAGCTTGTGACCATTCAACTAATTTTGGTGAATGCTAGACGATTTATCATTCTTATGAATTCCTACTTTCCTTACACATATTACCTTATGTTTCTTTTTCTTCATACTTCCTATCATGAACATCCATTTAACTTTGTCCTAACTCGTAAACACGTCATAGCTCTAGTAGATAACTGACATTCTACTCATAAAGACTACTAGAAAAGGGCCACAGAACACTAGCGGTCTTAACCTTATTTCATCCTTTCTACTTCTAGCCTACATTCGGATTAAAATGTTGTTCGGGTTACCCCTTATAAATCGCTGTAATTTTGATACCTTTCCTTTAAGGCACATGAAATCTGTCTACATTAGACCATGTTTACTTACAATTTCCAGCAGACTATTAACTGTTCAAGTTCACATTCTTCCTTATATGATTGTTCCCTATGGAACTAACTCTATAGAAGATACTCTCGCACTAGGTTTTCCTCAAAAAAGGAATAGTATTGATAGACATATCTGTCACTTAGATTAACTTTCCTAGTACCTCTTCCTGCCAATGGGTTCTAACTAACCCCTCTTTATCAAATAGACTATCTAGGGTACTTATGATTGAACCTCTAACTTACAAGTTTTTACTGAGCACCTTCTAGCAGTTCTAAACGATGGATCCTTACCTGCTATCCTCAGATAAATCTTTTTCTTTTCATTTGTCTATACACTAGGCACTAGTGGCACGTCATTTCCCATGTTTGATTCTTGTTGGGTTACCACCCATATGCCCTACTGGCTTCTATGATTACTATATTGGATAACTGCTCCCCTTTCTACTACTTGTTCTTTGTTCAATGAATTCCTCAAAATTTGCTTGCTAACTATCGCTTACCAACACTTGCATTTTTCTTCTAACATTCTTATCCATATATATGATTTTCCATAATTACCGTCCAGGCGGTCTACCCCTTATTTAATCTCCTGACAGATTTCATATGTTGTCATAGTTGAGCTATGGTCTTACACTTTTTTACCCCATGTTTAACATCCTTGTAACACCCCTAGCCTATCTCCGTTGCCAGATTAGAGTTACGGAGTGATACAGAACAATGTAGAACATTTAAACTCAAATAGATACAATTATACAAATTATATAATATCATTCAATAATTCATATAAATCAAGTACAAATTACATATATGGACCTTAAATCGAGCCTACGGGGCCCTAAGAATAACTTGAAAACAATCAGGGGCCATTTTGAATCAAAACAGAAAATCTAGGAAAAATTAAAAAATAGGGGTCACACGGCCCTGTGACACACCCTACACCATTTGAGTACTCAAAGTATGGAAACACGGTCGTGTCCCAGCTTGTGTGTCCACTCATGTGAATATTCAAAATAGGGCCACACAGTCATGTCACGGGCCGTGTGCCAGCCCGTGAGAGCATGCGAAGTTAGGTCACATGGTCGTGTCATAAGCCATGTGCCAAACCGTTTAACATACTGACTTGTGACACACAATCGTGTTGCAAGTCGTGTCTCAGACCTTGTGAAACCTACACTTAAAACAACAATGACACACGGCCGTGTGACAACCTGTGTCCTAGGCCGTATGCTCCTAATTGTACCTTAAAAATCAAGTTTACCAAAACATGCTTACTTGGACACCAAGCAACCCAATTACCATCAATTAAACTTACTCAAAACAAAACTAAACAAGCTCAAAACTTGTCAAAATATCCATCCTAAGTGCTTAACCAATGTGTCCTCATTGACACCACAATTCAATTTATCAACTAAGTTACACACAAAGCCTATAATTCCTCACCATGAACACATATCAAAATTTCCCATTCACACAAACCATTTAAGTTTACTTCTAGCATAATATTACCTTTAATAGTAGCATATAACCAAAAGACTAAGACACTTTTTTATGTACCAAAACAAGCCAAACATTAAATGCATGTTTACACATAAACCAAAATATATCCAAGAAAAAATCATTCAAGTATGGCAACTACCCTAAGTAACTAGAAATCAAAGTATTTACGAAACACCTATTACATGCCATATAACCGAAAGTAAATGTTCAAAGCTTCCAAAAGATATCTAGATAGTGTGATTTTTTCAACTTGACCCGATCACCCAATTTCCACGAAATGTTATCTACAACGAAATAGACAAATAACACAAGTAAGATTTTATAGAACTTAGTAAGTTCGTTGATTTAAAATAATAAAGCTTACCGAAATAACATGAAAACTTAAATAAAAAGATTAATAGTCAGTATTTCCTATCAACCACAATTCATAACAGATGAGTTATACACAAAAGAGTATGAGATACATGTGAATATAATTGTACCAGATCATTCAATATCAAGCCATAATGCTATAAAAAATTCATGAACAAAACATTTAACATTGGAAATGTTGCCCGATGAACAATATAACAGATACGAGTACACAATTATCCACCTGAAACATGCCAAGAGAATGAGCCAATCCAACCAAAAACACGCCTTGGCACCAAGTGCCTAGGCCATAGGCTAACATCCCTCCGTGTGCACTAAGTGCTAAGCCTGAAGGCTATACATCCGCCCTCAGTAACATGCTAGAATCACTATAATATTACTCGACAATTCCCAATAAATGCTGAACCTCGGTATATTCAGTCCATAAATATAAATCACAAATCATTGCCCTTTCACATATCAATCCTGTATAATGCACTCTATAACCTATTGGCATGCCAATTGTACTCTATCTTATGTTCATCCGACTCAAATCATATTATCGTTAAATAAGTTCCAAACAAATTATATTCTTGATTAATACTAAAGATTCATCAAGTACTCAATCAAGGTATTCAACAATCACTTGTTTATTCAATACACATTTTAGAATATATGAAAATATATTGAACGAACTTAATAGGGCTAAATTGTAGTAGTAACAAAAGTTCAGAGATTATTATGCTACATTCCCTTTTTCTCTATTATCAACTTGCTCATGATATGCACAAGCTTGTTTTGTCGAAACCTAACTCCTCTAATGGAGTTTTTCACTTGGCTTTTCGGTGGAAAAATCCCACTAAAGAAGATGTCCCTTTTCTTTTATTAGTTTAAGTTCAATTTAACTAATTAAAATTTTGTTCTTTAACCGAAACATAAATTTTAATTAATGTCTAGCCTAAATTTTTCCACTTAAATCTCTATGGTCTAAATACCATTTGGGCATCATACATTTAGTAACTTAAACTATCAAATCAATAATATTCAATAATATTCAAATTTTGCATCTTTTACGAATTAACCCGTTTTCTTTAATTAACTTATTTAACGTTAAAATTCATAAAGAAAAATTTAATACGACACCTAAGACCTCATAAATATTACATAGTTAATATTTACGAACTGACACGTCAGAATTGTGGTCTTGGAACTACTATTTCTGACACCACTGAGAAACGGGTTGTTACAACTCTCCCCCCTTAGGAAATTTCATCCCCAAAATTGTTACCTTAGAATAAATTCGGGTATTGAAATCTCATTGATTCCTCAGTCTCCCAAGTAGCTTCCTCGATAATGTGCCGATGCCAAAAAACTCTTACTAATGGTACTCGTTTGTTTCAAAGTTCTTTTACCTTGTGAGCTAAAATTCTCATCGATTCTTTAGAATATGACATATTCAGTTGTAATCCAATTTCACTAGGAGTAATTACCTGTGAAGGATTTGATTTATATCATCTCAACTTCAAAAAAATGAAAAATATTGTAAATTATTTCGAGTTCAGGAGGTAAGGCTAATATGTAAGCTATAGGATCGATTCTCTTAATAATCTCATACAGTGCGATAAACCTCAAACTCAATTTCCTTTTTCCTACTAAACCAAAACACTTTCTTCCACGGTGAAACTTTCAGAAACACACGATCAACAACATCAAATTTTATATCTTTTCTTTTCAAATATGTGTACGACTTTTGATGATCTGATGTGGCTTTCAAGCAATCACAAATAACTCAAACTTCATCTTCTGTTTCACAAATCAAATCAGTTCCAACTAACTTAGATTTTCTCAATTCAGACTAGTACAATGGTGTTATACATTTTCTACCGTATAAAGCATCAAATGGTGCAATTTTAATACAAGATTGATAGCTATTATTATAGTAAAATTTAGCTAATAGCAGATATTTCTCTCAGCTACCTTCAAACTCAATGATACAACATCGTAACATATATTCCAAAGTCTTTATTACTCGTTCTGACTGCCTATCTGTTTCTGGCTAAAACTTTATGCTAAAATTTAATTTAATGCCCAAAGCCTTATAAAGTTTACCCCAAAATATAGATGTGAACCTCGGGTCTCGATTCGAAAAAATTGATATTGGCACTCCGTGAAATGTAATGATTTTAGACACATAAACTCAGCTAATTTTTCAAGCAAAGAATCCATTCTAATCGAAATAAAATGGGCTGATTTCATCAATCTATCAACAATAACCCAGATCGAATCGTTCTTTCTTGATGATATAGGCAATCCAGATACAAAATCCATTGTGACTCATTCCCACTTCCATTTTGGAATCATGACAAGCTACAATACTTCATACGATACTTGATGCTCGACTGTTACCTACTGACAAACTATGCATTTAGCTACAAACTCAGAAATTTTGTCTTTCATACCTAACCGCCAGTACATCTATTTCAAATCATAAACATTTCTATACTACCCGGATGAATAGAGTACGCACTATTGTGAGCTTTAGAAAAAATGTCTTGTTTCAATTCCAAATTATTCGGAACACACAGTCTCTTATGAAAGTACAGTATACCATCAGCATCAACAATAAATTCTGTAAATGAATCACTAAACCTGATCTCGTTTAGCTATCAACTTTGAGTCATCATTTTGCAACTCTTGAAATCACTGAAGAAACAATGGTTTCATTTTCAATTCTACTAAAACAAAACCATCATTATTCAAAGTCAATCGAACGATCAATGCTCTCAAAGCAAATAATAATTTTTTACTAACTACGTTTGCAACCACATTAGCTTTTCCCGAATGGTAACCAAAAACGAGATCATAATCTTTCAGCATTTCGAGCCATTGTCACTACTTCAAATTCAATTCTCTTTTTGTCATCAAATATTTCACCATACAAATAGTGCCGTCAAATCTTCAAAGGAAAAACAATTGCGGCTAATTATAGATTACGAGTCAGGTAGTTTCTCTCATGTGACTTTAATTAGCAAGAGGCATATGCTATTACTTTTCCGACTTCCATCAACACACAAACTAGTCCATTGAGCGATGGATCATTGTAAACAACATATTCTTTCCTAAATACAGGTTGAATCAGTACTAGAGCTTCTGTCAACATGCTTTTCAACTAATCAAAACTCTGTTGGCATTTATCTGACCAAATAAACTCAATATTTTTCTGTAAGAACTTTGTCATTGGTGACGCAGTAATAGAAAAATTCTTAACAAAACGATGATAATAACCTGCTAAGCCCATAAAACGTCTTACCTCTGAAACATTTTTAGAGCTTTCCAATTGACAATGGTGAAAATTTTACTTGGGTCAACACAAACTCCATTCAAAAGAATTACATGACTAAGAAATCCGACCTCATGAGCCAAAACTCACATTTACTAAATTTTGCAAACAACTATTTTTTGCGTAAAATTTGTAACACTATTCTTAAATGTTGAGTATGCTCGGATTCTGTTTTAGAATAGATCAGTTTGTTAGTAATAAATACAACCACAAATCTATCCAAATGATGGTAGAAAACCTGATTCATCAAATCCATAAATGCAACAGGGACATTAGTTAATCCGAAAGGCATTACCAGAAACTCATAATAACCGTAACGGGTTCAGAAAGCAGTTTTTGACACATCACAATCTTTTACTGGCAACTAATAATACCCAGATCTGATATCTATTTTCGAAAACACGATGCACCTTTCAAATGATCAAATAAATCGTCGATCTGGGGCAAATGATATTTATTCCTTATTGTAACCTTATTGAACTGCTTGTAATCAATACATAATCTCAATGAGCCATATTTCTTTTTTACTAATAACATAGGTGCTCCTTAAGAAGACACGGTCGACTGAATAAAACCTCTATCTAATAATCCTTGCAATTGTGCTTTAAATTCTTTCAACTCAATTGGTGCCATTCTATACGGTGAAATTGATATTGAATCGGTTCTAGATGTCAAATCAATAACAAATTCAACTTCACGCTCTAATGGCAATCCCAGAAACTCTTCAAGAAGCACATCTATAAATTCCTTTACAATTGGCACCTTCCAGCTTCGACGTTGAATCTCAAGTATCAAGTATATAAGCTAGAAATGCCTCGCAACCTTTATGAATCAGTTTTTCTATGCCAAAATAGCTTAAATAACTCTGGTAACACTATTTGATCTATCTGATTGAACTGAAATTATTTCACCCATTTGACATTTTAAATCAATTTCTTTCAATCAGTAGTTTACCACAATATCATGTAATGTCAACCAACCCATTCCAAGAATAATATCGAATTTTTGAAAGGGTAGAAACATCAAATCAACAAGAAATTCACAGCCTTGAACTTTCAGTCGCCACTTATGACATATTAAATTAACTACCACTCTGACCAAGTGGATTTGTAACTTGAACATCACGTGCGGTGGCTTCCTCTCTAGCTCGAAAAATATATTTCTGTATAGGTTCTCTAACTTCAGATAGGAGAACCGTATCTTTGATCCCACTACGGTTTGCTTTAGTATTACTGCTCTAGCCAAGGAGTCTACCTTTCTGAGGTGTTGACATTTTTTTATCACCTCGTTCATCATTATCTCCCACTAATCTTGGACAATTCTGCACAAAATGATCAGTCGAACCATATCTGTAACACGCACCTAGTTTGATTCTACATTCACTAGTGTGAAGTTTTCTGCAATGATTACAAATCAGCTTAGGAGTATTTTGAACACTTTCCACACTATCAACAGGCTTATCTGGATTTTTGGAATCATGTTGAATTGATTTGTTTCTACTCAAAAATCTAGATGCTAGAGTGTCACGAATAAATTCTTCTTTGGTTTTCATTGATGGCGGTGTAGAGAACGACTTTGAGAAGTTTCTTTTATTAAACTCCCGAACCTTCCTTTCTCTTTTTTTCTTATTATTATAAACTTATTCCATCTTTTGAGCCCGATCAGATAGTACCACAAACTATCGAATTTCTGTCCCTCCAATCATGATCTTAATTTCATCGTTTAAACTATCTTTAAAATGGATGCACATTTTTTCCTTATTTGGCACAATTTCTCGAGCGTACTTGTTGAGATACACAAACTTTCTCTCGTATCCAACTATCGATTTATTCTCTTGCTTTAACTCAAGAAATTCTTTCTTTTTCCAATCTAGGTATTGTTTGCTGACATACATCTTTTTAAATTCAAACTTGAAGAAGTCCCAGTTAATGTTATCCTTTAGTACCACTATTGACAATGTCGACCATCAATTGCAAGCTTCGTCTTTTAGTAAATACACAACACGTCTGATATAATCACTAGGAGAGCAAGCCATTCAATCAAAGACTCACTGAATTTTTTCGAGCAAATACTCAACTTTAGTCGGATCATCTTCTACTCTACCCTAAAATTCTTCAGTACCACATTTTCTAACTTTGTCGATAAAGATCCATCGACTCATTTCTGAGCAAGTGGAGGTATTACAAGATGTATAAAGGGGATGGAGGTTGTTGAGCCACTGGGTTAGTTCGTATAAATTCAGTGAACCACTGACCCATTAAACCGAAGAAAATAGTTTTACCCTCATTTTTAGACATTTATGGAAACGGTAAGCTACGACTTTTTCTTGTTCATTAGTCGAGATATTACTATTTACTTCGTCTATTTCAGTGTGACCAGATTCTATTAACATCTTTAAATTTTATAAGAAAATCAGTGGTTAGATCGGATCAATAATATCACACTATTGTAATGGCATGCAATTTATAGACTTCAAACGTACTACGTTCAATCCAAAAATTGGATAAATCGTACCTCTGATACCATTAAATGTAACACCCCTAACCGTTTCCATTACTGGATTAGAGTTATGGAATGTTACAAAACAATTCAAAACATTTAAAAACTCAAATAGATACAATTATATAAATTATCTAATATCATTCTATAATTCATATAAATCAAGTAGGAATTACATATATGGACCTTAAATCGAGCCTACGGGGCCCTAAGAATAACTTGAGAAAAATTAGGGATCATTTTGAATCAAAACAGAAAATCTAGGAAAAATTAAAAAAATAGGGGTCATATGGCCATGTGACACACCCCAGACTGTGTGAGTACTCAAAGTATGGACACATGGCCATGTCCCAGCCTATGTGTCCACCTGTGTGAATATTCAAAATAGGACCACACGGTCGTGTCGCAAGCCGTGTGCTAACCTGTGTGAGTATTCGAAGTTGGGTCTCACGGTCATGTCATAAGCCATGTGCCAAACCATGTAACATACTGAATTAAGACACATAGCCGTGTGAAACCTACACCTAAAACAACAATGACCCATGGTCATGTGAGGAGACTATTTGTGGCATACGGATGGGTAACAGCCTGTGTCCTAGGCTGTGGGCTCCTAATTGTACCTTAAAAATCAAGTTTACCAAAACATGCTTACTTGCACGTCAAGCGACCCAATTACCATCAATTAGAATTTCTAAAAACACAATTAAATTAGCTCAAAACATGTCAAAACATCCATCCTAAGTGCCTAATAAATGTGTCCTCATTGACACCACAATTCAATTTATCAACCAAGTTACATATAAAGCCTAGAATTCCTCACCTTGAACACAAATCAAAATTTCCCATTCACACAAACCATTCAAATTTACTTCTAGCATAATATTACCTTTAATAGTAGCATATAACCAAAAGATTAAAACACTTATTTATGTACCAAAATAAGCCAAACATTAAAGGCACGTTTACACATAAACCAAAATATATCCAAGATGAAATCATTCAAGTATGGCAACTACCCCAAGTAACTAGAAATCAAAGCCTTTACAAAACACCTATTACATGCCATATAACTTAAAGTAAATGTTCAAAGCTACCAAAAGATATCGGGATAGTGTGATTTCTTCATCTTGATCCGATCACTCGAGTTTTATGAAATGTTATTTGCAACAAAATAGACAAATAACACAAGTAAGCTTTTATATAGCTTAGTAAGTTCATCGATTTAAAATAATAAAGCCTATCAAAATAACATGAAAACTTAAGTAACAAGATTAATAGTCAATGTTTCCCATCAACCATAACTCATAACAAGTGAGTTATACACAAAAGAGTATGAGCTACATTTGAATATAATCGTACGAGATTATTCAATATTAGGCCATAATGCTATAAAAAATTCATGAACAAAACATTTAACACTGGATATGTTGCCCGATGAATGATATAACGGATACGAGTACACAATTATGCACCCAAAACAAGCCAATAGCACAAATGAGCCAATCTAAAAAAAAAACATTCCTTGGCACCAAGTGCCTAGCCCGTAGGCTAACATCCCTCCGAAAACATTCCTAGGCACTAAGTGCCAAGCCCGAAAGATATACATCTGCCCCCAGTAACACACCAAAATCACTGTAATATAACTCGACAGTTCTAAAAAAATGTTGAACCTCGGTATATTTAGTGCATAAATATAAATAAGAAATCATCGCCCCTTCACATATCAATCCCGTATAATGCACTCTATAACCTATTGGCATGCCAATCGTACTCTATCCTACGTTCATCTGGCTCAAATCATATTATCATTAAATAAATTCCAAAAAAACTATATTCTTAATTAATACTAAGGACTCATCTCACTTGTATATTCAATACACATTTTAAAATATATGAAAAATAAACCGAACAAACTTACTAGGGCTAAATTGTAGTAATGACAAAAGTTCAGGGATTATTTCGTTACCTTCCCTTTTACTCGATTATCAACTTGTTCTTGATATGCACCAGCTTGTTTTGCCAAAAACCTAAGCTCCTTTAACGGAGTTTTTCATGTAACACCCCAAAAATCCTGAAATCCCGAACTTTTTTTTCAGTTTCGATAAAAATTATGCTTAACATTCCTGGTCAAGTGTTAATTATGTGATAGTAGGTCTTGGTTAATGGTTGAGTTCAAACTTAGGGGTAAAAGAAATTATAGGTTAATAAATAAAAAACCTTGATGGCAAGTAGGCGGGTTTTTGAATAAATGAAGGAAGAATTAGACACAAGAAAGCCTGGTGGTGGAGTGGCAAGTAGCGTCACATGCAAGGCAAGGAGGTTTGGGGTTTGAATCTTTCCTTGCCCAAAAGAAGGATTTATTTTTTTACTTGAGAGATGGACAGTGGTGGCAATGAGGTTTGGGGTTCGAATGCCTCTTCTTTTTGATTCACCTCTAATTTTTAACAATTTCTACTTCTCTTTGTGCCGAATAATCTCTTTTACCATACAAGTCTCAAGAGTCGAATATCCTCTGTGCTGCCACTACCCTTTCCACCTGGCCAAATCTAGTGTAAGTGTTTTGTTCTCTCAATCGGTTTTGGTAGGATTAGTATCGAATCCTAGTCTTTTGGATCCCTACCGATTTGCTCTTTAGGCTTTAGTAGAAAAGGGTGACATATGCTGGATACATGTCACCCATTATGTTTTTAATGATAAAGGTTAATGCAGATCTGGGAAGTACTCGTGATTAGTGATCAAGGAAAAGCTATTAAGGCTTGGCGTTTCAAGTAAGGTTAAGGTGAGACTTCGGCTTTTGGGTAAAGTATTCGATAAGTATGTGAGATTAATCCTTGAGTGATATCAATTATAGGTTCATGGCCAAGGGGATCGCAGCATGCTTTATTACCAGGTGTGTACATACACTGCACACACACAAGTAGATCGACAAATCCTGAAATGTCGAAAACTTGAAATGCCAAAAAGTCAAAAGTTTGGCTACGGTAGTCTTGCGAGTGCGCAAACACTCGTAAGGGAGAAACCGATAGGTTATCTGAGGCCCCATGGGCGATTCCATGGACTTGGGCTGTGAGTTGGCCAACCGAGCCAGCTTGGCCTAAATGGGCCTGATGGGCTGTAGGGCCCATAATAGGCAAAATTGGTAATTGATGCTATGTGATAGAAAATCGTATGAGAGCATGACTGTGAAAGTGATTGGGCCTAGTGGGCCATACGAATGTGATTTGGGCCTAATGGGCCATACGAATGTGATTTGGGCCTAATGGGCCATATGAATGAGATTGGACCTTGTGGGCCATATGCACGTATGTAGACTTGTTAGGGCTTTGTAAGGGGTTTTGGGCCTAGTATCCAATAACTGATTAAGAAGACATAAAACTTAATTAATTTATTGAGACCGTGGACAAGTCATAGGGTTAAGGTGTGGCAACGGGTATATGCATGTCTAGGATTGGATCTAGGGAGAGCTTGTTACTTAAGCGGTCTTAATAACTCACCTCCTCTTCTCTGGAATCCTACCTGGTGTATAGTATTTGTTCATCTTAGCTCACGGGATTTGTTAACAGGCCAGTGTAAGTAAAAACTCGTAATAAAGGAAAATTATCGAAATGCCCCTAAGGGCAAAAATGACCAAAATACCCCTATGTGTTGAATGTAAGATTTATGGATGCTACATGTATATCTGCTGCATACATACGATATTCTGTTTAGGTTGCATCTGGGTTGGAAATTATGGAACAGAGGAAGTATTTGAGGATCGCATGGTTGCTTGACAACCGTGGATCCACCGACGGCTTTTAAGCCCAATATGTGATTGGCAGTTTGCTGCAATAAAGGTAGTTTCACAACCGGGCTACCATTGATGTGTATCGGTTGGGTGGGTCGATATTTATATCCCCACATGATGTGTACGGGAGATGGAGTTGGTGTATAGAAAATGGATTATTGGGGTAGGTTGCACTGCATTGCATTGCATGTATGATTTTATGATGACTAATGAATGCTAGTTACTGGTCGAGGGTTGTACACACTGAGTTTTCGAAAACTCTCCCCCTCTTTTATTTTTCTCAGGTGATGCTTAGTAGAAGGTTCGATGTTTGGAGGGACTCGGAGGTGGCCAGCTAGCAAGACGTCTTGGACTTTTTTTTTTTTTTAAAGTATATAGTTTCTAGTTTATTAAGTAATTTCAAACTAGAATGCAATAAGGCCTTCCCTTTTGTTATTATTTGGGTTATCATTTTTATGCGTTGTAGTTATGAGAAGTTGAACATGGGATTCCTAAATCATAGTTTGTTTTTCTACGTTTCCGCAACTAAATTTTATTAAAATGGCAGGTTTTCATAAATCATATGTTTTAAAGAAGCTTTCGCGATTGAAAGGATTTTCTATAATTTAATGAAGGTTTCTCATTTTAAAGAAAGGTTTTCAATAAAAACAAGGTTTTCGATAAAACACTTCAATGTGACGCGCCAGATTCGGCCATAATGTCTGGGTCAGGTTTGGGGTGTTACAGTTCACTTGGTTTTTCGATGAAAAAAATTCCATAAAAGAAGATGACCCCTTTTTCTTTTTCTTTTTTTAGTTGAAGTTCAATTTAACTAATTAAAACTTTTCCCTTTAACCAAAACTTGCTTTTTAATTAATGTCTAGCCTAAAAAACCACCATGGTCTAAATACCATTTGGGCCCTCATACATTTAGTAATCTAAACTATTGAATCAACAAAATTAAATAAAAATTAAGTTTTGCATCTTTTACGAATTAAACCGTTTTCTTTAATTAACATATTTAACGTTAGAATTTCTAAAGCCAAATTTAATATGACACCTAAGACCTTGTAAATATTAAATAGTTAATATTTATGAACTGAAATGTTGGAATTGTGGTCTCGAAACCACTATTTTTGACACCATTGAGAAACAAGTTATTACAATCTTAGCAGACTCTATTAGATTCTATAGCCAAGTTATTGTCTTACATTTTAAACCTTTCTTGAGGTGTCATCACGTAGGACATTACCGCCATCATGGTGTCGTCCCCATAGAGCCTATTGACCGTAGTCGTGATGTTGCACTATGGAATCTAATAACCGTCATCATGGTGTCACTTTAGCGAGCTAGTTAATATCATTCTGCCTCATTTCTAACCTTAATGCTCAAACACCGCTGTAACGCCCCTAATCCATATCCATCACCAGAATAGGGTTACAGAGCATTACCAGAATTTACAGAATAATTTCATTTAATTCATGTCATTTACTATTCATATCCAAAACGAATCATATTGTCCCTTGAATGCACCCTCAAGGCCCAATTTAAACATTAGAATCAAGGCGGGACTAAATCGAGAACTTAGAGAATTTTCACAAATTTTTAAAATTTTTCTCATACATAGGGGTCTCACTCCCGTCGGAGTAGGCCGTGTGGCTCACACGGGCAGACGACATGCCCATGTCTCAGGCCGTGTGGGCATTTGACGTGAGGCACCCTTACCCGTGTAACTCTTTGACTTGTGTCACATGGCCAACCACACGCCCGTGTACTAGGCCGTGTGTTCAATTTAATTTTTGAAAATTAAGTGCAGGGTTCACACAACCAAGACACACGCCTGTGTTCTAGGTCGTGTAGCACACATGACTAAGACACACACCCGTGTCTCTGGCCCTGTTTCCAATTCTGAGCATTCTATTTCTAAATTTTTAAGATGAAGAGGACACACGAGCAATCCACATGCCCATGTGCCAGGCCATGTGCTCGTGTGTCTACCCGTGTAGACAAAATAAGGTCATTTCCTAGCCTTATTTCTCACCCAAATTAGCCATTAACCTACAACAATACTTATATACATTCACCAACCAATCCAAGACATTATAATCGAGCCTAATACTAGTATTGTATAAGATATATTAACATGTATATCCAAATGATTAAGCTTACCAAATTTTCATTTATGTTCTTAGGCAAATTTGTTTCATATATACTAACTCAAATTCATTTACCACTTGATTCATATATCATTTATTACTTAACCATTTCAAAACACATCAAACATGTTATGGCCTTATAATTATATACTAAAACATATCATTCTAGGCATTCCAATGGCTAGATTACAACGACCATTTACATGCCAACATTGGCAAAGTTAGCCTATACATGCCATTATACCAAAATAAGTTTACTATTTATACCAAAATGAACTAGTGGATAGTGTGATGATGCTCTGACCGATCTCTAACCTAGTAAGCAATTAATGCTTAGTAAGTTCGTTTAACAAGAATTAAACTTACCAATCATATTCATTACAATAAGCATACAATAACATGCTTTCTAACAAATTAGCCATTTGCCTAATCACATACACTCAAATAAGCAAGTTAGTCACATAGTTCACATATACATCAAATAAACATAATTGAGCTCATCATGCTATACTTTTTCAGGTATTTCAGTAGTATTCGGGACATAACTCTTTTAATCTTTTAATTTCTCATGTCAGAAGTTTTTCCCGTTGAATTATTGAAATATCGATGGATACTCAGGTAGTACACACAAGGTGTACAAAATTGTAAACTGTCAATTCATAATCAGGGGTACCCATTAGGGCACTTAATCAGGGAGCACACCCTCAGGCCACATATCAGGATGCTCAAATGAGCCATGTAAAAGGACACTTATCTAGGCTAAATAGGAAACTCATAAGAGTTTTATTCAAGGATTTCATAGAGCTTATCAAGTAACTCCGAAGAGTCTTTATCAGGGAGCACTGGATAAGGTAACAGAAAGTTCAACCGAGCCATGTCAGAAAGTCTATAAGAGCTTGTAACAGCCTGGTTTTAACTAAATCAAAATAGTGGTTTTGGGACCACAATTCCGAGGTCATAAAATTATTTTAATATTATTTTTTGTGTTTATAGCATGTGAGTATGTATGTGTGAAAATATCGTGAGCTAATTTTATTGTTTAATAGATCAATTTGAGAAAAAGAACTTAATCGTGTAAAATGTAAAAGTAGTACACTATTAGTTAAAAGTGCTTAATTACCATGGCTTATTAAAGATGAAGTCCTTATGTTGTAAATAAACCATGGATAGTGGAAATTGACATGAATAGCCATCCATTATGTGTTTTTAAATGTTAATAAATAAAATCATTTTGGTAATTGGTTTAATAAATCATAATTAAACAAAAACCAAAGTTAAAATTTGTTCATCTTTACCATTTCCAACCAAAAAACAAAAGAAAATAAAGCTTGGAGAGCATTTTAGGGTTCGGCTCTCATTGTCTTTGATTGAGGTATGTTTTGAGCTCAGTTTTTGATGATTTTTACGTTTTTGTGATCGTTGCTTTGAGTACTAGCTAACCCGTACCCTAATTTCTAAATTTGTTGATGAATTTTTGAATTGCCATTGATAATAGCTTGATGTTTTTGAATGTTAACGATGGAAAATGAATAATTTTTGATAGATTATTATGTTTTGTAAAGTGATTTTTGACAAAAATGTTAATTAGGGATTTAATTGAGGGGTTAATTTGTGAAATAAATGAAAGATATGGGCTGCTAGGGACCTATAGAGAATTTGGCTAAGCATGGGTTATATTGAATTTTGTGAATTTTGTGTATTTATGAAATAGCGACTAAATTGAATAAATGTGAAAGTTTAGGGCCAAAGTGCAAAGTGGCTTAAATATTTGTTTGTGGATGAAATTGATTGAGATGGTGATTAAATGGGTTAATTTTGAATACATATAGATCAAGAAAGAAAGAATCTAGAATTAGATCGGGGGAAAGGCAAGCTTATCGAGTAATTTACTCAATTCGCCGTTTTCATACCCGAGGTCAGTTCGTATGTGGTAATTTCATTATAAATGCATGTTAAATGCTTTGATATCGCATAAAATGTGATTATGAGATTTCGGATCATGTTTAAATCATGATTATGACTCTACGGAGGTGTTCGAAGATGAAATCAACAAGTAAAACTTTCCGGTTGAACCTTAGAAATAGATAGAATGCTAATGAAATGTCTTTAGGTTAATGTAATGGCTTCAGGCCAAGATATCGGCACTTCAGGTGTGAATAATACCTTGATTTGGCTACGGGCCATTGTATAGGTATTCATAGAGGAGTTACCTTGATTTAGCTACGGGCTATGGTATAGGTACTCCGAGATAAGTTACCTTGATTTGGCTTCGGGCCATGGTATAGGTACTTATCGATTGAGATCTTTGAGAATTCTACTTCTATTTCAAATGGTTCAACAGGTAAAAGAATGACATGGTTGAGAAAGAGGTTAGTAAGATGTGATACAGGTACGTAAGGAACCTACTCGAGTATTATATTGAAAAAGTTTAATGAGATGGTATTTAATCATGTTTTGAGACATGAGAAAGGTTTGTGTGAATGAGATGTTGATTTGGTAATGTGTAAATGCTTGTGTTATATTTGTTTTATGAATTGAGTTAGTCATTTATGAACTTACTAAGGTATGAAGCTTACTGTGTGTTATTTGTCTATGTTTTATAGATAATCAAAGCTAGCTCAGACTCGGGGGTCGTCAGGAGCATCGTCACACTATCGATCAATTTGTTGGTACTTTTGAAGCTTGTATATATGGTATATGGTATGTATAGGCTAGTATCATTTTTTGTATGTTTGAGCTATGATATTAGCCATGTGATTTGGCTTGCTAATGATGTAAATGTTAAGGTGTTTTTAGCTATTTCAGTTGGCTTGAATTATGTGTTAGATGGATAATATATAATGTATAAATTGCCTTATGTTTTGATATGGATATGTGGTTTTTTAAGTAGCTAGTTGCCATTTGGTAAGTTAATGCTTAGGAGATGATACGTTTTGGATTGATTCTGAGACATAGAATAGATGACAAATTGTTGAATAAATGCATTCAGAAGCTATGTAAGTTTTAATGATTTTGGTATAAGGACTTGGTATGTTTTGATTATGGAATTGAGTTGTTGAAATGGTTGAGACTAGATGGCATGAATGGTATATGAATTGACATGTTTTGGCTGCCTATAAATGTGTTGAAATGGTGTCATTTTGGGTTGCTAGGTGATCATGTAAAAATGGTGGCAAATTGGCTTTGCAAATAGCCTATTTTTGTCCACACGGGCAGAGACACAGGCGTGTGTCTCAGCCGTGTGTAACACACGGTCATGCTACAGGTTTGGCACGGCCTAGACACACTGCTGTGTCTACTGGTCACGTGTGTCACACAAGCTCACAATTGGGCGTGTGATTGACATTGTGACATAAGTTAGTATACCCCCTAAATGGCACACGGCCTAGCACATGGGCAAGAGTGGCCATTTTGAAGGGTACACGGGCTAGACACACGAGTGTGTGGTTGGCCGTGTAACCCAAGTCAGTATGTATGCCATGTTTTCACACAGTCTGTGACACGGGCGTGTCCGGTAGCGTTGTGAGGCACACAGCCTATTCACACGGGCGTGTGACCCTTGAATGCAAGATAATTTTCTAGTATTCAGAAATTTTTGTATGTGATCAGTTTAGTCCCGAACCTCTTCTAAGCATGTTTTAAGGCCTCGTAAAGCCCTATAAGGGACAATGTGAATGTGTTAGATTGATAATTATGTGAATTAGAATCATGTTTGAGAAATGTATATTATATTTTGTGTTTGGTTTGGTAATGCCTCGTAACCCTATTCCGGCGACGGATACGGGTTAGGGGTGTTAAAGAGCTTATATCAGGACACTCACATAGAGCTGCATTTGTGTCTACATTATATGCTGGATCACAACAGATCGAATCATGTAACAGGATGCTCTCAACACATGCTAAATCACTACCGATCAAGATGCTCGCAAGAACTATATATCAGGATGCTCGAGAGGGCTATAACAGGATTGCTCGTCCGAGCTATATTTTGTCCGTAACATATGTAGGACCATATTCAATATGGGAAATTACATATATCCATCGAATTTCATTATTCAAACGGAACTTAACATTTTTCAGACTTGATTGAATATGTGATTATTTCATTTATTTATAACATTTATATAATTCATACAATCACATATCACATTCAATTCAAGCATAAAAATAAACACAATTTGGTTACACGAACTTACCTCGATAATCGTTCATATAAGAAAATCTACTAATTTGAAACTTTTTCTTTTCCTCGATCTAGCTTCGAATTTGAGTTGTCCAGATGTAATTAAGCTTAATTAGCTTTATTTCTCTCTCCTAGGATTTCCATGTATATTTTGGGGATGAAGATGATATAAAATGATAATATTTCTATTTAATTATTTATCATCCATTAATTTTTTCCACTTTCCAATTTAGCCATTGCCTTTTTCTAATTTTCTATGGATGATTCATCAAAAATACCTACTAACTTTTCTTTAATGGTCTAATTATCATATAAGGACCTCAAGTTTTTGAATTTCATAGCTATTTGATCTTTCTAGCTACTAGAATTCAACTTTTGCATTTTATGCAATTTGGTCTTTTCCATAATTAAGCATATAATCGATAAAATTTTCTTATCAGAATTTTCATATGACATTCCTATAATAATGCAGAAGATGCAATAATATTAAAATAAATTTTCTTTCTAGCTCAGATTTGTGGTTCCGAAACTACTGTTTCGATTTCCTTGAAAATAGGTTGTTACAACTCTCCCCCTTAAGAATTTTCGTTCTCGAAAATCTTACCAGTATAGAGGTTTGGGTATTGCTTTCTCATGGTATCCTCCGGTTTGCAGGTAGCTTCTTCAATACCATGTCGTTGCTAGGGAACCTTTACCAATACTACCTTTATATTTCTTAACTCTTTTATTTCACGTGCCAAAATTCTGATCGGCTCCTCACTGTAAGTTATATCACGTTAAATCTCAACTTTTGTTAGAAAAACAACATGTGAAGGATCCAACCGATACCATCGCAACATAGACACATGAAAAACATTATGAATTCAATCAAGTTCTGGTGGTAATGCTAATCGATATGCAACAAGTCCGATTCTTTCAGTAATCTCATATGGCCTGATGAATCGTGGACTCAATTTTCCTTTATAGCCAAACCGGAGAACTTTCTTCTAAGGTGATACTTTCAAGAATACTTTGTCGCCGATCTGAAATTCTATCTCTTTTCATTTAAGATTAGCATAAGAATTTTGACGATCAGAGGCTGCTTTCAAACTATCTCAAATTACTTTCACCTTTTCTTCAGTTTCACGGATTAAGTCAACTCCGTGTATCTTTTTCTCACTAAGCTCTGTCCAATACAATAGAGCTCTGAATTTCTGACCATACAAAGCCTCGTACGGTGCCATTTTAATACTAGACTGATAACTATTATTATAAGCAAATTCAACTAAAGGCAGATACTTTTCCTAGTTACCTTCAAATCCAAGTACACAACACTGAAGCATATCTTTTAAAATCTGTATAACACGTTCAGATTGTCCATTAGTTTGAGGATGAAATGCAGTACTGAAATGTAATTGAGTGCCCAATGCTTCTTGCAACTTGTTCCAGAATCAGGATGTATATCGAGGATCTCTGTATGAAATAATGGAGACTGGCACTCTAACCAATTTGACAATATCAGAAATATATAATTCAGCCAATCTATCCAAGGAAAAATCCATACGTACCGGAATAAAGTGTGCAGATTTTGTTAACTGATCAACGATTACCCGTATGACATCTTTTTTCTTCAGAGACAGGGGTAATCCTGATACAAAATCTATAATAATTCTTCCTCATTTCCATTCTGGTATTGTAATTAGCTGTAATAATCTCGAAGGCACCTGATGTTCAGCTTTTACTTGCTGACATATCAAACATTTATATACAAATTCAGAAATATCCCGTTTCATTCCCGGCCACCAGTACATCTTTTTCAAATTATTATACATTTTGTTACAACCAGGATGACTAGACATAGTACCATTATAAGCTTAATGTAGAATCTTCTGTACCAGTTCTCAGTTCTTTGGTACACATATTATGCCTCTGAATAATAAACAACTATCAAATCCAATTTGAAATTTTAAATCAGGATTCAACTCACGCTGTACTCTTTAGCCTATAATGTATCATCATTTCTCTGAGTTTCACAGATATGTTGCAGAGACGTCGGTTTAGCTTTTAACTCAGCCATGATTGAACCATCACCTAACAATGACAACCGGGTATTCATTCCTCGCAAGGAAAATAAAGACATTCTGCTTAGGGCATCAATAACCACATTAGCTTTTCCCGGATGATAATCAATAACAAGATCATAATCTTTCAACAATTCCAGCCATCTGCACTGTCTCAAGTTCAGGTTTTTCTGTGACATCAGATACTTCAAACTTTTATGATCAGTGAAGATGTAACATTTTTCACCAAATAGATAATGCCGCCAAATTTTCAATGCAAACACAACGGCTACCAATTCAAGATCATGTATTGGGTAGTTCTTTTCATGTGGTTTTAGTTGTCTTAAAGCATAGGCTATTACTTTAAATTCTTGCATTAATACACATCCTAAACCATTTAACGATGCATCACTGTAAATTATAAATTTCTTACTTGATTCAGGCTGAACTAACACGGGTGCTTCAGTCAAAAAAGCTTTCAATTTGTCAAAACTCCGCTGACACTTATCAAACCACTCGAATTTCACATCTTTTTGCAACAGACGAGTCATCAGAGAAGCTATCATTGAGAACCCTTCAATAAATCTCCGATAATATCCAGCTAGTCCCAGAAAACTTCTAACTTCAGACACATTCTTTGGTGGTTTCCAATTAACAATAGCTAAAATTTTATTTGGATCCACCCAGATACCTTCTGCAGATACTATATGTCCAAGAAAACCAACTTCCTACAGCCAAAATTCACATTTACTGAATTTGGCATACAATTGTTTCTCACGCAGAGTTTGCAACACAACTCTCAGATGATTAGCATGTTCATTTTTGTCCCAAGAATATACCAAGATATCATCAATAAATACAACCACAAAGCTGTTTAGATACGGTTTGAAGATTTTTTCCATCAGATCCATTAATACCGTAGGTGCATTTGTCAAATCAAACGGTATCACAAGAAACTCATAATTCCCGTACCTGGTTCTGAAAACTGTCTTTGGAACATCTGATTCCTTCACTTGTAGCTGATAATAGTCAGAACGGAGATCAATCTTTGAAAATATAGTGGCACCTTTCAACTGGTCAAATGGATCATCAATACGAGGTAATGAATACTTGTTCTTTATTGTAACTTTGTTCAGCTGCCAGTAATCAATACATAATCTCAATAATCCATCCTTTTTCTTTACAAACAAAACCGGTGCACCCCAAGGTGAGAAACTGGGTCGAGCTAAGCCTTTATCAATCAATCTTGTAATTGTGCTTTCAACTCTTTTAATTCGATAAGAGTCATTCTGTAGGATGCTACGGATATCGGTGTTATCCTTAGAACAAGATCTATAGAGAACTCCACTTCTCTAACCGGTGGTCAACCAGGTAATTCCTCTGGAAATACATCAAGAAATTCACAAACAACCAACACTCTTCGGCTTAGATACTTTAGTATCCAACACATATGCAAGATAAGCATCATAACCCTTTCTAACATATTTCTGTGCTGATATTGCTGAAATCACAATAGATAACCCATCCAGTTTATTAGATTCAACGTGAAGTAACTCACTATTCTGACATTTTAACACAATATATTTCAATTTACAATTCACCACTGCATCATGTTGGGTTAGCCAATCCATTCCCAAAATCACATCAAATTCATCAAATGGCAATAGCATCAAATTCATCAAATGGCAATAGCATCAAATCAGTCGAAAAACAATAACCCTTTACCATCAATGGGCAATTTTTACAAACTTTATCCACCATAACATACTGACCCAGGGGGTTTGAAACTTTAACCATAAATTCAGTGAATTCAACAAATAAATTTTTAACAGACACTAAATTTGTGCATATGTATGAATGTGTTGAACTGGGATCAATCAGAGCAGTAATATCAGTATCAAGTAAAGAAAATGTACCAGTAATGATGTCTGGTGCAGAGGCATCCTCTCTTGCACGTATACCATATGTATTTGCTGGTGCTCGTGCTTCAGATTTATCTGTTGAGTCTTTTGTAGTAGCTCAGCTGCCACTGACATTGTCGGGGTGACAAGGTGGTTTGCCTCTCGAGGCGGGATTACTCGGCTTCGAAGTTTGATCAATCTCTTTTTCAATCCTTTTCGGGAAATCTTTGAGGAAATGATCAAAAGAACCACATTGATAACAGGCTCCACTTCTCAAACGACACTCCCCAAAATAAAATTTATTACAGTGTTTACACCTTGATTTGGGGTTACAGACACTTCTAACACTTGTTATAGATGGAGACGAAGATCTCGGGTTACAACGTTGAGAGCCCCGCTCTTTTTCAGAATATCCCACAGATGCGGTAAAATGATAATATTACTTCTTTGATTTCTTTGAAGTAGATGATTGTGACTTGCCCATAAATCTTTTACCAGATTCCCGAGCTTCTCTTTCTGCTTGCTTCTTTTCTTTACTTAATTCCTCAGCTTTGTGTGCTCGATCAGCGAGTACCACAAATTCCTTTAATTCAAGAATTCTAATCAATAGTTTGATATCTTCATTTAAACCTTCTTCAAAATTTTTACACATATCAACCTCGGCCGGAACCCATTCTCTGGCATATTTGCTCAGTCTCACGAATTCTCGTTCATATTCAAATACTGTCATACTTCCCTGTTTAAGCTTTAGAAATTTTCTTTTTCTGATCTAGAAATCTCTGATTGGTATACTTCTTTCTAAATTCAGTCTGGAAGAATTCCCATGTAACATTTTCTCTCGATACAACAGAAGTTATGGTATTCCACCAATGGTAGTCTGTGTTTTTTAGTAAAGATACTGCACATTTCAAACATTCAACCGATGTACATGATAATTCATCTAAAACCCTGATGGTATTTTCCAATCAAAATCCAGCCCTCTCTAGATCATTATCGGCAGTAGCCCTAAATTTCTCTACCCTATACTTACAAATTTTATCCACTGGAGGCTTACCAATTCTATCATGTTCAGCACCCTGTGACATCTCTAGAACCCATTCATGAGCAAGTGGGAGAGGTTGTTGTACAACAAGATTTGTTCTCAAATATTCAGTGAACCACCCATTCATCATTTGAAAGAAGGCTTATTTTTCCTCCTCACCTTGGCCTTTAGATACGAGCCTTCTACTACTACTAGATACAGCTCATTGAACTGAAGCTTGAGCAGTGCTCTCAGCTTCCTCGGATTCAACTTTAGCTTGGTTGGATGACATTACTATATGAAAAAAACATTTAAAAATGGTCGTAAGATATCACACTATCATAATTTATATAATGACATGTATAGCTAAACTCATACTTGCTACGTTAGTACAAGAATCGGCTAAACTATAGCTCTGATACCAATAAATGTAACACCCTTAACCCGTATCCGTCGTCGAAACAGGGTTACAGAGCACAACCAAAAATTACAGAATAATTTTATATAATTCATGTCATTTACTATTCATATTCGAAACGACTCATATTGTCCCTTGAATGGACCCTCAAGGCCCAATTTAAACATTAGAATCAATGCGGGACTAAATCGGGAACTCAAAGAATTTTTCACAAAATTTTAAAATTTTTCTCATAAACAAGGGTCACACACCCGTGTGAGTAGGCCATGTGGCTCACACAGCCAGATGACACGCCCATGTCTCAGGCCGTGTGGGCATTCGATGTAAGGCACAAGGCGGTGTCCCAGCCTGTGCCCTTACCCATGTAACTCTCTGACTTGTGTCACACGGCCAGCCACACGCCCGTGTGCTAGGTCATGTGTTCAATTTAATTTTTAAAAATTAAGTGTAGGGTTCACATGGCCAAGACACACGCCCGTGTCCTAGGTCATGTAGCACACACGACTGAGACACACACCTATGTGTCTACCCGTATGGACAAAATAAGGTCATTTTCTAGCCTTATTTCTCACACAAATTAGCCATTAACCTACAACAACACTTATACACATTCACCAATCAATCCAAGACATTATAATCAAACCTAATACTAGTTTTGTATAAGATATATTAACATGTATATTCAAATGATTAAGCTTACCAAATTTTCATTTATGTTCTTAGGTAAATTTGTTTCATATATACTAACTCAAATTCATTTACCACTTGATTCATATATCATTTATTACTTAACCATTTCAAAACACATCAAACTTGTTATGGTCTTATAATTATATACCAAAACATATCATTCTAGCCATTCCAATGGCTAGATTACAACGACCATTTATATGCCAACATTGGCAAAGTTAGCCTATACATGCCATTATACCAAAATAAGTTTACTATTTATACCAAAATGAGCTGGTGGATAGTGTGATGATGCTCTGACAGGTCTCTAACCTTTATGAGCTTCCAAGCACTATAAAACAGAGAAAATAAAACCTAGTAAGCAATTGCTTAGTAAGTTCGTATAACAAGAATTAAACTTACCAATCATATTCATTACAATAAGCATACAATAACATGCTTTCCAAAAAATTGGCCATTTGCCTAATCACATACACTCAAATAAGCAAGTTAGTCACATAATTCACATATATATCAAATAAACATGATTGAGCTCATCATGCTATACTCTTTCAGGTATTTCAGTAGTATTTGGGACATAACTTTTTTAATCTTATAATTTCTCATGTCAGAAGTTTTGTCCTTTGAATTATTGAAATATCAATGGATACTCAGGTAGTACACACAAGGTGTACAAAACTGTAAACCATCCATTCATAATTAGGGGTACCCATTAGGGCAGTTAATCAGGGAACACACTGTGACAGCCCTAATTTGACCCTAGTCGGAAAGTGGTTACGGAACCACAAAACTGAGTCACAAAATTATTTAAATGCTCTTTTTCTATGTTTATTATATGTGAAGTATCATGTGTGAAAGTATCATGTCTTAATTTTATCATTTGGATGTGAAATTATTAAAAAGGGACTTATGTGTGAAACTTTGAAAATGTGATAGGTTAAATTGTAACGGTCAAATAATGCATAGTTTAAAAAAATGTGGACTTACATGTCAAATTCTCCACTTTTGAGATAGTGCCCAGCCATGATGATATTTGATACAAAATATATGTATTTTATATTAGTATTATAGTAACTAAATGGTTTTATAATATAAAATAAAGATAAGTAAAATAGCTAAAGGGTGAAGAAAACAAAGTGCTCATCTTTGTTTCTTCTTAGCCGAATTTAAAGATAGAAAAGGGAGCTAAGCCATTCGGCCACCTTTAAGCTTGATTTAAGGTAATTAATTCATGTTAGTTCTTGAAATTTTAGCATATTTTAAGCTAGTTACTAAGTCCCTTACTTAGCCCATGTCAAAATTTTGAATTTTGTGGTGTTTTGAGCAATCGGCCATGGAAGAATTTGAAGGAATTGGTTGTTGTCTTTATGTTTTAATGAGTAATTGTGGATGGGTGAAGTTTGAGCTAGTTAAATGTTCATATAGGTGGATTAGATGATAAGGGGAAATTAGCTTGTGTGTATGTATAGTTGCCGAATGTGAATTTAGATAACATTTGAGTAATGTTTGCATTTTAAAATGATGGAATGGAGATTTAAGCTTTATAAAATTTTGTTAAGAATGAATGAAAGAAATATGTGTATTCAGCTATGGATGATTGGATAATAAATTGGTGTGGATGCTTTGAATGAGATATGTACAATTATAAGTTGAATTTAAGGTTTGTTAAATTTGTTCTTATCATTGCCGAATGAGTTTAATGGTTAAAGAAAATTGTTAAGTGCTTAGTTAATGTGCATTTGGTCATTTAGGATGAGTATACATTTGATAATGTTTTGATACTTTGAAATGAAATTTAATTATTAAATGAGCTCTAAGCTTGTTGAATTTTGAGTTGTGATTAGGAGTAAATTTGACATGAGCATATTTTGCTAATGACATGTTGATAAATGTTGAGTTATGGTACCATGATATTAACTTAGTTATCAAGTTGCCGAATGTGCTTATAAGTAAGTGAAGTTATGTTATAATTGAGCTAAGTGTGGCTAGTAAAGCCTTTTTAGTTTTCTTGCTATATTTGACCATAAATATGTTTGAGTGATTTCGATTATAGCTTAATGTTTAGTTAAGTATGATTGATGCTTTTAATTATTGTTTTAGTTGAATAATAAGATAGACATGGACAAATGATACAAATGAATTGGTTTTTGAAATGTATATGGTTGCTGTATGTATGTGTTTGATTGAGAAGTAAGTTTGTTTGATTTAGCTCAAGAGCTTAGAGGACCAAAGTTGGATAGGGGAAAGGAGAAAGTAATCAAATAGCCGTTGTAATCATTCGACAACATCCGAGGTAAGTTTTAAGTAATCAAATGTAAATAACAAATGATTATAATCAAATATATTATGTGAATTGGGTATTCCTTGTAAGGTATGGATTTAGCAGAATGTTAAAGATGAAATGATGGTGTATTATATCATGCTTATATGGCCTAATGGCAAGTATAACATGTTGGTAAATATGCAATGTGCTTTTATAATCGAATGATAAGTTTGAAATGAATGTGAGCGAAATGTTATGCATAAGCTATCGAATGCTAAGTGTGAAAATGAGATGAAAGAAAAGTGTTTGAGATGTATAATTATATATGTTCAAATGATGCTAGTACCTAATTGATATGATTATGTTATATGGAACTTGTTGATTTGATTATCGTACGGTACTATTCGGGCCTTCGAGCCTAGCAGGCTATAATACCAGTGAGTTAATATCGGGCTTCGAGACTAGTAGGCTATAATGCCGGTGAGTTAATATCGGGCTTCGAGCCTAGCAGGCTATAATGTCGGTGAGTTAATATCAGGCTTCGAGCCTAGCAGGCGTAATTCCGGTGAATGAGTAAAGTCTAGCAAGCTTCGTGCCGGTGATAAATTCGGGTTTTAAACCTAGCAGGCTAATTGCCGGTGATTTGATATAAATCTAAGATTTAAGACTTCGTGATAAAACGACAATTGAAATCGTATAATACCTTAAGTTGGCCAGGTATGTATCTAGTACTTATATGAGCTTGATTGGGATTGAATCCCAAGTATGTAATATAATGTATATGTGAATAAGTATTAAGACTATATGTATATGGTCCAGATAAATTCGGCCAAAATGTGAAGTTATGTGAAAATATTTGATTTACTTATGTTATATGAATTCAGATTCAAGTGAAGTTAATACGCTAAATATACGTTAAAAGTTTGTATATATATTCGGCCAAATGGCAATATACCTAAGAAATGTCACTTGGGAATTTGATTGATCGATTTATAATTGAATTTAACTGTTGCATTGCTTAAAACTTACTAAGCTTATGGAAGCTTACTCCGTTTGTTATGATTCTCTGTTTTTAGATCGTTGACTCTAGCCACTTGCTCGGGGATCGTCAGCAACTCGTCACACTATCTATCGTTTTGGCACTATTACGTTTTGGAATTCGTATGGCATGTATAGAATAGACTTAAGTGAATGATATTTTGAGATGTTGTTGTATATAAGCTATGTTAATATGGTAACTTTTGAATGTCAGTATAAGTTTGAATTTCGATCTTTGATTTTGTTTGGCTATGCATATAATTGCTAATGAACTTATGTAAATGTAAATGTGCAAATGTATTGTTTTGGATTGGAAACTCTTCATAACCCACTCCGACAACGGATACGGGTTATAGGGGTGTTACACACACTCTCGAGCCATATATTAGGATGCTCAAATGAGCCATGTAACAGGACACTTACCTGGGCTAAACAAGAAATTCATAAGAGTTTTATTCATGGAGTTCATAGAGCTTATTAGGTAACTCCAAAGAGTTTTTATCAGGGCGCACTGGATAAGGTAACAAAGAGTTCAAGCGAGCCAAGTCAAAAAGCCCATAAGAGATTATATCAGGACGCTCACATAGAGCTACGTTTGTGTCCGCATTATATGCTGGATCACAATCGATCGAATCATGTAAGAGGATGCTCACATAGAGCTGTAGTAGTGTGTAACACATGCTAAATCACTACCGATCAAAGATGCTCGCATGAACTATATATTCGGGTTGATTACAGGATTGCTCGTCTGAGCTGTATTCTGTCCGCAACATATGCAGGACCATATTCAATATGGGAAATTACATATATCCTTCGAATTTCATTATTCAAACGGAACTTAACATTTTCCAGACTTGATTGAATATGTGATTATTTAATTTATTTATAAAATTTATATAATTCATACAATCACATATCACATTCAATTAAACCATGAAAATAAACACAATTTGGTTATATGAACTTACCTCGATAATTGTTCGTATAAGAAAATCTACTAATCCTAAAATTTTCTTTTCCTCGATCTAGCTTCGTATTTGAGTTGTTCAGATCTAATTAAGATTGATTATCTTCCCTTCTCTCTCCCAGGGTTTCCATGTATATTTTTAGGATGAAGATGATATAAAATGGTAATATTTCTATTTAATTATTTATCATC
The DNA here is from genome assembly GCA_025698475.1 of Gossypium anomalum. NCBI lineage: Eukaryota > Viridiplantae > Streptophyta > Magnoliopsida > Malvales > Malvaceae > Gossypium > Gossypium anomalum. The sequence goes on along the minus strand of CM046968.1, from coordinate 51,072,713 downwards.
CATTAATTTTTCCACTTTCCAATTTAGTCCTTGCCTTTTTCTAATTTTCCACGGATGATTCATCAAAAATATCTACTAACTTTTCTTTAATAGTCTAATTACAATATAAGGACCACAAGCTTTTGAATTCCATAGCTATTTGATCCTTCTAGCTACTACAATTCAACTTTTGCATTTTATGCAATTTGGTCATTTCCATAATTAAACACATAATCAATAAAATTTTCTTATCACAATTTTCATATGGCATTCCTATCATAATGCAGACCATGCAATAATATTAAAATAAATTTTCTTTTCGGCTCGAATTTGTGGTCTCAAAACCACTGTTCTGATTTCATTGAAAATGGGCTATTATAACCGCTGTGTCCCTTCCGTAAGGCCCGGAGCTTCGCACATCATGGTCTACACCCAGCAACACCAGATTGCAAAATCTAACAAAAATTTCATTCCCAATCTATCTGACCATTCCTCCATTTTTCCACTTTTAACCTTGATGCTCGAACACTATAGTGTCCCCTCTGCAAAGCCCGAAGCTTTACACATCACAGTTTGAACCCAACAAAGTCCGAATGGTGTTATACAGAAATTCCCTTCTCCAATCCATCCACCCAGTCCTAGCTTCATCTAACTTGTCAATAATTTTCCCTCCGTACTTCTCTGTCATGAACATGCAATACATTTAACTTATAAACATATTATCATGGAGTACGGTAAATTTATGTATGGTACCACAACTATTTCACACATACCAACACACTTGTGGATATCCATATATGTACTCAGCCTTATGCATACAAAACATTCTTAAACAACAGAGAACATACATCATCATAGAACTCACTCTGAACTCAACAATAATTAATGATAGCTATGTGATATCTAAGTAATAAGGTATAGAAACTCACCTGATTTTTTCTCCTCAATTTAGTTTTTTTCCAAATGTTAGAGCTTTCATTCTCCTTGTAGAAGTAGCTAAACATTATAACAAAAAATGATGAGTTAAACTTAGCATTCTAGCTTAAAAACTTGATTTCCAAAAACATACAGAACCCTTCAAAGGTTCTAAAATTCTTAACTTATTTTCTTAAATTTACGAACACCAAAAGACTTAGAACTTTACCAGCTAATAGGATTTCCTGCCATGCAAAGCTTCCTATAACTACCTCTTCTTCAGAGCAACCAAAGAAAAAGATGAAAGAGGGAAGAAAATGAAACAAAATTAAGAGGAATTCTCTCTAGGAAGTCATTTTCCAGCTATTTATAGCCTTTCACGCTTGATTATCAACCCTATAGAAACCACCCATTGGTAATTATTTGATCTTCGACTAAGGAATCAGTTGGTTCTAATCCAACTGAATCAGAGTTAGATATCAACTATGTCCCAATCAGTTACCAATTTTTTCCTGATTTTTCAGTATAGGCCATCAACTTAATGATTCTTTTAATTTAACCCCCAATTATTCCTTAATTTCTAGACCTAAATAAAGTCGGGTGTGACACTAAAGGCTACATAAATTGGGTAGTTCAATAAGTTAAGTTGATGAATGACGTGGGTTTGTATACTTGAATGTTAAGCATGATCTATGTATGGTTTAACTCAAATTGTGGACATATATATGTTCCTAGTTTAAAAATCATTAGTTAGAAATTAATTGGAATTTAAAATAAGTTCTTTGGTATGACAAATTGAGCATATAACTTGGATAAGTTTGGTTGATGTTCTAGTCATGTTAAAGGTTGATTTTAAATGCTCATGTACTTGATTTGGTATGTTTTGACATGGATTGTGGTTGATTTAAATTGATAAAGATATCATGTAATTTTTTGACAAAAAGCATTAAGGTATTTGTTGGAATCTTGAAATAGGTACTAAATGTGCATTTTGCCTAAAATTGAGGTGACGTCATGACCACGGGCTCTTGACATCGCAACATCGTCATCTCATAGAGTGACGTTGTGATGAACAAATGCTTTTCATCGTGACATGATATGCTGAGTGACCATGTCATAATGAGGAAACAACAAAGCCATGATGTCGACTTGAGATTTTAAAAATTTTACAATTTGGTCCTAATTCATGCTCAGGTTAGCAACAGAGCTTTCGTAAGCTCGTGTAAGACCCAAAATTGATTGTTTATTTTAGAATAAATGTGAAATACATTAATTAACATGTTTGAACGGTTGTATGGTGAATGTGTGATTATAGTTTCTTTGGTAAAGGTTGTAGAATCTCATAACTCAGACCCAACAACTAGGTTGGGTAAGGTATTCTACAGGTCTATACAAGTGTGACTGGTATGGGACTTGTGTTGGGTATGCCACAATCCATGTAGTGGGATGTGATTGATCAAGATAGGATTTGTCTCTCCTACTTAATAGGAGTGATATGTCAGGTATTTTGATCAAGTGAGACTAGAAATGCATGACCATACTGAAATGAGTTGATATGAGATATAAGACTCATTAGTTTGTCTTAGTCTACTTAGTATTCAAGAATCAAATGATTAGGCTATACAAGTGTAACTGTTATAGGACTTATGTTGGGTATGCCACAATCTATGTAGTGGTATGTGAACGATCAAGATAGGATTTGTCTCTCCTACTTAATAGGAGTGATATCCCAGGTCTTTTGATCAAGTAAGACTATAAATGCATGACCATGATATCCCAGGTCTTTTGATCAAGTGAGACTATAAATGCATGACCATGCTCAAATGATTTGATATGGTATATAAGACTCATTAGTTTGTCTTAGTCTACTTAGTATTCAAGAAACAAATGATTAGGCTATACAAGTGTGACTGTTAAAAGACTTTTGTTCAATCTAAATATTAAGGACAAAGGGATATACTACATATTTATTATAAAAAAAAAGGTTACGTCGAACCATATATTTTTGTAACTTAGGTAGTAGTGTGATCTGCCATAATTTGATACGTCAAATTGGGCTCTCCAATACACTAAATGAGCTTATTCTCAAGCAATTTAAGTGTCTTCTATATGTTTTTATTGATTTTTAGTTTTAAGCATTAATAAATGTTTTTGTTAGTTTTATGTCAATTTTTAAACCCAAAATAGCCAATCATGCAATGGGGAGCCTAACAATATGATTGAGTGGTGTAGGGAGTCAATAATGGCCCAAACTTGAAGAAATCATCATTCAAAAAGGGGTATCGTGATACTGAAGCATGGAAGTTGTGATACCCCTAATAGTGCTAAAGTGAAGGAAATTGAGGCCAACTCTAGTGATATCACGATGCCAAGGATGGGTATTGTGATATTGAGGCTCTTAAGACTCAAAATTTCAATATTGTTTTGGGAATCACAATACCGAAGCTTGGGTATTGCGATACCGCTACCTGACGAGTGAAAAAACTATAAGGGCAATTTTATGTCCAACAAGCTTAAGTATTTTTTTGTTTCATTTAAGGGCATAATGGTCATTGTTAGGTTAACTGTTAGTGGAATATAAATATTACATTATAAGCTTTGGATTTGAAGATTTTGTTGGCCGATAATCTTCTCTAGTTTCCATAATTTTAGGTTAGGGTTCTTTTCTTTTTCTTTTCTTCTCTTTTCATTTTTAGATCAAGTTTTCCATTTTCTTTATAGAATAGATTTTATTTTCATTGTTCTTTCTTCTTTCTTGTTAAAGAATTTCGTAAATGGAAATGGATCAAGCTATTGGGTGTCCTTGGATTCCACATCTAAATGAGCATTTCTTACCCTTATCTTTATATTGTGCATTCAATTGTTCGATAAAATGTCTATTTGGTTATTAAGATTTATTATGCACTAAATTGTTTGATGGTTCGTTGATTGGTTATTTGTTAGTTTAAGTTAATATTTATTCTTAATTAATTAATTAGTCGATTATATTGAAATGCTTAACACTCTAGAATTGACGCCCTTAGTGGAAATTTAGATAAACGAGATCAAGAAGAGAGTTTATCTTTATATAGTTCAATATAATTGTGTCGAATAGTGAGATCGAGAGGAGATTTATATGCCTAGGTGAGATCGTGAGGAGAGCTTAGGTGGTATCTTTTAGTTTAGGATGAGAGTGAAAGGAGATTCTTAGCTAAGAGTGACAAACAATATAACCAATATGGGTTCATTCGTTTAATTAGCAATTGACTAATCAATCGACCATTGTTTTATCATTTACATTATGTAAAGCAATAGGAAGAAAGTTTATGTAACACCCCCTTACCCATATCCAATGCCAAAACAGGGTACGAGGCATTACCAGACTTATACACGAGCTAACATACAAAATCGAGGCATAGATTTCCATCTATATTTAAAAATTTTCATTAATAATCATATCACCCCTAAAACGAGCCTACGAGGCCCAAAACATACGTTGGAGGTGGTTCGAGACTAAATCGAGAACTTTAGAAAATTCTTCAATATTTAAAAAAATTTTCATCAAAACAGGGTCACACGCCCGTGTGGGTTGGCCTTGTGGTAACACACGCCCGTGTCCCTAACCCATGTAACTCTCTATTTATGATGTCATGCAACAAAAGAAGTCACACGGCCAAGTTACGCGCTCGTGTGCTAGGCCGTGTGGCGAATTTAATTTTCAAAATTTTTCATAAAATAGGTGCAGACTTCACACACCCTGGACATACGCCCATGTCCCTAGGCCGTGTCCTTCACACGGCTGAGACACACAACCGTATCTCTGCCCATGTGGCCAAAAAAAAGGCTATGTATCAAGCCATTTTGCCACTCTTACATTGCACCAACCTACACCACAAAACATAACACAATCCCAAGGATATACGTTCAACCAATTCAGCCACAACAAGATATCAATACATCATTTGCACATACTAACATCTATCATGCATAAATATCACATACTTTCTTCTCCATTCATGCCAATTTCATCTTCATGATAAGCATCACCACAATAACATACCAATTACCAATAAAATTAATATTAGCCAACTTTCAAAGGCCATATACAAAATGAATCATTAACCATGACAATGCCAACACATTTGGCTAAACCAATATGACACCTAACAAAATGACCAAGTCCCTATACATGCCATACTCAAAATATTGAAACCAAGTTACCCAAAACAATAGTTTGATAGTGTGAATCGAGCCTGACATTCCTCGATCCCCGAGCTAACTTGGTGACACAATAAAGAAAGGAAAGAAAAGCGGAGTAAGCTTTAAAGCTTAGTAAGTTTGCATGCAAATAATAAGCAACATAAATCACTTATTAATCATATAACTACTCAACATAAATTAACATAAGTATCATCATGTATCTTAGGCATAACTTACTCATTAGCATTCTTACCAAGAGTTCATCTCATACCAAAGTTCATACTCATGGGTTTTCACATACATACCTGTACCAAATCATAACATAGTCACATATTGGGTCACCTTTGACATACTTTTTGGATTACCCGTTGAATACTTGGAATACTATTAGATACACGGAAGGTCTTGCACATAAGTGCCACATATGTAGCCAATGCTACCTTATATTTCATAACACATAAGGTTCACACACGAGCTAATCACGAGCATGCTCACACAAGCTGCCAGGTACCCGCAACACATGTCGGGCTACCCAGCCATCGGTAGGATGTACATGACCAGCACTAGGATTCACATAGATCACATAACACATGGTTTCCTAATGACATGTCACTTGTATCCTAAACTATTCCTAAGGTTCAAAACGGGATTTCTCACTTGTCATTTCGCTGTTGAACATATCCACATTATCATTTATACAATTCATGCATAATAAAACATATAACAATACAAGTATAACATTGCCATTATTTACACACAAACTTACCTCGGTACAAAATAGTAGGAAATGGACCTAATCGTCAATAACCTTCTTTTTCCCCCGATCAATGTCCAAACTTCGTTTTTCTTGATCTATAATAGCAAATTTAACTTATTTAATTATCACATTACTCGATGCGGTCCAAAAATTAACTTACAGAAAAATTACATTTTTGCCCCTAAACTTTAACATATTTACAAATTAGTCCTTAGGCTCGTAAAATGAAATGTATCCATTTTCTTTGTTACCCAAGCCCAGCCGAACTTAAATCATGCTCATAACAGCCCACATTTTTCATCAAATCACATTTCTACTACCCATTTTCATAACTTTTACAAATAAGTCCTTTTTATGCATTTTCACTAAAAATCACTTAGTAAAAGTTGTTTATCACACCTTAAACATACAATATCTTCCATCAAACATCAAAATACATGCATGTCACACATGGGTAAATTTTTAAACATGTATCCTACTTCAAAATAATGGTAGAAATAGGTAAATTACGTTACGAGGACTTCAAAAATGTAAAGAGCATTAAAAACGAGGCTAGGATGTACTTACAATCAAGCTTGAAAGTTGAAGAAACCCTAGCTATGGTGAGCATGGAAATTTTAGCACATGAAGAAGAAGATGGACAAAAATTTTGACTTGATTTTCCCTTTTTATTTTTCTACTTACCAAATGACCAAAATGCCCTTAATGCATAACTTTGAAATTTTACCTATTTATGTCCATTTTTGTCCACTAATTTATGGTCTAATTACCAACTAAGAACCTCTAATTTAAAATCTCATAGAAATTGGACACCTTTAACAAGTAAAACTCAACTTTTGCACTATTTATAATTTAGTCCTTTTGACTAAATTGAGTGCCCAAACGTCAAAATTTTTGAACGAGATTTTCACAAAATAGTTCCATAAAACTGTAGACTATAAAAATATAATAATAATGGATTTTTTTCTACGTCAGATTCATGGTCTCGAAACCACTATTCCGACTAGCCCTAAAATCAGGCTGTTATAGTTTAGCTTAGTTGTTTAATTGATAGTTTAAATTTAGTTTATAAAAAAAATTATATTTGAATTTGCACTAATAATTTCCAACTCAAATAGATACTAATTGCTTAACATGTAATTAACTTGATAACACATTTACCAATTTGGCAATCCTTTAGGTTCAATCCTTGGAATACTCAAAGTGTTCTATTATGACACTTATAAATATTAAAATTGATCAATCACACTTGCTGTAAGACTGATTTTAAATTATTAAATTGAGTGTTGATTCATAACCTCGGTGCATGCATGCTGAGGTGCAGTCATGGTGACATATTGCTACATGTCACTCATTGTTCTTAATATTAGAAGTGTTTTAATATTACTGCCAATGTTCCAAGATCCTATAAGGTTTTTTTACCCTATATTGTGTTTGTAACACCCTTAACCCGTATTCGTCACCAAAATAGGGTTATGGAACATTACCATAAAAACATAATTTATAATCATTCATTTTAAACATTTCATAAATCATATCATAGTCCATTCAAACACATGCATATCGTCCCTTATTTGAGCCTTCGAGGCCTTAAAAGCACCTTAGAAATGATTCGGGACTAAATCAGAAACATTTAGAACTTTATGGAAGAAGATATAAAATTTCACACATAGGGGTCACACGGCTGAGACACACAGCCGTGTCTCAGCCTATGTCCGTGCTCGTGTAACTCTCTAACTTGGGTCACACAGTTAAGCAACATGCCTGTATGCCAAGCCGTGTACCCTTCAAAGTGGCCTCACACGCTCGTGTGCTAGGCTGTGTAACTGCCTAACTTGCAACCCTTTGTAAGCTACATGGGACACACGGTCGTGTGTCACACACGGCTGAGACACACGTCTATGTCTTTGGCCGTATGGACAAAAAATAGGCCATTTCCAAGCAAATTTTCTCACCCAAAACATGCACACACCTACAACACTTTTGCACATATAATCAAGCATTCAAGATGTACCCAAGACTTGAATAAACAAGCTAGAACAATGTGGTATATGTTCATACAATGAATAGGCCCAAAAGGCACCCAATCACAACAACCAACATGTATTATATAATTGTATAACTTAAAACATAAATCAACCAACTTGTAACCAACTTTATCACAATGTTCACATATCGATGTCACATTCAAAATGCCAAATTGGCCATTTAACATCTATCATCACTAAACATAAGCACAATTTTCCATATAAGTCAACTACATCCCATATACCAAAATGGCCATATTGAAGCATATCAAAGAACAATTCATAGTATGCATTTTACTTACCATTCCAAAATTTCATCATTTAATTACCATAAACACTATAATAACAACCATTATAAGGCCATATATACATGCCAACATAACACCATTCCTGTAACAGCCCGGTTTTAGCTAAATCGGAACAGTGATTTTAGGACCACAAATTTGAGGTCATAAAATTATTTTAATATTATTTTTTATGTTTATAGCATGTGAGTAAGTATATGTGAAAATTTTGTGTGCTAATTTTATTGTTTAATAGCTCAATTTAAGAAAAAGGACTAAATCGCATAAAATGCAAAAGTTGCATTCTACTTGTTTAAAGTGCTTAATTACTATGGTTTATTAAATTAAAGGTCCTTATGATGTTATTAGACCATTGATAGTGGAATCTGATAAAAAAGGGCATTAAATGGATGTTTTAAATGGTTTTTATTTAAGGTTAAATATGTAATTTAGTAATTAAACATAACATAAATAAAATAAAAGCCATAATTTGTGTTATCGTCATCCTTATTGTCAAAATTTGAGAAGAAGAGAACCAAAATATTAGGTTTTCCATTCGGCCCTTGTTCTTCTTGATTGAGGTATGAAATTTGTTCAGTTTTTGATGATTTTTATGTTTTTGTGATCGTTGCTTCGTGTTCTAGCTAGCCCATGCCTCAATTTTTGAAAGTGTTGATGATTTTGAAAGTTTAAATTGATGATTTATTATGTTATTTGATTTTTGATGATGAAATATGAATTTTTGATGTTAGATTATAATGTTTTGTAAAGTGATTTTAGTGAAATTTGCATAAAAGGGATTTATTTGTGAAAAGTGTAAAATTTGTGGTTAAATGTGTAAATAAATGCTAAATATGGGCTGTTAAGGGCACTATGGTAATTCAGCCAAGCATGCATCTTGTTGAATTATGTGAATTTTGTATAATTGTGAAATAAGGACTAAATTGAATAAATATGAAACTTTAGGGGCTAAAGTGTAAAAATGCCCAAATATGCGTTTGTGGATTGAATTGAATGATTTCATGAATAAAATAGTTAATTTTGAATGTATTTAGATCGAGAATGAAAGAAATCAGATTTAGATTGAGGGAAATCGAAAGTTGTCGAATAGTCGATCCAGTCCCTCTATTCCGACTACAAGGTAAGTTTATATGAAAATAAATGTCTTTGGATTGAATTTTATATGTTTTATTATCATTTAATTGCTATGAATATCGAACGAGCAAATACGAGCATGAATTGACAAAGTCACAACATCAGAAAGGCCCGTACAAACCTTAGGAATAGTATAGGATACGAATGTCATGACATTAGGTTATTGAGATGTGATTACATGTAAGACCATGTTTGGGACATTGGGATTGTATTGAGATTATGTGTAAGACCATGTCTGGAACATTGGCATCGTTAATCGATTACGTGTAAGACCCTATTTAGGACAGTGGCATCGATATGTGTTAACATGTAAGACCATATCTGGGATATGGCATTGTATGAGCTTATGTGATTTTCGAGTATCATTAACATTCCGAATGGTTCAATGGGCAAAGTAAAGTCGAGAAAGAATGTGTAAATGAGTTAAATGACTCAGGTATGTATGAGATTTATAGAATGTGTTCAAGGTGAAAGGTTTGTGAACTTGTATATGATTTGTCGTGTTTAGCGTATTTAAATTGATGTGCAAATGTTCATATGATGAATTTATTTGTATATGGCTTACTAAGCTTTTAATGCTTACTTTGTGTGTTCTTTCCATGTTTTATAGATCATCGAATCTAGCTCAGACATCGGGGATTATCGGGAACCATCATCACACTATCGACAACTAGTTGGTACTTTTGGAGCTTTATATATATGGTATATGGCTTATATAGGCTAGAGTCATTTTGGTATGTTTTAAACTATGATTTTAGTCATGAGATTTAGCTTGTAAATGTTGGTATGTATTACTATTAATGTTGGCTTGAATTGTATTTGATAAGTGATATATATGTGATTTATATAATGCCTTATATGTTGGCTTATTTGGTGTGGTTATATGTTGGTTATTTGGTTAGTGGTTAGTTGATATGCAAATGCTTGGAAGTTAGTACATTATGGTTTGTTTTGAGATGATGATATGGTATATTAAGTGACTTGAAATTGAGGGTAAGTTGATGAGTTGATGCATTTGGAATTCGATAAATTGTAATAGTTTTGGCATAAGGATTTGGTATGTTTTGTAAATGGAATTGAGTGTTTTAAATGGTTTTGAATAGATAACATTAGATGAGTATGAATTTCATGTTTTTAGTTGCTTAAAGATGTATTTAAATGGTGTTAATTTGGTTGTTATGTATGTTTGTGGAAAGGGTGGCAAATTGGCTTTTCAAATGGCCTATTTTTGTCCACACGGGCAGAGACACGGGCATGTGTCTCAGCCGTGTGTGACACACGGTCATATTACACGGCCATGTGTCCCCTGGTGTATAATTTGAAATTCAAGTCAGTCTCGAGCATGGCTAAGACACACGGGCGTGTCTGTGGCCATGTGAGGCACACAGCCTTGGCACATGGGCGTGTGTAGCCATTTCGAAGGGTATACGGATTAGACAGACAGGCGTGTGGCCGACCGTGTGACCCAAGTCGGTATGTATGTCCTGTTTTCACGCGGCCTAAGACACTGGCGTGTCTGTTAACCGTGTGAGGCACACGGTCTATTCACACGGGCGTGTGACCTATGAATGTATGAAATTTTCTAAGTTTTCAAAAATTTTTATATGTGATCGGTTTAGCCTCGAACCTTTTGTAAGCATGTTTGTAGGTCTCGCAGACCTATTTAAGGGACATTGTGTTGTGAATGCATGTTATTTGATAATGAATGTTTATTGAGTTCTGAAATGTTAGTTAAATGTCGTCTTTGATCGGTAATACCTCTTAACCCTAATCTTACTACGAACACGGGTTAGGGGTGTTACAATTCCATCATCTAAAAGACCATAATTACAAGCCAACCCAAATGGCTATATCATCAAACAAAAATCACCTATACATGTACATATTTAACCAATTATCACTTAACTTGTTTCCATACCATTTTGGCCATTTAAAGATACATTAACACATACCAATTTCGGTAATTTCAAAACATACACTAGTTTGATTAACCACAACCAACAAGATATCAATAGTACCTTAAGTACCTTAAATCCAAGGCAACACTTCATGCCATAATCATCAACCAAAATGACATATATACCAAACTCATCAATTAAACATTAGACATAGTCTACCTATACATGCCATTATAACCACGACCAAAGCATTAAAATCTATTGATAAAATCGATGGATAATGTGATGGATCTCTGACTAGCTTCTAACCCGATTGAACTTCCGATAATCTGAAAAGTAAGAGAAAGATAACCACATAAGCAAAGAATGCTTATTAAGCTTTTATAAATCATAAACAAAATATTACATTTCAATAATGAAATTTATAGGTTAAGTATAAACTTATACTAATACCTCAAGATTTACCAAACCATAATTATCAACTCACCAATGAGTAAATTCATTAGTGTCACATATATTTATAATTCATAACATGAAAGGATTTTATGGGATGTAATGTATAACCATCTACCTTTCTATAAGATTATACACCTTTCAATTTACTTGCTTTCCTTTCCGTTCTCAATGCTTAACATAGGCCTAAACAACATTATTAATTCTCAATTAGTGTATTTATCCATGACATAGATAGATTCATTCAAAGCATAAGCAATTTACTAACATATGAATACATCATTTATCTTATTAAACCTTTTTATAACATCATAATACATCCCAATTACGTACTTACCTTATCATTCCTTTTTCTTACCCATTTCATATGCATAGTACAAGCATAACCATAAACATCAATCATATCCACAAGCTTGGCATAAGCCTAAGCACATCAACACCACATGTTAGTTCATTTAAACATGATTCATATGAATTTGACATAGATAACTACTATACTTGAGTATGATTCAATTTTGATTCATCCTCCATCTCAATATAACATATTTTCTATGTAACTCTCCATTTCAAAGTCTTTCATACATATAAGTCTTGGTTCATATAGAACACTTACCATATCCTTATAAATTCATGCCCGTTGAACTGAATAGAATACCATTGGATACACGGGATAGCTCACACGAAGTGTGCTAACATATAACCGTAGTCCGTCAATTCCTTTACATATATGCTCACATGAGCTATGAATAAGTATGCCCATACGAGCTGTGAAAATGGGCTTGCTCACATGAGCTGTAGGTCGGAACGTAGCTACACGGTGCTACTAACACAAGCTATGGAGTATCTGCAACACATGTCGAAACTCAGCCACTAGTAGGACTTTCAAGACCAGCACCCGAAACATGTAAACCCTAATGACATGTCATTTGTATCCTACAAATTCTTAAGGTTCAAACGGGGCTCGATAATCATCGTACGTCATTGGATCTCTATCGTCTCATGACATGATAAATTTCATAATAACATATATATATATATTGATTCATTTACATTAGAATAACACAAAAACATTCAATTTAACAAATATTTAAGTAATTACAGTTTATATGAACTTACCTGGCTAAATTGTAGAAATGTCAAAGTACAGGGGCATTTTGGTAATTTTTCATTCTCATCGATTTTCCACCTAATCTTGATCTAAATTAATAATTTCATTCAATCTATTAATTTAGACAATAAAACAATATATTTTATGCAATTTATTCATTTAGATATTTTTACAAAATTACCTCTAAAGTTTTATTTTTATTCAATTTAGTTCCTGAGCCCAAAACATGCAAATTAATCATTTTTAATGCCAATATATAACAGTCGAATATTCATGGCTCCGATATTAGCCCATATTTGTAACAATTTCAATCAAATCCTTAAACTTTTATTATTTTAACAATTTAGTCCCTAATCGATAAATTCATCAAAAATCACTTAACAAAATACTTTTTATTATCAATCAACATTCCAAATTCATCATTTAACATCAAAAATCACAAGATTCATCAATGGAAACATTCAAAATCTTTTCCTGTTTCAAAACCGAAGGTACAGGCTAGTTGGACTTAGTTGTAACAATCTCAAAAACATAAAAATTATTAAAAAAAAAGATAGCTTAAGGACTTACATACACAAAATAAAACATGGACAAACCTAGCTTCCATAGCCATAGCTTTCAGTTGAAAAAAAAAAAAAGAGAAAGGAAGATAGTAACCATATTTGTTTTACTTATGTTTTATTTAATTTAATTAATAATCAAATTACCATTTTAACATTGGCTAATAAATAAATAAAACATCAAAGTCATGTCCATATTTGTCCACTAACTCCTTAAATGGTCTAATTATCATTTAAGCCTCTTTTTCTTTATTCAATTAATCATTTAATCACTCAAATCAAATAGTGATCAATTTTTTTATCTTTTACGATTTAGTCTTTTTTAATTAATTAACTATCAAAACGCTAAAATTTTTCAACGACACCTTAATGACACTCCGTAAATATTTATAAAAATATTTATCGCTCAGTTTATAAAAACAAGGTCCCCCTCATTTTCTAAAACCACTTGACCTTAGTGTCTTACCACTCGAACTTAATAAATCGCTTAAATAACATAAATTATCAAATCAAAAACCTTTTTTAAACCATATTTGACTCGTAAATATTAAATAATAATATTTATGAACTTACTCCTCGGATTTGGTGGCCCCGAAACTATTTTTTTCAACACCACTGAAAAATGGGTTGTTACACCATATAAGGCACCTCAAAACCAGGCACTCAACTTAACTACGCATATCCATAATTGGTCACCTTGCTACCATTTTAAAACATACCATACTTGACTTATACCATGTCAATATAACTTATCATTTGAACCATTATTTTCATGCATCTCAAATACACATGTACCTAAACTTATACATATTTGACCATAACTCATCCATATATATTTAGCTTAATTCCATACCAAGTTATACCATAATTGACCACATGACAAAATCACATTCAAACATACCAAATTGGTCATTCAAAACATAACTTCAACTGACCATTTCAACTCCAACCATCAGGGCCATCTAAATGACACAAATCTAGCCATATCTAAATGGTTCCAATAGCCAACATGTATACAATCCATATTTCAATCATGCACATCTATTCAAAACCTTTCCAAGGCATACCATAACTTGACCATATTGAGATCAAATCATCACCGACCATTTTGGCCATTCAAACATGCATTAACACCTTATCAAAATAAGACACACCAAATAGGCATCAAAGGTACTAAGGCTACATCAACCAAAATGACATATACATGCCAAACTCATCAACTAACATAAAACACAAATCCACCTATACATGCCATTATAACCTTGATCAAGACATTAAAATCTACCAATATAATCATTACATAGTGTGATAGTTCTCCGATGATCTTTCAACCCGATCAAGCTTCCGATAATCTATAAAGTAAAGAAAAATAACTACATAAGCAATGAATGCTTAGTAAGCTCGCATAAACTTTAAACATAACATTTCATTTCAATAATGAACTTTATAGGTTAATTATAAACCTATACCAATGCCTCAAGATTTAACAACTATATAACATCAACTCACAATTTATTATATTCGTTCATGAACTAGGTAAATTCATCCATAGCATACGTAAGTTTCTCATAAAAATACATCATTACATATTAAAATTCAACTATGCACTTACCATTTCATTACCTTTCTTCACACGTTTCATATGCATAACACACAAGACATAAACATAACATCAACCATGACTACAAACTAGTGCATTTAAACATAGCTCTTTTGGAATCAACTATATGATAAACCATTTCATAAGAAATTACATACTTTGATTTATTCCACCTTTTCATGATGTTACCAATTGAACACTTACCATCTCAATGTATTTCATTAAGATTAAGCATGATATAATCCAATCACAAGCTTGGAACAAGCCTAAGCATCATCATCAATACACAAGTTAGTGCATACATACATAATTCACTTGAATTAAACATATGATGATCCATTTCCATGTGAAAATATTTCATTTGAATCATTTAACCTTTCCATGAACACGTGCATAATGTCAAACGAAAGCTTACGTTTTCAATCCTTTTCATAAATACATGATATAGTTCATTTGAACATTTACCATTCCTTTCCTTTTTATGCCCGTTGAACCATTTAAAATATCATCGGATATGCGGGAAAGCTCACACGAAGTGTGCTAAACATATAATTGTAATATTTCCTTTCATATGCATGGTTGCTTACACGAGCTGTGAAATGAGTCTGCTCACACAAACTGTGAAATGGGCCTGTTCACATGAGCTGTGGGTTGGAAATTAAGCTACACGGTGCTGCTCACACGAGTTGTGTAGTATCTGCAACACATGTCAAACCTCAGCTATCGGTAGGACATTCAAGACCAGCACCCAAAACCTGTAAACCCTAATGACATGTCATTTGTATCCTACAAAATCCTAAATTTCAAACAGGGCTCGATAATCATTGTACGTTGTTGGATTTCCATCGTTTCATGACATGATAAATTGCACAATAACATATATATATTGATTCATTTACATTAAAACAACGCTTTAAACATTCACTCTAATCAACATTTAAGTGTTTATAGTTCATAAGAACTTACTAGGCTAAATTGCATAAATGACAAAGTAATTTTTGACATTTTTATAAAATTGCCCCTAACATTTTACTTTTATTCAATTTAGTCTCTGAGCCTAAAACATGCAAAGTAACCATTTTTATTGCAAATTCATACCAGCCAAATATTCATAGCTTCCATTTCAGCCTTTTTTGCAACAATTTAACATCAAGTCCTTGAACTATTACTATTTCAACAATTTAGTCCTTAGTTGGTAAATTCGTCAAAAAAACTTAATAAAATGTTATAAATAACAACTAATACTTCAAATTAATCATTTAATATCTAAATCACATAGATTCATCAATGTCAACATTCAATATCTTTAACAGTTTCAAAATCGAAGGTACGGGCTAACTGGACCTAGTTGCAACGATCTTAAAAACATAAAAATTAAAAGAAACAGGTGGAAAAACGGACTCACATGCACCCATTGAAGCTTAGCCGAAGCTTGGAGCTTCTCCCCTATTTTGTTTCGACTAAAAATGGTGAAGAAGATGAATGCATCGTCTTTTATTTTATTTTATTTTATTTTATTAACATTATAACATAATATAATGTTTTTATAATTTAATGAACATCATTTTTTTAACTAAATAACCCCACAAACCAACCAGCACCTTTTAAAAATGATATATTTACCATTCAAATCCACTTACCTTTATTTAATAAGCCATTTAATCACTCAAATCAAATAGTGATCAAATTTTATATCTTTTACGATTTAGTTCTTTTTAATTAATTAACTATCGAAACGTTAAAATTTCTTAACGAAATTTTAATACAACCTTTATAACACTCCGTTTATAGAAACGAGGTCCCGATACCTCATTTTCTAAAACCACTTAACTTTAAGGTCTTATCACTTGAACTAAATTAATCATTTATATAATATAAATCACCATATTAAAAACCCTTTTGAAACCATATTTGACTTTTAAATATTAAATAATAATATTTACAAACTTACTCATCAGATTTGTGGTCACAAAACCACTGTTTCTGACACCACTAAAAAAAGGGGTTGTTATAGTTTTTCACATATTTTATTTGTGATCCAGAAATCCCTTTTACCAAATTTATGCCAATTAAAAAGAAGAAATGTTTGAATATGAAAATTGCAATATGTTTTCCCCTATTATGCTGTAACAGTCCGATTTAGACCCTAATCAGAACGGTGGTTTCGGGACCACGAATCTGAGTCAGAAAAATATTTAAAAATTATTTTTTGTGTTCATTTTGTGTGAATTAATATCTGTGAAATTTTCGTGATTTAATTTTATTGTTTGAGTGTTCGATTAAATAAAAGGAATTAATCGCGTAAAAGGAAAAGTTGGTGGTTAAATGTGAAAGTGCTAAATTGTTGTTGTCTTTATAAGTGGAGGCATTTATAATGCAATTAGACCAAATTTATGAGTAGTGGATGGTAATGGATTTAGATTATAATGATTTTATATTAAAATTAAAAGGTTAAAAAAAATTTTAATAGAATAATATGTTATAATATAATAAAACATAAAAAGAAAACATGCATGTATTCATTTTTATTTGACCCAACTAGTAAAAGAAAAGAAAAAGAGAAAGCACATGATATTCGGCCATTGTTGATCCAAATTCAAGGTTAGTTTGGTTTCAGTTTTTTATAATTTTTAAGTTTTTGAGATCGTTGCTTCGAGTACTATCCGACCCATGCTTAAATTTTTTATTTTGATGAATATTTTGAGTTATGCCATTGATAAGAGCTTGTGATTTTTGTTGTTTGATGATGAAATATGAAAAATATGTTTTAGATTAACATGTTTTGTATTGGAGTTTTTAATGATTTTGAGTTAATAGGACTGAATTCCAAAAATAATAAATTGAAGGGCTAAAATACAAAATAAATGAAATATATGGGCTAGTATGAGTATGTCGAAAATTCAGCCCAACTATGTTGTTGTGAGATTTGGTGTATTTTGTGTTTTGTGCAATTAGGACTAAATAGTAAAAATATAAAATATTAGGGGTAAAATGGTAATTTGCCCATTTATGTGTTGTTGGATTAAATTGAGTGAAATTGTGTTTAAATGAGGTTAATTTGAAATTATATAAATCAAGAACAAAGGAAATCAGACTTGGATCAGGGAAAAACAAAAATAGTTGAATAGTCAATTCGTAACGTCTGTCAATATCCGAGGTAACTCTTTAAGTAATTAAGCATGGTTTATTTTGAACATAGAATGATTTACTGTGATGATTCGAATTTTATAATGTATTAGTTTGCTAGCCGAATGAGATATGTTAATGAATTAATGTGATTAAGTTGTATTTGAATGATATCAAAGCTTTAGAAAATGTGTATATGTTGCATGGAATATTATACGATTCGATATATGTGAAATGTTATGGAATGATTATATGTTTATGATGTTCAGGCTTTAAGCCTATCAAGCCTTGTGCTGGTGACTTTGTTCGGGCTTCGTGCCTAGCAGGTTTAGTGTCGGTGAATGAATTTCAGACCTTGGGTCTAGCAGGCCTTGTGCCGGTGTTGAATCAGGCTTATGCCTAGCAGGTTTTATACCGGTGAATTGTTCTCAAGTTTATGATTACAAGGGTTTAAGATATTGTGGATATTGAACAAGTGAAATTAAGCTATAAAACATTGTATATGTTCAGCCAAACAGGTAAGTACAAGTAAGCTTATATCAAACTTGAGTATTCGATTACATGTGAATTTATATTGAACATGTGTATTTGGTTACATGTGAGTTTATATTGAATTTATATTTATATACATTCGATACATGTGAGGTTATATTGAATTCGTAAATTCGGTCATATGTGTTGATTTATTGAGTTGGAATATTGGGTTATTGTGATAATATATCTTGAACTTATATATATATTCTGCCTTATGAGATAATATAATGTATCTTTCGAATTTGGATATATAGGTAAGTTATTTGAGTGAAGTATATCTTTGATGGTACATTTCGGCTTGTATAAAATGTTTTGATCATTCATTTAAGCTATTTAAATTACTTAAAGCTTACTAAGCTAAGTTAGCTTACTCTGTATGTTTTGTTATTCTATTTTATAGATTTTGGTTGTAAGTTACGAGCTCGGGGATCGTGATCGAAGTCATTCACACTATCGTTAACTTTCGGTACTTTTAAAAGTTTATTTTCAAACTTTTGGCATGTATAGGCTAATACGTATTTTGTTCGACCTTGAATATGTATAACTTTAGCCATGCGAAAATGGCTTAATTTCCACGATAGATTCGTTCATACTTGGATATGGTTTTAGCTTACTTTTAGTTGATGTGTTATAAATTATAAGTGAATGAAGTATGTGATATATATATGGTATGTTTGATAATGGTTCGTTGATGTTAGTAAATTTGAAAGTGGATTAATGTAATGATTATTATATATATATATAAATTTTATGATATAATTGTTTGTTTCGGTTTAGGTTTTTGGTTTGGGTAAAATATATTTGGATAATGAGTTTAGAAAATGTAACTTATAAGATGTTTATACATGTTTTCATGTGCGAATGTATATTTGTTTGTGATGAATTAAAATTGAAAGGAAAATGATGATAAGTGGAACTGGCTGTGGTTGGTCACTCAGTTTTGATATGTATAAATATAAATAAATATGGTTTAATAATTAAATTTTGATGTATGTTTATTCGTTTATAAACATGAGCTCAAGTGTTAGCATGTTTTATGTATATTAGAAATGCATGATATGAGGCATGCCTATATTCGAATATGCAAAGATTAGTTTAGTTCAGTTTGCATGGAAAAATGTATAAGTACTATAATTAGTTATAAGTTTATTAATGGTGAATTATTGAGATTATATTGTTTAATAATGCTTGTAAGTGAGACATTGATAAATGACCATTTAAATAGTGATTTTGTGTAATAGTACACCATGAGCATTATATGCATTTTTACAAAATTAATAATTATGTGTACGTATATACATATACTTTGATTGTTAATTCAAATGATGGTTTGGGCATATAATGAACGTATATGCATATGTTTATATTTGTTAATGAAAATGTGATTGTTCGAAAGGTATAGATTCGGTTGAATTTTGAGGAATGATTTGTAAATGCAATATGATAAATAAAGTATGTTTAATATTTAATTAGCCATGTGCTTAATATATTTATGAGTATGACTTGTATGAATATCTGAATGTTTGGAATTTTTTTTGTTTTTGTTCAGTAATGCCTCATAACCCTAGTCCGGCGACGGATACGGGTTAGGAGTGTTTCATTTTATTGGTATCAGAGCTACAGTTTAGTTGATTCTAGGACTAACATAGCGTGTGTGAGTTTAGCTATACATGCCAAAATTTATACTGCGATAATGTGATGACTTTTAACATTTGAAAATGTTCTTTCATATAGTAAATGGATCCCGATAGAGCTGTAGCTGATGATGTCGAGAGTGTAGCACCTACTCCCGTGCATGGGACAGTGCTAGTTGAATCTCGACCTGTCTCGAGTAGCCATGAGGGGGAGGCTAAGCAAGCCTTCTATCAAATGATGAACAATTGGTTTACTCTGTATATCCGGACTAATCTGGCTGTACAACAACCTCCACCCCCGAATAATCCATCTCCGATACCTGCGGTACCTCCGATGATTGATCCAATGAGATTTATTAGGCCTCCTGTTGATAAAATCAGAAAACACGGGGCCGAAGAGTTTAAAGCTAATGATAATGATGATGCTGAGTGGGCTGAGTTGTGGCTAAATAATACTATCCGTGTGTTCGATGAGTTATCATGTACTCCGGATGAATGTCTAAAGTGTGCCATATCTTTATTATGAGACACTGCATATCACTGGTGGAATACACTAGTATCAGTGGTCCCGAAAGAGATAGTGACCTGGGATTTCTTTCAAGCTGAGTTCTGTAAGAAATACATCAACCAGAGATTTATTGATCAGAAATGTAAAGAATTTCTAGAATTAAAACAAGGTCGTATGACCGTAACCGAGTACGAGCAAAAATTTGTGAGACTTAGTCGATATGCTCGTGAATTTTTTTCAACCGAAGCTATCATGTGTAAAAGATCTAAAGATGGTTTAAACGAAGACATTAAATTACTAGTTGGTATACTTGAAATTAAGGAGTTCGTGACACTTGTTGATCGAGCTTGCAAAGCTGAAGAGCTCGGGAAAGAGAAAAGAAAAGCTGATTTTGAAGCCAGAGATTCCCGTAAAAGATCCTCGAGCAAGACTTTTCATTCAGCATCCAAGAAGTTCAGAGATAATTCTAGTCAATTTAAAGCTACTTCGGACTTTTCTAAACGAGATCGAGACTGACCTCCTGTGAGTACACGAGCTACTTCGATTGCTAGTGTTGGCAACAATCGGCAGAACAGACTCGAGTGTAAACATTGTGGCAAATGGCATTCTGGAAGTTGTAGATTGCATGATAGGTCATGTTTTAAATGTGGATCGATAGATCATTTCATTCGAGATTGTCCAATGTTAGCTAAAGAAAATACTGTTCAGAATGTGAGACCGAGTAACATGTCAACACGAGGCAGACCACCCAGATAATCGGGTAATGTGAGTGGTAGTCAGAGAGGGACGAAAGATACAGCGGTTCGATCTGAGGCTCGTGCACCTGCCAGAGCATATGCTATACGAGCTCGCGAGGAGGGTTCTTCCCTAGATGTTATTACCGGTACTTTCACTCTTTATGATACTAGTGTTATTGCATTGATTGATCCTGGTTCAACTTATTCATATGTGTGTGAAACATTAGTATCCAGTAAGACTTTGCATGTTGAGTCTACTGAGTTTGTAATTCGAGTATCAAACCCCCTGGGTCAGTGTGTTCTGGTTGACAAAGTGTGTAAGAATTGCCTGTTGATGATTCGAGATTCATGCTTCCTAGCCGATTTGATGTTGTTACCTTTCGATGAGTTCGATATAATCTTGGGTATGGATTGGCTGACTTTTCACGATGCTATTGTTAATTGCAAAAGAAAGACCATTGATTTGATATGTCAGAATAACGAGATTATTCAGATTGAATCTAATGATCTGAATGGTTTACCAGCAGTAATATTTTTGACGTTAGCTCGGAAGTATGTGAGAAAAGGTTGTGAAGCTTACCTTGCTTATGTGCTTGATAGTAAAGTAACTGAAAAGAAGATTGAATCTGTATCAGTTGTGTGTGAGTATCCGGATGTGTTTCTTAAAGAATTACCGGGTTTGCCACCTATCTGAGAGGTAGAGTTTGGTATTGAGTTGGTACCGGGGACGACTCCGATTTCAATAGCTCCGTATCAGATGGCACCTACTGAATTAAAAGAGTTGAAAGTACAGTTGCAAGAGTTAACAGACAGAGGTTTTGCATGACCGAGTTTCTCTCCCTGGGGTGCGCCAGCACTATTTGTGAAAAAGAAAGATGGAACTATGAGAATGTGTATTGATTATCGCGAGTTAAATAAGGTGACTATAAAGAATAAATACTTGTTGCCACGGATTGATGACTTGTTCAATCAGTTAAAAGGGGCTTTAGTGTTTTCGAAGATAGATTTGAGATCGGGTTATTATTAGTTGCAAGTCAGAGATTCCAATGTGCCAAAAACTACTTTTCGAACGAGGTACGGACATTATGAGTTTCTAGTTATGCCGTTCGGACTTACTAATGCACCTGCTATTTTTATAGATCTAATGAATCGGATCTTCATGCAGTATTTAGATCTGTTTGTAGTTGTGTTCATTGATGATATACTGATCTACTCTCGTAATGAGACCGAACATGCCGAGCATTTTGAGACTTGTGTTACAGACTTTATGAGAAAAACAGTTGTATGCGAAGTTTAGTAAGTTTGAGTTCTGGTTACAGAAGTTAGCTTTCTGAGACATGTTGTTTCAGCATCAGGTATTCGGGTTGATCCGAGTAAGATTTCAGCTATACTCGATTGGAAACCTCCGAGAAACATTTCTGAAGTCAGAAGTTTTCTAGGACTTGCTAGTTATTATAGACAGTTTGTAAAAGGTTTCTCTATGATTGCAACTCCGATGA
The DNA here is from genome assembly GCA_025698475.1 of Gossypium anomalum. Classification (NCBI taxonomy): domain Eukaryota; kingdom Viridiplantae; phylum Streptophyta; class Magnoliopsida; order Malvales; family Malvaceae; genus Gossypium; species Gossypium anomalum. The sequence goes on along the minus strand of CM046968.1, from coordinate 51,049,760 downwards.
CAAAGCTGCTGTAGAAAGATGTCAAATTCGAGTGGTCAGAAAAGTGCCAGAAAAGTTTTGATAAGTTGAAAGCTCTTTTGACCGAAGCTCCGGTGTTAGTTCAGCCAGAATCGGGTAAAGAATTTGTTATCTATAGTGATGCATCTTTAAATGGTTTGGGTTGTGTTTTGATGCAGGAAGGCAAAGTTATAGCTTATGCCTCGAGACAGTTAAAGCTACATGAAAAGAACTATCCGACACATGATTTAGAATTGGCAGCTATTGTATTTGCATTGAAGATATGGCGTCATTATCTATTCGGGGAGAAATGTCATGTTTATTCCGATCACAAAAGTCTGAAGTACTTGATGACTCAGAAATATTTGAATTTGAGACAGCGTAAATGGTTAGAATTACTAAAAGACTACGAACTTGTGATTGACTATCACCCGGGAAAGGCTAACGTTGTTGCTGATGCTTTAAGCCAAAAATCATTATTTTCTTTGCGTGCAATGAATGCACATATAGTTATATCAGATGATGGTACGATGATAGCTGAATTAAAGGCAAGGCCGTTATTTATTCAGCAAATTCGTGATGCCCAGAAGGTTGATAATGAATTGATAGTAAAACGGGTTCAATGTGATTAAAGTGTTAACTCAGAGTTTCGAGTTGATGTTGATGATTGTATAAGATTCAGAAACCGAATATGTGTTCGAAGAAATACAGACTTGATTCAGATAATCTTGAATGAAGCTCACAACAGTCAGTTATCTGTTCATCCAGGTAGTACAAAGATGTATAATGATCTGAAACAGCACTATTGGTGGCCAGGTATGAACAGAGACATTTCTGACTTTGTATCGAAATGTTTAGTCTGCCAACAAGTAAAAGCCGAACATCAGGTACCTTCCTGATTGCTACAGCCGATCATGATACCTGACTGGAAATGGGATAGAGTTACGATAGATTTTGTATCCAGTTTACCGATGACACCGAGCAAGAAAGATGCGATCTGGGTTATTGTTGATAGATTGACCAAATCTGCTCACTTTGTTCCGATTTGTACAGATTACTCACTTGATAAACTGGTTGAATTGTATGTTTCTCAAATCGTGAGGTTACATGGTGTGCCTATATCTATTGTTTCAAATAGGGATCCGAGGTTTACATCACGGTTTTGAAAGAAACTGCAAGATGCATTAGGTACTAAACTGCATTTTAGCACTGCTTTTCATCCTCAGACAGACGGTTAGTCCGAGTGAATTATTCAGATACTTGAGGATATGCTGAGATGTTGCATTCTCGAGTTTGAAGGTACGTGGGAACGATACCTACCTCTGATTGAATTTGCATACAATAATAGTTTTCAATCGAGTATCAAAATGGCACCTTATGAAGCTTTGTATGGTCGTAAATGTCGTACACCGTTGTACTGGACTGAGCTCAGTGAAAATAAGATACACGGGGTTGACTTGATCGGAGAAATTGAACAGAAAGTGAAAGTGATCCGTGAAAGTTTGAAAGCAGCATCAGATCGTCAGAAGTCTTATGCGGACTTGAAACGTAAAGATATAGAGTTCCAGATCGGAGATAAAGTCTTTTTGAAAGTCTCACCGTGGAAGAAAATACTCAAATTCGGTCGTAAAGGCAAATTGAGTCCGAGATTCATTGGGCCGTATGAGATTATTGAGCGAATTTGGCCGATTGCGTATAGACTGTTGTTGCCACCTGAGCTAGAAAAGATCCACAATATATTTCATGTCTCAATGCTTCGTAGATATCGATCCAATTCTTCACATGTGATTAGTCCGACCGAAGTTGAGATTAAGCCCGATATGTCATACGAGGAAGAACCGATTCGTATTCTAGCTCGCGAGATTAAAGAGTTGCGAAATAAGAAAATTCCATTGGTTAAAGTATTGTGGCATAAACACGGAGTTGAGGAAGCAACATGGGAGCTAAAGGATACAATGAAAGAGCTTTATTCGAACCTATTCACCGGTAAGATTTTCGGGGACGATAATCCTTAGGGGGGAGAGAGTTGTAACAGTCTGATTTAGACCCTAATTGGAACGGTGGTTTCGAGATCACGAATCTGAGTCAGAAAAATATTTAAAAATTATTTTCTGTGTTCATTATGTGTGAATTAATATCTGTGAAATTTTCGTGATTTAATTTTATTGTTTGAGTGTTCGATTAAATAAAAGGACTTAATCGCGTAAAAGGAAAAGTTGGTGGTTAAATGTGAAAGTGCTAAATTGTTGTTGTCTTTATAAGTGGAGGCATTTATAATGCAATTAGACCAAAGTTATGAGTAGTGGATGGTAATGGATTTAGATTATAATGATTTTATATTAAAATTAAAAGGTTAAAAAAATTTAATAGAATAATATGTTATAATATAATAAAACATAAAAAGAAAACATGCATGTATTCATTTTTATTTGACCGAAGCTAGTAAAAGAAAAGAAAAAGAGAAAGCACATGATGTTCGGCCATTGTTGATCCAAATTCAAGGTTAGTTTGGTTTCGATTTTTGATAATTTTTAAGTTTTTGAGATCGTTGCTTCGAGTACTATCCGACCCATGCTTAAATTTTTTATTTTGATGAATATTTTGAGTTATGCCATTGATAAGAGCTTGTGATTTTTGTTGTTTGATGATGAAATATGAAAAATATGTTTTAGATTAACATGTTTTATATTGGAGTTTTTAATGATTTTGAGTTAATAGGACTGAATTGCAAAAATAATAAATTGAAGGGCTAAAATACAAAATAAATGAAATATATGGACTAGTATGAGTATGCTGAAAATTCAGCCCAACTATGTTGTTGTGAGATTTGGTGTATTTTTTGTTTTGTGCAATTAGGACTAAATAGTAAAAATATAAAATATCAGGGGTAAAATGGTAATTTTCCCATTTATGTGTTGTTGGATTAAATTGAGTGAAATTGTGTTTAAATGAGGTTAATTTGAAATTATATAGATCAAGAACAAAGGAAATCAGACTTGGATCGGGGAAAAACAAAAATAGTTGAATAGTCGATTCGTAACGTCCGTCGATATCCGAGGTAACTCTTTAAGTAATTAAGCATGGTTTATTTTGAACATAGAATGATTTACTATGATGATTCGAATTTTATAATGTATTAGTTTGATAGCCGAATGAGATATGTCAATGAATTAATGTGATTAAGTTGTATTTGAATGATATCAAAGCTTTAGAAAATGTGTATGTGTTGCATGGAATATTATACGATTTGATATATGTGAAATGTTGTGGAATGATTATATGTTTGTGATGTTCGGGCTTTGAGCCTAGCAAGCCTTGTGCTGGTGACTTTGTTCGGGCTTCGTGCCTAGCAGGCTTAGTGTCGATGAATGAATTTTAGACCTTGGGTCTAGCAGGCCTTGTACCGGTGTTGAATCAGGCTTATGCCTAGTGGGTTTTATACCGGTGAATTGTTCTCAAGTTTATGATTACAAGAGTTTAAGATATTGTGGATATTGAACAAGTGAAATTAAGCTATAAAACATTGTACATGTTCGGCCAAACAGGTAAGTACAAGTAAGCTTATATCAAACTTGAGTATTCGATTACATGTGAATTTATATTGAACATGTGTATTTGGTTACATGTGAGTTTATATTATATTTGATCTTGAATATTCGGCCAAGGTAAATTATTTGAGTAAAGTATATCTTTGATGGTACATTTCGGCTTGTATAAAATGTTTTGATCATTCATTTTAGCTATTTAAATTACTTAAAGCTTACTAAGCTAAGTTAGCTTACTCTGTATGCTTTGTTATTCTATTTTATATATTTTGGTTGTAAGTTACGAGCTCGGGGATCGTGATCAAAGTCATCCACACTATCGTCAACTTTCGGTACTTTTAAAAGTTTATTTTCAAACTTTTGGCATGTATAGGCTAATACGTATTTTGTTCGACCTTGAATATGTATAACTTTAGCCATGCGAAAATGGCTTAATTTCCATAATAGATTCGTTCATACTTGGATATGGTTTTAGCTTACTTTTAGTTGATGTGTTATAAATTATAAGTGAATGAAGTATGTGATATATATATGGTATGTTTGATAATGGTTCGTTGATGTTAGTAAATTTGAAAGTGGATTGATGTAATGATTATTATTATTATTATTATTATATATATATATATATATATATATATATTATGATATAATTGTTTGTTTTAGTTTAGGTTTTTGGTTTCGGTAAAACATATTTGGATAATGAGTTTAGAAAATGTAACTTATAAGATGTTTATACATGTTTTCATGTGCGAATGTATATTTGTTTGTGATGAATTAAAATTGAAAGGAAAATGATGATAAGTGGAATTGGCTATGGTTGGTCACTCGATTTTGATATGTATAAATATAAATAAATATGGTTTAATGATTTAATTTTGATGTATGTTTATTCATTTATAAACATGAGCTCAAGTGTTAGCATGTTTTATGTATATTAGAAATGCATGATATGAGGCATGCCTATATTTGAATATGCAAAGATTAGTTTAGTTCAGTTTGCATGGAAAAATGCAAAAGTACTATAATTAGTTATAAGTTTATTAATGGTGAATTATTGAGATTATATTGTTTAATAATGCTTGTAAGTGAGACATTGATAAATGACCATTTAAATAGTGATTTTATGTAATAGTACACCATGAGCATTATATGCATTTTTACAAAATTAATAATTATGTGTACGTATATACATATACTTTGATTGTTAATTCAAATGATGGTTTGGGCATATAATGAACGTATATGCATATGTTTATATTTGTTAATGAAAATGTGATTGTTCGAAAGGTATAGATTCGGTTGAATTTTGAGGAATGATTTGTAAATGCAATATGATAAATAAAGTATGTTTAATATTTAATTAGCCATGTGCTTAATATATTTATGAGTATGACTTGTATGAATATCTGAATGTTTGGAATTTTTTTTGTTTTTGTTCAGTAATGCCTCATAACCCTAGTCCGGCGACGGATACGGGTTAGGGGTGTTTCATATGCTTTCTTGCTTGCTAGAAATTCTTCGCCTAGCAGCAATAGAGGCTTTTGAGAGTCTTTCCAAAAGTTATAAGAGTACCATTTTCTACCATCTATGTTATTTATTCAAATCAATTTAGGTATAATTTCATACCTTCCTTTCAACCTTAAATCATTCCTCGTACATGAATCCGTGGAGTTTAATCCTCAAAATATTTCTCGTTGCGCCATGGGCCGTAACAACTTTCCAGCAAAAAGTCGCTTCAAAGGCTCAATGATTTAGATTCCATCTTCGTATAATGAGAAACCTCCCTCTTACAAACACAGCCCTCAAAATATTTCTCGTTACGCCATGGCCCGTAACAACTTTAATCATTTATTCCATCTATAACAGTCCTTGTAGCTTTCTTTTCTTCCTTTGAGAGGTTGACCTTGACAACACTATCTTCATCCTTCATTTCCTTAAAACCTCTTCCTCGTAGTTTGTTTTCATTTATTCCATCTCCCTTTCCCATAGGTTATTTGGAGTGTCCCAATAACCCACCCCAAGAAGTGCATCTTTGTAGGAGACCAACTTTCTACAGTGTCTATTCTCCGGGAAGCAAGATTAGATACTCTTTGATTTTTCTTAATGCTTCTAAGAAATTATTTTTCTTTATAGACAGTGTTTTGTTTCATTTCAAGATTAATTGTTTTTACTAATAGAGGCGTAACCAAGGGGCTAGTACGGGCCTCGACTGGGATTCCCTCTAAAATGGAAAATTTTCTATTTAGGCCCTTTAAAAATTTAAATTAGTAAAGGTAAATTTGCACTTTGGCCTCCCCTAAAAATATTAAATTTTTTATTTAATCCTTTAAAAATTATAAAGGTATGGGCTATTAAAATGATAAAATTGTATTTTTTACTATCGTAAAAATTACAATTTAATTTCAGCCCCTAAAAAAATTTTCTGGCTTCGCCCCTGATTACTGATATGTTGTTATGATAATAAATGATGACTGATTTGATGTTGAACTCTCCCATTGTTCAAGAGCCTTACAAGAATTAGGTGCTATTGTTGAGAATTAATTTCGTATTCAATATTAATGTCTACCGTAAGAGAATTTTGAAATATTTAATTGAGTACATTTTCTTTTAATTATGAGGTTGGGGGTTTGATTCCTATCCATGGGAGCATATTTCATGACCAACTGTTTATCTATTTGGAGAGCATCCACGACAGAGCGATAAATACCTTAGTTTTGACCAAGTAGATTGTGATTATGAAAGCTACAAGATGTCTTTGTTATTGTGTTGTATTTGTCGCTTGCATATTCATGTTTTATTAAGATAATATCCTTAAATTAATTTGATCAATGATCCCTTCATTACGACAAATAATAAGAGTTTATAGATGCTCATTAATAATGGAATATCATATTTCAAACGAGTGAATTCATGAATTTTATTTATTGATAAAAGATGGATTTTTAATATTTTTTGTGAAAAAATTATTTTAGATTGAAAATTGAATTCGCCTAGAAATGAAAATCCTTTTATCATAAGTTAATATTTTAAGGGATTATAATTAAATATCAAAATATTTGAACTTTTAATTTTTAAAAATTCTGACCATACGTAATCAATAATATATCAATTTTGAGTATAGTATGGTTGCTATAACTTTCCGTATGCATAACGGATTTTCTAACTTAATTTTTCCTTAGACTTCAATACATGTCAAAAATATTTTTTTTTTAAATTTAAAATTCTTTTTATAAAATATAATTTTATAGGTGATTATTCATCACACATAACCAAAAAAAATTTTTTTTTGACAACTCCTATTTTAAAATAAAACCCTCGTGATTTTTTTTCCAAAGCGAAAAATATTCACATTTTGCTAAATTTCGTCATGCTAAGTTCAAAATTTTAAATTAAAAAGCTGCCACAACAAGAAAAAAAAAATTTCTAAAGAGAAGGGAGTTCTTTTTTTTTTAAAGGGGATTTTTGTCATGCTTGTTATAAAAGTTTCATGGAGGTTTCTTTTCCTTAAAACAAAAGTTAATTTACTAAAAAATAATAAATTAGTTCCTATAAGTTAGAAGAAAGCCTAAATTGACTATTTTGTTAAAAAATTACAGTTAAACGATGATATAGAAGGTAATTTCTAAGGTGAAATTAAAAATTTTTATTTGAAAAAACCAACATAAAATCCAATGTGACATTATGGAAAGCCCATGTATTAGGAGTTGAATTGCATCTTATCCATTTTATTCAAAAAAATAGGTAAATAAGCATTAGATTAAAAAATAAATTGGTCATTCTATTAAATTTTTCGTTTATTTCTATAATCAAATGTTGATGTGACTAACGGAGTAACTAGTTAGTTTAGCGTGAAAATATTTAAAAATTTTAAAAATCCTAAATGATAATTATCTTTTTATTATTATTTAAAAAACCACATTCATGATGAACTTGGACAGTAGTTTGTCTGGGTTTGTCTTGAACATAGTTTTTCAAATAATTATAAAAAATTATAGAAACCTAAAAAAATTTAAGAATGATAAGAAATTATAAACATATTAACATTATAAAAAATTATAAAAAATTATTAAAAATTATTAAAAATAACTTGTAGAATGAATTAGACAAATGATTGTCTAGGCTCGACTAAGCTTGGACAACCATTGCTTAAGCTTATTTTGGAGTGATTTCTTAAATAATTATTAAATAAATATAAAATATTGTAGAAATTTATTTAAAATTATTAAGAATTACAAAAAATTATAATTAATTATTAATATTTTAAAATTATCAAAAAAAATTATCAAAATATATACATTTATATACACTTATCTATCTTTTTAATCCACTTGATGTTTTTATAAATCAGGTTGATGAGTACCATGTCATAAGTTTCAAATATATATAATAGTAACCTTCCATTATAATTTTTTTAAATTTTGATAATTATTTAAATATCTTATAATTTTTAATAATTTTTAAAGAACTTTTGTATTTTTTTATAATTATTTGTGAAACCACTCTAAAATAAATCTAGACAAATGGTTGTCTAGGCTTATTTGAACTTAGATAACAGTATATCTAAATTCATTTTAAATGTTACTTGTATTAATTTCTTATCATTTTTAAATATTTTTCTATAGCTTTTAAATATTTGTTGATGTGGAAAATGTTACATCAACATGAAACACAAATGATGCACTATGTATTAATGTTTGGTTATTTTGTCAATTTCATCATTTAATAGAAGAAATTGATGGAATTTTTAATAAAACTATCATTTTGCTCTTTTATCTAACATATATATGGACTAATTTGCTCATTTTTTTAATAGAGAAAATAAAATGCAATCTAACTTTTAATATAAAGACCTTCATAGTAGGGGCGAGCAGAGGGCTTGACCCTCTAAAATAAAAAATTTTCCATTTAAGTATTTTATAATTTATAAAATTTTAAATCAGTAATAATAAAATTGTACATTGCCCACCTAAATAATAAAATTTAGATTTAATTCTCTAAAAAATATAAAGATTATAAAATGGCAAAATTACATTTTTATTATTATAAAAACATATTATTTAATTTTGATCCCTTCCCAAAAATTTTTGACTTCGCCTCTAACTCTTTAAGTCATATTTCTAGATCTGTCACTACTTTACTTTACGAGATTTTTACCTATTTGATTACACCATTAATGCTTATAATTCTTTGACTACTAGCCGCCTAATGGGTTGGTACAACGACCTTAGACAAGGTGCTCGTTGCGTATAAACAAAAATACTACCCGTTTTAGAAAAATGGTCAATTTTGGAACATTTTTCTATATTCAATGTTTACCTATAAAAAGAACAAAACTATTTCGAGTTTAAGTCGTCAAAATATGGATGGATTGCACGCAACTCTTTATCTTTAAGAAAAAAAAAAGAAAGAAAATGCACCCACACATACGTCCTACTACAAAAACCCGCACTTCAAAACCTAATAAATATAGCAAACGAGAGAAGATACATACAAGCACAAGCACAAGCAGTTAAAAGATTGCCCAAAATTACTTAATAATGAATTGCATAGTTGCAAATTGCAATGCATGCATGTATAGGTAGTGTTTGAAAAGTTATTCATTAATTGAATTTGTGTATAATTATTTATAATTATTATAAACAATTAAATAGCTCACGAACTCTTTAATATGAGACATTTAATATTTTAAAATGTGATTGAAAAAATATTTGTTGTTTTAAAAATATATTTCACGTATTAACAACACCACATTAGTGCATAAAATAATGTTGGATGTATTAGCATGTTACATATTTCAAAACGTTAATTATAGATAGAATTGAGATGATCAATACTTCGAAGAATACATGAAAAATTGAGATATTGATAATCTTATTGATATAGATTCAAATTCAGACGATAATAAGGAGTATGTGTTAAATATTAAAAAGGCAATAACCCAACAAATATGTACAAGAACAATTAGATAAATTTGCTTATGATGTTTATTTTTCTTATTATTTTTATTAGTAATTGTATTATTAACCACTTCTTTAGACTAACATAATACATATGGTGATTTAATTTTAATTTTTGTTACTTGTTTAGAAAATAGTTTTATCATACTAATAATTTTTTTATAGTAATTAATATTTTAAAAGTATATAAATTATGTAACTATATAGTTACGATTTATACTCCTAAACATGACACAGAGGATTTCAATATAATTATACTCTATTAACCAAATGCGTAGACTTTGATGTAACTATTCATGATGGAAAGTATAGATTGCAAATTAATATGAACACTATTCAAATTTAAAACTGATGATTTATCATCTTACAAATTTAATTATTCATAAGCATTATTCAAATTAAAAGTGATGATTTATCATCCAATGAATACATTTCTATGGGACATGTTTCTCCCAAGGAGCATGTCCAATATGAAAGGTTGTGGCTCTTCAAATTGTATTCATTGAGTGCATATAAATAGAGGCATTATGGTGTTCACAAACATACAATTACAATCAATCTTATTTTCAAAAACTAGAGTAAGAGTTGGGGAATTCTTCGATTTTGCTAATTAAAGGAAATTCAAAATTTCGTTGTATCCGAAGAGGACCTTTGTCTTAACCCTCTAGCAGCTTTGTGTGGGGGTAAATAGTTCCCTTTGGAAAGCGTCATTCGTGCCTTGAAGTCTACTATTTATTTTCATACAAGTCTCCAATTCTATCTTCTCAACTCAATTTTTTTTCCAATAATTCATTAAAATATTTCTTATATTAAGAATGCATTGGTTGTCAAAAGTTAATGGTATGTTCAAAACCCAGAAATTGGACAGAAAATTACAAGGAAATTGAATAATTGAAATGGTGCGTTGAAGTGGAATGAAATAGAGAGTTGGAAAAGTCTTTTCTTTTGTTCGTATAAAAAACTTTGACTAGACATCAGAAGTTGCCATGCAAATTAAAAGTTGGTCATTGTTTTTTTGCTGACATTGGTCATCATCCACGCGCATCCATTTAACATTAAGATTTTAACTTCAAAAACAACTTATGCTCTTTGTATGACACAATATTATGTAAACTCAGTTGGATGAAATACATTTTTAAATTATGGGAAAAAAAAAAACAAAAACATTATCCAAAACTTGAACAAATCAAACTTGTTCGAAAGGTGACACAGCAACTGTCAAACCGAATTATGTGCTTCTTCTATAAATAGAACGACAATAAGAATTAAATGAGAAAATAAAAGGATTTTTCATGAAGAGGGTGTTCATTTCTTGGATTTTAACTGCTTCTGTCCTTCTTTTCTAACTACTCATCATCTTTTCAGTTTTTGGCTTTTAATTTAATCATATCATGTAAGTTCTTCTTACCTTTTCTCGTCATTTTCTTTATTTATGCATTCTATTATATTAAACATTTGATTAAGTTAGCATTATCAACCAATCGGCCATTAATTTAACTGGAAAAAGACGAAAATACTCGTATGAGAGAATGGTATTAGATATAAACACCATAGACAGCTTGTGAACTCTTTAATTTTAAACATTCAAAGTTTCGAAATGTGATTGAAAAGACATTTGTTGTTCTAAAAAAATGTTTCTCTAAGTGAAATTGAGATGATCCATACTTCAAGAGTATATGAAAGAAATAGATTTTGATAATCTTAATTATGCATATTCAAATCCAGATGATAATGAACACGGTTAAGGACTAACAAATGGTAATAATGAGCATATATTAAATATTAAAGAGGGAATAACCCAACAAATATGTTCTATAACAATTAGATAAAACTGCATATGATGTTTATTTTTCTCTCTTTTTATTAGTAATCGTATTATTGACTACTTTTTTAGCCATAATACATATGATGATTTGATTCTAATTTTTATTACTTGTTTAGAAATTATTTTTATCATACTAATATTTTTTATAGTAATTAATATTTTTTTAAAATATAAATTATGTAACTGTATAATTACACTTTGCCAACGAAACAAGTCTAGAGAATTACAATCCTTTGTAATTACTATCTTAATAATGATATGCTTAATTGTATTGGTTGATATGATATTTACAAAAATAAATATGTAATTTGTTGAGGATAAATCTTTGAAGTTTCAGTATTTTTTCCTCAATATAATTAATTATGAATGTAATAAGTATAATATAAATTAATGAAAAAATTGTAAATATTTTGTTTGATTTTCTTTCTTATATAAAATTATTACTAGAATATTAAATTGATTATAAAAGAAACTATATTTCATTTGGAGGTATTCAATCAAATTGAGTAAATTAATATTTTGAAAATTTAAAGTGTTGTTTGAAAATTTAAGTACCGAATTTAAGTCATGAAATTTGTTTGATAAATTGTTTAATATTTATTACATAATATAATTAGATTGTTTGGTAAATATAAATTTTAAAGGTAAAGTTTTTATAGGATAATAAAATATTAAAACAAATAAAATAATTGAAAATATTTTCCAATAGTTCTAGTCTACTTATCATTTTTTTCAATTTTTTTTATAGAAAATTTTGATGTGTTTTTATTTTAGATTATCAAATTAATTAATTTAATTTTTTTAACAGTTTATCAAACAAAACCTAAAGTATAAGATAGAATTGAATGAACCTTAAAACCATTTATTTATTTTTATTTAAAATGAAGTATAAAAATGTTTTGATACAAATATATTTATTGATTATTAGCATAATTTTACCTGATCTCTAGGGCGGAAAATAATTCGTAAGTTTAAATCCACAAATATATATAATCATATAATGCAATTATGGCAATTCTTTTTAGTAATTGAATGTAAGATTTTAATTTTATATTTATTGATTATTAGCATTTAATCATATAATGCAATTCTTTTTAGGGTTTGATTAAGATTTTAATTTTATGTAAGAAAAAAAAGAGATTCTTAATTGATTATTGGCATTTAACTTATGATATATTTCACAATAATTTTACAACTTTTAATGACCTAATCTTTTTTCTTTTTTCAGAAAAGGGATATTAAACCTAAAACCCATTGACACCCAGCAGCAGCCAACCTTCTTGAATCTATTTTCTTTTTTATTTTCGACCATAAATTGGTTTTCTCGAGAAAAATCTCTTTTCATTTTGGTTGTTAATATAAAAATACATTAAATTTTGTAAAGATTCCCTTGATTGACTCATCGTATTTCTTTGAACAATTTCTTGTATTTTTTTACCAGTTGACTCTTCTTTTGTTAATATTGATTATTCTTCGATCGTACGACATTTGAAACGCCTTCAAAACCCGAAAGGGATTCATCCCTGAATTAGTCCACAAAATTTTCTGTTTTTCTTTTGGGTCCACTACACACACTTTTTCACTGCAACCTAAACCCCACCAATTCCCTTTTGTTGTTTTATTAAGAGGGCTCTATTTCCTCGAAAAGCACTAGGAAGCAAAAACCAAATTTTGAATTTCAAGAACCAGTTTAAATAATTAGAGTTTTAATTTGAAAAGGACATGGGAGGCTGCGTTTCTGGTGACTTGAAAGGAGGCAAGCAAGCTATAGGTGGGGTTCATGGTAGGCCCACTATGAATAATGACGCAGGATATAACGAAGCCATTGATCACTTTTTCAGAGTTAGAGGTCAATCTCCTCTTTTTACTCAAATTGAGGTACTATAACTTTTTATTTATATTTTTGTTTATAATTAAAATTGTTGCGTTCACAATTTTTTATAAGCGTTTTGCATCAGAATGGAATCATCTTTGTTTACACTTAACTAAGAAGGAATTTTGAGATTTGACATTGATTTTACCATGGCATTACCACATTAGTTTGTGTGTGTGTTTGCCTATGTTGGATTGATTAACGAGGTTTATTTGATTCGTAGTGTGTTTATATTATTTAGGCTTGACTGCAAACGTGGGATATAATTACACGCTCAACACAAGTATAATCAGATATTTTAATATATTTGGATGATTTTTAAAGGATCATATTTACAGGACATGTACATTTAAAAAAAAAAAAAAAAAAAGTCAGAGTAGCATAAATTTAAAGAGATCTTTCCAATGAATGTTTCCACTGCTTGGAATTGTTTCTTTTCTATTGTTTACTGTTCAATGTTCAGCGGTTCTAAGGCTCATGGTAGTTCTTATCGTGTTAACCCTAAATCTTTTACTGTTTCTCTGCATCAATCATCATGCAAAGTAGATGTTTTTGACTTATTCTCTTTTGGATTAATTGATGTGTTATCATCGGTTTTTTCAATTTACTCAGCAAGTTTAGGCTTTCTGCTTTAAATTATACCGACCCACTCTAGAACTTAAGGCCTAATCATTGTTTTCCTGGTTGAAACAGTGCAAGATTCTCTTTTCTAGATTCTTGTACAAATAGTCGGGAAACACAAGTTCCTAATCATTGGTTTATTCTTTATCAAATAAATGTTTGATCATATGCAAGGCTTGGCATTATACATGGTTTTTATTACCCTTGTTTATATTCCCAGGATGACTATATTATTTTTTATTTTGCTGGGGACCACATTCGCTGATGTGAATGTTTTATTAGCTTGGGCCTACCAGGGGACAACCATTTGGACCCTTCTTAGCAATAGCACATTTCACTGTTCTTTACTGGAATAATACATACTGATTATTATAATGAATGCATCGAGCTATCAACTATTCATATCTCATGCTTAGAAACCAAGTATTATTCTGGTGACTGTCTGTCATTGTCATGGCCAGACGCACTTAAAATGGAATATAAATTATTTGGGGAGATTGTCGTCATCTCAATATGATTGAATATTAAAATTGTCATGTTCCTCTAAGAGTATATGTTGGCGCTCTATGTTCTCTATCATGAGCCAACCGTTTTCCTAATGAAGGGTGATTAGTTGTTTCCAAGCATCTTAATGTTGCAAGGACACGATTCATGGATGCTGTTGGGATAGTAGAAAAAATTATTATATCCAATTACAATTTTGGATGCAGTGGATAGTTCATATTAATGTTATAATGCGAAAACACTGCCACTTATGGTGTTTTTATGTTTTTCAAATGTGCATTGCAGTTATCTCTGTCAGCATCAAACTTGCGCAATCTTGACATCATATCAAAGGTAAGATTCTTGATACATCTTCCTTAATTTTGTGGCAAGTGCCTTTATTATTTCCTAGTGAAAAATATTAGAAACTTATGACATGAACTACGTACCTCATTGATGTTTAACGTCTGAAAATAAGAGGTATACATCATGTTTTGCATCATAGGAAGTACCTGAAAATTCAGGTCCTTCATTGCAAGTAAGATTTGCTTCACTAGTAAAAGTTGACTTTCAAAATTGCAATGCTCTTGTTTTCTTGTAGAGTGATCCTATGGCAGTTCTGTATGTAAAGAAAATGGATGGCACACTAGAGGAGCTTGGTCGTACTGAAGTCATACTCAACTGTTTGAATCCTACTTGGATTGAGAAGATTAATGTTTCTTATCAGTTTGAGATTGTTCAAAATTTGGTGTAAGCTTCACATCTTTTCTTAAGAGTATCCATATTTCAGAGTTCTCCATTGCCCTCCCTCTCCCCCGCCCCCAAAAAAAAAAAAAAAAAGATATATCGTTGTTTTGTGTGTCTCTGTGTGTGGATTTTGAGACTCATGTTCCTCTCTTTCCTCCTGCTCCAGTTTTCATATATATGATGTGGATACCAAGTATCACAACATGTCTATGAAGGTATGTCAAAAGTCTTTTTTTTTTCAAGTCTTTGTTGTTTCAAGTCCAAATTTAATGTATGAAATTGACAAGTTCTGCAGAGATATCAGTAGACAATGTCAGATTACTATGGCTTCTTTACCAATCATAATGTTTCAAGCTTTCATTGCGCTAGATAACCTCCTTCTTATATTTGTTAAATGAAACTCCTTTGAATGAATTCTATAATTTGATTCATATAACACCTAATACTTGAGGAGCCTAAATAATAGACCATCATAAAACAATAATTGCCAATGAGTTTGAGGCTGAGATGCTATGTTACTCAAACTCAGGCATGAATTTGGTAAATATGGGTATGTGTCCTTCTTATATTTGTTAAGTGAAACTCCTTTGAATGAATTTTATAATTTGATTCATATAACACCTAATACTTGAGGAGCCTAAATAATAGACCATCATAAAACAATAATTGCAAATGAGTTTGAGGCTGAGATGCTATGTTACTCAAACTCAGGCATGAATTTGGTAGATATGGGTATGTGTCTGACATAGGCATGCTTACTTTTTTCTAAGCCTCCCATGTATTTGGAGGGTCATACCTCATATCTAGCTGGACACGGTCGCAGCATCATAGCTTAATGTAGGAAGTGTTTTACAGATTTTATTACTGGACTTTTACAAATTTTACTACTGGACCAAAAGTTTCCAACTTGTGAAAAGACAGTTGTTTCATAAAAATTCTTTGGTTTTAAAAATTTGCTGTTGTTTTTCTTTTCTTTCGGCATGTGGAATTTATAGTATGACAAGTACCACTGCTTTTTTTGACACTAATTGAAGTGGTACTGTATAGAATCTAGCATTATTTTGGTTGAATAATAGTTGAATTCCCATTATAGAATTTTTGTGCTGATTGCGCTAAATGGGAATTCAAATATTGTATAAATGGAATGGATGATAATAGAAATAGGTCTGCAATTTAAAGCAATTAAACATTTATTCACTCAACTTGGATTCTCAGAGAAAACAGAAAGGTCAGGATTGAATCAGGGAGGAAAACTTTGAAAGAAATCTCATAAAGGATAAATATTTCAGATTAATGTCATTATCTGTCTGCTTTTATGGTTCCTTGGAGCAATGTTCCCAAGTTTGGCGAGGAATGTGCTGAAAGTATTGGCTGAACTATATTATTCAACTTCTATCGTGTTGATTTGTAGGCACTAAAGTTGAATGAGCAGGATTTTTTGGGAGAAGCCACTTGTGTTCTGTCTGAGGCGAGTTGTCTTGTATCCATTTCTTGGATTTTAATATATAATTCTTTATTATGAACTACAGTACTGTTTAGAATTATTACATCTGCATCTACTGTCTTTCAAGTGAAGTTATTGAAAAACCTGCTCAGTGTTTTCATCATGGCTACTAAAAAACATTGCATTTCCCTCCTGTTGTAAATAGAATATGCTTGTCACTGCTAGTTTTCCAGAAGATGTGGCTTAGAGAACCTTTTAGAATGATTTGTTAAATCTTTCTTACTGGTAACATGTGTTATTCACTTTTTGCTTGGCAGATAGTGACCAAAAGAAATCATTCTTTAACTCTCAATCTCCATGGAAAAAACGGTCCAGGAGGTTCCAAAAACTTTGGGACACTGACTGTCCATGCTGAAGAATCTTGTTTATCCAGAATGGCTGTGGAGATGAAATTGCGTTGTTCTCAGTTAGACAACAAGGACATGTTTTCTAGAAGTGTATGTACTCTGATGCAACTAGTTTGGTTGTGCATGCGCATCTATGTTTCCTAACTTCCATCCTCTTATTGGTTATAGGATCCTTTCTTGAGAATATCAAGACTAACTGAAAGTGGAAAATATGTACCAATATGCAAGACAGAGGTGATAAACAACAATTTAAATCCAGTTTGGAGACCAATATATCTAAGCATGCAACAGTTTGGAAGCAAGGCAAGATTGCAATTTCTTTAAGGCTCCTGCGATAATATCTTAAAAGTTTATAAGATTTTGGGAACCATAGTTATGATTCTCTGTTCTATGTTGATTACAGGATAACCCATTACTTATTGAGTGTTTCGATTTCAACAGTAATGGCAATCATGTACTTATTGGGTAACTTTTTTAATATTTTGGCCTCTGCATTTGTTGGTCTTATTCACCGTTGCTTTTACCAGTTAAAATTGTTGTTGCCTGGCTGACTTTGGACTTATTTATTAACTTAATCAGCCAACTTCATAAATCAGTTTCTGAGTTGGAAAAACTTCACAAAGACAGAAGTGGTGCAAATCTGGTTTTCCCAACTCATCGTGGTCAGGAAAAGGTGATCACCATGCTTGGCATCAATATTTTTACCAAAAATATGTAGATGTTGTTAAACATACCTTTGGCTTACAGGTTCTCAAGGGCCAGCTCTTTGTAGATCAATTTATTGGGAAAGAGCAATTCAGTTTCCTTGACTACATTTCTAGTGGATTTGAGCTAAATTTTATGGTTGCCGTTGACTTTACTGGTAAATAAATTTTGTGCTCTTTGATATGCTTGTTCTAGGTATTTTTGTTTTCCCTATTTCTGATCTTATGTTCTGGTACAAATTTACATATTTGACTTGTCCAGCTTCAAACGGGACTCCTCGAAATCAAGATTCCTTGCACTACATTGATCCTTCAGGACGATTGAATTCTTACCAGAAAGTAAGTCCGGGGTAGCTCTTAATAATGCCTTGCTATTTAGAGTAGAAATGTTCTCCACGGGATAGTATGACATTAGCACATATGCATTACGTTTGCATAAAACAAAGTGTATTCGTTTCGTTCAACTATTTATTGAGATTTACATTGTTTGAGTTCTCTAGAATGGGGGTAACTTTATAATGATATCATTAACAGGCTATAATAGAGGTTGGGGAGGTCATACAATTTTATGATTCTGATAGGAGATTTCCAGCTTGGGGCTTTGGAGGGAGATATGGTGGCACTTTATCCCATTGCTTTAACTTGAACGATACAAATGCCTATGAGGTAAGAGAAGGCACGTTTGTTGTTTTCACCATAATCCTTCACCTGGAAAGCTGCACACTTTCTTCTAATACGAGTTAATTTACTTCCTATAAAAGGTCGAAGGTGTTCAAGGCATCATGGCTGCTTATGCTAATGCTCTGCACACTGTCACTCTGGCTGGACCTACTTTGTTCGGCCCTGTAATCAACACGGCTGCACAATTGGCTTCCCAGGCTACCTCAAATGACATTACCAAATATTTTGTGCTGCTCATTATAACGGTAAAAATGAACTATTACGTCTATGTAGCAGGTTTAAGAATTGTTAATCTTTGCCTTAACTTATAAAGGTATGTGGTCTTATGTAGGACGGGGTTCTGACAGATATACAAGAAACAATGGATGCTTTGGTTAGGGCATCCGATCTACCTCTATCCATTCTTATAGTTGGAGTGGGGAATGCAGACTTTAAACAAATGGAGGTATGCCATTGTATTCCAGAACAATCTGGGATAGTTGAATTGTCAATTTTTGCGTTTCTAGATAGAGTGCTGTACTTGCTTGTAAATGATGATAAGAAAAAGGTTTTCTGATCTTATTATTTTGTAGGTTCTGGATGCTGATGATGGACATCGATTGGAGAGTTCAACAGGTCAGGTTGCTACACGAGACATTGTACAATTTATTCCCATGCGAGAAGTGCATAGTAAGTCATGTTCTACATCACCAAGCTTTTCCATTTTATCAAACCTTTTGTCCTAACCTTAATGATTTTTACCTCAAGCAAAGAATGATTACGTACCCCAAACTTTGAATGTTTTTAGAGAAAGTCAGAGCAACAGTGAAAAAAAATTTGGAGACCTTAAATTAGTGGTAGACTTGGCTTGGCTGTTGATATAATTGGCAAGCACTTGTATAGGCTAAACAGATGATTAAGGACTCTTTTCTCATTTGTATCTTTGCCAACCTTAAGAAAATTGGAAATGGCGATTACCAAACCCGAAACCCATTTTCTACTTTTGATGTTGAACAATTTGTTGATTTCAATTTGATTTAGACTAATCAAATGAGGGTGTTTTTACAGGCGGGCAGATTTCTGCTGTTCAGGCTCTACTGGAAGAGCTACCGCATCAGTTTTTGACTTACAATCGGTCTAGAAACATTAAGCCACTCCATTCTTGATTGCCCCCAAAATCTTTCAAAGCATTGACAAAGGTAATTAGATTAGTACCGTCTCTTGAAATATAGTTCACAAGATAGCCTTAAGAACCAAATACAGATATACAGTTTAGGATTTAGTTTTTACAACAAATTGTTGATATTGGCTTTTATGCAGAAGTAGAGGTAAATACCATGTAAGAAGGCATTAATCAATGAAATTCGTTGTATTCATTGTTTATTTGATTCTTAATTTCTTTTGTGCATCATTAATTACCCCATTAGTCAAACCCCAAGTTGTCGAATTGAACTCCAGACTTAAAACTATTAGTCTGTCACCCCCCTAAAGTTTGTTTTGCCAATTAAAAATTTATGTTTTTATTGAGATTTATGGATACTAATTTAGAAGTCTAATTATTTATAAGTGGGTCTTGTTGACTTGTCATCTGTCAATACTGGGCTTGAATCACTAATTTTAATATCCCAACGTAATAACCTGAATGTTACCTCGTTATTTTTAAGAATCATGAGAAAAGGGTCCCAAAACAAAGCATCCTTTAGATTTAGAGTTGATTACCTTATCCCTTTTTTGCCAGGTAAACTTGGATAAAGTGGTCGTGTCTGACATTAGTTCAATTCAGATATGATATTCTAGTTGGGAATTGAAATAACATAGGTTGATTGCAACTCATGGTTACCAAAATCACACTATGAATTTGATGATTTAGGTATTTTCATTTATAAAAATGAAAAATTCAACTTGTATACAACAAATCTGGCAGATATTGTTCGTCATTTTTCTCTTCCATTAACGGCAAAAGTATTCCATAAAATTAAGAAGAGAAAATAGCTCCCCCAAAGGTCTCTCAATCTGAATCACTTTCCATACTCCCCATGGCCTTCAATCCTCTTGGTCTCTGCATAATCCCAATCCACATACAAAAACAAAATGAAACTATGTCACTCAGACTTTGGTAACTGTCAGATATGGGTACTGACATGCCCAATTTTTCCTAAATTTTTCGTATAAACCCATGTTTCAGACACAGGTACTTGAAGAAAAATGAGAATATATTGCAATCTGAAGAAAAAATGTATAGAAAAAATATATCAAGAAGAGAGTGAATCATATACCTTCTTAGAACTCTTCTTTTCCCTGACTTCATACCTCTCTTGGCACATATCAGTCAACCATGCACCAGGGCTCACCAACTGCCATTCACCACATAAGTAAACCCAATTTGCAAAAGAAACAACCCAAAACCAATTCACTCTATGTTACTCAGACTATGAGTGTTCAATATTTTCAGAGTTTTTCCATGTATTTGGAGAATCCTTGGAGGGTCATATCCTCCTACCTATGTCCAAATATGGGTCAGACACGGGTACCTCAACCAAAATAAAGGATCCAATTGATTGTTTGGCCATTACAATTCTCACATTCAAAAACGACATGATTCAATAGTTAAATTATTGGAAGTTTGGCATAAATTCATCGATGTTACTTACAAGTAAGCTCCTTTGAATGATCTTGCCTCTCTTTCTAGGTCTTTGAGGAAGTTTACACCCTTTCATTGCCATAAAATCCTCCTCTTTTTCTTTGCTTGACAATGTGATATACAGCTTCGGCCACACTACCCTTTTCTTATCATCTCCATTACTGCTACTATCCACTACTACCTTCCCATTCTCATCAATTAAACTCACCGCTGATCCCCTTGTTGTGTAGTACCGATCTTCCTTCTCCAGTGACAAAGTTTTCTGGTGCTCAGTCATAGTCGACTGGAGTATAGATGCCTCAGAATTCCTACAATCAAACAAACAATGAGAGTCAATTTCACAAGTTGGTGCTAGCTTGCTAATTCATTATAAAAGTTTTACTTGGGAATTTCATAACGCCAACGTTAGGTCTGCTAAGGGACTAAAAATATAGTAGTCACTGAAACAAACAAATTCAAACTTCCCTTCTCTATTTTCGCTGTAACCAAACAGGGGAAAAGGGAAAACAACGTTTCCAACCTCATTTTCTCCGAAAATTCCTTCCACGCACTAGGTGGCTGGCTGAGATTCCATAGCCATTCGCAGCAAATTTGGATAAAAGAAACTAACACAAAATTCAAGCTTTTCTCCTCCAACCCAACAGTTTCCCAGAAATAAGAAAAAGGGTAACAAAAAAAAAAAGGATGTAAAAGAAAAAAAAAAAAAAGGGCAGACAATCTAATAATCCCAAACCAACAAAAGGTGCCAAGAAAATTGACTGATTTTTTAAAAGCCCCCCGCCCACAAGACAAAAAAAAAGAAAGAAAGAAAAGCTGATCTTCTTACCTAGTGAGACGATAATTGGAATGAGACAAAGTAGAGGAATTGAATCTTCTACGGGTTGTGGCATTGGACTTATGAGATGTATTTTGAGAGTCTTTAACTCTCACACATCTTAGCCTTTTTCTGTTTCCCCACTGTAAAAACAGCTCTGAATCTATTTTTTTGCATGTTCTTTGGCTCCTCTCTTCTTTCTCCATCCCTGCTATAAACAAAAGCAAAACAAGTTTCAACTTCCATATCTAAAAAGAAGAAAAAAGATCAAAGTTGAAGAAAAAGGCAGAAATTCTAAAGACCCCAGATGGAATTTTTGTTCAAGAGAATGAATTAAGTAAAATAAAATGGATTTTGGAAAAACTATTACGGCAGTTTATGGTGTGAAAAAAAAAAGAAAAAGAAAATAAATTCTGGGTTTTGCTGCTTTTATTCAACTAAGATAGAGAAGAGTCATCAGAGATGAAGATATGCTCTTTACGAAGTACATATTTTATGTTGAAAATTTGAACTTCGAGAGGAATTTGTTGTCTGACCTTAAAGATCTAACAAGTACACTAAATTTTTCTCAAAAAGGTCCTGAAAATCAATATAAAATAGATATCAATTACCAGGTAAAAGAAAGAAAGAAAGAAAAAACTGAGAATATTACATAAAAAAAGGAAGAAGAAGAAGAAGAAGCAGAAATCTTACAATGAAAACACAATCATCCCAGAGAAAAACAAAAGAAAAACTCGGGGTATATTTTCTTGTCTAAATTATTGCTTTAATATATATTTTTATGTAATGAATCTGAAATTGAGACAGGAGGAGGCTTGGGGTTGCTGTTGTTGCTCTGCCTCAGTTTCTCTTAATAGTCCACTCTTTTGTGTTACTTTTCCGATTTCTTATTTCTTCTCTCTTTTCTCCCTCTCTTGTATTTATTTATTTATCTATGCATAGACATATAATTTTGAAAAACTGGAGATTTATAATTACCGTCTGATTTGAATTTGTGGTTTGATGAAATGTGATTTTTAATCGTTTTCCCAATTTTAAATAGCTTTTTATTTTAATATTTAAATTTTTGGGTAAATTATACTAACAATCACTCAACTTTGAGAAAATAACAAAACAATCACTCAATTTCAATTCAGTTACGAAATTTTAGGAAAATAACAAAATAATCGCCCATTAGCATTTTCCGTTGTAGGCTAACAAAACAAGTAACGTGGTAGTTAACTAGCTGACGTGGCCAATTAACTTGCCATATTGGACATTTTCTTGTCATCTCTCTCACACGCCCCATTTCATTAAACAACAAAAAGAGAAAGAGAAAATTTTTCACAATTTTTCTTCATCCCTCCCAGCTCCCTCACCATCACCCTCGACGTTGGCTACTGGTAACACGCCAAACCTAACCTAGATGTTATGATCGAATTTGGAAGTGTTACAATGAACTATTTTGATATCAACCATATTATATTAAAACCTCGTATAGTTTATTGTTAAGAAAAAGCCTAGATTTTATAAAACATATCAGTTAACATGTTTATTACTAAAACCGTTGATAATTTGTTCTTTCAGGAAAACTTAATTTGCAGTGGAAATCTTAAAAAGTAGTTATATTTTGAAACCAAGTTCATATTTTAATAAAACATTTGTTTGCATCAAACCTTGATTTTGTCAAATGTCGCAGTTCAGAAGTCAAAACACACTCAAAACCAAAATAAAAAATAAAAAAGTCTGGAGAGTCCAAAAATTACAAAACTCTCAAAATAATCTAGATTTTAAAAATAAACCGATAGTTAAAAATTAGCTTCTAGACTAGTGGTCACCGTTGAGGCTCCGTCATACTGACTCGCCTATGTCTGATGATTACCTGATTCGAATTTAATGCAAACGCTCCCACGAGATAACCAAAACCTTCAATAGAACAACGATAGTTCCACGCAACTAAGTCACCAACGGACAATTCTGAGCCCCTTGGTTTTCCTCGAATCAAAAATTGGGACAGAAAGAAACGATAGATGAACCACAATACCTATCAATCAAACAATAACGCACGGTTTCAAAAATTGAAGAATAAAGAGAAGGAATATTTACTTAGGAAAAGAAAAGAATAGAGGAGAGGAAAAAAAATCAAAATGATGGAACTCTTGGGGAAAAGGAAAAAAAATTTAACAAAACTTCCCCCCACTCCATCCACTAACCACTTTATCGTAATGAATCCTACCCACTAACCACATCCAACTACCTCAAAATCCCAACTCCATGAAACCTTTATCAGACAACTGAAGCAAAAATTAACATTCACGCTCGTACGAAGATTCGAACACAAGATCTTAGGGCAAGCTAACATCTTACCACTCGAACCAGCAGGCTTATTCTAATATGAGTTTACTGAAAATAAAATATAAGCCCAATCACCAAGGAATAGGTTAAGATAAAAAATAACAGAATTTTCTATGACTGAGACTTGAACCCAAAACCTAAATCACACATCCAGAACACTTAGCCATTGAAACAGATAATCATTTTTTACAAAATTCACAGAAACAAAATTAAATAATTTAGGGCGTTACAACTCTACCCCAAAAAGAAATTTCGGCCTCAAAATTTACCTGATCCGAACAGATGAGGATACTGCTGACGCATCGAGTCCTCAGGTTCCCACGTGGCTTCCTCAATGCCATGATTCTACCACATAACCTTAACTAACAAGATAGGCTTCCTCCTCAGAATCTTCACATCCCGATCCAAAATCTGAACAGGCTCCTTTTCAAATGTCAAATTGGGTCTAACCTCGATCTCCTCAATAGAAACTACGTGAGATGAATCAGGCCGATACCGCCTCAACATTGATACATAAAACACATCATGGATACGGTCTAACTCCAGAGGTAGCTCTAACTGATAAGCGATCAGTCCCACACACTTCAGAATGCGACATGACCCAATGAACCTAGGGCTCAACTTGCCCTTACGTCCGAACCACAGAACATTCTTCCACGGAGATACCTTAAGGAACACGTAATCCCCTACAGAGTACTCAATGTCCCCATTTTCAGATCCGCATAAGACTTCTTTCTATCAAAAGCTGCCTTAAGATGATCCTGAATTAATCTGACCTTATCTTCAATATCGGAAACCAACTCAGGATCCAAAACCCGTCGTTCACCCAACTCAGTCCAACATATCGGAGTACGACACTTACGAACATAGAGAGCCTCGTAAGGTGCCATCTAAATATTAGACTGAAAACTGTTGTTGTAGGCGAACTCAGCTAGAGGCAGAAAATTCTCCCAGCTACCTCGAAAATCAATTACACAACCCCAAAACATATCTTCCAATATCTGAATCACCCTCTCAGATTGACCATCGGTCTGATGATGGAACGTAGTACTGAAGTCTAATCTCGAACCCAAAGCTTCATTAAGTTTCTTCCAAAATCGCGAAGTGAAGTGAGTATCTCTATCAGAAATTATCGAAATCGGAACCCTGTGAAGTCTCACAATCTTAGAAATGTAGAGCTTGGCTAACTTCTGCAGAGAATAATCTGTCCGAATCAGAATAAAATGGGCAGATTTGGTCAACCGATCGACGATGGCCTATATAGAATCCTTCTTAGTAGATGTTAAAGGTAACCCACTAACAAAATTCGTAATCACACGCTTTCATTGCAATAAAGAATCTTAATGGGTTGGAGCAAACCCAAAGGTAACTGGTGCTCAGCCTTAACTTGTAACACCCCCTAACCCTTATCAGTCCTCGGAACAGGATTATAGAGCATTACCAATCAATACGGTTCAATCACTTTAAATCACATTCAAACCTATTCAAAACATGTCAAATTAGACATTTTATGTGCTTATATGATGAATCTTTTAAAGTATTTCACATACATTATCAAATAGTTCAAATTTCTTACCAAATAAGCCAATTCCTACCATATACTGTTACCAAATCTAAATTTACTTATTTTATCCTTACCTTGACAATCCAAAATGACACACATAGACATTTTAGGTACATGCCATTACCAAAAATTAATATACTTCACCACGTTGAGTTCGGGATCAACCTGGGATGCTGATTCATTGGTCTGACTTTAAACTATCCTGCGCACGGAAACAAACCGTACGCTAAGTATGAACTCAGTGGTATTTCTATAATCCGAACACTTAATAATATAACATACACTTAAAAATCATATGCCAATCACAATTATATATTTGTTCACTACAAAAATAAATCTTTTATAACTTACTCATTTTTTCTCATTTACTAACTCAATTAGCTTTCCAAAATAAATTCACAAAACGTTTGAACAATAATATTTTCCATTCATATCTAGTTCAGAGATACATAATTCATATGTCTCACTCATACTTCAGTTCACTGTTCAATATTAATAAATAATATTTAACTATTCACTTCTCAATCAGTATTCTGTGCTTATCCATTTCAATAATAGTCAGTATTTTTCGGTAACGATAAATTGATCTTTATTATTCAGTAACAATCAATCTTTAGAGAAATCAATCATTCAGTACTTTTATTTACCCCTATTAACATGACTCAGACATTGACGGATACACGGATCCAACCAACACACCAATATGGCACTCAGTGCCTCATCGGCTTTGCCAAAGTAAATAGTAACAGTACGATACTCAGTACCTCATCGGATTAAACTGATTTAATAGTAGCAGTACAACACACATGGTGCCTCATCGACTCAAAGTCAAAGTAACAGTACGACACTTATTGTGCCTCATCGACTCAAGGTTGAAGTATCCCTGAACACTTCCAATCCTATGGCATGCTGACTATATCCGACTTAGTCCGATATAGTTAATAGGGTATTCAATTCACTTTCAATTTTTTTCAATCAATATACGTTTTAATTAATCACATAAATTCATTATTCAATACAATTCAATTCACTTTTCAATAACAAATATTCAAATTCCACAATAATCACATATTCATATTTATTTCATCACATCCTCAATCAATTTAATTTTCAATATAACATACATTCAATATTCAATTTCCACATCAATCACATATATCTATATAAATTCAATAAATTTATCACATACCAAATCAATCCATTTCAATTGTAAAACACAATACAAATAATTCTCACCTTAATTACTTACCATAATATTTAATCAAAATACAACAATTAATAATTAAATTCACTTTTAAATTTCAACCAATGTTCACTCCAATTCAAATAATCATCTCAATGCACTTATCATACATATTAAATAATAATTTCAACAATTAAACGTTAAATTCGGATTATAGAAATACAAACTGTAATTTCTCGAATTATTCTTTGTCTACCTTTTCGTTTCCTTTCTTCATAGATGCCTCGGGTGCAATGTTAGCTAAGAAAAATTAAGATAATTTTCATAATCATTAATACAATACTAATTTACATTTAATATTTAAATTTCTTATTCAGTTTCTATTCAATTTCTACTTTAATTTCAATTTTAATCTTAACTAAATTCACTTACTTTTCTATCTCAATTCATACTTTGTTTCTACTCAATTTTTAACCAAACTTAGACATAACTATCTAAATTTCATCATAAAACCCTAATTGCGAAATTCTTGCAATTTAATCCCTACTATGTAAAACTTATAATTCATTTTACAATTCAATCCTTATTTCACTTCTAACTTGAAATTCTATCAATTTAACCCCTAATTCTTCAATTTATTCAACATGAACAATATCTAGAAATCTAATAGCTTTCAAAATTTCCACTTAAAACAAGTAGTATTTATCTCTTGGATTCCAAAAACATCAAAATTACAAGAAAAGTAACTAAATTGACTTACCAAATTAAACCCCAAGCTTTAAAAATCCTATTTCCCCCTTTTCTTTCTTTTCTTCTTTCCCTTCTCTGTTTTCGAATGGTTCTGTTTCTTTCTTTTTTTTTTTTTTGCTTTATTTTGTTTGTTTTATCTTTTATTTTACTTTAGTTTATTATATTATTATATTAACTTAATAATAATTATTATTTCTTAAATAATAAGTAAATAAATATGTATTTTACAATTGTATGTATATGATCTATTACACTTGTACTTTACTATCACCATACATTTGTCAACTTATTAATTTGTTCATTGATCTAATAATATAATATCAATTAAATAATAATAATTATTATTATTATAATAAATATCTATTTAATAACAAATATAAATATTTCAAATGTACACATATATATTTTACATTTGTATTTTATCATCACCATCCACTTGTCATAGTTTCAATTTATTTATCATATAAAAATCTTTTACTAATTAATAATAAATAATAAAATATATTTTTACTAATTATATATAAATAATACAAATGTACTCATTTAAATTAATACACTTGTTTTTTTTTTACCTTACACTTGTCTTTTCTTAATTTATTTCATAATATAATAATATAATCAATTTAATTTATGATATAATAAAATAATAACAATAATAATATATTTTATAATTAAACAATCATAAAAATCAAAGATTTTTATGCTTTGCCGCCTCATTCATTAGAATGGGCTTAATTTCCTATTTAGTCGCCTTTATCTTCTTTTAATCTATAATTAGACTTTTACACCTTATTCAATTCAGTTCTTTTTCCTAATATCTATTAATTAAGCTAAATTCACCCAATTTGAACCTAATTAAACACTCAACTAGACTTATGATTACTCCTAATAATTATTTAAAAATCGGTTTTACTAAGACGCAGGCCCTATAACTCACTTTTTCGGTGCCCGTGAATTTTGGGTCATTACATAACATGCTAACACGTTAGACAACGAGAAACAAAATTTGTTACCTCTCGTTTCAAACCTGGCCACCAGTATAGTTCACAGAGATCCTTATACATCTTATTTCCATGGGATGCATAGAATAAGGGCTACTATGCGTTTCCCTCATAATCAACTGTCTCAAATTAGAGTTGTTCGGTACACAAACTCGTTCTCGGAAATAAAGAACTCCTTCATTATTTAATCCAAAATTAGAGGTGGTGCCACTCTCAACCTGATGGAAACGCGAAACCAAAGAATCATCCCCTAACTGTTTATCACGAATCTGATTAATCCAAGTTGACTTAACTTGTAACTCGGCTAAAAAACTCCCATCCTCAAACAGACTTAGGCGAGCAAACATCGCCCTCAAATCAGATATCGCTCTACGACTGAGAGTATTGGCTACCACATTGGCCTTACTGGGATGATACTTGTAACACCCACACCCGTGCCCTACGTCGGAACGAAATACGAGGCGTTATCTAACTTAAACACATACACTCATACGTTTCCGAGTCACCAAGAATTGGTCAAATTTAAAAATTTTCCAATCTTCACCATAAACTCCTTAATATGGGCATACGAGGCTCCAAACAATCATTTAAAAACATTTGGGAAAATGATTCAGGTCTTTTAAAGAACTCTGAAAAATAACATTTGACATAAGAGCACACGCCCGTGTGGAAGGGCAACACGCCCGTATGGAAGGGCAACACGCCCGTGCAGATTGCCCGTGTGGTCCACACAACCTAAGCACTTAGGGACACACTCGTGTCCTCCACCCGTGTGGAATTAATTTCCAATTCGAACTTACAGGGGTTTTCACACGGCCTGATACACGCCCATGTCCATGGCCCGTGTCCCTCACACGGCCATGACACGCCCGTGCCCTAGCCCGTGTGCAAAAACCTGGACATTCTGTTTCTGACGTCAACAATCCTTAATGGCCACACGACCAAGGCACACGACCGTGTGTGTAACATCCTAATTTTCAGTGGTATCGAGAATAGAGATTTGAGATCACCAAATTCGACGGGTGAGTTAAAAATTTAATAAATTAATACCTATGAGTCAAATGCGAATATAAAAGTATTTTTGAATTAGTGAATTTGGTATTTAAAAGAATTAATTAAGTAAATTGGGTCGAGAGTGAGGTATCGAGATCTCGACTTCATAAATTGAGCCATAAATATTTTTAGAAATATTTATGGAGTGTTGGTGAGGTAGTATTAAAATTTAGTCGAGAAAATTTTGACGTTTGGGTGGTTAATTAAATAAAAAGGACTAAATTGAAAAGGGTGTAAAAGTTGCTAGAAGGATTAAATAGCTCAATTGTCAAATGAGGAAGGACCTAAAGTGCAAATAATCCTAAAGGAGATATTTTTGGCGGCAATAGCTGAGAAAAATCAGGAAATGTATGAAATAAGGGCAAAATTGGAAAATTGCCAAAATTGGCTAAATAAAAATAGGACTAAATTGGAATATCTAGAATTCTCTTCATTTCTCTTCATATTCATCAGCTGAAAAACAGCCATGGAGGAGGGTTCAAGCTGGTTTTCATACTCTTGCTTCATGTAAGTTTAATTCTTGCTTTCTCCTTGAAATTTTTATGTTTTTGTGACCTTTACAACTAGGTCCACTTGTTGAATTCATTAGTTTTTGATTCTATGAAAGAAATTGAAAGTTGCTATGAATATGTGCTGGAATTACATGATGATTTGGCATGGAATTAGAGCTTTAAATTATTTATATGCTGATTTTATTGAAAGAATTGAATAGAAAGTGAATGTTTGGGACCTAATTGTAAAAGAGTTTGAAGTTAGAGTTTTATATGGAAATTCTGAATTTCAATAATTATGAAATAACTTATAATGTCTAGGAAAAGTATTAATTGAGAAAATTATCTTAATTGAGGGGTTAATTGATCAAGGACTGAATTGTATGAATTGTGAAATTTGGGACAAAATGGAAATCAACATTTTGCACTAAAACAGTTTGGACAGCAGCAGTAGTCTAACTTTGAAAAATCACAAAAAATTGTATAAATCGAATTAGAGGATGAATAAAATATGAAATTAAATCTTATTGAGTCTAGTTTCTTATAGAATAAATTATGTAAGCAATGGAATTGTAAATGATGAGATATGATAAATTTTGTGAGACAAGGTCAGAATGATTTCGGGTTCCCCTGTTCTGACTTTGAAAAATCATAACAAATTGAAGAAAAATAATTAGGGACTTAAATTTATATGTTTAGAATTATTAATGAGTCTATTTTCAAAATAAACAAACGAGAACATCATTCGAATCTTGTACGAGGAGATAATTAATTTTTAGTGAAGAAGGGTCGGAACTGTCAAATAGCAGAACAGGGAGACTTTAATGAATAAAATGTATTAATTGGCCCAACCAAAAATTATGAAATTTTTATGGTAAGAAGGTATATGAGTCTAGTTTCAGGAAAAATTAGCGGATCTTAATTTGGAGTTCTTTAGCTCAAGATAAAAATAATTTAGTGACTATGAAACAGATGGACAGCTTGAATATTCACATAAGTAGATAGTGAAAATTATGGATAATGTTACCTACAAGTATGTTGTTTATACTAAGGATGTGGAATGGAGAGGAGGAGGAGGAAAAATATGTATGAATATTCATCTAGCATGGCTAATTTGTATGTTTTAGGCTCAAGGACTAAATGGAATAAAAGTAAAACTTTATGGGTAATTTTGTAAAAATGTCAAAAATGACTAAATTGAAGGGAATGAATTGTTTTATTATCTAAATTAATAAATTGAATGAAATTATCAATTTAAGATTGGGTGCAATTTGGGAATATGGTAAATTACCAATATGCCCCTAAATCTTGGTATTTCTACAATTTAGTCAGGTAGATTCGTATATCCCGCATGAACATGTAAATATGAAAATTTAAGTATTGTATCGTATTTTATATGATATTTTGAATTGAATATATATATGAAAAGAATGTTACATGAAACAAGCAAATGAATACTAAATAATATAAATTAATTGAAATTATTCTGAAAATCTCGGTAATGCCTCGTATCCTATCTCGGTCTCAGGTACGGGTATGGGGTATTACATTTAATGGTATCAGAGCTACGGTTTAGTCGGTTCTCGGATCAAAAGTAGTATATGTGAAGTCTAAAAACGTATGTCATTAAAATATGTGATAGTGTGATATCTCTCGACTCTAATGGAATTTGTTTTACTTATAGAAAGAGATATTTTATAACCAAGTTAATTCTGATAATGCTAAAAAAACGATACTCAAGTATACAAGTAGAAAGTTGATTATGATGAATAGGTAAAAAAAAAAAAAAAAGAAAAAGGGCATGAATAAAAGTTTTATAATACATGTCGATGAAGAATATTATGTTATATGTATTATTAAAAGTAAATTATATTACTATATGAAATATTGTGCTGATAACTAAATTACAAAATATATAAATGTGATATATGAAGTACATGATAAGGATTATTAGAGAATTATGAATGAATAGTGAATTTTGAAATATATTACATGTATTGAAGATACAGAAGATATAAGCATATAAATTATTGTACAAGGATTAAATTGTAAAGCATGTAAAAAAATATTATGCAAAAGGTGTAAAAGTGATATGCACGTATTAAATAATTTGCCCAAGTAGACAAGATTAGAACTACTAGGATGTTAAGGGACTTCACATGCTCTCTAATTAGCACATTTGTGCTCTCTGGATATTTAGCACGCCAGTCGCTCTCGATTACTAGCACGCACTGTGCTCTCGATATTTAGCACGTCGGTGCTCTCGATTAGCACATTTGTGCTCTCTGTATAGCACTTCAGTGCTCTCTGTTCATTAGTGCATAATAATGCACCTCTGTATAAATCTTGTATCCAAGTGTTCTATCTAGTCTCATTGGGCCTCTGTTAAATAAAAAGTAAACAATTTTTGTTACAAGGTAAATGATTATCCCCGAGTAAAAATGTTAGTTATGATGAAGCAGTACTCGTAAAAGTACGGATAAATGTTTTATAATACTTGAGAATAATAAATGTTATATGAGTAAATACATGAAAATTAAATTATGAGGCTTTACGATCTATACCCATTTACTAATACAGATTATATGCAATGAAATTCATGAGATTTATATTGATTAAATTCAGAAGCGGAAAGTGAAAAAGTTCAATGGTTGAACAATTGATAATACAGTCGAAACTTAGAATGAGTTAATAGGTAAAGATTGGTTCTGAATAGAGACGTCAAATTTTTCTGAAAACTAGTTTGGGATATCAATCACTCACCGTTAAATAAAGAAGTTATTTATAGGAAAATCGATTTGTTCAAATATGGTATTTACAGAATGGTTAACTGAAAATTCCTTCCAAATTAATTTCTTGAGTGAACTGAATGATGTGAAATTATTGATGATTATACTAGTCAATAGATTGGTAAATAAATTGCAAAAAATATTTGAATATAGCAGTTATAATTGGGTATATTATAGTAAATTTTTGGGATATTATGTGGGTATCTTCTATGTACTTGATATTTTCAGAGGCATATGCAATTGTTAATGTTTGGATGCTATAATAGATGCAAAATTATCGCAAGTCCGATTGATTCACAAGCGGTACTACTCTATCTTTCTTTGGTTTTCCAAGCTAATATATGTGATAAAACACTTGATAATAAGATTCATATGATATTATCTTCTATTCCTGTTGGTAAAAGCTCTGAGAGGCAAATGTGAAAATTGAATTGAAAATAAAATGTGAAATGAAAGGATAGAAAATGGATATAAATGATAAACTAGGTAAATATGTGCAAAAAGAAACTATAGAATTATAGAAATAATGAAATTCATGATCAAAAGAAAATAGTGTAAAGTGTTTAGAGATACACGCCATATAAATCTGTGATAGAGTGATGCATATAATCCGATCAAATTTTTGTTTTACTTATAGACAGAAATACTTTTTAAGCGAGTTATTTCAGAAAGTGTTGAAAGTGACACTAATGTGTCTGAGTAAGAATGTGTTTATGATGAGTTGAAACTTGGAAATGTATGAAAAGAGTTCATGATATGGATGTGATGATGTATGAAATGAAATAAAAGTTTATCTTGTGATGAGCGCGCCTATGTTGTTTGGTATTTATATGATATTATGTTGATTGATAAATGATATGTTAGATGTGTGTATATATATAAGAGCTAAAAGTCGAGGCTTTACAATCTTCACCCCCTATCATTATGGTATTATATAATAAAGTTTATGAAATTTATATTGAATAAGTTCACAAGTGTGAAACAAAAGAGTTCAAAAAAGTGGAATAAAGTGGTCAGAGATAAGAATGGTTTAGCAAGTAAAAACGGTTCTGGAATAGATGATAGACTGTTTTGAAAATCATTCAAATTAAGTGATGCCATAGTTAAAGAAGAGGACAATCAACTTATCCAGTATGATATCTAAACAATGTGTTATCGAGAAATTCTTGAGTTTTCTTAAGAAGATTGACATCAACAAAGTGTGGATTGTGACTGTTCAAGCTAAATTTTTATATTGATTTTCTTTTATTAGGTAATATTGATTAAGGTCAATGAGATAAATCGAGATGTGGTGTTTTGTTTGAACTAATGCCGTTAGTAAAGCTTTTTGACTAGCATGTTACAGAAATTTGTGAAAGATTATGTGATTGAGTTGTTCTAACAACTTGAAGAGGAAATTGTTTGAAAGGGTTATTATTGTTTGACAATTAAGATGGAATAAAATGTTTTAATCAAAACAAGTTATTCAGTTGGAAGGTAAATTGAGATATATGCATGTAAATCGATCCTCGAGTTTGGAAATGAATTTTATGTATTCATGAGTAAATAGATGGATAGTCTAAAAATATATATATATATATATAAAATTAAAATTAAAAAAATTAAAAAAATTTGCTACATAATCCCTGATTCCAAGAGTTTAAAGTGTCGAATATTACAGAAAAATTTGAATTTAAGACAGTAATGATGATTTGAGTTGTTGAAAGATTGTGAGTAGCTATCAATTAACCTTTGAGAGGAGTAAACGTAGATATGTATGCTCACGAGTAATGAAGTTTTGTTTACTTTGCAGTGATGATTACTTAATTAATATTGTATAATGACATTCAGAAAATTTAAAAGTAATCGAGTGCAGTGTAAGTTCTTAGGCAACATTACAGGATGGAGGATTTATCTTTGAAACCTTAACCTCTTTTACGATAAGATTTTCAGGGACGAAAATCCTAAAGGGGAGAGTTGTAACATCCTAATTTTCAGTGGTATCGAGAATAGAGATTTGAGATCACCAAATTCGACGGGTGAGTTAAAAATTTAATAAATTAATACCTATGAGTCAAATGCGAATATAAAAGTATTTTGAATTAGTGAATTTGGTATTTAAAAGAATTAATTAAGTAAATTGGGTCGAGAGTAAGGTATCGAGATCTCGACTTCATAAATTGAGCCATAAATATTTTTAGAAATATTTATGGAGTGTTAGTGAGGTAGTATTAAAATTTAGTCAGAAAATTTTGACGTTTGGGTGGTTAATTAAATAAAAGGACTAAATTGAAAAGGGTGTAAAAGTTGCTAGAAGGATTAAATAGCTCAATTGTCAAATGAGGAAGGACCTAAAGTGCAAATAATCCTAAAGGAGATATTTTTGGCGGCAATAGCTGAGAAAAATCAGGAAATGTATGAAATAAGGGCAAAATTGGAAAATTGCCAAAATTGGCTAAATAAAAATAGGACTAAATTGGAATATCTAGAATTCTCTTCATTTCTCTTCATATTCATCAGCTGAAAAACAGCCATGGAGGAGGGTTCAAGCTGGTTTTCATACTCTTGCTTCATGTAAGTTTAATTCTTGCTTTCTCCTTGAAATTTTTATGTTTTTGTGACCTTTACAACTAGGTCCACTTGTTGAATTCATTAGTTTTTGATTCTATGAAAGAAATTGAAAGTTGCTATGAATATGTGCTGGAATTACATGATGATTTGGCATGGAATTAGAGCTTTAAATTATTTATATGCTGATTTTATTGAAAGAATTGAATAGAAAGTGAATGTTTGGGACCTAATTGTAAAAGAGTTTGAAGTTAGAGTTTTATATGGAAATTCTGAATTTCAATAATTATGAAATAACTTATAATGTCTAGGAAAAGTATTAATTGAGAAAATTATCTTAATTGAGGGGTTAATTGATCAAGGACTGAATTGTATGAATTGTGAAATTTGGGACAAAATGGAAATCAACATTTTGCACTAAAACAGTTTGGACAGCAGCAGTAGTCTAACTTTGAAAAATCACAAAAAATTGTATAAATCGAATTAGAGGATGAATAAAATATGAAATTAAATCTTATTGAGTCTAGTTTCTTATAGAATAAATTATGTAAGCAATGGAATTGTAAATGATGAGATATGATAAATTTTGTGAGACAAGGTCAGAATGATTTCGGGTTCCCCTGTTCTGACTTTGAAAAATCATAACAAATTGAAGAAAAATAATTAGGGACTTAAATTTATATGTCTAGAATTATTAATGAGTCTATTTTCAAAATAAACAAACGGGAACATAATTCGAATCTTGTACGAGGAGATAATTAATTTTTAGTGAAGAAGGGTCGGAACTGTCAGATAGCAGAACAGGGGAGACTTTAATGAATAAACTGTATTAATTGGCCCAACCAAAAATTATGAAATTTTTATGGTAAGAAGGTATATGAGTCTAGTTTCAGGAAAAATTAGCGGATCTTAATTTGGAGTTCTTTAGCTCAAGATAAAAATAATTTAGTGACTATGACACAGATGGACAGCTTGAATATTCACATAAGTAGATAGTGAAAATTATGGATAATGTTACCTACAAGTGTGTTGTTTATACTAAGGATGTGGAATGGAGAGGAGGAGGAGGAAAAATATGTATGAATATTCATCTAGCATGGCTAATTTGTATGTTTTAGGCTCAAGGACTAAATGGAATAAAAGTAAAACTTTATGGGTAATTTTGTAAAAATGTCAAAAATGACTAAATTGAAGGGAATGAATTGTTTTATTATCTAAATTAATAAATTGAATGAAATTATCAATTTAAGATTGGGTGCAATTTGGGAATATGGTAAATTACCAATATGCCCCTAAATCTTGGTATTTCTACAATTTAGTCAGGTAGATTCGTATATCCCGCATGAACATGTAAATATGAAAATTTAAGTATTGTATCGTATTTTATATGATATTTTGAATTGAATATATATATGAAAAGAATGTTACATGAAACAAGCAAATGAATACTAAATAATATAAATTAATTGAAATTATTCTGAAAATCTCGGTAATGCCTCGTATCCTATCTCGGTCTCAGGTACGGGTATGGGGTATTACAGTGTGCTAGGCCGTACCCTTCACATGGCTGAGACACACGGCTGTGTCTTTGCTGTATGTTTACTACCATATATACTGACTTACAAATTTCACGTGCAGGGGACACACGGCCGAGTAACACGCCCATAGGGTGACCGTGTATCATACACGGCCTAGACACACGCCCATTGTGCCTACATGTGTGGACAAAATAAGGCTGTTTACCAAGCCTCTTTGTCACCCTTTCTTACACAACCTGCATAAGATCACTCTATACCAATACAAGGACACATCATATAGCCAGAACAACCACAATGGACAACATTTCATTTGTGCAATTTACTCATCCATAAAAATAACATCTTCTATATATATATCAAAATGAAAATTGACCATTATCCATGGCCTTATACAAAATAAAGAGATTTATCCCAAGCCAACACATTTGGCTAATTTCTCAATGACACGAAACCTTGATGTCTAAGCCCTACACATGCTATACTCACAAGTAAGAAATCTAACTATACCAAGTGCTTCAGATGATAGTGTGACTAGCTTCTCCAACGTAAGCGATGATCCTAGAACTACTTTGGCTGCACTATAAGAAAATGGAAAGGAGAGGGAGTAAGCATAAAGCTTAGTAACTTACATATAAATAAATATAACAACAATTTTACCATTCATCAACATGCTCATAACACAAAAGCAGGCATAAACACAACTTACTCATCACTATCCCATACACATCATATAACATATATTGAGCTCACATCTCATACATACCAAATAGGTACCTGTACCACTCACAACAAGGTTATACTTTCCTTATTAACTTAAACCATAACTCTCACCGTTGAACCATTCAAAACACTACCGGATATTCAATAAGCCCCACACATGGGGTAGAATGCCAATGCCATGTCCTAGACATGGTCTTACATTGGCTCATATCTCAAGTCGATGCCATATCCCAAACATGGTCTTACACTGACTATCGTCATCGAGGCCGACGCCATGTCCCAGGCATAGTCTTACACTAGTTCTCACATATCTATGCCGATGCCATGTCCTAGACATGGTCTTACACTGACACATCTCGTAGCTGATGTATGTCCCAGACATGTCTTACATTGGCTTACATCTCGAGGCCGATACATATCCCAGACATGTCTTACACTAGCTCTCATATTGTGGCTGATGCATGTCCCAGACATGTCTTACACTAGCTCACAAATAACCCAAATGCCATGGCATGAATATCTAATTTGTTTCCTAAGGTTCAAACGAGAATCCTACTATCTCAATTATCATCATGCATTCTTATTTTCACAATCAAGCATTTCATGCTATATCAATTCAATCACATATAATAATGTAGTTGTATTATTTACACACAACTTACCTCGGATTACAAAATATGGTGACTAGTCGGTCTATTATACTTGCTTGGCCTTCCCTCGGTCTAAGTTTGGATTTGGTATTTCTTGATCTGAAATGGAAAAAATTCATTCATTTCATCAGCATATTAATCTAGACACTCAAAAATTCATAATTGGGCAAAATGACCATTTTGGCCCTAGACTTTCACAAAATGACCATTTTGGCCCTAGACTTTCACAAAATGACCATTTTACCCCTATGCTCGAAAATAAATTTTTATTGAATTTCTTTTTATCATAAGCCTAGCCAAACCTTTTTTATTCTTATAGAAATCCAAAATTTCCACTATTTCACACATTTATCACTTATATACCACTTGTGCAAAAAGGTCCCTAGTTAGGGTTTCCATGAAAACCTCTTCACAAAAGTTGTTTATTATACTTCAAAGACTCATACTCTTCCATAAAATTTCAGAAAACTACATGAACACTCTCATGATAAAACCCTAGACTTCCAACCGTTTTGCAAAATGGTCCCCTCATTTGAAAGCTTATGCTTCAAGGGGTCCAAAAATGTAAAAATCATCAATAAAACTCATTAAAATCACTTATTTGTAAAGAGACTAAGTGGCTGAAATTTTCAAGCGTCAAAACCCCTCTAATGGCTGATATTTTTAGTAGGAAAGAGATGAGAAAAAAATGAAAAATGACAACTTTTTCTTTTTGTTATATTCTATTCAATTAAGCCACCAAATATCACCTAATTTTGACTTTTCTCATCTTTTTGTCCCTATGGCCGACCACCTCTCCTAATAAGATCTAATTGCCCTTTAAAGACCCTCAATATATGATTCATGGCTAATTTAACACCTTTAACTATCAAAATAGGACTTTTGCACTTTATGCGATTTAGTCCTTTTTCGCAATTAAACTCACAAACGCTAAAATCAATTCACCAAAATTTTAATGCATCTTCATGATCATGCTATAACTCATAAAATAATATTTAAAATAATTTCTCCGACCTCGAGTTAGTGGTTTCAAAACCACTGTTCCGACTAGGCCCAAAATTGGGCTGTTACAATACTCTATCGTACAATCATAGTCCTTAAGCAGCTCAATCTATCTACGCTGCATAAAATTCAACACCTCTCACCATACAGATAGTGCCTTTAGATCTTTCAAGAAAAGACCATGACAGGCAATTTGAGATAATGCATCGGATAATTCTCCTCATGTGACTTAATCTGTCGGGATGCATAAGTCACAACCTTACCATCTTGCATCAGAACACACCCCAGACCGATATGCGATGCATGAATATACACTGCAAACTCCTTACCAGATTTAGGCTGTATTAGAACAGAAGCCTGAGTCAGAACAGACTTGAGCTTTTCAAACTCGATTGTTGTAACTCCCCTAACCCGTATCCACTGCCAGAATAGGGTTTCGAAGCATTACTACTATTTGCAGATCACTAAAAAAAATTCACTTAAATACTTATCAATTCAATGCATCAATAAATATATTACCATTCAATCAATGGCTTGGCACTTGCCTAAGCATCAACAACAACACTTGTTAGTGTACTTACACATATTTCATATAAATTCTGATTTTCTCAATATGTCATATTTGAATTTAATACTCTTCTTAACTTATATATTTTCCTTATGTTAACATATAAAAGATAATCTCATATGTACATGTCATGATACATATCATTCTCATACCGTTTCTTTAATAACATATATCATTCATTTCATTATATCAACATTTCATGCACCATCATTTCCTTATATCTTAGGTATATTTATTTCAGTAATAGTTCGTATTAAACTTAACATAATTTAAATTCCATGTACCTATACTTATTTCATTTATCTATCCTATAAATTATTTCATACAACTATTTTGTACATTTATTTCCATATGACCAATTCCTGTAAACATTTCACATTACCATTTTGTATAACCAATTCATTTAACCATTTGTTATATTACCTAAATATTAGTTGTTCAACAGATATCTTGGCGTTTCTCTTCCACGATCTTATTTATCTTCGACATGATGCCATAGTGTCTTTCAACTATGGTCTTACTCATTTTCTGTCATGTTGCCATGGTATCATTCAACCATGGTCTTATTCATTTCCCCGTCACGTTGCCATGGTATCTTTCAACCATGGTCTTACACATTTCATGTCACGTTGCCATGGTATCTTTCAACCATGGTCTTACACGTTTCATATCAGGTTGCCATGGTATCTTTCAACCATGGTCTTACACATTTCATATCAGGTTGCCATAACTCAAAACTTCCCTTTTTATCACTCTATTTCCTTATTTTATTATATCAAGGATAATATATTACTGTAAAGATTTCGGGGTATTACATTTCTCTCCCCCTTAAAATAAATTTCGTCCTCGAAATTTCTTTAGTTTTATTGACCATGAACTTTATTATCACTTTATTCTTTTATTTTACTTATTCAAAAAAAAATGCATAATCTAATTATCTTAAAATCGTCCCTTCGATTTCATATACTTATGTATATATATATTTAATTCATTAATGACCTATAACCCTCATATCGTTCTTCAAACTCTTATCACAAATATGGAACTTTTCACCTGAATATACTCTTCATTATTCCTTCAAATTTCACTTATCATCCTCCCTTACTTAATTCACCCTTTAACATGATGTATTTCTATCAGTTTATAACAATTACCCAATTGTAATAGCTATGGTCAAATGTCTTATTTTTATTTATTTATTTTTTTCATTCACTAATTCATTGACTAGTATAGTCATTAATAATTTCACATCATTCAGTTCACTCAAGAAACTAATTCGAAAGAAATTTTTAGTTAACTATTTTGTAAATACCATATCTGAATAAATCGATTTTCCTATAAATAACTTCTTTCTTTAAAAGTGGAACTATATATTTCAGCTAGTTTTTAGAAAAACATGATATCTCTATTTAGAACCCATCTTTACTTATTAACTCATTCTCGATTCATTCAGTATTATCAATTGCTCAACTATTAAACTTTTCATTTTCTACTTTTGAACTTAATGAATATAAATCTCATGAATTTCATTGTATATAACTGTATTAGTAAAGGGTATAGATCATAAAGTCTCATAATTTAATTTTCATATATTTACTCATATAACATTTTTCATTCTCAAGTACTGTAAAACATTTATCCGTATTTTTTACGAGTTCTGCCTTATCATAACTAACATTTTTTTTTTACTCAGAGATAATCATTTATCTTGTAACGAAAATTTCTTTACTTTTTACTTAGCAGAGGCCCAATAGACTAGATAGAACACTTCTGATATACGGGACTTATACAGAGGTGCATTATTATGCACTAATGAACAAAGAGCACTGAAGTGCTATACAGAGAGCATTGGCGTGCTAATAATCAGAAAGCACTGGCGTGTTAACAATCAGAGAGCACTGGAGTGCTAATAATCAGAGAGCATGCTGAGGTCCCTTAGTATCCTAGTAGTTCTAATCTTGTCTACTTGGGCAAATTGTTTTATGCACGTATATCACTATTACACCTTTCGTATAATACTTTTACATGCTTTACAATTTAATCCTTGTACCAATAATTCATAAACTTATATCTTCTGTATCTTCAATACATGTAATACATTTCAAAATTCACAATTCATTCATAATTCTCTAATAATCCTTATCATGTACTTCATATATTACGTTTATATATTTTGTAATTTAGTCATCAGCACAATATTTCATGTAGTAATATAATTTGCTTTTAATAATACATATAACATAATATTCATCATCGACATGTATTATAAAACATTTATTCATGTTTTTTTTTGTACTGATTCATCATAATCAACTTTCTACATCGACATGTATTATAAAACATTTATTCATGCTTTTTTTTTCTTTTTTTTAGTTGAAAAACATCTCTTTTTATAAGTAAAACAAATCTCATTAGAGGCGAGAGATATCACACTATCACATATTTTAATGACATGTGTTTTTAGACTTCACATATACTACGTTTGGTCCGAGAACCGACTAAACCATAGCTCTGATACCACTAAATGTAACACCCTAACCCATATCCGCTGCCAGAATAGGGTTTCGGAGCATTACTACCATTTGCAGATCACTAAAAAAAATTCACTTAAATACTTATCAATTCAATGCATCAATTATTATATTACCATTCAATCAATGGCTTGGCACTTGCCTAAGCATCAACAACAACACTTGTTAGTGTACTTACACATATTTCATAAAAAATTCTGATTTTCTCAATATGTCATATTTGAATTTAATACTCGTCTTAACTTACATATTTTCCTTATGTTAACATATAAAAGATAATCTCATAAGTACATGTCATGATACATATCATTCTCTTACCGTTTCTTTAATAACATATATCATTCATTTCATTATATCAACATTTCATGCACCATCATTTCCTAATATCTTAGGTATATTTATTTCGGTAATAGTTCATATTAAACTTAACATAATTTAAATTCCATGTACCTATACTTATTTCATTTATCTATCTTATAAATTATTTCATACAACTATTTTGTACATTTATTTCCATATGACCAATTCCTGTAAACATTTCACATTACCATTGTGTATAACCAATTCATTTAACCATTTGTTA
This sequence comes from Gossypium anomalum, assembly GCA_025698475.1. Classification (NCBI taxonomy): domain Eukaryota; kingdom Viridiplantae; phylum Streptophyta; class Magnoliopsida; order Malvales; family Malvaceae; genus Gossypium; species Gossypium anomalum. The sequence continues at coordinate 51,006,738 of CM046968.1, read as the reverse complement.
TATTACCTGAATATTAGTTGTTCAACAGATATCTTGGCGTTTCTCTTCCACGATCTTATTTATCTTTGACATGATGCCATAGTGTCTTTCAACTATAGTCTTACTCATTTTCTGTCATATTGCCATGTTATCATTCAACCATGGTCTTATTCATTTCCGTCACGTTGCCATGGTATCTTTCAACCATGGTCTTACACATTTCATGTCACGTTGCCATGGTATCATTCAACCATGGTCTTATTCATTTTCCCGTCACGTTGCCATGGTATCTTTCAACCATGGTCTTACACATTTCATGTCACGTTGCCATGGTATCTTTCAACCATGGTCTTACACGTTTCATATCAGGTTGCCATGGTATCTTTCAACCATGGTCTTACACATTTCATATCAGGTTGCCATGGTATCTTTCAACCATGGTATTACACGTTTCATATCAGGTTGCCATAACTCAAAACTTCCCTTTTTATCACCTTATTTCCTTATTTTATTATATCAAGGATAATATATTACTGTAAAGATTTTCGGGGTATTACAATTGTTGCGCATCAGTCTAGATAAAAGGAACATTCTTGCGTAAAATCTTAGTCAGAGGAGCTTAATCAATGAGAACCCTTAAAAAAACCTCCAAAAATAACCTGCAAGACCTAGAAAATTGCAGATCTCAGAAACCTTCCTAAACTGTTTCCAATCAAGTACAACCTCAATCCTTCTAGGATTAACTCAGATCCCCTCAGTAGAAACCACATACCTAAAAAAAGTTACTTCTCGTAACTAGAATTCACACTTGCTCAACTTTGCATAGAGTTGTTTCTCTCGATGTATCTAAAGCACTACTCTAAGATGCTCATCATGCTTATCTTTGATCTTACAGTATACCAGAATATCGTTGATGAATACTATGACGAGCTTATCCAAATATGGCTAAAAACTCGGCTCATCAGATCTATGAATGCAGTCGGAGCATCCATCAAACCAAAGGGCATAACTAGGAACTCGTAGTACCCATAACGAGTCCTAAAATATGTCTTATGAACATCAACTTCCTTAACTTGAAGCTGATGATACCCAGAGTGGATATCTATTTTTGAGAATACTGAAGCCGCACAAAACTGATCAAACTAATCATCAATCCTCGAAAGTGGGTACTTATTCTTAATAGTTAACTTATTCAACTACAGGTAGTCGATACACATCCTCATGGTACTGTCTTTTTTCTTTATAAATAAAACTGGTGCCCCCCACGGAGGCACACTAGGACGAATAAATCCACGATCCAGAAGCTCTTGAAGCTGAGCCTTAAGCTCTGTAAGCTCCTTCGATGCCATACGATAAGGAGCGATAGACACCAGAACTGTACTCGGTAGAAGCTCAATGCCAAAGTCAACTTTCTGATTCAGAAGTAAACCTTGTAACTTATCAGGAAAATCATCTGAAAATTCCCTCACTGTTCTAATTCTCTAACAGAAGAGTCCCCAGAAACTGAAACACTCGCAAAAGTCAGATATGCTTCACACTCTTTCCGAACCAATTTTTTGGCCACAAGAGCGGAGATCATGTTAGATAAGTAATCCTGATGCTCGTCGATCATAACAATCTCCACATCACTATTTGTTCTCAGAACGACTCTCTTAGTCGCGTAATCCAAACTGACTCAGTGCTCTACTAACTAGTCTATACCCAGAATCAAATTGAACTCTCCAAACGGTAACTCCATCATATTTGCTGGAAACACAATCTCTTGTACTTCTAACAGTACATTCCTATACAATCTGTTTACTCAAACCGATTGACCTAGCAGAATCAATACAGAAATCTCACTCGAAGTACTCTCAACAGGAATCCCTAAATTACTAGAGACAGAATTAGCTATATAGGAGTGGGTTGACCCTATATCTATCAAAGTAGTATAGGGGACATCAAAAATAAGGAACGTACCCGTAATCACATCAGGGGCGTCTTTGTCCTCTCGGTGTCGAGCAGCATATACCAGCATAGGCTGTTTCACCTCAGTCTAATTAGCACCTCTTCCCGGTGCTTTCTGTCCTCTGCTCAAACCATTACTACCCCTAGCAGACCCCGACCCTTAGGTGTCTGCTGAACTGCCCTATAAGGCTAAACAGAACCCGGACCTGGAGCTTGCATCTGATCAGAATACTGTGGGCATTTCCTAATCCGATGATCCACCGGCCCACAACGCAAACATATCCCTAGTCTCCTCCAACACTCACCTGGATGGCGCCTACCACAATCATTGCATGGCTGAACCCCAATAGGAGCAACTGAGACTCCCACTCTAGAAGGCCCATTAGGTTTGGCCTGTTTCTTAGGCCTCTGGGCAGAATTAGAGGACTCCAAATCCCTTTTATTCTTGCCTCTCTCACGATCCCTGTTCTGGTGCTCTATGCGCTTAACTTCTTTGGTGATCTTTGCCTTGTCCACCAGAACGACAAACTCTCGCTCCCTTTGTGGAGCTATCAAAACCCTTAAACTGTCCCTCAGACCATCCTCAAAGCAGACACATTTCTCATACTCAGAGGCCACCATACCTCGAGCGTAGCAGCTCAGTCGTAGAAATTCGGCCTCATACTCGGCCACAGTCCTATGACCTTGCATGAGGTTTATGAACTCATGCCTATGAGCATCTACATAGCTTGCGCCCATATATTTCCCTTGAAAGGCGATCTTGAAATAATCCCAATAAGGCGATCCGGTTGAGTACCCTCCTCAACCGATAACCACCAATGATATGCCTCGTCGTGAAGCAAAGAAAGTGCTCCCTTCAGTTTTTGCTCAAGGGTGCAGCCTATGTCATTTATTATTCTCTCGGTGGCCTCCTGTCAGTATTCGACCACAGTCAGAGGGACTCTAGTGATGCCCTTAAATAGTTCAGCTCAATTGGACTGAATTCATTCAATTACCGACCCACGGCCCTTAGATCCAGAATGGGGTCCAACGGCTAGGGGTGAGTATTCGGTTGAGTCGAGTAAAAAAATTTGAGTTAGTCGAGTTGACGAGTCATATTTTAGCAACCGAACTCAATTTGAAATTTGTTCGAATAAATCAAATCGAGTGCAAAAATTTTAAGTAAAGTCGAGTCGAGTTAATGAATCATTTATTTATATTGTTGCGTTTACATGGACCGATTATTTAACTAGTAGACAAAGAACAAGATTATTCACTACATAAACAATATAATTTTTTTACCTTTTAACTTAATAAGTAAATATTTATCAAAACAACGTAATTTTGCCTTTAAACTTAATAGTTTTGACTTTTAATTTTAGAAAAGGTAAACATTTATTAAAACGATTTAGTTTTCCCTTTTCTTATTCGGATTTTTAGATAACTTGAATTGTGTAATTCATATTCGAGTTAAAACAAAAAACTTAATTTTCTATTCGAGTTAATCCAAATAACTTGATTAACTTAAATAACTCGAACTGTTTTTTATCGAATTTTTTGTTAGCAGATGTTTTATGTTTCAGACATTTATAAAAAATTCAGAAATCTTTCAGAAATCTCAGTTTCTAACTAACTCAATATAGTTTCAGATAGTTCTAACTACAGTGTTTCTAAGTCCATAAGTACTTACAAGATCAGCACCAGAGAATCAGTGTACGACATACTCTACTAACAAAAAACAAACTTGTTTAAAAAACCATTTCTTTTACAAATTCAATTTTGAACCCAAAATTCACAGTCTGGGTTTTGCAACCTGCCTCTGATACCACTAAATGTAACACCCCAAACCCGGCCTAGATGTTATGGCTGAATCTGGAAGTGTTACAATGAACTGTTTTGAAATCAACCATATTATATTAAAACCTCATATAGTTTAAAGCTAAGAAGAAGTCCATATTTTCTAAAACATATCAGTTAACATGTTTATTACTAAAATTGTCGATAATTTGTTCTTTCAAGAAAACTTAATTTGCAGCGAAAATCTTAAAAGCCGTTATATTTTGAAACCAAGTTCGTATTTTAATAAAACATTTGTTTGCGTCAAACCTTGGTTTTGTCAAATGTCGTAGTTCAGAAGTCAAAACACACCTAAAACCAAAATTAAAAATAAAAAAGTCCGGAGAGTTCAAAAATTACAAAACTCTCAAAACAATTCAGATTTTAAAATAAACTGATAGTTAATAATTAGTTTCTAGACTAGTGGTCACCACTGAGCTTCCGTCGTACCGACTCACCTATGCCTGAAGATTACCCGATATGGATTTGATGCAAACACTCCCACGAGATAACCAGAACCTTAAATCGAACAACGATAGTTCAATGCAACTAAGTTACCAACGGACAATCCCGAGCCCTTTGGTCTTCTCCGAATCAAAAATTGGGACAGAAGAAAATGATAGATGAACCACAATTTCGATCAATCAAACAATAACATACGGTTTCAAAAATTAAATAATGGAGAGAAGGAAAATTTACTTAGGAGAGGAAAAGAATAGATGGGAGAAAAAAAAATCAGAATGATGGAACTCTTGGAAAAAGGGAAAGAAATAAAAAAAAAATTTCCCCTACTATATCCACTAACCACCTTATCCCATAGAATCCTACCCACTAACTACATCCAACTACCTCAGAATCGCATCTCCACGAACTTCTATAAGACAATTGAAGCAAAAATTAGCATTCACGTTCGTATGGGGATTCGAACACAAGACCTTAGGGCAAGCTAATATCTTACCACTCAAACCAACAAACTCATTCTGATATGAGTTTACTAAAAATAAAATTTAAGCCCAATCGCCAAGGAATAGGCTAGGATAAAAAATAACTGAATTTTCCATAATTGGGACTTGAACCCAAGTCCTCAAACACACATCCAAAACACTTAGACATTGAAGGAGATACTCATTTTTGACAAAATCCACAGAAACAAAATTAAATAATTTAGGGAATTACACCACCTCTATAAGCCCATTATCATTTAATCACCACACCAACATCACCTACTATCATTCATTTGCCAAGACACCACTACCATAATCACCAAATCCCAACCCCTAAACATTTTAGACTCATGAAATGCCAACCAAAAACAAAAATACTAAATAAAAAGCATCCAAAATCAAACAAAAAGAACAAGAATCCTAAATTAGCTTGCATCAAAAGGGAGAAGTACAAAAAACATAAAAAAGAAGAAGAAAGAGAATCAAAAGAGAAGAAACCCACACCCATTTCGGGTTGGAGAACTCAAGCCACCAATTCGATGATCCGAGTAGTCAAGAGTCATAGCTGGTTGAAGAAGAGTTATGGTCAGAATATGGTGGTGATCCGACGGTGGACAGCAAAGATCTGTTGAAGCCTTGTTCGAAGCTTTGAGGTCTTAGTCTCGGATTTTGAAGGCCTATTGAGAAATCTGAAGTGAGATTTGAGAAGAGGCAAAGAAGAGTCATTTGGTGATGATGGTTGGCCGGAGAAGGCCATGAACATAGGCGACTAGAGTTAAGGAAAATGAAAAGAAAAAAAGGAGAAAAAGAGAAGAAAAAAAGGGACAAAGATTCAACGGAGTCACCTGGGGCACAAAGATTCAAAAGGACAACAGCGAACTAGGTGGTAGCTCCACCTTGAAGGAACAAAATGACTATAGCTGGGGTATCTCCATTTCTTCTCTTCTTCTACTACCCAACCCAATTAGGGTTCTTAAATTGGGTTCGTTTCCACTGTAGGATGCCAACATGACCGTTAAACATGATAGGTTAGCTTTCTGTTACAGACGTAATAGAAAATAATTATTGGTGACTAGTTTGTTATTTTTTTCTAAAATTTAGTGATTGAGTTGTAACTTTTCAAAGTTAAATGGCTGTTTTATTATTTTTCTCAAAGTTAAGTGGCTGACGGTGTACTTTACCCTAAATTTTTTTGTCTTAATTTAGAACTTAAAAATATCCAAATATTATATATTTCGGTGCAAAACATAATTGTCGTTTTATAAAAAAAAAAACCAATTAAATCATGCCATATGTTTTTATTTTTATTATTTCATAAAATATGTTTCTTAGAATTGTTTCTTAACATATTATAATTATTTTTTTTTAAATTTCTTATTTTACTCTCTCTCACTCAAGTCATAATAAATTCAACTTCATCTTCCTCCAAAATGTTAAGGTTTTCAAACCATTTGAACCACAAATAGTATGTTATTTTTCATGGCCTGGTGACATCTATGGCATAAACTCATCTCAAATAAAAACATTGACGGGAATACTAAAATCACCAAGTTCATATATTAAGCTTGCCAACAAAATCGATAAATTTGATAGTTGAGAGGTAAAATCAAGAGATTTTGTCTAAGTAGACCCACTTTCTTGTTAAGGGGTGAATTAATTAGCTAAAATGGGTTTTAAGTTCTATTAGTTCTGTTATTTTAAGTTTAGAATGCAACGCAACATTTAGGGGGGCTTTAATGAAACAAATCATTTTGATCCGTGATGCAAAATGATGTGTTTTACTTCGCCTTGTAAGCATTTTCTTTTCTTTTTTTTTCCATGTGGCAATTCTTATTCCCTAATATAACAGAGTCAGAGGGAATGAGGAAAACATGTTTTTTAATCATCGATTAAATCATTAGAAATTCCAGTCTCTTTCTCCTCTTCTCTACTCTGTTTCTTCTCTATTCTTCATTGTTTTTCATTTCTAGAAATTATCTCGTAACAAAGGAATTAGAGCTAGAAGATTCTCCTGGTTGGGGATGGGGTTTCTACACGTTTGCAAAAAGAGGTCAATCACCTATAGTAAAAAGTTGCCAAGCTTCATTCTGAGTTCTCCTAGTTGGACAATCGCATTGGCTACAGATTCAAGGAACTGAAAGAGGAATCGCACGTAGAGTTGAAGCCTGAACTTCAAGGTCAACTAGATGGGATGTTTGAGCAGTGTTTAGGAAAGCTTATAGGATCTAACAAGGGGAAAGGAGTGTTGGGTGGCCTTCCATTAGAGGAAAGGAGTGCTGGGTGGCCTTCCATTAAGATTCCCTCTTAAGGATTCTTTACTTTTATCGCAGAGGGTTGATAGTGGATTTTAACATTCGGGTAACATAAAGGTCAGTTCTAATCCTTCTAAATTGGATTGTCCTCGCTTTGATGATACAAATTTTAGCGGTTGGTGGGCGAAGCTGGAGTATTACTTTGTGGCTAAGGAGGTACTTGTGAATGCTAGAGTGAGGGTGGTCATGCTGCATTTGGAGGGAAGGGCTCTAGATTGGCATCACTTTTATGCTCAGAGGCAAGGTGGGTTTCACATGTTGGAGTGGGAATCCTATGCACAAAGCCTTAAGGACAGGTTTGGTTCTCATACTTTTAAGATCCTATGATGGATCCAGTGTCCCTTAAGCATGTAGGGTTGGTTCATCAGTACCATGACTCTTTCATTAGTTTGTTAAACCAACTGCACTTACCCAAACCATATGCCCTTAGTGATACATGCACAGATAGGGTGAAATTTATTAAATTTCATTTGCCGAATTTACCAATTTTCATGTTTAGGAAATCATCATACTTGTGACGTCTTTTTGGATGGGATCCAGGCATTTCTAGGTTGAGATGTCTCATGAAATTCGGATATCTATATCTAAGCTTTGAAATACACTTTGAATCACTTGAGATTGAGTTTAGGAGGTCAAGTTATGACCGTTTAGTGAAGACTGAGCGAGCAGAATTTCTAGACGGGATTATGACAGAAATTACAAGTTTTGGGCTTTTAATTCAAGTTTAAATAATATTGGATTTGGGTTTTGGACTTTATTTTTATTATACATAAGCCCAATATTGTATTTATCAGCTCTTATTAATTTATTAATTTATTATTCTGAATTTTTAATAATTATTAAGTAGTTTAAGTTATTTAGGAGTTTTATGTCAACAAGAAAGTTTAGTTTAAAACTACTTATTATTTAGATTAATTAGAGTTCTAGTGTACTTAAGAGTTTTCTTTAGATTCATTTAGCTAATCTATATATAGGCCCTTGCAATTCACACAATTCGCACAATTGATTATTATTCAAACTCTTTTTGAGTTTTTCTTTTCAAGAATTGTTCTTCATTTTCTTTTAGAAGAGTTTTAACAATCTTTTTAGAGTGTGGAGATTATCTTGAAACTTTTTCTTGCCAAGGTGTCTATCTTGGAAGGGAAATTAGAGCCACTTGAGCGAAGTTGTCGATTCTTCATGTTCCAAGGCTTCTTAGGACTTCTACATATCACGTTCTATCTTTATTTTCTTCTTTATTGTCCCAATCTTTGATTTATTGTTCTATTTATTTATCTTAGTTATTTATCTATTTTAATTTTTTTATCTTACTTAGATTTGATTGCGTTTTAGGTTGTGTCAGAATTCAAGTTTCTTTCTAAATATCTAGAGCACTAAGTCAAATTCATGACTGGAACAAACTTTATGATCTGCTTCCATCTTACCACTCCCTACTGGGAAATGTGCCTGTATTGTAGTAAGCATGTAACTATTTTCTACTTATTTGAACGATGAATAAATAAATAAAGTTAATTTCACATTTCACTATTCTGTCTTTTGTATTTATGTTTTTTATATTTTGCATGAATAGCGAAATTGTAACTAATAAATATTAGCTCATTGATTGTCTAAAGTTCAAACTAAAGATAAGTGACATTTTAAAGAACGTTTACATTGCAAGGAAGACAACTTAATTCAGTAGATAATCTAAGTGAGTCTCTAATCCTGTAAAAGAATTAAAGGGAGTATTTGATTCAAATACTGAGAAGGATTATTATGTCGTCTACAATTCCAATTAGGGAGATGACTAGTCTTGGCTATCAAAGCAGTTGAATCCACGAGTAGAGACATAGATGTATTTATTGGTAGAATGATACATTAAACGTGACCCAATATGAATGAATTCTGAATTGTTTGTGAATTAATTCACTTGTGACATTCATGGTGTGATTTACCTAAATCCTGAGTTAGTCACTGACTATGCGTATGCAACTCATGTGCTATGATATAAGCGGAGGCTTATGCTCTAAAGATTATTGAGCCCACAGCCGGTATGTTGGGTACATGACCTGTGTATGACATGGCTTTACTAGCAATACTGGAATTCATAACTCAATTAAAGAGTTCATGATATCCTCTCATTGACATTGTCTGGATTGATAAATATGAAACGTGGCCATGGGTTACTCGTTCTCGAACAAGCAATTTATCACAGTCATTTGTTAACAGTGATCATATTAATCATTAAGAAGACATAATTGTGACAATGAGGTAATATATGATTGTATTGAATGAATGGATTTAACTCAAAGGAATCAAGGATATCATCTGAGGGAACACACACATGACGAGGTCATTGGACAAAGTAGTTGGATGAATTGCTTTTGTAAAAAGTATACAATAAGGAGTTTTCAGTCATGATACTTCTTGTGGACTGACTCCATGATTACGTAATTGCGAATTATCGGAATGATGCTTCTGGACATAATTGCAATCACTAGATCCTGATTGTAAAAACTTGACCAGACTGCATTTGAATTAGAAGAAAATTCTACGACTTTGGGAATAATTTAATTGAGTCGATTTATTCATTGTGGAATTAAATTAGGTGGTCTTGAGAATTGTTCAACTATAGAATTTGATTAAAGAATTTTCTTCAAAAATTAATTTGGAAAATTAATTTAGAAAATCTAAGTGATTTTTGAAAAAAATAATTTTGATCAAGTAAAATTAAATTGATCAAATCAATTAAAATTAATATGATATTTTTGGAAGTTAACTTTCAATTCAAACAATTGGCCCAATAGGTAGTTGAACTCGAAAATTGGACCTGGGATCGGAAATAGGGCTCGGGAGCCAAAAACTGAGATCAAGACCCAAAAATTGGTCGAACTAGGCTCGATATGTGAAATTGGGCCAATAATCCAATCGGTGGTTAGACCAGACCGATCGGGTTGTCACTAACCCGGACCAAACCGGTTCGAGGTGCTGTAAGGGTGTCGCACCCGCATCATCGAAAAAAGAGGTGTCGGTGGTTACGACTGCAGCGTCTCGATGGCCAACTACTATTGGTCGTCGATGGTTGAGCAGTGGAAGAGTTATACTCCTACTGGGACTCTACCAGAGAATTTGATTTCAGTTTAATTATTCTAAAAATAATATTATTTTAATATTTTAATATTAAATTTAATTTAATTCTTATCTTAATAGTATTTTATTAATTTGATATTAAAGTGATTATCTTAATATTAAATTTAATTTAATGTTTATCTTGTAGATAAACATTCTATTATTTTAATAAGATTTAATATTAAATTTAATCTAATATTTTTCTTGATAAATATTATATTAATTTAATATTAAAGTGATTAAGTTTAATCATAATTGAACTCTCTAAACTCTCCCTATATAAAGTGACCATTGAGTTATTATTTACACACACTTGAATTCAAGAGAAAATTGTAGAGAGAAAACTCTCTGAAGAGATTATTTCAGAAAATTTCTAGAGATATTTTTCTGATTTACAACTTGACCCAAAAGTTTAAAGAAATTACAAAATTACCCCACTAGTAATTTTTGTGAATTTTTTTTGATTCGAAGCGAGCCCACACTTAGCATCCGTGAGCTTGAGGATAGTGGAAAAAACTACTCAGTGGAAGCGCTCATTCTATACGAATAATAAAGATACAATTTTGATCAAGTGTTTATTACTTTAGATATGACAACCAATATCTTGTTTTGGAAAAAAAATTTAAAACTCTAGTTTTTTCCAAAATTTATTTTCTGCCATGTTTTTCATACCCATTTTTCCAACACTCCCATTCTTTACCGTTTAGTATCAGATTTCAGCGTTTTAAGTGTTCTTATAAAATTGATTTCTAGCAAATAGCCTCAAAATAATTTTTTTTTACCCAGACAATTTTCAGGAAAAAAAATTTTCTAGTGGGTAAACGTTTTTCAAACGATATAAAATTTTACATACTATTTCTTGATACTATTTTAGAATATAAAAAAATATTTCCCCGAAAAATGATTGAAAAAACTACATAAAAAGAAAATACAAAAAAAATAAAAAAATATTTTGTGTGTTGAATTTTGTTCTGAAACTTTCCTGACCAGATCTACATTACTTCGGAAGGCTCTAGTTTAAATTTCGTGATTTTTTGAAATTAGGAACACTTCGAACAAAGTTTGTGAAGTTGCTTTGCAATTTTTTAGGTTTTCGAGTTTTAGCAATTTTCATTGACTCTTAGCCTTAGGTTTTCCTTTATTTTTTTTTCTTTTTATTGTTTCTTTATGCATTCTAACACTTTATTGCTTGTGTTAGTAAATTAAAGCACATTGTAGATTCCTTCCTCTGTGCAACATAATTCTTTGGTGTCTAGCCGGTTTTGGACTCCAAGTGCTACTAGGCTTGCTTTGTTAGTTTGATTGTAATACATTCTAATTGATTGATATAGATACTTTTAAAAGACTCACAAAATTAATTCTTACCTCATTGAGAATTTTTTTTTGAGTACATAAGGTGAGATTTGCTTAATTTTCTTTTGAATGTTGTGTCTTTTTCAAGCTTTCACAATGACTCGTGATGCTTATAACTGTAAAAATCATGATGAGATACCATTCGATGAAAAAGAACAAGATGTTACATTTGAGAATATTATAGGGATGGTAAAATTTCAACATCGATAATTGAACGAGGTACATGATACATTTGAGGCTAATTTGATTAAGTGTCAAATGGAACTACATGCCACTTTGACTAAGTATCAAACAAAAAACAAAAAAGAGCATTAATCAACTTACCAATCAAATTTAAATGCTAACTCAAGTTGTTGCTTGTTTAGAGCCTTCTTTGAATTGACGGTCTCGTGGTCGTGATAGTGATAATGATAGGGACAATGAACAACTTCGTATTCATTCTAATACTGGTAGACGTATATATCATCACATTGATGAAACTTTAGGTATGCCTGATCGAGACCAGCCTTCTATATCTAAACCAAAGTTCAACATTCCACTATTCCGAGGGAAGTATGATCCAGATGCATATTGTGACTGGGAGGCTAAAATTGAGATCATGTTCCATTAGTATAGATGTTCGAAGGAGGAGAAAGTTCCATTGGCTACATTTGCATTTTTGGATTATGCATTGAGTTGGTGGAATCAACTTGTGTTGAACCGTCAAAAGAATCGTGAACAAGATGTTGATTTCGTGGGAACAGTTGACACAAATCATGAGAAAATGTTTTATCCCACCTCACTATTATCAGGATATTAAACGAATAACTTCAATGCCTTATTTCAGGTAATCAATCTACTGATGAGTACTTTAAGGAGATGGAGATGTTATGCACAAAGCAAATGTCTGAGAAGATGAAGAGACTACAATGGCGCGGTTTATGGATGACTTGAATGTTTCGATAGCCAATGCTCTTAATCTTCAAACCTATATTGATCTTAAGGATGTAGCACGCAAGGCATTTGAGATTGATCAATAGATTCAACAACGTCAATCTCGACTATTTGGCATGTCACACTATTATCGAGGTACTAATAAGTTGCTACCAAAACATGATAAAACTAAACCTTTTGATTGGAAAAGTGGGGCTCCTATAAAACCTCATTCTGCATCTTCTAAGCAGTCCACTTCTATTAATTCTTCATCAAAAAAATAAAAAGCTCATGAAATTGAATATTTTAAGTACAAAGGGTATGGGCACTATAGTCGATTGTGCCAACACGAGACTTTTGTTAATCAAAGAAGGTGGTGAGTATACCTCTGATTTAGAAAAAAATAGATCCAAATATGCTTAAATTAATTGATGATGTCGATGATGGAGATGAGTTTTATGGTAAAGAAGACTTGGTGGAACCACTAAATGATGTTCATTGTCTAGTTGTGAGACACACCCTCAACATCCAATTGAGGGATGATCATGATCTTCAAAGGGCTAATATATTCCATTCGAGATGTTTGATTAAAGGTAAAATTTGCTCACTTATCATTGATAGTGGACATTGTGCTAACATTGTGAGCAGCTACCTTGTGGACTCTCTTGCTTTGCCATACAACAAATAACCTTCACCATACCATCTTTAATGGCTTAGCAAAGGTTCGGAGGTCCATGTGATAAAGCAATGCTTGACCACTTTTAAACTTGGGACTTACATTGATGATGTTTGGTGTGATGTTGTTCCCATGCATGCCACCCACTTGTTACTTGGTAGACCATGATAGTACAATTTTGATGTTATTCATCATGGTAAATTAAATTGATATCCCCTTGTTTTTCATGGGAAGAAGTACATTTTAGCCCCTTTGAATCCAAAAGATGTTCACAATGATCAAATCAAGATGATAAAGTTTTATAAGGAGGTTATGAGAAACGAGGAAGAATCATGTATAAAAGACAGGGAGAAAAGAGACATTGAGTGATAAATGTCTACTTGATGGTCCAAATTTGGTGAGTGAAAACTCGTATAAGGTAAAATTAGAGAGTTCTCAAGCAAAAAAAGAAAATGAAAAGAAGAAAATACACATACAAAAGTGAGGAGTGATTATATTTTAACTAACCCTAACTCAAATTTGTTTAATGCTGTTTCTTCATTAAAAGATTTCAAGGATCCATTGATAGACTTCCAAATATATTACTCTACCATCGATAGGCTATTTTAATTGTGGGAAAAAGGTAAGTTAAATATTGATAATTCCCCACAAGTGCTACAAGGTAACGAATGTAAGGAAACAATAGAAATTAACTTAAGAAAGCATACGTTGAATATTTTTTATAAGTATCCTACTGATTTTGTTTGTAAAATGTTTCCTTACAACATGTTTTTTCGTTAGTCAAATTTCTTTACACCTTGGTCTGAAAGTTCAACTAATTTTATGGGTTTATCTAAATTTGTAAACGTTAAAAATAGTAATTCTGTTGCATTGAATAGGTTTTTTTTAAAACATTTTATAGATTTTCTCTTCCAACAGAAATTTCTATCTTGACATTTAACGATGAATTTTTACATAATAATATTAAACTTCTTAATTTTTATAATTCTATGAAATCTTGACCCATCGTTGGAAATTTTTATGGACCATGCATATTTAAAGAAAGTTATAGATTAGGTTTTACATGAAGACTCATGTACCTAAAACTTCCTTATTTAGTGTTGATACCTTGCTTTTAAAGGAGACATATATGATCGAAGCTGATTTGAAGGATCAAAATAATGTCTTTGATCCTGGAGATAGTTTTGGTGCACAAGAAAGCTTAGGCAAATGTTTTTTTTTCATATTATTGTTATTTATTCTAGTCCTTTTTGTTTTTGTACAACTAAAGATTCGGGGACGAATCTTCATGAGGAAGGGCAGAATGATGCGAGTCTCAAGACCTAATTTCAGACCTATAGATGTGATGGGCTCACATTACCTCAAGGCACAATAAAAATGTCAAAGGCTAAGCAAATCAAACCAAGATTCAATCAAATACAAGATTTGAAGACAAATCTTTTTGAGGAAAAGAGGAATGATACATGCACGGATGGGGTGAAATTTATTAGATTCCATTCACTAGAGCTGCCAATTTTCAATTTTAGGAAATCGGTAGACTTGCAATGTCTTTTTGGATGGGATCTAGGAATTTCTAGGTTGAAATGTCTTCATGGAGTTCAAATATCTATCTCTTAGCTTCAAAACGCACTTTGAATCACTCAATTTCAAGTTTGGGAGCTCAAGTTATGACCGTTTTAGTGAAGACTGTGCAAGCATAATTTTTGGATGGGATTATGACAGAAATTGCGAGTTTTGGGCTTTTAATTCGAGTTTAAATCATATTAGGTTCAATTTTTGGGATTAATTTTATTATATATGAGCCCAATATTGTATTTATAAGCTCTTATTATATTATTATTTATTATTCCAAGTTTTTAATAATTATTAAGTAGTTTAAGTTATTTAGGAGTTTTATGTCAATAAGAAAGTTTAGTTTAAAACTACTTGTTTAGATAAATTAGAGTTCTAGTATACTTAAGAGTTTTATTTAGATTTATTTAACTAGCCTATATATAGGCCTTTGCATTGTACACAATTCTCACAATTGATTATTATTCAAACTCTCTTTGAGTTATTCTTTTCAAGAATTGTTCTTTAGTTTCTTTTGGAAGAGTTTTAACAATCTTTTTAGATTGTGGGGGTCATATTTAAACTTTTTCTAAGCATCACAAGTGTTGCTTTCTTGTGGATTTTTTTTCTTTCGTTACTCTTGTCTTTGAGTTGCTTTTGCTTTATTTTTGGCTTTTTATAGAATTTCTATTGAGAATTCTCACTTTGCAAGAGTTAGATTGACTTAGGCGGATTTGAACCCAAGAAATTGCCTAAGGCTAACTAAAGTTCTAACCTTGTGACAGTTGGTATCAGAGCTAAAGTTTCAAAGGTGATCATCAAAATTTCAAAAAGAGTAGAAGAAATTGAGGCTTATGAGAGGGCCAAGAAATCTAGCCAATTGAGGGACATGCTATCGACTTTAGAAAGACAAGTGGTCAATCTTGAGGAATCTATGGGAGATGTGAAGGAAGTACTCGAGATAGTGGAAGGACGCACTAATGAGCTGGATTTGGTGAAAGGCTAACTTAAGGAATATGTGGAGGAGGCCTTTAGTTCCAATATGGATGAGTTGCAAGCATTTTTCAACACCAATGTGGGCAAGTTGAAAAAAAATGAGGCTTTTAAAGCTGTGATGATAGCTATGAAGGTAAAAAAATGAAACCATAATGACGATTTTGAATCCAAAAATTGAGTTGCTCGAGGGGGAGGTCATTATGTGCCGAGTTGCTATGGGTAAAGAAGTGTTTGGTGCGACACCAAACCATGATATTGATGTCCCTAAATCGAAAAAGTTTAAGGGGGTAAGGTCTGTTAGGGAAGTTGACAACTTCTTATGGGAGATAGAGCAATACTTCTGTATTGTAGGCGTTAAGAATGATGATGCTAAGGTAAATATTACTTTTATTTATTTTACTAATGTTACTCTATTGTGGTGGAGTCGAAGGTCCACAGATGAAAAGCGAAGTAGGAACAAAACTAAAACTTAGTAGAAGTTCCAAAAAGAGTTCAAGGAGAAGTTTTACCCACAACATGTCAAGAAAAAGGCTCATGCTAAGTTGTGTCAGTTCTTGCAATGAGAAAAAAAGTAGGGAGTGCGTCAAGAAATTTAGTGAGTTGATGCTCTAAATCACTGACCTAAGTGAGAATGAGGCATTCTTGCTTTTAATAGATGGGTTGAAGCTGTGGGTTAAGTAAGAATTGGAACGTCGTTGGGCCGAGGAGCTTACCAAAGCCATGACTGTTGCAAAGTTGCTTCTTGAGCTGGGTTCTAAGAAGTCAAAAAAAATGAGTCTTCCAAGTGCAAATTCAAACCAAAGGAAATTAGTGGGGAAGACAAAGATAAGGTGACAAGGAATGGAAATGGTAATACCTAAATCAATCAAAAAGCCAGACCAAACAAGCCCTGGGAGAAGACCAAAGAGTTTTTTCCTTTATGAAACTTGCATATGATAAGAGATTGCCCAAAATGATCCATGTTTTTTGCCATTAATGAGGATGATGAGCCATAAAAAGCACCGTTGAAGCTTATTTTGATATTGAGTGGTGTTAAAACTAAAAAGGATCATAAGAGAAAATGGTTGATGTCTGTAGACATCACTGTGGATGGCAAAGGATTAATGCGCTTATTAGTACAGATGCGTTATATTTATTCACGTTTGAAGAGACTGCTCGAAAAATTGGTCTCAAGGTTAAAAAGGAACTGGGTTGGATCAAGACGGTGAATTTGAAAAGTAATCCAACAATTGGTGTTGCAAAAGGAGTGAAACTTCAACCCGACGGTTGGACTGATAAGGAGACCATTGAGGTAATACCACTTGATGATTATGACTTTTGGTTTGACTAAATTTCCTTGGCTGAATTAATGCTTTGTTGGAAACGTATATTTGGCACTATATGTGTGCCACACAGAGGGACTAACCAATGTTGTTGGATGTGGCCCAATTTTCTTATAACTTGCAGCGGAGCGAGGCCACAAATCAGAGTTCGTTTGAGATAGTGATAGGGCAACAACCACTCACACTTAACACTATTACAACCTGTTATGTAGGACCAAGTGCAACAACTTATCGATTTACGAAAGATTGGCAAGAGCAGATGACTTAGCCAAAGCTTGCCTACACAAGGCAAGTAAGTGTAATAAGTAGGGAGCTGATTAGAATCTCAGGGATCTATAGTTTCAGGTTGGTGACTCAATCCTTGCAAAATTACACTTGATTTTGTGCCAACATGACTTGCACAAAGGGCTTGTACAATGGTGTGGACTTTTTCGAGTTTTGAAGAGAGTAGGAAAAGTGCCCTATAAACTTTGAGTTTCCAACAAAAATTAAGGTTCATCTAGTGTTCCATGTCAGTATGCTTAAGCCTTTTCATGGAGATCAAGAGGATCCAAATTGAGCCAAGTTTGCACGGGTGCCAATGGGGGTAATGATCTCATATAATCATGAAGTTGAACACATCATGGTAGACCGAGTGATTTGACGAAACTACTATAGGTTGAGGCACGAGTAACTTGTTTGATGGAAGGGACTTCGCGATAGTGAAGCTACTTGGAAACCTACGGAGGCTTTATGGCAATTCTAGGATAAGATAGACTAGTTCCATTATGAAAATACAATGCAGTCGTCACAAGAACAAATGGGGCAGAATATCACAGGTCGTGCAAGGGAGTCCGCAACCAACGCATACTTGGATGATCTATCTTGTTCACAGGGGGGTCATTTAGTCCAACAATATTGGACCATTACTTGGAGAGATAGAAGGCCCATCTACATGTACGGGTAAATATGGGAAATAATCTTAGAAGATTTGATTTTGTAAAATTAGAATCCAAATTTGTAGATTTCCTTTAATCTCGACCATTGGAGCTCAATTATAAATAGAGGTATCTCCCCCTCATATGTAATCACTTCATGCTTGAGTAATAGAATACTTTGAGAGAATTTACTCAAACACATCACGACCATTTCTTTCTTGTGTCTTTTCTGTTCTTTTATTACTTTTTCTAATTTTTGAATTGCTTCCGTTTTATTTTCGATGCCTCAGAGAATTTTTATCGATAATTTTCACTTTGTGAGAGTTAGATTTACTTAGGCAGATTTGAACCCAAGAAATCGCCTAAGGTAGCACAATGTAACATCCATTACCTGTACCCAAGACCGGGAGAAGGTACGGGGCATTACCGTACCAAAACTTGACATTTTCGTAAAATTTTGGGCTATAAAATTTTGTTTCAAATCAAAACCAATCAAACATATTCATAGGGTCCCTATTAGGGGTCTACTAGGCCCAAGACGTGCATTGAAAATGGTTCGGGACTAAACCGAAAGCTTAAGAAAATCTTAAGAAAATTCCTAGGTTTAAGCCTCACACGTCAGTGTGGAGGCATTGCACACGCCCGTGTGCTTGGGACACGCCTGTGTCCCTTACCCGTGTAGAATTATTGGAATTTATTTTCCATTTCAAACCTATAGGGGTTTTCACACGGCCGAGCACATGCCCGTGTCCCTGGCCTGTGTCTTTCACACGGCCTAGACACGCCCATTTCATCGCCCGTGTCTAAAAACCTAAGCATTCTGTTTATGACATCATCATGCATTTAGGGGCATACGACCAAGACACACGCCCGTGTGCTAGGCCGTGCCCTCCACACGGTTGAGACACACGGCCGTGTCTCTACCCATGTGTTTATTACCATACATACTGACCTAAAAATTTTAGGTGCAGGGGACACAAGGCCATACCATACGCCCATGGGGCTGACCGTGTGTCACACACGGCTTAGACACACACCCATGTGTCTACCCATGTGGACCTTTTTGGAGGCTACAATCCAAGCCAATGGTCTCCCTTAACATTCACACATATTTGTGAACTTCTATGGTATGTAACATGGCCTAAATATGCCTAATAATCATCCTCACATATCCTATTGCATGTTAACTTCATCTCATCGGTTTTGCACATGCTAGGTTATCCTCTTGTGTCAAGGATTACCATATTAACAAACGCAATTTAGGCTTGACTCATTTTATAACTCATTACCAATTATGACCTAACCATCTTCAAGTGATTTGGCCACATTTCACATGTCCACACAGTATATACCACAATTAACCATCACATGAACATTTAAACATAAACATGCACCATTAGTAGGTTACAACCTACATCAAATGAGCCATGTCTTATGGCCATATAAAAAATGAATAATGTATACCATACAAGCCCTTACATTTGATAACCAATGACACATATAACAAAATAACCAAAAACCTATGCATGCCATTGTAACAAAATAAAAGTATCTATATACCAAAGAAAGACAAGTTGATAGTGTTGACAATATTCCAATCGTCTTCCAATCTTCACGAGTCCACGAGCTCTACAAAGCAGGGAAAGGAAAAGGGGTAAGCATTAACATGCTTAGAAAGTTCAGATAATGGGAAGGTGAACTTACCGGTTATTTAGCATACAACCATAAAAGACATTCAAGCCAAACATGCATAGTGTAAATTCCCTATCACATACACTCAATCATCAAGTTAGTTTCATCTCAAGCGATATAGTATTAATCTTAGATGAGCTCATCAATTCAAATATTCTCATTCTTGTTTCTCATTATAGTCCCATTGAATTTCTCAGAAATCTTGATGGGTATCTCGTTTACCATCAAGTTATACTAGTGACCATTTTAAATACACACTCCCGTGAATCTCTCTCTTAAGATAGGATTACCAATCCATGCTAAATCCCTCATAACATAAATTCAATGAGTATTTCTGAGATTACCATTCTAGGCTAAATCCCTTACAATGACAATTACTCCAATAACCTCGGATCTGAAATGCCAGTCCAAGCTAATTTCAGGCCTTAATCGTATTACCCATCCGGGCTAAATCCATAATGCACATATATTCATCCGGAGGTTCAATCACTTAAGGAACACACGTCCGGGCTAGATCCTTACTATACTGAGATCATCGGATTACCCGTTCAGGCTAAATCCCTTTCTGCAACACATGCAAGATCTCATGTCATGTAAGCAAGAATTTACCCATCGAATCTCCCTTTTTCATTCAACCGAGACGATTGCCATCTTTTTCATTTACACTACCACGTTTCATGGATAGTCACATAATCAATATTGAAATTATCATACATTTAATAATATGCATTTTCAAGTACATTTAAAGTTTACTTCGAGTTACACGAACTTACTTGGTAATTATTTCGGGTTCGTGTTCCGGTTATTTCGAAACCTTTTATTTTTTACGGTTTACCTCCGGAATTGGTTCCTTGGGGTCTAAATCAGTAAAAATAAATTATTAATGCATCACACCATTCATTTCGGACCTAAATTTCACCCCTGAGAAAAATAACCATTTTGCCCCTAACATTTTACATTTTTACAAATTAGTCCCTAGGCTCGTAAAATGAAATGCATGCAATTCCTTGAGTACTCAAGCCTAGCTGAATGTATCTTAAGCTCATACTAGCCCATATTTTCCTCTATTTCCCAATTCTACCACACACTTTATACCTTTTTTAATTGGGTCCCTTTTTAGTGTTTTCATGAAAAATCACCTAGTAAAAGATATTTATCTAACATCCAACTTTCATAGTCCTCCATAAATCATCAAAGAACAATCATCTCATGCATGGGTAAATTTTATAACATGAACCCTAGCTTGAGATACGGGTAGAAATGGATAGAGCATGCTACGAGGATTTCAAAAATACAAAGAACATTAAAAACAGGGCTAGAAAGCACTTACTATTGAACTTGAAATGTTGAAAACCCTAGCTTATGGAACCCTAAAATTTTCGGCATCTATGGGGGAGGAAAATGAGTGAATTTTTGCTTTCTTTTTCCCTTTTTATTGATTTTATTGCCAAATAACCAAAATGTCATTCCTTACTAAACTTCCAAAATTTTCCATGCATGCCTATTTTTGTCCAAAAACTTAGAAATTGAGAAAATGACTCTTTAAGACCTTCTAATTAATAATTCAAACCAATTTCATACAAATTGCTGCTAGAACCCAAGTTTTGCAATTTATTCAGTTTGGTCCCAAATTTCCAATTGGACACCTTATACTTAGAATTTCTTCTTGAAACTTTAACACATGCTTACTTTCATATTCTAGACCTCATAATAATCATGAAATAAATATTTTAACATCGGATTGGTGGTCCCGAAATCACTATTTCGACTAGGCCCTATTTTGGGATGTTACATTTCTCCCCCTTAAGGACTTTCATCCTCGAAAGTCTTACCAATAAACAAGTTCAGATATTGACTTCTCATGGTTTCTTCACGTTCCCATGTGGCTTCTTCCACTCTGTGTCAATGCCCATAAAACTTTTACTAAGGCTATGCCTTGTTCCTCAACTGTTTGACTTCTCGAGCCAAAATCTTAATCGGTTCTTCACCATAGGTCATATCCGGTCTAATCTCAACTTCTGTCGGTGAAATCACATGAGAGGGGTCTGACCTGTATCTACGCAACATGGACACGTGGAATACATCATGAATATTTTCCAATTCGGGTGGCAACATTAACCGGTAAGCTAATGGTTCAACTCTTTCGGTAATCTCATATGGTCCAGTAAAACACAGGCTCAATTTGCCTTTTCGGCCAAATCTCAAAACCTTTTTCCATAGAGATACTTTCAAGAATACTGTATCTCCAACTTGAAATTTGAACTCCTTTCTCTTCAAATTAGCATATGATTTTTGTCTATCCGATGCCGCTTTCAAATAGTCCCGAATCACTTTAACCTTTTCTTCAGTTTCCTTGACTAAATCTCTCATGAATCTGACTTTCCTTGAGCTCTGTCCAATATGGAGGTGTTCAGCACTTTCGGCCATATAATGCCTCATAAGGTGCCATTTCCAAACTCGTCTGGAAACTGTTGTTGTAAGCAAATTCCACCAAAGGTAAGTAATTTTCCCAACTACCCTGAAATTCAAGGACACAGCACCGCAACATATCCTTGAGAGTCTGAATCGTCCACTCAGACTGACCATCAGTCTGTGGGTGGAATGTCGTACTAAAACTCAGCTTTGTACCTAAGGCTTCTTGCAACTTCTTCCAAAATCTCAAAGTGAATCTTAGATCCCTATCTGAAATGATCAACAATGATACCCTGTGTAGTCTCACAATCTCAGATATGTACAAATCAGCCAATTTTTCAAGAGAAAAATCTGTCCGCACCGGGATAAAGTGAGCTGACTTTGTGAACCTATCAACCACAACCCAAACAACATTTTTCTTTTTCCAGGTTAACAGTAGTCCAGTCACGAAATCCATAGCAATCCTGTCCTATTTCCATTCGGGGACCATCACTGGCTGTAATAAACCCAAAGGTACTTGGTGTTCAGCCTTGACCTGTTGACAAATCAAGCATTTTGACACAAATTCGGAGATATCTCTTTTCATACCATTCCACCAGTACATGGCCTTTAAGTCATTATACATCTTAGTACTTCCCGGGTGAATAGACAGACGACTATCATGTGCCACATGCAAAATTTCCCAAATAAGCTCATCATCTTTGGGTACACAGACCCTATCTCGAAACATCAAGCAACCATTAGAGTCAACCCGGAAATCAGATTCAACACCCATCTCACATTGTGCTCTCTTGGCTTGCAAGTCACTATCATTAATCTGAGCTACGTAAACGCCTTAGAGAAATGTCGGTTTGGCTCTTAACTCTGCCAAAACCAAACCATCATCAGATAATGCCAAATGCGTGTCCATAGCCCTCAATGCAACCAAGGACTTCCTACTCAAGGCATCGACGAATACGTTCGCCTTTCCCGGGTGGTAATCAATTATCAGTTCATAATATTTAATCAATTCTAACCATCTCCGTTATCTTAGATTCAATTCCTTTTGAGTCATCAGGTACTTCAAACTCTTGTGATCGGTGTATACACGGCATGTTTCACCATACAAATGTTGTCTCCAAATTTTCAAGGTAAAAATAATAGCAGCTAGCTCTAATTCGTGTGTTGGATAATTTTTCTCATGTAGCTTTAGTTGCCTCGAAGCATATGCTATTACCTTGCCCTCTTGCATTAGCACGCAACCCAGTCTATTTAAGGACACGTCACTATAGACCACAAATTCTTTTCCCTGCTCAGGTTGCACTAAAATTGGAGCTTCGATCAATAACGTCTTTAATTTTTCAAAACTCTGTTGGCACTTCTCTGACCACTCAAACTTAACATCTTTTTGCAACAATCTCGTCAAAGGAGTTGCAATTATCAAAAATCCTTTTACGAAGCATCGATAGTAACCAGCTAAGCCCAAAAAGCTTCTAACCTCGGTTACGTTCTTCGATGGCTTCCACTCGATAATAGCAGATATCTTATTTGGATCAACTCGGATGCCATCACCCAATACAATGTGACAGAAGAATCTGACCTCTCGAAGCCAAAACTCGCTTTTGCTAAACTTAGCATATAGTTGCTTCTCTCGTAAGGTCTGTAAAATGGTCCTCAAGTGTTCAGCTTGATCAGACTCATTTTGGGAATAGATCAAAATTCCATCTATGAATACTATAACAAACTTGTCCAAGTACAGTCAGAAAATATGATTCATTAAATCCATAAACGTATCTGGGGCGTTTGCTAGACCAAAAGGCATGATAAGAAACTCGTAATGACCATACCCCGTCCTGAAGGCAGTCTTAGGCACGTCCGACTCTTTAACTTGCAACTGGTGGTAGCCGGATCTCAGATCTATCTTTGAAAACACGGTGGCTCCCCTTAACTAATCAAACAGGTTGTCAACCCTTAGTAACGGATATTTATTCTTAATAGTTACTTTGTTGAGCTGGCGGTAATCTATACATAATCTCATTGAACCATCCTTCTTCTTTACAAATAGTACGGGAGTAGCCCAAGACGAAAAGCTCAGTCTTGTGAAACCTTTATCCATTAACTCTTGCAACTGTACTTTTAACTCCTTCAACTCGGTTGGTGTCATTCTATACGGGGTAATAGATATAAGAGTAGTTCCTGGCATTAGCTCAATACCGAACTCGACTTCTCTAACCGAAGGCAAACTCGATAACTCTTTCAGAAACACATCCGGATATTCACTCACTATTGGTACCGACTCAATCTTCAACTCTAATTCCTTAGTGTTCAGCACGAAAGTAAGGTAAGCTTCGTACCCTTTTCTCATATACTTTTGAGCCAACAATGAAGTAATCACAACCGGCGATGTGTTCAACTCATTCGAATCCACCCGGATAGTTTCACAGCCTGAGCATTTCAATTCTATGTATTTGCTACCACAATTTACAATCACATCATAAAGGGCCAACCAATCCATCCCAAGTATTGCATCAAACTCATCAAACGGCAAAAGCATATGGTTAGCCAAAAAATAGTGACCTTGAATCGTCAAAGGACAATTCTTACAAACTTTATCGACTAAAACAGACATGCCTAGAGGGTTCGACACCTAAATTACAAATTCTGTAGGTTCTACAGACATATTCATGCTAGACACCAACTTTATGCAAATGTACGAATGGGTTGACCCTGGATCAATTAAGGCAATGGCACGAGTATGATAGATAGAAAATGTACCCGTGATGACGTCGAGAGTAGAGGCTTCCTCTCTAGTGCGTATCGTGTAAGTTCTCGCTAGGGCTCGAGCCTCCAATCTTGCAGTAGTATCCTTAGCAACAGTTCAACTACTGCTGGCACTCCTAAGATGTCGTGGTGGTCTACCTCGGGAACTAGGAGCATTTTGCTTCCGGGCCACTTCACCCTCTTTATCCACTCACTCCGGGCAGCCTTTAAGAAAATGGTCAAGAGAACCAAATCTGTAGCATGCACCACTCCTTTTTTGACACTCCCCGAAGTGGAATTTATTATAGCTTTCACACCTCGGCTTTTGATCGTCCACACTTCCCACACTAGTTACCTTAGGGGAAGAAGACTTCAGGTTGTAACGCTTAGAGCCTCTTGTTCTACCCAAATATCCCATCGATGTAGTGGAACGCTCTTGTTGATTCTTTGGTTTCTTCGTGAGGAAAGAGTGGGTTCTGCCACTAGATCTCTTATTCGAAATTCGAGCTTCTCTCTTTGCTTGCTTTCTTTCATTGTTTAGCTCTTCTACCTTCTTGGCTCGATCAGCTAGTGCCGTAAATTCTCGTATCTCAAGGATCCCAATCAATAACTTAATGTCTTCATTCAGACCTTTTTCGAAGTGCTTACACATTTCTACTTCCGTTTGGACCCACTCACTTGCATACTGGCTTAGTCTCACAAACTCTCTTTAGTATTCTGACACGGTCTTATTTCCTTGCTTGAGTTCCAGGAACTCTTTTCACTTCGACTCTAAGAATCTTTGACTGATGTATTTCTTTCTAAACTCATCTTGGAAGAATTCCTATGTGATATCTTCCTTTGGTACCACTGAAGATACAGTCTTCCACCAGTGATATACAGTATCCTATAGGTGTACATGACAACTCGTCCAAAATGCGCTTAGTGTTCTTGAGCCAGAACTCGACTCGTTCAACATCATCATCAACCTTAGCTCTAAACTCTTCATCCCCATATTTTCTAAGCTTGTACACTGGGGCCTTACCTATTCTCACGGGAGCCATACCTTGTGGCACTTCTCCCTCAGCTCGAGCAGGGGGCGGAGGAGGTCATAGTATATTAGGGCGGTTTCTCAGGTAGTCCCCAAACCATTCATCCATCATCTCAAGAAGGCAGCTCTTGCCTCTACCCGGCCTTCAGACATAGGCCTTCTACTATTACTAGCAGCAACTCACTGAACGGAAGCTAGAGCATGGCTCTCAGCTCTTTCGGACTCATCTTGGGCTTGATTGGAAGCCATTTACTATATTCAAATACAATTAAAAATAGTTAGGAGATGTCACACTATCATATATTGTGTAATGGCATGTATAGCTATACTCGATATATGCTACGTTAGTCCTAGAATCGACTAAACCGTAACTCTAATACCACTAAATGTAACACCCGTTACCCGTACTCGAGATCGAGACAAGGTACTAGGCATTACCGTACCCAAACATGATATTTTCGTAAAATTTTAGGCTATAAAATTTTGTTTCAAATCGAAACCAATTAAACATATTCATAGGGTCCCTACTAAGGGCCTACTAGGCCCAAGACGTGCATTGAAAATGGTCCGGGACTAAACCGAGAGCTTAAGAAAATCTTAAAAAAATCCCTAGGTTTAAGCCTCACACACTTGTGTGGAGGCATTGCACATGCCTGTGTGCTTGGGACACGCCCGTGTGGAATTATTGGAATTTATTTTCCATTTCAAACCTATAGGGGTTTTCACATGGCCGAGCACACGCTCGTGTCCCTGGCCCATGTCCTTCATACGGCCTAGACACGCCCGTGTCTAAAAACCTGAGCATTCTATTTATGACGTCATCATGCATTTAGGGGCACACGGCCAAGACACACGCCCGTGTGCTAGGCCGTGCCCTCCACATGGTTGAAACCTACGGCCGTGTCTCTACCCTTGTGTTTACTACCATGCATACTGACCTAAACATTTTAGGTGCAGGGGACACACGACCGTACCATACACCCATGGGGCTGACCATGTGTCACACAAAGCCTAGACACACGCCCGTGTTTCTACCCCTGTAGACTTTTTTGGAGGCTACAATCCAAGCCAATGGTCTCCCTTAACATTCACATAGATTTGTGAACTTCTATGGTATGTAACATGGCCTAAATATGCCTAATAATCATCCTTACATATCCTATTGCATGTTAACCTCATCTCATTGGTTTTGCACACGCTAGGTTATCCTCTTGTATCAAGGATTACCATCTTAACAAACACAATTTAGGCTTAGCTCATTTTATAACTCATTGCCAATTATGACCTAACCATCTTCAAGTGATTTGGCCATATTTCACATGTCCACAAAGGATATACCACAATTAACCATCACATGAACATTTAAACATAAACATGCACCATTAGTAGGTTACAACCTACATCAAATGAGCCATGTCTTATGGCCATATAAAAAATGAATAATGTATACCATACAAGCCCTTACATTGGATAACCAATGACACATATAACAAAATAACCAAAAACCTATACATGCCATTGTAACAAAATAAAAGTATCTATATACCAAAGAAAGACAAGTTGATAGTGTTGACAATATTCCAATCGTCTTCCAATCTTCACGAGTCCACGAGCTCTGCAAAGCAGGGAAAGGAAAGAGAGTAAGCTTTAAAATGCTTAGTAAGTTCAGATAACGGGAAGGTGAACTTACCGGTTATTTAGCATACAACTGTAACAGACATTCAAGCCAAACATGCATAGTGTAAATTCCCTATCACATACACTCAATCATCAAGTTAGTTTCATCTCAAGCAATATAGTATTAATCTTATATGAGCTCATCAATTCGAATATTCTCATTCTTGTTTCTCATTATAGTCCCATTGAATTTCTCAGAAATCTCGATGGGTATCCCATTTACCATCAAGTCATACTAGTGACCATTTTAAATATACACTCCCATGAATCTCTCTCTTAAGATAAGATTACCAATCTAGGATAAATCCCTCATAACATAAATTCAATGAGTATTGTTGGGATTACCATTTCAGGCTCAATCCCTTACAATGACAATTACTCTAATACCCTCAGATCTTAAATGCCAGTCCAGGCTAATTTCAGCCCTTAATCGTATTACCCATTCGAGCTAAATCCACAATGCACATATATTCATCGGGAGGTTCAATCACTTAAAGAACACCTGTCCGGGCTAGATCCTTACTATACTGAGATCATTGGATTACCCGTCTCGGCTAAATCCCTTTCTGCAACACATGCAGGATCTCATGTCATGTAAGCAAGAATTTACCCGTTGAATCTCCCTTTTTCATTCAATCGAGACGATTGCCATGTTTTTCATTTGCACCACCACGTTTCACGGATTACATAATCAATATCAAAATTATCATACATTTAAGAATATGCATTTTCAAGTACATTTAAAGTTTACTTCGAGTTACATGAACTTACCTGGTAATTGCTTCGGGTTCGTGTTCTGGTTATTCTGAAACCTTTCGTTTTTCACGGTCGACCTCCTGAATTGGTTCCTCAGGGTCTAAATCAGTAAAAATAAATATTAATACATTAAAATATTCATTTCGGACCTAAATTTAACCCCAAGAAAAATAACCATTTTGCCCTTAACATTTTACATTTTTACAAATTAGTCCCTAGGCTCGTAAAATGAAATGCATGCTATTCCTTGAGTACCCAAGCCTAGCCGAATGTATCTTAAGCTCATACTAGCCTATATTTTCCTCTATTTCCCATTTTTACCACACACTTTATACCTTTTTCAATTGGGTCCCTTTTTGGTGTTTTTATGAAAAATCACCTAGCAAAAGATGTTTATCTAACATCCAACTTTCATAATCCTCCATAAATCATCAAAGAACAATCATCTCATGTATGGTTAAATTTTCTAACATGAACCCTAGCTTGAGATATGGGTAGAAATGGATAGAGCATGTTACGAGGATTCCAAAAATACAAAGAACATTAAAAACGGGGCATTTTGGTCAAATTGGGAAAATTACTCTTTAGGACCTTCTAACTAATAATTCAAAGTAATTTCATAAAAAATTGCTTCTAAACCCCAAGTTTTGTAATTTATTCAATTTGGTCTCAAATTTCCAATTGGACACCTTATACTTAGAGTTTCTTCATGAATCTTTAACACATGCTTACTTTCATATTCTAGACCACATAATAATCGTGAAATAAATATTTTAACAATGGATTGGTGGTCCCAAAACCACTATTCCAACTAAGCCCTATTTTGGTATGTTGCACACAAATTGTAAGACTAAAGTTCTAGCCTCATGACAAAAGAATACGCTTGATTCTTAAAACAAAAAAAAATGTATGCCCCTTGTAACAACCAGTTTTTCAATGGTACCGAAAATGAAAATTTTGGAACCCCGTATTTCATTGATTGAGTTAATAAATAGTATTTTACTGAATGGTTAGTAATTAAGGTACAAGGGCTAAATGGTAAAAACTATAAAAATTGATTTCTATTGGTTTTATTTGATAATAGGGTTAAATAATATTTAGTTAAGGCTTAAAATGGCAATTAGGCCATTTATTTTTATAATAGTTGATTAGTGACTTAGATTTGAGTGACTTATATATGAAAATATTAATTAAATTATTAATATATGTTAAAAGGATAAAACTAAAACATAAGAAAAAACATTATTATCTTTTGTTTTCATTTTTCCCCATTGAAAGTGACATGAAGAACAAAGGGAAACCAATGTTAAACATGAAACATTCAACTAAGCTTCACTAACTTGTTTTTCATAAAATTTATATTTTTGAGATCGTTATAGCTTAATCTAGCTAACATGTGTGTTTATTTGTAAAACTGTTAAAGATTTGAGAAGTTTCCATTGATTATTTTTGAAGCTTTTTGTGGTTAAATGTTAGGTTTTAAATTTAGAGATGACAAAATGACTAAATTGTTAAGTTATGATAGTTTCAATTAGAGGGAACTTTTAAAAAGTGAAAATGAACTGAATTACACCTATAATAGGATGATATCAGGCTATTGGAATTAGTAAATTATAATGAATTATTATATATTGGGATTTGAATTAATTAGTAGATGATCAAGAAAAAAGAGAAATTGTAAATTAATCCCTTACACCTTGTTTACTGATGTATTTTTAGGTAAGTTCATATGAGACTTACGTTATTAATTTATGATATATTTGTATTATATTGCCTTTCTTATTAGTTTAGATTGTTAAGTATACTGTTTTTGGCATCTAAAGGACTAAATTGAAAGATATGAAACATGTGATAAATATACATAGATATGCAAAATAGAATGGATTTGAAATTATTGTATGAACGAATTATATGTACAAGATGATGCTATAATGTTTAAATGGTATATGGATTGCTACTTGAAATATGACAAGAGTGAATTTTCATGAAATTGTGATTCAGGGAATAAATTATAAAGATGTAAAATTCACGGAAAATTTTTTATTTTTATGAAATATATGTGCTTAAATGTTATATGTAAAAATCGGTTAGGCTTGGAATAAGGATTAAATTGTATGAATTTTATTTTCCGAGTCTAGGGACGAAATTGTCATTTATGAAAAGTATAGGGGCAAAATGGTAATTTTGCCTAGGATGTGAATTGAATTAAATTGAGTATGAAACAGATTAAATTGATGATAAATTTATTTATATAGATCTGAAAAGACCTAATACTGAGTTAGATCGAGGAAAACAAAAAGTATCAGATTAGTAGATTTTCATAAACGAACAAGTGACGAGATAAGTTCGTGTAACTAAATTGTGTTTATTTTTATGCTTGAATTGAGTGTGGTATGTGTTTATATGAATTATATAAATGTTATAAATGTATGAAATAATCACATGTTCATTAATGTTCAGAAAATGATATGTTCTGTTTGAATAATGAAATTCGATGGATAAATGATTTCCTGTATTGAATGTAGTCCTGCATATGTTGCAGACAAACTATAGCTCGGACAAGCAATCCTGTTAAAAGCCTTCCCGAGTGTCCTGTTATATAGTTCCTACGAGCATCCTGATCGGTAGTGATTTTGCATGTGTTGCACACTACCGCAGCTCTTTGTGAGCGTCCTATTACATGATTCGATCGGCTGTGATCCAGCATATAATGCAGACACAAACACAGCTCTACATGAGCCTCCTGATATAGGCTCTTATGAGCTTCCTGACATGGCTCACTTGAACTCCCTGTTAAATGGCTATCCGATGCTCCCTGATATTCAGAGTTACCTGTTAAGCTCTATGAGCTCCCTGATTAAAACTCTTATGAGTTTCCTGTTTAGCCCGAATAAGCGTCCTGTTACATGGCTCATCTGAGCATCCTAATATATGTGGCTTGAGAATGTGCTCCCTGATTATGTGCCCTATCCGGTACCCCTGAACATGAATTGACGGATAACTGATTTGTATACCTCACGTATACTACTTGAGTATCCATCGAAATTTCAATAATTCAACAGATAAATCTCCTGACATGAAAAATTAAGAGATTAGAAGTATTATGTCTTGAATGCTTCTGAAATACCTGAAAGTTTGTAGCATGATGAGCTCATCTATGTTTATTTGATGTACATGTGAATTATGTAACTAACTTGCTTAATTGAGTCTATGTGATTAGGCAATTTGCCAAATTGTTGGAAAGCATATTATTGAATGCTTATTTTAATAAATGTTATTGGCAAGTTTAATTCCTGTTATACGAACTTACTAAGTATTTGAAATGCTTACTCAATTTTTTTTCTCTATTTTATAGTGCTCGGAAGCTCGTAAAGGTTGGAATCGATTGGAGCATCATCACACTATCCTTCAGCCCGTTTTGATATAAATAGAAAACTTATTTTGGTATAATGGCATGTATAGGTTAATTTGGCCAATGTTGGCATATAGTGGTTGTTTGTAATCTAGCCATTGAAATGGCTAATGATAGTATGCTTAGTGAAAATATATATATGAGGTTAAAATATGGTCAACATATGTGTACTTGGTATAATTTGATTTAATTATAGAAAGCATATATGTATTACAAAAGGTAAGTTTGAATACATGTGATTATATATCTTATATAATGTTAATATTGGCTTGGTTTTAATAATGTGTATGTATGTATTGGTGTAGGTTGAAGATAATTTGGGTGAGAAAAGTGGTCATGAAAATGGCCTATTTTCATCTACACGGGCAGACACATGGACGTGTGTCTCAACTGTGTGTGACACACAGCCATGCACACGAACGTGTGGTTTGGCCGTGTGCCCCCTGCATCTTAAAACTTGAGAAACAGAATGCTTAAAATTGAGCACACGGGCAGAGACACGGGCGTGTGTCTCAGTCGTGTGAGAGACACTACCCAGCACATGGTCTAGCACACAGGCGTGTGGCTGGCTGTGTGACCCAAGTCAGAGAGTTACACGGGTAAGGACACAGGCTAAAACACAGTCATGTGGCTCACATCAAATGCCCACACACGGCCTGACCACAAGGGTGTGTGTCCCCTGCACCTAAGAAAAATTTTGAGTTTTTGCAAAAAAAAATTATGTGATTCCAATTTAGTCTTGACTTGATTATAATACGTATTTTGGGCCTCAAGGACCTATATAGGGGACATTATGATTGATTGTGATTTATTTTCAGAAATGAATAGTAAATGACATGAATTAATTGTAATTGATTTGTAAACTCTGGTAATGCTCTGTAACCCTGTTTCGATGACGGATACGAGTTGTAGGTGTTATAGGTTTCGATATTTATGTGTTAGGTATCAATACTAAAGTAAGTATCGATACCATTTTAGCTTTTTGCCAATTTTGGTTTAAAACATTTTATCGATACATTTGCAGAGGTATCGATATTTTTATCATGAGTATCGATACTCGTGTTTGGGTATCGATACCGAGTTTGGTTACTGTCAATTTTTAAAAACTTTTCATTCGCAAGGTATCGACATTCTAGTCCTGAGTATCGATACTTTTATCCAGGGTGTTAAGAATTGACAAGTTAAAACATTCTTCATGCTTAAAGCAATTTTCCTACTCATTATACAATAAATATCTAACTCAACCAAATCTACTAACATCTTTTAGCCATTTTAAATGCCATACTAATACATATTCATCGAGAAAACCTAACATGGATTATCAAACTCATTCTCAAGCATCAAAATGTTTGCAAGCAAAGACCAAACCAACATCAACAGTGTAACTGCCCGATTTAGGGCCTAGTCAGAACAGTGGTCTCGGGACCACAAATCTGAAGTTAGAAAAATTTATTTTTATTATTTTTATGAGGTTATAGTATGATTATATTAGTGCATGAAAAATTTGGTGAATAAATTGTGATGATTTTGAGCCCTATTAAGAAAAAAGACTAAATCGCATAAAAGGCAAAAGTTACATTTTAGTACCTAAATGTATTAAATAGCTAGAGGACTAAAATTTAGGGTCTTTAAAGGACAATTAGACCCTTGTGAGATAGCTTGGCCGGCCATGGGGAGACAAATTGAGGAGAAAGTCAAAATTAGGTGAAGATGAGGTCATCAATTTTAACTAGTTTTAAGTTAAATAAAATAAAGGCCATTTCCTCTCCATTTTCTTCTTCTCCACTGATTTTTACCAGCCATAGGAGGGTTTTGAAAGCTTCAAAAATTTCAGCAACATTAAGCCTCTCAAGTAAGTGATTTCCATACCCTTTGTTGATGATATTTGCATTTTTGAGACCCTTGAAGCATGGGCTTTCAAATGAGGGGTCTATTTTACAAAATGATTGAAAGTTTAGGGTGTTACCATGAAAGTATTTGTGATGTTTGCTAAGTTTTTATGGAAGAATAATGATTCTTAGATGTGTCATGAACAACTTTGGTGAAGGAGTTTTCATGGAAAACACCTAAAGGGACTATTTTGCAAAAGTTGTAAAATAGTTTATAAACATGTGAAATAGTGAGAAGTTGAAGTTTCTATAAGAGTAAAAATAGTTCGGTTAGGCCTAAGACACGAAAAAATTCGATAAAAATTGACTTTCGAGCATAGGGGTAAAATAGTTATTTTGTCAAAAGTCTAGGGGCAAAATGATCATTTTACCAAAGATTTGAATTGATGATTGCCTAATTATAATTAGTGACTAAATGAGTGCATATTGTCATTATAGATCAATATTTACTAAATCCGAACCTAGATCAGGAGAAGGCCAAGCAAACTGATTAAACCTACTAGTCGCGTACGTTTTGTAATCCGAGATAAGTTGTATGTAAATAATACAACTACACTATCAATACATGTATTCATATTGTCATAGAATTGATATTGTATGAGTTGCTAAGTTATAAATTGAGAATGCCTAGTAATATTTGTGATAGTAGAAAGATCCCGTTGAAACCTTAAGATACGAACTGGAAATTCGTTCCAAGACATTGGGTGATTTGTATGCCAGTGTAAGACATGTCTGGACATGATTCGGCCACATTATGAGAGCCAGTGTAAGACCATGTCTGGGACATGGCATCGGCATCTAGACGAGGGCTAGTGTAAGACATGTCTGGAACATGCATCAGCCATACTATGATAGCCAGTATAAGACCATGTCTGGGACATGGCATCGGCTCAGAGATGAGTGCCAGTGTAAGACATGTCTGGGACATGCATCGGCCTCGATAGAGATAGCTAGTGTAAGACGTGTCTGGGACACGCATCGGCTAAGAGTTGTGCTAGTGTAAGACATGTCTAGGACATGCATCAGCACACATATATGAGAGCCGGTGTAAGACCATGTCTGGGACATGGCATCGGCAACTTATCCCATGTTGAAGGTGCATAGAATATCCAGTAGCATTCCAAACGGTTCAACGGTGAAAGTTACAGTTCAATTTTAATAAAAAAAAGATGATCATGTTGTGAGGGTTACAGGTACCTATATGATAAGCATGTGTAATGAGCTTAATTTAGAAAATGTGACTCGAGTAGACGATAATGAGTAAGTTAAGTTATGTTTACCTTTGAGCTATGAGCATGATAATTAATGGTGAGATTGTTGTTGTATATTTATTTATATGCAACTTACTAAGCTTTATGCTTATTCTCTTTCCTTTCCCTTTTCTTTCAGTGTAGCCGAGCTAGCTTAAGGATCCCTTAAAGTCAGAGATATCGATCACACTATCAGCCATAAGATTCTTTATAGTTGGATTTATATTTTTTTAATGGTGGCATGTATAGGCCTAGACTAGGATGTTGTATTACGAGAATTGTTCATGTATTTTGGCTTAAGTCAAAAGCCCTTCATTTTGTACCAAGCCTAGAATAATGGTTATTATTCATTTTGATTAATGCATATAATGTTCTTTCTATGGATGAATTGGTGTCTATTGTGGTGAAGTTAGTATATTGAAATGATCTTGTACAGGTTGTTTAAATGGGTGACAAGATGGCTTGAAAGAATGGCCTTCTTTTGTCCACACGGGTACACGACTCGCTCCCATGGGTGTGTGTTATGGCCGTGCGTCCCCCTGCACTTAAAACTTTAAAGTCATTTTAGTACACGGGCGTGTATCCAGGCCATGTTTTAAAGTCAGTATGCATAGTAGTAGTGCACGGGCAAGAGACACGGCCATGTGTCTCAGCCGTGTGAAGGACACGGTTATAGGACATGGGTGTGTGCCTTGGCTGTGTGGTTTTGGCAGTATGTCCAAGTTTTTGGGCACGGGCTCAAGACACGGGCGTGTGGAGCCTTAGAGTGTGCAACTTTCCAAGTTTTTCTTAAGTTTTTAGTTTAATCCCAAACCCTCTCTAACACATGTTTTGGGCCTCGTAAGCCCGCATAAGGAACAGTATGCCTTTGAAATGAAAAGTTTTAAATTGATTGAAATTTTACGGCCCAGTTTCTGAGTGATTGGTTGAGTTTAAGTTAGGTAACACCATGAACCCTGTCCTAGCATCAGATACGGGTGAGGGATGTTACAAACAGTCCATAAGTTTAATCCCAAAATAATAAAAATAACTATAACCTACATTGTCTTTATTCAACGTGTCCAAAAATCATAAAACCACATACTCGAAAGTTAAGCCTTGGATGGATCGACACTTGTTCGCTCTGCACTCCTTAGATGTATTATTAGCTTGCAAATTTTAGGGAAAGATTAAGCTTTCTCAAGCTCAGTAAATGTTCGGAATTACTACAAAGCATACAAAACAATATAAGTTAAGCAAGAGTATACTAAGGCACATTCACATATCCACAAACAATGCATGCTTATCAGATTTACATTTAATTCCATTTTAAATTCCACAATAATGGTCATTGAGCTATCATATATCAAACCTCATATGTGTGGGTTAAAAATAGTATATTACATATCACATTCACACTCACATATTTTCGCATATTACTTACTGTAATATCATCACACAACACAACCCAACTTACTTAGGCATAACTTATCAATAAAAGTAATAAGTATAAGAAAGACTTACTCTCGAAACTTAGGATAGGGGTTTAGGCTAATCTTAAGCTCCTGATTAACACTACGAATTGTGCATACCAACAGTGACTCTGGACTCTCACCAATCACGTTTTCGCTTACTAGCCGAAAGCTCAAACAAGCTTTTCCTTGTCTTTCAACTTGCTTGTAGTGGCTCTCAATTGATTCGAAACTTTTCACACACAACAAACACATTCCAAAACCATTAAAAACAACCTTGAACACACCCAAATAGGAAGGAAAACACAATTCAAGCCTCTCTTTTCTCACTACCGAAAACTAGCTAGTTTTGCCGAAATTGAAGTTTTGACATTCTAATCTTATTTCTAATCCTCAATTTTGATTTCAAACACCCTAAATATAATTTAATTTTACTTCTAAACCATTAATTTTACCTAAATCCATAGATCTAAAATTTTTGGAAAATTCAAGCTTTCGAGAACATGTAAAGAGGGAAAATGCTTTTATTCTTAAAATTTTGATAAGTACCTATCAAATTGAAATAAAATGCCTTCTAATTAGGTTAGAATGAATCAAAAATAACTTTGAAAACATGAGTTTACTCAAGATTGATAGATTTTCCATTTTTGAGTCCAAGCTTGCTTTAAAAACATTAAATCTAAATAAATATTCATACAACACTCTTTATTTAATTCTAAAAATTTAGAATATTACCTAATTCAAGATTTGAACAAAAGAAGAACAATGACGAAATTGGGGATGAAAACGTGGTTATCCTTTGACATTGGGGGTTATTTTGGTGTTTAGGAGGTTACTAAATCTAAAAGAATGAGTTAATTTAGAAAGAACTCTCAAATTTTAGGTTTTGGAAAAATTTTGAATGGCTTAGGTTTTGAGAGGGAAGAAGAAGGCAGTGGTGACTCATTGTAGGAAACTAGTTTCACAAAAATTGGGCAATTTGCCCCCTTGGTCATTTTCTGTTTCTTTCTTTTTCCAATTAGGCCCTAACTTCATTAAACTCACTATTTTCTTTTTGGACCTCGTAATTAATTTTCGTTTTAAATTAACTAATAAAGTAAAACTTGATTATATTATTTTAATACTTTAATTAATTAATCTCTATCCTAATTCTATTATTTGACCTAAACCCTTGATTCTGCTAACCCAATTTTTGAGATATGACAATGAATGAGAAAAATGGAAATGACCTTATGTGGTAATAAATGATTAAAAGATTGATATGAATGGAATTATAAATTTTAAAGTTGAAGTGTGATTGAATTGGTATATACTATATGATAGATTGTTATGTTCTATATGAATATGTTATAAGTTCATGATAAGAATATAGTAAACTTTGAATGTTTGTTGATGTACATATAAAAGTAACATGATGCAAAAGGATTTTCATGCTAAATTTTAATATGTTTTAATTGTTTAGGTTATTTGAATATCCAGGTAAGTTGAGTAAATTTCGTATGAACTTACTAAGCATATTTAATACTTACTTTGTTTCATTTTTTGTTTTTGTAGTTGATATTTTGGCTGGTTATAAGTGGCTTGTAAATAGATGTAATGGTTAATAGTTTTGTTGCGCTTTGGTTAGCTGAACCATGTATAAGCAATTAATGTTATGGTATGTAAGTAAAAGCTTGAGTTCGAATACATAAGGAACCAAAAGCTGGTGCATTGAGTGTATGACTTCTGCAATATGTAGCGCCATTCACAATAGTGGAATTCATGGTCCGAGACATGGGTAAATGATATCCTCTCGTTGAAATTTCATAGTTGATGAAAAGTAAACATAACCATGAGTCTTTCGTCTTTGTGATGAATGACTTACTTACTATTTGATAGTAATGGACTTTTCATGAAGGAAGATGTCATTGTTACCATGAGATAAAATAAGATCATATTGGGAGAACAGATGTTATCCTAAAGAAATCAAGGATATCCTATAAGGGTAACAGACTTATGGTGATGTCATTGGATGAGAACTTGGTAATTGCTTTCGTAATGGTATATTGTTAGAGAAAGCTCAGTCATGATACTATAGTGGAATAACTTCGTGACTAAATGAGTTTATAATTAATAGGCGAAAAGTCGGAACTTAATTATAAATCATTTGAGCCCTAATTACATATGTCCAATCTGTAACACCCCTAACCCATCTCCATCGCCAAATTAAGGTTACGGAGCATTACCACGTCTATCATAACAAATACTAACATTGAACCATTCAAAGATCAAAGTAAATAACATATCATCAATTTCAAATGTTATTCATAGCATAAATATAATTATTGACCTTAAATCGGGCTTAAAGATAATTCAGGAACAATCAGAGACTAGTTTGAAACAAAATAGAAAGTTTTAGAAAAATATAAAAAATTGAAAAAATAGGTTCCACAGGTCGTGTCACACAGCCGTGTGGTAAAGCCCAGGTTGTGTGGATCAAGGACATGACTGTGTGGCCAAACCGTGTAACTCACTGTGCCCATGTAATAAGGGTCACATGGTCGTGTTGCCAAGCCATGTAACTCACAGATGTTGTGTGGAAAATCCTGCATATAAAATCAAGGTGACACACGGTTGTATGGCAGGCCGTATGCTAAACTGTGTGGATCTGAAAAACCTTCAAAATCAAGTTATTTCAAACTCTATTCTTGCACACCAAGACACCTTTTCAACCTATTTCCACATGCATATAAACACTTATAAAGACACCTAAAATATGCCAAATTCAATCATCTTAAGCCTAATCAATATGCCTTCATTTGGCACCACAACTCATATACCAAAACAATCAAAACTGGTCTTATACTTTCATGTCACAATTCTATACCAAATGGTTTTCACTTAAGCTCAAAAACCATACATTAACTCATGTCAAAACTTACCATCATTCTTCTCATTCAACCATATTCATTTGTACCATAATTCAAACACCTTTGTAAAGTTTATATCAAGTGGTCAATGAGCACAACAAGACCATAAACACACCCAGGTTTAAAACATGATCACATACAAGCTATTATAAAACATAATCATTATTTCAGGACAAGTTTCACACCATATTTGAATTTTCATACCAAACCATGAACTAGCACATTATTAACTAAAGCATATATTAATCACACAAGTAGAGAACATACCACTTGTAATAAGTACTTAAAACATATACAAGATACTCCTATTACATTGCATATATCCTAAAATTAAACATTTTCAAAATCTACCAAAAAGAATCTAGATAGTGTGATATTCGCATTGATCCAATCGTCCGATTCCGCAAAATGTTATCTACAAGGAAACATGAAATGACACGAGTAAACTTTAATAAGCTTAGTAAGTTCACAGGTTAAAATGATAAACTTACTGAATAAACATAATAGACATTAGTCTTGCCAACCAAAATTAATCAATAGTGAGTTATACAAATATACAAGTTGCACAATCCGTTCAGTCATACGAAAAGTCATGTTTTACTATTAGAAATCAAGAAAATATTTATACAATTCAATATGCAAGTCATTTAACCATTTTAAATCTGCTCAATGAACGATAAAACATATATGGATATGTGGCTATCCACAAAACCACACCAAAACGCTCCAACGAGCCAAACCAACTGAGAACACGCCTTGGCACCAAGTGCCTAGCTTGTAGGCTAACATCCCTCCAGAACACATCTTGGCACAAAGTGTCAAGCCCGAAGGCTTTATATCCGCCCCCAGTAACATGCCAGAAACACTATAAATATAACACTATAGTCCACAACAAATGTTGGACTCTGGTATATTCAGTGGATAAGAATAAAATAGGAATCATCATCTCATCTCAAGTCGGACCCGTACAACGCGCAATATAACCTATTGACATGCCAATTGTATCCTATCATATGTTCATCCGGGCTCAATACAGGTAATCGTATAACATATTACAATTCAATTCATTTTCTCACATTGTACCAATTTATTATAATCCAATTACATGTATATATTTATTAACATACGTCAACTCAGAAATCAATATAATTATATAAATTATATCTAATTAAACTCTATGAACTTATTAGGGTTAAACAACAAAAATGACAATATCAGGGGCTAATCAACAATTTTTTTTTCGCAACTATCTACCTGCTCTTGATCTATAAAGTAGTTTATCTTAGTTTATTAGCTCTAATTCCATGAAATATTCAATTTAATGCATGTATCTTCCTATTTATTGTTTTTGACAGTCGCCGTAAACTTTTACTCCTTAACTAATTTGGTCCTTGAGACCAAAACAATATTATTTTTGACAGTTAAACCTTAAACCCCTTGTGCCGAATTTGCTAATGCTCCAAATCAGTCCTTACATGCTGGAATTTTACAAGAAAAACATGTTGTTTTTACTTTATTTTCAATTTAATCCCTAAACACGAAAACTAATCAAAATCACTTTACAAATTATTACAAACTCATCATCTATCTTTAAACCAAAACATTAACATAAAGAATACCTCAAAAACATCAATGGAAAACTTTATAAACTGTGATATCTTCACAAATTAGTCCATAAACTAGCTAGATCTTATTAAAACGATCACAAAAATACAAAATTCATGAAAAACTAACTAGAGAAAAGCTTACATGCAATGGCCGAAATCAAGCTTTGATTAACCATGACTTTTCTTAATGTTAGGTTAAAGAATCGGTGAAGAGGACATGAAAAGATGATAATTTTTTTTTGTTTTATGTTTTAACACATTTTCATAATTACCATTTTAACCTTAAATCACAAATAATTTTAATCAAAAACATACATGCAACGGTCCATATAAATAATTATGGCATAATTGCTACTTAAAACCTTTTAAATTAAGTCATTGCATTCAATTAGCTCAATTAAACTATTAATGAATAACTTTTTCAATTTTTATGATTTTATCCTTTTTCGTTAATTAACTAGTCAAACAATAAAATTTTTGAATCGTAACTTCACATACCAATATAATAACTTTGTAAATATTTAATAAAAATACTTATGAGCTTGGTTTACAGAAAAGAGGTTATAATACCTCATTTTTCAAAATCACTTGACTTTAGGGACAAACCACTTAACTAATGATTCAAACAACAAAAATTATTAGGTCAAAATTCTATAAAAAATAATATTTGACTAGTAAATATTAAATAATAATATTTATGAACTCACTAGTAGGATTTGTGGTCTCAAAACCATAGTTTTTGACACCACTGGAAAACGGGCTATTACACAATCAGTCCCTCCGCTAGCTCATTGAAACTATAAATGAATTGCATGTTTGAATAGAAATAAATGTAATGATTAGGAAA
The DNA here is from genome assembly GCA_025698475.1 of Gossypium anomalum. NCBI lineage: Eukaryota > Viridiplantae > Streptophyta > Magnoliopsida > Malvales > Malvaceae > Gossypium > Gossypium anomalum. Next base: position 50,965,235 of record CM046968.1, on the reverse strand, counting down.
AGAGAAATGAGAAATATTCAAGAATGATTTTGGTTTTTTCCAATATGGAAAATGAAATCATTTGGAAATGAATGTAGGTTTTCAAAATGGAAATACAATGAAATAGAAATGATTCATTTGCAATTCTATATGGATTACGAAAAAATTATTGGAAGAATGAGTTTATGTTTTTGAGTTGTTTTGAAGCCCGAAAATGAAAAAAAATCATTTCGGCCACAGTAAACATGTTGAGTTGTAAAATATTGAATATATTTTCTCGAAATTTTATCGTGAGTAAAATCGTCAAAATTTTAATATAGAATATTAAAGTTTATTTTGAGAAATAGAAAAACTAAATCGAGTTAGATCACATTACATAGTATTGGGTCAAAAGGCCCAGGAAGTACTCATAATAGGACTCAATGTGAGAGAGGCCCAAAACCCCTTATATAACATGAAGGGGGAGGCAACCCTAGTAGGAATTCTAGGGTGTGTCGTGCACCCCACTCCTACTCTAAGTAAGAACTTCTTTTTCTATTTGAAATAAACCATTACAACTCAATGAGGGTTTTACATTCTCTTCTTATAAATAGATGATACCGATAGGGTATTAAATAAGGATTTGAAGAGATTGTTACTTTGTCGAAAAATAGAGAGAATTTATTCTATACTATTAAATATATTTTTTCAAAACAACAATTTTACCGTTTTCTATTAAAGAAGAGAGAATTTCCATTTTCACCCAAATAAAAGAGAGAACTTTATGATAGTCTTGATAGATGAATTTTGGGCATTGGCTGATGGGCATTTGAGTTTCAGGGCTTTGAGCTTTGCCTTCACTTTGCTTAGAGAGGCCAGTGGTTTGGGTCTTCAATTTGAGGAAGATTTGAGATTTGAAACCTTGGTAATTTTTCTTCTTCTTTTTCATATGATTTTTGAATACTTTGAGAGGTAATCTGGGAAATTTGACTACGAATCCACGATTAAGAGGCCAAGAGGACGGTGATTTCCATCGACAATAATTACTTTTTCAGTATGGTTCAAAGCTGAATGTAGAAGATGGAAAAAGATTTGAGTTTAGAAGGGAGAGGATTTCAAAAGGTCAAATTCCCTCTTTTATTCTTTTCTATTTCTTTTAAGGGAAGGGAAATCAATTTTTATACTAACTAATAAAAGGTCTCTTTACTTTTGGTCAAAAGTCAAAATATGCCACGTGGTGTCCAATCGTTAGTCAATCTGTAAAAATTTAACACCATCAAAATAAGATATGGAAAAGTGTTTAGGTATCAAATCGAATAAATTAAAATTAAAAGTATCACATTTTAAAAGAATTTCAAAATATAGAGGATTTTTGCTATTATCCTTTTTATTATTTAAAAGATACATATTAGTGTTATACTATTTTATATTAATCTTAAATGATTTTTTTTAAATTTAATTTTAGTTCAAATTCATATAAATCCAACGCTCAACCTTTAGTTTAGTTTTGTGTTAAAGTTTAAGGTTGAAGGTTAGTATATTTTTAATATTTAATTTCTAAAAATTAAACCCTAGCAATCTTTAATTATTAAAGAACTATGACAATGATAAATTTGTGGCAATGCCATAATTGCATATCAAAGGAGTGCATGGAACTTGTTTAAAGCTGATTATATGCTTTCATTTTCTCACCTTTGTAATTATTTTTTGTTGAGAGTTAAATTGTTAGCTGATTAGTTAGTTAGATAGAAGCAATTACTTGGAAGTGTTTATAAACGAGTAGTTTGTGTCATAACATTGTCTATATAAGAGTACAAGGGTCTAGAAGCAAAGTTAGATATGCAGGGCCTAAATTAACGTAGAGTCGTCACTAACTAATTAGTGTTAGGTTGGTTAATCAGCTATCGTCTAAAAGTCTAGAATTAATACTATGGAAAAATCCTAAAATCTAGACTCGATCTCATCACCAAATTTCGGGTTCGGGAGTACAGTTACGTGTGAGGAAGGTTATAGGACTCCCACAATGCCTATCCGAAGATAGTCCTACGGGGTTTTAGGAGCTAGGTTTTTTTATTTAAGCATATTAATATTTTAATTTAGACTAAAATCTTATGAAAATCATAAATAAAAACTCCAAAGAAAATGCCTTTGGTTTACTTGTAACTTGATTAAGATGTGTTCACCATACTTATCTAATTTAAAACTTAAATTAGAGGTTTTTACTTTTAACGGGAACCTTAAAGGATACCTAAATAATTCTAGTAAAATACCTTCAATTTCTAAAATTAATTCTATTTTAGAATTATAAAAAAAAACTCCAGAAATTACCAATGCATTAAGAGAAATATTAAAATCAATCTACAACTTTCGATCTTTTATTATTATTATTTTTTAAAAGATTCAATTAATAACATTAAACCTATCAAGGTTTTACGAAAGTATCCTATGCTGGGTTTATGATTTATCTTACTTTAAAATTCTTAATCTAAGGTTTAAATTCGTCAAAAATCCTAAAATATTATATCTTAATTAACATTTATTAACTTTCTTAAAAAATTTCTAAAATAAAATATTTAGGAAGACATACTCGTGATTTGCAATTCACCTAAAAAAATCTTTAGTTTTAATCTTGAACAAAGTTCTAAAGAATATTTACACATTAATTTAAGATTCTAAAGAGGAATCCTATACAGTATTTAAAATTAGTTTAAAACCCTAAAAAAATCCTACATATTATTTATAATTTTTCTAGGGTAAATGGTAGATAAGATCTTAAAGACTAACATAAATTCAAATGTAAAAAAACCTTATGGGTTCATTAAAATATAACACCTACTTAACTAACTTCATGTCAACATTTATAGGATGGAATAATGACTTAAAGTTCTCTCTTTTAATGTAACGTCCCCTAACCCCATACCGTCGCCGGTACAAGATTACGAGACATTACCAGTCAGTACTGTACAATTACGATCATTAATTAAAATAATAATTTATATTTATGATAAATTCATCATATCATCCCTTTGATGAGCCTTCGAAGCTTAAGATGAACAGTAAATCAATTCGAGACTAATTTAGAATCACTACGAATTTTTCGTAAAATTTCAAAATTTCTTCTTTATGAACAGTACCACACGCCCGTGTGGCTCACATGCTTTGGACACGCCCGTGTCCTCTACCCATGGAGCTCTCTGACTTGTAGCTTACGAATAAATTGATTTCACACGGCCAAGTCACACGCCCGTGTGCTTAGCCTGTGTGGGTTATTTTCAATTCGAATCTAGTGCAATTTTTACATAGCCGTATCGCACGCCCGTGTTCAAGACCGTGCTCTTCACATGGCTGAGGCACACCGCCGTGTCTCTACTCGTGTGGCAAAACCTGGACATTCTATTTTGGACATTTTTAGATGTAGGGGACACACGGCCTAACAACATACCCGTGTGCAAGCTGTGTGTCTCACATGGTCTGGTCACACGCCCGTGTGCCAGGCCGTGTAGACTCAATAATGAGCCTTTCACACCTTACTAGCCAACCCTGCAAATTTCAACCCGCAACCAATACAAATACCAATACTAAACCAATCCAAACACATTTTATATTATCCAATACCTAACTTTAAACACTTATCATGTATCACTGTCAAATTTCAATTTACTTATTTCACTATTACAATCACAATCCAATATAACACACTTAAGACATCCTAGGTACATGCCATTATCAACAATTAACATGCTTTACCTTATTGAGTTCGGGATCGGCCTGGGATGCTGATTCAACGGTCTAGCTTTATTTAACCTGTGCACGGAAACAAACCTACACTGAGTATGGACTCAGTGGTATTTTTATAAACCGATACTTAAGTTAATAATATATCATACATCAGTGAACCTTGAGATTTCAATCTATTACTCTTAATAGTTCAATCATTTGTTTTCGATTTATAATACTAAGATCTTGTTAATCACTTTCCATGAAATGTATACAGTTTCAATGTTTATTCATTATCCGTCGATTTTTCATCTTTATTCAGTAACAACCAATATTCAGTATCATTTAGACATTCAGTAGCAGTCCAATATTCAGTAACAATTAGTTTTCCAGTACTTTTATTTACAATTCATTTGAATAATAATATTATTCACCTTTCATTCAATATTCTGTACTATTTCATTTCAATAACAATCAATATTCTTTGGTAACAACTAATTTATCTTTATTGTTCAGTACCAGTCAGTCAACAGTAGTAATCAGTTAATCAATAACAATCATTTATTCAGTATCAGTAGTTTATTCAGTAACAGTCAATTATTCAGTAGCAGTCAGTCTTTAATATTTTTCATTACCCCTATTAACATGACTCGGACCTGGACGGATACACGGATCCAACCCACACACCGGGGATAGTACACAGTGTTTCATCGGCCGAAGCCGGATTACACTTTGTCAAGAATACAGAATAACGATAAGAATAACGATAACGATGCGCGATGGCGGTACATAAAGTACCTCATCGGAACAAATTCGAACGATAATAAGAATACTGATCAGTGCGAGTACCTCTTCAAAACGAATCCTAACGATGAATATGAGTCGACACAAATAGTGTCTCATCGACACAAAGTCGGAATATTCCTGAACACTTCCAATCCTATGGCATGCCAACTATATCTGACTAGCCTGATACTGTTAATAGGGTTTTTAGTCTTCTTTTAAATAACAGTCATTTTTTCGATTTTTAAAATCAGTAAATGTTTCAATTCATTTCTCAATAATCACATACTTATCACACATTCAATCCAATATCAATAATCACATATAATTCATGAATTTTTATTCTATTCAATACCATAATAATAATTACCATTCATATTAAATAATAAATTCAACAAATAATTATTAGATTCGGTTTATAGAAATACAAACCGTAATTTTCGAGCTATCCCTCGTCGACTTTGTCTTTTTCTCGCTTAGCCAAGATTTTTCTGCATAACGCTAGCTACGAACATTAATTAAATATTATCAATACACTACCATTCAATTTTCATATGGAATATTTCAATTTTTATTCATCTTTTGCCTAAATTCCAATTTAGTCTCTAAACCGAGACTAACTTTTATTCTTCACATTTAACTCAATATTTTCATTCAATTTTCACTTTAAACTAATTTCAGCCTTTAATTTCACCATAGAACCCTAATTTCGAAATTCTTTCAGTCCCTATCATTCAAAACTTATGAATTACTTTACAATTCAATCATTTAATCAATTCTAACTTGAATTTCTATCAATTTAGCCCTTAATTCATCTTTTTGTTCAACATGACCAATGTCTAATAATTAACTATCTTTCAAAATATCAACTTAACTTCATCAAAACCTTGTTCCAAGGCTTCTAAAACATCAAAATTAAGTAAAAAAAAGGCTAAATTGACTTACCTATTAAACTTCCAAGCTTCAAACCTTTAATTTTCCCTTTTCTTCTTTCTTTTCTCTTTTTCTTTGTTTCCTTCCCCTGCTCTCTGTTTCGTTTGCTTTGTTTCTTCATTTCTATTCTTTTTCTTTCTTTATTTCCTTTATATATATATATATATATATATATATATATATAATCACATGTATTTATACTTAAATAATAAGTATTATTTATTTATTCATGTGTATCTTATTAGTACATTTGTATCCATTTATAACCATACATTTGTCATAATTTAATATATTTATCACATAAAATCTTGTAATATAATTATTTAATTAATAATTATCTTTTATAAATAATAAATATATATTAATACTTAAATACAAGTATTACAAGTGTATGTATTTTTATTTATACCCTTGTATCAAATCATTACCATACACTTGTCCTTTAATTATTTACTTTATTTAATTATCATATAAAAATCTTATACTATTATTATTATTATCACCTTACACTTGTCATATTCTAATTTATTTTCCTAATATAATATCATAATTTTTAATCACCTTAATAATTATAAAATACATAAAAATCTAAATGAATATCTCAGATTTTCTTAAGTTTGCCGCCTCATCTTATGCAAAATGGCTTAATTGCCATTTTGGTCATTTTCACTTTCTTTTAATCTATAATTAAACTTTCACACTTCATTCAATTTAATCATTTTATCTAATTATCCTTAATTTAAGCTAATTCATTTTATTAAACTTTAATTAACCACTCACTTAACTTCGTAAATATTTTTAATAAATATTTACGAATCCATTTTTTAGAAACAAAGACCCGAAAATGCACTTTTTGGATAACTGTAAAATTCGGGTCATTACATTTAAAATGAATAATAATAAAATAGAAAAAATTAATTAAATTGACTAGACTTAATGAAAAGTTAAAACTCTTTCAAAAATGGCAATAATAAAAAGAAAACTTAAATAAATGAAATAAATAAGACCTTAACATGATAATGATAATAATAGTACATTTTATTCATAATACAATAAAAGAATCAAAATAACATGAACAAATAATATTAAAATGTATGTAAGGGGAATGTATAAAAAAAACCATAAATATAAATAGACATGACGAAATAAGAATAAATAAAAATTATACAAGTGTGAATAAATATAAAACATTAACATAAAGTACATAATTGACATTAAATATATAAGGTATAAATGCAAATGAAAGGGAAGATATAAGTGTAAATAATTTATTAAAGATGGAAACAAAATGATATAGCTTGATTTTAGGACTAAAAGATAAAAAAATGTGGAAGACAGATGACTAATGTAGCAATTAATTTGCTTTTGATTTTGAAATTTCTGATTAATTGAAGGTTTGAATAAACAAAAGTGTTATGGGTGTAAATAAACCAGAGAGTGAGGAGGTGGCACTGCAAAAAGGGGTATTTTTTTAAATTTAAAAAGTAAGGGGGTGGGAATAAATTATCCATTTTTACACCTATAAACAGGAGAAATCTATTCATTCTTTCATTTTAATCTATTTTTCAAAAAAAAAAAAAAAAAAACTTTCTCTTTCTCTTCATGCTTCTATGTTGGTCATAGCTCTATCACTGGAGAGTCCAACAACTCTCTGGCTTTAGGTGATGGAGCCGCTGCATACACTGGCCGAATTTTTATTTTATTTTTTGCAAAATCAAAGTTGTCTTTAAAAAAAATCACCACTTTTTTTAAAAATCAAAGCTTTGTTTCGAAATAGTTGAAAAAGATCAAAACTTTATTTTAAAATTTTAAACTTTTCCTTTAAAATGACTAAAAAAACAAATTTTTATTTTTAAAAATATAAACTTTCTCTTTTTTTTTTTTTTTTAAAAAAATCACTACTTTTCTTAAAAATTAAAACTTTTATTTCGAAACAGTTAAAATAAAAATAAAAACTTTGTTTTAAAATTTTAAACTTTCCTTTAAAATGACTAAAAAACATATTTTTATTTTTTAAAATCTAAACTTTCTCTTTTTTAAAAAAAATCATTACTTTTCTTAAAAGATCAAATCTTTTATTTCGAAATAGTTGAAAAACAAATCAAAACTTTGTTTTAAAATTTTAAACTTTCCTTTAAAATGACTAGAAAAACAAATTTTTATTTTTAAAAAATCTAAACTTTCTCTTTTTTTAAAAAAACCAAAATTTTTCTCAAGATCAAACTTTTTTTTAAAAAAAAACCTTTATATTGGAAAGGGGAAGGGAAAGAATCGGGATTTTTGGGGCTCCTAGGGTGGACGACCGACTGTTCGGAGCCCAAAACTTGATCTCTAACGACATGTCTATAGCAAAAAGAAAAGAAAAAGAAATAGCATGTTTCTTCTTGTTGTTGTTATTTTCTTTTATCTTTTTTTTTAAAAAGAAAGAATATGCAAAGCCTCTTTTTCTTTCCTTTCATTTCATTTCATGTATATATATTGTTTTTCAATCTTGTTTATTTGTAGAAAAAAAAGATAATAATAATATTTAATAATAATAGTAGTAGTAGGAATGATAATAATAATAATTTGGGCCCTTAGTAGGCTCAAAAAGAAAAGAAAAACAAAGACCTCCAATTGACCAAAATCGGGTGGGCTTCGAACGGGCCCAAGAGAACACAAATTTAAACGGAACAAATGGGCCTCCAATTGGGCTCAAACAAAAAAGGGTGTCTACAATTTGTGTAATATTATCCATTTAATGAAAACAAAAATAATAATAAGTCTTCTTTCTTCTTTGTGATTTCATCATCAACAATTGATCTCTTATCAATTAATTCAACATGGTATCAGGGTCAAGAAGAATTTTCAATCTTTTACTCTGATAAGTTTTCATTGATTTTGATTTCTTTAGTTTTTGTGATTCCTATAAATTCATGGTTAAAGCTTTATAGTTTATTTGTTGTTTATTGAAATGGTCAATGATAAAAAATCTGCCACTTTAATTGATTTCAATCATCCTTTGCATATTTATCCATCTAAGGTGTCTCTTTTAGTCTCCCATAAGCTTTTAGGATTTGAGAATTAGTGTTTGTAGTTGGTTTATACGTATAACATAGTTGGAAAAGAAAAATTTAGGATTTGTTTATGGTTCTTGCAAGAAAGATTATTTCTCTTCTAGGTGGCAATCTCAGTGGGAAAGATATAATGTCGCAGTATCATATTAGATTCTTAACACTATTTGTAAATAGCTTTCTGCTGGTATAGTATTTGCTTCTAATGTAACATTAGTTTGGCAAGATCTTAAAGAGATGAATGACAAAGTTTAATGCTCTCGAGTCTTTTTCTTTATCAAGAAATTGCTTCTCATGTTCAAGGTGTTTCTTCTATTTGCTATGATTTTACAAATCTAAGACTTTTATAGGATGAGTATGATGCCTTAGTCCTATTTTCTACTCATGATTGTGACTTGTCTAAGAAGAATGCTTAACACTTGCTTAAGGAATGATTGTTTCAATTTTTCATGGGATTAAATGAAACATAGTCAGTTGTTAAGAGTCAAATGTTATTAATGCAGCCCCTACTATCGATCAATCGAGCATACTCGATGGTTATTCAGAAAGACGATCAACGGCAGCATATGTCAGGTTAGTTATGATTAATGATCTTACTGCCTTATATTCTTTTAACATGTAACATATAGGTCCCAAGAAGAAATTTACTGGTCTTTGTCATCATTGCAAGATTATAGGTCATAAAAGGGAAACTTGGTACAAGTTAATTGTAACACCCTAACCCGTATCCGTCGCCGGAACAGGGTTACGGAGCATTACCGAAACATTCAGAAACATTTACAAATAACTTATGTAAATTATTATTCATTTAACGAGATCATTCATAACATCCCTTGATTGGGCCCTCGAGGCCCAATACGAGCATTAGAATCGAGTCGGGACTTAATCGGGAGCTCTAAGAATTTTTCGCGAAATTACAAAATTTTTCCAAGGTGCAGGGCTCACACGCCCTTGTGGTCCAAGGGACATGCCCGTGTGACCCTAGGAAACGCTGGTGCTAGAGGCCGAGTTCGACCCTGTGTAACTCTCTGACTTGCACACACGGCCATGTCACACGCCCGTGTGTTAGATCGTGTGGTCAATTAATTCAATTCAAAATTAGGTGTAGGTTCCACACAGCTAAGACATACGCCTGTGTTCTAGGCCGTGTGGCACACACGGCCGAGACACACACCCGTGTCTCTGCCCATATGCTCAATTCTAAGCATTCTATTTCTCAAAATTTAGGGTGCAGGGGACACACGGCCTAACCACATGCCCATATTACCAGGTTGTGTGTCATACACGGTCTAGACACATGCCCGTGTGTCTACCCGTGTGGACAAATTGAAGTCATTTCTAGCTTCATTTCTCACCCAAAATTTCACCCATGACCTGCACTTGAAACACACATCCAATTCCAACCAATCCAAGCATTCAACTTAAGAAAATTTCATCATTCATAAGGCATATCACTACAAGCATACATGATCACTACCTTACCTTAGTTTAACTTAGGCATTCACAACATTGATCACATATTCTTAACATAACACATGTGTATATATATATATATATATATCATAATAATCTACCTAGTCATACCAAAATGAACCGTTACTAGCCATTCCAATGGCTAGGTTACAAAATAACATTTCAAGCCACTATTGGCCAAGTTGTCCTATACATGCCATTATAACAAAATGATTTTTACCAATTATACCCAAAATCACTAGTTGATAGTGTGACGATGCTCCAATGATCTTCTAACCTTCACGAGCTTCCGAGTACTATAAAATAGGGGAAAAATAAAACGGAGTAAACATTACATGCGTAGTAAGTTCATATAATGGAAAGTAAACTTACCAATCCTGTTTATTAAATCTAAGCATACAATGTTATATTTCTATCCATTTGGCTAAATGGCCTAATCACATACATTCAATCAAACATGTTAGTCACCAAAATCTTCATATCAATCAAGTAACATAGATGAGATCATCATGCAATATTTTTTCAAGTCATTATCAATTCATCTTAAGATTCCCACTCCATGTCAAGAGTTTTATGTCCGTTGAATCATTGAATTTCGATGGATGCTCAAGTAGTACACTCAAAGTGTACGATTCAATAATTCGTCAATTTCTTATTCAAAGGTACCTATTAGGGCACTTAACTAAGAAACACTCACTCGACCCATATATCGTATAACAGGATTACCAGTCCAAGCTAAATCCTTTATATAATGTATGCTCAGAGGAGCTCGATTAGGATTACCAGTCCAGGCTAAACCCTAATCATAACTATGCTCGAGAGGTATTATATCAGGATTACTCGTCTGGGCTAAATCCTTTCTATAAAAAGGTCAATAGGATTACTGTTGCAGGCTAAATCACATGCAACAAATGCAGGACCTTATTAGTTTCGAGAAAGCACATATAATCATCAAGATTCAACATTCAATCGGGAGTTAACCCTTTATCACCATTTCAAGCATGTATCAAATTTTCCATCATAGCATACAAGTAAAGCACATCAATATAAATCACATTACATATAACACAACATTAAATTAAACATATTTACATGCCCGATTAAGTTACACGAACTTACCTCGACACTTGTTCACGTTAGAAATCTACTAATCCGAAACCTTTTATTTTCCTCAATCTAACATTGAATTAATGTTTTTCGGATCTATATAAATGAATTTAACTATCAATTTCACACATTTCATATTTAAATGGACTCAATTTACGTCCTAGACAAAATTACCATTTTGCCCCTAACTTTTTCATAAATTTTGATTTTTTCCCTCGGCTTGAAAAATGAAACTTGTGCAAATTACCCCCTATTCCAAGCCTAACCAAAGCCCCATTACAAGTTTTACAGCACATTTATTCATAAAATTTTAGAATTTTTGATATAATTTTACAACTTTTCATTTTAGTCCTAAATCATGTTTTCATCAAAAATCACTTTGTAAAAGTTGTTTATCTATCAATAATCTTTCATTTTCTACCTTAAATTTTTAATTTCCAGCATATACATCCATGACACATTTTTCATACCTTGATAACTTTTCAAATTAATCCCTTAAATAGAGAGATTAAGCTATCCTGGTTTCAAAAATACCAAAATTACTAATAACGGGACAAGAAAACTTACCCAATTAGGCCTTGAAAGTTTTTTTTCTCTCACATAGGGTTTCCATGTGTTTTAGGTTGAAGATGACATAAAATAAGACGATATCTTTTATCATCTTTTTAATTAATTAAGTATTTTAAAATTTTCAATTTAGTCCTTGCCCTTTTTCTTTATTTCCATGGATAAGTCACCAAGAAAATCTACATACTTTTCTTAATGGTCTAATTACCATATAAGGACATCTAGATTTGAATTCCATAGCTATTTAATCCTTATAGCTACTAGAATTCAACTTTTACATTTTATGCGATTTAGTCTTTCTTGTAATTAAACACTTAATCGATAAAATTTTTATATCAATATTTTCAGACGACATGATTATTATAATACGGATCACATAATGAAATAAAAATAAACCTTATTTTTGAATCAGATTTGTGGTCCCGAAACTACTGTTTCGATTTCACTGAAAAATGAGTTGTTACAACTTTCCCCCTTTAGGGATTTTCATCCTCGAAAATCTTACCAGTAAAAAGATTCAGGTGTTACTTCGTCATAGTATCCTCCGGCTCCAATGCAGCCTCCTCCAAACCATGTCGTTGCCAAAGAACTGTCACTAAAGCTGCCTTTTTATTTCTTAACTCTTTCGTTTCCCAAGCTAAGATTTTGATTGGTTCTTCGCTATAAGTCATATCTGGCTGAATCTCTACCTCTGTCGACGAAATAATACGTGAAGGATCAGACCAATACCACCGTAGCATAGACACATGAAAAACATTATGAATCCGATCAAGTTCTAGTGGCAAAGCTAACCGATAAGCAACCGGTTTAATTCTTTTAGTAATCTCATATGGTTCAATGAACCATGGACTTAGTTTTCCTTTACACCCAAACTGGTGAACTTTCTTCGAAGGTGACACTTTCAAGAATACTTTGTCACTGACTTGAAATTCTATTTCTTTTCGCTTCAAACCAGCATAGGACTTTTGACGATTAGAAGCTGCTTTCAAACTATCCCAAATTACTTTTACTTTTTCTTTGGTCTCTCGAACCAAGTCAACTCCGTGTAACTTTTTCTCACTAAGTTCTGTCCAGTACAATGGAGTTCTACATTTACGACCATACAAGGTTTCATACGGCGCCATTTTAATACTAGACTGATAACTGTTATTATAAGCAAATTCAACCAAAGGCAAATATCTTTCCCAGTTACCTCCAAACTCAAGTATACAACAGCAAAGCATATCTTCCAAGATCTGTATTACTCATTCAGATTGACTATCTGTTTGGGGATGAAATGCAGTGCTAAAGTGTAACTGAGTACCCAGAGCTTCTTGCAATTTTCTCTAGAATTGAGATGTAAACCGAGGATATCTATCTGAAATAATGGAGACAGGCACTCCATGCAATCTGACAATCTCAGAAACATATAATTCAGCCAATCTATCCAAGGAATAATCCATACGTACCAGAATAAAGTGTGCAGACTTTGTCAGCTGATCAACAATTACTTAAATGACATCTTTCTAATTTGGAGACAGGGGTAATCCTGTTACAAAGTCCATGGTAATTCTTTCCCATTTCCATTCAAGTATCGTAACTGCCTATAATAGTCTAGAAGGTAATTGATGTTCAGCTTTTACTTGTTGACATATCAAACATTTAGATACAAACTCAGAAATATCTCGTTTCATTCTCGGCCACCAGTACATCTTTTTCAGATCATTATACATTTTATTACTACTAGGATGTATAGACATGTTACCATTGTGAGCATCATTCAAAATCTTCTGTACCAATTCTAAACTTTTTGGTATACATGCTTTGCCTTTGAATAACAAACAACCATTGGTCCCGATCTGAAATTCTGAGTTAGGAGTCGATTCACTTTGTATCCGTTTTTCTTGCAACTTATTATCATTTTTCTGAGCTTCAGAAATATGTTGCAAAAACATTGGTCTAGCTTTTAACTCAGCCATGATTGAACCATCATCAGACAACGATAATCGGGTATTCATTGCTTGCAAAGTACATAGGAATTTTCTGCTCAAAGGTCCGGCACTACGTTGTCTTTCCCCGGATGGTAGTCAATAACAAGATCATAATCTTTCAATAACTCAAGCCATCTACGTTGTCTCAAATTCAAATATTTCTGTGACATCAAATATTTCATACTTTTTTAATCAGTGAATATGTAACATTTTTCACCAAACAAGTAATGCCGCCAGATTTTCAATGCAAACACTATGGCTTCCAATTTAAGATCATATGTCGGGTAGTTTTTTTCATGTGGTTTTAGCTTTCGTGAAGCATAGGCTACTACTTTACCATCTTGCATCAAGACACAGCCTAAGCCATTCAATGATGCATCATTGCAAACTGTAAATTCCTTACCCAATTCTGGCTGAACTAACACTGGTTCTATCAATAAAGCTTTTAATCTATCAAAACTCTATTGGCATTTATCAGTCTACTCGAACTTTACATCTTTCTGTAGCAAACGAGTCATCGGATAAGCTATCATTGAAAAACTTTTTACAAATATCTGATAATACCCAGCTAATCCCAGAAAACTTCAGACTTTAAACACATTCTTTGGTGGCTTCCAATTAATAATGGCTGAAATTTTATTCAGGTCTACTCTAACACCTTCAGCAGATACTATATGCCCAAGGAAACTAACTTCCCGTAGCCAAAATTCACATTTACTGAATTTGGCATACAGTTTTTTCTCTCACAGAGTTTGCAACACTATTCTTAAATGCTCAGGATGCTCATTTTCATCTTGAGAGTAAACCAAAATATCATCAATAAATACCACCACAAACCTGTCCAAATACGGGCTAGAAATTTTGTTCATCAAATCCATAAACACTGCAAGTGCATAGTGTCCCTACCTGGTTCTAAAAGCTATGTTTGGCACATCCGATTCTTTTACCTATAGTTGATAGTAACCAGAACAGATATCAATCTTTGAAAATATAGTAGCACTCTTTAACTAGTCAAACAAGTCATCAATTCGAGGTAATGGGTACTTGTTCTTTATTGTAACTTTGTTGAGCTATTTGTAATCAATGCACAACCTCAACGATCCATCCTTCTTCTTTACAAATAGAACCGGTGTACCCCAAGGTAAGAAACTAAGTCTAGCAAAACATCTGTCAATCAACTCTTGCAATTGTACTTTCAGCTCTTTCAATTTATTAGGAGCCATTCTGAAAGGTGCTATAGTTATAGGTGTTGTACTTAGAATAAGATCTATAGAGAATTCCACTTCCCTATCCGGTGGTAAACCAGGTAGTTCTTCTAAGAATACATCAGGAAATTCACATGCAACCGGCATTGAATGAATCTTTGACTCAGTTACTTTAGTATCTAACACATATGCGAGATAAACGTCATATCCCTTTCTAACATATTTCTGTGCTGACATTGCTGAAATCACATTGGGTAGTCCATCTAGTTTATCAGATTCAACACGAAGCAATTCACCATTTTGACATTTCAATACAATATATTTCTGTTTACAATTCACCACTGCATCATATTGGGTTAACCAATCTATTCCCAAGATCACATCAAATTCATCAAATGACAATAACATCAAGTCAGCTGAAAAGCAATAACCTTTTACCATTAATGGACAGTTCTTACAGAGTTTATCCATCATAACACACTGGCCCCAGGGGTTTGAAACTTTGACCACAAATTCAGTGAATTCAACAAATAAATTTTTAATAGACACTAGATTCGTGTATATATATGAATGTCTAGAACCAAGATCAATCAATGCAGTAATATCAGTATCAAGTACAGAAAATGTACTAGTAATGACGTCTGGTGCAGAGGCATCCTCTCTGGCATGAATAGCATATGTTCTTGTAGGTGCTCGTGCCTCAAATCTAACTGTTGTACCATTGGTAGTACCTCGACTACCACTAATATTATCAGGGTGACGGGGTGGTCTGCCTCTCGCAACAGGATTACTAGGCTTTGGAGCTGGTTCTATTTCTTTTTCAACTCTTTTGGGACAATCCCTAAGAAAATGGTCAAGTGAACCACATTCGAAACAAGCTCCATTTCTAGATCGACATTCCCCATGATGAAATTTTCTTACAATGTTTACATTTCAGTTTGGGATTACCAACACTACCCACACTGGTTACGGACGGAGATGAAGACTTCAGGCTAGAACGTTGAGAGCCCCGTTCTTTTCCAAAATATCCCGTAGAGGTGGTTACACGATCATAATACTTCTTTAATTTCTTAGAAGCAAACGATTGTGACTTACTCATAGTTTTTTTCTAAAAACCCGAGCCTCTCTTTCAGCTTGTCTCTTTTCTTTACTCAATTCTTCGACTTTGTGTGCCTGACCGGCTAACACGGCAAATTCCCTTATTTCGAGAATTCCAATCAATAACTTGATATCCTCATTTAAGCCCTCTTCAAAGCATTTACACATTTCAACTTATGTTAGAACCTATTCTCTAGCATACTTACTCAATCAAACAAATTCCCGTTCATATTCGGATATAGTCATGTTTCCCTGTTTGAGTTCTAAAATTTTTTTCCTTTTTTTTTATCCACAAATCTCTGACGAACATATTTCTTCCTGAATTTAGCCTTTAAGAATTCCCATGTAACATTCTCTCTCGGTACCACCAAAGTTATGGTATTCCACTAATGATAAGTTGTATCTTTTAGTAGAGATACCATACATTTTAGACATTCAACAGGTGTACAAGATAATTCATCAAAAACTCGGATAGTATTTTCTAGCCAAAATTTAGCCTTTTTTAGATCATCATCTATAATAGCTCTAAATTCTTCCGCCCCATACTTACGAATTTTATCTACCGGAGGCTTACCAATTCTAACAGGTTCAGCACTTTGTGGTACCTCAGGAACCGGTTGGGGAGCAGGTGAGGGAGGTCATTGTACAGCAGGGTTTATTTTTAAATACTTTGTAAACCATTCATTCATCATCTGAAAGAAGACCTGATTCACCTTCTCACTTCGGCCCTCAAACATGGGCCTTTCACTACCAAACGCGGACGCAACTCTTTGAACTAAAGCTGAAGCATTGCTCTCAGCTTCTTCAGATTCAGCTCTAGCTCGATTGGATGAAAAACTATATGAAAAACACATTTAAAATTATTAGGAGTCATCACACAATCACAATTTTGTATAATGGCATGTATAGCTAAACTCGTGTTTCCTACGTCAAATCTGAGAATCGACTAAACCGTAGCTCTGATACCACTAAATGTAACACCCTTAATCCTTATCCGTCGTCAAAATAAGGTTATGGAGCATTATCGAAACATTTACAAATAACTTATGTAAATTACTACTTATTTACCGAGATCATTCATAACGTCCCTTGATTGGGCCCTCGAGGCCCAATACGAGTATTAGAATTGAGTTGGGACTTAATCGGGAACTCTAAGAATTCTTCGCGAAATTACAAAATTTTTCCAAGGTGTAGGGCTCACACGCCCGTAATGTCCAAGGGACACGCCCGTACTAGAGGCCGTGTTTGACCCCCTGTAACTCTCTGACTTGCACACACGGCCATGTCACATGCTCGTGTGCTAGACCGTGTGGTCAATTAATTCAATTTAAAATTAGGTGCAGGTTTCACACGGCCAAGACACACACGCCTGTTTCTCTTCCCGTGTGCTCAACTTTGAGCATTTTGTTTCTCAAAATTTAGGGTGCAGGGAACACACAGCCTAACCACATGCCATCTTACCAGGCTGTGTGTCACATACGGTCTAGACATACGGCCGTGTGTCTGCCCATGTAGACAAAATGAAGCCATTTCTAGCTTCATTTCTCACCCAAAATTTCACCCATGACCTGCACTTGAAACACACATCTAATTCCAACCAATCCAAGCATTCAACTTAAGCAAATTTCATCATTCACGAGGCATATCACTACAAGCATACATGATCACAATCTTACCTTAGTTTAACTTAGACATTCCCAACATTGATCACATATTCTTAACATAACAAATGTGTATATATAAATCATAATAATCTACTTAATCATACAAAAATGAACCATTACTAGACATTCCAATGGCTAGGTTACAAAATAACATTTCAAGCCACTATTGGCCAAGTTGTCCTATACATGTTATTATACCAAAATGGTTTTTACTAATTATACCCAAAATCACTAGTTGATAGAGTGACGATGCTCCAATGATCTTCCAACCTTCACAAGCTTCCGAGTACTATAAAACAGGGGAAAAATAAAATAGAGTAAGCATTACATGTTTAGTAAGTTCGTATAACGGAAACTAAACTTACCAATCCTGTTTATTAAATCTAAGCATACAATACTATGTTTCCATCCATTTGGCTAAGTGGCCTAATCACATACATTCAATCAAACATGTTGGTCACCAAAGTCTTGATATCAATCAAGTAACATAGATAAGCTCATCATGCAATATTCTTTCAAGTCATTATCAATTCATCTCAGAATTCTCATGCCATGTCAAGAGTTTTATGTCCGTTGAATCATTGAATTCCGATGGATGCTTAAGTAGTACACTCGAAGTGTACGATTCAATAATCCGTCAATTTCTTATTCAAAGGTACCTATTAGGGCATTTAACCAAGAAACACTCTCTCGACCCACATATCGTATAACAGGATTACCAGTCCAGGCTAAATCCTTTATATAATATGTGCTCAGAGGAGCTCGAATAGGATTACCAGTCCAGGCTAAACCCTAATCATAACGTATGCTCGAGAGGTATTATATCGTGATTACCTGTTCGGGCTAAATCCTTTCTATAACAAGGTCAATAGGATTACTCGTCCGAGCTAATTCCCATCCGCAAAACAAATGCAGGAACTTATTAGTTTTAGACAAGCGCATATTATCATCAGAATTCAACATTCAATCCGGACTTAGCCCTTTATCACCATTTCAAGTGTGTATCAAAATTTCCATCATAGCATACAAGTAAATAACATCAATAAATACAACACAACATTAAATTAAACATATTTACATGCCCGATTAAGTTACACGAACTTACCTCGACACTTGTTCGCTTTAGAAATCTACTAATCTGAATCCTTTTCTTTTCCTCGATTTAACCTCGAATTAGTGTTGTCCAGATCTATATAAATGAATTTAACTATCAATTTCACACATTTCATATTTAAATGGACTCAATTTACGTCCTAGTCAAAATTACCATTTTGCCCCTAACTTTTCCATAAATTTTGATTTTGTTCCTAGGCTTGGACAATGAAACTTGTGCAAATTACTCCCTATTCCAAGCCTAACCAAAGCCCCATTACAAATTTTACAGCACATGTGTTCATAAAATTTTAGAATTTTTCATCAAATTTTACAACTTTTCATTTTGGTCCTTAAATAATGTTTTCGTCAAAAATTACTTTGTAAAAGTTGTTTATCTATTAATAATTTTTCATTTTCTACCATAAATTTCTAATTTCCAGCATATACATCCATGAAACATTTTTCATACCTTGATAACTTTTCAAATTAATCCCTCAAATAGAGAGATTAAGCTATTTCGGTTTCAAAAATACCAAAATTACTAAAAACGGGACAAGGAAACTTACCCAATTAGGCCTTGAAAGTTTCTTTTCTCTCTCCTAGGTTTTCCATGTGTTTTAGGTTGAAGATGACATAAAATAAGATGATATCTTTTATCATCTTTTTAATTAATTAAGTATTTTAAAATTTCCAATTTAGTCCTTGCCCTTTTTCTTTATTTGAATGGATGAGTCACCAAGAAAATCTACATACTTTTCTTTATGGTCTAATTACCATATAATGACATATAGATTTGAATTCCATAGCTATTTAATCCTTATAGCTACTAGAATTCAACTTTTACATTTTATGCGATTTAGTCATTCTCGTAATTAAACACTTAATCGATAAAATTTTCGTATCAAAATTTTCACACGACATGCTTATTATAATACAGACCATATAATGAAATAAAAATAAATATTATTTTCAGATCGAATTTGTGGTCTCGAAACCACTATTCTGATTTCACTAAAAAATGGGTTGTTACACTATTCCCAGCCCTGTCACCGAGCCCGAATATCAGGATGTCACACCACCATCACACATCATATACATAAAACATGTCAGATTAATAAACAATTGTTCTTTCTATTTAGCATTCGTACGAATTTAAAGTCAAACACGTATCATTCATCATTAGAACATGCCAAACATACTTTAAATGAACTTATAATAATTAAACATGCATTAGAATCACTCAGCAAAATTTCAAAATAATTCACGTAGGTACTGATATTGAAACAAAGGTAACGATATTTCTATTAAATGGTATCAATACCGATTGAAAAATCAATACTAAAATAACATTCTGTTTCTAGTCCAAAAATCAAAGCCCAAAAATTATTGATACCTTTATTTAAATATCGATTATTTTACCCCAAGTATTGATACTCGTGATATGGTATCGATACCAAATTGCAAAACTGACTTTTTGCACTTTTGAAAATCACAAAGGTATTGTTTTTAAGAACCCAAATATCAATACTTCTACTTCAAGCCACAAAAATCCAACAATTTAAAACATATAATCCATTAAAACTAATGACCATTCAACATGTATCGTTTACCTTATCAAGTAGTCATCAAAACGACCACAATAATAGTTCAATCATCGAAAACATGTCCGAGTAAGCATACAATATAACAAGAACAACATCCATAAATCCTAAGAACAAATAAGCTATGAAAATAACCATAACATCATGGTAAAATTCATGCAACAATTCTACCACATTGCCTTTATCTCTCCAAAACATAAACGAATAAATAACACCTACGAAATAATGTTAAAGTCTTGCTTGGATCACCCCCTTGGAACCACACTACTCACATTGGAACACAATTAATCTGTAATGGTTTTAAAAGGAAAGGGTGAGTTTAACAAGCTCAATGAATGCCAGAGTAACCATAGAATATACACAAGATCAAAGGTTA
Source organism: Gossypium anomalum (assembly GCA_025698475.1). NCBI lineage: Eukaryota > Viridiplantae > Streptophyta > Magnoliopsida > Malvales > Malvaceae > Gossypium > Gossypium anomalum. The sequence goes on along the minus strand of CM046968.1, from coordinate 50,944,635 downwards.
AACAAGAACATACTACAACACGTTCACATCCATATTCTAACCATGTTAAAATAACATATTCACGCTTCATTAAATCATAAAACTGGCATATACTCTCATGTATAACTACACTCAACTCATATTCAAAAAATTCATTTTACAATAATTCATCAAGACTAATAACGTATACATGCTTTAGTAACTCACAAGTCTAGCTGATATATTCTCATGCATTCACAAGTTAAATGAAAACGGCCCAAACTACAATTACATATGCAATTTACTATGAGAACATACTATCATTTTCATGGAACTTAAATAAACTCATGTACCATATTATTTACATGTTTATGCAACCATCTTACATTATATTATCACAATAAATAAGATCACATTTAAACGATAATTTGGCACTTGAGGCTATAAAACATAAAAATGAGTTCTATCACCACACATCGAATACACGGATCTCCAACATACCAATTGATAGAGTCGAACATATCCCAAAAAGTGAAGCATAAAGCTAACACTCTCTAACACACCAAACATGTCCTGTTGAATGGAGCTTAGCTCACATTCCCTTATCTCTCCAAACATGTCCCAGAGCCTCAATGTCTAAATCATAAATACATATAGGTGAGTACTGGCAATCCTATGGCATGCCAACTATATCCAATGGTCTCATAAGGTCACAAGGCCAACATATCCACAATATAACTACACATTTTTAATTACTGGTTTAATGAATCGTGAATATGTTATTGTGACATGGTTAGAATATAGATGTGAATGTGTTGTAGTATGCTCTTGTTTAACCTTTGATATTGTGTATACTCTGTGGTTACTCCGACATTCACTGAGCTTGTTAAGCTCACCCACTCCTTTTAATCCATTGTAGATTAGTAGTGTTTCGGTATGAGTGGTGTGGTTTCAAGGGATTGATCCAAGCTAGTCTCTAGTAATACTTCATGGGTGATTTATTATTTGTTTTTTATTTGGGAAATAAAGGCAATATGGTAGAATTATTGCATAAGTATTGCCATGATGTTTTGGTTATTTTCATAGTCTATTAACTCTTAGGATTTATGGATATTGTTCTCGTTATATCGCTTGGTTACTCAGACGTGATTTCGATGATTAAACTGTTATTGTGGTCATTTTGATGTGGTATTAGTTATATGTCGAATGGTTTATGATTGGGATGAATTATTTGCCTTATTGTGCTGTATTTTTGGTGTCTGGAGTGGAGATATTGATATTCAGGTTTTAAAAATGATACCTCTGTGATATTTCATTGTGAAAAAAGTCAATATTGTAATTTGGTATCGATACCTTATCATGAGTACTGATACTCGAATTAAAATAGTTGATACTTTAATAAATGTACTGGTATTTTCTACGGTTTGATTTTTAGAGGAGAAACATAATGTTGTTTTTTTCCAATAGTTATCAATACCATTTAAAGGAAATATCGATACATACGTGATTGTTTTGGAAATTTTTCTAAGTGGCCCTCATGTATATTCAACTGTTATTATATGATCTTTTAAAGCAAGTGTAGTAAGTCTTAACGATAATTAGGACCTTATTTGACTTAAAACTCGTGTAGATGTTACAATAGAAGACGTTTCTTTAATAATGTGCTCATTTGTACTGTGTGTGATGTGAGATAGTGGTGTGACACTTTGATATTTGGTTACATATGTGTGCATTAAAATCAATACATCATATATTACAAATAAGTATTCTCACATATTACATGTCATAATAATATCACATTCCACAATTTAAAACATTTATACTTATCAAAATTTCGCTTGCTTTTGCTACATATTTGCATTATTAGCATATCATTATCACTATCATTTGGCATGTATATCATGCCCACAACACAACACAACACAATTCACAATATTCATCGCACATGTCTCATATCACAATATCATATCATAATAATTAATCCATAAATATTCACGTAATCACATAATTTGACAAAATAAGATAAGTAAAATAGAAAGCTTACACTTGAAACTTAGGATAGGGGTTTAGGTTATTCCTAAGCTCCCAATTAACACTATAAATCTTGTCTACTAGCAGCGATTCCAAACATTCACCAATTACACTTTTGCCGAAAAGTCAAAAGCCTAATCTAGCTTTCTTTGCCTTTTGCCTTGCTCATAGAAGGCTCTGATAGTTTTGATGCTTCACACATAGTAACCACACAATATACACAATCAAAAATTAGCCAAAGACTCACTTCAAACAATCAAAACACAAGCCTAAGCTAAATTCTCTTGTAATCAAAACCTTTGACATAACAAACTTGAATTTCAACTATCTCGGTCAATACTTAAATTTTTTGCCTAAAATTGATTCTGTTCATCTAACTATTCACCTACAATTGATTCTCAAACTTTAAACTACGAAAAACTACCCAATTCATGGTATCGAAATTTTTGAAATGTTTTGTAACATCCTGTTTTTAGTCAAATTGGAACAGTGGTTTTGGGACCACAAATCTGAAGTTGAAATAATTATTTTATTATTATTTTAAGGTCTACAGCATGATAGTATGTTTTTTTGAAATTTTCGTTAAGAAATTTTATTATTTGAGTGCTTAATTTGATAAAAAGGACTAAATCACGTAAAGTGTAAAACTTGAGTTCTATTAGCTAAAGGTATCTAAAAGCTATGGAATATTAAAGTGAAGGTTCTTATGTTGTAATTAGATCATTATCAAGGTGGTTGGCCATTTATGTACATGGTTTATATGAATTTTTAATGTTTTAATAAAGGTTAAATTAGTAAATTATAAAATAACTTAAGTTAAAATAATAAAAAAACAAATGGTCATTTTTCTAAGTGTTCTAACCACAAAAAATTAACCTTGAAAACTCCATGGAAAGGATTTGAAGCATTCAGCCATAGCTATCCAAGCATGTAAGTGTTTTATTGGTTGGTTTTTAATGATTTATGTGTTTTTGAGATCGTTGCAACTAGGTTTAGCTAGCCCAAGGACTATTTTCCAAAAATGTTAAAGGTTTAGGGTTTTTCCATTAATGAATCTCTGAGAATTTTGATGTTTGATGATAGATTATGAATGTTTGATGATAGTTACACAAGTTTTGTTAAGTGATTTTTAGTGAAAATGCAAATTAAGGATTTAATTGAGAAATATGAAAATTTTTTTGGTAAATTATGAAATAAATGAAAAATATGGGCTGATATGTGAACTAGGAAAATTCGGCTAGCATGGGTTGGTATTAAATTGCATGAATTTGAGTTTTTATGAAATAAGGACTAAATTGTAAAAGTTGTGAAATGCTTGGGGCAAAAGTGTAAATGTGCTTAAATGAATTTTTTGGATTAAATTGAATAGGGTGATAATTAAATAAGCTAAATTTGATTACATATAGATCAAGAAAAGTGAAACTCAGATCTAGATCGGGGAAAATTTAAAGTACTCGACTAATCGACTTATTTCATCGTTTTTGTGAATTGAGGTACGTTCGTATGTAATAAGTTTGTTATAATTGTATTTTAAATGTTTGATATTGCATAAAATGTGAATACGACATTACGGTTATATTCGACGACGACTCGGTATTGGAAATCTCTGTTGATCCGTAAGAATAGATTAGGATACAAATGACATGTCATTAGGGATAGTTATCGAGATAACTTCGGCTATGTATTGGCACTTCATGAGAGTTATCAAGATGGCTTCAGCTATGTATATTGGCACTTCGGGTGCAAGATTATTGAGATAGCTTCGGCTATATTATTATTGGCACTTATTGTGCAAGATTCCCGGGAATTCAATTTTATTCCAAATGGTTCAACAGGTTTATCAAGGATATGAATTGGTGAGAATAGATACATATCGGTACAGGTATGTACAGAAACTGAATACGTATTGAGCATATGAAAGAATTGAGTTCATGGCTAAATAGATGACTGAATATATGTTAACATTATTATTACACATATTTTTGTAGTATGTTATATGTATATTTTGAATGTTAACTAAATGGTGAGTTTTGCTTATTATTTTTATACGAGCTTACTAAGTTTTATAGCTTACTTTGTTTATTTTTTCATGTTTTATAGTAATTTCAAAGCTAGCTCAGATTCGGGGATAGTCGGAGACTTCATCACACTATCAAGCAATCATTTTGGTACCTTTGAATCTATGTTTTGAGTATATGGCATGTATAGGAACTTTGGTCATTTTGGTATATAAGTTGATGATGAATTTAGCCATTTGAATTGGCTTGTAAATGTTTTTGGTTCGGTTTGTATATATAGTCATGAAAGTTGGCTTAATTTGGTTGGTTTGGTTGTGTATATGTATATGTGTGCATATGGCTTATATTATGCGATTGAGGTTGGCTTTGGGATGCTTATTGATAGTTGGTATTGTGGTTGTCAAATGTTTGATATATGAGAAGATATATGCTTGTGAGTTTGAGCATAATGATGCACATTTGAAATTGTCTATTTAGTTGAAATGCATATGTGAATTTGGTATAAATGGATTGGCCTATTTTGTAACTTGTGTATATTGTGGTTAATGATATTGAGTTAGCATGAGTTAGGCTTGATTTAGTTGGTTTGAATGCCTATATATGCTATGTTTTGGTGCCATTTGGTTTGGTGTAGGTGCCTACAAATTTGGGTGGCAAAATGGCTTGGTAAATAGCCTATTTTTGTCCACACGGGCAGAGACACGGGCGTGTGTCTCAACCGTGTGTGATACACAGTCATGTACACGGCTGTGTGTCCCTTGGTGTTGAATTTTAAATTAAGTCAGTATGCTCCACACGGCCTCACACACGGGCGTGTGACTTGGCCGTGTAGCATAAGTCAATATACCCTATAGGTTTGGCACGGCCTAGCACACGGGCGTGTATGGCCATTTTTAAGGCACACGGGCTAGCCATACAGGTGTGTGTATTGGCCGTGTAACCCAAGTTAGAGAGTTACACGGGGTCGGACACAGACTGGGACACGGCCATGTGATTTCATTTCGAATGTCCACACGGCCTGTGACACGGGCGTGTCTTTGGCCATGTGAGAGACATGGTCGGGCCACACGGGCGTGTGTCCCCTGTTTTTGGAAAAAAATTCTAAGTGTTCAAAAAGCTTCTAAAGTTATCGGTTTAGTTTAGAACCACCCTGAATGCATGTTTTAGGCCTCGTAGGCTCGTATCAGGGACAATATGAATGATGTTGATTGATGATTACATGAAATTGATAATGTATGAGAAAATGTATGTGTAATTGTATAATATGTTTGGTAATGCTCCATAACTCTATTCCGGTGTTGAATATGGGTGAGGGGTGTTACATGTTTATGGCAAATTTCACAAAAATTCATTAAAATATTAGAAATCTTTAACAAAACTTTTTAGTAATTTTAGAAACCTTCTAATTGTGTCAACTAATTAAAAAACACTTTGACACCATATTTTTACCCAAAATCTCGAAATCCACCGTTAAAGATCTAATTTTCAGCTTTTATTTAAAACATACAATTTAACAGCTAAAAACTCTATTTAAAAGACTATATAAGATTAAAAACAAATAGAAAAATGATTCCTTATCTTCGATGGAAGAAAAATGAGCTTTAGTTGACAACCCGGAAAACCCACAAGCTTGGAGGATGACAAAATCTATGGTGTTTTGGATATTTTTCTTGAAATACTATGGAGACTTTTGACTTGAGGAATGACAAAAATCTAAGAAATTAAGTTTGGGAATCAAAATTGAATGAGAAGAGCTTGGGAGATGTAGAGGATGGCAAAACAAAAAGATGGACAAGACTAACGTGGATTTTGTGACTATAAAGGAGGAAAATAGGGTGGAAATTAAAAGTTTGTCTAACTGCCTTTTAGAAACTCATAATTTAGATATTTTTATAGATCAGCCCTTATTTCCAAATTGAAAATCTTTTGAACATTTTTTCAAAAATTGTTTTAATTTTCAAAAATCCATAGACAAAAGCAAATTTGGGTTATTTGAACCCATTCTGAGCCAAAATTCCTAATTTATCCTCAAAACTTCTAAGCTCAATTTTGGAGTGTAACATTAATTGGGTATCCACTTGACTTCAAGTTTACAAAACAAAAGACACAGAATAATCTATCAGTAAATAATGTACCAACTTCTAAAGCTTCCTCTAGTTTTACAATTGAGCCATAACATCAGGCTCTAGTCTTTACATAAGAATAGTACTAGAAGATTTTGAGTTTGTTAAGAACGGAAAACTATTGAAGTAGTCGCACATATGGCAGGTATAGTGTCTAGCTTTGCACCATATTCACTTGAGTGGATCTTAGATATAAGAGCCACTAACCACTAAGCATAACTAATTAAGCTTAATTAAACATTAATATAAGTGTAAGTATATATATAAGTATGAATGGAAAGATTATTTAAATCATCCATCATCTTTTCCTTCCAACTATCCAAACCATCTAAAGGAAAGAAAAACCTCAAGTTTCATAAGCAACTTTCGACTAGTAATTAATTAAGGTAATCAAGCTAGATCTTTAAATTTTTATGGAAATTGAATCACGAGATATTGATTTAGCTAACCCATATGTTAATTTCTTTAATTATTAGATGTTTAGCAAGTAGCCATTATAGTGAAATTGATGAAATTATGCTTGAGTTTGAAGAGATTGTTAGTTAGTAAGCTTGGATTATGACAAGATTAAGTTAGAAATTAAGTTAAACTTGTTAGAATTTTTTTTACATTAGAGACTAAATTGAATAAATTGAAAGTTGTCATGAAATTATGTTATAGACAAAAATTATAAGGCCTCTAATGAAAGAATGTGAAATTGGATTTTGATTTGATATTAAATATTGAAAAATATGAGTATTTCGGTTATAATGACTAAAATGAATGAAATGCAAAATATGTTGATTATGTGTTTTAATGTGATTTGGATGTGAATTGATATTATGTTTATAATTGAATTATAGAAAGTAATTAAAGACGACGATGGGCCGTCTCGAGAGAAAGGAAATGAGAGAGTCGTAACTGAGTAACAACATCATATCTATCTAACCATAAACGATGATGGATTGAGTTTTTTTATTCAATTTTTTGTTAGATTTTTCGAAGGTTTTAGTTTGGGTTTGAGGAAATCTAAATTTAGAAACAAGAATAAAGGACAAGGAGTGTCACTTTAGGGGCTTTTGATCGATGGAAGCCAAATGGCATCAGCAGCGACTTGGACGGGTAATGGTTAGGGTGAGGAGAAGAGGAGAAAAAAAAAAGAAAGAAGAGAGAAAGATGGGAAAAAAAGAAAGAAAAAAAATAAATGATGATACCAAGAAAGAAAAAGAAAGAAGGAAAAAAAATAAAAATAATATTTTTATTTAATATTTAGAAGAAAATAAATCTTGGAAAAGGTTAAAATAATTAAAAATATAATTTTTTACAAAATTTTAAAAATAATTTTGATAATTTTATAATTTTTGAAATTATTTTATTTTTTTTGAAACTTAAAAAATTTAATTAATTGTTGGCGACATCCACATTAGCAAAGTTAAAAGTTGTTAACTTTTTTGTCCATTTTGGGCTAATTTGACAGAAATAAAATAAATTCAAAAGTTAAAAGAGACGAAAAAATAAATGAAAAGTTAAAATAATTTTTTTAAAGTTGGAGGACAAAAATAGTCATTATGCCTTCTAGAAAATATATGAGGATACTAAAATCCAAATTTAAGGTTTTCCGTAATAGTCAAAAGTTTAAGACTGCAATTTTTTATCGTGCTATGTTTCCCAAAATAATCCAAAATAAAATTGTCTTGATATCATAATAAAAAATCAAAAATATTTTAATTGATTTTATATATAACAAAAATAAAAATCAGTGCAACAAAAAATCTTTTATACCAAAAATTTAAACCATTAAATTAAATATCTCAAAAATAAAATATAATAGTTAACATATTATATTGTAAATCATATCAACTGTAATTTAACCAAATATTATAGAAATTAAATTCTTTAAACATACATTATAATTGACATGAATATCAAAACACCCATAAAATTAAAGATATAGTAATACCAGAAAATTAACAACTTTACAAATATCTCAATATTTTTCATATATTATCATTGACACCAACAAAAATCTTAGTGCCTCTCAATATTGATTAATCGCCGGGACATATAGCAGCATTCAGGCATGGGAGAATTTCAACGTAATTAGTTCATTAAAATTTTCAATATTTGATTCAAGTTAGATGTCGAAAAACCAATCAATATTAGTAGGGACGAAGTTAAAAAATTTTAATAGGGCCGAGATAATGAATAATAATATTTTTAAAAATAAAAATTAATTAAAGAGAAATAATTTAATAAATAAAAATAAACTAAAAAGAAATTTTAAAATTTATTTAAATTGCACTCTTCGATCCTTGACTTCATTAAAATTATCAATTATTTAATTTCTTTTTTAATGTACACAACTAAAGAACTTCTCAAAAAACCATCTTCCATCTTGCTACGAAGTTAAGCCTTCACAATCTTTAGAGCAGAAGAAGCACGTTTTGAGGATGCAGCTGAAATTGGAAGAGTCAATATAAGATAAATTAATCTATCAACGAGTGGGTACATGATTGACTTTCCACTCTCAACTAATCTTCTACAAAGTTCAAAAAGTGTTAATATTTTTCTCAAATCAGGATGCTTACATACATCAAGTTCTTCAACCAATATGGGAGATGTTCTTTCTCTTGTTGAGAAAAATCTTTTGGATAGAACTTGTTTACAAGAATGCAAATTTTGTCAATATCAAATAACTTGAAAAACTCATTGGGATCTAAAGTTGTAGTAAGAGTGCGAAGCTCCACAACATGTTTGTTAAATCTATTATTCAATTCTTGCAACTGAGTATCTATTGTAGCAAAAAATATATCCACTTGATAATGATGCTCCATTGTAACATCTTATTTCTTGTTATGACTACGACCCACAATGTATTAAGCATTCATATTTGGAAAATCCAACTCCCAAGTTTTACAAAAAGATATCACATTTTTCAAAAGTTTATCCCATCCATCATCTCTCAACTTTTGAATTAAATCTTTTGTTGTCGAAACTAAACTCATGGAATTTAATATATCTTGAGAATAATGTATCAAAGCTTGAAAAATGTTATCAATAACCCCTAAAACTTCCTTCATCATATGCAAAATAAGAATAAACTCAAAAGATTATATGTGCTATGAGCATCTCCTAACTGAGAATAGTTAGAAGCGCTATTTTTTAGATTTTCAAGAACTGTGCTAGTAGCATTGTACACCATTAGTAAACCAGCAATTGAATTTAAATGGGAACTCTACTGAGTCTCACCAAGATGTTGTAAATTGACAATTTGATTCATTCCTATTCCAGTTGCTAACTCATTGATGGATACCAAATGAGTTATTTTTGTTTGGAAGAAGCAAAAGCAATATTAACAATACCAAACAAGTCTTTAAAGAATTGATGCATTTTAACCACTTGCAACCAATGGTAACTGAAGATGATGAGCAAAACTGTGAACATAATAAGCATATCGATAATCATTCAGAATCAAATTTTGTAAGCCGTTAAATTCATTCCACACATTAAACATAGCATACATAAACTTATAGGCTTTAAATTGAGCTTATGAGACCTTAAAAAATAGTTTGAAAATAATCCAGGACTAATTTGAAAAAAAATAGAAAAACATAGAAAATTTGGAAAAAAAATTGGAAACAGGGGTCACACGGCCGTGTGACAGAGCCTAGACCGCGTGGCTCAAAAACATGGCCATGTGCCCAAACCGTGTACAATTCGAATTTGAGTCACACGGTCGTGTCACATACCATGTGCCAGCCCGTGTGCAAATCGAAATAAGTTCACACGGCGTGTGAGATTGAAAATATGGTCACTCGATCGCGTCTCTAGGCCATGTAACAACCTGATGCCGTGTGGAAAAACTTACACTTAAAATCAATATGACACATGACCATATGAGGAGACTGTGTATCGCACACGGTCGTGTAACAACCTGTGTGCACCTAAAATGACTTCCAAATCAAGCTAAATCATTACCCATTTCTTAGGTGTCAAGTCAAACAAAAAATAAGTATTCATATACCTTTAAAACACATTCAAACAAGCTTAAAACATGCCAAAACATACAGCCTAAGTGCCTAACCAGCATGCCCTTAATGGCACCACATTTTATACACCAACCAATTCACATTCAAAGTTCACAAGTACTTACTTTAAAAGCATACCAAACTTACAATTCATCCATTCCATTCATATCTAATTCTACTGTAACCTATTCATTCGCAAGTAGCATAAACAAAATGACAAAAACTTATACATATGGACCTTTACAAGCCAAAGTCCAAAGACATATATACAAGTGAGCCAAAATCAAGTTGAAACAACATCATCCATGTATAAGATGTATCACAAGTAATAAGTATCCAAAACATATACAAGACATGCCCCAAAAGTAAACATGTCAAAATCTTCCAAAAGATATCTGGATAATATGATATTCAAGCTGATCCAATCTCCTGATTCCACAAAATGTTATTTATAAAGAAACGGGAAAATGACATGAGTAAGCTTCAATAGAGCTTAGTAAGTTCAACGGTTGAAACGACAAAACTTACCGTATAAACATAGCAATTATACATTAACATGATTAATAAAAATAATTCTCTCAACCACAATCATTCAATAGGTGAGTTTATATATACATATACGAGTTGCATAATCTATTCAATCACACGAGATCATTTGATATCAAGTCACGATAATATCGAAAATCATGCAAACATTTATATAATTCAATAACAAATCATCTACCACTAGAATCCGATGAACGATATAACGAATACGAATACATGGTTATCCACCCGAAAACTCATACAAGCCAAACCAATTGAGAACACACCTTGGCACCAAGTGCCAAGCCTGAAGGCTTTACATCCGTCCCCAGTAACATGCCAGAATCACTATAAATTTAATATGATAGTCCGCAAAAAATGCTGAACTCCGATATATTCAGTGGATAATAACAAATCAGGAATCATCATCTCATCACAAGTAAACCCCGTACAGCACACAATATAATATATTGGCATGCCAATTGTACCCTATACTACATTCATCCGAGCTCATAACATATCATCGTGTTTACAATGTTCAAGTTAATTACTTTCTCAACTCACAATTATAACAACTCAATTATACCAAAAATATTCAACAACCACAATTCACAATCAATATAACATTTCAAATTATACTAAACTAAACCGAACGAACTTACCAGGGCTAAATTATAAATATAGTAAAAGTTTTAGGGACTAGTCAGCAACTTTCCCTCCTCTACGATTATTTACTTGTTCTTGATGTACAAAATAGTTTATTTCAATTTATTAGCTTTAACTTCATAAAATATTCGATTTAATGCATATGGCTTCCTATTTATAATTTTTCATATTTTCCCCAAACTTTTACATTTTATTCAATTTGAGCCTTAAGACCAAAACATTATTATTTTCACAAATAAACCCTATACCCATTGAACCTAAACCATAACCATCCCAAATCAGTCCTTACATGCTAAAATTTTACAAGAAAAACATGTTATAATTACTTTATTTTCAATTAAATCCCTAAACTTAAAAATTATATAAAATTACTTTACAAACTATCTCAAAATCACCATCAAGCTTCCGACCAAAAGATTAGTAGTTAAAAAGCTTCAAAAACAATAATGGTAAATTTCCTAAACTTTAAAAACTCCACAAAATAGTCCCTAAACTAACTAAATTTCAAAACAACAATCTCAAAAACATAAAATTCATGAAAAATGAGTGGAAATACACTTATATACAAGCATGAAGACAAGGTTGAACTCTCAAGCTCTAAAAATGGTGTTTCGACTATAGCATGAAAGAAATGGGGAAGATGAACACTTAATTATTTTTTTATATTACTTTAACATTAGTTTATTAATAAATTAATTACAAATAACCTAGTTTATTAAGTTTTAAACTATCCACAAAACTTTGAAATGGCCTAATTGCCATTTAAAACCATCTCATTTTACTTTAACATACAATTGGCACTTAAACATTAATAGTGATAGACTTTTACACTTTTTACGATTTAATATTTTTTCTTTAATTAACTAACCAAACGTCAAAATTTCTAATCCAAATTTTAATACAACACTAATGACCTCGTAAATATTGAATAAATAAAATTTACAGACTCACACGTCGAAATTGTGGTCTCGAAACCACTGTTTCTAACATAATTGAAAAATAGGTTGTTACACATTAGATTTGGCATGTAAATAGGATTTCATTGAGAATGTTATATATACATATAAAGGATAAAACTGTTAGCTATTTATGTTTATTGTAAACTTTGTATTTTGGTCATGTTGAAGTTGTTTTATGTTGAATTAGGTAGTGTTTAAAGTTTGTAATTGGTATATTTGAAATGTGATATTGGGTTTTTGGAAGAAATATGTTATATGGAAGAGGTTTTAGGTGTTAGAGAGCCAAAATGTACAGATTTTAAGGTTGCAAGATCGACGTCACGTCGTTAGGATGTTGAAGTCTTGACGAGCCAAGTCAAAGAGTCATGTCACGGCATGAAACCTCTTGAGGTCATGTCGAGCTATGGATGCCACAACGTGGAACACCCTAAAGTTGCTACGAACTTCCGATGGTTTGAACCTTCCCAAATTGACCTTTGGCAACTTACAAAGCTTTCATAAGCTCATGTTAAGCTCAGAATAGTATATAAGTCTTATTTTAAGTGTGTTATGAGTTTGATTACTTGAATAAAATGCTTGCCTCGACAATGAATGACATCTTGGTACCTTGACCCAATGATCGGATCGGGTAAGGAGGTGTTATATGGGCTAACGGTAGGAAATTGGGAAGGAAAAAGTTTCCTCTTTAGTTAAAGATACATGTTTTAGGAAGGGATAAATTGCAAAAAGTGTTTACATGTTAAAAAAGAAAAATTAGTGGCAAAGCTTAATCCACTTTTCACGTTAAAATATGACTAATGATTACCTACCTTAATGAGAGAAATATTTTTATAATTTAAACTTTAAACTCTAATCAAGAGTATTTTGGTCATGATAATACTCAAAAATCGATTTCTATACAATAATTTTCTATATGAAAATCATTTACCTAAATAAAATAACTGACTTAAAATTTGATGTGTGGATTTAATTATGCACTTTTAAAACCAATAAACAAACCATGTATTTAAGAATTTGATCCTTTTATGGATCAAAATACCAAACATTACGAATTATTAAAGAACTAGTGTGTCGTTTTTACAACCCTGTGACACTTTATTTAAACAAATAAAACTTAATCCTTTCAATAAAAATTAACTTAATAAAATGCAATAATCATCTAAACAATAGAAAACAAGAGGACAAAACTATAACTAATTGGTGAAGTGTGTTGAAGGATGTTTATCTTCTTATTTAGCATTGAAAAAGGGTTATAGGTAATTATAAGCATTGTATAAAACAAAACTAGATCCAATTGCAATCATACAATTCAATTTATATACTAAGTCCCTAACAATTAAATCCATAAATAATCAAAACCCAAAGCTTTTATCTTGAATCTTCAAGATTCAATCAGAATACCAAATCATAACAAAAAACACATAAAACTTGAGAACAAATCATTCCAAAAATAATTGAAAACAATTTATTCTTAATGATTCGAAATTATGTGGCTTGAATGTCACTTGAAAGAACTATAAAACTCTTATACAAAACTTAATAAACCAGGAACTATTATGTCAAATCATCAAGACCAAAAACTAGATTTGGGATCATACTTGAATCCATTGATATCTTGAGATCTTGAAATCTTGTAATTTTGATATTCTAAATTAACATACAAGTATTTCAGAGAAGGTGATTCTCTTTTTTTCAAAAATAAGATATCAAAAAAATTACGTATGTGTAATTTGGCAACCATAACTCTAATATGTAACTTTTGCACATTAACCTGAATTTCTAATCAACCCATTATCAATTAGAAATTAGGGCAGAATTTTAGAAATATGTTGAAAAAATTTTATTTAAGAAACTATGTCATTTTTTTTAAAAATTTACCAATCTACACTGTTTTTGAAGAGAAAGGAAAACGCAACTTATAGCGCACGTTTTCACTGTCGTATTAGTGAAAACGCCTATAGGACGCGTTTTCTAAAGAGAGCATAAAAACGTGTCCAACAATCACCTTGTAAGACGTGTTTTCCGTATTATTCCAATGGTAACTTTTCCAATGGCTAAAAGGATTCTAACAGCCAACCTCGGGGTGGACATGAAGATGAAAACGAAGTTGATGAGTAGCTGCCAACCCAAATAGAGTGACAAAACCCTAGGCGTGCCCAATGCCCACCTGGTTGTGGCACACATTCCGGATGTCGATGATTATGTTATTTGTAATTTTCCCAAATTGTATACTTTGTTTTACATCCCAAATGTACACTTATTTACAATGTACGAAATAAATCTATTAAATTGGTTTTCATTTTACCATATCATATTGTGAGTTTAAAATTTACAATTATTTTTGTTACTTTTTCATTTAAGTTTTTCACCGTCCATTTGTTAAGTACAATATTTGAGAAAGCTAAGAATTAATGAATAAATGAATAAGTTAGTGTTTTCACTACATGAGTTAGTATTTTAATTAGCTCTTCTCCTTGATGCTCCTGGGTTGTGTGGACATGTTGGTTTTGTATGCCCTGGATTCCTACAACAACCACATAACCTCAATTTGTCTCATCACTCTTGAATATCCATATTGCCTCATATCCGAGTTGAGTTTGATAGACCTTTTGGCTTACACCGTGAGTTCTTATCTAATACCAACTCAAAAGGAGCGTGCTTGGTAGGTGGCCACATCTTTTCATCTAAGACAGGTAGGGATTCAGATTTCTAAACATTATACATGCATTTGAGTTTGTAAACTTTGTCAACGTAGGTCATGCAATCTACACGTGTTGAGGCACATGCCATAATTGCATGTACTCATAGATAATAAAGTGCTTGAAATCTCCCATAGCTACAGGTCATTCATCTTAAGTCTACGTAGTACGCTTAACAGTTAGCTCCTTGGTCGGGTTTATAAGGTAACTAAACCCGGAATACTAAATTTAGTTGCAAGTGACACACTGGCATCATTGAGTTCGCGATTTCTACATTTTACCTAATATCTTTCGGTATCGACTCACACCAAATGTGACTGCCCTTTATCTATCCGGCTTTACGCAATCGATCGGATCATATAGATATCGCATATGTGTTAACTTGCTTTTGCAAAGCAAGGCTGCTAATTGGAAATATGTTTCCTTGACCACCAAGGTTACTGGCAAATGACACGTCCCTTTTAGTACGAAATTAGTGCATTCCACTAGGTTCATGGTCATGTGCCCATATCGTAGTCCTCTGTCATATGATGCGTCCACTACTCCTTCGATATTCCATCGAGGTACACTACACCCAGTTGATTTACAGCCCGTAGTCTCTCCAACATTTCATGGAATCGATGTTGGATGAGCTTGTACCTTGTCGATGACAATCAATATTGCATTCAAGACAAGTGACCCAAATCTATACACAACATACCCATGTTAATGACATGTCAACACTTCGTATACTTATGGTATTGGCCCATGTAGTTAGACCCTGTATGATGCAAACAATACTTATGGTGTGCACAATCCCATATGCTTGAACATCGGTCGAATGGAGATTGTATTCTGGTCCCCCTGTCAGAAATGATGGATACATCGCGTTACGACACAACATGTCTTCTTAGGTTAGTTAAAAAGAAATCCAATCATCCCCAAATTCTTCAAAGTTATTGCAAAAGCTATTGGCAGGATTCTTCGGTTACCATCCTGTACAAAAACTAATAACAACTTATGCTCGTATCTTCTATACAGGAATGTGCCGTCAATTTGGACAAGTGGTTTACAATACTGGAATGCAATTATGCATTGCTTGAAAGTCCAAAAAAATGATGGAAAAATATTTTTCCAGGGACTAAGACGCATTACTTGATTATACTGAAACATGTTATAATAACAGGGTCCACCGCCTTCCATACAGGTTATAATAACTAGGTCATTGGCTTCGGTGGTGATGGATAAGATGCATCACTTGATTATATTGAAATGCTACTGCATTTTTCTTCCTCGTATTTGTGTTTGAGTTTTATAAAATATCCTCTTCTAATGAGAAAAGCTCATGTCCGTATAACCACTATCAACTATGGCTCCATTTATGCTCCAACCCTTGACAACATAACCTTTGTAAACTTGAAGCCCTACTTACAATTCAACCCAATATCGTATAATCATCATCAACTGGGACCTTGAGTTGCAACGTGATCTGGCTTCCAAAGTGATGTCTCCATACTCACATGGCAGATGAAATTTGTAGGTCACCCAGCTCCACAACACCACCATAAATTTAAACATTCCTTAAAACTATAACCATATCTATCTCAAACACGAACAAAAACAAATCTACGAACATATCATTTCCAACCACAAGAAAAAAAAAATTAGCTAAGTGAAAACGCGCCTTGTAGGAGGCATTTTCACTTATGTGGCAATGATCGGTAAATTTTTTGAAAATCAACGTAGTTTCTCAAATTTTTTTAGAATATTTACATAAATCAATCTAGAAATTAGTTACTAAAGTATTTGCACATATTTAGTCTATACTTTATTTAATAACTAAAACCCAGTAAGCCTTAACCAAATTAAATCACTTTTAATTTGATTTAACATTTTATGATAATACATAATAACATGTAATTATTCTTATTATATATGTAATGTCCATATTATCTAATATTTTTTTTTGAATTTTTTTTATCAAGTTATGTGGAGTGTTGAAGTTGGGGTCCATCTTAACAATTAGAATAGAATCACTAAGCATATATAATTTCTAATTTTAGACATAATAGTATGAATATAATATCAATAATAATTTATTAATTAGTTACTTCAATCATATTAATTTATGAAATCGAGTATGCAAAATACGCTCCAGCAACTACGAACTTCTATCATATTAATTTTTTCGGTATTGTTTGTTGGAAACTGTGGAAACAATGAAATCTTAAGATATTTTAGAATCTTCTATTGAATTCAGTCAATGTCATCCAATCTTTGTGGTGTTAAGCAAGATGCATCAAGATGATAACAGAAAAGGCAGGGGTTCTTCTATTAACTGCTTCAGAGATTAGAGATGGATCTCACCACCCACTAGTTCTTACAAATTAAATGTTGATGGAGCGCGCAATCCGTCTTCGGGTCTCGCTTCTTCGGCAGCAGTTGCAAGGAATGTGCATGGTAAGTGGTTATGGGGGATTGGGAGGATTATTAAAAGGTGCAGCGTCGAACAAGCTGAGCTTTGGGCCATTTATGACGAGCTACAATTTGCATGGGACCTCAAGTGGAAAGAGGTGATAGTCGAGATTGATTGTGCTACAGCTGTTAATAATATACTTGGTGACCTCAAAAGATATACGAATAGAGATTCGATTTCAAGAATTCAAAAATTATGCAAGCGTAATGGGCAGGTGGTCATCAAGCAGCTTCCAAGGGTGGGTATAATGAAGGAATTTCCGAGTAATCCACAAGTTTTTCACGTAACTCCGGTTAAAGTTGTTGATCAAATCCATCTAGATATTCAATCTTTACATTCCAACTCAACTGACATTTCTATTATTTTGTAATTGATTTCATTCCTATTTTTAATAATAATAAAAAACTTCAATTGTGATATTCCAAATAAATTATGAAAATGAGGAATTTCAAGTATGCAAAAATGACAATGAGCACTCTATTTTAAAATGTGAAGATACAAGATGCTTATCTGCTATTTATAAGTAACCAAACTACTATCGAATATGAAACACAAATTAAAATGTTGGAAAGACTAAACACACGCGAGATTCGTGAAATATTTCAAAAACACTTTTAACTGGAATCACTCTACCGGGGAAATTCATAAAAAAAATTGAAAAACATGTTTTTTTACCAATAAGATCCATTCTTCTGGCCAAAAGCACTTTGTTGAAAAAATACCCTCACAAAACCATGTAACATGTTTTATTCATTTTAACTAAGAAAATAAAAATAATCAAATGGTTATATTTAAATCTAAAATAATCCAACAATCAGATTATAAAAATAAATAAATAAAAAGCATCCTTCTATTCTCACAGTTTCTCAACTTATTTCAAGTCAGCAGCCAAGATTACCAAATGTGAAACATAATTTCAGCCTGAAAAGGATGAAAATCTCTTTGCACGCACCATGCCAGCCAAAGAAAAGTGAAAAGAAAACAAGGCTTAGATTTGGTGATGTGAGATTTGGAAGAGTTTAGAATGTTTTTCGAAATATCAAACTTGGAGGAGGAGGAAGCTTCAAAATGTGTAATTCAATCTTTTATTAAATTTGAAAAGAGGAAGCAAAAATGAATAAGATGGTGAAAAGTGAAAATAATTTTAACACCAACATATGGTGGCCAATGACCATGCCGGCGATGTGCTTGGTGGTCAATGCTAGAATATGAGTTTTTTTTTCAATGTTAGAGAGATGAAAGGAATAAGAAACAACTTAATAAGAAAATATAAAGTTAATAAATTTATTCACTAAATTTTTATTTTGGTTACTTAACTAAAAAAAAGTTCTAATTTGGTCTTTGAATTATCTGAAAATTCTCGGTTAAGCCACTTAACTAAAAAAAAAAAAGTTACAATTTCGTCAATTAACCAAGTTGATCTGACAGTCAGTATCAGAGATCGAAAGAAAAAGTTGTTTAAATTTTGGTTCGCATATTCTAATGTCCAAAGTTGTTTCATAAAAAAACCGAATTGTAGAAGAGAATAGCAAAGAGAGCTTTCAATTGATGCAAGCAATATGAACAGAAAAAGGCATATAAAATTAACTTTAACAGTCCGATGACTTAAATGAAAATTTTACATTTAAACCCATTTTAAAAAAAATTGAATTAAATATAATAATCAGATAAAATTTCACAACTTAACAATTGCATGCTTTATCTCCCATCGAATGATATAATTTAATGACTTAATTTTGCAGTGCAAGTTAAGATGACAATCATTAATTTCTTTTTTGTGTGTGTACTTTTGAATTTTGTAGGGTAAATAAAGTTGCCATAGTGATAGTAAGCGTAACTCTCAATTTTTGTTTAATCGAGGAATACAATCCCGCAATGCGGGGTAATGCTTTTGATAGATTAAAATAAAGATTTTTCTTTAAAAAAAATTATTAAAAATTTATAGTTATAAGATTATATTATTTTTAAGTAACTTTAAAATACAATCAACTAATAAACTAAACTAAATTATTAATAAAGGAAACTATTCTAATAATTCAGCTAGAAATCATGAATTATTTTTATTTAATTAGTCTAAATTGGAAGGTATAATTTTATAATTAATAAATAGAGGAATAAGTGATGAAAATAGCATAAATATTTATTTTTATTTTTATTATTTTACAAAAATCTTAAATGTGGTATATTTTCAAGAATTATCTTGTCTTTTTTCTTATGGTGAAACTTTTTGCATGAAAAAAATTTAATATGAAAGACAACTTTGCATTTTCATAAATGTCATGTTGGCTAATATAATTAAAAAAAAGTTAAATTTGTAAACCATAGATACAATAAATTCTAACAATGTAAAATAA
Organism: Gossypium anomalum; assembly: GCA_025698475.1. NCBI lineage: Eukaryota > Viridiplantae > Streptophyta > Magnoliopsida > Malvales > Malvaceae > Gossypium > Gossypium anomalum. The sequence goes on along the minus strand of CM046968.1, from coordinate 50,924,840 downwards.
TTTAAATAATTTACTGCACCTAATACTCTCACTTGAAGTGTCTGTCTTCTAATTTTTTTTAAAATATTTTAATAAAGTAAACATTAGTGTAATGGACAATAATAAAGTTGAATTAGTAATAGCTAATATATGTATCACTACAACAAATTAAGTTTTTAGCAATAGTTTTAGTGGCGTTTAGATAGAAAATAGCACAAAGATTCTACCATTAGTAGCGTTAGTGGCGTTTTTTCATAAAAGATAAAGCAATAGCGACATTTTTACATAAATGTCCCAAAAGGTTTATGCGAATATTTTTATTGAAACAGCACGGTTTTGATAGCTGATCCCCCAACCTTTATTCCGTCAAATTATCTTTCCCAAATCGCTGCATCGCTGTCGTCTGCTGCAATTTCCCCAAATCCGTTAGTTTTTTCCTCAAATCATTTTGTTTGTTTGTTTGTTAATTTATTTTATCATATTTCAAATCCTAACCCTTTTCTCTTCACCAGAAACAGCAACGCAGAAAAGAGAGAGAGAGAGAGACAGGCGAGACAAAAAAGAAAGAAAGAAGAGAAAGCAATAAATCGACCTGCCGATCTCTTCGCTTTCTCCAAAAATTTCTCCAGATCTGTGCAATTAATCTGGTAATTCCTCTGCTGACGCGGTGACTCACTGGTATCTGATTTGCTCCTTTTAATCTATTCGGTGAATTTTTGGATTTTACGCTTGCGGTTCGGCTTTTTATATGGTTTTCTGTTTTGGGTTGGTTTTGTTTGTTGATTGTTTCAAATTTTGAGTTTTGTCTGATCTATTTTCCCTTCTGGGTTTGATCTTGATTGAATTTTTGGGAACTAGGACAATGTAGCTAGTTTTTATTTTTTCCGTTGGTTTTTTGTTGGGTTATTTTCTATCATTCTAAAAAGTATTGAAAGTTTAGGAGGTTGGAGATATATTTTTTAATGCCAAATTCAGCAAAACAGAATGTTTTAATCAAAGAAACAATTTTGTATCATTGTTCTTTCTCTTTTCTATTTTTCACCATTGTTTTCTCAGGCAGAAGACCCTTGTGTCTTGTTGTGAATGCTCATTTCCAGCAGTAACAATCTTTTGGATCTAATATGGGTCTGAAAAACATTGAAACAGTTGTCATGATATCATCTTATAATTCGATTAGATGATCAGATGCCTTGTATTGTATCTGAAATTTCACTTTTTGTTTTCCAGCTTCTCTCATTGGTGTTCTTAAGAGCAATATGAATTGTAATACAATGATACTCTCTAATTATATCATGTGAAAGTTTTTATTCATTCAACGTGTATTGTTATTATTCTCCTGAAATATCTGTATGTTAAGACTTGCTGCATTTTAAATTGATTTTGGAGATTTACATCAGATGCTGATTTGTGATTATATCTGCCTTATTTATTGAATTTGTTGTGGATTTCGACTGCATGGAAAAATTCCTATAAAGGGGGGCAGTGGAGACCTTGTGCAAACAAGTCTTATAAAGGTATGAATTCATATTCCCTTTATTCTATTGTAAGTAGTTCATGAAAATTTTCTATTGCTTTGTTGCCTTATTTATAAATATGTGTATGTATTTATGCATATATTAGAAAAATAAAAAGGGGGTGGGGGAGAGATACTGGACAGTTAATAACAAGGCCGTCTGATCTGCTCATTTCTTTAACTATGTTTATATAGGTTATTCCAAAGGACAAGAAAGAGAAGCACACTGTGACCACGTTGTGAATGTAAGTTCTTTTGTTGATATGTTGTCATTGAGTTGCTGTAATTTTTCAAAAAGTTGAAGCATTTGTCATTTTACTGTTAGTGGTATATTCTAACCAAGTTGATCAACATAGTTGAATAGGGCTAAGTTTGATAGAGTTTTATTCTTTAAATTTGATATTGATTCTAAAAGTTAGTGAGCTATTCAGTTAGCCTCATAGCATTAAAGATAAAATCAAGCTCATACACTTGGTGACAGAGAGATTTGTTATTAAGTCAACCGAGAAGAAGCATGAATCTGCATTTGATATTGATTCTGCATTTGCTTAAAAAGAGAAGAAACATGAATCTGCTTTTATTAGGTTTTTGAAGTTGTAATATATTATTTTGTAGTGATTTTGTAACTAACGAGATTTTACGCAATAGAAGATGGCACAGAAGGTCCATTAGCAAGACACTGGGATAGTGTGGTCTAGAAGTAAAATATTGTTGATTGAATGAAATAAATTTATTTAAACTACTAAATATTCCTAAAGTTTTAATTTGGAATATTATATTAAGAGGTACTTAAAATGATTAACTAGCTATGTCACTCAAACTCATGGTAAGTGCTGAGTATGATTATGTGCCTAGAATGGGTATACTCAAATTTAAAAACAAAAAATTAAAATTGTGAGATGAATTAACTAGACCTATAGTAAAATAACTTTTATTGATAAAATAGTACAAACTTAAATAATTGTGTTAATTAATTTTGACTATATTGGTGGGACCTTTTCTTTAAAAGAGAACAATTATTTTATTTTATTTTTAAATTAAATTAAATCCTTTTAATATGAGTCTTATTTTAAAATTTTGATAATCTGACTCATTAATTTCATTAGTTGAAAATCAAAATAATCTTTTAATTATATATAAAAATGTGTTAGATCAATTATTGATTTTATTAATTTTTTAGAAAATATATAATTTAACTTAAATTGTAGGTGTAAAATAAAAGACTTAATTCCACTATACATTCACCAATTTGCAATTTGGCATATGCATTTAATTGCTTGGGATTCAATAAATTTAAATAGCATGAATTAATATATATTAATATCAATTTATCTTATCATTTATTTATTGTGTTTTTTTTATTGAAACAGTGAATTGGATAAAAGAAGTATTCGATAGGTTCATTTGGATTGTCTAATCAAACAAATTCATTTTAAGCTCTCCTTAATTGCATTTGTAAGTACCTCGAATTACTTACATATTTTAATTTAATACAACATTTTTGACATGATAAATCCATGTTAGTGATTTGAATTAAGGCATAATATCTTACATATCTCCTTGTGATATTTCTATTTTAGGTTAAATGTGTTCATTTAATTATATAAGTAACACGTTTCATAACTTTTTTTTAAATATAAATAAACATAAATAGTAATAAACATATTATAAATAAATAAAAGAAACACATAAACAATAATAATATTAATTATATAATTAAACAATAGTTGATTTTAAATGATTTACGAAACCAGTTTTAAACTAGTATTAAAACTAGTATTAAAATCGAAAGGGAAGTGGTGGTGGATAAAATTAAATAAATAATCATATTTCATAATAATTAATTAATTAATTTTCTATTATTTAATTAAATAATCATATATCATAATAATCATAAAAATCATAAAATATTTATTTTGTATATAAAGTTAATTGCTTACATTTCATAACAAATAAAAGAAAAGGGAAACTGCTTCATTTCGTACTAACCACACCAGTGTGGTTAAATATAAAGGACATTAACTAGGCAATGGCTGAATATAAAGGACATTAATTTGTCATGAAGAAAGGACTTTTTGTATTCCATCAATAGTTTTGTCTAAATGGTATATAGCTGTAATGATAATTAGACATGTACAAAGTTTTCTTTATGCACTGTGTTCTTTATTGCATCTTCAACCTTAAAAACTTGTCTGCCACTCCTATTTCATGTTAGAAAATTGCTCATTAATGTATTGTCAACTTTAGACTTTAAGAATTACGAAATGGATAAGAGTTGGATGAATTTGTCAAAGGTAAGCAATGATTATCGAAATGGAGTACAAACTTTTTTAAATTTTGCATTTCAAAATGCAAGCCAAGAGAATATAATTCTTTGCCCGTGTAAGAAATGTGGCAACATCAATTAGTATATTCGTGAAGTTGTCTATGAACATCTAATTGTTGATGGCTTTATTCGGGGTATAAAAAATAGATTTTCCATGGAGAGTGTACACCTCGTAGAACCTATTCAATGATTAACCCAGCTTATCCTCATAATAGTGTACACCTCGTAGAACCTATTGAACGATTAATTTGGCTTATCCTCATAATGCTTACCATTAGTCTGTTAAAGAAGATGACATGGAAGGTATGTTGCAAGATGCATTTAATATGCAAAATCATGGTTTGCAATCGTTTCCACTTAAAATTATTGCATCTGATACTGTGATATTGGTGGAAATATTTTTATCGAAACGGGAAGAAGTGCACCTGATGAAGAGCCAAATAGAAAAGTGGCGAAGTTTTACAAGTTACTTAATGAAATGAATGAAGAACTTTATGAGGGATCAAAATTTTTAAAATTGTCTTTCTGCATTTTTTTTTCACTTAAAATGTTTAGGAGGGCGGATCGGAAACTCTTTTACACTGCTGTTAGAGTTTTTGAGAGATATGTTTCTTTTTGCAAAAATCTCTCATTCATACAAAGATATGAAGAAACTGATAAAAGATTTAGGCCTTGAGTACGACAAAATTCATAGTTGCCCAAATGACTGCATGTTGTATTAGGGTGATCGGAAAAATCAACAATCTTGTTGTGTTTGACGTAAATCTCGTTGGATGAATAGAAATGCAGAAGATGTGAATGAGGATGAATATGAGTCATAGCCAATAAAGAAGTCAGTAAAGATTTTTGTAATATTTTCCACTAATACCAAGGCTTCAAAGGCTTTTCATGTCATCAAAGACAGTCGAGTAAATGAGGTGGCATCATGATCAATGAACTGATGATGAATTATTAAGGTATCCTGCGAATTCTTTAGCTTGAAAATCATTTGTTAATAAATTTCCAAGCTTTGCAAGCGACCCTTGGAATGCGAGTTTTAGACTATCATCTGATGGATTTAATCTTTTTAAAATCATGAGTACTTCGTACAGTACTTGGCTTGTAGTGCTTGTTCCTTACAATTTGCCTTTGTAGATTTGCATGAAGCAATTTTATTTTATCTTATCTATGATTATCTTTGGAGATAAAGGTCTTAGGAATTATATTGACATTTATATGCAGCTACTTATTGAAGAGTTGAAATAGTTATGGGCGAGTGTTGAAACATATGATGTCTTGAAAAAGGAGAACTTTTATTTACGTGCAACTTTGTTGTGGACTATTAATGATTTCCAGGTTTATGCCAATTTATCTAGTTGGAGTACCAAAGGACTTTATGCTTGTCCTTGTTGTGCTGCGCAAACATGTTTGAAGTGGTTATATAATGAGAAAAAATTCTCTTATATGGGGCATCGTCAGTGGTTAGATGAAAATTATATATTTAGATTTCATAGAACTTTATTTGATGGTACTAAAGAGTTTAGAGAATTTCCTAAGCAGACCATTGGATCTAAAATCTTGTTCATATTAAAAGATATCAATTTCAGTTATGGGAAGATGAATCAACCACCCAACATGCAAAAAAAGAGAAGACCGAGAGGCGTATATTAGCAATGTTTACCGACAGAGTGATGATGAATTTGATAAAGAGAATGATCTTAATGAGGCGGACTTGTGGGAAAAAAGAAAGTTTTTTTTTGTTGCCTTATTTGGAGCATCACATTTTGCGACACAATCTTGATGTCATGCATATTGAAAGAATATTTGCAAGAACATCATCGGAACAATTATCAATATCGATAAAAAATCAAAATACAATCTTAAAAGTCGACTTGATCTAGTTGACATTGGAATTCGACGTGATCTTCATCCCCAATTACTTCTGAATAGAAAATCTCGGTTGTCATTTTCTATTTTTGCAATGTCTTTCGTATGCATCAAATATATCTCAATGTGTGTCTCTTAAAAATCGAAGACTATTTTCCCTAAAATCACATGATTATCACATCTTGATGCAAGATTTACTGCCAGTTGCTTTACAGTGTTGTATGTAAAAAAACTGTGACGGCTTGTATAATTGAATTATCTAATATAATGAAAGCTATTTGTGGCACAATTTTGATTGTTGAAGAATTTGAGAAAGTACAAGATCGAGCCGCTTTGACTTTATGCAACTTGGAGAAGATCTTTCCACTTTCGTTCTTCACTATTATGGTGCACTTGCTAATCGTTTCCCTTATGAAGCAAAACTTGGTGGATTGATTTTCTATGGGTGGATGCATCCTATAGAGATGTGCTAATTTATTTGCAAAGTTTTCATTCATTCATGAATATAACTTTAATTTAATTATAACTTTTCATAATATTGTATCTCGTGTTTAGGTTCCTATGCAAATTGAAGTCTTATTGTCGTAATAAGCGTTATCTAAAAGGATCAATTGCTGAAGGTTACTTAGCAGAGGAGTGTATGACTTTTTGCTCTAGATATTTAGAAGATGTCAAAATCAAATTGAATAGACCAAGTAGAAATGCTGGACTCACTAATAATAACTTAGTTGAAATTATCTATTTTAAAGTTATGGATAACCAATCGGTAAAGTTGAAATTGCACACTTAGATGATAGATCTTGGGAACAAGTAGATTGATATGTTCTTTTTCACCACGATTCAATTGAACCATTACGCAAGTAAGTTTTAGAATTTGATAAATATTCATATTTTTCATTTGTTTATCTTCTAACCAAGTAATCCATTTTTTAACATAATGAGTACAAACAAGTCTTGAGATATCATTCACGCTCCTGAAGATTACAACATCGAGAGATTTATAAGTTATTTATAAAATCTTTTCATGAATGGTTAGGGTAGACGGTATGCAACTAAAGCTTTCAATGATAAATAATAATGTTTTCGTATAACATTATAATTAATCAATTTACTTTCAATTCAATAGGTTTGGAGTGAAAAAGACGTTAATGAAGAAGTTAAATGGCTTTCCCAAGGTTCGGCTAGAGTAGTAAAAAGATATAATGCCTTCCTCATTAATAAATTCAAGTTTCATACTGAATCTCGCGAAAGATCGAAGACTCAAAATTGTGTAATAGTTGTTAATTCTTCAATTACAAGTTATGTTAGTGCTAGGGATAGTGATCTTGTTGAAGGAAATGTGGAGTATTATGGACTTCTTACGGACACTATTGAGTTGGATTACTATAGCCACTATAGTAAAACAGGTTTTTAGTGGCGCTAAAACTATTTGTGACGCTTTTATAAGCGCTGCAAAAAACGTCGCTAACATTTTGCAGCGTTTATATAAAAAAATGCAGCACTTTTCACACAAACACCGCTAAAGAACGTGACCTTTAGCGGTGCATTTCACACAAATGCCGCTAAATAACGTAACCTTTAGCAGTGCCTTTTACACAAACGCTGCTAAAGAACATGACCTTTAACGGCGCTTTTATAAAAACGTCGCTAAAGGTCATGTTCTTTTGCGGCGTTTTTAGTAAAAACGTAATCCTATTTTTATTCATATGCAACTCTTCATGTAACATCAAATCCAACCAATAACAGCAAATCTAAATGATACTTCAAAAATCCAACGAAAGATATATTATCTAAATTAATAAATGAAATAACAAAATATTCTTACAGTAATGTTAAAAGTTATATTGTTAGAACATTCTTATAATAAGAAAATAAACGTCTAAGATGGTGGACTCTGCGATTGTTGAAACATCTTCATCATATTCTGAAGCTGTAGTTGAAGTTCGTTGTATTTTCTGTTTTGCTCTGCTTCCCTTGTTGCTGCCTCCTCTTTAATTTGTAGCTGGAGTTTTTTATATTTTTTTTGAACCTCTGCATCTCTCGATGTTGCCTCCGCTTTAAGTTGAGCAATTTGCTCAACTGTGCTCACTTGTATTTAAGTCATCTGGTCTCTTAACTTCTGAGCTTTAGCTTGAGTTTGATTCCCCGAAGGCATGTATTGCTGCGAGCTAGATTCAAAATATTGGATTGGGTTAGCACCAAATCCTTGAACTTGAGTCCGACCATACCTTTTAGGACCCAAAATTTTAGTAATAATTCTGTTATCAATGTCCTCAAGATTAATAGAACTATCACTCGAAGCAATCGCTTCATACTCCGCCTTTTTATCTTTTAGTTGCTCTTAATAAATCAATCAAGGAGTTAAACACGAAATATATAATAAAAATAAATGCAACATAACATTATTTAAAACTATTATCGACGAATTAAACCATTATAATTAAACATTATAAATATTTAAAATAAATCAAATTTTATTAAGTAAATATACTATAATTTCTCCAACTTCAGAAGTCATTGGAGATCCATTTTTCTTCTTATGTGTAATGTTAAAAAGTTGAAGGCGTTCAACTTTTTGACCAGACGAGAGTTCCTACAATATAGTAGTAAAATTATTATTTAATAAAAAGTAATTAATATTTGACACAATTAATAAATTCAAAATACCTCGGCCTCAGCTACACAAGCAAAACTTTTCGACCTTGTTGTATGCGTGAATTTTTGTTTTTGCTTGCTATTTGTTCCAACTAGCTCACGGTCTTACATTATGAAATTATTATTACGTATATAGTAATACTATAAATCGAAATAATTATAAGAGTTTGGAAGTACGTAATACCTCTCATTTCTTTGAATTCCATAATCTAACCGCATTTTTTCATTGGTACCTCAGCATTTCCGGCGGGACATTTCATAATTTCTCTTTGAGGCTTATATCTTTCTTAAAATATTCTTTCTTTAAAGTGCTTTTATGGTCTATCCATTTTTTTCCTAATGTCTTCTTAATATAAGTATTCGAGACCTCTAAAGCAAATCTCTCTTAAAAAAACACAAGTTTAGAAAGTAAATATAAATGAAACTTAAACTAAAGTATTATAAATTACATTTGTGTTTTATTACCTTAATATTATTGAGAATTTGATTTTTGTTACTATCAGGCATTTGATGCCATGATTCGTAGTTGATAGGCAACATATTGGTATTTCGTGCTATAATGTCCAAATATCCTACTAAAAGTCGAGCTTATGATCCAACAGGCTTACTAAGATTGTTTCTAGATACTTTGACACGCTTGACAGGATTTAACTCGTATAAATTTTTAAGTAGCATACGTTATTGACCTCTGCGCGTCCCGCAACTTTCAGCTGAAAAATGGTATATTTTAATATAAGAATTTGAAAAAGAAATCAATAATAAAAATCAACACGCATGTAAATTAACTTTAACATTACTTTGAATTTCTACAGGCTCGTCAAGTGTTTTCGGAACATTGAAGATCCAATAGCAGTTTGTTGTTCACTATTTATTTCTTCCGAATTTGGAGTATTTTAAACAATACTTAGATATCGTAATCTTCTTCTAGGCATCTTTTCTACAATACATATAAAATAGTTGAAATTTTAGTAACTAATTACAACGATAATAGTACATATAAAATAGTTGAAATATTTAACAAGACTAAGATTTAAATTATAATATTACACATAATTAAAAAATCGTAAAATCTTACTACATAATTCATAAATATCTTTATCCACATCCTGGCGAACCCATTGAAATTGTGTACTAGTACTAGGGATATTTTCATTTAAGTTTTGTTCTGAAAAAGGCAAAGTTTTTGATCTTTCGACGATGTCATCTCTACTTCCATTACCCATGTCAAACAAGTCCCTAGGGGTGTTTCGGAGTACAACGTACCAACCCTAATCAGTTGGGTCTTTCGAATAAAAAACTTGTTTCACTTGAGAAGAAAATACATACGGCTCGTCTATCAATTGTTGTCCAATGTGAATCAAGCGAGAGAAATTCACCATTGTAAAATCAAATTGATCTTTTTTAATTCTGCGAATAGTATTAACATCAGCTCAAGCATATCGAAATAAGACAACTTTCCATCTGCCATAATAATCCAACTCAGTAATGACAGTAAGAAGTTCGTAATACTCCATATTTCCCTCAACAGGATTACTGTCCCTAGCACAAGCATAACTTGTTATTGAAGAATTAACAACAATTTTACAATTTTGAGTTCTTAATCTCTCGCGATATTTTATATGAAATTTGAATCCATTAATGAAGAATGCACTACATCTTTTTACTACTCTATTCGGATCTTGGGAAAGCCATTCAACTTCGTTATTGACGTCCTTCCCACTCCAAACCTATTGAATCGAAAGTAAATTGAGTAATTATAAATGTTATGATAAAATATTATTATTTGATGCAAAATATCGCGATTATGTGTAACTTATTAACTTCAGTTGCATACCGTTTGGCTTAACCATTCATGAAAAGATTCTGTAAATAACTTATTAATCTCTCGATGTTGTAATCTTAGAAAGCGTGAACGAGATCTCAAGATTTGTTTGTACTTATTATGTTAAAAAAAGGTTTAATTGGTTAGAAGATAAACAAATCAAAAAGATTAATATTTATCAAATTCTAAAACTTACTTGCGTAATGGTTCAATTGAATCGTGGTGAAAAAGAACATATCGATGTGCTTGTATCGAAGATCTATCATCTAATTCTGCAATTTCAATTTTACCGATTGGTTCTCCATAACTTTGAAATAAATAAGTTTCGGCCAATTTATGATCAGTGAGCCCAACATTTTTACTTGGTTTATTCAGTCTTGTCTCAACATCTTCTAAATATCTATTATAGAAAGTCATACACTCTTCTGCCAAGTAACTTTCAGCAATTGATCCTTCTGGATAACGCTTATAATGACAATTAGGCTTCAATTTGCATAGGAACCTAAACACGTTATACAACATTATCAAAAGTTGTAACTAAAGGTATAAAGGTGAATGAATGAATACAAATAAATTAGCACCTTTCTATAGGATACATCGATCTATAGAAAATCGGTCCCCCAAGTATTGTTTCATGAGGGAGATGGATTAGTAAGTGCACCATAATAGTGAAGAAAGAAGGTGGAAAGATCTTCTCCAAATTGCATAAAGTCAAAGCAGCTCGATCTTGTACTTTCTCAAGTTTTTCAACATTCAAAACTTTGCCACAAATAACTTTCATTATATTGGATAGTTCAATTATATAGGACGTCACCTTTTTTTACATATAGCACCGTAAAGCAACTAGCAGCAAATCTTGCATCAAGATATAATAATCATGTAATTTTAAGGAATATAGTCTTCAATATTTAAGATTTACACATTGAGATATATTTGATGCATACGCATCTAGGACCTTTATATCCTTCAACACCATGTAGAACACTTCTTTCTCTTTCTTTGACATTACAAAAATAGAAGGCGACAATCGATATTTCTCATTCGGAAGTATTTGGGGATGAAGATCACGCCGAATTCCCATGTCAACTAAATTAAGTCTACTCTGAAGATTGTCTTTCGATTTTTCATTGACAGTCAAAATTGTCCCAATGATCCTCTCGCAAACATTCTTCTCAATATGCATGACATCAAGATTGTGGCATAAAAAGTGGTGCTCCTAATAAGGTAACTCAAAAAAATACTTCTTTTTTTCCGCAAGTCTACCTCATTAGGATCATCCTCTTCATCAGATTCATCCCTCAATCTTCTTTTTGTTTACGTGTTGGGTGGTTGATTCATCTTCCTATAACTAAAATTGATATCTTTTAACATAAATAAGATTTCAGATCCAATGGTCTGCTCAGGAGCTCCTCTGAACTCTTCAGTATCGTCAAATAGAGTCATCTGAAATCTAAATTTATAATTTCCATCTAACCACCGACGATGCCCTATATAATAGAACTTTTTCCCACTATATAACCACTTCGAACATGTTTGTGCAGCACAATAAGGACAAACATAACGTCCTTTGGTACTCCAACCAGATAAATTGGCATAAGCCAATATGTCATTAATAGCCCACAACAAAGCTGCACGTAAATACAAGTTCTCCTTTCTCAATACATCATATGTCTCAACGCCCGCCCATAATTATTTTAACTCTTCAATAAGTTACTGCAAATAAATGTCAATATCATTTTTGGAACCTTTCTCTCTAGGGATAATCATAGATAAGATAAAAGAAGATTGCTTCATGCAAATCCATGGAGGTAAATTGTAAGGAACAAGCATTACATGCCAAGTACTGTACGAAGTGCTCATGATTTTATAAGGATTAAATCCATCAGATGCTAGCCCAAGCCTCACATTCCGAGGATCGCTTGCAAAGCTTGGATATTTACTATCAAATGATTTCCAAGCTAAGGAATCCACAGGATGCCTTAATAACCCATCATCCGTTCGTTGATCATAATGCCACGTCATAGACTTGGTTGTCTTTGACGACATGAAAAGCCTTTGAAGCCTTGGTATTAGTGGAAAATATCGCAAAATCTTTACTGGCTTCTTTCTTGACTATGCCTCTCATTCATATCTTCTTTATTCATATTCATCCAACGAGATTTACTGTAAACATGACAAGACTGTTGGTTTTTTCGATCACCCCAAAACAACATGCAGTCATTTGAGAAACTATAAATTTTGTCGTACCCAAGGCCTAAATCTTTTATCAGTTTCTTCATATCTTTGTACGAATGAGGGATTTTTGCAAATGAAAATATATCTCTCAAAAACTCTAACAGCATTGTGAAAGAGTTTTTGGTCCACCCTCCTAAATATTTTAAGTGAAATAGACGAATGCAGAAGGACATTTTTGAATATTTTGATCCCTCGTAAAGTTCATTCCTTTCATTAAGTAACTTGTAAAACTTCGCTGCTTCTGTATTTGGCTTTTCATCAGGTACACTTTTTTTTCGCTTCGGTAAAATCATTTCTATCAATATTACAATCATCGGATGCAATAAAGTCAGGTGGAAATGATTGCAAACCATGACTGTGCATATTAAATGCATCCCGCAACATACCTTCCATGTTATCTTCTCTAACAGATTGATGGTAAGCACTATGAGGATAAGTTGGATTAATCGTTGAAGAGGTTCTACTAAATGTACATTTTTTATGGAAAATCTATTTTTTATATCCCCGAATAAAGCCATCAACAATTAGATGTTCGTAGACAACTTCACGAAAATGTCAATTGATGTTGCCACATTTCTTACACGGGCAAAGAATCATATTTTATTGGCTTGCATTTTGAAATGCACAATTTAGAAAAGTTTGTACTCCATTTCGATAGTCATTGCTTACCCTTGACAAATTCATCCAACTCTTATCCATTTCGTTGTTCTTGAAGTCTAAAGTTGACAATATGATATTTATTTATGTCAATTATGTACAATATGTAAGTTATGAAAATTATGTAAGTTATGTGAGTTATGACATTTATGATATAATATATATTTATGTAAGTTATGTATGTTATATGAGGTATGTAAGTTATGATATGATATATATTTATGTAAGTTATGTAATTTTAAAGAAATGAAAATGAAAATAATGTAAATTGAGTAATATCTGTATGGGCATACATTTGTATTGTCAAAAGAAGATTTCACCATTTCACTAATATACACACCTCAACTCAGTTCAACATTTTCATTGTTTAAAAAAATTTTAATCTAAACCAAAACTCAAACTTTACTATAATTTAGTATGATTGTTATTTTTAAATAAAATAGACTTAATGTAATAAGGTTAAATTGTATTTATGTTCATATTTGGCAGCAATGGAGATGTACTATCAGCAAGCCATTCTTTTGATTCTTTTCCATATTCTTTACGTTTACAATCATGCTCGGTAAATATTTAAAGTTTATTTCGCACAAGCATGCTAAAATTCAAGAGAACATTAGCCTTAATAATCTTCCCAAAACAGTAGGTTCAACACCAAGCTTTAATCCAAACGTTAAATCTAGCTTCACCCTTGTTCTCTTCTCTAGCTTCAAGCATATACCTAACATTTTTAATGAAAAAAGCCATTACTACTTTCTCAAATATTAATCCATGTATTATAATTTGATCGCAAAATTTTAAATTATTAATATATTATGAATCATTCATAACTTAATTTGCATTTTTAAAAATAATTTTATTTAAAAAAATCTAAAATTTAAATGCATTTAAGTTGAAAACAATTATAAATTAACATGTATACTAGTTTAAATCAACTTGCTTGTTTGGACGTTGATGCATTTGCATGCCCACTTTGCCTTTCACATGAGTTTGAGATAAGTGGCTAACCCTAAGTAGGCCCCACAAGCACATGGCCAAGTTAGCAAACGCTTTGATTTTTCTTCTCTTTTTTATTATTATTTTATCTAATAAATTTGAGATATTTATTCCACTAAATTCCATTAAAGAGGCAGACAACTACTCCCACAAAGTTTAGGCAGACAACTACCATAACCTTAAATATAAATTATTTAATATATCCAAAATATTCTAAATATATTTATAATACAAAATAATAATAATATAACCCAATATTTTGATTTCTTTTTTTTCTTATTTTTTTATTTCATATATTTCTTGCTAAATTATCATCCTAGTTTTAATTTATAGAAAAAAGTCAAAGATATAATATATATGGAAATTAGTAAGAGGCAGCTTGCAATTTCCAGCAGGTGGTCTATAATTATAAAGAAAAAGAAACAATAAAGTGATGAAAATAATGTGATATATAAAATTTAATGAAAATAATTGGAGTCTTTCCATAGTCCCCAGCTGCTTCAACATCCTTAATGAACACCATGCAACTTATATAAAAAAACTAGTACAAGGAAATAAACTTTCAAGCTAAAACCCATCTATGCTAAACAAACTTTTCAACACCCAATTTGCATAAAATTGAAACAATGAATGCCTAACATATACCAACGTTGCAACATATATAGTACTATTGTCTATGTTAGTGGTGCCCATCGATCAAGTGAGCCAAGGCTAATAATTTCCTTTTAGTCTTTATTACATCCAATCTGACCTTCACGAATATTTTAGGGCAGTAGAGCTAATATTTAGTATTTTGGATTTAAATTTTAAAATAGTATAAATTTAGTATTTAGGGCAGCATAGATAAAAGAAAGTTTGTAAACAAATCATGGTAGAACGAATTAGAAAAATACAACACTGAAATTCGTTTTTTTCCAAACTTGAAATAAGCTACGGAGGGAGAAATTTACCTATGGTTGCGGCAATGAGAGAGCGACGCAACAGCACGACACAAAGAAAGAGGACGGCGGACGATGAGTGAGTAGGTGGTCGGTGGCATCATCTTCAATGATGGATGGCTAGCGATTTTGGGAAAAATATAGGGATTAGGGGAAATGTAGTGAATTGGGGAAAATCTGTTAGGGAGGGGAGAAATGGCTAAGTATCGGGTATGACAAAAGGGAAAATGTAAGAAAGGAAAACGATGCCGTTTTGGTACAAAAAATTTGACCGTTTGTGGTGTTTTTGAAAAGTGCCGCTATAGCCGATCTATTGCAGCGCTTATAAGATAGCGCCGCTAATCCCCCTAAAGCGCCAATTAAAGTAAAATACTTTTTGCGGCGTTTTTTCAAAAGCGCCACTAATGGTTAATTTATTGCGGCGTTTTCTACAAAGCGCTGCTAATGCCCAAACCAAAACAACACCGTTTTGATTAAAGTAAAATTTTTCTATGGCATTTTCTCAATTGCGCCACTAAAGGTCGATCTATTGTGGCGTTTTTCAACAAGCGCCGCTAATGACCTACCCAAAATGGCACTGTTTTAATTAAATGAAATTATTTTTTGCGGCATTTTCTAGAAAGCGCCGCTAAAGATGCATTTTAAAATGGCATCGTTTTATTTAAAGTAAATCGTTTTTTGCGGCGTTTTCTACCAAGCGCCGCTAATGCCTCTAGAGAAACGGTGCCGTTTTGTTTAAAGTAAAATGTTTTTTGCGGTGTTTTTAAAATGCCGTTAATACCTTCTATAGTAATAATTTTTTTTAGTTTAATTATTTATTAAATTCATTTAAATTAATTTTGTTTTGTTTCTAACAATATATTTAATTTGTAAAATTTTATAATTGTGTACGAAAATAATTTAAAACAATGAAACCAAACTTCCTTACGAAGAGTTTGTGTCTATGAGTTTAATTTTTTGTGCAGGTGATAGAATTTATCCAAATTGATTTTGATAAAATTTAACTTTTCAAAATTTATCCCTAAATCAATGTACCCTAAATCCTAAGCCTTAAAATATACATATTAACCCATTAACCCTAAATCATAAACCCTATATATATTACAAGGTACAAAAGTAATTAAAAAATAATCTTATTGTTTACCTAAACTCTAAAATAACCTTATTTTTTGTCACTTTTATGAAAATCTCTAACCCTCAAACCCTAATACCTTGACCCTTAAAACCATAAAACTAAGACCCTAATTATAACACACTAAACCCAAAATCACAAACCGTAAACCATAGATCCTAAAACACTAAACTCTAAATCTAAAATACTAAATATTAAACCATAAACCCTAAAACCATAAAGTTTAAACATTAAATCTTAAAATGTAAACCCTACAATACAATTATTTTTTTACGGCATTTTTATCATAAACGCCGCTAATACTTGACCTTTTGCATAAAAACGCGGCTGCTACTTGACCTTTGCGGCGTTTTTATTATAAATGCTGCTAATGCTTGACCTTTTGCGGTGTTTTTACCATAAACGCTGCTATAACTCTAACCTTTTGCGGTGTTTTCCTATTAGTACCACCAATGTATGCCTTTTGTTGCGTTTTTTTTTTCCAAATGCCACCAAAAACGCCACTAAAAACCTGTTTTGCTGTAGTGGGCAAATGGAATGTTGTCTTATTTCGATGTGATTAGGCTGATGTTAATACTGCTAGTGAAATTTAAAAAGATCAATTTAGTTTTACAATGGTGAACTTCTCTCGATTAATTCACACTGGACAATAATTGATAGACGAGCTGTATGTATTTTTTTCTCAAGTCAAACAAGTTTTTTACTCGAAAGATCCAACTGATGAGGGTTGGTACATTGTACTCCGTAACACCTCTAGAGACTTATTTGACATGGGCAATGGAAGTAGAGATGACATCGACGAAAGATTAGAAACTTTGCCTTTTTCAGAACAAAACTTAAATGAAATTATCTCTAGTACTAGTACACAATTTCAATGGGTTCGCCAGGATGTGGATGAAGATATTTACGAATCATGATATAGTAAGATTTTACAATTTTTTAATTATATGTAATATTATAATTTAAATCTTGATAATGTTAAATATTTCAACTATTTTATATGTTCTATTATTGTTGCAATTAGTTATTAATATTTCAACTATTTTATGTGTATTGTAGATAATTTGCCTAGAAGAAGATTGCGAGATCTAAATATTATTCAAAATCATCCAAATTTGGAAGAAGCAAATAATGATCAACAAACTGCTATTGGATCTTTGAATATTCTAAATATAGTTGACGAACCTATAGAAATTTAAAATAATGTTAACTTTAATTTACATACATGTTGACTTTTATTATTGATTTTTGTTTTAAATTCTTATACTATCATATACCATTTTTTTAGCTAAAAGTGGTAAGAGGCGTAAAACTCGAGGACGTACATTATTAAAGGATTTATATGATCTTAATTCTGTGGAGCGTGTTAAAGTATCTAAAAACAATCATGGTCAGCCTATTGGATCAGAAGCTCGACTTTTAGCAGGATACTTGGACATTATAGCACGAAATACCAATCTGTTGCCAATCAACTACGAGTCATGGCATCATATCCCTGATAGTAACAAAAATCAAGTTCTCGATAATATTATGGTAATAATGTGAATATAATTTATAATACTTTGGTTTAAGTTTCATTTATATTTACTTTCTAAACTTGTGTTATTTGCAAGAGAGATTTAGAGATTTGCCTTAGAGGTCTCGAATAATTATGTGAAGAAAGCATTAGGAAAGAAATAGAGAGTTCGATCCCAACTCAATATGAACACTTGCAGCATGCTTGACACATGCAAGTCGAACAAGAAGTGGTGTTTCCAATAGTGGACGGGTGAGTAATGTGTAAGAACTTGCCCTTGGGAGGGGAGCAACAGTTGGAAATGACTGGTAATACCTCGTAGCTTGAGGAGCAAAAGGAGAAATCCGCTTGAGGAGGGGCTTGCGTCTGATTAGCTAGTTGGTGAGGTAATGGCTTACGAAGGCGATGATCAGTAGTTGGTCGAAGAGGATGATCAGCCACATTGGGACTAAGACACGACCCAAACTCCCATGGGAGGCATTAGTGGGGAATTTTTCGCAATGGACGAAAGCCTAACGGAGTAATATCACGTAAAGGTAGAAGCTCGACCGGTCGTGAACTTCTTTTCCTGAAGAAAAAACAATGATGATATCTAAGGAATAAGCATTGGCTAATTTTGTGCCAACAGCCGCGGTAATGCAGAGGATGCAAGCGTTATCCAAAATGATTGGGCGTGACGCGTTTGTAGTTGACAAGTTATCATTAAATTATCTATTCACTTGTAAAAAAAAATACAATCTAAATCAAACTTTAGTTGATGGTATAATTAAATAAGAAAGATTGGTAAAATTACAAAAATGATATACATAAGATGTTAGGTGAATCAAATTTACTATATTTTAAGCATCCATACTAAAATTATTAAGGAAGGAAATAGAACAAATTCAATCAATATGTTGAAGCCTTAGAAATCAATATGCATGTGGAATTTAAATTACTATAGCACTCAAGAAAGGATAATTTGCTTATTGAATTACTATAACATTAATATATTAAATTTGAAGTTAATTGCCTAAAATTTATTGAGTAAAGTCTTGGAGGTTATGGAACTTATGAATAAATTATTCTAGATGATGTTTAATATAAGAATTATTGTTTTTTTTTAAATATAAATAAATTAAAAACTTTGTATTTTTATTCTTTTTTACAATCATGCTTTAAACTCAAGTTATCCTTCGGAAGAAAGAATTAGCAGTTGGGATGTTCTTGCTCGCTATAGCCAGCTTATGGTTTGGAAGAGAAAACTCATTTTCAAGGATCGATTTGGAACTGGAATTCATCGAGTCTAAGGCTAAGACTTTATATTATTGCTTATGAAATTTAATTATATTTTCTTATTTTATTTTTTATTGTTGTTATTTCACTTTATTTACTTTCTAAACATTTTCATCTCCGCTTACTTTCTTTTCAGCAAGTTCGTCACGAGTCGTAGGCACGACTATTGCCGCGACAATAATTCTGGTTGCGAGAAAAGGTGAAATTAGATAACTAATCCATGTAGATTCGACCCTACTGCTCTATACTGCTATTTAGTGTTATTTTATCTTAGGATTTTATATTTTGTGGCTCAGCACACATCAAAATTTATTCGGTGACATTCCCGAAATCTTCATTCATAACTTAAGCCATCAGTAGAGTAGAATTAATTTTTCTTTTGTTTTCTTTTTCTTTTTCTTTTTCGTCATTAGCAAATATATTTAAAATCAAATAACTAAGAATTTTATACTTACCAATAAAATTTACAAAGAATCAATTTTCATGAAACAATCTAATTACAATATTTCAACTTTATAGCACACACGTCAGTTAAACTAGATAATGAATGCTTTAATTCAAGAACCACCCAACTATCTAAATTGACTAAGCATAGGAATTAGAGGCTCAATATCAAACAACTTAACAAATAATCCCAGCATAAGAATTAACACATGTGGAAGAGAAACAATCATGCATACTTACTAATCCAACACACATATTCTTTGTTAAAGCCTAGTATAAATACTATAGTTGTAGGTTCCTTGTATTCATGTTGAACTAAGTGAAGAAATATTTATTTCTTTCTTCTCTTTGATATTCTCTTCTTTGATTCTTTGAGGTTCATGGTTTTTCTCTATCTGTTAATATTTCAACATGGTATCAAGAGCTATTGCTTCTTGCTGAGGGTAGACTATTGTGGAAAGTCATTGAAGTTTTCGTTGGTGTGTCATGGCTCCAAAAGTAATATCAGGAGATGGTGGTAGTCATTGGCAAACTACTAATGATGGAAATAGTACTTCATAGGTATCTTATCATCATTTGGATCCTGGTTGTGATTCTTGCATAGTGAGTAAACGTGTTCCTCAATTTTCTAAGCTGATATTGTTAAGCTCAATAAAACCAGTTTTCTTTTGTGGAAACATCATATTATGTTTATTCTTGAAAGCTGTAACTTGCAAGATTTTGTTTTAGGTACTATAAATGTTCCATCTAAATTTCTTGTTGACAACAATGGTCAATGGTGGAAAATTCTGTGTTCTTAGCGCATAATCAACAAGACAAACTCTTGGCATCTTGGCTTTTGTCAACTGTGTGTGGTGAGGTTCTTGTTTACCTCATTAGTGCTCGCACGAGTCTAGATGTCTGGCTTGCAATTGAAAGCCAGTTTGTTACTAAGTCAAGCATGAAGATTCTAGTCTAGGTTATAGTCTTTATTCTAAAAAAAAAGGCAGTTGTCTATTAAAGAATATTTGACTAAGATAAGGACAATGTATGATGTTCTTACTGTAGATAGTAGTTTGGCACTTGATCACAATTAGTGTTGTATTTCTAACCGCAACCAGTGTAGGGTTCGTCATCCACTTCATTAGGGTGTCATTTTGCCTCGACCTCGCCCTGCACCTCGAGTCAACAGTGGTATCTGGATTCAGGGGCTACGAGTCATGTCACTAATGATTTTTCCAATATATCTACTATTGTTGATTATACAAGTACTGGTAAGCTTATTGTGGGCAACGATGCCAGTGTGTTTGTTACTCATATAGGTTCTTCTTTTATTCATTCTAGTTCTAGGGTGTTACGACTCAAAAGCGTTCTACATGTTCTTGAAGTGTGCAAGAATCCGTTGTTTGTTGCTAAGTCTACCAAAGGTAATCATGTTTAGTTTGAATTTCACCTTTTTTTGATATTTTGTGAAGGATATACAAACAAGGATTATTTTGCCAATGGGGAGTGTGCATGAAGGCTTGTATCGATTTGATGTCTCACCAATTCAGGATGGAGCTATTCACCAATCACCTGTCTACCAGGTTATCCACCAGGCACCTGCCTGCCAATCACCTATTTGTAGTTCTTGTTTAGTTTCTGAGTTTTTTGAATCTTCATTTGATTTGTGGCACAAAAGAATTAGCTACTCATGTAATAAAGTAGTTCAAACAGTGTTGAATAGTTATAATTTGAAGTCTTTTAAGTCTGAAGTTCACAAGGTGTGTTCAGCGTGTCAACTAGGGAAATCACACAAGCTTTCTTTTCCCACTTCCACAACGTTGTATTCCTCTACGTTTGAACTAGTTGTTTCAGACCTATAGGGACTAACACATGTTTCCTTAAAAGGTTGTTTATACTATGTTTCTTTTGTTAAAGTACATAGTCGATATACATAGATTTACTTGATTAAACACAAGTTCGAAGTTTTTTATTGGTTTCTACAATTTCAAAATTCTTTTGAAATTCAACTCAACAGTAAGATTAAGGTGTTTTAGAGTAATTAGGGAGGAGAGTTTCATTCCTTTACTAAATTACTTTCCACGATGGGTATTCAACATCGGTTGACTTGTCACTACACATCGGAGTAGAGTGGTGTGGTTGAGAGAAAACATTGCCACATAGTAGAAATCGGGTTAGTGTTGATGTCACAAGCTAATCTTCCTATGCACTTATGGGCACATGCATTTCTTCATTTGTGTTTCTAGTCAACATTATTCCTACTTTCATTTTACAAGGGAGATCACCTTATGAGGTTTTGTATAAGACAAAGCCAAATTATTTTAGTCTTAAAGTGTTTGGTTGTTATTGTTATCCATACTTGAGGTCTTACAAAAATTATAAGCTTCATTATTGATCTCAACCTTATACTTTTGTTGGTTTTAGCACAGTATCAAAAGGTTACAAGTGTCTAGATTCGACTGACAGAATGTTTATTACAAGGCATGTTGTATTTGATGAATCTTCATTTCTATTTCTCTCTATTAACAGCAATGAAGCATTTTGTCCTTCTAGTTCGTAGTCTCATTCTCGTTTCATGAGTCCTTTACTTTCGCATCCCTCAATCATCCGCTAGTCACTTGTTCGTGAGCCAGTCTATCAGTCCCCTCTCCGCAAAATAGCCCGTCAATCCCTTATCCGTGAGATAGTTTGCCAGCCATTTGTTAGTGAGACAATCCGCCAGTCACCTATTAGCGAGACAATCTACCAGTCACCTGTTTGAAAGATAGTCCACCAGTTCCATGTTTATGAGACAGTACGCCAATAGATCACTAACATTCATCTTATACCACTCATTCTAAGAATGGTATTTCCAAAGATAATTTTTTTTTCAATGGCTCTTGATGAGTGTGGGCCTGTGACCATTGAAGAAGCATATGCTAGTCCTGAATGGACTAAGATGGCTCAAGAGGAATATGAGGTCCTTATGAAAAACAACACTTGGGAATCAGTTCCTTTACCTGCTAATAGGCAAGTTATAAGATGTAAGTGGGTATTCAAGCTCAAATGACATGTTGATGATACTATAGCCTAACAAAAAGGTCAATTGTTAGCTAAAGGTTATTCACAAGAGGCTGGTATAGATTTTCATGAAACTTTCAGTCCAGTGGTTAAGCCACAAATAATTCTCGTAGTGCTTTCCTTAGTTGTAAGTTTTGGCTGACAGATGAGACGAGTATATATTAACAATACTTTTTTGAATAGAGATCTTTCAGAAGAGATGTACATGCATCAACCTCCTGGTTTTGAGCAAGAAAGAGGTGATGTGTCGTTAGTCTATAGGTTGAAAAAGGCTCTTTATAGTCTCAAGTAGGTTTTTAGGGCTTGGTTTCATAAACTCAAGGAGTATTTTCTCTCTACAGGCTTTATTTTGTCAAAGTCTGATGCCTTTCTTTTCATCAAGTGGACAAGAGATATGGTCCTCTATGTTCTTACCTATGTAGATGACATAATTATCACTGGTAGCAGTTAGACTAGTATTGATAGGTTTGTTCAAAACTTGGACTCTACATTTTCTCTTAAAGATCTTGGAAAATTGAGTTACTTCTTAGGTATAGAGGTATCATATACTTCAAGTGATTTATTTCTTTCTAAAAAAAAATACATAGATGATTTGTTAAGGAAGAATCATATACATCAGGCAAAAGGTAACCTCACCCCTATGGTCACGTCTTTCAGTCTGTTTTCACATGTAGGCAGCCCCATGGACGATGAATCTATGTACAGAAGTATCATGGGAGCTCTTCAAATATAATTATCACATGACTTGATATTTCTTTTGCTAT
Organism: Gossypium anomalum; assembly: GCA_025698475.1. Taxonomy (NCBI): domain Eukaryota; kingdom Viridiplantae; phylum Streptophyta; class Magnoliopsida; order Malvales; family Malvaceae; genus Gossypium; species Gossypium anomalum. Next base: position 50,901,683 of record CM046968.1, on the reverse strand, counting down.
CAATAAGGTTTGTCAATATATACACGAACCCTTAAATCAATATTTTAAGGCTATAAAACGTATTCTACGGTATCTTCAAGCTATTTTAGATTGTGGAATCTCTTTCACCATTGGTTCTCAGTTGTCCCTCATTAGTTATTTTAATGCAAATTGGGGTATTGATCTAGATGATAGGAGGTCTACTACGGGGTTTTGTGTGTTTTTAAGAGCCAATCCAACCTCTTGGTCATCAAGGAAGCAACAAGTTGTGTCGCAATCCACAACTAAAGCTGAGTATAAGAGTCTTGCACATGTCACTACTAAAGGAGCATGGTTGGAATCTTTGTTGTCTGAGTTACAAGTTCCAATTGCGGGAAAAACAATTGTTTGGTATGATAACTCAAGGGAAGTAGCTATTGCCACAATCCTGTTTTGCACTTAAAGTTCAAACATGTGGAACTTGATTTATTTTTTGTTTGAGAAAAGGTTGTTTATGGTGCTTTGGCATTTGGTCATGTGCAAGTACAAGATCAGGTTGCAGATATACTCACAAAGCCTTTGTCTGTAGGTTTTTTTTTTTTTACATGTTTTGAACTAGACTTAAAGTGGTTTACAAGAGTGACTAGCTGCTTGTTCACGAGCTAGAAGTTTGCAGTTTCAACCGTTAGAAAGTGTGGTGTATGTTAAGGAATAAGCTGCAGCAGTCAATGTGTTGTTGTTGAGATGTTCGCAAGTTTCAATAGTAGTAGTCAAGAAGTTTGGTTAATGTTAAGGAATGAGCTGCAACAACAATTAGGTTGATAGCAAGTTATTGAGTTAGTTGATTCAGGTTGTTACTCATCTTCTTTGTTAAAGCTTAGTATAAATACTATAGTATTCATGTTGAACTAAGTGAAGAAATTATTCTTTCTTTCTTCTCTTTGATATTCTCTCTTCTTTGATTCTTTAAGGTTCATGTGTTCTTTCTCTATCTGTTAATATTTGAACAACATTAAGGGCCCGTTTAGAAGCCAGGAAAATATTTTTTGGAAAATATTTTCCTGGTTTTACGGTGTTTGGAAGCTTGAAAACATTTTCCAAAGGGAAAATGTTTTACTAGACACCCGGGTAAAATGACCTTCAATTTAGGGAAAATGTCTTACTGATTTCATTTCTGTAAGACATTTTCCATCTCTTCTTCATCCAGGTAAGCCTTTTTTTTCTTCCGTTCTTCAACTTTTTCCATCTTCTTCTTCATCCAGATAAGTCTTCTTCTTCTTCCGTTTTTCAAATCTCTTCCATTTTTCCTTAATCCGTCGCATATCTTTTCTTCTTAGGCAAATTTTACACGCTGCTGTTTCGTTTCCTATCTTCCCCTTTTTCTCAGGATCTCATTCCTCTTCGCAAGGTATGGTATCTTCTTTAATTCTGCTTTTTCATTTTATTTTGGTGATGGATTTTATGATGTGGGGTTGTGGTTTTGGTGCAGGAACTGATATCAGTCGACTGATATCACTAGTGTCAAGAATAAGAAGCAAGGCTTCCCTAGCATTAGAGGTATGCATCAATGCATGCCATTCATGAACCCTAAAATACTAAAAATTTCTTTGGCGTAATTATTTACTGAATTCAGAAGTGCAAATTGATTTGATTCTACTAATTTGTAATTGCTTGATCATATTTTTCCTAAGAAGTGGTTCCTTCACATGATAATTGGAAATCAAAATTTGTAACATAAAAATGCAGTTAAAATGTTAGGATTTTGATGCTTAGTGTATTTTTTAACCATTTGATCATGTTGGTTTAGAACTTACTTTTGAATATTTATTTTGTTCCTATGTGGTTTTAACGAGTCTTTACCTCTCTTTAAATGTTTTGGATTTCTTCTAATAAAAATTCACTCTGCTATTAATTTTTTTACCTCCAATACAATCACTCTTTGACATGGATATAGTTCCTTGCCTGTTTTCAACAAAGTGTTTCCCAACTGCCTGGCTGTCTATCTCTTCTTTTAGCTAATTAGTATTAATTTGATATGTCGAACAGCTAATTAATGTTGTTTGATGCCATTTTCTTTGATATGATATTTATTGGTCTTTATTGAGGTGTATTAGTTCATTTCAATTCTAGTTTTATACCTCACTTGGTTAACAGTCGGGGGGTTGTAGATTTATGTTTTATGCACCTCTCTTTGTTCATTTTGTCATCTAATGAGATTTAATCTTTTCATTAATTATGATATCTATTATGCTTCCTAATTTAAGGAGATTAGATTGATTGACTTGAAAATTTAATTTTGGATATCTCTAAATATCCTAGACTTTATGAGGATATTCTTAATGCTACTTTTGTTGCTACTTTGAGGGATTGTATTATGATTGATCTCAATGTTAGCAAGTCCAAAAAAGCTTTATATTCAAGACTTGCATAAGAATTATATATAGAGTGAGTTTCAGCATTTATTATATTCAAGACTTCTCTTCCTTGTTAGATGATTTTCGCAGTTTCACAGTTACTAATGAAAGTTGAAATTGATTTGATGTTTGATTGCAGGGGAAACCAATCGAAATTTTACACACTGCTGTTTAGTTTCCTATCTTTCTCTCTTTCTTAGGATCTCATTCCTTTTCGCAAGGTATGGCATCTTCTTTAATGTAATCTGGTGCCACATTTTGTTTGCAAATGTGCTTAATTCTTGTGCTTGTTGTTTTTGGAAATGTCTGCCCAAACCTTAACAAGTCAGGGTTTTGGTGTGGATGCTATTTCAATGTTAGGAAATGGTTATCTCTATCTTCTTTGAAGTTGTCTGTGCTTCATATCAATTTTGATACTTGAACACTATAAAGATAATATGCAAGTATGTCAATTATAGCTTTTGTAATTGCAATATCATTTCAGATTTTTATTTTGGGTTTATGTTTGAGCCAAATTTCATGAAATACATGATAAGTTATTATCTTTTGTGGAGTTCAATACATTGTCATTTTTAGGTAAGTCTCTGCAAGCAGTAGAGAAAGGTTTTTTTCAGTCATTTTTAGATAGTTTTTTTTTCAAGGATAAATAGAAGACCAATACAAAATGTCGAAAACCATAGAAGCCAAATATAACAAAGTGTCTATAGGAAATAAAAAATAAGTTTGGATGATCAAATCAATCAAATGCCAAAGCTTCCTCAAACACTCGTGCAGCACTTATGCATCTTTTTTTTGTTTGTTTGTTTCTTATTCTTCTTCTTCTACCTATATAGTATGTATTTTAGAACTAATAAATAAAATTGTATTGTATGTTCTGTTTCAAGCATTCCTTCATTCATACAACCTTGAGTATGAGTCTTATCGCTTTGTTGTTTCTGTTTGGCTTTATAATTTTAGAACTAATGTTTATTTTATTTTATAATAAACATAAAAATTAAATTATCATTGCAGCCATAGTAATAGATTTGGACTATAGTGTGGAGTTGGGTAAAACCTTTATTTTAAAAAATAATTAAGTAATACATATATACCTTGAGCCATTCACCTTGACTCATTCATTCTTTTTCATTATACAAATATGGTTACATCTGATTTTTTGGATTATATATATGCCATTGCCAACAAGTACATACTATAACTTTGGTTACTTGAGTAGCGGGGAAAAGCTGGCAGAAGAGGTTACCTTCACCCTGAAAATTGTAGCAGTTTGCTTTCGGTAAAAAATTGTAGAAGGAAATTGTTCCATGGATACCTGTTAGTTAATTTCTTACAATGTTTAGTTTAGATAAGTCATCTGGATGCGGGTTTTGGTGACCGAACAATTCAATCACTTCTTCTCTTGCTTATAAATTATATATATGTCATGATATGCTTGTAAAAGTAATCCAAGAAAATCAGTACCATAGTTGTCTATTTCTCCAAGTTTCACTTTTTCTTCTTTTTTCTTGATGATGTCCATCACAGACTTATGTCTTAAATTATATATATGTCTTAACTGAACAGTAATTAGCAATAATTTGATTTGATCTATATATATTTTTAAGCAATATAAAATCAAACTAACACTCCAAAGTGGATTTGTTGACACTAATCCAACTTAATTTCAAACTAATAAAGTGCCTCATTTGATTTCTCAAATCTTTAGACATTTCCAATTGTCATGTAGAACCAAAGCACATGGGTCTTGCTTCAATCATTGTTACTTAAAACCCAAAATAGATATTCATTTTTGTGTGTGGTGGCAACATGAGCACCAAAGTATTGGTTGAACGATAAAAAAAAATTATGGGTCAATGCATTTGTAGCTTAATCTGGTTAGTTTGGTTGCCCATTCCCTTCTCAACGTCCAGCATTAACATGTGACACAAGCTCGTTTATGCCATTGATTATTCAAGTCCCCACTTCACAAAAGATTCATTAATTAAAAATATAATAATGGGTGCACCCACTTGTCAATGAATCTTGTCAATAGTGGGTGTATAATGTCGGCTGCCTTTGATTAACATATCGTCCTTTGCTGATTCCTGTGTCTTTCATGTCTTTGGTCATACTCCACAAAAGCTAGATCTTACCTATCAACAAAACTTTATTCTATTCTCTTATCTTAATCTTATCACTATTTAATTAATTGTATGTTTCCACTTTGATTCTTATTTACTTTGCACAATTATTTGTGCGAATTGAATGATTGGAGAGGCATTGCACGTTTTGCAAGTCCCTATATAAAGTTTTATTTCCTTTTGGAAGAACCACAACAATTGTGTTCCAATACTTTTTCAATCATAATCTTCATCATTTCAGCAAATTCATTTTGTTTTCTCATATTTTCTTTTTTTTTTTTTTGATGAATATGTCTTAAATTATGCCCTTTTTTGTTATTATTTAAGTTGGGGTTGGTTAGTTAACTCCATTCCCTTTAATCATGGTAACTTTAGTCATAGTAACTTTAGTCATTGCTTGAGAAACTTTCATATATGTATGTATGCACTTTAGTCATGGTAACTTTAGTCATATATGTGATCTTATGAAAAGTTTGCATTTTTTTTGTAGTGATCAAATATTTGTGTGGCATTATTTTGTGTAGATGGATCGTAATCAAGATCAAAATGCAATTGTCAGAGTTGTGGCTTCAGTTTTAGCTTTTGGGGCTCTCTAGATTAAGAAATTAAAAACTAGGAAGGAAATTGATTCTCACCCTCGGGTGAATCGAGATTATGAAAGAGAAAATTATATTAATAGTATTTTATATAGTGGTGACCAGCATTGTATTGATGTGATAAGAATGAGACTGATAGTCTTTTTTAATTTGTGTGATATTCTTAATAGGAATAATTTGTTACAATCAACTAAATCGGTGAATATTAGGGAGCAAGTAGTTATATTTTTACATATAATTGGTCATAATATAAGGTTTCAAGTGATTGGATCTAGATATTATAGATCAACTGAGACAATTCACCGTTACTTTAGGGTTGTATTGAGAGCTATTTTGAAATTGTACAAGTAGTTATTAAATTACCTGATGAGTCAACTCCTAGTGAAATCAGAAACAATCCAAGGTTTTATCTTTATTTTAAAGATTGTATTGGAGTATTAGATGGAACTCATGTTCGTGCATCCGTTCCACTTAGCATTCAAGGAAGATTTCGTAGCCGTAAAGGGGGGTGACACAAAATGTATTGGCTGCCATTACATTTGATTTGAAATTTTCCTATGTTTTAACTGGTTAGGAAGGTAGTGCACATGATTCTCGTATTTTAAGTGATACACTTTCACGCCCAAGAGGATTAAGAATTCCGGAAGGTAAGAATTATAAAACATTAAATACCAAATAGTTCTAGTAAGCTCATAATTTATTAGTAATAATTATGTTTTGTCAAATTATAGACAAATATTATCTTGCTGATGCTGGATATGGCATCCGAAATGGATATATTACCCCATATCGTGGTGTTCGATATCATTTAAAATAGTTTAGTGCTCAGGGGCTTGAAAATACAAAGGAACTCTTTAATCTTTGTCATTCATGATTGCAAATCACTAATAAACGTGTTTTTGGGATTTTGAAGAAACGGTTTCGTGTATTAGATGTTGAACCATTTTGGAATTTTTAAACTCAAGTAGATATAGTTTTGGCTTGTTGCATCATTCATAATCATATCATAGGAGTTGATCCTAGTGATTTACTTAATCAAGGATTATACGAGGAGCCAGGGTCTGATTTGATAATATCAACTCTTACGGAGCGAGAAGAAATAGAAGAAGCAAGAGAATGGTCTGCTAAGAGAGATGAAATTGCACAAACTATGTGGACCGATTATATGGCTAGAAATATTAGGTAGGTTTAGGGCTTAGGGTTGTTGTTTCTATGTTATGTATGTTTTAGTATTAAAATTGTTTTTTTTTTTTTTGTTAATCTTGGTTGGATAATGATATTGAAATTTTAGTTTGTTGGATTCTGAAATTATTATGTCTTGAATTTTTTTAGATATTGATTATGTTTCAAGCTTGTTAGATATTGAATTTATTATGTTTTAAGCTTGTTAGATATTGAAATGATTGACAATGACAATTATTAATGTAGAATGGGTAAGGACAACAAAGAAGGGACCTCCAAGCAATTCAGGTGGACAAAATCGATGGAACATCTTTTTCTTGAAGTTCTAGCAGAGGAGGCCCAGAAAGGAAATAAGCCTTCTAATACTTTCAAAGCAGTTTCTATTAATCGAGTTGTCGAAACTATTTCTGAAAAATTTCAAGTCCAATGCGATGAAAAACATGTGGAAAATCATTTGAGGACTGTAAAAAAATAGTGGCAGATTATATGCACAATTCGGTGTGAAAATGGTTTTGGATGGGATGATAACATAAAAATGATCACATGTGATAGAGCGACATATGATGCAGCAGTAATAGTAATATATGTATATATATGTTAAGTATATTTCAATTATTTTTTACTTGTTATTCTAATTATGTATAATATCCAATAGGCACACAAGAAGTATGAATCATTTTTGAATAAAAGCATTGATCATTATGATGAAATGGCTTTGGTTGTTGGCAAAGATATGGCAACAGGGAGTTTTGCCAAAACATTTGCTGACATAGATTTGGATGATGATAACCAAGATTCAGTGCCTATAGACTACGACAATGAAGAGACTGAAGAGGTAAGAACAAATGTATCTTTATCTGGCACATCCAAACGTAAAAGAAAAAAGGCTCAAGAAAGTGTCGTTGATGAACAAATTAAATTTGTGGGTGAACAACTTGAAAAAATTGCTAATGCTTTGGAACAATTTACTGCGGATAAGACACCACATATTTACGAAGAAATGATGTCAATGGAGGTAGAAGGATTTGATGATGACTTCCTGTGTTCTGTGTTTGATTATCTAGTGAGTCATGAATCTGAGGCAAAAGCTTCTTTAGTTAAAAGTAAGAAGCATAGAAAAATTTGGCTTCAAAAATTTTTTCAAGGTTGAAGATATTGATACTTTTAATGTGGTGTAATATTAGTTATGCACTTGGACAATGTTGCTGTTATCATGTGGTGTAACATTAGTTATCATGTGGTGTAATATTAGTTATGCACTTGGACAATGTTGTTGTTATCATGTGGTATACTACTTATTATGCATTTGAATAATATTATTAATTTCTAGTATTAATTGTGGTTTGGAAGCTAATTTATAATTATTCAATCCTTATTTTTATTTTTTTTATAACCCAATTACAAATAATTTATTTGACTTTGGTTATTTTTAATTTATGACGGTTAATATTCTAGTTTAATAATTGAGCATTATTATATATTTAAAATGATTTATTTATATATAAATAAATCATTGCAATATATGTAAAAACAATTTAAAATATAAATTTATTAATATATATATATATAATAAACTTAATCAAACAATAAAACGATAATAAATTCTTAAATATATATGTAGCGACCTAAAAAAAAATTCGCTTTGATCGTTAGTTGAGGTGATTATTTGAAAATTCGAAAATTGACTTTCGATTTTATTAAAAAAGGGAGTTGTCACCGATCTTTTTTCTTAGGTGTGATCGAACGCCTAATAAATCCTCCTTTTTTAAGAAAATTTATTTTTGAATACAAAAGGAGGCCGAGTTTAGGTCTACATCAAAATCCTAGAGAAAAAGTAGGGTTCGGGAGTCGGTTACGCGTGAGGAAGGTATTAGCACCCTCGCGACGCCCAAAATTGATATCTTATTAAACATGTGTTGTCTTGATTTTTAAAAATACGAATTCAATTTGACATTTAATCTTGATCCGATTGAAAATTAAGAATTTTTAGTTTTCGAATTTTTAGAAGGGCGTCCCGTTTTTAACACGAGCCTACGAATTTCACCCAACATAGCGATGAAATCGATGACTTAATGTTAAATCGGTACATTGCCATATTTATTGAAATTAATAAAAACATGAATAAAAATATTTTTTTAAATAAAAATTCATAAATAAATAAACAGAACAAAAATAATAGTAATAATAAGAAATTTAATAATAAAAGTTATAAGAATAATATAAATATTTAAAATAAAATAAAATAGCAAAGATAATATAAAAATCAACTTAAATCTAAAAACAAAGACTAAATTCGGAACAAAAACGAAGTTTTGGGGCAATTTTAAAAAGAAACAAAGAGAAAAGGACTAAAAAGTGATATGCGCGTAACCTGGGGGGACCAAAAGCGTAACATTCCATCATCCTAAAACGCAACGCATGGCAGAGGGCCAGATCACAAAGCGCAACAAACTTCGGGGCCAAATTAAGAAACACTAAAAACTCAATTGTGAAAACATAAAAAGGCGGAAGGGCTATTTGCGCAATTAGACCCTTAAGTAAAAACACGCGGATCCTCTAGAGCGGGTCGGGTACGTGCACGGGTTGGCTCAAAACGAAGTCGTTTTGGGAGGCTATAAAAGGGCAAAAATCTTCAAAAAACTTTCATTTTCCCCAGAGCAAAGAAAAAAAAGGAGAGAGGGAAGAGGGAGATGCACTTTCCGGCCACAAGGCCGGCCACCACCGTCCGATCACGGGATCATGCATCATCGCATAGACTCAAAATCATGCCACGGCCACCGTGTATATATATATATATATATTTGTATTTTATTTTTTCATTTTTTGAATATATATATATTTGTATATGTTTATGAGTAGGAAGAAGGAAAAAAAAAATCGATTCGAAATAAAAAAAATCACCTTTGTTTTTTATTTCGATTTTTTTATTTTCTAATTTTCTGATTTTGGTGGTGTTCGAATCACTGCTTTTGTGTTAAAACTATGGTTTTTGTATTCATGAACTGCCGACCCCATTAACAAAGTTTTAAATCGGCTTTTATAGCCTTTTACAGACTGTTTTTCTATTATTTTTGTCACTTCTTTTCTTTTCTTGCAGGTGTAACTTGCTGATGGGACAAAGGCGGTGCTGAGGTGACCTTGGCAGTGGAGCAGGTGGCTAGGGTTTCAGCTTTTCTGAAACCCTAGTTTGACTTAATGGGTAATTGGGTTTTTTGATTTAGGTTGGGTTTTAGTTAAATTATAATGGGTAGTGGGTCTGGTTGTAAATGGGTTTATTGTATTGGGTTTAAGGGTTTCGAAAGGGGGTTTGGGCAATTGAGTTTGATGTATGTTGGGCCTAAAGTGTAAACGGGCCAAAATTGGCCTACAACAATATAAATTTTTTAAAACAACTTTTCAGGAAAATATTTTTAAAAAATCTGTCAAATAACAGAAAATATTTTACACAAATTCATCTAAACACCAGAAAAGTAAATCATTGAATAAGCAAAGAATAGACAATGAAATTTGGTGTGACGCATGGCTATAAACTATAGCTCGTGAACCAAATTGTCTTATTCTTAAAAAAAAATAAAATCTGGAGATGAAAACTTTATATGTGAGGTTGAAATGCAGATAGTAACTTTGAGGTTCCAATTTTTTTGGTATAAAATGTTTGCTAAAATTCAAATTTTAGATCTACCAAATACTAAAAAATAACTGAATTAAGTTTGAAAAATTCTATATCACTTAGTTAAAACCCCCCGAATTTTATAAATAAAATTAATTTCATCATAATTTTCTCTCACACAAGCTATAGCCAAGAAGTTTTCTACCTCTAATTTTCGAGTTTTTAAAGTAAAATTAATTTACCATACATTTTTTTTTCTTACAAAAGCTATAAATAAAATATAATTATGAACAACTAATGTTGACATTTATAAGCAAAATTAGGTTATTGATATTAAACAATCACTAATGACTTAACTTCAAAACCCATTCGAAAACTTATTATTGATGTATGCTAATGAGTACTAAAGGGTCCCAACAGCTCACATTCCTTTTTAAGATTTCGAAATTTTGAATTTCAATCATTAAACTTTTTAAATATTGAAGCTGTTTTTTTTTTAAGTGGAGAAGGATTATAAATAATTTTTGATATTTTATAAAAAAATTATTATTAAAAAAATAAATTACAAAATTCTACATTAATTTTAATTACATATGTAATATTATCAAAAAAAATTACATATATAATGTGTTCATATGGATTTACTAAATTTATATATATTTAAAAATAATATTTGCATTAAGATGCAAATAAAAATAATAAAAAATGCGCTAAAAATATCTGCAATCAATTCCAAACCCAACCACTATAAGAGAATATTTCGTTATTAATTAGTCATATCAAATACCAAAATTACCATAAGAAAAGTTGAACACAAACCACAAAACATCAATTCATATTAGGTTAAAATAGTCTTTAAATATTACTAAAAAATTTTGTAAAATAAAAGTTTCCATAAAAATTGAGCTGCCCGTCCACCCTGCCCAAAGAAGGATAGTTTAAGGCAGGGGACCCCTCCCTCAAACGAAAGGTCACAAAGAAACCGTTGGCGACAGCTGTATGACACCTACAGGTTAAAGCCACCCATATTGTCTTAACAAATGGGCAGCCCAAAAGAAATTCATGTTATTTTTTAGCATATATTTTATATTATAATTACATTTAAAGTATTTTATTTCTATAATTCTTTACTATATAAATTTTAATATTTTGTACTTCAGAGTTTTAAATTATTTTTTTATGTCATATTCATATAAATCTGAATGAACCAACTGTCATCTGGGGCAGACTGCCCGTGACCCTCTAAAATTTATTATAAAATCTCATTTTATGCAGTCCCAACTTTCTTAGTCTGAATTTGTTGTCTCCAATTCTTTGTAAAAAAAAATCCTAGGAAAGCATCAAGAATGGAGGCATTGAGGATGGAAGTATTTTGGGTGATGCTGATTGTGTTGGTTGCCGTATTTAAGGTCCAAAATGTGGCGGCAGCTGAAGCTCCGGCCCCTAGTCCCACCTCCGATGCCACAATCTTCGTGCCGACGGTGCTTGCTTCCCTTGTTGCTCTTGCATTTGGGCTTCTTTTTTAAAATGCTGGTGTTTTATGAGACCTATAATATTTTTTAAAATTCTTTTTTTATTTTCTACTTGTGACTGTTGTAGTTTCAATATGTAATTGTTGTGATTTGTTTCCTAGTGACCTAATAAATTATTTGTTTTCTTTTCATATACAAATATTGTATGAAAATATTTGATGTATTTATTATCTAATTTTCATATGTCATATTTTTAAATATAAATTTATCAAATTGTTGGTCACTTAATGAATTAATTGTTGACCATCGTTTCACAATTTACTTGAGCGAGAATGTATTAATCCTCAAAACCTACTCCTTACTCTTAATATATTTAAAAAAGATTGCTTTCAATAAAAATTACATAACAACTAAGTTAAAATTTAGATATAATAAAAATATAGTTATACTAATATATTAAACTAAATAATTAACCATTAAAAAATCTCTATTATTTTTTAACTTCAAAAATAACTGAATACTAAAAATAATTTTTTATAATTTTCACACTTTTTGCTCCAATCCTTAATTATGAGTGAATTTATGAAAAATGCCATTTTTTAAAAATAATTATTAGATTAGGTCATTTTTTCGAAAAATTACGGGACTGAGCTGATTTTATGAAAATGCCTTTGCAAAAAAATACTTCCAACTAGAAGTATTTTCAACATATTTCCAAGAAAACAATTCCAACGGGAAGCTCTTTTTACCTCTAATATTTAAAAAAATTTTATTTTGGTGTCACATCTTGTCAATATAAAACTTACAAAATAGATGTTTATATAGATCCCAACTCTCATCTCCCTTTTTTGTACATCATTAAGCAATCTCACGTTATCTAAGAACAAACTGTAAATGGATTATGAGTCTATATAGACCCATATCCCACATTGCTTAAGAAAATAAGGAAAATGAGACTTGAAGTCTATATAAAGACCTGTTTCGTAAATTTTATTTTCATAAGAGGTGGCACCAAAAAAATAAAAATAAAAGATATTGGGCACAGAAAGCACTTCCAGCTTAAAGCATTTTCCCGCAAATACACTAAAAACGCTTTCAGTTCGTAAAATCGGTCTAGTGCATAAATCTTTTTCTCAATTCTGTCTATAAATCTTTTTCTCTCCATAACATCATCTTTTTCAGTCGTTCTGAAGAAGAAGGGAATGTAGTTGAAGGAAGCTCTGCATGTCATAACAATCGTGTGGATTAAGTCATGAAAGTAGAGAAATTGGGCGAAATGGTAAGTTTCTTGTCTTTCGGTATTCGTGGACTAAAGGAAGAAGTAGAGTAAGGACTCTCACAGTTTTTGTAGAATTAAAGATTCTGGGTTTCTAAGGATTTACCACCATTTGATTAACCAGTAAATGATTGTCATGCTTAGCTGCCAGGACGAAGAAGGATCTGACATTTGAACAAGCTAAATTGAGGAGGATAAAGGAATCCAAGTGAGTCTGTGTGCCTTGCCCTCTGGTTGATAGATAATGCATTGTGACTTCCATGAGCCACGTTGTATAAGTACAGAGATTACCTAAGGTTGTGATGTGTACGTGCTAGAAGAAAGAGTAGGTTGTGTATATGTACGATACTATGTAAGCTTGCAAATTAATTTTTGATTGTTTAATAGTAGATAATTGATGATTCAATATTTGGTGTGGTGTATGTATAACGATAAATTGTATAATATGTTTGAGTATTGTGTGCATGGTTTAAAGGGAAATTATTGCTGAATAGAGGAAATTAGGTCTTGGGAATGGGAATGTTAGTTAAATACAACCATATAGTGTTGTTGAGTGCAAATCGTGAAATGCAAAGCTCTGGGCCTTGCGAAGGGGACACTGCAGTGTTCGAGCATCAAGATTAGAAATGACGAAATGGAGAAATGGATGGATGGATAGGGAAAAATGGAATTCCATTAAGATACTGCCATATAGTGTTGTTGAGTACACTGTGATATGCGAAGCTCCAGGCCTTGTGGGGGACTATAACAGCCCGATATGGCATACAGTGAAGAACCGATCAGAATTCTGGCACGAGAAGTAAAAGAGTTGAGAAATAAAAACATAACTTTAGTAAAAGTTCTCTGGCAATGACACGGAATAGAGGAAGCCACTTGGGAACCCGAGGAAACTATGAGAAAGCAATACCCGGACCTCTTTTCTGTTAAAATTTTCAGGGACGAAAATCCTTTTAGGGGGAGAGTTGTAACAACCCGTTTTCAGTGAAATCGGAACGGTGGTTTCAGGACCATAAATCTGAGGTCAAAAAATTTATATTATTATTATTATTTTATTTCATACTATATGATAGAAATATCGTATAAAAATTTTGTTAAGAAATTTTACCGTTTACATGTTTAATTTGATAAAAAGGACTAAATCGCGTAAAGTGTAAAAGTTGAGTTCTAATAGGTAAAGGTATTAAATAGCTATGGAACTTAAAGTAGAGGTCCTCATTTGGTATTTAGCCCATTAATGAGATAGTGGAGGATATTGGCTTGGCATTTGGTGTAAATATGAATGTTTTTAATGGTAAAATAGTAATTAGTAAATTATCTGCTAAATTAAACCAAATTTGCTATCATATTTATCCATTTTTTTCAACCAAATATTGAGGGAATAAAGCCATTTTTGTTAAACTAGGGTTTGGATACTTTCAAGCTCAATTGGTGAGTGATTTTTGTCCCATTTTTAATGATTTCTATGTTTTCAAGATCGTTGTAACTTAATCTAGCTAGCCCGGGGATTAATTTGTAAAATTTTTAAATTATTTGAGTTTTTCCATTGATGAACATGTTAGGTTTTTGAATTTTAATGATAGAAAAAGAATTGTTGTTGTTAGATAAACAACCTTTGTAAAGAAATTTTTGATGAAATTATCAATTAGGGATTAAATTAAAAATATATGATAAATTGTGTAGTAAAAGTGTGAATTTGTGAAATATATGGGCTGCTATAAGTATGCTTATAATTTTTCTAGGCTTGGGTAGGGATAAAATTGAATGAATTTTATTTTCCGAGCCTAGGGACTAAATTGCAAAGAATTAAAAGTATAGGGAAAATGTAATTTTGCCAAAAATATGTATTGGACTAAATTGAATTGAATTGAGTTAAATTTATTCATATATATCCGGTTAGACCTCGTACGGAGTTAGATTGAGGCAAAGGAAAAATAGCAGATTAGTCGCCTTCGTATCTACGTAAACTCGTCGAGGTAAGTTCGTGTAATTAAGTTGTGTAATTATATGCTTTGATTGAATTAAATGTATTATAATTGTATTATCATCATATATGAGTATCAATCGCATACCCAATGACGTATGACGATTATCGAGCCCCGTTTGAACCTTAGGAATTCGTAGGATACAAATGACATGTCATTAGAGTTACTGTTATTTCAGCTCGGAAGAGCTTATCGTTATTTCATCTCGGAGGAGCTTACTGTTATTTTAGCTCGGATGAGCTTACCGTTTACAACTCGTATGAGCATACATGTACAGAAATTGATGGACTACAGTTCAGTACACCTCGTGTGTACTATCCGTGTATCTAACGATATTCTAAATAGTTCAATGGACACAGTTCTGTTACGAGTTTATATGATTTTGATACGAACTAATACATGTATTTATGTGAATTACGTGGAAATGGTTTATATATAATATATGGATACATGGTATAGATGTTACATGTATATGGAATATAAATAGTTGTTGAACTCATACATAATTCTCGGTTTTTATATGAATTACATGGCTAACTTGGTTGATGAATATGTGTTAGGCTTTTGGCCAAATTGAGTTGTTATATGCTTTGGTTTACTTACCTAAATTGTGGTCAAATGGTAAGTTAAATTCTGTATTTTACGAACTTACTAAGCTTAAATCTTACTCTGTGTTATTTTTTGTGTTTTATAGTGATTTGGAAGCTCTTCGGGTTGGAAGCTTGTCCGAGCTATATCACACTATCTATCGGCTCTTTTGGTACTTTTGGTTATCTAATTTTGGTTATACTGGCATGTATAAGTTATTTTGGCTAATGATAGCCTACATGTTTTGTCATGTTTTTAGCTATTTGAATTGGCTTGTGTTTTGGTATACTTTGCTATGTATATATAAATGGTCTTATCATGTTTGATGTGTGTGGTTTAGTATGGTTAACATGTAAATGATTTATTTTGTGACTTGGTATTTTGGGTACCAAATGGTTGAGCTTGATAAGTGACCTACATGTTAAGCTTTGGTACATTTATGCATATATGTATTTGGTCATTTAGGTAAGTTTGGATACATAGTTGACATGTTTTTAAGTTGTCATTTGAAGTGCCTACGAGCATATTGGTTGTATGCGATGATATTACATGTTTTAAGCTTGATTTTGGTTTGTTTTGGATGTCTATTTATGACTTGGTTATATGAAAATTGTTGTGTTTAGGTTGGTACCAATTTGGGTGATAAATATGGCTTGGAAAATGGCATATTTTCATCCACACCGGCAGAGACACAGGCGTGTGTCTCAGCCGTGTGTGACACACGGCCAGGTGACACAGCCGTGTGTCCGCTGTATCTTTTAAAAGAGCTAATCAGTATGTTCACACGGCCTAGCACACAGGCATGTGGCTTGGCCGTGTGTCACAAGTCAGAGAGTTACACGGGCACGGACTGGGACAAGGTCGTGTGTCCCTATTTTGAATACCCACATGGCCTAAGAAATGGGGCCACACGGCCGTATGAGTCACACGACCCCTGTAGTTTTAAAAATTATATAAGTTTCTGAGAAATTCTCTGAACTTTCAATTTAGTCCTGATTTGTTTCTAAGGTATAGTTTGGACCTCAAAGGCTCGTATTAGGGACAATATGTATGATTTCTATTGGTTTTTGACATGAATGCTAAATGATATGAAATGTTTGAGATTTCTACCTGTCTGATCTGTAAGTCTGGTAAAGTTCTGTAACCCTGTTTCGGTGATGGATACAGGTTAAGGGTGTTACAAGGACACTTTGGTGTTTGATCATCAAGGTAAAATGTGAAAGATGTCTTTTGAGACAACACTGTAGCAGTTGTTAGCAAGCTCTATGGGCGACACCGCGATGGTGAAAAGGTCTTACGGGGTGACACCCTAAACATGAATAGTCTCCCGGGATAGTAAACATGAGTAGTCTGCTAAGACAATAAACACAGGGTAGTCCGTTAGGATAGTAAAACATGGGAAACAATTTGTAAGACCATGACTTGGCCATGACAACATAGGTAGTTCATCGAGACGCTAAATATGAGGCAGTCTACCAAGACATAAAACAAGAGTTAGAATGGGGAAGTCCTCAGATCAGTAGACCAGGGGCAATGCCAAGACATAAAGTAGGGTTCGTGTTGTAACTTGTGCGATAAGCCACGAGAAAGAATGAACTTAGTGTGGTTGGGGAAAATAGACCATCGAGATAATAAGAGAATTGGCCAAAGGCCGTGATAAGTAGGGCCAAGGGGATGTCTCAACCCAGATAGGGTAAAAGAGGAAATGACTCCTTAGATAAAGAGGTATATGTATTATGCGCAATCCGAGTATGCTAAGGAATGTATGGATTCCACACTATTTGAGTGGACACTAAATTTGGCTAAAATAGTACATAGACTTCAAAAGTAGAACAACCAAGATTTAGCCGCAAGTTTGGGAAAACCTACTAAAGTCCTCTAGACTTAGACAATCAATGAACTAACATTTGCTTGTCACAACTTCGCTATGTATGTAAAACATGAAAGACAGAAACACAAAAGATATAATAGTGAAATGTGAAATTAACTTTATTTATTCATCGTTCAAATACATTGAAAATAGTTACATGTTTACTGCAATATAGGCACATTTCCCAATAGAACGGACGCATTGTTATATGATTACATGAATGATAGCCTACTGGAAAATGAAAATGGTAACAAAATGATATGAGTTTGCATTTCAATTTATTAAATGTGGATTTCATTATGTGAATGGCATTGAATTGAAATGTTAAATGTTGATTTGCTATATGATATGGTTATATAATGAGCTCACCTTGTTGATATATGGTGTCATGTTTAGGCAAACTTGTCAAATTAAATAGCTTGTTGTATAAAATTATAAATGAGGTAAGTATTTATTTAATGCCTATGAACTTACTAAGAATTTAATATGCATATCCCATTTATTTTCCATTTCCCTTGTAAATCCTTTTGCGGAACATATCAAGTCGGATCAACAATCAAAGCTCACACTATCTTTTACTAATCGATAGATGTTTAATCGTTTTGAACTATAATTTGTGTCATGTATAAATAGGTGTTTTTGACGTGTATAAGATTTTGGCATGTACCTTAATGTTTGAAATGTTTGGTAGTTGGTTGAAATGGAAATGTTTGAATGGAATACTCAAGGTATACATAATGAAATGTTATGGCCTGAAAGTGATTTTAGTTGATTAGTTTTGAGATAGAAACATGGCTTGAAAAGTGTTATTTGTTTTGTTAAATTGGTAGGCTATAACACCCTTAACTCGTCTCCATAACTAGATTAGGGTTATAAAGCATTACTGTACAATATAAAATCTTTAACATCAAAGTAGAGATCAACATGCAATATATATATATATATATATATTAACATATGATAACATAACTTAATTATAGCATAAATACTTTTACGAGACTTAAATCAAGCCTAAGAGGATCTAAAAATAGTTTGGAAACAATCAGGGACTTATTCGAAGCAAATAAAAAATTTTAGACCAAACTTGAAAATTTGCAAAACAGGGGTCACACGGTTGTGTGGTCAGGCTGTATGACATGGCCCTATACACTTATACCATATAAATTTACAAGCCAAAACACAAAAGGCATTAAACATATTCAAATTTGGCACAACTCATAACATTATCAAATTGCCATAGTAACAAACAATCCCAATACCTATCAAAGCACATATATAAATTAACTATTTCTTTCCTAATTTTAAAGACCATGCACAACCATTAACAAAAGGTATTAAGGAATTCACGAAGTTAGTAGGTCAAGCAATGCAGATATAGATCCAACCAAAACTAGGCATATAACATAATAAGCGTTTCAATTTCATCAACCACATTCATCATATACTATGTGCTTTCATTTTCATTACCTTTCACATCTCAAGCTTCATATATCATACATACAATAGCATAGCTTATATGTACCTATCATTTTAACCTTAATTACCCAGTCATATCATGGAAAGAATTTCACTATAGAAATCATTCATTCACATAATTCAAATATTATCTTTTCAATCCAAATACTAACATTACATTTTCCATTCTGTATTCTCAATAACATAGTTATTTATATACGCACCTTTTCATTTTAACCCTTAATTTCTCATTGAACCAAATAGAATAACATCGGATACTCGGGACCCATGCTAAAAAAAGAGTGCTTGTACATGTAACTAAAACCTTTTCTGTAATACTCACATGAGCTGTGAAAGGGGCCTGCTCACAAGAGCTATGTGATGCGAGCATGGACATGGACCCAACCAAAACCCTTGATGTCAAACAAGCAACTCCCGAAACCTTGCAATATCCAATCGAGCTTCCAAGAGGGGAAATTACTTGCGTACAAGCCAAGTTTAAAGAAGCTGTCACGGGTTTAATTGATCGAATTTTGGCATGCACTCCATGTGTTCCATGCAAAACATGCATTTCATTTATTCCATGCAACCCATGCATTTCATACAAACCATGCATTCCATGCAATGTGCTACATGTAAAATTTTAATATTTGTATGTTTAAATTCGATTGCTTGAAATAAGGATTTTATCCATTTAGTTATTTTAGTTTGAGTTTTAATTATGTCTTAGTTTAGACATCTTAAATGTGTGTCTTAAATACTACACTTTAAGTATGTGTCTTAACTCTTACATCATTAATATTTGTCTAAGTTTATACAAATTAAATGTGTGTTTTTTTGTCTTAAATTGTTGCATTTAAACCTTATCTTAGTTTGGACTAGATTGTTCACATTGCTGTTGCTAGGAAGCTTCCTCCCTAACTGTTTGTGTTGCATAAAGTACATTTAAAGAGCTAAACACAATCTCCCATGAGCCATTTCGTGAAAAGCAAAGTATCAAGTGTTTTCACACTTGACCATTCGGTTGGCTACCAAGTTCACACCTATGGAACCATTCATTTATTGTTGTTCACACCTCGAGACTCTTCGTGTGACTTAATCTGTATTAATGATGTACATATCCCAAGTGACCATTCGGTTATCAAGCAGCATCAATTCATGTTCACACTATTGAAACCATTCAATTCCATGCATATTCAGATAACTCTCAAGGACCAATGTAATTGGCTATTTGGGAATACAAATTTAACAATGTGAACAAGGCTTTTGGCTTCATCAACGTCTAGAAACTCTCAAAGGATGATTTGAACGAGTTAATGGATTGTTATCTCATGCCTATTCGGTTGGTTCATTGTACAACCTATAAATATGAGGCTTGAGACATTCTGTAACAACTTTTTGATGAATTTTAATCTTATTGTGAGTGTTCACTCTCATTGTTCTTATTTGACTCAAATTGACTTATCAAGCATTCCTTGTCTGATTTCATTCGAACTTATCACTTCTTAAAAGTGTGGCGTTCATCCTTTATACCGGTTGGTTCCTATCTTGCTAGATAGTGGGTTACGGTTCTTGTTTTCCTTTTGTATCCTTCTTCCTTTATTAACCATCAAACCACCCCTTTTAAAGCCAGTCATTCACGTTTTCAACCTTTACAAAAGTGCATTACATTGATACTTCTTAATTTGAGTCGGGAACTCTCGCGACTCATAATCATCCTATGAGGATGAGTTCACATCACTATAAAGAACCCATAACAAATGCAAGACCTCAACCATCAGTAGGACATTCAAGACCAACACCCGAAACCATATAATCCCTAATGACATGTCATTTGTATCCTAAGTATTTACAAGGTTCAAACGGGACCATTTAACACATCCAAAACCTTAATTTGCATTTCATTATATCCTTTTCAAACATACATTTCCTTCATCATAATACCATTTTGAAAGCCCATCCAAACCAAAGCATTATACCGTTCAAATTAATTAACATCATATTGTGATCCATATTACCAAAACATTATGAAACTATTAATCCATTTTATTTGTAACATAATATTTATTAACATTACATACAAAATAACACATAATAACTTAGTCCTTATATGAACTTACCTGAATTCATAAACGACTTATAACACGAATCGACCACTATTTTGCTACTTTGGTTTTTCCACGATTTGTGTCTGTTCGAGTTGTTTCTTAATCTAGATAAATATTTTTATTTAATTAATCCAATTCCAGCATTTAAAATAATTAATTTAGCTTATAACCCTTAACAATAAAAAATTACAAAATTACCCTCGAAGTTTACCTTTTTTACAACTTAGTCCCTAAACCCGAAACTTGCAATTTAACCACTTTTAATTAAAATTCACGCTAGCCAATTTTTACCTAGTCTTATAACAGCCCGTATTTATCATCAATATACAATATTTTCCTTGAATTTTACTATTTTCATAAATAAGCCCCTAAACCTTAAAATCATAAAAAATTACTTAACAAAATATGTCTATTTAATAACCAAGCTTAACAATCTACCATAAAACTTCAAAAACATATCAAACTCATCCATGGCATAATCTATAACATTTAACAATTTTATAATTTGCCCCCTGGATTAGCTAGATTAAGCTAATACGAGCTCAAAAATATAAAAATCATGAAAAAAAAGAGCAAAATTTTACATATCATGCATTAAATCAAAGCTTGGCCGCATGCTAGGTTTTTCTTTCCATGGAGTTTCAGTTTATTAAAGCAAAAAAGATGATGAAAATGACTTAGTTCATTTTTATTTTATGTTTTAATTTCATTTGTTTATATAATTACAAGTTTACCCTTTATTATTTACTTAACACATAACAAATTAATGTCCATAGCTGTCCACTATATATCTATATGATATATTTACCATTTAAGCTTATTTACATATATTTCCATGCCCAATTAACCCATAATAATTAATAGTGATTAACTTTTACATCTTTTACGATTTAGTCTTTTTTCTTTAATTAACTATCTAAACATTAAAATTTCTTAACCATATCTTAATACCACCCTAATAACACATCATAAATATTACTTGATTTATAGAAATGGGGTCCCAAAACCTTTTTTCTAAAACCACTTGACTTTAAGGGTTTACCACTTGAACCTAATTATTCATTCAAATAATATAAATTATCAAATCAAATTTTATTATAATATTATATTGAACTCGTAAACATTAAATAGTAATATTTACGAACTCACTTTTCAAATTTGTAGCCTCAAAACCACTGTTTTTGACACAACTAAAAAACAAGTTGTTACATAGACTTTGGGAAATGACTTGAGTTTTGCTTGTGGCAAATGAATTGGCATAATTGGATATGAATTTGACATAGGTAAGTTGGTATTTTGTTGGTTTAGATGAAACTTAAACAAAATTGGCCATAGTTGAACTCATATTGATTTAATCTTGTTTTGACTTGGTAATGATATGATTGGTAGGAAATATTAAGTATTTGGCTTATCTTTGATGTTGTTTTAAGTTATGGAAGATTGGTATTGAATGGTATCATTGATAGGTTTGGTTAATGGTACGAGAAAAGTATTATTTTGTGTATTTTTTTACTAAAACAATATGTTACATCACAACATCAAACAATGGTCATCTCTAGACTTTAGGCCACTACGTGACGAGGAATCTTGTCGTCACAACGAGGCCAAGTCAGTATGTCACATTGTGATGAGGAACTCATTCATGTCGTGACATCAACCTTAAAATTTGAAAATGTTGTAACATGAGCCTCGTTTGGTCTTAGGTTTACTTTAGAGCATTTAATGCTCATATAAGACCTGAGAAAGGTTGTTCATGATATCCAATGTTTGTAATATTGTTATTTCCATGAATGCTTGTTTGTAATGATTATTTTATTATGAATTTGATGAAAATTACTTTGGAAATAACTGTAGCATCCTGTAGCTTGAACTCGATAATTGGGCCGAGCGAAAGGTGTTACAGAAATGGTTGGGGAAGTTGGCACTTCTGCAAGCACTACGAAAAACAAAACAAAAAATAGGGGACAACAAATTGATTATGCAGTTCAATTTCCTTACGTCTACGGAACCTAACTTAGATAAATCCATTATTTTTGAAACAAATATAACCACTGAACCTATTTCTAACACATCCTAGTAAAAAATCCTTACTCTTGTATCTCAAAGGCTAAAACTCTCACCATTAAATCCTCTCTCTAAGAACTTAGTTTGTAAAACCAACAAGAAAAGGTTTTTTTTTTTTTGCCTAAAATGCATTTACAAAACGATGTTCCTCTATGAACTGATGAGTACTCTCTCTACATAGTTCTAACTTAAATAAGCCTTTAATATATAAAAGTTAAGGGTTTTCTAAGATAAAGATAAATTACAATCAATATCCCACTAAAATAACCTCATAAAAAGACTTTACAAATATCTTAATAGAGTCTAGAAAAAATAAGAGATCATCAAGATAAGTATTCTAATCTATCCCGATTCAATCTCTATATTTCATAGGATTCAATTACTTGATCCAATCTAATCAAATCTTAAAATACTTGTTGCACCACAGGATGGATAATCAAATAAGAGCCAACACATATCCACAAGATCATTTAAGTCAATGCCCAAATGATTTGGTTGAAAATATTTTCAGCTCCAAATAAGGCAAGTTACTTGTCGATATGCTAGCAGAAATGACCACTTTCTTTGGCACTTTGATAGCCACTTAAAAAAAACACTTGCCTTCACTATTTAGAGCAAGGTAACCTTTAATCTATCTTGATCTGCCAAATCTCATCACACCAATTATCTTTAATATAAGGATACAAAATATGATTAAGTCAACTCATATCTTTATGGATTTCATATCTTAATATAATAGGTAAGTAGACCACATAAGAATCCTTGAAAAATAATATTGCTTGATTTAATCTCTTCCCTAATGATAAACATGAGATTGGCTACACAAGATCCTCAAAAAGATGCAACCAAATCATCAAAATATTTTGGTCGAATATGCTAACAAATAAGTTTAGTTATGTGACTAGCATAGTGATTGAGGAAGTGGGCATTTCCCTTGACACATAAACAACCACTTTAAAAATTTAGGTCAACAATCTTCCTTTTTGTTATTTTTGACCTAAAGCCATGCAACCAATTCTTCAACTAAGAAATTTAACACAAACATCAACATCAACAACAACAAGTTCCAAGTTCCCCTCAAACTCAGTTTATTCTATCACCCTGGTTTGGACAAAAATCCAAAGGAACTTTAGGCAATTGCAATTAGATAACCATCTCCATAAGTTGAAGTTTTATCAACCATAAAAAGTGATAACATGTAAGCAACATCAAGAATATACAAAACAAACAATAACAAGAAGAATGGAAAAGAGAAATTCCCCCTTAGTAATACCGTTAGCACACTCCCCCTTAGTTGTAGCATCAAGACACCCCCCTCTATAAGATGTTTTAACAAGTAGTGCAATGGATGCTAACTCATAAACAATTTTTTATGTAGGAGATGTAACTAGTGGAACAATAAAGTTCTTTGTCATGAAATCTTGAGAGAGTAGAAATATCTTCATGTTGATTTTCAAAAGTTGTTGCATTAGTTGTCACTTCACATTTCACTTGTGCATCTATCAACCATTGATCTTTCATCATCCATATTTGTTTTTGGTTGTACCTTGGCTAAGTTGAAACTTATCTTCTAACATTTCCCCATCTCAAATCTTTCAACATCTTATAACAATGTGGTCTAGTATGACCAACCATGCTACAATAGATAAAATTAGTTGATTATAAGAGTCTTTTATAGAAAAAATTTGTATAATAATTTGATATCACTTGATATATTCTACTTTATCAAAATTATTTAAAAATACTAATAAATAAATAACAAAAAATAAAGAAGTACTAAAAATATAACTAAAAAGCATTGATAGACATAAAGTATATAATTCCAATAAAAATAAAAGAAAATCGAGAAATAAATAATGGAAATAATATAATAATTAACTAAAATATTTTAAATTATTCAAATTACTCCTATTACTTTCAAAAGAATCAAAAGAGATTATATTATAGTTCTAAGGTTAAATTTTGATATTAGTCCCTGTACTATGTAGTAGGTGTAGTCCATGTGCTTTAATTTGATCATTTTAGTCTTTATACTTTTTAAAATTTCAAATTTTAGTTTTTAGAAACTATAGCTACTAAATTCATTGAATTGAGTTATGTTATTTCCAAATCTTATGCAGCAATATGTAATGAAGTTTGCTATTTCCACATATTACTAAAAAAAGTAATTAATGAATTTAGCGGTTGTCGTTTGTGTCAAGTCAAAATTTTTAAAATTAAAATAATATAAGGACTAAGAATTATCAACTTGAAGAATAAACACAAAATCTACACCTTTATAGTCAGTACATAACTAATTGTAGAATTTAACCAAACCAATTTAATTGCTACCAATTGAGTTAAGACAAAAATTTAAAATTCAAAAGGTACAAGGACTAAACCTGATAAAATCAAAGTACATAGATTAATTTTACAATTGAAAAATACTATAAGGATTAATAGCAAATTTTGACCAATTTTGAAATATAAATAATTATTAAACTGTTCATAAATGTATAATATAAAAATAAGTGATAATAAAGACAGACAAAAATTAAGATATGTAAATTAAGTAGAATATATATAGTATGCATAATAGTTTAAGTCTTAACACCAAAACATTACAAATTTAAAAAAAAATACAGTACATAACATCGAGCCATTAAAATTTGGAATATGTGAAGCAAGTGCAAACTTATAAGAAATACAACTCATAATTTGAAATCAAAATGCAAATAAAGTAAATAATTTCCATAGCTTTACCGATTTATCCATCATCACATTTGATTCGACTCAAATTTTATTTCACTTAATTTGATTTTAAAAAAAAATTAAATTGAGTTAGAATTATAAAATAAGACTAGTCAACTCAACTAACTCGAAATTTTTCACTCGATTCAATTGTACGCTCATCCTTAATTATAGGTGCAATCAATGTATAAATCCCCACCATTTTTTTTCTTTATATTTAATTACAAAAAAAGGGAAACAAAAACCATATTGCAATTTTTTTATGAAATTTCTGAAATTTTAGTATTTTCCCTTGTCCCAAACAACACGTCCATTATAGTGCCACCTTAATATTCCTCTGTTTATGAGTAATTGCAAGAAGTTAGTATATGATATTAGCTTCTCAAAGAGAGAAAATCAATATTGAAGAAAAACTAATAATAGGCAACTTGAATGTTATGTAAAGATGACAAGAAAAAAGAAGTTTGTGGTGCATTAATATCATTGGAGATATTTATGGAAGTAAATAAAAGCTCGCCACTTTTTATTTTGAGTGGAAGCAACCTCCAAATCATGTATATACCTGATAACATTTTTAATTAAAACTCGGCTTTTTAAAGAAAGTAAAGAAAAGGTTTGTACATACAGAACTTAAAGCTTGGCTGCATACCTCAAATTTTATTTGAATAGTCCATCTCTTAAACAGTAGTTTTTAAGCCATCCCTGCCAATCTAAACGCCCATTTATATGGTATTTGTTACTCAACTCCGTACACCAGTAAAGTATTAGATGCGTAAGTCCGGTGAGGCACTTCATTTTCTTGGATAGATATTCTAAATTGTCACAATCAACCAACACAAAGCATTGAAGTGAAGTCCAACTTCTTAACCGACTTCCTTTCAATTTCTTAGCTTTAATAGTTATTTCTAAATGTCTAAGCTCAATCAAGCTTTCCATGCTCACAGGCAATTGCATCAAAGGAACACCCATCACTCTTAATGATTGTAACCTTCGAAGCTTATAGAAATAACACGAAAGTTTCTTTATATTGCACCAATTGGTCAAGCCAAGTTCTCGTAAGTGTTTTAAGGAACCAATAGAATTCGGTAAAGCTGTCAATGGTGAATCCTGTAGACAAAGTGCTCGTATGTACTAAAAATTGGAGACACAGAGACTTACAAGAGATTCGTGAATAACCTTTGATTCCTTTGAAACCTCTAGGACCATTACTATTCAAACATTTTTCAATTTAGTAAAAACTTGAGCAACGTTTATCTGCTTGTCATCACAAAATGATATATGTCGAACATTTTCGTCAATGGTTTTTGTTTGGCAATTCACTATTTTACACTCTTTTTGGGAGACTTCTAATGCAAGATCATGTATTAGATCGGCCATAATCTTGGTTTATTTGAATGAGGCACCTTGACATTAATTCATTCAAATATTGATCACCAACGTCCTCCCAGTCTTGCTTTTACTTTGGATGCTCAAGCAGTCCATTTGCCATCCAAAGATAGACGACTTGATCACTGTAATAAATCTCATCCTTTTTGTACAATGACAAAAGTGCAAGACATCGTTGAAATGGGATGGCAAATGATTGTAACTCAACTTCAACACCGGTAAAATATCATTTTCACTTTGTTCAGGCATCCATATTTCACTGTCACTTATAGAGATCTAATAAGATTCATCAGTTTTCAGAAACAATAGGCTTCTCAATGTTCTCACTGCCAAAGAAACCCCTTTGCACTTTTGTATAATTTCTTTCCCGATTCTCATTAGATTTGGATATTGTCTCTCATCCTCATTATTAAATGCCCATTTTGTAAACAAAGTCAAACAATCTTCAAAAGGGAGACCTTTCTATTTATAAGGGTGAATTGAACTTATTATAAAGGCAACCTTCAAACTTCGAGTGGTCACAATGATTTTACTCCCACACAAATAATCCATTTATCCCAATATATCTCTTAACTCAATCCATCTCGCACGATTTTCATTCCACACATCATCGACAACTGTTGAAGGTTGGTCAGCATGTAGCACCAGGAGCAGCCATAAAGCAGGCCATGCAAACCGAGTCATGCAGGAGCTACTGAACCAAGTGCAGCTTGTTGAATTTAGTTCATTTTTGTTATTCTGGTTAATGTAATGCATTTTGGTTCATTTTGAACTATGTTAGGTAGAAGTTTGATGTATTTCTAAAGTGATTGAGCTGTTAATCAGCTTTGTTCATGTGTACAAGCTTAGTTTTGTAAGTTCCAATGTATTAGTGGTAGTTGGTATAGATTAGTTGACCTTATACTGATTTTGAAAAGTAAAATACTTGGTTTATGTATTGGCATTATGCCATTATTCAAGTTCAATGAAAAATATTATCATTTTCATTCAAAATACTCTCCATTTTTTTGCTTTTATGTTCAATTATTTCTTGAATTCTGTTTGTTTCTTCAGCAAGTCTCGAGTCTTGCTGCTCAAGCTTGAAGCTGAACTTGCTTGCATTTGTTCTCAACATCAACAATTGGTATCTAGAGCCTTAATCTCAGTGGACTTGTTTCTATCTAACCTCAAAATCGATGGCTTCATCAGGCTTTTTACCAGCAACACCACCAGTCTTTAATGGTGAAGGCTATCACATATGGGTGGTCAAGATGAAGATCTACCTGCAGGCATTTGATCTATGGGAGGTCGTAAACTCGGATGTTGAACCAGCACCATTGAGAGCCAATCCAATAGTGGCTCAAATCAGGCAACATGGTGATGAAAGGACCAAGAGGCACAAAGTCATGTCCTGTATTCAGAACTGTGTGTCAGATGTGATCTTTACAAGGATCATGGCCTGTGAGACACCAAAGCAAAGCCTAGGACAGATTGAAGGAGGAGTTCCAATGGACTAAGAGAACTAGGCAACAACAGCTTCTAAACTTGAGAAGGGATTTTGAGAATTTGAAAATGAAATAAGAAAAACTGTCAAGCAGTATTCAGACAGAATCATGGCTGTGGTTAATAGCATAAGGCTCCTTGGTGAGCAGTTCAATGAAGCAAGAATAGTGGAGAAGGTGATCTCAACCTTACCTGAGAGGTATGAGGCAAAAATATCATCACTTAAAGACTCTAGGGACTTGGCCAGCATCACATTAGCAGAGTTGATCAATGCTCTTTATGCACAAGAGCAAAGACGAGCCAACAGACTGGAAGAGCACCAAGAGGGTGCCTTTCAAGCCAAAACCAAGCCTTCCTCGAGCACCACTGCCTACAAAGGCAAGAAGACTTGGAGAGACAAGCCTAAGTTAGATGCTTCAAGAAGATGGGATAGACCCTGCGGGCATTGCAAAAGGCCTGGTCATTCAGAGGCCAATTGCTAGTTCAGACCAGATGTGTAGTGCCAATACTGCAAGAAAATGGGCCATGTTGAAAAGGTTTGCAAAACCAAAGGCAAACCAAGGCAAAGTCAGCCACAACAGCTAAAGGTTGAGGCTCGAATAGCTGAAGAAGATAGTGACCATAAGGAGCAGGTCTTTGCAGTCTCTTACTCAGCTGCTCAAGAGAAAGTGTCAAATGGATGGCTCTTAGAGAGTGGCTGCACCAATCATATATCACATGATGCTGCCATTTTCAAGCCATTAGACAGAAGCTATAAGACCAAAGTAAAGGTTAGCAATGGGCACTTTATCAAGGCAGAAGGTACAGGGGATGTGTTGATATGCACTCCCACAGGTAACAAACTCATTTCAAATGTGTTGACCTAAGATTGACAGAAACTTGCTCAGCATAGCTCAGTTGCTTGAAAAGGGCTACACTGTGCTGTTCAAGGGTAATGAGTGCCAAATCAGTGATCCAAGTGGATCCAAGCTCATGACAGTAGCTATGACAGACAAAAGCTTTGTTGTGGACTGGAACAAAGGCCTAAATAGTGCTTATGTTGTTTCTTCAGATGAATCCAAGCTTTGGCATCAGAGGCTTGGTCATGCCAACTACAGATCGATGGCTCAGATGGTCAAAGAAGAACTTGTTGAAATTTTTACTGAGTTAGTTGAAAATGAAGAGGTGTGTGAAGTGTGTCAGCTAGGAAAGTAGGTCAGGCTGTCATTTCCTTCAAACAAAGCCTGGAGGGTATCAGAAAGGCTGCAGCTTACGCACACAGATATGTGTGGCCCCATAAAGACTCAGTCACTAAATGACAACAGGTATTTCATTCTGTTTATTGATGATCACTCGAGATTTTGCTAGATTTTCTTCTTGAAGCATAAGTCTGAAGTAGCCTCAGTGTTTTAAAAGTTCAAGGTTACTGCTGAAACTGAAACAGGCTGTAAACTTAAGACCATAAGGTCTAATAATGGAACTGAATACACTTCAGCTTAGTTTCAAGCCTTTTGTAATGAAGTTGGCATTAAACACCAGCTTACCAACACTTACACACCTCAACAGAATGGTGTAAGTGAAAAAAAAAATAGAAGTTTGATGGATATAGCCAGATGTCTCATGTTTGAGAAGAATTTGCCCAAAACCTTATAGGTTGAGGCAGTCAACACTACTGTGTATATTCAGAACAAGCTTCCAACTAAGGCTTTGGCTCATAAAACACCATTTCAGGCCTGGTTCAGGTTCAAGCCATCACTGGCTCACCTGAAGGTCTTTGGTTACATATGCTATGCACATGTCCCAGCTATAAAGAGGGACAAATTAGCCAAGAAAGCACAACCTGGCATTCTGATAGGCTATAGCACAGTCAAAAAAGGCTATAAGATCTTGGATCCTTCAACAAACAAAGTGTTAGTAAGCAGAGATGTTGTGTTTAATGAAAAGGCAAGCTGGTATTAGGAGAAGAATGAGCCAGAGACAATTTTTAAAGACCTTGTGGCAGATCAAACTAAGGCTGATCAAAATGGTCCTAAAATGGACATTGATGATGAACTAGTCAAGGGTACAAGGATTTTGGCTGAGATTTATAAGAGGGCTCAAGTTGCTCAAGAAGAACCAAGTTGTTTTGAAGATGCAGAAGCTCATGAAGGTTGGAAACAGGCAATGGCTGATGAGATTGCCATGATTGAGAAGAACTAGACATGGGAATTAGTTGCAAGACCAACCAATAGGAGAGTCATTGGAGTGAAATGGGTCTATCGAGCTAAACATAATGCTGATGGGAGCTTGAACAAACTTAAGGCTAGGCTAGTTGTGAAAAGGTTTAGCCAGAAGTATGGCTTAGATTACTTGGAGACATTTACACTAGTAGCCAGGCTAGACACCATTAGGCTACTGGTTACCTTAGCTGCTCAAATGCAATGGAAGATCCGCCAACTCGATGTGAAATCTACTTTTCTCAATGGTTTCCTTGAAGAAGAAATATACATTGACCAGCCTCAAGGCTTTGAAGTAGCTGGTAAGGAACATATGGTGTACAGACTGAAGAAAGCCTTATATGGCTTAAAACATGCACCAAGGGCCTGGTACAGCAGGATTGATGGCTACTTGATCAATTTGAGGTTTGAAAGGATCTTTAGTGAGCCAACACTATATGTTAAGAAAGAAGGAATCGAAACTCAACTTATTGTATCCCTGTATGTTGATGATCTTTTGGTCACAGGAGGAGCCCAAAGAATGTTGGCTGATTTCAAAGCCAAAATGAAATAAGTCTTTGAGATGTCTGATCTAGGAAAAATGTCCTATTTCCTTGGCATGGAAGTGACACAATCTCAGGAAGAAATTTTTCTAAGTCAAAGAGCCTTTGCCATGAAGATTCTAAACAAGTTCTCAATGCAAAACTACAAAGCAACAAGCACCCCAGATGCTATGGGAGAAAAGCTATCGAGCCAAGGTGATTTTGAACAAGTTAGTGAATCTGTCTATAGGAGCCTAGTTGGTTGTTTGCTATATTTAACTGCCACTAGGCCAAATATCATGTTTACTGTGAGTTTGCTCTCAAGATTTATGCATTGTTGTAATGAGAAGATTTTCAAGCTGCAAAAAGGGTACTTAGATACATCAAAGGTACTTTGAGCCATGGAATGCTATTCAGCAAGGCTAAAAGTTTGAAACTTGTTGGATATACTGATAGTGACTGGGCTAGTTCGAGAGATGACATGAAGAGCACTTCAGGGTATGCTTTCACCCTTGGCTCAACCATTTTTTGCTAGAGCTCGAAGAAGCAAAGTATAGTAGCTCAATCAACTGCTGGAGCTGAATATATTGTTGCTGCTGGAGCTATGAATCAAGCAGTATCGCTAAGAAATGTCTTAGCTGACTTAAATCTGCACCAAGAGGGAGCAACAGAGATCTATTGTGACAACCTGTATGCTGTTGCAATTGCAAAGAATCCAGTTTTTCATGGTAGGACAAAGCATTTCAGTATTAAACTCCATGTTGTAAAAGAAATGAAGCAAGCACATGTGGTAAAACTGATTCATTGCAGTTCTGAGGAGCAATTAGCTGACATTTTCACAAAAGCCCTTAGTGTGACACGATTCCTTCTACTAAGAGCTAAGCTAGGAGTTTGCAACATGCTAACCAAGGAGGAGTGTTAAAGGTTGGTCAGCATGTAGCACTAGGAGCAGCCATAAAGTAGGCCATGCAGACCGAGCCATACAGGAGCTGCTAAACCAAGTGTAGCTTGTTGAATTTAGTTCATTTTTGTTATTCTGGTTAATGTAATGCATTTTGGTTCATTTTGAACTATGTTAGGTAGAAGTTTGATGTATTTCTAAAGAGATTGAGCTGTTAATCAGCTTTGTTCATGTATGCAAGCTTAGTTTTGTAAGTTCAATGTATTAGTGGTAGTTGGTATAGATTAGTTGACCTTATACTGATTTTGACAAGCAAAATGCTTGGTTTATGTATTGGCATTATGCTATTATTCAAGTTCAATGAAAAATATTATCATTTTCATTCAAAATACTCTCTATTTTTTTTGCTTTTATGTTCAATTCTTTCTTGAATTCTGTTTGTTTCTTCAGCAAGTCTCGAGTCTTGCTGCTCAAGCTTGAAGCTGAACTTGCTTGCATTTGTTCTCAACACCAACAAGAACCAACAAAAACTTCTTATCATTCAAAAGACTTCTCAAACAAATTTGCAAGGCTTCAACCGTTAAATTATCACATTTCTCTCCCTTATTTATAGAGTGAATAATGAGCTTGAGCAATCTAGAAAGATCAAATTCATCTGAAACACAGATTCATATCTTTAATGGGAAACATCTGGTAACCCGATCATCATTGTATACCAATTGAATGTGAGTGGTTTTTCCTAAACCCCCAATTCCAACATTATTATGGTTCCAGATTCTTCTGATATTTCATTTATTTTGTTTTTGAACATCCAAGCCAATAGCTTAGCATTTCGGGCCTCTTTTATTTGTCTGTTTTCTGTTGTTGGGTTACTGAATCTGTCTTTGACACGTGCTTCATGGGTCAAAACTCATTTGTAGGCCCTTTAGTTTTGTTCCTATTTAGGCTATGTGTTAAGTATGTATTTTGATTTAATTCAATAAAGCCCAATCGGAATTCAGTTTCAAAAAAAAGAAATTGACATTACTAGAAAACACTTGTATTTCTATCTTTATTCAATTCGACCCCAAATTCAAATAATAAAACGCAATTAATTGCATTTGTGGCTAATGTCAATTGACTCCCACATATTTTTCTTCTAATTTTATAAACTGTAAGAAAAAAGTGATAATTTTAGTTTTAATTAAATAATAAATATATTAGATAATTAGTGGAAGTATGTATTCATTTTAACGATAATGATTTAAATAAAGCATAACCTCTAACCATTAAACTTGAACCAATGTCATATTATTTGTTCAATTAAAATAAATTTAAATTAATAATATAATTTTTAAAATATAAATTAAAAATTAAATAAATGAGGATTTTATATATAGTACTAATTCTCTATTTAAAGATGAAATATTTGAATTATGATATATTTGGTTATCTTTTATTTTTGTTTGTGTTTTATATACATTTAAATGAATTCCTTTTGGAGCAATATTTTGAGATTTTATCCCCTTTCCTTGTTAATATTTTATGCCCTAAAGGTTGATAATCTTGTTTTACTAAACACATAAGGATTAAGTCCAATAATACAAGAAATGTTTCAGTCTCCGATGGACATGATAATATTATATTAAAATAATTAAATATGATAAACACAGCTTAGATATATAAATATTTTTAAATTTGTATAATATAAGTTAATAATATATCAAAATTCATTTTAAAAAGGTGTATCACGTGTTATCTTTGTTTTCCTTTTACTCGCTTTCTCTTTCCATTTTTAAATTTCTTTCTTTTCTTTTTTTTTTTTTTTTTTTTGAATAGAAAAGCAGGTGAAGAAGTATGATAGGAAAATAAATAACTAAATAACAAAAGGAATCAAAGGGCGTGGGGCTCAAACACCACTTTGCTTTCTTTTGAATATTATAACTTGTTTTTGTTTAATCACTTTTCTGCTTTCCCTTTTTTTTTTTACCTCGACTCTTTCTCTCTTTTTTTTTTTATTATTATCATGGATTGAGAGCAAAAGAAACCAATACTATTAGAAAAATAGAAAATAATATTAATACTAATAGTTGCATCGTTAGTTATAATCCACCTTGTAATTGGTCTTGTGCAACTTGTTTTATTAGTTGTCATATTTTGACTTAATTATCTGGATTGTTATTATTTATATCTTTTTGAAGATATTGAGTAGCAATCAGCCAGACTATAATTGATGACGAATTTCAAATAAGTGAGCACATTTTTAATGGAGAACTAGTATCATCTACTTACCTAAAAAATACCAAATTTGAAGAACTTAAAAATGAGGAGAATCTCTTCCATTCCATGCCATACCAAGTACTCAATTGTGCACAATTTTAATGGCATGATGGGACCATACTAGTTTAAGATTCATATATTGAAGACTTGTTTAGTGTTTTAGGTACAAGATTTAGAAAGCATTATTTTGTTCATTACACTAATCTTTTAGAGTGCAAATTGTTTGTAAACAAATTGTTTTTATTCAGTTTATAACTAAATTTTCAAGAATGAAAATTAAGTTGAAGAGTGAATCTAGTTAAATATAGGAGTGAGGTTATAGTATGGTGATTGCATTGAGTTCAAACCACATCTTTAACAGTTAATTCATAGTGAATTATTATTTGAATAAGTTCATGAAGACATAAGAAATGATCAAAGGCGGATGCAGGGGGCTGGCAGGGGCCCTGGCTCCCTCAAAATGGAAAATTTCAATTTAGACCCTTAAATTTTTTTAAAATTTTAAATTACTAAAG
Source organism: Gossypium anomalum (assembly GCA_025698475.1). Taxonomy (NCBI): domain Eukaryota; kingdom Viridiplantae; phylum Streptophyta; class Magnoliopsida; order Malvales; family Malvaceae; genus Gossypium; species Gossypium anomalum. The sequence continues at coordinate 50,866,999 of CM046968.1, read as the reverse complement.
GTTAAATTGCACTTTGGCCCCCTAAAATTATAAAATTTAATTTAATCCTTTAAAAATTATAAAGATATAGACTATAAAAAAAATTAAAATTTTATTCGAGGCCTGGCTTCGTCCCTGGAAAGGATTCTAAACTACAGAAACAAAAATGGAATTATGGGGAGCTTTCGACGAAGTCAACATGCTATGGTCGATGGGAGCGAGACAAGTTCTTGAAATTGATAGGTTAGTGGCACTCAAGTTAAATGGAAAAATTCTAAATGAACTGCCAGCTAATGTTTTGGTCCAGTTAATCTAGTAGCTGCTACAATAGGGATAAGAAGTACATGTTACGTATACTTATAGAGAAGGAAATCAATCTGCAGATGCGATGGTGAATTTGGCAAGTGGCAATAGTTTGGAGCTACATTGTTTCAATATTCCTTTTGATGAAGTTCTGCAAATCTTGCATAAGGATGGAGTTGGTGTAGCAGATCCTAAAGTGGTACTTGTTAGAAAATATGAATATCACATATATAATAAAAGTAATTACAAGTTATTATTTACTATCATAAAAGATTAGTCCAAATTAAAAGTGATCTAATTTAGTTGAGGTTTATTGGACTTTAGTTATTAAATAAAGTATGAGCCAAATATATGTAGATACTCTAGCAACTAATTTTTAATTGATGACGACTGATTAGAAATTAGTGTTAATGTGCAAAAGTTATATGTTAGGGTTATGATCTCTAAATTATATGTATATAACTTTTCTAATATCTTATCTTTAAAAAGAGAGAGAGTCATTTTCTCTAAATTAATTGTGTTCTAATTTGGAAGATTAAAACTATATTATCTGAAGATTTCAAGAAATCAATGGATTCAAGTACGCTTCCGCATTTAGTTTTGTTCTTGATAATTTGACATGATAGATTATGGTTAATAAAGTGTTTTATATCTAATTTTGTTTTAACGGTTCTAACAAGTAGCATCCAAATCTCGTCACGTTGAATAATTGAGAATGAATATTTTTAGATTAATCTATTCTTAAGACTTTCGATTATACACATTAATTTTATTTTTGATTTATATTAAAATTTTAGGATTTAAAATAAAAATTGCATAAATTTTAGGATTATATGTTGAAGCTTTTAAGTTTTAAGGTTTGATTAAATATACATTGAATCCTTGAGCAGGATTAAAGTTTTAAGTTTTTTTTTTTTTTATGGAATAGGTATTAAGGAAATTAATATGTGAATCAAATTATAGTTTACAAATAAATTTTGTTCATATATTTATCTTGTGAGATTGGATTCAATGTATATTTTTATTGACGGTTTGATTATTGAGAATTGGATCATCCATATGTTGAATTTTTCTGAAATTATTGCGAAGTTTTTATATTTTGGATATATATCTTTTAATTTATGTTTGCCGATCTATGGCAATGTAAGTTTGGTTACATTAGAAACTGTATATGGCATTTACATGTACGATTATACATTAATTCATTTGTGCATTTTTTTTCATTCGTTCAGAGACATATTATTTTTATTTTGAAAATTTCAAGGTTGTGGGTTTTTTCATTACATTATTTCGATTATTTTATTTTATATTATTTTGGAAATTAAAAGTAATAAAAAAAGTTAATTTTAACTTATGAAAATTTTTAAATTTAAATATTTAAATATTTAAATATTTTTTAAAATAACTTAATTGAACTAATAAGTTGCCAAAGTGATCTCTATTATTGAAATTATTTCATTTTAAAATATAAAAAGTTGTGTGCATGTAACTTAAGCTACGCTAATATTGATTAGCCTAAAGAAAAATTAACATTTAACAAAAATACATGTGCAACTGTGGTAATAAACATGTAACGATTATTCGGTTTTACATGTGAGTAATAAATCAGTCCAAAGAAAGACTTATTATTCGACATGTTTCTATTGTCAATCTTTGATTACTACAATAAGATATCACTTACAAGTTAATATTTTGTCCAAATATGAAATATTAATGGAGTGTCTGATTTCTTCAAATGAGATTTATATTTATTCAAATTATTTTGGTTTAAATTTCAAATATTTCAAAATAAATAAATTTAGATTTTGAGTTTAAGATTTAATTAAGGATGTCTAGTATTTTAAATAGTTTAGTTTAAAAAAATTCCACCAAAATGACCTCTTTTGCATAGATTAGTTTTATTTAAAATATCAAGATGATTATAAGTTTTTTGTGATTCGTGCATTTATTATTTGACCAAAATGTAAGTTAATATTTAGTAGAATTTCGACGACATCTGTGGTGATAAATGTATGACAATTATAATGTACTTTATGTGAGCAATAAGTTAGTCCAAAGATTGATTCATTATTTGATATAATTTATTGTCAATGTTTGATTGCTACAATAAGAGTATTACTTACTATTAATGAGAGGTGAGCATGGGTCGGGCCAAGCCGGGTTCAACTAAAAATTTAGGCCCGTTTGTTAGGTCTGGGCCCGACCCAACCTGAAAAATGAGCCTAAAATTTTTCCCAAGCCCGACCCGGATAAAAATGCTAAAACTCGGGCCCGACCCGGCCCGCCTATATTATTTTTTATATAATTTTAAAAAATATATAATACATCAAAAATACTAAAAACACCAAAATAAATATTTCTCAACAAATTAAAAATAAATTTTAAAACATATGTATACTTAAATAACACTAAGATAGATAAACTTAAAAAGCAAATGTCTTTAAAATAATAACAAAATTAACAAATGTCTTTAAAATAATAACAAAATTAACAAATAAAATAAGTTTTATACAATGTCCAAACAATAACAACAAAATAGTAGCAATATAACAATAAAATGGTAGCAAAATAGGGAGAAAACAACAAGAAACTAATATTAAAAAAAACCAGATTTTTTTTGTCCTTTACTAGATACAGGCAGGGTCGGGCTTGGGCCAAAAATGCCTTACTCGAGGCCCAACCCATTTTTTAAACGGACCTTTTTTTTTGTCCAACCCCATTTTTAGAGCTTATATTTTTGTCAAAACCCTCCCACATTTTGGGTGAGCCTTCGTTCTGGGCCGGGTGGCCTGACCCATGATCAGGTCTACTAGTCTAATGACTTGATATTAATGTTGTGTTTGGTATCTTGAGATGAGATTAGTCACTATTTTGAATTTATTGTTTACTTATGAATATTCATGTAAGCTTGTTTTTATCTATTTTATTCTATATTCAGCTAGTTCATCTTCTGCTGCCACAATATCCGCTAATGTAAATTATATACCCATGCTTAATTGGACTAATTTTAAGGAATGAAAAAGGCACTTACTTATAGTACTTGGTTGTATGGACATAGACCTTACACTAAGAGAAGAACAACCTGCACCTCTCACTATGGCAAGCATCCCTGATGCTAAAAGAGATTTTGAGAGTTAGGATCATTTAAATCGCATGAGTATATAGTCATGAGCACAACATTCAAAAAACTTTTAGGGGTACAAAATCTGAAGAGATTACTCATTCCTAGGGTTTCTTTGATGAAATTAAGAAACAGTTTGCCAAAAATGATAAGGTTGAGATGACATTATTTTTGACTTCTTTGATGTTTATGAAGTATAAGGGTCAAGGAAACATGAGGGAGTACATTATGGAGATGTTTCATGTTGCTTCAAGACTTAAGGCATTTAAAATCGAGCTTTCTGAGGAATTTCTTGTTCTTATAAAAGACCATGTATTAGATCGTGCATTTTGAAGGTAAACACATCGCCATAATCTTGGTTCATCTGGATGAGGCATCTTGACATCAATTTATTCAAATACTGATCACCAACGTCCTCCCAGTCTTGCTTTTACTTTGGATGCTCAAGCAGTCCATTTGCCATCCAAATATAGACGACTTGATCACTGTACTAAATCTCATCCTTTTTGTACAATGACAAAAGTGCAAGACATCGTTGCAAATGGGATGGCAAATGATTATAACTCAACTTCAACACCGGTAAAATATCATTTTCACTTTTTTCAGGCATCCATATTTCACTGTCACTTATAGAGATCTAATAAGATTCATCAGTTTTCAGAAACAATAGGCTTCCCAATGTTCTCACTGCCAAAGGAACCCCTTTGCACTTTTCTATAATTTCTTTCCCGATTCTCATTAGATTTTGATATTGTCTCTCATCCTCATTATTAAATGCCCATTTTGTAAACAAAGTAAAATAATCTTCAAAAGGGAGACCTTTCAATTCATAAGGGTGAATTGAACTTATTATAAAGGCAACCTTCAAACTTCGAGTGGTCACAATGATTTTGCTCCCACACAAATAATCCATTAATCCCAATATATCTCTTAACTCAATCTATCTCGCACGATTTTCATTCCGCACATCATCGAGAACTGTTGAAGGTTGGTCAGCATGTAGCACCAGGAGCAGCTTTTGCTTTAGATGCTCAAGCAGTCCATTTGCCATCCAAAGATAGATGACTTGATCACTATAATAGGTCTCATCCTTTTTGTACAATGACAAAAGGGCAAGACATCATTGCAAATGGGATGGAAAATGATTGTAACTCAACTTCAACACCGGTAAAATATCATTTTCACTTTGTTCAAGCATCCATATTTCACTATCTCTTATAGAGATCTAATAAGATTCATCAGTTTTCAGAAACAATAGACTTCCTAATGTTCTCACTGCCAAAAGAACCCCTTTGCACTTTTGTACAATTTCTTTCCCGATTCTCATTAAATTTGGATATTGTCTCTCATCCTCATTATTAAATGTCCATTTTGTAAACAAAGTCAAACAATCTTCAAAAGGGAGACCTTTTAATTCATAAGGGTGAATTGAACTCATTATAAAGGCAACCTTCAAACTTCGAGTGGTCACAATGATTTTGCTCCCACACAAATAATCCATTGATCCCAGTATATCTCTTAACTCAATCCATCTTGCACGGTTTTTATTCCACACATCATCAAGAACCAGCAAAAACTTCTTATCATTCAAAAGACTTCTCAAACAAATTTGCAAGGCTGCAACCGTTAAATTATCACATTTCTCTCCCTTATTTATGGAGTGAATAATGAGCTTGAGCAATCTAGAAAGATCAAATTCATCTGAGACACAGATCCATATCTTTAATGGGAAACATCTGGTAACCCGATCATCATTGTGTACCAATTGAGTGAGAATGGTTTTTCCTAAACCCCCAATTCCAACAATGGGAATGACAGGGATGTTTGGATCCTCACTTGGTTTCATCAAAAGATCAATTATATTCTCTTTATCCACATCTCTACCAATGACATTAGAAGAATTCACACAAGAGTGAGTTTCTCTGTGAAAAACATGCCGGTTGTCGGTACCTTGTCCTAGATTAAAGTTGTTCCACCCAGTGGCAAGTTCGTTTAGCCTCTAATTGATGGATTTGATTTTATGACCCATTTTAAAAGAGAAGGAAAGCGGCAGAGAGCATGAAGCTAAAAATTGAACCTTGAAGCTAATATTGGGATGATTGACCACCTGTTTGCGGAGAGCTTCACACTTGAAATCATCAACAGCATCGTCAGCATCGTAAAAATGTCTCTGAGCTTCCACATACAGAGGCGCAACTTCTCATTCTGGTGCTGTTGCCGCTCAGAATCCAACAGGCATAGCTTTAATGCTGCTAATGGTTTCCTTGAGCTTTCTCAAGTCGCTTTCAACATTAAAGGCCAAGGCAACTTCTTCCATGGAGAGATGGGCTTTTTTTCTCCACAATCCTTTGTGCAATATCTAACAGAAACGTTTCTGCCATAATTGATCTCTAAGAACAAAGCAAGAAATGCAAATGTTCTAGGTAGTTAAGCAGTAAAAAAATGAAGTATTTTGAGGGATATATCCAAGTTCTTGAATTGTGAATGAATGGATGTATTGTGATCGTGACTTCCATATCAATAATTCATGAAAGAGGCGCACATTGAAAAAAGTAATCTTTCTTACAAAATCATATATTAATGGTTTTAACAATTTTACAAACTACAATTCATGGAATCAAAACTCTATATCAAAAAACTAGGGTATGATTCTATATATTAAATAAAATATTATATATATATTAGTTTTTTTTACCCTTGTGATATTAAATTATTTAATATTTTTTTAAATTTAATTAATAATATGAAAATAAATTTAAACATATTATTTATGAAATGTTTTTATTTTTAAATAATATTTTTACATATGGTAAAAATAGTGTAAAAAATTGTATTCTGATACTGTATATTATAAAATTTTAAAATAATTTATGAATAGTAATGATAACAATATATTAACAAAAATATGTTAATTTAATTGTTCACGAGAATAAAACTTGAAAGAAAAAAATATGGTTTTTTTTATTATTTTATCATTTTTTGTGATAATAGCAATACTTACAAATTTATGATTATTTTATTTTTATAATTATTTTATCCTTTTTAATTTTAAATTCATTATTTTTAAGTGTTTTAAAATAATTTTAACTATATTGTTTAAAAAATTATAATTCATTGTATTACGTTAGTAATAATATTCTATTTTTATATCTTTTTTTTAATTTTTTTTTAAATTTAACCTAATTATTTCGAAAGTTGAAATAATTAGAAGCACTTAAAATACTCTTATATATTTCAGGATTCCCATTTTTAACCTAATTATTCTGTAAGTAAACTGAATTGCTAACGGGATGATGGTGTGATTTATAAAAATGTAAATATGGATGATTAAGTAAATATATGTGATTATAAAATAACAGTGGGAATTCCAATTAGAATATATTTAATTACCAAAAACTTAATTTCTCCTGTGCATATTAATTAATTAAAATTATTTATAACAGAAAATATTTTTAATTTACAATTACTTAATTTCTCATGAGCATGCTAATTATTTATTTGATAAATAATAGTGGAAATTCCAATTATAATATATTTCTTTGAGGAATAAATTATTGAAATTCAAAATATATTTTTGGTTTGATGGTTTCATATTTTGGTTATTTGGAAGAAATAGAGAGGTGGTGGATGGAATTGAGATTTGAGAAGCGCATGTGATAATCTCAACTTTTCTTCCATATTTTAAAGGAAATATTCATATGTTATCATTTTATTTATTTAAATAGAATATAAATTTATATTATCTTTTTTTATTTATAATCTGAATAATTATTCATATGTTATCTACTACTTGCATTTTACCATAGATAATTTATATATATTTTTAAATATAATGATAATATATTTCTATATGCAACTTGACGTGCATGGGTTGATTATTACTGACACTTGAAATAATTAATAATTATTTATTTGATTCACAGGTAAATAGTTCGAGTAAATTTCTGAAAAATGTCCTTTTAAAAAAATATATATCAAATTAGGCTATTTTTTTAAAAGAAATTATAATATTAGGTTGATTTTATGAAAATGCTTCTAGTTTTTTTGTCCCTTGATAGTCGTCGAAACCACCAAATATAAATTTTTACAACAAAATAACAATAAATAGCAGTACTGAGTAGTAGGGTCGAATCCACAGTGACTAGCTATTTAATTTCATCTTTTTTCGTGACCAGAATCGCTATCACGGTCACAATCGTGCCCACGACCTGTGCGTACTAATGCTTAAAAATAAAAATGGAGGTTTAAATTTATAAATATAATAAAATAAGGAAGTGTAATAAAATGAAAATAAAACATATTCGAAAATGAAAAAAATGAATTTAAGAAAATAAAATAAATAGATAAATAAAATATTTTTAAGCTTAGCTTTAGCTTTGATGTACTCCAATCTTGAATCGATCCTTAAAATAGACTTTTCCTTCTAAGTAATAAGCTGGTTATAGCGACCAAGAACGTCCTGACGGCCAACTTTTCCTTATGTAGTCAATCCCAGTGCGACCTACAAACTGACTCTTGCCAAATTTCTACAATACACGTGTTCACAATTTAAGATTTCGAAAACATTCCGATCTGAAAAGCCCAACTCTAATCAACGGCCTCAATCGCGTGGGTCGTTTAAATCCGATTTCTATCTCCCTTGACGGAATCTACCTGGCTTTTTCCACCTAGACACACCAATTTGCTTGCAGGAATTCAAACACAAAAGGTTTAGTTAATCATGGAGAAAATCATGCTTTGAAAATAGATGTATGGAATTGTGAATGATGGAAAGGGGAATAGCCTTGGAAGGTAATTAAACAAAAAAAGGTTGAAAGGAAAAAAAAAAAAAAAGGAAACAGAATAGAAGTTGCAAAATGAAAATGGCACGAGAACGGGGAGAAAATAAAAGAATTTATTAATGTCAATGCAAAGTGTGTGTTTACTTGGCTGTAACTACTAGGTAATTTTTTCTAAATATTATCACTAAATAATCTTAAATACTATCACTAAATAATTTAAATTTTAAAAATCAAATTTAAACTAGAGATTAAATTTAAACTATTTATAGAATGGTAACAATATCAAAAATCCTTTAATCTTTATCTAGTCACTTTTAAAAAAAAAAATTCAACCCTTCAATCTTTATCCAGTCATCTTTGTATCTTCAATCTTTCAATCAAGCCCTCTTCTTTACTTTTTGTTCCAATTTAGTCATTTTTTATAAGAGTTTGAATTCAACACACCAACTTCATTCCTAATAAGAAAAATCTAAATTTAATAGCATTTTATCCGATAATTAGCCAACAATAAATATATTAAAAATACAAATTTATCTTGCTATCACCCTTAATATTTTTTTTGTGTCACCTCTTATGAAAATAAAACTTACAAAACAAGTCTTTATATAGACCCCAAGTCTCATTTCTCTTGTTTTCTTGAACGACATGGGATATCGTTCTCGCATTGTCTAGAAACAAACTACAAATAAATTATGAGTCTATATAAACCTATATATCACATCGCTTAAGAAAATAAGGGAAATGAGATTTGAGGTCTATATAAAAACCTATTTTATAAGTTTTATTCTCACAAGAGGTGGCACACACAAAAAAAAAAAGAAGTAGAAAACGCTTCAAGGTAAAAGCATTTTTTTGCAAATATGTTGAAGTTTTTTTTTTTTTTTTTTGCAAATTAGTTGAAAATGCTTTCTATTGGAAGCATTTTAGTAAAATTGGCCTAATCCCGTAAAATTTTTTTTTAAAATAGCCTAATCTAATAAATTTTCTTAAAAATTGGCATTTTTAAGAAATTTAGTCTAATAGTTCAATAATATTATTTTAATATATTTATTTTTTTAAACTATTAATATTTATGAGATCGTGAATAAATTGATCATGTTTCAATTTCACCCCTTTATAATATATTTAAAATTAAATATTTCAATGATATATGAGTAGTCTTGGGTTTTTTACCTTCATAATATAAAAAAAATTATTTGCAAAAATGAGATATGTTGTAGATTATTTACAAGAATGTTATATTTTCTACAATAAAATTAGGTGTCGTCAACCTGACAGACAACACCACCTATAAAAAATAATATTTTAATAAAAATAAATAAACAATAAATTTAAAATATAATATTTTAATCTAAAAAGGGTGATGCCAAAATGTCACTTTTACCCTTTTTTAAATTTGGAATGGTTGTGGTATAATTTTGAATTTCATACTTCTATTTTTTTGGAAATTAGAAGTTAGTTCACTTATTTTAATTTATCATAATTTGGTCTTTTATGTTTTCAAATTTAAAAGTTAGTCAAATTATTTAATACTATTAAACTCAATAATCAAATTACTTACTTCAAGATCAATCATTTATCAAATTCATTTGCAAAGAATTAATAAAATCATTAATTCAACAATTTATATGTGGCAGATTAGAAAATTTTGATAAGTTTATGTCTTTAAGTTTTCTCATGTTTTAATTATTTTTTCTATATCATATATGTTTTCTATAATCATACAATGTCTAGCATTGCTAAGTTTGTTTTAAAGGTCTAATTATGAATTTTTACCTCTTTACTTTATAAAAAAACTAAGAAATTAATCCCTTTACTTTAATTTGTTAAAATTTAATCCTCATACATTATAAAAACTAATCCTTTAAATATTGATAAGTGTTAAAAGTAATATATTTTAACCTCATTCTTAATGCGTTTTTGGGTGATTATTCAATATTAATTGTGAATTTTATGCTTCTAATCCTTTAAATTCATGTTTTAATGCTTAATATAGCACTTGGGAGCAAAAGGAGCGAAAACTGGAACATCAGAGCAAGTTGTAGGAGCCACATGGGCTGGACCATTCCATATGGCTTGGCCACACAACCGTGTGACTCATACGGACTTGTGGTAGGTTGTGTCGATTTCACGGGATTGCACACCGAACATCAAAAAATCACGATTTTTAGGTTTTTGAGGGCTTTCTAAGACGTATATATGAAAAAAAGAAGAAGAAGAAAACAGGAGTGAGTCATCATTGAATATTCAAGAAAACAACTCGAAAAACAACATTGAAGCCTATTGTGAAGTAGATTTCCATCAAGATTAAAGATTCCCAATTGAATTCTTAGGAAGCCATCATAAGTTTCTTTGTTTCTTTTTATTATACTTTGTCTTGAATATTTCTATATTCATGCATAAACTAACTTTCTAAATACCTAGGGAGATAAACCATTTGATGGATTCTGTCGTTTGATTTTTATTTTACGTAATAAATACTTAGTTTCTTGTTCTCAATTATTTATGCATAATTCTTGGTTTGATATTTCTAAACTATTGATGCATGTTTGATGTGCTTAAATCGGAGGTTGAATAGACTTGTTAAGAGTAGATCTTGCATAATTGAGTGGACTTGCATGCAATCCTAGAAATAGGATGACATAAATCTAACGGATTAGAGTCAAATCTAATAGGGGAATCCATAACACGAGTTAATGTGATAATAGGGGTTTTAATTAGAATGAAATTTTATTAATCAACCTAGAGTCAGATGCTCTTATGCTCAAAATAGATATTAGAATAATTTAGGGATTTCTACGGATCAAGTTACTAAGTAATGAAATTGCATGATTTAGATTGATAATGACAAATGACATCTAGGTGAATTATTTCTTAGGTATTGTTTCGCTTCTTGGTTATTAATTGATTATTTTCTTATTTTGTTCTTTGTCGTGTTCGTTAATAATTAATTTAGTTAATTTTAGTTTGTAATCAATCACTCGAATTATTCAATTAAATAATAGAAAGACGGTAATTACTAGTACTTTTAGTATTCGTGGGAACAATATCTTTACTCACCATAGTTATACTATTAATTGATAGGTACACTTGCCTTAGTCAAATTTTTAGGTTGTTCTATGGAAATCAAGTTTTTGGCGTCGTTGTCAGGACTAAAATATTAGGAAAAGTTTATTTCTATTAATTTAGCCATTTTTTATTTTTATTTTAATATTTTTGTTTTTAATTTCAATTTTACATTCTAATTTTTTTCTTTCTTTTGTTTAATTCATACAGTTTCCCTTGGTTTATGACTAAAGGCAACCTATTGAAACCGTTAATTTTTTATAGTGAGATCAAAAAAACTACTTGTAGAAATCGTAGAGAAGTTACAGAAGCAAGGCAATGTCAATAGACTTTAATAAGAGGTTAAGAGCAAAATGACATTACTGTGGAGATGGACAATAATCTTGGTAATCAGCAACCTCCTGCATGTCCTGCTTCTTGGACTATGTATGACTATGGTAAACCCACTCTGATTGGAGCTGAATCGAGTATTGTTAGACCAACTATTGCTGCAAACAATTTTGAGATTGAGCCAAACAAAATTCAGATGTTACAGTGGTATGTTCGGTTTGATGGATTGTAAGATGAAGATCTGAATTCTCATTTAACTAACTTTCTGATACATGCACGAGAATGATTGAAGTGCACTCGAGCTCATCAAGTGGACCAAACTCCAAGCTACCCGTTTCAAGAGAGGATCCAACTGAAATTCCTATTAGGCCTATAAGGCGTGATAGATCCAAGAAGCTTAAAGAGGCGATGATGGGCTTGATTCAGCAAGTTTGGGCTGAACATGAGATGTCCAACCCTTATTGGACCCAAAATAATGTCCCAAGTCCATGCAATGTCATGTGGCTATTTGTTTAGTTTAATTAATTCTACAGCTTTTAATTATGTCTTGTTTATTATATGCATCTTTAATTAATGTCTTGCATTATTAACCTACATCTTTTAATTGTGACATGCACTATGTGTTCTGCATTTAATAAAGTCAAGCATTATGTAACTCTCATGTTAATTAAGTTGGCATCATAAATTATGACACGCATTATGTAACTCTCATGTTAGTTAAAGTTTGCATCATTAAATTAAGTCATGCATTAAGTAACTCATTTGTTCATTTAGTTTGCATCTTAAACCATGCATTTAAGCATCTTAGTTGTTAAATATGTTTGAGTTTGTTTATATAAGTATGTTATTTAAATTTAACTGTTACTTTTTAATGCATAAATTAAAGTGTGTTTATTTTCATTTTAAATAAGGTGATTTAAGTTGCATGTTCAATTAATTTGTGTGCATGAGTGTTATTAAATCTGTTGTTTTTATGAGTGTTTTAATTTATTTTTTAATGCTTAATTATCTATTTTTGCGGGTGGCTTTTCATATGACTAAAGACTCTTCAAGTTAGACAATTTCAAAGCTTTTTAAAGAACATTATGGAGGTTGTTTAATGGACCAAATGAGACATTTCAAGTCTAAACGTTTTTGGAGTCTTAAACATTCATGATGATGCCATTTAAGAGGATGTTATACAAGCTTTTATAATTTGGTTTCAAGGGAGCTGAAGGGACATTAATTATACACATTAATGATACATTAAGTCTTCATTAAAGAGAATTGGCATGCCTTTTGAACTACATTAGATTCCAATGAAGAGACATGACTCATTGGCTTCACTACAAAAGTTAAAAATGAAATTAGTGCTTGTAATAATACTAGTTGATGGTCGAATATGAAAAGTCTCAAATGAATAGTCATAAAAGTGCCTATAAATATCCTAAAAATATAACTTTGATTAGCTAATAAATGTTGATTGAATAATTCTGAGTTTTGTGTAAGAATTCTATCTATTTGTTCTTGGTTTAACTTATCTGGACTTATCAAGGTTTTCTTTATGGCGTCAAACCCTTTCTTTTTGAACTTGTTACTTCCATTTTTTCCTTATTTTCTGAAGTGTGGCTTTCTAACATACTGTTGGTTCCTATTTTGCTAAATAGTGGGTCACAGTTTACTTATTCATCTTCAAAGACTTATTTGTTATTTCGCTATATAGAAATTGGGTCACGATCATTATATCGGTGGTTCTTTTCTAAGTGTTTGATTTGTGCAAATCATCCTTCCGAAACCTTCTTTGATGTTTTTATTCAACATATTTTCCATTATTTACAATTTCATTTTGAATTCCAACTTGAAACGATACTGAAATTAGACGATCGAGAAATTTAGCGTCTTGTAATTGAATTCATGAATATAAGCACGCATCACATTCTGGAGATCTGTTACACATTTAAGATCAATGGTGTTGCAATGTTTTCATACGCTTATGGTTGTTCCCATTCTCTTTGAGGAACAAGGAAAAACAGTGGTTGAATTCATTTCCACGGGGTTCTTTCACTACTTGGGCTTAGATGATTGATAAGTTTTTTTTTGAAGTATGTCCCACTGGCCAAAATAGCTAAGTTGAGGAATGGCATCTCTTCTTTTGTTCAATTTGACCTTAAGACGATTTACGATACATGAGAAAGATTTAAGGATCTGTTGAGAAGGTGTCCTCATCATGGACTACCTTTGTGGCTCCAAGTTTAAACTTTTTACAATGGTTTGAACCCTTTGACTAGAAAGATAATTGATGCAACAGCTGACAGAACATTGAATAGCAAAACACCTGAGGCATCCCAAGAATTTATTGAGGAGATGATACTGAATAATTATCAGTGACAAGTTATGAGAGTAAGACCTGCCAAGGCAGTCAGAGTTTTTTATATTGATGCAGTCTCTATGTTGGCTAGTCAGGTTGAAGCTCCTGGTAAGAAAATTGATGGTTTAAGTTTAGCTAACTAGGTGAATCCGATAATGCAATGTGATGCGGCTGGAGACAAAATGGTTAATCCGGAATGTTTTCCTTTCAAGTCTAACATGAAGCATGAGCAAATCGACTTTATAGGTATTAATTCTAATCCTCTTAATAACCCTTACAGTAACAATTATAATTTAGAATGGAGGAATCATTCAAATATTTCTTGGGGTGGTTAAGGAAATCAAAGGTCACAACCCTTTCCGAGTTTTCAGCAACCTTATTAGCAAGAAAAGAAGTCGAATCTAGAAGAGATGTTGACTAAATTTATTTCAGTGTCAAAAGCTATATTTTAGAATAATGAAATGTCTTTGAGGAATCAGCAGACGTCCATTCAAGACCTCGAGAATCAAATTAGTCAGCTTGCTAAATTGGTTTTGGAGAGAAAATAAGGCAATTTACCTAGTAACATTGAAACCAACCCAAAAGAGCAAGTCCACGCAATCACTGAACGAAGCGTGAAAGGGTTAGTCAAGCTTAAAAAGAAGCTGAATCTAGACACTGATGAGAAAAATGATGGGGTTGAGGAATGCAAGAAAGAGCATAAAGTGGTGGTTAGAGAATACAAACCACCAATTCCATATCTGGCACAAGTGAAGAAAGACCACATTAATGAACAAATGGTAAATTTTTAAACTTTTGAAAAAATTACATATTAACTTACCTTTTGTTGAAGCCCTTTCGCAAATGCCCAAGTATACAAAATTTTTAAATGAGCTATTAACAAATAAAAAGAAGTTAGATGAACTATTCATTGTGGAGCTCAATGAGAAGTTCTCGGTCATTCTCCAAAACAAACTACCCATCAAGCTTAAAGATCTATGGAGTTTTACTATCCCTTGTTTTATTGGTAGTTTAAATGTAGAAAAATCTTTGGCTGATTTGGGTGCTAGTATAAATCTAATGTCTTATAAAATGTTCAAAGAACTTGGTCTCAAGGAACCAAAACCCACTAGAATGAGTATTCAATTAGGTGAAAGATCAATTAAGTATCCTAGGGTTATTATTGAGGATGTACTTGTTAAAGTCGATAAATTCATATTCCCTATTGATTTCGTTATATTGGACATAGATGAGGATGTTAACGTACCCATGATTTTAGGTTAACCTTTTTTAGCCACTGCTAGAACTATTATTGATTAGGGTAATGGTGAACTTGTGCTGAGGGTAGGTGATGAAGAGGTTACTCTTCAAGCATGTGATATTGTAAGAGTTTCTAGTAAGCGAGATGATACTAGTTATTCAGTTGACATTATTAATCATGTGACTTAACATTTTTTGTAGGAAATCACTCACGAATACATGTTAAAACCGTATCCTTTTCAAGGTGATAAAAAATAAGGGACGAGTAGAGAACAAATGGTGCAACTTAATGAATTAGATAAATGGTGACCAAAGGCTTATGAGAAATAGAGAATGCTCAAAGAAGTAACAAAACGACATCATAGTGTGTTTTTGAAAAAGATGAATCAATTCAAAGTTGGAGACAAAGTGTTGCTGAAAAATTTAGACCCACGAATGTTCCCTGTAGAGCTTAAGTCAATATGGTTGAATACATTTAGTGGTACAGAACATATTCCCAAACAGCACATTTGAGGTAACACACCCTGATTATGGCACATTCAAGGTAAATGATCATCAACTCAAATTTTATCTTGGTAGTAATATTGATAACGTGAGAAAGGAGCTCCAACTCCAAAATCCAACTTAACCATGAGCTTGAAAGCGAAGTCGAGCTTAGACTCTAAATATGTGCTTCTCAAGAGGTAACCCGAGTGTTTTTTTATTTATTTTACTTTTATTTTATTACTTTAAAAAATTTTAAAAAGGTCCATACGATCTGGGGTAGACCTCACGGCCTAGCGACACGATTGTGTGGCTGACACGGCATGGGCACACGCCCATGTGCACATAGTTATAAATAAATTTTTAAGAGCCACATGGCCTATACACACGAGCGTGTCAAGAACTATATGACTACTGGAGCCAATTTTTTAAAATTTTTGTGACACACACAGTCTAAATGAATCCACACAACCTAGCAACATGGTCGTATGAACCATACGCCCAAGTACACAGGCGTGGGAGAAGCAAATGACAACTGTACATGGTCTGAATGAATTCACATGGCCTAGTGACACAGCCGTGTAGGGCATGTGACAAGCCATGTGAACACTAGAGCAATATTTTAAAATAGGTTACATGAGCACAATGAGTTACACAGTCAACTCACACGGTCGTGTGGCCCAACACAATCTATATACACACACGTGCCTTCCTCTTCTCTGCGCTAGCCTGACCACCCATCCTTACGCACCATCGTCGCCCTTATTCTCCAAGCCCCTTACACAACCGTTTCCCTCATATCCTACCCAAGCTGCTATTAACTCGCCTTCTTTCCCTCTCCATTCATTGGTCTTTCCCCTTCCGTTCCTCTTACGTTCCGTTGACCACACCACTATCAGTCGACCGCTCCCCCGTCTCCACCTCTGTCGACCGTACCGTCACTGTTGATCGACCCCTACCACTGTTTGTCTTCACTTTTTTATTTTTATTTTTATATTATTATTAATTTTAATAATTTTTTATATTATTATTTTGTTAGTAGTTGTTAAGTTATTTATGTCTCATTAATTTAAGTATTAGTTTTAGTATTAAGATTAGATTTTAATTGCCTTAGTTAAGTCTTAATTAGGAATTCAGTTTTTATTGCGAGATGGATTGCAATTGATTAATTTTGTTTTGTATATCAATTTGTTCATCAGTTAGATTTTTTTATTGGTGGGGAGCCTATGTGTTTGCAATATGTACTGATTGATGCTAATTCTTTTTAGTATTGTTCATGTTAAATCTCTACATGACAAATTTGATATGTTTTGGGTAAATTATTTTGGCACAATTTATCTTGAATTTTTATTTATTTATTTTTGCTAATGTATTTTTTTCAAGTACATAATGTTGAGCACACGAGGCAAGAGTAAGGTACCTACCCAGTCTGAGAAACAAAAGGTTACTGGGACTTCATCTTCCTCTTCTCATACCGCAATCACTCACCACCGATACCTCACATTCGACCATCCACCCCATGAAGAAAGGTACCAACACTTGAAAGAAAAATCATTAGGTTTGGGTTGGTGTATTGACTAGGAAGCCCTTCAGACAGTGGGTTTATCCGCACAGGTTCATACTTTATTGGATGTGACATCGTATGAACAGTTCTTTGCGATCGTAGAGCCAACGTATGCTAAGCTTACTTTCGAGTTTTTCTCCACTTTTTTCCTATAGACTGTGCTATCGTTAGGGGATGAACCACGAGCGATCTCATTTCGTCTTAAGGGCGTCACTCGGTATTTGAGTATTGCAGGATTTGCAGTCACTCTCGGCATTTATTCTGATGACTTCTTGGCTATGCCCGAGTTCTCTATCCTCTTAAAGCACATCCATCAACCAACCCATCTTTGCTGGTCTGACATCTCTAAGGTTGCCACTCTGTACAACGCGAGCCAGTCCAAAGCTCGGTGTCTACCTTCGGCTCTGTGCTACACTCACGTTATTTTAGCTTACACTTTGATTGGTCGAAAGGAGAGTATGAGCGTCGTGGGCAATTTAGATTTGTATTTCTTATGGAGTATGCATGAGCAACACCTGATTAATCTAGCCCATTTCGTGGCCCAATGTTATCGACATTAGAGTGAGCGTCGACGGAAATGACCTATCTGTATGGGTCCATACTTCGAGACCTTTGAGCAAATTGGTACGCATAGTTTGGTTTGGGACATGACATCATAAAGCTTAAGTATAATGAAACATACGAGGATGGTTGCCCATCGGCTAGGGGCTTTTGGTGATCAGTATGTGTTGCTACATCCAACTCAATAGAATGAGGATGATGAGCATCTGGATGATAACCTCCCACCATTACTATTACTATGACCCATTCCCAGTCCTCCAGCCAGTCACTCCACTATTGTGCCTAAGCATACTGTTACACTTAAGTATATCTAATGCCTTCAGCAATAGCAGTCAAAACGGATCTATCGAATTGAGGCATATTTACAACGAGTGCATCAGTATTTCCATATTTCTTCCACTGTTTTATTTATTTTGATTTTGATTTTCAGTTGTACTTTTATTTTTATTGTTAGTTGTTTTTATTTTCTTTTTGGGACTTATATGTTTTATTTTATGATGCACTTTACTTTTTTTATTTTTTCAGTTGTTTTTTGCGGTTTTTATATCTTTTTCTTATTTATTTTTATCTATCTTCTTATTAGTGTGCTTGGAAACATGTACTTTATTTAGAATCTCCTACAATTCTGAATTTCACTATTCCGGCAAATTCATCCAAATTCAGGGTAGCTTTAGTTCTCTCCCTCCCTTATGATATTTTGCTTATTGGTTTATATTTGTTTGTACATTGAAGGCAATGTACATCTTAAGTGTAGCGAGGATTTTATATGTTTATGTGATATAGCCCTTGAATTGTTGTTTGTGTTTAAGTAATTTGTTCAAATCTATCATTAAAGTTAATTTCTTTAATGTGGAGTTTTTATTGATTTTATTTGGGTTTAATTTGCAGATTATTATGCATTGTGTTTTTTTATACTTTAAGACACGAGAGAGTCAAGTATGATAAGTTGTTTTTTAGAAATTATTATTTTAGGTTGTCCCCGTGAACTAAAGCATTATCTTGAAATTTTAAATTTACAAGTTTAACATCACAACCATAAAAAAAAATTTGTGAGCTTTTGAGGCTATAAAGCATTTTTTTCTTGCTCATTTTATTTTTAGTTATGAGTATGTCAGCCTGATATGTTGTTTTAGAACTTGCTTCGATTATACATGTCGAGACCACATTATTGACTTGATATATTAAGATGATTGAGGCATTTAGGATTTAACCCGCATAACTTTTAAACAACTTACTTGTTGTATTAACCCTAGTAAACCCCGTTAATCCTAACACTTTTTTTTTACTTAAAAATTGTTTATGTTAACCCAAAAACCAACATTAATGTTGTAAATTTTCTTTTTATTAACTCCATTTTTGTCGAGATTCGATTTGGTTAGTTGTCTGACCATATTTTATCATTTGCACTGTTGAATTTTACTTTGTTCTTAAAAAAATGGGAAAAAAAGGAAAAAATATGAAGAAAAAATTTGATTTAGCTTAAAATGCTCACATCCACTCTTTATTTCTTCTTAATGTAAATTCTAGTAATTCGGCAACTGATTTTTTTTGTTTGGTAACTTATCAATTTGACTCTCAATTGTAACCAACTTTTTTTACCTTTTTCGTACCCTTAACCTAAGCCTCGTGGCAACCTTGTAAAGACCTTTTGATTGGTAAGTAGTCTCATTTTTATAGTGGTGGAGGTTTGGTTTTCAAGTAAGCCCATGTAATAACATTTCTTGCTCAACTGTTGAGTGCATATTACTTGAACCTTAAACACTTTGAGTGCTTTGAGTGAACCTTAGTGAGGGTGTTAATTATTATTGAATTTGAATTTCAGGTAATTATTGAGATAGGGGAGACAATTAATGTTTTATGCTTTAAAAATCGCTGCTTGGATTGCTTGTGTTATTCGGTGTCATTTTTGTTTCAATTTCCAATGCATGATTATTCGTAGATTATCTTAAGACATTGTCGGTGAAAATAATAAATTAAAGGAAGCTAACTTGAATATGGGTTGAGAATTTTGCTCGAGGACAAGCAAACGCTTAAGTGTGGGGATAGTTGATAAGTGTTAAAAGTAACATATTTTAATCTCATTCTTAATGCATTTTTGAGTGATTTTTCGATGTTAATTGTGAATTTTACGCTACTAATCATTTAAATTCAAATTTTAATGCTTAATAAAGTACTTGGGAGCAAAAGGAACAAAAAACGAGTGAAAACTAAAACATCGAAGCAAGCTGCAGGAGCTACATAGGCTAGACCATTCTACACTGCTTGGCCACACAGTTGTGTAACCCACACATGCGTGTGGCAGGCTGTGTCGATTTCATAAGATTTCATACTGAACAATAGAAAATAACGATTTTTAGGTTTTTTGGGCATTCTAAGACATATATATGACAAAAATAAGAAGATATGAGTGGCTCGTCATAGAATATTCAAGAAAACAACTCGAAAAACAACATTAAAACAATTCTGAAGTAGATTTTCGTCAAGATTGAATATTCTCAGTTGATTTCTTATGAAGCCATAATGAGTTTCTTTGTTTTTTTTTTTTCCGATTATACCATGTCTTGGATGTTTTTATTTTCAAGCATGAACTAAATTTATAAATACCTAGGGAGATGAACCCTATGATGGATTCTGTCATTTGATTTTTATTTTACATAATAAATACTTAGTTTCTTGTTTTCAATTATGTGTGCATAATTTTTGGTTTGATATTTCTGGATTATTGATCCATGTTTTATATGCTTACATCGGAGGTTGAATAGACCCTGTTTAAAAGTAGATCTTGCGTAATTGAGTGGCGTTGCATGCAATCTTAGAAATAGGATGACATAAATCTACCGGATTAGAGTCAAATCTAATAGAGGAATCCATAGCACGAGTTAATGCGATAATAGGGGTTTTAATTAGAAAGATATTTTAATTAATCAACCTAGAGTCAATTGCTCTTATGCACGAAAGAGATATTAGCATAATTTAGGGATTTCTACGAATCAAGTTACTAAGTAAAGAAATTGTGTGAGTTAGATTGATAATGATAGATGAAATCTAGGTTAATTCTTTCCTGGGTATTATTTCTCTTCTTGGTTATTAATCGATTATTTTCTTGTTTTGTTTTTTTTCGTGTTTGTTAGTAATTAATTTAGTTATTTTTAGTTTTTAATCAATCACTCAAATTATTCAATTAAATAATAGAAAGACAATAGTTACTAATACTTTCAGTCTTCCTATGAACAATATATTTGCTCACCATAGCTATACTATTAATTGATAGGTGCACTTGTCTTATTCAAATTTGTAGTTAATTTCAGGACATCAAATATACGTTGAAAAAAAAACTTATTTGAGAAACTATACTTTTTTTTTAAATTTATCGATCTACACTATTTTTGAAGAGAGAAAAGAAAACGTGCCCTATAGGACGCGTTTTCCTTTCCATAATAACATTTCCAATTATAACTTTTCTAATGACTACAAGGGTTCCAACAACCATAAATTTTCCTATAAAACCCCTCCAAACTTCATTCTTTTCAACTCAATACTCAATCCTCAATCTTAAATTCTCAATCCTTAATTTTCAATTCTAAATTCTAAATTCTAAATTCTAAATTCTCAATCCTCAATCCTTAATTATTATTTTTAATTCTTTTTCTGAATGTTATTTTCTTCAATTTTATTTTATTCCTTATAATTTGTAAAATGACAAATCAGCTTATTCGTTTGGAGACGTACATAAACAATTTAAGTGAAAGTGCATTGGATGTCATTTATGGACACTTGCCAGATGCAAAATTTTTGTACGTGACTCACATGCTCGAGGGGACTAAATTGGATCTCCCACTTATCAGTGCTTTGGTCAAAATATGGAGACCAGAGAAACACACATTCCATCTTTCTTACGGTGACTATACAATTACACTCGAGGATGTTAGTTTACAACTCAGCCTACCGGTATATGGGGAAGTCATTACGGGGCTAGTGATTAGTGTCGATTGGAGTGAAACACGAGAGCAACTACTAGGGAAGGTTTCAAACAAGTTTACGAGTAGCCAAATCGAGATGAGATGGTTGGAGGACAACTTCAAAACTATCAAGGCTTCTGCGAGTAATGTTGAAAAAGAACAATTCACGCACGCATTCATCATGAGGTTGATCAGGGGTCTGCTAATGCCAGATAAATCTCAGAATCTGGTACATTTAAGGTGGCTACTACTATTAGTCGACTTGAAAGAAACGGGATAACTTAGTTGGGGATTAATAGTGCTGGTGACATTGTATCGAGAAATGTATTGAGCGACAAAACCACAGAAAGTTAAAATCGGCAATTGCATGCTCCTCAATCATGGGCATGGTATCAATTACCATTTTTATGCCTCCGAGTGGAACTCCCTTACGAATTCTCACTCGTAATGTGGTAAAATTCATTTGATAAAATCATTATCATTTTAATTTTCATTATTGTAATTTTAAAATAACATATTATTTGAATAGGTGGAACAACCCTATGAAACACAATGATATACTGACTGAGCTCGAAGGTATTCGGCTAGCTTTAGATTAACAAATCGAAGATGAGGTTAATTTATGAATTTCAAAGTTATATAATATTGATTCCAACATTTGAAATTAAATATTAGGCATATGCTAAAAATTTATAAATTTGTACTGTAGTTTGTATGGATGTCATATATGAATATGAGGATTCAAGAATGCATACCGATCGATTTTTAGCCAATTGCAACATCTGGCATGTCAAAGTGTCGTTGATTATTTTTCCAACGGTCGAGATGTATGAATTTGATCAAGTGATGCGATAGTTTAGGTGTATGCAACATATTCTACCGCCACCCTAGGAGTTCGATGACCTGTACAAGATCGACTTGCAAGGGAGACCCAAGGAAGATTGATCAATATTCCACAAAAAGTATATTGAGATTTGGAAACGTAAGTACGATTACTTGACAATGTGTGAACTATTTCTTACATAGGAGTTGGCAACATCTCCAGATTACATGGATTGGTTCAGGCATAACGACAAGTCATATCTACTACTAGCTTCAGAAAAAAGTATGGAGGCCAAGACGAGAGCCTATCAATCCTAGGCCAGGAAAAGATGCCGCGAGGGGATGAACATCTACTCCATCTCCACAAGAGGACTCGATTGCCGTGCAATATCTCAGTCAATATGGTTCATGTATTTTTTGTGCTAACCTAGTTTATTTTACACAAGCACAACAACATGCACAATCATTCCCCGCATCAACGCCTTCAACTTCAATTTATTTTACACAAACACCACAGCACACACAATCATCCCCCGCATCAACACCTTCAGCTTCAGTTTATTTTACACAAACACCACAACATGTACAATCATTCCCTACATCAACACATTCAGTACCATTTTATTTTACATAAGAACCATAACACCCACAATCATTTCATGCATCAACACATTCTCAATAGGTATATTTCACATGATCGCCACCCACTGTACCATATTACACGCTGATGCCATCTGTAACACCAACGTATTCAATGTCTCTAACAATTCCCACCTTTTATTCGTAATTGATCCATACAACACCATACAATTATCTACCGATAATGTCGTAAACACCCCCAGCATCGTTGTTCTACCGATGTGGGTTATCCTTGCGACCCCAGACTCATACAGGATAATGTACCATTGGTGGATAAGGCACAACCGCAGTCAACCACAGATGAAGGAAATGAATATGGTGATCAACCCCGACGTGTACATGAAGATGAAGACGAAGTCGATGAGGAGTCGCCAACCCAAATAGTGTGACGAAACCCTAGGCGAGCCCGATGATTATATTATTTATAATTTTCCCAAATTGTATACTTTGTTTTACATCTCAAATGTACACTTATTTAAAATCTACGAAACAAATTTATTAAATTGGTTTTCTTTATACCATATTATATAGTGAGTTTAAAATTTACAATTATTTCTATTACTTTTTCATTTAAGTTTTTTTTTTTGTCCATTTGTTAATTACAATATTTTTAAAAATCAAAGGTTTGATAACAAGGTACGAGAAAAGATTAAAATTTTGGCTTGCGTATTTTAATATGTCATACTTCAATAATTAATATTAACTTACAATTTACAGAAAAAATTAATGAATAAATGAATAAGTTAGTGCTTTTACTGCATTAGTCAGTGTTTTAATTAGTTCGACCGACCTTTTGACTAGCGTCACGAGTTCTTTTCCGGTACCAACTCGAAAGGAGCATACAAGGTAGGAGGCTACATGTTTTCACTTGAAACATATGGGAATTTAAATTTCCAAACATTATATGTACATTCAAGTTTTTAAACTTCGTTAGCGTAGGTCATGCAATCTACACTTCTCGAGGCACATGCTGTAATTGCATCTGCACATGGATAACAAAGTACTTAAAATCTTCTACACTCGTAGGTCATTTGTCTTAGGCCTGTGCGGTACACTCCCCTAATAACTCGTTGGCAGGGTCTATGGGGCTGCAAAACCCAAAATACTAGATTTGGTCGCAAGTGACACACTAAAGTCATTAAGTTCACTATTTCTACATTTTCCCCCAATATCTTTCAAAAGAGACTCGCACCAAACGTAACTGCCCTTTATCTATCCCACATATGTCTCAGCCTACTTTAGAAACAAGGCTGCTAATCGAAAATATGTTTCCTTGACCACTGAGGCTACCAAAAAATGACGTGTCCCCTTCAGTATGAAATTAATGCATTCCGCTAAGTTCGTTGTCATGTGCCTATGTCGTAGTCCTTCATCGTATGATTGTGTCTACTACTCATTGGGTATCCCATCGAGGTACACTACACCCTGTTAGTTTACAGCCCATAGTTTCTTCAACGTTTCATGGAATCAAAGTTGGACGAGCTTGTACCCTGTCAATAACAATCAATATTATATTCAAGAAACATGACCCAGATGTATATGTCAAACTATTATATAGGAAATAAATATTATGCACAACGTACCCATGTTACTGACATGTCATCGCTCCATATCATTATGGTATAGACCCATGTAGTTTGGCCCTATTTGACGTAAACAATAGCTATAGTGTGTACAATCACATAGGCTTAAAATGCAACCTGTATTTCAGTGCCCTTATTGGAAATGATACATACATCGGGTTGCAGCACAACATGCCTTCTCAAGGTAGTTAAGAAGAAACCACAGGCATCTCCAGATTCATCGGGAGTTATTGCAAATGCCATTGGCAGGATTTTTCGATTACCATCCTGTGTAACAACTAATACTAACTCATACTTGTATATTTTGTACAGAAATATGCCGTCAATTTGGACAAGTGGCTTACAGTATTGGAATGTAGTTATGCATTACTTGAAAGTCTAGAAAAAATGATGGAAAACTCTTTTTTCAGGAACCAAGCAATCATTGTAATATACAAGCTTCGTCTGTAGCTCAGTTATAGAATCGGGTATGTATTGCTCTAGAACTTTACACCATTACCATAATTCATTGTAGGATTTCTCCCACCCACTATGCATATTATCCAACGCCCTCTTTTTTGCCAACCATGCTTTGTAATAGGATAAGGTGTACTCAAACTCTCTACGGATGTGTGCGATTAAAACTAGAATCAAAATCTTATGACTCACTTTGACCATGGGTAATATAAAGTCAGATACCATGTCCGAATCCATTTTCGGATGATCATTCAACATGTTTGAAAAATAATAAATTGGGTCACTATACTAATAGAATGTCAGAAAAAGGTCAAAATTTAAGTCGATGTTGTTAACCATGATACATACCAACTATAACACATGTATGTGGCGCGGTAAATTTCCTGATTGTCTAGAATGCCGACTTCTTACTCATAGATGTCATGATTTTCCATGGACATCCTATTCCATGCATTGCGCATATCGCCTCATATTTCTCATATTAGGAGCATGTAGCGATGAAGTTGGCACTAGTATGTTATACCGCTTGACTGTAGCTACAAAAGCATATTTGGAGTCAAACTCTATCCCAACCTCTAAATGGCCAAAACTTATTGACAAAGTTGCATGCCTTGGTATTTTATGAGGAAGGTCTGGGAATTTTAAACCACCTTCACAAGCAACATCGAGAGTACACATGTAAGGAGGGGCTTCTTACGCCGTGAAACCTGAGTCATCCCATCAAGCGATGTCCGAAGCTTGAACATCAAATCCATCATATTCTGGTTCAGTAAGAATGGGATCTAATTTTGAAATTACTTCAATTTTTGCACCACCCGGTCTGGCCTCATCTATTATGTCATTATTTGTTTTATACCCATTTTCGTCCTCTTTGTTATCAACCCTGGTTGCAAGTCCAAGGTTGAATGTCCCTCTCTGGTCGAGGTTGTCAGGAGTAAATCATTTGTTATTGTAAATCCGATATCAATCCCAAAATCACTTTTTTTTGGCCTACCCTGGTAACTTGATGGCGTACCCGTTTGAGTGTTACCGGGGTTGAACATAAGCATGCCAAAGTTGAAATCAAAGGCACTGATAGAATGTTGTGAAAGTGTGTCATAGGCTCGATGACCAAATACGCCTAACTGTCCCTCAAAGTTAAGTGTGTCATAGGCTCGATGACCAAATACGCCTAACTGTCCCTCAAAGTTGAAATCGAAGGGCGAAACCAATTAATGCCTCGCTATTGACGATGATTTCGGGGTGTCTTGGTATGAGCTTTGCAGCAATAATGTGAATCCATCACACAACCTTGTGGTTGAACTTTTAACTTCTTGATCTAGCGTGGACTTTTTCGGACATAGTGTGGTCGAGCTCGGGCCACCTTTATCCTTTTCGACGAGTTCGACATATAACTTTAGTACAACATTCCCACTAGAGCAATGTGATTTGATCACCGTCTCCAGCTCGTTGTCCTCTGTAATCTCAAAAATGACATATCTAACGGGGTTTAATAACGAAAGATATCTACATTTCAGGCTCAAAATTCTTCTTCAGATCCCCATTTTGCGCCTAATCCTTGTCCGAAGCTCTTTTAATATTATGCTTCGGTTGAATGTCATATCTTCATATTGGGTTGATACAAAAAATGGCCCAATTCGATCTCACAAATTTGATAGTTGTAATAGATAACAACTTTGACTCACCTACTCATCTTGAACCAAATAGCCTGTTCCACATGTTTAAAACCAAAATAATAATAATAATAAATATAGTTATCATCATCCAAATCCCTTACACTTAATTTAACAAGTTATCTTTTCTTGGACAACAACATAGGATCGAAATTCAAATTTTTCACGACAATGTCGATAACTCCTAATGCCAAGTATCCTTAAGATCAATAGTCCACTTTAAAGGTCAGTATGGAAACTCAATGGATTGTATTGAGTTTATTTTATAGAGCTCTTATCCCGATGCACATGAAACAATTCCAGCAACAACACATGCCCTAAGCATCACAAGTTTTTGAGCTATACACTTAAAGTTGAAATTTGTAGGGGAGAAAACGCTCCCCCGTAGTGGCATTTTTTAGCACCCTTGTGATGTATGAAATTCACTCTTAGAATCCCAAGTTACAGGGGCTTAGAAGCAGAAGCAATCAAGTTGGGTGGTGGGGGTTGAAATGCCTAAAGAGAAAACATCTTCTATAGGAAGTGTTTTCACCTGGCATGGCAGTGAAAATTCCTCTTGTAGGGTGCATTTTCTCTATGGCCATTTCAACACTCAGGCCAACTTGATTGCTTCTGCCTCTGAGCCCTTGCAACCCAGGATTCCAAAGGTAAATTTCATACATTGCAACTTGGGATTCCCATGATAAATTAAAAAATTTTCCTTTTTTACCCCGCCCTATCCCGTATATAAATGGTCGTTCTCATCCCTTACTCACCCATATCTCAGTCTCCTTTAAATTATTTTTTTCTTTTTCTTGCTTGTTAAAATTTCCTGGTTTAAAGATTTATTTCTCTCTCACTTTAGGAGAGACATAGTCATAGTTTTAAGTTGTGTTTGGATTCATGGTGATGTCGTGGAGCTCGGTAACCTATAAGTTTCACTTGCCGTGTAAGTATGGAGCCATGACTTGAGAAGTTGGGATCACTTTGCAACTGAGGTCTAAGTTGGCGGTGATTATATCGTCTCGGGTTGAAGTGTAACTAAGACTTCAAGTTTACAAAGATTATGTTGTCAAAGGATGGAACATAACTAGGGCTTTAGTTGACGGTGGTTATGTAGGCACGACAACGAGTTTCTCCTCATCATAGGAGCATGTTTTATAAAACTCATACGAAAGTATAAGGAAGGAACACGTAAGGGGTTTTCCAGTATAATTAAGTAATTCATGTTGTCTATCCGAAAGCAGTGACCTTGTTAGTATAACCATTACACCCTGATTCTGTCACGGGTTATAATAACGGGGTCACCACCTTCGGTGGTGATGGATAAGATGCATTATTTTATTATACTGAAACACTACTGTGTGTTTCTTCCTCGTACTTCTATTTAGGTTTTATAAAACATCCTCTTCTAACGAGGAAAAACTCGTTGTCGTGCTTGCATACAGAGGCAAAACTAGGGGGCTAGCAAGGGTCCCGACCCTCCTAAAATGGAAAATTTTCCATTTAGGCCCTTTAATATTTTTAAAATTTTAAATTAGTAAATATAAAATTGCACTTTACCCCTTAAAAATATAAAAAAATTTATTTAATCATTTAGAAATTATAAAGATATAGGTTATTAAAATGATGAAATTGTATTTTTTGCTATCGTAAAAATTATAATTTAATTTCGGCCCCTTAAAAAAAAATTGCTTTCGCCCCTGTCTACATAACCACTACTAATCGAGGTCTCATTTATGCTCCATCCCTTGACAACATAACCTTTGTAAACTTGAAGCCCTAGTTACAATTCAACTTGAAACCGTATAATCCCCTTCAACTGGGACTTTGAGTTGCAACATGATCCGACTTCTTGAGTGATGGCTCTTACTCACATGGTAGATGAAATTTGTGGATCACCCAGCTCCATGATATCACTATAAATTCAAATATTTCTTAAAATTATAATAATGTCTATCTCAAACATGGACAAAAATAAATTTACAAACTTATAATTTCCAACTGCAAGAAAAAAAAATTTACAAAAGTGAAAACGCATCTCATAGGGCGCGTTTTTATTCTCTCTCCTGAAAATGCGTCCTACAGGACACGTTTTCACTACCACATCAGTAAAAACGTATCTTGTAAGACACATTTTCCTTTCTCTCTCCAAAAAATAACGTAAAATGATAAATTATTTCAGCATATATCTAAAAATTAGCCCGTAAATAATCTACAACATATTTTATTTTCGTAATTATTTTTTTTTATAACATAAGTAAGAAAACCAGTAGTTTCCAAGTGGTTGGCATTGGATAAATTATGTTTTAAAATACATTTTTTGTACCTAAAAGGGAAAAGAAACCAAACAACAAAGCCAGCCGACCTACGTATCAAACAGGACGCAGACAAAAACATCAACGCGCAACGCACCGTTTCATCTCCTTTCCTTTCCCATTCCCCATTAAAAGAACGAACACGGGAAAAAAAACGTTAGGGCTTCTGCAGAGAGAGGGGAAAAAAAATCGAAAATGGAAATTAAGGAGAAAAGGGAAGGAGAGAGCAATAACAGCAGCAAAGATTTGAACAACAATGATAATATTAACAACGATTTGACAGATTCTGATGGCAATAATACGAGTAAAGAAGCTGAAGAACGCCGAGCCCGTGACCTCAAAGCCGGTTTGCATCCTCTCAAGGTATTTTTATTTCTCATGATTTTTCTGTTCTTTTTTAAAAAAAAAGATTAATTTACGTGAATATATGTGTAATGTTTTGCTTGTGGATAGATTTGTTTACAATTTCAAAATATCGCTTTTGAAATTTTTAGGTTTAATGATGGACTATGGCATTTTATTTCGATTCAGATAATTTTTTTTTTTTTTTTTTTTTTACATTTTAAAGATATAATCTTTCACTAGTCTTTTAAAAACAAGAAATTTAGTTTTCGGAAATTTATTTCGTTTTGCTGAATAATTGTTTCTCCTGTCAATTTTCATGTATTCATATTGAAATATTGATTCCTTTTTGAAGTTATAACATTTGGAATGATTTACTCAATTGAGACACTTGACGATTCAGCGAAAGAATTTATGTAATAGAAACACTGTTTTCTCTTTGTTTGTTTTTCCTGATTAGTTTGAAGAGGTAGTCTAGGAAGAGATTAGTTGATTATTATATATATTAAAGCGTCCCGGAGATTTTGCAGCACGTAACTTTTAAGTTCATAATGTGGTTGCAGAAGTGCATGCTTCGACTTAGAAGAGACAAATGAGTTCTCCAATACTATCATGGCGATGCATTAGTTTACCTGAATTCACTTAAACACCTATGGATATCTTATTGAACTAGACAATCCAAATTCTGATCAAAATGTGAAAGAACACCATGATAACAAATGAAAGTAAACCTTGAAATGAATCTCTTTTCATGGTGTAGATAGCCCGCCATGGTACTACCTTAGCAAAGTAATGTATCCAACTCAGTTTCTACACATTCTATAATTAGTCCTAATTAATTAAGGTAAAATGAATTCACTTCGAGTTAAGGGAAAATATAATCTCCGCACTGTGCTACCTTTTATGTTGTAGTTCATGTTTCATGATCTAAATGAGCTGTATCCAACTAACTTAGTCTTCAATTTTTATGATGTTCTTGGCTCTTCATTTTCTTGGTCTGATATATATATATAGCTATTCAAGTGCCGAATTGGTTGCTTATTAGTCCCTTTATTTGGTTCTCACATTTTTTACAGCACAAGTTTGTCTTCTGGTACACTCGTCGGACACCTGGAGTTCGAACCCAAACAGCCTATGAGGACAATATAAAGAAAATTGTGGATTTCAGTACTGTAAGTTCTTTTTAAAAAGCTAACTGTGTTTGATTGTAAATACTCTCACCTTGGTATAAATGTTTCCTTTTAGGTTGAAGGTTTTTGGGTCTGTTATTGCCACTTGGCCCGTCCTTCTACTTTGCCAAGCCCAACAGATTTGCATTTATTCAAGGAGGGAATCCGTCCGCTATGGGAGGTAATTATCGAAGGCCTTACCGTCAAACTGCCAGTGCCACTTTATATATATATAATATTATATAACTGCTATCAAATCTTGAACATTTTATTTAACATGATTCCTTTGTGGTTTCATAAAATTGTTATTATCTCAGGACTCTGCAAACTGCAATGGTGGCAAGTGGATAATTCGGTTCAAAAAGGTTGTTTCAGGTCGCTTTTGGGAAGATCTGGTGAGAAAGAATACCACTTGTAATAATCTATTTTCTGATATTCTAATTAGGTTTTGTCCTATGAACAAGTTCAAAAGTCTCTTTTAAATCAGCTTTCTCCAATCAAACCAGAGCTTTTTAAATTCTAGTCTTGATCATGGGAATTCCACCTTAATTGAAGCATATACTTGATGTCTACCTGTTCTATAACTAAATGAGAGCTTTTACGGTTTATTTAACTTCTTTAGACTATTTCATGGGAAGTATAGTGATATTATGGTTGAAGATGGAGGTGCAGAATGTTATTCTCTGTTCTGTGGAAATACTTTGGAGTTCCATTAACAGTAAACTCCCTGTCTTTTGATTAAGCTATGAGATAGGAATCTGAAAATAGTTTAGTTGATTATAGAGGTTGTTATTCGGCTCTTAGCCAGGTCTGTGCCTCAATTGATTACACGGGTGCCTATTTAACGCTTGAAAATACCAATTCCAAATGTATGTGTTGATAGTGTATCTTTTTGTTTGAAGGGGGAAGAAATTGGGCATTTTTGTAACCCACTGATCATTGATATGAAGAATAATAGTTTCATTTTTTTCTGAAAAGATGAGAAGTTCTAGGGTGAGCTTTCAATCGGCTTTAATTACACCAAATATTACCTAATTACACAAATTATTACAAATATTATAGAACACAAATTACACAAAACATTGTCTGATTACACAAACTATTTTAACTTTCTAATTTTTTTGAAACATTGAAGCTGATGGAAAGCTCGAAACAAGGAAATTCTTTTAGAATTTTCCCTAAGAGATTCCAGAAATCTGGTTCAAATTTCCTTAGAAGCGCATTTTTTACCATCTTGTTTCTTTTCTAGTTGGCATTTAGGCTTTCTTGGTGCAAATGTTAACCTTACTGCCTCTTTTAAAGATGCTTCCTGATTTTAAGCTATAAAATAAACAAATAAATAGATTGTTAGACATCTTGTTAAATGCAACTGTTCCGCTTGGAGGTGTGTGAAATGTTGTATTAGTGTGTGATTGGGTGTCTGAGTGATGGGCATTTGATGTTGTACATTGCAGGTTCTTGCCTTGGTTGGTGATCAACTTGATTACGGAGATAATGTTTGTGGTGCAGTGCTGAGCATTCGCTTCAATGAGGATATATTGAGCGTATGGAATCGTAATGCGTCGGATCATCAGGCTGTTATGGCTCTAAGAGATTCAATCAAGCGGCACTTAAAGCTTCCCCACAGCTATGTGATGGAGTACAAGCCCCACGATGCTTCTTTGCGTGACAACTCATCATATCGAAACACGTGGTTGAGAGGTTAGAAGTTGAGAAAACGAAAACACTTAAAAAGACTGTTTAACGTCTCTGCATCTTTGGATGTTATACATGGAGAACCATAGTTGATTATAATCGTTATGTTGGACTATGAGACGGGTAGGTGTCACCAATGTTGGTTTTATGGAAATGTTATGCTCCTTTATCCATTGGTATCCATAAATTATTAATGTGAAGTTGGTTTCGCTATAATGTTTGTAGAAAGATTTTCGTTCAAATTCTATTTGTAGTTTGGCCGCTATCATGCTACGAAGATAAGAGCGAAAATTTAGGAGCACGAGCAAAGGTTGAAATAAGATTAATTTTTTATAGATTCAATTTTTCGTAATTTATTAAGAAAATATAAGACAAATAAGAGATACAAGTTGACAATTTATTTTTGGGTAAACTGTATAAATAGTGGTTCAACTATTAGATTGTCTACATTTAAAAAAAAATATTTTTGTTATTGATGTCATTGAAATATAATATTTTGGTCGGAAAGTTGGCATGGTTATTTTTTAGGATAAACTATAAAAATAATAACTCAATTATTAGTATATTTTTGTTTTGGTCACTCATGTTTAAAATTATCTATTTGAAAATCTAATATTATCGAAATTTAATATTTTAGTCAGTCTTTTGTTAATCACTAATGACAGTCTTTTATCGGCATAATAACAAATTTATTCTTTCAATGCTTACGAACTTTATCAATTTAGTCTTACTTCTTAAAAACAAAAATTAAATTTTAAGAACTTTAAAAAGTTATTTAAAAGATCATTTTTTTATTAAAATATATAAGGGTTTACAAAAATACATACAAAATTATAAATAAATGAATATACATTTCTTTTCTTTTTTGACATAAAATTTATTTATTAAATAATATTTTTATAAATAAAATATTTTTTAGAAAAATAACCCACAAACAATACTTAAATGAGATTCAAACTATTCCTTTTTTTTTTTTAGTTTATTTTATAGATAATAAAATTTATTATGCGTTTTGCCTTGCTCCAAAGTTCTCGTCAAATTTGTCGATTACTAGGTACCACTTTTGCGTACAATCATCGACACTAATAATCATTACTTCAAACTTCTTGATTTCCACGCCCTCCATCATCACGCCATCGGACTAAGAATTGGTCGTAGAGTTGCCGGCATGACCTTCCACCTATAGGGTCTCTAAGACCTCATCATTACCTTTATACCCCCAACTATGCTCACCCTCAAGCACAACAAACCCGTTATGGGCAACAACTTAAAGACATTGATTCTTAGTGTTTTCAACCTCATGCTATTGTTTTTTACTCAACCTAAACATGGTGTGTAACATTCTCAAAAACCTCTTAGTCATAATGGTATTATTTTGAACAATTACGAGTCGAATTGTTTAGAATAAGTAAAATGAGATTTTAAGTGTGAGTGGAGAAGGTAGTGGGAGATTGGAGGAAAATTAAAACATTATTGTATTCAAAAATATTAATCCAGGATATAGACTAAATTGTAAGGTTTTACTAAGTATTTGTGTCAAAGTGAGAAATTAGAAGTATAAAAGATTAAATTGAATTAGTGGTGAAATATGTGAGGAAATGGAAAATTCTTTTCCTAAGATCATGTAACACCCCTCACCCGTATTCAACGCCGGAATAGGGTTACGGAGCACTACCGGACTTATAACACAAATAAACATACATTTCATATACATATTCCAATACCATGTAATCATCATTTAACATCAATCATATTGTCCTTATTACGAGCCCACAAGGCCCAAAATATGCATTTAGAGTGGTTCGGGACTAAACCGATAACTTATGAAATTTCAGGGGAACTTAGAAAATTTTACAAAATACAGGGGACACACGCCCGTTTGACCTGGCCGTATGTCTCACACGGCCAAAGACACGCCCATGTCACAGGCCGTGTGGACATTTGAAATGGGATCACATGACTGTGTCTCAACCCATGTCCGACCCCGTGTAACTTTCTGACTTGGGTTACACGGCCAACATACACGCCTGTGTGACTAACCCGTGTGCCCTAGAAATGGCCACACACGCCCATGTACTAGGCCGTGCCAAACTTGAAGGGTATATTGACTTATGTCACACGACCAAGTCACACGCCCGTGTGGAGCATACTGACTTGATTTCTATTTCAACACTAAGGAACACACGACCGTATAACCTGACCGTGTGTCACACACGACTGAGTGTAATATCCCGAATTAGGGCCTAATCGGAATAGTGGTTTCGTGACCACAAATTCGAGATAGAAATAATTATTTTATAATTATTTTGAGGTTTATGATATGATTACATGATTGTGTGAAAATTTCGTGAAGAAATTATATGCCTAAAGTGTTTAAATTGAAAGTAGGGACTAAATCGAATAAGTTGCAAAATTTGCATTCTAGAAGTTTTTAGTATGAAATTGCATTGAAATATTAATTAGGAGGTCTTAAATAGCAATTTGACTAATTTAAGTTCATGGACAAAATTAGGACATAGAAGGAATTTTTGGAAAGTTTAGTAGTAAGGGCATTTTGGTCATTTAGTTATTAAAATGAATTAAAAACAAAATTAAAAGCCAATTTTTGTCCATCTTCTTCATTAGGCCGAAATTTCAAGGGTTCTCCATAGCTAGGGTTTGTTTCAAGCTTCCAAGCTCCATAGTAAGTGATTCCAAGCCCCGTTTTTAATGTTCTTTACGTTTTTGAGATCCCGATAACTCGATTAAGCTTATGTTAGCAATAATTTAACCTAGGGTTTATATTTGGAAAAATACCCATAGGTGAAATTTGTGTATTTTGATGTTTTATGATAGAATATGAAGTTTTAAATTATGTTAGATAACTTGTACTACTCGATTTTAAGCAAAAACGAGTAAAAGGGCTTAATCGGTAAAAATACCTAATAGTCACAAGTACATGTTAGAGTGAGAATTTGATGTTGCCATAGAGAAGAAAAGTTATCAGCATGTTGTAAAACATAAGAATAAGGAATAAAGTTTAATCCCGAGCCTAGGGGCAAAAATGTAAATATGTAAAAGTTTAGGGGTAAAATTGTAATTTTGCCAAAATTTAAGTTAAGGATTAATTTGATAATGTGAGTATTAAATAAGCTAAATGTGTTATTTTAGATCAAGAAAGACGTGGAATCGATCTCAATCGAGGAAAAGAAAAGATTGTGGACTAAATTGCAAAATCTTTGTATTTTGGTACTAAGGTAAGTTCATGTGTAAATAATGTAGTATAATTGTTTTTTTTAAATTATTGATGTTAATTATATGATATGCTGATTTTTATCATGAAATATATGCTTTGTGGTTATTTTCAATAAAATGCAAATTATTTGTATTATTTGTTAAATATAAAGTGTTACCAGTATTGGTTTCGGTATTTTACTAAGATGGCAAGGATATGTGTTCGAGGAAAATCCCGTTTGAACCTTAGGAATAGATTAGGATACAAGTGACATGTCACTAGGATGGTTGAGCATCCGAACTCGTTGAGTTGAGTCCGAGTTCACTTATGGATGCGAACGCCCGAGCTCGTTGAGTTGAGTCCGAGTTCGCTTATGGGCGGGTTACATGATTGCTTGATTGCATATATGGCACTTATGTGCAAGTTATCCATGTATCCGAATTATATTCCGATGTGTTCAACGGGTAAAGTTATACTCAAATGGAGGAATATTCGAGATGTAAAGAGACGTATTGGTAAGTGATGTGAAATGGATATTTTGGACAGGTATGTATTTAACCCTCGGGTTGAGTATTGATACAATCACGATAAGGTAATAAGATGATGAAAAATGATTAGAAATGTGATGTCTTTTAGTGATGCATGCTAATGTTGATTGGTATGACCGTTTGTTATGTTACTTATTATTTGCATATGAACTTACTAAGCATTTATGCTTACTCCCTCCTTCTTACTCATTGTAGTTTTGGACAAGCCAGCTCAGGAGTCGGGATAGATCGAAGGCTCAATCACACTATCCGGAAGACTTTTGGTAAATGGCTTGTAAATTTAAGTATGGCATGTATAGCAATCTACCTATTTTGTGTAAATGATCTTATGATATGGTGATGGAATGGTTGAGAAAATGTTTGATAATGATAAATTATGAAAATGGTTAGTTTAGATTATGTTTGATGATAAGGAAAATTATTAAGATACTTAGTGCATAAAACTCATAAAAGGGATGAAATTTGCCATAAACAGAATACTGCAGCAACACTGACACGAGTTTGAAAATTTACTAAAAATCACAGAAATTTAATTTGGTGATGGAGTACATATCAAATTGAAGCTTATTATGTCTAGTTTCACATGAAATAAATGAAACAGGTAAAGAAATTATATGTTAAAAGATATTTGAATTTTAGTGAAACAGGGTCATAGCAGTTTCTAAATCCCCTGTTCCAACTTTAGAAATTCACCATAAATTTTAAAGATATAATTAGGTGGTGTATTTTATATCCTCAGAATCCTTGTTGAGTCTAGTTTTAGTAGAAATAAACCTCATAGTCATATGAATTTTTTACAGAGAGAAATGTGGTTCGAAGTAAACAGAGGTCAAACCAGTCAAGTCCTGAAACAGGGGTAACTTTAACTAATAAACTGTACTAATTGGCTCAACCAAAAATTTTAGAAAAAAATTAGTAGATAGGTATATGAGTCTAGATTCAAGGAAAATTTACGGATCTTGATTTCAAGTTTTGTAACTCGAGATATGATTTTTCTTGTGACTGTGACGCAAGTAGCTTAAAAGCTGTGAATGTAGAAACAAATAATCCAAAGTTCTAAAAATGTTAAATTAAGCTTAGTAACACCTCATACTCGACTCCGGCGACGGTCTCGGGCGTGGGGGCGTTACACTGAGACACACGCTTGTGTCTATGCCCATGTAGACAAAAATAGGCTATTTACCAAGCCATTTTGCCATTCAAACTCATCAACCATTTGACATCCACAATACCTATTATCAACAAGAGTCACATATCCATCATTTAACAGATAACCAAAGCCATATGCACATATGTATACACAACCAAACCAACCAAATTAAGCCAACTCTCATGGCTATATACAAAACCATAATTTAAACATTTACAAGCCAATTCAAATGACCAAATTCATTACCAACCCATATACAAAAAACCAAACTCCTATACATGTCATATAGTTAAAACACTTAAGTTCAAAAGTACCCAAGAGATAGAAGGATAGTGTGATGAAGTCTCTGACGATCCCCGAATTCGAGCTAGGTTTGATTTCACTATAAAACACAGAAAAATTAAACAAAGTAAGCTATAAAACTTAATAAGCCCGTATGAAAATAATAAGCAAAACTCACCATTTAATTATCATTCAAAATATGCATATAACATACTATAAAATATTTAATCACAATATTAACATGTATTCAAATCACTTATTTAACCATGAACTCATTTCTTCCATATGTTCGACGTATATATAGTTTCCGTACATACCTGTATTGATACGTATCTATTTCTCACCATTTCATATCTTTGATATACCCGTTGAACCATTTGGAATAATATAGGATACTCGGGAATCTCGCACCCTAAGTGCCAATATATATAGCTGAAGCTATCTCAATATCATATCTCAATAATGCTCAATCTCGTGCTATCAACGGGTCTGCTCACACAAGTTGACGGTCATGATGTAACTATACAGTGCTGCTCATACAAGTTGACGAGAATCCACAACACATGCTGGATAATTCAACCACCGGTAGGACATACGGACCCACACCCAAAACAATAATAACCCCTAATGACATGTCATTCGTATCCTAATCTATTCCTAAGGTTTAACTGGGATTTCCAATGCCGAATCTTCCTCGAATAAGTCCGCAATGTCGTGTTCACAATTTATGCAATATTAAAACATTTAAAACACAAATATAACAATACTTATTACATACAAACTTACCTAAGATACAAAAAATGGCGAATTAAGTCGATTAATCTGAAACCTTATTCTTTCCCCGATCTAAATCCGTATTTCGCCTTTCTTGATCTAAATATATTCAAAATTAACTTATTTAATAATCTCTCTATTCAATTTAATCCAAAAACACACATTAAGGCACTTTTTCATTTTTACCCTAAACATTTTACATTTTTTTGCAATTTAGTCCTTATTTCGTAAAATCACAAATTCATGCAATTCAACCAAAACCCATGCTAGAAAAATTTCAATTAGGTCCCTAACATTCCATATCTTTCATTTATTTCACAATTTAACCATAAAATTTCAACATTTCTAAATTAAACCCCTAAATGACAATTTTGTCAAAAATCACTTTACAAAAGTTGTTTATCTAGCAACAAGCATGCATTTTCTATCATCAAACATTAAAACACACATAGATTCATCAATGGAAAAACCCTAAACCTTTAACAGTTTTACAAAATAGTCCCTGGGCTAGCTAGAGTAAGCCGTAACGATCCCAAAAACATAGAAATCATTAAAAACCGAGTCAAAATCACTTACCAATTAAGCAATACAAGTGACCAAACCCTAGCAAGATTTCATGGACAATTCTTTCTTCTATTTTTGGTGGTGATTTTCATTAAAGAAGATGACTCCTTTATTTTCTTTTTGTTTTATTTTACTAATTAACTTAATTACTAATTTAACCTTACTTTAAACATTAAAATTTACATAAGTGATGTCCATCTTTGTCCATTTACTTTAATAATGGTCTAATTACAACATAAGGATATCCACTGTTTAATTTCATGGCTATTTAATACCTTTAACTATTAAAACGTAAGTTTTACACTTTACGCGATTTAGTCCTTTTTATCAAATTAAGCACTCAAATAATAAAATTTCTTAACGAAAATTTCACACAATCATACTATCATGCTGTAAATATTAAAATAATAATAAAATAATTATTTCAACTTTAAATTTGTGGTCCCAAAAGTACTGTTCCGATTTTACTAAAAACGGGCTGTTACAACTCTCCCCTCTAAGGAATTTTCGTCCCCGAAAATCTTACCAGTAAAGAGATTAGGGTACTATTTTCTCATAGCTTCCTTGGGTTTCCATGTAGCCTCTTTGACACCGTACCGTTGCCACAAAACCTTTACCAAAGCTATGCGTTTATTTCTCAATTCTTTAAACTTTCTAGCTAAAATTTTGATCGGTTTTTCATTATATGTCATATCAGGTTGAATTTCAATCTCTGACGGGGAAATTACATGTGATGGATCTGACCTATATCGACGTAACATCGACACATAAAACACATTGTGAATCTTTTCCAACTCTGATGGTAAAGCTAGCCGATATGCCACTGGCTCTATTCGTTCAATAATCTCATACGACCCGATAAATCACGGACTCAATTTGCCCTTGCGACCAAAATGAAGTATTTTCTTTCACGGAGATACTTTCAGAAATACTTTATCACTTATATGAAATTCAATGTCTTTTTCTTTCAAATCTGGGTATGATTTCTGTTAGTCTGAAGCTGCTTTCAGATTGTCGCGAATTACTTTTACTTTCTCTTCAGTCTTTCTGATCAAATCAACCCTGTGAATCTTTTTCTCACTAAGCTCAGTCCAATACAATGGAGTTTGACATTTACGACTATACAAAGCTTCATACGGTGCCATCTTTATGCTCGATTGAAAACTGTTGTTATACGTGAATTCAACTGACGGCAAAAATTTCTCCCAATTGCCTTCAAACTCTAAAACACAACAACGAAGCATATCTTTGAGAATTTGTATTACTCCCTCAGACTGACCATAAGTTTACGGATGAAACGCGGTACTAAAATTCAACCTAGTACCCAGAGCTTCTTGCAATTTCTTCTAAAATCGTGACGTGAACATCGGATCTCTATCTGAAATAATGGAAACTGATACCCCGTGCAATCTAATGATCTCTGAAATGTACAACTCATCCAATTTATCAAGTGAATAGTCTGTACAAATCGAAATGAAATGCGCTGATTTCGTCAGTCGATTAATGACAACCCAAATAGCATCTTTCTTTTTCAGAGACAGGGGCAAGCCCGATACGAAATCCATCATAACTCTATCCCATTTCCACTCTGGTATCATCACAGGTTGTAGTAATCCCGAAGGTACTTGATGTTCAGCTTTAACTTGTTGACAAACCAAGCATCTCTATACAAACTCCGAAATGTCTCGTTTCATACCCGACCACCAATACAACTATTTCAAATCATTGTACATTTTAGTACTTCCCGGGTGAACAGATAAACAACCACCGTGTGTTTCATGCAGAATTTTCTGAATGAGTCGGAATTCTTTGGTACGTAAATTCTATCTCGGAACATTAAACAATCATCGGATCCGATATGATAATCTGAATCACTAGTCGACTCACATTGCACTCTTTTAGCTTGCAACTCGTTGTCACACTTTTGAGCTTTACAAATCTATTGAAGAAATACTGGTTTAGCTTTTAACTCTACTAAAATCAAACCATCATCAGACAAGGTTAACTGAGTATTCATCGTTCTCAAAGTAAATAATGATTTTCTACTCAAAGTATCTGCGACTACATTCGCTTTCCCCGGATGATAATCAATCACTAACTCATAGTCTTTCAGCAACTCGAGCCATCTTCGTTGTCGCAAATTTAAATCTTTCTGAGTTATTATATACTTTAAGCTCTTATGATCAGTACAGATATGAAATTTTTCACCGTATAAATGATGTCGCCAAATTTTCAATGCAAATACAATAGCGGCCAACTCTAAATTGTGCGTCGGATAATTCTTTTCATGCGGTTTCAACTTCTGAAGGCATAAGCTATCACTTTTCCCTCTTGCATCAAAACATAACCCAAATCGTTCAATGACGCATCGCTGAAAATCACAAACTCTTTACCCGACTCAGGTTGAACCAAAACTGGTACCTCAGTTAACAATGTTTTCAACTATTCAAAACTCTGTTGACATTTCTCGGACCACTCGAATTTCACATATTTTTGTTGCAATCTAGTCATTGGTGTAGCAATCATCGAGAATCCTTTAACAAAACATCGATAATAACCAGCTAAACCCAGAAAGCTTCTAACTTTAGATACATTTCTTGGTGGTTTCCAGTCAACAATGGCTGAAATCTTGCTCAGATCAACTCGTATGCCTTCCACCGATACAGTATGTCCCAAGAATTCTACAAAAACACACATTAAGGCATTTTTTCATTTTTACCCCAAACATTTCACATTTTTCAATTTAGTCTTTATTTCATAAAATTACAAATTCATGCAATTCAACCAAACCCAAGCTAGCCGAATTTCAATTAGGTCCCTAGCATTCCATATCTTTCATTTATTTCACAATTTAACCATAAAATTTCAACATTTCTAAATTAAACCTCTAAATGACAATTTTGCCAAAAATCACTTTACAAAAGTTGTTTATCTAACAAAAAGCATGCATTTTCTATCATCAACCATTAAAACACACATAGATTCATCAACGGAAAAACCCTAAACCTTTAACAGTTTTGCAAAATAGTCCTTGGGCTAGCTAGAGTAAGCTGCAACGATCCCAAAAACATAAAAATCATTAAAAACCGAGTCAAAATCACTTACCAATTAAGCAATGCAAGTAACCGAACCCTAGCAAGCTTTCATGGACAATTCTTTCTTCTATTTTTGGTGGTGATTTTCATTAAAGAAGATGACTCCTTTAATTTCTTTTTTGTTTTATTGTACTAATTAACTAATTACTAATTTAACCTTACTTTAAACATTAAAATTTACATAAGTGATGTCCATCTTTGTCCATTTACTTTAATAATGGTCTAATTACAATA
Source organism: Gossypium anomalum (assembly GCA_025698475.1). Classification (NCBI taxonomy): domain Eukaryota; kingdom Viridiplantae; phylum Streptophyta; class Magnoliopsida; order Malvales; family Malvaceae; genus Gossypium; species Gossypium anomalum. The sequence goes on along the minus strand of CM046968.1, from coordinate 50,824,729 downwards.
TAAGGACCTCCACTATTTAATTTGATGGCTATTTAATACCTTTAACTATTAGAACATAAGTTTTACACTTTACGCGATTTAGTTCTTCTTCTTCTTCTTCTTCTTGTTTTATTATCAAATTAAGCACTCAAATGATAAAATTTCTTTACGAAAATTTCACACAATCATACTATCATGCTGTAAATATTAAAATAATAATAAAATATTTATTTTAATTTTATATTTGTGGTCCCGAAACCACTGTTCCGGTTTGACTAAAAACGAGCTGTTACAGATCAAGTGGATTAGTATGATGGATACAATTTTTTTTAGTAATAATAATATTTTATTTTCATCATTACTACTATTATTATATTAAATTATTTGATTTGATTAAAATATTAGAGGAAGGATGTAGGGAATTCTCCATTTTCTTCCTCATTCACATTACAGTCATTAGAAGGAAAGAAAACTTTTCTTTTTTCTACAATTTGGTCCCTCATCTCCATTAAAAGCTTTTCCAAGCTCAAAATCATCAATTTTCCATAGAAACTTTAGCTAATTCAAATTACCCACAACCTACAAAGTTTAGCTTTCAAGTTGGAAGTGGAGAGTACATGTTTGAAAAGAAAGAAAATCTAGATAATGTTATAAACTAAGGTTTTAAGGTAAGATCTTCACGATTTAGTAATAGTTTCATGTCTACTTTGATTTTTTAAGCATGAAAGTGTTGTGGATTGAAAATATTGATATCTTATATTTAGGATATTGATATAAAATGAGGAGAAAGACAAAGAATAAGCTACAAGGAGTTTAGATAAGGGAAAGAAAGTAGACAAAGCTTGAAGGAAGTATAATTAGCCAAATTTGTAAGTACTTTAGAATTCTTCTTATTTAATTAGGTTTTTGAAATTTTATGGTAATGTCATGAATTTGAGTGTTTGTAACTTAATAAATATGTGAATAATTCAAGGAAGTAGTAAAATAATGTGGTTATTGTTGATGTGAATATATGTGTGGAGAAAAGGACTAAATTGTAAAATATTAGAAAGTTACGAGTGACTATGAAATTTGATTGTGCATGTGAAGAATATTGGATTTATAATGATGTTAAAGCCCTTCTAGATAAGTTTTGAACTTGTGGGATATAGATGGCATGCCACTAGGAATTCCTTAGTGCGCTCGTGAATTTAGCACTTCGGTGCTCGTGATCTAACACTAAAACTATTTGTGATAATCTAGCACTTATGTGCTTGTGTACTTCGTGATTATATTTCATATATCCTTCTTGTTCAATCAAGTTGAGGTAGGGATATAACAAAGAGAAAATTGAGTATTCATCTATTTATAATTTTGTATGTATTTTTTATTAAAAAATAAAGTATTATTTTTAACTTTTTTTTTGAATTTTTAAGAATCATGACTAAATTGATAGAATGTGTAAAGTTGAGGGATAAATTCTTTAAAATTAAGACCAAATTGATAGAATTTATAAATATTAGATGATTAAATTTATTATAATGCTAATAAAAAAATGCCATGTCAAACATTTTATTAGTGATTTTACGGATAAGGAACAAAAAATTAAACTTTGATAAAATTAATAATTAAAATAGATAATTTTTAAGTTGAGTAACCAAAACTAAAACGAGGTTAATTAAAACGGGAATAGAGAAACAATGAAAGATGAATAAAAGAAAATCAAATTAATGAGGTAAAAGAATAAGAAAAAGTCAAAAAGGTAGGTGAAGCTTTAGGTATAAATAAAGGGGCTGTTCCAAACTCCGAAGTGAAGTCTCATATCTTAAAAGTGTTCAACTCAAACACTTTAATCCTCGCTTGCTATATTGTCTTGTTCCCACTTAAATCCATCTATATTAACTAAAACAATGAAAAGATTATCAATCCCTTTTTCTTAATATTATTCCTTTTTCCATTCTAACTTTAATTTTAGAATTTGAATAATTTAAATTACAAATTTATACAAAATATATTTTTTATTGTTTACAATTTTAAAAAACAAACCAATTGACAAACATTTCAAAATATTTATAAAAATACCCAAAAATTTATTAAAAAAAGTTCTAATATATCTAAAAATTATGGAAAAATGTTAAAATTTTTTAAAAATTGTAAATTTTAAGTAAATTATTAATTCAAGTTTATAAAACTAAAGTATTTTGTTTTGAAAGTTTTTCAAATATATATTGTCTCAAATTTATGTACTCTAGCATGGAACTAATCATATTGTCAATAAGATTTTAATTTGACCCACTTAATTTTTAATTTAACTTCAACAATTTCATTTGACTCCACTTCACTCAAATTTAATTTCACTCAGCTAAATTCGGAAAAGAGAATGTAAATTAAATTAAAATGATAAAATAGATTTTGTTAACCCAATTAACTACAAAATTGTCACTAACCTAACCTAATTATATTTTGTTTAAAATTTTTTAATTTTTTAAAAACAGACCTAAATTTTAGGAAAAAAACAAGTATTGTGGAAATGGACGAAATTGATAAATTAATTAAATTGAGATTGACGGCCTAACTACAAGTATATCATAAGCTTTGAAATTAATAATAAACTTCACAACCCTCAATTATTATTAAATACATTAAGTATTATTTTAAGTTCATTATTGACTTCTCCACAACTATGTTTATGGTGGTAACTTTTTTAACTAAAATATCCAAAATTTAAATAATATACTCGAAATGATTGTGCCTCAAAAAAAATTAGATCTGATTGCTCAAAGTCAACTTAAATCTCTACTTAATTTTAAATAATTATAAGAAATTTAAATTTTAGAATTAATTTAAATTTAAAAATAAATTTAAAAATAATCTTAAATTGTGATCCATTGATCTCGGGTGTTCACCTTTCACAAAAAAAATTTGAGTTTAAATCACAATTATATCTTAAAATATCTAATGAAAATCCCCCACATCATGGAGGCCTATTTTTTAAAAATATTTTTAATAATTTATTTAATTAAATTATATAAATTAATTAAATTCATAAATTAATGAATTAATCGATTTAACTACAAGTTTTCCATTCAATAGCTAAAGTAGAAGGTTTTGATCGTGGCACAAATTTTTTTTCTACTGGACTTGAGAAAAGAAAATCTGAAGCTGGATACGTTTGCAGCATTATTTTCCTTTTTATCCTTTTCTTTACTGGCTATATATATGACTTATTATTTTTGAAAAGATAAGCCATATTTAAATATTTAATTTATAAAAAAATAATTATAAATAGATTAATACTCACATAAAATAAAATATATAATTATATAAATAATTAATAATTAATTGAATTTTAATAAAAATAATATGATAATGTTTTGTGTGAATTAAATTTTAAAATTTAAACGTGGAAATATTAAGTAAATTAAAATATTATAAAAATACATAAAAATGGAATACTCTTTTGTAAGTTCTTTTTTTACTCAAATCTCATACTAGGCTTTATTATTTTATATTTAAACACGTGACATAATAAAAAAGTCCAAAATTGAAAGAAACAGGAAAAAAACAAAATTTGGCCCCCCAAAAAATTCAGCATAAACAAATAAACAGAACAATCTAGAAACGTAAAAGCATAAAAAAATTACCCAATCAAAATTCATTGAATTACCCATCTCTAGAAGACATCATTTCCTTTTTTCCGGTTTCAATTCTCAGGAAAGCTTGTTCTTCAAAAAACTATTCATCTGCTATGTGAGACTTTTCTTACTCCTTTCCCCTTCTCCGGCCAATTTCAGTCCGGTTCTCGCATCCAGTCAGCTTTCCTTTGTTTTTCGGCATACCCCGGGATGTTTTTTTGCAGGTAAAACTCCTCACTCTTTTTCAAAGATTCTGTTGCTAGTATATGGACTAAACCATTTGCTGATCTCGGAGTATATTTGAACACAAAATTATTGATTCCAGTTGTTATCTGTTGAATATCATGCATGTACACTCCTACTTGTGACTTTTTAATTGACACTTCTTGATGATGGCTAATGAGTCTCCTTCAATAATGATCTCCGACCACTGCATTTCAATGCCTATTTGGACTGCTTTACGGCATGCAAGTGCTTCAGCAGCGAAAGCGGAGGCCACCTCTTTCTGAGCAAGATAAAAGAACGATCCCCTCAGCGTTTCTGGCCACAATACCTGAGGCCGATTGGTAGTGACGCCCATCAAACGCACCGTCAAAATTGATCTTAACAATAGAACCAAGTGGGTGACTCCATTTTCTTAGCTCCTGCAGTTTTGAGGGATTTCTTTTTTCTATCCCGTTTAACTCAGAAATATAATTATTAACAACTTTCGCTATTTCCTGACCAGTGCGAATTTTCCTCTCATGAATTCTAGCATTTTTGTCTCCCCAAATGGACCAGAGCGCACAACAGAATATTCGACAGTGGTGGGGGAGACACTGATCAAAAACCTAGGTAAGCCACTGTGTAAAATCCATAGTAGTAGCAATAACAGTATTCGAGAATGATAATGCTGTCCAAACTTCAACTGAAATAGGGCATTCGCGGAACAGATGATCACTTGTTTCAGCCCCTCTTCCACATCAGGGACAGGTTGTATTAGTAGTTTCCTATGATGCATGTTGACTAGTGTAGGCAAGTAGTTCCATGATACCCTCCAAATTGTGATTTTTATTTTAGTAGGAAGATTTTGGTGAGTTTTTTGTAAAAGTTTCTATAGTTGGTTTGCAAAGCATAAGCTCTAGGATTAGCACAAGAATTTTATAATAGTTTATAGGCGCTACGAACCAAAAATTCGCCCGAAGCTTCACCACTCCATACAAGAAAATCATTGTGGGGTTCTTGTGCCAACAGGATACGAAGTATCTTTTTAGCATCTCCCTCCGAAAAGGTATAAGCAATCAACTCTTGTTTCCATATTCGTTTATTAGTATCAATTAGCTCAACTTTAGAATCTTGCATATTATGAACAAATGAAGATAATCTGGGAGTTTCTGCATCTAGAATCCAAGCATCATTATTAATTGAAACATTCATACTCATACCCACCCTCTAACAAAGCCTTTCTGCCAAAATACATTTCGTCGCTCAAATACTTCTCCATGTATAAGAAGTTGTATTCCCCAATCGCGAATTCATAAAGTCATTATTTGGGAAATACTTCTCTTTAAGCACTCGTGCAACTAGAGAATTCAGGTTGTTGATAATCCTTCAGCCTTGTTTTGCCAATAGGGAAATATTAAACTGAGCCATACTTGTGAAACCTATTCCCTCTTCCTCTTTTAAACGACACATATGCTTCCACTGGCACTAGTGTATTCCTTTTTTCCTATGTCATTTCTGCCACCAAAATTTAGCTAAAATGTTTTCTAATTCCCCACAGAAGGATTTCGGAAGAAGAAAGCATGACATAGCATAAGTTGGTATTGCCTAGAGCACTGATTTTATGAAAACCTCATTACCCCCTTATGATAGTAGCCTTGTACCACATTAGGGAGTCTCAAATATTTTTTCGAGTTTGTTGAACTTTTTACACTCAACAAAGTCGAAATTCTTTCTTTTTCCCCCTCTATTGTATTTGAACTGTAGAAGATTGTTGATTTGTTAAAATTCACACATTGGGCTGAACATCGTTCGTATTCCATCATAATTTTTTTCAAACCAACACTCCTCTATTTGTTGCTTCACCAAATAGGATACAATCATCCGCGAAAAGCAAGTGTGATATCTTTGGTTCCCTTCTGCTAGCTTTTGCTCATTTTAACAATCTTTCTCTCATAGCCAGTCTCATTAAAGATGAAAATCCCTCACTACATATCAGAGAAAGGAAAAGACTAAGTGGGTCGCCTTGCCGGAGCCTCCTTATAGGTTTGAAAATGTTTTCACTTTTCCCATTAATGTTTACTGCATAAGAAACCGTGGGGATACATTTCATAATTATTGCCACCCATTCCACTTCAAAGCCCATTCGTAGCATTACTTCCTTTAGAAAGCCCCATTCAACTCTATCATAGGCTTTTCTCATATCAAGTTTTACTGCCATATATCCTTTCTTTCTGGTATGTTTCTGGCGAAAAGTGTGTAAAATCTCATAGGCTAATAGCATATTGTCAAAAATTAATCTTTCGAGGATGAAAGCACTTTGAGCATTGTCAATACACCCTCCCAATGACTCCTTGAAGGCGATTTGCTATTGTTTTCACCACAATTTTATAAATGACAGTACACAAACTAATAAGTCTAAAATTAACAAGACTTGTAGGATTCAGGATTTTTGGAATAAGCACAATATCCATCAAATTTATAGAGTCAAAATCATTACCATCATTCAAAATTTCCAAACAGAAATTTGCGACATCTTTACCTACAATGTGCCAATATTTTTGAAAAAACAATGCCAAAAAACCATTTGTTCCTGGTGCTTTAGTAGGACTTATTTCTTTTAAATGCTGATAAAAAAGTTGTATTGATATCAGAGGAGATACTAGTGTCGATACTCGTATGTAGATGGGATAAATTCCCAATCTCATTAGACGAAAATAGCTTTTGAAAAAACATAGTGGCAGCCTCACTATTCTTTCCTTCGTCGCATATCTCTCTTTCTTCATCTAATTCCAACTTATTTATTGTGTTTATCCATCTACGAACTAAGGATACTTATGATTAAAGGTAGAATTATTGTCCCCTAGTTGAAGCCAATTGGCCCGTGCCCTTTGTTCCCCAAACATCTCATCTTTATCAATCTCCATATTAAGTTGAATTTTTGTATTAATTAGCGTTGCCATCGTATCTTTATCCCTCTCTTTCTCCATTAAACTTTTTAATTCCTTAGTAAATTTTCGTTTTAAACCTTCTCGGCCTTTCTTAAGTGTACTTGCCCACCTCTTCAATCTGATTTGCAACCTTTCTAGTTTTTCAATGAGCGTACCAGTTGATGACTCCCAAGACTTCTTAATTTCTTATTCATAGATTCCTATATAGTCCACCACGCCTCAAATTTAAACCTTGGGGTCTCCATACAAATTCTTGCATTATCTGTATTTAAAAGAAGAGGGCAGTGGTTTGATATCGAGTGTGGTAAATGTCAGATGCTGTTCTTTGGAAAAAGATGCATCCATTTTTCATTTGCAACTTCCTTATCTAATCTCTCCTTGATGTTTGTTTCCGGCAAGTTCCATCTCTCCCATGTAAACCATACCCCGTATACCCTATAACCACTAATTGGCATTCTTCAAGAACTTCACAGAATGCCTTCATTCTTATCTCTTCCCTCGATATTCCTTCACTCTTTTCAAATGAATATATGATTTCGTTGAAGTCGCTACTTACCAACCAAGGATAGTTTTGATCTTGACTTAGTTTTCTTAATAAATTTCAAGATACATTCTTGTTACTTACATAAGGTGAACCATAAAACCCTGTAAATCTTTATCTTCTTTTGACTTTTTCCATACATTTCTCATTAATTTTTATCTCCATAAAGAAGACCATCTGGGGATTGTGTTGCTTTAGCAAATACTGAAGCCTACGTACAACCCGTGGACTCCCCAGTCCACTGACATTCTAATATATGGTTTTCATTGCGCCCGGTTGGCTTGCCTTTTGGCAGCCGTCGATCCATATTGATTGGGAACACAAAATTGTTCTGAGTTTTCTAACGTCAAGTCTAAAGGAGCTACTACATGTACACATTTATTCTCGTATTTTGTCCTTTTAGATCCGTCTTCACGAGAATTTTTCATACATCGCTCATTAGTTTTCGTTTCTGCTGATTTCCTCTTCTCATTACGCTTTCTTCCTCATCTTAACTCATCATTACTACTGGTCTAATTCTTTTCCAGCTTGTCTTCTTGACTGATTTGGATTTGTCTTCCAGCGTATTGTCTATCCCATTCAATCTCTCAATGTTCTCCATAACAGACCCTTCCTCCTGCGCGTTAGCATCATTATGACTTTTAAACATTCCATCATCGTATCTTAATTTTGGTGTTGTGAAAAGCCCCGATTGCTTCGTGTCGCACATTAGGTTTTTTTATTTATTTCAAATCTACCTGCATCTTCTCTGCTTCCTCTTTCCCTTTTAGTTGTAAATTATCTTGAAACTCCAAGCTATAGGAATCCCATCATCTTACTTTTTATTTATCCCAGAAAACATCTCTGTGTCGCCTGTGTAAGAACATTGGGACATCATCTTTTTTGAGAGGGAGCTAAATTTCAAACTTTCTTTTCCAATTAAATTTAGTTTAGCTTTTAGTGCTAATGAATATGGTAAATCGTCTCTAAATTTGTTCTTTTTTACAGGTATTAACCTAATACAGTCTTTGAACCCATGCCTCATTCGTCCATATCCAAAGTAGAAAGTCGGCAAATTCTCATATTTAAAGAAGATCCACGATTTTCGTTGAGTATCTTTTGAGAAAAAAAACCTCTACGAAGAGGTTTTTGCACATCCAATTGGATTTTAAGGCGACAAAAATCTCCTTTAATTTCATATCTAATTACTCCTCCAAAAATAACTCCAATAGCATGCAGGAGGTCATTTTTGTCAAATTTTGGTAAACAAGGTCAAATCTTGATCCAATATGGGGAAGAAATAAGCTGGATTTGACTTCTTTCCATCGGTTTAACCAATCGGTCGAAGAGTATAAGTTGCTTCTGAAATAGCCATGGCCGACCATCCATAACTGTCTCTAGATCTTCTTCAGTTTCAAACACAATCAGAAACAAATTTTGCCCTATCAATTGAATATCAAATTTTTTCCTAGTCTTTTAGATACATTTCATCTGTGCCCTAAAATTGTCTGGATTGTAAGATTTTCCTATCCGTACCGTACATAACAAAGTTGGTTTCTCACTTGGTACAACCATCGAACTTTTAACCAATAATTGGATGAGTTCTTCCTCCAGAAGGGAGATCTCGTCTCCTCCCACCTCTCTACGCCACCACTTTCCTCTATCCCAAACCACAGTAATTACTGTTTTTACTAGGAAACTAAGAAAAACACTCTTGCTCTTTTGTAAGTTTTAATTTATTTAAATTATAATGATTTTATATATCAATCAATATAAAATAATAATTCTATTTTAAATATGAGTGCAATTTTAATATCTTTGAATATCATTTAACATTATTAATATAAATATGGTTTTAATATTTTTTATTATATTTGCACTTTTTAATCTTTTTATGATTTTTTTAAAGTTTACAAGTACATGTTGGAGTAACCTTTAAATGTAGAATCAAATTATTATAACATAAATAGAGTAAGAATTGAAATAAAGAATCAAACTATTACAACACAAACAAACTATGAATAAGAAAAAACCAAACTATAAATTGATTAACTAGACTAAAACCCACATATGAAAATAATTCATGGTGGGACTTGGAGACTTACACATTTAATTGTACATGGTGAGTCTCGAGTTTGGGTACTCAGGACCCAGGGCCTCTACCCTTGCCAACTATACCAAGTCCTCATTAGAATTCATTTTTACTTTATTTTATCGCCACTATTACAATTGAATTCAAACACATATCCTATTATTGGAAAAATAAAGCAAAATTGTAAAAAAGAAAAACAAAAAAAGGATTTTAGGTTGGATGTTTTATTACTTAGGGAAATAGGTTTTTTTTTTTTACCAAGGTGGGTGACATGGTGACACGTGGCAAAAGTGCATTATGTTAGAAGCATACCAGAGGGGAGTGATTCCAACAATGAAGTTTAGGACAATACTAGAGGAATCTAGTAAGATTTTAGGCTGTATGAACCTTTATCCCACATGCTCAATGTTGACATTGATGCTCGACATGTGTTGGAATTTCTAGAATTGCCTCATAGAAGATCGAGCCATGTGAGTTCTTCTAAAAATTTTGGTAATTTGCAAGTCGAAATGGAGATTTCTATCATAAATACTATTATTTTAGTAAAGTGGTACAACATAAAAAATGGGGTCAATTTTTAATTTAAGAAATCTCGATCAAATACATATGAGGTGAAGTACGTAAAGCTTGGTGATGGAAGTCCCTAGAAAATCATGGCACCAGTGAGGAAGACTTCAAGATTGTGGACGATAAAGAAATATGACGTTCCAAATACTTGTATATTATAACAACTTAATTTTCAATGGTACTGAAAAATGCGGTTTCAGAACCTCATTTTCGTAAATCGAGTCTGTAAATAAAAAATAGGAATTTTTATGGAATTATTATAAAAAAATATTGAAGTTCAGTTAAGAAATTTCATCGTTAAAATAGTTAATTAAAGTTCAAGGACTAAGTTGTAAAAGTTCAATCGCTATTGAGTTTTCATTAAGAAAAGGCTTTAGGACTTACATAGCAATTATCCTAGGGACTAAAATGGTTATTAAACCAGTGTTTTCTTATACTTAGTGGATGATGATGTGGAATTTCACTTTGTCTTGTTAATGATAGATTAAGTATAATAAAACTTAATTAACATTAAATAAGCTTAATTAAAACTAAACTAAGTATAAATAGGTGTGTTGTGGAATTTTCCATGCTTAGAAAACCTAAGGAAGACAGCTTTCAATTCATCCAACATTTTTCCACTATATAGGTATGAACATAAAGTCTTTTTCTTATAATTTTATAGATTTGTGATCATGCAAGCTTGAATTAGCTAGCCCATGTACCAATTTGATCAATTTTAAAAATTTAGCAAGTTTTTATTGTTGATAAATTGATGGATCAGGCTTGGAATTAATAGATATTGAGCTTAGATTATGAAAATGACTAATTTGTAAAGTTAGTTAAGATTGTTTGTTAACTTTGTAATATTAGGGATCAAATTGAATAAATGTAAAATATGTCATGAAATTTTGCTAGAAATAGAAAGTATAGGGTCCCTATTGAGAGAATATGAAATTTGATTTTAATTTGAAGCTATGAATTGAAAGATATGCTTATCTTGAGTTTATGGTATTGATTTGGTATATAAAATATTTATATAAACTAAGAATAGGGGAAAAGCAAAAATTATGGATTAGTTGCTAAAGAATCTACCCGTTTTTGTTTTGAAAATATAAGTTCATATAGAACTTACTACCTTTCCTTGTGTTATATGTATGCTTGTGTTTACTTCATTATAATTATATCTAAACATAATTTGAATAATTGATTAATTTGGCATACAAGGCTAGTAATAGATTGAATTAAAATGAAATTTGAAAATATAAATATTTACAGGGTATGATAAGCAAATGTGAATGATACAGGGTATGAAAATGTAATATGTATCATAGATTCCCATGTGAACTTAGTAAAAGGTTAGGATGCAATTAGTATGCTAATAAGGTTATATGCGCGCTTGTAGGGATATATGATTATACGTAGATTATGATAGATTATATTGAGATCCAGTATCTATTCCAAATCATCGAGTATTATTTGTCTCCATAGAGACTTTGTGTGGTGGAGGGATGTAATTGAAAATGTTTAAACATTTGATGCCTACGGGCTTTGCACTTCGGTGCCTTGGTGTGGTGTAGTTTAAGCTCATATAAGCTATTAGTGTAGTGTAATTCACTCGTGTATCCGAGTCCATTATACTAGGATTCCATTGAGCGTAACATTGAAATTGAATCTAGAAATTGAAAAATGATATGAATTGAACTTGATAAACTAATATGATATGAGATTCAGTTGAAATGGTATAAATTTGTGAATTGATGATAGAATATGATATTAAGATTTTTATATGTGAAATTTTTACAAATTTGTGATGTGTTGAGTTATGCTTATAATGTTTGATATACATTATGTTCATATGCTCACTTTGTTGTTATTTAAAGTTTCATGTCCTAGCCAAATGTATGCCAAAAATATGATAGTTAATATGCTCACCTTTGAGCAAGGTAAGTGCGTAATTTCAATTTGAACTTATTAAGCATTTAAATGCTTACTATCGTTGTTTTCCCAACTTGTAGATTTCCAACTTGCAGAACTCATTGAGCTAGATCAGTACGGACCACACACTATCATTAAGATGTTACAGTTAATTTCATTTTGAGTCCTATAATTGTGGCATGTATATAAATTCTTTGGTTATGTAAGTGTTCATTTCCTTAATGTGGATGTCATGGTTGAGCTTGTGGCTAAGGTTGAATTTGCATGATAAGCTTGATATATGACCTAGATGATGCATAGTTTTGGTCATGTTTGATGTCATTTGGTTTGATGATTTCAAGTTTGCATAATTTATATATGTTAAGGTTTACATAGTGAAGTAACTGGTAAGTTAAGTTGGTAATTGGCTTGAATATGTTATGTTTTGAACATGAGTTTTATTCCATTTAAATGTTTGTTTTCAAAGGTGTTACAAGCTTGATTTGGCAAAGGTTGGCATGATATAGTATTGTTGAAATTGGCATATGCATAGGTGTAATGAAATATGTTTGGTTGGAAGCATTGAATATGTACTGATGTGATTTTTTTTCCAAAAAAATGGCGACGTCGCGATCACAAGTCCCCAATGCTACAACATAGATAGTGAGTAGCGTCGCAACGTCGAGATTTCTAAATTCGCAACATGATTAATTGATTGATGATGTTGTGTTATGAAAACCCTGATGTTGTGACGTCAACTTAAAAATTTTGAGTTTTTTCAATTAAGTCTTTAATCGACCTCAAGTTAGTAAAAGAGCTTTCGTAAAGTTGTATAAGACCCAGAAATGATTTTACATCATATTGAAATGTGGTTTGTTCTAGTAAGTATGTTGAAATAGTTAAAATGTAATGAAATTTTTGTAGTTGTTCTGGCAACGAATGTAGCATCTTGTAGCTCAAACCCGACAATCAGGTCGAGAAGGGGTGTTACATGTATCATTTAAGGTATTTCACAAGATAATCCAAAATTGGGTTTTGACATTATCTTACCTTCGGTGAAAGTGAATCCTAGGATTCTCGTACTGGTTTTTATTGTTAATATCCATAGCCAATATAATGCATGAGTTGCAAAATAAAAGGCAATGAATAAAATACATAGCAGGTGGGATAAAATGCATAAGGAGCTATGAAAGCGGTTGAGTGTACTGAATCAATAAATCCTAGGTACCACCATTGATTTGCAAATAGAACTTGCCTACCATGAAGATTAATGGTCCAAAGAAAAAGATATTTCCATTGTCTTTTTTAGACATTCAGGCCATGGATTGATGCATTTCAATATTGTAAACTGCTCATCCAAATTGATGGTATATTCATGTACGGAAGATATGAGCATCAATTGTTGTTGGTCGTTGCACAAGATGGTAATTGAAACATCCTGCGAATAGCATTTGCAATTATTGAATAAGAATATGCAGATAATACCTGAGAGTTCTTCTTAACTAACTTGAGAAGGCATGTTGTATTGTAACTTAAGATATGCATAATTTCTAATAGGGCAATCGACATATACACTGTGATTGATTGAAGTGGAAACCTTTAGGATCATACACACTATAGATATTGCATACAACATATGAGGACCAATTACATATGGATGTTCTGTAACACCCTTAACCCGTATCCGTTGTCGGACTAAGGTTAAAGGAGTTACCAGACATATCGGAACATTTAGCATTCATTTCACAAACTTCATAACATCATAGGTCAAACATCAGTACAAAGTCCCTTACATAGGTCAACGAGACCTTAAACATGCTTTAGAAAGGGGTCGGGACTAAATCGAGCTAACACAATTTTTCGTAAATTAAATATTTTTCAAAGTTATACAGGTCACACGCCCGTGTGAGTAGGCCATGTGCCTCACACGACATTAGACACGCTCGTGTGTCTAGAATGTGTCAAACCAGGGCATAAATACTGACTTGTTCACACGGCCACAAGACACGTCCGTATGCCTTGGCCGTGGTCGAAACTGACTTGGGTCACATGGCCAGTCACACGCCGGTGTATCTAGCCTGTACTCGAAACTCACATGGCCACATGGCCTAGCACACGCCTGTGTGGTCTGCTCAGACTCATTTTGAAATGGCCATTGAGCAACACGGCTGAGATACACCCCCGTGCCTCTGTCCGTGTGGGAAAAAATAAGCCATTTACAAGGCCATAATGCCACCTTATAAGGGTCCTCCCTACAATCAACAAATAGGCACCAATTGATTAATAAAATTTCAGCCAACTTACATCCAATACATATACCAATCATGTCATATAATTACCAACCAAACTCATGCTTGTTCACCATTCCAAATCATACTAAATCATGAACTAAAATCATGCCAAAACATATGATCCACAATCTTAATTTACTTCATTAAATCTCATGCCAAAACTTACCAAACTCCAAAATAAGCACTTACCACAAACTTACCCAAAATGACCTATTCTCTTGACCATTCAAGAACATAACATATTAGCATCACATTTCATATACCAAAATCAAACCATACTCACAACCAAAACCAAGCCATATCACATGGCTAAATATATATACATCACCAAACATATACACATTCTTCTAGCGTATACATGCCATACTTCAATATACACATTTTCAAAAGGTACCAAAATAAGGTTCGATAGTATAATGATGATCCTCGATGATCCCCGAGCTCTCGGTAGTTACGATATTTATAAGACTGATGAAAAACACACAAAGTAAGCTTTCAAAAGCTTAGTAAGCCATATACGAATAAACTTAACATTATAAACATATAAGCATCATAATATCCATATACTTCTTAGTCAAATGCTATCACAAACCACATAACTCAAAATACATTTCATATATTCCTCATTCATTTGCACATATGGCATATTTTTCCATACTTTTGTCACATATAATCACTTGATCAAAAAGATACATATACTTACTTTTCAACATTAAATGTGATACTCAATTTCAAACGTACCTGAATCGGATACACATTTCATATAATCATTCACTTCTCGAAATGCCCGTTGAACTATTCGGAATCATAAGGATACATGGATAACTTAGAAAACTCGTACAATGCCAACGTCCCAGACATGATCTTACATGTAATCAAATATCGATGTCACTGTCCCAGACAAGGTCTTACACAAAATCAAATACGATACCGATGTCCCAGACATGGGTTACACGTAAATCATAAGTCGATGCTAATGTTCCAGACATGGTCTTACAAGAAAACACATATCGGATCCTATGTCATGACATATGTATCCTAACTATTCTTATGGTTTGTACGGGGCTTTTCGGACGTTAAAATTTTGTCGATACTTTCTCGAATATCTCATACTCAACATATTCAATCATTCATCATTGTTCAAGAGCATATAAACAATAATAATTCAATTCAAAACACATTTATTTGTATATTGACTTACCTCGTATAAAAATTAACGGAAACGAACGACTATTGAACGACTTTCGTTTTTCCCTAATCTAATTTAGTTTTCTTTGGTTCTTGATCTAAATCAATCCAAATTTAACTTATTCAAACTCACATTTATTCAAATCAATTCAAAAACACATATTTAGGGTATTTTACAAATTAGTCCTCACATTTTCACATTTTAACACTTTAGTCTCTATTTCACAAAATCACAAAATACACATAATTTCTTTACACACATGCATAGCTGAATATTCATAGTGTTCATATAAGTCCATAGATTTCATTTATTTCATATTTTAGTCCCTCAAAATCTCTTTTTTACAAATTAGTCTAAATTACTCAAATTTATCAAAAATTCAAAGACAAAACTTAGTAATCTATCACATAATTTCTATTTACTAACACCAAACTTCATAAAAATCATAGTTTCATCAATGGATCAACTCAAAATCATTAACAAAATCAAAAATTAAAGCACGAGCCTGATAGATTACTAAGCGACGATTACAAAAACGTAGAAATTATCAAAAACAGACTAAAACACATACCTTAATTCTCAAATTTCCTAGCTGAACCCTAACTCAATCTTTTTCTTTCTTATTTCTTTGATTTTCAGCTAGCATGGATGAATATAATGACTAATTTCATATTTTGTTTTATTACTATTAACAATTTAATCAATTTCCAATTTTGCCTTTGCATTATAAACATTTAAAACATTAACATTAAGGTCATAATTGTCCACTCATCATGTAAATGGCATATTAACAACATAAGGGCTTCTCAATTAAAAAGCCACATCAAATTGGTACTTTAACAAACAACAGGCAACTTTTGTATTTTACGTGATTAGGTCCTTTTTCAAAATTAAGCACACAATCAATCAAATTTTCATACGGAACTTTCAAACATGCTTAAACACAAAAAATAATATTAAAATATCTTTTTGACTCAGATTTGTGGTCCTGAAACCACTACTCTAACTAGGGTTTAAACTGGATTGTTACATGTTCCATAAGGATGAGGAACATTAACATCTTCTTAACCTGGGTACGTAGTAAATATTCTGTATATCATTATTTAATATATACATCATTTTGATCCATTTATTATACTCTATATTTACTTCGAAAAGGTACGAGTTCGTACATGATCAATTTTGTGAAATGTTAGAGAATTTAAAGGTACTAAACAAAGATGGTGTAAATAACTTAATCGGATACCCAAGAAAAAATGGACTAAATCATATGACGGAGGTATATGATATAGGCATATGATAATGAACCAAGCAAAATGCGTAAATTTCATATTGAAAGGGATGCATCATTTGCTGATAACCTTGATGGTGAAAGAAACATATTTTTGCTTATCATTCTTGTTTTTGATGGAAAAAAACAAATTGGAAAAATGAAAGGTAGAAACATTTGGTGCAAGGAACTGAGCAAGGCCATGGAGGAAAATCAGAAAAAATCAAACTTTATTACAATTATACTCACGTACAAATACAATATATCAAGTTGAAAAATTCCATCAACTTGAAAAGGGTATTATCAGGGGATTGTATCATGTCAACCTACAAGAAAGAACTTGTGACTGTGGGAGATTTAAGGCACTTCGTTATCCATGCTCACTTGCAATTGTTATAATACCTCTTACTTATCCAGGTGTACAGTACAAAAGAGAGATGCCACTGAAACATATATGAAACAAAAACATCAGATTTTCTTAAATTTTTTAGCTTTAAACATTTTTATGAAGTCATAAATATTTAATTAAAAAAATTTTGAAGGCTTTAGAATCAATTTAAAATAATTTAGGGTAATTCAGGAAAGATTGGAGACATTTGAGGCTCAAAATGGACAAGCAATGCAATAGGGACAAGGTTGTGTAAAATGTTAAGACAACGTATGAAGTCGTGACATCAAAAAATATGCCATTGTGATGTCACTTGCTAATTGAGCGACGTCACGACGTCACAAGGCCAAGGTCTTGACGTCATAGGAGTATGCCGCCTCGTCACCCCCTAAGAACCCCAAAATCACTCCAAATTATCCCAAATCACCTCTATCATGCACAAAACACACCACTAAGTTTCAATAAATTATAAAACCACAATCCAAACCCATTTTGGCTCAAAATATACATTTTATATTTATTCAAACTAATTATCAATTCAAAGCTCAAATTGAAATACAAAAAGGGTTCGAAAGTACCTATCAAATTTACAATACAAATCCAAACTAAGTCTTTGTGTACATGCCAAAGTTCTTGTACAAATATTAGCTAATGTAAATATTTTACAACCTCAATTGAAGGTGATGCTAAGTTCCCAAGTTGAAACTACAACTTCTCAATGAATCTGATACCAACTCGTTTAAATAACTAACACGTGAGCTCGATAAGCTCAGTAAATTCTAAAAGATATGCCTACTTATCCTATCTTATAATTAGTGTTGATCACTATAAACATATTCATCACAAATTTCATTCATATCACCCTTTTTATATTTCAACAATTCATTTTGTAACACTCCATACCCAACCCGATCGCTTGGTCCGGATACAAGATGCTACACTTCACTCACTAACTATCCAACATATAACTTATGAAGATATACCACAAGTTGGAAGTCTTATAGTATTAACTCTTATTATAGAAATTTAACTTAGAACATTTCTCATACCAAATAAAAACAATCTAACAAACATTTGTAACAAAGATGAATAAGTTATTAAGCTTAAGGAATTTATTACAAGTTTAAGACCTATAAAAACATTTTCAACGACCATTACACTACCATGAATTAATCACTTAACTTGAAATTTAAAATTCTATTTACAACTCGACTTGGACCCTAAGACTCTGCCTTTGGATTGCCCTACTGTATGCATATTACTAATCCTATAAAATAAGTTGCCTGAGCTTGACGTGCTCTGCCCGAATCCCTCCATGATTCTTAGAATCAACAAATAAACCTACAATCCATAGAAAATGTATTAGTAAGTTCATTTGAACCTACTGAGTAGTCTATACCTAATGTTAACATAATATTTATTAAACTAACAGTTTATTATTCAGAAACCACACGGCTTTGCTGGTGCAAAAGCATATCTGTTAAATCTGACTGGCCTAGCCTTGTCTAAGTAAGGTTCCATCAGTAAGATTTCGTCGAGGCATAATCAAGAATGCCAAGGTAGAGATGTTTGACACCTTGATGGTAATTTTCAACAATCCTTTCATTAATAGTTTTCCTTGGGGACTCTTTTGGAGTTAACTTCTTTATGAGATGATCCCTTCAAGTACGAACTGTTATTAGTGCTTACTCTAATGGACTCTAGTGGGTGGATCCTTCTCTTCGATCACATGGTCGAACACTGATGTTTCATACAGTGTCCCAAACAAAGCTCTTTCTTGAATAAACCATTCATCTATTCCGAAAGTATAAGGGATACTTTCATATTATCCCCAACAAGAACTTGACAGACTATCATATATATAATATGACTTCCTTAACATTTGCTTGTAGGCTTATTCTTAGCGGACCTATGAAATCATATTCGAATACTCAAACGATTTTGCTTACTTTCATTAGATTGAATTCCGTAACTACTGAAGAAATAAAACTATAAGAACAGAGCCAACGAGCCTTTATAACTTGTACCCGCCTCATTATAACCATTAACACAAGCACAATGTGTTGGATCTGTTGCCCTAAGTGTAATATTTTCGTCTAAGTACACTTTTGATTTTTTCGAAAAGAGTGATTAATAAGATTATTCATGAATCAAATTAATATGCTTTGTACTATTATCCTCAAATGGTTTTTGCATGCAAAATAAAATAGAAAAAAATATTTCTCATTGGTTGTTCATTATTTAACTAATACTAAGCGATATTATGTTGCCAGATCGTAGTACAAAAATACAACCTGTATTAGTAGATGAACCTAAAAATATCCTTAATCTAATCAGAAATGAGCAAACCGATTGAAAGATTTATGAAAAAGATTAAAAGTTTGAGCTTGAAAATGGTTAAAAATAGTAAAAAGGGCTTACATGAAAGAAAAGAAAGTTTGCTAAAATGAGGGTGAAAGAAACGATGGAGAGAAAATGGGAAAAGATGATGATGGTTGACTTTTTTTCTCTACATCTTTTTATGAAATATCTACTTTAATTTTTATATTTTAAATTATTATTATTTAATTAAAAAAATCAAGTCATCATCATGCAAATTGATCTACATTAAATTTCAAATTTGTCCACAATCTCTTGTACTCTCTCAGTCAAATTTTTCTTCAATTCCTTTCTCTTTTTCCCATACATCTAATCCAATCATTTCTTATTTTAATTTTCACACTTTGCCTAACACTTCTCACTTTTTATAATTTAGTCAATACTTCAAATTAATTTCTCTAAATCCAAAAGCCTTTTTAATTTCTTATAATATCCAACTACTTTCTCCACTAATATTAAAAATTCTATTTTATCTACTTCAGAAATTCTAACACATGTAAGATACGTAATGACAGTATTCTCATCTCAAGGGTGTTAAGGATGTTACAGTAATGGTATATAATTAGGGAGAGCTAGAACCTAACTATAAATTACATGAGACCTAATCATATATGTCCAATTGGCCCTTTTCGTAGCTCATTGAAACCAGAAATAAATTGTATGTAGAACCAAATGAATGCAAATGATGAAGTTAGAGAAATGGGTCGCTTTCACAAATGAATGCTTTTTTTCACCAAGTATAAAAATGACTTGAGAATTAATTTAATATTTTCAAATTATTATTTAATTAATTATAATTAAATAATTGAAATTCTAAAATAGAATTAAATTAATTAGTCATTATCTTTCAAATAAAGACACAAAATTACTAATATTTATTGAATAAAAGAAACATATTTTGAAATTGTTTCAGAGATTGAGATTGAAAACTAAGAGAAAATTGAATCTGAGAATGAAATTTAGAGATTGGATGGATAAAATTGAGTGAGAATGAACTGGAACTTAAAGGGTTTATATAGGGGAGGGAAAGGATTTTATTAACTTTTTTCCATTTTAAAATAAACTGATTTTACCATTGGTCTCATTGGTTAAAAACCAACGACCAGGATTTTTTAATGGTTTGGATCCAATGATTCAAATTTCCTTTTGTTTTTCTTTTTAAGCTTTTAACCGTTGACTTTGTAGGGCACACTTTTGTTTGTGTGACACTACTTCAAGTAAAACTATTTATTTTCTTAAATAAATAAATAAAAATTGGCTTACTTTGTTAATTTTATTTTTAAAAATCATATTTTTGAATTAATTTTATCTTTATTATTAATTTTAATCTCACCGCTATAGTTGTAACAACTCAATTTCAGTGGTGTCGAAAATAGTTATTTTGAGACCACGACTCTGACAAGAAATTTATTATTTTAATGTTTATTTAATTTCTATAGGGTTAATTTAAGGTAGTATTAAATTTTCGTTAAAAAAATTTGAAGTCTAAGTGGTTAATTAGGTAAAAAGGATTAAATTGTAAAAGATGAAGAAGTTGCATTCTATTTGATAAAATGATCAAATGGCTATGAAATTCTTCAATAATGGAATTAAATGGTAAATATACCATTTGAGTTTATAACGGAATATTTTGGGTGATTAAATAAATGAAATTTGGATAATTTTTAAAGGATAAAATTGTAATTTGGTAAATTAATATCATAAACTAATAGTAAAAAAAAGTGATCATCTTTTTTCTTGAGATATGAAGAATTGAAAACTCCATGGGAGAACTTGAAAGGTTCGGCCAAATTGAAAACTCCATGGGAGAACTTGAAAGGTTCGGCCAAACATATTCCATGCATGTTGGTGTTTTTCACATTAGTTTTTAGTGATTTTTATGTTTTTGAGCTTGTTTTAGATTAGTTTAACTAGTCTGAGGATTAATTTGCAAAACTGTTAAAGGCTGAAGGTTATGTTAGGAATGAAATTGATGAATTTTCAATGTTAATTGATAGATTATTAAACTTGGTTGTTAAATAATCTTGTGTTGTTAAGTGATTTTTTATGAATTTAAGGTTAATGATTAATTTGCTAAAAGTGTAAGATTCCTTGGAATTTATGTGAAATTTTGAGTAAATATGGGCTGATTAGGTCTTCTAAAAGAATTGGTTAGCACATATGTCTTAGAAAAATAGTGAAATTGCAAGTTAAGAATTTAGGGACTAAATTGTAAGAACGTTAAAATATTAGGGGTAAATTTGTAAATTGGTTATTGAAGGGTTTAATTGCATAAAATTACTTATTAAAATGCTAGAATTATAATAATTGAATGAAATTATTTATTTATGTCAAGATAAACAACAACTAGACTTAAATCAAGGAAAGGCAAAAGCTTCAGATTAGTCGTCAACTTTACTTTTACGACTATAGTTATCGAGGTAAGTTTGTATGAATTATAATATTATTAATGATAGTTTGATTGATTATCTGTTATATTATATTGGTTACAAATTGACTTGAATATATAAATAGATCGACATTTTGAGTAATTGACGGATAAATAATCTCGTTTGAACCTTAAGAATTCTTAGGATACAAATGACATGTCATTAGGGATTTCATGTTTCGGGTGCTGGTCTTGAATATCCTACCGATGGTTGAGGTCCTACATTTGTTGCGTATTCTCCACAGCTCATGTGAGCAATATCGTGTACGACCCATAACTCGTGTGAACAGGCTCATTTCACAGCTCGTGTGAGCACTATTGAAAAGAAAAGGTTATAGTTATATGGAAAGGCACACTATGTGTGAGCATTTTCGAGTATCCAATGTAATTCTAGAAGGTTTAATAGGTAAGTAAAGATAATTAGCAAGGCATGTGATCAAATGGATAACTGCTCATAAACTTATGAAAGGTAAATTTGGATGAATGCAAATGAATTGAAGGAACTAAAGGATTATGTGATGAATGTTATGTTCATGAAGATTCATTTGTGAAATGGTTGATTTTCTATATGCATTATACATGAGCCTACTAATTTGTGAGTTTGGTGATGCTTATAGGATTGTATTAAACTTATGAGTATGGTAATGATGTTATGCACATTTTTTAAATTGAGCTTAAGAATGGTAAGTTATGTTTGAGTTTATATGAACTTACTAAGCACTAGTTGCTTATGTAGTTATTTTCCTTTGTTTCATAGATTATCGGAAGTTCGATCGATTGGAGGCTTGTCGAAGATCTATCACACTATCCAGTAGTCACCTCGATAGTTTTTGACGGATAAATAATCTCGTTTGAACCTTA
Source organism: Gossypium anomalum (assembly GCA_025698475.1). Taxonomy (NCBI): domain Eukaryota; kingdom Viridiplantae; phylum Streptophyta; class Magnoliopsida; order Malvales; family Malvaceae; genus Gossypium; species Gossypium anomalum. The sequence continues at coordinate 50,802,103 of CM046968.1, read as the reverse complement.
AGAATTCTTAGGATACAAATGACATGTCATTAGGGATTTCATGTTTCGGGTGCTGGTCTTGAATATCCTACCGATGGTTGAGGTCCTACATTTGTTGCGTATTCTCCACAGCTCATGTGAGCAATATCGTGTACGACCCATAACTCGTGTGAACAGGCTCATTTCACAGCTCGTGTGAGCACTATTGAAAAGAAAAGGTTATAGTTATATGGAAAGGCACACTATGTGTGAGCATTTTCGAGTATCCAATGTAATTCTAGAAGGTTTAATAGGTAAGTAAAGATAATTAGCAAGGCATGTGATCAAATGGATAACTGCTCATAAACTTATGAAAGGTAAATTTGGATGAATGCAAATGAATTGAAGGAACTAAAGGATTATGTGATGAATGTTATGTTCATGAAGATTCATTTGTGAAATGGTTGATTTTCTATATGCATTATACATGAGCCTACTAATTTGTGAGTTTGGTGATGCTTATAGGATTGTATTAAACTTATGAGTATGGTAATGATGTTATGCACATTTTTTAAATTGAGCTTATGTTTGAGTTTATATGAACTTACTAAGCACTAGTTGCTTATGTAGTTATTTTCCTTTGTTTCATAGATTATCGGAAGTTCGATCGATTGGAGGCTTGTCGAAGATCTATCACACTATCCAGTAGTCACCTCGATAGTTTTTGAGTCATTTTGGACAAAGTTATAAATGACATGTATAGGACTATATATAATGGTTGTTTTTGAATGTGTTAATGGTCAATTTGGTTAGAATATGCCTTTGGAATGTGTAATTTGTATGTTAGACTTATAATGCTTAGGCAAGTTTATGTCTTTTGGTCACTTTTAAGTACTTGTAATATATGGTCCTTTTGGTATGTTTATAATGATATGTGAATGGTTACAATTGATGTCATTAAGTAGTTAAATGAACTAGGTTTTGTGTTTGAAATGTGGCAAAATTACCTTATTTTGGTTAAAGTTGTTTTGGTATAATTGAGGTGCCTTTGAATGACATATTGGTTAGGTGAAATAGGTTAATTGAATTGGTATGTTTATGTGTATTTGAAAGGTGTTTTGGTCTGTTGAATGTATGCATAAGTGGAGTGGATGATTGGGCAAGTTTTGGTTGTAAAAATGGCTTATTTTTATGGTCAAATTATGGAGCACATGGCATAGGACATAAACTATCACATAGTCGTGTGACACATACATGACTTGGCTGCACGTCCATGTGTCACTTATTATTTCAAGTCAGCGAGTTACACGGTTTAGCACACTGCTCGCGACACGACTGTCTGTCACAAGTCAGAGAGTTACACAGTCTGGCACACAGCCTGCAACACGACCATGTAACCTAATTTAGTGAGTTACATGGTTTAAGATAGGGGCTGGGACATGGCCGTGTGTCCCTTTTTTCGAATACCACATGGTCTAGGCTATGCCACACGGCTTGGCCACACGATCGAGTGACCCCTGTTTTCAAAGTTTATAACTTTTTCCCAAATTTTTTGAATTATTTTAAATTAGTCCTGAATTATTTTTAAACCATTTTTAAGGTCTCGAAGGCTCGATTTAAGGCCTAAATATATATGTTTGCTAAGTTTATGATGAGTTTTAAGTAATTATCATTAAATGACATTATTGTTTTGATTTGTATGGTAATCTCCATAACCCTAATTCGACGATGGAGACAGGCTAGGGGTGTTAGATTTAGTGGTATCAGAGCTACGGTTGAGTTGATTCTCAGACTGAACATAGCTAGTAGGGAGTATAGAATACATGCCATTATATAACCTGTGATAATGTGGTATCTCCTGGCTCTAATTGAATAATGATTTGTATATAGATAAAAGATATCATCCAACCAAGCTGATTCCGATGAAGTTGAAAGTAATACGCAGACCTCTATTTAAGGAGCAATTAGTAGTGGGCCCGTAGCTGAGGGCCGAAAAAGTGAGGTGAAAGATGCCTTATTCCATATGATGTTCGAATGGTTCTCTGAGTTTGTTAGAACGAACCCTATGGCTCAACGACCTCCACTCCCTCCCGTACCCCAATCTATCCCCTTTGTTCCTCAAGGTCTAGAATAGGTACATGTAAGCAAGCCTTTGGTTGATAAAATACGTAAGTGTGGGGTACAAAAATTTCATGGAATAGTTGGAGACGACCCTAAAAAAGCCAAATTTTGGTTAGAAAACACTGTTAGAGATTTTGATGAACTGTCCTGTTCTCCAGTTGATTGTTTAAAATGTGCGGTATCTCTGTTAAAAAACTCAACGCACTAGCGCGAATATTTCAAAATTTATTTAAAATATTATCTTAATAACATTATAATTTAATATACAAAATTCACTATCGTAGCTAATTTTGATTTTAATATTTCTTTTCTAAAATGTCATAACGAGATCAAAGAATAAGAGATCTTTCTAAAAAAATTAAGAATATAATAAAGATATAATATAAAGATAATAAATAAAATAGAAGTATATGAATTTATTAAAATACTTTAAGTCACAACTCTAAAAGTGAAATATTGTTGAGACTCTGTCTGTGGTGGACTTTATGGTGGGGAAGAGTTTGGCAGGCTCAAATAATGGTCTTGGCAATACAACGAAGAAGGTAAGACGTTACATAGATGTATCCTCGGGCCTGAATGACCTGACTACGGATGGGAATGGGTACGAGGTGCGGGATACAAATGTGTCAAAGGTTTCATACAAGACAAAACTGTTGGGAACCCTTCAAACCAAAATACTAGTGCAATATGGAGGAGTTATTTGAGTTATAGGATGGAGATATGGTTATAGAGGTGGTTGATGGCATCCCATCAATCACTTTTTCTAATCGAGTGCACCAGTATATTGAGTAAAAAATGGCTCTCACTGTTATTGTTAAAGTCCTAGAGAGGAAAGTAGGGTTTAACGCTTTACTGAATAAGGTTTCGACATTTTGGAGCCTTGGGAATAGATTTCAACTCAAGGATCTAGAGAATGAGTTTACCTAGTTAGATTTCAATAAAAGGACAGTTTTAACGAAGTGTTAATGGGTGGTCCGTGGGTTAGTTTTGGGTGGTATTTAATGGTGAGATCGTGGTCACCATATTTCTCTACAGTTAATGAAAATTTGGATAAACAAGTGGTATGGATTCAATTACTTGGGCTATTAGAGGGGTTTTACTTAAATTTTCTGCTTCGTGCCATTAGTTGAGTTATTGGCCTCATTGTTAAAATTGATGCGTACACCACTGAGATGGTGAAAGAAAGATTTGCCCAGATGGCAGTGTGTGTGGATTTAAACAAACCTTTGGTCTATAAGGTCAAAATCAATGAAAGATTGCAAAGGGTAGAATATGATGCCTTACCAAATGTTTCTTTTACTTGTGGTTTGTATGGGCACAGTTCGAGCCTTTATTTGGGGCGTCAAGCAACTAGGGTTGAGGCGAATGCTAGAAAAAACATGACGGGAGGGGGAGAAATTTGATTTACAAAATCAGGTTGAGGATGAGCTATTTGGCCCATGGATGTTAGTGGATCGATGGTAGAAAGAGAGACAGATAGGTTCGTTGGATATTAAAACTAGTGGTGTTAACTGCATCAGTGGTTCACACTTCTTGGTGCTGGAAATTGATGGCACTAAGACAGATACCGCTCGTCGTGTCGTGATGGAAGGGATATTTGATGGTGGGGAAGAAGGAGGCGAAGGTGGCTGTTGATAAGAGTAATAGTAGATTTAATTCTGCTAGGGCTAAAGGGAAATGAGTTTTAGTAGGTAATAGGCATGAAGTGGGTTGGCATGTTTTAAAGCCTAATAATGTTGGGGCAAGTCTAGCATGTAAGGAAAGGGTTGGTTGGTTTGCTGATGGGTCTCTAATGGAATGGTTGGGTAATATTAAAAATTTGGATAACTTTCAGTTTCAAGCTGTTAATGTTCAGCCAATTCTTGACGCTTCAAGGCATAGGGCGTTTCAAGTTCTGGGGAAGCAGCATCAATAAGCTAGGAATTGTGTTGGGAAAGAGAATAATGTGGTCACTGTTGGGGGAACCGGCGATAGAATTTTCAAACAGGAAAATTGTAGTACATCGGAAGGAGTTTACCAAAAAAATAAACCACTTGAAATTGGATTTAAAAAAATTGACCAGGTCATGGTCGATTTGTCAGTGGCCATGGAAGGGATTGTGAATGGTATTGGAAGGGCATATAACCCGTATGTTCCTGTAGCTCTGTCGCAAACTATAGTGGAAGTTATGAATGCAGTGAATACCCAGGATGGGGATAAGTTTTTGATGTTTGTGGTTTATTTGATATGCTTATTGTTATTGTTCTTATTTCCTATTTGTTTATGGATTTGAGCATAATGTTTTGGAACTATTAGAGAATGGTCATCCTCGATTACACAAAATTATTGCTAAATATAGGAATAAGTCTAAACCTATTATTTTGTACTTGTTCAAAACTCGAATTAGTGGGCCGCAGGCTGATGGAATTATTAGCAAACTTGGTTATCCAGATTCGTGTAGAGTTGAAGCTAATGGCTTTGCAGGGGGCATTTGGGTTTTTTGGAGTGATATGGTCACTGTTGAGATTTTGAACTTACATTCGTAAGTCCTTCATATGCGAGTTCAAAGTGGTAATAACCCGTCTAGTTTTCTTTGATCAGCAGTGTATGCCAGACCCCAAGTGGCGACGAGGCATTTACTTTGGGGCTTTTTAGGTACTCTGGCAAATTTGATCGATAACCTTGGATTCTCACTAGGGAATTCAATTCAATTTTGGATGCTTCGGAACATACTGGTGGTGTTGTTAATACTCAAAATGGATGTGTTTATTTCCAGGAATTTCTATTTAATAATGGCTTTCGTGATTTGGGTTGTATTGGTTTTTGGTTTACTTGGAGTAGAAGAAGCCTATATCAGCGGTTGGATTGAGCAATAGCTAACTCTGTTTGGGATTCATTTGTGTCAGACTGTGTGGTGCGCAACATTCATCATTTAAGGTTTAACCATCTGTCGATGTTAATAGCTCTACAACCGGGGATTAAGAGGCCATTTTGTTGTCTGGATAGTTGGATGCTTCATGGTGAGTTTAAGGTATTGGTTGATAGCAATTGGAACTCTAGTGTGTCTGTTGTAGATAATATGGAAAAATTTCAAATGAAAGTCTAGGAACAGAATAAGAGGGTGTATGGTAAGTAATATTTTCTCTCATAAATGTAATTTGATGGCTGAACTTAAATAGGTGCAACGGATCTTAGAAGTAAGGGATTCTAATAGGTTTCATAATCGATAGGTGGAGTTGAGGCAAGAAATTGAAGAGGTGTTAAAGTATGATGAGCTATTGTGCTTTCAAAAGTCTCGTTCAAATTAGCTAATGAAGGGGAATAGAAACATGAAGTATTATCATAGTCGCACGCTTGCTATACGCAAAAGAACAAGATTGAGGGTCTTAAAGTTGAAGGCAAAGAGTGGTGTTTTAATGTTGATATATTGGAACAACACAGTTAAGTTTTTTCAAGAATATCTACTTTTTAGATTCTTTTGTTAGTGAAAGCTTTCCATGTAGGGGAAATTTCTTGAATTGTTATTGTTTGAGAAGGAAACTCCTTAGCTTCTAGTTTCGATGGAGGAGGTTTGGAGTGCTGTGTTCGAAATGGCTTCACTTAAAGCACCAAGGGTGGACGGGTTTTATGCTAAGTTCTACCAAGCGCAATTGGGTACTATTGGGTCTTCGGTTTATTCTTTGGTAAGGCAGGTAATGGAGGGATGTCCTTTGGATACTAGAATCAATAAGACCAATCAGTCTATGTACAGTTCTGTATAAAATTATTACGAAGACAATTGTTAATAGGCTATGTCCGCTGATGGTTAAGCTTGTCCAATAGAACCAGGCACGCTTTGAGATGGGTAGGAATATTGCTGATAACATTGTCATAGCTCAGGAAGAAATTCATTCTATGAGGAATTTCAGAGCTTGTAAATATGGGATGGTTTTGAAATTGACCTTAAAAAGGCATATGATTGTATCAGTTGGGATTTTTTAAGGGACACACTCTATAAGACAGGCTTGCTGGTGCTATTAGTCATTGTTATCTTGAACTGTGTCTCGTCTTTGTCATTTCAAGTGCTATGGAATGGTGCAGTAATAGATGAGTTTACTCCATCATGGGGTATTTGATGGGAAGGCTCTCTATAACACTCTAAACCCGGCCCAAATATTATGGCCGAATCTGACAATGTCACACAAGAGTGTTTTTGAAAACATGTTGACCTTAAGTTGTGTCAGTTATTATCTTTCATTTAGTTTAGAAAACGAGAATTAATATCTTAGCTTTAAAACATTCCCTTTGCGCGGAAGCTTTTGTTAAAGTTCGTTTTTGAAAATTAGCGTCATTTTGATTTAAAACTGAGTTTTAAGCTAAAATCCCATAAACCATTTTAAGAATCCAAATAAAGTCCATAAATTCTTCAAATTACATAAACCACAACCCAAAAAATAATTTAAAAAAGGAATACCAAAACTAAATTTAAAATAGTCCAAATGTATGTGGCCACCATCGAGTCATCCGCTGTACCGATCCATCTACTGTTGGGGATTGTCGGAGCAGATCAAACAGAAAAAGGGTGAGTTTTCGCAACTTAGTGTGTACATCCCCACAGTTCAGCATGCATACAGTCATATAATAGAATACAGTCATAATTTGGGTCTGATCCCTTTAAAGAATCGGTGTGAGCCTTAGCCCACTCAGGAACAGAATCAAATATGTATATATGTAGTAGGGCCTTAGCCCAACAAAAACAGAATTAGATATATCATGCATACAGATCAGATCAACGGAGACATGCCCACCAACCCTGCACACCAACTCCATCCAACCCAACACACCATGTGGGGATATAATCGACCAACTCATCTCTGCACACCAAATATGGGGATAAAATCAACCCATCCAACCTTACACACCACAAAGTACCGTAAAGCGACACATGTCATAAATATGCAGCTTAGCTGCCAGATATCAGGCTTTAAAAGCCTTTCAGATACTTCCTTCAACTTTAACAAACCCACCCCAATGCAATGCATCATACATGAATGGCATGCTTTAATGCAGGTAAGAAATCATACATTTATATTCAGAACGGTACAGTTATACATGCTAGGCATAACATGTTATCACTTACATCACAATATCATATCATAGAACGGGGCTCTAGGTAATGCTTACCGACCTATGACAGGTCACAGTCGAATTGGGTGACCCATGCAACCTTATAGTTTGTTTTAGAAAAATGGGCTCGCACGCCCATGTGGCCTGGGCATGTGGGCCCACATGACCTAAATTAGTCTTAGCCGTATAGATCACACGGCCCAGCTTGAATTCTCACACGCCCGTGTGGTTCACCCATATGGGCACACACGCCCTTGTGGCCCACACGACCCAATTGGCCGAGCCTGTATCTTGTACATGGCCTCACCGGCCATTACACGGCCGTGTCTGTTACACCCGTGTCACGCGCGCACAGCCTGGTTCATCGATCACACTGATAAATCATAGCTTATACATATTTATAACCCATGCTTAACGCATTTTATGAATGATTTCTCCTTGGATTTGGTGAATTCGATGCTCCTAATGCCTTAATTTCATGTTTTATTCTCAGGTAAGCATAGGAGAACGAAAGGAACGAGAAACGAGCCAAAACGGAGAAAATAGGCCAAAGTACGAAATCAACACAGCCTGGACCTCTTCACACGGGCAGATCACATGGCCGCGTCAATTTGGCAGAATTGAAGCACGATTTACACGGGTATAATACACACCCGTGTACCTCAAACACGGCCTGAAGTTATCACACACGGGCGTGTTACACGGGCGTGTCCCTGCCGAGCCCAAGTTGAGTCCAATTCGAAAAATACCACTTTTGAGGGTTCTAAGGCATTCCAAAGCCTATAAATACACCCTAAAAGAGGAAGAAAGGGGGATAGAGAATAGGGAGTAAGGAATTACTCCAAGGAAGCCGATTGATCCATCTCAGAAGCCGGAGCCATTATCAAGACTGAAGATATCTCATCAACTTCCCCTTCAGGAGTTTTGGGTTTTCTATTGTTTTGTATTTATTATTATTCTGAGATGTTTTCTTGTTTAGTTATGAACTAAACCCCTAAATACCTAAAGGGGATGAAACCTATGACGAAACCTTGTTATTATTTCTGAATCGTATGATAAATATTTGACTTGTTTTTAATTAATTGTTCTTAATTCTTGTGTTGGTATTTCAGGATATCACTTCAAGTTACTACTCTTAGCTGGAGGAGGAATAGACCCTGACTAGGAGTAACTTTGTCATAATTAAGCAGAGTTGATTGCGCGCCTAGAGATAGGGTGACAAGATTTTGCTGGATTAGGGGTGAAACCTAATAAGGGAATCCATATATCGAGTTAATGCAACCTTAGGGTGTTAATTAGAGATAATCTCGTTTATTCAACCTAGGGATTAGACGTTGTTAGTCTCGAGAGGGATAATAGTATACATTAGGAATTTCTATGGAACAAGTTAAATGAATAAATCATCCGGTTCGGAGCCAAAATAACAAGTAAAAGTCTAGCTGGATTTTTCCTTAGGTATTGTCTCAATCAATCGCTTTCCCCAAAAGTAATTTCCCAACTTCTATTTTATGCAAGTTCTTAGTTTAAATAATTAGTTAGTTAAAACAAGTCTCTTTTCTTCGGCTAGATAATAAGAAGACAGTCATTACTAGTACTCCTAGTCTTTTGGGTTCGACAATCCGATCTTGCTAAAGCTATACTACTGTTCGATAGGTACACTTGCCTATGTCGTGATAATAGTTAGTTTCAAGAATGATTCATTATAAATTTATAGAACTTATCACGGAAAAATCACGATCACACACACCTGTGTACTGCCACACGCCCATGTGGCGTCAATAGAATCATTTTCGGCTTTCATTGATTCTAATTTTCTGTTCAATCGGAGTGCACACCTGGTTCGAATTCACCACATAATCACTCCCGAGCACTCTAGAACCTAAATTGATCAATATTTCACTCAGTAAATCATTTAACAGTCAAACAAGAATGAATCCGAAACCAACTCAATTGTCAAACGATTAGATCTTACCCCTAACGCCTCAAATGATTCGACTAAGACTCCACGAAAGACGAATCCCTCTGTTCCGAATTCGCCGCTGCTAAGGAATTAATATAATCCCTATTAGTACCTTAAAACACATCTTACAATATACCCAAAATCTCACTTACCGATACCGTACAAAGAATCGCCACAAGAGACGGGAAGAAGGTACGATATCAGTAAAAGTAGAAGCAAAATTAGAAAGAAAGGAGATGGGGAAATTTCAGTAGGGAGAGGGGAGGTAAAATTCAGCCGGAGCAAGAAAGAAAAACTGAAAAGATATTAGCCAGAATCTGATAACCCCCAACCCATTCCTCTTAATTCTCTCTACCAACACTCCACTACTCAGACTTCTTGTAAAACACAAACTCTTAGCCAAAATTTACAGCAAAAATATTGCCTCCGTTCAAACTAAAACCCAAGACCTCCATCATACCAACACTGCACTTAACCACCAGACCAGCAGACCCATTCTTGCATATTTTAGTAAACAAATACTTATAAGCCTAATAACTAAAGGCAAGGCCTTATTCACATAAAAACCAAAATTTTTGCCAAGCTAAGGCTTGAACTTGAGACCTCTCACATACACCTAGAACACTTAACCACTGAAGCAGATACACACTTGTGTCATATTCTAACAAAATCAGAAATATAAATTTTGGTGCGTTACAACTCTAAGTCCTAAAAAAAATTTTCATCTTCGAAATTTACCTAATCAGAAAAGGTGAGGATACTGCTGGCGTATCGAATCCTCTAGCTCCCAAGTAGCCTCCTCAGTGCTATGATTCTGCCACAGTGCCTTTGCTAAGGGGATAGATTTTCTACGCAGAACCTTAATGTCAAGATCTAGGATCTGAACCGCCTCCTCCTCGAATGTTAGATCTGGTCTAACCTCAATCTCCTCCACAGGTACAATGTGCGTGGGATTAAAGCGATAGCGTCTCAACATCGAGATGTAGAACACATTATGCATGCGATCTAACTCTAGAGGTAGCTCCAACTGATAAGCGACTGGCCTCACTCGCTTCAGAATCTGGTACGGCCCAATAAACCGAGGGCTCAGCTTACCTTTACGACTGAACTTCAGAACCTTCTTCCATGGCAAGACCTTAAAGAAAACCAAATCCCTCACAGAAAAATCAATATCCTTCCTCTTCAAATGAATATAAGATTTCTGTCTATCAGAAGCTGCTTTCAGTCGATCTCGAATCAAGCAGGCTTTATCCTCAATCTTTAATACCAATTCTGAACCCAGAATACGTCGCTTACCCAACTCAGCTAGCATAAGGGAGTGCGACACTTACGACCATACAATGCCTAATAAGGTGCCATCTGTATACTAGATTGATAGCTGTTGTTGTAAGAAAACTTTGTTAATGGCAAGTACTCCTCCCAACTGCCTCAGAAGTCTATAATGCAACCCCTCAACATGTCTTCCAGTATCTGAAACACCCTCTTTGACTGACCATCTGTTTGGGGATGAAAAGTAGTACTGAAGTCTAATCTCGAACCCAAAGCCTCATGAAGCTTCTGCTAGAATGGAGACGTAAAACGAGGATCCCTATCAGAAATAATCGAGACAGGTACCCCATGTAGCCTCACTATCTCAGAAACGTAAAGCTTGGCCAACTTCTGTAGGGAGAAGTCTGTCCTAATAGGAATGAAATATGCAGTCTTGGTCAATCGATCCACGATGACCCAAACAGAATCCTTCTTAGTGGGTGTTATGGGCAACCCACTAACGAAGTCCATTATTACTCACTCTCATTTCCATAACGGTATCTTAACAGGTTGCAGCAAACCTGAAGGTAACTGATGCTCAACCTTATTCTGTTGACAAGTCAAACAGCGAGCAACAAAGTCGGTAACTTCATGTTTCAAACATGGCCACCAATACAACTCTCGGAGATCTCGGTACATCTTGTTCCCACTAGGATGCATAGCATATGGGCTACTATGCGCCTTTTTTAGAACCGACAGTCTGAGATCCTCATCATTCGGTACACAGATCCGTCCTTAGAAACACAATACCCCATCATCACTAATCTCAAAATCCGTAGTAACCCCACTTTCAATTTAACAGAACCTTAACTCAAGAGACTTATCTCTTATCTGTTTATCTCTGATCTGATCAATCCATGTCGGTCTTACTTGCACTTAGCCAAAAGACCCTTATCTTTGAACAAACTGAGTCGAGCGAACATTGCTCTTAAATCGGCCATAGCTCTACGGCTTAGCACATCAGCCACCACATTGGCCTTACCAGGATGATACTCAATATGTAGTCATAATCCTTAAGCAGTTCAACCCATCGAAGCTGCCTAAGGTTCAACTCCTTCTGAGTGAGGAGATATTTGAGGCTATTGTGATCAGTGTAGATAGTACACTTCTCACCGTACAGATAGTATCTCCAGATCTTAAGAGCAAAGACTACTGCTGCCAACTCCAAATCGTACGTTGAATAATTAGCCTCATCAGTCTTGAGCTGATTCAGAACACAACTCAGACCCACATGTGATGCATCATTATAAACCACGTAGTTCTTACTAGGTTCAGGCTGAATCAGAACAGGTGCCTAAGTTAACACGATTTTGAGCTTCTCAAAGCTCTCCTACTGTACACCAGTCTAAACGAAAGGAACTCCCTTACACAGAAGCTTAGTCATCGGAGCTACGATCAAAGAGAACCCCTCTACGAAATGTCGATAATACCCTACCAGCCCTAGAAAACTACGAATTTTTGACACATTCCTTGGCTGTTTCCAACTCAACACAGCCTCAATCTTATGAGGATCCACACGAATCCCCTCAGCAGAAACCATATACCCCAAAAAGGTCACCTTTCGAAGCCAGAACTCACATTTTGTAAACTTCGCATACAACTATTTCTCACGAAGAATCTATAGAACCACTCTTAGATGCTCATCGCGCTCAACCTCTGTCTTAAAATATACCAAAATATCACCGATGAACACCACCACGAATCGATCCTGATAAGGCTGGAACACACAATTCATCAAGTCCAAGAATGCCGCTGGTGCATTAGTCAACCCAAAGGGCATAACTAGGAACTCGTAATGTCCTAAATGCCGTCTTATGCACATCGGCCTTTTTGAACCTCAAATGATGATAACCTAATCGTAGATTGATCTTAGAGAATATTGAAGCCCCTCTGAACTGATCGAATTAGTCGTCTATCCTCAGAAGTGGGTACTTATTCTTGGTCATCAACTTGTTCAACTGACAGTAGTCGATACACATCCTCATAGTACCGTCCTTCTTCTTTACATCCTCGGAAGTGGGTACTTATTCTTGGTTGTCAACTTGTTCAACTGAGGTAGTCGATACACATCCTCATAGTACAGTCCTTCTTCTTTACAAATAGAACAGACTGTCCCAAAGGACTGATCACAATCAACTCACTAACAGTATTCTCAACCGGAATCCCCAAAGTCTCAGACACAGTACTAACTACTTATGAATGGGTAGAGCATATGTGATACGATCCGCCTCGGAAATGATTCGAGTCGTATGTCAATTGCCCGATTGTCTACGAGAAGTTACGTTAGGATTACTTGAGTTGAAGGAATGGTCGAAGTAGAAAGAGGGGTACGAACAGAATGGTAGGAACAAAATGGTATGATCGAAGAGATATGAAAGAATTGGTCGGTTTAGGCTCAATTTGGTAAAGAAGAAACGGGTTTGAACTAATAAAGGTGCTTGCAAGAACTAATTACGAAATGGTATCGATGCATTATTTCTAAACCTTTTTAGTTCAGTTTAGAAATTGTTAAAGGAAACCTCGACCCACTATCTAACAAGATAGGAACCTCGGTATGTTTGAACGCCACACTACGGATAGTGATAAGTTCGAGTTTGACAAAGAGCACGGTTGACACAACTAGAATGCTAGGAACGCCAATCGAATCTTTGAACGAAATATAAGAAAAGTTTGCCTCACAATTTTGGCAGCATAAAATTAACAAAAGTTTTCAAAAGTTTTTTTTTACATGGAAAATGAATAAGTATTTATAGGCCTAAAATCTAGGTAGCTGATTGGCCTTTCATACTTACAAATTAATTAAAATAAAATTCTAAAAAAATAACTCTTAATGTGTATGACTAGATTCGGCTATGGGAATGGTGGATGAATGCATCTTCATGCTTAAGAAAACACAAAATGAATGCATGATGTCCAATGGTCACTTGTAAGGTTCGGCCAACCTTGTTAAATGAAGCAATGTTTGGCCAAAAATTATGAATTAATTGTGGATACTTCAAGGCCAACATATGTGTGAAAACCGAATGTTGAAGAGTCTTCTAGTGTGAACAAGGTGAACAAAAAAGTCTTGCCATGTGAACATAGGTGTGAAACGAATTAAGGAGATTCATGGGGAAGCTAATCGGCCAAGCTATCTTCATGCATGTGTGGGTGCCCTTTGGCCAAATGGTCACCTTGAAAAATGAAGAGATAGCACACCATACATGAATGGAAACATTCATGAACCTTGAAGACATTGAATGTGGTCATACATGCACTTAGCCAAACATGTACCTAGGAGATTCAAGTCCATTGTGTTCCTACAAGAAATGTGAATAGAATTAATTCAAGCTAATGTGAACACAAATATCAACATTAAATTCAGTTTGGACAAATTTAAAACACTTTTAAGACATATTTAATAAAACTAATGTGAACTAAATTTAATATGTAGGATATTAATTAACTAATTATTGAGCTTATTAAATAAAAAGTCAATAGTAGTCAAATGAAATCAAAGTGAACTCCACGAGCTGATGTTTAATTCATGAGCTAAACCCGACCTGATCTTTGACTCGTAAGCTGATAATGAGCTGGTCTCGATCTATGAAACTGGGAATGAACTGAATCCGAGCTTATAAGCTGGTGTTGAGCTGCATGGGAGCTAACTTGAGCTGGAGGTGTACTCGGTGAGCTGAACTAAACTTGTAGAAGAGTTCGGCATAGATTCCTAAAGTTGCCACCAGCTAGTTCGGTAGGTCTAGCATTGACATCATTCCACATTTGCTGAACTAAAGCTATAACAGCTTCCTTAAATTATTTTGCACGAGCCCTTGTGATTGGCCCTTGAGGTAGCACCATCGGATCTCGGCTCGGACTTGACTTATAGGAAAGCATGATCGTATTATCCTCCCCCTCTTGAAATTGACTTGTCCTCAAGTCAGTATCTACATCAAAAGGAGTCAGGTCAGAGACATTAAAACTAGCACTAACATTGTACTCACCCGGTAAGTCAAGCTTATATGAATTTTCATTGATTCGCTCAAGGACTTGAAAAGGGTCGTCCCCTCGCAGCAACAAATTTGATCTTCATTGAGTTGGAAACCTTTCTTTTCTCATGTGCACCCAGACCCAGTCTCCTGGTTCAAATACAACTCGTTTTCGTCCTTTGTTGGCTCGTTGGACGTATTGCTCGGTTCGAGATTCAATATTCTCTCGAACTTTCCTATGTAGTTCCTTGACAAATTCAGCCTTTTTCCTTTCATCTGTATGGACTAATTGATCATTAGGAAAAGGTAATAAATCAAGAGGAGTAAGAGGATTAAAACTATAGACAGTCTCAAAAGGGGACAATTTGGTTGCCGAGTGAACAGAGCGATTATAAGCGAACTCAATGTGGGGTAAGCATTCTTCCCATGTCTTAAGATTCTTCTGTACCAACGCTCGCAACAAAGTTGACAAAACTCGGTTTACCACCTCGGTTTGGCCATCCGTTTGGGAATGACAAGTGGTTGAAAACAATAGTTTTGTCCCAAGTTTTCCCCATAATGTCTGCCAAAAATGACTCAAGAACTTTGTATCTCGATCGGAAACAATCGTTCTCGGTAATCCATGCAGTCGTATAATTTCCCTAAAAAACAAATTAGCAATATGCACAGCGTCATCAGTTTTAGCACAAGAAATAAAATGCGACATTTTCGTGAATCTATCAACTACAACAAAGATTGAGTCCTTCCTTGTCTTAGTTTTTGGCAATCCAAGAATAAAATCTATAGAGACACCGGTCTACGGGGTGTCGGGAATGGGAAGTGGTGTGTAAAGTCCATGATGTTGGACCTTCGACTTAGCCCGTTTACAAATTAAGCAGCGTTCATAGATCTACTCCACGTCTCTCCGCATTTGCGGCCAGTAAAAATGTTCATGAAGGGTCGACAATGTCTTGCTTATTCCAAAGTGTCCCATCAGGTCACCACTATGTGCCTCCAACACAAGTAACTCTCGAATGGAGCCTTGTGGTATACACAACCTATTTTCTTTAAAAAGAAACCCTTCGTGCCTGAAAAATTTCTCAAAAGAACCATTTTCACAAGCAGCATATATAGTTCCAAAATCTTCATCATTAACATACAACTCTTTCATATGATAAAAACCAAGTAACTTAGAATCAAGTGTAGTCAATAAGGTATACCTCCGTGACAAGGCATCAGCCACTACATTTTCTTTACCGTTCTTGTATTTGATGACGTAGGAAAATGATTCTAAAAACTCGACCCATTTCGCATGTCGTTTGTTGAGTTTATGCTGACCTTTAATAAACTTAAGTGCTTCGTGATCGAAGTGAATCACGAACTCCTTCGGTCTTAGATAGTGCTGCCAAGTTTCAAGTGATCGAATCAAGACAGACATCTCTTTGTCATATACCGGGTAATTGAGGGAAGCGCCACTTAGTTTCTCGCTGAAGTACGCCACCGGTCTTTTATCTTGGGTCAACACAGCTCTGACCTGAGGCGTCACACTCAATTTCAAATGTTTTAGAAAAATTGGGAAGGGACAATAAAGGAGCTTTCACAAGACACTCTTTAATCAAATAAAATGAATGTTCTTGATCTTCAGACCAGTGAAATACAGAGTTTTCTTAATTACGCTTGTTAAGGGTGCTGCAATGGTACTGAAGTTGGGCACAAATCGACGGTAGAAGCTAGCCAATCCATGGAAGTTTCGAACTTGGCTAATGATCGTCGGACGCGGCCATTCCTGAATCGCTCGAACTTTTTCTTGATCCACCTCCAAACCATTGGCACTCACGACATAAGCTAAAAACATAACTTTATCAGTGCAAAATGAACACTTTTTGAGATTAGCGTACAATACCTCTTTTCGTAAAGTTTCCAACACCACACGTAGATGTGGTACGTGCTCCTCTAAAGTTTTGCTGTAGACCAAGATATCGTCAAAGTATACAACACAAAATTTACCAATAAATGCACGTAATACATGGTTCATCAATCTCATAAAAGTGCTGGGAGCATTTGTAAGTCCGAATGGCATTACCAACCATTCGTACAAACTTAATTTTGTTTTGAAGGCCGTTTTCTATTCATCACCTTCTCACATATGTATTTGATGATAGCCACTTTTAAGATCGATTTTCGTAAAAATTTGGGCACCACTTAATTCGTCAAGCATGTCGTCAAGACGAGGTATTGGGTGTCGATACTTGAAAGTGATTTTGTTGATGGTGCGACAATCCACGCACATCCGCTATGACCCATCTTTCTTGGGTACAAGCAACACCGGTACCGCATAGGGACTTAAGCTCTCTCGGATGTATCCTTTGTCTAGGAGTTCAGTAATTTGCTTTTGCAATTCCTTCGTTTCTTCAAGATTACTCCGGTAAGCAGGACGGTTGGGTAATGCAGCTCCGGTACTAAATCTATTTGATGTTCGATGCCTCAGATAGGAGGCAGTCCACTTGGTATTTCGTCCGAAAATATGTCTTCAAATTCCTGAATCAAAGACAATACGGAAGCAGGCAAGTTTTCAGGCAATTCGTTAGTATTCAACAATGCCTCTTTGTACATAAATACATACATAGGCTGTCTCAAAAACATCGCTCGCCGGATATCACTAACCCCTCGCAAACACACTCATTTTTCCACTTTCTTTTTCCTTTTCACTTTTTACTTGTTTTTGTTTCTTTTCATTTTCACTCATATTTTTAGCCTTTTCTCTCTCTTTTTTCTTAATTTTCTTTTTTGTACTCTTTTCTTTTTCTCTCGCACTGAAAGTTTTAGTTTTTGTTGATCCTAGTACACCTGCTTCGGAGTGAGGGGTGCAAGTGTCACGTTCTTACCAAGATGTTTGAAGGAATATCTATTAGTGTATCCGTCATGCATCACTCATCGGTCGAACTGCCATGGTCGTCCTAGAAGTAAGTGACCCGCGTGCATCGGCACTACATCGCATAATACTTTATCGAAATATTTCCCGATGCCAAAGGACACTAGGGCTTATTTCGTCACTTTGAGTTCTCCGCCATCGTTAAGCCACTGAAGCTTGTATGGATTCGGGTGCTTGGTGGTTGACAGCCCCAACTTTTCTACCATGAGGGTGCTTGCCACGTTTGTGCAACTCCCTCCATCGATTATGATGCTACACACTTTTCCTTGCACATGATATCTCGAATGAAAGATATTCTCGCGTTATTGTTCGTTTTTCATACTTTGGAGACTTAGGCTTCGCTTGACGACGAGTAACTCGCCTTCAACGGGTTGTTCTAAGTCCTTATCGACTTCGAAAGTCGATTCAGTCTCGTTCTCTTCCTCGTCCTCCGTTTCAATCTCACCGTCGACCCTTATCACCATGGTACGTCTATTCGGGCACTGACTCGCTATATGTCCACGACCAAGACACTTGAAGCACTTTATGTCCCTTGAACGGGCGGTGGAACTTTCAAGAGCCTTACCTTTACTTGACTCGGCAATAGGCTTATTCGCCTTAGATATTGTTGAAGAATCCTTCGTTCGATTCGTTGAAAAACCCTTGCTTGTGCTTTGGCCCTACTTAGAAGGATTGGTATTAGGATAGACTCGGGTGGTACCTTTTTGCTTCAACTGCTTCTCTACTTTGATAGCCATGTGGATCATATCCACAACCTCAATGTAATGTTGCAGTTCTACAACATTTGTAATTTCTCGATTAAGTCCCGCTCGAAAACAAGCCATTGTGGCTTTTCGATCTTCTTGTATATCGGTACGGATCATAGCCACTTCCATTTTTTTATAATAATCTTCCACATTCTTCGTCCCTTGGATGAGATTTTAGAGTTTTTGATGCAAATCCCGATGATAGTAGGATGGAATGAATTGTCGTCGCATAACTGCCTTTATTTCGGTCCAAGTGGAAATAGGGTGCTCTCCGTTACGCCTCCGACTAGTGGTCAACTGATCCCACCATATCATTGCGTAATTTGAAAACTCAATTGCGGCGAGTTTGACTTTCTTATTTTCAGAGTAGTTATGACAATCAAACACTAGTTCAATTTTCTTCTCCCACTCAAGGTACGCCTCGGGATCAGATTTTCCTTGGAAAGGAGGAATGGAGAGTTTGATATTCTTAAGTTATCATCTTCTCGCCTTCGATCTACTTGTCCATGATTTCGGGAACGTCTCCTTTCTAGGCTTATGTTTGACCCGTGATCGCTTTCATCTTCACTATGATCGTTAACATCATCGTCTTTAGCCCTTAGTTGTCTTTGTCATTGATTGGGCCCTTTACGTCTTTGCCTAACAACTTCAGGATATTCATCGCGTTGTCTTTAGGCCTCGACTTGGTAGAGTCGATCTTCAAGAGGATTAAGCCTTCGGTTAAGTAATCGTTCCATCTCGCGCAAAAGGGCTTGCATTTGTAAATCTGAAACGTTTCTGACTAGTTGTCGTCCTTGTTGTTCTTCCATGTTTTGTCCACTATTGGGACATCTATTCATTTAAAATAGCCTCACAAACAAATCCTCTCGATCCGCTTAGAAAGAAAAAAGTTTGATGACACTCACACTCGTGTTTACACTCTTAGTTCGGCTTTTACCTCCCCTCGAATGCGCTCACGCTCTCTTGCCTTTTACCTCTCTTAACTTTTCTCGTAATTTCGTAAGCAGATTCGTTAGGCTTAAGCCTTGATATAGGTGGTCGGTTCAAAAGGGGTATCAAGAGATTGATGTATTCGGTTTAGGGTAGGCTGAAAGAATAGGGAATTAGGTTAAAAGTGTGGTGTATTAGGGAGAGTAGAATAGAAGATGGATTGGGAACTATATCAAATCAAAGCTTGACGATCAAATAACAACTGAACTGTATAAATCACTTTTTTTTTATGAATTTTTTTTTAACTTGTATAACTTTTTTTTTGTTCTATATCAACAACTAAATATAATAGGAACACTTTTATACACGATTTTTTTTCTTCAGCTGCGTAGATTTTTTTTTTATAATAACAGCAACAAACTAATCAAAATGAGAAAACTTCGGTATACGAATTTTTTTATACTCTTTTTTTTTGGGGTCCTACTTACTCGCGTACACTTGGACTAGCCCGGGATTGATTTAGTCGCACGAACTTCTCATTTTAGTAGCTCTGATACCAAATGATATGATCCGCCTCGGAAATGAGTCGAGTCATATGTCGATTGCCCGATTGTCTACGAGAAGTTACGTTAGGATTAGTTGAGTTGAAGGAATGGTCGACGTAGAAAGAGGGGTACGAACAGAATGGTAGGAATGAAATGGTATGATCGAAGGGATATGAACGAATTGGTCGGTTTAGGCTCAATTTGGTAAAGAAGAAACGGGTTTGAACTAATAAAGGTGCTTGCAAGAACCAATACCAAAATGGTATCGACTCATTATTTTTAAACCTTTTTAGTTCGGTTTAGGAATCGTTAAAGGAAACCTCGACCCACTATCTAACAAGATAGGAACCTCGGTATGTTTGAACGCCACACTACGGATAGTGATAAGTTCAGGTTCGACAAAGAGCATGGTTGACAAAACTAGAACGCTAGGAACGCCAATCGAATCTTGGAACGAAATATAAGAAAAGTTTGCCTCACAATTTCGGCAGCATAACATTAACAAAAGTTTTCAAAAAAATTTTTTTTACATGGAAAATGAATAAGTATTTATAGGCCTAAAGTCTAGGTAGCCGATTGGCTTTTCATACTTACAAATTAATTAAAAGAAAATTCTAGAAAAATAACTCTTAATGTGCATGACTAGATTCGGCTATGGGAATGGTGGATGAATGCATCTTCATGCTTAAGAAAACATAAAATGAATGCATGATGTCCAATGGTCACTTGTAAGGTTCGGCCAACCTTGTTAAATGAAGCAATGTTTGGCCAAAAATTATGAATTAATTGTGGATACTCCAAGGCCAACATATGTGTGAAAACCGAATGTTGAAGAGTCTTCTAGTGTAAACAAGGTGAACCGAAAAGTCTTGCCATGTGAACATAGGTGTGAAACGAATTAAGGAGATTCATGGGGAAGCTAATCGGCCAAGCTATCTTCATGCATGTGTGGGTGTCCTTTGGTCGAATGGTCACCTTGAAAAATGAAGAGATAGCACACCATACATGAATGGAAACATTCATGAACCTTGAAGACATTGAATGTGGTCATACATGCACTTAGCCGAACATGCACCTAGGAGATTCAAGTCCATTGTGTTCCTAGAAGAAATGTGAACAGAATTAATTCAGCTAATGTGAACACAAATATCAACATTAAATTCGGTTAGGACAAATTTGAAAACACTTTTAAGACATATTTAATAAAACTAATGTGAACTAAATTTAATATGTAGGATATTAATTAACTAATTATTGACTTATTAAATAAAAAGTCAATAATAGTCAAATGAATTCAAAGTGAACTCCACGAGCTGATGTTTAATTCATGAGCTAAACCCGAGCTGATCTTTGACTCGTAAGCTGATAATGAGTTAGTCCCGAGCTATGGAACTGGGAATGAACTGAATCCGAGCTAATAAGCTGGTATTGAGCTGTATGGGAGCTAATTTGAGCTAGAGGTGTACTCGGTGAGCTGAACTGAACTTGTAGAAGAGTTCGGCATGGATTCCTAAAGTTGCCACCAGCTAGTTCGATAGGTTTAGCATTGACATCATTCCACATTTGCTGAACTAAAGCTATAACATCTTCCTTAAATTGTTTTACACGAGCCCTTGTGATCGGCCCTTGAGGTAGCACCATCGGATCTCGGCTCGGACTTGACTTATGGGAAAGCGTGATCGTATCACTATGTCTATCAATGCAAAATAAGATACATTAAATATTAAAAACGTACCCATGATGACATCTGGAGCATCTCAATCCTCACGGCGACATGCAGCATAAACCAATACAAGCTGCCTCACCTCAATCGGTCCAGCACCTCTGCCCGATACTCTCTGTCCTCGGCCCATACCGTTACCACCCCTAGCCTGACCACAGCCCCTAGGTTGCTGCTGAACTACTTTTGGTGGCTGCGCAGTCTCATTAACCGGAGTTTGCATCTGACTAGCTCTCAATGGGCAATCCTTAATGCGATGCTCAGTAGTCCCACATCTAAGACAAGCTCCAGTAGCCCTTCAACACTCACCCAGATGACATCTATTACAGTGCTGACAGATCGTCACCCCAGTAAGTGCAACAGTAGGCCCAACTCTCACCGGCCTATCAGATCTGGCCTTTTTCCTAGCCCTTATCCCAGAATTCGAAGGTTCTGCATCCCTCTTAGCCTTTCCTCTATTTCGGTTTTGACGCTCAGTGCGCTTTACTTCCTCGACGATCTTCGCATTTTTTACCAATGCGGAGAAATCCCGCTCCCTCTGAAGAGCAATTAGAACCCGTAGACTGTCTTGGAGACCATCCTCAAAATGGACACAACGCTCATACTCTATCACTACCATACCCCTCGCATAATGGCTCAGTCTCAGAAACTCAACCTCATACTCAGCCACTGAACGGTCACCCTGGGTAAGATTAAAAAACTCACGTCGCCTCGCATCAGTATAGCTGAATCCCACATACTTTCTCTGGAACGCCGTCTTAAACAGATCCCAAGTCAACCGGTCGGGCTGAGTGCCCTCCTTAATCGTCAACCACCACTGATATGCTTTAACGCAAAGCAGTGAAACAACCCCCTTGAGCTTCTACTCCACAAAAAAATCCAGATCGTCTATAATGCATTCCGTGGCCTCCATCCAATACTCGGCCACATTAGGAGCAACTCCAGCGATGCCCCTGAATAACTCCGCCTCATTAGATCGGAGTTATTCCGTAACCGATCCTCGGCCCCTAGAATCAATGTTGGGCTCAACGACCCTCTCCAAAATCCGTAGTATGGCTTTGGCAGTGTATCGTCCCTAGCCGCACGATCATGATACCTAGTCCTAGATCCAGACTCATTAACAGGGGACACCGGCGTCTCGCTAGTGTCCAGGTTCGGAATCGTATCAAATGCGAAGAACTCAACTTGAGCCCCTCTACGGCCCCTACCACGGCCTCTAGTACCCCTTCCATGAGTACCACGTGTGTTCATCGTAATTTTAGATTAATCTGTATTAACAGTTTTATGCAAATTAATTTACAGTTTTGATATTTATTAACAAATATTTTATGCAATAGAATTATCAGAGCATTCAGAGTCTGTTATCGCAAGCCACAGTTTACTACAGTTTCCAGTTCACACTACCTAGAGTGTTTTAATAGAGTCTACTTCCCACAGTAGTTTCATAGCATACAACGGTATTTTCAAACAGATCCAAACAGAATTTCAGTATATTCTAAGCATGCTTCCAGACAATTCAAAATAGAGTTTCAGAAACTTACAGAATCGGTGTCGGAGACTCAGTATACCACCTTTTTTATCAAAAATATTTCAAATCATTTTACAAATCATTTCTCAAAAACCATTCTTTTTACAACCCAAATCCACAGTCGAGTTTTGGAACCTGGCTTTGATACCACCAAATATAACACCCCAAACCCAACCCAAACATATTGGCCGAATCTGACGATGTCACACGAAAGTGTTTTTCAAAACATGTTAACCTTAAGCTGTGTTAATTATTATCTTTTATTTAGTTCAGAAAACGAGGATTAATTACTTAGCTTTAAAACATTCCCTTTATGCGGAAGCTTTTGTTAAAGTTCGTCTTTAAAAATTAGTGTCATTTTGATTTAAAACCGAGTTTTAAGCTAAAATCCCATAAACCATTTTAAGAATCCAAATGAAGTTCATAAAGTCCTCAAATTATATAAACCACAACCCAAAAAATAATTTAAGAAAGGAATACCAAAACTAAATTTAAAATAGTCCAAATGTATGTGGCCACCATTGAGTCCTCCGCTGCACCTAAACAGATCAAACAGATAAAGGGTGAGTTTTAGCAACTCAGTATGTATATCCCCACAGTTCAGTATGCATACAGTCAGATAACAGAATACAGTCATAATTCGGGCCTAAGCCTTTTACAGAATCGGTGCGAGGCTTAGCCCACTCAGGATTAGAATCAAATATGTATATACGTAGTAGGGCCTTAGCCCAACAGAAACAGAATCAGATATATCATGCATACAGATCAGATCAATAGAGACATGCCCACCAACCCTGCACACCAACTCCGTCCAACCCAACAAACCATGTGGGGATATAATCGACCCACCTATCCCTGTACACCAAATATGAGGATAAAATCGACCCATCCAACCCTACACACCACAAAGTACCGTAAAGCGGCACATGTCATAAATATACAGTTTAGTTGCCAGATATCAGGCTTTAAAAGCCTTTCAGATACTTCCTTCAACTTCAACAAACTCACCCCAATGTAATGCATCATACATGAATGGCATGCTTTAATGCAGGTAACAGATCATACATTTATATTCAGAACAATACAGTTATACATACTAGGCGTAACATGTTATCACTTACATCACAATATCATATCACTGAACAGGGCTCTAGGTAATGCTTACCGACCCTATGACAGGTCACAGTCGACTTGAGTGACCCGCACAACCTTACAATTTGTTTAAAAAAATAGGCTCACACGTCCATGTAGCTTATCCGTGTGGACCTACATGGCCTGGCCCAAATTTTTACACGCCCGTGTAGCCCATACGGCCCAATTAGCTGAGCCCGTGTCTTGCACACGGCCTCACTGGCCATCACACGGCCGTGTCCGTTACACCAATGTCGCGCGCACGGCCTGGTTCGTTGATCACATACCCGTGTACTGCCACACTGCCTACCACACGGGCGGCCACACGCCCGTGTAGTGTCGACAGAATCGTTTTTGGCTTTCGTCGATTTTTATTTTCTGTGCAATCAGAGTACACACCTGGTTTGAATTCACCACGTAATCACTCTCGAGCACTCCAGAACCTAAATTGACCAATATTTCACTCAGTAAATCATTTAACAGTCTAACAAGAATGAATATGAAACCAACTCAATTGTTGAACGATTAGATCTTACCCCCAACGCCTCAAAAGATTCAACTAAGACTCCACGAAAGACGAGCCCCTCTATTTCGAATTCGTCGCAGTCAAGGAATCAATATAATCCCTATTAGTACCTTAAAACACATCTTACAATATACCCAAAATCTCACTTACCGATACCGCACAAAGAATCGCCACATGAGATTGGGAGAATGTACGATATCAGTAAAAGTAGAAGCAAAGTTGGAAGGAAAAGAGATGGGGAAATTTTGGCGGGGAGAGGGGAGGTAAAATTTGGCAAGAGCAAGAAAAGAAAAATTGAAAAGATATTAGCCAAAATCTAATAACCCCCAACCCATTCCCCTTAATTCTTTTTACCAACTCCCCACTACTTAGACTTCCGGTAAAACACAAACTCTTAGCCGAAATTTATAGCAAAAATATTTCCTCCGTTCAGACTCAAACCCAAGACCTCCATCACACCAACACTGCACTTAACCACTAGACCAGCAGACCCATTCTTGCATATTTTAGTAAACAAATACTTAAAAGCCTAATAACCAAAGACAAGGCCTTATTCACATAAAAACCAAAATTTTTGCCAAGCTAAGGCTTGAACTTGAGACCTCTCACATACACCTAGAACACTTAACCATTGAAGCAGATACACACTTGTGTCATATTCTAACAGAATCAGAAATATAAATTTTGGGGCGTTACACCCTCTATCACCTTATCTGTTTGTGTTGTACATAGATAGATTGAGTTATCTTATTAAAGAGGCAGTGAGTCAAGAGAAGTGGAAACCATTGCTACTTTCTAGGAAAGGCCTGACATTGCCACATTTATTTTTTATGGACGACTTAATGTTATTTTGCAAGGCTTTACCAGAACAACCTAAGAATATTATGGAGATTTTAGACACTTTCTGTTATTATTCAGAATAATAAGTGAATAGAAATAAGTCTCAAATTTTCTTCTCACCAAATGTACCAATTAAAATTGTTGTTAATATCTATAGGACGGCGGGGTTTGTTTGAGTTGAGGATCTCGGAACATTGGGATGTCGCTTATTCATAAGAGAGTTTGAGTTAATACGTTTGACTTCATGGTTAATAAAGTCTGAAATAGACTGAATGGTTGGAAACTGAAAAAGTTATCGTTAGCTGGCAGAATAACTTTAACTAAATTGGTCCTCCTCTCGATCCCCAATTTTTTCAAGGCTATCGTCTGTATTCCTATCTCTGTTTGTGGGGTGATTGAAAAACTAGCTTGTAATTTTATTTGGGGTCCACTTGTGAAGCAAGGAAATCGACTTTATTAAGTTGGGTTGAATGTTGTCAATCAATGGATGTTGTTGGTCTTGGTTTACGAAGTCTGATTACTTAAAATAAGATTTTTTTAATGAAGTTAGGCTTTCAGTTGCTCACTAGGACTGATGCTCTATGGGTACAAATTGTGAGAAATAAGTATAATGTTTGTAGGATCCTTCTTAATAGTATTACAAGGAGCAATTGTTTCGTTTTATGAAAGTCGTTATCAAGGATATGGACAGATATGATTAATAATGTCTATTGGGCTATAGGGGATGGGTGCCTTACAAACTTTTGGAATGACAATTGGATTGTTCGGTAGGTCCACTCAGGAGTTACTTTAGAGGCTTGGATTGACCAAATGACACTCTACGTGTTTGAGATGTTGTGGATGGGAATGGTAACTGGGATTGGGTTCAGTTAAGGAGTTTTTTGTCGAATCACATTGTTATATAGATAGCTGCTATTTTGCCACCTTAGTTTGATGCGAGTCCTGATTGACTTGCTTGGAGATGGTGTCAAAAAATAGCTTTTCATCAGTAGAGATGTACATATGTATTCATCAATATGGGTCTACTATGAGCTGAAATGTTTAGAAGTTGATCTAGAAGTTAAAGACACCTCAGGGGGTTAGGGTATTTATATGGATCATGTGTAAGAATAGACTTTTAACTAATGTGGAGCACATAAGGAGGCATATGTAGAATGAAAGCCAATGCTCGGGATGTTACAATGTCTATAAATCGGAGAGCAATGCTATTCGTGATTTCTTTTTTTCCTAAGTCTCTCTGGCGATCAGTTGTGCCATCTCATGCATGGGTAAGTTTTTTTGGGCATGCCTATTAATGATTGTATATTATGGAATTTAAAGAATGTTGGGGATTATAGTAGTCAAGTTGTTAAACGGTGTAATTTTTTCCTATAATGTGTTGGTTGTTATGGAAGAATTGGAATACAATTGTGTTTTCAAATTGCCATAGTAACTCCGAGGAAATTATTGATAAGGGCATCAGTTGGGCAAGAAATTATGCGAGAATGTCTTATCATGTGTTTCAGTATAGTCCTATGGTTACTGTTGCACATTGGTCAATGCCGTCTAAAGGCTAGATTAAACTGAACACAGATGTAGCAGTTTCACTAAATAGATCTTATACTGGGATTGGGGGACTGTTTAGAGACGTTGATGCTAATTGGCTCTGGTGATTCTTAAGGTTGCTAGGTAAGGAAACAATTTTTAAGATTGAAGCGAGAGCTATTTTGGAGGGGCTTCGTTTAGCATAGGAGAAGGGGATTCGTCAGTTAGAAGTTGAAAGTGATAATCCTCTTTGGATAGAGACGATTGTTGAAAGAGGTGCAGCTAATAGTCAGATAATGAAATTACGTGGGATCCATCAAATGGTGTGTCAAGGGTGGAAGGTTTGTTTTCGCCATGTTCCAAGAAATCACAATGTTGTCGCTGATCATATGGCAAAGGTTATGGCAACAAGATTCATTGAGATCCAAGTTTTTGAAGTCTCACCCCATTCCGTGCGAGATTTAGTTCAAGCAGATTATTTTAGATTTACAAGGGCAAATGAGCCTATTCATTAGTTTTGCTTAATGTTGTTTTATTTTATCGAAAAAATTGCAATTTAAAAGCTTAATATATAGCTTAGTCCAGTCCATGAACTTGGCAATTTTTCTCATATTGGCCCCTAAATTTAATTTTTTGAGTCATATTGGTCCTTAAGGTTGGCATCTGTTATACAAGTTGGTCCATACACTAACATCGTTTTTCTTTTAAAGAATTTTTGATGTGAACAAGCATGAGGAAGACACATGGAGAAATAAGGGAATGGCACGTAGATTCATTTTTAACCATTCTTTAAAAAAATTAAAAAACCTTAAATTTTGAAAAATAAAATAATTTTTTTAAAAAATATATAAGAAATATATAAATTATAAAACTTCAATAAAAGGATATATATAAATTTAAAATAAAAAATTAGTTAAAAATTCAAAAAAATATTAAATATGTTTAAAAAAATAAAAAAAATGGGTCAAATTTTTAGTAATTAAAAGAAATTGAAAAACTAAAAAAAATTTAATTAAAAATATAAAAATAAATAAATTTGGTTAAATTCAAGATTGATCGGTTGACGTTGGTCAACACCCTATTAGCATCGGTCAAAGTTGGTCAAGCCGAGTTATCTATGGTCAATACCCAATCAATTTTTCATTTTTTCTAAATTTCTAAAAAAATTGACTTTTTTTTATTTTTTAATTTTATTTGTTGTGTACTTTTAGATTTTAAAAATATTTTTATTTTTTTAAAGTTAAAATCTTGAAGTTTAAGCTTTTAAATGTTAACTTTAACTTTATTTTTTATTTCATTTTTACTTTTATTTATTCAATTTATTCAATTTTTATAATATATAATATCTCTTAAAAATTTTAAAAAATAATTCTGATTTTTTTTTTCAAAATTTTAAGGTTTTTTCTAAATTTTTTTTAAGAATGATTAAATATAAATCCACGTGTCATCCCCTCATTTCTCCACGTGTCACCCCATACTTGTCGACATCAGCAAATTCTTGAAAAATAAATTGTGTTAGTGTAAGGATGCCAACCTTAGGGATCAATACGATCCAAAAATTTAGGGACCAATATGAGAAAAGTTACTAAGTTTAAGGGCCGATCTATATATTAAGCCTTAGAAATAACTAACGGTGTTAATCATAGGGGCTGATTTGTGTAACGGATGCCAACTTTAGGGACAAATGTGATCCAAAAAAATTTAGGAGCCAATTTGAGAAAAATTACTAAATTTAGGGGTGAATCTATATATTAAACCTAATTTAAGCTTATTAATATATATAATATGTACTATTGGCATGTGAATATATAAATATAACAAATAATTCCTTAAAGAAAAATAAATAATATTAAAGTTAAGCTTCAAGCTCAAACAATACTTTAGGTTTCTATTTGATAAACAATTTTATTTTTATTTTTATATTAAATAAGGTTTAATTATGCATTCTATTCCTATAATTTATAAAAATTAATTAAGAATTAATTTTTATAATAAATTATATTAAATAAAGTTTAATTATGCATTCTATTTCTATGATAAGCGCCAGAGCTAGAGCATAAGATTAGCGACAACGGAGCCGTGCTGGTTCAACCCCACCATACAGTTGGCGGGACATCCAACCAACTCTTTAATTAATTTCTCAATTAATTAATTTAATTAAACATTCTTTTCCCTTCTTTAATACCCATTTAGTCTTTTAAAGTTTTCATTCATATATATTTTTTTCTCTTCGACTTTTCCTTTGATTTAATTCTTACGGAGAAAAGGGTTGAGAAAGAAAAAAAAAAGAGGGTTGTTTGAGATTTTGGTTTTGAAAAAAAAAAAAAAAAAAACAGATATGAGGGAGGTGATTAGTATCCATATTGGTCAAGCTGGAATTCAGGTCGGAAATTCCTGTTGGGAGCTTTATTGTCTTGAACATGGAATTCAACCCGATGGGATGATGCCTAGGTTAGTATTCTATACATGTATGTGTATATGCATGTGTTGGTATTATTATGTATGTTTTTGCGTGTATCATCATCATCATCATCATTGTGTGTTGACTGACTTTTGTTGAGTTTTTAGGAACTGGGTTTCCTTTCTAGTTGGTGTTTTTCCTTTTGGGAAAGTTTTTAGGAAATGGGTTTATTTGTTTTGAATTGAAGTAAATGATATTCAATTTGGGTATGGAATAACTTGTTTGTAATGTTTATGATTGCCTGAAATACTGCCAATATAATATTGGGTCATTGACTTGAAAAACTTAAGAGGGATAGGATCATTATGTTGAATTTTATATAATGAAATCCAAATGATTTCCCATAGTTCTTGTTCAATCCATATCCTTTTTTCTTTACTCTTTATGGTATGATTTAGTTTTAGCAAATGCTTATTTTACTTGTTATAAGTTTCATATGTGAGATTAACTTAGAATGAGTGTAATAAATGGATCGCTAATCATGTTCCTGTTTGCTTGCAGTGACACCACGGTAGGTGCTTGCCACGATGCTTTTAATACCTTCTTTAGCGAGACTGGGTCGGGCAAGCATGTGCCAAGGGCTATATTTGTTGATCTAGAGCCCACTGTCATTGATGAAGTTAGAACCGGGACTTATAGACAACTGTTTCATCCGGAGCAACTTATTTCCGGAAAGGAAGATGCTGCTAATAACTTTGCTAGAGGACATTATACTGGTACAACCATCTCTTCATCTTCCCAAATACAGCATTTTTATTACCTCTCATCACTGGCCTGTACCTCTTTTCTGGTGCTTTACATGCTGCAGTTGGTAGGGAGATTGTGGATCTTTGCCTTGACCGAGTGAGAAAATTGGCTGATAACTGCACTGGTCTACAAGGATTTTTAGTATTTAATGCTGTTGGCGGTGGAACTGGTTCGGGTTTGGGCTCATTGCTTTTGGAGCGCTTGTCAGTAGACTATGGAAAGAAGTCAAAGCTTGGGTTTACTATCTACCCTTCTCCTCAGGTTTCATTGAAGACTTCAAGTAGTTGCAGCTCAAACCTCATTTCAGAACTATTACGTACACCATTCACTGACATTTTGTTCCTCAATTTTGCAGGTTTCTACAGCGGTCGTGGAACCTTACAATAGCGTGCTCTCAACACATTCTCTCCTTGAACACACAGATGTTTCTGTGCTTCTTGACAATGAAGCTATATACGATATCTGCAGGAGATCCTTGGACATCGAAAGGCCAACTTATACCAACTTGAATCGCTTGATATCCCAAATTATCTCTTCTTTGACCACTTCATTGAGGTTTGATGGCGCCATAAATGTGGACATTACGGAGTTTCAGACTAACCTTGTGCCTTATCCTCGTATCCATTTCATGCTTTCATCTTATGCCCCAGTAATCTCAGCTGCAAAAGCTTACCATGAGCAGATATCTGTTCCTGAGATCACAAGTGCCATCTTTGAACCCTCAAGCATGATGGCCAAATGCGACCCGAGACATGGGAAATACATGGCATGCTGTTTAATGTACCGTGGGGATGTTGTACCGAAGGATGTCAATGCCGCTGTTGCTACCATCAAAACTAAGCGGGCAGTTCAGTTTGTAGACTGGTTAGTAGCCAACTCTTGACATTTCAATTCCAGAAATTATGTATAAACAATCTGATTAATATGAATAATACGTAGAGTTTGCCAAGGAGGAAACATCAATTCAGCCTTCAGTTTGTTACTAGACTGATTGCGATACATCTTTTCTTTCAGGTGCCCTACCGGTTTCAAGTGCGGCATCAACTATCAGCCACCGACGGTGGTACCAGGGGGTGATCTTGCTAAAGTACAACGTGCAGTGTGTATGATCAGCAATAACACTGCTGTGGCTGAGGTTTTTGCTCGAATCGACCACAAATTTGATCTCATGTATGCCAAGAGAGCATTCGTTCACTGGTATGTAGGTGAAGGAATGGAGGAAGGTGAATTCTCGGAAGCCCGTGAAGATCTTGCTGCTCTAGAGAAAGACTACGAGGAAGTTGGGGCAGAAGGTGTTGAAGACGAAGAAGAACAGGAAGATTACTAGATCTGTATTTTGAAAAAGCACAGGCTAATGATTCCCCACGTTCCTCATCTGATTTTACTTCATCAGCTATTTATATTATTCTAAGTTTGTCAAAGTACTTTTAACTCTTGAATTTCTAACATTTTTATGCTTTGGCTTTGCATTTGAGTGGTTCTAAAGTGTAGTTTATGAAATGTGATGTTCTAATAAAGCTTCTACCTTGTGTCATATGACATGGAATTCAATTGAATCAGCAGCATTTTCCCATAAATCTATCTTCAACATATCTAGATATGGGTATAGGATATGATCTCTAAACATGAAAATTTTGGAGGTAAAAATTTGACCATATCTGTCTCCACGCTCATTCCCGAAGCCGTATAATATGCGCACTCAATTTTTTAATCTGAATAATGTTTGATTTAGATCACAGTGAAATTTGTTCTGAAGTAAAAAAAAAAAAAAAAAGCTAATTTGGGTCTGTCCTTATCATCAGACTGTTTTATCTCAATTGGTTTAGACCTTAAAATATGCTGCCAAGAAGTTTGATTTTGTGGGTCATGGAAACAATTATTTAAGGACGTTCACTTCAGTCCACTAAAAAGTAGAAATTAGAAAGGTATGGCACCAAATATATATATATATATATATATATATATATATTTGAATATTCTTATTTTATATTTATGTTTTACATTTCAATATGTGATCGAGATTCGATTCTCGCTCATAAAATATATTTCATAACAGGCTGCTTATCTCTTTGGAGAATATTGGTAACGAAAGAATTAATCATTATTGTATGATTATGTATGATTACGAGTACAGTGAATTTGATAATGGCTTCACTAATTTAGCATCGTTTGATTAATTCTGCTATTTTACATTTATTTATTTGTTGGATTAATCGAGTTTAGTTTACTGTTGATAAGAAAATCATAATTCCCTTTCTATCATTTATTTTTCTTTTACTCTTTTAATTATAAGATGGACAGCATTCCACAAATAGACTAATACTATCGTGATTAACTCGAAACCCAAGGCTGTAAGCAATGCCTTGTGAAGGATCAAATATTTGATGATGAATAAGAAATATGATTATAGAGAAAGAAATTGGAAATATGAGGATTAATGGCATATTTAAATCACCATGATTGCTTAAACTTTGAATATCTTCACCTCTTTTACATATTTGGAATATTTCTTTTTATCTACTCTATTGATTTTGTAAGGGTAATTATATTGGATTTTAAGGTCGAGTTAAAACTCTTCTCTTTCAACTTTAAATTGAAATCGGGTATGGATCTCCTTACATCGATGAGCCCAACAATATTGTAAAGTGAAATAATTTAGTAGAGCAAAGAACATGAAGGGGGAAGATCCCACAAGTTTTCAGAAGAATCATGGACAGTTTCCATATATTCTTCAACTCCATTCATTGCATGAAATGAAGCTGAAATCTGCCTTTCAACTTTCATGCTTTGGAACTCTGTTAACTCAGAACCAGTTTCTTCAGGTAAACCCGTGGTTTCTTGTGTATAAAGAAACCTATCAAACCCTAATTCAGAAGAGGTGTATGTAAAATCAGAATCAAACCCAGATTCCCCTCTCCAACTTCTCATATCAGGCTTATATGCATCATCAAACAACTGTGTATCCTGAACCCTTCCACTAACTGAAAGATTCCTATTGCTTAAACCACCATTAGAACTGCAACCACTACTGCTAGTGCTAGGACTAGGCATAGGGCTAAAACTAATGGTAGCACTTGTTGAGGGGGCTGCTGAGACAACAACACTTTGATGATGTTGTTGTTCACCTCCTTTCTTGCTATTAAGAAGATTCCGAATCCGATAAGCAAGAGGAGAATCCGAGGGCACCTGAGTAATGAAGTTGGTCCGAGTATTGGAACCGTGGAGAAGGCAAGCGGCTTCGTCATAAGCTCGAGCAGCTTCTTCAGCAGTCTCAAAGGTACCAAGCCACATCCTAATCTTGTGTGTTGTGTTTTTGATTTCAGCCACCCATCTACCTGAAGGCCTTTGCCTCACACCTACAAACTTGTTAACCTTATTGTTGTTTCTTCCTTTGAATTTGGACCCTTTGCTAACACTAGGATTGCTCGACTTTGGCTGCAGTTTCAGCTGATTTTGTTGTTGGGACTGAATTTCCATGGGACTAATCGACAAAAAAATGTAGGATTTACAGCAAGGGTGTAAAGTTTTACTTGAAATTGGACAAATAATCATGAAGAGGAACTGTCTATATTTATATATGTGAGTGAAAGGATGTCTGAGTTTTGTATATAATCAACTTGGCTAATTATATATATATATATATTACATCAAATCCATGTAATTTACTAAAATGTTATGTTGATGTTAATTAATATTATTTTTATCGTGTATTATAATCCATGATTTATTTAATTTGACATTTGATGTATTAGTTATTTTAGAATAAGATTAGGGGACAAATTATCCCTCAAAAAGGGTGACTGACTCTTCAACCTTTGTTTTGACATCAACTAAAATGTCTTATCTGCACCCCCACTTAAGATAGATGGATGATTCAACCATATAATAAAGAACATGGTTTAGGTGCGTTATTTGTCATTCTTATCGCTTCATCCACATTGGTCTAAATAATCAATTTGTTCATAAATTATCAATCTTCAATATCAGATTCCACATCTATTGAATACTGTTTGTTGAAATTAATTATATAAATCATCTTCAACGTTTTCTATTCTATAAAAACAGCTTTTTATTTAATTTTTCCGTCCCTTAAAATTTACGATATTTATCAAATCACTTTTAAATAAATAAAAAGAAGTTAACTGTTAACTTTGTTGATACATATGCCACATTAACAAATAATTAATTTCTTTTTAAAAAGATTAATTAAATGCTGATTGGTATACATGTGGATGCACTATTAGCAAAATTGACTGGCGTTAATTTTTCCTTCTATTTTAGGATAATATGACAAACAATACAAATTTAAGAGATAAAATTGACAAAAAAAAATTTAAATGAAAGACTAAAATAATTTTTTTTATAAAGTCAGAAGATCAAATAAATTATTATGCCTTTTTAAAATAATTAATATTTTGTTCCAAAATTAAACCTCAAATTACATAAAAATTTAACTTAATGAGAATTTGATTAACCAAACTTTTTAATCTTTCGTACCATCAAAATTGTTGCCAAACTACCATCATTCTATGTTTATTTATCACACATATGGAAATAATTAAATTTATTTATAATAAAAATATATATCTTATATTATTTATTAGGCCTAGCGGTGTAAATAAATAGAGCGTTTGATAAACTATTTGTGAACCATTCATATAATGTTCATTTATTAAACTAAATAAATGAGTATGAACAAATTTTTTATGTTCGTTTAATAAACGAATAAACACGATTCGCTTATGTTTTACAAACAAGCTTGTTTATAAGCTTGTTTATGGACACATTTATTTATTAATGATATTTTCTTATAAAAAATTCAGTAGTATACATTAATAAAATTATCTTAGTTTGTATTTTTTTATTTATAATTTATATTTATAATTGACTATTTTATATCTAAACAATATATATGTGTATATGTATTTATTTATTGTTTGTTTATTATTTACTAAAATTGTTCGCGAGCATGTTTAATTGTATATCCATGAACATTTTAGTTTAATGTTTGTCAACATGTTCAACTAAGTCAAATGAACACACATAATTTTAAATAAATGAACAAGAATAAAAATTTAAAATTCTTAACGAATACAAACTGAACACGACCAAACTTAAAAATAAACAAATATAAACAAAAATTTATTCATTCAAACTCGGTTCATTTATTATACTAATTAAGCCAACATTTGAAGAGGACATGGCATTTGATAGACAACCTCAAATTTAGGGCTAGTTCTGCATTACTTTTTAAAAACACTTCTGGCTCCAAAAGTATTTCTGGAAGAAAAGCTATGCAGAACAAACTGTTTTTGACTGAAATTTTTAATTTTTCAAAATTACTTTTGAAAAGCACTCCTGAAAAGTAGAAGTTAAAATTTTTAACTTTTTCTCTTCCAAAAATATTTTTAATCATTGTCCCATTCCCTTTTAACTACGTCAACATAAATGAAGAAAGCCTCAAAGGCTGCCATGTGGAGGGCTGTAGAAAAGCCTCTAGAACATATATATTGACACAAAAAGTAAGGTTAAAATATTCATTGCAAAATTGGACCAAGTCTTTACCCAATCATGCACGTTTCCCTTGCTTTCCCTCTTTTTACTTCTTGATTAAGGTATATTTACTTGAAGTACAATTATATTATTTTTTTTATTTAAAAATAATAAATTAATCTTCATATATTAAATTTTAAAAAATAAATTAATTTTTTTAATTTTTATTTATTTGTAATGTTAAAAATTGACATAATTGATGAAATAGTTAAATAATAATACGTAACGTACTAAATGTACCTCATGTTCTCATGTTGATGTATATGAATCAATTTTTAACAACAGTTTAGATGAATCTTTTTTAAAAAAATTATTCTTTATTCTAATATATATGGACTAATTTGTCTATTTATTAAGAAAAGATGATAAAATGCAATCTAACTATTAATACAATAGCCTCTAAGATACTTTTAACTTATTTTATTTAAAGACAAAAATATAGTATTAGCTTATCTAAATATTATTTTTTTTAAAGAAAACAATGTTGTTTCTCTATTTTAGTCTCTTTAAAATACGTATGGTTCAATGCTTATTTCAATGTAGAGGTTGATTGTTGAGTTAAAAAATCTTAAAATATGCTTCTAATCTGGATTTATATTTCTTGTATATGCATTATACCTTTTAATTAGAAATTACAAATAAAAATATATTTATTTTTTTTAATTTTTATAAAATAATTTAATATTTATATTTAAACATTTTACTAAATTGCATCGCTTTTAATTACATCACCCATTATTTATGAAATTAAAGTAATATTTCCTTTAAATTATATTTCATATTATTATGATGGTATTTTTGTTTTTTCATATTATCATACCATATTTAAATAAAATAATTAAAATTATAAATCCAAAAATCAAACACATGTCCAGTAATATTAAAATAGTAATATTACTTTATTTAACTTTAAACTTACAAATTTATAAGTACAAACTTCAAATTTACGTTGCTTTTAGTTTTTTTTCTTAAAAAGTAATGGTGAGCAAAAGTTGATCCGAATTAACTTAATTCATTTTTTTTATTCGGTTTAGCTGATTTTAATTTTAACTCAAGTGTATTAGGATGTTAACTCGTGTGATATCGGTTTGGTTTCGATTTTAAAATCTAAAACCGTTTTAACGGACTTTGCATATAATATAATATAATATAATATAATATAATATAATATATTTGATTAAACCCAATATCATATGGCCCTTACTTTCAAACCCAAACTCTTCAAAAAGCCCAAATACCCATTACCCAACTGGTCAACCCATGAAAACCCAACAAATTACAAAACAATAATGTTAATAAAAACTAAAAATATAATAATAAAAAATAATAATTAAAATTAAAAATAATAATTAACCCGAACCCTAAAACTAGGGGTTTAAATTACAGTTGCGGTCGTGTGCTTGGTTGCCTTACGTTTATCGCGGTTCAAAACCAAATATAAAAAAAACTAGAAAACACAAACTGATATCTCAATTTGTCGAAGCTGTCCGAGACCTTCGCGTATTGAGTCCACCAACAGAATCCAGAACTGTACCTGAAAGGGGAAACAGAAGAGGGGATGAGCTACACTAGCTCAGTGTGAGACCAAACCGACTGACTATAGGATCGAAAACAGAAAGTAGTTCAGAAGCGGAACGTACTTACAGAGCTATACAGCAACAGTTGGTACGTTCGAAACGGACGTACCGACAGACAATAGTATTTAAAGCATACTAAAAGCTACACTCAGTTACACAATCGCAAATACTATTCAGTCTAGTAACAGAACTCTCAATAGTCACTAGTTTTGGTTTAGTCAGTCAGATACAATCAGAGTTTAACAATTTCACAGTGTCATAAATGCTTTTCAGTCCAAACATACAACAGACAGTCGCACTCACAAAACAATCAATAAGATGCATATGAATGTAGTTGAGTTAAAGAAAACCCACCCATCCAGCCAACACACTTCTCCATCCCCCATCACTCCTCAATAGAGCTATTAAGCTCATCCAACCAATCACTCCATATAGGACCTCGAAAAGCCCATCCAACCCTACACTCCATATGATGTCATCTCGGGTTGCCCGGCAACGATGACCATCAGTATTGTCTACGACCCTCTGGGTATTAGGGTTAACAGTATGCAGATAAACCGCCAGTCACGTATATTACGCAGCAAAGCTAGCGCATAAGCTATACTATGCAATGCGGTAAACCGCGGTACAGATGCAGTATGAACTGCCAGATCAGATAGTGATACGTAGCGTAGCTAACGTACATGTGGCACAGTGCAATGTGGTAATCCGCTATACTGATATATTGTCGTAAAACTGCCAGTTCTGATAATGGTACACAGCGTAGCTAACGTACATGTGGTACATTGCAATGTGGTAATCCGCTATATCGTTATTAGTAAAGTCCACGACTCTCAGGGTATTGGGACTGTCCACGACCCTCTGGGTATCAGGGGCTAGCAACCAGCAGATCAACTGCTAATTCAGTTCAGTCAATCTTCCTTCTCTTCAAAACCCCACCCAAAACACTTTATGCACATGAATGTGTGTATGCAGTCAAACGTACAGAACAAAACAACAATTTCAGACAATTATTCAAAAGCAGTCACTCACATCCAGTCAGTCAGTTATAGAATCAGATATGTGCACACTCATAACTCGAATTCAGTATCAAGCTTATCACATAATTAACCACAAATTCATACATATCAAGCTTAGATTAGAGTCATAATTACCCTCAGTAAAGCTTCGTCAAGGGTTGGAACATACAAAATTGCAATTACACTTAAATTTGACCTAAAATTATTATTTGGCAAGATAGGGTCACACGCCCATGTGCTTTAGCCGTGTGGAGCAAAACAGGTCGTGTGAAGGTCCAAACACCCGTGTGAAGGGTAGCACATGACCGTGTGATAGAGGTACACGCTCGTGTGAAGCAGGGACATGGCCGTGTGAACAGACCATGTAACTCACTGTCCAATTTCGCTAAAATAAGGTTCAGGGTAGACACGACCGTGTGTCCTAAAACACACACCCATGTGGGATCCCTAAATCCCCAAATCAGTCACACAGCCGTGTGACACCAAAGCTCAGAATCCCTAATTTCCAAACCCACAGGCCCGTGTGCCCAAGAGACACGGCCGTGTGAATTTTGACAAAATCCCCAAATCGGCCACACGATCATGTGGCACCCAATTTGACTCGAAAACCCTAGTTCCTAAATCCACACGGCCGTGTGCCCCGACACACGCCCGTGTGGCCGTCAGGGAGTCACATAACCACATTAAAATAGCCCCAAAAACACTGTATTAGCCACCTAAACTGTTCCTAACCTTAACCATATCAAGAATACATCACAATATGACGTATTTCCCTCAGTTTCAGCGATAAAAAACCTAAAAACCTTCAGGTTATCACATATTCAAGAAAAGCGGAACGTAAACTTTGCAAAATAAAACAGTGTAAAAGTTTGAATCCCACACTTGTTTTGCGACCGGATATGACGACAGAAGAGCGAGATTCTCGAACCCGCAGACAAACCGTTTTGGAAAATTATTTTGAAAAACCAAATAGTAAAGACGAAAAGAGAGGGTGAAAGGAAACGTAGCTTCCCAAATATAAACTAAAAGTAAAAATAAAATAAAATAAAAACCATCAAATAAAAATAATAAATAAAATAAAATCTAAAACGAATAAGTTACCAAAATAAAACTATTAACGCGCTTGCAAAGACTCGAACCTGTGACCTTAAGGTTCACCAACACTCACACCACCACTAGACCAGCAGGCCCATTCTGTCACTAAATTGCACAACTAAACACTTATGTGCGACCTCCTCACTGTCCCTATGCTCAAGACTCAAAACTTCTAGGCTCAAAATTCGGGGCGTTACAGAGTTTTTCTAACAGTTATGAACTTTTATTAATATGAGAATACAATTTTTACAATCATTAATTATTTTTATATTTATTACG
Source organism: Gossypium anomalum (assembly GCA_025698475.1). NCBI lineage: Eukaryota > Viridiplantae > Streptophyta > Magnoliopsida > Malvales > Malvaceae > Gossypium > Gossypium anomalum. The sequence goes on along the minus strand of CM046968.1, from coordinate 50,762,571 downwards.
AATTTTCTAAGAATATTATATTAACTAATAACAAAGTAAAAAAAGAGGAAATATTAAACATTCATCATATTTAATAAGTTTGAAAGTTTTTATAGATAAAATAATTGAAAATTCATACATGAAATAGGTCTTCAATATTTCTTTACAGCTTTGAAGATGGTGAAGATATCAAAACATTCTATGCCGCAAAAGGAAAAAAAAGGAATAGATAAATATATAGATTCTCATTAATTATTCCTATTTCCTACCACTTATTCTCACTCTCATTCTACTTTCATATATAGTTTAACATGCTTCAATTCTTAATTATCTTTTCATGAAATATACTTCATTCATTTATCTAAAGATATATTTTAAATGTTTTAATATCATTAAAATTAAAAACATTAACAAAAGTTTTCTTTAAAAAAAACATACCTTACAAATAGTGGTATTGGTACGATTTAGTTGTCACCAATTAATGGAATGACGAGGAGGATCAAATCCTTCACCTTTATATTGAGAGAGTTCTTGACTTGATTCTTTTGGCCTTTGTCCAAAAATATATCCAAAAAAAGTAACATTTTCACCTTGGTTTTCATATAATTGATACGGAGGATATATTTGAGGGGGAGGATATATGAGAGGTGGAGGTGGGTGATACATTGGTTGTGGAAGATGCATTTGAGGCTGATATGACATACCATAATTAGGAAATGGTGGATAATAACCATATGGTTGTGGATACCATGTAAAGGTTGAAAATATGAAAATTGTTCTGGTGGATAAAAACTTTGAGTGCTAGTAGATGAATCACTATACCCAAGGTTACTAAAACTCGATCTACTACCAGATGAAGAGCCTATAGAAGTATGCTTCTTGCCTTTTTTTTAATGGAGTGGAACGCCCTGATCTTTTTATCTATTTTTTTGTAAGTAATTGACAAAAATATGTATATGTTTCAGTGGTTAACTGTACTAGGTGTGTGTGTGTGAGGTCCCAAGTTCAAGCCTTACCTTTAGCAAATTTTGTTATTTTTGGATCTAAACATTAACTTTGTCCAGAGGGCTTATATTAAATTATCTGTAATTTCATATTAGAATGAGCTTGCTGGTTCGAGTAGTAAGGGAGTTGGTGTGTTAGAGATCCTGTGTTCGAATCCCTGCGTTAGCGTGAGTATTTATTTTTGCTCGGTTGGCAGACAGTTTTTGGTAGAATTAAAATGCTAAAGTGGTAGAGGTTTGGGTGTTAGTGGGAAATTAGGGGCTATCAAAATTGAATTTTTTTTTTATTTTTGTTATTATTTCCCAAAATTCCCTCTGCTTCTGAATTTTTTCCCAAGAAACAAAATCCCTATTTTATTATTTTTGTGGTCTTCTTTTCTCGCTGTCAAATTCAACTTTCTCCTCCATTCTTTCTTCTTTTGCTAATCTTTCTTGCTAGGGCGTTGTGAATCCTTGCTTTTCTTCGTGAAGTCGGTAAGTGGGCTTTTGTTGGTATTATTCTTATCGTTATTTTTGGAAGAATTGAAACGTTGTTGTATTTTTGTGGTGTAGGAGAAGTTGATGAACTATGATTTTCGTTTCGTTTGTTAATCGGAGTTAACGGAGCCTTTTGTCATTGGTAAGTCGAGATTTTGGTCAGATTATTGTTGGCAAGTTAGTAAATGCAGTCGCTAAATCGATGTTTGGTATGCTGTTATTAGGTCTTGGAAGGCTTGGGAGTGGTGTTGCATCGAATCGATACCAGGTGTGTACCCAAAATGCAAAAAACGAGGTTTCAGCAAAAGTAAAAAAACTGCACTGTCGACGCCACATTGGCGTGTGGTCTACATAGGCAAGAACAATCTGGGCATGTGGGCCCACATGAGTAAGCCACATGGGCATGTAGGCCCATAATTCTGAAAAATTCCCTAGGGTCACGCGAGTCATTCCGTTCGATTGTGGACCTACTGTAGGGTTGGTAAGGGCTAATTAATCCTCTATCTGTATGCTAAGAAATTCTGTTAGAATGATCTGATTAGGATACTAATGTGTGTTTGATTATACTGATATATGTGTATTTGTTATTTGTGTAAAGCATGTTGAGCATGTTTAGCCTGATAAATCTGTATCTGATGTCTGCATCTATTTTTGGGTGGGTTTTATATATGTATGTGGAGGAAGTGTTCTGAATGGCGACCGTCGCCTATATTCTGGCAGCTTGGCTTTACTATATCTGATACGTGTCGTAATTGTCTGTTCTGTCAGGTAATCCACAGATTTAAGTAGATTGGTGTGACGGAGACACATCGGTGACCACTATATCGTAAAATAGTTAAACTTAGTACTTTTGGTTTATTTTAAATTTTGGACTTTTTTAACAGTTGTAATTTTTTAGAGGACTCTCTGGACTAATGGTTTTCAACTATTTTGTTTTGGATTGTTTGTCAATTTGATTGCTTTGGTAAAATTATTTTATTAAAACGATGATTTTTATGCAAACAACGGCTTCCCTAAAAACATGATTGCGTTTTCAAACTATAACGATAAAGGCTTCCTCTGTAATAAGTTTTGGTAAAGAAACTGACAAATTTTTGGTTCTAGTAAATCTCAAAGATTGATGTTTTACCAAGTCAACATAGTTTTCAAAACCCATTCCTTGTGAAATCACCAGATTTGGCCATAACGTCTAGGCCGAGTTTGGGGTGTTAGATTTAGCGGTATTAGAGCCAGGTTGCAAAACTCAGCTGTGGATTTTGGGTTCCAAAATTGTGTGTTAAAAGAATTGGTTTTCAAATTTCTTGAGTAATTTGAAAGAGTATGTTGTACACTGAGTCTCCGGCTCTGATCCTGTAAGTACTTCTAAAACTTAGTTAGAACTGTTCTGAAAACACTGTAGATAGCACTTAGTGAAGACTATATAGAAATTTTTAGAAACTGAAACTTCTAAAAACATCTCTAAACTTCTGATAATTTATGCATAAAATATCTGTTAATAAAATACTAGAACTGATGCATAAAACTCTTTAATGTGGATAAAACTTGAATTATACAATAAGTGCTCATGGAACTCGCAGACGTGGTATTCGTGGCTGTGGTAGAGGCCGTAGGGGGCTCGAGCTGAGTCTTCCTCTCTGGGTAACATGCCGAATTTGGATACAAGTGAGACACCAATTTTGTCTACTACTGAGACAGGGTCTCAGAGTCGCTCAGCTGGGGACGACGCACTGTCCCAAGCCATGCTGAGGATATTGGAGAGGGTCGCTGGACCCTATTCTGGAGCTAGGGGCTGAGGGTCGGTAACTGAACGACTCCAATCCAATGGTGTTGAGCTATTTGGGGGTGTCATTGGAATCGCCCCTAGTGTGGCCAAGTATTGGTTAGAGGCCGTTGAGAGGATCATGAATGATTTGGACTGCACTCCTGAGTAGAAACTAAAAGGGCAGTCTCTTTACTTCGCAATGAGGTTATCAATGGTTGTTGACAATTGAGGAGGGTACCCAATCTGATCGTCTGAGTTGGGATTTCTTTAAGACCACCTTCTAGAGCAAGTATGTGGAAGCTAGTTATGTGGATGCTTGTAGGCATGAGTTCATGAATCTTACGCATGAGGCTGAGTCGCTACGCTCAGGGCATGGTGGCGTATGAGTATGAAAGGCGCGTCCGGTTTGAGGATGGATTAAGGGATAATCTAAGGGTATTGATTGCACCACAAAGGGAGGGAGAATTCACGATACTGGTTGAGAAGGCTAAGATTGCCAAGGATGTTAAGCGCGTGGAGTGCCAGAATAGGGATCGAGAGAGGGGTAAGAACAAAAGGGATTCAGAGCCCTACAGTTCTATTTCGAGGCCTAAAAAAAGGCCAGATTTGATGGGCCAATTAGAGTGGGAGTTCCTACTGCTTTTATTGGGATTCAGCCGTGCGGTGACTGTGGAAGACGCCATCCGGGCGAGTGTTGGAGAATGATTGGAGCTTGTCTGAGGTGTGGGTCATTAGAGCACCGTAGTAGAGACTGTCTACAATGGGAAGATTAGATGCAAGCTTCAGCTCTGGGTTTCGTTCAGCCTCACAGAGTAGTTCAGCAGCCAACTAGAGGCCATGGTTCGGTTAGGGGTAGTAATGGTTTGGGTCGTAGGCAAAGAGCACAGGGCAGAGGTGCTAATCAAACAGAGGCGAGACAGCCTGTACTTGTCTATACTGCTCGACATTGAGAGGATAGAGATACTCTAGATGTTATTACCGGTATGTTCTTAATTTTTGATGTACCTTATACTAGTCTTATAGACATAGGTTCTACATACTCCTATGTATCTAGCACTGTATCTAAAAACTTGGGGGTTACTGTTGAGAGCACTTCTAGTGAGATCACTGTACCGAATCCATTGGGGCAGTCTATCCGGGTTAGTAAACTCTATAAGGATGTTCCGCTAGAGGTGCAAGGTACTATTTTTCTGGCAAATTTGATAAAGCTTCTATTTGGGGAGTTTGACTTAATTCTAGGCATGGATTGGTTGGTCAAGCACCGAGTTAGTTTGAACTGCGCAAATAAGAGGGTTATTCTGAGGACTGAGGTTGAGAGGGAAGTGGTCGTAATCGGTGAGTGTCGACATTATCTATCCAATGTGATCTCCACTCTTGTGACTGAGAAAATGGTTTGGAAAGGGTGTGAGACGTACTTAGCTTACGTCAGTGTTTCCGATTCTAGGGACTTTTTTGTGGTGAATATCATAATAGTAAGTGATTTTTTGGATGTCTTTCCTGAGGATTTACCGATTTTACCTCCTAGTCGAGAGGTTGAGTTTGGGATCAAGCTTCTTCTGGGTACAGCTCTGGTGTCTATTGCTCCATACCGTATGGCACCAAAAGAGCTTACTAAGCTTAAGGCTCAACTTCAAGAACTCCTAGATCATGGTTTCATCTGTCCGAGTGTGTCTCCGTGGGGGGCACCAGCTCTGCTTGTTAAGAAAAATGATGGGACCATGAGAATATGTAGTGATAATCGGTAGTTGAATAAGTTGACCTTGAAGAATAAGTATCCGCTTCCGAGGATCGACGACCTGTTTGATTAGTTTCGAGGGGCTTCAGTGTTTTCTAAGATTGATCTTCGATCTAGGTATCATCAATTGAGGGTTAAGGAAGCTGATGTTCATAAGACTGCATTTAGGACTCATTATGGACACTATAAGTTCCTAGTTATACCTTTTGGTCTGATGAATGCTCCAGCTGCATTCATGAATCTAATAAACCGAGTGTTTCAGCCTTATTTGGACCAGTTCGTCGTGGTCTTCATCGACGACATTCTGGTTTACTCTAAGACTAGGGATGGGCATGATGAGTATCTTAGAGTAGTGCTTTAGATTCTTCGTGATAAACGACTGTACGCTAAGTTAAGCAAGTGTGAGTTCTGGTTGTGTGAAGCGACTTTTTGGGGTACGTGGTTTCTGCTAAGGGGATTCGAGTTGATCCTCAAAAGATCGAGGCTGTGCTTGGTTGGAAACAACCTAAGAACGTATCTGAGATCCATAGCTTTCTGGGTTTGGTGAGATATTACCGGCGATTTGTTGAGGGGTTCTCTTTGATTACGGCTCCATTGACTAAGATTCTGCGTAAGGGTGTTCTGTTTGTCTGGACTGAGGCGCAACAATCGAGCTTTGGGAAGCTGAAGTCTGTTTTGACTCAGGCTCCTGTTTTGATACAGCCTAAATCCAGTAAAGAGTTTGTGGTATACAGTGATGCATCACACGTCAGTTTGGGATGCTTTCTAGTGCAGGATGGTAAGGTTATGGCTTATGCATCCCGGTAACTTAAGATAGATGAGGGAAATTATCCAATGCATGATCTCAAGTTGGCTGTTGTAGTCTTTGCGTTGAAAATCTGAAGGCACTATCTGTATGGTGAGAGGTGTATCATTTACACTGATCACAAGAGCCTCAAGTATCTCCTTACTCAGAAGGAGTTGAACCTTAGGCAGCATCATTGGATTGAACTGCTCAAAGATTATAACTACACTATAGAGTACCATCCCGGTAAGGCCAATGTGGTAGCCGATGCGCTCAGCCGAAGAGCGATGTCTGATTTGAGGGCGATGTTTGCTCACCTTAGTCTGTTTGATGATAGGAGTCTATTAGCCGAGTTGCAAGTTAAGCCGACTTGGATTGATCATATTTGAGATAAGTAGTTAGGGGATGAGTCTCTGGGTTCGCGGTTTCATCAGATTGAGGGTGGCAGTACTTCAAATTTTAGGCTGAATAATGATGGTGTGCTATGTTTTTGAGGTCAGACTTGTGTGCTGAATGATTTAGATTTGAGGTATTCGATTCTGAGGGAGGCGCATAGTAGCTCTTATGCTATGTATCCCGGTGGTAATAAGATATATCGAGATCTCCGTGAATTATATTGGTGGCCGGGTTTGAAGCGTAAGGTTACTGATTTTGTTGCTCATTTTTTGACGTGCTAGCAAGTTAAGGTTGAGCATTAGTTGCCCTCGGGTTTGCTCCAACCCATTAAGATTTCTTTGGTGGAAGTAGGAACGAGTAACGATGGACTTTATTAGTGGGTTACCTTTAACACCCACTAAGAAAGACTCTGTTTGGGTCATCATGGATCGTTTGACGAAGTTTGCTCACTTCATCCCGGTTTAGACTGACTTCTCTCTGCAGAAGTTAGCGAAACTCTATGTCTCCGAGATAGTTAGACTGCATGGGGATCTTGTGTAGATTATTTTTGATAGGGATCCTCGCTTCACTTCTTGGTTTTGGAAGAAATTGCATGAGGCCTTGGGTTCAAGATTGGACTTCAGTACTGTGTTCCATCCTCACACTGATGGCCAATTTGAAAGGGTGATTCAGATACTAGAAGATATGCTTCAGGGTTGTGTGATTGATTTTCGAAGGAGTTGGAAGGATTATCCGCCGCTAACTGAGTTCGCTTACAATAACAGCTTCTAGTCTAGCATCCAGATGGCACCTTACGAGGCTCTGTATGGTCGTAAGTGTCGTACACTACTATGTTGGACTGAGTTGGGTGAACGTTGGGGTTTGGGTCTTGAATTGGTTTTTAAGATCGAAGATAAGGTTAGACTGATTCAGGATCTTCTGAAGGTAGCTTCTGATAGACAAAAATCGTATGCAGATCTGAATAGGCGTGATATTGAGTATTATGTGGGGGACTTCGTCTTTCTTAAGGTTTTCCCCTAGAAGAAGGTTTTGATATTCGATCGTAAGGTCAAGCTAAGCCATAGGTTTATTGGGCCGTATCGGATTCTGAAACGTGTGGGACCATTCGCTTATCAGTTGGAGCTACTTCCAAAGTTAGACCGCATACATGATGTCTTTCACGTTTCGATATTGAAGCGGTATCAATCTGACCCATCTCACATTGTCTCTGTTGAGGAGATCGAGGTTAGACCAGATTTAACTTTCAAGGAGGAGTCGATTTAGATTTTGGATCGTGATATCAGGGTTCAGAGGAGGAAGTGCATTCCATTAGTAAAGGTTTTGTGGCAGAATCATGGCACTGAGGAGGCCACATGGGAACCTGAGGATTCGATGCATCAGTAGTATCCTCATTTGTTTTGATTCGGTAAATTTCAAGGTCAAAATTTCTTTTAAGGAGTAAAGTTGTAACGCCTGATCTTTTTATCTATGTTTTTGTAATTACTTGACACAAATGTGTATCTACTTCAGTGGTTAAGTGTTCTAAGTGTATGTGAGAGGTCCTAAGTTCAAGCCTTACCTTTAGCAAATTTTGTTATTTTTGGATCTAAGCATTGACTTTGTCCAGAGGGCTTATATTAAATTGCCTATAATTTCATATCAGAATGAGCTTGCTGGTTCGAGTGGTAAGGGAGTTGGTGTGTTGGAGATCCTGTGTTCGAATCCCTATGTTAGCGTGAGTATTTATTTTTGCTCGGTTGGCAGACAGTGTTTTGGTAGAATTAAAATGCTAAAGTGGTGGAGGTTCGGGTGTTAGTGGGAAGTTAGGGGTTATCAAAATTGAATTTTTATTTTTTATTTTTGTTATTATTTCCCAAAATTCCCTCTGCTTCTGAATTTTTTCCCAAGAAACAAAATCCCTATTTTATTATTTTTGTGGTCTTCTTTTCTCGCTGTCGAATTCAACTTTCTCCTCCGTTCTTGCTTCTTTTGCTAATCTTTCTTGTTGGGGCATTGTGAATCCTTGCTTTTTCTTCGTGAAGTCGGTAAGTGGGCTTTCGTTGGTATTATTCTTATCGTTATTTTTGGAAGAATTGAAACGTTGTTGTATTTTTGTGGTGTAGAATTTGACGAACTATGATTTTCGTTTCGTTTGTTAATCGGTGTTAACGGAGCTTTTTGTCATTGGTAAGTCGAAATTTTGGTCAGATTATTGTTGGCAAGTTAGTAAATCCAGTCGCTAAATCGATGTTTGGTATGCTGTTATTAGGTCTTGGAAGGCTCGAGAGTGGTTTTGCGTCGAATCAATACCAGGTGTGTACCCAAAACACAAAAAACGGGGCTTCGACAAAAGCTGAAAACTACACTATCGACACCACGTCAGCGTGTGGTTGGCCGTGTACGAGACACGGCCGTGTGATCGACGTAGGCATGGCCGACACGACCATGTGGTGGCTCGAGTGTGGCTGTGTGGGCCACACTAGTTAGGCCGAGTTGGGTGAGTGGGCCACATGGGCATGTGGGCCCACATGGGCATGACACACGGGCGTGTGGATTCTTGGGCCAGACCGTGTAGTCCACACGGGTGAGGCTAAGGTCACGCAGGTCGTTCCGTTCGATTGTGGATCTACTGTAAGGTCGATAAGGGCTAATTAAACCCCTATATGTATGCTATGAAATTCTGTTAGACTGATCTGATTAGGATACTAATGTGTTAGACTGATCTGATTACAATACTAATATGTGCCTGATTATACTGATATATGTGTATCTATTATTTGTGTAAAGCATGTTGAGCATATTTAGTCTGATAAATCTGCATCTGATGTCTGCATCTGTTTTTGGGGTGGGTTTTATATATATATGTGGAAGAAGTGTTCTAAATGGCGATCATCGCCTATATTCTAGCCGCTTGGCTACACTATATCTGATACGTGTCGTAACGACACAATGTGGTGTGTAGGGATGGGTGGGTGTTTTTAACCCCACATGGTGTGATGGGATGGTCGAAGTTGGTGCGTATAGGATGGGGTATAGGACTTTGTATATCTGAATCTATTATCTGATCTGTACAGCTGTTACTGTAACTGTATCTGAGATGGGCATAAGCCCAATTCTATATCTAATTGTCTGAAATGTTTCTGTTTGTTTGCTTGTCTAATTCTACTGGGTTACACACTGAGTTTACGTAAACTTACATCTGTTTTCCTGTTCTGTCAGGTAATCCACAGACTTAAGCGGATCGGTGCGGTGAAAACACAGCGGCGACCACTATATCGTAAAACAGTTAAACTTAGTACTTTTGGTTTATTTTAAATTTTGGACTTATTTGAGAGTTATAATTTTTTGGGGGACTCTCTGGACTGTTTGGTGTTTAACTATTTATTTTTGGATTGTTTGTCAATTTGATTGCTTTGGTAAAATTGTTTTATTAAAACGACGTTTTTTTGCAAACAACGGCTTCCCTAAAAACACGACTGCATTTCCAGACTATAACGATTAAGGCTTCCACTGTAATAAGTTTTGTAACACCCCTAACCCGTATCTATCACCGGAATAAGGCTACGAGGCATTACTGGACTTATACATTAGCATTTATATAAAACCAAGACAAATATTTTTTATTCCAAATCAAAACTTTACATATTTCACCATAAAGTCCCTAATATGGGCCTACGGGGCCCAATACTTGCTTTAGAAGTGATTTGGATCTAAACCGACAACTTTAGAAGTTTTACCTTGAAAATAGAGGCACACGCCCGTGTGGCCTGGGACATGGCCGTGTAGCCAGCCCGTTGGGATCCCATGGCTATGGGGCCAGCCCGTGGGCAGTTATGACTTGCAATTTCTTAAGCATCAAAGGAGCACACGGCCTGAGCACACGCTCATGTGGCTAGGCCGTTTGGTACACTAATTTTTCACCATTATTAAGCTATTTTCACATGTTTTTAACACATGACCGTGCTTGAAACTCGTGTTCTTCACACAGCCAAGACACATGGCCATGTCTTTTACCCGTGTACTATTCTGACGTCATATTTAAGGATACAGGGGACACACGATTATTTCACACGCTCGTGGTCTGCCCGTGTGTCACACACGGTCTAGACACACGCCTGTGTGTCTTACCCATGTGGACGAAATAAGGCCATTTCCTAGCCTCATTTCTCACCCCAAACCAAATCATTTACCTGCATGAAATCTTACAAGTATATACCAACCAAAAACAATTCATGATACAATACCATTCCATATCATCATTTAAAATATACATTACTAGCCATTCCAATGACTAGATTACAAACCAACATTTTTAAGTATTACTTATCTACATTAGTCTATACATGCCATTATATCAAAATAAGTCTAGCGTTTATACTATAATCAAGGGATTGATAGTGTGATGATAACTCCGACCCCAAATCCAACTTTCACGAGCTTTGAGCACTATAAAACAAAGAAAAATAAACCTAGTAAGCATTAATGCTTAGTAAGTTCATATAACCAAATCTACACTTACCAATCATATCCAATAAGTAAATCACACATAAGACAATCATTCATCAATTTAGCTAGTTGGCAACTATTGCCTATTCACAAATATTCAATCAAATTAGTTAGTACAAAAACACTAATATGTATAGATGAACTCATCATATCATTTCTTCTTATTTCACTTGTATGTCGTTACTGTTGAATTATTGAATTTCCGATGGACCTTTCCTTTTCCAGTTGTACACTCGAGGTGTACATTCCTTTCCAAGTGGTACAGACAAAGTATATATTTCCTTTTCATATGGTATACACAAAGTATACCTAACCTTTCCAAGTGTACACACATAGTGTACATAGCCTTTTCATGTGGTATACACAAAGTATACCTTTCCTTTTCACATTTGATAGCCGAAGCTATCCCTTTTCACATTCGATAGCCAAAGCTATCCCTTTTCACATGGTACACACAAGGTGTACATTTCCTTTTCATAATGAGATCAAATGATTATCCTTTAGGGACAACCTTTATTGCAACATATGCAAGATCTCATATTCACGGTAATCACTTGTCCAATCGGAAATCAATATTCAAACGGATTCATGCACTATTTCATCATTTATATAAAACTTATTACATGTACTTACCAAATACAAGACATGATGCACATAATTCAACAATCAATTCAACACATTTACATGCTTAATTTAGTTATACGAACTTACCTTGACAATTGATTGTATCTACTAATCCGAAACTTTTTCTTTCCCTCGATCTTTTTCTTTGTTCGGCACTTTCGGATCTATATAAATAAATTTAATCATCAATTCTATGATTTTTACATTTAATCAAGCCCATTTCTCATTTTAGGCAAAAGTACCATTTTGCCCTTAAACTTTTAATTAATTCCAATTTCATCCCTAGGCTCGGAAATTGAAATTCATGCAATTGACTCCTTATTCCAAGCTTATTCGAAATTCCAATATAACTTTTACAGCACATGTATTTAATGAATTTCAGAATTTTTCCAAGAATTTCACTACTTTGCAATTTAGTCCCTACACATGCTTTCACTAAAAATCACTTTGTAAAAGTAGCTTATCTATCAATAATCTTTCATTTTCTATCAAAAACTTTCAATTTACAGCATATTCATCCATGGGTAATTTTTTAGACTTTGGTTTTCTTTCAATTTAATCATCCAAATAAGGAAATTAAGCTTTCCCAATCTCAAAAATATAAAAATTACTAAAAACGGGACATAGAACTTACCAATTCAAGCTTGAGAAATTTACTTTCTCTCTCCTAGGGTTTCCATGTATTTTATGGAGAAGATGATGATATAAAATAAGTTTTATTCTATTTACTCTTTTATCATATAATAATTTATTCATTTTCCAATTTAATCCTTAACCTTTTTCAAATTTTCCATGAATGACTCATTAAAAATATCTACACGTTTTTCATCAATGGTCTAATAGCCATATAAGGACTTCTCACTTTTAATTCTATAACTATTTAATCCTTATAACTACTAGAATTCAACTTTGACATTTTATTCAATTTAGTCCTTTTTGTAATTAGACACATAATTGATAAAATTTTTCGATAAAAATTTTCATGCAATATTCCTATCATAATACCTATCATTTTATGAAATTTAAATAATTTCATTTTTCGGACTTGGATTTGTGGTCTCGAAACCACTATTCCGATTTCACTGAAATTAGGCTGTTACAAGTTTTGGTAAAGAAACTGACTAATTTGTGGTTCTAGTAAATCTCAAAGATTGATGTTTTACCATGTAAACACGGTTTCCAAAACCCATTCCTTGTGATATCACCAGATTTAGACATAATGTCTAGGCAGGGTTTAGGTTGTTACATGGAGCTCTAGGTTCACTTCTACCTCTCCTAAGTTCAGGAAACATATTTCCATCAAATTTTGATATGTCACGAAAATGTCCACTAGTGGTTCGAACCCCATATTCTCCTCCATACCGATTAGAAGACCTAATTTCAACTTTATCACCACTATGTCCATCATCGTCATCAATTGGACTTAAACTACCACCATTGGGTCCATTGCCACTCTGACTTGGCATTGCACTAGAACTTGAATGAGACAAATTTTTTTGTTGAGATTGATCAACATTCATTTCATCATCGGAGGTATCCATAGACAACACACCGACATTTTCACCATCTAAAAATGAATTCTCTTTCTCTTGAAGTCATTATGATAGTGGATCAACATCTTCAAAGATATGATCAAGGCTGATAGGATTAAAACTAGCATTTATATCATCAATGCTCATTCTTTTTTGATGCTTTATCTGAAGCCTCATATTATAGTAGGTAAACACTAGTTTCTCAAGTTTTTTATACTTCAACCTATTTCTTGCCTTAATGTGAAAATAACTAATTGTGCTCCAATTTCGTTCACAATTTGATGCAGAAGTTGTTTGATGACTAAGCACTTTAATTGCTAATTTTTGTAATTCAAGAACACATGTGCCGTATATTATCCACCACTCAGCTGCATAATATTATTTAAATTTCAAAATAACTTCAAAATAACTTCAAAATGTACAATATAATTAAATAATTTAATTAACTATTTACCTGGATTCATCTGCTTCCAAGCTCTTTGTGCTTGTGGAGTATCGAATGTCTCATGTTTATCTCTAAATAGTAACAACTGCAAAAATGAAAAATAGAGTAAAAATGAAAAAAATAATTCCATTTCAAATTATGTAACTAAGTTACAAAATGTACTTGAATATAACCTGATTGATCATTCTAAGTTGAGTATCAAGAGAAGGTTCTAATCTTTCAATTACGGATCTTGTACCTTTTAATGTTTCTATTAGCACATTCTCAGAATGCTCCACCCCAAATCGAAATTGAGGATTGAGAAAATAACCTAAGCATAATTTATAAGAATATCATCAAATAATAATAATCTAAAGTTAAAATAATAAAATATAAAAATAGTTCTTAATAATATGATACATTTTATCTTACTAGCTAAATGCAAGTCAGAATGCATAAAATTCTATCTATTGTCAATAATATTTTTGTACTCGGTGAAATATCTACTATCTTGTTGAATTGCTCATTTAGCTCTATCAACAGCCTCATAAATAAAGCCCATTGTTGTTTTTCATTGCCATCCACTTATTTCAATACTTTTACTAAGGGCTCGTAAACTTTTATGAGGTCATTGGCATTTTTCCAAAAAAATTTTCCCAAAACAATTTTTTTGGCTTCATAAGCAGACCCTAACTTTTTTTGTCCCCATTTTGATTCTTTAAATTCCTATATATTCATAAGATAAATTTTAAAATAATATAATTTAAATTATTTGGACCTAATAAAATTATTAAAGGTTGCTATATTTAAGTAATTATATTAACTAATTATAAAATATTGACCTTTGAATTAAACATTTCTTTCAAACCTTGCTTTTGCCTTGTTATCTCTTCAAGTTGAACGAAATGAGTTGCAAATCGAGTAAAAGTGGGTCGAAATATTTGCTTCCCTTGTGTATACTTCTTCATCAAATCAACAGTCCAAATGTGATTTGTATATAAAGCAAGTCACTTTCTTTGCCTTATCTAACACTTTTGTTACACTAGGCTTTTTCTCAGTATCTTCAAGGCAAAAATTTAAACAGTGAGCTGCACATGAGGTCCAATATAGATGCTTTCTTTTAAACATTAATTTTTTTCCAGCGGCTTTCTTTGCTGCCTCATTATCGGTCACTATTTAGACAATGTAACTTTATCCAATTTCTTCTACAATTGAATCTAATAAACTATAGTAGAATTCAACATCTCTACTACAAACACTCGAGACATCCACGTATTTCTAAAAAATGGTTCCTTTACTGCAATAAAAAAGGAAATTAGTGATGTGCATTTGATTCAGATTGTTCGTCTAACCATCACACATTAGAGTTGCACCCAATTCTTTCCAATGAGTCTTTAGTCCATTTACCCAATCAAGAACTTGTTGATACTCTGAATCCAAATACACATCTGGAACCTAATAAGGTGTTGGGAGCTTTACACCTTGTCCAACTTCTATTGACACTTGAATTAAGTTTTACAACCATGGAAAGCTTGCTAATTAAAATATAAGTCGTTCATATTTAAAAAAAATGTAGATACCGCTTCACCTATCTTCCTACGTAAAGTCTTTAAAAAAGAGTTGCTAATATTTGGTTGCTTTGAGCTTTTGCTTCTTGCCAATTTAGGTATAGCTCCCCTTAAGGTAAACTCAGACTCACTTGGGATGAATTTACTTGTTCTTTCTCCATGATATTCTCTAGCTGATCCATGAGATCGCCGTTTTTCATAAATGTTACTCCAACCACTCATACTTCGTCTGAATTCTTCCCTTCTATGTCACTCGTGTTGTGATTGGATACTTTCTCGAGTTGCTTACCTTCTAGCAGAAACCTCATCAATGAATTCCTCATGTTCATCCTCCTCTCCTCTTAATTGGGATAAGAATTAATCTATTCTCCTCTTTTTGTTTATTTTCTTTGTATTGCTTTCTTTCAATATATTCATCATACTTTCTCTAATGACACTTGTTAATAAAATAAAAATAATTCACACTTTATTATTATCAAATAGGTATAATCTTTATTGATAAATTTAATAATAATAATAATAATAATAATAATAATAATAATAATAAAGTATCACATACCAATAACATTAGGGCATGGTGCAACATTGTCGGTTTTATAAGCAACATGCTTTTTAAATCGTGTTATTTCTCTTTTCACAAATTTACCACAAAGTTTACATACGACATTTTCTTTCGTATTTGGCACTGGAGTTCTAAAGTACCAACCTATATCATTACTTGGTGCACCCTCCAATCCTTTAGTTGGGAACTCTTCACGTGGTGGCCTTTATTTTTATTTATAAATAAAAAACATAAAATTATATTTAGAAATATAAGCAATTTATTATTTATATTATCAATAATATAATAAAAAAAAGTAAACATAACTAACATTGAAAAATTAAATTTATTGCATAATCCATAATTTATTTTTATTTTTTAAAAACAACAACACACCATCACCCATTATTACCTGGTCACCCAAAACCCAAAAAATAAAAATTAAAATAAAAAATTCCCCAAATCCCCCTAAGCCCCAACCCCATTCCTTTTCTTTTTTGTTTTAAAAAAATATATATAGTTGAAACTTTTTATTAGAGAATAGAAATCTTAAAAACAATTACAAAGCAATACAATCTAGACTAAGCTAACCTACCAGCTAACAACTTAGCTCACCAACTAACTCTAACTAACTGCTAAAGAAATCGTTATGTTAATGCAATCTAGACTAAGCTACTATATAAATTGTAATATTTGTGATTGAGGCTAAAGAAATCGCTATGTGCATTTTATAGGTTTTTTAAATGCAAAGCTTCAGTGTCAATATTTGTTATATTTTTTTCTAAAATAGTTTAGGATTGGATAAATTGCATTCTTTTGAATGAATATACTATATGGTGAGGAAAAAGGTGCATATTGTCTTATGGTTATTGAAGTATGTATTTTAGTTGTAGGATGATTTGAGGGGCTTTTAGAAGTTGGTTGTTGGATATAGAGAATAGGCAGCAGTGAAAATTCTAGAGATCAAGAAACAAAAATTAAAACAAACCCCAAACCCAACAAAAACCAAATAGGAATCCACAAGCCCAAAATGGGCTGTAATGCAAAAAAAATAAAAAAACAAAATCCTATAATATGAAAAACAAATGGAAGAAAAAACTCAAAAGTCTCAGCCCTCAGCAGTCATCAATAAATGCATAACCTCCTAAAAAAATAGCAAAAACGTTGGGAACCCTATAGATATTTTCGAAACCCATTCAAAGCACTAATCCAAATCCTTCCAAAATATTTCCCCTTCTCCAAAATGATTTATAATCCCTAACCCAAAAAACATCTCTATAGATTCAAGACACTAATACCCTTCCTTTGTTCTTATCTCTATCAACTACTTCTCGGGCACACTCTAAGTTACAAAAATACTTGCATGTTACAACAAAAATAAGCAAGAATCAAGACAAAAAAATTCAGGTACTTACTTGAAAATTATGAATTTCTGAAAGTGCAAGTGAGATTTTGTTTAGAGATTTTTGTGATTGTGTTGTGATTTTTTTTGGTTTGGATTTTGGACAGTGAAATATGAGAATTTCATATTTTTCTATTGTTTTTGAACTACTTTTTTCTGTTGATTTTGAACTGTTTTTTTCTTTTCTTTTCTTTTTTATTGAAAATTATTTGATTTTGTAACACCCTGAATTATTTAAATTTATTTCTCTGAATTTTTTTATAAATATGTATCTATTTCAATGGTTAAGTGTTCTTGGCTTGTGTATGAGGTCTCGGGTTCAAGTCCCATATTTGGAAAATTTTGCTATTTTGGACCTTAGCCTATCCCTTGGCAGTTCGGCTTATATTCTATCTTCAGAGATTCCTATTAGAATGAGTCTGGTGGTTCGAGTGGTAAGGTGTTAGCTTGCTAAAGGTCTTGTGTTCGAATTCCCAAGTGAACATGAATGTTAATTTTTGCTTCAATTGTTTGATAGAAGTTCGATGGAGTTGGGAGTCTGTGATAGTGGATGAGTGAGTGTGCAGTTGGGATTGGTTTGAATGAGAGATCATGCCTTAATTAGAGGATTGTGTGGGATTTTATTTTATTTTATTTTTATTATTATTTTTTCTTTTCTCTAAAATCCATTATCCACATTTTTGACTTTTTTTTTTTTGCTTCCCAATTCTTTTTTGACGTTCTCTCTTTCCTTTTCTTCCTTTGCAAAAAAAATTCTACTGTTACTCCCCTCTTCAATTCTGTTTGTCATAGTCATGCTTTTGGGGTTTCTTGATTTGTGTTGAGTAGATAAGTTTTAGTAGCTCATTTTAGTATTGCGTTGTGGGGGATTTCAATTTTGTTTTACAGAATCCATTAATGGTGTTTGCTACTTCTCGTTGAGGGGAAAGACAATAAGTGGCTAGTGCTTTCTCATCGATTTGAGTGTTGTGTTTTGGCTCATTAGTGGTAAGTGGATTGTGCGTAATTCAGTTTTGAGAGGTTTTTATTGGAATCAAATTCTTGGTTAAATTTGTAAATGGGTGTCTAATTGGTCATTGGGATGTTGTTTCTTAGGTTTCAGAGGGATTGGGAAAGCTGTAGCATCAAAATCGAACCAGGTGTGTAACAAAAACACGAGAAAATAAAATCTAGCAAAAGCAAAAAAAGTGGCCTGTCGAAGCCGCACGAGTTTGTGCTCAGCCATGTGTCGTGTGACAGGCAAGTGAGTGGCCGCGTGGGCCACACGGGCTAGTCTGATTTAGGCATGTGGGCCCACACGGGCATATGGGCCCAAAATTTTAAAATTTTCCTTAAGGTCACACGTGTCATTTTGATTGACTGTGGGTCTTTCGTAGGGTTGGTAATGGCTAACCAAACCCTAATACATGAGTTCTGCTATTGTGATAGACTGATTTAAGACTAGGAAAACCAATATGTATGTCTGACTATTTTATATAAGCATGTATGATATCTGTATACGAACATGTGGGTCATGTTAATTCTGTTATATTTGTATCCTATATCTATATATGGGATGGGATTTGCATATGTGGAGGAAGTGTTCTATGAGGTGACATTCACCGATGTACTGGCAACTGGGCTGCATACTATTCTAATAAGCGCCGTATAGACACTATGTGGTGTGTAGGGATGGGTAGGTTTTTTATACCTCACATGGCATGTTGGGATGGACGGAGATGGTGTGTAGAGAATGGGGGTAGGACTCTGCATATCTGTATGTTTCTGATAATCTAATTTTGATACGATTTGATTTTGTTAAGGACATATGTCCATTTTTGTATCTGTTCTTGTTAAATATGACTCCTATTTTCAGTCAAATTTGAAAAATAATCTTCTAGTTAAACTCTGTTTATTTGTTTCAATTAAACTTTGATTAGTCTAGATTATTTTATTATTATTTGACCTATGAATTTAGCCTATAAATAGGCTCTTTTACAACCTTAGAAAATACACTCATTAGAGATTAGAACTCATAACACATTTAGAGAATTTTGTGTTTACGTTTTGAGGGTTCTTTATTTTTAGGTTTTCAGGGTTTAGTCTTTATCTCCATCTTTTGTACTCTTCGTTCTTTTGCCATTATAGTAAAATTATCTTTACCTGTGGTTTTTTATCCTCTTTGGAGGGGTTTTTCCACGTTAAATTTGTGTGTTCAATTTCTCAATTTGTTCCACTATTTTTCTTGTTCGTTGCTTAATTGGGTCAATCCTAACAAGTGGTATCAGAGCTAGTTCAATTTTCATAGATCACTGTTCGGATATGACAAAGAACAAGGTTTGAAATTGAGAAGTTCGATGGTGAGACAAATTTCAATCTGTGGCAAGTTCGGATGATGGCAATTCTAGTTCAATTCGATTTGAAAAAGGTTGTTACCGGAAAAAAGCCTAAAAATCTAAATAAAATAGAATGGGAAGAGCTTGATGAAAAGGGTTTGTCTGCAATCCAATTGTGCCTCGCGAATACGGTATTGCAGGAGGTATTAATGGAAAAGACCTCATCTGCCTTGTGGAAAAGGTTAGAAACTCTTTATGCGACTAATTCTCTGGCTAACCGTTTAGTGTTAAAACAACGTCTATTTACGTTTCGCATGAACGAAGGTGAGCTTCTTAGAGATCACATCAGTCAATTCATTACTATTTTAAATGATTTAAAGAACGTTGAGGTTCATATTGACGATGAAGATCAAGCTATGCTATTATTGTGCACTTTAGCCCCTTCATATAAGTCTTTCAGGGAGACCCTGATTTATGGTAGAGACAAACTCTCGTTCAAAGACGTGAAGGGTCATTTGTTGAGTAGAGAAAAACTTGACAATGAGCTTCATTTGGATAGCAAGACAGATAGGCAAGCTTCCGTTTTGGTAGCATCAAAGAAACAAGACAAAAGGTGTCGCTATTGTAAAAAGTTAGGTCACATCAAAGCAGATTATTATAAATTGTGAAATAAAAGAGCTACTGAGAGTAACAAGGAAGATGTAGCTGGTGCTAATTTGGCCGATGAAAATGGTGATGATTTCTTGTTAGTGTCAACAAGCGATAACACCAAGCTCACGTCCGAGTGGATCCTAGATTCAGGATGTTCTTTCCACATGTGTCCCAATAGAGAATGGTTCTCCGCATATAGTTCGGTTGAAGCTGGAGTTGTGCACATGGGAAATGATTCATCTAGTAAGGTAATTGGTATTGGTACTGTTAAAATTAAGATACATGATGGGACGATTAGGACACTCTCAGATGTTAGGTATATACCTAATTTACGAAAGAATCTCATCTCCTTGAGTATTTTAGACTTGAAAGGATGCAGAATTAACATCGAGTTGAGCGACATTAAAATATCTCGTGGAGCTCTCGTTTTGTTAAAAGGTAAAAGAACCAATAGTCTTTATATCTTGGAAGGTTCTACAGTGATCGGTGAAGTCGGACGTCCCTCGTCCATTACGGAGTCGAAGTCAACTCGTTTGGAGCGGAGGTAACTTGGTCATAGGAGAGAAAAAGGTATGACCGTTTCATTGAAGAGAGGTTCTCTTTTGGATGGAGGTTTTGAAAAGTTAAGGCACTGTGTTCGTGAAAATCAGACCTAGGTTAGTTTTAATTTGGCAGTGTACAAGTCGAAGGCTAGAAGTTTTCCAGTTTCTAAGCACAAATTCGACTCAGTTAATTCCCTGCATAGTTCAAGATAGGCTTGTGGCGGGCTTTGGCAAAGATGGTGTTATAGAAATATGAGTCAAGGTGGAGATTTGTTAAATATGACTCCTATTTTCAGTCAAATTTGAAAAATAATCTTCTAGTTAAACTCTGTTTATTTATTTCAATTAAACTCTAATTAGTTTAGATTATTTTATTATTATTTAACCTATGAATTTAGCCTATAAATAGGCTCTTTTACAACCTTAGAAAATACACTCATTAGAGATTAGAACTCATAGCAAATTTAGAGAATTTTCTGTTTACGTTTTGAGGGTTCTTTATTTTTAGGTTTTCGGGGTTTAGTCTTTATCTCCATCTTTTGTACTCTTCGTTCTTTTGCCATTATAGTAAAATTATCTTTACTCGTGGTTTTTTATCCTCTTTGGAGGGGTTTTTCCACGTTAAATTTGTGTGTTCAATTTCTCAATTTATTCTGCTATTTTTCTTGTTCGTTGCTTAATCGGGTCAATCCTAACAGTTCTGTATAAGAATAACCTAGATATATATGTATGTATGTTCTATAAGTTACACACTGAGTTTCTTGAAAACTCACATTCGTTTGTTTGCTCTGTTTAGGTAATCTTCAATCATAGGTGGGTCGGTGCGACGGAAGCTCAGCGGTGACCATTAGCCCGGATACTATCTTTTAATTTTATCTTTATTTTAATTTCTGGTTTTTCTTAGGATTTTTGTAATTTATGGACTCTTCGGACTGTCTGTTTCTAATTTTGGTTTTGGATATGTTTTTGACTTTTATACTGCGATATTTGACAAAATCATGGTTTTACACAAACAAATATTTTTTTTTTTGAAAACACAAACTTGATTTTCAAATATAACGATATCACATTTCCGCTACAAAATAAGTTTTCTGAAAGAGCAAATTAATGATGTTTTTCGTAACAAAAATAATAATATGTTTTGTAAAACGTGGACTCTCTTTAGTAACAATCAAATGCGAGAAATTTTAACATAATAAGATTGTTTTCAAAATCCTTCTTTGTAACACTCCCAGATTTGGCCATAACGTCTATGTCAGGTTTGAGGTGTTACATTTAGTGGTATTAGAGCCAGGCTGCAAAACTCAGGATGTGAATTTTGGGTTTAAAATAGTACTTGAAAAAGAATTGTGTTTTTAAACAAAATTTGTTCCTTTTTTAGTAAGTATGTGGCACACCAAGTCTCCGATGTCAATCTTGTAAGTACTTCTACACTTAGAAATACTGTAGTTAGAACTGTCTGAAACTATACTGAGTTAGTTAGAAACTAAGACTTTTGAAAGATTTCTAAAACTCCTAATAAATGTCTAAACTATAAAGCATCTGCTAATAAACACTAAAACTAATGCATAAAATTTTATAATATAGGTAAAACAAAAATTACGATGACCGCTCGTAGAACGTGTGGTCATGGTACTCATGGGCGTGGTAGGCGCCGTAGGGGCTCGAGTTGAGTCTTTCTCTTTGGGCAGTATGCCAATTCTGGATACGAGTGAGACTCCGACAACACCTACTGCTGAGACCGGGTCTCAAAGCCTCTCGGTTGGGGATGACGAACTATCCCAAGCCATGTTAAGAGTTTTGGAGAGGGTTGCTGGACCCTATTCTGGATAAGGGAGCCGTGGTTCAGAAACTGAATGACTTTGTTCCAATGAAGCTGAACTGTTTAAGGGCGTCATTGGAGTTGCTCCTACCATGGCTATAACAGCCCGATTTAGACCCTAATCGAAACGGTGGTTTTGGGACCACGAATTCGAGTCAAAAAAATATTTAAAAATTATTTTTTGTGTTTATTTTGTGTGAATTTATATTCGTGAAATTTTCGTAATTTAATTTTGTCATTTGAGTGTCCGAATAAATAAACGGGCGTAATCGCGTAAAATCAAAACTCAATAGTTTAATGTGTAAAGGTTGACTTGTTGTTGTCTTTTTAAATGGAAGTTTTTATGTTGTAAATAGGCCATTGGTTATATGAGTGGACAGTTGTAGACATGTTTTATAAGGTTTTCTAATTAAATTTTAAAGGTTAAAATACTAATTAGCATATTATAATGACATTAAATAAAACAATCATAAAATAGCCATGCATTTTAGTTCATTATTGATCGAAACTTAAAAAAAATAAAGCTTTAGAAAGTTTCAAGCATTCGGCACTTTGGAAGCTTGATTCAAAGTAAGTTTTTATTCGGTTTTTGATAATTTTTACGTTTTTGAGATCGTTGCTTCGAATACTGTCCGACCCATGCTAGAATTTTAAATTTTGATGAATATTTTGAATTATGCCATTGATGAATATTTGTGTTTTATGATGTTTGAGGATGAATTATGAAATATAAGTTTTGGATTAATATGTTTTGTATTGGAATTTTTGATGAATTTGAGTAATTAGGGCTAAATTGCAAAAATAAAAATTTGAGGGACTAAAATGTGAAGTAAATGAAATGTGTGTATTTGTATGTACTAGAGGAACATTCGGCCTGTGCATGTTACATGGAGATTTTGCGTATTTTGTATTTTATGCAATTTAAACTAATTTGTAAAAGTATGAAATATTAGGGGTAAAATGGTAATTTGCCCATTTATGTGTTGTTGGATTAAATTATATGAAATGGTGTTTGAACGAGATTAATTTGAAATTGTATAGATCAAGAACAAAAGAAATCAAACTTGGATCGGGGAAAAGCAAAAATAGTCGAATAGTCAATTTACATTGTTCGTTGATATCCGAGGTAAGTCTATAAGCAATAAACATCGTTAAATTTGAATGTATATGATCTTTATATGCTGAATTTAATTGTGTGAATTTCTATTAGCTATGGCCGAATGTATAAATGTTTATGAGATTAGGGAACAAGTTTGATTCAATTGAGATATGATGTACGAAAAGCTTCTTATGAACCTTAAGTAATGATTAACATTTCTGAAATATTAATTATGTGTAAGATTGACTTTGTATTAGTGATATTCGGGCTTTATTGCCTAGCAGGCTTTATGCTGGTGTATTATATCAAGCTTTATTGCCTAGCAGGCTTTATGCCGGTGTATTATATCGGGCTTTATTGCCTAGCAGGCTTTATGCCGGTGTATTACGTCAGGCCTATTGCCTCGCAGG
Source organism: Gossypium anomalum (assembly GCA_025698475.1). Taxonomy (NCBI): domain Eukaryota; kingdom Viridiplantae; phylum Streptophyta; class Magnoliopsida; order Malvales; family Malvaceae; genus Gossypium; species Gossypium anomalum. The sequence goes on along the minus strand of CM046968.1, from coordinate 50,739,019 downwards.
TTCTGTGCCTGTTTATTATACTAGGCTTTATGCTTAGCAATTTTATGTGAGCAATGGTAAAAGTAATCAAAGGTGTTAAACAAGCTAAAGTGATCAGGTATGTGAATGTGGTTTACTTATTTAAAATGAAGATGAATTGACTGAAAATTCTGTGATAAAAATGTTATGTGATGTTATTGAAAATGTATATAATTATGGGTAGTGTATTCGGTCTTGTGATAGATTTATGTATGTAATTTAAAATTTTGATTTATGAGTATGTATATATGAATGCATATGTATAATCGATTATATATGAAGTTATGACTTTGAAATTGGAGAATTCAATGATAATTGATATATGTGTATATTCGACCATGGTATATTATGAGTATAAATATATGTTTGATTTGGTTTTATTTTATTGATCTATCAAGATCATTAATTTGTTTAAATTGCTTATAACTTACTAAGCTAAGTTAGCTTACTCTGTGTATATGGGTGTTTCTGTTTTATAGATTTTGGATTCATATTACGAGCTCGGGGATCATCAGCAACGTCCATCACACTATCTACTGTTTCGGTATTTAAATAGTTGAACTCGAATTATGGCATGTATAGGCTGGATTTCATTTTGAAATATTGGATTTTGGTTGTATGTAATCTAGCCACGCGAAAATGGCTTAAGTGTTATGTTTGAGTTTGGCTTTGTTTAGATTATGGTTTGAGCTCATATTCGATTATCATGCTATATGCCTTGAATGGGATGCAAATATGGTATGTGTTTTTGAGCATTGAATTTGATTAAAGACCTTGTGGCATGAATATTTTGGCCTATGTATACAAATTAGGTATATTTAGATAATTTGAATGTGGGTCATTCTTGTGAAGTTGCATATAAAAAATAAAAAAATATAAATATAAATAAGCTTAGTTGTTAAGTATGTTCAGTTATGTGCTGAAATTTAGATAAAGTAATTACTTGACTTGTAATTTGGTTATTGCTCATAATGGTATGCTTTGGTACATGGCGTGACAATTATATGTGCAAGTGCATGATCTCTAGGTATATATGTATATAATGTTGTTTAAACATGTGTTTCGGTTATGAAGTAGAAATGGATGTGTATTGTGTTACAACATGAAATGCCTTAGTAAATTTAAAACACATTACATTAGTATGAGGTGAATTTTGGTATGAACTTATTATGTAAAATAAAAATATGCTTGGCTATGTGACTTGATAGCTCACCGAAATCAATAAGTATATATAGGTAAATTTTAGGTAGCCGAATAAATAAAAGGTTAATGTAGTTTTTGTTCAGTTCCTAATGGTATATTATTTGTAAATTTCGGTTTAATTATTTGAGTAGTTTAATTAGTTGATTTAATGGTATGTATATATATATAATTATTTATTCATGAAATGCGAATGTAGTAACAAGGTAACAAATACTATTATAAAATATATATATCATATGTATGAAAAGAAATGATGTGTAATTGCTTGCAATAAGTATACGCATGACTCATATAAAAATAGGTTTAATATTCAAGAATGATGTTATTAATGTGTTATATGATCTGCATGTATATAAATTGTTTTGACATATTTTTGATTTCGTTTTATTTATGCTATGTATTAAATGATTAAATTTAATATTTGGTAGATTGAAAGTGATATGAGTAATGATGTGGTTTTAATTTTTAAAGTGAAAAATGTAATGCATATTTGTCTGAATTGTGATATGTTTGGTAATGCATCTTAACTCTAATCCGGCAACGGATACGGGTAAGGGGTGTTACATTTTATTGGTATCAGAGTTATGGTTTAGTCGGTTCTAGGACTAACGTAGCGCATGTGAGTTTAACTATACATGCCATATTATAAATTGCGATAGTGTGATGACTTTTGACATTTGAAAATGTGTTTTCATATAGTAAATGGATCTCGACAGAGCCGTAGGTGATGATGTTGAGAGTGTCACTCCTGCTCACGTGCAAGGGACAGCGCCAGTTAATTCTCAACCGATTTAAGTAACCAAGAGGGAGAGGCTAAACAAGCCTTTTACCAAATGATGAACGAATGGTTTACTCAATATATTCGGGCTAACCCGGCTGCACAACAACCTTCACCCCAGATTAATCCATCTTCGATACCTGTTATACCACAAGTGAGTGATCCGTTGAGATTGCCTGAGCCACTTGTTGATAAAATCAGAAAACACGAGGCTGACGAGTTCAAAGCTACTGAGGATGATGATGCTGAGCGAGCTGAATTTTGGCTTGATAATACTATCCGTGTGTTCGATGAGCTATCTTGTACTCCGGATGAATGTTTAAAATGTACCATATCTTTGTTACGAGACACCGTATATCACTAGTGGAATACATTAGTATCAGTGGTTCCGAAAGAGCGAGTGACCGGGAGTTCTTTCAGACTGAGTTTCGTAAGAAATACATCAACCAGAGATTTATCGACCAGAAACGCAAAGAACTTCAGGAATTGAAACAGGGTCATATGACCGTAACAGAGTATGAGTGGAAATTCGAAAGACTCAGTCGGTATGCTCGAGAGTGTGTTTCGACTGAAGGTATAATGTGTAAAATATTTGAAGATGGATTGAACGAAGACATTAAACTACTAGTTGGCATACTTGAGATAAAAGAGTTCGTAGTACTGGTTGAACGAGCCTGCAAAGCTGAAGAGCTCGGGAAAGAGAAAAGAAAAGCTAATTTTGAAGCCAGAGATTCCCGTAAAAGATCATCGGGTAAGACTTTTCACTCAGCATCGAAGAAGTTCAGAGATGATTCTAGTCGATTTAAGGATACTTCAGACTTTTCTAAACGAGATCGAGAACAACCTTCTGTAAGTTCACGAGCCACTTCGATTACTAGTGTTGGCAATGTTCGGCAGAATAGACTCGAGCGTAAGCATTGTGGTAAATGGCATTCCAAAAATTGTAGATTGCATGATCAGTCTTGTTTTAAATATGGATCGATGGATCATTTTATTTGAGATTGCCCGATGTTAGCTGAGCAAAACACTGTTCAGAATGCGAGACCGGGTAATATGTCAGTGCGAGGCAAACCACCCAGGCATTCGGGTAATGTGAGTGGCAGTCAGAGAGGGACGAAAGGTACAGCAGTTCGATCTGAGGCTCATGCACCTGCCAGAGTCTATGCTACTCGCGCACGCGAGGAGGCTTCAGCCCTAGATGTTATTACTGGTACATTCACTCTCTATGATACTAGTGTAATTGCATTAACTGATCTTGGCTCAACTCATTCTTATGTGTGTGGGACTTTAGTATTCAATAAGACTTTGCTTGTTGAGTCTACTGAGTTTGTGATTAGAGTATCGAACCCCTTAGGTTGGTGTCTTATGGTTGATAAAGTGTGTAAGAATTGCTCCCTGATGATTCGAGATTCGTGCTTTCCGGCTGATTCGATGTTGTTTCCATTTGATAAGTTCGACATAATATTGGGTATGGATTGGTTGACCCAGCATGATACTGTTGTAAATTGCAAAAGAAAGACTATTGATTTATGATGCCAGAACGATGAGATAATTCGGATTGAATCTAATGATCTGAATGGGTCACCGACAGTGATTTCTTCGATGTTAGCTCTGAAATATGTGAGAAAAGGCTACAAAGCTTACTTTGCATATGTGCTTGACAGTAAAGTGACCAAAAGAAACATTGAATCAGTACCTATTGTGTACTAGTATCCGGATGTATTTCCTGAAGAATTATCGGGTTTGCCACCAATTCGAGAGACATAGTTTGGTATTGAGTTATTGCCTGGGATGACTCCAATATCCATAGCTCCGTACATAATGGCACCTATAGAATTAAAAGAATTGAAAGGTTAGTTGCAAGAGTTGACAAATAGAGGTTTTGCGCAACCGAGTTTCTCCCCCATAGGTGCGCCTGCGTTATTTGTGAAAAAGAAAGACGGAACTATGAGAATGTGCATCGATTATAGACAGCTCAATAAGGTGACCATAAAGAATAAATATTCATTACCATGGATTGATGATTTATTTGATCAACTGAAAGGAGCTACAGTGTTTTCGAAGATAGAATTGAGATCTGGCTACTATCAGTTGCGAGTTAAAGACTCTGATGTGGCAAAGACTACTTTCTGAATGAGGTACGGACACTATGAATTTTTGGTTATGCCTTTTGGACTTACTAATGCACCTGCTGTTTTCATGGATTTGATGAATCAGATCTTCAGACAGTACTTGGATCGATTTGTGGTTGTGTTTATAGATGACATTTTGATCTATTCTCGTGATGAGACTGAACGTGCCGAACATTTGAGACTTGTGTTACAGACTTTGCGAGATAAACAGTTGTATACGAAGTTCAGTAAATGTGAGTTCTAATTAAGTGAAGTTAGTTTTCTGGGTCATGTTGTATCAGCATCAGGTATCGAGTGGATTCGAGCAAAATTTTAGCTGTACTTGATTAGAAACCTTCGAGAAACGTTTCTGAAGTCTGAAGTTTTCTGGGACTTGCTGGTTACAATAGACGGTTTGTGAAAGGTTTCTCTATAATTACAACCCCGATGATGAAGTACTACAAAAAGATGTTAAGTTCGAATGGTCAGAAAAGTGCCAGAAAAGCTTTGATCAGTTGAAAGCCCTTTTGACAGAAGCTCCAGTATTAATTTAGCCAGAATCGGGTAAAGAATTTGTTATTTATAGTGATGCATCTTTAAATTGTTTGGGCTATGTTTTGATGTAAGAAGACAGAGTTATAGCTTATGCCTCGAGACAGTTAAAGCCGCATGAAAAGAACTACCCGACGCATGATCTAGAGTTGGCAGCTATTGTGTTTGCATTGAAAATATGGCGCCACTATCTGTTCGGTGAAAAATGCCATGTTTACTCTGATAAAAAAAGTCTGAAGTACTTGATGACTCAGAAGGATTTGAATTTGAGACAACGTCGATGGTTAGAGTTGCTAAAAGATTACGCGCTAGTGATTGACTAGCATCCGGGAAAGTCTAATGTTGTTGCTGATGCTCTAAGTCAAAAATCCCTGTTTGCTTTGCATGCAATGAATGCACATATGGTTATGTCAGATGATGGTGCGATAATAGGCAAGTTAGAAGCAAGACTGTTATTTATTCAACAGATTTGTGAAGCTCAGAAGCTCGATAATGATTTGATAGTAAAGCGGGCTCAATGTGATTCGAATGTTGTTTCAGAATTTCAAGTGCATGTTGAGGGATATCTGCGGTTCAGAAACCGAATATGCATTCTGAGAAATACAGATTTGATTCAGATGATTTTGAACAAAGCTCATAACAGTCGGTTATCTGTTCACCCGGGTAGTACAAAGATGTATAATGATCTGAAACAACACTATCAGTGGCAAGGTATAAAACAAGACATTTCTGACTTTGTATCGAAATGTTTAGTCTATCAGCAAGTAAAAGCCGAACATCAGGTACCTTCTGGATTGCTACAGCCGATCATGATACATGAATGGAAATGGGACAGAGTCACGATGGATTTTGTATCCGGTTTACCGATGACATCGAGCAAGAAAGATGCAATTTGGGTTATTATGGATAGATTGACTAAATAGGCTCACTTTGTTTCGGTTCGTACAGATTATTCACTCGATAAACTTGCTGAGTTATATGTTTCTCAGATTGTAAGATTACACGGAGTACCTATGTCTATTGTGTCGGATAGAGATTCGAGGTTTACATCACAGTTTTGGAAGAAACTGCAAGATACATTAGGTACTAAACTTCATTTTAGCACTGCTTTTCATCCCTAGACAGATGGTCAGTCTGAGAAAATCATTCAGATACTTGAGGATATGTTGAGATGTTGCATTCTCTAGTTTAAAGGTACGTGGGAATGATACCTACCTTTGATTGAATTTGCATACAATAATAGCTTTCAATTGAGTATCAAAATGCACCTTACTAGGCTTTGTACGGTCGTAAATGTCGTACACCATTGTATTAGACTGAGCTCAGTGAAAATAAGATACACGGGGTTGATTTGATCAGAGAAACTAAACAGAAAGTGAAAATGATCCGTGAAAGTCTAAAAGCAACATCAGATCGTTAGAAATCATATGCGGACTTGAAACGTAAAGATATAGAGTTTCAAATCGGGGATAGAGTATTTTTGAAAGTCTCACCGTGGAAGACAATACTCAGATTCAGTCGTAAAGGCAAATTGAGTCTGAGATTTATTGGGCCGTATGAGGTTATAGAGCGAATTGGGCCGGTTGTGTATAGATTATTGTTGCCACCTGAGCTAGAAAAGATCCACAATGTACTTCATGTTTCAATGCTTCATAGATACTGATCTGATTCTTCACATGTGATTAGTCCGTCTGAGATTGAGATTAAGCCCAATTTAATGTATGAAGAAGAACCGATTCGCATTCTAGCTCGTGGAATTAAAGAGTTTCGAAATACGAAAATTTCGTTGGTTAAAGTATTGTGGCATAAACACAGAGTTGAGGAAGCAACGTGGGAACTAGAAGATGTAATGAGAGAACGCTATCCAAACCTATTCACCGGTAAGATTTTCGGGGACGGAAATCCCTAAGGGGGGAGAGTTGTAACAGCCTGATTTAGACCCTAATCGAAACGGTTATTTCGGGACCACGAATCTGAGTCAAAAAAATATAAAAATTATTTTTTGTGTGAATTTATATTCGTGAAATTTTCGTAATTTAATTTTGTCGTTTGAGTGTCCGAATAAATAAACGGGCTTAATCGCGTAAAATCAAAACTTAATAGTTTAATGTGTAAAGGTTGAATTGTTGTTGTCTTTTTAAATGGAAGTACTTATGTTGTAAATAGGCCATTGGTTATATGAGTGGACGGTTGTAGACATGTTTTATAAGGTTTTCTAATTAAATTTTAAAGGTTAAAATAGTAATTAGCATATTATAATGAAATTAAATAAAACAATCATAAAATAGCCATGCATTTTGGTTCATTATTGACTGAAACTTAAAGAAAATAAAGTTTTAGAAAGTTTCAAGCATTCGGCACTTTGGAAGCTTGATTCAAAGTAAGTTTTTGTTCGGTTTTTGATAATTTTTACATTTTTGAGATCGTTGCTTCGAATACTATCCGACCCATGCAAGAATTTTAAATTTTGATGAATATTTTGAATTATGCCATTGATGAATATTTGTGTTTTATGATGTTTGAGGATGAATTATGAAATATAAGTTTTGGATTAATATGTTTTGTATTGGAATTTTTGATGAATTTGAGTAATGAGGGCTAAATTTCAAAAATAAAAATTTGAGGGACTAAAATGTGAAGTAAATGAAATGTGTGTATTTGCATGTTACATGGAGATTTTGTGTATTTTGTGTTTTATGCAATTAGGACTAATTTGTAAAAGTATGAAATATTAGGGGTAAAATGGTAATTTTCCCATTTATGTGTTGTTGGATTAAATTCTATGAAATGGTGTTTGAATGAGATTAATTTGAAATTGAATAGATCAAGAACAAAAAAAATTAGACTTGGATCGGGGAAAAGCAAAAATACTCGAATAGTCGATTTACATTGTTCGTTGATATCCGAGGTAAGTCTATAAGCTATAAACATCGTTAAATTTGAATGTATATGATCTTTATATGCTGAATTTAATTGTGTGAATTTCTATTAGCTATGGCCGAATGTATAAATGTTTATGAGATTAGGGAACAAGTTTGATTCACTTGAGATATGATGTACGAAAAGCTTCGTATGAACCTTAAGTAATGATTAGGATTTCTGAAATATGAATTATGTGTAAGATCGACTTTGTATCAGTGATATTTGGGCTTTATTGCCTAGCAGGCTTTATGCTAGTGTATTATATCGGGCTTTATTGCCTAGCAGGCTTTATGCCGATTTATTATGTCAAGCCTATTGCCTAGCATGTTCTGTGTCGGTGTATTATACTAGGCTTTATGCCTAGCAATTTTATGTGAGCAATGGTAAAAGTAATCAAAGGTGTTAAACAAGCTAAAGTGATCAGGTATGTGAATGTGGTTTACTTATTTGAAATGAAGAGAAATTGACTGAAAATTTTGTGATAAAAATGTTATGTGATGCTATTGAAAATGTATATAATTATGGGTAGTGTATTCGGTCTTGTGATAGATTTATGTATGTAATTTAAAAGTTTGATTTATGAGTATGTATATATGAATGCATATGTATAATCAATTATATATGAAGTTATGACTTTGAAATTGGAGAATTCAATGATAATTGATATATGTGTATATTCGACCATGGTATATTATGAGTATAAATATATGTTTGATTTGGTTTTATTTTATTGATCTATCAAGATCATTAATTTGTTTATATTTCTTATAACTTACTAAGCTAAGTTAGCTTACTCTGTGTATATGGGTGTTTCTGTTTTATAAATTTTGGATTCAAGTTACGAGCTCGGGGATCGTCGGCAAAGTCCATCACACTATTTACTGTATCAGTATTTAAATAGTTGAACTCGAATTATGACATGTATAGGCTGGATTTCATTTTGAAATATTGGATTTTGGTTGTGTGTAATCTAGCCATGGGAAAATGGCTTAACTGTTATGTTTGAATTTGGCTTTGTTTAGATTATGGTTTGAGCTCATATTCGATTATCATGTTATATGCATGGATGGGATGTAAATATGGTATGTGTTTTTGAGCATTGAATTTGATTAAAGACCTTAAATGTGGCATGAATATTTTGGCCTATGTATACAAATTAGGTATATTTAGATAATTTGAATGTGGGTCATTTGTGAAGTTGCATATAAAAAATAAAAAAATAAAAAAATAAAAAAGCTTAGTTGTTAAGCATGTTCGATTATGTGCTGAAATTTAGATAAAGTAATTACTTGACTTGTAATTTGGTTATTGCTCACAATGGTATGCTTTGGTACATGGCGTGACAATGATATGTGCAAGTTCATGATCTCTAGGTATATATGTATATAATGTTGTTTAAACATGTGTTTCGGTTGTGAAGTAGAAATGGAGGTGTATTGTGTTACAACATGAAATGCCTTAGTAAATTTAAAACACATGACATTAGTATGAGGTGAATTTTGGTATGAACTTATTATGTAAAATAAAAATATGCTTGGCTATGTGACTTGATAGCTCACCGAAATCAATAAGTATGTATAGGTAAATTTCAGGTATCCCAATAAATAAAAGGTTAATGTAGTTTTTGTTCAGTTCCTAATGGTATATTATTTGTAAATTTCGGTTTAATTATTTGAGTAGTTTAATTAGTTGATTTAATGTTATGTATATATATATAATTATTTATTCATGAATTGCGAATGTAGTAACAAGGTAACAAATACTATTATAAAATATATATATCATATGTATGAAAAGAAATGATGTGTAATTGCTTGCAATAAGTATACGCATGACTCATATAAAAATAGATTTAATATTCAAGAATGATGTTATTGATGTGTTATATGATCTGCATGTATATAAATTGTTTTGACATATTTTGGATTTCGTTTTATTTATGCTATGTATTAAATGATTAAATTTAATATTTGGTAGATTGAAAGTGATATGAGTAATGATGTGGTTTTAATTTTTAAAGTGAAAAAATATTTGTCTGAATTGTGATATGTTTGGTAATGCCTCTTAACTCTAATCTGACGACGGATACGGGTAAGCGGTGTTACAATGGTTGGATACTAGTTAGAGGACACCGAGAGAATAATGAATGACATAGACCAGACTCCTGAGCAGAAACTGAATGGTGCAGTTGCTTTGCTTCGCAACGAGGCATATCAGTGGTGGTTATCAGTTGAGGAGGGAACTCAACCGGATCATCTTAATTGAGATTATTTCAAGATCGCCTTTCAGGGGAAATATGTAAGCGTGAGCTATGTTGATGCTAATAGGTGTAAGTTCATAAATCTCATGCAAGGTGATAGAAATGTGGTTGTGTATGAGGCTGAATTTCGGAGACTAAGTCGCTACGGTCGAGGCATGGTGGCATCTGAATACAAGAAATGTGTCCACTTTGAGGATGATCTGAGGGATAGTTTGAGGGTTTTTATAGCTTCGTAGAGGGAGTGAGAGTTCGTCGTTCTGGTGGACAAAGCGAAGATCGCTGAAGAAGTTAAGCGCGTAGAGCGCCAGAAAAGGGATCACGTAACACCCCTAACTCATATCGATCATCGAAGTAAGGTTACGAGGTATTACCGATCAATACACATCATTTAACATACATAACTCATACATTTATGCATTCATTCTCATAATTCATTCAACACCATCACATTATCCCTTATAAGGGCCTACGAGGCCTTAAACATGCTTTAGAAGTGGTTCGGGACTAAACTGATATCATACAAAAATTTTGGAAACTTAGAAAAATTTCAACCTTATAGGGGTCACACGCCCGTGTGAACAGGTTGTGTGCCTCACACTGCTCTAGACACGCCTGTGTCTTACGCTGTGTGGAATCAGGGCATACATAATAACTTGTATCACATGGCCGAGGACACGCCCGTGTGTCAGACCATGTGAAAACTGGAGGGTATACTGACTTATGCAACACGGCCAAGTTACATGCTCGTGTGCCAATTAGGGGGATATACTGACTTGTACCACACGACCAGTCACACACCCATGTGTGAGACCGTGTGGAGCATACTGACTTCACTTTAATATCAACACCAAGGGACACACAGCCGTATACCATGACCATGTGTCGCACACAGCTGAGACACAAGCCTGTGTCTCTGCCAGTGTGGACAAAAATAGGCCATTTGCAAGGCCAATTTGCCACACCAACTCATGCTCACCTAAACAACCCAAATGGTACCATTTCATCATTCAATTAGGCAGCCAAAATCATCAACCAAAAGCACAATTCATACAATATTCATTTCAACCAAATTCAATACTCAATTCAATGCCATTTACCTAATCAAATACTTATCAATTCAACTTCTAAAATCATACTTCATCAAAGCATTTCTACTCCACAATTCAATTAACCATACTCATACCAAACATGCCAAAATAAGCCATCACTCATGGCTATATATATAAACCAAAACATATACATTTACAAGCCATTTCTATTAGCCAAAAACACATCAACATTAACATCATTTACAAGCCAACTCTCATGGCTATAATCACAACCAAAATACCACATCTAGCCTATACATTCCATATACCATAAATACACACTTAAAAGTACCAAATAAATGTCTGATAGTGCGATGATGTTCCCGAAAACTTCCGGATCTGAGCTAGCCTTGATTCACTATAAAACATAGAAAAATAACATGAAGTAAGCTTCATAGCTTAGTAACTCGTATGTAAATAACTTAGTTCATCGAATAAATGTAAATCAACCAATTCTCATTAACTACAAACCTTTCTCATGTCTTAAACATGATTAAATACCATCTCATTGAACTTTCTCTATTTAATATTCGAATAGGTTTTGTACATACTTGTATCGCCTGGTACTAACCTCTTTCTCAACCACATCATTCGTTTACCCATTGAACCATTCGGAATACAAATTGGATACTCAATAGTCTCATACGATAAGTACCTATACCATGGCCCGTAGCCAAATCAAGGTAACTTATCAGAAAAACAATTATCATGGCTCGAAGCCAAATCGGTATAACTCGCACCCGAAGTGCTAATATCATGGCCCGAAGCCAACTTAACTTATCATCTAATAACATGACACTAGCATCCAAATCTATTACTAAAGCTCAACCGTGATTTCACACTTTCCATTCCTATCTTCGAATGCATTCGTAGAGTCGTTTTCACAATTCGAACATTATCCGTAATCTCATAATCACAGTTTATGCAATATCAAAGCATTTAACATACTTTATAATAAAATCACCATGTACGAACTTACCTCGTATTCGAAATTGACAAATCAGATCGGCTACTCGATAACCTTATTTTTCCCCTGATCTAAATCCAAATTCTTTCTTTCTTGATCTATATATATTCAAAATTAACTTCTTTAATCAACCACTCATTCAATTTAGTCCAAAACATACATTTAGGCCTATTTGCACATTAGCCCCTAAACTTTCACATTTCATCAATTTAGTCCCTAATTCACAAATACACAAAATTCACATAATTTCCATAGACCCAAGCTTGGCCAAATTATTCATAGGTCCCTAGCAGGCCAAAACTTTTATTTATTTCACATTTCAACCACACAAAATTTGTGTGTTTCATACTTAAATCCCTTTTTGACATTTTTGTCAAAAATCACTTTACAAAACATGTAAAACTATCATCAAGCTTTCATATTTCATCATTAAACATCAAAGAACACATATATTCAATAATGGCAACTCTCAAAATCTTTAACAGTTTTGCGATGTAAGGTACGGGCTAGCTAGAATACGAAGCAACGATTTTAAAAACGTAAAAATCATCAAAAACCGAGCTCAAAACACTTATCAATTAACCTAGGAGTTGGCCGAACCCTAAATGCTCTCCCATGGCTTCTTTCTCTTTTAATTTCAGTGAAGATGGACTAAAAATAATGATATGTATGTTTTTGTTTCATTTAAATTATCATTAATTAACTATTTTACTATTTTAACCTTTAATATACATCATTTAAAACACCTAAAATATGTCCATATATGTCCACTAAGGTTTCAAATGGTTTAATTACCATTTAAGGCCATCACATTTAAAATCCAAAGCTATTTGACACCTTTAACAAGTAGAATGCAACTTTTGCATTTTACGCGATTTAGTCCTTTTCATCAAATTGATTATTCAAACGATAAAATTAACTCACGAAATATTCACACATATCAAATAACATGCTGTAAATACCAAGAATAATATTAAAATAAATTTTTGACATTGAAATTGTGGTTTCGAAACCACTGTTCCCATTTAGCTAAAACTGAGTTGTTATAGATCGTGAGAGAGGCAAGAATAAGAGGGATTCAGAGCCCTCTAATTGTACTCAAACGCCTAAGAAATAGGACAGATCTGATGGGCCTTCTAGAGTGGTAATTTCAGTTACTCCTATTGGGTTTAGCCATGCGGCAATTGTGGTAGGCACCATTTGGGCGAGTGTTGGAGGAGATTAGGGGCATGTTTGCGTTGTAGGTCGATGGATCATAGGATTAGAGAGTGCCCACAGTTTTCTAATTAGATGCAAGCTCCGGGTCCAGGTTTGTTCAGCCTTAGAGAGCAATACAACAGCCACCTAGGGGCTGTGGTCTAGCTAGGGATAGTAATGGTTTGGGAAAAGGATAGAGAGCACCGGGCAGAGGTGCTAATTAGACTGAGGTGAGATAGCCTACATTGGTATATGCTGCTCAATGCCGAGAGGATAGAGATGCCCCTGATGTGATTATAGGTACGCTCTTTATTTTTTATTCCCTTTATACTACTTTGATACATATATGGTCAACACACTTCTATATAGCTAGTTCTGTCTCTGGTAATTTAGCAATTCTTGTTGAGAGTACTTCAGGTGAGATTTTTGTATTGAGTCCGCTGGGTCAATCAGTTCGGGTAAATAGATTGTATAGGAATGTTTCGCTAGAAGTACAAGGGAGTCTGTTTCTGGAAAATCTAATGGAGCTACCGTTTAGAGAGTTTGACTTAATTCTGGGTATGGACTGGTTAGTAGAGCATCAAGTCAATTTGGAATGCGCAACTAATAGGGTCGTTCTGAGAACCTAGAATGATGTAAAGGTTGTTGTGATCGGCGAGCGTAGAGATTACTTACCTAATGTGATCTTTGTTCTTGTGGCCAAAAAATTGGTTCGAAAAGGGTGTGAAGCATATCTGGCCTTCGTAAGTGTTTCAATTTTTAGGGACTCTTCTGTAGAGGGTATTAGAACAGTGAGGGAATTTTTTGATATTTTCCCTGAGGAGTTACTAGGTTTACCTCCAAATCGAGAAGTTGAGTTTGGCATTGAGCTTCTACCGGGTACAACTCCGGTGTCTATTGCTAGCTAGATTATGGCACCGAAAGAGCTTACAGAGCTTAAAGCTGAGCTTCAGGAGCTTCTAGATCGTGGATATATTTTTCCTAGTATGTCTCCTTAGGGACACCAGTTTTATATGTAAAGAAAAGGACAGTAACATGAGGATGTGTATCGAATATCTGCAGTTGAATAAGTTAACTGTGAAGAATAAATACCCACTTCCGAGGATCGATGATTTGTTTGATCAGATTCGTGGGGCTTTGGTATTCTTGAAAATAGATCCATGCTTTGGGTATCATCCGCTTAGGGTTAAGGAAGCTGATGTTTATAAGATGGCTTTTAGGATTTGTTATGGGCACTACGAGTTCCTAGTTATGCCCTTTGGTTTGACAGATGCTATGGCTGCATTCATGGATCTGATGAGCAGAGTTTTCTAGCCATATTTGGATTAATTCATCGTAGTATTCATCTATAATATTCTGGTATACTCTAAGATCGAAGATGAGCATGATGAGCATCTTAGAGTAGTGCTCTAGATACTTTGAGAGAAACAACTCTACATTAAGGTGAGCAACTATGAATTCTAGTTACGAGAAGCAACTTTTCTGGGGCATGTAGTTTATACTGAGGGGATCCAAGTTGATCCTAGAAAGATTGAGGTTGTACTTAATTGGAAACACCCTAGGAATGTTTATGAGATCCATAGTTTTTTGGGTCTTGTGGGTTATTATTAGAGGTTTGTTGAGGGGTTCTCATTGATTGCGGCTCCTCTGACGAAACTGCTACGTAAGAATGCTCATTTTGTCTAGATTGATAAGCAACAATCGAGTTTTAAGAAGCTCAAGTCTGTTCTGATATAGCCTGAATCTAGTAAGGAGTTTGTGGTGTATAGTGATACATCGTATATTGGTCTCGGGTGTGTTCTAATGCAAGATGGTAAGGTTTTGGCTTATGCGTAAGTCACATAAGGAGAATTATCTAACGAATGATCTTGAGCTAGTTGCCATGGTATTTACTTTAAAGATCTGAAGGCACTATTTGTGTAGTGAGATGTGTATCATCTATACTGATCATAAGAGCCTGAAGTACCTTTTTACTCAAAAGGAGTTGAATCTTAGGCAGCGTAGATGGATTGAGCTGCTTAAGAACTATGACTGTACGATAGAGTATCATCCTAATAAGGCTAATGTGGTAGTCGATGCTCTCAATCGTAGAGTGATGTCTGAGTTAAGGGCAATGTTTGCTCACCTAAGACTATTTGAAGATGGGAGTCTGTTAGCCGAGTTGCAAGTTAAGCCAACTTGGATTGTTCAGATTCGGGATAAATAGTTGGGGGATGATTCTCTGGTTTTGGGTTTCCGTCAGGTTGAGAGTGGCAGCATGTCTGATTTTGGGTTGAATAATGATGGGATTATTTATTTTCGAGGACAAGTTTGTGTACGGAATGACTCTGATTTGAGACAGTCGATTTTGAGGAAAGCACATAGTAGCCCTTATGCTTTGTATCCCGGCGGAAATAAGATGTATCGGGATCTCTGTGAACTGTACTAGTGGCCGGGTTTGAAACAAGAGGTAACCGATTTTATTTCTCGTTGTTTGACTTGCCAGCAAGTTAAGGCTGAGCACCAGTTGCCTTCGAGTTTGCTCCAACCTGTTAAGATTCCCTTATGAAAATGGGAGCGTGTGGCTATGGATTTCGTTAGTGGGTTACCTTTAACACCTACTAAGAAAGATTCTGTGTGGGTCATCATGGATCTGTTGGCCAAGTCCTCCCATTTTATTCCGGTTCGAACAGATTATTCATTGAAGTTTGATAATTTTTTATAGAGATCCTTGCTTCATTTCGGGGTTTTGAAGAAACTTCATGAAGCTTTAGGTTTGAGATTAGACTTTAGTACTGCGTTCCATTCTCAGACCGATGGTCAATTTGAGAGGGTGATTCAAATATTAGAAGATATGCTTCGGGGTTGTGTGATTGATTTCTAAGGTAGTTGGGAGGATTTTCTGCCTCTAGTTGAGTTCGCCTACAACAACAGCTTTCAGTTTAGCATCCAGATGGCACCTTACGAGGCTTAGTATGGTCATAAGTGTGATACTCCACTGTGTTGGACTGAGCTAGGTGCACGACGGGTTTTGAGTTCTGAGTTGGTTTCTGAGACTGAAGATAAGGTCAGATTGGATCATCTTAAAACAGCTTCTGATAGACAGAAGTCCTATACGAATCTGAAAAGAAGGAACATTGAGTACTCTACGGGGGATTACATGTTTCTTAAGGTATCTCCGTGGAAGAAAGTTCTGTGGTTCGGATGTAAGGGCAAGTTGAACCCTATTCTGAAGCATGTAGGATCGGTTACTTATCAATTAAATCTATCTTTAAAGTTAGACTGTATCCATGATGTGTTTCACATCTCCATGTTGTGGCGGTATCAGTCTAACCTATCTCACATTATTTCTGTTGAGGAGATTAATGTTAGACCAGACTTGACATTTGAGGAGGAGCTGGTTCAGATTTTAGACTGAGATGTAAAGGTTCTGAGGAAGAAGTCTATTTCATTAGTTAAGGTTCTATGGCAGAATCATGGCACTGAGGAAGCCATGTGGGAACCTAAGGATTCATCCGTTTGGATCAGGTAAATTTCGAAGCTGAAATTTCTTTTAGGGGGTAGAGTTGTAACACCTTGAATTATTTAATTTTGTTTCTATGAATTTTGTCACAAATATGTATCTGTTTCAGTGGTTAAGTGTTTTGGGTGTGTGTATGAGGTCTTAGGTTCAAGTCTCATATTTGGAAAATTTTACTGTTTTGGACCTAGCTTATCCCTTGGCAGTTCTGCTTATATTCAAGTGGTAAGGTGTTAGCTTGATGAAGGTCTTGTGTTTGAATCCTTGTTTGAGCATGAATGTTAATTTTTGCTTCGGTTGTCTGATAAAAGTTTAGTGGAGTTGGGAGTCTGTGATAGTGGATGAGTGAATGGGTAGTTGGGATTAGTTTAAATGAGAGGTCATGCCTTAATTTGGGGGATTGTGTAAGATTTTTTTATTTTTATTTTTTCCCAAAATTCCTTACCAATATTTTTTACCCTTTTTTTCTATTTCTCAATTATTTTCTAACGTTTTCTATTTCCCTTTCCTCCTTTACAAAAAAAAAAGTCCACTATTACTCCCCTCTTCAATTTTTTTTATCGTCTCGTGCTTTTGAGGTTTCCCTATTCGTGCTGAATAGGTAAGTTTTAGTAGTTCATTTCAATATTGCGTTGAGGATTTCAATTTTGTTTTACGTAATCCATTAATAGTGTTCGCTATTTCTTGTTGAGGGGAAAGACAAGAAGCGGGTGGTGTTTTCTCATCGATTTGAGTGTTGTGTTTCGGCTCATTAGTGGTAAGTGGATTGCGTGTAATTCAGTTTTGAGAGGTTTTTATCAGAATCAAATTCTTGGTTAAATTCATAAATTGGTTGCTAATTGGTCATTGGTATACTATTTCTTAAGTTTCGGAGGGCTGAGGATAGCTGTAGCATCAAAATTGAACCAAGTGTGTAATGAAAACACGAGAAAATAAGGTTCGAGGAAAGTAAAAAAACTATCGATGCCACACGGGCGTGTACGACACACGACCATGTGACGGGCAAGTGTGCGGTCGAGTGGGCCACACGAGCTAGGCCGATTTGGGCGTGTGGGCCATGGATAAGGCTGTGTAGGCTATACGGGCAAGGCCAATTTGGGCGTGTGGACCTACACGGGCATGTGGGCCCAAAATTCTAAAATCTTCCCTAGAGCCACACATATCATTCCGATCAACTGTGGGCCTTCTGTAGGGTCGGTAAGGGCTAACCAAACCCTAATGCATGAGTTATGCTATTGTGATAAACTGATTTGAGAATAGGAAAATCGATATGTATGTGTGATTATTTTGTATAAACATGTATGATATATGTATACGAACAAGTGGGTCATGTTAATTCTATTATATTTGTATTTTGTATCTGTATATGGGGTAGGATTTGCATATGTGGAAAGTGTTTTGTGAGGCGACATCTGCCGATATATTGGTAGCTAGGCTGCATACTATTCTGATAAGTGTCGTATAGACACTATGTGGTGTGTAGGGATGGGTGGGTGTTTTATACCCCACATGGTATCTTAGGATGGACGGAGATGGTGTATAGAGGATGGGGGTAGGACTCTGCATAAATGTATGTTTCTAATAATTTATTCTGATACGATCTGATTCTGTTAAGGATCTATGTCCATTTCTGTATCTATTTTGTATATGAATAACCTGGATATATGTATGTATGTATGTTCTGTAAGTTACACACTGAGTTTCTTGAAAACTCACATTCGTTTGTTTGCTCTATTCAAGTAATCCTTAGTCATAGGCAGGTCGGTACGACAGAGGCTCAGCAGTGACCACTAGCCCAGATACTATCTTTTAATTTCAGTTTTATTTTAATTTTTGGTTTTTCTTGGGAGTTTTGTAATTTATGGACTCTTTGGACTGTCTGTATCTAATTTTGTTTTGGATATATTTTTTACTTTTATATTATGATGTTTGACAAAATCATGGTTTTACACAAACGAATTTTTTTTTAAAACACAAACTTGGTTTTCAAATATAACGATATCAAATTTCCACTGTAAAATAAGTTTTTTAAAAGAGAAAATTAACGATGTTTTCCTTAACGAAAATAATAATATGTTTTGTAAAATGTGGACTCTCTTTCGTAATAATTAAACGCCAGAAATTTTAACATAATAAGATTGTTTTCAAAACCCTTCTTCGTAACACTCCCAAATTTGGCCATAATGTTTAGGCCGGGTTTGGGGTGTTATAGATTTTGCACATGAAGAATAAATTCCCTTTTGTCTCATTATATTTTTGCTGATTTTATTTAAAAGAGTTGAATTTTTTTAAAATTTTACTGTGTCGGAACAATAATGGAATAACGACTCATTATTACTGTAATTAGTCGTTACCCACTAAATTGCGACCGTGATCCATCGCTATTAGTATGATTGTAACACCCCTTACACGTATTCAACGCCGGAACATGGTACAAGGCATTACTGGACTTACATCACATACAATCATACAATTCCGAATCCTAAATTTGCGTCCAAATTAAAACCATTTGCAATTAATCATAAAGTCCCTAATAAGAGCCTACAAGGCCCAAAACATGTTTTGGAAGTGGTTCGGGACTAAACCGAGAACTTTAGAAATTTTTACAAAACATAGAAAATTTTCCACTATACAGGGGTCACGCGCCCGTGTGGGCAGGCCGTGTGTTCACACACGCCCGTGTCTCAACCCCGTGTAACCCTCTGACTTGTAACTCATGAACAAATTTAGATCATACGGCCAAGTCACACGCTCGTGTGCTAGGCCGTGTGGAAAATTAATTTTCACAAAAATAGGTGCAGACTTCACACGGCCAGGGCACACGCCCATATTCGAGGCCATGTCGTCCACACGGCTGAGACACACGCCCATGTCTCTGTCCATGTACTCAATTCTGAGTATACTGTTTCTCAAAATTTAAGGTGCAGGGGACACACGACCAAAACACACGCCCATGGGGCAGGCCATGTGTTACATACGGCCTAAACACAAGCTTGTGTGTCTACCAGTGTGGACAAAATAAAGGCTATTTACTAAGCCATTTGCCACCCTTATTCACACATACACTTAAACCAATTCAAAGGCACAAAACATGGCATACTTAAGCAACCAAACATCCACAATCATGGATAAAACATATCAATATAATACTATCATCTAACATGCACATGACATTTTAACAAGCCAAATCAAACATACCACTTTCACATTCCTAAAATACCACTAAGACTAATATCAACTTGTATTCATTCATCAAGGTGATAGAGCATATTAATAAACCAATTTATCTACTTCACAACAAGGTATTGAACCACAATCAACAAGTAACAAACCATTATAAATCACATCACTAAAAGCATTAGCACATACATGCATATAAATAGACTTACAACCATGTAACCAAAATGAGCCAATTTACATGGCCAATTATCAAAACAAGCCATTGACAAATTACAAGCCAATTCATTTGGCTACAATCATAATGACACATATAACAAAATGAACAAGTCTCTATACATGCCATACATTCCAAAATACTAACATCATCAATACCTAAAATAAGAGTTTGATAGTGTGATTCGAATCTCCAACGATCTCTGATCCGAGTTAGCTTGGCGACACTATAAAAACATGGAAAATAAACGGAGTAAGCTATATAGCTTAGTAAGCTCGTATGCAAGAAATAAGCAACCTTACCATGCATGTAACATTCAAATAACATAACATAATTTAATGTAAATTTACCATAGTCTCATGGTCATCATTCATTCTATCACAAAACTTACCTCATTTTCATCATTTCAAGCATTTAATAAACATGAGTTTTACATACATACCTGAACCATCCTGAAATGAATTTACACATATTCTCATCTTTGACATACCCGTGAACCACTCGAAATAATAATGTCGGATACTCGGGATTATTGCACATTAAGTGCCACATATGTAGCCAATGCTACCTCAATCTCATATCACATAGTTGCTCGCTCTCGAGCTATCAACGGGCCTGTTCACACAAGCTGTCAGTCAAGACATAGCTACGCGGTACTGCTCACACAAGCTGTCAAGTATCTGCAATATATGTAGGTATACTTAGCCACCGGTAAGACGTACAAGACCAGCACTTGGATCACATAATCACATAACACATACTAACCCTAGTGACATGTCACTTGTATCCTACCCTATTCTTAAGGTTCAAACGGGATTTCTTACTTGTCGGTTCGTCTTCGGACTTATTCATAGGATTAAGCTCATCCACATTAATCAAACATACAGTTCATGCACTATTAAAGCAATAAAATACAATTATATTAAAGCTTATTTTTAACATACGAACTTACCTCAGTACAAAATGGCTAATAGTTCGATTTAGTCCACAACTTTGTTCTTTCCCCAGTCTAGGTCAGAACCTCGTCTTTCTTGATCTATAATACCATATTTAACTTATTCAATCATCACATTATTCAATTTAATCCCAAAAACACCTTATTGCAAAATTTATATTTTTGCCCCTAACTTTTCAAATTTTTACATTTTAGTCCCTAGGCTCGTAAAATGATTTTTATTCAATTTATTCATTACCCAAGACTAGTTGAACCTATTCATTTCTCATAACAGCCCACATTTTTCATTTATTCACACATGCTTAGTGCTTCACCTTCGTCGCTATTGGCCTCTCCTCACCTCTATAATTTGCTCGTCAGTCATTCCCTTTGCCTCGTCATCTTTGTCAGTCTATCGGCTTTGCCTCCTCATCTCTACCTCGTCCTCTGTTTCCAATTACTATCACCATTTTATCATGTTTGGAAAAAATTGCAGCAAACTAATTTTGGTTTGGTCGGTCGGCCGACCAAGACTCTAACTCGAGTTAGTTTTGTCGGTTCTCCCCTTAAAATCAGTCAGATTTTGTTTCATAAAAAGGGAAAAAAAGTTGTATGGAATTAATTTAATAAACTTAATTAATAATTTTTTTATGATTTCAAGTTAAGAAAAAAGTTTAATGCAATTTTATGGATTAAGAAAAAAAAAAGTTGTACATGAAAAAGAAAATTCTTCCTCTCTCCCTTATCACCTTTTTAAAGTACATTTTTTAATTTTTAATTCTCATGTACAACTTTTTTTATCTTAAAAAAGTTAATTAATAGCTTAAAAAAATATTGTTTAAGATTTTTAAATTCAATATAAAAATTGTAATTAAATTTATTAAATTAAATTTCGTATATAACTTTTTTTCCATAATTGTCAAATTTAAATTTGTCTTACCTTCTTCTATTTCACTCCTTTTTTTTTATACAACTCTCATTTTTTTTCCTTATTCTTCTATTGTTTCCTTCATTGTTGAATTTTTCTTATCTATATTCTTTCTCTTTCTTTTTTTCTTTTGACTATTAAGTACTATAATCAGAAAACTAAACTCAAAATAATTTTCTTTTTCTTCTCAAAAATTCAATGTTTCTTCTCTTTCGATATTATGTTATTTTCTTCAAATCTCTCTTCTCATGCAGTTGAAGATTTAAGAGTTACATTATCCAAAGCTTGAAGAAGAAGAACCAAACGGTCACCGATCCTGACAAATAGAGCATACTGGGAAAAATAAAAATAAAAACCACACAGATGCCAATAGAGAAAAGGACGACACACAAAAAGAAAATCCGACACAAGTGCCACTCATCGCGGTGTCAGCACCAAAAATATATTTTTTTAAACCTCGATCCAATCAAAAACCAATCATTACATGGTGATTGATTTTGATGCCCATCGGAGTGTCGACAACGTTCGACACAGTCATTTTCGTCATAGTTTATATATGGGTTGGCTTTTTTGCCTACTTAATTGTTTCAATTATCTTCTGATTTTTGTCACTATATATTTTAAAATTAAAAACATATTAAATATAAAAGAATGTGATTTTTTAATAAAAGTTATCTTAAAAATAAAATGTGAAATTATTCCAACATAAAATTTTAACACATATTTTATGACATCAATAATTCAATTTTAATAGAAATTTATAAAGATTTAATATGATTAAACAATTTAATAACATAAATAGTAAAAAATGTGAAATTTAATTTAATAATATAAATAGTAGATATAAATAAAATTATTATTATTTAGGTTTTAAATTTTTTTTGGATGATTTTTTATTTGGAGGTAAAGGGTAAAAAGTAAAAGTTTAGAGGGAAATAAAAAGTTTTAAAGGTTGGGGGAGTAAAATTTCGAGGGGAAAGTAAATGGGAGGAAAATATTCAAAAAAAATTTGGGGAAAATGGGTTTGGGGTAGTGGGGTTGGGATGGGAATGGAGTAGAATTTTTGAGGGAAAAGTGGGAGGAAGTAAAGTATTGGGGGAAGTAAAAAGGTTTGTGGATTTGGGATAAAAATGTACAATATTATAGTTTGGTATTCGATTTATTCGAATTATTAGAGTTATTTGAATTTAAAAATTAAACTCGATTCAAACTCGAAATTTAAAATTTTTTTCGATTTTTTCAAGTCGAATTGAGTTTTACTCACCCTAATAATATGTAATAAGGTAAACTACACCAATAGTCTTTAAACTTTATTGAAAATTATGTTTCAATCACCAAACTTTTAAAAGTTACATAATAGTCACTATCGTTATCGAATTTACATCGTAGCCACTGGTCTTTTAACCTTCTTAAAAAAGATGGCATGGCACCTTAATTTAAAGGGTCAATAATTAATTTGGCCCCTAAATTATAGCTAATATATCATTTTTATAGTTTTTTTTAATAAAAATTAACAATAATTTTAAAAAATCTTAAAATATTATAAAATAAACTAAAAACTTAAAAAATAATTAATGTTTATAAAAAATTATAAAATTTATATTAAAAATTTTAAAAGAATATTCAAAATTTTAAAATTCTAAATATATTATAAAAATTATAAACAATTGGCTTTGATTTTGAGTGAAAGCCTTAAACGAAAATGGGGTTTGATTTTCAGTGCAATTCGTAGAGAAAGTTATAGGTGCTTGATTTTGGTTAATACCTAGTTTGCACTCAATTTATCTAAAATTATTAAGATGGTATTTGATATTTTTATTTAATTGGTATTTAAATTTTTGTATTTCGTCACTCAAGTTTGTATATTTGTATTAACACCGTTAATTTGTGTTGACATTAAATTAATAGCTAATCTAGTGGTGACATGTGGCAAACTCTAATATATCATGTGGTTGCTATGTGACGAACATAAATTTAAAAAATAATAAAAAAATCTTTACAAATATAAAAATAAAGTATAAATTTTTTCACATTAAGTATAAACTTTAACAAGTGGTTGTCCAAATACATCTGAATAAACATTGCATTGTGGAGAACCATTGCCTTAGAAGTGATTTCGCCCTGATTGTTGTAGTTGGAAATAAACGTCGCCCCCAAAATCAACATAGTGCTTCCAATTTTGTACATCTAAATGAGAAAGATGGAACTCAAAAGGATTGCTCTTTTTCCTGGAAAGAAGGAATGTCAAAAGAAGGGAGGAAACAATGAAAATCGGGAAGAGGCGGAGAGCCAACTGGAAAGCAGAAAAAGACTGCATAAGTGTAGAGAGGAAAATGGAACCTTCGGCCAACACAACTACAAATAGTATATAAAATATCGAACTTAAATAACTTACCCTTAGATTAGCAATTGAGGAATTACAAACTAATATTTTAAGCACTAGCACTAGCCCAACGAAAAAGAACGAAAAACAGAAGAACGAAGAAGAAAAGAAATTAAAATTAAAAATTAAAAGCAAAGTGCCCGGACTTGGAATTGGGCATGAATAAGGGGAAGCAACAAAAGTGGGTTTCTTCTTTTTTTTTTTCGAATAAAGTAAATAAAACCAAAATAAAATGAGATTTATTTTAAAAGAAAGAAAGGATAACCTCATAAATACTAACCATTTTGTTTAAGAAAGAAAGGATAACCGCATAAATTCAACTCCAAAGTTTTGGTAGTAACAAATTTTATTTTAAACATTCGATAGGCCTAGGAACAAAACCGATTAAATTGAGACTCAAACCCAAGACCCCAGACATAAAATAAAGCACTCAATCACTAAAGCAGATTGTAGCATCTCGAAATAAGGCCTAAATGGAATAGTGGTTGCGAAACCACAAATCTAAGATAGAAAAGTTTATTTTGATTAATTTTTATGATTTGCCGAGTGATTAGATGCATGTGTTAGAGTATTGATAAGAAATTTTATAGATTGCATGTTTAATTTGCCTATTAGGGCTTATTTGCGTGGTTGTCAGAATGTAAATTGATTTAGAGCCTAAACGGAACGATGGTTTTAGAACCACAAATTCGAAGTCAAAAAATTTATTTTGATTAATTTTTAAGGTTTATTTATTGATTAAAATATTGTGTAAAAACATCATTAAGAAATTTTATTGATAAAGTGCTTAATTGGACTTTTAGGACTAAATTACAAAAGTTCCAAAATATATGTTCTAATTCATAAGTACTTGATTGAAATGGGAGTTTAAAGAGGAGGTCCTTAAATGGAATTAGACCGTTATATTTTGTTTGGACAAAAATGGGCATGAATAGGACAAAATTTTAAAGAAAGGCCTTAAGGGCATTTTAGTCATTTGGTAATTAAAAGAAATAAAAAGGAAAAATAAAGCCAAAATTAACTCATCTTTTTCATGAAGGCCGAAATTAGCATGGGGGAAGCCATGGCTAGGGTTTTCAAGCTTTCCAAGCTCAATAGTAAGTCCGTTCTAGCCCCGTTTTTCAAGTTCTTTACGTTTTTGAAATCTCGGTAACTTGATTAAGCTTATTCTAGCAATAATTTAAGCTAGGGTTCATATTTGGAAAAATACCCATAGGTGAAATATGTTTATTTTGATGTTTTATAGTAGAATATGAAGGCTGAAATTATGTTAAACAACTTTTGCTAAGCAGTTTTAAGCAAAAATGAGTAAAATGACTTAATCGGTAAAAGTTGTTATTGTTCATAACTATGTGTTAGAGTGAGAATTTGATGTTGCCATAGAAGGGAAAAATGATCATCATGTCATATATTATAAGAATAAGGGATGAAGTTTAATTCCCGAGCCTAGGGGAAAAAGTGTAAATATGCAAAAGTTTAAGGGCAAAATTGTAATTTTTCCAAAGTTTGAGTTAAGGACTGTTTTGAATAGTACATTAATTAAATAAGTAAAATATGATGTTTTAGACCCCAAAAAACGAGATTTGAACCTAGAATGGGAGAAAAATCGAAAATCGGGAAAGTTGAGAAAATGGCCATTTTACTATCGAGGTAAGTTCATATGTATAATAAGCATTAATTTATATATGTTTCAATGTAATATTGATATATTTACTATGATTGTCGAGGTGTTGAAAGTAAGTATAATTATGATGATTTAAATGTTCAATATTAATTCGACATGGAAATGAGAAAGTATGTAAGTTTGTATGTAAATATTACATTATCTTTATTTACGTTTTTATATTTCAGCATATTTTATGTATTGTAGCTGATTTTTGAATTATAATTGACTATTGGAAGAATGGAATAAAGTATTAGATAGTGAGATACTTCCCATTTGAACCTTCGGAATCGAAAGATACGGATGGTATGTAGCTAGGTCACATGTGTAATACGGGATGTATACCATGTGTACAAGAGAGCTACAGGATATATGTAGCTAGGTCGCATGCGTGGTTCCAGGTGAAGGACACCATATAGACAAGAGAGCTACAAGATAAACTGGCTAGGTCACATGGGTGGTACTAAGTGTTCACTATGTGTACAAGAGAGCCAAAATTATGTGTACAATTGAGCTAGGTCACATGAGTGGTGCTAAGTGAAGGCCACTATGTGTACAAGAGAGCTTCGATTTTAAAGGTGGGGTCAGGTGCGATACCATCACAGTATCTCATATTATTCAAGCGCCTCAACTGGGAAATTGATTAAATGAAACTGTGTATGACTTTGTGATGATAAGTGTAAGTATATACGTGTGTAACTTATGAGCAATATGCTCGATATGTGATTGGAAATTAGAAAGATTGTTATGGGTAAGTGATGAATACAATTGAAGTGTGAAAGATCAAAATTGACAATAAAACTGTTCGGGATAGTTGCAGTGACGGGGATCTAAAAATTTACCAAAAATAGTAGAAATTGAATAAGAGACTGAATGAAATATCAAATTAGAGATTAATGAATCTATTTTCATATAACGGAAACAGAGCAAGCAAAGGAATTCTATATTATGAGATATTTAAGTTTTTGAGAGACTGGTTCAGCATGACTACGTGATCCCCTGTTCTGACTTGTAAAAATCATTAAAAATTGTACAAAAATAATTAGGAAATATAATTTATATGCTTAAAATTCTTAATGAGTCTAGTTTCAAATGAAATAAACAAGAATATCCTTTTAATTCTTTACGAGGATAAAATTGGTTCGTAGTGAAGAATGGCCAGGGTAGTTGAGCAGTGAAATAGGGGTAACTTCAATGAATTAACTGTACTAATTGAATAGACCAAAAATTCTAAAAGGTTTATGGTAAGAATATACTTGAATCTAGTTTCAAGGAAAATTAACGGTTTGTAATTTGGAGTTCTGTAGCTCCAGAAATAAATAATTTAGCTACTGGTACTCTTCTAGACAGCTTATTTTGAACCTGTTTATGATTATAATAGTAAAAGTATGTGTGTTTGTGATGGTAATATTCCGGGAACATATTGTGACTTTGTTTAAAGTATGATAATGTATTGTTATTAATATTTACATATTTACTTACTAAGCTATAATGCTTACTCCCTTCCTTTCTTTTTTTCCTATAGTGTCACAGATGTTAGCTCGAGTTGGAAGTCGCCAGAGGTTAAATCACACTATCAAACTATTGGTCGATATATAAAGGTTTTAAAGTATTTTTAAGTCTTTGGCATGTATGAGGAATTGTTTAATTGTTACTAAGTTGCTAGGAGTTGGCCTAAAATACTGACCTATGTTAATTGAAGGTCTCTATTGTATAAAGTCATTTAATGAAAATAGTCTTGATTATGTTATTAATTAAATGATGCAATTTATGAATGTGCATGCTTGCCTATGTGTGCGGTTGAATTAAAGCATGATATGGGTCTTGAAAGCTCTTTTTAAGGGACAGCTTGAATGTGTTTGAAAAAGTTTTAAATTAGAGTGAAATTATAAATCGGTTTTTATATGATGATTAGTGATTAAGACCGGTAATGCTTCGTACCCTGTTCCGACGTCGAACACGGATAAGGGGTGTTACACAGATAATCAATTGTGACAAAATTCACAAAAGAAAAAAATTAAATAAATCAAGGCGTTACAACTCTACCCCCTAAAAGAAATTCTGACCTCAAAATTTACTTGATCCGAAGAGGTAAGGATACTGCTAATGCATTGAGTCCTCAGGTTCCCAGGTGACTTCTTCAGTGCCATGATTTTGCCACAGAACATTAACTAACGAAATATACTTCCTCCTCAGGACTTTTACATCTCGATCTAAAATCTGAACCGGCTTCTCGTCAAATGTCAAATTGGGTCTAACCTCGATCTCCTCAACAGAAACAACATGTGGTGGGTTAGATTGATACTGCCTCAACATAGAGACGTGAAACACATCATGGATTCTGTCTAACTCCGGAGGTAGCTCTAACTGATAAGCAATTGGTCCCACACGTTTCTGAATCCTATACGGCCTAATGAACCTAGGGCTCAAATTGCCCTTACGTCTAAACTGCAGAACCTTCTTCCATGGGGATACCTTAAGGAATACGTAATCCCCTATAGAGTACTCAATGTCCCTCATTTTTAGATCCGCATAGTACTAATGTCTATCAAAAGCCGCCTTAAGATGATCTCGAATTAATCTGACTTTATCTTCAGTCTCGGAAGCCAAATCAGGACCCAAAACTCGTCTCTCACCCAACTCAGTCCAACACAGCGGAGTACAACACTTACGACCATACAGAGCCTCGTAAGGTGCCATCTGGATGCTAGACTGAAAAATGTTGTTGTAGGGGAACTCAGCTAAAGGCAGAAAATCCTTCCAACTCCCAAGGAAATCAATCACACAACTCCAAAGCATATCATCCAATATCTGAATTACCTTCTTTGATTGACCATTGGTCTGAGGATGGAATGCAGTACTAAAGTCTAATATCGGACCTAGATCTTCATGAAGTTTCTTTTAAAATCGCGAAGTGAAACGAGGATCCCTATACAAATTATCGAAATCGAAACCCTGTGAAGTCTCACAATCTCGAAAATGTAGAGCTTGGCCAACTTCTGCAGAGAATAATCCGTCCGAACTGGAATGAAATGGGTGGACTTAGTCAACCGATCCACGATGACCCAAACAGAATCCTTCTTAGTAGGTGTTAAAGGTAACCCACTAATAAAGTCCATCGTTACACGTTCCCATTTCCATAAGAGAATTTTAACAAGTTCAAGCAAACCCGAAGGTAATTGGTACTTAGCCTTAACTTGCTGGCACATTAGACAACGAGAAACGAAATCTGTTACCTCATGTTTCAACCTTGGACACCAGTATAGTTCACGAAGATATCGATACATCTTATTTCTATCGGGATGTGTAGCATAAGGGCTACTATGCGTTTCCCTCAGAATCGACTGTCTCAAATCAAAGTCATTCGATACACAAACCCGTCCTTAAAAACACATAACCCCATCATTATTCATCCTAAAATCAGACGTACTACCACTCTCAACTTGACGGAAACGCAGAACCAGAGAATCATCCCCTAACTGTTTATCTCGAATCTGATTAATCCAAATCGGCTTAACTTGCAACTCGACTAATAGACTCCCATCATCAAACAAACTGAGACGAGTAAAGATTGCCTTTAGATCAGACATTGCTCTACGACTAAGAGCATCAGCCACTACATTGGCCTTATCGAGATGATACTCTATCGTGCAGTCATAATCCTTGAGCAGCTAAATCTATCTATGCTGTCTAAGATTCAACTCCTTTTAAGTAAGGAGGTACTTGAGGCTCTTGTGATCGGTGTAGATGATACACCTCTCACCATACAGATAGTGCTCTAGATCTTTAAAGCAAAAACCATGGTAGCTAATTCGGGATCCTGTGTCGGATAATTTCCCTCGTGTGACTTAAGCTGTTGGGACACATAAGCCACAACCTTACTATCTTGCATCAGTACACATCCCAAACCGGCGTGTGACCCATCACTATAAACTACAAACTCCTTACTCGATTCAAAATGTATTAGAATAGGAGCTTGAATCAGAATAGACTTGAGCTTCTCAAAGCTTGATTGTTGCACATAAGCCTAGACAAAAAGAACATTCTTGCATAGAAGCTTAGTCAGAGGGGCTGCAATTAATGAGAACCCCTCAACAAACCTCTGATAATAACCCGCAAGACCCAGAAAACTACGGATCTCAGAAATATTCTTAGGCTGTGTCCAATCAAGTACAGCCTCAATCTTTTTAGGATCAACTCAGATCCCCTGAGCAGAAACCACGTGCCCCAGAAATGTCACTTCCCGCAACCAGAATTCACACTTGCTCAACTTAGCGTAGAACTGTTTCTCTCGGAGTATCTGAAGCACTACTCTAAGATTCTCATCATGCTCATCCCCGGTCTTAGAGTACACCAAAATATCGTCGATGAAGACTATTGTAACACCCCTAACTCGTATCCGTCGCCGAAATGGGGTTACGAGGCATTACCGATCATAAAACAATTTAGAACAAACTTTCATTACAAGTTAGTCATATAATATTTTTATTTTTATTTTTTTTAAAACAACCAAACTAACTCATTTCGTTATTCCATATATCTTGTTAACTCAATATAAACATATAACCATAAAAATCAAATGCTTAAATTATAGCCCAATATAATTCGTTTCAATAGTACATTTCCAAACATTCCACACATATATATGTCTAAGAATATTCATATATACATATCAATATAACCGAACCAATAAATTACTAACAAACCAATTAAACATGATTATATCATTTTGACCCAACCGAACATATATGCATCATACATATATAGCTCATTTTACTTTCTTTTTTTTTGTCAATATAAAATTCACTATTCACTTGGTCATTCATTTCAATGTGTTACTCGAATATAAACTTACCTAATAATCATACTATATTCAAGATTACATTTACTTCATTTAACCCTATCATTTCATATATATATATATATATATATATATATATATCCTATCACGAAAATAAAATTAATTAACATATAAATTAACCATAATTTACACCTCAAATTTAAATCATTACGAACATACGTTCTCATTTACATATATGCATATTTCATATCAACCCATCTCAATAAGTAATTCATAACACATCAAATTATTAAATGACATAACCGAATTTACATTATAAGTAACATTACTACTTTGCCGACTTATGAACCATATTAAATTCATATACTCTATATCTTGAGATCATGTACTTAAATTATTGTAACGCAAGTCATATCTTCCCAATATATTAAAATAAAACCACAACCAAAATATTTATGTCTTTAAACAATCATCATTCAACTCACTTCCAAAACACATGACCAATCATTTATATATATATATATATATATACAAATCCCGAACTACTAATCAAAAATATTCCTTAACTCATTTCGACATTTATTCAAATATACTTTTAACTATTTTTTTTTAAATCATTACTAACACATAAGAAACATAATCAAATCACTTTAACTAAAGGTTGTATAACAAACATAATTCATACTATTATATACATATCATAGCCGAATCACTCACACCACGTCCAAAATCATCAATTAACCTCAATGCACAAAAACACATATCACAAATACCATTCATCCACTAAACTTATTATTTCCCGAATATAATCATGCATTTAGTTCCCTTAATGAATAATCACATAACCATTCCAACATGTTTATAATATAATTATGAAATCAATTCAATTCATCCTAATTTATATATTATACATATCAATAC
Source organism: Gossypium anomalum (assembly GCA_025698475.1). Classification (NCBI taxonomy): domain Eukaryota; kingdom Viridiplantae; phylum Streptophyta; class Magnoliopsida; order Malvales; family Malvaceae; genus Gossypium; species Gossypium anomalum. The sequence continues at coordinate 50,707,400 of CM046968.1, read as the reverse complement.
TCGACTAAGTCATATAATCAAAACACCATTTAAACATGTCATAGATTATACTTACCATAATATATTTATCTCTTGTCAAAATAATAAATTAACAACTAATCTAATAACCAAGCTGAACCATATTGCCAAATACCACACATTCAAAATTACTAACCAGACATATCCATAGCTTAATCAAACTTAAACCAAAGTTAATATGAATAAACAAGCCATTTTCGCATGGCTTTTATATGTACAAACCAAAATCCAATGCTCACAAATATTATCTAGCCTATACATGCCATAGATCCGAAATTTAGCTTTAAAAAAAATACCGAAAACGATCGATAGTGTGATAGACTTTGCTGAATAACGAGTAACTTACTTACCTTATTTCAAATAAGTAATAAGCTATCACATACCTAATTACTTTAACTTGTTTTATCCATTCAATCATAGTTATCATTTCCCGTTGAGCCATTCGGAATTGGATAGGACACTCGGATAATCACATATATCGTACAATGCCAATGTCCCAGACGTGCTCTTACATGTAATCACATATTCATGCCACTGTCCCAGACAGGGTTTTACTCGCACACATATATCAGAATCACATATTGATGTCAACGTATAAAACGTGGTCTTACTCGCACATATATATTGAAATCACATATCGATGCCAACGTATAAAACGTGATATTACTCGCACACATATATCGAAATCACATATCGATGCCAACGTATAAAATGTGGTCTTATTCGCACACATATATCGAAATCATATATCGATACCAACGTATAAAACGTTGTCTTACTCGAACACATATATCAGATTCACATATCGATGCCTCATATACATCCTTGTATCAACTTCAAATTGGTCAGAATATACATATATTCATTAACAAAATTATCATTCACTACCAAGGCCACAATAACGTTATATAATCGAATATACATATATATATATATATATGATTCACATTTTAACATCATATACACAAACATATATTATATAGCCGAATATAAACTTGCAACTTATATACAAATAATTAACATTTTAACGTGTATAGCTCATGTTACCACTTTCAATACTAAAACTCATTCATTAATTTATCATCATACGTAAATTACTTTCATTACTCAATGTCGATTCATAAATTACTTCATATTATTACAACTATTTATTGATCATATATATATATATATATATATATATTAAAATTTTAACCACATGTATTTGCTTATAAACTTACCTCGGACGATGTAAAACGGTACGGGACGACTAGTCGACAACTTTCGTTTTCCCCCGATCCTAATCCGATTTCTTTGGTTCTTGATCTAAACATATTCAAATTAATCTCATTCAAACATATTTTCATTCAATTTAGTCCAAACACACATAAATGGGAAATTACCATTTTACCCCTAACATTTACACTTTTTACAATTTAGTCCCTATTGCACAAAACACAAATATACAAAATTTCACTATACCCATGTTAGGCCAAATTTTACCCATATCCATACAAGCCCATATATTTCGTTTATTTCACATTTTAGTCTCTCAAATTATTATTTTTTTCAATTTAGTCTTAATTACTCAAAATCATCAAAAAACTCCAATACAAAACATGTTAATCTAAAACATATCTTTCATATTTCATCATCAAACAACAAAAATTAAAAGCTTTAAAAAATGGCATAACTCAAAATATTCACAAAAATCAGAAATTCAAGCATGGGTCTTGTAGATAACTCAGCAACTATCTCAAAAACGTAAAAATTATCAAAAACTGGGCTAGTTACATACCTTAATCAAGATCAACCATGGCCGAAACCTAAACTTCTTTTTCTTTTCTTTACGTTTTCATATTCAGTCATAAGAAAAATAATAAACATGGCTTTTAAGTTATGTTATAATATAATATATAATAACATATTATTTAATTTACATATATAACCTTAATCGAAACATTATATTATTACTTATATTATGTCCATTGCCGTCCAAATATAAAACCAATGGCATAATTGCATCATAAACACTTCCTTTTATAAAGACACATTCATTTTGGCTCTTTTATAATTAACCACCAAATTTTCATTTTATGCGATTAAGTCCTTTTATTTAATCGGGCACCCAAACGACAAAATTAAATTACGAAAATTTCACACACACAAATTCACACATAATAAACACAAAAAATAATTTTTAAATATTTTTCTGACTTAGATTCGTGGTCTCGAAACCACCGTTCTGACTAGGGTCTAAATCGGGTTGTTACAACTACGACGAACTGGTTTAGATACGGCTAAAAAACTCGGTTCATCAAATCCATGAATGCTACCGGAGCATTCGTCAAACCAGAGGGCATAACTAGAAACTCTTAGTGGCTATAACGAGTTCTAAAAGCCGTCTTATGAATATAAACTTCTTTAACCCTAAGCTGATGATACCTAGAGCAGTGATCTATCTTCGAGAATACCGAATCCCCATGAAATTGATCAAACAAATCAATGATCCTTGTAAGTCGGTACTTATTCTTCACAGTTAATTTATTCAACTACCGGTAATCGATACACATCCTCATGGTACCATCCTTTTTCTTTACAAATCAAATCAGTGCCCCTACGGAGACACACTAGGACGGATGAATCCACGATCCAGAAGCTCTTGGAGCTGAGCCTTAAGCTCCATAAGTTCCTTCGAAGCCATTCGATATGAACTGATGGATACCGGAGCTGTATCCGGTAGGAGCTCAATGCCAAACTCAACTTCTCAATTTGGAGGTAAACCCGGTAACTCATCAGGAAATACATCCAGAAATTCTCTCACTGTTCTGATGTCCCCAACAGAAAAGTCCTCAGAAACAGAAACCCTTATGAAAGCCAAATATGCTTCACACCCTTTCCAAACTATTTTTTCAGCCACAATAGTGGAGATCACATTGAATAAGTAATGTTGACGCTCGTTGATCACAACCACTTCCACATCATCCTTGGTTCTCAAAATGACCCTCTTAGTCGCACAATCTAAACTAACTCGGTGCCCTACTAACCAGTCCATACCCAGAATCAAGTCGAACTCTCCAAATGGTAGCTCCATCAGATTTGCAGGAAACAGAACCCCTTGTACTTCCAATTGTACATTCCTATACAATCTATTTAGTCGAACCAACTGACCCAGTGGACTCAATACAAAAATCTCACCCGAAGTACTCTCAACAGAATCCCGAGATTACCAGAGACAAAATTAGCTATATAAAAGTGTATTGACCCTATATATATCAAAGTAGTATAACGGGTATAAAAAATAAGAAGAGTACATGTAATGTAACACCCCTATCCCGTAACCTTAGCCGGAATAGGTAAGGGGCATCACGTGATGGATAGAACATTTCAGAACAATATAGAATCACAGATATTATATAACATTGATACATAGGCATTCATTAACAATTCATCCATTAAGATGGTCTACGAGACCTAAAACATACATTTAAGAAAGGTCGGGACTAAACCGAACGCATTCAGAATTTTCAAAACTTATCTAAATCTTTCAAAACTGTTAAAGTCACACGCCCGTGTGACTAGGTGTGTGACACACGCGGGCACCAGACACGCCCATGTGATCCAACCATGCCAAAAAGAGTTCCTATACTAACTTTTTCACACGGCCATGTGCCATGATCGTGTGATACTTAGCTAGCTACTGACTTAAGCCCACGACCATAAGGCATGCCCGTGTTCCCTGACCGTGTGGCACAATGCAGGCTTGGTTTAAGCCAATTTGCCACCCCTTTTTGGGCCAATCTTACAAGCAATAATATACGACATTCATACCAAAATTTTTAACCAATTCCATGCTTAAAGATGACCAAATCACATTAGAACATAACACATTACACACATACACCAAAACTATGCACAAACTTATCATTTGCTAGCCAATTCACACGGCATAACTTATATACATATCAAGCTTACATACTTAGACATTCTAGCTTATACATGCCATACTTAAAATAATTACACTTTCAAAAGTACCAAAATGAGTTTGATAGTGTGGTAACAATCCTCGACTATCCTTGAGCCTTCAGTAGCTACGATACTGTAAAACATATAGAAATCACACAGAGTAAGCTATAAAGAGCTTAGTAAGCCAAATACAATTACCTAAACTAATATAGTATATAAGTAAAAGTCAAAAGCCATAATTCACAACCGTCTCATGGAGTATTTCATTATTTCACAGAAACAAAGTCTTCTCTATTCAGAATTCTAGTACGATACAAACGTACCTGTATAAATTATACATTCCATATATTCATTTTCATATCTCATACTTTATCATCAGACAATTTAGAAATGGAATAGATGTTTATAGACAGGTACAATACTGACATCCCATACTTGGTCTTACATGTAATTCAGTATCGAGGCCTCTGTCCCAGATAGGGTCTTACACAAAATCCCAAATCGAGGCCTGTGTCCTAGACACGGTCTTACACAATATCTCAGATCAATGTCAACATTCTTTCAGGAACATATAGAGCTTTTCAGACACCAACATGTTATTGGAGTTTATTCATCAGGCTCTCAAGGCCGTCCAATACAGATTACAGTTTATATACGCAGGATTTAGTTAATTTAACACGTAATTGTAGTTCGACTTACCTCCTACGGATTTCAGATGGAACGAGTCGACTATTCAACTATTTTGGACTTTCCTCGATCTAAGTCCGATTTTCTTTATTTTTGATCTAATACAATGCAAATTCAACCATTCAATAGTTCATTTCATTCAATTTAATCCAGATACACACATTTAAGGCACTTTGCATTTTAGCCCTTATATTTTCAAACTTTGACAATTTAGTCCATTTTTCACAAAATCATAATTATGCAAAATTCACCAAGACTATAGCTTAGCCAAATATACATAGTTTCCATACAAGTCCAAATAACATTTTTAATTCACAATTTAGTCCCTCTAAACCTCATTTTCACAAATTAGCCCAAATAGCTCTATTTCATCAAAATTCAAAGACAAAACTTATAAATTATCTACCAAGCCTTCATAATTCATCCAAGAACATCACAAAACTCATGATATCAACAATGGCATTTCATGAAATCTTTAGCAGAAATAGAAATTCAGACATGGGCTTTGAAGAACACGAAGCAACGATCACAGAAACGTAAAAATTATCAAAAACGAATGAAAATTCATACCTTGATTAAACTTCGACAAAGCCGAACTTAGCTTGTTCTTTTTATTTTATTTTGCTTAGTATTTTCGGTAAGAACACATGGGAAATGGCTTATTTCATGCATTTGGTTTACTTTAATTCATTTAATTTACCATTTACCATTTTATCCATTATAAAATAAACATATAATTCATGTTAAGAAAGGCCATTATTGTCCACTTAGAGGTTCCATGGTCTATTAACCACATAAGGACCTATTAGTCCAAAGCCATTTCAAAAACATACATTAAACATGTAGCATGCTAATTTCTCCTTTTATGCAATTAAATCTTTTTTCATAATTAAACACAGAAACAGACAAATTAAATCATAGAAACTTCACAGATATAAATTCATATGCCATATACACAGAAAATAATATTAAAATATTTTTTAAACTCGGATTAGTGGTCCTAAAACCACAATTCTGACTAAGGTCTAAACCAGACTGTTACATGTAATCATATCAGGGGCGTCTCTGTCCTTTCGGTGTCGAACAGCATATATGAACATAAACTGCCTCACCTTAGTCTGATTAGCACCTCTACCCGGTGCTCTCTGTTATCTGCCCAAACCATTACCACCCCTACCCGGACTACGACCCCTAAGTGGTTGTTGTACTGCCCTCTAAGGCTGAACAAAAACCACACCCAGAGCTTGCATCTGATCAGGACATTGTGGGCACTTTCTAGTCTGATGATCCATTGACCCACAACGCAAGCATGCCCCTAATCTTCTCCAACACTCGCCCGGATGGCGCTTACCATAATCACTGCATAACTGAACCCAGTAGGAGAAACTAAAACTCCCACTCTATAAGGCCCATTAGTCCTGACCCGTTTCTTAGGCCACTGAGCAGGACTACAGGGCTTTGAACCCCTTTTATTCTTACCTCTCTCACGATCCCTGTTCTGGCGCTCAATAAGCTTTATTTTTTTGGCGATCTTTGCCCTGTCTATCAGAATTGCAAATTCTCGATCCTTCTATGGAGCAATTAAGGCCCTCAAATTGTTCCTCAAACCATCTCCAAAGTGGACACATTTCTCGTATTTAGATGCCACAATGCCTTGAGTATAGCGGCTTAGTCTGAGAAATTTGGCCTCATACTCGACCACAGTCCTATCAACTTACGTGAGATTCATGAACTCACGCCTACGAGCATCTACATAGCTTGCGCCCACATATTTTCTCTAAAAGACAGTCTTGAAATAATCCCAATTAAGATGATCCGATTGAGTACCCTCTTCAATCGATAACCACCACGATATGCCTCATCGCGAAGTAAAGAAACTGCACCCTTCAGTTTCTACTCAGGAGTGTAGTTGATATCGTTCATTATTCTTTCGGTGGCCTTCAACCAGTATTCAGCCACAGTATGGGCTACTCTAGTGATGCCTCTAAACAGTTCAACTCCATTAGACCAGAGTCATTCAATTATCGATCTACGGCCCTCAAATCCAGAATGGGGTCCAGCGACCCTCTCCAAAATCTTCAACATGGCTTTAAACAGTGCATCGTCCCCAGCCGAGCAGCTTTGAGACCCAGTTTAAGCAGTATGTATAGCCGGAGTCTCACTTGTATCTAGATTTGGCATACTACCCAGTAAGGAAGACTCAGCTTGAGTCCCCCTACTACGCCCGCTGCATCCACGAGTACCACGACCACATGTTTCATGAGCGCTCATCGTAATTTCTGTTTTATCTACATTACAAAATTTTATGCATCAGTTTCAGTGTTTATTAACAAATGTTTTATGCTTCAAATATTTATCAGAAGTTCAGAAATCTTTCAAAAGTCTCAGTTTCTAACTAACTCAGTATAGTTTTAGACAACTTAAAGTTTTTTAACCATAGTATTTCTAAGTTTAGAAGTACTTATAGGATCAGCGCCGAAGACTCGGAGTACCAAATACTTACTTAAAAAGAATGAAACTTTGTTTGAAGACCAGTTCTTTTACAAATACAATTTTGAACCTAAAATTCACATTTCGAGTTTTGTAACCTGGCTCTGATACCACTAAATGTAACACCCCAAACTCAGCTTGGACGTTATGGCCGAATCTGGGAGTGTTACGAAGAAAGGTTTTAAAATATATTTTTCATGTTAAAACTTGTATTAATTGTTATTAAAAAGAGTCCACATTTTCGGAAAAACTTATAATCATACTCTGTAAAGTCTTTTAAAGTAAAATGTAAATTTGCAGCGGAAGTTTGAAAGTCATTATAGTTGAGAACCAAACTTGTATTTTCGAAAACATTTGTTTGTGTAAAACTGTTGTTTTCGTAAATCATTTTCTTAAAAGTCGCAGAATAAAAATCTAAAAAATTTCAAAATCCAGAAATTTAAAACCATCAGTTTAGAGAGTACAAAAATTACAAAACTCTAAAAAATAATCCAGAATTTAAATAAAAACGTTAATTAAAACAGTTCGTGAACTAGTGGTCACCGCTAAGACTCCGTCGCACCGACCCACCTATGTCTGAGGATTACCTGAACAAAACAGACAAACAAATGTGAGTTTCATAAACTAAGTGTGTAACTAAATAGAGACATACATGCATTTATACTCGAAATTTTCATATACAGAACAAATACAGATACGGACATAAGCCCTTAATAGAACCAGATAATATCAGAATCGAATTATCGGAAACATACAGATATGCAAAGTCCTACCCTCATCCATTACACACTATCTCCGACCATCTCAACACACCATGTGGGGTATAAAACACCCACCCAACCCTACACACCACTTAGGGCTAGTTTGGCAATGCTTTTGAAAAGTGCTTTTGAAAAGTTTGGTTTAAAATTTGAGTGTTTAGCATTACTGTCAAAAAGTACTTTTGAGAAAAAATATCCATTTTAGACATGTTATTATCAAGTAACAAATATGCATTTAAATAATATTTAAATTAGTTAATATTATTATATTTTAGTAAGAATATAAAAAAATTATAACTTCTTGTTAATATTTTAATATATAAAATATAAATTTTAAATATTTTTAAGCAATAAATATTAATTATTTATAAAATTTAATTAGAATATATAAACTATATTTTAAATATTTAAATATAACTATTAAATATTTGTTATTAGTATTTTAAAAAATATTTTTTTATTTTTAATTAATGATTTTAACACATTTGTAATTAAGTACCAAGAAAAAAAAGCGGAAGTACTATGTTATTGGATGGGTGAAAAAGTAATTAAGCACTAAAAGTGCTTTTGGGAGAGGAAAAGCACTTCTGAAAAGCTAAAAATTTCAGCCAAAAGTAGCTTGTTCTGCACAGCTTTTCTTCCAGAAGTGCTTTTGAAAAGCAATGCAGAATTAGCCCTTACTGCCTTTACAACACTTATCAGAATAGTTTTCAGCCAAGTTGCTAGTAAATCGGCGAAATGTCACCTTACAAAACACTTTCTCCACACATACAAATCCCACCCCATAAACAGATACATAATATAAATATATAGATATAATAGAATTAACATGGTCCGCATGCTTGTATACAAAAAACACAACCACGACCTTACCGGTGCACGAATAGCTACCAATTCTAGTAATGAATCACGAAATCATGACTGAAAAAAAATCGAACCCAATCAAATAAAACAACTCTTCAAAACACAACCACGACCTTACCGGTGCACGAATAGCTACCACGCAAATTCTAAATCGCTGAAGGGTCGCCCACTGCCTCTTGTACTACTCTTAGATCGCATTAAAAAACACATCAGCAAACCGATTAACGCAACCTTCGACCAACATAACTACAAGTAGTATATAAAATATCGAACTTAAATAACTTACCCTTGGATTAGCAATCGAGGAATCACAAACTAATGCTTCAAGCACTAGCACTAGCCCAACGAAATAAGAATGAAAGACGGAAGAACAAAGAAGAAAAGAAAGAAGGAAAAGAAATTAAAATTAAAAATTAAAAGCAAAGTGCCCAAAATTGGATTTGGAATTGCGTTCAGGGGAAGCAACAGAAGTGCAAAAATGTGGGGATTTCTTTTTTGTCCTAATAAAGTAAATAAAACCAAAATAAAATGAGATTTATTTTAAAAGAAATAAAGGATAACCGCACAAATACTAACCACTTTGTTTTATTTATTAATTAATTTAAAAAAAAATCAACAAACCTATTTAAAATTCAACTCCAAACTTTTGGTAGTAACAAATTTTATTTTAAAAATTCGATATGCCTAGGAACAATATTTAAAATTTTATTTTTGAAATGCTGATGGTCAAATTTGACTTTTTTTAAAAGGTTGAGGATAACTATCAAATTGACAAAAATATAAAAGTTGAGGGTCAAACTTATTATTATACCTTTCATTTATAAAACTACCCACTTGACCTATAACTTTCTAGTTTTTCTCATTTCTAGTTCACATATAACTTACCATTGTAACAACTAATGGGATGTAGAATTGAATATGCTTTTTCTTCGATTTAAGGTTACAGAAAGGTTATAGGTAAAAATAAACATTATATAAAAAAAATCCAATCATCTTGTGTCAAATGTTATTCTTTTAATTTTTTTTAAGATTTACTGGTAGAAAAATATATAGTTCTCCAACCATCCTAATTCCTAAATAAATTTAATCAATTTGTGAATGGTTGTAGTAAACAAACTCCTTAACTACATTATTTAAATAAATTTATTTTTACTATGAAAATACTAAATCAACGTACCAACCAATTCTTTTAAATGGATAATTTAGAAAAAGTTTTCTCCAAATTAAATCATCAAAACAAATTATTAGATTATTTTTTATAATATAGACAAAATTTCATTAAAATCAAACTATGTTGAGATACATCAAGGAAAAAATTATAATACACTTTTAACATATATGAAAATCCATACTTTATATTGAATTTTAAAAAGAAAAAAAATCAAACATATTCTTTTTCCAGAAGCAAGTCCAAATTTAACGTTGGGCCTTCACTTTTAAGATCTTACGGCTTTTCAACCTCCATTCTATGATCAAAATCAAACTCCAAGTTTTAACGTTATGAAAACTAGGAATTCCTAATCCCAAAATTTAATTACTTTTTAATGTAATCTTTTTGTTTCATACTGCAGCGCAACAATTTAAATACTAAATAAAATTTATTTAGTGTCCCTCCCCATTTGGATTAATTTTTTTCTTTAACTTTTTATATTTAGAATTTAATCTTTTTATTTTTTGAATTTAAAAATACGAACCCAATTATTAGTACCGTTAAAATTTCTCTATTAAATTCGTTGATTTGATATTCTAAAATAAAATAAAAATACTCATTTGATAGTCATGTGCCAAAAACAATAGTATTACAATAGACTTGAATCTAACAAAAAATTTTTAACGACATTAATAAACCTTAAAATTCATGTCTACATTTTAATCAAAATAAATTATTTAGACTAACTGATAATATTATAAACGTTGATATATTAAATTATGTCAAAAATTAAAATATAAATCTTAAATGTAAATGTTGTATAAGAACTAAAATTGATATTTGAAAATTTATATAATCTAAAAATAGAGGGATGAAAGTTTAATTCTTTAAGACGCAAACAAGAAATATTAAAATTACTTTCCTTTTTCATTCTTTCCACGAAGTCGAGTGTGCTTTCTCTTAGTTTCCCAAAGAAACAATGACTACTGTAGTTGGGTTGGAGGTGAGTGGTAACTTGTTGTGAATGGGGAGGGATGAAATTTCCCTTCTTGAAGAAGAACTTGTTCAACTATTAGTGACAAGCTTGCTGGTAGTTCCGAGTGATAGTCCATCGCTAATATGCTTTGTCTGGACCCGAAAATCCTATAATCCTGACATTTTTCGTGCACAACTCAAGAGCATATGGAAAACTAGAAAGAAGTTTGAGATTCAAGTGGAAGGACAAAACCTATTCCTAATCTCGTTTGGGGATGAAGAGGATTTGGAGATAATTATGGAAGGATGCCCATGGATATTTTGAAGGCAACGGATTATTTTCAATTGGTTGACAAGTCTTATTGAAAAAAGTAAGATCCGACTTATTCTTTCTCCGTTTTGGCTTAAGATAGGTCCATGTCCGTCTAAATGTGACAAGAAAGACCTTACGCATGTAGTTGGCTCCACTTTTGGGGGAGTAATCAAATTGGAATTTAAAGGGAGTTTTGCCGCTTAAGAGTTCAATTAGATGCACAAAGGCCATTGAGGAGAGAGATTTTTATCTCTACTGGTAATCAATAAAAAGTTTAGCTTTCTTTTAAATATGAGAATCTGCCAATTTTTTGCTTTGGATGTGGTTGTATGGGTCATGGGGTTCAGAAATGCACCGAGATGTCAATAGATGACCAGGAAAAAGTAGAGGATGAACACCCATATTCAATGGTGCTTAAAGTTGAATCCAACTTGGTAAAGAAAAGAAAGTTTAAAGGTCAATTTTTCTACAAAAAAAATTAAATAGTGCTACTATGTAGGTGATGATGAAGTGGATAGGAGCGGTGGTTCCTCTAAAAAAGGTCGGAAAATAGATCAATAGACGAAAGAGGAAGTGGGATCGGAGATGACATTTGAATTTTTGGTAACTAATGAATTGAAGCATAATTTTAGGGATTTTGTAACTTTTTTTCTCTTTACCAATTAAGACGACTGATTTAGATTTAATGGTTTAAGATGGCCAAAATCCAATTGATGAGTTAGATAATATGAAAAAAGGTGAAAGTTTGAACGGGCCGATTAGTCCACTGAATGCAAATCCCCATAAACTAAAAAAGTACAGATGGCGCAAAATTGGTCGAATTAAGACGGTTGATCTCTGTATGAATGAAATAGGGGATGAGGAAGTAGAAAAAATGCATGGATTTGATGGAGGAACCTAAATAACTCTATTTTAATAGGTAAGAGAAGAAAAAGCTTAGGTTTGACAATAGGGACTTAGGCGTTTCTATTTTATCAGATACGATGATGCCTAATTCAGAGCGAGCTGCTTTAATTCAACAAAAACCGACGGTTGCTAGGAGGCATGTCGACCGAGAGCCATGAAAATGTTAAGTTGGAACGTCTGTAGATTGAGGAGTATGCGGGCTATTTGAAGACTTAGACATATGTTGAAGATAAACAAACCCCAAATTGTCTTCTTAATAGAGACTAAATTGATAGGAAATCGAATGAAGAATGTTCGTAGGAAATATGATTTCAATAATGGTATAGATGTGGACGCTGATGGAACAAAGGGTGGTCTAAGTCTAGTGTGGAACGAAAATGATCTGGTTCAGCTACAAAGTTTCTCAAAAAATCATATTGATGTAGAAATCATGATAGCGGATGGGGATAGACACTAGCGTTTTATGGGTTTTTATAAGGTTCCAGAGGTGCAACATAGAGATGAGGGTGGGAAGTGTTACAAAATTTGGGGAGAAACCAAACTCTTCTTTGGATGGTATGTGGGGATTTCAACGAAATTCTGTACTCATTTGAAAAGAAAGGTGGTGTGCCAAGAGATGAAAAAAGAATGGAGAGTTTTTGAAGGGTATTGGAAGATTGTCAATTGATGGATGAGAGTTTTTTTAGAAATCAATTTACTTAGGAAAGAGGAAACCTACTTGAAACGAATATTTGTGAAAGGTTGGATCGGGGGGTAGCCAATGCGAAATTGTTGGATCTTTTTCCTGACTTCTCTATTTTCCACTGACCACATACTATGTCTGATCATTGACTTTTGTTGATCAAAATTGAACAAGAGAATTTAGGTGAAAATCGGGGGCACTTCATGTTTGAGTCTTGGTTGATGCTAGAGGAGTTTTGCGAAGAGGAAATAAAGAGAATTTGGGAGGAAAATGCAGGCATGATGTTGGAAAAACTTGAGGGGTTAGCAAAAGGTTTAAGGGAGTGGGGAAGAAGGATTAAATGGAAAATAAAAGAAGTTTCGAAGTGTTTGAATGAAAAATTGGAATATCTTCTTGGAGGGGATAGAGATGATGATTTGTTGGTTGAAATTATAGACTTGAAAATTCATTTGAACATAGAGATAAACAAGGAGGCCTATTGGGAGAAGAGAGCCCGAGTAAACTAGTTACAACTGGAAGACAAAAACACCAAATTCTTCCATAGTTGTGCCTCTCAAAGAAAATGAACAAATTGTATCCATAGGCTACAAAATGGGAATGGGGATGAGGCCCAAACTAAATGTGATGTGGAAATATTTGTAAGAGATTATTTTAACGATCTTTTTACTTTAAGGGGGATAGGAAATTTAGGGTACATTATGTCTGGGGTGAAGTGTGGCATAACAACCAATATGAATCAAATGTTGTTGACAAGCTACACTTATGACGATGTGGTTAAAGCATTGAAAGGTATGGGACAAACAAAAGTAGAGGTTTAGGATGGCTATCGCAGGTTTTTTCAGAAATATTGGCACATTGTTGGTGATGAAGTTAGTTCGTTTTGTCTGAATGTGCTAAAAAGAGGTACATCCTTAGATTCCATTAGTCTGACAAATATAATTCTAATACCAAAAATTGCTCAACCTATAAACTTGAGTAACTTAGGTCGATAAGTCTGTACATATTTTTATATAAGATTATTTCAAAGACAGCTGCAAATCATTTCTAACAAGTGTTAGACTTATGTATAGGTGAGCCCCAAAATGTTTTTGTTCCAGGTCATTTGATTAATGATAATGTTCTTTCAGCTTTTGAAATTCTTCATGCTTTAAAGCAAAAAAGAACAGGATAAATAGGCTCACTGGCGCTCAAACTGAACATGAGAAAGGTGTACGACAGAGTCGAATGGGGTTTCTTACAGCAGATGATGTTAAAAATAGGGTTTGATAGTGTTTAGGTGGGCTTCATAATGAATTTCATTAGTACAGTATTGTATTCAATTGTGCTTAATGGGAAAGAAGTGTAGAGGTTCATGCCTTTTAGAGGATTGAGACAGAGAGAAATTTTAAGTCCTTTATCTTTTTTTTTATTATTTGTAGTGAGGGTTTATCCTCTTTAATGAGATTGGCAAGGGAGGAAGGTAGCCTGAAAGGAGTTATAATTAGCCGACGAGGACCAATTATCACTCATCTTTTGTTTGCTGATGATTGTATTCTTTTTGGTGAGGCATTGAAGAGAGGGGAAAATGTGCTATAAAACATTCTGAAACAGCATGAGGAAGCTTCAGGTCAGTGTGTGAATTTTGAAAAGTCTACAACTTTCTATAGCACAAATATTATGCCTAGAGAAAAAGAGCTAGTGACACGGATCCTTAATGTCCAAAATTCAACCAATCTAGAAAAATATTTAGGACTTCCTAATATGATTGGTAGGGGAAAAAAGAAGCTCTCTAATTGTTTAAAGATAGTTTGTAGAGTAAAATTTAGTGCTGGAGCACAAGGCAATTGTCTCAAGGTGGAAAAGAGAATTTTATAAAATCGGTCTTACAGGTTGTTCTGTCTTATGCAATGACTTGTTTTTTGCTTGCAAAATCTCTTTTCCAAGAAATGGAGAGTATTATTGCAAAATTCTGGTGGTAGAAAGGGCATGAGAGGTGTGGCATACATTGGAGTGAATGGCAAAATTTGTACATATTTGAAGGAAAATAGAGGTATAGGTTTTAGATGTATATCACATTTTAACTTGTCATTACTTGCTAAATAAGGTTGGAGACTTATGAATTATCTAGATTCATTATTATCTCATATATTAAAGGTGAAATATTTTCTAGATTCAGATTTTTTAAAAGCAGAGTTAAGGAGTATACCTTCTTATACCTAAAAGAGCGTCTGAGCCACCAAAGGTATAGTGTTGGAAGGATTGTGTTGGAGAGTTGGTACTGGAACAAAAATTATAGTTAAATACTCTACTTGGGTACCTAGTTTGGTCGATTTCAAAATTGCAAGAAATGACAATATATCAGAAACTATGATGGTGGCAGATTTAATTCATGTAGATTCAAGACCATGGAATAATGAGCTCATCAAATGTACCTTTAGTGAGTCTAATGCAAGAAAAATTTTGTCTATCCCTTTGCTGAAGAACCCACATGATGATTTTTTGGTCTGGAGAGGAGAACCCATAAGAGATTTATCGGTGTATAGTGTTTACAAGTAGCTCTTAAAAAATGTTGCTACTATGAATCAATTACGAACCCAAGCCAATTACAGGCATTTTTACAAGAAGATTTGGGATCTAAATTTGCCTTAAAAATTAAAAGTTACAGTTTGGAGGTGCTTAAAAAATTATATCCCTAGTCTTAGTAATCTATACTACAAAAGATTGGCTAATACAACAACATGTCCAAAATGTGGAGGAGAGGTGGAATACAAAGATCATGTATTTAGAGATTGTCTTGCAATAAAAGATGTGTGATAATGGCTGAATGTTGCATGGCCAAATGAGCTACAAAGTATGGGATTTGTAACACCCTAAACCTAGCCCAGATGCTATGGCCGAATCTGGCGATGTCACATGATAGGGTGTTTGAAACTAAGTTTATACTATAAATCCATTTCTGTTCAATTACTTTTCTTATCTCTTATTAATTCCAAAATCCTTACTCGTTTAATTGATTATTTCAAACATAATTCGTTGTGGAAGCTTTTTAAATCGTTTTGAGTAAACCGTGTGTTCAAAGAAAACTTTGCCTTTTTGAAAGCGAGGTTTCCTACGCCTACCAGTTATAAATCCATAAAATAAATAAAAACCAGATTTAGGAAAAAGTCCCCAAATTACATCCAAATAAACCACGATAGTTAAAACCATAAATCACCAATTTATAAATCGTAATAGTCCAAAATTGTGGTCACCATCAAGTCCCCCACCGTACCGATCCAGCTAGGTTTGGCGATTGCCTGTGTACATTAAACAGAGGGGGTAAGTTTACGTAAACTCAGTGTGCAATCCCATAAAAAACAAACAGTAGTAAACACATCACACAGTCAAAAACAGTCTTGGGCCTTAGCCCAACTCAGTATCAGTATCAGTATGCACAAGGGTCTCAGCCCATCACACTATCAGTAACAGATATACAGTATTCAGTAACAAAGTCCTACCCAACCAACCTCTACACACCATCTCTGTCCAACCCTACACTCCATGTGAGGATTAAATCAACCCACCCATCCCTACACTCCAAGTAGTACCGAATGTAGCACAAAACAGTAGTTTGCAGCTGAACTGCCAGTATATTAGGCTTAAGAGCCTTTCAGTACACTTCCTCCAAATAAAATCAACCCAACCCCATGGAATGCAACATACAATACGAGATATGCTGCTTCATGATATCAGTACATATAATCAGTAAATATATACATACATACATACATACATACTATCATCATACTTAATATATATCCATCAATTAGTCAGTTCACACAATTAGGGGTTTAAGTAATGCTTACCGACCCTACAGTAGGTTCACAGTAGACTTGGGTGACCCGTGCAACCCTAGCAATCAATTCAGTGAAACTCACACACCCATATAGCTTGCCCGTGTGGATCACATGGCCTGGCCCAGAATTCCACACGCTCATGTGGACCCACATGCCCGTATGGCCCACATGGCCCAAATTAGTCTAGCCCGTGTGTCACACACGGCCTACTTGGCCGTCACATGGCTGTGTCTTGCACGTATGGCTTGGCATCGTCACTCACACACCTGTATTAGGGCACACGACCTACCACACGGGTGAGTACACGCTCGTGTGGTGTCGATAGTGGGGTTTTTTGGCTTTTCACTGAATCCCATTTTTTGTGTTTCGGGCACACACCTAGTTTCGATTAAAACCAAAATGATCCCCGAGCACTTTAGAACCTATAATTGACCAGTCCAATTCCACAATTAGTCTTAACTCACGATTAATCATAACTCTATCAACCATCCAATTCTACGTTTTCACTTACCCCTAACACTCTGAAAGCTTTTGGCTATGAAACAGCACGAAAGAGCCCCGTTTCTATTGATTCTTTGTTGCCCAAACAGGAAATTCTTACCCTTCAATAGATTATTTAGAAATCAAGATTACAAGTACCAGAATAATTTACCCAAAAGCACCAAAACATCAAACAACGCAATACTAAGATTGAGCAGATAGTCAAAAATTAGAGGAGCAAAAGAATTGATAGTGAAGAATGGGGAATCAAGTTTGTTGACAGGAAAAATGAGAAGAGAAGAGGAGAGAGAGTGTGATTGAATTTTTTTAAAAGAAAAACAACAAAATGAAAAGAAATATTTTGATAACTCTCATATCCATATCCCCACTCTCCTATATTCTCTCTACCCAACTCCCCACTACTCAGAACTCTAACATAACCAAAACTCTCAGCTATCAAACTGAGCAAAAATATTCCCCCTTGCCCACGCAGGGATTCGAACACCAGGCCTCCAGCATACTAATACTCCACTTAACCACCAGACTAGCAGGCCCATTCTGACATGTACTTATAAAAACTTAAGCCTACTGAGAGGGGTTTAGGCTTTATTCAGAAAAATACCAGAATTTAGCCAAAGACTTAGCTTGAACTTGGGACCTCTCACACACTCCCAGAACACATCACCAGTGAAGCAAATACTCAATTGTCAAAAATTTATGAAAGCCGAAAAATAAGTTTTTGGGGCGTTACAATATTCATAGAGTGGATTACCTGGCTTATTGTGAAAAATCATTCTCGGCAGTGTCGTATCATTGCATGTGCGATATAGGTGCTGGGAACTAATAGAAATAAATGGGTTCATGAAAGACAAAAGATCGGGGGCTAAAATTTCAAAATATGTGAAAGATTATGTTATGGAAGTGGATGGGTTAAAGGAAGCACTACCTAAGTCGACTTTAAAATATATGAAAATAAATCTTGTTCAGGCATATAAAATATATGAAAATAAATCTTGTTCAGGCATAGTTATAAAGGATTCAAATGGCAATGTGGTGAGTATAAGAACAGTAAAAAAATGATAACGTACCTTTGTTGTTTGCAGCAGAAGCGTTGGCCTGTGTCCAAAGGATGCAACTAATACTAGATCTGGGTTTCCAGAATGTGGAAATTGAAGGAGACTCTTTAACAATCATAAAAAAAGCTACAGAAAAAAATAAAAGATAAATTACAAATTCATACACTAGTCAGATATTGTTTATGGTTGCAAGATAGGTTCTGTATTTGTCGACTTAAGCATGGTTTTCGGGATATCAACAGAATAGCACATATGTTGGCCATAGAAGGACTTTAAAAAGGGGAACATTGGGACATGAAGATTGCTTTACCTGAGAATGTAACGATGGAGGTAGAGAAGGATCGAAGGGGGTCTCTACACACTAGGCCAATAAGTGTCGAAGAAAAAAGTTAGAAACAAGAGAATCGAAGAGAGGAAAGAAAAGTAGATAAAAGGTTGGGAACAATTAAAAGGAAAGTGTTTAATTATGATGTTTATGATTTTTAACGTTTGCTTGTTCACGAGTCGAAGAGGTTTATTGATGCTTGATGTTGTCTTTAGTAGACTCTAGAGTATACTTCTTTTGTTTTTGTTGGATTGGGCCTTGTCTGTTGGGTTTTTGTTATTTTTCTGTTTTGGGCCTTATGCATTGGCCTTTTTTTTTTGTTAAGTTTGTTTTGTCTGTGTTTTGGATAGTTATGTTTGGGTTTCTTATTTCTAATAAAATCCGGCAGAAAATTTATTCAAAAAAAAATGGAGGGATGATAATTAAGATTTAACAATGAAATAAGGTAAAAATAAACGTGACGTATAAAAAGGAAGGCCACCATTCCACGTGTCCACAGGTAAAATCTCTAGATGTTACTGTTATAGATATAATTATACCATATTCAAAATCATCGAATAGAAAGGGCATAGATGGAGAAAATATAAAACAATACATATATTAACACGAGTAAAAACTTAACCAACTAAATAACCTCGGGTTCGGCTTTTACAATAAATCTTGAACAATAACTTTTTTTTGGTATAATTGTCTTTTTTATTTCAAGTGTGAGTATAAAATCTTGTTTGGACCAAAAGTAATATTTAAGTCAAATTGTTTTAATAATATTAATTTCAAAAAATGAATTTTGTTAAAATACTTAAAAGAAATTTACTACTACTTTTTCCAACCATTTATTCATTTAGACAAACTATTTTTAATTTCAATTGAGATTAATTCAATTTCAAATTAATTAATTACGACCAAATTTCTGGAAAGATCAAAGGTATATATACTTCAAATGTTTAAAATCTGTTAAAAATTATCAACAATATCTTGGCCTAATGGCAAGAGTATTATGTTGTAGGAATGAAAACTTGAAATTAAACACCATCAACCCTATTCTCTACCCCCTATTATAAGAAAAGCCCATTAACAATTATTTACTTTTTTTTCTTTATCTAAGGCTCCCCTCATATGAGTGATAAGTTTGAATCTAGTGAGATGATGGTGGTGAGAATAATTACGATTACAATGAGCTTAAAATTAGTAATATGATACTTTTTTTATTTAAATGCAGTTGTAGCGATGATGTGAGAATAAAAAAAGATTGTTAAAGATATAATGAAATGAAAATGTGTGTATATATATTAATATATAATAAAATTTCAAAATTTATTTTAAATTAAATAATAAAATTATGTTTATGTTTATGCTATTTATAATTAAAAATATTTATATTATATTTATATTAAAAGTTAAATTATTAAAAACATGATTATATCAAATTATATATTTATACTTACTATTATTTTTTCAACAAATACTTATTATTATTATTTAAAGCTTTGACTAAGTTGGTGTCACCTTCAATCATGTCCCAACTCAGTTGTGAAATTACCTAAAGCTCAATATTTGTATAAAGTAACAAATCTAAATTTGTGGGTATTCCCCTCATTTCACATATAATTTAGAAAATACATGTAGCCTCTCCAACTCGGCCTAAATATTAGAATCAAATTCGAAATATTACAGTAGTCACCAAGATGACCCAATTAGCTATCAAAGTTTTAGAAACTGTCAATTTAAAATATTTGTTTATTTTAGAAGTAAACTTAGTTAAATATCGATTCATTTATTACTTAAGATTTTTAATTATAGTTTAACAACGAAAAAGTGATATCTATTTATGTTTTTAATAAAAATTGAGAATCATGCAAAATTATTAATATTCATAATTTGATATCCTAAAATCAAATTAAATGACATGCAAGCTAAAAAAAAAAAACCCAAATCTAATATCTTATGCCACAATTCAAATTAAAATAATACAGTATCTGTATATTAAAAATCTCAAATAAAGAACCTAAAATATTTCAATAGATAAAACTGTAACATGCCAAACTCGACCCTGAGAAGTATCCAAGTATGATGTGCCACTACATAGAAATCATCCATAGTACAAATAAACAGATGTCTCACAACAGCAGGTATCCTCTGGCATAATCCTTCAAAAAGTCTTCCTTCAATAGTAGGCCTAAGAAGTAAAAAAGTAATAGGGTAAGTTCAAAAGAACTTAGTGAGTTCCATAGAGATCTTAAGCAGAATACTAATAGCACATTCTAATCTTTCAAAAGAATCACTCAACATTTCAGAGTATGCCTAAAGGCATGTACAGAACTCAGACAGACTCAGTACACCAATGGCGTGTCACATGGGCGAATATTATACGCCAACACAACAAAACTCAGACATTCCATTTTCATACAAGCCACATACCCAAAGTTTAAAGTCAGATCCATATCAGATGTTTCCGTTTCATTCATATACATTCTCTCTTTATAGCTCCCAATTTAGAATCATTCAGTAGCATGTTTAGTTGTATTAAGTCAATCCAGATTACAATATATCTGCCCTACCGGAGGCTACACAATGTGTTTCCGTTAACTCCATTTCCGTAGATTATTTCATATAATATCATTCATTTCAAAAGCAAATGGTAGTGGCTTAACATGAAAATGACCCATACTTCTTTTTCCAGACATATAGAACTCAAACTAATAACTCTAGACAGACAACCATTATTCACACACACATACATTGATCATCCTTTACAGAGTAAGAATACTTAACTTACAATATTATAAAATAAATATAATCACAGCACATGGAAGTAAGAAGGAACTCATCAGAAAAATAACAAAGTCTAAATAGCATGTCCTTTGCCTTTATCACTCGGACCTTTTATAATGTCTTGAGCTAAGAATAAGATTATTTAAACATATCAGATTACTATTTCATCGGATTTAAACATGCATGCACGATATATTAACACTTAGCCCAGAACCAGGAAGTTTCCTTCCTTACACACCAGTCTAACACTTATGCATATAGAATTGAAAACACATAAATAGCCTTAAAAATTACCTAGGGTTCATCAATAATTACCAAAGAGCTATGGCAAATGTATAAGTTAGCTGACTACAACAAACCCAACTTCAAATAGGTTTTATGGACTTTAGTTTTCTAGAAAATGCAAAGAAGATCAAGGAGGAAGATGAACACAAATAAAACGCAAAATATTTTCGGTGAAGGCACTGCTATCCTTATATACTTAATCACGGAGACAAGGTTTAGTGAAAAGAATCAGATAATTCCACTAACACTCTTGATTCTCATGATTAAGTGCGCATATAAAAAATTAAGTTTTTTCATCTACAATAGCTTAGTTCCATTCTAACTAAGTCTCAAATTAACTAACTAAATTTCTTATTTAATAATAAACAAATCCATTCAACAATAAATCAAGCGAGTTTGCCAAAGCATTTCGGTGGCATGCACTTAATGGAAGAGTCTGCCAAACCACAAATCTTCATCAATCAAAGAGTTCACCAAATGACACATACAAAGAATTCTATACTTAACCAAAAAAAAAAACAATTTACTTACTCATCTCTAGACTTAATTCACCAAAATACTTTAAACAATAATAAGACACCGAGACCTTGCTGGGCGGGCTGTTACAACTCTCCCTCACTTAGAATTCATACTTAAAAAATAATTGAGGATATTGCTCTTTCATTTGGCTTGCTCTTTCTCATGTAACTTCTTTTGTATTATGATTTCTCCATAAAATTTTCATTAAGGGAATTCTCTTGTTTCTTAGCTTCTTTGTCTCTCTTGCTAATATACGAATAGACTCTTCTTCATAAGACAAGTTCGGTTCAACATCTAACTCTTCAATCAACACAACATGATATGGATTTGATCTATATCTACTCAGTATAGAAACATGAAACACATTGTGAATCTTTGACAACTCAGGAGGCAAATCCAATCTGTCAGCTACAGGTCATACTTTCTTTAGAACTTCATAAGGCTC
Source organism: Gossypium anomalum (assembly GCA_025698475.1). Lineage (NCBI taxonomy): Eukaryota > Viridiplantae > Streptophyta > Magnoliopsida > Malvales > Malvaceae > Gossypium > Gossypium anomalum. The sequence goes on along the minus strand of CM046968.1, from coordinate 50,684,892 downwards.
CACAAATCTTGTAACCTCCTGATTTTGGGCCTAGTCAGAATAGTGGTTTCGAGACCACAAATCTAAAGTAGAAATATTTATTTCATGATTTTTTTTAGGTCCATGACATGTTTGCATGATTGTGTGAAAGTTTCATGAAGAGATTTTATTGATAAAGTGTCCACTTTAACATTTCGAACTAAATTGCAAAAGTTGCAAAATGTGAGTTTTAGAAGCTTTAAGCATGAAATTTTCATGGATTATTAATTAGAGGTCCTTAAATAACAATTTTCCCAATTTCTAATTTTATGGACAAAAATAGGCATGCATGGATAAAATTTGAAAGTTTAGTAAAAAAGACATTTTGGTCATTTGGTTAATAAAAGAATAAAAAGGGAAAAATAAGTCAAAATTGATATCCATCTTCTTCATGTGTGCCGAAATTTCCATGCTCACCATAGCTAGGGTTTCTCCAACTTTCAAGCTCAATAGTAAGTGCATCATAGCCCCGTTTTTAATGTTCTTTGCATTTTTTAAGTTGTCATTAACCGATCTAACTATTTCTACCATTATTTTGAGCTAGGGTTCATGTTTAAAAACTTACCCATGTGTGACATGCATGTATTTTGATGTTTAATGGAGGAATATGAAAGTTTGGTGTGTGATAAACATCTTTTACTAAGTGGTTTTTCATGAAAACACCTAAAATGACTTATTTGTAAAAGTTATAAAAATGAGTAGTAGAAATGTGATTTGATGAAAAAAATGTGGGCTAGTATAAGCATGATATAGGTTCGGCTAGGCTTGGGTAACAAAGAAAATGAGTACATTTCATTTTACGAGCCTAGGGATTAATTTGTAAATATGTCAAAGTTTAGGGGCAAAACTATAATTTTTCCAAAGTATGATTTATGGGTTGTTTTGAACACTGTGATAATTAAATAAGTGAAATTTGCTATTATAGATCAAGAAAAACAGAGTCCGGACCTAAACCGTGAAAAGAACAAAGTTGTGGACTAAATCAAATAGTTAGCCATATTTTGGTACTGAGGTAAGTTCGCGTGTAAATAATTTAACATTATGTTATTATGTATCTAATGTTTTGATATTGCATGAAATGTATATTTGTCTCTATGGATTTGGTTATTGATGACTCGATGACGATTCGACGAAGATTTGGTACTACGAAATCCCGGTTGAACCTTAAGAATAGATAGGATACAAATGTCATGACATCAGGGTTATGTGTGGTTTCGTGTAAGACCATGTCTAGGATATGGCCTCGATATGTGATCCTATGTAAGACGATATTTGGGATATGGCATTGGCATCAATATGTGATTTCATGTAAGATCATGTATGGGACATGGCATCGATATGAGACATCGTGTAAGACTATAGCTGGGCTATTGGCATCGATATGTGATCCATGTAAGACCATATCTGGGATATGGCATTGACATCTTACTATGTATATGAGATTTCTCGGGTATCTTTTAGTATTCCAAGTGGTTCAACAGGTAATTCAAAGATTATGTCAAAGAAATGGCAAGGTATGATCATGTCAGAAGGGTACATGTATGTACACAAAGCTCATAAATATTGAGATTATGAATCGATGAGACCTCGGTAAGAAGTGAATGAATAAATCATGATCATGAGTTTTATTTTACACTATTTAAATGACATGATTTAAGATGTATCTATGATACTTGATGACATTGTGATAAATTATATTATGTTATGTGTATAATAATGCATGACTAATGTTGTTAATTATTTACATGCTAACTTACTAAGCTTTATGCTTACTCCCCTTCCTTTCCATTTTTCTTATATTATCGCCAAGCTAGCTCGGGGATCAAAGGACGTCTAAGCTCAATTCACACTATTAAACTAATCTTTTGGGTATAGTGAATTTAAGTATTTTGAGTATGGCATGTAGGGGACTTGGTCATTTTGTCATGTGTCATATTGGTTAGCCAAAAGTGTTGGCTTATGATAATATTATAATTCATTTTGTATATGAGCATGAGATATGGCTTATATTGATTATTGGGTTGTAAACCTATTTATTCACGCATGCATGCACCTATGCAATTGTGATGTGGTTGGTGGTTGTGTGGATGTGATGAGTTATGTTGTGCTAGAGGTGTGCATAGGCCGGGCTACCCGGCCTGGCCCGAAGGCCCGCCCGAAAAATAGGAGGATTCGGGTAAAAATATAGGCCCGAAATATAGGTTTGGGCAAAAAAAGAGGCCCATTTAGAAAACGGGTTGGGCTCAGGTAAAACTTTTTTGGCCCGGGCCCAGCCCGAATTATATACTAAATATATATTTTTATTTTTAATCATATTTATATTTTATTTTTAATTTTAATATAATCACTTTTAATTATATTTTCAATTTGTGTATTATTTTAAGAATTGTTTTAATATCATTTTTTAATTTGTTTCTTGTTTTAATATTTGTTTTAAATGTATTTGATGATTTATTATATTTTAAAATTTTTTATTTAATGAAATAAGTTTAAAAAAATTTAATATGGGTCGGGTTCAGGCTTAACAATTTTATTTCAGGTTGGGCTTGCCCGGGCCTAGAAAATGGGCCTAAAATTTTGTTTGGGCCCAACCCGACCCCGGCCCATGGACACCTCTAGTTGTGGCTAAGAATGCTTGATGATTAAATTAGGATTTGTTTAGTATGATGATAACCATGGCTTGAATGAGAATTGGTAAGTTGGGCTTGACAAAGTATGGTGTAATGTGCACATATAAGATAATATGATATTGCCATAATCATGACTTGTTTGAGGATGATTAAGTACTTAATTATGCCATATTAAGTACCTTTTAAGTCTCGTATGTGTTTGTGCAAATAAGGGTGGCAATTGACTTGGAAAATAGCCTCAAAGTTGTTCACACGGGTAGACACACGGACATGTGTCTAGGCCGTGTGTGACACATGGTCTGCCCCATGGGCGTGTGATCCGACCGTATATCCCTTGCACCTTAATTAGGTAAAACAAAATGCGCAGTAGTAAACACACGGGTAGAGACACGACCGTGTGAGAGGTACGGCCTTGGGACATGGGCATGCACCCTGGCCGTGTAAAGTTTGCACCTTATTTATGAAAATTCATGAAAATTTAATCCGCTACACAGCCTAGCATACGGGCGCGTGGCTTGGCCATGTGACCCTATTATGTTGATGACATCATAAACAGAGAGTTACACGGGCATGTGAGACCACACGGCCTACCCACACGGGCATGTGACCCTCCAAAACAAGAAAATTTTCTAAGTGTTGTAAAAGTTTTGAAATTTCTCGGTTTAGTCCCGAACCACTCCCAATATATGTTTTGAGCTTCGTAAGCATGTTTAAGGGACGACATGAATGTTTTTGAAAATTTTTAAATTTAAGTGGAAATTCATGTCTCGGTTTCAAATGTTTGTTTGAGTTTAAGTTCGGTAATGCCTTGTACCCTGTTTCGGGTAAGGGGTGTTACAAATCTCGGACTCAATTTTCCTTTCTGACTAAACCTGATGATCTTCTTCCAATGAGAGACTTTCAAAAATACCTTATCACCAACTTCAAAAGAAATTTATTTTCTCTTTAGATCTACATTTGCTTTCTGATGATCTTAAGCAGCTTTTAAATTACTATGAATAACGAAGACTTTTTCTTCAGTTTCATGCACCAACTCATGAACCGCTAACTTTCTTTCATTGAGCTCCATTCAACATGTAGGTGTTTTATACATTCTTCCATATAAAACTTCAAAGGGAGACATATTCAAACTAGCATGAAAATTATTGTTGTAAGAAAACTCAACCAAAGGAACATATCTTTCTCAGTTCATTCCAAAATCAATTACACAACTTTTCAACATATCTTCCAAGACTTGAATAACTCTTTCAGACTGGCTATCAGTTTAGAATGAAATGCAATACTAAATTGCAGTTTAGTTCCCACTGTAAATGATTCTAGAATCTCGAAGTAAACCTTGGATCTCTATATGAAATTATGGAAGATAAAATTCCATGTAGGCATACTATCTCAACAATATAAAGCTTAGCTGACTTCTCTAAAGAATAAGCGGTATTCACAGGTAGAAAATAAGCTGACTTAGTAAACCTATCTACTATTACCCATACAAAATTTTTCCTTGAAGGACTGAGGGGTAACCAAATACAAAATTCATGGTAATTGTAACACCCTCAACCTGACCTGATTCACTGAGTCTGGATTTCAGGTGTTACTAGATGATGCAAAACATTTAACAAAACAATTTACAATTCCTCATTCAGTTCAAATCTGTCATTTGAAGTCCAAGAGAAAAGCTTAAAATTTTAAAATTAAAATGAAATATATATTAAACAACTTATTACAACACATATGATACAGATCTTTACAAGCTAGAAGTTTATACAAGACAGACTCAAAAGGAAAATTTCAAAACTGTGCCATAAATCCTCTGTATGCATAATAACTTAATTCACCACCAACTTGGTGTATTCCTAGCGTTGTCCCTCCAGGCGAAGCCTCTTCTCAACAATCTTGAAAAAGAAATAATAGTCTTGTAAGTTCAGAAGTACTTAATGAGATCATTAACCATACCTTGATGGAGTCTTTGTAATATTCTAGGACTTTCCATGAGTCAACTTTTACTCTGCATCATTTACTATGGCTGATACCATACGATCTTATCACTCTCATAGACGCTAATTATCATACCCCTGTTATACTTAATCTTTCATACTTAATTAACTGGAGGGCCCTTCTTAATATTACATAATTCTCTTTCCTCATAATACTTTCGCAAGGGAACGTACCTTTGGAGACCACTTCTAACAATCCATAAATTAACTTGTGCTTGTCCTTCAAACAATCTCTTACTGACATTATCTTGGGCGGATACATACATATGGTGATTACTTATATAGTTCTTCATACTATTGATTCCCACTTAGACATACCCTGATTCAATTCTGTTCACAAACCCATATTGATAATTCACTACAAAAAACATCCAGATGGACTCTATATTATGCTATATCAGAATCTTATAGCTTAATTTAGCATTGACCCAGATTCAGAATAAATTTTTAAGAAGATACAATACCCCTTACTTTTCATCCTTACGGATCATCATAACAGAAACCATTGTTATACAGATAAGCATCTCTTTTTCATGGAGAGCCCTTAAGACTTTATTCAACCTTTATTCCAAAGTATTTCAATACCTTGTCTTAGTTATACTTGTTACAGAACTATTAGAACTTACTCATATTTTACCATCAAGATTCATGACTTACTAGATATTCTTGACAGTTCACGCCACATAAACCTAGCAGAATACATCATACCAGTCATCAGATAGAGCAAGCCACTAAGAAGATCCTTTAATAATTTGCCATAAAGGATTTTCGTTCATAATTCACCGCAAAGGCTTTTCTTTTATGGCGTGTTTACGATATGGATTTGCCTAAACTCACATTACATGAGGTTTGCCTATCATCCTCCTAAGATACACAGGGAACCTCATTAGGTAATAACTATCCTTTAGTTCTTTTCAGATAGAGTCATAGGCATGGACTTTCCATTTCAGAGTTCATGTTTAAAGTATGACGAACTCTTTTTAACAACTCCCCGGTGAATAAACATAGACCCATTTTACAGACTCTTCATACACTTACGTTTTAGACTCACTTTATAGACCCTTCATGCACTTACTATATATATTCCAAGCATACATACATAACCATACTTCAACATCACATTATTTATACACTATTCATCATATACTTGAACCTATCAATTTTTATATAAGATATACATACTATTCTCAGCAAACAATCATGCATTCACAGATATCAAATCTTTGTCTGAATAGTATACATGCTAGAGTTAGAATGGAGACTCACCTAATAACCACGGTTAGCAGCTTGAATTTCAGATTCAACATCCAACAAGAAACTGCAAAAACCACTACTTATAAAACATAATAACACTATTAAAACTCATTCAAGTAAGTTTTACCATCATCTAAATCCTAGATAACCTCCATACAAAGCCTTACTTCTTCATCTTACTGTTCACATATAAAACAGACTTACTCTTTCAGAAGTAAACATGCAATACTATAATACTTACCCAGGATATGAAACAACCCTCTTCATGAACTTAGATCCTTAGTTTCAGCTTAACAAGAGAGATCTATGCTCAACTCCAAGAAAATCAACCATGACATTTTGAATAGAAGAAAGACCTATTCTCCTTAAACCCAAATTAATATGTGTATATATAACCCATGTTCTCATAGTGGAACTTGACATGTCTACAATCTTTCCAATCTGCCTTATAAGTGGTTTACAACTATAGTGAAATGTATATGAGAATCTAGCCATTATATATATGGTTCATCCCTTCTTTTAATCTTAACCACCCCGTTAGAATGTAATTAGCACCGTAACTAAACAAACTTGGCGCACAATACCTAGGCAACAATCTAATATACCTAAAATCCTCAATACTCTTGCCAATCTCCTCTTCATAATGACCCAACACATGTTGAGAACAATTCTTTCAATAATCTAACGTCTACTATGCGCCTGATATATATGCCAAAAGTATCAATTGGGTGGATAGCATTACGCCATTCACATTACTTTTAGTTTACTTGCCAAACTTAAAACCCGCCAAAATTGGGTGTTAAAGTAATTCTATCCCACTTCCATTCTAGTAATTCCAAAGGATACAACTTATCTAAGGGAACTTGATGTTCTACCTTAACTTTTTGAATAGTCAAACAAGTTGAGACATACTTTGTAATTTCTCTCTCCATACTAGGCCACCGATATGAGCTATTCAGATTTCTATACATTTTAATACTCCTAAGAAAGAGTGAAAAAGGTCATTGATGAGCTTCTCTTAGCAACTCTTTCCTCAATTAATTCCCAACTGGTACAAACATCCTTCCCATGAATCTCAAGTCACCATTCTTACCCAAACTAAAATTTGTTGCTTTGCCAGATATCATTCGTTGCTTAAACAATCCACACTAAACATCTTTCATTTGCTTTTCTAATATTTGTGAAAGATAAGTTGGCTTCACAACTACTTATGCCAGTAAGGATCCATTACCAAACATACGTATTTTTACTTGGAGAGATAATAATGCTGCTACTGTCTTTCTACTCAAAACATCTGCTAACACATTTGCCTTCTCTGGATAAAACTCTATAATTAAATCATAATCTTTCAGCGGTTCTAACTATAGGTTTTCATGGGTTGGATCGGGCCTAAACAAAAATTCAGGCTCGTTATCTAGGCCTGGACCCAGCCCAGCTTGAAATATGAGCCTAAAAATTTTTCTAAGCCTGACCCAAAATATATTAGTTAAGCTCGAGCCCGACCCATCCCATATTACTTTTTTCAGATTATTTTATTAAATAAACAATTTTTAAAATATAATATATCAAATACCCTTTAAAATATAAAAACAAATATTAAAATAACAAACAGATTAAAAACGATATTAAAACAATTCTTAAAACAATACACAAATTGAAAGTACAACAAAAAGTGGTTATATTAAGATAGTAATAAGTTACAACTAAAATAGTAAGAAAATTAATAACAACAAAAGTTTTACATTATCCAAATAATATTAAAAACCACAGTCAAATAATATGAAAAATGACAATGGAACAACATAATAAACAGTTGCGAAAAATAATAAAACATCACTAAACAACATCAAACAACACCAAATAGCACTTAACAAAAAAAAATAGCACAAAAAATAATAGCAAAACAACACCAATAACAGCAGCAAAACAACATCAAAATAGCACCAAAAACTTGCAAAACCAATCAGCATATTTAATTTTATAACAAGCTACAAATCATAAGCTAAATTAAATTGTCAACAATTAGGAAGGTAACCTAAAAAGCAATCGGAAAAACATTGTCCTCATCATCATCATTCTTGCAACCGATTTCTAACATGAAACAAGAATAAATGATTAGATAATCAAATTGGTAAAGTGTTATAAAATTATAACAATAAAATGAGAATAATAATTACCCGTTGAAAATCCCTTAGCTCGCATATAATCATCAAAGCAAACAGTGGCTTGAATCGTTTTTGGCTTTAGTGAACTCCTCAAAGGTGTGATAACTTTCTTACGTATGCTAAAAGCAGACTCAAAAGCTACAGTTGATAGTGGAATTGCAAAAAGATCACGAGCCAATAATGAAAGCTCATTGTATCAAACTGAACTTTTGCTCTAATAATCCAAAACATCTAATTGACTATTCAACTCAAGCTTCGGTTCTTCCAAATAAATGTCTAGCTACGACTTTTCACTCTTAGAGCTAGATTCATTTAAGTACCATTTATAATAATCACTCTCATCGTAATCTCCCCAAAAATCAGCACTATTACCATTGTATTGATGCAAACTAGAATCAACGGGATTATTATCCGGAACATTAGAACTCCCGACCAAAGAGGAATACCTGGATTTGGATTTCTTAACATACTCATCAAACAAGAGTCTAAGATTGCTAAGAATAGTTTTCAAAAAATCTGAAGCATGAATACCATAGAGTGTAGTAAAACAATATTGCATATAATTTAACTTGTACAGAGGATCTAAAATTGCAGCACATGACAATACCAATGAATACTCAGCCTAATATTTATTAAATTTCTCTTGTATTTGCTTAACCATTAGAGTTAAAAGTGAATGAGGACCTTTAATTGTATCAATAAGAACTTGTGAACCTTCCAAACCCTCTAAAATAAAGATTAGTAGTTGGATAATTAGAATCGGAAAAACACAAGTCACGTCATAAAAGATTTTAAAAAATTTGGAAAGTATAACAACATTTCTCCACTCCTTATTAGAAATTACAAATATATGATAATATTTATCCCACTAGCCCCAATAATCTAGCACATGTTTATAGTAAAGAGAAGATTCAAGCATTAGATAAGTAGAATTTCATCTCACATACATATCTTGATGTAAGTTTTTGGTCACATTCAAATGAAAACTTTTGTCGGCCACATCATAAAATTCTTTCCTACGAATTCCTGACTTTTTTATATACTTAATTCCATTTCGAATCTTACCAACAACATCATGAACAAGTTCCAAACTAGCTTTAACTATAAGATTCAATATATGTGCTCAACATCTAACTTGAAAAAAAGCACCATCACATAAAAGAGCTCGATTCACATGAAAATAGTTTGTAAGACAAGAAACCATAACATCATTATAAGAAGCATTATCCAAAATGATGCTAAATTTTTTTTTTGTCTATGACCCATTGAGATAAACATAAAACAAGTTTATTCACTATGTTCAAAACATCATACAGATGAAATAAAGCTCTAAACCTTATTATTCTCTTTTGTAGCTTCCAATATTTGTCAACCCAGTGAGTAGTAATGCAAATATATTCATCATTAGTATGCTTCGAGTTCCAATTATTAGAATTTAGAGAAATTAAACCAGATGCTTTAGCCAACTCTTCTTTAACGTGATCTCTCTCTTTTGCATTATACATGAGGACATCCCTAACAGCTGTATATCTACTTGTATTATTAAAATTAGGACTAGTAATACTCATCATATATCTAAATCCCTGTTCTTCAAATGTCCTAAATGAATGCTTGCCACACACAAGAAAAGTAGAAACAATTTGATGACACTCATTAGCATCAAACTTGTAGTTTTTTTTATAGATGGACCACCTTCTAAAGATGGTTGAGTGGCTATGGTGTATTAAGTGATGTCCTTACTAACTTTTTTCAAACAATTAGATGACGTTTTAAATGAGAGGTTCGACTAGAAGATTTAGCAAAGAATATACTCTTATAGTGATTACATTGTGCCTTCAATTATTCTTTGTTCTCATATTTAAGCTTTGTCATTTCATCCTACACCTTTGAAGTGGTAGACTTTTGACGTTTGAGAGAAATTTCATATTCATTAAACCCATCGTCCATAGGTATCAGAGTGTTCAAACTAGTCATAGTCATAAAAATTCAATTCTTGAAATCCAAATAAACCAAAAGATTATATAACTGTTCAACAATTGTAGTTTCCATCCTAGTTGTAAACAGAATGATTGAGAAAAAAATATTGACAATGAAAGCTCAGCCATATTATATAAACAATCGTTTACCATATATAAAAAAAAACCCTTATCAAATTAGTTTACTAATTAATAAAATTAAATTATAAAAATAGTTACTATTACATAAATTTTCTTTTACTAGTTAATAAAAAGTATCAACAGACTATTTTTTAAAAAACAAAAAGTATGGGTGCCATTGTCGCCTTGACTACACAAAGTATTAATTAACAAACACTTTAGTGACAAAGTCTATTTGTACCAAGTGCAAAAGACTATCAACAAACTATTTTTTAAATAACAAAAATAGCCTTAAAAGTAGTAAATCAGCATCAACTAGTAGAATTAAAAGAAAATGAAGATTGGATGAATTTCCCCACAAAACAAAATACAATATTTTGGAAACCTAACACTTGGTACTTGATCTGTTGATATCTTTTGTTTATCGCAAGATTCTATTAATCATCTATGATCTATCTATATAGAATAGATGATGAGGATGCTCATAGAAAAAAGGGTGATTTCTTTTACACCTGGTTTTATTTTACACCCCACAAAACTACCTGAATCTATTCGTTTTAAGTACAAGGAAATGCTTACTAGTTCCAGACCAATCTTTATAATACTAGTGCAACTCATGCACTACACCATCAAACAAAACTAAGACATCATAATAGAACACTGCCATTACAGTTATAAAGCAAAATGAAGCAAGTGATAGAACCATATGCATGTGCCTACACAACAAAATGAAATGCTCAAACATGTTATTACCATGGCCTTAAATTCTCCAGGGGGATGGATTTGAAGGAACTATATATTGCAAACCTGAAATTTCACTAACAAAAATAAGGCACTAAATCTTAGAGGAAAACATGAAACACCTAATAAGCTCTTGTTTGAGGAGAAGAGATTCTTATAAACATGGAAAAAAGTTGAGATGGATCAACTCCCACTCTTGTAAATTTAATAGGAACAATGTGAAGATTACTTAAAGCTTAATTCTTGTTTTACTTGAATCAATATCATGCAAACATCATGTATTGATGAGTGCATATCAGACTAAAAAAAACATGATGTTTATGCACATATAAAAAATGGTACTTATACCATGTTTACTAACACATCACATTCATATATATATATATATATATATATAGATATATGTGCATGATTGAACTTTTCCCACATAAATTAACAGAGGAAGTGCAATTTATATTATGGATAATCATTTTTCATATCAATTTATGCTTTACATGACAAAGATAAAAAATACTTGCTGCAACATGCTTACATCAAAATTCAATTCTATTTTATACCCATCAAACGTTAATGCAATTGAAAAAAAAAAATCCACGTTGTTACCGCAACACCATTATTTCTTTTCACTATGAACAAAAGCCAATGATCTAAAAAGAAATCATTTATTTAGCCTTAATCTTAAAACAATTCGTAGAAACAGTTTGACTTGTTCATTTAAGGAGATTTTTTACTTGAATCGGCTGAGGAAATCAAGTGGGCGTCAACGATAGAGGAAGTAGGTGGAAGCCCAGAGGTGGAGGTGGTGAGCGGCATCGATAGACAGAGGAAGGGGGATTAGGGATTTCAATTTTGAAATTAGGATTTGGGAATAAGAGGGAAGGGGGCACGGGAAAGTGGAAACTAAAGTTAAATTTTTAAAATAGTTAAAAAAATAATTAAAATATTTAGTATATAATTTGGGTCGGGCCTGGTCCATTTTTTATACAGGCATAGTTTTTTGCCCAAGCCCATTTTTTGGGCCTATATTTTTACTCAAACCCTCCCATTTTTCAAACGGGCCTTTGGTCCAGATCGGGTGGCCCAACCCATGAACATATCTAGTTCTAACCATCTTCTTTGGCACAAATTCAGATCCTTTTGAGTCATCAAATACTTCAAACTTTTCTGATCAGAGAATACATGACATTTCTCTCTATATAAATAATGTCTCCATATCTTTAATGCTAAAACCACTACTGTTGTAACATGAGTTGGATAGTTTCCCTCATGAGGTTTAAGCTGACGAGATGCATAAGTTATAACATTACCCTTTTGCATAAGTACACATCCCAACCTATTCAAGGATGAGTCAGTTTGATTTAGGAGACAAAATTAATTTCAACAATGGCGAAAAACATTATGCAAAGAAGGATATGAAAAGAAAATGGAGAAAAAATAGGGAGTGACAACAAAAATTCTGTTTGATTTGGAAAAAAAAAGAAAAAAGAATTCAAATGTTATTAGGAAAAGTGCTAAATGCTTAGGGTTTTCAAACTTTGAGGGCTGTTTAGTAATTTCCCCTAGTCTGTCGAAATTAAAAGGCAATGGAGGTGACTTGAACTTGGGTAAGAAAAGGGAGATTAGGTGTATTAACCATTAAGCTACTACATATTTCTTATTTAATTTCTACAATAATTTTATTTTAGTATGGTTTTCATCCTAATTTGCTGAAAATAAAAAGAAATGAAATGAGAGAAAAGACTTGAACCTAGGATCTCTAAAAAAGGCACTACCTACCTAATCATCAAACCTATTCAATTACTTAGTTATTTATTACAATTAATCTTCTATATTTTTGGGCATGACAATACAAGCACATTGTGAGATTTGAGCCGAGTACTTTAAAACCTTCCCTCTCTTAACTTCACTATTTCAACCAAATTTTCATATAAATTTTTGGCCCTCCAACTTCATATATAAATAAGTCATTTTAGCCCTTAATTTAATTTTTCTCCTTTTTTAACCTTTAAAATTTCGTTGGTTGTCATATGAACCAAAAAATGTATGGAAAATTAATATTTATTAACTTTTCTTACATGACATACACGTGGATGCCACACTAACAATTAATTAATTTTTTTAAATGTAAAAAAATAAAAAAATTATTAAAATTATTTAAAAAATTAAAAAGTATAAAAATTATTTTTAAATTTTTTAAAATTAACGAATTGCTAACGTTATATACACGTGGGCTTCCACGAATATGCCATGTCAGTAAATTTAATAGATATTAACTTTTTCATTTATTTTGGGATGATTTGACAAATATTGTAAGCTTAAGGACTAATTGAGACAAAAAAATTAAATGGATGGCTAACGTTATATACACGTGGGCTTCCATGAATATGCCATGTCAGCAAATTTAATAGATATTAACTTTTCCATTTATTTTGGGACGATTTGACAAATAATGTAAGTTTAAGGACTAATTGAGACAAAAAAATTAAATGGATGGCTAAAATGATTTTTTTATTGTAAAGTTGGAGGACTAAATAAATCATCTAGATTTATAATATATATATATTTTCCATCTAATACTAAATAATAATATAACAAAACTATGTTGCATTAAATTATATTAATAATTCTAAAAAAAAATTTCCTTTTTTCTTCAAGCCGTTTGCTTCTTATCTTTTGTTTTGCTTAGCGGTGGTGTCAACCTCCAGGTTGGCTATTGCCTGCCTTTTTCTTTTCCCATCAACCCTTTCTTTCTTTCTTCTTCTAATTCACTACACACATCTTCTCTCTCTTCAATTTGCATATTTATTTTGTGGGTATCTTTGTTGTCTTCACAAATTATGATGGACAGATGACGATGCCTGTTGTTCGCTAAAACTCCACCGGCCACCAGTAGTTTTTCTTGGAAAGTAGGTGTCTCTTCATCAACTTCTTCATTTGTTTTCTCTTATAGCACATTTTTTAGTCTTACTTATGCATGTAATTTTAGTTTTACAAGTGATTTTAGGTGTTATAGGCCAATTTTGGGCCGTTTATAAATTACTCGGGCCCAAATACTTTACAATATAAACCCACTAACCCCCTAAAACCCAAATACAACCTAGCAACCCACTAACCCACTAAACCCATTTACATTAAACCCATTTACAACTAAAGACCCACTAGCCCAACTAAACCCAAGCCCATTCCCAACATTTTCAGAAAACACAAAACAACCCTAACCCCTATCTCCTTTCGGCGCCGAACCACCTGCCCACTTGCCTCTGTCAGTCTCTGCCACCACCACATCCACCCCCTGCTCCACCTGCAAAATCAAACAGAGCACGCAAGCAGCAAAATACAGAGAAACAGATTTGTAAAGGCTATAAAAAGCCATCAAAACAACAAATGTAAGGATTCAGAAAATTTTTTATAAAAAAGAAAAAGCATTCGATTCTAAAAACACAAAAAACAGAATATTAATTCCAGTGATACCAAATCAGAAGCCCCAAGATACCGAAATCGAAAGTTTAAAACCTAAGGTGATTTTTTTTTCTTTCCTATTTTAGTTTCGTTTTTTAGCCTATTTTCTCATCTATATATACTAAAACATATAAAAATATAACACAAAAAAATAAAAAAATAATTAAAATTACCTTTTTCTACATCATAGACGATTGCATTTGGCAAGTAGCGCCAAATGACAAATCTGATCAAACCAGTCGACCGGTGACCAGCCTGTGGCCGGAATTCCTCCCCCTCTCCCTTTTCTCTTCTTTTTTTTCTTCCCCCCTTTCCAAATGAATTTTTTAAAAAATTTTTATCTTTTATAGGGACCAAAACGGTGCGTTTTGGTCCCCCCATTTAACCTGAAACGGCACTGCTTTGGCCCCGGGTCGGATCGACCTGACCCACTCTAGATAGATCCGCGTGTTTTTTAAAACGGAAGGGCTATTTGCACATTTAGCCCTTCCGCTTTTTCATGTATTTACAATCAGATTTTTTTTTTACTTTTGATTCGACCCTGGACTTTATTGCGCTTTTCAATTTAGTCCTTGGCCAAGTGCAGCGTTTTAATGGTTGGGAATATTGCACTGTTGGTCCCTCTAGGTCATGCTCGCGTTACAATCTGGCCCGATTTCCTATTTTATTTCTAATTTCACCCCAAGAATTCTGTTTTGGTCTCAATTTCGTCCTTTTTTTGTTTTTGTTCTTAAATAATATTTGTAATGTTAATTTTGCTATATTATTATTATATTATTGTTATTTATTATTATTTTTGTTATGTATATATTATACTATACTTAATATTATTGCTATTATTATTATATTTACTATTATTATTTATAAATATTAGTGTATATTTTATCATGTATGTATATATATATATACTCTTTATAAATGGTATTTTTTCCTTTTTTAACATTATTATATTTACTATTTTATTTATTATATTTAATATATTAATTTTCACTTTCCGTACTTTATTATTATGTCATACTTTCTTTTGTATTTTTACTATTATTGTGATCAGTATTATTATTATGTTATTATTTCATTATTATTATATTTATATAATTAATAAGCACTTTAATATTATTATTTCTAATATATAAATGCTATGTAAATATTTTAATACTATCTTATGCATGTATTTTTCAATGCCATATCATGTATATATTTTATGCTATGTGTACCCTTTGTAATACTATTTTTTGTGTATATTTTAATATCATTAGTTATATATTTTTGTACTATTTCATATATATATTTTTCTATGTTATCCCTATTGCTAGTATTAATATTAGCGTGTTTTTTCACGTGTATATACTCTCAATATGATATTTTTATATGTATACTCTTAATGCCATATTATTCTTACTATTTTCACTATTATTACCTATAATATTATTGTTATTATTTACATATATGTATAGATATTTTCATGTACTTATAAAATGAACCATTTTCTTATTTTGTTATTATACATTTATCTTACACGTATATATTTTATCCTTATTATTATGAATATTAGCATATGTCTTGTTATTTATGTATATATCTTTAATACATATAGGTATATGTTTATTATTAATAGATATTTTCAACATTATTATTATGTATGTATATATTATATAAGTATTTTAACATTTTATTGTATATGCATTTTCATATTATATATATATATATACACCTTTTAAATGTTGTATTTTTATACATATCATGTATATATTTCGAATATTATATAGTATATTTCTAATACTATTACTATTTACATATATATATATTTTACGTACGTATTCTTAATATCATTATTAGGTATATATATTCATTGTTTCCATTTCATGTTTAATTCTAGTATTACGTTTAATATCGCATATATCTTTATTGTTTTTAATATATTTGTCACACTTATATTCGCTTCAATATATTTCTAGCTCTGTCATTTATTTATTTTTATCAATTTGCTTTGCATTAGTTCGAAAATCTTATTCTCGTTTTCTAATTAATTTCAATACGTAAGGCAATGTACCGATTTAATATCAAGTCATCGATTTCATCGCTATGTTGGGTGAAATTCGTCGGCTCGTGTTAAAAACGGGACACCCTTCTAAAAAATCGAAAACTAAAAATTCTCATTTTTCAATCGGATCACGATTAAATGTTCAATTGAACTCGTATTTTTGAAAATCAAGATAACTCGTGTTTAACAAGATACCAATTTTGGGCGTCGCGAGGGTGCTAATACCTTCCTCGCGCGTACCGACTCCCGAACCCTATTTTTCTCTGGATTTTCACGTAGACCCCAAATTTGGCCTTCACTTTTTCAAGAATAAGTTTTTTTTTTCAAAAAAGACGATTTATTAGGTGTCGGATCACACCTAGAAAATGATCGGTGGCGACTCCCTCTTTATGTCAAAATTAAACTTCAGTTTTCAAGTTTTCACTAAATCGCCATAATTAGCGACCGAAAGCAAAATTTTACGTCGCTACATTAGGTATGATTTTGTTGTCGTCCTCTTTAGTTTAGTGAATGCTCGATTCTTTTGTCACTTTTTGCTCGCCACTTTGGACCATTTGTGACTAATTTCATTATCATATTAAGTGCTTGCAATTACTCCAAATATGTCATGCTTGAGTTATGACAATGCCAATTGTCAACGTGTTGTAATGTTCTATTGATACTAAGGCTAAAGCCTTTAAAAATTTGTTGTGTTGATAGAGCTTGTCCTTCATCATCCACGACGAGTGTTTGCTACTTTTTTCTCTCTGAATGGTATGGTTCCATTCATTGAATGAATTAATAAATTTACCTTTCAAAAATAATAATAATAATAATAATAATAATAATAATAAATAAAATGAGAAATGGTAAAATAATAAATAATTATCCTTTTCAATCGTAAATTTGACATCGAATGAGAGGGACAACGCACTGAATTGGTGTTATACCAAACACCAAGACTTTAGCTTCAGATTCGACTGCATTGGGGTGCCTTAGCATCAAAATGGGCTCTAAAACTAGATATATAAATAATTAAGAAAGGACGATTTTCTTTTAAACAATTCTTATATAATTAAAATCATCTAAATCATACCCATCTTCTTATCTTTCCATTTGTTTTTTTCTTTTTGGCACTTTCTCTCCTATATCATTTGCTTTCCTCTTATTAAAACCCTAATCCTTTCCAGTCTTAGCCAATTTTAATTTTTCTGCCGGCAAGAACCACTCAAAGACAAAAACTTAAAGCAAAGGATCATAGCTGAGCTGAAGAAATAATGAAGAAGCCAATTTTATTAGGAACTTCAACGGCAACAAGCAGAACGCAATGTTGCAGCAAAGTTGGGATAAAGAAAGGGCCATGGACCGCGGAAGAAGATGAAGTCTTAGCTAATTACATCAAGATAGAAGGCGGAGGAAGGTGGCGAACCTTGCCTAAACGAGCTGGTTTGCTTAGATGTGGGAAGAGTTGCCGTCTCCGGTGGATGAATTATCTCCGACCCACCGTCAAACGAGGTCCTATTGCTCCTGATGAAGAAGATCTTATTCTTCGTCTTCATCGCTTGCTCGGAAACAGGTCATCTCTTCCTGATATTCATAATCATGAAGCTTATTTTCGAGGTTTTTCTTTTGATTCCCTTTTAGGGTTTCTTGCAAGTTAATTCCAATGATTCATCTTTGGCTTTTTTTGAAGGTAATAGCAATATCACACACACATATATATATATATATATATATATATATATATATATATATATGCATATGAATATATGACCTGTAAGATTAAGGGTTCTTACACTGTAAATATTTTCAGGTGGGCATTGATAGCTGGGAGGATTCCGGGACGAACAGACAATGAAATAAAGAACTACTGGAATACTCATCTAAGCAAGAATTTAATCAGCCAAGGAATAGATCCAAGAACCCATAAACCATTAAACCCTGTTAGCCATGGTTCATCACAAGCTAACCAGGATGATGATGATGATGATGTCCCAGAATCAAACCCTAACCCCCCAAGCTCCTCCAAATCTTCTGAATTAATGGGAGAAAATACTAATTCCATGGAAACTACTAACCTGGAATCTCATCAGATATATCAACACCAGCAAGAGGTTGGTGATGATTGTATGGGGCAGCCAAGCAGCAGCGGGAACGGGGGAGACTTGGTTGAAAATGGCAACGAAGACCATATGTTCTCTTTGTTTCTGGATTCTTTGATTACCGACAATCAGCAGCAGCAGCAGCAATCTAATAATGGCGACCTTTGGGAAGCTGAAATCAAGTCTCCAATGGTAGAGTTTGGGAACCCCCAAAACTACTTCAATCATCAGCAGCAGCATCCTTAGCAAAGCTGCCAAAGTAGTAGATGCATTTTGGTTTTACATTTCATATTATAAATTGAAAATGGATTAGAAATTATAGGTTTCATTTGTATGCTTGGGTGGTTGTTGTATGTAGTTTTCGTCTCTTTGGTTGTGTTAATTGTTCAGCGAAGAACTGTTTGTTGTAAGAAAACATTAGATCTACCTTGGCTTGTATCAGCCCCTAAATCAATGTACTCTCTTTGCTTATGTTTGAAAATATAAATTTGTACATAATTACTGTTATATTAGTAAAAATTAAATATGAAATTTAATTAGTAATAGGTTTTTATTTTAAAAAATTATTTATTTCATAAATTTTATTTTATATTATTTTAGATAATTTTAGCTAAAAGTTAAATATAATAATTTAAATATTTTTTTAACAATCAAAGTATTTTTCATATATGTTTTAGTCCACCAAGATTAATCTCGTACAACAATATTATTTTCAATGTTGAATATTCCCTGTTTTTTTCTTAAACGATAATTTATTTTAAATATAAGGTCCTTTGAAAAAAATCACCTTAATATTTTTAAACTATTCAATTGTTTTTTGAAAATTTTATATTATGTAAAAATTTAATATGATTATATGTGAAAATTAAATGTTAAAACTTTAATGAAAAAAATTAATCGTTTATTGAAAAAATATTGTTTCAGATTATATAAAACCTCATGAAAATAGCTCTCAGATACCACATATCAATTTAAATAAAAAAATAGTTATCCATGTATAAATCTCATGCACCATTAATGAATAATAATATGATACAATATCATTAAATAAAACAAAAAATAATAGAGAACTTACAAAAAAAATTACTAATAACTTTATTTAAACACAATTGAGTAATAATTAATTATAAATAAATACTAAAAATCTAAAACCTAAACCCTTAAACCCAACATCCTAAATTCAAGAATTATTAATATTTATTTATAATAGTTACTGTTAATGTTTAATTATTTTTAAATAAAATTATTTATATTTACTTACAAGTATTTATATTTTATTATTTAATTTAATAATAATATGTGATACTAATTTTCACGATGCATCAAAAAGGAAATAAGTTTAAAAGGATAATTAGCAACCCTCGTTGATTGAATAGCAAGGAAAATCTTGGATCCTCGCCACTTTCTCTGAATTACATTTTCAAAATGAACTTTTTATATTACCTTCGAAATTATTTTACTTTTTTTTTTTTTTTTTTTTTTAATTTTATGGAAAGATATATGAAAATTAACTTTAATAAGGTGGGTGACTTTAGAAGCTGAGAATGGCAGATAACAGACACATGTGAAAGTTTGCTGTGCTTAAAGTAGGTGGCATCCATGTCCAAGTACGCATATAAATACACACCAGGGATCCGCATACATAATTTAACATTAAAATAATTTTATACATTGTTTTCACCAATTATTTTTTAATAATTTAACACTTATATTTTATATTTTATCTATATATATTATATGTCAAATGTAACATAAATTAAAAATTTTTAACTATTATTTTATGTAATAAATTTCAATCATTCAATAAATTTAATATATCCTATATTTTAAATCTATATTATAGAGATATTGGATCGATTCGAAAATTTACATGCATAACAAGTACAATTATATCAATAAATTCAATAGCTAGATCATTAAAAAAATATGAAGGATATAGAATTTTACATTGATGTAAGTGAATCCCTCCATCTATGTATAAGAATAAAATTTGATATATGCAATATTTTAACTCAATAATATATTAAATATGGTTTATCTAAATATGTAAATGAGTGTCATAGTTTAAATCTTTATTTTTTTATCTAATTTCATTCAAACTCAAGTCCAAATCAATTCAAATAAATAGTTTTAAATAAAATATTGAAAATATTTTTATATTACTATTTATATAATTAAACTTTGTATAAAATTGATAATATTTAGATTTAAAGAATAATTAAGGCTCAATTAGCTAGCGTAAATGAAGGATCGCCTTGTAACTTCAATTCAAAAATTATAAAAATATCTTTTTATATTATTAAATAAACTTTTTTATATTTTTAATAAAATGATTAAAAATTTCACATTGTAAATTTTACCTTTACCGTCCTAATGAAAGGTTTGTTTTAATTTTTTTTTTTTTTTTGTAAATTTTAATATTATTATGCAAGATATTCTATTGTTTGTATCTATATTATTATTTAAACCTTTAATTAAATTGATGTTATATGACAATCGGACACTAACTCAATTCAAGAATTTACAAAAATATTCTGCTATATTTAAAATAAGTTATATTATTATAAGGGTACATTTATCTTTTTATACTTTTAATAAAACTAATAAAAATTTTACATGTGATGAGATTTGGCTACTAGCATTCACAAAATTTTATCTTTACTCCAACGAAAGCTTTATTTAATATTTTTGTACAATTTAATATTAATTTTCAAACTATTTCATCAATTGTATCTATACTATTATTTAAACCTCTGATTAAGTTGGTGTCACGAGTCAACGAGGACACCAACTCAGTTCAAGAAATTTTGAAAATGCCATTTCATATTTAAAATAAATTTATATTATATTTTTGTCTTTTTATATTGTTAATAAAACCAATAAAAATCTTGCATATGGTGAAATTTGATAATGTTGTTCATTGAGTTGATGTCACAAGTCAACTCGACAACTCAAATTTGATAAGAATTTTTTTTAAGCAAGTTGGCGCTCTTCGTATGATTCAGTTGTTGTACAAATCGTTTATGACTATATTTTTATTATTGAAATTTTCTTCACAGACATGATAATATTTGATATTTTGGTAACATGTTAAATAATGCTACGTAATGACATTTTAACATGCTTTAGAAAAATGATTATATGAAATAACATTAAGAATAAAATTGTTAATTCAAAGTCTTAACAGCAATGCAGCTAGCGCTATTCAAACCCAGGCCACACTTAAAGTAATGAACACCTTGACCATTAGGATAATAAATGGAGTTGAATAAAAATGGTAAATTTTCTTTTATAAGTTTTATTTTTTATGATATAAAATACCTATTGCATCCTCTTCCTCTTCCCTTTTTTATATAAATTATATTTATTAAAAAGTTATACAATAAATTCCTTGCTTTCTCTATGTATCCAAATAAATTATTTCACTTTATTTTTTATTTTTTTTTTTATAGTCAAAGTTGTTTTTATTCATTTAGTGTTATAGAGTAATCTTGTTATGATAAAACCTTTCCAATAATAATAGTTATAAAATTCAAATTTGATTTAAATGCATGAGAAAAATGCCCACAGCCGATTCATCTAACCACTTAATGATATATATATATATATATATATATATATATATATATACACACGCTTTCCTTTCCTTTTACTTTATCACATGAAAGTAAAAGAATATTTATTTGTTTATAATTATACATGTGTGGTATATTTAGGTAACTATTGTTTTATTGTAAAAGTATTTGGGTAATTATTGTAATTAATAGTTGTTTTTAAAGATTAAATTAATACACATTATTAGACAAATACTTTTAAAAGATTTTATGATTAAAAGAGTGTAATTATATTATGGTCCCTAGGAGAATGTAACGAAGATCAATAACCAGTTGAAAAACAATAGGAGCGAAATTATAACCTGAAAATATGAAGATCTACTACCAATATTGTGATTACGCTCACAGCAGCCATTACCTACAACTAAAATCCTCGCCGTTGAAGCTTGCAAGGCAAAAATAAAAATAAAAATAAAAATGAAGAATTGTTTTAGATGTAAGGGAAAGATCATGATGGAAAAGTAACACTAAAAGGCAGCCAAAGATGATATTTGAATAGAAAAAAAAAAAAAAAAAAACAAAAGAAACCCAAGAAATTTGGAGATGAAGACGTAAAGGTGCATGCGCTCTAACTTATGTCAACAACCCATTGCCCTGCATGCATGATTCCACTGACCTACCCTTCTATATATTTTTTCTCACTCCAACCCACACAAAGGAAACAAAAAGAATCTTTTTATAACTTTTGTTTGAATTGAATGAAAAAAATTTAAAATTAGTTAAATTGAGGAGTCTTATTTTCCGATTTGATTTATTTTAATCAAATTAAGTTAAATGAATTTCTAATTGAGTGAAATTGAATAAATTTATTAGAGTTAAATTAAAAAAAACTTTTGAATAAGTAATTTAAAATCTTGTTGGCGATATGAAAATTCCAAATTGGAGCATATAAATTTGAGCCAATTCCAAGTTGGAGCATATAAATTTGAGACAATATATATTTGAAAACTTTTTCAAAGTGGAATAAGTGGAAAAACAAGATAATTTAGTATGATAAATTTAATTTGGTAAATTACTTATTTAAGGCCTCAAATTTATCATTTTGAATTTTTTATAAAAAAATATAATTTTTAAGAAATTTATATAATTTTTTTAATTTTTAAAATAAATTTATAAAATTTTGTAATATTTTATAAATTTTTTGAAAATTTTCAAGATTATTTTGAATTTTTTTGTATATTTTCTTGAGAGGGACTAATTTGCTCATTTTAGAAATCAACAATAACCCACAAGATATTTACATCATTAATTTTCATTTGAGTTATTTAAGTAGTAAAATTTAACTTGACTTGAACTTGAAAAACAAAATTACTTATTTGATTTAATTCAGAAGAACGAATAACTCAAATTGATTAATTCGAAATTTGAAAAAAAAAAATCTAAGTTACTTTTTTATTAGAATTATTTTTTTCGAATTGAATACAATTTTTCTCACACCTACTTTTGATTCTAAAAGAGTGAGCTAAATAGAAAATTTATGTTAGGCCTCTCAAAGATCCATTCGGATGGAGGCTAAAATTAAAAATAACGATGGAATTGAGTATCCATTAGGATTAAAATTAATTATGGAATATGTATTTTGATGGTAAACCATAATGAGATGAATTATTGTAAGATGGAGACATTAGATTAAAATGAATATTTTTGTATAATGAAAATTAACCTATTTGATATTTAGGAAAATTTAGTAATTATATATCTATACGTAATTTTATATATTCATTAAATTATTTTTTTAATTTGTTAATGAATCTTATTAATAATATCATAAATGAATGTATAGGTTATAACATTTCCTACATGTTACAAATATGAGATATTGCTACATGAAGGCATACACACGATACTTATAAATTTCAAAAGATTAAACTTTTAATGTTATAAATGCTATTAAGTGGATGTTCAACATTTTATCTTTTTGTAATTCTTTTTTTATTTATGTATTAGAAAATGAGAAGTCTAATTTCCCTATATATATAGGAGTATACTACTTGTAAGGATCATGGAAATAGAAGAAAATGCAATAGAAATCTCCCTTTGTTCTCATCTATTATTATTGTGTTCTTTGCATTATTATTATTATTATTATTATTATTATTATTATTATTATTTTATAATACGTTATCAACATGGTTTTATTCAAGAGTGATAGGTCCTTAGCTTACGTCAAAATTTTGTTGGGCTCCCAGCATTGAAATTTAATTATTTGGTTAAAAAAAATGGTGAGTGGTTGCTGGAGATTTGCTTGAGGATGACCACTTTCTCTTCACTGCAAGGAATGATCATAGTCTCTACTTATCATCCACAATTATCTAAATAGGTCTAATCATTTTTTGAAATTTGATTCGATTCCTATTAATAAGTTTAATTTATATGATTTTCTATTTGCGTCTCTATGAACTTATAAATCCCTTCTCAAGTTTATTTGTTGTGCTTTCTATGTGGATATATATATTTGTTATTTTTTTTAGAATTTATTAGTTTAGTTTTAATTTTGATTAAATTATATGATTGTTCTTATCTGTTCTTGCCTATTGTAAATGTGTATTATATGCAATGATTATTTGTGTAATTTATCAAATTAATGATTAGGTTGGAATGATCACTTTTGATCATTGAACTCAATTTGGATATTTGAAAATTTCAACATATTCTCTAAAGTAAATGTTGCATATACTTTTATAAAAATATATATTTCTTTTTTTTGAAATAATGACATTATAGACCTCTCATTGGTTTAGACATTTCTGGAAGTAAATGTCATAATGTTACTTATATGTGGATACTAGATAAAATGAATGACAATGAAATTATCAATTATCACAATTTATATTGACATTATAATTCTACTAGTTCTTAAAAATAAAAAGAGATGTTCCGTAATGCATGATAATAAAATTTGAATTGACATTATGCTATAAGAGGAGGAGGTTAGAAAATTTTAAATTTAAACCTCTATAGTTGTAGCTTTAATATCTTATTTTGACCTTATAATATTTTGTATCTTATTGTGTTTATATAAAACAGTTTATCTAACTGCATGCTTCTTAAAGTGATTGATTAGTGATATGAACTTATTCTTTACTATGTTTAATATATGTTTTATTTATATTTATTCTTTATATAAAAATATATTTTCTTTTATATGAATAAAGAAATTTTTTTTTAGGATCTGAAATTTTTATCATCCATATTGAAAAGAATTGCAAAATTGCATATATTTTTTAAAAATAAATTACACATTTACTAATGTTATATAATAAAATAATATTTTATTATATGCTCCTGAAGAGCTAATTAATATTGCATTAGATTGTTAAAGCTCTAGAAGAGCTAATTCTGCACCTCTTTATGATGCAAAATTTTGTAAAACATAATATTTTTTTTTTTAGATCAAGAAGATATATGCTGAAGGTAATTTTTATGTGTTTTACATTAAAACCATAGATAGAAATGACATGAGATACTCATGTTTTTGTATGATAAATATTCCATGAAGGAATACATTACATGTGCAAGATTGACATATGAGATAATGAAAAGAAGTTCATAGTGTTGGTATGACTGGTTAGACCATCCCAAGTCAATGATGATGCAAAACAATTTGATGAAAATTTATGTGCTTTTATTGAAGAATTAGAAGTTGTATTTTAATAATTTTCATCAATACTAGTTATTTTGACAACATATTGAACTAACACCAGCTAAAGTTAGAGGTTGATTGTATTTTTGGATGATAACCAAATTATATATGAGCCCATGTATCATATGTATGCAACCCAAAGTTTACGATATTATTTCTAGAAATAATTTGATTGTGCACAATTTCTATAGTATACAATTTGTGCTAACAACACTAGTGCACCATATCCTAGACTTGATTTTCATAGTTTTAGTTTAGATAAATTAATAGTTAGCAAAACTATGCCTCCATTTAATTGCTTAACCATTAATATAAGAATAGCTTTACAATAAGCATGTAATTTTATTTGCATCGAGGCCAATATGTAAGAAATATTTGTCTCATGAGAATTGATTTTCATGTATAAACTAATAGATTTCATCTAAAAATATTTGGATGTGTAATATCTATTTTATGTTCCACCATAACGCACTAAGATAGATCATCAAGTATGAAGTTGACAAAATT
The DNA here is from genome assembly GCA_025698475.1 of Gossypium anomalum. Classification (NCBI taxonomy): domain Eukaryota; kingdom Viridiplantae; phylum Streptophyta; class Magnoliopsida; order Malvales; family Malvaceae; genus Gossypium; species Gossypium anomalum. The sequence goes on along the minus strand of CM046968.1, from coordinate 50,658,652 downwards.
TATAATTTTCATTAGATGTGAAATAGTTGAAGGGAGATATATTTATAGTTTTGAAAAAGTATTGTGATGTTAATATTGTAAAGTTGTTTACATTTTCTCCCAAATTGGGGTATTAAAAAAGTGGAGTAAAACTAGAGAAAGTGAGGAAATTGATGAAAGGTAAAGGAAATGATTATTTGTAATAATATTTTTCAATTATAAAACAACTTACCTAAAATGTTAATAGGATAAAAATGGTATTTTTCTTCCTAAAGAAAACATCAATTTTGTTTCCCTAGATTTTCCCTCTAATTCAAAAGAGAGTAAATGGTATTCACTTTTTTTTTTATTTAAATATATATATATATATATATAAATATATATATATATATAAACTATCTAAGCAATGGAAACTATAGTAAAAACACAGAGTTAATAAAAACAAAGGAAAGGAATCCCCATTTTCTCTTTTTTACTTTCACGCTTGAAGGAAACTATAGTAAAAACAAGAGAGAAAAGGAAATATAAGGGAGAATAATTCTCTCTTCTTGGTTCATCTACATGCCTTTATTTATAGTTTATATATATATTTAAAACTTTCACAATTTTGAATATTTCTCAGTTTTTTTTTTTTTGTTTTTTTTTTTACATTTTAAATAAAATTTGTAATTTTTAATAAATTTTATATTTTTTATTTCTGACTGATGTAACAGTGCTACGTTAGCATCAAAACGATTAACTAACAAACTGTTAATTATTTTTGCTAAGGAAGTTAATTTTTTTTTTTTTTTTTTTTTTTTTTTTTTGAAAAAGTAAGCAAAAAAGTTATTAAAGTTGACATAATTAAAAAGGCTGTAGCATGCACAAATGTTGAGGCTTCTTTATAACAATCACATCTCTTTCTTTCATTCTTTTATAAACAAAAAAAAGGTTATGGATCCCCAACATGACATAGCTTAGTAAGCTTTAGTTGGTTCAGTAGTGAGGCCGAATCCAAAGGGGAAGAGTGGATCATAATGTGGATCCCCAACATTCATCGGCAGTTGATCAACTGTTTTAAACCAAGTACGAGGAAGCTTGCCTGAAAAACCATAGTCACCAAACAGAACATCAGCCACACCATGACCCTCGCTTCCTGGCAACCATGCCGCAACCAGAGCATCCATGGAGTCAATATCAGGTTCTATCACAACGGGGCGACCCGACATTAAGATGACAACACATTTCAAAGCTCCACATACATTTCTGATTGTGGTTGGACCGGGTTCTGGAATCGTTAGATTCATGCTGTCACCTTTTGTTTCGACATATGGATGCTCCCCTATTACCACAATGGCATAGGAGAAGTTGTTGGACTTGACGAATTTGGGATCCGGATTCTCCTCATGCACAACATTCGTGATTGAATCAACTGTGTTTTTGATGGCTGTTAGGACTGTTGTACCTGAGATCATAAGGACAGTCTTGATGGCAATTTGCATATTGGAAAATGGGAGATACATACAAGAGTCGGAACAAAATAGTTAAAAACACTAAAACAGGGGGGTAAATTGTTTGTTTTACCATTTGTAAGGTCGTTGCCACTGAACCCTTGCCATTCAATAGTCCATCCACCACATTGATAACCCAAATTGTCTGCATGACTACCAGCAACAAGTATTTTTGATGTCTTCTTAGGTAAGGGAAGCAATGGCTGATCGGCAGAGTGCCCATTCTTTAGCAAAACAAGTGATTTTCTCACTGCTTCTCTAGCCAACTCTCTATGTTCCTGTTTAAGGTTTTCGTTAATAATCCGTATGATATAGATTCGGGTATGTCATGTTGGGTTATAGTTATTTTTTTCTGTTTCAGGTCCGTGTCATGCAACGGATAAACTAACCTGACTGCCAAGTTGGTCAACTAAGCTGTTATCTGCTAATGGGTTCTCAAATAGACCCATTGCAAATTTAACTCTCAAAATTCTCTTCACTGCATCATCAATGCGGCTCATGGGGATGAAATTGTTTTTGACAAGGAAAGTTAGCTCGCTGATGAACGAGGAATAGTTGTATGGAACCATGACCTGCAGAGATGAAAATATAGTAAGAAGATCAAACACATAAAATTAAGCATGAAATATAAGCTCTAACCATGTCAATGCCACATCCGATTGCTGCTTGAATCGAGTAGGTATAGTTAGCATGAGGTGGATAAGTGATCCGGTCAATGCCTTCCCAATCTGAGATGACGAAGCCCTGCAACAATGGTGCAAAATCTGGTGTTATGTTTCCTAAGGTTCTTTTGTATGTTATGCTTGTGAGTGTGGAAACATTACTCTGAATCGAAGTTTGTTCTTGAGGAAACCAGTGACTAAATCACGATTAGCATGCATTTTAACGCCGTTCCAACTAGAATACGAAACCATGACCGTTGAAACACCTTTGATAATCGAAGTGTAGTAGCCTGGCATATGAATGCTAAGCAAATCATGCCAGTTGATCACTGTGTTGTTCTCATTTATGCCCATGGTTGTTCCACCATCTCCTACGTAATGCTTAGCACAAGCTGCAACATTTTTACTGGACATCGAAAACCATTAATAGAAAGTTGTATCTTTATGTTTCGAAAAGTTATATAGTCGAATTCGTGTTATGTATAGTAAACCATAGAATTGCTCACTTTCCAGCAACAAATGGAATGCCTTTAGAAGATTTAGCAGGTATGTCTCCTTGTAATCCTGGTACAATCTCTGTCATTGCGTCAACAAGATGGGGATCTTCGCTGTAACTTTCATAACATCGGCCCCATCTCGGATCTCGGCAAACCTGTGGAAGGAATCAGTAGTTAGAACAGACTGTGGACTTGTGCAAAGATCAATATTTCAAACTCGAAATGAATTCCGGAAACAAACAGGAAAACAAAATTGAAAATAAAGCTACCGCTATACAAGGTGCGAATACATATGGAATGCCAGTTGCTCTAGATTCAAGTGCTGTTGCAGCCCCAATTTTCTTAACCAGTTTAGGGTCCCTGAGTAACATGTACTAAGAAACTTAAAGAACAATGTAGTAACGCAGTACTATTGTAATGTGATTTAAGTGAAGCAACATGCCTGGTAGCACCTAGACCAATGTTGTGAGGAAAAATTGTTGCCTTGTAAACATTGTTGTTGCCATGAACAGCATCAATCCCGTAAATCATGGGGATCTGCATTCGGGTTGCTAAACTACCCTTCTGAAAGTCATTGATCATGTTTATCCAAGCCTCTGGAGAAGCTTGTGGAGAAGGGGCACTCCCTCCTCCACTCAATACACTCCCTGCCAAAAGTAAAATCGATAACCTCTGTATCCATTAATATGACACACAAAAGTTGCTACATTTGATACAATTATGGTGGTGTCTCACTCTCACCAATGAAGTACTTGTTCATCACGTCGGCCGAAGCAACGCTGCGTTCGATCTGGACCATTTGTCCGATCTTTTCCTCCAATGTCATTCGATCCAACAGGTCCCGGGTTCGAACATGTACCGCCTGTTTCGGATCTTTATATTTCATGTATTCCGCTTTTGTCAAGCAACACCAAAGCACTAGTCCCATAAAAAAGATGGTAATTCTTGTTCTTGCCATCTTTATCTTTCTTCCAATTTGCCTTGAGATTAAAGAGGAATATGATACTCACTTACAATCCCAAATTGAGGTGATGAAAGTTGTTCTGTTAAAACAAGTAGAATCCAATTACATTACTCGAACTCGGGTGTAATGAAGCAACTCAAAAAAAAACCTAATATGCAATGAAAAACAATACACGCTGAATTGGAAAAAGTGTTATATGAAGCTCTGAAAAAACCCCAATAAGGTGTAAGAAAAGATAGCTTGGTTTTCAATGAAGAACAGATGGAAAAACGTAGTGTTTTTTCTTGGTTTTTGGCTGCTATATGAAATGAAAAGAAATAATATAAACTGAATGTACAAGAAAATTCATTCTTTGTTATTTAAGTTTCTAAGAAAAATCAAGATACTGCAATGGGTGGTTATCTTCTCCAACTTTTTTCAGCACAACATTAGAGAAGAAAACAATCAAGAAGAAGAAGCAATAAAAGAAAGAGAGTTTAAAAGATACAGAAAAATCCCAGAAATCCTGTGCCTTGTAAAATGTGTAGGTAAAGTCTGGAAATGAAACGAAGGAGAAGGTGGTATTTATAGAAGATTTCTTATACATGTCGTTTTTTTCCTATTCCATTTTCCATTTGAATTTGCATTGGAAAATAATTTGTGAAAAAAAGGAAATGAGAACAGAGAATGGGAAGGAGAAAATTATGAAATATGATTGGCAACTGGTAAGCAATCACCTTTATAATAATGCATCTTGCTTATATTATTGTCAATCAATTAAATGCTTGATGTTAGCTTCTTAATGAATCTACCTATATTAATTAACTTAGTTGGATCCTTATTTACAAAATAATTAGTATTATTTTAAGGGTTTTTTATATAGAAAAATTTATGCATATTAAACTGAAGTCTATATAATTTTTAGTGTTTTTATGTTAACATGTAACTAAAACCTTAATTATTATTTACATCAATTTTTGTATAAATATTTTTTTTATCTACCTCTTGACTCACATAATCTATTATTTGTATTACAAGTCATCAAAACACCAATTAGATTGAGAGAGTATTGAAAGACTTTTTTAATATGAGTGTGTTTTTGTTGTTTCTTATTTTTAAAATAAAATAATGCTATTTGAAATTAGAATACCTAAGTTTTAAACATTTAACTTAGTTAATATAAGAAATGGGTTTTTTTTTGGTTACTTAATTTCATAAACAAAAGATTAGGATAGAGTTTTTTAAGTATGAAGTATAGTTAGGGAATAAGAAAAAAGTATATATTATGAAGTGGATATTAAATTTCCTCTTAAAAATAACTAGTTAAGCCTCAAATTCTTCATGGACGGTTTGTGATTAAAGTATTCAAATAATCACATCCACCTAAATTATCTTTATAATTTTTTTTAAAATAAAAGTAAATAAAATAGACAAAAAAAGAATTAATACAATACTTACTTCTATTAATAATTTCAAAAATTTTTAATAAGAAAAAAAAAAGGTTAAATTGTGTCCTTTTTATTTAATTAACAATAAATTATTTCTGAAATTAAAAATATTTAATCGGAAATATATATAGTTAAAACAAGAAATGGGTCAAAATTTGCGCACATAAAGGTCAATAAAACGTTAGTTTTATAGTGAGAAAAGAAGTTTGTTTTTTCCTCTCAAATTGAAAGACAGAGGTGATCACTTACTTTCATAACCTAATTACTATAAACATTTATTTTGGGGGGATTTTTGTTTTATTTTAGAGACAAAATGCAATTTAACTATAAGATAGTCTAATTTGTTTGATGAATTAAGAATTGAAGATGAAAGCTAAAATACAGCTAAATTACCAATGTTTGACATCAATCAATCTATGGTTGTAACCAAAAAACCAAAAACAAAACTACAGGCTTAGAATTTTTCAAGCAATGGTTTCTTCTAATATGGGCATTCTGGTAGCTGGATAAACTTGTTTTCTTTTTAATTTCAGTAAAGACAACTACTTACATTTGGAAGCTGTTTTCTTCCCTAGAGGGTATTCGAATAATTTGTCATCAACACATCATCCAAATTCTTACAAAGAAACAAACCATTAGGTTTAGTGAAATTAATGACTTGTGACTTTCATTTGTGTGGCTGGATCAACTTGGTTTCATTTTCACTCACCCTAAAAACACCCAATGCAACACTACATGAACGTTAATCCCAAAAAATAAGTTAGAAATTTTCTTTCTAGAGATGTTCGAATATAGCAAAATCCCAATTTTTTCATCAACTCCAAGTTTCCATAATATTACGTAGAAACAAACATAAACAAACGACTCTTGAAGCTCAAGGTTGAGGTATTATCAAGACAGCCGCCTAACTATTTCGTGCATTTAGAGTGGTTGGTGGTGCATGGTATTTGGCAGCAAATGATTGGTTGGGTTTTATAGCATGAGAAAGGAAGGTCATTGCTTTCTACTGTAATCAGATTGGTTTGGTGTGCTTTTATATATTTCCTTTGAATATAAGTTGCATGGAAAACCTTCTAACTAGGTTCAGGTTCTATTTTTGCTGATCAAGAGAGCTATTTGTGCAAGGTTATTGATGCGATCTCATATCAGTTAGGCTCCGTTTGTTTGCCAGTAAAATATTTTTTGAAAAATAATTTTTGAAAAATGATTTACCTTTCTAGAAATGATTTACTTTTGTGGAAATGATTTACTTTTCTGGTGTTTAGATGAATCTGTATAAAATATTTTCTATTGTTTGGCAGATTTCCTGAAAATATTTTCCGGAAAAGCTATTTTTACATATATTAATATTAAATTATTTTTTAATAAATTTATACTTTAAATTGTTTTTACATATATTGCAATGATTTATTTATAAATAAATAAATCAAACTAAATATATAATAATACTCAATTATTAAGCTAGAATATTAACCGTCATAAATTAAAAACAACCAAAGTCAAATTATTTGTAATTGTGTTATAAAAAAATAAAAATAAGGATTGAATAATTATAAATTAGCTTTCAAACCACAATTAATACTAGAAATTAATAACATTATCCAAATGCATAATTAGTAGTACACCACATAATAACAACAGTATTGTCCAAGTGCATAACTAATATTACACCACATTAAAAGTATCAATATCTTCAACCTTGAGAAAATTTTTGAAGCCAAATTTTTCTATTTTTCTTACTTTTAACTACAAAAGTTTTGGCATCGGATTCATGACTTACTAGATAATCAAACACGGAACACAGGAAGTCATCATCAAATCCTTCTTCCTCCATCGACATCACTTCTTCGTAAAGATGTGGTGTCTTATCCGCAGTAAATTGTTCCAAAACATTAGCAATTTTGCCAAGTTGTTCACCCACAAATTTAATTTGTTCATTAACAATACTTTCTTGAACATTTTTTCTTTTACGTTTGGATGTGCCAGATGAATATACATTTGTTCTTACCTCTTCAATCTCTTCATTGTCTCCGTCTATAGGCACTGAATCTTGGTTATCATCATCCAAATCTATGTCAGCAAATGTTCTGACAAAACTCTCTGTTGCCTTATCTTTGCCAACAACCAAAGCCATTTCATCATAATGATCAATGCTTTTATTAAAAAATGGTTCATACTTCTTGGTGCCTGTTGGATATTATACACAATTAGAATAACAAGTAAAAAACAATTGAAATATACTTAACATATATATACATATATTACCATCACTGCTGCATCATATGTCACTCTATCACATGTGATCATTTTCATGTTATCATCCCATCCAAAACCACTTTCACCCCGAATTGTGCATATAATCTGCCATTGGTTTTTTACAGTCCTCAAATGATTTTCCACATGCTTCCCATATCATTGGACTTGAAATCTTTCAGAAATAGCTACGGCAACTCGATTAAAAGAAACTGCTTTGAAAGTGTTAGAAGGCTTATTTCCTTTCTGGGCCTCCTCTACTAGAATTTTAAGAAAAAGATGTTCCATCGGTTTTGTCCACCTGAATTGGTTGGAAGTCCCTTCTTTGTTGCCCTTACCCATTCTACATTAATAATTTTCATTGTCAATCATTTCAATATCATTATCCAACCAAATAAATTCAATATCTAACATAATAAATTCAACAAGCTTAAAACATAATAAATTCAATATCTAACAAATTCAAGACATAATAATTTCAATATCATTATCCAACCAACATTAACAAAAAAAAAATAATTTTAATACTAAAACATACATAACATAGAAACAATAACTCTAAGCCCTAAACCTACCTAATATTTCTAGCCATATAATCAGTTCACATAGTCTATGCAATTTCGTCTCTCTTAGTAGACCATTCTCTTGCTTCTTCTCTTTCTTCTTGCTCCATAAGAGTTGGTATTATGAAATCAGACTCAGGCTCCTCGTATAATCCATGATTAAGTAAATCACTAGGATTAACTCCCATTATATGATTATGAATGATACAACAAGCCAAAACTATATCTACTTGAGTTTGAAAATTCCAAAATGGTTCAGCATCTAATACTCGAAACCGTTTTTTCAAAATCTCAAAAACACGTTCAATGGTGATTCGCAATGATGAATGACGAAGATTAAAAAGTTCCTTTGCATTTTCAGGCCCATGATCACTAAACTTATTTAAATGATATCAGACACCACGATAGGGGGTAATATATCCATTTCGGATGCCATATCCAGCATCAGCAAGATAATATTTACCTACAATTTTACAAAACATAATATTACTAATAAATTATGAGCTTACTAGAACTATTTGGTATTTAATGTTAATTCTTACCTTTCGGAATTCTTAATCCTCTTGGGCGTGAACGTGCATCACTTAAAATACGAAAATCATGTCCACTACCTTCCCAACCAGCTAGAACATAGGAAAATTTCAAATCAAATGTGATGGCAGCCAATACATTTTGTGTCGTCCCCCTTACTGACTCTGAAATCTTCCTTGAATGTTAAGTGGAACGGATGCACGAACATGAGTTCCATCTAATGCTCCAATACAATCTTTAAAATAAGGATAAAACCTTGAATTGTTTCTGATTTCACTAGGAGTTGACTTATCAGGTAATCTAATAACTAGTTTATACAATTTCAAAATAGTTCTCAATACAACCTTAAAGTAACGGTGAATTGTCTCAGTTGATCTATAATATCTAGATCCAATCACTCGAAACCTTACATTATGACCAATTATATGTAAAAATATAACTACTTGCTCCCTAATATTCACAGATTTAGTTGATTGTAACAAATTATTCCTACTAAGAATATCACACAAATTAAAAAAGGCAATAGGTCTCATCCTTATCACATCAATACAATGCTGGTTACTACTCTATAAAATATTATTAATATGATTTTCCCTTTCATAATCTTGATTCACAGGAGGGTGAGAAGCAATTTCCTTCCTAGTTTTTAATTTTTTAATCCAAAGAGCCCCAAAAGCTAAAACTGAAGCCACAACTCCGACAATTGCATTTTGATCTTGATTACGATCCATCTACACAAAATAATGCCACACAAATATTTGATCACTACAAAAAAGATGCAAGCTTATCATAAGATCACATATATGAATAAAGTTACCATGACTAAAGTGCATACATACATATATGAAACTAATATTAGACTATCCCAAATGAGCTTACTAGTTTTTTTTTTTAATTTACTGGTTATTTTCATATTATATCCAAGGCATAAGATAGCACCGACGGGCGAATATCTAAAAATCTATATTATATGAATTATTAATAGATTAATATTTTGATAAATATAAAATATTTTTATCACAATTACAATAAAAGAAATTTGTACAGATATAATAAGGATAAAATTTACTTGCAATAATCAATATTTTTTAAATTGCATGGTTAAATTAGTTAGGAAACTAGAGTTCATTTGGTATTCTATCCACTATTAATATTTAAGTGTTTTTTCAATTCATTAAACAGGGTTAAAAGCTTAAGGCTTGTCATTGTAGTTAAAGAAGACATGTATCAATTTATAAATTTGGTGGTTGTTTTAAAAAAAAAATTCCGACAATAAATGATAAAATAATCCAATTTAATTATTATTTTAAGAAAATTGTTTTACTTTTTATATTTTTTTTTATTTCTTATACAAATCCTACTTGTATTTATTTGTATTATTTTTTTCCAACTATTAAATCGAAAGAAAACTCGTTTAAACATGTTAGAATTCCCATTTTCCTTATTATGACAACACCACCAATTAATTCTTAAATTAAAGAAAAAGTAATCAATTAATTCTTTCTTTGATTATAAGCTTAGTATATTATCCACTTTTCAGTCAACATTTTAGTTCTAGCACTAGTATGTTTTATTTTAAATAATATATAAAATATGCATGCAAAATTATTGTTTAGTATATTGATGCAAAATTAAATATATATTATTTAATCAACCTAAATTGTTAAACCAAGGTGCAAAGCTGCTGTTGCATCTTGCTTCACTCAGGACTAAAGATTACATAGACAAACTTCAACAGGTATGCTTTGAACTGCAATTAACTCACCTTTCTTTGTTTTTACTTTCACCCTATCATTTGTTTATGTGTGCCTTTAGCTTATTGAGGTTTTAATTGAATCTGCCTCAGGAAAATATGATGCTGATGAAAGTTCTTGCAGATCGAAAGTATTCTCTATGATTGATTTTATTTTATTTCTTTTCCTTCCCTTTTTAACCATTGCTTGTTGTTATTTGTGTTTGGATGACTTTCTTTTTTATGGTTGAGTTTTTTTTAATTTTGGCCAGTAAAGTCATTGAATTGAGTGGAATTGAGTTACAAAAGCTGAGAATCAATTTGGAGAAGTTTCAACAACAGAACATGGTACTTGCCCAAGTAAACAGCCAGATGTTAGCGGTACCTTAGTACTTCTTTGTAATTGTCTGTTTCTCAGTTTATAACTCTTAGGGGCATACTTTTAATGATATTATGACCTCCCACCCCCATGAAAAACCAACACCCAAAACACAACTCAACTCAAAAACCAAAACAATTGAACACCTCAAAGGCCATCACACCCCCATAGTAGCTCTGCCCACGAAAAACAGAGCACAACAACATAAAAAACCAACATTAAAAGACTAAACCAATTGCAGTAAACAGCAAAACCAAAACTGCTATGTTAAAACTAAAATCTATCTAACTAATGTATATATGTCAAGAATATCACAAGTCCTTCATTTAAATGTTGAAAAACATGCTGCTATTTCATTTCAATCAAGTGTTCAAAAACATGCAGCTCATATTATGTGTCAAAACTGTTATAAATTACTCAGAATCACAAAAACTAGATATGGCAGACTAATTAACCCTACAAAGAATGACCACCCATTGCCCATCAGCCTGAACTTATTACAGAGTTACAAAAGAATATGATCAACACAAATAGAAAGCAACAAAAATTGAACAAAACAACAAGCACAAGTTACAAATTTTTGCATGTTATGATCAACAGAGTAGTAGAATTTAATCATGTAAAAACAAAAGCAACATCCATCATCGATTGTCAAAAACAGACGAAGTTTAAAAAACAAGCTACCAAGTCAGTTCAGTTTTCTAGCTACAATTCCATATCAAGAAATTCAAGACAACCAAATGAAGTAAACTGAAAAGCAATACTCTGATAGTTAAATTAAAGAGTAGGACTAAACCCCAAGTTTCGATTCCTTAAATAATCGAGGTGGATAGTGTTAATGGCAAACTTATAATCAAATCAAACCAAACTTTTTTGTGAGACTAATTAACCCAAATGCTCAAACACTTGGAGCAACAAACAAAAAAGGAGAATTCAATAAGCAATTAAAAAAAGGAGTTGCCTTTTGAGTTTACTCTTCATCAATATCATATGCAAAAGCTATAGTCAAAACATCTGAATTTCATAAGGTTGAGAAAAAAAAAAAAAGAAAACCAATAAATTTTACCAGTAAAATTCAACAATTCTAGAGGTACTAAGAAAAATATAATCAAACGAAAATAAAAGATGAAGAACAGAGGAAGTAGAAGGAGGAAACTTACCTGGATGAAGAAGAAGGAAGATGAAGAACGGCTAGGCTAGGAAAGATTGGTGAGAGTTGGAATCACAAAGCGAAACAAAACAATAGCCTTGAGAAGAGAAGATATGCGAAAAGCTAAGGAAAAAAAGGAAATTAAAAGATGAATAACAGAAGAAGTAGGAGAAAAGTACCTGGATGGAGAAGAAGGAAGATGAACGGCGCAAGGGGGAAAGACTGGTGAGAGTTGGAAAATGTCTTACGGAAAAAAATCTATGAGACATTTTCCCTAAAAGCATAGGCATTTTACCCGTGATTTTGAAAACATTTTCCCTATGTAAAATGTTTTCAGTCAAACAAACACCAGAAAATCAGGAAAATATTTTCCGAAAAATGTTTTCCTGGCAAACAAACACACCCTTATTGAATCATAGGAAGGTAGGTTTTTACTAGTCTTGTTTTGTTTGAAATGTTGGTTGTGATGATTTCTTCTTTGTAGCAAAATTTTGTTGGTTTGGGTGAATAAAAGGTCAATTATCAAAAACAATGAAATCACAAGTAAAAACCTACGTGATTAAGATTGTTAAGGATGATACAATTGTGACAATAAAGAATTTGGTCATATACAGTGTGATGATTTTTGTATTTGACACTGATAAAATAAGTAATTGTGATTAATTAATATTTTATCATTATTATGATAAATTTACATCATAAGTAAATCTTCACTATAAATGTATAATTGTTACCAAACCCATTCGTCAGTACCAATTTGTTTCAAATGAAATGTTAAAAATTGATGCAAGGTTTCTTTTTCCCAAAAAATGATGTAATTGTGACAATATATCTAGTAGTGACTATTATTAATCATTATATCGTCACTATACAATTTACTTTTTATAATGATGTTATTGTGATGGTTTAAATTACATCACAAATAAATTGTCATTGGAAGTGTATAATTGATACCAAATCCACTAGTTACTACCAATTATTACTAATGAAATACTAAAAATTGGCATGGAATTATTTTTTCTAGGAAATGATGTAATAGTGAAAACATATCTAATACTCATTGTTATCGACTTATTCATGATGAATTTTGAATGTGACACTAGTGAAAAATGTAATTGTGATTTATTAATGCTTGGTTGCTATTAAGACAATAGTTATGAAAATATTTTTAATTTTAAAATTTTAAAATAATTTGAACTTTAATTTTTTTTAAAGTTATATATTCTTTTAATTTCATTTTTGAATTTTGATTTTTTTTTTAAAATTGTCTATTCTTTCATTTATATAGTTTTTGAAATTTTAGAATTTTAATTAATGTGGATGCCATGTCATCCTTAACATAGACAAAAGTGTCATGTGGTGCATTTTGATAGGCTCCACAAGGACTCCTGATATTCCTTTTAATGTCGTTAACTCTAAGGACTAAATCGGTGAGTAAAATGAAACTTTAAGTACCAAAGTGAGCAAAAAATATTTTAGGTACCAAAGTGAGAAAAATAATATTGTTCAAGAGTCAAATTGTGAATAAACCTTTTCTTATTGAATATAATATTTTGTAAAGATTTTATTAATAATTAAAATATCAATCCTTGTCAAATATGGAAGTTCTGAATGGTGATATCTCATGTTTTTAGTGGTGACACTCGAAACTTGAGATGAAAATGTAGTCTTTTTATTTTTTATTTAAAAGAGAACTCATTCAGAAAAAGAAAAAAAGTCTCTTCCCTACTATTTTAAGGGTAAATAAAAGCCTCTTTTGAAAGATGATTTCATTATCTGGCCAAAATTAATATTATTTTCCATTGCATTGTTAATGATTCTTAACAATATGAAACAACTGCGATAATCATACTTTGTTTGAATCAAGTAAAAAATCAAAGTCGAATTGCATAATTGAAGATTTTAGGACAATTAATCAATGTCATTAATTTTATTATTTATATTATTGCTATAATTATAATAATTTTCAATATTATTATCTTTCACCTATTATGTGGGTGACAAAAAGAATTTTCTATATCTCACATATAATATTTTGTAACATACACAAATGCCAACGATTTATTTTTTCTTAAATTATAAATAAACAAAATATTTTAAAGTGAAAAAGATGGAGTGATATTAGGGAAAGTGATAAGTTATATATGTGGTTAAGTGTTAAAGGTACAGTACAATCCAACATGTAATGACTCAGTTTTCAGTGGTATCGAGAATTGCAATTTCGGGACCTCGTTTTCATAAATCAAGTCCGTAAATATTAAATAAGGATATGTACAAAGTTAATATATAGATGAATTGAAATTTGAATTGTCAATTTAGTCGAAATTGTGGTTAATTAGGGCCCAATGACTAAATTGTAAAGTCCAATCATTATAGATTTTTAATTAGGAAATCACTTGAAGGCTTAAATTGAAATTATCTAAAGGACCAAAATGATTAATAAACCATTTTAAAACATGTGTTAGTTGACAATAATGATGTTTGTGGATTAATTTAAGTAATTAAAGATTTATTTAACTAAAACATAGTTACTTAAGTAATTAATCCTAATATAAAATCTAAAATTTAGTGGAGAGAATAGTATCATCTCCTTCATTTCATTCATTCACCATCCAATAAGAAAGAAAAACCTAAAGAAAAGCTTTCAAAACCATAGGTATTTGAGCATTAAATTGTTAAGTGCAATCAAGTCATTTTCTAGTAATTTTTATAGATTTGATATCATAGGAGCTTGATTTAACTAGTCCATGCACCAATTTGTGAAACTGTTAAAGTTATGAAAAGTTGCCATTGTTGATTTCTTGAAGAATTAGGTGTGAAATTGATATAAATTAAGCTTAGTTTAAGAAAAGGACTAAATTGTAAAACTTAAATGTCAGTTTCGTACATTAGAGATCAAATTTAATAAAATGTAATTCTATCATGAAATTTCAGTAGGAATAGAAAATAGGAAGTTTGTAACACCCCAAACCCGGCCTAAACGTTATGGCCGAATCTAGCGATGTCACATGATAGCGTTTGAAACTCAGTTGTTACGATAAAATAATTTTCATTTGTTAACTCTTGTTGACCCCAAAATCGTTACTTAAGTAGTCAATCGTTTATAAAACACAATTCGTTGTGAAAGTTTTACGAAATCATTTAGTTTATGGAAAACTGAGATAATTAGGTGAATCTGTCTATTAAGAAAAACCCATTTGTTTTAGAGAAAACCGTTTGTTCGTTGAGTTTTGCAGTTTAAAAGAAAAACCATAATCAGTTAAAATCCAACTTAAAATCAAACAGTCCAGAAGTCCAATTTACATAAAAACTAACCCAGAAAATAATTAAGAATTAAATACCCAAAATTGAAGTCAAAATAGTTTAAATACGAGTGGCCACCGTCAAGTCCTCCGCTGCACTAATCCGTCAAGTCTGGGGATTACCTGTGCACATTAAACAAATGGGTGAGTTTACGTAAACTCAGTATGAAATCCTACAGAAAACCAACAATAGCAAATCATAATGCACAGTCAAACAGTCCTTGGCCTAAGCCCTGTCAGTAAAAGTGTGAGCCTTAGCCCATCTCCATACAGTATTCAGAAGCAGTCATGCATTATTCAGTAACAAAATCCTACCCAACCAGCCTCTACACACCATCTCCGTCCAACCCTACACTCCATGTGGGGATATAATCAACCCACCCATCCCTACACTTCAAAAAGTACTGAATGCGGCACTAAACAGTGGTTTGCAACTGAGCTGCCAATAAATTAGGCCCGAGGCCTTTCAATACACTTCCTCCGATCAATACCAACCCACATCCCAATGCAATGCAACATATAGTAATGACATGCTATATCATGGCAACAGTGCATGCAATATCAATTCATTAAATAACATCATGCTTGATAACATGTAAATATATATATCAGTCATATAGTCATTTCAGTCAATTAGGGGTCTAAGTAGTGCTTACTAACCCTACAGTAGGTTCACAGTCGACTTGGGTGACCCATGCAACCTTCGAAACCATTTCAGTAAAATGGGCTTATACGCCCATGTGGCTTGCTCGTGTAGGCCCACACGGCCCAAATTGGCCTTGGCCGTGTGATTCATTTTTAATGTAACCTATGTTAGCTAAATATTCATATATGTTTTCACTATTTACTTATATGTTCATTCAAAGCTGTCTACTTGAGTCATTGTCACTAAATTATTTATATCTTGAGCTACAGAATTCCAAATTAAGATCCGCTTGATGTTTTTGAAATTAGACTCAAGTAAATTTCTACCATAAAATTTTCAGATTTACAGTTTATCAAATAAGTACAGTAAAATCTTCAAATTTATCCTTATTTTGCTGTTTGACAGCTTCAACCTCTGCAAAGTAACTCAAGCCTTCAAAAACCTATATTTGACCAATATATCCCTTATTTAATCACTTGATTCGTCAATCAAACCAAATATCCCCAACATAAAACTTGAGAAACTAAATCAACGACGATTGAATCTGATAACTAGTCATCTCCACACATTGGAATATCCGCTTAAAACCTTTGAACAGCACCTAAATGAGAGTAAAACGAACCCTTTGTTAATTGCCTAATCAAAATACGATAACTAAGGGGGGAAATTCCACTTACAGAAACAGATGAAGTCGAAAGTTGCACCCAAGGAGATGACTCACAAAAAATACAGAAACGAAAAGAGTAAGGAAAAGAGAAGAGAATTTCGACTATAGAGCAAAAGATGAACCAATCAAGAAAACGAAAAGAGAGGGGAAAGAGAAGAAACAAGATTTGATCAAAGGGGAACAAAAACCAAAAATGAACAAGATGGGAGAAGAAACAACAGAGAAACAAAAGTTTAACGTTAGAAAATTTGTTAGGAAAAAAAGAAAATAGAAAACTGATAAGAAGAAAATCTTATTTTCATAACTTCTTCCCAGTTTAATTTGAACTCCACCACGTCACACGCCTCAAACAAAAATTAATTCCCCTACTTGCGTAGGGACTCGAACACAGGACCTCTTACACACTAACACTCCGCTTAACCACCAGACCAGCAGACCCATTCTAATATATTTTTACCAACAATCAAATAAAAGCCTATTGAACAAGAGTAAGGCTTAATTCATTCAAAATACCAAAATTTGCCCAAGCGAAGGCTTGAACTTGGGACCTCTCAAACATTCCCAAAACACATAACCACTAAAGTTGACAGATTTTTGTGTCATATTTTCACAATAATGAAATTAGAAATTTTGGGGCGTTACAAGGTGTGTTCCTAAAATGCGAAAAATAGAGTTTCGGTGAAAGCTGAAAATGCTTATTATCGACACCACACGGGCGTGTGGTTGCCCCTGTGGTTGGCCGTGCACGAGAGACGGACGTGTGCTTGACGAAGGTGAGGCCGTGCGCAAGACACGCCCGTGTAATGGTGTGGGTGTGGTTGTGTGGGCCACACGAGCGTGTGGGCCCACATAGGCAAGCCACATGGGCATGTGGGCCCATAATTTTAAAATTTTTCCTAGGGTCGCTCCAATCGACTTTGGGCCTATTGTAAGGTCGGTAAGGGCTAACCAATCCCTAAAACTATGTAATCTGTTAGTCTAATATTCTACTCTGAATAGGTCACTATTATGCATGTCTGATTATTCTGATGTATATATATTTGATATCTCTATATAAGCATGTAACCATGATAATTTTGAATATATATGTAACTGATTGGGGTGCGATTTGCATATGTGGAGGAAGTGTTCTGTATGGCGATCATCGCCTATATTCTAGCAACTTGGCTACACATTATCTGATATGTGTCGTAATGGCATGATATAGTGTGTAAGGATGGGTAAGTGTTTTTAACCCCACATTGTGTGATGGGATGGTCGAAGTTGGTGTGTAGAGGATGGGGGTAGGATTTTGCATATCTGTTTCTGCTATTTAAATCTGAATACGAATCTGAATCTGGCTTTGTATATGTTTTTGTATGTACAGCATGTCCATTTCTGTTGGGTTATGCATTGAGTTTATGTAAACTCACTTCTGTTTGTCTGCTTTGTCCAGGTAATCCACAAACTTAGGCGGATCAGTGCAGCAGAGTCTCACGGTGACCACTAGTCTATGAGCTGATTTTTAAATAAAGGTTTATTTAATTAAGAATTATTTCTGGGAGTTTTGTATTAATTGGAATCTCCGGGTTGTTTGGTATAACTTTTGGGATTTGGATTTTTCGTTCAATACTTTAATTGCGACGGTAGTCTAAAAATATGGTTTTTACTAAAACGAAGGTTTTTCAAACTTACGAATGGGATTTTAAGAAAATAACGTCTATTATAACTTCCGCTGTAAATTACGTTTTGGCAAGTAAATCAATTAAATAAGGTTTTCGACAGTAGTTAAAAGCAAATATGAGTTATTAAGCTAAAATGATTTATCATAACGACTCCGTTTTCAAAACCCATTCTTGTGACATCTCCGGATTCAGCCATAATGTCTAGGTCGAGTTTGGGGTGCTATAAAAATTTTAGTGGTTGGAAGCTGAATTTTGGTGTTATGGATGAGGCTTAATGGTTCACAAATTTGTTGTTGATTTAATCCACAACTAAGATAATTAAAAGAGAGTCGTGCTGATAACGTGTTATAAAATAAAAAGACAAAAAGTAGAGAATAAAGAGAATGGAAGAGTAGAAGAGAGACTGTATTTATTGATCAATCGGAATATTTACAAAGCTTCTCCAAAGTCTTTATTTATAGGCATAAAAAATATAAATGAAGTAGAGATCTACTTCTAATTACTATTAGGGTTTAAAGTACATCAAAATTTATCTTGATCTTGATGGACATTTACTTAATAAGATATTCATAACAAAACTGAACATATAAGTGAATTTCTTACTAAAAGTTTATGTTTTATATGAATCTCTACTCTACAAAGCTAGTAACTGTGCAAGACCACCTAAGAAAACATAAATTTTCTTTTTTGTACAAACTGTATTGGAAAACAAATATTTCATGAATCCCATAAATTAATATGATTGTTAATTTTAAGCACTATATAATTGCATAATAGAGAAACGATTAAAAATATATGCATTAACAAGACATAAAAGATGATACAGCATTTACATGAATTTTTTACATATTATATTTATATAAATATATAATGATTTAATTATGAGTATGAATCCCCAAAATAGGAGTAGAGAGCCATTAACGCAAATAGTTAACATATTTGAAGGTAACTCTATAATAAAAATATAATTAAATTAATCTCTCTACTATTAAATGAATCAATTTAATCTTTATATTATTAAAAAGAATTAAATAAGATTAAATTGGAATAGAGTTACCACTTATTGTTTAAAAAAGATCAATAACAATTTAACGAAGTTAATATTTTTAAATTTTTTATGAGTCGAAATACTTTATTTAGAATTGAATTACAATTAAAAATAAATATATTTTCAAAACATTTTTTATACATTAAATATTAATTATGTTACAATTTAGAGTTATTTCATTCTTTTTAATAGTATATAAAGTAAATTAATCAATTTAATAATAGAGAAATTAATTTTACCATATATAAATAAATATTTGAGGAAATAAATGATATACATGTCGTACATCAATTACTTTATATGTAAAAAGAAAACTTATTCTCATATAATAAAAAGAAATCATGCATCAATTATTAGTTAAATGCTCGGGTGTCTAATTCGTTTCACTATTCTTTAATTTTCTTTTAATGATTTTATTTCCTAAAAATATCGTAGCGTATTGTATTAAGAGTTATACTGGAATTTACTTTCTTTATTAAGAAAGATGTAAATTGATTTCTATATACTAGATAAAAGAGTAAATTGTTCATTCCGTTAAAAATTTTATCCCATTCTACCATTCAGTGATGATGTAAGTGATGAAGCAAGTAGGCAGCTATGTGTACCTTATGTTGAAATTGTATTTTGTCATATGTCATCAAATATATATTTTTTAAAAATATTAAAAATAAATAATTTTTTAATAATTATTTAAAAAATTATGTCGAGATGAACTTGGACAAACCGTTGTTGAATAATTATAAATATATATTAAAACTATAGAATGTTATTTAAAAATTATTAAGAATGATAGGAAAGCATAAAAAATATTAGAAATTAATAATTTAAAATTAAAATAAATATTTTAATTTTCAAATTAATTATCATTATTGAGTTTCAGTTTATTTAAATATCTAATAATTATTATAAATATAAAAAAATTGAACTGAAAACTAACTAAAAAAGTAATGCGAAATTTAATAGAAGTAAAAGCTATTGTTTCAAGCACTACATCTTGTCCACTGCTAAGTGAACCAGCAGGGCGAATCTAAAAACTTTTCTAGGGGATAGAAATGAATTATAAAATTTTGAGATTATTTTTTAAAGGATTAAAAAAATTTTAAAAGCTAAAATACAAAATTATCATATGAATTTATAAATTTATTAATTATTGAGGAACTAAATGGTTAATTTTTTATTTCGAGGAGCCCTACTTATCCCTTAAATTCACTTGACAGCCTGAAAAGACAAAAAATTTATAAAAATTAACAATAAGTGTAAAATACAAATATTATTCGCTAAAAAAAAAAGCATAGATGGCATTATTTTGAACTTATGGTCTGATAAGTGTTATTTTAATTTTGATTATTTATTAGAAATTAAAATGAATTTTTACAAGCAGCATATCAGTGTCACCAAGATCGGAATGGTGTCAACTCGCAAGTAATTAATAAATGATTTTGGTTTCCTCAATCTCACTTCGCAAGTTAATAGCATTAGATAGATATTTAGTGGTTAAGTCAGATTTCCAGTGCAGAGAGTAAAAGTTTGATAATTAGACCAAAATATAATAATTAACCTAATAAATCTCCCTATATAAAATTTAACTTCTACTTATCCAGAAGGAAAAAGTTTTACCAAAATGAAAGCGCTGATGCATATTTCTCTTAATCGTTAGCGCATTCATTTTGTTTCCAATATCAATTACCCCTCTGCTAGTATAATTTCTCATTTACTCCTCTTTTTTCTTTTTCTTTTTCCTTTTTTTTACGCATAATAACTTATTTAATCTTCTAATTTCGTAAAAAAATTATTTTAATTTTTCATTTAATTTTTCATATTTTTTATTTTTAAACTTATATTTCTTTTTCAAATTGCTCCAAACTGAATGAAAAAGTTAACTTATTTTTAACTTTATTGATATGTCATTCACATGGATAACCATGTAGTCAACATTTAATTAACTTTTGAAAATTTTAAAAATTTTAAAAGTTCCAAAATTTATAAAATTATTTTTAAAAAAGTATAAAATTATAAAAAGATATTTTTAAAATTTAAAAAATTAATTAAATGTTGACATGTCATCCACGTGGCAATTCACGTGTATGTCAGCAAAGTTAACAAACGTTAAATTTTTTTCATCTATTCTGGGACAATGTAACATCAAATATAATTTTAAGGGCTAAAAGAAGAGAAAAAATAAATGAAAAGTTAAAAATGACTCTCTTTTTTTTGTAAAGTTGAACAGCCAAAAAAGTCATTATACTTTTTTTTTTCACTACTTTTGATTATTTATTCAATGTTAACGAATCCTAACAAAGGTTTCTTTTATTGTTAATTATCGGTTATATAATATATTTTGGGGAGTATTATAGAATAAAGAAGAAAGAGAGTAAAGAAGAAAAGAAATAGGAGATTAAAAGAGAAGTAATTTCTTTATCAATAGTGATAAAAATACCTTTAAATCCTGTTCTTATCCTTCTTAATATCCTAAACTTCTCCAAACTCTTTCAAATTCAAAACCCTTTTTCATTTAAAACCCTAAAATTCATTTTTTATTTGTCCTTCTTAGTTTATTAGAAAATTTTTCTTTTTCTCTTGTTCGGTGCAAAAAAAGGACGGGAAACATTCAACGAAACAACAACAAACGAACATTACGAGGAATTCCACAACTTACATGAGGTTAAGAGTTCCTAATTTAACTTTTTACTGTTCCTATAACACCCCTAACTCGTATCTGTCGCCAGGACAGGGTTACGAAACATTACCAAACAAACAGAATAGTAAACTATTCAAATCATACATTAATACAAACATAATAAATTTCATTCAAATGCATGCATAATGTCCCTTAATCGAGCCTTTGAAGCCCTAAAACTACTACAAAAACAATCCGGGACTAAATCAGAAACATTTGGAAATTTTACGAAAAATTTGAAAATTTTGAACTACAGGGGTCACACAGCCATGTGGCCAGGCCATGTGACTCATACTGCTGAGACACACGCTTGTGTGTCAAGTCGTATGGACATTTGAAATAGGAACATACGGCTGTGTCTCAGCTTGTGTCCATGCCAATGTAACTCTCTGACTTAGGTCACACGACCAAGCCACACGCTCGTGTTCCAGGCCGTGTGCCCCTCGAAATGACCTCACATGTAACACTCCAATTTTTGGGGGTTAGAAGTTTTAAGGTTAGTGGTTAGGGGTAGAGAGGAGATTGTGCTATTGTGTTTAGTAGCGCGTTTAATTGACAGAATGGGCCTGCTAGTCTGGTGGATTAGTGAGTGTTAGCATACCTCAAGGTTCTGGGTTCGAGTCTTGAGTGCGCGTTTTGGAGAGACTTGTTTTTTTGTTTGGTTCTCAATTAATAATTTGTATTTGTTTTATTTATTTATTTTCGTTATTTCTATTTTATTGGATTCTATTTTTCTTTTTGGTTTTTAGACGTGCTTTTCCCTCTTTTTGTTTTTAATTTTCTTTCTCTCTTTGGAATGGTTTTCGCTTAGGGGGGAATTTTGAAAAGCCTCGCTTCCTTGTCACCGAATTAG
Source organism: Gossypium anomalum (assembly GCA_025698475.1). NCBI lineage: Eukaryota > Viridiplantae > Streptophyta > Magnoliopsida > Malvales > Malvaceae > Gossypium > Gossypium anomalum. The sequence goes on along the minus strand of CM046968.1, from coordinate 50,636,168 downwards.
TGTTTGAGCATCTCCGATTGCGAAACAGGTGTGGGATTCGAATCTTGACTACCTTTAATTTTGTGAATTATTGTTTCAAAAATTCTCGTTTGTGTTCTTAACTATCGATTTTGGGGTGTTAGTTGCTGAAAAAGGTTTGGGAATACGAAATATCCCGATACCTTTCTGTCATTGCGAAGGTTGGGGCTATTGCGATGGCTGACATAGCGTTTTCTGGCTTGTTCCGAGGTAGTTTCGTAGCCACTAGGGTTTCCACACGGGCGTGTGCTAGTTCACACGGCCGCATGCTTTTAGGAATTAGGGTTTTGGGGCCAATTTTGGTACCACACGGCCGTGTGGCCAACTTGGGGATTTTATTGTTTCTCACACGGCTATGTCCTTTGGGCACACGAGCGTGTGAGTTTTGGAATTAGGGTTTAAGCGATTTGGTGCTACACGACCGTGTGGCTAATTTAGGGATTTAGGGATCCCATACAGGCATGTGTTTTGGACACACGACCGTGCCTGTGGGTGCACGAGCATGTGAGACCCTCACACGGTCGCGCCCGTGTCAGGCTTGTACTCAAAATTAGTGCAAATGGATAGAGAGTTACACGGCTTGTTTCCACGGCCATGTCCTTGGTCCACACGGGCTTGTGCCTCACTTCACACAAGTGTGTGCCCCTCATCACACAAGCTTTCAACCTCCCACAAGGCTTAGGCAATTCCACAAGGCCAGAGCACACGGGCCTGTGGTCTTAAGGCACTTGTGAAGGTTCTGTGTGTGTTTCTGATATGAAAGTGTGTTTGCATATTTCAACCCTTAGCTACGCCTTTGAAAAGGGGTAATTAAGACCTTGAATTGGGCTGCGGCTTATGTGATATTGGTAACTATTGTGTGAGATGTCTGTTTCTGAATCTGGACTGTGGAGTATGTTACATAACTGTTTTGACTGATTGTCTGTCAATGTGTCTCTGTTCTGTGAGCTTGTGTGCATACATACATTTGCATTAAGTAAAGTTTTGAGTGGGTTTGTAAAGAAAAAGAAGACTGTATCTGTTCTGATCTAGCAGTTTAACTGCAAGCTTACTCGTATGGTGGTTTACCGCACTGCACTGTACATATGTTAGCTCTATTGCGTACCATAATCTGATATGGTAGTTTAAACTACAACATGACTGTACAACGGACTTCAGCATTGCACTATACTGCATATATGTCAGTTTTGCTGCGTATTATTATCTGAGTGGCTCAGTCCATATATGTGGTATGTAGGATTGGATGGGTCTTTCAAGATCTTACATGGTTTGTTTCGGTTGGTTAAGCTTAAACAGCTCTTATGGGGTGTGATCGGGGGACAAAGAGATGCGTTGGCTGGATGGGTGGGATTTATTGTTTGACTATTTTTCATACGCATCTTTTTAAGCAGTCTGGGTGCTAGACTATCTGACTGTATTTTGTCTGACTATAAATACCTATGACTGAGTGTTTGTGTTTGAAATGTTAAGTTCTGTGGGGACGGTTCCAAAATTACCTTTTGCTTCTGTTTATATATCTGTAGTTGTTCGATATGGAATTGTGTACTGTATTTCTGTTTTTGGTCTTGATTCGGACTCACACTGAGCTCGAGTAGCTCACCCACTCTTGGTGTTTCCTTTTCAAGTACTTTTTTTGAATTCTGACGCTAGACTCGGTATGCGGAGGTCTCAGACAGTCTCGGTGAAAATAATTTTTTATCAGTTTGCATTTTCAATATCTATCTGATTATTTGGTTTTGAACTATAAGTTTTTTTTATAAAGTTGCGGTACATATTTTGATCTAATTTTTACTTGATTAATTAATTTTGATTATATATTTTACCTAATTGTAATTCTATATACTGGGTTTTAACAATTAAATGTTTCGGTTTAACTTGAGAACTTGTTTTGTAAAATTTAACTACAGTTACTTCGATAACCAATGTGACATCTAAGATTCGGTCTAAACTTATAGGCAGGGTTTTGGGTGTTACATCACACACCCGTGTGTCAGGCCGTGTGCTAGGCCGTGTAACTGCCTGACTTGTATGCCTTGAACCTACAAGGGACACACAGTCGTGTCACATGGCCGTGTGTCACACACGGCTGATGCACACGCCCGTATCTCAGGCCGTGTGGCCCCAAAATGAACCTTAAAACATAAGCTTACCATTTCAAATTACTTGGACCTTAAGAAACTCAAATACCAACCAAAATACCAATTCAAAATGACATTAATTGAGCTAAAAACACATCAAAACCAACCTAATAAGTGTCTAACCAATGAACCCTCATTGGTACCACAAGTAAATAAAATTTTACAACAAAATAAACATTGATTCAATTCATCAATTCACTCATGCAATACTTAATCAAAATACCTACCAAAGGTACCATAATCACAACAATTCAATTTTATATATATACCATAAATACTAGCATAACAACGATACCTCATTTTCATATAATATGTAAGTTGGTTATTTGCACAAAATATCATCAATAACATTTACATAAGCCTAACATTAACCAAAATCGCACAAGAGCCTATACATGCCATATAATCTGAATTAAATGTTTCAAAAACTACCAAGATAAGATGGATAGTGTGATTTAAGTGCCGATCCAATTACCCAACCTTCCGAGAATCTACAATGACATTAAACAAAACAAGTAAGCTTAATGAGGCTTAGTAAGTTCGGCGAGTTAAACGATAAATCTTACCGAACTAACTATAATAATTCAAATAATAATAATCATCCAAGAGGACTCCTGCCATTCACAACTTCAATCGATAAATACATCTGTATTCAGTTCAATATGAAATAAATAACATATCTTTCAAATTCATTAAACAAATTACCTTCCGGAGATTTTCCATTCAAAGAACGGCTTACGGGTAAGAGTACATCGTCAACAAAATCTCATTGAGCTGGTCCCCTTGGACACACTAACAGAAGCTCGTAAGAGCTTAACAGAAGCTCGTAAGAGCTGATCCACCAGAATCACGCCAAACAGAAAGTAAAACGCGAGAGTTCGTAACAAATACTGAACCTCAATTTACTTGGGTAATATGCCGATATCTTTCTCCAGTACCATCTCCACTCCAAACCCCCGTCATACACCGAAACACGAATGTACTCAAATCCTGCATTTAATTCAAACCGAATATCAAATTCAATATTGTAATTCAAATAATAATTCATTTCCAAAAATAGAATATATATATATATATATAATACCAATCACCAATTAATAAAAATGTTAATTTTTAACCGTACAAACTTACTTGGACTGAATTGTAGTTTTTACAGAAGTTTAGGGACTATTCCGCTATCTTTCCTTTTCCATGAGTATTTACGGGATTTTGATCTAAAAAATTTCTTCATTTATCAGAATATACTTCATTTCCAAACCATTTCACAATTAATACCCTTTTATGTTTCAAAATTCACAATTACCTTAAACTTTTACCATTTTTGCAATTTAGTCCCTTAACTCGAAATTCACCAAATTAACCAATTTTTCTCAAGTCAATATTTTATCCAAATATACTAGGCCCTTAAAAAGTCCTAATAATCACTAAATTCACTATTAAACCCTAAATTTTTGACATTTTCACAATTTAATGTTAAAATTAAATCTAACAAAAAATCACTTTACAAATTCATCAAATAACATAATCAAAGCTCCAAATACATGGTATTCATCAAGAACATTCAATATTCATCAATGGAAACTTTCAAAATTTTTAACAGAATAAAAAACGAAGGTATGGGCTAGCTAGACCTAGTCGCGACGATCTAAAAAACATAAAAATTACAAGAAACAAATATAAAAACAACCACGTGCAAGGTAAAAGACTTGGCCGATTCTCCTAGATTAAACCATCTTCAAGTTTCAGCTATGGCAAAATAAGAATGAAGAAGAAAGACCTTTTCTTTACTTAATTTTGTTTTAATTTGGTTTTATTTACAAAAATGCCATTAGTCACTTAAATTTTTAATTCATTTAAACCATGTGCACTACATTAACTAGGTATAATTGCTACTTGAGTCCTTACTCTATTACTTTTAAACTATTTAATCAATTAAATACAATAATTACTAAATTTGCACCTTTTACAAATTAGTCCTTTTCTTTTAATTAACTATTTAAACGTTGATATTTCTAAACCGAATTTTAATAAAACTATAACGACTCTATAAACATTCTAAAAATAATATTTACGAGTCGATACAAAGGAAATTTGTGGTCCCAAAACCACTGTTTTGTCACCAATGAAAATCGGGTTGTTACAGTTCCATTGAAATTAATTGTTTGAAATTTCATTAGTTGTAATTTGAAAACACCATGCCTCCTAAGAAGGTTCAAAGAAATAATGAAACAGAATCATCGACGGTTTCGAACCCCTCTAATTTTTCAAACCCGAATGTTGAAAAATAATTTGTAAAACTTCAAGGAAAAACCTTCATTCAAGAGAGGGGATTTGATTCATCAATAATTATTTATAAGGAAATAGGGCTTTTAGTTTTTTTTTATAGAAAACTAGGGCCTTTAATTGGATATCATAGTTGGGAATGTTTATGGATGATTCCAAAAGATATTGTTGTGGTTCCGATTTTTTAAGGGTTTTATGCATCTTTACGGGACCAAGAATCTAGAAATACCAAAGGTCATATGTGGGAAGCGGTACCTGTACGAGGGAAAGAAGTGCGAATAAACCCTCGAATTATTTGTGACTTTTATAATGCTCCATACTATGAAAATGATTTTATTGATGAAACTAACTTAGAGTATTTTCGAGACATAGATAAGGATAATATTACAAACTTTTAAACAAAAGGAAGGAGTGAATTAAAATATCATCTAGTTACCAATATCCCAACATCTTTTCATCAAGCTATAATGTTTATTGAAGCTAAAATGTGGATTCAATTTTTATGCACACGAGTTGTTTCTGATTTAAATGTGTCTAATGTTAATACTTTTCAAGCGGTTTTGCTTTATGCTTTTTTGCATAAAAAACATATATGTATCGGGAAATAGATCTGCCAAAATATGAAGAGATACATCAGTGGCCAAAAAGTGGGAGTTTTCTTCCCCCACATAGTGATGACTTTATGCAAAAAAGTAGGCGTTCCAATGGCATCCACAAAACAATCAATGAAGCCATCCCGAAACATCATCGACGACACTTTGTTTCCATAATACATTAAACTTCGGACAAAACAGATAAATGAGTGAAACAAACGCCAACAAGAGGCAACAACCACCCCAGCTTCGTCTCAAAGAAAAACAAAATCAACCAGTCAAAACGAAGTTGGACAGAGTAGTCATCCAAAGCTGAATTGGATGATACATTGGATGTAGGAATCAGGCCCAATCTTTTAGGAGTTTGCACGACAGATCAATATTATGGTACCTAATTATTCGACATATATGTTTGGGCCGACGCATCTTGAGTAGGAGGAAGAGGCATGTGAATGCAAAGAGGAAATAAAGGATGAGGATGAAGGAGAAGATGAGATGGATTTTGATGAGGATGATTGAACTTTTTAAGTTTTATTTCTAAAGATTGTATTAATTCTTGGGATAATTTTAATTTGATTTTTTTTAGGAGTAGGATTAATAGAAGATTATTAGTTGTTTTATGTCCTGTTCTAATTTTTTACATAGGAACCCCACATAGAGGAGGCATAACAATTGGAGCTTTCATCAAGCAATGGAGGAAGCACCCACCAATAGCCTTTGAAACTAGCATGATCAATCGGGTAACTTCTTTCCTTATCTTTTTAGGGGCTACACATTGAGGATAATGTGTCATCTAAAGTGTGGGGGTGACATAGAAAATTTGTTTTAAATTTTTATGTTCTTCTTTGATTTTTGTTGTCATTTGTGTGCTTAAGCCTATAGAAATACAAGTTATTGGTTAGGAGTATGTACATAGGTTGCTTGTAATTACAATAAAATTAGCATGAGAATAGGTGACTTTAATTTTTTTATTTTTAGACTAATAAGTTTTATATATTACATAGTAAAATATGTATTAAGCAATTGAATGTTCCAAATGATACAGAGAATACAAGGAAATGAGCATGCTAGTATGAATGATAAATTGTTAAATTTGTGGTTGTTTGGTTGATTAGAGTTGTGAATATTGAGATACTTAGGGATGACCTAAGCCATTGTTTGGTATACATCTAGAGCCAAAAAATTAACCCTTTTGTAGTCGGTTCCAATACGACCTGCAAATCGACCCTTGTCGAATTTCTAACCACGTGACACGTGCCCGTAATTTAAGACTTCGACAGCCTTGCGATTTGAAAATCTCAACTCAAATCAATGACCTCAACAGTGTGGACGTTTAAATCCGATCATTATCCCCCTTGACGGAATCCAACTAGTTTTTTCCAATTGAACACGCTAATTTGTTCATGGGATTTTGAATACAACACAGCCAACTCAACTTCCTAACTGTACGCCAAACGATTCCAACCTAACACACACTTTTTGAACTGAAATCGAATCAACTTTAAGGGACGAATTTGTACTATCCCATATACCGAAAAGATAGCGGGTATCGTATTGAAAAGTATTTAGTGTGGGTTTATATCTCATGATTACTTCGTCGAAGCAATAACCGGACTAAGGCTAAAAGAGACTTAGTTAATCATGAAATAAATCATTCTAGATGGTGTATAGAAATGGCTTTAATTGAAAGTGGAAAAAGGAAAGGGCTTGGAAGACAAATAAGCTAATATGTTGAAAATGAAAAGAAAATGAATGAATGACAGAATACAAAGCTACTAACACGTAAAGGAAAAGAAATAAGTAAATTGATTAATTCCAAAAGCCAAGTGTGTTCTCAAGTGTTACCAACACTAGGTATTTTATACACATTTCTCATGCTATATTCAACATGTTTATCCTAAGATAATATCAACTAAAAATAAAAAATTAAATTTCAAATTTTAAATTTAAACTAAATATAAATTTAAACTATTTATAGGATATTGACAATATAAAAAATAATCTGATCTTTATCCATCCAACCACTAAATCTTCAATCCTTCAATTTGGCCCTCCTCTTTGCTTTTTGTTTTAATTTAGCCATTTTTGTATGATTTTGAGTTTTGGCACCTCAATTTCATTCTTGATAAGAAAAACCCAAGTTTAGTAGCATCTTATTCGATAATTAGCCAAAAATAAATACATTAAAAACACAAAGTTATCTTGCTATCAGAAACCTATCAAAAAAACTGTTACATAGAGAAGAAATAGAAAGAACCAAACGGAGGGAAATACATGCATGTGTCACGGGCCAAAGTGCAAATGTAACAACCTAATTTTCAGTAGTGTCGGAAACAGTGATTCGTGATCACTAAATCCGATGAGTGAGTTAAAAATTTAATAAATTAATACCTATGAGTCAAGTGTGATTATAGAAGTATTTTTTTTAATTAGTGAATTTTGTGATTTAAAAGAATTAATTAGGTAAATCGGGTTAAAAACGAGGTATTGAGACCTCGAATTCATAAACTGAGCCATAAACATTTTTATAAATATTTATGGAGTGTTATTAAGTTATTATTAAAGTTTCGTTAGAAAATTTTAACGTTTGGTTAGTCAATTAATTAAAAAGGACTAAATTGAAAATAGTGCAAAATTTGGTAAAGTGATTAAATAGTTTAACTGACTAATAAGGAGGGATTTAAAAGGCAATTAGACCCAAATTATATGGGCTGGACGGTTTGGGCAAGAAAATCAGCAAAAAGACAAGGAGAAACAAGGGCAAAATTGGAAATTTTGCAAATTAAACATATAAAATAAAGACAAAATTGAAAAATCTGGAGATATCATCATTTTTCTTCAGCAAAAACGCCATGGGAGGTCTGGAAGTTGCTGGCTTTTCATATTTTGACATATGTGAGTTCAATTTTTACTTTTTCTTAGTAATTTTTATGTTTTTGTGACTTTTACAACTAGGTCCACTTGTTGAATTCATTAGTTTTTGGTTCTATGAAAGAAATTGAAGGTTGTTATGAATATGTCCTGGAAGTATGTGATGATTTGGCATGGAATTAGAGCTTTAAATTGTTTATATGCTGATTTTATTGAAAGAATTGAATAGAAAGTGAATGTTTGGGACCTAATTGTAAAATAGTTTGAAGTTGGAGTTTTATGTGGAAATTATGAATTTCAATAGTTATGAAATAACTTATCATGTCTAAGAAAAGAATTAATTGATAAAATTATCTTAATTTAGGGGTTAATTGAGCAAGGACTGAATTGTATGAATTGTGAAATATGGGGCAAAATGGAAATCAACATTTTGCACTAAGACTGTTTTGGACAGCAGCAGTAGATGAACTTTGAAAAATCACCAAAAATTTTGGGAATCAAATTAGAGGATGAATAAAATATGGAATTAAAGCTTGTTGAGTCTAGTTTCTCATAAAAGAAATGGTGTAAGCAATGAATTTGTAAATCATGAGATATAATGAATTTTGTGAGACAAGGTCAGAATGAATTTGGGTTCCCCTGTTCTGACTTTGAAAAATCATAACAAATTAAATAAAAATAATTAGGGGCTTAAATTTATATTTTTAGAATTCTGAATGAGTCTATTTTCAATAGAAATAAACAAGAACATCATCCGAGTTTTGTATGAAGAGATAATTAATTTTAAGTGAAGAAGGGTCAGAACTGTCAGACAGCAGAACAGGGGTGACTTTAAAGAATAAACTGTACTTATTGGCTAAACCAAAAATTCTGAAAATTTTATGTTAAGAAGATATGTGAGTCTAGTTTCAGAAAAATTAACGGATCTTAATTTGGAGTTCCGTATCTCCAAATATAAATAATTTAGTGACTATGACACGTGTGGATAGCTTAAATATTCACATAAGTAATTAGTGAAAATTATGGATAAGGTTACTTACAAGTATGTTATTTATACCAAGGATGTGGATGGAGAGGAGGAGGAGGAAAAATAAATGAATGACTTGTGTATAAATTGATTACATGCCTGATTATAAACAATAAACGTTGAATTAGTAATGATATAATGTTTTATTTCATATGTTCATTATTAAATTGTAAATATTGAAAAAGTATGAAAATTGAACTAAATGTTCAAATCGAGTGGAACGCAGGGTTGAGTACTTTCGTTCAATGGCTAAAACGAATTGATTTGAAAAGACCATGGTTGGACCATGGCAACATGTGATATGTGATTTCAGTATAAGACCATAGTCGGGCTATGGCATCGGAGAGATGTGATTATGTGCTTCCGTATAAGACCATATCTGGGATATCGCATCGGTGTGATATATGCTACTGTATAAGACCATATCTGGGATATGGCATCAGTGAGATATGTGATTCGTGTAAGACCATAGCTGGGCTATGGCATCGATATGTGTTATGTGATCCGTGTAAGACCATAGCTGGGCTATGGCATCGATATGTGATATGTGATTACGTGTAAGACCATAGTTGAACTATGGCATCGAGAAAACGAAGTACTCAATTCCGTAAGACGTTAACTAATTTGACGAAATGTGGTAAGTGAAAGAGTTTATGGATTTAAAAGATAAATTTGTAGTGAACATGAAATTGAGCTCAGTTAAATGATTTCATCAATTAGATATTGTGTATGGCAGGATGTGTTAGTGAATTACATATTTATTGAATTGATATTTGAAGTTCGAAAAGTGACATGTGATGATGTGTAAGACCATAGTTACGCTATGGCAACAAGGAAATGACATACTCAATTTCGTAAGACGTTCGCTAATTTGATAAAAAAAGGTGATAAATGGCATGTGAAGTAAAGTGATAGTATTTAAGTAGTTAATAATATTGAGCTCACTTATATACATTTGTTAATTGAGATTGTGATCGACAAGAAGAGATAGCGAATTATATGCTTATGAATATAAGTATTTACCTGAAATACAAGAAAATAATGGTTATTGATATATGAAAGCATGAGATTATGACATACGAATTATGAATATGGAATATGTTTGATAAATGTGTTTATTCATAATTATGGAATTATGTACCTCATGTATACTATTTGCATAAAGATGATATTTCAAACACTTTGGTGAGTAAAACTCAAATATAAAATAGTATGAAATTAAGACAAGTTGATATGAAAATATATTTAAATTACAAAGATATGGCTGATATATGTTATGATTACATAACATGAAATTGTGTACATAAAAATGAAAAACAAAATGTTCAAGTTTAGGCACACAGCTTAGCAACACGGGCGTGTGCTCAGGCCGTGTGACTCAATTTTCTTCTTGAATGGAAGTCAGAGAGCTTCACCGGCTTGGGTCATAGGCGTGTGTGACCACACGGCCTACCCACACGGGCATGTCCCCAGTCACACGGGCGTGTGACCCTTATACGTGAGAAAAATTTTAAAAGTTGCAAAAAAAAAAAAAATTTCCTGAGGATCCAGTTTAGTCCCAACCCGATCTTAATGCACTATTTGAACCTCGAAGGTTCGATAAAGGAATATTTATAATCAATATCAATATTTGAATGATAAATGATTTAAATGATTTGTAAGTGTTCTGTACTTCTTGGTAATACCTTGTAACCCTGTTCCGGCAACGGATACGGGTTGGGGGTGTTACAGCAAAGCCCGTGACCATCGCACCAAATGCATCCAATGGAGGTCTATTGGTTAGATAAGGATCATTTGGCCCACAAGAACTGACTCAGTTCAGTAACTTAGTGGAGAAGTCTGTCAGATTAAAGCCTGGATGGCTCGATAATGAAAATATGGCAACATAAGGCTATCTTGGTAAATTTGGCAACTAATCTTAGAAGATTGATAGGAATCATATCTTGTAAAGATTAGATTAGATTTTGATATGGCGTAATCTTGTAAATCCCTAAAATCAAGGGATAGGCTAATCTCGTTCATCAGTGTAACTTAATCTTGATCGTCGAGTTTAGGGGAGCTCAACTATAAGTAAAGAGCCTCCCCCTCATTTGTAATCACTTCATTCTATTGTTTCACTATTGTAATGCCCTGAATAATTTATTTATGTTTTTATAAATCCTGACACAAATGTGTATCTGCTTCAGTGACTAAGTGTTCTGGGTGTGTATTTGAGGTATTGGGTTCAAGTCTCACATTTGCAATTTTTTTTTTGTCTTAACCTTACCCTGTTAGGTGGGTTTATGGAATATTGTTGTTAAACTCATATCAGAATGAGCCTGCTGGTTCGGGTGGTAAGGTGTTAGCTTGCTGGAGGTCTTGTGTTCGAATTCTCAAGTGAGTGTGGGTGATAATTTTTGGTGTCAGCCTTTGATAGTGATTCAATGGTAGTAGGATTTTGAGTTAGTTAGGTGGTTAAGGGATGTGGATGGAGCAGGATTTGACTGAATCTTCTATTTTATTTTTATTTGATTTTTTTCCCAAAAATTTCTCCCTATCCTAGTTCTGACGCTATACTATTCTTTCCTATAAAAAATTTATTCTTTTCTTCTTTTCCCTTATTCTATCAAAATCTTCCTTTCACAATTGCGTAATTCGAATATCTAGTTGTTTTGCGAGTTTAGGTAAGTGAAAGTGGTGAGTTTTTCTTAGATTTGGGGCTTTGGTTAAAGTTTATTTAAGTTAGTTTTGCTATTCGTTAGCTTAATTTTTGGGTTTGGCAGCAGTGAATTGCGAGGAACGTGGTTCTCCTCTTGTAGAATCGTAGTCAGATTCGTTTGAAGAAAGCGGGTAAGTGTTAAACACTGGAACTTTATCGTTTTTGATTTTGTTGGTTCGGCTTAATTGAGGATTAATATTGATTTTAAGAGTTGTTATGTTAATTTTAGATTTTGGTGGTCTCGAGAGTGTTTTCGCAGCAAAACCATATCAGGTGTGTACTCCTAACACGAAAAATTGAGCTTTGGCAAAAGCTGAAAGTGGAGTCTCTCGACACTACATGGGCGTATGACCGGCCATGTGGTTGGCCGTGTGACTGACAAAGGTATGGCCTTGACAATGACATGACCATGTGATGGTGTGAGTGTGGTAGTGTGGGCCACACAGGCTAGGCCAGATTGGACGTGTGGACACACACGAGCGTGTGCATTTGGGGCCAAGCTGTATGGGCTACATGGGCAAGGCCATTCTGGGCGTGTGGGCCTAAAATTTTAAAATTTTCCCTAGGGTCATACGGGTCGTTCCGATTGACTGTGGACCTACCGTAGGGTCAGTAAGGGCTAACCAAAACCTATATATGTGATCTAATACTCTAATAGTTTGATTTGAGTAGGAAACTGATATGTATGCCTGACTGTACTGTTAAGTATGTATTTATCTGTATACGAGTATGTTGAGCATGTTGATTCTGTTATGTTTGCATCTGTATTCTGTATCTGTGTTTGGGGTGAGATTTGCATATATGGAAGAAGTGATCCGTACGACAACCTTTCACCTATTATCTAGCAGCTTGGCTGTATATTATTTTGTTATGTGTCACATCGATACTATATGGTGTGTTGGGATGAGTGGGTATTTTTAACCCCACATGATGTTAAACACTAAGTTTATGAAAACTCACATATGTTTATCTATTCTATTTAAGTAATCCACAGACTTAGGTGGGTTGGTGCGATGGATATTCAGTGGTGACCACTTGACAGAGAACTGTTTTAAATTAGTATTATCGGTTTTATTTTAAAATCTAATTTTCTTGAGAGTTTGTAACTTTTGGGACTCTCTGGACTTTATGGTTTTAACTTTTGGATTTGGATTTAGATTTGCTTTCTTTTCCGCAACGTTGACAAAAACACTTTACGCAAATAAATGGTTAACTTTAAAGAACAACTTATAACGATTTCAGTAATATATAAACAAATTTGTTTTATAAAACTTAGACGTTTTATCAGATAACTACACATGGTTTCTTTTTTGAAGTATCGTCAATTTCAAAACCCTTCTTTGTAACACTCTCGGACTTTGTTATAACGTCTAGACTGGGTTAGGGGTGTTATAATTATTCTTTGTGAATAATAGAAAATTGAGAGCATTTACTCAAACACCTCTCATGCATTCTTTTCTGTGGCTTTCTGTTGTTCTTTTTGGCTTCTTTTAGCATAAATTGCTTCCCCTATACAAATTGGTACATTGGAGGAATTCTAAAAAAATCCTTACTTGTGGTAGTTAAGCTAACTTAGGCGAGTTTGACACGAATGGGTCGCCTAAAGCCGCACAAATTGTGAGACGAAAGATCTAACCCCGTGACAAGTGGTATCTGAGCTATTGGTTGCAAAGGCACCGTTGGGATATCGAAAGAAGAGTTCAAAGAAAGGTGGGCCAAAAAATTAGTCCCTTTGAGGGAGATGCTATCAGTTGTTGAGGAACACGTGGGTAAACTCGAGGAGTACATGGAGGGCGCGAAGGAGTTACACATTGTACTTGGTGAAAGCATAGATGACTTGAGAGAGTAGTCCAAGGACTTTGTGACCATATGTCCCACTTCTAATAGGGATAATGTGCAAGAGTTTCTAGATTCCTAAAGGAAGAAGCTGACGAAGAGGAATGATACTCTCGAGGCCATGGTGATGGTTTAGAAGGAGGAAACAATGTCCACGACAAAGGCTTTGAACACAAGAATAGAAGAGCTCGAGGGAGAGCTAGCCTTATGTCAAGCAGTTGTGGGAAAAGGAGTTTCAAGTGTAGCACTCAATTGTGAAGATGTCTTGAAGCTGAAAGAGCTAGCGGGGACAAGGTGTGCATGCAATGTGGATAATTTCTTGTGGAGGATAGAAAACTACTTCTGTGCCAAAGGTATCACGAATGTGCGATTAAGGTAAATATAGCTTCAATGTTTCTTACTTATATTGTGCTTTTATGGTGGCAAGGCAGGTCCATAGATAAAAGGCAAAGTGAGATTGTAACGTGGGCAAGAGTTCCAACGTGAGTTGAAGGGACAGCTTTACTCAAAATTTACCGAGGAAAAAGCTCGAGTAAAGTTGCGATGGCTAACGTAGCGGGGCACAGTGGGGGAGTATGTTCGAGAGTTTAAGGAAATCATGCTCCAAGTTTCAAATGTGACCGAGAATAAGCATTGCTTGTTTTTAAGAATGGATTGAAGCTGTGGGTCAGACAAGAAGTGGAACAAAGAGATGTCCAAAAGCTGTCAGAAGCCATGACGGTAGCAGAGTCCATGGTCAAGCTTGGTCTAGGGAAAGACAAGCTTGGGTCTTCCAAGTCTAAAGAAAAGGGCGTATGTGAAAAGGATCACAAAGAAGAAGATGATGACAATGGCAATGGTGTCAATAGTGGTAATGGGAAACCACGAGTTGGGAAGAAGAAACCCAATAGAAAGATGGACAAGTTGAAATGCTTTCTTTGCGATGATTCATATATGGTGAAGAAATCCAAGCTTTCTAAGAAGGAGAAGCCGGTAGGTAAGGCCTTGGGACTTGGTTCGAGTGTAAGAGGTGTCGAAGCCAAGGAGGCCAAAAGCTAGAAGAAGCCAGGAGAGTGCTTCTTGTGTCATGGTCCGCGTAGGTTGCAGAAGTGTCCGAAGAAGCCTATCATCGAAGGGGACGATGGAGCAGATAAGGAGCCCAAAAAGTTTAGTTCGAGCAAGGGAAAAGTCGAAGCCAAGAGGGCAAAGATAAACAAAAAGAAGCTAGTAAAGTAATTCTTGTGCCATGGTTTGCATGAGTTGCGGAACTATCTAAAGTAATCTAAGTCAGTTGTTGTTAAAGAAAATGGAACATCAGAGCTTATTGAGTCATTAGAGCTTCCATATGAAGAAGATGTGAGTTTTTCATCGAACTTAGGGGAAAAAATTGTGATGAAAGCAGTGAAGCTGGGACCAATGTGACTCAATTCGAGTAAAGCGGCGAAGTTGGCCGAGTCGGTGAGGCTTTCATCCATGGAAGAGGTGAGTTGGGCATCAGATTTAGAGGAAGAAGTCGCGATGCAAACTTTGAAGCTAGGATCAATGAGGCTCATTTCTGTTGACACATTAGATTAACTACCACCTATGAGAGAGGTAGGGTGTGCATCAAGCTTTGGGAAAGTGGAGATGTAAGTTGGACAGTTGACCCGAGTAAATGTAACAAGGAAGGTACATTCTAAACACTCTGATAGTGCTTTGCATTCTATCTTGTTGACTCCGCAAGAACGTAGGGGCCCTTTCGAAGTTCTTAAGCAAGGAGGCCGAGGGACTGTGGGCAATTCGAAGCCAAGTATTGTGAATCAAGAGGATTCTATTCGAAGCGAGTTAGAATGCGGGCAAAAGAGGTACATAACTTCTTATTGTCGAGATGTACAAATGAGTGAGACGATTCGAGT
This sequence comes from Gossypium anomalum, assembly GCA_025698475.1. Lineage (NCBI taxonomy): Eukaryota > Viridiplantae > Streptophyta > Magnoliopsida > Malvales > Malvaceae > Gossypium > Gossypium anomalum. The sequence continues at coordinate 50,620,830 of CM046968.1, read as the reverse complement.
TAAGAAGTGACGTAAGCCGAGGAAAAAGTTTCAAAGAAAGGGAAAAGTTAAAGCGTCGAGACGAGATCGAGGTGAATCAAGTCAGTGCCATTCTGAAAGCGCAACGAGGGTGTTGGGAGAATGGGTGGAGGTCTATTGGTTAGATAGGGATCATTTGACCCACAAGAACTGACTTGATTCAATAAGATATTGGAGAAGCCTCGATGGCTCGATAACGAAGATATGACAACATAAGGCTATCTTGGTAAATTTGGCAAGTAATCTCAGAGTGTTGATAGGAATCATATCTTGTAAAGATTAGATTAGATTTGATATGGTGTAATCTTGTAAATCCCTAAAATCAAGGGATAGGCTAATCTTGTCTGTCGATGTAACTTGATTTTGACTGTCTGTTTTAGGGGAGCTCAACTATAAATAGAGAGTCTCCCCCTCATTTTTAATTACTTCATTTCATTGTTTCATTATTCTTTGTAAATAATTGAATATTGAGAGAATTTACTCAAACGCCTCTCGTGCGTTCTTTTCTATGGCTTTTTGTTGTTCTTTTGTGGCTTCTTTTGGCATAAATTTCTTCCGCTATACAATTTGGTGCCTTGGAGGAATTCTAAAAGAATCCTCACTTGTGGTGATTAGGTTGACTTAGGCGAGTTTGACACGAACGGATCGCCTAAGGCCGCATGGATTGCGAGACAAAAGATCTAGCCCCGTGACACATGCACATACTGTCAAAGCAATTTAAAGGGTAAGACTATCTTTTTACCCTGTCTGGACTTTTTATGGACAATAAATTTTAGACATGAAACAACACTCTAATTCTTAATAGTTTAATGGAGAATTTTTCTCTCATTTAAAGAACATTTAAAATGGAAGAAGACACAAAGATGAGAAAAAAAAAAAAAAGGTTGACGCTTCATCAGCTTCCACCATGCATGTCTTGAAGTTCTCTTATTTATTCTAATATTATCTTTTCCTCATAACTTTTCTGAAATGAAACAAGAAAAAAGTTTTTTTTTTGTAATTATTTATATCTATTTTATGTTTTTATTTATATGCATAAATAAGATTTTTATTTTTTTATTTTTTTAATCCTTTTATATTTTAAATTTTTATATACTTATAATTTTCTATATAATTTTTAAAATTTTCTAATTTTTTAAAATAAAATTTTAATTTTTTTTATAAATTTTATACAAAATTTGGTTCAAATTGATAGAAAGTATAAAAGTTGAAGACTAAATTTAAAAAGGGTTACATCAGTGTTATGTTAGTCACTTAATGATTAGGGCCAAATTGATAGAAAGTATAAAAGTTGAGGACTAAATTTAAAAAAGGATTGTATCATCATTATGTTAGTCACTTAATAATTAGGGCTAAATTGATAGAAAGTATAAAAGTTGAGGACTAAATTTAAAAAAGGGTTGCATCATTGTTATGGTAGTCAATGATTAGGGCCAAGTTGATAAAAAGTATAAAAGTTTTGAGTATTAAATTTGTTTTTATACTAATTAAAAAAGTGTTGTGTTAACAAAAAGAAAATAAATGTTGGTGACTAAATTGTAATTTCCTTTAGTTGAATAACCAAAAAACAATTTACGCATAGGTAAATGCTTACAGGCGTAATTTGTCCTAAATAAAAATATATTATTTTATGAGAAAAATATTCAAACCCGTAACATTTAATAAAACATTCACTCACCCTAAAAATTGATGAAAAACGCATTAACCCCTTAAGGTTTATTTATTAAATAAATTTTAAATAAAATTATATTTTTGCCATTTATTAAGTACTTATTAATCTATTTATTTTAGTTATCTTTAATTTTTATATTCAATAACTTTCAATTAAAATATTAAAAATTTAATTTATTATAAAAATATTTTAATTATTATTAAATTAGGTAATAAATTGCATTCATATGTTAAATATAATATACTTTTCAACTAATATATGTATCTTTTTTAGGTTACAAATACAATCATATTACAATTACAAATATATATATATATATATATATATATATATATATATCTAAATAACTTTGGTCACATGATCACACTCATAATACATTTAAAACTAGAGTAGAATAACATCACCCGAATAACTTAGGGATCTTAAAGTTCTTATGTTGCTGCTAAGGTTATTTTCTTGTCTTATATTTTACTTATTTTTTCCTTTTAATTTTTTGTTCACATACGTGTTAACTATTTAGTTTATAATTTAATTTCTTTTTTAAGTAGAGTCTTTTAAATAATGGTAATTAATGGGTTTTATATAAGTAATTTAATAAATTATCTCATGATTAATATATAACTAAATTAAGTATAGATTTGGAACATTTAAGTCAAATATATTTTATGTTATAGCATTTAGATATATATTAAATTTTTATTATTTTGTAATTAAATTTGAAAAAAAAATAAACGAAATAAAAATGAGTAGAAGATGACAATTGCTTTTCATTTTAAATTTATTTTTTTTAAAAATATAAGTGATTATTGTTGAAACCATAGGGAGTAAGTGTATTTTAGCTAAATTCAAACATTTACTCCTTTTTCATTTATGTTAACTAAGCTTAACCCAAATATCCTATCAAACAAATACATGAAACTTCAATTGATATATCCGGTTTTTAGAATTAAATCAACAAAAACCCACAAAGTTAAGTAGTGGAATAAGGAAAATAAATAATATAAGATTACAATAAATTTCCACATTTACAATTTTCTTTTTGAAGGAATCATTTAATTTTACTTCTCAAATGCCATAACATTGTATATAATTTTTATAAGCAAATAACCCACTAGCTATTACCATAAAACCAAATGCTGGAATTTTTCCATTTGCATATAAACATTCAACAGCAGAAATAAATTTATTTTTCATATCTTCTTTTAAAATCCTTTTAAATTCTAATTTAGGCATCATAATTTCAAGTTTATTCGACTCAATTTTCTTGGGTAATTCAATATTGAGTTTCCCATTCCCAAATAATGCACGAATTTGCTCTAAATTGTAGATATCATTTGAGATTTCGATTCTTTTATGAAGACATTTGAGACCTTCCGCCATGATTGATATCATACATTTACCTTCAATTTGTTTAAGTACTACTTTCACATCATCGATATTGAAACCTATTCATTCATACAATTATATAACAATAATGAATGATACATTCACATGTGTTTTACGTATAAATATAACATTAAATAATTCAAAAAAAAATTTGAAAAAGAGAGAGATAAAACACAATACCATGGAGCTCGATATCGATTGCATCATAACCTTTTTCTCTTTTCCACTGGCAATAGGGTTCAACATAATCTTGCTCCATGAAAACTGGCAATTTATGGATTAATTATGCAGATAATGAAGTTTATATAGAGGAATGAAGTCATTGCAAGTGGTATAAAATGTTTCTTGTGGGTTCTCTGTTAGAAAAGAATCACATTCCAGATTCTTGTGGTTGTTTTAGTTATATTCACAACATTGCCTTTACGTCTCAACTTCATTTATTCCTTAACATTGGTACAAGAATGGTTAAACAAATGGAGTTTGGATTAGTTATAAATTTGGAGTGTTCTCAAACAGCCACAACTTAGTAACAAAAATTTCCGATAACAAAAATTATACAATCTTCTCATCATCATTATCTAACATTAACAAAAACAAAAGAAGTTACACTTCAATACAATTAATTCATACCACCTTTTATTTAAAATTATGGGTTGAATCTTCAACATTTATAACCATTTTGTATTCACAAATCCAACCAAATTTCTTTTTCATGTGATTACTAAACAAATACCACATTTAAAATCAACTTAGACATTCATGTCCCCATTTATTATGCACTTAAAAATAAAAAGATAAAATCCTAAAATTTAAGAAATATTCTCAACTAAATAAAATATTTTTAACATTTTATAAAATACTAGATTTTATTTTTGAAATTATAAAAATTATAAAATTGCTAAAAATATTAAGATATCCAGATTCAAATGAATATGGACAACTGTTTATTCAGGTTCATTAAGCATACAAAATAAAATAAATAGATTTCCTAATTTTTATCTTTTAATTAAAAAAAACATCATATTTTATGACACGTGTCGACATTCTATTAGCTGATAGCCCAAAATATAATGTTGCTAATAGGTACCAACTTGCTTACAGTTTCTAAGTTTAGTTACTAGTTAGGTCCTATAAAAGTTGAAATACCAAAGTAGATACAAATTGCCAAGTTCAGTTTCACCCTTTTAAATTTTACCTATTTCATAATTTTAATCTAATTAATATAATTTTTTATATTATTTAAATGGTTAATATACTATTTGCCCCCCAAAGTTGTTCCTAATTATCACTTTTGTCATACCTCAAAAATTGAGTTAGAAGAATTGGGTTTGTGAAAACCGAGAGTGGCCATGTCCCGATTTATAAGGTTAATATTGTGCGTTTGTTAAATAAGAAATAGACTTCATGCCTAATAATTAAGTGTTAAGCTCCCTTCCTCTCATTTTATTATTTTCGGCAAACTAAGTTAAACTCACACCCCGAGATAAATATATACAATTAAGTGTCTAAAATTAGTAAAAAAATAAGACATAAATTGAATGGTTAGATGTTAGTGCCTCCTCTTTGGAAGCCAAGGTTCAAGTCCCCTTCCTCTCATTTCTTTTAATATTCAAAAAAGCCTTGTTTAAATGCCCAAATTGCAGCCCCAAAATTTATATGCAATTAGGTGTTTAGATTAAGTAAGAAATTACTCTCAGAAGTCCCAAGTTCGAACCCTTCCTTTCCCTTTTAATTTTATGATTTCGGCAAATACATCCCAAAAAAATACAACTAAGTTTCTAAAATAAGCAAGAAATAAGGGATAGGCTGAATAGTTAGGCGTTAGTGCATCCTCCTTAAAAGCCAAGGTTCAAGTCCTCCTTTTAGTGCATCCTCATTAGAAGCCAAGGTTCAAGTCCTCATTTACCTTTTATTTTGGGAATTAAGCAAGTCTTCTGAAAATTAAAATATATACAATTAAATGTCTAACTTAAGCAAGAATTAACTATAAGCTTAATGGTTCAAATGCTAAAGCCTCTAGACCCAAGTTTGAGTCTCCCTTTTCCTTTATTTTGGGATTTCAACAATTTTTGGGGAAAATTGCATGTGTCACCCCTAGGGTATACAAACCCTAAGAGTTTAACCAATTCTTTCCTAATTAGAATTCATAACTTGTCCTTCCTCAAAATCCCAATAGAATTAGAATTCCGCCATCTTTTTCTCTTCTTTTCCTAATTAAATTTTCATATCGCCCATTTTCAAATCCTAATAGAATTTGCTCTCTATTTTTCTATTTCCTCTATTTTTATATTCTTTTTCCATTCTTTACACCATATTTTTATATCCTAATTATTAATAATTATTTTGTTTTCTCAAATCAAATCATCCTCCATGCAATCGTTATTTCTATCAGTTTTGTAATTGTCAGCAATAGTATCCCTACTTTTGCTAAGAATCGGTAAGAACATCTCGTTTTTTATGTTTAGATCCTGAATTTTTGTAACATTTCTATCCGACGCTAACCTTATGTTTTATAACCCAATCTTTTTTGGTTCTTGTTGGATATTTCGATAATCTTCTTGAATCTTGAAATCAACCATTAATTTATGTGTAAATTTCATTTGAATGACCTAATTTAGGTGAATCAAACCAGAACTGAGCGTGAGGAACAGCAATTAGACCGCCGACGAAAGGTGTGTGTTCTTTCCCAAGTGAATAAGGGCAAACCGTATCTAGGATTAGGGCCATACAATCTCCCACACAGGCGTGTGGACCACACGACCATGTGCCCTGCAAACCCTAGTCCAGTTTATGAACGACATGACATCAACCCTTCCATATGGCCTATCACATGGTCGTGTCTCTCTTGTATGTTAATTTTTTTCATTTTCCACACGGCCACAATCCGTTACATAGCCTGGTCACACAGTCGTGTAACCTTTCCACAGGCTTATAGCATCTCACACGGCCTGGCAACATGGTCGTGTGACCTTTGTTTTACAATTTTGCCCAGAAATTTATGTTATTTTTAGTTTAGTCCTTATATATTCCCTGAATTATTTTTAGAGTTTTATTCACTCAATTAAGTCCATATTATTGTGTTATTTCTGGAATCTGTGATTTAATGCCTAAAGTGTTATTTTTACATCCCATGATATGTGACTATTATATGCCTTCTGTCAAAGTGAAACTAACAAACTGTTAGTGATAATATTGTTCTACTATTGGGAAATGTGCCCATAAATTGTTTTCTATTTATTTGAACGATGAATAAATAAATAAAATTAATTCCACATTTCACCATTATGTCTTTTGTATTTATGTCTTTTATATTTTGCATGCATAGTGAAATTGTGACAAGCAAATATTAGCTTATTAATTGTCTAAAGTTTAAACTGAAGATAAGAAGCATTGTAAAGAACATTTACATTATGAGAAAGACGACTTACTTCAGTAGATAATCTAAATGATTCCGCAATCCCGTAAAAGAATCAAAGTGAGCATTTTATTCAAATACTAAAAAGGATTATTATGTCATTTACAATTCTAGTTGGGGAAATGGCTAGTCTTGGCTATCGGAGCAGTTGACTCCATGAGTAAAGACATAAATGTATTCATTAGTAGAATGATACATTGGGCTGGACCCAATATGAATTAATTCTAAATCCGTTTGTGAATTAATTCACTTGTGACGTTCATGGTGTGATTTACCTAAATCCTGAGTTAGTCATTGACCATGAGTATGCAACTCATATACTTTGATATAAGCGAAGGCTTGTGCTCTAAAGATGATCGAGCCTATAGCCGGTATGTTGGGTACATGACTTATGTATGACATGGCTTTACTAGCAACAATAGAATTCATAGCTCAATTAAAGAGTTAATGATATCCTCTCGTGGATTAATAAATATGGAACGTGGCCATGGGTTGCTTGTTCTCGAACGAGTAATTTATCACAGTCATTTGTTTACAGTGATCATATTAATCATTAAGAAGACACAATGCTAACAATGAGATAAAATAGGATTGTATTGAGTGAATGGATTTAACTCAAAAGAATCAAGGATATCGTATGAGGGTAACACACACATGACGAGGTCGGTGAATTTGCTTTCTTAAAGAGTATACAGCAAGGAGTTTATAATCATGATACTTCTTGTGAATTATCGGAGTGATTAAGTAATTGTGAATTATCGGAACGATACTTCTGGACATAATTGCAATCACTAGAGCCTAATTGTATATGTCTGATTGGTCCCTCCACTAGCTCAACAAAAGCTCAATCAGACTGCATTTGAATTAGAAGAAAATTATATGACTTTGAGAATAATTTAATTAAGTCGATTTATTCGATGTGGAATTAAATTAGGTGGTCATAAGAATTATTCAACTAGAGAATTTGATTAAAGAATTTTCTTGAAAAATTAATTTGGAAAATCTAAGTGATTTTTGGAAAAATTAATTTTGATCAAGAAAAATTAACTTAATCAAATCAATTAAAATTAACTTAATCAAATCAATTAAAATTAATATGATATTTTTAGAAGTTAATTTTTAAGTTAGAAAATTGGCCCAATGGGTAATTAAACTTGAAAATTTGACCTGAGATCGTAAATTGGGCCTGGGAGCCCAAAATGAAGACCAAGACCTAAAAACTGGTCGAACTAGGCTCGGTATGTGAAACTAGACCGACAGTCCAACCGGTGACTAGACCGAACCAATCAAGTCATCATTGAGTCAAACCAAACGGGCTTAGGGTGCCGTAAGGGTGTTGCACCTGCATCACCAGACACGGTGATGTAACGATTTTACCAATGACAACTTTCTCTACTCTACGGTTTCCTTCCCCTTTCTACTATAGCCTTCTCCTGCTTCCTTAGCTAAAGACATTCAAAGCCAATTTTACGAAATAGAAATAGCCAAAACAACAATCAAGTCTTTAACGAAAATTGAGAAATTTACCAACTAATGCAACATGCAATGATTGCAAAGGAGATTCCTCTCCTCACCAATATTTTTGGTTAAGACATATATAAATGATTCCTAAAATTTTATTGAAATTACAATCAAAGGAGGACTAAAGAAAGTTACCATTAATTGCTCAAAAAGTAACAACTTCTAAGCAAGCTAAAATCACCATTTCCTCCTACAAGCAGCTGGAGTTATATAATCTCCAATTTCTTAACGAATGAACAAAGGAAAGCCACAAGAAAGGAAAATGAAATTAAAATCTTCTCCCTTTTTTTTCTCTCACCGACCCCTATTATCTTCTTAGAATAATTTAAGATTAAAAATAATTTAACTAGCCAATGCCCTTGGCCAGCCACCAAACACATGTACACATAATTCCACTACCCACAAACTATTCCTAAGGCCAACAAGTTCCATGCACAATGACACATTCCCTTCCCCAGGCTTAATATGTGCCCTGGTACATGTCATACACACCGCGGGGTGTCAAGGTAACAGATGAGCTCGCGAAGCGGCGAACTCACTAACTAACGAGTTCACAAATTACTGAGCTTGCAAGGCAGTAGAGACAACTTGCCAAATATGAGGTGGAAGTTCGCGAGATGGCAAGACAACAACAAAGTAGCTTACGAGGGATGCTCAAAGTTAAAACTAGTCTAATTCTCGCAAACTAAACGTGCTCACACAAGTTCCTTACCATTCCTACTTGGTCAACATTCCACAATACAGTTCCAAAAATTTGGGGTGTGATATGCTCATTTCCACTTCGTCAATAACAAAATCCACAATGAAATATATTGGAAACAAATAGAAAGAATACAAAAATCAAATTTTGGGTTATTGATGATCGTTGAATTCATTTCATGGATGTGGATGGGAATATCTAGAATTCAATCTAATATACCATAAATAAGCATTCCACTAAACCACATACACCCTCGCATATTAGTTTAGTAAGCATCTATATACCCTTGCACATTATGATACTCAATTATGCATAAGCAAATCTATTTAACCATGTATCCTTATTGCCATAAACAATAAACACTAAGTTCCACAACTTGTAAACAAGTATACTAAGAACTATTACTAACTCTAAACTTATCATTACCACACCTATTAGCTTTCACTATTACTATGTTCTTCAAACATTTTTTAACAAATTAATCTCATGTTATTCTAAACATGTGCCTACAAAAACTTCTTTAAAATACCCTAATTATGTAAGTTAATTCATATATTTAAGACAACTTTATGCATAAAATTTCACATTCACAATAATGTTTTAACCTTATTTCATCCGTCAATCATACACAAGTCGCTTTCAATCATAAAACCCTAAACCCACTTACTACCAATACTACATACTCTAACATAACTCTATTATTTAAGCTCCTTGGTAACATAACAAGTTCCTTATAATATGATCTTCGAACTAGGAATCACTACATTTCTTTCGAAACTTTCAAGCCATAAATAAAACCATCAATAAAAGTATAAAACATAGCATGTTGCACTTCAATTACGTCACAAGAATCCGATGAATACTTTTTCCATGAACAACTATGGCCAATCCCAGCTTCGTCTCCACCTTTTCCTTTGACCCTTTTGAAAGCCTCTACTACTTCACTCTCGCTATCAAATGGCTTTTGCAAGCTTCTCTTAACTCATATAACTTGAGGAACATAATCTTGTCAAGATCAATACACTCCGAGTTTCTTCCCATGAAACATAAAATAAAACTTCTCCATCTTCGTCTTTTTATTTTTTTACATTCTCTTCAATAAAAGTAGGATGGGGAATTAGTATTGAAATATTAACATGATTTTGAAATGAAAAAAAATAATACAATGAAGAAATACTGAGAATTTTCCCGAATGAATAAGATTGAAATTGTAAACTTTTTATCAAGTTTTACTAGGCTTCAAATATTAAATTGGTGTTAAAAGATAAAAAAAAATGTTGGCCAATAATAAGGGTATTGCTTTTATTGGGAACTAATTAACATTAATTATGAATTTAAAGTGATATATACATATATTTATACAGAAGGGGAAGGGGTAGTCCGGCTAGATAGAGAAAAGGATATAAAATTGTCAGCTAGAGAGAATAAAATTTGAAATTTGAAGTTAGAGAGATATTAAATTTTAAAAGTTGCTAACACTAACCTTTTTGTCTAAACGTAGACATTTTAAGTGCCCAAAACCCAATTATGAACATTATGGATAAATTTTGTCGAAACCTAAATCGTTTTCCTAAGAATTAAACCAATATGACATGGATTCTTCCCTCATTTCTTATTAAGAGCTTTACTAACAAGTAGTTTACAAGGAATAGAGAACTTAAAAAGGATTGACAGTGTCAAAATATAGCTACTTTTGTTTTCTCTATACAAATCTTAGCTTATTATCATGTCTTCACTATCATATTTTCTGGTTTTCTGTCAAATTTGGATAATGATGACAAATAAGATGATTCACCACCATTAAATGCAATTTCCAAAAACTTTTAAGTATTTATATGTATTATTTTTAGAATTTTAGAATTATATACTTTTAGAAGGCTTTTTTACTTAAATAATACAAAAAATAAAATTAATAACTGAAATGGTATATCCATTAGATTATTTACCAAAATGGTATGGTTTTACAGGTGCTGACTGTCAAATTGGCGGCACTGGACTAAAATGTAATGATCTAAAGTATTCAGGGACTTAATATGCAAATTTTCCATTTTGAGTGGCTGTTGAAAAAAAAGTGAAAGAGTGTCGCCTGACAGTGTGGCGGCACCAAACCTTAAATGTGGCTAATTGTCTTGTAAGCCCTCATTATTTATTTATTTATTTTTATTTTTCTTCAACTCACTGTATTGTGTTTAAACAAGCCCTTAACCTATTTTGTAGTTAAATAAGCCCTTAACTTATGATTTTTACTCATAAAAGCCCTTTGTTTTAATATGAAAGTAAATATATTTTGAATTTCAAGCTCTTATCTTAATTTTTTATTAATGGAATAAAAAATATATACACTTTAACATCAACATAAAACCTAAAAAGGTAATCAAAAATTTCAAAAGAGTAGTTAAGAATATCATGTATATAAGCACTCTCAACAAAATTTTAAAATTTTATTTTTTATTTAATAAACTACTCTCATCAAATTCACATCAACATAAAATGCAAATTAGTTTATATTTTTTTAAATAGCTTTACTTTGGGTAAAATATATTTAATTTAATATTAAAATAAATGGATTTTATGAGTAAAAATCATAAGTTAAAGGCTTATTTATCTACAAAAATAGGTTAAGGGCTTGTTTAAACACAATATAGTGAGTTGAAGGGGAATAAAAAATAATAATAAATAAGGAGGGCTTCAAGGTAATTAGTCATATTTAAGGTTTGGTACCGCCACAATGTCAGGCGACACCTTTTCACTTTTTGTTCCAACGGCCACTCAAAATGGAAAAATTGCATATCAATTCCCTGAATACTTTAAATCACTACATTTCAGTTCGGTGCCGCCAATTTGACAGGTGACACTAGTAAAACCATACCATTTTGGTAAATAATCTTATGGGCATACTATTTCAGTTATTAATTTTATTTTTGTATTATTTTGGTAAAAAAGCCTTTTTAGAATTTTTCTAATTTTTTAAAAGAATTTTATTTTTTTATAATTTTTATAGACTCAAAGCTAATTTGATAAAAAATTTATTAAATTTTAGGATTAAATTTGTTATTATATCATTTAAAAAATGTGATGTTATTGTTTCGATAGCTACTTAACAGTTAGGTGATTAAAAAATAATTTCGAAAATGTTTGTGTAATTTCATTTAGTTGAATAATCAAAAAAAAAAACATATACACAATTAGGTGATTATTGGTGTAATTTATCTTATTATTATTATTATCATTGGTTTGTTCGGGTGGTTAGTGTGAAGGAAAAAAAATGGAAACACAATGAATAAACTCAAATAAGTAGGGTTGTTTTTAATAAATAACCCAAAAAATAAAAAAAAATTATGAAAATGACTTTAGTACTAGATTATTTAGAAAAAAATGACCTAGTTTTTATAGTGTCAAAGGGTGCCTCCATTTCACATGGTGGCACCACCCCGAAAAGTGACTCAGTCATTGCTTTATAATTACAGAAATAATAGGATGAAAAAAATCATTTTTTTCGGTGCTGCCACTTTCGAAGGAGACACGCGTATAAATTTTTCATATTTTCCTGCGTATTTTCGGAGTTAATCGAAAAAAATATATTTTTATTATTTCTGGTGTTGCCTCCTTTAATGGAGGCATCAAATTGGATTAAAAAAAATTTTATGCTGCCGCCTTCTTCTATGGAGTGATCAATATCTGTAAAAAAAAAAAAAAACTTTTTCTCTCTATTGACTACTTGAGATGTGATAGCCCCAGTATTATTTTTGGGATTTTTTGGTGTCGACACTTAACATAGTGTTTCCAAAATAGTTTAAATTTTTTTCCCTGGTCCCTACTATACATGTGGCAACACCAATATTTTGTTTTTTTTGAATTTTTTGGTCTCGCTACTTCATGTGATGTTACAAAAAACGGTAAAAAAAATTTCCCTAGTCCCTACTACAGATGTGGCGGCACCAATATATTTTTTTGAATTTTTTTCCCACCACTTCATTGAAAGTAGTAATCAGAGAGTTTTTTTTACAGATATTGAACACTCCATGGAAGAAGGCACCACTAAAAAAAATAATCAAGGCTGCAAAACCAAATCAGATTAATTAATGGGTAAATTATAGCAACAGTCACTCAACTTTGATACAGTTGACAAAATAATCACTCCAATTTCAATTTAGTGACTCAACTTTCAAAAAATAAATAATCAGTCCTTTAACCATTTTCGATTACATGCATAAAAAAGAAGTGACATGGCATTCAACGGAGTCCTTGCTGTCACTAACTGGCCAGCTAAAGAGTTAACATTAGTTTAAACAACCCCATTTAAGAGTTTACGGTTTAGGCAATAGAAGAAGAAGAAGAAATGAAGAAGAATTGAAGAAATGAAGATGTCGATCGTGATTTCGGTGTGCTATTATGGAAACCCAACCATTTTTTATATCCTTTTTAGGTTACCCCTTAGATCTGTGACTCGATTCAAATCCCTTCCCAAGGACTAGGCTTATGTAACACCCCTAATCCGTCTTCATCGCTGGATTAGGGTTACAGAGCATTATCGTACAATTGAAAACATTTTACATCATAATATTTAAATAAATTAAATCTCATTTAGAACATATAGAGCCTTAGAGGCCCTGAAAATAGCTTTGAAGCAATTCGAGACTAATTTGAAACAAAACAAAAGTTTTAAGAAAAAGTTGCAAAATTTGGAAAACAAGGGTCACGCAGCCGTGTGACATCACCCTAGGCTGTGTAACATTTGAACAAGAGACATACGACCATGTCCCAGCCCGTGTCCTCACCCGTGTAACTCACTGAATTACCTCACATACCCGTGTGCTAGGCCATGTGCGTTAGACGATCCTGTGACAGCTCGTGTCCTAGGCCGTGTGAACCCAAAAATTTACCTAAAAAAAAGTCATTTCAAGTCCAAATCATGAATAACTAACCATTCCACTTGGGCACACATTCAAGGGGTTTAAACATCATTCAAACACATAAACATGTCATTTTAAACATTCCAAATCACCTAACCAATAAGCCATTCAAAGGTACCACAATTGTGTCAAAGTATCATTTACCAAAACAAATTAACATCGCCTCATTTCATGCATGAAAACCTAGTTCATATAAGTACTAAAACATGACCCAAATGACCATGTTCAAGCCATCATCAACATACCAAAAGAACCTTATTTACAAGCACTTAAAAGTGACCAAAATGACATAACTTAGAAAGAGTTAAGGTTTACCAAACCAAACATAAACTTCAAAGCATATACATACCAAATCACCATTAACACATTCACAAAATACGATTACAACACATCTTATACATGCCATTATTAACCTTGGCCAAAATATTTAAAATCTACCGAATTAATTACTGGATAGTGTGATAGGTCTCTGACGAACTTGCAACCAATCGAGCTTCCAATAATCTATAACATAAAGGAAAATAACTACGTAAGCAACGAGTGCTTAGTAAGCTCTTATAAACTTAAACATAACATACCACCTTAACAACACAATTCATAGATTAAGCATAAACCATTACCCATGCCATGAGCTTAGTATAAGCCTATTCAAGCATTATCAAGCTCACATGTTAGTAGGTTCATCAACATCACATATAAGCTCATTTATATCATAAATAAATTTCATAAGATACATTACATATGCATCAACTTTTTCATAAAATCATGAATATTTCCATTAACTTACTTACCATTCCATTCCTTTTCTTACCCGTTGAACCATCTAAATTACACTAGATACTTGGGAAAGCTCACACATAGTGTGCCTTTCCACAACGCTCATATGAGTGATGAAATGGGCTTACTCATACGAGCTATAGGTCGGAATGTAAGCTACACGATGCTGCTCACACGAGCTATGGAGAATCTGCAACAAATGCAGGACCTCAGCCATCGTAGGACATTCAAGACCAGCGCCCGAAACACGAAATCCCTAATGACATGTCATTTGTATCCTAAGAATTCTTAGAGCTCAATAGGGATTCATTATCCGTCAATTTGTCATAACATGGATACATTTATATATAGATTCATTTATATTACAACAACATAACATATATTCAATTTAGCTAACATTAAAACGATTACAGTTCATACAAACTTACCTCGATAACTAGGGCATAAAAGTAAAGTAAGACTAATCCGAAGCTTTAGCTTTTCCTCGATTTAAGTCCGATGGTGGTTTATCTTGATCTAGCTAGATAATTTCAATCAATTAAGTACTTCTAAAATTCAATTTAATCCATGATTCATATTTATGCAAAATTACAAATTTGCCCCTAACATTTTAACTTTTTACAATTTAGTTTTTAAGCTCACAACTTAAAATCTAACCATTTTAACCTAAATCCAACTTAATCAATGTTACAAGGGACTTTGAAACAGCTCATAACTACTAACATTTCATAACAAAACTCATGGATTTAGACTTTTAACAATTTAATCCCTATTTTCAAAATGCAACAATTTAATCTTGTAGACATTAAATAAACATTAAAATAATAATTTACTCGTTGAAATTGTGGTCTCGAAATCACTATTTTTTACACCACTCAAAATAGATCATTATAGCTTACCTCACCTCAACCCCAACTTTTGTCGCCGACCATCTCCGCCTCTCTTCTTTTGATCTATCTCTCATCCTCATTTGCTATAATACCCAATCCAATTTCAACTCTAAGGTCTTGCTAATCACTGACCCGACCCAAAATTTCACTTGTCGACATTTGGTTGTCCCTTTGGAGGAACTGCTTCCTTTGTTCTAGAAAATCATTGGTTCAATTGATTGTTTGGTTTGTCTAAATGCTCCCCTTGTTTTGCTTCTGATTTTGCTTTATGCAACTTGATAATGTTAGCTATGGAGTTAGTGTTGTTTAGCTTAATTGACAACCTTTCTGTTTATATCATATCAAATCTCATACGTGATAATGTTGTTTTGGAGGATTTTCTCCTCATCGGTTTGGTTATGGGTACTAATAGTTTGACCTCAATTTGTCTCTAATCCCATTTCGATCTTGTTTTTTCAGAGTTAATGACTTTGGGTGATAGAAAAATACAGTTGAATCCCAACCATGGTGGCTACTCTATCGAGGGGTCAAAAAGAAAAAAAAAGGATAGGGTGGTGGTTTGGAAGTCAAGGGTGGTGACACCAAAGATGGTTGTGGCGGAGGCATTGATGGCAAGATTCTTGGGATGAAAAGAAGAAGTATAAACATATTGGGTCATTTACAAAAAATGTAAAAAAATATTAGACCATTTATTAAAAAGGGAAAAGGAAGGACTGAAAAAAAAAACAATTACTTAACTTTGTCTTGTCCAACATAGCAAGTTAGCTGGCCACATCAGCTAGTTAACTAGCTACGTCAGCAGTCTCATTAAGCCTATGATAAAATGTTAATGGGTGACTGATTTGTTATTTTTTGAAAGTTGAGTAACTGAATTGAAATCAAAATGACTATTTTCTTAGTTAGTTTAATTTAACCTTAAAGTTAAATTCATCCGCATATAGGTTGAATCAAAACATTTAAAGTAAAAAACGAAAATTAAAAATAGAAATCGATTAAAATTTGATAAATTAAGAATTTTTTAAAATAAAAATTTGGGAATTTTCATTATGTCTTGGTTCTTTTTCATATTTGATTTTTTTTTTTTAAAAAAAGTGATTTCTTTTTCATTTTATATTTTCTTAAATTTTATAAATATTTTAACTATTATCAATTTATGTTTTTTTTTGAATGTTGCAAAATATTTGAACCATCCAATTGGCCAAAAAAGGGCAGTTTCCAAATCAGGTTTTCAATTATGCAAAATATTTGTGGTGCGAGCAAGGATTGCGTTTATTACAATTGTAAACTACTAAAAATTATTTAAGACAAAATGGCAAGTGTAAGTAGAAGATAATAGATTGAAAGTGAAAGGGGCTTCTCCTTCATTTTATGAATTTTTGTATTGGTAAGATTTTATGGAAAACTCATAACATGTTTATTTTATTTTAAAGTTTATGTACTCATAACATGGAAAACACACGGCTGTGTATGGTGGGCCATGTAAAAATTGACTATTTTCCCTAAATCAGCCATACGGCCATGTGGCACCCAAATTAGCTTGAAAACCCTAAATCCCAATTGCATACAGCCGTGTGAACCGCCCGTGTGAGGGCACACGCGATGCGACCACCTGTGTGGTCACGAAACCACACCAAAATTGACTAAAAGTCTCGTTTTCCAATCACTAAAATGACTCCTAATCAAAGTATTTTAGAAAGCACCACAATAAACTGAATTCATGCTATTTAAATCGAATACAAACCTCCATTAAACTACCAAATCGCACAAAAAGGGTTGCCAAATTTCAAAGCAATTCGATACTGAGTTATACCGTTCAGAACACACTCATTCTATCAAATTACCCAGAATCAATTCAGTGTTTCAATAGCAAAAAGGAAAGTTCAGAACCCACACCTTAATTCACGATTGAAATGCCCAAAATGACCGACGCCTCAAATCCGTCAATTTCGATTCACACCTAACGACTTAGCGAATAATTCCTCTAACAAAAATGCTTGGAGCCTCCAAATGAAAGATCAAGGCACCAGAAAATAAATAACAGAACAAAATTGGGAAAAGTTAGAAAATGAAAATAATAATAAAAACTAAAGAAAAAATAAAGAAATGTGGAAACGTCTAAATCAATTTGGGGTCCCCTCCCTTTTTTTCTCTTTCCCTCAACTAAAATAAAAATAAACTAGAAATAAAATAATAAACAAAATCTACTATACATAAAAACCATACTAAAGCAAAATTGTTTCCTCAGAATGCACATAAGAGGAATCGAACTAGGGACCCAGAGACAAACTAACACATAACCAACCACCAAACCAGTAGGCCCATTCAGAAACTAAAACGCAAAAACACACATAATTGGTCGAGCTACACGCAGACCCTAATCACAAGTCTCAAAACTTCTAACCCCAACATCCAGGGTGTTACAGTTGAAGCAATGGTTGCTAAGGTGAGTGGTTTGATATACTGCATTTGAACTCTAGTATGCAGGAAAAGGTAATATATACGAACCCCTACTTAATAAATATGTGATCCTTAATTTCTCCTGGTGCAAACCATTGCAATTTTGTTTAAATGTAGGGTATGCATACTGTGCGATTTATTAAGCCAAATGAATGAATTTAAAATGTGCATGTAATTAGAGGAATAAAATAGACGAGTCGTAACTATAAATTATGGAATTTGGCGTGACAAGTGTGTGAAATTGTGCACTTAAAGGTTGCGTATGTTTGTGCGCGCGCATATTAGTAGGTGTGAGCAGTTGCTTGAGCCATTGTACTAATAAATAAGTATATATATAATATAAATATGTGAGAATGGTCTTATTATAAATATAATATATGCGTGAATTTTGTTATATATATCAAATATATGCGTCTATGGTTCTGTTATATATAATATATGTGTGTTTAATGATTATATATGTGTAAGGGAATTAGTTTATATATATACACGTATATGGCACTTAGAATATGTTGAAATTTGATGTGACAGGGGATTTTAAATAGATATGAATATATAATATATTTATGCGTCTTGTTACATATATAATATATATCTTTATGGGTCATATAATATAATATATATATGCATTTCAGGGTCATGTTTTATATAATATATATGTGTAAAAGGGTCTTGTTATATATAATATAAATACATGAGTGGATGGGTTTTGTAATGTTTGAAAATTAATATAAAAATAATAATGTGAACTCTTTTAACATGCGAGTTTTATCGATAATGTGTATATCTATACATGTACGAACTAGTATGTGAATTATGAGCTCTACAGTAATGCAAGCTCTGATTAGTGTAGAATTATATTATTGTGAAATGATAGGTGAGAGCTAAACTGTATGCAAGCCAATTATATTTGTGTACTGTGTTATATTGTGAACCAATTAACTTGGCGAATTATATTATTATGGCGAACTATGTTAATTTGGTAATCTGTATTAATATTACAAATTGTATTAATTTGCCAAATTGTGTATTGTGAGATTTTGAGCTGTATTGTATGTAGGCTAAGCTATTACATGCCCTATGCTAAATAAAATATGCGACCAATGATTTATGTGAGCTATGTCATGAATGATATGTGAACTATGTTATGTGTGCAATATATGTTGCATGAAAGTTATATTATTTGTGAACCATGTTCTATTGTGCAATATATGTTGCATGAAATTTATATTATATGTGTGAGCTCTACTTCATTCCAAACCCTATTATACTAAATATTGTGAATGTGTTAAAAAGATATTTTGGCATTGTGACCTTATAGAACCGTTGGATATAATTGACATGCCATAGAATTGTGAGTACTCACCCTTATTATTACGATGGAAATTGTGCCCGGAGATAGTGTTGGAGAGATAAGGGAATGCCAAGCATAGCTCCTTTCAACAGAAACAAGACAAGGCTCCATGAGTCGAGAGTGTTGGAGAGTGTGAGCATTCCTGCTACACTTATAGCGGAGACAGCGTAGGGCTCATTGAGTCCAAAAGTAAGGTGTTATAAAGAGATTCGTTTATCTAACGTGTGGTGATAGAGTCCACCTATAGGTGGTGGTAGAGTCCCCTATATGTTTCATGATCACAAAAATGTCAATTTATCATTTTATGAGATATATGAGTTACGATGTGGTATGAATGAATTATTATATTGAATGAACTATTATTTCATATGAATTATTATTTTATGCGAACCGTTAATTTGTGTGAATTGTTATCTTGTGTGAGTTGTGATAAAAAGTGCTTCGTTTAAGTATGTTTATTTCACCTAACTTGATTGATGTGTTTATTTGTAGTATGTTTGAGCACTCATTGAGCTTTCATAACCTTACCCACTCTTTTATAATATTACAGTGAATTAACTTGTGAAGATGTGTAGGATTGAGTCATCCAAGTGATCCAAGTTAAGGCTATACCTGGGTATGTTGTTGTGTTCCCAAACATGTAACACCCTAAACCCGGCCTGGACGTCCAACCCAAGTTTGGAGAGTTACCTCATCAATTAACAATTATCACATACTAACACAATAAAGTTAAAAAATGCTTCATAACACATTCATCATAAAAACTAATTAAGTATATAATATTCCAAATTCATGCTATTATAATTTTCTGAAATCCTAATATGCTACTTAAGGAAAGGAAATGCTTGACCGAGCATCAGCTGCGCTGACCTGTTCATGATTGGGGATTGCCTGAAATCCAATCAAAAGCAAAATGATTTGTGAACTCAGTGCGTAAAAGAAGTTTAAGTTTATTTAGTCAGTATTCATTAATAAAGAAGTTTCAAATTCGAGAATTCGGTTCGATACAGAACTATTTACAGTTTAGATTCAGAATAGATCAGTTGTATCCAGACATTTAAATATACATACAAATTCATATATATATATATATATATATATATATATATTATATATATACAGATTCAAATGCAAAAATTCTTAAGCCCTAATCGCTACAAACCATCTTTGACCATCCCAACACACCGTTAAGGACATTCAATGCACATCCATCCCCACACACCAGAGAGTGTCTATTTGACACGTTTACAGTAACACAGCTTAGCTGTTGGATCATAATGCGTCAAAGCACCAGAATCAGAACTATTTACATAGTGGCTTACCCACTTATCCAGATTAGGTTACTTCCTTCTTCATATCATCCCAACCCATGCAAATGCAAAGTACAATTATCCACAATACACTTACAATTATAATATTTATATGTTTGTTACAGAGTATCGTAGAGCTCTTATTCAATCAAATTCAGATCACTCATACAATGGAGAAATCATTATTAGTCATAAACCATATTTATAGCCTCAAAGACGATTTTCGGGCCTCTTTTATAAAGCCACACGGCCATGTCCTTGCCCGTGTGGCTCACACGACCTGGGCACACGCCCATGTCCTCTGCCCGTGTGATTCTAACAGGTAAACAGAGAGTTGCAAGGCTTGGACACATGGCCATGTCCTTGCTCGTATGGTTCTAACATGTAAACAGAGAGTTACACGGCTTGGACACACGGCCGTGTCCTTACCTGTGTGACTCACACGGCCTAGGCACAAGCTCGTGTGCTTACTCGTGTGGCCCTAAGTCACAAACAGTGATTTACAAGGCCTAGACACATGCCAGTGTCCCAAGCCTGTGTGAACCCTGCACCAACATGGCTACACACGGCCTGGACACACGCCTGTGTGCCAGCTCGTGTGGCCCAATTCGATGAACAGTGAGTTACACAGTCGACCACATAGCCTATCACACGGCCGTGTGCCTCGCCGTGTGGTGTTGACAGCCACCATTTTTCAGCGACTAAAACTTAAAAAAATTGAGGTTTTCGAGACGCACCTAAAAAGATTTCGAAGCAACGACAATAAGAAGGATCTCTATCGTCTAAAACAAGCATTCAATTAAACAATTAAGCCACTTAATCGATAGTCATTCCCAATTTCACTCTTAAAACCCAAGTCAAAAGTTTCGACACGAACTTTCAATTAACTCTATACCTACCGAAAATCAACAACAATCACTGGAATTAGCGTGCCACTGTTCACCACTCCCGATACTTATGCCCAAATAGAAAAAATTAACAATCCTCTATCAACGATTCGCATCGAACTCATAATACTTAACTAGAGTAACTTACGAAGAATAAAAAGAAAATCGTGCAGACAACTGACTAGCTATGACTTACTTGATAGCCTTTCAATTGATGCGATTTACGGTGTATGATCTTGACTAGACCGTATCCACTGACAACCACAATCAAAATGAAGAAAAAAAAAAGTGAAAGTATTGAAAAATAGAAATGAAGGAAGATGAAAAAAAAAACAAAAAAGAATAACGAAGAATAAAAAAAATGATACTTTAAAAATTCTATTAACTTCCAACCAACTTCCCACACTTAGCAAAAATATTCTCTCTTGCATATTAAGGGATTCAGACTAAGAACCAGACAGAATACAGACAAATGCTTAACCAGTGAATCAGCATGTAACAGCCTAATTTTAGCTAAATCGAAATAGTGGTTTTGGGACCACAAATATGAGGTCATAAAATTATTTTAATATTATTTTTTATGTTTATAGCATGTGATTATATATGTGTAAAAATTTCGTGAGCTAATTTTATTGTTTAATAGCTTAATTTGAGAAAAGGACTAAATTACGTAAAATGCAAAAGTTACATTCTATTTGATAAATGTGTCTAATTGTTATGATTTAGTAAATGAAAGGTCCTTAAGATGATATTAGACCATTTGAAATGTTGGTGGACTATATTGGACATCCATTACATGATTTTATAAGTTTATAACAAAGGTTAATAATGTAATTTGGTTATTTAAGTATAATTAATAAAAAAAGTCAAATTTTATCATTTTCTTCATCACCTAGCAGAATTTAAAGAAGAAAAATATGCCATTTTACTCATCTAGGGTTCAACACTTTGGTAAGTGTTTTGAGCTCGGTTCAATTTGGTATGTGTTTTGAGCTCGGCTTTTGATGATTTCTATATTTTTGTGATCGTTGCTTTGAGTACTAGCTAGCACATGCTTAAATTTTTCAAAGTGTTGATTTTTTTGAAAGTTTCCATAGATGAATTCATGTGTTTTTTAATGTTTGATGATGAAAAATTAAAGCTTGATGATAGATATCTATGTTTTGTAAAGAGATTTTTGATAAAAATGTCAATTAGGGATTAAATTGTGAAAAGTATAAATTGAGGGATTAAATTATGAAATAAATGGGAAATATGGGCTACTAATTGTACTATAGTAATTCGGCACACATGGTTTTAAATTGAATTGTGTGAATTTTGTGTTTTGTGAAATAGGGACTAAATTAAAAAAATGTGAAATTATAGGGTTAATGTGTAAAATTTTCCAAATTGTGTGTTTTGGATGAAATTGAATGAATTGACGGATAAAAGAGTTAATTTTGAATGCATAGAGATCAAGAACGAAAGAAATCGAATTTAAATTAGGGGAAATCAAAGGTTATTGAATAGTCGATCCAGTCCCTCTATTCCGACTATGAGGTAAGTTCATATGCAAATAAATATCCTTAAATTGAATTATATGTGTTTACTTGCCATTGAATTGTTGTGAATATTGAAAGAGCAATTACGAGCAAGAAACGATGAAGTTTCGATATCCGAAAGTCCCGTACGAACCTTAGGAATAGTATAGGATACGAATGTCATGACAGTAGGTTATCGAGATGTGATTACATGTAAGACCATGTCTAGGACATTGGCATTGTATTGATATTATGTGTAAGACCATGTCTGGGATATTGGCATTGTTAATCGATTTTGTGTAAGACCCTGTCTGGGACAGTGGCATCGATATGTGATAACATGTAAGACCATATCTAGGATATGGCATTGTTCGAGCTTATGTGATTTTCAAGTATCCTTAATGATTCCAAATGGTTCAACAGGAAAATTCAAGTTGAGAAAGAAAGTGTGAATGAGTTAAAGGACTCAGGTATGTACGAGACTCACACAAGCATTGAAAATGAAACAAATGATGAATTTGATTAAGATGTTGAATATTTGTTTGATGAGAAAGGTTTGTGCACTTGTATGTAATTAGCTATACTTAGCATATTTGAATTGAAATACAAGTTTTCATATGAACGCTTTATTTGTATATGGCTTACTAAGCTTTTAAAGCTTACTTTGTGTATTCTTTCCATGGTTTTTTAGATCATCGAAGCTAACTCAGACATCGAGGATCATCGAGAACCATCATCACACTATAGACTATTTGTTGGTACTTTTGGAGCTTTGTATATATGGTATATGGCATGTATAGGCTAGTGTCATTTTGTATGTTTTGAACTATGATATTAGCCATGAGATTTGGCTTGTAAATGTTGGTACGTATTACCATTTAAGTTGGCTTGAATTGTGTTTGGTAATTGTGTTTGGTAAGTGTTATATATGCGATGTATATAATGCCTTATATGTTGGCTTATTTGGTGTGGTTATGTGTTGGTTATTTTGGTTAGTTGTTAATTGATGTGCTAATGCTTAGAAGTTGGCATAATGTGGTTTGTTTTGAGATGATGATATGGTATATTAAGTGACTTGAAATTGAGGGTAAATTGATGAGTTAATGTATTTGGAATTAGGTAAATTGTGATAGTTTTGGTATAATGATTTGGTATGTTTTGTAAATGGAATTGAATGTTCTAAATTGTTGTGAATAGATGGCATTATATGAGTATGAATTGGCATGTTTTTGGTTGCTTAGAGATGTATTTAAATGGTGCTATTTTGGTTGCTATGTACGTTTGTGGAAAGGGTGGCAAATTGGCTTTTCAAATGGCCTATTTTTTGTCCACACGAGTAGAAACACGGGCGTGTGTCTCAGCCGTGTGCAACACATGGTCATATTACACGGCCATGTGTCCCCTAGAGAATAATTAGAAATTCAAGTCAGTCTCGAGCACGGCCTAGACACACAGGCGTGTCTGGTGGCCGTATGAGGCACACAGCCTTGGCACATGGGCGTGTGTGGCCATTTCGAAGGGTATAAGGGCTAAACACACGGGCGTGTGGTCGACCGTGTGACCTAAGTCAGTATGTATGCCCTGTTTTCACACGGTCTGAGACACGGGCGTGTCTGGCAACTGTGTTAGGCACACGGCCTATTCATACAGGCGTGTGACCCGAAAATGTATGAAAATTTTCTAAGTTTTCAGAAATTTTTATATATGATCGGTTTAGTCCCGAACCTTTTGTAAGCATGTTTATAGGTCCCGTAGACCTATTTAAGGGACATTGTATATGTGAATGCATGTTATTCGATAAGGAATATTTATTGAATTCTGAAATGTTAGTTAAATGTCAAGTTTGATCGGTAATACCTCTTCACCCTAATCCAGCGACGGACACGGGTTAGGGGTGTTACACAGCAGGCTGATTCTTGTCACAATTTCACACAAAATTAAATTTAATCGGGTAACGCATATTTATGGGTTGGTTTCAAAACAAAAAAACCTTTAGTGATGCAACTCGAACTCCAGACCTTAAACCCAGAAGCAGAGCACAGAACCAAAGATATAGAAATTAATTACTTCTGATTCTCACAATTAAATTCTTAAAATTTTGGGGCGTTACAAAAACTAATAAGGAAGGCAATGTGGGACCAAATTATGAGATTTAGAATTAGACTTAGTTATAATTGTCAGGTTGTAATTGAAAATTATGGACTCTTTAATTGGTTTAATTTGGAACTTTTACTAGTGTTTTGGATAGATGATTGAATGGTAGATTATGATTTCTTGATGAATGCTTCGATTAATTGATCGACTAACTTATAAGTGCAGGTGAAAGAGCCGATAGACATTGAGGTAAGACTTAGATGTTAAAGGTAAGTGTTTTAGAAAACAATTGAATGTTTAGTATGCATGAATGTAAAATTGGACTAATTACGTAAATTGTTAGTTGCCTACGAACTAATTAAATGACAAATTTTATGAAATTGTAAGTAACGTCTTAATTGATATTCTGAAACAAGACTTATACGTATAATCCTACAATACTATTTTCAAACCTTGTGAAATGGAGTTTTTCCGATATTTTACTATATTACGATTTAAATATAATTATATGTTTTTAAACAAAACAATTTTTCGAGTCCCTATAAATATAGCCCCTTTAAAGATACCCTATTGTAAGCATGTATGTTTAACTAAAGTTTTCCAAGTAATTTTCTGTTAAATATTAAATTGTGAATTAGTGTTATTGTTGATTGTTGAACAGATTAGCACAATGGAAGCATGATATTAGGTTTTTATTAAATATTCCATGATTAATTGTGTGGTGTGATTGGTCGGTTAGTGTGTTTTGTAGTGGTTTAAATGATGAGTCACTTTTGTGACGTTCGAAATTCAGGTCAAACCGTCCCGGTCGAGTTTGAGACGCTACATGAAAGGTAAGTGTAATGTGTAACTTCCTTATTATCTTATTAAGCCTTGCGCTTAATGCACTGTTACTTTTGCGTATAGGTTTCTAAAGTAAAACTCGGTTCAATTTATGGATCACCATCATACACCATTGCAATCATCAAATTGCATAAAATGATTGCATTTATGTTTTGGCTCTTACACACATGTACTAGAGAGGTCTTTTTAAAAAGCATATATGTTTGTTTCATGCTACCTTAAATTTGTAATGGTTGTGGGTGTCAAATTTTATTTTGAACATTTTTGATAGGTCGTGAGCCAAAGATGAAATCTTTATATCAATTGCATGCATGCATATGGATTGCTTTATTTTAAATTTGAAAGTTGGGAGATAAAACTTGATTTTGAATGGTTTTATATATGTCTTACTATACTAGTCATAATCTTGACTGTTTTATGGAAAATATCATTGGCTTTTGGTTAAACTTTAAACGGGTTTTATGTCCATCATATTAAGAGTTGTTTTGGGTGGTACATCTCCTCACCTTTTCAAACCTTTTTTAAAAGCTTATAACAAGATTTTAAATACTTTGTTGAATTGTTTTAAAAAAATTATAATTTTTAATATTTTAAAAAATAAATATTTTATTCCGAAAATATTTTCATAGTATCTC
Organism: Gossypium anomalum; assembly: GCA_025698475.1. NCBI lineage: Eukaryota > Viridiplantae > Streptophyta > Magnoliopsida > Malvales > Malvaceae > Gossypium > Gossypium anomalum. The sequence continues at coordinate 50,594,438 of CM046968.1, read as the reverse complement.
CTATCCATACCCATCCTAAAGATGAATGACATTTGTTACTCTCATAGGCCGTTTCCAATATAGGGTCGTTAACAAGCTGCCTTTTATTTGCCATGTGTCGTTGTAAAGATATGGGTGTAAGAACAATACATAAACTCACATAAGAAAATCCAACCTTCATCAAAAAAATCCAACCAAATTGAATGAATCACATGAGGCCGGTTTTAGTTATTATTTGATCATCTTTATTATGAAGATTATATAATAGAATCGAATAATGAAGGTTGTAAAACCAGACCGGATTGATTAATTCAAAGCTAAGCAGAAAAATGTTCGGTGTGGCTCTATCATATAGATTTTATATTAAAATAGTCCTTAAACTATTACATTTTGTTTGTGTAACACCTCAAACCCGGCCTAGACGTAATGACCGAATCTAGCGATGTCACATGGAAGGGATTTTGAAAACGAAGCTGACTCGATAAAATCCTTAAGCTTATAACCCCTTAACTACTTTCATTTATTTCAAAACGTATATTTAATTAGTCAACTTGCCTTAAAACGTATCATTTTAGCGGAAGCTTAAGAAAATCGTCGTGTTTAAGGAAAACAGTTCGCATTTTAAGAAAATCATGTTTTAGGTAAAACCATCATAATTATAAGCAAGTTAAAAACAAAAACCCAAAACCAACGCAAAACAGTTCAAAAGAGTCTAGAGAGTCCCAGAAAATACAACCTCTCCAATCTTAATGCCAAAACAAAAATAAAACCATAAAACAATAAAAGCAGGTGGTCACCATCGAGTCCTCCACTGCACAGATCCGCCTAACTCTGTAGATTACTTGTACAGAACAAACAAAAAAGGGGTGAGTTTACATAAACTCAGTATGTAACCCAGTAGAATTAGACATGCAAACATACTGATTATCAAACATCAGACGGATACAAATTAGGGCCTAAGCCCATTACAGATGGGGATGTAGATTCGGTCCTAAGCCCAACTCAGATACAGATACAGATGTGCCAACCAGAATCAAAAATTAGATATCCTACCCCCATCCTCTACACACCATCTACGGCCATTCCTACACACCATGTGGGGTTTAAAACACCTACCCAGCCCTACACACCATGTTGTACCAATGCGGCACATAACAGATATAATGCAGCCATGCTGCCAGATAATAGGCATAAACTGTCTTTTAGAACACTTCATCCAATAAACATCATCCCACCCCAATAACAATATCAGAAATAGAAACAGTTATGCAATTTAACATGCTCAACATGTTATCAATCAGATCACAGATAGTCTTACAAATCAATAATCATACATGCACAATTCTATCATGCCCAGTATAGGATATCAGTTAAACAGATTATACAGTTTAGGGTTTGTTAGCCCTTATTGACCCTACAATAGGCCCATAGTCGTTTGGGACGACCTATGCAACCCTTAGGAAAATTCCAGATAGATGGGCCTACACACTCGTGTGGGTTGCCCGTATAGGCCCACACACCTATGTGGCCCACATACCCAGGTTGGCCTTACCCGTGTGGATCACACGACCTGACCCAAATACCACACGCTCGTGTGGCGTGCCCGTATGGGCCCATACACTCGTGTGGCCCACATGCCCAACTTGGCCTAACCCGTGTGGCCCACACGGCCATGCTCGAGCCACCATACGACTGTGTCTTACGTACGGCCATACCTTCGTCGATCACACAGTCGTGTCCTCATACAGGGCCTACCACTTGAGCAACCACACGCCCATGTGGCGTAAACATTGGCCATTTTTGACTTTTTTCAAAAACTCAATTCCTGCATTTCGGGTACACGCCTGGTATCGATTCGATGTAAATCTACCCCCAAGCCTTCCAAAACCTAACAATCAGAATACCCAACACCTTACCAACCAAAATCGAGTTAGTAAAACCAAAACGACTAAAACCCGAAAATTTACCACTGTAGAATCAATTACACGTGGTAAGCTAAACCTCTGGAATGACAGCCTCTGCCTCACCGCCTTCTCATATTGATACGAGCACGCCCCGCGAACTTTATCAAACAAGTCTGTCAAGCTGAGCATTGACATGTTGGCAAGCTGATCCCAGCTCGTTTCGGCTCCACGAGCTCCGTCCAGCTCAAATCCAAATTTATTCGAGCTCAATCCAACTTGTCTGAGCTAAACCGAGCTCACTCCTGGCTCATATTCAGCTCACGAGCTAAACCTTAGCTCATTTTAGTTTAAACTCGATTTTGTCTTTAATGCATTAAATAAAATTTGCACATATTTATTTAAGCATTAAACTTGTCTTATATTAATATTTGTTATTAATATGTCATAGTCATTACATAAATTGATTATGTTCACATAGCCGAATTAATGCATGACATTAATGTGATCACATCATGCCGAATTTATGAGTGTTCATGAGATGTCTTAATAACTTGTTTTTTTTTTTTTTGTAGATACAATGATCAAGGATGGCACAATGTATGATAAAGAAACATCTCTTTTGGGTATTCCATACTCATGAATGAAGAAGTATTAAATGCTGGTGCATGTACGGCTAGATGCAAGGTTTCTACAAATTCATGCATGTGTCGAATACATGTATGGACATTAAAGGCTAGTCTATGAATGGATCAAATGCATGGGATGATAGAATGCATGAATGGCTTAAGTGCATGTATGGTGGCTGTCTCCTAACTTTCCAAGGCACTTATTCGACCAAGAAGTATCTACCAACTAATTCTATGTTGACCATAGAGCTCCTTGAACATGTTTACACTTCGAATTCACCTATAAGCTACTACATATGCATGGATGGGTTCAAGAACATCCAAGGGAAGGAATTAACTCAATAATTCAACATATTGATTGAATTAAGTTCATGCACAAAGGGGAGAACGAATTTACTAGGTTCATGCTGCCATTTATGAACCTACATGACATTAAAGTGTTTAATTATGAAGATACATGTTCCATACAAGTACATGAACGTCCCAAGGAGATCAATGCAACTTTTGGTGCACATACAAGTCACCTGAAGCCTTTCTTTATGACTAAGCATTCATGCACACACTTAGGGGGAAGAAAGTGTCCATTCAACTAGTGCATGAATCTGTCGAATTTATGAACTATTTTAATACATTAGTGTGAACGTTTTTATTATTATGTGAACACCTAGATGCCGAATTTGAATGGTCACCTATATGCCTATAAATATTTATTTTCTTTCATTTGTAAAGGAGGTAGTTGAACTTTGTTTATTGTTTCTTTGTTAATGAAACTATTTGGAGAGAATCTTTCTCCCATATTTCGTTGAAGACTTGTTGGCCTATCTAGCTCTTAGTTGGTGTCAACCTTGTTCTTCTTTTGAACTTATCACTCAACCGAGTGTGGCGTTCACCCCTATACCGAGGTTCCTGCTTTGCTAAGTAGCGGGTCGACGTTTATGACTTTCATTCTCCACCTTGAAAGCCTATAAGCATTTGGGTCGATATTATCTAATATTGGTTCGTGCTTGCTTTTAAGAACCCTTTCTTCCATATCCATCATCTATTAACTTTTTTTTCACTTTCCCTTCCAATTTAATCGAGCCTATACATATTATTCTTATCCATAAACCATCATTGAACCTTTATACATAGCTTCCGTCCTATTTTCCTATCAACTTCATTCCAAAAGTGAATTGAACGATACTTTCTCGTAGACGATCGGGCAACTCGCATACGACTCGACTCATCACTAGGCCGGTTCGTATCACATATGCCACAGTATTCATTAATACAACCGTTTATCAGCTATCAAAAAGTTTATCCATAACCCCGTAAACCAAAAGTTAACAACGAACCCAACCTCCCTTACCATGCAAATAACGAATCCCACAGAAATTGTAGCAACGACAGTTACAAGAGAAAAACAATGGTAATCAAAGCAGAAGCAAAAAGAAATCGAAATTAGAGAGTAGGAAAAGAGAGGGAAAATGATAGAAAGGGATTTTTGGGAAACAGGAAACAAAATTAATCAGATTCTGATAATCTCCCTAATTTTCCTCCCACTAACCCACTAACAACCCACTTACTCAGAATTTTTGTTCAACCAAAACTCTCTCGGTCAAATCAGCAAAAATGAACTCTCACGCTCGCACTAGGATTCAAACACAGAACCTCCAACATATGATACAGACTCCCTTACAACTCGAACTAGCAAGCTTATTATGATATGAAGTTACAAGCAATTTAATATAAGCCTACCAATCAAGGATAGGACTTAATTCCAAAAATAACAAAATTTGCCAAGGGTGAACCTTGAACCCAAGACCTCTCATACACTCCTAGAACACTTAACCACTGAAGCAGATAATCAATTGTGTCACATTTTCACAAAAACAGAAATATAAAATTCAGGGTATTAAAACTCTACCCCTTAAAAGAAATTTTGACCTCGAAATTTATTTGGTCAGAAAAGATGAGGATATTGCTGACGCATCGAATCCTTAGTTTCCCATGTGGCCTCCTCATTGCCATGATTCCGCCAAAGAACCTTCACTAATGGTATAGACTTCCTCCTCAGAACCTTAATGTCATGATCTAGAATCTGAACCAGTTTCACCTCAAAAGTCAAGTCAGGTCTAACCTCGATCTCCTCAACAGAGACAATGTGAGATGGGTCATATCGGCACCGTCTCAACATCGAAATATGGAAGACATCACGGGTCTGATCTAATTTTAGAGGCAGCTCTAACTGATAAGCAACCGGTTCTATAGGCTTCAGAATCCGATATGGCCCAATGAATCTAGGGCTCAGCTTGCCCTTGCGACCGAATCTCAAAACCTTCTTCCACGAAGTAACCTTAAGAAAGATGAAGTCCCCTACTGAATACTCAATGTCACGTCTCTTCAGATCTGCATAAGACTTCTGCCTATTAGATGCCGCCTTCAGACAATCCTGAATCAATCTAACATTATCCTCGTCCTCTAAAACCAACTCAGGACCCAAAACCCGACGTTCACCTAACTCAGTTCAACATAGTGGAGTACGACACTTACGACCATACAGAGCCTCATAAGGAGCCATTTGAATGCTAGTTCAGAAGCTGTTATTGTAGGCGAACTCGGCTAGTGACAGATAATCCTTCCAACTACCTCAAAAGTCGATCACACAACTCTAAAGCATATTCTTTAGTATCTGAATCACCCTCTCGAATTGACCATCGGTCTAAAGATGGAATGTAGTACTGAAGTCCAATCTCGAACCCAGAGCTTCATATAACTTCTTCCAAAATCGAGATGTAAAACGAGGATCTCTATCAGAAACGATAGAAACTGGAACCCCATGCAGTCTTACTATCTCATAAATGAATAACTTCACTAGCTTTTGCAGAGAATCATTAGTTTGAACCGGAATGAAGTGAGTAGATTTGGTCAATCAATCCACGATAACCCAAACAGAATCCTTCTTAGTGGGTGTTAAAGGCAACCCACTAACGAAGTCCATCGTCACTCACTCCTATTTCCACAAAGGAATCTTAACTGGCTGCAACAAACCCAAAGGTAACTGGTGTTCAGGCTTAACTTGCTAACAATTCAAACAACGAGCAACGAAATCGATAACCTTACGCTTCAACCCTGGCCACTAATAAAATTTACAAAGGTCAGAGTACATCTTATTATTGTCGGGATGTATAGCATAAGGGCTATTATGCGTCTCCCATAGAATAGACTACCTCATATTTGAATCATTTGGCATACGGATTCATCCTCGAAAACATAACACACCATCACTGTTTACCCAAAATTAGAAGTAGTACCACTCAACCTGACAAAACTGCACACCCAGAGTTTCATCCACTGACTGTTTATCTCAAATCTGCTCAGTCCAAGTCAGCTTAACCTGCAACTCGGCTAACAGACTCCCATCATCAAACAGACTAAGATGAGCAAACATCGCCCTCAAATTAGACATTGCTCTTCGACTTAGAGCATCGACTACCACATTAGCCTTACTAGGGTAATACTCTATGGTGTAGTCATAATCTTTAAGCAACTCAATCCAACGATGCTGCCTAGGGTTTAACTTCTTCCAAGTAAGGAGATACTTAAGGCTCTTGTGATCTATATAGATGATACACCTCTCACCATACAGATAATGCCTCTAGATTTTCAATGCAAAGACCACCGCAGCCAACTCAAGATCATGCATTGGATAGTTCCCTTCATGTGTCTTAAGCTGACGGGATGCATAAGCCACAACTTTACCCTCCTGTATCAGAACGCAACCCAAGCTGACATGCGACGTACCACTGTATACCATAAACTCCTTACCAGATTCAAGCTGTATCAGAACAGGAGCCTGAGTCAGAATAGACTCTCTTGCTGTGCATTAGTCCAGACAAAAGGGACACCCTTACGTAGAAGCTTAGTAAGAGGAGCTGCAATCAAAGAGAACCCCTCAACAAACCGCCGATAATATCCTGCCAAACCCAAAAAGCTACAGATCTCAGATACGTACTTAAGCTGTTTCCAATCCAGCATAACCATAATTTTTTGAGGATCAACAAGAATCCCCTCAGCAGAAACCATGTGCCCCAGAAAAGTTACTTCACGCAACCAGAACTCACACTTGCTTAACTTAGTGTAAAGCTGCTTCTCACACAGAATCTGAAGCACTACTCTAAGATGTTCATCATGCTCATCCTCAGTCTTAGAGTAAACCAGAATGTCATCATTGAAGACCATGACGAACTGATCCAAATATGGCTAAAACACTAAGTTCATTAGATCCATAAATGCAAATGGTGTATTCGCCAAACCGAAAGGCATAACTAGGAACTCGTAATGTTTATAACGAGTCTTAAATACAGTCTTATGAACATCAGCCTCCTTAACCCTCAACTGATGATACCTTGAATGGATATCAATCTTGGAGAACATAGAAGCCCCTCAGAACTAATTAAACAAGTCATCGATCCTCAGAAGCGGATATTTATTTTTCACAGTTAACTTGGTCAACTGTCGATAATTAATGTGCATCCTTATGTTCCCGTCCTTCTTCTTAACAAACAGAACTGGTGTTCTCCACAGAGACACACTAGGATGGATGAAACCACGGTCCAGAAGCTCTTGTAGCTGAGGCTTAAGCTCAGTAAGCTTTTTCGGTGCCATACAGTAGGGGGTATAGACACCAAAACCATACCCGGAAGAAGCTTTATCCCAAACTCCACTTCCTGATTAGGAGGTAATCCTGATAACTCCTCAAGAAAAATATCTAGAAAATCCTTTACTATTTTGATATTCCCAATAGAAGAGTCCCCAGAATCAGAAACACTTATGTAGGCCAAGTACGCCTTACACCCTTTTTAGACCAGTTTCTCAGCTACTAGTGCGGAGAACACATATGATAGATAGTCTGAATGTTAACCAATCATAACCACCTCCACATCATCCTTGGTCAAAACGACCCTCTTAGATGTATAGTCCAAACTGACTCAGTACTTTACCAACCAGTCCATACCCAAAATTAGATTGAATTCCCCAAACGAAAGCGCAATTAGATTCGCTAGAAAAATAGTCCATTGCACTTCTAACGGAACATCCCTATAGAGTTTACTAACCCAAACAGACTACCCCAATGGACTCAGTACAATAACCTCACTAATAGTGCCCTCTACAGAAATCCCCAAAGTTTCAGATACAGAACTAACTATGTATGAGTAAGTAGACCCTATGTCTATCAAAGCCACGTAAGGTACATCAAATATAAAGAATGTACCGGTGATAATGTTAGAAGCATCTCTATCCTCTTGGTGGTGTGCAGCATAAACCAAAGCAGGCTACCCCGCCTCGGTCTAACCAGCACCTCTGCCCGGTGCTCTCTGTCCACGACCAACACCGCTACCATCCCTAGCCTGTCCACGGCCCCTAGGTGGCTGCTGAACTGCTCTCTGAGGCTGTATAGTACTCAGAGCTAAAGCTTATATCTGATCTACCCGCTGTGGACACTCTCTAATACGATGCTCAAGAGACTCACACCTCAAACAAGCCCCAATCCTCCTCCAGCACTCTCCTAGATGGCATCTTCCACAACCTCCATAAGGCAGCATCCAGTAGAAGCAACAGGGCCTCCCACTCTAACTGGCCATCAGATCTGGCCTTTTTTTTAGGCCTCTACACAGAACTTGAGGGCTCTGAGTCCCTTTTGTTCTTACCTCTCTCTTTATCTATATTCTGGCGCTCCACACGCTTAACATCCTCGGCGATCTTCGCATTCTCTACCAGAATAGAAAACTCACGCTCCCTCTACAGAGTAATCAAAACCTTCAGATTATCCCTTAGGACGTCCTTAAACCTAACACACCTCTCATACTCGGACGCCACCATGCCTCGAGCGTAGCGGCTCAACCTCAGAAATTCGGCCTCATACTTGGCCACAGATTGGTCACCTTGCGTAAGATTCAGAAACTCACGCATGCGAGCATCGACGTAGCTAGCTCCCACATATTTGCTCTGAAATGTAGTCTTAAAGAATTCCCAAGTCAGACGATTAGGCTGAGTGTCCTCATTAACCGTCAACCACCACTGGTAGGCCTCATCATGAAGCAAGAAGAACTGCACCTTTCAATTTCTGCTTAGGGGTACAGTCCAGATCATCCATAATTCTCTCAGTGGCCTCCAACCAATACTCAGCCACATTAAAGGCGACTCCTATGACAACCCTAAACAACTCAGCTCCAATAGATCGGAGTCACTCAGTTACCCGACCCTCGACCCCCAGATCCAGAATTAGGCCTAGCGGCCCTCTCCAATATCCTCAGTATGACTTGAGACAATACGTCGTCTCCAGCCAAATGACTCTGAGACCCAGTCTCAGTAGCAGGTGACACTGGTGTCTAACTAGTGTCCAGATTTAGCATGCTACCCAGAGACAAGGACTCAGCTCGAACCCCTCTACAACCTCTACCATGGCCTCGAATACCATGTCTGTGAATTCTACGAGCACTCATTGTCTAATTCGGGTTTATCTACATTAAGAGTTTTATGCATCAGTTCAATATTTATTAACAGATATTTTATGTAATAAATATCAGAAGTTCAGTAATGTTTTCGAAAGTTTCAGTCTCTATTCATTTCACTACAGTTTTAGAGAGTACTATATATAGTGTTTTCAAAGTATGCTATCTACAGTATTTCAAATTAAGCTATCTAAGTTTTAGAATACTTACAAGATAGGGGTCGGAGACTCGGTGTAACACATACTAATCAGAGTGTCTAAAAATCATTTGAAAACCAATATTTAAAACCAAATTTTGGAACCCAAAATTCACAGTCGAGTTTTGCAACCTGACTCTGATACCACTAAATGTAACACTCCAAACCCGGCCTAGATGTTTTGACCGAATCTGGCGATGTCACATAGAAGGGATTTTGAAAACGGAGCTGACTCGATAAAATCCTTAAGTTTATAACCCCTTAACTACTTTTTATTTATTTTGAAACGTATATTAAATTAGCCAACTTGCCTTAAAACGTATCATTTTAGTGGAAGCTTAGGAAAATCGTTGTGTTTAAGGAAAATAATTCGCATTTTAAGAAAATCATGCGTTAAGTAAAACTATCATAGTTATAAGCAAGTTAAAACCAAAAACCCAAAACCAATGTCAAACAGTTTAAAAGAGTCCAGAGAGTCCCAGAAAATACAACCTCTCCAATCTCAATGCCAAAACTTAAATAAAACCATAAAACAACATAAAATAGTAAAAGCGGATGGTCACCGTCGAATCTTCCACAGACAGACTGTTACGCCTAACTCGTGGGATTACATGCAGAACAAACGAGAAAAAGGGGTGTGTTTACGTAAACTCAGTGTGTAACCCAGCAGAATTAGACAGCAAACATACTAATTATCAAAAATCAGACTGATACAAATTAGGGCCTAAGCCAATTACAGATGTGGATGCAGATCGGGCTTAAGCCCACTCAGATATAGATATAGATGTGTAAACTAGAATTAAAAATCAGATATGCTTCCCCCATCCTATACACACCATCTTCGACCATCCCTGCACACCATGTGGGGTTTAAAACACCTACCAAGCCCTTCACACCATGTTGTACCAATTCGGCACATAACAGATATAATGCAGCTATGCTGCCAGATAATAAGCATAAACTGCCTTTCAAAACACTTCCTCCAATAAACATCATCCCACCCCAATAACAATATTAGAAATAGAAACAGTTACGCAATTTAACATGTTCACCATGCTACCAATCAGATCATAGATAGTCTTACATATCAATAATCATACATGCACAATTTTGTCATGCCCAGTATAGGATATTAGTCAAACAGATCATACAGTTTAGGGTTACTTAGCCCTTACCGACCCTATAGTAGGCCCACAGTCGTTTGGGACGACCTGTGCAACCCTAGGGAAAATTTCAGATAGATGAGCCCATACGCTCGTATGGGTTACCTGTATGGGCCCACACAATCGTGTGGCCCACATACCCAGATTGGCCTTGCCCATATGGATCACACGGCCTGGCCCAGATACCACACGCCCGTGTGGCGTGCCTTTGTGGGCCCACACGCCCAACTTGGTCTAACTCGTGTAGCCCATATGACCATACTTGAGCCACCACACGGTCATGCCTTAGTCAATCACAAGGCCGTGTCCTCACACACGGCCTACCACACGGGCAACCACACACCCGTGTGGCGTTGACAGTGGCCATTTTTGGCTTTTGTCGAAAACTCGATTCCTGCATTTCGGGTACACACCTGGTATCGATTTGATGTAAATCCACCCTCGAACCTTCCAAAACCTAACAATCAGAATACCCAACACCTTACCAACCAAAATCGAGTTAGCAAAACTAAAACGACTAAAACCTGAAAACTTACCACTGCAGAATCTATTACGCCTGGTAAGCTAAACCTCTAAAGTGATAGCCTCTGCCTTACCGCCTTCTCCTATGCCATAGTATTCATCAATACAACCGTTTATCAGCCATTAAGAAGTTTATCCACAACCCCATAAACTAAAAGTTAACAACGAACCCAACCTCACTTACCACGCAAATAACGAATCTAACAGAAATCGTAGCAATGACAATTGCAAGAGAAAAACAACAGTAACTGAAGCAAAAGCAAAAATAAATCGAAATTAGAGAGTAGGAAAAGAGAGGAAAAAAGGCAGGAAGGGATTTTTGGGAAACAAGAAACAAAACTAATCAGATTCTGATAACCTCCCTAATTTTCCTCCCACTAACCCATTAACAACCCACTTACTCAGAATTTCTGTTCAACCAAAACTCTCTCGGTCAAATGAGCAAAAATGAACTCCCACACTCGCGCTAGGATTCGAATACAAAACCTCCAACACATCACACAAACTCCCTTACCACTCAAACTAACAAGCTCATTCTAATATAAAGTTACAAGCATTTTAATATAAGCCTGCCAATCAAGGATAAGACTTAATTCCAAAAATAACAAAATTTGCCAATGGTAAACCTTGAACCCAAGACCTTTCACACACTCCCAAAATACTTAACCACTGAAGCAGATACTCAATTGTGTCACATTTTCATAAAAGCAGAAAAATAAAATTCAAGGCGTTACAGTTTGAATAAACCTTCAATTATTTTTTAGTTGAATAAGAACTTATCCTATGGCTTTTAACCATAAAAGCCCTAGATTCTAATATTGAAGTAAAACTATTTTGATTTTCAAGGTCTTGTATTAATTGCTTGTCGATGCAATAGAAATTATATAAATTTTTACATTGACATAAAATTTAAGAGTAATTAAAATTTTCTAAAAAATGATTAAGTGTGCTGTATATATAAATTTTAAATTTTTATTTTATTTAATAAACTATTTTCATCAAATTTACATTAGCATTAAATGCAAATTAATTTAAAATTTTAAAATATTTTTACTTTAATATTAAAATCAAGGGCTTTCTTGAGTAAAAATTATAAGACAAATGCTCATTTAACTACAAAAATAATATAAAGACTTGTTTAAACAATGTATAATAGTTGAAGGTATTTTTTAATCTATTAGCCAATAAAAAAAAGTCAAATTTGGTAAAAAAAAAATTAAAATCAAGAATAACAAAATCGATCACAAATTGATAAATCAAGTTCTTTTAAATAAAAATTTGGGAATTTTTTTTTTTTTTTTTTTTTTTGCGTTTTTGGTTAATTTTCATCTTAGATTTTTTTTAAAAGTGATTTTTCTTGATTTTATATTTTTTATTAATCTTTTAATTATTATTATTTCCTTTAATGTTGCTAAATAGTTCAACCATCCAATTGACTAAAAATGTGCAGTTTCCATTTCAGTTTTTTCAATTATGCAAAAAAATTGTGGTCGGAGAAAGGATTGCGTTTATTACAATTATAAACATACTAAAAATTATTGCAGTCAAAATCGCAAGGGTGACTATGCAAAGACAAAGATTGTAAAATAAAAATAACAAGGCACCCCTTGTATTAAATTGTAATAAATGCTTAAACAATTTGACACTGTTTAACTGGAAATCAATTAGACTTAAATGTAATATAAAAGATTACTATTCTCAGACAATAACGTATTATAATAAATGGTGGTCAGTGGTCACACTTAAAATTATTGCAAGTAATTATGCCAAACTAAAACATGATTCTCTGACGATAAAATGGCTGATCAAATCAAATCCATGGATAAGGAGATGGAGTTGGAGCCCAAGGGTCAGATGGTGTTGTTGGCACAGAAGGTGTAGCTGGTGTCCATGGTGCAGGGCCTGGAGCCCAAGGTTGAGAGGGTGTTGCTGGCACAGTAGGTGTAGTTGGTGCCCAAGGTGCAGGGCCTGGAGCCCAAGGTTCAGATGGTGTTGCTGGCACAGAAGGTGTAGTCGGTGCCCAGGGTGCAGGGGCTGGAGCCCAAGGTTCATATGGTGTTGCTGGCACAGAAGGTGTAGCCGGTGTTGGTGCTACTGCCAGTGAAGGTGTGGATGGTGCCCAAGGTGCAGGAGCTGGAGTCCAAGGTTGAGTTGGTGTTGCAGGCATTGAAGGTGCAGGAGTTGGAGCCCAATGTTGAGTTGGTGTTGCAGGCACTGAAGGAGTGACGGGTAGTCGAGGTGCAGGAGCAGGTGTTGCAGGCACTGAAGGTTGAATTGGAGCCGGGGCTGGTGCCAAGCCGAAGGGATATTGAACAAAGACCGTAAGCTTTTGGGCATACATGGAACAATGGCTAGCAACACCACAGATGTACCACTTCTTTCCTGGAGTCTTAAGAACAATCGTATCGTTCCCAGATGCGAGAGCTTGGTTTTCCGGTGGAATGTCACAATTCTTGAAGCCCGTATCGTTTACTTTAAACACATTGTGATATCCTTTAGGGTATTGAAACACTGCAAAAATAAAAATAAAAATATTCTATGACAATGTTAAACTGAAATACGCTACACATTCAATATAACCATACATGTAAATTAAAACCAACTTCGTTGTCTCAGTATATACCTAATTTATCGCCAACACGAAATACTTTATCCTTTGCCCAAGCTTGATAATCGAAACCGGTTGTCCATCCACTGTCATCCCCGACGATATAATCCGTCGCTAAGGCCATTGCAGGAAGAAATATGGCAACAATGGTGAGCATGACAAGCTTGTTAGAAGCCATTAATGGAAGCTCAAAAAACACTCTTTTTCTTCTTTTCTTTTTCTTTTTCTTTTTTTTTTATTTTTTTTTTGATTGATTGTGGTTTGGCTAAGTACGTATTTATAGTTTAATGATCCATTAGCCTAATGAAATTCCATGGAAATGGGTTTGAAATTGTGAGGAGCCGGCGATAGTCTGCATTCGAACATTGGGTTATTCCTAGGCTGCCAAATAACCATGGTTCGCTGAAAGTTAAGGGGTGTATTTTAAAAACAAATTAAAAACGGGAATATTTAATGATTTTTGTTTCTTTTCTTTGATGAGATGCTTCAAAATGTAATAATGTTCAACAGAAAAATTCAAATTGCAAGCCTACAAAGTTTTACGATTTTATTAAGGTTGTAGGATTTGATTTTTAAAAAATCTATTTTATCACTTATATGATTAATTGACTCGATGTTACTTATCAATCGAATTTAAAAAAATATATATTTAAAATTTATACATTTTATGTAAAATCTAAAAAAAATGTACAATTTAAACCTCAATGTATCATGAATTTTAATATTTCGACTTTACTATTTAACCAAAATCTCATTTGATTTTCGTATTAATCTATTTATTACATATTTTTTTCACTCACATTATAGATGTACCATCTTCTAATATATATTTAAAATATTATATTTTTATATTCATATTTTAATATTTATCCAATACTAATATTTTAAAGAAAATGAACAAAATGCAGTGACATAGTAAGTAACTATGATTTCATGTCGAGGATATTAGGTGTTGTTTTATAATCACTTACTGGTATTATAAGCATTACAACATTTTAAAAATAAAAAATCAATTAAGTGCTTTCAAATTTTATGTACAATTTATAAAGTAATAAAATTGGTCAAATAGGTCCTTTGGCCAATGTTGAACATTAGTACTTAGTGGCAATGCTGATGTGGTCGCTATGCCACATTAGCAAAAAATAAAAATCATTTTAAAAAATAAGTACACAATGAATCTGTACAATTAATTGTCTAAGTTTATTTGAATATGGACATCTCTTTGTCCAGATACATTTTGAAACTATAAAGAACATAAAAAATTATTTTAAAAAATCATTAAAATTAAAAAAAATTATAAATATTATTAGGAGTTAATTAGAAATCATAAAAATTTATTTAAAAAATAACTTATTGTTTTTATATTTTGAATAAAAAATGAACATCAACAACTTATATAAGAATATCATGATTAACAAGTTTTTTTTTATATATTTTTTAATCTCATTTACAGGATAGCTTTTGGGCTCGAAAAATTGTCTATCAAATAATGCTTTAAGTCACCCCTAGGTAATTCAATAAGCCAAGTTTATCCATTTCTACAACCTATAATTCAATTAAGCATGCATTCTATTTATATATCAATTTATCATGTGGTATACTTAACATATTAAATCTATTAAAGGTGTAATAAATCGAACTAACTAGTCTAAAATTAGAAAATTTAGAATCAATTATTATCAAACTAAATTTACAATTTATTCACAAAATCCTATTAACATGCTCATAACCAATCATTTTTATTTCTATAAGCTCAAGCACATAGAAACATGCAAAATAAAATTTTAAAAAACTATTAAAACTAAGAAAAGTAAAAAAAAAAATTTAATTTTAAAAAAGTAACACCCCTAACCTGGTCCGATCGCCAGATTTGAATTTTAGGATGCTACAACAGTTATCGAAACATTCACATGCAAACCATGACATTGAATTCAATTTAAACCATCAAGTTGTTCTAAATACATGCATAATGGAAGTTATAAACTAAATAGAGACTAAATCGAGCATACAAACATAGTTTAATATATTCGAACATGATTAAGGACCAATCTAAAAAAATTTCAAAACTTAAAACTAGGTATCGATGTAAAAGGAACAAGTATCGATATTTTTATCAAATGTATCGATACTGAAAATTAGTATTGGTATCGTTTTGGCATTCTACCATTTTCAAAACACTATTCATTTAGTTAAGTATCGATATCTTGGTCCCTAGTATCAATACTTTTACCCAAATGGTCAAAATCACAAGTTCATTTCATGCTCAAATCTATATCTTAGCTCATAGATACATATAGGTACACAATTAACCTGCAAAGAACTCATTCAATCCATTACAAACATACAACAAATATGCCACATTTGGCACCAACATAACCATCAATATAAATTCACAATCCATACAAAAACACTTAACTATTTTATATCATAAGCTAGGTCACATACATATCATTATTTAAGGTTGTTCACATTTGCAAAATCATTCAACATTTACTAAAGTTACCATATGCACATGTTTATATTTATATATATCCAAATTCAACAATGCCAAAACACAAGTACCTACTAATTCATTTATATAACATCATCCAAACTTTGCCACAAGTTATCTACCATTTAGTAGGTTACCATATACACTTTTATACAAAAATAACTATACCAAAACACACTCATTAGCTTGCAATAGCATAATCATCCTATAAAAAATAGAATGTCGGTTATGACAATATATCGCAAAGGAAAGAGAAAGAAAAAAAATTAAGAACACGCAGATTTTTACGTAGAAACCCTTTTAGAAAAAAAAACCACGAGCAGAGGAGAAAAAAATTCACTATGTCGAATTCGAATGATTACAAGAGGAGTAGACTATGTCTATTTATATTCTTGTAAAACCATATTCTTATAGGAGTATAGTAAGATTGAAACACCTTATTCTATTCAATATCAAATAGATCGAGTTTAATAAGGTTTCAAAAATCTTATTCTAAAATAAAATAAAAGAAGTGTAGTTCTATATGGATTTTACTTTTATTTTATTTTACTATTATATTTTATTTAAATAAGGATTGGGTCACTCAATTCTAACAATCTCCACCTTGACACGAATTCTCAATGAACAAGTTTTTCATCGCGAACACTTAACAAACAAGTTCTCCCCCTATTCCATAAAACCTCTTAAGGGTTTAACTTCAACAATGAACACCAACCAAGCCTAAGAAATGCTCAAACTTGGTAATAGGAAGTGACTTAGTCATCATATCTGCAGGATATTCATGAGTACTAATTTTGCTCACAACGATACCACCACGAGCAATATTATCATGAACAAAATGATACCGAACATCAATGTGTTCTGTTCTTTCATCAAACATTTTATCTTTTGTAAGGAAAATGGCACTCTGACTGTCACAAAATACTATACTGATTTAAAGGTCTTCATTCAGTTCACTAAAGAGTCCCTTCAACCAAATGGCTTCTTTACAAGCCTTAATAATCGCCATGTACTCAGCTTCAATGGTAGATAAAGCAACTGTAGTTTGCAAAGTGACTTTTCAATTGATTGTACAACCTCCGATTGTAAAGACATAACCTGTGAGAGATCTTCTTCTATCAAGGTCTCTAGCAAAATCACATTAACATACCGAATGACTCCATCTCTAGTTCTTCCAAACTGTAAGCAAACATCAGTAGTACCTCGTAAGTATCTTAAAATCCACTAACCTGTTTTCCAGTGTTCTTTACCGGGATTCGCTATGTATCTGCAAACTGTACTGACTGCATATGATAAATCTGAACGTGAACAAACTATAGCATATATGAGAAATCCCATTGCACTAGAATATGGAACATGTGACATGTACTCAATCTCATCATCTGATTATGGAGACAAAGCTGATGAAAGTCTGAAATGGGCTGCTAAAGGAGTACTAAAAGGTTTAACACTCTGCATATTGAACCTACAAAGAACTTTCTCACTGTACCCCTTCTGACTTAGGTACAATTTACTTGATTTTCTATCTCTAAGAATCACCATACTAAGTATCTTCTTTGCTGGTCCTAAATCTTTCATCTCAAATTCTTCACTTAGTTAGGCTTTAACCTTTTTTATCTCTCATTTATCTTTCGCTGCCATCAACATATCATCAACATAAAGGAGTAGATACACAAAAGAACCATCACTATTTTTCTTAAGGTAAACACAACTGTCGAAGCTACTTCTTTTGAAATCATGAGAAGTCATAAATGAATCAAACCTCTTATACCACTATCTTGGTGACTATTTCAAACTGTAAAAGGACTTTTTCAGTAAGCAAACATAGTCCTTGTAACACTCCTAACCCGTATCCGTCGTCGGAACAGGGTTTCAGAGTACTACTGAAACTTGCAAAACATTTTACAAATAATTTATGTAAATTACTATTTATTAACCGAGATCATTCAAAATGTCCCTTAAATGGACCATCGAGGCCCAATATGAGTATTAGAATCGAGTCGGGACTTAATCGAGAACTCTAAGAATTTTTCGCGAAATTACAAAAATTTTCCAAGGTGCAGGGCTCACATGCCTGTGTGGTCCAAGGGACACGCCCGTGCTAGAGGTCATGTTTGACCCCGTGTAACTCTCTGAGTTGTGCACACGGCCATGCCACACGCTCGTGTGCTAAACCGTGTAGTTAATTAATTCAATTTGAAATTAGGTACAGGTTTCACATGGTCAAGACACACGCCCGTGTTCTAGGCCGTGTAGCACACACGGCAGAGAAACATGCCCGTGTCTCTTCCCGTGTGCTCAATTCTGAGCATTCTGTTTCTCAAAATTAAGATGTAGGAGACACACGGCCTAACTACACGCCTATGTACTCGGTCATGTGTCACACACGGTCTAGACACACGCTCGTGTATCTGCTAATATGGACAAAATAAAGCCATTTCTAGCTTCATTTCTCACCCAAAATCACACCAAAGGCCTACACTTAAAACTCACATCCAATACCAACTATTTCAAGCATTTAAATTAAGTAAACTCTACCATCCAACAAGGCATATCATTACATGCATATGTGTTTATAAACTTACCTTGGTTTAACTTAGGCATGAACAACATTTGATCACATATATTTAACATAGCACATGTGTATATATCATACTAACCTACTTAATCATACCAAAATAAACCATTACTAGTCATTCCAATGGCTAGATTACAAACCACATATTTAAGCCATCTATGGCCAAGTTAGCCTATACATGCCATTATACCAAAATGATTTTACTATAAATACCCAAAATAGCTAGTAGATAGTGTGACGATGCTCTAATGATCTCTAACCTTCGCGAGCTTCTGAGCACTATAAAATATGGGAAAATAAAATGGAGTAAGTATTACATGCTTAGTAAGTTCGTATAACAAAAACTAAACTTACCAATCCCGTTTATTAAATCTAAGCATACAATATCATGTTTTCCATCCATTTGGCATAATTGCCTAAACACATGCATTCAATCAAACATGTTAGTCACAAAATCTTCATATACATCAAGTAAGGATAGATGAGCTCATCATGCAATATTCTTTCAAGACATTATCATTTCATCTCATAATACTCTTACCATGCCAAGAGTTGTGTCCGTTAAATCATTGAAATCCCGATGGATGTTCAAGTGGTACACTCGAGGTGTACGATTCAATAACCCGTCAATTCTTTTTCAAGAGTACCCATTAGGGCACTTAATCCAAGAACACACTCTCGAGCCACATGATGTATAACAGGATTACCAGTCCAGGCTAAATCCTTTATATAACGTATGCTCAGAAGTGCTCAATTAGGATTACCAGTCCAGGCAATATCCTAAATGTAACGTATGCACGAGAGGTATTATATCAAGATTACCCGTCCAGGCTAAATCCTATCTATAACAAGGTCAATAGGATTAAGTGCAAAAATACCAGAAAATAAACTCATTAAGTGCAAAAATAGACCGAAATTAATACTACATTTGACTTCAGGTCACATATCATGTGTGTACTGTGGAGACGAGAACTTGTTTGAAAATTGTTCATCAATCCCGGAGTCTAGGTATTACATGAGAAATTAGAATCAAACTAAAGGTAGTCAGGGACCACAGTCTAACTTTTATAACCCATCATGGAAAAACCACTCGAACTTTTCTTAGAGGTAACCAAAGAGGTAGACCCAGTAGCACGTACATGTAATTCAGGCCAAATCAGCAACCAAGATTTACCCAACAACTTCACAAACCACCATAAGCTAAATCTAAAGCCAAGCAGCTGCTTTGAAAAATTTGAAGAACCAAATGGGTTATCTTGCTACTGAACTTCGAAATAGACCACAAGACACTTTGCATATGACACGAAAAATCTAAGAAATTTGGGTAAGAAGCATTGTAAAGAAGTTACTTTACGAAGCGGAAGTATCACACTCGAATTTCTAAGTAAACTCTAATTTCAAAAAATTTTGGAGACTTAATTGAACTCATAGGAAGTTAGCGGGCTTTACTTGAAATTTTGGGAAAATTTGTGGCCAACAAGTAAATAATTAGATTTCAATTCTAGTTTAGCTAGATTAAAATAAACTAGTTCCATAGTGGGAGACAAAATGATTAAAGATGAATGGTTGTATTGGTCAGTGAAAACTGTGCCAAATAGGTGTGCATGGAGATAGAATTTTCTCAATTCTATTTACAAATTTCTATCTGTAGCATTATTTTCTTTGGTTGTTCTAAAAAAGAAGAGGATGTAGCTGAAGGAAGCTCAACATATTGCAGCTATCATGTGGATTAATGTCTGGGAATGGAGAAATTGGGGAAAACGCTATCAGGACGAAAAAGGTTATGGCATTTGGACAAGATAAGCTGATGATGATAAAGGAATCCATGTGAGCCTTTATACCTTGCTTGTTGGGTGATAGAATGATGTTATGTTGCTTGCATGAACGACGCTGGATATGTACTGAGTTGGTCTGAGTTCATGGTGTGTGTGTGTGCTAGATGAAAGAGTGTGATGTGTATATAACAACTACATGATCTTTTGTTAGGTGTTTGTTTCATGTTATATGGGTATTAAATTGATGATAATTTAATTTGTGTAATGTATGTGCAATATTAAGTTGCATGACTATCCCTGCATGCTTATGAATTATGGAGTGTGGAGCGGAAAGTATTGATGGATTAGATGAAGTTAGGATTGGGTGGATGGTAGGAAAATGGAGTTCTCATTTAGCACCATCCAGGATTGTTGGATGAAAATCGTGACGTGTAAAGCTCTAGGCCTTGTGGAGAGGACACTACGATGTTTGAGCATAAAGGTTAAAAGTAACGCATAATGGAAGAATGGGCAGATTGAATGGGAAATTAAATAAGTTTGGGCGACATCATGGAATAGATATCTAGCTCGTTAAAATGACCATGAAGACGGTTATTAGGTTCCATAGAGTAACACTGTCACGATTGTCAGTAGGCTTTATGGGGTGACACCGTAATAGTGGCAAGGTCCTTCAAGGTGACACCATGGTAATGGTTATTAGGTCCTTTAGGGTGACACCTCAGAGGAGGTTTAAGGTGTAAGACCATAGCTCGACTATAGCAACATACAGAGTTCGCCAGGATAATAAACATAGGGAATTCTGCCATGACATTAAACATGGGGTCACATGTGTAAGACCATAGCTTGACTATGGCAACATAAAGAGTCTGTTGGGTAGTAAACACAGGGTAGTCTGTCAAGACGTAAAACATAGGTTTACACATGTGAAGTCCATAGAATAGTACAGCAGGAGACCTGCCAAGGTATAAAGTAGAAGTCGTAGGGTAACGGGTGCGATAAATCACAAGAGTGAATGAACTTGGTGTGTTTTGGGAACATAGACTAGTGGGTGAATAAGAGAATTTTTCATAGGCGAGGATGAGTGGAGCCAAAAAAGCGTCTCAACCCAGTTAGGGTGAAAAGAGGGAGAGACTCCTTAGATTAGGAGGTAAACGTAATGTACATCAATGAGAGTACGTTAGGGAAGCCACGAATCCCACATTGTTTAAGCAGATACAGAATAGGCTATAATGGGATACGGTCTTAATTTGTAAGTCGAAAAAAAGGAAGTTGAAAGATTAGCTAGACCAACCAGAGTCTTCATGGGCAGAGGCGGATACGGGGGCATGCAGGGACCCAAGCCCCCCTAAAATGGAAATTTTCTATTTAGGCCCTTGAAATTTTTTTAAAATTTTAAATTTGTAAAGGTAAAATTATACTTTACCCCCCTAAAATTATAAAAATTTGATTTAATCCTTTAAAAATTATAAAGATATAGACTATAAAAATTAAAATTTTATTTTGTCCCCCTAAAAATTTGTTCTAACTTCGCCCCTGTTCATGGAAGGAAATGCCAGCTCAAGGTTGAATTATCAATAAAGTCCTCTAGATAATAGTGAAAAGCGGAAGCCTGTCAAGACCAAGAAACACGGTAAAGATCTTACAGATCTACCTAGGGTAGAAACGTTCACGAAATACTTGAGTAGCAGATAGTACATCTAGAACCACATGTCTAATGAAGTATCCTAAAGGAATGGGTTGAAAGAACGGGTACTATGGGGTTGCATCATGGGCACTAGTTCTCTAAGGAAAAGAGGATACTAGAAAGAGATCGTATTTTGTAATGACTGCAGTTTCAACAATTATTTGGGTAAATGCCAAGCGTCGCCAGAAAGAAGTAATGAATATGAGTATTAAAGATGTGGAACAATGATAAATGGGATAAGATCCATGAGAGAACACGATTATGACCAAACCAAGGTATATGTCAGCCAATAAATAACATAGAGTGTATAAGGCATTGGCCTTGCCAACTAAGTTTGCAAATTCTCCTATGAAATTCAGGGAGTTTATTTTGAACCAGAAATTTCAATTTCTTAATATTTTTGCAGTCTTACATGAACTTTATGTATAGATCTTACTAAGTTCTTTTGAACTTATAAAATTACTGCTTGAATGCGAGTTAGATATATACTCAAAATTCAAGAGGGACCAAGCCAGAGTCCGCTAGAGTTATATAATGCACAGTAGCTATTCATGTATATAGAGAGGCACCCACAAAGGTGACGCCTCAGGGTTGAAGTTGATTAAGTCTATATGGGGTCTAATTGTAAATTTTAAATAACTGTTGCTTCATTAAAAGTGTCAGGTTGTAAGAAATTGGAACTAATATGATGTGTGTATAGATTCATGGAGTAATTTGAAGGCATAAGTTGTCTAAGTATGTATTCATATCAAAATAGATATGTGTTAAGTTATTTGGATTGTTATGGCATCCGATACCTGGATTTGGCAATCGGGTCGGTTAAAGGGTGTTACAAGAACGACATTAGAGCCCAAAGTTGTCAAGATTGAAGATGAGCCCATTGATGTTCAAGATAAAGAGGAAGTTCAACCAAGTGCTGAAACTCCAACTTCACAGAAACTAGATTCTGTGAACTCTGATGAGGTAAACCGTAAACCAGTCAATTATGATAAACTAACACCTATGTCAGATGCAGAAAAAACGTCGTAGAAGAATTGTCCAGCACAAGTTAAGAATCCTTCACCACCCCACCCTCAAAGACTTTAGAAGTAAAAGCAAAAAGTCCACTTCAAAAAGTTTTTAGACGTAATCAAGCAACTTCATATTAATATTCCGTTGGTGGAAGCCCTTGAGCAAATGCCAAATTATGTTAAATGTATTAAGGACATTCTGTCCAAAAAGAGAAGTCTTGGAGAGTTTGAGATAGTAGCCTTGACGAAGGAGTGCAGTGCATTCCTGCAAGACAAGCTAAGTTCTAAAGTAAGTTGAGGGGATTACAAACCAGAGTTAGCAGTTAGACTCAAGATGAACCTAGTGTTCAATGTGGGCATACCTAAACTTATTAGTGCAAATCAAGAGGATCTCAATCGAGGCAAGTCACAATGGGGGCAAGTAAGAGTGGTGGCCTCTTACGATTGAAATATACAAGAGGGAAATATGGTTTGAGTTAGGCGACGATAGAGACATAAGCCAAGTCAAATGTTCCGATGAGCAAAACTACCCAATAAAGAGACTAGTTGAGAATCAGTTGAGGCATTGAGATCGTTCCAAGACGATTCAAATCATTGTCATTCCAAGGACGCGATGAGGGTGTCGCGAGAATGGGCGAGGGAGAATGTCACAAGCCACAAATCAAAGCTCATAACCATTACGTATAGAATATCCCATAGAGGTCAACAAATGAAATGGGGCTATTTCGACCCACTTGAACTAGCTCGATTTGTGGAATATAAGCATAAGCCCATCTACTTGAATCCTGGTTGAATTGAAACATTCCAATGAATTGTGTTTTACTAGGACAATTCTTGTAAATCCTAAAGGATAAACATGTATAGAATTTAAAACCCTTAGGACTCTCTTATTATAAATGGGAACCAATTTCAATCATTGATGTAATTCGATATGTACCATTGGATCTAGGAGAGCTCAACTACAAATAGAGGTCTCCCACTTCATTTGTAATCACTTCATTCTTTCTGAGTTAATATATTGAGAGCATTTTCTCAAACACTTGGTGTGCATTCTCTTTTTGTGGCTTTGCTTTGTCTGTAGCTTCTTCCTTTTCAGAGTTTGTTTCTGTTTTGCCTTTGAGAATTTCTGTAAGAATTCTCAGTTTTCAAAAGTAAAACTTAGTCAGATTTAAACCCAAGAAATAGCCTAAAGCCACGCGATTTGCCAAACAAAAGGTCTAGCCCGGTGACAAGCGTTCAAGCTTAGTCAAATTGCATTTTTATCCATCCTACTTAAAAAATGGGTAAATTAATATTACATAAAATCAAAGAGCAAAGTGATTCTTCTATTAAAAATTACTTTCAATTCTACTTTTAAAAGTTGATCCCTATATATCAACATAAGATGCACGTGACACACCACATATCACTTGTTTACTATTCCATCAACCACTTCAATTTTTAACAATATAGATAGATGATTTTTTTAACAAAAATAATCAATTTACTCTATTTAACATATAAAGATTAATTTAACATGTAAAGATTAATTATCCATTTTTTAATAAAGTGAACAAATTATAATATGACTCACTTTTAGCCCACCAGTACCAAGCACTATACTACTTTTACCCTACCAAACACTGGACTACTTATTCCTAATGTTATTAGGAATCATTTTAACTTTGCCTTAGCAATCAAACGATGTATCATTGAACAAATTGCTGAAAAAATAACAAGCATCAAACATTTATTTTAGAAGAAAATTAATAAAAATGAATCATGAATTTCCGATCCCTTCAGACATGAGGCATTGCCAAAACATTAAGTTATCCAAATTTAGAATATATGGGATACGATCTTATTTTATTTTATTAATAATTTAAAAAGATCGTACTCATCTCATGTTTTGTCCAAGTCATGAGCAAATTTATGGTTGCAAACAAATACATACATATGAAAACTCGTTTCAGAGCTCATAATGCTAGTTAAGAACCTGATCGCTTAAACCGTAAATATTAGGTTCATTGAAAGTCACTGATTTGGTTCAGATCCAAGCTTTACGGCAACCCAAACGTTGTCACTCATTGGCAGAACAGTGCTACCTGCAGGAAACTTCATGTTCGGTACCCGTGGACGAACTATGATCCTGTTGCAAGATATGCTACTCATTTCAACATGCTGCTTCATTGAATCCTCAACTAAATTTGTTGTCACCCAGTGATTGGACGGAATATTAGCTGTTGAGGGGTTATCTTCCGGCAGAGGATGATCAGACAAAATCAGTGAGGATGGACTACTTTCCCAATCAGTAGTCATCTCTGGTTGTGGGAATTGAACAGAGTGATGATCCATAAATGTTACATTAACTGCAATCAATCCACGAGAAATGTTACGAGGAACATGGCTTTAACAAAATATACGTCAGACGCTAATATTCAGACAGCTTGCCAAACAGTTTGACTACCAAAGATGAATAGATTCACTCTACTCAAATGTGAAAAGTAGGTTTGCGTCTGCAAGCATGTTTGCATTCATCAGGGGGCGAAATCCGAAATTTCTTCTAGAGCCAGAGAGACAAAATACAATTTTACTAGTTTTTTAACGTAATTTCTTACCATTTTTAAAAGGGCTAAACAATAAATTTACCATTTTTGGGGAAAAGGCACCTGCCTCTCCCACGCCCCCCTGCACTCTGCCATGCAAACAAATAAAAAACGTACATGATAGCATGTTACTTGTGAGTGTCGGTTATATCTCACACAGATATGATCCTCAAAGGGATTATATCCTCATATAACCATGTTGGACACAGTTGTTCGAACATAGGGACTTCATAAAAAACAAAGAGTCAGAGCAACAATAATCATATCTACTTACGAAAATTGTTATTTGCTTCTCAATGTACCCATTTTATGTAGGCTTTGACGGTCTATCTACCTAGAAATTGAAGAACTAACTTATATCGACGCTGACTATCAGCCATTGCAAACATAGAAGCTTCTAGAAAAGATAAACCATTACAAAATTAAGGAACCAATAAAAATTATTGGCATGCAATTTGAGGAACTTGTCAACCATATGCTTATAATTGAATTGGATATTAGAGGATAGAAGTTTCCATAAGAAAAATCACCTCGATCATCCTGCCGATCTGCCCCTAAAGTTGAGCTTGAATTAAGCAATGAACCGGGTTTGGATCCAAGATTTTGTTCAGTACCAGCATTGGCATTTGTTGGCGAGTGGGAAGATGAGACCACATGCACTTCCTGCTCATGGTAGGCCGAAGTTATGTTTGTTGAGACCTTATTTGACTTGCCTGAAAATGAAAGCTAAGTTTTAAGGACTATATTTACTCAGGACTAGAGGGAAAATTTCAGAACCCATACACAGACCAGAGATTAACATATTGATACAAATAAAACTCAAAAGATTATAGAATTACAAATCTCCAGGCTCGTAAAAACCTTGTGGTCCCAGAACAGGAAACACATGGGGTTTCAGAAACTTGTTACCAAGCTCCATTTAGAGAGAAAATTTTAGACTTAAGATCTCATCTATCCCGGAAAATTAATCCATAGTATTATAAATGATATTTCAGATTCGTACTAGCAAGCACATGATACACAGATCATCTTTCTCTACTACCAATACAATAAAATTGAGAATTGCATGCCATGGCACTCGAAAATTTATGCCCTTAGAGTAAACATGTCAAACAAATTGTATTTCCCATGTCTTCCAAAAGTCAATTTACCATTCAGTTCGAACAGAACATGATTCTCAATCAACAAATTGGTGAAAAAGGGATCTTTCTTTTTTCTCTCTTTGCTTTTTGATAAAAAAAAAAATGAGGAGGTTCGAAGACGTACACTCTTTAAGCTTAGTGTATGCAACTTTTGCTGCCAAAAACTCAGCTTGCTTTTTGGATCTTGCTCCCTGTCCAGTGAAAGCCTCTCCTTTCACCTCAACACTGGAAACAAACATTGATGCATGGGCTTCTCCAGATCTAGTTGTGGTGTAAACTGGTAGAGGACAACCTTCCTTCTGCGTTAATTCTTGCAAAAGGTTCTTGAATAAGCTAGAGTCTTCCTGAGGAAGAAAAAAAACATACAAAGGGCAAAAACTCAAGCTCTAGAGATTCACAACTGAACATTTTAAAAAATATCATAAATGCGTAAAACAACAAAGACAAAAACACTCCATTAATCAGTAACCTGGACTTCTTCAATAGCATCTGGTGCCAAACATGATAATGCAACTCTTGCAGCTGCATGTTCAGCTTCCTTTATTGTTGGAAAAAACTCCAAACCCTCATAGGTTTTCTCATCAATAGTGACCTTGCACCTAAAGCGACTTGCATGAGGTGGACCCTCAACCTCACAAGAATATACAGGTCGGCTAACATTTCTCTTTTGAGCATAATTTTGCAGTAAATTCTTGTAGAAGTGTTGCATATCTATAAGCTAACAATTCCAAATCAGAAAAACAAAGGAAACACATGAAATACTAAGGATTTCTTATTTTTTTTGTTTTGGCTAATGCGCTTTTTCTTTCAACCAAGGGTTTAAAATAACAGATTTCAGAAGCATGAAACTACAGTAAAGGAACAGGTAAACATAAATGAAAAATCAAAACATAGACAAACACTTATTCATTGAGAATCCAAATGTGGAAAGAGGTCTACTAATGGAACATAAGCAGTATGTCAAATGCCAAGCAACCCGAATCTAACAGCCTCCTTAATGTTCCAGTGAGACTACCATTCTAATCTGCAGTATTTTTAATTTCTTTAACTCTTAATTGGCTCCAACGTGCACAATGAGCGTTCTAAAACAGAATAGCAGACTTTCTATGTCAGCCCAATTAACTAAAGTCAGAAGAGTCAAACTCGGCACAAATGACATAATTAGCTAGCTAGAGATAAAACAACTCTGATGGAACTTATGCTTAGTTCAACTCATTGATGTCATGTTTGAGATGGTAAATTTAAATTGTTTTCAATCTAAGCCTCAAAGCTAAACATGAAGCAAATATCAAGCCAAAATAAGCAAACTGATAAGGTACATTCACTAGAAGAGAAAATGAATGAACATAGCTACCGGCACCCTGCAAATATATGAGCTAAAGCTCAATTGTAATCTATGTTGCTCCAATTCTTCATGTCTGACACATATCCGGATAAGGGTATCGGAAAATGATGTTCCAAGGATCCTCCAAATATGTAGAAATATTAGGGGGGAAAAAATAACATACCCATTGCGGACACATACCCATGTCCGACCAAGTCAGGTTTTGATTAACAACGAACCTAATATTAGGCATGAATTTAGCTTTTTTTTCCTCTGTTGGCTGTTGTGCAAGCAAATAAGGCTTGTCTCTCAGCCCGGTTTACCATTAGAACAATATATGTACTGCAGAATATATTTTTACATAAACTGGGGAGAAAAGAAGATTTCGATTTCAGACCAAGTTGACATTTTGTTTTGGACTTAAAGAGCATAATTTTTAGCACTATTAGAGGTTATGAATTCTGAGGACATGTAAGAGAAGTGCACAAGGCTACTAATAGGAACATGGACACAAATAATCATCTTTTACTTAATAATTAAACAAACAAGCTATCCGATTTTTCTTTTGGTTTGAGTTGGTAAAACGTTAGGCATGTTCGCATACAACATAAGTTTTCTGACCTTTAAATTTTTCATTATTGTTGCAAATAGAAGCACAGTCACTGACATGAGAATCTCGACATGCTTCTTGTCTTTCTGGTTGCAGGCTTCTGTTAGCAGTATTACTATCAAAATTTGCAATTGCATTTGAAGAACCTGCAAGAATCACAGAATGTAAAGTACATATGCATCATAAATTTAATTAAACTGTTGACAAGGGAAGGCGGAAAATAAAAATTAAAAGAAAAAGAAAACTTCCAAAAGTTCTATAAAAGTAAAACATGTACTGGTTCCCGAAGTCATACAAAAGAATTAAAAAGCTGAAGGTGCATATAACAACAATTTTATGATCAAATTTTTATCAGCACATTCTAGAGTGAAAAATCAATGAAAGAGCACTGACCTTATAAAATCAAAACAATTACTTTCTAGGTGCATCAAAAGCCCAAACTATTTGCCTAAAGGATAAAATCAAAATAGTTTGTTATGAAAGCTATATGACAAGGCCATCGAACTTTTACCGACCAGCACGATAGTCTAGCATTCAGAGCACCCATTTGAACATAAACAGTTACGAAAATAGTTTTTAGGTCCTTATAACGCTTATTTGAGCATATAAACCAATTCTTTCAGACTTCAGATTGTCCGAAATCAGAAATTTTAAAATGTCAAGTTTCTTTCCTTTTCCCAGTTCCTCTAAGTTAAGAACCCATGGAAAGGGACAATTGTAGCATATGATTCTTAAAAAAAGACAAAAATCCACTTCACCATTAAACGGAAATGGCGAAATCCATTTCATCGATAGCTGTACTCTGCATTTACTCTAGACGACAATGAAATATCAAAATAAATATCAACTGAAACCCAAATAAAAAGAAAGAAAATTAACATAAAAACAACTGAAAATAACAATAAAACGGGGGAAAATAGATAAAACAGATTGGCTTCCTACAAATTGCATTTCCGTCTAAAACAAAAAATAAAAAAAGTTTCTGAAAACACTAGCATGAACAGTTGTTAACAGAAACTGAAGAAAATGAAATATGGGTTTGGCTTATTCTTAAATTAAAAGATGGTACCACGATCAGGAAGAGGGGGAGCAGTGAAATGAAGGAAAGCGAGATAAGCGGCGTCATTTTGGGCTTCCTTGGAAGACTTGGCCGGATTCTGAGACTGAAACAACATGCCGTTTACATCCACGGTAGCTTCGAATCGAGGATTGTGATCTTGGCCTTGTTTTGTGACGTTGTACTCTGGTAACCTCCATGCTTTCTTCTGGCAAAGCTCTTGCAATCTCGACTTGTACATCTTTCACAGTCCCTCTCTCTCGAATTTTAACGTGCAAAAACCATGTACTTATAGGAGGGTTTTTCTTTTTGGTATTGATAGGAGTTTTGAAAGCGATACAACGAAAAATGAATTTTTTTTTTTCTACTTATAGTAGGAGTTTTCTTTCTTTTCTTTTCTTTTTACCAGAACTTTCCGTGATTTTGAGCTTGAAAGATGCACAACCCGTGAGTTCTATTAATATATTATGTATATGTTTACAGAGATTTTTTTTCTCGGGAATTACCCAACTGGATTTAAATTTTTGATACATAGATTACCAACAATCAGTGTCGTTGTTTTAGTTTATGTTGTGTTTTAATTTAAAATTTTTACGAACAATATTTTTAAAATTTATTTTATGAAAAGGAAAATAAACTTCTTCTCTTATAAATCCTTCTAGCTCAAGTCATCTTTTTATGTACAGCCTAATATTATTTCACATACTTTCAATTTCATCTTTAATGTTTTTAAATTTTAGAATTTTAGTCACTCACCCTTAAATATTTAATGGAAAGTTTAACGAAGGCTTCTTTTATCGGCTTAATAAGAAATTTAATCTTCTAATGTTTACATATTTTATTAATTTGATCTTAAATCTAAAAATTTCACAAATTTAACCATCAATATTTACAAGATTTGTTATTTAGTTCTACTTTTAATAAATTCAATAAATTTAGTCATGAACATTTACAAAATTTGCTAATTTAATTCTAATTCTAAAAGTTAAAAAATATTTTAAAAATTCACTTTTGACTACAAATGATAAAAATGATTTTAAAATATCTAAAAAGAATAAATAAATTATAAATAAAAAACCAAAACACATGTATTAAAAAATACAAAAGTATATATCGAATGATTCAAAAGAAATTGAACACAAAATAGATTGACGAGTATTAGAGAGAGGTAAAGTTACACATCCTCATAGGACATGAAATAACAAAGTTATCTCCTTCAATTTAGTTCAGCTTTTGATTCTGATCAACCTGTATTTTCAATTTTTAAAATAGATTGATGATTCATTTTTTTCACTTGACATGTCATCAATAACGACTAAAGTCTCAAAAATTTCAGACCAAAAATTAAAAATACGAGTTAAACTGAATCAAGAGAAATAACTTTGTCGATTTCATGACCCATTGGGATGCTTAACTTCATCTCTCTTTAATACTCATCAATCTATTTTGTAATTATTATTTTTTTGAATCATTTCAACATAATTAATAATTATATAAAAAGTGGAGAGGTTTATTTTACATTTTTCCCTCCACAATTACTTCCTTTCTTTTACCACATGTCAAATTTTACGGTGTGAACAAATGAGAAATTTAAGAATCTCGTAATATATAATATACTATTTTTTTACTTAAGAGTTATGAAAATTTGTCAAAATTTGAAACTAATAATAAATTATTTTAAAAGTAAATTTAAATAATTTAATATATACAGATGATAATATTAATTATAATTATAAAACAATCAATGTGTCTTTAATTAATAATAGTATAAATTAAAATTTATATATAGATGTGCGAGTTTATTATATTTAAGTTAAAAGATTCATTTTATTAATTCATATTTTTAATATGCAAAATATTTACACATAACTGTATTGGAATTACCACTATTTATTTGCAAAACAGAAATACTTAGTATAAGTACTGTATTATAAATATGAGATATGAGAGTAATTTCTAGTCAGCATGAGATAGCATGAGAGTGTTCTCTAACCAATATGGGATTAAAACTAACTTTCTAAAAAAAATAGTGAAGTCAGATATGGGAGTATTCTCTAGTCAATGTGAGGTTAAAATTAACTTTTTAAGAAAAATAGTTTAAAAGTGAGCTATGAGAGTATTCTCTAGCCAATGTGAGATTAAAATTAACTTTTTAATGAAATTAGCAAAACAGTGAGCTATGAGAGTTAGTCAATATGGGATTAAAATTAACTTTTTTTTATGAAAATAAGGAAGAAACTATCATTTATTTATAAGGTAAATATGAAATATGAGAGTGTTCTATAGTCATTATTGGATTAAAATGAACTTTTTAATGAAAATAGTGAACAAATTGACACTTATTTATGGGGAAAGTGTGAGCATGAGAGTGTTCTTTAGCCAATGTAGAATTAAAATTAATTTTTAATGAAAAAGTGATATTTCTAGTCAATGTGGAATTACAATTAACTTTTTAAATGAAAATAATGAAGAAGTGTGTTACGAGGGTATTCTCTTTTATTAATATTAACTTTTTAATGAAAACAATGAAAAAAGTCATTTAAGGTAAATGTTTTAACTTTTTAATTTCTTGAATTATATCTAAAAAGTATGAAAAAATTTAATTGAGGTTACTTATTTATAAGGTAAATGTGAGACTTTAATTTCTTAAATTATATGTAAGAGTATGTAAAAAATTTATTGAGAATATTTATCAAAACTTTTTTGACAAATAAAATAAAAAAATTATAGTTTTAGATTATTTCCAAATCAATAGAAATATTGATATTTCTCTCAATTATAGGTTTTTTCTCATAAATTTCTTGAAAAAAATTTCTAGGGAAATTATGAAAATAGTAATAAAATTTACACTTATTTATAAGATAAGTTAAGCTATAAGAATGTTTTTTAGTTGAAGTGGGATTAAAAATTGATTGTATAAAGAATTGTCGCATGTCAACAAAATGAATATGTCACGTGTCAAACAATAATTGTCCACGTTAGTTAGGGTCTTGGGCATTGTAATATATAATATATAATAATTTATTATTTTAATTTTTAAAAATATTAAAATATTAATATCAAATACTATAATGTTTAATATTATTAAAATATATATTTAATTATTTATATTTAATAATATAATTAATTATTTAATATTACACTTTTATTTTAATAATAAATTTAACCATAATAATTTTAAATTTTAAAAATATTCTTAATATATTATTGAAAAATATTTATATTAATATTTTATTAATAAATATATATTACAAATTACAAATATTTAATAATAAATGTTTCATAGTATGAAATATAATTACTTAATTATATAAATATGAGCACTTGTTTAAATCATTTTTAGCATCATTTATCCCTTTCAACTCTAATGTGTTACTATTCACTCTCATATAAGTAATTTAAATTAAGTTTTAATTAGATATTGTTTATTATTAAGTTTATATATGATATTTATTATTATAAAATATTAGCTTATTATAAAATAAATTTCAATTGTTAAAAGAAAATGCTACAATAATATTTTGTAACAAATATAATAATGTTGTATTTTTTTAACTAAGAACAACTTTTAGAAAATAATTTTAGGAAAATTTGTCAAAAAAAAATATTTACATAAAATCATTTAAACATCAGGAAATCTCAGTTTTTCTAAAAATTAATCCAGTTTTCAAAAAACTGTTTTCAATACAACAAACGCAATTTTATAAATAATAATAGAAGAACAAGCTTAGGAAAAAAATGGAATAATAAAATAAATTTAGATAAATTTGTTTAGAAGATTATGTTGGTTAATAAAAAATATATAATCAAATTTTCAAATTTTATATTATAAATTTTAATTTGATAAAATTGTACAATATATATAATAAAATATCATTTTTAATTTAATTTTACACACAACTAACACCACATCATTTTTGAGTTATTTGTTATATATACAAATAGTTATTTTTATGTAATTCATAAATTTCAGATCGATTTACCCAAAAAGACCCATTTCCAAACAAAATTACGAAAATGGGCCAATTAACACATTATTTACGGAAAAGGGCCAGTTTTGGCAAAACGCGCCTATGTGGCCGCGTTTTAAGGGGAAAATTTCAGCAAAGCGCTCCCTCAGGGGCGCGCTTTGCTGGTAGCAACGGCTATTTTTTTTTAAAATTTTTTTGACCGTTGGGGGTCCAACGGTAAAAAAAAAAAAAAAAACTATAAAACCCCCTTATTATATTTCACACTTAATTTCTTCAAAATTTAGCCAAAAATCTCTAAAAATTCTCCCTAAAGCTCTCAAATTTCTCATTTAAATTTCTCAAAGCTCTTTATAATTAATTAATTATTTTATTTTTTTAAAATTGATATTATTTTTTTATAATTTCAAAAATATTTGATCGTGTTAGCAATGGCCGGAGAATAATTCATCTCGATCATAAATATATCTCCGTCAAACAAATGAAAATGGTAATAGTTTATTTTAAATATTATTTAACATTTTTTCATTTATGTAATTTTAATTAATTTTAATTTTTGAATATTATTTAATATTTTTTTTCATTTATGTAATTTTAATTAATTTGTATTTTATAACAGTCTGTAAATTGGATGTTACAATGTTATATTCGTAATATGTTTGGTCTGTCATCACCGTTGATAGAAAATTACTTAAGGGAAGCGGGTTTTTGGCACGCAACCACTATAGGCTGGGGGTGTAAGTTGGACCTGAAACTCATCAGCGCGTTAATAGAGAGGTGGAGACCCAAGACGCACAAATTCCATCTTCCATGCGGAGAGTGTACTATCACTTTGGAGGACGTCCAGTTACAATTAGGATTGCCGGTGGATGGGTCCGTACTCACGGGGTCCGTTCAATCTGCTGATTGGGGAGCCATATGTTACTATCTTTTGGGTGCGATTCCGGATAAATTTTACAGAGGTCAGATTGAGATGGGCTGGTTACGAGACACATTCTCGGAGCCGGGGAATGATTCGACTGAAGTTGAAAGAATACGATATGATCGGGCATATATCCTTGAGATGATTGGAGGTTATCTGATGCCGGACTTGTCACGAAACCTCATACATATAGGGTGGCTGCTGAAACTCATTGATTTTATAGCAGCTGACGAACTTAGTTGGGGGTCTGCCGTGTTGGCAACATTGTACAGGGAGATGTGCGGGGCGACGCGACCAAATAAAGCCAAAATCAGAGGTTGCCTATAATAGAGCCAAAATCAGAGGTTGCCTATCACTACTACAATCATGGGCTCAGTTTCGCTTTCTATTTTTATGTCCTCGAGTGAACCACCTATATACATTACCACTCATAACGAGATAAATTTTTTATTTGATTTTACAATTATTCCATAGATTTAAAATAAAATTGTATGCTGAAAATTTATTTAATTAGGTGGAACCATCCGGTGAGTTATATTGGAATACCTACTGCTCTTGAAGATATACGGCTTCTATTAGACCAACGGTCGAAAGCGCAAGTAAATATTAAATAAAAAATATATATATACATAAAATAGTCATTTCATAATTAGTACTTACTATTTAGTATTTAGTATTATGTATATAACTAATATTTTTATCCCGTTCATATAGTTTCAATGGACACCATACGAGGATCCGGCAATACGGGCAGTAATTCTGGAAGAATTCTTTCAAAATCCGAACATTTGGCATGTTAAGGTCCCATTGGTAAACTATTCTATTGTCGAGATACACCAGGCGGATAGAGTGTTGTGACAATTTAGATTCCAACAACAGATTTCTGCGGAACCTTAGGTGCTCGATGAGCAGTACAAAATCAAAAGAATACGAATTGGTCGTTATTCTGGTCAAAATATATCGAAATTTGGGAAAACCGGTACGATCATATACCTGATCGCGAACTGATTATCATCCCAGAGTTAGCGTGCACCCCGAATTACATGACATGGTTTAAGATCCATGGCAAGCTATATTTGCTATTGGAATAGTAGAAGCGTCGCTAAATCCGTGTGGAAAGGGAACGACGGGGCCCTTTAAATCCAAGGAGAATGGATTATGGGACGGGCCCATCAACAGCGCCCACACAATCACCGAGCCCATCAACAGTACCCACACAATCACCGGGCTCAATGCCTCAATCGACGACACCCACATCACAGCCCTTTTAGATTATGTCAAGTACGTATCCTAGCCATTATATGTATCCTAACCCTTATATGTTTCCTTTTCCCAGTCTTATGGCAGGTTGGAATGAATGGTCCAGTGCATCTCCTTTCCTAATGACTCCGACAACTCAACCGATGATATATAGGCCATCATCGCCGGAGGGATCGCACGAGACACCGTCGGCGAGCTTATCTCGTTACCATTCCCCATCGCCTTATGGGATTCAAACACCTCTGTCGTGGGTGATACAAACACCTCCATATTCGTTATTCTACCAAGTTGAGTCATCCTCCCAACACCCACAACCGGAGCAACCACAGCCCCCGCCAGAGCAATCACAACCCTCGTCGAAGCAACCAAGAAGGAATCCAGCGCGTAATCGTCGTCCACCCCATGTAGCACTGATTTCGACCGGCATATATTGATTTTTTTAATATATATGTAGATGT
The DNA here is from genome assembly GCA_025698475.1 of Gossypium anomalum. Classification (NCBI taxonomy): domain Eukaryota; kingdom Viridiplantae; phylum Streptophyta; class Magnoliopsida; order Malvales; family Malvaceae; genus Gossypium; species Gossypium anomalum. The sequence continues at coordinate 50,558,082 of CM046968.1, read as the reverse complement.
TGTTTCTATATTGTTTCATTTAATAAAAAAGAAGTTATTTTTAATATTTTAATTGTAAATTAATTTTATATTTTTAATAAAATATAAGTTTTTTTGAATAAGGTGGAATAGAAATAATACAACATTATTTCATTACAGCAATTATCAACTATTTTGGTTTGGGCATGATTGAATTGTATGACCTGGGTTCCTACACCATCCACACAAATTTCGTTGGTTTGTTTTTTCCCGAATATCCATATTATTACGTATTCTACTCGAGTAAGGTCGACTTTTTAATTTACGATGCAATTCTCTATCCGGTAACAGCTTAAATGGAGCAAGCGATACAGACGACCACTTACGTTTATCTGGAACTGGTAGGAAAACGTGTATCCACACATTGTACATGTTTTTTATTTTGTACACTTCGTCGACATATCTCATGGGATCCAAACGAAGATTCTAACAAGCTGCAATTGCATGAGCGTATAGATAACGAAATGTGTCAAACGTCCCATAGTCGCAAGTTCTATTTATCAGTTGTACACGATATTGCTCGCCGGTAATACATTAGCTCAGTCTGTCAAACTCCGTCACACGAAACCATAGGATGTCGCGATCGTGACACACTGTATGCGTGGTGTTGGCCCACGCCTTCGCCTTATTAATTTCTTACAATTCCTTTCGGGACCATACGTGGCCTCCCTGCATTTGGTCTTTATAAGTCGCTGCTCACTTTAAAAAAAGTTCCGCCAAACGAAAATATGTCTCTTGCACAACTGAGGTTATCAGCAAATGACGCGTTCCTTTTAGGACAGAATTTATGCATTTAGCCAGGTTTGTGGTCATATGACCATATCGTAGGCCGCTGTCGTATGCTTGTGTCCATTGTTCGAAAGGTATGTTACAGAGGTAGTCTGCACCTTAATCATTAACTGAATGCAAATTTCCCAACATATCATGAAAATGGTCCTTATTGATCTCGTACCCTGCCAATAAAAGTTGATAGCGAAAATTACATACCAATATTTCATTCAGAATAAATTAAATATTACAACCAAAAGTATTTTAATAGAGATTAAATACCCATGTTGGTCATTTGCTTTCGTTCAGTCGTAGACCGATATTTGCCCGTAGTAGTTGTACGCAACGTGCCTTAGACAATACCAATGGTGTATGCGATCCCATAGGCTTCCATATCTTTCAATTGCGGCTAGTATTTTAGTGCCCCGATCTGATATAACGCAGATATCAAGTTGGGGGCATACATGCCTCTTTAACCTAGAAAGAAAGAAATCCTAGTCATCAGCTGACTCCCCTGGTGTTATTGCAAACATAATTGGAAGGATTCTACCATCGCCATCCTATGCCACAGCTAGCAATAACCGATGGGTATATCTACCATACATAAATGCATCGTCAATTTGTACCAATGGCTTGCAGTACACAAATGCATCCCAACATTACTTAAAGCTCCAGAACAAACGTTTGACCACTTGGCATCTACGGAGCAATCAGTTGTTGTAGTACGCAGGGACCGTTTCAAGGTCTGTTATACAACCTGAGACGTACCTCTCTAGCACCTGACACCACTACCAAACCTCATTATATGAAGCGTCCCACCTACTATGCATCTTTTCCAACGTATTTTTGCTTAGCTATCCAAGCCTTGTGGTAAGAGGATGTGTACCTCAATTGGCTACGAATACTGGCAATTATGCATGACACAGAAGTTCTGGGATCTGCCTTTAACATCAGTAGTATTAAGGTAGCTATCATGCCTAAATCCATCTTGGGATGATCTTGTGAAACACCTGTCAACGAAGTACATTAAATAATGCAACATTAAGTAATAACATTATTATTCAAAACCCTAAACACCTAGTGATACTGTACCGGTAACACAGGTATGTGGACCTTTGTATTTTTTTATCTCCCACAAGCCTGTCTTTTTCCTAATAGAAGCCATGATTTTCCATGAACATGTACCGTCTTGCACTGCACACTTGGCCTCGAACTTCTCAGATTTGGATTTAACCACGTTGTAGTTAACCCTGTGATTGATGCTATATTGTTTCAAAGAACCAAGAAAACTATCCTTACTGGAAAACTCCTTACCAACGTTCAAATCACCTGAATAAAATGACGAACTTGTACGGTCACGGGTTCTGTGTGGTAGCTCTGGAAACTCCAACGCTTCATCTGCCGATATACCGACATTATGCATGTGAGCTGGAGGTGAGTACACACTGAATCGCAGATCTTCTTTTTTTATTCATCTGAACCTCCTTCAACGTTTTCAAGTTCAGATGGAACAGGCTCCGGTTCAGAAAATAAAGCAACTTCTGCACCATCGAGGCCGGCTCTCGAGTTGGATCCACATCAGACTCATCATCCAACCCACCATGACTACAACGTACGAGGTTCCCTCGCCAGTGGATGTTGTAGAGAGTACACCGTCCTTTCTTGTAGATGTTTCGTAATGTCCCTAATCAGATGTGGATTGCCAACCACTAGAACTTAATGTCATTCCCCAATACGTATTTCCAGTATCGAACATCGACCCACCGATGTGCATGTCCCATCCACCAACCGAGTGTCGTGCAGAAGTTGTGTTTTCCATATTGCCACCAAACACGGGCGTTTCTATGTTCTACCTTCCACTAACGGAGTGTCGGCTAGGGGTTGTGTATTCCTCTTGAACAACAGTTGATGTTCAAGTCGCAAATATTTCATTTGGCGATGAAAATTTAACATATGTCTCAAGATTGGGTGATCTACTAGCGAGATGAGTCTACACCATCGCCTCAAAGCTACGTAAACCTTTGATATCAAATGCATCATATGTCACGGGATCAACCGAAGCATAAAATCGATACTTAATAGAAGAAACCCTACTTGGCGTCGTTCCGAAGATTTTGCGCCTAATTCTTTTACGAAATTCTGTAAAATCTATACTCTGATTAAAAACCATTCGCGCTGTGTTCTCCGATAAAAAAACAACACCGTTCTCGGTGTCACGGACTTCCATCATAGTAAATAACAGCACTAATACGTTCACTCATCTTCAATTTTTATTCTGCTTAGCCTCTAATTTTTCTTGCTGTAACTTATGCAACCTGAGAATGATATTTGTCTCATTTATAGCCTAAGGCCAAGCATGAACTACTGTAGAAAAAGAGCGTCCACGTGGGAGCTTTTTTCAGAAATTTTGCTGACAATGCATCCTGCTTAAAGCGTTTTGACACTATTTGTTCAGAAATGTCTTCTCAAAATTATTTTTTGAGGAACTACTGTAGAAAAAGAGCGTCTATGTGGGAGCTTTTTTCATAAATTTTACTGACAGTGCATCCTACTTGAAGTGTTTTTTAAACTATTTGTTCAGAAACGTCTTCTCAAAATTATTTTTTTAGGAACTATTGTAGAAAAAGAGCGTCCACGTGAGAGCTTTTTCTTGTAATTTTGCTGACAGTGCAACCTTCTTGAAGCATTTTTGACACTATTTGTTCAGAAACGTCTTCTCAAAATTATTTTTTCAGGGTCAAAATAGTCAATTTTGTTTAAAAAATAAACACAATGTTATTTTTTAAAAAAACTAAACCTTAATTTAATTAAATTTAAGCCTAAACCCTAAACTCTAATTTAATTAATTAATTTAAACACCATAAACTCCAGTTTAATTTATTTAAAACCCTAATTTTATTTATTTAAAACTCTAGAACCCTAATTTACTTAATTTATTTAAAAATTATAAACCCTAATTTAAATAATTTTTATAAAATAACACTAAATCCTGATTTATTTTAAAAATCTACTAAAACTTTAAACCCTAATCTATTTTAAAAAAATAACCACTAAACCCTAACTTATTTAAAAAAATAACCACTAAACCCTAACTTATTTTAGCAAAACTCTAACTCTAAAAATCCTAAAAAATCCTAGGAACTAAACATGAAATATCCCTAAATATAAACACATGAAGCAAAGCGCGCCCCTGGGGGAGCGCTTTGTGCCACGTTAGCAAAACGCGTCCACGTAGGAGCGAGTTGTTGACGTGGCACAAAGCGTTCCCTCAGGGGCGTGCTTTGCTAGAAATTTTCCCCTAAAACGTTGCCACGAAGGCGCGTTTTGGCAAAACTGGCCCTTTTTCATAAATAATGATTTAATTGGCCCATTTCCATAATTTTGTTTGGAAATGGGCCTTTTTGGGTAAATCGGTCTAAATTTTGGATAAATGTTGACTTACACAATAAATCACAATTTGGTAATTTTTATTAAACTTTTTTTTTAAAAATGTATATAAATAAATTAAAATCAAATTTTTATATATAATTAAATTTATAAAAAAGCATATATAACTTTGCGTTAAATCGCTTATTTATATTATGTTTGGGTTGTATTAAAATAGAAAAAGGAAAGGAAATGAAAGTAACATCCTTTCCTTCGTTTGGATAGATTCGTCTATTTGAGCAAGGGAGTTGCATTTCCATGGCTTTCTCTTATCTAAATTGGGAGAAAAGCTAAGAAAAAAAAAAGTGAAGTTGAAATTACGTTTCTTTTTTTCTATTAATTTTTTACATGAATTATTTAAAAAATATAATTTAAAAATCATTATCATCAATCATTCATAGTTTAACGAAACAAAAATTATAAATATTAGTTTACTATCGTTTTACTAAAAAATGTTCATTTCCTACTTTATTTACGAAAATGGGCCACTTTAAACTTTATTTACTTGAATGGGCCAAAAAATCAAAAATGCTTCCATGTAAGCGTGTTTTAAAGGGAAATTTCAGAAAAGTGCATCCTTGAGAGAGCATTTTTGCCATGTCAGCATAAAACGCGCTGACGTGGATGCGCTTTGCTGACATGGCAAAAAACGCTCCCTCAATGATGCGCTTTAACCCATATTTTTCTAAGGTTAGGGCTATTTACATGTTTAGTTCCTAAGGCTTATAAGTTTAGGGTTTTATGAGGTTTAGGATTAGGAATTTGTTAAAATAAATTAGGAATTTATTTGTGGGGTTAAGGTTTAGGGTTTTTAAAAAAAAATTAAATTAAGGTTTAAAGTTTTTTTAAAAATAAATTAAATTAGGGTTTAGGGATTTTTAAAAATAATTTTGTGTTTAGGGTTTTATGATTTTTGTAATAGTTTTACGGATGAGTCTTGAAAAAATTATATTGACAAGATGGATTTTGTTTTTTTTTTTCAATAGTTTCTGAAAAATAATTTTGAGAAGACGATTCTGAAAAAATAGTGTAAAAAATGTTTTAAGTAGGATACACTGTCAGCAAAAGTACTGAAAAAAGCTCTCACGTGGACACTTTTTTTCTACAGTAGTTCCTTAAAAAATAATTTTGAGAAAATAGTTCTGAAAAACTAGTGTTAAAAACGCTTCAAGCAGGATGCATTGTCAGCAAAAGTACTAAAAATGCTCCCACGTGGACACTCTTTTTCTACAGTAGTTTCTGAAAAATAATTTTGAGAAGACGATTCTGAAAAAATAGTGTCAAAAACGCTTCAAGCAGGATACACTGTCAGCAAAAGTACTGAAAAAAGCTCTCATGTGGACTCTCTTTTTCAACAGTAGTTCTTGAAAAAATAATTTTGAAAATACGATTCTAAAAAAATAGTGTCAAAAACGCTTCAAGCAGGATGCACTGTCAGCAAAAGTACTAAAAAAAGCTCCCATGTGGATGCTCTTTTTCTACAGTAGTTCCTACTTGGCCTTAGGCTATAAATGAGCCCAATTTCACTCTCATGTTGAATAAGTTACAATAAGAAAAATTAGAGAAGCTCAAAAAAATAGAAATTGAAGATAAGTGAACATATTAGTGTTGTTATTTACTATGATGGTGAGGTTCGTGACACCGAGAACGGTGTTATTTTTTTATCGGAGAACACAGCGCGACTAGTTTTTAACCAGAACATAGATTTGACAGAACTTCGTAAAAGAATTAGGCGTAAAATATTAGGAACGATGCCAATAAGAGTTTCGTTTATTAAGTATTAATTTTATGCTTTGGTTGACCCCGTGACATATGACTCATTTGATATCAAAGGTAGTCGTAGTTTGGAGGCGGCGGTGCAGACTCATCTCGCTAGTGCAGATTCATCTTGCTATTGGAAGTTGGTAAGGAGATTTCTAGTAAGGATAGTTTTCTCGGTGTATTGAAACAATATAGCATCATGAACAGGGTTAACTACCACGTGGTTAAATCCAAATCCGAGAAGTTCGAGACCAAGTGTGTAGTGCGGGACGGTACATGTTCATGGAAAGGCATGGCTTCGGTTAGGAAAAAAATAGGGTTGTGGAAGATAAAAAAATACAAAGATCTACATATGTGTGTTGCCGGTACAGTATCACTGGTTTAAGGTTTTTAAATATTACTGTTATTATTTAATGTTGCATTATTTAACGTACTTTATTGACAGGTGTTTCAAAGATCATCCCAAGATGGATTCAGATATGATAGCGGGCTTAATACTACCGATGGTGAAGGCAGATCCCAAGACTTCTGTGTCAGTCTTAATTGCCAATATTCGTAGCCAATTCAGATACACACCTTCTTACCATAAGGCCTAGATAGCTAAGCAAAAGGCATTAGAAAAGATGCACAGTAAGTAGGATGCTTCATATGATGAGGTGTGGCAGTGGTGTCTGTAACATCCCTACCCGTATCCATTGTCGGAATAGGTACGAGGCATTACCGGAGTTTACTGATAATTCTGAGTCATTTATTATTCATATTTTGAAAATAATCATAACGTCTCTTTATTGGGCCCTCAAAGCCCCAAACATACATTAAAAACCAACCGGAATTAAATCGGGATCATAAAAAAATTTCGCAAAATCTTAAATTTTATTTTCATCTAAGTACTTACCATTTCATTACTTCTTATAATTAAACATGTTACCATTCAATCAATAGCTTGTCCTTTGTCTAAGTGTCAAGCCACATCATTGTTAGTATACTTGCATATATTTCATATAAATTCAACATTGATATACTTATTTTCTCGACATATCACACTTGAGTTTAATAATTGTCTTTACTTGCATAATTTCCTTGTATCAACGTATCAAAGATAATTATATATCTACATGTCATGAAACATATTATTCTATTACCGTTTCTTTATAAGTATATATCAATCATTTTATTATATCAATATTTCATGCTTCATCATTTCCATATATTTTAAGTATATTTATTCCTAAAAGTTTATATCAAACTTAACATAAATTATATTCCATGTACTTATTCTTATTTTGTTTATCTATCTTCATAATTATTTCATACAACTATTTTGTACATATATGACCAGTTCTTGTAAACATTTCACACAACCATTTTATATAACCATTCGTCATCTAATACGTATTACCTGAATATCAATTGTTCAATAGATATCATAGCGTCTCCCATCCACGGTCTTGTTTATCTTTGACATGATGCCATAGTGTCTTTCAACTATGGTCTTACTCATTTTCTGTCATGTTGCCATGGTATCTTTCAACCATGGTCTTATTCTTTTCATGTCACGTTGTCATGGTATCTTTCAACCATGGTCTTATTCATTTCCCGTCATGTTGCCATGGTATCTTTCAACCATGGTCTTACACATTTCATATCAGGTTGCCATGGTATCTTTCAACCATGGTCTTACACATTTCATATCAAAAAGCACACTCCCGCGAACCTCATCCTTATAGTGGGATTACCAGTCCAGGCTAAATCCCCTGTAATATAAACTCATAGAGTATTGTCGGGATTACCAGTCAGAGCTAAATCCCACAACGGCAATTACTCTAATGAGCTTGGATATGAATTACTAGTCCAAAGCTAAATTGGACTTAATTTGGATTACCCGTCCAAGCTAAATCCATTTTACACATATTCTTCAGGAGGGCTATATCAGGATAGGATCACCCGTCCGGGCTAAATCCTTTTTACCGTCAATTCCTTTTCAGAGATCCATCGAATTTTCCTTTCATTCAACCGGAATTTTCTCATTGCTTGTTTGTGTTTATAATTTCATTAATCCGATATTTTTTCTTTTCCACGATCAAGTCTTATATTTGAGTCGTCTGAATCTTTATAAATAAATTTGATCATTATTTTCATTCATTTCATATTCTAATGCATTTAATTAATGCTCTAGGAAAAGTTACCATTTTGCCCCTAAACTTTTAATTAATGACGATTTCATCCTTAGGGGCTGAAAAATATAATTCTTGCAATTTAATCCTTATTTCCAGCTATTATTCTCATACATATTGATAACAATCCATGAATTCTGTAAAATATCAGAATTTTTTCATAATTTCAACACTTTTCAATTTAATCCCTAAAACATGTTTTTCCCCCTATCTTGAACTAAATTAATAATTTCATTCAATTTTGTAATTTAAATAATAAAATTAATCCATTTCATGAAATTTGGTCATTTTTGACATTTTTACAAAATTGCCCATAAAGTTTTACTTTTATTCAATTTAGTCCTTAAGCCTAAAACATTCAAATTAGCCATGCTTGCTGAATATTCATATATATATTTTCCCCCTTCTCTCCATTCCACATCCTTAAATTTATATAATATGCTTATAAGTAACATTATCAATAATTTCACTATTTACTTAAATGTATATTCAAAGCTGTCCATTTGAGTCATAGTCACTAAATTATTTATTTCTTGAGTTACAGAACTCCAAATTAAGATATGTAAATTTTGCTGAAACTAGACTCACATATATTCTTACCATAAAATTTTCAGAATTTTTGGTTTAGCCAATTAGTACAGTTTATTCATTAAAGTCACCCATGTTCTGCTGTCTAACAGTTCTGACCCTTCTTCACCAAAAATTAATTATCTCCTTGTACAAAATTAAAATGATGTTCTAGTTTGTTTCTATTAAAACTAGACTAATTCAGGATTCTATACATATAAACTTAAGCCCCTAATTATTTTTCTTCATTTTTTTATGATTTTTCAAAGTCTGAACAGGGGAACCCGAATTCATTCTGACCTTGTCTCACAAAATTCATTATATCTCAAAATTTACAAATCCATTGCTTACACTGTTTCTTCTATGAGAAACTAGACTAAATAATATTTAATTCCATATTTTTTTCATCTTCTAATTCTATTTATACAATTTATGGTGATTTTTCAAATTTAGACTACTGCTGCTGTCCATAACTGTTTTAGTGCAAGATATTAATTACCATGTTATAACACCCTTATTTTCTTTTTCTACACCATTTCTCATCACTTTCTCTTATTTTCTCTTCACTAACATATCAAGAACATAGGACCTTATGTAAGAAAACTCTAGTATAATATTATTTCCATGCTTTGTTAATAATAACAAACTTAAAAACATATTGAAATCTTGATGTACTTACCTTATTCTCTTGATACCAATCTTTAACTTGATTTTCTCTCTCCTCCAGCTTCTATTTCTTGAATCCAACTTGATATTCTTGCTCCCCATCATCTCCTTGCTATCTTTCTCTCTTGATGGCTATGGAAATTCTTTCAATTTTTAGGTGAAAATAATCAATTTTTGGAGGAAGGACTAAATTGTAAGAAAAGGAAAACTTTCTTTCTTCTTCTTCTTCTCACGTTAGTTGCATGAGAATGGTGGTCATCCTCCCCTTTCTTTCCTTACATATATATATATATTAAATAAAATAATAATAAAATAATAAAATATCATTTAAAAATTAATTTAAAGTATTAATAAACTAATATTTATTTATTTAATTTATCTAAAATATCTCCAACATTATCATTGTCTCTAAATTTCTCTCTCTTCCAATTGACCATTTTGCCCTTTGTGATCTTTTAAAATTCCAATCTTGAGTCATCACTTAATTTGGTAAAATTGTAATTTAGTCCCTCATAATTCTTCACCTATTCAATTTGGTCCTAATTCATCAATTTTCCTTGGTTTCTAGATCATTCCACCCTTAAAATATTTGCACTATTAGTCCTTTAACTTTTCATATTTACACTTTAATCCTTCAAATTTTGAGTATTTACTCTTGGGCCACAAAACTTTTCTCACATTTACAATTTAATTCTTTCTTGAATCCATATGTCATAATATACTTCCCAATATTGACATAACTCAAAATTCCCTTTTTGTCACTTTATTTCCTTATTTTACTATATCACGGATTATATTTTACTATAAAAATTTTCGGGGTATTACAGTGTTAGGTGCTAGAGAGGTACGTCCTAGGTTGCGTAACAGACCTTGAAACGGGCCCTGTGTACTACAACGACCATTTGCTCCGTGGATACTAAGTGTTTAAGCGTCTGTTCTGGAGCTTTAAGCAATGTTAGGACACATTTGTGTACTGCAAGCCATTGGTACAAATTGACGGTACCTTTATGTATGGTAGATATACCCATCGGCTATTGCTAGCTGTGGCACAGGATGGTAGTGGGAGAATCCTTCCAATTGCATTTGCAATAACACCGGAGGAGTCAAGTGACGACTGAGATTTCTTTCTTTCTAGGTTGAAGAGGCATGTTTGGCCCCAACCTAATTATCTGCGTTATATCGAATTGAGGTACTGGAATACTAGCCGCAATTGAGTGACATGGAAGCCTATGGGATCGTACACACCATTGGTATTGTCTAAGACACGTTGCGTTCAATTACTATGGGCAATATCGGTCTACCACTGAACGACGACAAGTGAGCAACATGGGTATTTATTCTCCACTAATATAATTCTATTTGTAATATTCAATTTATTCTGAATGGAAGAGTGGTATGTAATTATTGCTATCAACTTATATTGACAAGGTACAAGATCAATAATGACCATTTTTGTAACACCCTTAACCTGTATCCGTTGCCGAAATAGGGTTACAAGGCATTACTGGATAATATCCATTCAACTCATCCATTTATGAATTCATAATCAATATCCATTCAACTCATCTACATTGTCCCTTATAAGGTCCTACGTGACCTTAAAACATGCTTGGAAAAGGTTCGGGACTAAACCGATAACATTTGCAAACTTTAGGAAACTTAAAAAATTTTCATGTATTTAAGGGTCACGTGCCCGTGTGAATAGGTCATGTGCCTCACACGACCACTAGACACGTCGGTGTCACAGGCCGTGTGAAAACAGAGCATACATACTGACTTGCACCACACGGATGGAGAAACGCCCGTGTGCCTTGGCCGTGGGAAAACTAGAAGGGTTACTGACTTGGGTCACACGGCCGGCCACACGCCCATGTGTCAGCCCATGTGTGACACACGGCCAGTAGACATGCCCATGTGTCTAGGCTGTGTCAAACCTGTAGGGTATACTGACTTAATTCGAAAGGGTACCCCAGGGGACACACGTGTAATATCCCGAATTAGGGCCTAATCGGAATAGTGGTTTCGTGACCACAAATCTGAGATAGAAATAATTATTTTATAATTATTTTGAAGTTTATGATATGATTACATGATTGTGTGAAAATTTCGTGAAGAAATTCTATGCATAAAATACTTAATTTGAAAGTAGGGACTAAATCGAATAAGTTGCAAAACTTGCATTCTAGAAGTTTTTAGTATGAAATTGCCAAATGTAACGCCCCCACGCCCGAGACCATCGCCGGAGTCGAGTATGAGGTGTTACTAAGCTTAATTTAACATTTTTAGAACTTTGGATTATTTGTTTCTACATTCACAGCTTTTAAACTACTTGCGTCACAGTCACAATAAAAATCATATCTCGAGTTACAAAACTCTAAATTAAGATCCGTAAATTTTCCTTGAATCTAGGCTCATATACCTATCTACTAATTTTTTTCTAGAATTTTTGGTTGAGCCAATTAGTACAGTTTATTAGTTAAAGTTACCCCTGTTTCAGGACTTGACTGGTTTGACCTCTTTTTACTACGAACCACATTTCTCTCTGTAAAAAATTCATATGACTATTAGGTTTGTTTCTACTAAAACTAGACTCAATAAGGATTCTGAGGATATAAAATACACCACCTAATTATATCTTTAAAATTTATAGTGAATTTCTAAAGTTGGAACAGGGGATTTAGAAACTGTTACGACCCTGTTTCACTAAAATTCAAATATCTTTTAACATATAATTTTTTTACCTGTTTCATTTGTTTCATGTGAAACTAGACATAATAAGCTTAAATTTTATATATATTCCATCACCAGATTCAATTTATATGATTTTTAGTAAATTTTCAAACTCGGGTCAGTGTTGCTGCAGTATTCTGTTTATGGCAAATTTCATCCCTTTTATGAGTTTTTATGCACTAAGTATCTTAATAATTTTCCTTAACATCAAACATAATCTAAACTAACCATTTTCATAATTTATCATTGTCAAACATTTTCTCAACCATTCCATCACCATATCATAAGATCATTTGCACAAAATAGGTATATTGCTATACATGCCATACTTAAATTTACAAGCCATTTACCAAAAGTCTTCCGATAGTGTGATGAGCCTTCGACCTATCCCGACTCTCGAGCTGGCTTGTCCAAAACTACAATGAGTAAGAAGGAGTGAGTAAGCATAAATGCTTAGTAAGTTCATATGCAAATAATAAGTAACATAACAAACAATCATACCAATCAACATTAGCATGCATCACTAAAACACATATCACATTTCTAATCATTTTTCATCATCTTATTACCTTATCGTGATTGTATCAATACTCAACCCGAGGGTTAAATACATACCTGTCCAAAATATCCATTTCACATCACTTACCAATACGTCTCTTTACATCTCGAATGTTCCTCCATTTGAGTAAAACTTTACCCGTTGAACACATCGGAATATAATTCGGATACATGGATAACTTGCACATAAGTGCCATATATGCAATCAAGCAATCATGTAACCCGCCCATAAGCGAACTCGGACTCAACTCAACGAGCTCGGCGTTCGCATCCATAAGTGAACTCGGACTCAACTCAACGAGCTCGGATGCCTAGTTACATCTCTCGAACTCGGACTCAACTCAACGAGTTCGAACATTCGCATCCATAAGTGAACTCGGACTCAACTCAACGAGTTCGGATGCTCAACCATCCTAGTGACATGTCACTTGTATCCTAATCTATTCCTAAGGTTCAAACGGGATTTTCCTCGAACACATATCCTTGCCATCTTCCGTAAAATACCAAACTAATACTCGGTAGCACTTTATATTTAACAAATAATACAAATAATTTGCATTTTATTCAAAAATAACCACAAAGCATATATCTCATAATAAAAATCAGCATATCATATAATTAACATCAATAATTTACAAATAACAATTATACTACATTATTTACACATGAACTTACCTTGGTACCAAAATACAAAGATTTTGCAATTTAGTCCACAATCTTTTCTTTTCCTCGATTGAGGTCGATTCCACGTCTTTCTTGATCTAAAATAACACATTTAGCTTATTTAATACTCACATTATCAAATTAATCCTTAACCCAAATTTTGGCAAAATTACAATTTTACCCCTAAACTTTTACATATTTACATTTTTGCCCCTAGGCTCGGGATTAAACTTTATTCCTTATTCTTATGTTTTACAACATGCTGATCACTTTTCTCTTCTATGGAAACATCAAATTCTCACTCTAACAAGCACTTATGACTATTAGGTATTTTTACCGATTAAGTCCTTTTACTCGCTTTTACCTAAAACCGAGTAGCACAAGTTGTCTAACATAATTTAAAACCTCATATTCTATCATAAAACACCAAAATACACAAATTTCACTTATGGGTATTTTTCCAAATATGAACCCTAACTTAAATTATTGCTAGCATATAAGCTTTATCGAGCTACTGGGACTCAAACGTAAAGAACATTAAAAACAGGGCTTGGAATCACTTACTATGGAGCTTGAAAGCTTGAAACAAACCCTAGCTATGGAGAACCCTTGAAATTTCGGCCTAATGAAGAAGATGGACAAAAATTGGCTTTTAATTTTGTTTTTAATTCATTTTAATAACTAAATGACCAAAATGCCCTTACTACTAAACTTTCCAAAATTCCTTCCATGTCCTAATTTTGTCCATGAACTTAAAATTGGTCAAATTGCTATTTAAGACCTCTTAATTAATATTTCAATGCAATTTCATACTAAAAACTTCTAGAATGCAAGTTTTGCAACTTATTCGATTTAGTCCCTACTTTCAAATTAAGTATTTTATGCATAGAATTTCTTCACGAAATTTTCACACAATCATGTAATCATATCATAAACTTCAAAATAATTATAAAATAATTATTTCTATCTCGGATTTGTGGTCACGAAACCACTATTCTGAATTCGGGATATTACAACACGGCCGTGTAGCATAACCGTGTGTCGCACATGGCTGAGACACGCGCCCGTTTCTTTGCCCGTGTGGACAAAAATAGGCCATTTGAAAAGCCAATTTTTTTTTCCATCTTTCTCTCATGCACATAAAGTAACCAAAATAGTACCAATTTAATACATATATAGGCAGCTAAAACATGCCAATTCATACACATATCATGCCATCTATATTGAACCATTTCAACTACTTAATTCCATATTCAAAAAAAAAAAAAACCAATCAATACACCATAATCATCAATTTCACATAACTACTAAATGCATTTACTCATAAAATTATCATCTTTATCATGACACAAATTTCACCATATCATTATCTCAAAATCAAACCACAATATGTCAATCTTCCAAGCATTAATACATCAACTACTAATTACCAAATAAACAACCATTTGGCTATATCAACAACTATGACAAACATACCAAAACAAGCTAACATATAAGGCATTATATACACCAAAATTTACAAGCCAAATCTCATGGCTTATATCATAACTCAAAATATATACCAAGATGACACTAGCCTATACATGTCGTATACCATAAATACAAAGCTTCAAAAGTACCAACAAAATGATTGATAGTGTGATGATAATTCCCGACAATCTCCGAGTTCGAGCTAGCTTTGGAAACACTATAAAACACGGAAGAAACGAACAAGGTAAGCTATAAAGCTTAGTAAGTTCATACTAACTATACCCAACAGTTCATAATATACAAATCATCAATTTGAAATAATTAATGTCTAAATTATGGTAACCAACAAACCTTCCTCATTTTTATTCAAGTGTTTACGAACAAGTTCATAACTTCTTCTATTTAGATTTCATGCTTTATATGTACATACCTGTACAAATTCATATCAACTCATACCTTTTCGTGATACTGTCAAATACTCGATATCCCGCACACTAAGTGCCAAAACATAACCGAAGTTATTATAATCTCGCACACTAAGTGCCATAAATAAACGAAGTCATTCCTATATGCACACTAAGTGCTATATATAGCCGAAGCTATCTCGGAACGCACACTAAGTGCCAAACATTGTCGATTTATCGTCGTACACAACCGTAGTCTCATATATACAATTTATGCAATTAATAAAGCATTAAAACATAACTGTAACAATGTTTAACACATACGAACTTACCTCGGATACTAAAACAACGAATCGAATCGTTTAATCGATAACTTTAGTTTTTCCCCGATCTAGATCCAAATTCCTCCTTTCTTGATCTAAATGTATTCAAAATCAATCCATTTAATCACCAACTCAATCAACTTCATCCACAAACACATATTTAAGCCACTTTACACTTTGGCCCTAAACTTTCACATTTCTTACAATTTAGTCTCTATTTCAAAAATACACCAAATTCACAAAATTCAATAAGATCCATGCTTAGCCGAATTCTCTATAGGTCCTCGGCAGCCCATATTTTTCATTTATTTCACAATTTAACCCTCAATTTACACTTTTCTCAATTTAATCCCTAATATGCATTTTTACTCAAAATCACTTTACAAAACATGTATATCAAACACCAAGCTTTCATATTTCATTATCAAACATCCATAAACACTTGAATTCATCAATGTCAACTTTCAAAATCATCAACACTTTCAAAAATTGAGGCATGGGCTAGCTAGAACACGAAGCAACGGTCACAAAAACGTAAAAAATTATCAGAAATCGAGCTAGAATCATACCTTAATCAAGCCAAATACTTTCTGAACCCTAAAATCTCTCCCAACCCTTATTTATTTCCTTAGTTTCGGTCAAAAAGATGAATAAAGATGAACATTTGGTTTTGTTTTACTTTAATTATCATTTAATTAACAAATTACCTAAAAACATTATTAATACACATTTAAATCATCAAGTATAAGGCTATCTATGTTAAATTCCACTACCAATGGTCTAATAACAACATAAGGACCTCCATAATTCAATTTGATAACCATTAAACACCTTTAACTATTAGCATGCTACTTTTGCATTTTATACGATTTAGCTCTTTTTCTCAAATTGAGCTATTAAATAATAAAATTAGCTCACTAAATATTCACACATATATATTCACATACTATAAACACCAAAAATAATATTAAAATAATTTTACAACCTCATATTTGTGGTTCTGAAACCACTGTTCCGATTTAGCTAAAACTGGGCTGTTACAATTTTCATGAGATGTTGGCGATTTTATGGTCAGTTAGCGATCAAGGCGTAAACTACCTCTATAACATACCTTTCGATCAGTGGACACAAGCATACAACAACGGCCTACGATATGGTCATATGACCTCAAACCTGGTTGAATGCATAAATTCTGTTCTAAAATGAACGCGTCATTTATCGATAACCTTGGTTGTGCAGAAGACATATTTTTGTTTGGCGGCACTATTTCTAAAGCAAGCAGCAGGTTATAAAGGCTAAATACAAGGAGGCCATGTATAGTGCATGAATGTATTACAAGAAATTAACAATGTGAAGTTGCGGGCCAACACCATGCACACAGTGTATCACGATCGCGACAACCTATGGTTTCGTGTGACGAAGTTTGACAAACCAAACCAAGGTATTACCGTCGTTCAATATCATGTACACTTGAGAAATAGGACTTGCGACTGTGGGAGGTTTGACGCACTTCGTTATCCATGCGCTCATATAATTGTAACTTGTCAGAATCTCCGTTTGGATCCCATGAGTTATGTCGATGAAGTGTACAAATTAGAAGACATGTACAACGTATAGAGACACATATTCCTACTGGTCCCAGATGAACGTAAGTGATCGTTTGTATCGCTTGCTCCATTTAAGTTGTTACCGGATAGAGAATTGTGTCTCAAATCAAAAGGTCGACCTTGCTCGAGTAGAATACATGACAATATGGATATCCGGGAAAGAACGAACCAACATAAGTTGTGTGGATAGTATAGGAATTCAGATCATACAATTTGAACATGTCTAAATCAAAATAGTTCATAATTGATTAAATGAAACTATGTTGCATTATTTTTATTGCCTTATTCAAAAGAACTTCTATTTTATTAAATAGGAAAATATATAAAAATAATTTACTATTAAAATATTTAAAACAACTTTTATTTTATTAAATAAAACAATATAAAAATAGTTTGTACAAATATATTAAAAAAATCAATGCATATGTTGGTCGAAATTAGTGCGACATTGGGGTGGTCGACGGTTACGCGTTGGATTCATTCTTAGTTCAACTTTCGGCAGGGGTTGTGGTTGTTCTGGTTGTGGGTGTTGAGAGGATGACCCACCTTGATAGAACAAAGAATGCAGAGGTGTTTGCATCACTCACGGTGGAGGTGTTTGAATCCCATAAGGCGATGGAGATTGGAAATGAGATGAGCTCCCCGATGGTGCCTCATGCGATCCCTCCTGCGACGATGGCCTATATATCGTCAGTTGAGTCAGAGTCATTGGGAAAAGAGATGCACTAGGCCATGCATTCCAACCTGGCATAGGATTGGAAAAAAGGAAACATATAAGGGTTAGGATACATATAACGGCTAGGATACACACCTAGCATAATCTAAAGGGGTTGTGGTGTGAGCGTCGTTGCTTGAGGCATTGGGCCGGTGATTGTGTGAGCACTTTGATGGGCCAGCCCCGTTAGCCATTCTCTTTGAATTTAAAAGGCCCCATCGTTCCCTTCGAAACGGAATTGTTGACGCCTCTACTCTTCGGAAAAAAAATGGCTTACTATGAATCCCAAATCATGGCATGTAATCCGGCTCACACGCTAACTCTAGAACGATGATCGGTTCGCGAGTAGGTATACGATTATACCAATTTTTCCATATTTTGATTTAATCCGAGAAAAAGACTGGACAATGCGTATTCGATCGTCGTAAGTCAATTTTGTGCTCTTCATCGAGTACCTCAGGTGCCACGGGAATCGGTTGTCAGAATCTAAATTGCCGTAACACTTTATCCGTCTGGTGCATCTTTACGATAGCGTAGTTGACCAATGAGACCCCAACGTGCCAGATGTTTGGATTCTGTAGGAATTCATCTGGAATTACTGCCCGAATTGTCGGATCCTCATATGGTGCCCATTGAAACTATATGAACGTGATAAAAATATTAGTTATATACATAATACTAAATACGAAACAACTATGTTATGTATATATATTTCACTTAATACTTACATGCGCTTTCGACCGTTGGTTTAATAGAAGTCGTATATCTTCAAGAGCAGTAGGTATTCCAAAATAACTCACCGCATGGTTCCACCTAATTAAATAAGTTTTTAGCATAAAATTATATTTTAAATCTATGTAATAATTGTAAAATCTAATATAGATTTTACCTCGTTAAGAGTGGAAATGTATATGGGTGATTCACTCGATGACGTAAAAATGAAAAGCAAAATCGAACCCATAATTGTAGTAGTGATAGACAACCTCTAATTTTGGCTTTATTTGGTTTCGTTGCCCGACACATCTCCCACTACAATGTCAACAACACGGCAGACCCCCAACTGAGTTTGCTAGCTGCTCTAAAATCGACGAGTTTCAGTAGCCACCTCAGATGTACGAGGTTTGGTGACAAGTCCGGCATAAGATAACCTCCAATCATCTTAAGGATGTATGCCCGAGCTATCGTATTCTTTCTACTTCAGTTGAATCATCCCCCGGCTCCGAGAATATGTCTTGTAACCAGCCCATCTAGATCCGAACTCCGTAAATATTATCCGGAATTGCACCCAAAAGATCGTAGCATACTGCTCCCCAATCAGCAAATTGAGCGGACCCAGTGAGTACGAACCCATCTACCGACAATCTTAATTGTAGCTGCACGTCCTCTAAAGTGGTGATACACTCCCCGCATGGAAGATGAAATGTGTACGTCTCGGTTCTCCACCTCTCTATAAACATGCTGATGAGTTGCGGGTCCAACTTGTACCCCCAGCCTAAAACCTGCTTCCCCCAAGTAATTTTCTATCAACGGTAATGGAGGACCAGACATATTACGAATATAACATTGTAACACCCAATCTATCGACTGTTATAAAAAAATTATAAGATAAAAATTAATTAAAATTACATAAATGAAAAAAATTAAATAATATTCAAAAATTGAAATTAATTCTTACCATTTTCATTTGTTCAATGGAAATATGTTTATAATCGAGATGAATTAATTCCTTGGCCATTGCTAATACAATCAAATATCTTACAAATTATAAAAATAATAATACTAATTTAGAAAAATAAATTAAAGGAAATAGTTATTTAAAGAGAGCTTTAAGAAATTTAGGGAGAAATTTGAGAACTTTTTTGAGAATTTTGGAAGAAATGTTAAAATGAATTGTGTGAAAAAAATAAGTGGGGGCTTTTATAATTTTTTTTTATGACCGTTGACCCCTCAATAGTCAAATTTTTAAATGACCGTTGAGGTGGCCGTTAAGGGCTAAAAACACAGGCTAAAGTGTGTCCTTGAAGAAGCATTTTTTGCCATGTCAGTAAAATACGTCAACGTCAGCGCGTTTTATACTGACATAGCAAAAGCACTCCCTTAAGGATGTGCTTTTCTAAAATTTCCCTTTAAAGCACGCTTATTTGGGAGCGTTTGTGATTTTTTGGCCCATTCCGATGAATAAAATTTCAAGTGTTCCATTTTCGTAAATAAAGTAAGAAAAGGGCCTATCTTAGTAAAATGGTATTAGTTTACTTTACTAATTTTGTCTATACAAATAAAATAAACATACCTAATATCCTTTCTTTTCCTAATATCCACAATTAATACAAAGTAAACCGAATTCATGATAATTATTCCACAAAATAATATAATGGTGTCATTTTTTATATTAATATTTTTATTCTTTACAATCAAAAGTAAGTAAAAAACATGATTCTATTATTAAAATAATAAATCCAAAACCTAAGACAGGCTGAACAAATAACCCACCCCCAAGTAACCCAATCTCTAAAATATCTAAACTATGCAAGAAAAAATAAAAGATTTTCCAAAGAGAAAAGGTGGGAATGAATTGGGTTCAGAGGGCGCCTGACCAATAATATTTCATCAGGAAACCACAGTTATTGATATTGATTACTAGATATAACGTCTTTCCCCTTTCTTGGATGGCTCTCACTTGGCACTGGCAAGTTTGGTGCGGAGCTGCTTGGCAGCAGCAACCATATTGTTCAGTGCCGGTTTCACCTCCTCGTACTTGCGAGTTTTCAGCCCGCAGTCAGGGTTAACCCACAGGATGTTGGTCTCCAACACCGCCAGCATCTTGTTAATTCTGTCAGCAATCTCTTCAGTTGATGGTATTCTCGGGGAGTGGATATCATATACACCAGGGCCAATTCCAGCACCATACTTCACTCCTTCACGGAATACTGACAGTAGCTTCTCATCTGAACGTGAGTTCTCAATGGTAATGACATCCGCATCCATGTCGATAATTGAGTGGATGATATCGTTGAAGTTGGAGTAGCACATGTGGGTGTGGATCTGTCGGATGTTTTTGAGAATTCAGCTATCACAAAGAGAGAACGTGAATATGGAAGTTTCGATAAATGAAAAAGAGTGATTTAGACATGAACCTGGGTGGTATCCTTGACACCACAGTTGGTGATCCTAAAGGAGTGGACAGCCCATTTCAAGTAGAAGGCGTGCTCAGACTTTCTAAGCGGCAACCCCTCTCTCAAAGCAGCCTCATCAATTTGGATAACATTGATACCAGCCTTCTCAAGATCCTCAACTTCATCCTTGATGGCCAAGGCAATCTGGTAGCAAGTTTCGAATCTGAAAAATTGGCAATCATAGTCAAACAATAATCATATTGCAATGTAAAACAAATGCCGGTAGAAATGCAATACTTCTCATCATTTTTCCTGTATTGGCTTCCTTGTGTCATGCATACCTGGGCTGATCATTTCTGACAAATGACCAGTTGAGGATGGTAACAGGACCGGTAAGCATTCCCTTCATTGGGCGTTTAGTCATGCTTTGGGCAGTAGATGACCAGAAAACAGTCATTGCCTTGGGGCGGCTAACATCACCATAGATGATTGGTGGCTTGACACAGCGAGAACCATAAGATTGCACCCACCCATTAACAGTGAAAGCAAAACCAGACAACTGCTCACCAAAGTACTCGACCATATCGTTTCTCTGCACAATGTCAGAAGTTAGGACACTTTGCCCATATATAAACATAAGATATATCTCCCGTTTACTTGCAAAATACTTGCCTCAGGCTCTCCATGAACCAGGACATCAATGTCGAGTTCTTCCTGAAGGTTGACAACCTTCTTAATTTCCTCCTTAATGGCTTTAACGTAATCGTCCTCTGAGATCCTGAAGGGAATAAGAGAGCACTAGTTAAAAGAACGGTCAAATTTTCATTTTATATGAATGATGTTAGGGAAATTTTCCGGATTAACTCACTTGTTAGCCTTGAATTCACGACGAACTCTCCTGAGTTCAACCGTTTGAGGGAAGGATCCAATGGTCGTGGTAGGTAGGATTGGTAGGTTAAGCTTTTTCTGCTGCGCATCAAGTCTAGCACTAACGTTTGTTGCACGACGGTGGTCAGAGCCCTTCAAAGCGTCAGCCTGGAAATGCAAGCACAGTAAAACACGATAACCAAAGAAAGAATTTTCACGGGAAAATATATTACCACAGAGCAATCACTCAAAAGACAGGAATTTTCAGTTTTATCAAAACACTTACAGCCTTTTGAACAGCCGCATTGGTGACTCTTGGGGAGGACTTCCTTGAGGCTTGGGCAGCAGCATTAGAAGAGAAGAAGGCCTAAAAGTAGATGCATAACTTATGAGTGACATGGTGTTATCTGGATCTCGAGAAAGCAGCAAACAAGAAAAAAACAAAAGACCACGTCCAATGGCTTAAGGCCTTACTGGAGATGTATCCTCGTTCTTAGAAAACTAGCAAATTAAGGAGATATACCTCATCTTTCTGACCAGACAATGCCTTCGCAAGGGCATTAACTTCAACAACTTTCTGCGCGGCAAATGCAAGCCAGGATTTGATTTCATCATCGAGCTTAGTTTCATTTACTAAATCGACAGCAGTGTGGAGAAGCGAGCATGAGGTGGACACCACGAGCTTGTCTGCACATTGGAAAATTAATTCACAGATATCAGGAAATAACAAAACTGTAATTCTCACCATGAAATTACAGGCCTTAAAAGGCAAAAGAAAATAGAATACCTTTGCCGACAACAGCCTCAAGCGCCTGCAAGGTGCTAAGGGAAGAAGCAAGATCATTGGCCCAAATGTTCCTTCCGTCAACAACTCCAGCAAAGAGGTATTTGCCTTTAGGGAAGTCCTTCTTGACCAAATCAGTGGTTTGTGTTCCACGAACCAAATCCAAACCATAAGCAGTAACACCCTTCAATCCAATGAGGGTCTTGTATGCCTCAGGAGTAAGATCAGCGAAGTAAGTTTCGATCAGAACATTCAAGCCAGAAAGAGTCGATTCTAGATCAGCATATGCAGCAGTGAATGCTTGCAATTGTTGAGAGTCGAGATCCAAGACAAGGGTGGGTTCATCAAACTGAATCCAGGAAGCACCAGCTGCCTTAAGCTCGGATATAACTTCCCTGTAGAAATATTCAGTGTCATAATAGCAAATTAGAGCAGTTAAATTCGTGAAAACTCAATGACAAAAGGAGAACCAACTCTTACTTGTAGACAGGGATGATTTTGGGGAGGAGAGAAAGAAGAGAAAAGGTCTTCTCAACACCCTTTGCAGGTTTTGACAGCAACAAATATGAGACAGGGCCAATAAGGACTGGAACGGTGTCAACTCCGAGCTGCATGTGGGGACAGACAATCAGCATCCAAGTTTCATAATAAGACAAAAAACATCAAATAAGAAGTACGGAACACAGGGTACAAGTGGGGCACAATAATCAAGTTGGTCCAATTAATACTTCAAGTCTCACTCAGGGAATTCTCAAAAAATGGATCGTATAAAAATTCAATACTAGAGAGTAGAGAGCTACAAAGTATTATACAAATCTCAAACACCATATTGACAAACATGAAACCATTCCCACTGAGCCAGCCAACCATATGTTCTAAGCCATTGCATAGAAGAAAGTATGCTAAAAGACATTTATCAATTGTCTAAGGCCTTGAAGCTATCTCAAATTCAGACCATCATGCATTTTCGTTAAGTCAGAAAAACTTATAAATCCTCCTATTTCTATCACAATGCATATAAAAACTAGACCCAAGAACATACCGCCTTAGCTTCCTTGAACTCATCCACTGCCTTGTGAGAAGCATAAGAGAATTTAACATCAGGTCCGAGTTCAGGAACAATGAAGTGACTGAAACAATATATTGCACAACACACACACATACAAAAAAAAAAAAAGCATTAGTATGAGAAAACTCAGCACAAAGAACAAAACTAACAAAGTACAATTGACAATGGCAACTTACTAGTTGGTGTCGAACCACTTGGTCATTTCCATGGCAGGCACAGAGGCATTTCCTCTAGCCATGGAGAAGTAAGTGTCATATCCGATCTCACCACCAGTCCAGTTATATCTAGGTGGAACAGCTCCGAGCATGGATGTGGTATCAAGAACCTGGTCGTAGTAAGAGAAAGTGTTGCTGGGGATGTACTTGATCCCAGCACCAGACATCTGTTTCCAGATGGATGACCTGAGATCAGCTGCAACTTTTTTCAAATCCTCAGCACTGCTCTTCTTATCCCAGAAAGATTCCAAAGCAAACTTAAGCTCTCTCTTGGGTCCCATACGGGGATATCCAACAATGTGGGAAGCCATTTTCTAAACCAAATAAAAGAACAGACAAGATAAGCTTTATGATATCAAATCATATATAAAAGATAACAACTTTAAACGTCCTATACTCCTAAACTGGAAATAAATGGAATCAAAGCTAAGATCCATTACACATGCAATTCAGCATGGACTGAGATTAAAACTTCTAGATTATTAAATCACCTGAGAGCCTAATAGATAACACCATGCCCGAAACCAATGATTATACACTAAGACTATAAATACCAAAATCTAGAAGGCTTGGATCTATTCAATTGATGTCATAAAGACAAAATAAAATAAAATAAAAAAGATAAGCCAAAATACTTGATCAAATGCTAATAATATCAAATAGATCTGACTAAGAAAACTAGGATTCTTTAATAATTCCAAAAACCCAAATTAAAAATCAAATACTAGTAATAAATAGAAAAAGAAAATCAAATGAAAAAAAAAAGTTGTATAAATAAACAAATGCGCTGATCAATGCTTACACTTTCTACTACACTTTTGCTTCGAGAACCCAGAAAGAAAATCAACTGGTACAGTTTAAAATCTAACACTAACGAATAAATCTCAATAAAAAAAAGTATGGATTTTGTAATGTTATTGAATAAACCATGTTAAACAATGAGAGGTTCAAATAACATTTAATGAAAACCCAGACAGAATATCACCAGGAAAAATATAAATGCAGACACTTACCCGTATATCTTAATGAAAAAAGAAAAGAGATAAAAATTGAACTTCAGACAAAAAAAGACAATGTTTAAGAACTTTTGAGAGAATCTCAAATCGTTTTAAAGAATATAAAACAGGAAACATCAATAGGATTGTAGAAAAAGGACATGAGAGAAGAGTTTGAATCAAGGCAAACAGTACTAATGAGTGAAGGAGAGAAATGAGAGGAGGAGAAGAACCGAACTATACCGTAGTGAACGGAGATGAAAACGGAGAGAGAACAAAATTAGAGAAAAAAGGGAGGGAACGGCAGAGAGGAAGAATCGGCACGATTTCTGAAGGTGGAAGAGTTTGAGCCTGCCTATTTATTGCCAAAGATGGTGGCCGCTGCCTTTCATCTATTGACTGATAAACAAATCTCAATTTTCTTTTTCTTTTTTTGTTTGTTTTAAATAAAAATCTGGTTTTTTTCAAAATAAATGAAGTTTTTTAGATTTAGTGAAATTTAAGCCTACTCGCGGCTTTTTCTGAAATGGCGCGTGGGATTATTGTGGGGCTTGGTGAAGTGCGAGTAATGGGTGATATACCGGAAAAGGCCCATTTTAAAAAAAAAATACGGAAATGGGTCACTTTTGTTGAAAGTTATGGAAATTGGTTAAAAATACAAAAACGGTCCAGTTGGTGTCGTTTTTAGAGGAAAATCAGAAAAGTGTGTCCAACTCAACACCTTTTTTCCCCTGACCAGTAAAATGCGTCTAGATCAATACACTAAAGAAAAACGCGTTCAAGTCAACGCGTTTTCCTCCCATTTTTAGGGTTTTAATTGTTTAATTAGCGTTTATGGTTTATTAAATTAGGATTTAAGGTTAATTGAATTAGGATTTTATTATTTTATTTAATTTTTAAGTGTTTATTAATTAGTATTTTAGGGTTTTAGGAAAAAATAATTCTTAGTAGGTTTGGGTTTGTTTAGGTTTTTATTGTTAGGTTTTTTAGTGTTCATAAATTAGGGTTTAGGGATTCTAAAAAAATAAGTTTGACAAGATGAGTTTTGAAAAAATAATTTTAATGAGATGGGTTCTGAAAAAATATCCCGAGATTCCCAGGATATTTGAAACGTTTCTAAAAAATGCCCTTAATAGTAGGGGTTGAGGTTTGTAGACGAAAAAATGCTCCAAGCAGGATGCACTGTCAGCAAAAGTATTGAAAACGCTTCCAGCTAGACGCCTTTTTTTTGTACTACTGTTGATAGTGCGTCCTACTTGGAGCGTTTTTTTTCTACAAATTTCAACCCCCATTATTCAAGGCATTTTTACAGAAACGAGTGGGATGTTATCCCTTGGGCCATAAATGACCCATATTTCAGCCTTTGGTGGCATAAGTTAGAGTAATAGAAATTGAAAAAGTTCAGAAGAATAAAAATTCGTAGGGAAGGTATAAGTTAGAGCAACAATACTATTTGTAAAAAAAGTAAGCATAAGTATTGATTTTTTGTGTTAATATTTATTTGAAACATTATATTTTTTGCATAATGTTTTTGTTTTGAACTTCTCTCGATAGATAATTTGGTTAAAAATGAGTAGACGAATTAGTGTTATTATTTACCACGATGAGGTCCGTGACACCGAGAACGGCATTTTTTTTATCAGAGAACACAACACAACTGGCTTTTAACTAGAACATAGAGTTGCCAGAACTTTGAAAAAGAATTAGGAAAAAAATTGTTGGAACTACGACAATGAGAGTATTGTCTATTAAGTATTGATTTTGTGCTTCGGTCGACCCCGTGAGATATGACGCATTCAAGATCAAATGTGCTCAGGGTTTGGTGGCGATGATGCAAGCGCACATCGATAATGGATCACCGTTTCTTGAGTTATATGTGGAATTTTCATAGCCATATGAAGGACTTGCAGTTTCAACATCTTTTCCTATTCGAGAGGCAAGAATGGTTGAAAATGTCGATAGTGCAACCTCTTTGTTAGAAAGTTCCTATTATGATATCTTAGAATCATCAATGGGAAGACACTCATCTTCCTTGACCTTAGATTTCAATCGTGGAAGGTAGAACACTGAACTATCAGGTTTTGGTGGTAGAACTAAGCACACAACCCCTACATGACACTCAGTTAGTGGATGAGACATGAACCTCGGTGGGTCGATGTTCAATTGTGGAAAGGCTTATTGAGGAATGGAAATAACTTCTAGTGGTTTACAATCAACATGTAATTTTAGATGTTCCAACACTTATACGAAAAGGGATGATGTACTCTCTATGACGTCCACCGACAAAGGGACCTCCAACATGAAAAATATTGGTGGGTTCGAGAATGAAGATGGCAATGAATCTGATGCGGATCCACCCCGGGAGCCCGGTGCTAACGGTTTAGAAGTTGTATTATTTTTTGAAAATTTCTGAACCAGAGCATATTCCAACTGAACTGGAAGATGATGAAAGGGTTGAAGATGAAGAAGAAGAAGATTCACGATTCACCGCGTACTCATCTCCAACCTACATGCATAATGTCTATCTATCAACAGAGGATAGGTTGGAGTTTGCAGAACTACCACACAGGAGGCCTGGCCATACAAATCATCCATTGGATTCGGGTGATTGGAAGTGGGCAGGGAGTTTTCCAATAAAGATGATTTTCTCACTACATTGAAGCGATACAACATCAAGAACGGGGTTAACTTCAACATGGTTAAATCTAAATTTGAAAAGTTCGAGGCCAAGTGTGTAATGCGAGACGGTAGGTACGTATGGAAAATCATGGCTTCTGTTAAGAAGAAGACGGGGTTATGGCGACAAAAAAGTTCACCGGTATGCATACATATGTTGCCTCTGGTACAGTATCACTGGATTTTTAAGATTTTATTAATTAGGGTTTTAGGTACAGTTCCACTTAATTTAATGTACTTGTGGGTTTGCAGGTGTTTCACAGGATCATCCGAAGTTAGATTCAGATATGATCGCGAGCATAATACTACTGATGGTCAAAGTGGATCCTAGGGCTATTGTGTCCATTTTAATTGCAAATTTCGCAGCCAATTCAACTACATGCCTTTGTACTGCAAGGTATGGATAACAAAGTAAAAGGTCTTGGAGAAGATGCATAGTGGGTAGGATACGTCATACAACAAGGTATGGTGGTAGTGTCAGGTGCTGGAGTGGTACATCTCAGATTACGTAACAAATCTTGAAACAGAGCTTGTGTACCATAATAATCACTTGCTCCTTATTTATCGAGTGTTCTACCATCTGTTTTGGACCTTCAAGCAATGCTCTCAAGCATTTCATTACTGCAAGCCATTGGTACAAATAGACAGTACATTTATGTATGGTAGATATACCCATTGCCTGTTGTTGGCTGTGGCACAGGATGGTAATCGGAGGATCCTTCCAATTACGTTTGCAAAAATATTGGAGGAAATAGCAGACGATTGATATTTCTTTCTTTTTAGGTGGAGGAGGCATGTCTGTCCCCAACCTGATATATGCATCATCTCAGATTAGGGAATTGGAATACTATCCGTAATTGAACGACAAGAAGCCTCCAGAACCACACACACCATAGGTACTATCTAAGGCACGTTGCGTCCAACTACTATCAGAAATATCCCTCTACCACTAAGCGATCACAAGTGACAAACATGGGTATGTAATCACCACCAATATTATTTGGTTTGTAATATCTCGTTTGTTTTTTTTTTTATCTTTTTTAGTATGTAATCGTCACTATCAACTTCTATTGATAGGGTACGAGATCATGAATGACCATTTTCATGAGATTTTAGAAATCTTACGGTTAACTAACTCGACAAGGGCACAGTACCTCTCTAATATACTCTTCGATCAGTGGATACAATCTTACGACGGGGGTCTACGATATGACTACATGACCTCAAAACTGGCGGAATGCATCAATTTCGTTTTAAAAAGAACGTGTCATTTGCCAATAACATCAGTTGTCAAAGAGACATACTTTTTTTTGGCGGAACTGTTCCCAAAGAGAGCGACGAGTTATGTTGGGAAATTACAAGGAGGCCATATATGGTGCCCAATGGTACTGGAACAAATTAAGAATGTTAAGGCACAAGCCAACTACATGTACACAGTTTGTCACTCACGCGACGACATATAGTTTCAGGTAATGGAGCTCGATAGACCGGACTAAGGTATTACTAGGGGACAGTATCGTGTACACTTGAGAAATAGGACTTGCAACTGTGGAATATTTGACGCATTTTATTTTCCATGCGTTCATGCAATTGCAGCTTGTATCAATCTCCGTTTGGATCCCATGAGCTTTTTTAAAAAAGTGTACAAATTAGAAAACTTGTACAATGTGTGGAGACATGTATTCCCACCAGTCCTAGATGAACGTAAGTGGCCGCCTGTATTGCTTGCTTTATTTAAGTTATTACCAGATAGAAGATTGCGTTGCAAACCAAAAGGTCGACCTACATTGACTTGAAAAAGTGACAACATGGATATTTAGGATAGGTCAAACGAATCGAGGTTATGCGAGTAGTGTAGGAACCCGGTACATACAATGCCTTCATGTCCACATTGAAATGACTAAGTAGACTAGAAAACATATATCAATTCCATTATAATATGTAAATGCGCGGTTCGGTGAAATAATAACAAATATCAAAATTTCATGTCCTGAAATTATAAAAAATTACAATGTTAATTAACTAAAATGATAATTAACTAAAATCATAACAAATATGGCTTCAAAATTTTCAACAAAAATATGACATATTTCTTAGGTTCTTAATAATAAGAAATATTAGATTTTCAGTAAACAAGTCGTATCGCTTCAAAAATTTCAAATGATCAAATTGTATTCTCAATTATTTTCAACAAAAACATGACATATTTCTTATCAAATCAAATCTTATTACTATGGTATGTGAAAAGAATCAAAGTAAATTTTCATTTTGACTAAAAATGAATGGTACAAAAATCCCACTGTGTAGAAAAAGATTCAAAATAACTTTTTCTTAAATAATACAAAATAAAATTAATCAATGTATATGTCGGTTGGAATTTGTGCCACTTCGGGGTGGTCGACGATTACGCTTTGGATTCCTTCTTGGTTCAACTTCTGGGCAAAGTTATGGTCTCGGTTGCTCCTCTTCTTTGCTTTCAATCGATTGCAATCCTTGCATTCTTGGTTCTCATCGTGTATCCTCCAGTCTATAAATAGGTGGATAGGAAGATAACCAACCTTGATAGAACAAAGAACCTCGAGGTGTTTGTGTCACAAACGGCGAATGAGCGTAACTATGTTAAGTCCCATAAATCGATTGGATAACGAGTAAACTCTCCTTTGGTGCCTCATGCATAGATGGCCTATACGTTGTCGTAGGCATCGATGTCATCAGGAAATGAGATGGCCACGGTGTGTAAAACATCGGGGATGGATGACCAATAGTCTAACTGGCATAGGACTAGAAACAGAAAAATATGGTGCAACATATTGTGATTGTGTGAAAATATAAGGGTTAGGATACGCACCAGAATAAGATGGTACATACTGAACGAGGGGTGGTGTGGGTATCGGTGCTAAGACCGTCGGGGCTGATTCTTGCGTGAGCGCTGATAATGGGCCCGCCTCGCCACCCATTTGATTTAAAAGGCCCCGTCGTGGCCTATTCATATGGGGATGTCAATGTCTCACCTCTTTTCCGTACAAATATGGCTTGCCATGGATCCTAAACCATGGCATGTACTCCGAAATTGCATGCTAACTCCGAAACGATAATAAATTCACGAGTAGGTAAAAAATCATACCGATTATTCCACATATTGATATATTGTTAATGGAATATTGGCCAATTCTCATATGGTCATCGTAAATCGATACAATGTAGATCATCAAGCTCTTGAGGTGCTAACGGAATCGACAGCTGAAATTTGAACAACCGCAACACTCTATCGGTCTCGTGCATCTCGACTATAGTGTACACTACCAATTGGACCTTAACGTTTCAGGTGTTGAGATTGACAAAGAATTCCTCGAGGATTACTACTCGAATTGTTAGATCTTCATATGGTGTCCATTTAAACTATATTAACATGATAAAAACATTAGTTATATATATACTACTAAATACAAAATCGACTACGTTATTTGTGTATAGTTCAAGAGTAAATAAATACATACCTCCGTTTCTGATCGTTGGTATAATAGAAGCTGTATATCTTGAAGCTTGGTAGGTAATCCC
Source organism: Gossypium anomalum (assembly GCA_025698475.1). Classification (NCBI taxonomy): domain Eukaryota; kingdom Viridiplantae; phylum Streptophyta; class Magnoliopsida; order Malvales; family Malvaceae; genus Gossypium; species Gossypium anomalum. The sequence continues at coordinate 50,526,955 of CM046968.1, read as the reverse complement.
ACCTAACTTGACACATAGTTCCACATATTTAAATAACTTATTAGCAGGGGCTAAGCCAGAAATTTTTTTTAGGGGGGCCGGATGAAATTTTAATTTTTTATAGTTTATATTTTTATAATTTGTAAAGGATTAAATTGAATTTTTATAATTTTAGGGGGGGCCAAAGTGTAATTTTACCTTTAATAATTTAAAATTTTTTAAAAATTTCAAGGGCCTAAAATGAATATTTCCATTTTAGAGGGGGCCGGGGCCCATGCCAGACCCCCTGGCTACGCCCCTGCTTATTAGCATAATAATTTAAATTTAAATAAATTTAATCATGAGGATATTTACTAAATTTTACCTTGTTATGAGTGGGAATGTATATGTTTAGTTTGCTCGAGGACATAAAAATAGAAATCGAAACTTGGCTCATGATTGTAGTAGTATAAGGCAACCACCAATTTTGATTTTCATTGGTTGCGTCGCTTGACACATCTCCCGGTACAATGTCGCCAACACGACGGACCCCCAACTGAGTTCGTCCACTTCTCTAAAATTGGCGAGTTTCAGTAGCCACCTTAGATGGACGAAATTTCATGACTTATCCGGCGTCAAGATACCTTCGATGATTTGCAGGATGTACACCCGAACGTATCATTCTCATTGAGCTTTAGTCGAATCCTCAACCAACTCCACGAAATTTTTTCATATCGAATCCATTACGATCCGACCTCCATAAATCGTCTTTAGAACTGCACCCAAAAGATTTAAACATACAACTCCCCAATAAATAGACTAAACAGACCAAGTGACTTCTGACCCGTCCACGGGTAACCCCAACTGTAAATGTCGTCCTCTAGAGTGATGGGACACTCGCCGAATGAACGATGAAATGTGTGTGTCTCGGGTCTCCACCTCTCCACCAACGTGCTTATGAGTTTCGGGTCCAACTTACAACCCCGACCTACAAGGGCCACGTGCCAAAAATCGGCTTCCCTCAAGTATGTTTCGATCAACGATGATGGATGACCGGGTAGATTATGATTATGACATTGTAAAATTTGATCTTCAGCCTATTTACGTAAAAATTATAAAAATTATTAAGTTAAAATATATCAATGAAATAAAAAAATTAAACAATATTAAAATTTATTAAAATGTATTCTTACCATTTGCAATTGGCTGACAAAGATGTGCTTGTTATTAAGACGGATTAGAAATCCGTCCATTGTTAAATTCTATTGAACACGAACAAATTTTTAATAAAAAAATTATTTCTTGAAAATATTAATAAAAAATAATAATAAATAGAATTTAGATAAAAATATCATTTAGGAAAAAAAACTAAGAGAGAGTTTGAGAGATTTTTGAGAGTTGGTTGAGAAATTTGAGAGATTTAAGTGAGAATTGTGAGTGAGAAGAAAGTATGTAGGGGGTTTATAGTTTTTTTTTTTTTTTATCATTGGGGGGCCAACAGCTGTTTTCGAAATAGCTGTTGGAAGTGGCCATAGGGGAAGGGGGGAACGTGTTGAGTTGGACACGTTTTATTGGTCAAAGGGGAAAAAATGCTGAGTTGGACGCGCTTTTTTTATTTTCCCCTGAAAACAGCACTAGTTGGGGGTGTTTTTATATTTTTGGCCCATTTTCGTAATTTTCAACAAAAATAGCCCATTTCCGTAATTTTTTTTAAAATTTGGCCTTTTCTAGTATATTAGTCATGAGTTACATGGATTGCAAGAAGAAAACTTCGAACCTAACAGATTCTTATTAATATTTTATAAATTGGTTAAAATAAGCCAAAAATACATTCACTCTTTACGAATTTAAAATTTAGTATTTATACTTTTATTTATATAAATTTAGTTTCTTTGTTTTTCATATTTCAAAATTCAGATCCAACGGTTAACACTATTATATATTTTGTTAATTTTTTTAGTAACATTTTAAAATAAATAAAAAATACATGTTAGCCATGTAACCAAAAAATAACTTTGTAATGAATCTAAATTTAACAATTGGACTGAAATTTTGAAATATGAAAAATAGGACTAAATTCCTAAAAATAAAGATACATAGACTAAATTCTAAATTTACAAAGAGTATAGGGACTTATAGCATACTTTAACCTTTATAAATATATTAAAAATTTATGAATAAAAATTATAATTATTTAATATATGAAAATGTAATTAATAATAAATGTTTATGTTAAAATTAAAATAAATTTTAAAAATATTAATTATGCATATATAATATTTTTTAATACAATCATTATATATTTATATTAAAAATACAAAGTCAATAGTTATTCAAATCTACAAAATTTAAATTTATGATTATATAAAATATATAATGATAATTTAATAATACAAAAATCAAATTAAGCCTAAAACAACCCTACCAGTCAAATTTGGTAAACTTTCGGGTAATAAAAAATCAAATTCGTATGTACTCTCTATACACAAAATTCATGTGGAAAATTAATATGAAAACCTCTCTAAACAATTTTCTTGTTTTGAGACATTTTGATGAGTTTTTAGCAGGATTTAGAAATTCTATAACAAGCCAAAATGAGGTATATAGGAGCAAATAGACAAAATTTGGACAATTTTCTTATTATTTTATTAATATTTTAATATTTTATACGGTTTGTTTTTATAGTTTTTAGATTTTCTTTAATAATTATTATAATTTTCTAATGATTGTTTATAATTTTATAGCTTTTAATAAAAAAATTTTTACAGTTTGTAATAATTTTTATAATATTCTAAATTACATCTAAAACCAACCTAGACAAATGAATGTCTAAATTCAAATGAACTTGAAAGTTTATCTGTCCAAGTTCATTCTGAAAGTACATTTTTTAGAACTTTAATAATTTTTAGGATTTTTCTTTAATATATTCTATGTGGCATGCTACATAAGTATACTTGTCAATGTGTCATGCTATGTATTAACTTCTCATTTATTTCCTCAGTCATGTAAACGTTTGTTAATTATCAAATCGGTCAATAACGATCTTCATTATCATAATGACCTTAGTTGATTTTTTTTGTTGCTAAAAATTAGATTGAGTACAAATTTTAAGGATTTAATTGATTTTTTATTTTTTTACTAACGAAATTTTTTAACCCTTAAACATAAATATAATAAAACAAAAATTATTCAAATGTCAAATTAATAATATAATAAATAATAAATATTCTTTTTGCCAATTCAAAAGGTTTTTTTCAAAGTCATGCTTTATAATTCTAGATAATAATTCAAATAAATAAAAAACATATTACATACAAAATGCATATATAAATCATATATTAATATTAATTAGGTTTATAAAATGCCTATAAATATTATATAATCATTAGCATTACACATAATAAGCATTTTTAACCATGTTATTAAGTTTTACTTAATATGAAGCAAATTTATAGAGTATTATCATTATGCAAAGGTAAAATTAATTGTTATAGATGAAAAAAATATATTTATAATTTACAAGGTATCAAAATTATTTGGATTTGTCTAAGCTCGCCTAACCTGCACTAATATGAATTTGAGAAAATTCTAGCAAAAAAAATTTGAATTCGAAAGAGTATGAGTTTGAGAAAATTCAAGCTCGAAAAAGCCCAAGCTTAAGAATATTTGAGCTTGCGCTTATCCGAGCCCTAGATAATCCGAGCCTAAAATAATCTAAATTTGAATACGGTCGAATCCGAACTTGAACCTTCATGTTTGCCACATCTAAAAGTTAGGAACTTGTTAGGCTCAACAAATATGAAAGCTAAGACAACTTGAATAGGATCACCTCTGCCTCTACCTTTGCAACCATCGACCCCAACCTTGACCATCGTACCTATCTTCAACAACTTTGTCGATACCTTCACCTTTACCACAATAAGGTCATAGATTTCTTCCACCTTCAGTGTGGCCTCTTGTGGCAAGTTGGCCCCATGTTTCCATGTCCCTCCTCCAACAACGCAGAATTGGTCATTAAATTCAATTTACTAGAGTATATCCTAAAAAATACAAATATGGTTTACCGTTGGCTCCAAACCATTCCATGTAAATTGAAAATGCTTCAACATTACCATTCATGATCAATACAACCCATGTTGAAGATAATTAGCCCAATGTGTGACGCGTCTGACATGTTTAATGACCTAATTATGCTCCAACCCTGGATGCAAATTTATAACATGATAGTCATCCATGTTCTCTAAATCTGCCATAATTTTTTGGACTATGCTATGATAGTCAATCAAAATAATGTCACTTGATGCAGGAAAAACATATAAGTGGAAAGCACACAAAAACATGGTGCGTGTCTCTAGTTGTCACACCCTGTTTTCACTTATGTCCTAAATTTAAAGGAAAGTTAGGAGCTAATTGAATAGAATGGTAAGTTTTTAGGCTCTACTAGAAAACTTGGAATATTTTGTGGCAGGTTGGTAATTAGTTGAGATCTAATTCTAATTCATTTAAATTGGAACTGGCTGGTTTCTTAGTGGGAGACAAAATGATTATTGATGAATAGTTACTTGAGGCCTTGAATAGTGCGTGAGAAGGGTTATATATGCATAAGTGGAGGATTTTTCTAAAGGCAAAATATTCCTCATTTCTATCGTACTCTCCTTCCTTCTCCATCACTTTCTTCAGTTTCTCTGAAGGAGAGTAAAGTGAGGAAAATGTTGCATGGGGCAGTGATTATGAGGTTAGAGGTCAAGGAGTAAAGAATTCAAGGAACAGTTAAGTCTTTATATCTTTTTGTATTGTGGATTGAAAAAAAAAAAGGGGGAATAAGGATTACTAAAACCTCTGGGAAACTTTGAATGATACTGATTCTAGGTTTTAAGGTTGAATGCCTTCGATTTAACTAATATACAGTTGTCGTGCTTAGCTGTCAAAACGATGGAGGCTCTGGCATTTGGACAAGCTAAGCTGGTGAAGACAAAAGATTCAAGGTGAGTTTTTGTACTCTACTTTTGGATGATTGATGGATGAGAGCTACTTGTTTGATTTGAGTACACATCTGCTTTGAGTTTTGTTTAAAATTTATGGTAGTACATGAGTATGGTGAATGAGCATGACATACGTGTTTAAGGTTGTATGAATTCATGAAAGTCTGCAAGTATATTTTGTATGATATGATGACGTATTGTTGTATCAAAGTGTGGCGTACTCCTCAGTGTAGTAGTATTTGGAATGTTATGTATGAAACACATGTTTATATTATATGCGGAGTACGGAAGGAATTACCTTATTGGGGTAGAAGAAGATAGAAATAATGGGCAGAATGGACGAATGGGCGGATTGATAAGGGGATAGAAGAGAGTTTGGTAGCATTGCAGAATGGTTATCTGCTGTTTTGCTAGAGCAACACCTTGATGACAGTCTATCGAATCTATGGAGCAACACCATGATGATGGTTATCAACTGGTCCTTTGGGGTGACACCGTGTAAATGGTCTATAGGTCCTATGGAGCGATATTGTGACAACAGTCTATAGGCTCTTTGAGGCAACACTGTGATGACGGTTTGCTAGCTCAACGGAGCAACACCTCGAAAGAGGTTTATATACTATCAGAGTTGTAAGTCCATGTATGATGTGATTCTGATCACATCATGTGTAACAACCCATTTTCGGTGAAATTGGAACAGTGGTTTCTGGACCACAAATCCAAGTTAGAAAGAAAATTTATTTTAAATATTATTGCATGGTCTACATTATGATAGGAAAGACGTATGAAAATTTTGATAAGAAAATTTTATCTATTTCATGTTTAATTATGGAAAAGACCGAATTGCATAAAATGCAAAAGTTGAATTCTAGTAGCTATAAGTATCAAATAACTATGGAATTCAAAATTTGAGGTCCTTATATGGTAATTAGACCATTAAGAAAAGTTAGTAGATATTTTTGGTGAATCATCCATGGAAAATTAGAAAAAGGAAAGGACTAAATTAGAAAATAGGAAAAATGAAGGATGATATAATAATTAAATAGAAATAACATATTATAATTATCATCTTCTTCCCCAAAAATACATGGAAACTCTAGGAAAGAGAAAGCAAGATTTCTTGGCTTAATTGGGTAAGTAATCTTGTCCCGTTTTTAATAATTTTTATATTTTCGAGATCGGAATAGCTTAATCTATCTATTTTGGGGATTAATTTGTAATGATATCAAAGTATAGAAATTTTTCCATTGATGTAAATGCTGAAATTTTGAAATTTATGCTAGAAAATGAAGGGTTGTTGATAGATAAAAAACTTTACTAAGAGAATTTTGATGAAATTATTATTTAGGGACTAAATTGAAAAATGGTAATACCCATGGAAAAATTTTGATTTTTGTGAAATTCATGGGTTGTTATTGTGTCATGTAAAATTCAGTTAGGCTTGAAATAAGGATTAAATTCCATGAATTTCATTTACCAATTCTAGGTACAGAATTGTCATTTATGAAAAGTATATGAGCAAAATGGTAATTTTGCCTAGGAAGTGAATTATGTTCAATTGAGTATGAAATGGATTAAATTGGTGTTAAATTCATTTATATAGATCCGAAAAGATCAAATAAACAGTTAGATCAAGGAAAGGAAAAGGTGACGGATTAGTAGATTATCATACACGAACAAGTGTCGAGGTGAATTCGTGTAACTAAATTGTGTTTACTTTTATGATTGAATTGAGTGGGGTATGTATTTATGTGAATTATATAAATGTTATAAATGTATGAAATAATCACATGTCTGATAATGTCCAGAAAATGTTAAGTTCCGTTTGAATAATGAAATTCAATGGATACATGATTTCCCATATTGAATGTGGTCCCGCATATGTTGCAGATAGAATATAGCTCAGACGAGCAATCCTGTTATAAGCCCTCTCGAGCATCCTGTTATATATTTCTTGTGAGTATCCTGATCGGTAGTGATTCCGCATGTGTTGCACACTACCGCAGCTCTTTGTGAGCATCCTGTTACATGATTCAATCGGTTGTGGTCCAGCAGTTATTGCGGACACAAACGCAGCTCTTCGTGAGTATCTTGATATAGGCTCTTATAAGCTTGCTTGAGCTCCCTATTGTGCTATCCGGAGCTCCCTGTTAATAACTCTTCGGAGTTACCTATTAAGCTTAATGAGCTTCATGCTCTAAACTCTTACAAGTTTCCTATTTAGCCCGGGTAAGCATCCTGTTACATGGCTCATCTAAGCATCCCGTTATATAGCTCGAGAGTGTGCTTCCTGATTATGTGCCCTAAAGGGTACTCCTGTATATGAATGGACGAGTCACATATTTGTATACCTTGAGTATACTACTTGGGTATCCATCGTTATTTCAATGATTCAACGGATAAAACTCCTGATGAAAGAAAATATGAGATAAATATGACTTACCTCTCAGATACCCTGAAATACTTGGAAATTTTTATATGATGAGCTCATCTCTATTTTTTTGATGTTCATGAGAATTATAGGACTAACTTGTTTGATGAGAACTTGTGCCTAAGCATTTGGCTAAAATGTTTTGGGATGCATGATATATATTTATTTATACGAGCATGATTAGTAAGTTAAATTTTTGTTATACGAACTTACTAAGCATTGAATGCTTACTCTGTTTAATTTGTGTCTGTCTTATAGTGCTTGAAAGCTCACTAAGGTTGGAAATCGGTCGGAGCATTATCACACTATCCTTCATCCCATTTTGGTACAAATAGAAAACTTGTTTTAGTATAATGGCATGCATAAGCTAAGTTAGGTAAAATGATGAAATGTTTGGTTGTAACTAGCCATTGGAATGGCTAGTGGAAAGTATATCTTGATGTAACTATATAAGGTCATATCCTTTTGGATGTGTGTTGGAATAGTTAAATGGTAGAATATATATATAAACAAATGACGGATGGAAGCAAGGAAGCATCATGTGACCATTTGGATAACAACTAGGCATGGATCTTATGTATGAACATCCAAAGGACTACACTCACTTAAAATGTTGTACATGGAACACCAACATTCATGTACATATGGGAGGAAGAACTTCAAATATCCATGCATCAAGCTCATGAACAATCAACTCATTAAAACATCATTAAAAGAGGAGTGCATGTCCCATGCAAATACATATACAGTTAAAGGAGAAAAAGGTAAACATTCAAGGCATGTGGAGTTTTCTTCCATGCTAAGCATACATGCACGTACTAAGGGGAATAAATTGACCATTCAGTTTATGCATGCATCCACCAAGAAACATGAATCGAATTTAATATCTATGTGTGAGCACAAAAGATGTCGAATTTAGATAGTCATTCGAAGGCCTATATAAGTCATGTAATTGGTCATTTTGAAGGTTAGAACTTTATGAATCAAATTTATATTTGTGAGATTATTTTCTCTCTCGGTTCTTAATTAAACTACCGAATTTATCGAGCCGTAAGGTTAGTGGTGTTCACCAATTGTCTTTTCATCCCGTAACCCATCCCGGGTGTGGCGACTTTGATTATACCAAGGTTCGAGTATTTGTCAAGCTTAAGTGAGTCGAGTTCTCTTATAACTTCGGTTCCTTAAAGTATTCGAGTGCTTTGGGTCAAGGTTTCCACCCATTGTTGAATCATTCAAGACGATCCTTCCCTTCAAGAAATTTTTCAAACATTCCATGTCACGGGAAATCGCATCAGATAGCCACGGCGAGATCCAGTGGGGAAGAAAAACACTTTATGGCAAATTAAAGTCCACCAAAATAGTATATAAGGGAGTCGTCAGGGCATATCAATGAGAATCATTGAATGATTAACATGGCAAAAAATTTGACACAACATTTATGACATGTATCGAACGCAGGTAAGCGAGCTAATAAGAGGCCCCAGAAAAAAGGTAAGGGTATATGCAGAGGGAATGGGGTAACTCCTTCAAAGTATTTTCAAATCAATAACTATCAATAAGAGTTCACTAGTGGTGACGAGTAAGCTAGAATTGGACATAAGAATAGTGAGAACAATTCCTCAGACTCTAATCTTAAGCGTGTCTTAGCAAAGAGGCCATCATAATTGTGGAAAGTTCACCAATGACTGTCTTATATAGGAAAATCACCAAGGTCTATCTCGCAAGGAAAGTCCACCAAGCACTACTTTGAAGACGGGAATGTTCATAGGGACTATCTTGTGGATGGAGGGTCCACTAAGGACTATCTTAAATAGGAAGTCAGCCAAAGATGTTCTAATAAGGAGATAGTCTGGTAAGATCTATATGTGGTTTGGAAATCCATTAAAACTATCAGATTAATGGAGTTATCGGTTCAGACTATTTTGAAAAGGAAGAGCCTGGTGGAATTATTTTTCTAGAACAATCCTGCAAGAAAGGACTAGTTTTCACCATTATCTACCAAATCTTGTATTCAAAGGCCCCATAATGAGGGTGTATATATATGGGTATCATGTCCCAAAGCTGACTGTGAAATTGTCTACGTGAATAAGTCAAATTCTAGTGGAGGTAAAGAATCACATACAAAAACCTATAGGTGACCATATGGGTTATGTTCTTGGGATATGTATATGCATAAGTTAAGTTACAAGATAGCTATATGGATAGTATGGTAGGAAGGCATTAGGTTTGATGCGAAATGAAGGAACCAGGTAAGAATTCACCATATTAGTGAATTACCTATAAGCACGCCAAGCTAGTCAGAATTTTGTATATATGTTTGTATTATTGTCTCTTCTGGGTAGAAGACCCTTAAAAAGTTAATTTCTGGGCGAAGGTGATCTTTTGGAGAGTCTCTTTTGACTACGAGGCACTTTTGAATGATCCTCGTAAGTAAGAAAGGTAAGGACTCTTGGTGATACACACTAGGACTTGGATCGGCCACTTGGCCAAGGATCATAGGATGTTGGGGCTCTGTGTTAATGCATCAATGGCATTAAAATGGCTATTTGGCCTTACAGACAATGTTAGAGTTGGATATGCCCAAAGCTCTGGGTGTTGCATTATTCTATTTTGGGTAATGTCCTCCTTGTTCGATAGGACCTTGATCTTGAGGAATGTATCTCATATATTTGAAAAAGCCATGTAGAGCTAGAGTGAAAAAAGTAGAGCTTTTTTGGGCATATAAGTGATCTCTTAATAGGGCAAGATCAAGCCATTTCTGGAAATGGAAACAAAATGAAAAGAAAAGAGTTAACATAAGTAGAATAAATAAATTGGAATAGTTTTAAGGGAAATGAGAGTTATGCCTACCCAATTTATAGAGAAACCATTTGTGCATGGGAAGTTTAATGGGTGGAAACTGTTAGCTTCTCCGAATAAGGTAACGACATTTGTCATGGAAAATAAGTGATAAAATGGTAAATTTAGTAAGAGTAATGACGAGTTAGCAATTAAGTCTGACAATTGTTTACACTCCCAAATCAGGGATTAACAGTTGTCTGAAGAAATCGCTAAGTATTTACGCTCAGAAAGGGAGTCGCCAAATGGTGGATTTCAAAGGTTGAAAGTTAATCTTAGAAGATATGCAAATAATGAGGAAGAAATTGAATCGTTACTGGTGTGTGGTCGTGGTGATCTCACCTAAGAAAGGAAATTTCGAGGATGAAATTTCTTAAAGGGGGAAGTTGTAACATCTCGCCCAGTCAAATCTTAGTATCGGATACTATTCAAAAGAATAAGATGGATAAGATGAGTCTAGAAGTGAATAGTGTTTAAGCTAGTCTAAAGATAAGAACCATTTGGGTGCGCCCATGACGCCTTTGGATTTGGCGAACATTGGGTTAGCACGAAATGAATAATAAGTAAGCCATTAAAGAAAGGTTCACCCCGAGAAACCTCTGTTGGCATGCATAGGATGGGCGGAGTCTGTTATAGGTAAATGAACATTATGACAAGAAGCATATGTCAGTAATGACGAACACCCCCTAACGATGGCCTTGAGCCAGTTAAGATATAAGGAAACGATGGTTAAAGTTCAGCTGATATGAACTAAATAATTAAGAACCAAAGGAAAAGCACTTGATTAGTATTCTTGGAATTGGGAAGATTTGGATAAGACCACCCTGTAACACCCCTAACCCGTATCCTTCGCCGGAATAGGGTTACAGAGCATTACCGTAAAAACAAAGGTTTAAAACATACATATCAGACCTCAACATAAACATATCATAAATCATTCATATACATGCATATTGTCCCTTAATCGAGCCCTCGAGGCCTTAAAAACACTTTGGAAACAATTTGGGACTTACCCTATTTTGACCATATTAAAGCTATTCCATCACATACTATATTGGCCATTGAAACATGCATCAAGCTTAGTTATATTAACACATACCAACTGGGCATCAAAAGCACCAAAAGTGCATCAACTAAAAAAATATATACATGTCAAACTTATCAACTAACATCAAACACAAGTCCACCTATACATGCCATTATAACCTTGGCCAAAACATCAAAAACTACTGATATAATCGTTGGATAGTGTGATAGATCTTTGACAAACTTCCAAATCGGTCGAGCTTCCGATTATCTATAAAACATAAGAAAGTAAACTATCTAAGCATATAATGCTTCGTAAGTTAGTAAAACATGAACATAACTTACCATTTCAATGTATAACCTTAAAATTAAACATGATACAATCCAACACAAGCTTGGCACAAGCCTAAGCGTCATTAACAACACATGTTAGTACATCAACTCATAATTCAGTTGAATTAGCATAAGGTAAGCTATATTTACATAAACAACATCATTTGAAATCATCATTTTCATAACATAGATGTACTTTCATTGAACATTTCAATTTCAATCATTTTCGTAGATTCACGACATAAGTCATTTGAACTCTTACTGTTCATTTCCTTTTCACGCCCATTAAACCGTTTAAAATAACATCGGATATGCGAGAAAGCTCACACAAAGTGTGCTAAACATATAACCTTTCCTTTTCCTTTACATCGTTGCTCATACGAGCTGTGAAGTGGGTCAGCTCACACAAGCTGACGGTGGAAATGTAAGCTACGTGATGCTGCTCACACAAGTTGTTAAGTATCCAAAAAAATGTCGAAACTCAGCCACTGGTAGGACATTCAAGACCAGCACCCGAAACATGGTAACCTTAATGACATGTCATCGTATCCTATGTATTCCTAATGTTCAAACGGGGTTCGATATCATCGTAACATCTTTGGATTTCCACATATGATTTCATGGCAAATAATACATGAATATATAATTCAATATACCATTAAAACATTAATTAATCATACGAGCTTACCTCAATGACAAAAATGTAGAAACGAGATCAACTAATCCGAGGCTTTAGCTTTTCCTCGATTTAGATCCGTACGAGGTTTATCTTCATCTAAATAAGAAAATTCAATCCATTTAATACTTATACAATTCAATTCAGTCCAAATTTCATACTTTCGTAAATTTACACTTTACCCCTAATATTTTAATTTCTTTACAATTTAGTCCTTAAGCTCATAAATTGAAATTTAAGTAATTTCATCCACATTTCATGCTAGACGAATGCACTAGGGACTTCTACCAATCCATACAAATTATCATTTCAAAAATTTAACATAAGCTTTTATCACTTTTACAAATAGGTCCCAATATGACAATTTTATCAAAAATCCCTTTACAAAACTTGTTTATTTAACAGCAATGACTCATAATCTTTCATTAAAATTCAAGAATCATGCAAACATGTTCATGGAAAAACCCTAAATCATTAAAAATTTTGCAAATTAGTCCCTGACTAGCTAGATTAAGCTACAACGATCCCAAAAACATAAAAATCATTAAAAACGGAATTAAAATACATACCATGCAAGCAAAAATGGCTTGATCAAACCCTAGCTATACTCCCTTTGAAAATTTGATTGAAGAAGAAAAATTGATTGAAGAAGAAACATATTGAAGAAGATGATACCTTTTACTTATTTAATTTTATCTTTATTTACCTATTTACATTTTTAACCTTTAAAAATATTCATAATTTTAACAAAACTAATCCATGAATATCCACTAACTATATAAATGGTCTATTTACCATTTAAGTCCTCTGACATTAAAGTTTATAGCTATTTGATACTTTTAGCTACTAGAACTTTACTTTTGCATCTTTTACGATTTAATCATTTTCACTTAATTAAGCATGCAAATGTCAAAATTTCTTAATAAAATTTTTAGACGAATTTACTAACATATCGTAGACATTAAAATAATAATAAAATAATAATTTACTCGTCAAATTTATGGTCCCAAAACTACTTTATGATTTCACCAAAAACAGGTTGTTACACACCTATTGACTCATGTGATGTTTGTTGAGTCCTAATAAAGTCAAGGGGCAAGTCAAAATGTATAAGACAAGAAAGATATCTTATGTCTCTCCTCGGTAGAGCAGAACCAAAGGAAGATAAGAATGCTCCTCTGTGTTAAGTATAAGGCATGACGAATGGTGAGCCCTGTAAGACCCCTAACCCGTATCCGTCGCTGGAACTGGATTACGGGGCATTACTAGAGTTTACAGAATAATTTCATGTAATTCATGTCATTTACTATTCATTTTTGAAATTAATCATATTTCCCCTTAAATGGACCTTCGAGGCCCAATTTAAATATTAGAATCTAATCGCGAATAAATCAGAAACTCAGAAAATTATTCGCAAAATTTCAAAAATTTTCTTATATACAGGGTTCACACGCCCGTATGGGTAGGTCGTGTGAGCCAACATGCCCATGTCTTAAGCCGTGTGGGCATTTGATATGAGGCATACGGACGTGTCGTAGCCCATGTCCTTACCCGTGTAATTCCCTGACTTGTGCCACACGACCTGCCACACGCCCGTGTATTAGGTCGTGTGGTCAATTTAATTTTCATAAATTAGGTGCAGCTTTCACACAGCCAAGACACGCGCCCATGTTCTGGGCCGTGTAGCACACGGTTGAGACACACGCCCGTGTCTCCGCCCGTGTGCCCAATTTTGAGCATTCTATTTCTTAATTTTAGGATGCAGAGGACACACGACCAAACCATATGTCCATGTGCCAAGCCGTGTGTCACACACGGTCAAGACACACGCCCGTGTGTCTACCCGTGTGGACAAAATAAAGCCATTTCCTAGCTTTATTTCTCACCCAAATTTTGCAATCAACCTACAACATCACTTTCATATAAATTGCAACCAATTCAAGTCATATAAATCAAGCAATCATCTATTATGTATGAAATAACATCACATATATTCATATGATCAAACCTACCTTTTAATAAAGACTTATATATTACTTTAATTCATTCTAACCAACCACATACATATATGTTAAATATGATATATATATATATATATATATATATATATATATATATAACCTCATAATATACTAAATCAAACATCACTAGCCATACCAATGGCTAGATTACAAACATCCATTTACAAGCCATCATTTGACCAAGTTAACCTATACATGCCATTATACCAAAATAAGTTTACTGTTTATACCAAAACGAGCTAATGGATAGTGTGATGATGCTCCGACTGATCTCCAAACTTTACGAGCTTTCGAGCACTATAAAACAAAAATATAAAACCTAGTAAGCATTTAATGCTTAGTAAGTTCGTATAACAGGAATTAAACTTATCAATCATACTCATTTAAATAAGCATAACAATTTCATGCTTCTAAACAAATTAGCAAATTTGCCTAATTACACATGCTCAAATAAACAATTTAGTCACATAATTCACATATACATCAAGTAAAAATAGATGAGCTCATCACATTACAAATTTTCAAGAAATTTCAAGAACATTCGAGATATCGTTCATTTAATCTCATAGATTCTCATTTCGGGAAATTTATCCTTTGAATTATTGAAATTTCGATGGATACTCAGGTAGTACACACAAGGTGTACAAAACTATAAACTGTCAACTCATAATTAGGGGTACCCATTAGGGCACTTAATCAGGGAGCACACTCTCGAGCCACATATCAGGATGCTCAGATGAGCCATGTAACAGGACATTTATCTAGGCTAAACAAGAAATTCATAAGAGTTTTACTCAGAGAGCTTATAGAGATTAATAGTTAACTCCGAAGAGTTAATATCAGGAGCACCGGATAAGGTAACAGAGAGTTCAAGCGAGCCATGTTTGGAAGCCCATAAGAGCTTATATTAGGACGCTCACGTAGAGCTGTGTTTGTGTCCACATTCTATGCTAGATCACAACTGATCAAACTATGTAACAGGACGCTCACACAGAGCTGCGGTAGTGTGCAACACATGCAAGATCACTACCGATCAGGTTGCCCGCAAGAACTATTTAACAGGATGTTCGATAGGACTATAACAGGATTGCTCGTCTGATCTATTTTCTATCCGCAACATATGCAGGACCATATTCAATAAGGGAAATCACATATATCCATCGAATTTCTTAATTCAATCAGAACTTGTCATTTATTCAAGTAATATCAGACATATAATTTATTCCCTACTTTACGCATTTAGATAATTCACCCAAATATAACATTCATTTTCAAACATTTTAATATGCATAATTAAGTTACACGAACTTACCTCGATAATCGACCGTATAAGAAATTCTACTAATCCGACACTTTTTATTTTCCTTGATCCAATTTCGTGTTTGATCTTTTCGGATCTATATAAATAAATTTAATCATCAATTTATCACATTTCATATTCAATTAGATTCAATTTACATCCTAGGAAAATTACCATTTTGCCCCTAAACTTTTCATAAATTCAAATTTCGTCCCCAGTCTTGGAAAATGAAATCCATGCAATTTTTTTCCAAGTCTAACCAAAAATTTCATATAACATTTACAGTACATGTATTTCACAAAATTCAGAATTTTTCCACAACTTTTACATCTTTGCAATTTAGTCCCTAAATCATTATTTCATCCAAATTCACTTTATAAAAATTGTTTATCTATCAACAACCTTTAATTTTCTACCATAAATTTCAACATATTCATCCATGGAAAAATTTCTATACTTTGATATCTTTGCAAATTAATCCCCAAAATAAATAGATTAAACTATCCCAATCTCAAAAATATAAAAATTACTAAAAACGAGATAAGAATACTTACCCAATTAAGCCAAGAAAGCTTGTTTTCTCTTTCCTAGGGTTTCCATGTATTTTTGGGGAAGAAGATGATATAAAATAAGATGATATTTCTATTTAATTATTTATCATCTTTTAATTATTTTGATCTCCAATTTAGTCCTTAACCTTTTCTAATTTTTCCATGGATAATTCATCAAAAATATCTACTAACTTTTCTTTAATGGTCTAATTACCATATAAGGACCTCATGTTTTGAATTCCATAGCTATTTGATACTTATAGCTACTAGAATTCAACTTTTGCATTTTATGTAATTTGGTCCTTTCCCAAATTAAACACATAATCGATAAAATTTTCTTATCAGAATTTTCATATGACATTCCTGTCATAATGCAGACTATACAATAATATTAAAATAAATTTTCTTTTAGACTCGAATTTGTGGTCTCGAAATCACTGTTTCGATTTCACTGAAAATGGGCTGTTACAAGCTCTGTAGTCTATAGGAAAGTAAAACGTTATTCACCCCACTAAGACTTTTGACATATATGTGAGTGCATAGTCTATAATGAAATCTGATGAGAGACGCCGTTAGGAAAGGACACCCAAAAAAGCACATAACGGACTCAAGTAATGCGCCAACGCGTGATCAGTTGAGTCATCAGCTACGCCCTAACGAGGGATGGGCTAGGACGCAGGCATAAACTATGTATGTGTCTGTATGCACCTATGTGCTACTTTACAGTTATTGTGCATCTAATTGGTGATCACATGGATTAATACACGTGTCGAACATCCACTAGAACAAAGGAAAATATCTAGTTGACTAGGTGAATGAAGGGAATTGTTCATTACTTCCTCATGAAGTATTCTCCATCTATATAAAGATGAGCTAAAGGGAAAATTCTTCTTATTCTTTAGGGTGAGTCTAGAATGTAGGTTTAGCTGGGAATGCCCCTTGTTAAGGTAAGCATCATGACTCTGCATGTTATGCTACTAAAAAGAATATCTGTTTGGCTTGATGAAACAAGCATGGTGAAGTTTTTCTATGCGATTATAATGTTCAAAGTGAAAAGAAAATAAGCTAAGTAGACAAATCTTGATGAGTTTCTACGGTTTAATGTTTAAGGACTTCTGATTTACTCGATGGAAGCCTAGATTTGGTGTTGGAGCTGTAAAGGTGAGGATTATGTGAGGAAAATGTAAGGATACTGTGAGGATTCTATGAGTACCCTATGAACTCCTTTATGTCTGTTGTATGTATGTTTATATGTTTATTTTTTCTATGTTAAAAGACTGATCTGTGAAATAAAACGTGAGTTGTGCATGTGTGATATGTTGATTTTGAGAAAATGTGTATCTGATAAGCTTGCATATGTCACTTGATGCCTAAATGACAATGTGCCTCTGTTATGAAAAGTATGACAATGATGAATATGTAAGAAAGCATGAGTTGAATGATAAGTCTTTGTTCTGTTGAGAAGTATGTGCATAAATAGCATGAGTTGCTTAAGTTTGCATGTTGAGTCTGCTTGCGTGTGATGGAGTCTCTGCATGAGGAGTCTGTGCATAAGTTGCATGAGTTGCATAAGTTTTCATGTAACACCCCTAACCCATATTCGTTGCCGAAATAGGGTTTCGGAGCATTACCAAAGCTTATCGATCAAACAAACATAAATTTAACCATTGATATCATATAATATTCAGGTTAAAAACAAATTAAATTCATACATAATGTCCCTTATTTTGAGCCCTCGAGGCCCAAAATATGTGTTAGAAACAAATCGGGACTAATTTGGAAACTCAGAGAATTTTTCAAAAAATAATAAAAATTTTCAAAGCTGCAGGGTTCACACGGCCGTGTGGACTCAAAGTGTACCTTAAACAACAAGTTTACCATCCTCTGTAAGCTTGGACAATAAGCAACTCAAAAATCATTCGTTTAACCAATTCAAAACACAATTAAACACATCCAAATCAAAACAAACATCCTAGGTGTCTAACCAATGTACGTTCATTGTTACCACATTTATATCATCAAACAAATCATCAAAGTATAATTCAAATCCAAATTATAAACATACCTAATTCCATCTATTTTGCTTAATTTATGAACACTTGAACATTAATTTAATTCCACAAGTTTATATTTATATATATATATATATATCAAACTAACATTATAATTTAACATCATTTACAATCAATTCACAAAATAATTAATAGTTGGGCACCCTAGGTACATATACACAAAAGGATAGACATCACCACGTTTGAGTTTGGGATCGTTGTTGGATGCCGAATCGGCGATCAAAATTAAGCACCTAACCTACGCACGGAAAACAAAAACGTACGCTGAGTAAAACTCAGTGGTATTTCTATAATCCGAATATTTAAAGACAAGAAATTATAAATGTACAATTGAAATATAAGCACTTATTAATATTTAAATATTACAACAACCATATTATATTTCATTTGTTTCACAATATCTCAATCCTCATACCCACTATATAAATAGCTTTTCACAATTTATACAACCGCATTATCCATTCCATTTCAATATCAATTATAAAACTTTATTATTCATTTACCCATATTAACAATGTAACACCCCCAACCCGTATTCGTCGCCGGAATAGGGTATGAGGCATTACCGGAGTTTACCAAATTAATTTTTTTGTTATTACGAGTTAAATACTATTCGTTTACCGAAACATGTTATGACGTCCCTTAGATTGGCCTCCAAAGCCCAAAACATACATCGGGACCAAACAGAAATTAAATCGAAACCATAGGGAATTTTCGCAAAACTCTAAAAAACTTTTTGTACTCAATATAACCCCTTTATAGATATCTAACCTTCACTGCAATTTTAAACCGAGATCAATCCAAATCAACCAATCCTATTCAACATATTTTCAAGATAGATTCATACATATCCACAAGATAACCTCATCACAAACCAAAGCCAGGATTTGTTAGCCATACCAATGGCTAACTTTACATTCATTTCACATTAACATTTACTTTATTAACTTATACATGCCATTTATTTCCAAAATAAAGTTTCTTGATATACCAAAATGTTGAGGTTGATAATGTGAAGTGTCTCCGACCCAATCCGACCTCTGAGCTCTTAATACTACAAAATAGGGAAAAAGAAAACAGGGTAAGCACATTGTGCTTAGTAAGCCCATGTAATAAGAGTTATACTTACCTAATATTTTCAATACAATACAATTAATATTCATATATCCACTCAATTTACCATTTACCTATCACACACAAACTCAACCAAAACATTAATTAAAGAGCATCATATGAGTTCAATACAAAGATTAATGACTGATGAGCTCATCAATTCCATGTTTTCTATTACCCTTATTATTTGCCGTATTTATCCCGTTGAATTTCTCGAAATTTCGATGGATTTTCAGAGGTATACTTTTAATGTACAATTCCGAGTTCGTCAATTCATATGCATGTGCACACATTTCCATTTTAGAGAGCACACTCCCGCGAACCTCATCCTTACAGCGGGATTATCAGTCCAGGCTAAATCCCCTGTAATATAAACTCATAGAGTATTGTCGGGATTACCAATCCAGGCTAAACCCCCTGCAACGACAATTACTCTAATGAGCTTGGATCTGAATTACTAGTCCAGGCTAAATTCAGACCCTAATTCGGATTACCCATCTGGGCTAAATCCATTTTACACATATTCTTCGAGAGGGCTATATCAAGATAGAATCACCCATCCGGGCTAGACCTTTTTTACCGTCAATTCCTTTTTAGAGATCCATCGAATTTTCCTTTCATTCAACCGGGATTTCTTCCCCTTTTTATCAAATATATCAATGTTTCATCAATTTTCATACAATGAACATTCAAATCATATTCACATCAATAAGATACATTTCAAGCATTTAAGAATATAATTCAACTTACACGAATTTACCTCGATACTTGTTCGTATACAAAAAATTTACTAATCCCAAACTTTTTCCTCTTCTCGATCTAACTTCGTATTTGAATTTTCTGGATCTAAATAAATAAATTTAATCATCAATTTAATACATTTCATGTTCATATGTAACATTCTCTATAATTCCACTATTATTTATAGTTCATTCAAAGCTATCTACTTGAGCCATAGTCACTAAAATATTTATATCTCGACATACAGAATTCCAAATTAAAAACTGCTTGATGTTTCTGAAACTACACTCAAATACATTTCTACCATAAAATTTTCAGAATTTTTGGTTTAGCCAATAAGTACAGTAAAATCTTCAAACTTACCTCTATTCTGTGGTCTGACTGCTTCAACCTTTCTTTGCTAAAAATTAATTATCTCTTATTACAAAATTTGAATGATGTTTTCATTTGTTTCTATTAAAAATAGACTCATTAACAATTTAAACATGTAAATTTTAACCTTTAATTATTTTTATCCAATTTTTGATGATTTTCCAAAGTCAGAATAGGGGAACCCGAATTCATTCTGATCTTGTCTCACAAAATTTATTATATCTCATAATTTACAATTTCATTTCTTACACTGTTTCTTCTATGAGAAACTAGACTCAATAAGCTTTAATTCATTATTTTTTTAATTCTATAATTCGATTTCCAAAATTTATGGTGATTTTTCAAAGTTAGCCTACTGCTGCTGTCCAAAACTGTTTTAGTGCAAGATATTTATTACCATTTTCCCCCTAAGCTTTTAATAAATGACAATTTCGTCCCTGCTCAATTAACCTCTCAATTGAGCTGATTTTTCTCAATTAACACTTTATTCTATCACTTTAAACTACTTTATAACCATTGGGAATCAGAATTTCAACACTAGACTTTAATTCCAAATGTTTTCACAATTAGGTCCTAACCTAATAAAATCATCTCATAAACAAATTAAAGCTTCAATTTCATGCTATCTCATCATAAACTTACAGCACTCAACCATAGTGACTTTCAATTTCATCTATGAAATCAAAAACTAATGAATTTAATAGTAGGACCTAGTTGTAAAAGTCTTAAAAACACAAAAATTACAACAAAAAGGCAATGATTAACTCACTTGCTGAAAAAATTATGAAATAGCAGCTTAAAGAACCCCTCCTATGGCATTTTGGCTGATGAGAATGAAGAGAAATCACAAGAAATCTAGATATTTCCATATTAGCCCTAATTTTATTTAGTTAATTATGTAATATTCCAATTTTGCGCTTAAATCATCCATTTTCTTGCTGATTTCATGCCCTTGCTGTCCAACCCAAATAAATTTTAGGTCTAATTTTCTTTTAAATCCTTTCTCATTAGACACTTAAGCTATTTAATCATCCCAGCCACTTTTACACCTTTTCCAATTTAGTCTTTTTCATTCAATTGGTTGCCCAAACATTAAAATTTCCTAACGAAATTTTAATACCACATTGCTAACATTTCATAAATATTTATAAAAATATTTTCGACTCGATTTTATGAGATCAAGGTCTCGATATCTTGTTTTTACCTAAATTTTTCAATAATTTCTTTTTCTACCTAACCACTAAATCGATAAAAAATTTTATATCGATATTTTCATACGATTTTCCTCTCATATCAATATTCATGCAAAAACATTAAAATAAATTTATCTTTAAATCGGATTTGTGGTTACGAAATCACTAATTCGATAACCTTAAATTTAGGCCATTACAACTCTCCCCCCTTTAAGGATTTTTGTCATCGAAAATCTTACCAGTAAAGAGGTTCGGGTAATGTTTCCTCATTCTCTCTTTCGGTTCCCATGCCGCTTCATCAATCCCGTGCTTTTGCCATAATACTTTCACCAAATTTATCTTTTTATTTCTGAGCTCCTTTGTAATGCCCCCACGCCCGAGACCGTCGCCGGAGTCGAGCTTGAGGTGTTACCGAACATAATTTATCAAATTAAGAACTTCGAATCATTTGTTTCTACATTCACAGCTTTCTAACTACTCAAGGCCACAGTTACAAGAAAAATCATATCTCAAGTTAGGAAACTCAAAATCAAGATCCGTAAATTTTCCCTAAATCTAGACTCATATATATATTTAATAATTTTCTTCTAGAATTTTTGGTTGGGCCAATTAGTACAGTTTATTAGTTAAAGTTACCCCTGTTTCAGAAATTGACTGGTCTGACCTCTGTTTACTACGAACCACATTTCTCTCTGTAAAAAATTTATATGACTATGTCCTTTGTTCATCCTGAAATTAGACTCAATAAGGATTCAAATAATATAAAATACACCACCTAATTATTTTTTTATGATTTATGGTGAATTTCTAAAGTTGAAACAGGGGATCCAGAAATCGCTCTGGCCCTGTTTCACTAAAACACAAATATCTTCTAACATATAATTCCTTTTCCCGTTTCGTTTCTTTCCTGTGAAACTAGACATATTACGCTTCAATTTAATATTTAATCCATCACTAAATTCAATTTCTATGATTTTTAGTAAATTTTCAAACTCACGTCAGTGTTGCTGCAATGTTCTGTTTATGGCAAATTTCATCTTTTCATGAGTTTTTATGGACTAGATAACCTATTAACCTTCCGTGACATCAAACATGATCTAAATTAGCCATTTCCATTACTTATCATTATCAAGCATTTTCTTAACCAAATCACCACCATATAACAAAATTATTTACACAAAATAGGTATATTGCTATACATGCCATACTTAAGTTTTACAGGCCATTTGCCAAGAAAAAGTCCTTCGGATAGTGTGATCGAACCTTCGACCTATCCCGATTCCTGAGCCGGCTTGTTCAAAACTACAGTGAATGAAAAAGAGGGAGTAAGCATAAATGCTTAGTAAGTTCATATGCAAATAACAAGTAACATAACAATACAATTATAACAAAAAACCTTAGCATGGTATCACCAAAACATATTTCACATTTCTAAACATCATTCATCATCTTATCATCTTATCGTTGTTGTATCTAACTTCAACCCGAGGGTTAAGTACATACCTATCCAAAGTGTCCATTTCGCAACACTTACCAAAACGTCACTTGCATCTATGTGTTCTTCCATTTCACTAGAAATTTTTCCCGTTGAACACATCGGAATATAACTCGGATACATGGATAATTTGCACATAAGTGCCACATAACATATGTAATCAATCAATCATGCAACCCGCCCATAAGTGAACTCGGACTCAACTCAACGAGCTCTGGCGTTCGCATCCATAAGTGAACTCGGACTCAACTCAATGAGCTCGGATGCCTAGTTACATCTCACGAACTCGGACTCAACTCAACGAGTTTAGACATTCTCATCCATAAGTGAACTCGGACTCAACTCAACGAGTTCGGATGCTCAACCATCCTAGTGACATGTCACTTGTATCCTAATCTATTCCTAAGGTTCAAACGGGATTTTCCTCGAACACATATCCTTGCCATCTTCCGTAAAATACCAAAACCAATACTCGGTAGCACTTTATATTTAACAAATAATACAAATAATTTGCATTTTATTCGAAAATAACCACAAAGCATATATTTCATGATAAAAATCAGCATATCATATAATTAACATCAATAATTTAAAAATAACAATTATACTACATTATTTACACATGAACTTACCTTGGCACCAAAATATCAATTTAGTCCACAATCTTTTCTTTTCCTCGATTGGGGTCGATTCCACGTCTTTCTTGATCTAAAATAACATATTTAGCATATTTAATACTCACATTATCAAATTAGTCTTTAATTCAAATTTTAGCAAAATTACAATTTTACCCCTAAACTTTTGCATATTTACATTTTTGCCCCTAGGCTCGGGAATTAAACTTTATCCCTTATTCTTATGTTTTTTGACATGCTGATCATTTTTCCCTTCTATGACAACATCAAATTCACACTCTAACATGTACTTATGACTATTAGGTATTTTTACTGATTAAGCCATTTTTACTCGTTTTCACTCAAAACCGAGTAGCACAAGTTGTCTAACATAATTTAAAACCCCATATTCTATCATAAAACATCAAAATTCACAAATTTCACCTATGGGTATTTTTCCAAATATGAACTCTAACTCAAAATATTACTATCATAAGCTATACCAAGTTACCGAGATTTCAAAAACATAAAAATCATTAAAAACGGGGCTTGGAATCACTTACTATGAAGCCTGAAAGTTGAAACAACCCTAGATATGGAAAGAGCAAAATTTGGCAGCAACCATATGAAGAAGATGACTATTTTGTGTTATTTTTCCCTTTTTATTTCATTTAATATCCAAATGACCAAAATGCCCCTCCTTACTAAACTTTCAAAAATTCCTTCCATGTCCTAATTTTTGTCCATGAACTTAAAATTGGTCAAATTGCTATTTAAAACCTCCTTATTAATATTCCAAAACAATTTCA